>OY754337.1:77348169-79875008 GCA_963573305.1 Pyrrhosoma nymphula
CGTCAAAGATAATGAAAGGAAGATGCTAAGCCATTCAATGCAAGGGATACTTTTCACCAATTTTGAAAGTGAATTAATAAAACTTATGTCTATATATTTTTTCCAAAACTAGTTAAAATTATGTTTTTATAATATTTATTATATGATTTATTATATACTACGGATGAAATTCACTCCAAAATGACGTCCGGTGCATCTGTCTCGTCTATTTTTTTAACTCATAAAATTGATGCTGAGTATCCACTTTCTACGGTGTGCACACACACACGTGCTCCTCGACTATTGCCGCATTGCTCCGTTGTCTGTGCGTGGGTGGGTGTCCGTTGGCGAATCCTTCAGCGGCCATGGCCAATGGCTTCACTGATCAAGAGCGCACTTATTTCGTGCAGTGGGAATAGTTTGCTACGTGTTGAAACTCTGAGTAAGTCTATATTTATCATTCATGTAAGTCATTTATCTCTACCGTATTTTAAACTCCGCCGAAAATGACCTTTCCGCCCCTGGCACATCACTTGATATGTCCGGCATTATTTTATTTTGTTCTCTGCATGAAGTAGTATCTGGTAGCATTCATATATCAATAGCATTAGTAATATTAACCACTAGATGTGTCTTAAGCATTGTAACGCATGTTCGCATGTTCATTTACGTTGCACTCTCTCAGTATCTGGTTTGACTGCGCACTATTCTCCTGACTGCTTTTTGGCCTGCGCTTAGCGAATCCTTCAGTGGCCATGGTTAATGGCTTCACCGATCGAGAGCGCACTTATTTCGCGCAGTGGGCACAGTTTGCTACCACAACAAATCCTGCGAGAAGGGGGGGCGATGCCGCTTAAGGTATGTTGACAAGCATTTTCTCCATCGACAAGCAAATGAAGCATTGTTCCTTAAACGGTACGTGACAAACGTAATTTCGTTATTCATCGATCTCAATGGTGAATAAAATTCTCTGGATCATCAAGGAAGTCACTGCGCGAACCTAGTAGCTTCTGCAAGATCAGCAAAATCATTTTTTAGGTCATTCTTGCGACATGAGGTTCCAAAACGTTCATTATGGCGCCATGGAAGCATCATTTGAGATGGTATGATGCATGCAGAAAACTCAAACTTAAGTTGAAATATTACTTTGTACAGTTCCCTAGTAATACGTCCTCATTACCTATTTGGCAATGTACTGTCTTTCGTTCGATATTTCAGGTGCGCGAAATATTTCAAATATTTATAATCAAATGTATCAAAACTGTAGGCAGTAACCAAGCATCAGAAAATGGAAATGGGACGAGTTATTAGGTAAAAACAATTAGACAACTACAGCAAGTTATCAAATGGAGATTGAGTACATTTGCGATTACGTTACGCCGAATAGTCATAAAGTTCTTCATCTTTTTTATCATATTACAGGTAGTCATTTCAATTTACCCTCAACAAAAGAAGAACAAATTTGACAGAATTTTTTTAAAACCTGTCTTGACTTTCATCCACTTTATTGAAACTTGAAAACAAAGTAGTAAAACATAAACGATTTTGTGCCGTAATTTACAGAAAAACTGTTAAAAGTTGCAGGAGAGTACGAAGCAGGTAACTACGCAAAGTTTGTTAGAACGTATGTCCTAAGTATGCTGATGATATTCATGGTCAACGGAGAACTCATTACTATAATTAATGTCACTATGAGGCTCAAATATTTAAAACCTAAATGCAAAAAATCCAATATGTAACCTAATAATATTCAAAACAAATGTTTGAAGAAGATGAAAAAGTCTTGACAGCTACACAAGGGCGTACTTAGGGTATGGCAGGGAGGGCAGATGCCCTGGTCTGCACTTGAAGGGCGGCGCCAAAAAATCAGTATGTTGATATCCCATAGTTATTTACAACACTCAGAGTTTACACTTAGCAAATTACACACTTTAAGAGTATACACCCGGGTTATTTTTTATATTATACATATTTTCCTGGGAAAGTCATCAAACAGGCTTCCTAATTAGGCACTACAAAGTATTTAAAAGTAGCACCAAAATTATGTAATGGCTAATGCAAATGCAAAAATTTTCTAACCCCCTGCCATGGGCGCTAAATAACCTGCGTACGCTCCTGTATCTGCAACCACATCTAATCACAACAGGAATTTAAAAAACACAATATTTCATAATATAAATAACATAACATTTAAATTTCATAAATATTCAACTTTTTCTCCTCACTCTTTACTTAAACGCTCCAACAAGTGTAATAGGAAAAAAAATTGTATCGCATATTTGTTCGGGATATCTTTCCATACATTGCTCCTACTTACAAATCAGGTAACTGTTCTCCCTTAACAACAAATCTAAAGAAACCACATCCATCAAATGCATTTGAGCTCCAGAAAACCAGAAAACGCCTTTCATTTATCGATTACACGTCAACAGACGTGGTCTCTCCTCGTCTCCAGTGAGTGATTCAGTGGACTCCTTTCGCCTCGGAGAGCAAAAAAATCCTCGGGGGAAAGAATTCTCCAGCCTTGAATCCAATCAGATAAAAATGCCACTGGCGGCAAATAAACGCTATCACGGGGATTGTTACAATGTGTCGGCGACGGAGGAAAGCCTGAATTGGATCGTAAAGACGCATAACAGCTTCGCTCCCCAGAAAGAAAGAGCCAAAACTTCAGCGCGACACGTCTTATTGGGCGTGATATTGGGCCGCTCAGCGTCACAGTCGAAGGCGACTGCGCCATTGATGCGTGAGAAACCTAAAAAGGAGTGGAGACATTAAATTTCAGTCACAGCCAGTGAGTTACTTGTGGGATTAGCTACCGAAGGATGTCTAGTTTTCTCATAATTGATGAATTTCTCTTCAGAGGTCACAGAGCCTCATCGTCGATTATGGATAAGAGATATGAATATGCAAATAAAAGAATTAAACATTCCTACTCATAATAATTTCCGAGCATTCATCTCTGTAAAACAAAATGTATATAAAATTCAACAAACGATTGCAGCTAAATATATGTATTTAGCAAATGTTCTTTCTGGGGTGCGTTTAATTAAACTCATACTAGTCTTATCTGACAGAGGCCTTTAATTTGAAAAGAAACAAAATTATTCAGAGGATATGAAGAACGAATATCTCGGAGTGAATCACTGCATCAAGCATACATACTTATAGTTATCTACAGAGGAAGGAATTGGAAGAGATTCAACAGAACATGTTGCTTTAGGGATGAAGCATAATCGTGCATTTTCCGAAAAGTATTGGTGTAAATGTAGAAAAATAAAGTATTCCTCTTTTCAGACGGCACTTTGTTAACGCACGCCGGAATACTCCGTAAAGATCACATCAGAGCTGTGGACGACCTTGAGCAACGCCTCGATCGAAACTTGAACCTCCACCCCCATCCCCTCGTTTCAAATGCTAAGCGCAGCGAACCAAACGCTCTTTCCCCTCAGTCCAAATACCACGCCGACATTTGAGAAGGCTCGACAAAAATTCATGATAAGGATGATTAAAAGCATATCGGTCGCGAAATCTCGTTTAGATGGATACAAATGTAGTGACGAAAGTATTAAATCAATTAACGTTATGTAGTTGTGCCGGCAGCCTGGAACGGGATGTGGAGCATTGGGCCAAGAGCTAGTGCATGCCCCTCATAACCCTACTTCTGGGGGCATTGACGCTGATGTCAGAAGCTTCATCAAATAAGAACATAATAAGGAGAATGAACAGGGATAAATGGACTAAAAACAAAAGAGATGTTCAAAGAATGAATGACTGCAGGGTAAAGAGAAGCAAAACGAAAAAAAATTTAGGTGAGATGGCCGAATAGTAGATTGACAGGAAAGCTAAAACAACCAAGAGAAGAGAACTGAAGTTCAACTACGACAGGAAACTGATAAGGAATATGGTACTGAGGAAGATCAATAAACATAATAGGCAAATGCCGTTAAGTAAAGAACTGTAATGAACCAGTAGGAAATATTATTAATCTTTTAACAATGACGTTTAACATTAACGCGTATTTGAGAAGATAAGATTAAAATATTTTTGAGTATTCTCTGTGAAAAGTTTGACCTCTGACACCCCAGAGTCATTGTTCCCCGCACATAGCACTTCCATTTTCTGGTTTAACCATAAACTCATCAGTGGTGATCGAATCGTCACGTTTCTTGCTGCCCAACCTTCCTCTACTCGTTGATAGATAGCAATGATTAGAGCCATCAAAGAGCAATAAAATATCGATCCAAAAAG
This sequence comes from Pyrrhosoma nymphula, assembly GCA_963573305.1. NCBI lineage: Eukaryota > Metazoa > Arthropoda > Insecta > Odonata > Coenagrionidae > Pyrrhosoma > Pyrrhosoma nymphula. The sequence goes on from OY754337.1 coordinate 77,352,400, forward strand.
CTCCACGTCCACTTCTTGCAGTTGATTTATTGTTTCGTGGATACCATGAGAAGGGTAGAGATGAAATGGCTACCGTAAGCCATCCGATGAGGCAGAAACTCGCCGTCTACCGGAAAAGATCCTCCTCAGCAATCAACTGCCTCCTTCGACTCAGTGGGTGCGAGGGCCGCGTTTACCCCACTTCACCACTCACAAGGCAAAAGCGATGGTCTAGCGAATCATGAGGTGGCCAAAGATAGCCCTTGCCCATCAGTGAAAGATGGCATTTTTGTTTGGCTGTGATAATTGTTCACGACTTAATAATTTTTACATGCAAGGCAAATATATTACATTTGAATATCTTATATTTTATCCTTCTTAACGAGACCTCACTTAACGTACACTCCTCTTTGTGAACAATTAGCCTCCAGAAAATACATCTAAATCAAAATAAAATTGACACGTAAATTAAAATTAAAGATGCCAGAGAAACTATTCTGATTGCATGAATTTTCAGAATCAGTTATTAATCCGATAAACATGAAATAGAATGATTTGACATGAACGCAAGTGGAGAAGGCTCCATCAGTTTCACGTTAGAATTTATATTTGGACAAGCATGGTAATGCAGTGACGTCGTTAATGATTCTTCTATGATTGAGTCAAATGAATGTCCTATGCTGAGTTTAAATATCAACTTCAGAAAGTGGTTTATAAAATGACTGATATTCTACCTTCAAAGAAATTTTATGAAAAGTTCATTTTCAGATATAAACAAACGAATCCTTTTTATTCATGTTAAAAGTTCCAAACTCACTAAACGCTTAAATCTTATATTTGTGAACATTGTTTTACCACAAAAATAAGAGAGTTATATTTTTAAATCACTTTCGTCCTCCCGATAAGACTTGTTGCAAAAGTATGCAAAAAATAACTCCTCATAGATTTAGAGCATAGAGCAGTACCTCTGCAGTGAAAGGAAAAAAAATACCCTCATATGCTCCTTTATATAGGCAGAATACGACGCAATAGACATTAAGAGCAGAATAGCCCAAGCTAAGGAAGCGTTTATAATGGAAAAGGTAACTACCTTGCTCGAAGGACTGCAAACGAGGACACAGTATGCGAAAGTATTTGTGTGGAGCGTGGCATTCTCTGGATTGGAAACATGGACCATAGGAAAATTAAGCCATAAAATATTATCTTTAGGAATCTGGTGTTGGAGGCGGATGCTGAAGATCAAAATGTACGGTTAAAATAAGAAATGAAGAAGTTCATATAAAGAAGAGTAGAAATGGGTAGGACCATAAGGAAATCCAGGAAAAGAAGAACCAAATGGATTTTCCACACTCTGAGACACAATGGGTTTGTGTGGTTAAGTCCCAAATGCCAAGGGACAAGTATATTGACCAAATAATGAGGAAAGTACACAAGCAGAATAACCAGGGAGTAAGGATTATAAGCAATAGATAGGGATCTTTGGAAGGCTGCAGTCAGCTAATCTTAGGATTTAACGACCAATGATGATGACGACACTTGGCCACCATACTTCGATTTGGATGGAAACTTATCTCAACTGGATGACGGACCGTAAAAATAAATATATTTTCCACTTGTAATGCAATTTTCAATTGACTCAGCCGCTTCCTTTCTACATCCAGCAGCCTTAATGTTCTGAACAGAGCTCTTCCTGCAGCTACATATATCATCACTTTGCGTTGGGTTGCACCGATCAAAGTCATTAAGATCGGAACAAAAGTGTGCTACGTCGATCATCCATCGTAATCCATCGGGTGATCATTCCACCAATTGGTTCCAGGTAAAGTCACGAATTCACACATGAAAAGCGCATGGCCAACTTTTATACCGATGGAGAAGCATTATAATCTGAATATTGGGTTAATATTTAAATTTAAAATAATTACGTTTAGGAGAGTGATTCGAGCTATTAAATAAGACAACAGATGTCTTTGTTTCCTACGCAGGGACCCTGCTATTGAGGAGAAATAAGTAGAATGAAAAGATTTGGAAGTTTAGGAATGCATATAACATTTACTTTACCAAAAATATCTGTCCCATAAAATCCTTCGCACATTTCACAAATGCACAGAAACTAACCCCTTACGCTGGAATGGAGCCCGAAGTCGGTATGGTATGCAGGAAAGAGGTACGCTTATTGCAATGGAATTTTATTATGAATATCGGCAACACAGACGAGTTTTCAATAGAGTATTGCTTTTCTGAAAATGAATTCACTGGGCAGTGTAACCATTGAATAACACTTATTTTTGCTTGATAAAACACTAGTGGCACATTATTACGTCCCTCTTCCCTTACCAGATAAGGACTGGAACCTATCCTTAGCAACTCAGTAGATTAGCCAACCGAAAAGCATTAAGAATGTGAAATTTCAAAAGTTTCGAGGCTATTAAAAGTCATTCGTATTACTTATACCCAAACCAATTAAGTAGCTTCATTATATCAAAAACATATGTTTTCAGCTTAATAGTCATTATGAGTGGCCTGAAATTATTGAAGAAGAAGGTGTCATAAAAATCCCGTTAAAGCAACTGAAGTAGTTAATGGATATGCCTCATCAGGTGCAAGATATCACAGCTACCTACGTACACCGGTAACTCATCGTAATTTCGCAGCTATTGACATTGCGGTGAAGCAGTAAGGTCAATTACACCACCACTTAAAGGCAACAATGTTTCTTTCCCGCCTAATTAAGCACTATACTGAATAATTACGGTGAAATTATCATCAAAGTCTAATGTCAAAATGAGATAGCAGTGATCTACATAGAAATTAAAGTTTTCTCTAATATTTCATAGTTTAAAGTACCTACTAAGAGGACATCATTCTCTAGAGAGAAAGATAAATAATCAGGAGATTTAATGTGGACTTGAGCGCTGATCAAGATTAACAATTAAGTTTGCATTACTGTTTGTTTCCACTTGATTTTCTTAAATGTTTGAGAAAGATGACATTTCTTATTTCCAGCTTCATTTTACTTGTTCAATGCAATGTATTGTTTGACGGGAACTCGGATTCGGAGCTGACGCATTTCTTACTCAACGTTTGGAATTGAAAATGCGCTAATGGTCAGATGAAGAAACGATACCTATGCATCCAATGGAGTTATGAGGTCAATAAGTCAACGTATTCGTTCAATTTGCATTGCAGAAACATTCGATACATTTATTGGTTTCGTAAATGATCTCAAAACCTATTTGTCTTGATACAATCGAGTTTAATACATAGGTATGAGTTTCATAAGAAATCAAGATGACGGACACGCCATGAAACACTTGGAATCTTAATTAATTAATAAAAGAGTTGTCATGTGACAAATGACGAGTTACTCAAACTGACTATTAATAATGTGTATAAGTAATTTACTTACATGAGATAAACCTATACAAATGTTTTTCAGCGGCATGAGAGTAGATGAAACATCTGAAGCAATGGTTACTGGGAGATAAATTACGAAAACGATTTTAATGAAACGAATGCTTTTCGGCGTAACTTGGTAGAACGAATTGAAAGAAAGTAAAATTTAACTTTTTTAAATCACACAACAGTTAATTCACACGGTTTCACCAGTTTCACCCGTAAGGGTATCATCACGTACAGTGAAAATGTTAAAACTTTGGGAAAGTATATATACGTGAAACTCATGGGCAGGGGGGAGGAGCGAGAGTTCCCACAAACCGAATTTATAAATGAGTTCCATAACTTTATGGATTGCATAACTATTGATCCCATCGCTAAATGTCCTTGCAACCGGTCATTAGACCTTCTGATAATTTGCACAAGCATTTACATCAAAAGTGCAGGTCCACTGTGCGTCAAAAGCAAAACAATAAAACCAGAAAAAAGCTTGTGTCAAAAGCAAACTCCGAAGCAAATGTTGCGCATTTGCGGAGTTTCAGTGCATTTGGTGCGTCGGTACCCTAACCTAAGGTTAAAAGGTCTACGTTTCACGGTTAGCATAAACCTTCTATGGAAATTTCGGAAGGTAGCGGTATGTATGCTGACGATTCTTCAGCGAAACACACGTGTTTCATTTCAATAACCCCGTGGGCGTGTGGAGGAGTCGTTTGCTTCTGGTTACGCCATTGCGACACTCCCTTGCGAAATCCCTTTGCTTGACGCGTAAGTGGCCTCGATTAAACTAACTCTACCAAAATGCTTCCTTTTTGAGAGACATTTAGTTGCTAGACGATCAAAATATGTGTTTGCAGAGACGAATAAAAGGTAGTCGGGCCGAACGAAATGCAGCGTCACATTTTGCCTAATACATTAATTTAAATACCCACTGAGGAGTTAAACACTCAAATATTAAATCTCCGCTTGAGGGGTTAATAATCGGGTAAACGATTTTGTAGTAACGTGAATACTTAGATGGTTTTCTTGAAATAGAACAAGCAAAAAATTCATAAAAATCGTTATAGCTCGGAATTCTTTTGAAAAATATAATTGCTACGGTGTTACAGTGCATCGAATATAAAAATATTATTGAAATAATATTGATATATCACATATACTTTGAGAAAATAATCACGCTTTAATTCAGACTCAATCCCAATGTATAATTTGCATTAAAACCACGCAGCTACCGTCAATAACGTTACACTTTAGCGCAGATGTTAATATTTTGTAAAAATTAGGGACAGCCTCCGGATATTAAACAAATAGCATAGAAGTAACCAACACAAAACATGAATAACTAAAAGTCTTTACTAATGAGATTTGCATGGCTGGCTATTTTTCCGGTCAATTCTGACGGGTAATAAAGTATTATTTGCATAGCATCATATAAATATATATAATATAAGTGAGAAAGTAAGATATTTTAACATAGTTTGCTTTTCAACCTGAAGAATAACTTTAACATGAGTTGTACAGAAGTTAAGTGTAACAGTGAACAAGTATTTTAATAATATTTATTCAAATAAAACCAAATAAAATCTGTGCTAATAAGATTTTCATTACTGGGTATTTTTCCTGTCATTTTTGACATTTTATCACCTGGTTTACATATAATATGGCTGACGTGAACCCATAGAGAATACCACATTTTCCCGTCATTTATTAAAACGACTTCCCCATGGAAAAAAGACAAAGCCATACGAATTTGACGGCAGTTTTCGAAGGAATATATACTAAGAATATGGTCCTGCAACTCAACTGGTTGCACATTAGGCTGCCGGGCGATGACCTCAGCGCTTAGGGGCTGTCCATAAATGATATCCACACGATTGGGGGGGAGGGTCACCACCTTGTGACAATGTATGACAGAGGGGGAGTCGGGGGGCTATGCTTCATGCGACACCCACGCATCCACTGTATATTATGTCTTATTTTTACTCAGACTGTGGGGGGGAGTAGAAGTTTTATCATTTTTGTGACAGCATTAAAGGAGGGGGGGTGGCAATACTTGTGTCTAACTGTGACAGGGGGGGAGTGGGTCTAGTTTGGTCCAAAATTTTGTGACATGATTTATGGACAGCCCCTTAAGTCAAGATAAATGATATATTTCATGGTGGATTCATGTATTGGATTAATTATCATCCGTAATCTTAATTGCAGGGAGTGCAATTTCGGGCATAATTTTCAGATATTTGCAAATGATCATGGCTATCGACGAATTTTTTTTAGGTCAAAAAGAATTATTAATGAGTACCACAAATAAAAAAGTTGAGAACAACGCTGCCAAGAATATTTCGCCGCAATTCCTGCCAAATTTCCTTCCCAGTATGAGTATTCTAGCAATTGCTGTCCAATAAATCCGGAAGGAGCATGCTCAAAACATGAGCGGAGGATTAATGTCTGTGCAAATGAGGCGTTGAGAGAGGTAATCTAAATGGATAACGACTGAAACAGAACTGCCGCCCCGATTCTCTCCCGCGAGCATTTTTTTCACGCGAGAGAGCACTGCAGCGTCGCATCGCCAAGAAAAAAATAACACCAGCAAACAATTTGGCAGCTAATTCAGCAGATTTCCTCCGGGAGGCGGGGCAAATAGGTCCCAAGTCGAGTGGAAGAGCATCATCGCGGGATTGAGAAAAGAGAAGATGCAGGGCTAAGAAGCATAAGCGAATCCTCTCACAATGGGGTTGAGGTGTCCTTCATGTGGCGGTTGAGAGGTTGTCTCGCGGGGAAAGGAGGTCGACGAGATTGGGGTGTGAGGGGACCACCGCCGCCAAAGGGGGCCAGATCGGCGAAAGAGAACCGGGGGACGGAGGGGAGCGTGGAATGAGCGAGGGAGAGAGGGGGGGAAGGGAAGAGGGGAGATCGGCGCCGAAAGTGTCCCTATCCTCTCAAGGGAGGGGTCAACGGGGGCAGGAATGGGGGAAGGTAGGAGGAGAGGGGGCCGCGGCCCCGATTCCCCGGACCAAGCACTCTTATGCACAATCTTTGCTTATGCTTACCCACGGCATTGGGGAGAGAGTGGTGATCGGGTTGGTGAGGTGGCCAGAGTTCTGGCTTCCCATCTGAAAGGACCCGGGATAGAATCCCGTTAGTGGCAGAGATATTTCAGTGAGGTTAGTCAATGTCACTTGGGAGTCATGAGGAGAGCGCTTCAAGGCGTAGTAGTAATAATAACAATAATGTGGCTCTATTAGAGCGATATTAGGACTATCAACTCCTCCCTTACATATAACTCTAAATGGACCATGACCTAGGAGTTGATAATCCTGACCAGGTGGAATTCGAGCCCGCGACTCTTGGGTTGACAGGCAAAAACTTAACCCCACCGCCACCGGGGCCGGCAAAGTACTCCTTCGGATAAGACGTTTAACTATGGTCTCTATGGCACCTTTCGTGAAGTTGGTTGGTTAGTGACTCGGGGGTGGCGACCGATACACGAGGTCATTTGCGCCTTTGATGATAGATGGGTGGGATGGTGATGAGAGGAAGGGTGGAGACAGATCCGTCATCGACATCAACTTACCCTCAACGAAAGGCGGTAAGGGGTCCGCATTTTAACGTCCCAACCGACTAACGGAGCACAGCACTCGAAATGCTCTCCACAAAGCACCCAAATAGGGGCAGGTATTCCGTCAAAAAACCTCTGCCATCGCTGGGATTCGAACCTGGGACCATCCGATTGGGAAGATAGAACTCTAGCCCCAACACTAACACGCACCTATTTCGTTAAGGAGTTAAAGTACACCCGGGTCTCCCCGTCTCTTCAACCTTCCCCCCATTCCCACATATCCCTTACATTGTCAATCTACCCACCTGTCAATGAACTTAGCTGACGGTCGCCTGCCCCCCCCCCTTGATAATCAACCAACCAACCAGGGAGAGAGGGCCATTACAGCGATCGGGGATAAAAACAGCCACAAGTCCGGGTACTCGAGGACTTATCAAAATAGGTCTTTAGCCACCGGGATGTTTCGTGGTCCCCACAACCTTCGTCGAATCTCCACTTGGAACTTGTGGATCTCTCGAAAGCCCCTACTTTGAACTCCCATCTCAAGCACCAAACCTTTCCCTCACAAAGTAATCATCATGGCCCACAATCTCTCTTGAGCTTCTCATATCTTCTGGCTCCCGTTGCGGGGATAAAATTCCTATTCATTTCTTCTTTCCGCATGATTTGGGATAGAAGAAGTTCAACGGGCATAAAGCAAGAAATAACCAAGAAAGCATTCATGTTGAAAAAGTAACTGTGTTTAACGGAAAGAAGATCATCAATAGGGAAGCATTACGTGTATATATTCGTGTGGAGTGTTGCGCCATATGGCTCCGAAACATGGAAAATTGGGACGGAAGAGAATAGAGGCTTTCGAAACATGGCGATAAAGGCGGATGCTGACGACCAAATGGACGGGTAATATCAGAAAAGAGGAATTGTATGGAATAATAGAAAGCCGTATGCTCTCAGGAAAACAAGTTCTAGATGAATAGGTTACACTTTGAGACGCAGCAAATTTATAAGGAACATAATAGAAGAGGAAATAGAAGGGAAAGTAACACGAGGAAACCGAGGGACAAATGCATAATACAAGTAAAATGGGATATGAAACGGATGAGCCACAAGGGAATAAGAAATTAGAAGAGGAGAGGGTAGAATGGAGGGTTGCGGTCAACGAATTTTAAAATAAATTGACTGTTTATGATACTTTCTAAATTGATTACCCAACTACCTTTCTCACCTCTTTCATCATGTTGAAACTCTGAGTAAGTCCATTTTTATCATTCATGTAAGTCATTTATCTCTACCGTATTTTAAATTCCGCCGAAAATGACTTTTCCGCCCCTAGCACATCGCTTGATATGCCCGGCATTATTTTATTTTGTTCTCTGCATGAAGTAGTATCTGGTAGCATTCATATATCAATAGCATTAGTAATATTAACCACTAGATGTGTCTTTAGCATTGTAATGCATGTTCGCATGTTCATTTACGTAGCACTCTCTCAGTCTCTGGTTTGACTGCGCACTGTTCTACCGACTGCTTTTTGGTCTGCGCCTAGCGGCCGGGGGAACGTGCGAGGTCCCGATTTGTGCTGGAACGATTGCTGCATGCCTGGTGTGGAATCACCCCGTGCCACACACCCTAGTTGTGGCTTGCATGGTACTTCGTGGATGTAGATGTAGCATTCGCTATACTTCCTCGCTTGTGTCCTTCGATACTCCGCTTGCCCACGGCATTCTTCTTAGCCCTAGCATCTAAAAGTCCTCCAACGCTCGTCCTCTTACCACTCAGGCTTAATTATCCTTATTTTTCGTTAAGTTTGCCTTTTTCTTTCCTCAATTCTCATCCTGCTTTGTCATCTAATCATTATTCCCATATACTAGCGAAATATTCAATCTGGCATCCTAGCCGAATTTCTATCACGCGGACTTTTAGGCATAAGAAAGATGGCTTGATTCGGAGAAGAGGCGGGCATCGATGGCCTTCTTGTCGGCGGCAGAGTATGTGGCGTTGTCGAAGTTGACAAACTGATGCGTTCCTTGTACAATTTTAGGTCTTTAAAAAGAAGAATAATTATTATAATTTGCCTGAAGATGAGGAATTGATAAAAGATAATTATGGACAAATATGTGAGACCAAGCCTCATCGCTCATAATGTTTGTAATATACTCATTCTTAACTTGAGTAAGGACACGTATATATCACAAGGAGTAGGTAGTAGATGAGAGAAACTCGTTCAAAAGCACGTTGCTAGCGGTGCCATGCAGACTGACGCACGCCTCTCTGCGGTGGAGAAGAAAAACATACAGTACGAAATAATCGACAATACCAACGCACCGACGAAGACCCACCCACCTCATTTTTCACGAATCGTAAGTCAAGTAATAAAAATACAACTATGCGTCCCAAACAAATAAATTTAAAACCAATTACGTCCATATAATAGTTTCTATTCTCATGACTGCAAATGAATAACATCTGTTCGCTCAAAAATGACAATGTTTCGGCACTGAAAATCTACTTAAGTGATCCCTGCTTTGAACTTTAATGAAAAAGAGAATATTTTGAATACCAATATTCATCTCCACATAAGGCTTTCAGAAGTATTTTATAGAACTAATGTTGATTCAATGAATAAAAAATGAAATATGGTCTTATTAACACGTGATGGTAACTGAAATATCAGCATTGGAGGTAATTGAGGAGTAATTAGTGTCGTTGTCTAAGCTTATTCATGGCATTTTGGCTTGATTTAAAAGATAAAATGTTTTCAACCTTGAAACTTGATTTTTACAAATTTCCACGAGGCAAAAGTTAACTGCAATGAAACTTCAGTCGAAAGAATACCTTCCTGTAATTTTTACCACGCATTCGAAATCAGCTGATGAAAAAACCACCAGAAAATGCGAATACTTCCCTACGCACCTCGACATGCAGCATGATTCGTCTTCCAACAAAGAGGCGGAATCGCACCCACATCCCTTTCAATTGTTCCTTCCTCCCGACTCCACTACCCATCGCCCATCCTCCCCGTCTGACAATCATCGCCTGGGTCCATTTCCTCCTCCCTGGGTATCCTACGGCAAAGTTCCCCCCACAACTCCGGACCTCCACTTACATCGACGGTTCGGCGTACTCTCAGGCTATGACTAGCATCTCCTTCTTCCCTGTTCAAACAATGGATCCAAACTCTTCTTCCCAGGGAGACAACTCCCCTCTCAGTTAGTTACTCCGCTTTTCCTTCTCTCGCGTCCCGCAGAACTATAAATAGATTCCCAGAACTTCGGCCCCGAAAGGGAGCGGCGCGGCATTGACTGGAAGAGCAGCAGGGAAGGCAGAGGGAGGGGTCGATGTGAACCGAGAGCAGCTCGGATGGGCGGGGTCAGGACCGGGGCAAGAAAAGGGTTTCATAGGTGCGCCCACTGGAGCGTGGGGCAGCATAATTCTACGCATACGGAGTGTTTATATTTTTCCTTTGTCCATTTACTGAGTGAAAAAATCCAATTCTTTCGCCCTCTATACTCCATAATATCAATTACACTAAAGCCTGAAATGTCATAGCACGAGGACTACCGTAACGAAAAAGTAGTTGTACGAGAACGGCACTAAGCATAGTCGCTGAAGCCTTACGTATTTATTAAAAATCTCAACAGCTGTGGTAACTGTTACTTGAATCGGCTTATATTGGTGACTCTAGTCCAGTGCTCTTAGCACAAGTATATATTAAACGTTTTCGTCAGAAGCGTAATTCTGCCCATAGTATCGAGCAGTATGATAGAACGTTTGTTATTGGGCCACTGTAAATTGGCAACAGTTGCTGTATGTGGACATTTTTGATTAAATAAATTAAATAAATAAATAGAAAAAACAAGAACCTTTCTTCATCCACAAAAAGCTCTTTATACTTCAGATCTTTTTGGCGTCTTTCTTCGAGAGCAAGGTCTGATGAAAAATTTGCGTTCCTATCTTCCTCTAGCACTAATTTATAAATATCGTAAAGCCGGCTTTCCACGCTATTCTTATCCTGAGTGGCGCCTATGGTATGAGCAGACTATGCTATGATATAGTAAAGCATACACCGGAAGGGTAACAATGCTGCAATGCGTCTGTCGAAAAGTCAAATAGAAATAAATAACCTGATTAAAATTGGGATAAACTATCTTCAAGGAAATTAAGGCATCACTAACTCTCTATCGTGTTCCGTATGAAGATTATCTCCTGAGTATTTAGCTTTAAAATAATTAGAGGGATATGAATGGAGATAAGAAAGAGCATACATAATGCTAATGGCTCTACTGATGCATTCGATCAGTTACAATTCTCTGGCCAAAAATGACGCTGACTTTTTATTGAAAAATAAACATAATTTAGGACTTTATGACGTTTTAATTTTTGCAATCTCAATAGAAGAGTTAGTTTATTTGTTTCTAATGCTCAACTATTTTTCTCTTTTAATGACCGAGCATCACGGAGGTATAACTACCTACCTTCTGTATCACAGGAGCCCACTTTTTTTTATTTGTATATTTTATGTATCTACTAATATGAACATTAGGTTTTACTCTACAAATGACTTGAATTACACTGTGGAAAAACTAAGTTAAGTTCATTATTACATTGAACTCATCTTTTTACCCCATATAGTTCTCGCCAGGACTCTCATATGTCAGAAGTCGATTTCACTCTGCATTCGTTGGCATTTTTCAACACTAAACTGATGAAGAGAAGCATTCCCCGTTCCCTCCCGTGCGAGTGGATTCGCTGAACTATCAACTAACCGCGGGAGATTCGTGCGGCTTAGCCCGGCCTTCGGAAGGGAGGAGAGGTGGACAAAGAGGGACGAATTGTAAGAGCGGCGTTCATTATGGGGCAGGTTGGACCCTGTGAGCGGTGAAAAGCGACTCCCCGACCCGGCGCAAACAGATAGGGTAATGGGGAGGGTCCTCCCGTGTACACAAGCACCCTCCTCCCCCCGGAAACTTCCTCCCCTTCCTCCATCCCTCATTCCCTCGTCGGGCGACCGGTGGCCTATTTATTCTCGCGCTTCATTTCATTTATTTACAATTTCCTCGAAAACGGGCAACAAAACCTTATACACCGGCTCCTATGACATGTTGCAAGAGTCGATCACACACAACCGTGTACTGGGTGGTAAAATATACACCCAAGTATGACTCGAACCCGACTCGAAGTTGGGGTAGCAGGTGAGGACTAAACCCCGCTGTCACCGGAGTCAGGAATACTATGCCCTCGAAAACCCAGCTCCATATTTATACAATCTTTCCGGGCGCGTTTTCTTTTCATTTGCCCATGAATCATCCATAGTAGAATTTGTCTTCCATCGATAAAAATCATTTACAATTGTTCTTCAATGTTTATTGTTCAATTGCAGTCTTTAATTAGAGGTCATCAGAGATACTGCTGATCAAGTCGTAAAACCAGCCTGGGTAGAGAAGTTGGTAACGCACCGGCATGGCACCCCGAAGGTCGTGGGTTGCAAAACCTACCTTGGGCGTGGATGTTTTGTTTACGGCAGGATTGAAGTCATTGGTTAGACAGCGATGTAACTAGAACATTAGTAGCACTTAAAATCCAATAATGCTTTAAAAAATTTCAAAATTATCTTAATTATCAAAATTATCTGTTGCATATTTTTCGCATGAATGTTAATCTCTAATTCTATGCTTCACGTAATTCACGCTCGTTACATTACGATACATAAATATGATAAATATCCGTATAATTATTCAAGATATGAGATAATCATTTCTATTTCATGCGGCAGGCTCTACTTTTTTTTTGAAATATTAAAATGAAAGCATCGAACAAATGAAATTTAACTCAAGCGTCTAGTAAGACTTCGGTGCTTTTCATGATAATACTCATCTGAAGGAAGTACAAATATAGAAAAATGATCAATAGGAAAACATAAACTGACCCCGGACTCAACGAGATTAACTTCAGCTGTTTTAGAAAAGTAATCGTTAGAGATTAATTTCACTATGTTTCACGTGGAAGGTGAATGAATACTATTAAGTGTACTGGAGTTTTCATGATTTTTATGCCAAATATTGAAATAAAAAGGAGCCAGAAATGATCTACATGTAAAGCAAAGCGGTTTCATCTACTTTCTTTAATGGCTTCAAAATGAGAATTAATTTCAAATGCAAAATAAATTAAAGGCATATGGACTAAGTCCAACGATGATTCATTTTTGTAACCACTAGCATAAGCAACTATAAGTGAGTAATATGCCACCGTCCATGAAATAAAAAAGGCGCTATGACAATTTTAAAATGCTAAGGAATGAGTGAGATAAGCGTAAGATAAGTTTGATATTACTAAGAGTTCATGGAATTAGTTATGCAGTTGTATGCACAGAAGGGTCATTGATTGGTTGACGCAAAGGACAGAGGTGAACCACCGGCACAAAGTTGTACTAGAGCACATAATAAGAAACCGTCGATATTTGATTAAATTACACGCAAAAAATTCAAAGATTTATGGTCAACTACTGTGATAGTTAAGTAATATAAAATATTTGAAACAATAGGGTGTTATCATTTGAGATTGGCTTTTAATACACGATTAAAGATTGAATAGATATATTGAATTTATATGAATTGAATGACGAACTTCTGGGATACAGCAGCAAATAATTTTGCAATGAAAATCAAAATTAAATAGAATTGGTTTTATGTAGCAATTTTTAAAAATAAATCAGTCGTAGGTACAACACATCAAAGGAAAACTCATTTTGTGGAGACTCCTTGACAAAAAAAACGTTCGATGTGATAATTATAAAAAATAGGAATGAATAAATACTTCTGGGCTGCACGCACGAGGCATTAGTTAACTTAAAGTGACATAATCCTGTTTACAGTGCTTTCAAATATCATTTCCCCCCAACGGTGAGTGTATTATTGACTATTGCCAGGACTGCATCACTGGAAGACATGAACTCACAACCTGAATCAAAGACGGAACATGCTCTAGATTTTAAGAGCAATGTGCAAGTCAGCCATTGGTTGTTTTTTCCGCAAATCGGATCCGCACTAGATATATTACCCAATGGGGTCATCGCAACTTTTCTATATATTTCTCTCTTAGTCCCCTACGCGGAATTGCCATATTAAAAGGTTTTTATCCAAGAAGATGATCTATTCCACTGAATACTGAGTCTGAGCCATTCATAAAATCTTGTTTGACTAGTTGATCTCTCCATTGTTTTTGGGGTTTCACCGCGTTGAACTTAGTTGGTGACGACAGTTTCGCTAGTATTCCAACCAGCGTCCTCAGGTTGGAATACCAGCGACATTGTTGTCATCAAGTAAGTTCAACGCGGTGAAAATTAAAAAAAACAATGGAGAGATCAACTAATCAACGCCGCAGAAACCTTAGAATCTTGTTTGACTAGTTTGATCGCTTAAATACGCTTGCCACCACCACTTGATAATCTGGGCTTAGAACTTGAAAAATTCGGTAAATTCATTTGTTATATGCATTCGTTAAATATTCCAGGTAACATTCAAGGTATTTGGAATAGGTTTTCGTCAACCATAATTAGAGATCCATCTTATTGGACACATTGATCGTTAGAATCTTTCGTAAGTTCTAGCTCAAGATTAATTTATTTCTGGATATCAAAGCTTACGAAGACTGAAACGAGACAAAAAAGAGACGGAGGGAACTTTTTTCGGAGATCTGAGACGGAAGACGTCCTTTAATGATTACTGTGGGCATTAAGACTCGTGAGACATTAAGACAGGGGTCATTGTATGGAATAAATATTGCCTTAAATGCAACAATGCAGAAGGATGAAGTTATCCGGCGGTGAGTTTTGAATTATAAAATGTTGTATACACATTCCAGACTACACTCTTGCTTCAAGCACATATCTTCCCCTCCAAAAACTCCAAACTACTTCTCCATTCCTCCCCCCTCTCTCGCAACATCTGACCGCCTTTCCTCCCGCCCCACCCCAATGCACTCATTATTTCACCAGTAATCGTCCTTCATAACCTGCTGCCTGCCCTCCAAGTCCCCTTTATGACGCCGCTCCTACTCCCATTCCAACTCGACCATTCTCCCCCTCACATCATTCCACCGACTGTACTTACACCTCCCACCCCCTTCCTCACGATGAACCTATTCTCCCCTCCCTTCCACACTCACACCCCCTGCCATTTCCCCCCCACCCACCCCCTCCCCGCCAGCCGCATTCATTCCACGGTTCCTTCTCACGCGACAGTCTACGTGGCGGCAGTGTTTGCGGATGTCCGCGACGCCGCAGACTTGGCCCCCGTCCGCTGGGACTTTCACCACACTGCACCATCATATGCCAGGCCACACACCACGCGAAAGGGCAGCACACGCGCGCGAGGCACGGCAGCACACTCTCGCGAGGAGCGAGAGAACCAGACGAAGGGGAGGGAGGGATGGGGGAACACGTGAGGGCAGCTCTGAGAGTGGGTGAGCAGTGCGAGGGGGAATAATAAGCACTCTCCTTCTCTGCTTGCGCCTACCCCACCGTTCAATGCTATGCAATGCGTGGAATTTGTCCCTTGCGATTGAATCCCCGGGAAAATATAGAATGTTTATTGTGGTGCATGAGTATATACAGGCGGTGATTCGCGAAGAACCTGTACTACTCCACGATGCAATAGTTGACACGATTTTAAAGCATTATTTGTCCTGTGAATATGGGGTCGAAACTCATTAGTAACCGAGATACTGCAACGCAAACATTTCACATGGCAGTTACCACGTAATAGCCAAAAAGCAACGGCGCGGCGTGTACTGATAGTTACGAATCAAAGCTTTCCGTGTTTGTACTTAAAACATGTGTTTTTCTTTTCCTACTAAAATTTATGCTTACCATTTCCATTTTTATAGGTGGTAAACAAGATTGGAAACAATTTTCTTCTTCAAATATTTTCTATTTTTAATAACTTTTTATTTTTAGGGTTGTGCAAAAATTGACTCCATTAATATAGCAAGTGTAATTTTCTCTCTACTTCTGGTGCATTTATTTTACTCTTCCCAAATTTAAGAAAATGAATCACATTGCATATGACTGACAATCGATCCATGACGCTAGTCGCAACTTGAGTATTTGGTTGTCACTGGAATGTTTGCTTTCTTTAGCCCACAATAAGACATCCATCCGGGTTTCCGTGGTTATAAAGTATTTTATTTATATTTAAAAGCTTCAATTTACGAGTAGAATTTTCTTTACCTGCACATAAATTCCAGTTCTTCGCAAAAGGGAATCAATCAATGAGCTCACGTAACGGTATCACTTAAAATGCCGTTTCTCCGCTAAAAACTAAGATAGGAAAATCTTAAACTTGTTCAAGGTGTGATTAATATATGCATGTCTTTTTCTTTCAATACTGCCACTCATGCTTATGGTGGCTTAGTTTCAAGGTGGCACCCGAAAACTTACATTTCTATGCCAACTGCAAAGTTCGCTGACCAAAAATGTTTGCGTTGCCTCAGCTGCAAACTGCAACGAAGAATCAGAGTGTGTAACACGGCTGGTGAAGGGGCTTGGTTTGGAGCTGCTAGAGACTCGGAGGTAGGCCTATCCGATTATTCGATTACTTGAATCGTCGATTCAATTATTTTTGCAGTTGATCGATTATTTCAGCGCATCGATGTCAATCGCGATACTCGACTCGATTGTCAATTTTTTTCACGTGTCAATTGTTGTTCAATTGTCAATTGTTATTCAATTCACAATTATTTTCCGGTAATTAATTGACGATTATTGACGGTGGTGAAGGCCACCACCTACCCCTCCCTCCTGAAGTTAGCAAATATATATCCCGGCAGCTAGCACTGCGTCCGAGAGGTTGTTCAGTCTCGGTGGGAACATTGTCATCGACACACGCCAGTGTCTGTCGGATGAACACGCTGAGGATCTCATTTGCACGCCTCCAAATAGCGACATATTTCTTTACTTAATTAATAAAAGTTAACTGATTGGATTATCTTGTAGTTTTTCAAATAAGTTCTTTCATTCTTCTCATTGCCAAAGGAAAACCTTTGAAAAGCAAAATCCAACTGAGTCCTGTCAATTAGGTGTTGGTTGATGTCAGTTAATCCTATTGGTTGAAAAAAATCCTATTAGTTGATGTCAATTAATTGAGCAATGTCAAATAATTGGACTTTTCAATTAATTGAATGACAAAATAATTGTCATTTCTTCAACTGCCGGTTGATGTCAATTAATTGAGAAATGTCAAATAATTGGACTTTTCAATTAATTGAATGACAAAATAATTGTCATTTCTTCAATTCCCGGTTGATGTCAATTAATTGAACAATGTCAATTAATTGGACTTTGTCAATTAATTGAATGACAGAATAATTGTCATTTCTTCAATTCCCGACAATTGAATCGACCACTTTTCCAATTATTCTTATAATTGATCAATTTCGATTTTTTCGATAATCGCACAGACCTACTCGGGGGCTACAGGCAAGGCTAACATTACTCGAAAATTTCAGGTCAAGCAAATTTCAGGTTGACTCGTAGGAATTAATGTAAACATCTAGAGCTGTCCGAAGCGACAAAATAAAGAGAGATATACTGCCGAACTGATGTGCATAAAACTTCCTTCTTCCCACGCACCATTCATAACTTCAACTAACCCAGTAGGACATTTCGTAAACACACAATTCACTTTAGTCCTTTCCTTCTCCCAACTCCTTTTCCCTCTTCTCGCTCTTTTTTGTAGCTCGCGTTCAAACAACCTCCTGCCCTAAGGTTCGCAGAGCAGTAAGTACATATAGAGTTATGTGACATTGGCTTTTCAATTCCATTTAAATTCGTATCCAAACAATCACATGTCTTTAATATGCATGATTGCTAAGCTTTCAATGTTGTTTAAAACGACTAGTCAATAAGATAAACATTATTTGAATAATTTCTTCAAAACGGCTCATTCAAATTGTTTTCTTAAATTCCATGTATCATAATCAGTTACGATCGGTCGAAAAGTTCCAATTAGCTTTGCATCAGGCATTACAGAATAATTATCCTCTTTAGATAGCAGCAGTATATACACTCACCATCACTATTTGAGACCCTAAGAATGATAGAAGTTCGCCTTAACACCATTATTGAAATCCATCAATACGTATTCTCAAGTGATGCATTCTTGATTTATTGGAATAATTATTGAATATACGCAATAATGTGATTACTAATATGAAATTCAACTGTTTGTGGCTCAACTGTGTGAAATTTCATGATAATTAACATAGAAGAAAAACTTAGTTAATTTCACAGCGAATTTTGACCAGCTTCGTCGAACTGATCTAAAATGATTTACTATGTGTACTAAGGTAAAATAAATCGGTACAATGTAAATGAATAATTATCTGAGAAATAAATACTGTAAGGTCACCCTTCGAACCTACATGCACCCCACGGTGATCAATCCAGCTCTCTGTACGTAATATCCTTGCGTATAGGCAATTTTTAAGACAGAAGTGAACGACAAAAAAGGGTTATTTTAGGCGTTCCATAGGCTGCGGCAGCCACCTCGTTCTTCGCAGTAACAGATGATGGGCCCTTATTATCCGCAAACCTTTCTCAATCGAACTTTATCCGCGGGATTGGGATATCGGCCGATATCGAGCACCAGTGGAAATGCAACAGTTAATGATTTATTTATTTTATTTATTTTCTTCTTCTTCTTCTTCTTTCAGGAGATATGGGTCAAATAAATAGAAACCGAAAGAAAGAAGAAGAAGAAAATAATTAATAATAAAAAGAGTTCATGAAAAGGAATCATTTAGTTAATTATTTTATACAGAATTTTCACTGAATATGCACTGCACATTTACTTTCTCTGCTGTTTCCTGAATAATTTGATACTAAACAGTCCATTAAACCTTTGAGTTTTAGTCATGACATCTAATGATAAAGTACACAACACTATGATAAAACTCACCCAAAATTACCTCGGCAGGGAGGGCCCTGCTCCGGAGTAATGAGAAAGTATGGACGCATTCGAATACTTCTTGAGAAAAACGGGTCATAAAATTTAGAGTGCGTCTAAAGGAGAAACGATTTTGCCAGCAAAACGTATACGAGCGTTTTCTCCGCAGTCGCCCAAGAAAGTAGCGAAGAGCGTACGCCTCCCGCCGATAAAGGAAAGGTTTAATCGAAGGTCACATTAGCCGCTCCACGGTGGGGTGAGAGGGAAACGGTGGCACGAAGATCCTGCGAAAACTTTGTTTCACCAAAACCGGGCCACCCTAAACAACTTTAACTGCATTGAGTAAATAATATATTTCCAATGCCTAGCCCTTTTTCAACGCTTCACACATCAAGCAAGCAAATATTACATTGAAAAATGCGTTTGACTCTGTAGAGAGAACCTGTGACACTAGCCAGAAAATTCAAACATTTAAGTTGAGCACTCCTTCTTATTAAAATAATAAGAAAATTTGAAGAAGTGAAATATTGTCATACAATAACGCACCACGTCGAAGTTGTAGCGTCGGACAGCGTTTACAAATTAGAAACACTTAGTTTCTGCTTTCTTTATTCTATTATCCTTTTTTCTCGTGAAGAGCAGCTTCCATTCGTGCTCTCTTTCTTATTTAACAACCCATATCTCCTCCTAAACAAAAACTTAGCAACCAAAACATTTTAACAATCAGACATTTATACACTAAAATAAATTAAAACATTAAACAAAAATTATGCCAAATTATAACAAATTAAAAAACAAATACTGAGGTATGGTTCAAACGTTACGAAGTACATGCTGAAGGACCGTTCTGGGGCAAGGAGCAAGGATACAGACGCAATCTAGTGTCAACTCTCCAGGACGGAGCTCAGAATAGAATGATGTGCCCGAGACAGCTTAGGCAGCGGGGCATTTTATACACCCTTGGGCAGTGGGCGTCCGTCTGGTGGAGCTAGGAATAGCGGAACGAATCGATACGTGGATAAATAAGTCGATCTAACGATAAAACTGCGAGAGAAAAGTTTAAATAATGTTTATTTCAGTCGATGCAAGTCGGCAAGGGAATTACTCGCCAAAATAAGAGGACAACTAAAAATTATCGTAAGAAAAAGTTTACTATTCATCAAATGAAGTTGCTTTCATTTAAGTGCTTAGAGTGCGTTTGATGATTTAAAAAAATCGTTTTAAGATCTTCTTCTTTTGTAAAAACAAAGGCAATCAGTATCTAGAAAACCTGAATTTCAAATAAGTAAAGATTTAAATTTAATGAACCTTCTTCCTAACTATATATTTCTATCTTTTATATATTCAAGTATTTGCATCCTTAAAAAGGATAAATACTCATGCCAGGTTTCTCCTTTTGCTAGTCCTTCAAGCACAAAAACACACAGGAAAATGAAATCGAATAGTTAGGCTCATACGAAATAAATTTTGCTAAGGGAGGCAATTAAAGGAAGAATATTCTTTCCGACAAAGTAAATAGGGAAATAATAGTGGCTTTTAGATAGTGAAATTAGAAACGTGCACATTATGACACATATCATAGGAGTTTTCTTGCTAGTTTTTAGATAGAATTTTTGATAATCTTTGGTAATTTTTCAAGTATAAATGTAATAGAATAACGTCTAAAGAGTGTTTTTCCTTTGGATCCACTTCTGAATACTGAGTATCATTTTTTTTAAATTCATCTACGATCTTTTCTACAAAATGTTAGTTCTCTAATACTAGTTCTCTCTTATGTTCATTCATACTTACTTTAACCCGCTGTTCGAATTCTTCTTGCATCAGAAGCTAGCTATCAAGCTTCCACGTTCATTCCATTTTTTCAGTAGACGACGAAGTGATTCCTCGAAAGATTACTGTTTGCATGACAGAAAACTTCAGGTATGAATTATGGTTTCTATTGAATAAATCCCTAATTCCAAATATTCACTGGGAAAGTACCAGGTATTTCATAACTCCAAGTATGTTATGTAATGCTAGGTGTAAATTCTTGAGCATTGATCAGCTAAATGGCTCATAAATTGTGGCATAATTTTATGTGGTCAATTTTCTGTGCTCAAAGACAACGCGCGGTGTATTTTTCGAGAGTTTATTAAAAATGGCCATATTCTAAAGAAAGTAATAAAGAACTTTTTAATTTTACAACCACAACTTCGTCAATCATGCTCGTGGGAAAATTAATTTATATTTCTATTTAAAATATCGCATTTTAAGCAAATACTGCTCGACATAGACATAGATTTTCCTAAAAGATGATGATATCATAGAAATATATAATTTTACTAGTCTTTGCAACAATCCGTATAAGTGTGTATATTTTTTTAAACGTATAGCTGAATAAGTTTACATAGCGAAAAAGCCCAAAGGCATGATTAGAAAATTTGACCCTTTTTTAAAGGTTCACAAGGTTCACAGGCTTTTTTGACTCAAACCTTTTGCTGTGTGGAGTGAAAATGCTATAGTTCAGTTTATTACTAGAATGGCATTGCCGTATTTCAAAGGATTTAACAAAAGATCCAAATTAACTTACAATGTATTCTGAGAAAATGAGGCATTAGATGGCAATTAAATCCGCGTTTTGAATATCCACGATGAGTAAATAGTTACAAAAACCAACCATTGAGTTTTGAATGTTAAGACTAGCTTTGAAATCATCATTTTTTGCGGTTCACTAGTACTCTACTGACTGGGTGACTCCGCCAATATATAAAATATGAACCTTAAATGTCAAAAGACAAATCGAGAAAATAAATTGTAACGATCTTGATTATAATATTTGGGAAGCTTCTTTCCAAAGTGACAAACAGCTTAAGCCTTTCATATCAACTTTTGACAAAACAGTTTCGTGTTTTTTTTGCATTGAGCACTCTTGCAACAAAACTTGCGACTGTGATCCTAGCATACTCCTGTGCATAATATATTTCGCATGCTTTTACATTTTTTTTACTTTCATCACGGACATTTAATTTTCTTCGTTTGAATTATGCCATGCTTCACATGAACTTGGTCTTCTGCGCCTTATTTTCAGTTGAAATGGAAACCTTTTTGACCCAAAGTTTCACATGTATGGGATCCTGTTATTCATTATGCATAATTTTAAGAGTTACTTTGATGGAAAGACCAGGTTTCAAAGTCAATACTCATCGCGAGAGTCGTCGAAATTCAAAGGCGGCACCATTTTGTGTCCTCATTCCCAGATTAGCTCCCAGTCGGCGGAAATTTCGACCAATTAAATACGACCATTGGATTGAATCTACGAGGCGAAAGCCTTTTCGGTGGCCGGGGAAGACCAAACACTGATCGAGTGGCCCGAAGAACGGTGCCGCCGGTGGTGCGGAGGGCACGTCAAGTTTGCCCCTGGCGATCTCACGTCATCGCCAGGGGCGGCACACGCATGAATATTTAATGGCCGAATTCCCTCCTTCCTTTTTTTCGCGGTCGCGAGAATGAGGTCGCCACTGTCGCCCATCTTAAACAACGTCATCCGAGCCGAGGGAAGAGGGCAAAAAAAAACAACCACGAGATTGATAAAGGAGCGCGCGGTCCGGGGAGAGGAATTGAGGAGAAACGAGGGAAAGGCTGTGAGGGAACGATTTTCAGGACTTTTCTTAAGAAATATTTTTCTTCGGTCTTTTTTTATCATCCCCCCCCCCAGAAAAAATTGATTCTCCAAAACCGCAGGCGCCCACGGCCTAGACCCCACCCAACACCCCACTCTCCCCCCCGGTAGCGGGAATAAAAAAGAAAACACCAACTTTCCTGTCTCCATTACACAATCTCACGCACGAAATCTGCTCGAGGGCCTGCGATCTTCGACCCTCAAGTATACCTGCTCACTCCACGCCCTCTTAGGAGAGGGGGGAGAGACAGAGGGAGAAAGACCTCATTCCCTCCCTCCCATACCCTCCCCCCGCCCACCTCAAGCACTCACGTACACAATCACTCGCTGCGGCTGGACGCAATAATAAAAAAGACTGCAGTTATTGTTCGGAGCAAATCCGCAGGGGGTCGCATTAAGTGGCGAAAGACGGTTGCACACGGTCGTGCTACGTCCGCGTGCCGAAGCACATCCAGCGACTCACTTACCTACTATCCATCGCGAGGGCGTGTGGCAGACGGTGTAATGACACCGAACATGAAAAAGGGGGAGAAAGAAAATGTAGTAAAAAAGAGATGTGTTCAGGGGCTTGATTCAGGTGAGCCTCAACAATCCCGCGTATGTGACGTCACGTCATCGACTAATCTCAACCCTTGAATGGCGCTATCGTGATTTTTCGAGTTTATGACGTTAAAACTTCGTAATTGATGAGTCTCGAAAATTTCTAGGACTTCCTGAATAAGGCCGGCGATAGATTAGTGTCTCGCGCCGTACTTGCAGCAGCAAACGGTGCAAGGGAAATAGGAATTCCTTAGCCCACTTCTTTAGCAGTGTATCTCTCTTTTTTATAATAAGGAATTGGTCTTTAATATTCGCGGGTCGGAGGAAGCACTCAAGTGGCAGGTAGCCCTAGTATGGAGATCACAGAAAAAGGAATCGAAAACTCGGGCGTGCGTTATGTACGGGCAGGCATATAGTGGTGTGACATTATGGGTCCGAATGGAAGATCCAGAAGGGATGGAAGATCTGGGCAGACGAGTGGGGAGGAAAATTAAGGGCCGATATAAGGATGGTTGATTTTGATAATTATCGGGGACACAACGAGCGCATGTCCCGATGATGTGTCAGTCCAGCTCATCTCCCTCCTCTCCCCCCTTCCTCCACAGCCACCCCCCCCCCCCCCCCATCCGCTTAACGACGGGAAAATGTTAGGGTGTCAAGTCTCCACATTCTCGTTTCAACCCTTCTCCGCGTCACCTGCAGTGGCGCAGCGATCGGGGGAGCTCTCCTCTCTCTCTCTCTTTTCCACCTCCCCCCTCCTCCTCCCCCCCTCCCGGTATGACACGGATGCCCGCGCATGCGCGCCACAGCGAGGTCGAGGAGGGAGCAGACGAAGGGAGCGTTCCGGAGAGAGCGATAAATTATTATTCATATCTTCTCTTCGATACTTTTTCCACACTCCTACTCATGAGTGATAAATGGCATCGAGTATCTTTCACATACGAGGTTACATTCAAACATGTTCCGGAACTTTCACGACAGGTTAACGCTTTACGAAAAGGAAACAGGTAGCGGCCGCGACAAAACCGTAGGTGTTCATTTCGTGAAAAGTCTTCTTTGGTCGTAAATGCTTCTGTCACTCCCGATATTTTATAGAACATGTCTTGGATGATATTCTGGAATTGTTAGATTCAAAATTTGATGCATTTCTATCCTTTGACCTCTTTATGTGGTCATACAATTTCTTATTTTTAAGTTTTTGAAACATTTTCGAATTCCTCGCACAATATTACGTCGGGGTCCGCCATTTTTACGCTAGCGGCTACAAGTGACTCTATAATATTTATATGGTAATTTACGAAAATTTTCTTATGCATGCAAACGTCATCAATTCAACACATACTTTATTCTTTTAATCTCTCTCTTTTGAATGGCTCATGACCCGTTCCAATATCTCTGATGTTTTCCGTTGTCTTGGGTGTGACTTCGTAGAATTCGCTTAGCATTGTAAATGATAAGTAGGACTTAGTTTTCCAAATAGATTTATTACGAAACCTAGGTCGTCTTGCTGTAATTAATCAATGTGGAAAAACTAAGTTACACTTATCATTTACAATCTCTTATATTTTCGAAATGACTATAATGAAATGCTTGATGGACAACATTTTTTTCGCATCACCGCCAGCCTTAAGTACCAACCACACGAACCGATTTATAAGACGTTTCACATAAAATTTAAAATCAAGACTCAATCTATTATTTAAGCTCCAAACCGGTCTATTCTCCGACGACGTTGATAACATTTTACGAAATCAGACATACTACGGTAGATCAGATCATGGGAATAAAATTAGGGAACTAGACTGCAGAACGGACAGATTTAAAATGTCATTTTTCCCGCGAAAGATAAGGGACCATAACAGCTGCCAATGAGACTTTTATCTAGGTTTGTCGATAGGTGGTGTAGCTCTTAGTAGTAGTAGTACTTCCTAATACTTGAATCCTTATCTGTTAGCTAGTACTAACAGCACGCCGTGCATGTTTTCTACATAAGTCTTGAGTCTCTGTCCATTTGTGTATTTTCCAAATACATATATACTAACCATCCCTCTCCATTGTGAGGATATCTGTAGTGTAGTGCATGCTTGTGAGGCTTCACCTCGTGACTAGCATTAGCGATTTATGCTAATGCAAAATTAGTCGTAGTTACACTAACTTTAGGGTGTAGTGTTATGCATGTTGGTGACTACCCACCCCCTGCCAAACACCCCTGAGGTGGCTTGCAGGGTGTTTTGTAGATGCAGATAGATAAGCACAAAGGCCTCACTCATCCTCTATCCTCCTTGGCCACGGGTGTAACACCACGTGGGTCCTGTATCCTGGTTAGAGCCACAACAAACAACATATCACACGCTTACTATATCCATCCGAGTGGTTTAAACACGCCAAAATCTCGAACCATTCGTTATTGTGCCACGTGGCTCGTTAGTAACGCGAACGGAATTATCTCGAACGGTTCAAACACAACCCCAGCAAACAATGATCTCGGACTGTCTGTAGGCGCGGGCGACGGCCGGGGCGAGAGTGATCGCGCTCTATTCTTCCTTTCCACGCATTGCGTCATAATATTGACCCCCGCCGACAGACACGCCTCGCAGGCACCCATACAGGCGGAGTAGAGCCACGCACGTAATCTCACTCGCTCTTATACCGTTCGACTCCCTCTCAGCAGTGAGCCACCTCGGAAGTGGCCAATCGATCGAAAAATAAAGACTCCGAGGCGTGATGCCAGAGCCCATTTGGTTCTTAAGAAATAGGAATTAGAGAAAGGGCGTAAAGGGCTTATGGGGATGGAGCAATGGAGCAAAAGGGCAGATGGGGATGGGTACGCTTCCTTTCCAAGAAAAATGAATTGACATTGCATTGACGAAGCAGCTGGGAAACTGTGACGGCAAAGGAAAAAAATTCCATTAAAGTAAGTGATGAAATAACTGTGGATACTACAAAAAATATAGCACAGATTCGGGAATCCAGTCTTTCGCTCATTACGAATATTTGTTCATAAATATCAAAAACTTGGTTTCGTACTATAAATATTCCATTGAATTCATTAATTTTTTTCACTGCTTGTACAATAATGCAGCTCTTTAAAGTGACGCCTGAAGATATCCAATATATACGCATGAAAATTCATACAAAAGCAGCAACAGTGATATCCCATTACTCTAACAGATTTGGGATTAAATTGAAGAGACAGAAAAAAACAAAAAGCAAACAAATACAAATATTTTTAGGTAATAGGAGCATAAAAGAATGTAATGCAGCACCTGGGGATCTCATAAACAGTTCACCTACCTATCTGAGGTCGTTTAAAAAGTATACTGCTGACGTTAGAAAACATTAGCCGATAAATGGATGTAGGTTGTATGCTTGTTTCTTATTCACAGCTTCAATTGAAATATTTTGCCCGTTTGTTATAAAGGGTGGAAGAGTCATGTTTCTCGGATTATTTGCCATGCCACCTACTCGGAAACAAAATTTTAAGTTTATCTTACATATATGAACACACCGGGTGTTTCGGGAGATCTCTACGTAACTTTATGGGAATATGATTTACATTACTTTTTTCTGCAGGACGTGACGTTAAAACTCCTTTCTCACGGAGATATGGCAACGTAAGCATTTATCAAGAGCATTTTGCAGTTGCAATGAACGTCAAATGACGGTGATCTCCGTTTTTTAGAATCTGAAACTTGTGTTGGAAATGCTAGGTGTGTGTATATTGTTCTTTCAATGCTCTCATCCATGCTTATGATAGACTATTTCCAAAAATGGGACAAGAACAGGCCACCGTTATGCGGCGTTTCCACGGCCACTACAAAATGTGCGGAATATAAGGAGTTGTGACCCCGTCCATGAGATAAAAAATTAAAATAAGAATTGCTATCCGCTTCCGAAGTTACTCATATTCCTCCAGAAACACCCTGTATAATCACCGAAAATTAAGTCCTATAGAAGTTATATGTGAGCAGCTATTACTGGTGAAGGGGGGCAGCTATTCTTTTATTCAATTCTTAAGGACTGCGAATTCCCTAGCTTCTATCTCTTTCTTTCCCCATCACTCTCTGTCGAGCATCGGAGTCCTGCGAGATACTCCTCTCTATCTGCTCCCCCTAGGGAACGGGGGGGGCAAGCCACAACCACCCCCCTCCCTCCGGCACAACGCAACGGTACACGACTCAGCCACCCCACCCTACGACCGCGGAGCAAACTGCAGGGGGGGTAGGGTGGAAGAGGGGGAAGAAGAGGGAGGTGGGTTGGGCTGTTTACCCCCGCGTTCCGTTTCGCTGGTAATGTCGAGAGAGGGGGGGCACACGCTAGGGGCCTTACCCGGAAAGAACGCCGTTTCCAGGAAAACTCGGAAGGAATGTGTGCCTCCGCAAAGGCATCGGGTTATTTGAACGAATGGTAATCCTCCTTTTTTTCATTTGCGTGGAACGTAAGTAATTCTTTCCAGGTATCTGTTTCAGTTTTTACATCACTTCCTCAGAGTTTCCCATTGAATTGACAACGTAATTGGAAATAACACGCATTTATTTAACATATCACGCATTAATAATCATTTTTTATCGAAAACAACTAACATAAATGTAATTCATGATATATTAACAATATCTATCCAAGACATCCAGAGTAAAATATAATATTGTATTACAAAATAAGCATTTCTAGGAAATGTAGCATCTTTACGTGCCCGTAGGTAATTCATATTAATATTTTTATGCTACTTTGACACTTGACAAGCACTATCAATGAGCTGGCATTACGATAATTTGTTTTTTAAGCAGATCAAGTAACAAGAATATGTTTCACGCCTTAGTGATATCGTCTCAACAACTAAATCACATTTGGGTGAATATAAACCACATATATACCGTATAAAGATCCACAAGAGGAGTAAAGACTACAAAATTAAAATAACTTAATCGTATTTTTTATCGCCAATGCCTAAAATTTGGTGCTTTTTCGATCTAGTTGAGTTTTCGGGGTAGTTGATCACCAATTTTCCGATCTTAAATTCCACAAGGCACACATTTTTGCGCCAATGGATACATCAAGAGACTTTTCATATGTGATGCATTGGATTACCTGCTCGACCTCTCCATCCAGTGATTTTTTAGCCCTCGTCATTGTGAGAATCCGGTGTTTCAAGGTCTTCACTAATTAACTTTCACCAAGTGTAAGTCAATGTAAAGGGACAAAGAAGACATTTATGCCATTCAGTGGTAAAATTATTTATCATTGGAGAGTCCCAGATACCATATAATACCAAATCAACGGAATTTTTAGTGCAACATGGTTGCATGAGTAAGGGTAACGTTTGGGAATCCATTTCATCGATGATCTTTATATCCAATAGCTAATTTTTATAATATAGTCCCATTCTTGAACTTTGAAAGAGAAAATATCACATTACATCAAGATGAGTAATGGCAGAAGAGAAATGTGACAAGAAGGATGATTGGAGTTGGAGAGATCCGCTTTTCCTAATTAGCTTTGTAGAGTCGGAGAAAAAAGTGAGCAGAGATTCCACTCGCTTGATGCAGAAAAATCACTCTAGTTTTTTCCACTCAGAAGTAATTTCCCGACTGCAAATCCACACAATACATCAACCAAAATTCCGAGAATCTTTGTTGAGCAAAGTTGAGCGCCACTACGCATGCGCACGTCCTTTCCTTACTCCGAATTCATTTCCCAATCGTCTCTCTTGTGTTTGCAATAATTCCATCAATCGTCTTCCTCTTTGCAATTTCCATTGACCTGGGCCCAACGACCTCTTAAACTTCACTGAATCCTGAGTTTGCCTGCTCAGCACAAAACTCAAGTACTTGGAAACCACCAGGAATAACAAACAATTAACTGATTTTGCGAAACAAGATCCCTGAAAGTCTTTCTTATTGGTGCATCTGTCTTCGTAATATCTCTCCAATTATCCTATACAACTCAAAAATTCATTCTTCTTCGATGATAACTCACTTGCTAGAATAACACTTTGCTTATCTATTCCCTCACATCCTCTTATACTTCTTTTCTATCAATTTTGGTTTAGTTCAAAGAATATGCAGTACTTCTAAACGCTTCAATCAAAATCGAAAGTTTTTGACTCTCAAATTTTTTCTCATTTTGCGCCTTGCACTTTGTTTCCATTGCGTAATGTATTTCGTTATGTTGATTAATTCATTTCTTTTTACTAACATTTTCCTTCACTGCCGGATTCTTTCGCTACTATTGGCCAGCCAATGTATTGCGATTTAATTAAAGAATATTTATCAGTGAATTTTGCACATTGAGTTACGTATTTGTCAACATGGATTTACTAGAGTCTATTGACAATGTACTCTACGGTTTGCAAATATATTTATTGCCATACGTGATCCGTAGCTGAGTGAAATGAATTGTAATTTGGAGATATATTCCATTGCTTTAAAGGTAATTACATTTCTGCAGGGGCAGCATCTAATTAGCAACTAAACTGAAAACTTTCTCGGCAATGACTCATTCGAAAGTCTAAGAAAACAATCAGAATTGGCGAAATTTATTAAGTAGCTGAAAACCATTAGCTAACGGTAGAAGCATATATAACGTAAACTACAGCAATGATAATATAAAATTTAACAACATAACGTTGATTTTGTGGGCTTGTTAGCCATTATGTGGGCCTATTTACGGCGATGATGACCTGGAAAGATCAAAAATCTTCTCGGGCTCACAAAATCGTCGGCAGCTTAAATATCCATAATCTCACCTTGGCCACGATTTTGGACGAGTTCCCGGCATGCGAATATCGACCCGATACCTACGGAACTGCTTTCGATGCTTTGAAACCAATATGCTATCAGCGCGTCAAAGCAGTGTAAACGTATCCGCTTCCATCACCTCGAAGGTAGATAGTAGGCTGACAATTTTTTCTATAGAATGTAATTTTCACGGCATAGATCACACTACTTTTCGACTATTTACATAACAGGTTGCATTAATTAGATGTATTTGCATTAAAATGTCAGGCAAAACAATAAACTCAATACAAATTTTTACTATCTTCTTACATCAAATGTAGCAAATTGCCAAATGTAGCATTATCTAAGAACTTAATGTTTGTCGATGAATATCTGTTACTAATACCATTTTTATTTCAATTATGCTATGATAGCTTAATGTTATGTAAGCTTTATTATGTTAGCACTTTATGTTAGCTTAATTTAAATAAAAGTGATATTAGTAACAGATATTCATCGACAAACATTATAATCGAATACTACAAAGTTAAAGATGAACAAGTGAATTTTAAAAACTTTATACTCATCATAAATATTTGCTATCGTTATGACTTACTGAAGCCGCGTCCTCTGTCATTAACCTCGGTGAACGAATAAATTCTGCCGTCATGTAGCATTGCATGGCAACGAGTGTAAATGGCAGTATTATAGTGTAATTATAGATAGATATGCATGAAAATTATCCATGTAATTCAAGATTACGAAAAGCAAATATAGAAAAAATAATATAACTCACCCAAAAATGTTGTCTTCTAATGCTTGGATTATGTGTAAGACGAAGAATAATTCTCACCGTTAGTTCCTTGGAAGGATGGATACGGCATCACATTATTATAACATTGTTTAGTGCGACTATAATACAAAAATATCTAAATTACTCATTGTCACTGCGATTGATATACAATACAGGTATCTTCATAAACCCAGTAAGTAGGTGCAATAAAATAAATCCGCCAATACTAAATTGACATATCACTGAATGAGATATGCCGACCAATGAGGGAAGTTGAACATTAAACCAGCGTTAGAAATAGTCAACGTAAGACAGAGCTCAAAACAAAGACTAATCGCTTAAAAATATAAGGTAAAAAATACTTTAAAGACATTTACACCCGAATTTTACGTTTTGGACATAACATAATTGACGAGAATTGAATTGTAAATGTAACGGCAGTAATTGGGGGAGTCCAATATAAAAACCGTCAAAGTTGGTTTTTTAACTTAATGCACTTAGGGACAAGATAGCTACAAAAAATCTAAATCAACTCAAATCCAAATCTTCAGAAAAGCTATCAGCACCCTTCCTGACTCACGCCAGAACAAGTTCCCATGCCTTGGGCTACCATCAAGTTATGTAGCCGGGACAACCACCGAGAAGGTCACCGGGCATACTCCGGTCGGGTCATTTGCGTCAAAAGAATCGATCCTGGAAAGATATTCTGCCAGATCTTTAAGTTTTAAGTAGCTTCGCTAGCTTATTTGTCAGTAGATAGGTGATTAAATATGTATTTCTAAGAGTAATCCTGCGCCTCTACTGTACTAATAAAATCCAATATCAGTGAATTTGTATTTGTGTTAACCTAAATGTATTTAATGAACCCGAGGTAATCAATGAAAACGATAAGGCTAATTTTGCTGTCTACCATTATACGTACCAAAACTATGGTATCTCTTAACCTATTACTCCCTGAAGAAACGTGGGGCCGAATTTCGCTCAAATTTCATAGGAGTATGATTCCCAATATGTTTGAGTACCAACATAATCCGCGAGGGGTTACCTCGCTGATTTATATTTAAAAACAATTTGCCGTCTTAACGATCAATAATAACTTGTTTTAGGGGTTTCTAACTCTCCCGTTTTCTTTCAAGGCCAGTAATTTTTTCTACCGTCTATAAAAAGTAGAGCTAAAGAAGGTTTCTTGACAGCTAGACCCGAAACTAGTGAGGCTACTTAGTGCACAATTCAATCCGTACCCTATTCGTCTTAGTCACACCATAGCACCAGCGCTGGGCACCCTATCGTAACCAGTGTCCTCTCTGGTGCAAGATATGTACGGGTAGAAGGGAATGAATAAAATCCCGCTGACCATTCTCAAGGAGGTTAAATTGAAATGGACGAGGCAACGCCGTAAACTCTTATAGGGGAAGGTGAAGCAAGAACAGGAGTGCAGGGGAATGATTTTTTACCGAGTAAGCGAGGCCTACCAGTCACAAAATGTCGCTTTACCTATGGATTTCAACTTAGATCTGTCGAAAATCCAACGCGACCACCGTAAATGTGGCCTAAACTGTGTCGACTGTAATGACGAAATTATCTTCAGTATTCAAACGGAACATCGCCTCCGTTTACTTCCTAGCCTACTTCTGCCACTCTACAAATGTTTTGTGAAGAGTTACTGGGATCATGGGAACGACGTGAAGTGAACTTCTCAAAGTACGTTAGTGTACTATTTCAAAACTACGTTAAACCCATCCAAACCCAGGCCGGATTTGAGTCGCCATGTCTAATATGTTTGCCAAGATGAAGCAGGAGGAAGTAGGCTCTTCTATGCCCCCAATTTGCCTGGGTTTCTAGCGTGGTTCAATAAAATTTTAAGAGCGTAGAGAAATGGAAAATGTGAAACTAAACAATTTATTCAAAACAATGTACTGCAAACATAAGCAGAAACTTTTTAAATTATAAAAGTTGGCAGAGGACAATTGGAATGACAATTAACATCCAATTGGGAATATCATTTTTTGGTGGCTTTAAAATGTCAACCACAAATCGCACCATGAATTCTCGCATACTATTAGACGCAACTTAAGGCTTGTTTGCCAAAGAAAAATTAATAACTTGAGAAGAAGTTATAAGACCAATGCTAAGTAAATCTATTCACCCATCCCCTACACCCTGAAAACTCTGAGATGCTGAACCCAGTAATTACATGTAGAATCCAGTATCAAACTTTTAAACTAAGCTTACAGTTTTTCCGCCCATCAATCCCTTGTGAGTCTCACTATTTTTTTTATTTTCGAAAGATATTCCACGGCATGGTAACGGATTTTCGTCAACCGGCGGGCGGCGGTGGAAGCCCCAGGGCGGACGAATACGTCCACACACGAGCCGTCAAACGAATCCGCGTGGATCGAGAGCAATTATCGGGAATCGATGAGAGGGATTGCCGGTCGCCTGGCAATGAGAAGAGCGGGCCATGAGCCCCGATTCATGCTCCAATAACGGAAGATTATTTTCCGTGGTTCATTATTTCCATGCTCTTTGCATTCCATTAAAAAAATGAGGTTTCCTTCAACGAGCGGAGAAGCTAGGAGCCGACATAGAGCTGAAATCTATGCGCCACGGGGCACCAGGGGTGGCGGGGAGGGAAGGGGTGGAGTCGCGCGCGGCGCATGAGCAGTCTTCCGTGTGAAGGGGTCCTGAGCCGTGAGCGAGCGTGCGCTCATCTCAAACTCATGCTGTCCCTGTCTCGGCAGTGGAGGCGAGGGGAGGAAGGGGGAGAGGAAGAGGTCCACTTTCATCTAGATCTGCATGTTACCTGCGCGTGGCAGCCGTAGGGACACGTGGCCAGGGGGAGTTAGGACGCTGGTCATGAAGAAGAGAAGTGAACTCCATGTTAGCAGAGTGTCTCAGTGCCTCGCAGTTTTCGTTATTGTCAGTAATATTGCGCGGGAAAATTTTTCTACCTATCAGCTCGGCAGGTTATCTCTCTTATTCTGCACGCAGAAACACGGTTGGTTTCTATAACCTGTAAAATTGGTGGTAACGTGGTTGTAAGTTGATGAAACAATTGCAGTTGGTCACCCTAATTATCTATTGGCCACTGTAACTATTCGAGCTTGGTAATCAGTACCAGCACGACTGGTAGACTCGCCCTCGGTTACAATGGCTATGCGGCTGGTAACGGGAACCATCTTTTCAAAGTTGGTGCGACAGGCAGCCAGTTGCCGGTACACACAACCAAGTCTGGAAGCTCGAGGAACCCGCTGGAGTCGTTGGGGGGGCAACGTGGTAGAAGTGATGGTGCACATACGCTTGGAGCGGGAATTGGAAAATATCTTGTTTATTCTCAGTAATATTACATTTATATTCATAACATGTGGCAATGTAGGTTTCCATTAATTAATGCCAAATGACTGACGTTATGTAATGGTATTTCCTCAGACTTCACGGATTTTCAGTTTCCTAAAATTAGTTCTCGAAGTCACATTAATCCTCGGAAGTGGCCATATATATAAGACTTTCTAGGCGATAGTTTATTATTTTCGGGTGTTAAAATGCGCGCGATGAGTCGTAGGGAAGGTGATCATGCGAGTTAGAGACTGTGTCGTTAGGTGGTATGGTATAAAATAATGTATGCCACAGCGTTATTATTACATATTCATAGCATTTCAAATACATTTTAATTTATTTTATTTTGATAGGGCAAAGGAGTCTCAATAGAGAATTTTAAGAGTGCCTTAACAAGGACTGTGTTGGATTCATGTTTCAATTTTCAACACAACTTCAAGAGAGATTCAAGGCAGCCATTTCAAGATGGTGTCAACACAGATTCCTCCACTAGAGCTTAGTAACGAGACCATTTTACTGAATAACTCAAACAATGAGAGATGTCTATCACAACTATGGGTCTTGCTAAGGCATAAACCACCTTTTGGTTCAGGTTACCAGTACGACGCGGTGACGGCAACCCACGTAAGGTAACCAAGGTAGATGGTAATCGTTACTATCTTCTTGGTTAAACGAAAATCTTCTTACTTGGTAGTGGTTACCAGCTTGTGAGTTAATGAAACCACCTACTTCTCTGCGTGTATCGGTTCCGTTAGTTCTACTTATAAACCTAGTGTACATATCCTCCATTTCAACCTGAAACTCGTGTGATCTGAATTTTCCTCAGCCTTTCGTGCAGCCTCCGCGCCTCTAGCGGCTCCCAGCCTAATCCCTCCATCAGCTGAGTTCCGCTCTCTCTTCGCTCGTGGCAGTTTAAACGAAGCGTGCGGCTTCCTTCGTATTTTGTTTATTTCGCTATATCATTTCCTGGTCTTTTTGTTCAGGACCCAAATTCTTGGGGCGAACTAGAGGCGATGCTTAGCTGCAGCGAAATATCATCCATCCTTCACTTTCCCATCTGGGACCTCCTAACTGCTCGCTTGATAAATCCTGGTCCCTCGATGCAGCGCCGCACTTTCTCTCTCGGCTCTGATGCGGAGAGCGATTGCGCGGGAAAAGTCCTCCCCGCACCCACGACCCATCCGCTCATCCGGTGTCTGCGGCCAACCGCATCTGGGGCGATGTCTAACGACCCAGTCCTCTCTCCCTGTCGCCGCTGAGCCCACGAATCGTGCCAACATGAAGGAGGTTCCATCGCGAGTCAAAACAAATTATGACAATTTTCACCGTCTCCTTAATGCCGAATATAAAATTACACTGAATGGTTACAAATATTCTGACACTGACTTATTTATTGAAAAACAGAAGACAGATTTCGTAGGTACAGTTTGGTCGACAAATGTATTTTTAAATGAATACTATTAACAGTCCGAGGAGCCGGCTGGAGTCCCATTTATGCTGAACTAATGCATATTGGCTTAAACTTCAGCAACTGTGCGCCAGAAACCAAAACCAATATTGGTCGGTAACTACCTTCACTTTATCACCACTATTATTCCTAATGTTTTTCGCGAGAATGTGTGACAGATTTGGCATAGAACATATAAATTTTCCTCCACTCTTGCCTTTATGCTCATGTAAGTTTAATCTGTCGGTTAAAAAATATGAACAGGTAGGATTTGGTTGAAGTATTCATCCAGAGGACAAGATTTTCTCTAGGTACCCCGAATATGAATACAAAACATTTGCTTCATTTTCAGTCAGGCAGGCAGTCTTTTGATATGGATTTTATACTGGTGTGTGTCTGTGAGCTCATCTCAGAATGTGAGCTTTCTGTGAGCTCTTTTTCTTTAAATAGATTTGTTCTTAGCTTTTTCCACATGGTATGCCATGTGAAGTTGTGCAACCGGTTTTGAATCCAGAATAAATCCGTAAAATAGACATCCTCCTGAGAGCCAAAAACCGCATTGCCGCAGTCAGAAAATGTACGAAGGCGGGTATTTGTACAGAATGCACCCGTGGAAAATGAAACCACATAGGCCTAGTGGGAGGAGACACTAAACTGCAGACGTAAATTTACGAAAAGGTCATGGGGAAAAACAATTTCAGATTTCAGCCACGTTAGACTACGTTGAGTCAGATTTGGGACATTCAGGGTGCCTTAAAATTTTTAAAGATAGCCAAAGAATCCTTAATAACTCCGGCCCCTGTGACGGCGGGGTTAAGGCCTGGGTAGGATTATCAACTCCCAAGGCATGGCTGTGAGAAAAAGAGGAAAACCAAGGAAAAGATGGATGCAGGATTTGGAAGAAGACATAAAGGCTATGAGGATCGTAAGATGGTGGGAGAAAGTGCAGAACAGAAGAGAATGGACAGGCGTCTTGAGGGAGGCCAAAGCCCATACCGGGCTGTAGTGCCGAGGAAGTAAGTAAGTAAGGCATGGCTGTGTGTGTCCGTTAAAATAGTTATATGTTGGAGAGGACTAGATAGTCCTCTCCAACTAACATAGCTCGAATAAGGTCACCATTATTAGTATTATTACTAATAACCCAAAATTGATCCAAGAAGCAATTGCAACGAAAAACAAAATTTCAATCACGAGGATGACGACAACGCATTTCAGAGGGTGCCCCAGTAGCCCACAGAGCTGAAACGATAAAAGTACAGGAGATTATCTTCGGATTACGACCTGACCTTAATATGCTTCCAGAAGCGGAAACAGCACTTCAATCCAGCGAAGAAACTCAGTAAAGAAGAAATCCAGTAATATTCACTTCTCACAATTTAACATTTAGCAAGCTGAACGTGAATCTCAATGGAAAATATTTGATAAAAAGAGCCATCGGACATATTTTCAGGCATCTCTTGACAAGTCGTTCACAAGGGCTAAAAATCAGTTGGTAGATACAGTGACGTAGCCAGGACTTCGTTTCGGGGGAGGGGGCCATGTAGAGTATAAGTTAGGGGGGGAGGTGAAAATGTTTGAAAATAAGGAGCACATTTTTGTGTTAGGCATTTAAGAGTAAAATTGCGTCTGTGGTTTAGCAGATGATTTTAGCTGCCCAAGCTTCTGAAAGAATATGAAACTAATAGTTTTTTTCTTTTAAAAAATTGCCGACATATTTACTTAAAAAGTTGTTCCGAACTCCTTGGCTATCTCACTGACTCCCCTGGCTATCTCACGGGTGAGGTAGAAGGCGTAGCCTAAGAGACACTGGAGAAACGATTGCGATAAATGTGGAGAGTCCGAGGAGCATGAATTAGCTCGTCTGGAGAGTCGTTTTCAGATAAACGTCAAGTTTACTACTATGGATAAGTGCTCATGGCATTTTCGAGTGTTAAAAATCCTGTTTCCAACTATAAAATCGCACATTTACATTACTGTAACTTATTAATGAAACATCAATAAAATGAAGGGAAAAAGGAAAATAGAGTTGTCTCCAACTTCCTATTGTACATTTTCAAAATTAACTAATTTCACTGCAATTGTTAAGAGAAAATACTATTCACAGAATATCTAAACTCATTGTTACGCAAGGGAGATTGTGAGACTGAAACGAATCACTTATGTTCACAATTGCTTTTCAACCTGACTCTATGAATAACCGTTATCTTTTAGTAATATTTATGAAAAGGAAATGTTAAGGCCGACACTTCAATTTAAAAAGAACCCCAAGGGAAATTGTGGCAAGATAACTCTGTAGATGAAATGAAAGAGATGAAGTGAATGAAATAATTTAGCAGCCAAAAGATACATGTTGCATATTTCGGTTGAAAGGAAAACCATAAAAAAACCTATGGCTAATGAAAGAGGGAGCCGTGCTCCACAGTATTGAGGAATACTAGTTTTTAATGTGATCCTATTTAAGCTTTTAAGTGAACCCAAACTTAAATTGTGTCATTAATAATCAACAACCACTGAACGCACCACCAACTTAATTCAAGTTTGTTTATCTCAGTATAAATAGTATAAATTAAAAAAAGAAAGTTTTTTATCAAATATTAAAGATGGCCAAAATATTATGTTGCTTTACCTATCCTTTGAGTCTTAGTATTTTCACTGGAAGGATACATTCAAAAGTTAACCTGCCGATTCTGTTGATGCTTGGTCTTTTCAAATCAAAGGCCAGGACATAGTAAATGTGTTTTAACTTTAGCGCAGTTGGTAAAAATATCAGCATTCAAGTTTACTTATTTACCCTATTCAGGTGAAAAAAATAGTCTTTACATCTCTCACGGTTGGCATCATGCATTTTTAATGCTTGGATTATTCAAAAGTGAACGGTTTATTGCACTTTATCAAAATAACCAAATAAGAAACCTAATATAATGCTCAACGAAATGATTTATTAAGGGAAGTCCAGTAAAATACATACGGGACACCCCCTAGACTCTTCATATGCGGGCATATATGTGCGGTTGTGACGTCCAAATGGTAGTAAAGTTTCTGCTAACATCGGCTTGTGCATAGATTCAAAACGAATTAGAAAACCATTGAAATGCTTTAAGTCTGGTCCCTACATAGCCTCTCACCAGCCATGGGTTATTAAAGAGCTGTTCATACCTCATCACTCGAGAAATCTCGCGAGAGAAAACGTCGAAAAGTCGATTCGATTTTCGGTAGAGCAACTGAGAATGTATTCCCCAAAGAAATTTGCCACTTGCCACGAGAATCTAAAGAGTATCGAATTCCTTCAAATATATAGTACTTATTATTTAGCAGAATAGTTTCCGTGCCACATTTAATGGTTTATATGGTTAATTTCAGAATTAACAACGTTGTTAGACAGTTGGAATCAAAGTTTTCCCTTGTTATATCGCTAAGACGCTGAGTGTTTAAGAACTTACGCTTTGGCATTGTTACATTAAGTTCCTAACAGACTCCAGAAGACAGACAACCTGACATCTTAACAATGGAGCTTTTTAAATCCTGTTTTCAAGAAGGATTATTTCTTGGGTCTATTTCTTGCCAGTCAACGCGTTCTGCGATGGAGCTTATACCCATGAAGATTAGGACAAAGCTCATAAATTGGTAAATAAAACGACGCGTAGCAGTTCTTTTATTTTTGAGAGGCTATAAATATGGTATAATGGTAATGTATAGCATGATACAGACCAAGATGATATTTTTTACATAATATCCGTTTAAATACCAACAAATTGAAAGTACTTCATCTTTATTAGTTAGCATCATATTGATTTTGCTTCTAAATCATTTAAGTTCTCTGTTTCTTTGATAGTACCAGGTAATTAACATAACATAAGGTATGACATTGTTAATGTTTTCTACTTCAAAAAATAGCCTTGACTAAGCAATATTTATCATGATAATAACACTCATTGAATCATGTTTTTATATCAGGAGGACAAATAGTAGCATGAGCTACCAGCCACAAATAGCATAAGGTTCTTATGTATTAAATAAATTAAATTTTTTACAAACTGAGCTGTTGAAAATAAATATATGTTGTGATTGCAACAGTTTCATTCATTTTTTTGCATTCACGAAACTAAAAAATTGAACGTATGCTGTTTGACGTTTAGTACAATTTACTTTATTATTTTGCGTGAATAACTTCAGATTTAACAATAATATTATTGATTTTAATGAAATAAATGTAGGGACATAAAGTGTGATGTACTTCTTACAGATGGACATCGCAACATATTCTAAATTTGATGTTTTGTTTAAAAAATTGGAATTTTTATAAGGTGAAATAACAAATAATACCTAGTGTATCCAGATAAATTTTTAAGACCACCTGATTGTACGACAACGAAACAAGCTTTTGAAAATTAAGAGAAATTATGTGGATGCACCAAGATATCGCATAATGAAGGAGTTACACAAAGTTGCGTTGGAAACAATTACGTTTTTCAGTGCGAGGATATTAGTCTCCGGTAAATATGAATAGCGGAGAGGCGAGGCGTCGCGGAGGAGAGTCAAAAGGGCCAGGTCGAATGCCGGAGAAAGGGGGGGGGGAAGGGAGGGAGAGAAAGGGAGAGTGGGGTAGATTCGGAGAGAGAGGGAGGAGAGTGAGTTTGGGGCCGGCGGCAGTGGGGCCGATTGTCGTCCCGGCAATCCCCCCTCGCCGTTGTTGCTATATACACGCACAAACACGCGCGCGCGCCTTGTTGTTGTTGTTGTTGCTGTTTTCGAGCGATATGAGAAGCGGAGAGGGAGGGAAGGGGTTAGTGAGAGAGAGAGAGAGGGGAGCGGTGGGAAGGGTGGTGGTTCTTATCGTCCTCGCGCGCGGGAGGCGGGGAGGGAGGGGATCTGCAATGCGGCTCGCCGTTGAGACAGAGGCGGCGGAGGGAGCGGAGGCGGCGGAGGGAGAGTTCTGGGGAGGCCGTCGGTCCGGCTCCGATGCCGGAGAAGGAGAGAGCGAGCAAGGGGCGCCGCCCAGAATGTGTGCTCGACCCCCGTCCTCCTCCTTCGATCTGCCCCTTATCCTCTCTCACCCCTTCCCCCCTCCCATCCACTTCGCGGGGATAAAGGCGGCGGGAGGGGCAGGGTGGCATCACCGTGATCTGCCCCCCCCCCTTTACCTCCCTCCGCTCGTTCGTGCGACCCCCCTCTCCTTCACGGATATACGTGTTGAGAAGGGGGAGTGGTTGAAGAGGGACGCGAGAGGCGAAGGAGGAGAGGACAAGGACGCTCGAATACATACACGGACACTTCAATGGCAGTAACATTTTCCACTAATATCGCCATGCGCAAGCATTCAAAACTATTCAGAATAAAAAAAACATGTAAATATTATTTCTCCGTTAAAA
This sequence comes from Pyrrhosoma nymphula, assembly GCA_963573305.1. NCBI lineage: Eukaryota > Metazoa > Arthropoda > Insecta > Odonata > Coenagrionidae > Pyrrhosoma > Pyrrhosoma nymphula. The sequence continues at coordinate 77,393,129 of OY754337.1, forward strand.
ATAACTTTTTTTTAGCCACTATGGGAACAAATGATAACCGTAATTTTCATCGAAATGTCGGTTATTTGTCGAAACCATGGTCGGTAAATAAATGTTTCCTGTGTATAAATACTACTAACTGACTATTTTGTTAATGGGACGGAACGATTCGACGAAGCTAAGTCTGACACTATACAAACAATTCGGAAAATATTTAGCAGGCGAGGACCTCGCCTGCAAATTCCGGGGTGGGGGGTTTTAGTTCCGCCTGGGATAGTTTGTCTACACCCAGGGAATGAGTGTTTGTGTCAAGTTCTTTTGGCTCGGCTCCTCGAAAAACTGATGAAAAGCCAAGGATTACTGGGATCTCAGAGGCATATAAAACACCAGCAACGTCCGGAAAGCGTTAAAAAAATATTGAAACACACTATCACCCTTACCTCAAAGGCATGCTCAGACCTTAACCGTCGAGAAATTTGTCGCGTAAGAAAACGTTGCAAAGCGGATCTGATTTCCGGCATACGAAGAGGAAGTGTCCAGCATGAGAAATGTGTTGTTTATCCGAGAATCTACACATCCGCACAGGGTGATATGTCTGCAAAAGGGGGTTAACTACGATTTTCAATTTTTCCGTCTCCCAGAGGAGCGGCAATGCAGACCGCCCGTGAAGCATTCACCAACCCGACTTAACCGCGCTCCCAAAGCGCTGGCGACGAGCGGAATAATAGAAGGCGCTTCAGTCATTTCCGCATCGCCCGAGTGAGCTGTTTTGGTGCGATATGGCATCGCAGGAGTGATTTCGACAGCGCGGTAGGAAAGAGCAGTGGCGTCGCCCGGAATCGAATTCGGCGAGTCACCCCGGCATCTCCACTGAGCCACAAGGGTGATTGGCGGGGAGTTTTAAGGACACCGGCAATCGTTTACGAATTTGAGATCACCAAATTTGGTTTCAATGTCATTACATCGTATATCTCTGGATCTACTTCCCTATTCTTGAGTCTGCATATATCAATAACGCATATTAGAAACAGACAGGCACTAACCTTACTCTCTTGTGAAAACATACACAGTTTATTAATTTATTGACGACACCCATTATTATTTATACCTCCTCCTTACTCCCTCTATCGCTGGCTACTCTTTGTTTGCAGAGGGGTAAGAAGTTAATAAATGGATTTCCTGCTATTATCCCCGTGTGTGATCCTTTCTACTTTTTTATTAATTTTGGAAGTTACCAAGGGCCAAGAGACAAAGAGCTATTTTGAAAAATCATTTTTAAAAGTATCGCTAACTTCCCCATGTGTCATAATCTGTGATGCACCATATAGTGAATGGTAGTACAGCAGACAGCAATAAATTGGAGCATATCTATAAAGGGCCCACACAAAGTTGGAACCAAGAACATCGACTTAGAAGATAGCCCAGCCTCGATTTCGTCATGAGGTTCATGCTTTTCCTTAGCTGTCATTTTGATTTCTACAGCCAGGTGTTGTACGATTAGCAATGATGTATTTTAGGGTATTTAACAATCGAATCGGGAATAATATTGTATTCTACCTTGGGAAGTGAAGAAAATAGTAGATGAGGAGAGGACCTCGTAGGAAACCGTAAGGTAGGGAAGAATTAGATGGATTGGGAACAATGACTACGAGACACAATGAACTCGTAAGTGGTATGCATCTGGGGGAAAATAGAATGGGAGGTCCGGCGAGGAAGGAAAGCCATGGATCAAAGCAAGGATGGAGGGAAGGAACCATAGCAGGGTGTCAGAGAGTTAGCGATTGGTCGAAGAGAATAGAGGGGTCAAACTTTTGACGTTGATCAGACTTATAATTGAAACACTGAAGATAAAGCCATGCCGCCATTCCTATTATGCTAACTACTTACTACCTAACTTACAGAAGGATGTGCGAAAGACGGGAAAATAGAAAGGATGGTGATAAGTGGGGGAAAGTGGAGTGGGTTGAGAAAAAGGTCAAGAGTTAAGGGAGGGAGGGAGGGAGAGGTGAGGGTGGGATAGGGCAAGTAGGGGTTTGGTTGGGACGACGCCGGTAAAAGTGAGAGGGGTGAAGGAGGAAATGAAGTGGGAAGGAATGAGAGTGGTGGAGAGAGGGAGTTTACGACGACACAAAGGGTAAGAGAAGAGAGCATTTGTGACAAGGGGTGGAAAGGAACGGAGACATGACTATTGATTGGTGTCATGAGAAAACGGTGGAACAAAATCAGAAAATATTGCAACCTGATAGATGATAGAAATTCAAAATAGATAAGATACATTTTCAGTAAATGATAGTAAATTTCTATTTTTTTTGCCCTCGGACGATTCTGGGGGTCCGTATGCCCCTGCGGTCCCGATAAGCCATTGGCTTGTCGTCAGTTTTCCCTGGGGCCGAACCACCAGAACTTGAAAGAAACACCCATGCCCTGGGCAGACGAAAAACCGACCCAGGCAGGACTCGAACCCGCGAGCCTCGGATTAGCAGGCGAGGACTTTACTCCACCACCACCACTGAGGGCCGGCAATTAAACATATTAATTCCGAATATAACACGGATATAAGGGGTATGTTAATGAGTGGCAGCTGTCCCACTCTAGAGTATGAAAAAAATACAAATTAATACAAACAGATCAGGGGGGTTATTTTGTAATCTCACTTTCGTGAGAATAGGTCATAAAATGTCACTTTTTCGTAGTTCAACTCCGCCACCCAGACGGCGTGACCATCTTCGGATCTCAAGCGGTGAACTGCCGGTCATGTGCTGGTCTTTTAGACGATTCATCCGCTCTGATCCGTATCTTTCGACTCTTGATCCGTTTCATCTGCCTCCGCCTGCCATTAGTTCCATCTCACCTGTCATAAAGAACGTGACATGGAGCCACCATCGTTTCCACTTGATGCTTGAGTTGGAAAATAGACAAGGGCGCGAAAGATGCAAACGATTTTAAATCGTATTGTTGTAATTTGCTAAACGTGCAGAACTTCAGCATTTTCAACTCCAATATATTGGGCACTTGGAGGTATGCTTTGTTTGAAATGCTTATGTTATTATTAGCTTGAATTATCTGTGTATATATTTCGTATAAATATTTCCCAAACAATGTTGCTGATACCTTTGTTTTCGTGTGCCCATCCGCCAGTGTATGGAGAATGGAATTCAGTTATTTATACCATAATTTCATAATTTTAACAAATATTGCCTTAAAATCTACGTTCTTGGTAGACATTTCCCGTGCTTGTGAATCGAACACTAATTAGAAGCACTTAGATTTTGTTAAATATTGTGCGATCGCTTGTAGTTTGGACTGTATTTAGATTTTCGTGGTATGTACAGTGTAAGATATCTTCCGTGAGATGTTGAGCAATCTGGGTATCTTCAAGTCTCGGCATCTTTTATTTGATATAAGGTAATTGAAGCTTCGACGATTCACGAACCGTTCGTGAGCCGATCATTAAGAGAGGGAAACGGATCTCCCGCCTTTCCACTAAGAGTCACTAAAAAGGTGAGATTACAAAATAACCCCCCAGCGCTCAAATCCAAGAGACAAAGCAAATGTAAAATATAGTTTTTAAAATGAGTAATCCATGGCAAAGAATCGTGATGAGGGCGTAATATTACACAAAAAAATTATATCTCAGCATGTAGATAATATGCAGCTACTTTTGAAGGATTGTAAACAACGGATGATGGAAAAATAAAACTCAAGTATGGCTCTAACACCAAGCTCAAGGGACGATAGATACGACTAACATCACTTCAGTCAACTCTGCTCGGGACATTCGCTGCATATGCTGACATGCAAAAACAACTAATCATAAGTTCTTCGGGTACACCGTACATTTTCACCCACCGCCCAACCATATGAGTCACATGACAGACTGTCAAATCAGATATCCCTCAGAGTGCGCGTAAAATGAGTAAAGGACTGGCGAATAGAATTTATGATGAAATTAATGACGAAAAATGGAAAAGAGAGACGGAAATGGAATGGAAAGGAAGAGGAGAGGGAGTGAGAGGAAGGGAAGGAAAAGGGTGTGGAAGAAATGGTGGCGAAAATGCGACAGGAAACGGGGGAAGAGGGAAATGTCAAGCGGGAGAGAGATGAAGGAGAGGAGGAAAGAAACAAATGACTCACGGGAGCGAGTGAAGAGAAGCAGTGCGTGCGTAGTACGAGCGGTACGAGAGGGGTGGAAGGTGGGCGTATACCGTCGAGGTGAGGGCGGGGTCGGCCCTATGTGAGCAGAAACGCAGATGGGCTAAGTCGAAACTCCGAAATATACTTTCGGAGCATCCCGCAGTTATTGAGGATGAACTGATTCACAATGTTCGCACTTACTTTTGAAATTTTATGGGAATGGTAAGAACTGTCGATGAAAACCACGGACCTAGTTTTCCAGTCACTTCTTTCGCTTAAAAAAACACGTTTCTTCACTTAAAAAATCTGAGTTTAATTTCAACTAAAATTCAACAGAATTAGTGGTAAGTTATATTGCTTATAGTTACATTCTCCCTTGCAATTCCTACAGGCCGGGGGCTAATACACAAAGCATTCCGGAGACGGCAGTACCTCTGTGTTTCACCACCAGTTCCAACCACACCGATCGACTGCGTCCCATGCATGTGGCTTTTTGGTCGCGAACGATCTACGTCCGAAAGTGACCCTCTCGGTGAACAAATAACCACAAATGACCAACGGGTCGCGATTGATTGATTGAAAACGACCAGGGGGGTTATTTTTTAATCTCACTTAAGTGAGAATACGTCATAAAATGTGGAAAATTACGTCATTTTTTGTAGTTCAACTCCGCCACCCAGGTGGCGAGACCATCTTCGGCTCTCAAACGGTGAACTGCCGGTCTATTTATTTGATTCATCCGCTCTTTCGACTCTTGATCCGTATCTTTCGACTCTTGATCCGTTTCATTTGGCTCCGAATTTCATTAGTTCCATCTCACCTGTCGTTAGGAACGTGAAATGGAGCCACCATCGGACCTTGCCCGATCGTGAGCCGATCATTAACAGAGCGAAACGGATCTCGGTAATCAACTCACCTAAATTTTGGCAGAGTGCATCTACCAACATATTATTCGTCCTGAGAAAGCCATTATGGTCATATCGCTGACGATCTGAAGAATTCCACACAGGTCTTAATCATTTTGAACATCGCAAATGCCTAAATGCCACAAACTTATTTATATAACAAAGGATAATCATTAGCAAAATCAGCTAGACAGCATTAGGCACACCCACTAAATTTGAACGAAAATCAAAGATTCTGTATGAAATATTACCACAACTGCTGATTGGAAGAATCCCTAAATAGAATGGGGCTGTCAAGTATGCTTTAAGTATTCCAGTGCTAGTGGAAAGAGGGACGGTGACAACCGATGGCATCTTGCCGTCAATAACTTCCATCTCTAACCCGCAACTTCAGAAGTCGTTTACTTTGATTAAAAAACAAGATGGCACTTTTTTCCACAATTTTTACTTTGGTACGACACGTTCCAACCGTTAGGTCAACATCAGGTACAATACGATGATACAGATGATGACCTAACGGTTGAAACGCGTCGTACCGAAGTAAAACTTGTGGAAAAAAGAGCCATCTTGTTTTTTAATCAATATGTATACTTTCTAATACATCTCGCCTGCCTCAGTCAATTTTATTCGTTTACTTTCATGATTCTACCCAGTGCATCTCCTCCACCATCACTTCACTCAAGGTTTTCAAATTCTCAGGAGGCCTTTTGGATTTTTTAACTGCTTAATGCAGCCAAAATTTGAGCGAAAATCAAAGATTCTCCCTTTCCAATTGGTATAAGGTATTGAGTCATGCAGCTACACTGTATCTTACCTTCGACGGCTAATACCTTTCCTCGATATCATAAATCATAATGCACCGTTTAATTTTAATATTACTAAAATTTGGCGGCTAGAGCACACATGTCATAACGTTAATTTTACGTCTTTTGCATAATTTCATAACTACACTGCACCCTTCATTCTTTAGCCATATATAAACCAAAGGTTTCTTTTGATGTACTTATTTCTCCAACGTGTTTCCAGGCTTAGATTTTGAGTGTGAAATTGCATTACCCTCTAAGCAGTATGATTTTTCGCTATTCCAGTATCTATTGATAAACTCCACTCCGTCAGGAGTTAGATGTTGCGATTGCAGTTGGCCTCCTCTGTTGATTTCACCACTTAATCTCACGAATCACCTCCACTCTGACTTCCCTAGCACTAGTGCACTCGGTAAGATAGCATTCAGGTTCATATTCTTAATATTAAACTATTAAAAGGGTATTCAAGCTAATTTTCGCTTTGAAGATAGAAACGGCCACTATCACTCGTTTATTATCACTCACGTCAGTCAATTTCTGAAGTTCCCTCTCTATTAAAAAGATCTACTTGAGACCTTCAATCTCTCACTTCACTGGCAGATGAGAAAGTAAGGGATATCTAAGAGCGATATTCCACTGAGGAAAAATCATTCGCCTTGACCGGGATACCGGTAACTACCGTGGCTAGTCCCGGTATCCTCAAAATTAGGATATCTAAGATATCGCCCACCATATAATAGGTACGAAAAGTCATTCTCTCTTTCAAACTTGAGGCCAGAATATGAAAGTAATTAAACAGTACGATTGGAAATATTTCCTTCGTGAGTGCTATCCTCAAAGTTGGAGCCACGCGCCTTGCTACAGGTTGCGGAATACATTGCACAAGTGCTGAAAAAGATACGTTTGGAGAAAACCTTTTTATCCCAAGGGTAACCTCCGAGATATTTCAAGTATACATAACTTCATTGTGTAAACTAAGGTTTTCTCGGAAAAGTGGCTTGACGGATTCAGCAAAAAAATAAGACAACACAATACTTTTGGATGATATAGCTGGCAAACGATGGACTCTTCTGACCAATTCCGGGATACAAGAGTTAATATCATTTGGTAACAGAAGAGATGGTTTTAGGATGCAGCAGCATGGGAAAGGCGAGAGATAATAACAATACAATTTGCTGAAAGAAGTGAAAGCAAAGAAATGTGATGGTTGTGTTTCTGAATATATTTTTAAGAGCATACAATTCATTGGCTGAGGATGATGCCGCTGCTATCGAAGCACTCACTTTAATTATTCACCATTAAGATAACATAATATTAAAATGAATTAGGGAAAACTGGCATGGGATATGGAGTCCTCTAGAACTCGGAGCTAAACCTTGAAAATTTTCATAAAGAATCATACGAAGAAAAAACCACCAAAGACGATGAACAGCAACAAACGCCAGGAGCGATCACATTCGGAAAATTATTTTATTCCGTCAGCAGGACCAAGGATACATAAAGGCTGATGGTATGATAACATGTTCCTAATAGAACATATGCACGAGCGGCACCCTTAAACTGCATAAATAAGAGGAGCATAAGAAGACTGGAAATGTTTGCGGTGGGTGGGCAGGGAGACCATTAAGGATAGAATTTGAGGAGAGTATTGCAGCAGGGAAGAGTGGTGGAGGAGATGGAACGAGGAAAGAACGAGTGCGAGAAAGTTGGAATGGAGACGGCAGCTGGAGATGAAAAGAGAAGGAATAGAAATAAGTAATGGAGGGAAGATATGAACGCACGCAAGCGCAAGGGCCCGGCACCCAGCTGGCACACGCCACTGGAAAAGCCCCACCCCCTGTTTGCCCCTGGATGGAAGGAGCCAATATTCTGGTTGGTGTAACGGCGCCTCGGGCCCCCTTCTCGAAAATTCTGTTTTCACATCGTGAACTCTGTCCCATGACAATTGCCAAAGTGGAAGCGAAGCGAAGTAATAATACCGATTAATAGTGGTCTTTCGCGATTCAATCTCTCGGATTATTTTAGAAATTAAAAATCCACTAAAAATAATGTATTTACTTCAGGAATCAGTTTGGGATACAGCATATTTAGAGCTAATTTCCTTCAGTAAAAAGGAAACTTTCTGTTCAGATACCTTGTTATTCAGTTGTCAGCTTGAATCTAAAATTAACTCTCAAATAAGGTTTCAGGAAAATAAATAATATATACACTACCCCGCGACTCTCCACAAGATCGTGTGGCAAGGGGTATTAGGAAACCAGCCATAAAGAAGGGAGTGGAATAGGAAAGAGAATCCGGAAAAATAAAAGAGACGGAAAGTGAGCTGTATTTTTAGGGCTTGGTGCCTCGCTATTTTTTGTAGTTAGTGCTGTAATTATGATTGGCAAGAAAGAATTTTTTCACTAAAAATGAAAAGTTGAAATTTTTTGTACTAATGTAGTGTTCAACCTCAAGGCTTGTTAGTATTTCGGCTGGTCTTTGAATCATAACATCGCTCATATGCGATTTTTCGGAGGTGATCGCATTTTACATCCTTCACACAACACTTCACACAAGAATGTCCACTGTGGTGGGCTCTACACATTCAACAATAAAGAAAAGAAGGATTAATCTGTGATCTACCCCTTTTGGATTGACCAATATTTACTGGACGGCTTGAAATGCCACTCCTTTTCACGGAATTTTGAAATACTTACAGATACATGGTAGGGGAGACTGTTGTACCTTGAGCATAGTGTACCTTGGAACACATCTTGTTCCCGTCTGGACAACCATGAAACTCATCTCAGTATTAAAGCTATCGAGCTGGCAAGTGACTCTGGAGTCGTTATTGTGACATTTCTGCCCCATATGTCCCACAAGTTGCTGCCACTTAATGTCAGCATCTATGGGCCTATGAAAGCCTACTATAACCAACAATCTGCAGCATGGCTTGTTAATCATACAGGGAGAACGTTTGACATCTATGGCATAGGAGAGGTTTTTGGGAAGGCGCTAACGAGCGCTAACAACCAGTAACGTTGTAAATGGATTAAGGCCTCTGGAATCTATTCCTTTGACCGAAACATCTTCCCTGCTGGTTCTTCCTCTCTTCATACCTCACAGATATGCCTGACCCAACTTCTGACATTCAAGCAAACAGGGAACAAACTGTGCAGAAGAAAAATGCTGTAACCGTTGACCAAAAGCTTCCAGGACCATCCAATTCAACTGCTAAGAAAGTAGACTTTGTCGAAGTCGGTCAACAAACAAAATACACTACAGATTCAAGCCAAACAAAGCCATCATTACTAGTATCACCAGAATTAATACTACCATTCCCAAAAGCCTTCCCAAGAAAAGCTATGAATAAGCCTGTGAGAAAACCCGGTAAAACTATGATTGCTGCTGACACCCCAGAAAAGTTGCAGATTAAATTGATGAAAGAGCAGAAGAAAGAAAATAGAGAAATCAAGCAAAGAGAAAAATCTAACAGACAACTGAAAATGGTGGGAAAATATTTACTGGAAAGTGAAAGAAAATATTTGCTAAAAACATCTAAAAGGTGTGGCAACAAAAAAACTCCTAAAAAGAACGAGAATCATTCAAGTGACGAAGAAAACTGTGACTTTGTTCTCCTAGTCGACACCTATGATGAAAGACGATGCAAAGACGATGATTACATTTCTTGCTGTGAGGATAAAAACGACTCAGCCAGATAAAGATGGATAAAATGTTTAATTTACCAAAGATGGGCCCACAAAATATGTGCAGATAGTGGTTAACGAGGATGAAAAACATACATTTGCGATTTTTCCTCAAACAAAAAGTAAACAATTCTTCTGAAGTGAACACACGTTCTTTTAGCCTACTTTTTTCAAAAAATGTAATTACACAAGCTGATCATTTCTGTTACAGTTTTTAAGATGTTTTAGTTTTATTTTTTATTCTATAAAACCCAAAAATTCTACAACATTTTTATACGTGAAATAAGAATTTTTAAGACCTTAACCTGGTTTTTCATTACATTCCAGACTCCACTGTGCTCCAAGGTAAAAGAGCAAACATTCCAAGGTACATGAATATTTTGTACCTTTTCACACAAAATAAGTTAAAAAAGGTATTCGACGCATAAGCATCCTTTTAAGCATAAAAAATTTACTATTTCATTACCCATCCCTAAGAAATGGCATATCATAAATTTCAATGCATGCATCAATTGTATTTAATTACTAAACTTCTGTTTTAAAAAGACACGACACATTACTTATTATAAAAACGTGTCCGTATAATTTCACGTGGTTGGCTGCAAAAACAAATTAAATATTTGAATTACCTTACTCTCTTTCGACTAGGAGGTAAATCTCGTTAAAAAATCCATAAAGGCTTCTCGCGACACCGATACGTGAAAGTGGGAGAGGAAGCAGCAAGCAAAGTTAAGGATTATGAAGGAGCAAAAATAATCCATCTTTTCCCTTGAGGCAAAGTGGTGAAGACAGTCAAAAAATTTGTTAAAATAATGAAATAAGCTGTTTGAGAAAGAAAAATAAATTCCTTCTGAGATGGGTTTACTGAATTACCATCCGAAATTCACAAATGATATCGATAGGATAGTTTGGGCGATCAACACTAATGTTTGCATTCAATATTTTCAGCAAGGTGGGCATCAGATCAAATCATACCCGTTGCCTTGATATGCATAATGGATATCACCGAAGGCCCGTTCCAAAATACAGGGCCTATCTTCCTTCTCGCGACGCCCACCCCACCTGAGGTCCGGAAATGTCTAGAGTGATATTTCGACGGGCCACGCTTACTAGCTTGGGATGTATGTACATACACTGCAGAAATTACATTTTATCATGTTGATCGTTAATATTTATGACATAAATTACACTCCTGGCATTCTGTATGACCAGAGATCCGTAAAAATATCTACTCACTCTTATTATCAGAACTAGTGAAGTAGCTACTTCAACATATTTTATATTCTTTTTATGTTTAACCTGAAGTTATCACGAAGTAGTCTTGCATGTAACCTTTTTCCAAGATATTGAGCCATGGAGCTTAATATTAAATTGTGGTAGTATATACATATGCATCTGAATAAGAAAAAATGTAATCGGGGTTCAGGACTTATTTTGCCTTCAGGAAATAAATCTCCGATACCGTTTTTATTTCGTTGAATTTGGCATTGCTTTCATTAATTCATTCAATACAGTAATCTACCGGTTAGAGGTAGGTTGTGATGAAAGTCAGAGAATATCCGACCAACTCTTACACGTGCCGTGCCCTTTCTACCTCTAGTATTTCTTTCTTCATCTCAGCATAAGTCCTACCCTTCTTCATCCCGTCCATAAAACCGATTCTCTTCCTTCCCCTTCCCCGCTTACCCAACATCCTACCCTCCATCACGGCCTTCAGCAAACCATCGTCCCTCATTACCCCTTCCAGCCACCTACCCTGTCTTCCCCTAATCTCATCTATAAGTTTCCTCTCCTCGCCCACCATGTCAAGCACTTCCTCATTTGTCTTCCTTTCCGTCCAACGCACCTTCTCCATCCTCCTCCACACCCACATCTCAAAAGCCTTCAGCCTATTTTCGTCTTCCTTTCTCAAGGTCCACGTTTCTGCCCCATACTACTCCATATCAAGCTCTTCACCAGCCTCTTTTTTACATCCTTACTTAAGGTCCCCGTCATCAGCTCCCTTCTATTATTGAACGCTTCCTTCGCTAGCGCTATTCTCCTCCTAATGTCTTTGCTACTATTTCCTGTTTCTTCTAGCGTACTACACAAGTAATTAAATTTTTATACTTGCTCCAGTTTGTGACTTCCTACTCTTATCACCAGCTTCGCTTTCTTTGTCCTACAGAATCTCATTACTTTTGTTTTCCTATTATGTATCTTCATTCCGTATTTCTCACACTGTTTTTCCAGTGCATCTACTAAAGTTTGCAGTCCTTTCGATGACCGACTGACCAACGCCTGGTCATCTGCGAATCTAACCGACTTTATCCACTGGCCTCCTACTTTCATCCCCACATCTAGCTTTGCTTTACTGAATTTAATTTTACGACATTCGTCCATCAATGAAATAAATAGGAATTTGGTAAAATAAAGATGCAAGTTAAAGTTTTACTCGAAACACAAAAGAGAGCAACAGGAAATAGAGATAAGCGATAGTACCCGCACATTTTCGAACCGACAAGAAACTACCTGAAATCATTTTTTACGTTTATACAAAAGGGAACAAAATGCATCTATACTTCAAAGAGAATAGTCATTTCACAAATGCATGGATGTACTTCAATTTTTTGATTTAGTTATAAAAGTAATTCAACGGCAACATTTTCACTGAAAGCAGTCTTTTACCTAGAGAAAACGTAGCCGATAATTACGGCCTTGCGCAGGCCTCAGAAGAAATTTCAAAATACGAATATATACTTCCAAAATACCGAAATGTATGATAAAATTTGCAATCATTTTCCTAAAAATCTGCATCAAAAGTAACTGGTATTAGTTTAACATTAGCTTATCCATAACTTATAAGTACTTAAAATCAATGCTTTAAACAATGGTCAATCTTAGTTTTTTCTTTGGGCAAATAGGACTGACAGAAATAAATGCTGACAACCTATGCAACATTTTAGCCAGAATTCAAGGGATTAACCCATCAAAAAACTCGTAATTGATCGTCCATTCTTGGAACAGTGATAACAACATTCACCCCTTATACCATGTATAGAAATTTCCAACTCAATTGCAGGTTCTAAGGTTGTCCATTAATTTGAATCTGATAAAAATCACTGCTCTTAACGAAGCCAATACCAGTTTGTACACATTCCTTTTGTACGTAAGGAATAATCGTAAAAAATATATATACATGAATCCTGCATCTCCGAGAGTTAAACATGTAGTAAGACACTTGATGAATAGTGAATAATTTAAAGAAATATCAATCATTTCATGGTGTAGTAAGAAACAAATTAATCCTACAAAGTTTGTTCAGATTACAAAGAAAAAATTGAATTAGGGCATACTAATAAGAGTTGAAGAAAGGTATAGGCAAAAAATCAACCACTGAATAAAAATTTAACACCTATTAATATGAGTGAACAAAAATAATGATTGGTATTCGAGGAGTTTTTGGTCTTAAAAAATCTTTCAGAAAAAGCCAACGATTTGTAGGGAAGTCTTTGAATACACGACAAAGCCAGATAAAAATGTTTAATCTCATAATGAACCATTCAACAGTTGTTTATTAAGGACGTACGAAATTAAAAAGTCAAAATAAATAATACAACCTTACTTGCAACTGACTTTCCACCGTAAACCTTCGACGTATGCCTGAGAGGGACTTTTAAAAAAGCACAAGTAGGTGGCATAGAAACATTAGCGATGAAAAGGAAAGAAAATGGGACAATGGATAGATTAATTGTACCGGTGACATTGCAATACTCAGCTGCGAATCAAATTGTCTGACAGGATTCCCGGAATTTCATAGAGCGACGTGGGCATGACATGATCGTCAAACAGAAGAAAATAAAAAAAGCACGCGGAAAGGATTTGCTGAAGACAAACTCTGTACCTCAAAGGAGGAGTATTGGAGTATTAAGAACCAATCTCATCTACATCTACATCTACATACTACCCCGCAAGCCGCCTCAATAGGCGTGTGGCGGGGGGTGTTAGGACACTAGCCGTTTACATATAAAAAGGAAACGCTCTATGAAGTTACGCCTTGCATTTATTAAAGTCCCTTATTGTTCGGGGGAAAAACGAATTCCCATACCTATCCGTTCGGCAAAATATCTCTCTTAATTTATCGTTTCTGTCGGACCTGGAAATATAGTGGGGTTCTAATATGATGTTCTCCGTGTCGCTCTGAAAGATATCTATTCTCAATTGCTCAAGTAATCTAAGCCTAGCGCGCAGCCTCCGAGTCTCTAGCGGCTCCCAGCCTAATTCGTTTAACATCTGCGTAACGCTGCCTGTACGCCCGTAGCAGTTTTTGACGAATCGCGCAGCTTTCCTTTGTATTTTATTAAGTTCCCGAATTAAGTCTTTCTGCACCGGATCCCATATGCTTGCTGCATATTCAAGGTGTGGCCGGACGAGTGCGAAATAGCACCTCTCTTTTACTTTTTCATCTGAGAATCTTCCCACAATACGCTTGACGAATCCTAGCTTCTTCAGAGCTCTGCCACAAATATTTCTTATATGTGTTCCCCACGATAGGTTTGAGGTTATCGTAACTCCCAGATACTTAACTTCATCTGTCGCCTTTATCTTAACGCCATCAACAGCATATACACGGGGATAGTTGGACGACCTCCGCAAGAAATGTACCGCCGCACATTTGCTCAGATTAAGTTCGAGTCCCCACTCTTGGCTCCACACCCAGTCCCCACCCTTGGCTCCATCTCCTGCCTAAGAAGTCGAATGCAATACGACGGAAGTAGTGCGTCGAATATCCAGCCTTGGATAGCCTAGTCAATAGTGGAGTTCACATGAAGTAGCAACGTCGGCAATTAAAATGACTTACTCTTCGAGATTAGGAGGCATTAAATGAAATTATTCGTGAAGAAAGTGACACACAACGAAGTAGCGGAATGGATCATTGGGAGAGCCATTCAAAGAGGAAAAAATCCTTAAGTAGATATTAAAAGATAGGAAGAGATTGAGTGTATAATGTGAAATTTTAAATCGATAAAAAGTATAATGAAAGATAAAAAGAAAATAACTACGAGGAAGACATGAAATTAAAAAGAACAGGTTTCGGAATAAAAACTTCAAGGACAAAATACAATTGTCATGCGGTAAAGAGACAGCGGAAGCAGACTAAACACTTCAACCACAAGATAAAACATTTCTGCTTAGCCAGAATTGTGACAAAAAGTCTTTCACTTAAATTAATCAAATAGTTTCAGGCTTAACTTTGTGTAACTCTTTCACTATTAAAGAAAGAAGAAACTTCAAATAGTATTAATCTACACTTTTATTCATAATACCGACCCAGGTTTCAACGGATAATCTTGAAAATGACGGTTATCCGTTGACACCTGGGTCGGTATTGTGAATAAAAGTGTGGATTAAAACCATTTGAAGTTTCTTCTTTCTTTCATCTTTCGCTTAAAAGCTGGAATAAAAAAGTAAAATATTTTTGGATAAAAACGACGCTTCTGCACTTTTTGGCTTCGAAGACCTGGGGGTATAATTGTATACAATGAAACGAATACTTTAAGAACATAATATGAAAATAAAGAGGAATAAAATAAAAATCATAATATATGGAAGAAAGGAAGAAACGGAAGTTAAACTTTTCATTACAAGAAGAGAAGTTAAGAATGAGTGGAATCGTTCAATTACCTTGGAAGTATTATCACGTGGGACGGAAGAAGCACGACGGACATTAAGACTAGAATTGCTCAATCTGAGAAAGCGTTCGTGATGAAGAGGCTACTACTAGGAGGATGTATGTAGTTAGAAACAAGGAAGCAGTAAGTGAAAACCTTCGTAAGGAGTGTGGCACTCTATGGGTCAGACCATCGGGTAAGCTGACCAGAAAAGAATAGAAGCCTTCGAGAACTGGTGTTGGGGACGGATGCTGAAGATAAAATGGACTGGCAAAATGAAGAATAAAGAAGTGAAAAGAAGAACCGAAGAAGAAAGGCGAATATGGAGCGTAGTAACACAAAGAAGAACCCGGTGGGCTGGACACACTCTGGTGCACAACGCATGTGTCAGGTATAAAATCGAGGGAAAAATAGACGGAAAGATTCCACGAGGAAGACCAAGGGATAAGTACGTGGGCCAGGATGCCAGAGATGCCATAGAGTTAGAAAATAATCGGGAGGAAGATAGGGTTGCAGTTAACCAATCTTAGGATTGAAACAATGATGATGATGATGATGATTGTATAGGTAAATGTGTACCTTTTCATCTCATAAATGTTTCCAAAATGTATATATTTTGCTATTTTGCGATTTTACTATTTATATTTTTTTAATTTTGCACTGTTTTTCATAGATTTTTAAGTAAAATTATCGATTTCGTTTTGAGATATCCTGTCCTATACTAACATTTTGGCACTGACTGACAAAGTATATTACGCATTACATAAATTCTTTCCCATTATTTGCCTATCCAACCAAATCATGTCAAGTCGAGCGGTACAGTGCGCTGGAGCGGGCAGCCGCCGGTCCAGTGCACTGCACATTGTATCGCGCCGTTTAAATCGTATTTTTGCGGCTACATTCGCACGCTATTGAAATTTTTGCTTCAATTTCTATGTTGAGTACGTTTATGTGACAAATTATATCCTCTCCCTATGAATTAATAGCCTCCTGCACGTCCGGAGTGCAAGCATAAAGTCTGCGTTGAGAGCGAATGTCAATAATATTAGAGCATGATTTCTGGGTAAATAGCTTTTAAGCAGTCGAACATTTACTTAAATTCTCCAAACTATCGTTTAAATCGCATACTTTTGGAAGCCATCTATACACAAGCCAAATGCCTTTCTCGAACAGGACAATAATATTCCCAAATTACTTTGTCAACACGGCGTCACTAGCAAGCGAAATTTATACCAAAACTAGTATAGCTATGCTGCACTTACAATGTCTTACATCCTTCATACATCCTTCACCTATTTCCATATTATATTTATTTCCTATCTCCACGACTCTCATCTAAGTCTTTTGTAAATCACCTTTTTCTGCAATTATTAATTAGTAATTTCTGCAATGTTAATTAATTAATTGTTATAATAGATGGCTAATATTGCATTGTCATCCACTTCTGAGCTATGATTTAAATTTCAAGTCTCTAGCTGATCGGGAAGTTAGTTTAAACTCGGTTGCAATATTCCTCCCGGACACACAGACAGACATGACGGAAACCGAACTAATAAAAACGTGGTAAAAAAAGGTTGAAATTAAGGGAAGGCGAAAGTAAAAAGTGGATTATTAATCCCGTGAAACATTACAGCTAATTACAATACAACATGGATTATTTAAATATTACAACACTATGAGATGAAAATAAATAGTGCGCAAATGATATCAATAACACGGGCCCAATCTCCTGTTGGAAATTTCATAATTACTACCAAATGAATAAGATAATCCTTGAAAATGCTTACAATAAAACTCACGAACTCAGTCACAACACACGAGAGTGAAAATTCAAACCTATACATGAGACTTATATCTCGAGAGTTCATGAAAAAAGAGGCGTACATATGAGGTAGAGTTATTTTCCAGTAAGCCGCCAACAGAGGCACTGCATACATTTTCACACACCAGATTTCTTTAAAACATTATCTTGAAAAAGATAAATCATATTCGTTGCAGTTGTATAAAGTTGCAGATCTTAATAAACTTCAGCAGCAGCGATATTTCCTATGTTAACTGACTTCCAAGTGCTCAAAGGATTTGAGAAATTTATCTTCTTAAGAGGTCAAATTAACTAACGAGGGAGCATGATTCTATTTGTGGATTCGTGAATAGAGTGGAAATAAAAGGCTGAAGTACAGCAACGGCATTTTCACTCCGCAGGTGGAAAAATGGGGAATTACATATGATTATAGTTAAAAACTGGAAACAGAACATAGTCTGTGAAGGATATAAGAGCTATATTATGGCTACCAATAAATAAGCTGTTAGTTATAAAAAACACTTTGAAATGGCCAGAGTTCCAAAACATTCCAATAAAACGTCAATACAGATAAATGACGACAAAGAAAAGGCCATTTGCGTTGGCCTTGGAATGGTATGTAAAAGTTCTACTGGTGGTTTCATTCAAATTTTATCGAAACGAAGGCCTGTTTTCCTTCTACTTCCTACGTCCATTTCATAAACGCAGAGAATTAGGTCGTGAATAAAGACCAACTGTCTCATTTAAAATAAGTACCCGAAATTAAGGAGGTTCCACCGCGACTGTGTGAGTCAAAACAAATACTAAATTCCACATTTTTGATATTTTGTCCAAAAAATCCTACTTTCACTGATGCAATGCGTTACCTAAAGAAACCCAAAAGTAAGCTACAAAATATGCAGATTATTCCACGAATGTATTTTAAATGAGCACTTTTTTTCAGCCATATGAGCCGACTGCAGCGCCATTTCCTTCGAATTGCCGCATTTTGACTTCAATCACGGCATTAATTCTTCAGTAACGAGAAAAATAAGGTGGTAAGATGCCTGCATGTTATTTTAATTCAATTTTTCTGGATTATTTCCGTCTTAGAAAATTTTTCCACGAAAATGGCATTTGTATTTTATGGAAAAATACTATTTTAACCCGTGTTTCTCTCATTCCCCCATTGAACACCATGTAATTTCAAGTTAAATGATATAGAATAAAATATCGTGGAAAGGTATTATTTTGTTTTTATATCAGATAGAGGACAACATTTTTACAAGTAGACAGAATATGAATAAAATGACATTTAAGTCATTTTACGGTGGAACCACCTCAATAAAGCTAAAACGTCTTGACGGAAAACTTATAAGTATCTGTATCTGCGAAGTATTGATTCCAATGTTAACAGTAAGGAAAGTGTTAAGAAAACATTTAAACATAATTCTCCATAAGAACCTGATTATGATAATATTGAAGTACGTAGCTCGATAACTGTGCCTACGTGAAATTTGGCAAAACAACTTCAACGATGCCAGTCTCATTGCAAATATTCATGCTAAGAATAAATGCGTTTAAGGTAGAATTATGAAGAACGAGGAATTAGGCATTACTTTTTCTTCTACAAAGATAAATTCATTCATTTCTGCCACAACAAAGAACGCCAAATTTCGGATACTTCTACGCTCCACCAGATAAAACAAACAGCTAATTAATATTTGGTTGGTCGTAATACATATAAATGGATAACAAAAAATTAATTATAGACTGCATGGTATTTTACTTGACCCAACAACCTCGCAGCTACACCGACAAGAAACGAGCAAAGTTCATTGAGTGAAGCAGCAGATTGTGCCTCAATTAGCGTCAGACATTTAATCCTTTGGAAATATGTACAACTGTAAGGCGCAAAAAATGAAGACTAGCCTTAAAAAAGAAGAAGAAGCCTTAACCTTTTTACATGATTTAATTGGTGTGCTTCCTTGAGTGTCTTGTTATATACCAGAGTGAAAAATAGTAACATTTTCACTCGAGAAGACATGAAATGCTCAGCCGCTAAAAATACTTTTCTACGCCTCGCTGTATATGTGGTTTAAAAAGGTAAAAAATAAAAAGACCTGAAAGTGCCATCATTCATAAAGGGTCGCGAAGGCAAAGCATGACATCAATATTATTTCCAAGCCAACATTCATAAATATTTTACCAGGGAAAATTAAAAATACTATATTTCCCCTCACTATGTCCTCAAGTGAGACACCAGGGACCAGAGAAGAGAGATTAAGACAGTTTATCTAACTGAACTAAGTCAAAAGTCTTCTTTATTCCCACTCACGACCAATAACCTTAACACAAACACATGGAAACACTAGGAAACGATAGTCACTTCGAGGGACTGTTGTCTCTCTTTGACTTGATTCATCTCATATTTGCGTAAATTCCACGGAGAAGTCACCCACCTTGATCGGAACACGAATCCGGATCCATCGATGTATCGCGGACTACTTCAGCCATTTATGCTACCGAGGCGTCTTTCTACCCCGAGGACTAAATGATTTTTGAGGAATGTTTAATTGAACTCAGTGCGGCGAGAGGCAATATTTGCTACTTGAAATAAGGAAAGGGAAGAGCTGATATGTGTTTCGAATTAATTTGGCTTAGTACTGCCAGCTCATGCGACCTTCCCTCCTCTTTTGTTTTGCGGCGCATTGCCATGGCGGCTTCCTCGTGGAAAGATTTCTTGGATTGCAACCGTGGACGGACGTGAGAACATGTATTTCTTTTGTGCTTAAGTCCATTGATATTGATAAAACAGTTAAGCTGGATAACCTCATTAACAACATGAAATGGGGGATCGAGATGGCCTCCCAATTCGTCAAAAGTAAATCCTCTTTCCATGGTTTGCGGCGAAAACTCACATCCTTGCTCTGGCTCCGTAAATAACGTATAGCTGCGAAAAATACTGCTTCGGCTAGGGAGGAAACGAAAGCATGTGAGGTCGCTAATTATTTTGGCGCAGAGTGAGTGGCGCAGCGGAGCAAAGGGGGGGAGTGGGTCGGATCGGTTCATGCCGGGGGCAGCGGCGCTTACCCTTCCCGGAGAAAAGGAATCACGACATGCGCCATAGGGACCACCAGATTCTGAGAGAAAAAAAATGTTAAGAAAAGAAGCAAGAGGGAACCAAATTGCAGGATGAACTACGATGGGAGCCCACGTAGAGAGCAAGTAAATATAACTTCGCCGGCGTCACCCGCTATATTTCAGCACGATTGTGCGAAATTCACAGCGAAAAAATATTTAAGAGAAAATAATTAAAAAAACCACAGTCCAGGGCATTGTTTTTCAATTGCGAAATTTGCACGTTCTTAAAAGGAGATTTCTTTACTTTTGAACAGGGAACGCGAGTTTTCTGTTGACATTATTTGGCTGCTTCACTACATTACCCGTGGATTCGAACATTATCAAGATAAAATAATGGAGGTGAACACTAGGACTGACAGATTTAAATACTTTTGTTCTCGAACGGTTCATGATCACAGCAGGGCCACGAAAAAGCAAGCATCAAGCATATTGATATAAAATAACACATTTTTATTTATTAATTTAAAATCTTTCCTGAATACAGCACCATAAGATCTGTTGATTGAGGAGGTTAGCATTAACAATGAAATACACGCACCAAAACCCTCGCTCTGGGTGTTGGAATAACCCACCCTGGGGAGACTCGAACCCACGAAGCCTGGATTGGCAGGAGAGGACTTAGGCCCGTTACCAATGGTGACAAAAAATTCCCAATAGCAAAAACAAAATAGCCCAAGTCGTGCTTTCCCCAGCCACACGCCCTCGAAGATATAGAAGCGTGGATATTTTCCCGCATAAAATTGCCATGGCGCCCCCAAATAGAAAGCCAGCGGCGAATAAGTTTCCCGATTTGCTTCCCTGAAGCTGAGGACCTGACACCACGGTCATTGACGGCGGCGATGGCAGCGCCACCCCTTCCCCCACCCTTCGACCGCGCACTCCACCTATCTTCATCGCATTGCCGCCTCACGCAAACCGTCCCCCTCCTTCCCCCTCTCCTCCTTACCTCCCCCTATACCAGAGCGGACGGAAGGGGTGGGGGTAAGAGGGGGAGCACCCCCTCCCTCCTGTTTCCCCTTTCCGCCCATACGCGGCAGCACCGATCGATAAAACAACGCCAAGGCTCCGAGGGATTTGGAGGCACACTCGTTCGCCATCTATGAACGGTTCCCTCAAACCATCCTCCCTTCCCGCCCCCCCCCCCAAAACCACCCTCCCCTTGCCCCCTTGACCTACTACTGCCCTCTCTTTCTCCCTCTCGGCACACCCCACATACCCCTATTCTATTTTTTTGGCACGTCCGGATCCATGCGGCGAGGGGGGGGGCACTGGGTGCCCCTTGGCACGTGAGACGAAGCCGGGGCGGGAGGAGGGGTGGACCAAGTGGGTCTTATAATGCCTCCTTAACTATAGCGATTAACTGGACGGTATGCGGAGGAAGGTCGGAATGTGAGGCGATAATTGGACGGCGGACCGGAGTCGTGAACCACAGCACCGATGTCGCCGGAGGAATAATTAGCGAGACCTGCGGTTTGATCGGCGAAATAGCCGACATTGAGAGCGGCTGCGGGACTTTCTGCCTCCACTTCCGCCGCGGAATGATCGCGACGATAATTTTGCGAAGCGGGAAAATTTGTCCCCAGGAGTTTTAAAACATCCAATGCACCCAAGACAGCCGTGTAAATGTCGTTCCTGTGTGTCTATCCGGCGGTGTAATTTATCGATGAATCTAATACTGATCAAAGAAGAGAATGTAAGATTTGATGCTAAGGGCTGTCAACAGGCCCTGAGGACGATGGAAATGTCTTCCAACCAAACGTCGGCGGAGATGGAGAACCTGACCCGGCTCGAAGCCAGAGAGAATTTCACCGTAATCAAAGAAGAGATTCCACGCTCGCTTAATGCCGGCGTCTTGCTACAGTTGCCCGTCTTTCTGCAGCAAACTGGATTCCCGGAAGACGGAAAACACCTCTGATTGGCGAACGAAAATGAAAATTAATAAGGCGGTAAACAAATACTGGAACAGTTATTCCCGTAGAAGGAAGGCTATCCTCTGGATAACTTTTTGTAGTCAACCCAGAGTTCGATAAGGGAAATTGACCACGGAAATCTCTTTTAGGTCCAAGGAATATGCAGAGACAATATGCCTTTTAAGACGATAAATCAAAACTTTTAGTGCGAAAAAGATTGTCTTAAAAGTTTTAAATATGTATTCCTTTCTTAGCTTTACTAGTATTTGCATAAATACATTATCATCTCTTCCTTAATATTTTATCGAACTCATGGGAGACAATAATAGGGATTCAATTGTAGGTTTCCGCAGCGTTGTTGATGCGCAGATGTCTGTATTTTCGTGTTTCCACCGCGTTCGTTGCTTCTGGAGAAATGAGTTAGGCCATCAGAAAACATTGTGAGGACAACTCGCTCCTTAAAACCTCGTGAAGTCAGAATGGAAGAGGAAGCCTGGGTACATTAACTGCGGTTAGAGCAAATTAGCTCGAGGGGTCTTGGGTTCGAATCTTAGTCCAGGCGAATGATTTGTTCATAGGGAATTTCACACATTGTGTGACCATCAGCGGGTGACTCCTTTCAAGTTACCGTCCGTCTCGGCCAGTTCCGCAGTTCTTTGAATTAACCATACAATGTAATGCCTATTAAAAATTTTATTGATATGGTAAACATCGATTTTGACAGTATTTCAATAGGCGAAACTGTTTCCTGCAGAAGCAACAATCGTGGAGAAAAACCCGTTTTTGCAGACATTCGCATCGACAAAACAGCGGAAACCTGCCTGCCATTGAATACCTATTTTTCTGCCTTTAATGAAGGTTTCAAGTTACCGTCCGTCTCGGCCAGTTCCGCAGTTCTTTTAATTTACCATGCAATGTAACAACAATTTCATGGACAAGTAAATACTTGTGATTAAACATCTATTTTTGTGCCTTTACTGAAGGTATAATCATGGAAAAGTATATGCCTGAGAAAACAGAAAAATAACCTAAGAATTAACGAGAACCAAAAATATGAAAAATGTAGTGAAAGAAGAAGTTTCATACAGGAACAAGTTGGAAATTATATAAACAGATAAAAGATATATTTATTTGCATACGAAGCAGGGTTGCTTGCGATTTAAGAGGGAAGAAGCTGAAATGGGCGGATCAAAGCATGTGAGGAAGCCTTCCTCTTGGACGAAGCGATTCAAAATGAGTTTATATGTCAATAAATGTAGTTTGAAACTTATATGGTGTCTCACAATCATGAAATTAACGTTTCCACGGATGAGTACTTGTTTTTTCCAGCCGCAAGGAAAAGATCAGATGCAAATGGAATGTGGATATGCACGAGGGAAATGATGATCAAATTGCCCGTATAACGAAGAAGTCGAGTGACAAAACAGCGATAAATTCACATTGAACAGTGAAGACGGAAACATGAGAAATACAATTTTAAAGAGAGAAACAATTTTTTAACGGATCGCCTTTAGTACTGCACTCTGCAATAGACGGGGGGGGAGGACAAATATGACAAACAAAGAACATGTCCAAGAGCTTTTGTCCACTTTGGATACAGAATGTTTCTGTTACAATGATCAGTATCCATGAAAACGGTGGGTTTCATGGATACTGATCATATCCATAAAAAGGAGAAGGGTCCAAGCAGGGCATACTCTTGAAAGATAGAAGCAAAGACAACGAGCTCAGGGATTAAAATCGACATGGCAGTGATAATGGCTGGTGAAATCACGCCGCTAGGGATAGTCTTATATGATTTTCGTGGCATTGAATCAAATATCCACTCACCGATGGCTTCAATCCTTAATCTCTATATGGCTCCTAAAGCTCTAGCTTCACAAACTGAGAATGACGGCATTATAACTTGGCAAGCCTTTTCACGTGACTGACTGATAGTAACCGTTTTCATTGAGGAAAATGACATTAATTACAAATAATATAACATGTTTGCCTGGGAGATTTCTAAGACAAGACAGTTCCATTGAAAAGAGTGGCGAACTCATCTAATTGCTTGTTCTGACGATAGTGCTTCGATTCAAGTGCTTCCTCGCCACTGTTGCCTCAAAGGAAAGAATTATGAGCTAGTCTGAGTACAGAAAAATATTACTCTTTGATAAATCTAATATTTCTGGGAAACTGCCATAGTAAAAATACATCTGGAAAGGGAATCGAGCTACAGCTGGTCGCGTATTCACTGCCTGCTACGCTATCCAGGCTTTCCAATTGTCGTTGCAATTTTTGGAGAATTCAAGTGAACTAGATGGTTCAACTGAAGAGAACTAAATGCTTGATATGAACGAGGTTTCCTTTTTCACAAATGAAAATCATCGTATAATCTTGGTACTTATCTCATTTATAATTTTATCACCAACCATGTTTTCAGTAACTGTTTGGAAAATGGCAATCAGTTGTTTAAATGGTTTATAGTCATCTATTTGTGTGGATAAGTAATAAGCTATTGTTTTGTTATAATAAATTGGTCTCACAAAGTCAAGCCTAAATCAATCTCCACAAAATCCTTGGGCGTAGCTGTATATTATGCTTGGAACCCGGTGTGGTACGTATTTACGGTGTTTTATATCGAATTATGAAAATAATTCACCGAAAATGGAAAATACGCTGTTTTCTCGCAATTGGAAGATATCTTGTCAATCCACTTCCCTTACCACATCCTCCTTTTGGGGATAACGTAACGCCTGTACTACCCCACCGAAAGCGTTTATTATCGGCTTCATTCCCCGTTCCCGCGATCTCCTCCCTCCCCCTAAGCCCCCGGGGCTGACACCGGGTGGCACCAAACGTCGCCCCCGCGCCACTGGGTAGAGGTCGGGGAGCAGGGCCACAACGCTGCCGCGCGGGACTCTCACCAAGTCCCCCTCCCCTGCACTTCTCCCACCGCCTCTCACGGATGTGACTGTCACTTCACTGCGAGTGAACCACATGGGATCATTCACTCGCATCTAAAACAAAAGAACTCTTCATCCCGCTTTGTAACAGCGTGCGAAATTCGTCCGCTTAAAAGAGGTTGGTTACTTGGAAAAGCGACCGACTGCTGAGTTCATTTGCACCATTGGGGACAGGTGGGTGAGTTGACAAGGGTAGGAGTATGTAGGGAGAGTAGAAATGGAGAGAAACCTGGCGTCGGAATTATTTCTTTATGCGCCAAGCGCCAAGGAGAAACAGTTGAACGTCCCATCCGACGGACGGAGGACGGCACTCAATGTGCTCTCCATACCGCACCTAAGAACGGATCGATATTCCACTGAAAAAATTACCGCCACATACGGGATTCGAACTCAGACCCTTGGGATGTGATGCCAGTACTCTAGCTACCACGCCAACTTGAATATCTCGGTCAAAAACCCTACAGTTAACAGTCCTTTTCTTTAGGAGATGATTTATAGTTTATTTTATGAAGTTGAGGCAATGAATACAATATAATTTGATACCATTTTTAAAATGTATTAAATTTAGAGCCTTCTTAATATTCATTTATTTTTTCGATGACGTATAACAGACACGCAAGACAGTAAAAGTTTAAGTTTGAAATGGAAAATGTTGGCTAATCAATCCGTTAGCTCAACAACACACATCAGTTCATTACTTGTGACCTTCATTTTCGTTACGCGCAATCCGCAACTTTTCTGCCTTCCTTGAACCTGATGTCATGACGTCTAACTGCCTCCGAAGAAATCAAGTCCTGAATTTTTCAGTCCAAATCTCTCGCTTTCCTTATCTCACTTCCTACCTGTTTGGGCCCTCTCTACCAAACCAATTTGCCCCTGTCTTCCCCTCCCACCAGACGAATCTCTCACCATCACTCGACATGCACCCCATTCTCTCTCACCGTCTCGAGTCTGCTCGTCCTCCTGCAGAAACTTAAGAATATATCAGAGAGATTGTCAGCACTTGCTCTCACCTTAAGCGCGCACCTTACTTCTCAATTTTAGGCTTCATTTAGGGAAACGTCATCGATGTCAGCCTTAAGCTGAGTTAAGTGTTTGATAACAGTTTATCTTTCCCACATACTTGCAATTTGTTTTTTATTTCTATTTCTATGTCAAGGTTATTTATATTAACAAATCCATACCATAATGTTGTGAGTAGCACACGAAGACGTTTACAATAAAAAACGCGCAGTTCCGATAGCCCATGGATTCAACCACGTCAACTCCACAGTGACTTAGGTTCAAGAGTGGCTAGAGTAGTTTTTCAACTGTGTCCGTCAAACGACTCATGCAAGCATGTATTCCTTATTTATTAACGTGCATAGTGTGTTAATTAAAAATCATAAGAAGTTAATCAACCGCTTTTTATTTTATCATTCGCCAAAGGATAATCGGCCGTGAATCGTGTTTTGGTTCTCCAGAGTACGTATGGACGTCTGATGAAATAATACTCCCAATACCTATTTATATTTATCGAGACGAAACGTGAACGAAATATTTTGAAGCAGTTTCATACATAAATTTCGATGCAATTCACAGGAAATCACCATTTATGTTCAAATTTGGGACCATACCAGTAACGACCAAGTTGGTGAAAAACCTACTAAGGTGTGATTCCAACTCGCGACTAGAGAGCTTTTAGGTAAGAAATTATTTCCAACGCGGCCCCCGAGGTCTGCCATAAGACCACATTCTACATCCAATTCTTTATCAGTGGATTTTTGATAACCCATGCATATACCGCTTGAAATATCATTATCGAGCTATTCCACACTTCATGATCTATCATGACAGCTGTCCGGTAGTTTTCAGCCACTTAGTAATGTGAGAGGATGACGACTGAAGTAATGAGATTGTTTAAATTTTCAACTCGGGGAAGGAAGATGAGTAGGAATGGTGTACTTGTTTTTTTTGTTTATTCTCTTTACAGAGTCCGAGAATCAGTGGAGTGATTTTAAAATTTATTTTTAGTTTTACTTATGATGAGAGATGTTCACAACTTTGGTCATTTGGTCAACGTTCAATAAATCAACAAAGAATGGAGGGGAGGTGGAATGATTGAAGGAAACAGAAACTAGATTGGCCAATTTTCGCGTTTTGGAAGTTGAAGGGAAAAAAAACGTTGAAAAACCAGTCAAAGAAAAATGGCAGGACGTAATCATAAGAAAGCAGCAGAATGTAAAGTAGAAAGAGGGTAAAAAGAAAAAAAACAATAAACTTCGAACAGAAAACTGTTTTCTGATAAGCTAACTCACGCGGAAACATTTCCGAAAAAATTCAGAAATCAGAAAAAAAAACTCAGTGGATTACACAGGAAGTATTGGATTCATTGGAAGAAAGAGGGAAACACAAAAAAGTTGACTACAGAAGGACTGCTGCTATATAAAATGATATGGAGCATAATTAGTCGCAGAGCAAGAAAAGCCTGAGAAGAGTAGATGAAAAACTCGTGCAAAGAGGAGCAAGACAACCTCTATCGAGAA
The DNA here is from genome assembly GCA_963573305.1 of Pyrrhosoma nymphula. Classification (NCBI taxonomy): domain Eukaryota; kingdom Metazoa; phylum Arthropoda; class Insecta; order Odonata; family Coenagrionidae; genus Pyrrhosoma; species Pyrrhosoma nymphula. The sequence goes on from OY754337.1 coordinate 77,420,594, forward strand.
AAGGAGCTGTCTACAGAACAGTAAGAAATCACAATAAAGAACGGACTATCAAAAGTAATCTTATCCGGAGTGCAGGACATGTAATTATAAACGATAATGAAGGAAAATGAAGGAGATGGATACATAGCCTGAAGAAACTTAACAATGGGTAAGCAGGGAATAGCAGTTTTCTGGAGGATGAAGACACTGAGGATAAAGATGAAAAAGCATCCCGTTTGTTTATTTGAGATTTTGATGCTGCTGTTGAAGACGTGATAACATGGCACCAGGAATTGATGCAATTTACTCTGAGTTGCTATGCATGCTAGTATGGAGAAGACTCTCTAATCACAATGTATAAATTAACCTGTGACATTTATGCAACTAGTGAAGTGCCAGTGGATTCTCAATAGAACGTATTCACCTCTATCCCAAGAAGAAAAGATCCAAAGGATTTGAAAATTTCAAAGCAAATATTGTTACTGCGCATGCGTCCAAAATTCTGGCCAGAATTATCTACAAGAAGATGGAACAGAAGATGGAAGTATTCCTGTATTAAGACCAATTTGGTTTTAGGAAAGGCAGAGTAATGAAACGGAATAGGAAGCAGTCCTGGTACTACTCAAGAGTAAAGGATGCAAAAAGTATAGCCCAAATATATTTTCTCCATCAACTAGGAGAAATCCTCTGACAATGTGGATTGAAACTCTGAATTCACTTTGAAATGCTGATTACACTGAAGAGTATAGGAGTGTCCTTCAATGGAAGAAGAATAATACGTAGGCAATGTGAGGAACAGTTGGCGGTGATTAAAAAGCAGTCGACATACAGCCAGAAACACTAGCTTATTGGTTAGAAAGTAATTCATTAAAACATGTGTGAGGTTGAAAAAATGAGTGGAAGGTGAAAGAATGTATTAACAACTTATAGAACAAGCTTTTAAAACAGTAATGGAAGAAGAAATGAATCGGAAAAATCACTCAGATGGACCATGGATGGATTGCATAGCGAAAATTGCGAAGGACGTCAAAATGAAGACACCCTGACTGATGATAAGTGATGATGCTGAGAAACCACTCTGGCCGGAGTGGCTTTAAAATAATTCTATGCCTATTATGCATTTGATTAAAGTTTCAATAATAGTTACGTTGATATTATTTTTATAATGAGGGGAAAGTCCAAACTTCCATTGAACTGACATGACTCTGCCCCTTTCGAAGTGCCATTTCTGTTAATTATTTTTTTGTTACCTGATCGATTACAATCGAAGTTACGCTTATACATTAATTTACGTTGTAAAAATATGAAGAGATCCTACTTTTTTACTTAGCTGATTTTAAATCGTGGAAGGTGAAGTGACACTTGTTATTATTTTTGGCTCTTTTCTATTTCCAGATGCTTTAGTAGCTTAGCTCATAATAATTTCAATGTTGGTGTTTGTGAAATGGGTCCAATTTTTTAGCTAGCATTAATATTCCTTGTAGTTCCTTGGGGCCACCTCATAATTTTCCATTTACTCGCTGGTAAGTAAGCAACTTCATACTTTTAAATATACATTTCATCCTGCAAACAGGACCAAGCAGATTGTAGCGCCGCCACTCTAGAGAAGGTGGTTATAATAAGGAAAGGCCGTGATTCAAATGGAGATGATTGGATATAAAGGTGCCGGAATTGGCCTCCCTATTAACACCTGCCATTTTTGACACACACAAGCGAACCATGCCGAAGGAAAGGTCGTGATTCAAATGGAGATCCTGGAAATAAAGGTACCGGAATTGGCCTTCCAATTAAACCGGACATTTTTGACTCACAGAAGCGGAACCATGCCGATTGCAGCGCGACCTAGGTATTGCGGAAAGCTAGGCAACATTGCTGCCCGTACAGTGGTGCCGAAGATTTAGATCCATATGTATATTCATGCTCGCACCAACGCTAACATCTATAAATTCCGCTCCCGCGAGTCGCATTGTTTATACTCGCACTCAGTGAATAACCTAATGATTGTGTACGTTCAAATATAATGGTTAAAAATAGTATTAATTACGGGTAATATTAATTGCTTGTTACATTTTAATCAATTTCCTCAATACTATTCCGAGGAATCCTCCGTACCAGACTGGAAATGTTAATTGGAAGTCAGACAAAAAGAAAGAGAGAAGGAAGAGCAAAAATGTTTTTTTCATATAATTCTTGTAAATAATTAATTGAATTACTCCATCAATATCTTCAACATCTTCCTTTCTGCATACTTATTTGCCACTTTCAGTTGTTATACGCCCTTCAGTCCCCGTATGCATCAAAACACTTTTCCACTTATTGTGAGTTGGGCCCAATGAAAGGAATGTCATCGGCATATTGAATCTTTTGAAACATTGTAGCAGCAATAAAGATATTCATACTGGAAAGTTGTCGGAGTAAAATAGAGTAGATGAAGAGTTAAACCAACGCTAAGAAACATCAGGTTAAGTTCCATAAAGAAGAAACTAAAAAGTAACAGGATATCGGAAAACGGTGGTTGGAGGGAACATTGGCAAAAGGGGTGGGAGAATATTGGTTTGGAAAAGTAAATGACTGTGGTGAGAAAATTATAAGAAATACGCAGAAGAAACGGTTTTATCATCATTAATCATGGTGTTATGTTAACTTGGTTTATCGAGCAGCAACACAAACCTAAGGGAACATAGGAAATTCCCGGGCAACACGTGGAAATGTCAATTAGTACGTAAATTTTTCGGCATGCATTCGGTAGCAACATTATGGATTCGTACCGTTTCAAGGTGGCCATGTCGACTCCACTAATGAGGAAAAATGCAATGCAAAATTCAAAACGCAACAGAAATTCAGAATAAGGAAATGGCATAAGTTTAAACTGGATTGAATAAGAAAGATAACCACGAGTGAGTTGACGAATTTCTGGGTGATAATGAGGAAGTGAAAGCGGAAGAATAAAAGCTGGAGGCTCCATAAATAGGGATTACAGAAGTGGCAGAGAAAACAATAGGAACAATGGATACGAGACTAATTAAGATTCCATTACTAACAGAAGAAATGGTGAAGAAGTTCGCGAAGAGATAAAAATTAAGTGAATAAGGGGAGCATTGAGTTGAGAAGAAGAATGCGCAAGAAATGGAATTAATAAAATAAAAACCTTGACCGTGGAGATAAAAGGGCGATCGAAGCTTGAAAGACAGGTCCACGCGGGGGAGCATGGAGTGATGAAGTATCACGGAGAATAGAAATGACCCCCCCACCCCCCAATTTAATAACACGGGAAGGGGAAGCGAGGAAGACTATTACGATAAGGATAGGACTGTTGCCAAAACATGGAAATGTATTACGATGTAGTCAATGATAACGGGTCGTGAGGTGCAAGATAGCGAAGCAGAAAATGTCTACGCGAAATGAAGGCTAGAAAGGCCTTTGATATAAATAATAATGTCCCCTCTGAATTTCTTAACGTGCAGCCTAGGCGAGGCAGAAGACGCAAGTATGACGAGAAATGAAAGCTAAGAATCCACTCGGCACCAATAACTTACTCTAAAAATTAATGATAAAATATGGAAAAAGGAATCCAACAATTATTCGGCAGTATTCGCTCGATCATTTATAAAAGGAGTTATACGAAAATGGCCATAGTTCTGAAGATGTTTGGGGATGAAGTACGTAAACTAAGCGTCATCTTATGAAAGATATAATGTATGGAAACGTATTAGAAAGTTGAAAGGAGCGCAGAAATAATCCATGAAATCGCCCTTTGATTGGAAGAATTCCGAAAATGGTTATATTAGGATTGATACCATGTGATTGATAACACTAGTCTGCATGATATCAGATGACTGAAAAATAGCAAGTGATAATAGCTAACATTGACATGCTGATTTCAGAACTGTTCTCAGTTTCCTTCTATCACGTACAGTTTTTTCAGAATGGACCCAAATTAACTTCTAAGATTTATTGGTAAGTGCATTATAATTGCCAGTGGGTAAATATTGTGCGAGGGATATTTCTCAATACAAGCTAATGAGCCTTAGGTTGGCCCAAGCTAACGAGTCTTAGGTTGGTAGGAAGTGCTTTTCATTCTTCATTCATGCTTGTTACAAAAATTGCCATTGCTTGAAGTAATGTTGATAAAACTGTGCTTGCAGTAGTTAAAATCTTGAAACCATAATTCTTATTTCGTGTAAAAACCTGACGTGATAGAAAAAAATTGAAGTCATTTTTAGAATCAGCATAAAAAATTGATTCAAAAACACCTATTTTTAATAAATCATCTGGCAAAAAGTTTCCAAATGCAGACTGGTGTAATGGCTGCAGGTACAATCTCCTGTTTTTGTGGCATTGGAAACGGTTGCTTGTGACACAATAAATTCCCGAAAAGTGTCTACATTGTACTGTAATTATAAGGATCCCTCCCTCGACACTGTTCACCCATTACTTACATCTTCCCGTGTAACGGATGCAAAAAGTTTCCCTCTTGAATATCGCAATTATATGCTCCTACCTCCACTCTCAAACGCACAATGAACGATGCTGAACTGAGCGCGACAGCTACCGCGCCGAGGGCATTCGAAAGCAATGAGCCTCACTATCCTCACTTCGAAAGTGGGTTTCCGTATTTCTTCCATCCTGTAGGAAATTGACATTGGATTATTATTTGCTTTTAGACGGAGGATTTTAGCTCTCACAGAATCATTAAAGTGCATCTTTGTTTGTTATTTGTAGTGTTGGTGATTCTTTTACAAACTGATTCTCACAGTCAGTTGAGCTTGCTTAAAATAATAATCACATATCACATTATATCACCATGTCTCATCATTTTTTGCCTTCACTTATCAGCAACTTTTGGCGCTCCTATTTTATTATGCCTCTATCCTGGCAAATAATTAAAAGAAACTAAATTCATAAACTTGGAGAGAAAAACAAATATCTTCAGATATAAGTTTACACTTAGGTTATGAAAAAAATCATTATTAAAAATATCGTTGTCCACTGATATCGAATTAAACATTCAAAGCCTATTTTGAGTTAAAATTAATATATTTTACGGGACGGTGGAGAAGAGATGATCATTTATTTAGGAGCTTATTCATCTCTGAAAAGTCTTGTGATACGGTGGACTTAGCCAAATGTGATCGCTTATTTGGGCAAAGCCCAAAATTACCCCGAAGAGCAGTCAGGTATTGAGTTAAAGCTGAGGCACTAGGGTGCTCTCATCGCAGGGGCAGAAAGGCTAAGACAGTATTTACCGAGAAGTAGGGTAATTTAATTCTTTAGTAAAGCTATGACTAACGAATACTGTGATGGTGGAAGCATTCACTGTGAAATATGCAAATGGTCACAGCTGCTCTTGGGTTGGATTTCCGATGTTCAAACACCTAAAAAACATCATCACAGACAAGGACAGAATCTGACTTGAAATTCCACACTTTCTCATTTGAAAACCTCGATGCTGCTGCACTCGGGTTTCCAACAAATCACCGTGGAAGGTGAAAAATAAACTTTTAAATGGTAAAGTATTTGCACTAATAAGTCGTTACATCTCTTTATAGTTTTCAGTACTCTCAGATAATATATATCAAGCAGGATTCAATGATTTTCATGACCTCTAATCACGCTGGAAGCTGGATCAAACTAATGTCCTCCCAACCGTTTCAGCAGTGTTTTTCTCGATGACATTTAACCTGATTTCGACCGAGTATTATTGGTCAATACTAAAAAATGTAAACGTAAAGTAATTCACTAAACCCTTCCTACATTTCGTAACTAATTCACCGAATGAAGGTGCGAAGCCTAAATGGAACACAGAAGAAAACTAGGAGTAAACTCTTGCAAAACGAAGAGTCACTTTGCTTCCGATAATGAAATCCACCATTTAGAGATATGAAATCCACCATTTAGAGACTGAGAAAAATATTTATGACTAACCTAAATTTTATATTAGTCTGCACTGGCTAATTTTATGGAGACAGACGATATTTTGAGTAATAAAAAATGAAGTGTTTTCGTGTTTAACGCCTGCAATGAAGTTTGAAAAAAAAAATATTTTCTAGTATTTGAATTAATAGTAGGATTTTCCCAGCCCAGGATCGCGATCACAGCACGGGTATTGTACTTGAGAGAACCTAGTTCACAATGGAGCGGGAAAGTAGGCGCGGACACGAGTAAACAAAACGCCATAGCTATTTGAAAACAGTATCCGAGCGTGAAAGGAATCGAGAAATGCTGTCCCCAATTCATAAAACAGGACCGAGTCAAATTCTTGTCGCGAACACCAGCTTCGAATACGCCTGCACTGAATTTTGGAGAACGTGGCCATTTTGCTCACTATTCAAAGTGATCGTGGCATTTCTTCGGCCTAGGGATCGTATGGAAGTAATAATAGTTCGGGATCAGGTTGGAATGGAAGCGGGGAAGTCGGGACAGGAACGAGTAAACAAAACGGAATCGCTATTTGCAAACAGGAGAGGTGGGCGTGGGGGGCGAAGGTGTTCCTCGAATCGAGGCCTTCCGAAGGTGTCGTCTCCCGTTCGTGGGAACGGACCCCTCACTCAAGAGCAAACCCTCTTTATCCTCCGCGAAAAAGGGTGAATCAATCAGGGTGAGAGGGCGATGGAGGGGGGGGAATGAGGGGGTGAGGGATAAGGGGGGCGGGGGAGGGGCAAGAGCGAGACGGCGAGAGGCCGTTTCTGGAGCGTTGACTCGCGCGAGCGGGTCGACTCATAGGATTTGGGATTGGAGAGGTGAGCGGGAATAAATCTGAATTGACGAAGAACATTAGACTGAGTTTTGTTAGTTTTTTTAAATCGGAGGCATTGCATCAAAGACATTCTAAAAATAAATTTAAATTATTAAATAGTTATTAATTTGATGAATTTTTACTGTTGAGTGGCTAAAATCCGATTAATTTAGATGAATGTTTGTTCCCATGGTGCCGCCACTTAAGTTATTCCACACTCTAAAAGGGAATCAAACTACGACTCGTCAAAGTTATATTTACCGAGTAAATTAGTTTATTTCATCTTTTTGCACCCTTCACATTATTTCTAAATTGCCAAATAATCACTATATGTTGCTATTCGTGGCAGTGGCGGGATTTTCTTTAAATATTAAACTCTGATCCCTTGACTTGAGTCTATTAGATGTTAGGAAATAATTCCATGATATCCTGTATTTAAACAGTATTCCATCCATCTAGAAAATCTTTCTCTATAGAAGTTCATATGTATGATGTAGGAGATTTTAGCCACCATTATTGCAGTAACTTGGATTGTTCTGGACCGGGAATCGAACCACGGGCCATTGGCTGACCGGGCCAATTCACAGACCACTACGCTACTCAGGGTTCCTAATTCCGGTGGCAATTTAGGAGGATACAAAGGTCCTTGATTCGATTCCCCGTACAGGCCGATTTTTTCCTGTGGAAATTTCTCCGTCATTTCATCCTCGTATTTGCAGCAGGCATGAATATCTTCATTGGACTTTTCTGCCAAAATGCGTGTTAATGAGTGGCTAAGCGTCGCTCTTTCTAACTTCATTTGTGGCCCACCGGTTTGAAAAAGTTCCGTGCATTCCTGTGATACTACGGCTATCCATCGATAGTGAAAAGCTCTTTCCACCAAAATGAACAACATGTCGGTCTTTGAGGCGCCCATGTCACATTACTACGGATTTTTTCGGTCGATTTTGTTGTTGCGGCTAGGGATTGCTCATTTCAACGCGCAACTTGATGGGATTTCATTGTTTTTGAAAGGCACTCTGCATTATCTTGTGGTGAAACATCGACACTGAACGGCTTTCTCTGCACTGGGATTTGGGTGCTTTTAGGTGCCATTTTTTTCACAGCAATTTGGATCATGCCCTGGGTGAACCGGGTCACACACAGAAAAATCCGAGGAGAGGGCGAGGCGTCACCGGTTAGGGGTTTTAGGCGCCAGCCGGGTGAGGGGGGGGCGGGTGAGGGGGAAGAGGAGGCTCTCCCTCTGGCTCGGTGTGGTGACTCTCCTTCGCTCTCTGTGTGTGGTGGTGTGCCATATCGAGGGGAAGGGGTGGGTTGGGGGGGCGTCCTCCTCTCCGCTATCGATTCGGGCAACCGGGATCGAAGTGACGAGAGGGGGAGGGGAGGGGGGAGAGGAGGGGAGGCAGGGTGGGGTGAGTGGCCCGCGTTACGGGCAGGGGAAGTGGAATGGGAGGGAGGAAAGTGTGGGAATGGCACACACAGATTCCTTCCTGGAATGGGCCCGCGGGCGATCCGAGCCATGGTGGGTGCCACATAGCATTAGAGAAGTTCGGTCACTCACATGAGGTGTCGACTGGTGATTTTTCTTATGATATTCCCTGGAGTTACAACGACCTGCATCGGAGTCACTATACTTTGTGAAAAATTCTAGGTAAACTGCGACAAGAGTCGTAGGTAAGCTTAGGTTGGCTGGATTCCTACATTGCATTTTATTGGAATATGCTGTCTCCGACCCGTGCATAATATATAATTGTATTTTTCCAACGAGATTTAAAATTAATGAGGTCATGAATCCCCTCTCCTAACGCTCTACTGATGGCCGGGTGGACAAATGGCTGGGTGGACGGATGGACGATGGCCGGGTCGTGAGGAAGATTCTGCGTTAGAAACTTCTTCACGTTTACGATTAGAGTCATCAATGGAAGTACCTACGTTGGAGCTTTACGATGATAACATCTCGTAGAAACTTTTTTCTGGTTATACAATAATAATTAAAGTTTAAACTTGTTTTAGTTCTACAATGAAATTTCACTACTGAATCACAATAAATCTTATTGGCAAATTTAGTGCCAATGATCCTTATCGTGTTTTTAGATTGTTTCCAAACATTTTTTTACAGTGTTATCAAATCGTTGGGTCAAAATGTAGATAAAATAATTCAAGAAAGCTTTAAGTGTATATACATTCTCTGGTTACATCAAGAAATAAAAGTTACAGCAAATAGTAAATCAATTAAATGAAAGCATTAGTAAAAGACGAATGTAAGAAAATCCGAAGAAAAGCAAACTACTACACATTGGGAGAGAAGAGAAAACAATTAATGGTGTAGAAATATAAAATGAAAAAATAGATACGGTAACAGGATACAAAAACATTGGAGCTATTTTGGCACAAAAGGGAAAACTACTCGAGAAATACAACATATAATAAAAACAAGCCAGCAGTGTTTACTACCAGATAGTAAAACAATCATAGAAAAAATAAGTTGTCCAAAACAATAGAAATATATAAATCTATTTTTTGTACCTATTCTAACACATGGCTCCAAAAGCTGGCCTATTACAACCGGAACAGAAAGAAAAATAAAAGCAGTAGAAATGAAATTATTGAAAAGGATATTAGATAAAACCATAAGAGATTTGGAGAAAAACACAACCCGACAAAAACTTCAGCAGGAGCCCGTAATGACAAAAATAGAGAAAATCAACTTAGTTGGTACGTGCATCTCAATAAAATGGAAAATAGAATCCCAAGAAAGTATTGGAAGCCGGATGGGGGATTGAGTAGAGGTCGATCGAGAGAGACGTGGATACAAACAATTGAAAAGTGCGGAAAGAGAAGAGGGAGATGAAGATAATGGCAGAGGTGGAAGCAGATTATTGAGGCCCTGACGCCAATGGCGTAAGAGAAAGAAGAATATATCAATAAAATTCCGTTATCCTTCGCATACTCAGTAGATTAACTCATGAACACGGGGAAAAAATGTCGAACGGGGAAGTTGAAAGCGATATTTTTTCCGCTAACGATTAGGTATCACAAGAGCTGTCGTTAAGACTGAATTGATTGTTTGTCCGATGGGTAGCCCCGTTCGTTAAGTCTCTGAGCTAATATTTTATTACAAGCTAACTACTACGAAAAGCACCCCTTGCATGCCTGATTTCCGGAATTCTAATAGATTTATGCGCTTAGTGCTTAATACATTAACTACAGCACAGTTCCTAAACATCTCAGAACATACATTGCGTAGTGCATCTTAAGTAAATAAATTACCCCTGATGCACACCCTTGGATTTGCTGTTAGGACATTATGTACCTTTATTTGGATTTATATTGCGATAAATTATGTTTGCTTTGCAAAATTGCGAAGTCACCGTTTCAATTGGCCGGAGGTATTAAAATTTTCCCTCCAAACGAAAACGAGAAAGATTCATATTAATGGGTAATTATATCATGTTTAGGAATTAAGAGTATAATGGATTCCAGCTCCAATGTCATATAATTAAAATATTAGCATATGCAAATATGCAGTAAATAAAGTAAAAATGGTAACATAGTATTATTTTTGTTTAACGTACTCCGACGGCTTATGTCATTTCGCACATACTGTCTGCCACGTGCAGACAGGGGCAACAGCACTCGGACGAATCGGAGGATCACCCCTCCAAACTCGAGCCGAGCCCAGCGATGCTTAGCTTCGGTGACTAATCGAGAACCGTTGTTTCCATCGCGGCAGGCCGTTGCCCAAGTAAAAATGATGACCATGCATACTAAAGATACAAGGATACAATTTGACCCTTTCCATAAGGTACCCCACTCAGGGGGTAGTTATGTAACTTTGGTACCGATTGCTGCCGCGTCATATCTGGAAATATACGTCACAGTGAAAACGGATTGTCCAAACCGTAATGTTTATAACTTTCTACCAACTATTTTCCTTATTTTCTGCCTGAATAAAAAAAATCATATTAGTTAGTTAATTCCGAGTCAATTCCGTACCTAAAAATGACGTAATTATTCTTCGTAGGACCATTGAGTGACACATTCCAAAATGCCTTCAATCAATGGAAAGAAAAATATTATTTCATCACCATAATATTGGGGATAAGAGCAATTTTATTAAATGAGAAAGGATTATGGTGGAAAAGTTCCGAAATTTTTAAATATTTATGTGGCAATTCGCTTTCAGTATAACGAATTATTTCCCAAATGTTTGCTTGAGCGTATTTTTTATATATTTTTTCATGATTTATAGTTTTAGCTGGAAAACAAATCAGTAAGTGACATGGGATATGAGACGTATATACGTGTACGAGTGAGACTGACAGAGAATGTAAGAAACAGAACAAAATCAAGAGCGATAACTGCGTGAGAGATTTGAGAAAATATCATGACAGTACTTAGTGGTGTTGATATTCACAAGTTAACAGATTTAACAAATTTAAAGTGACCTAGACAGGTCGCATCAGCGTAGGTTTTGATTTTATGCACAGTTGACGAACTATAAATGAAGCTCGCAGCTGATTAAAAGTAAAATTGACGTAATATAAACTGAATCAGCAAATATGGTGGATGCGGATTAAATATGAACTGGGTGGATTCATTAAATTAAATATCATAATTTCAATATGGTCCTCGCTAGTAATAATTAAGATTATTTTATGATATCATTCATACACTACTTTTGGTGCTACATCGCCAAAAGTATCGCTTGAGTTGCAGAAGATACAACATGTTTTCGCACGCTTCGCTCAATTTACACGAATGCAAAGAAATTTGTTTCTGAAGTTAGTGGCAATCATGAAGATGATGCCTCGTAAAGACAGCTTTGGTCCTTCACAGCTATATTCCAGAATCTTGATATCGTTCTCCAATGCTTTTCTATGTCCTATTTAAGATGATCACGGAAAAAATATGACTTAATGCTAAGACTAAGCTCATTAAGATGCTAATCGCCCATATATTTGAAAAAATTACATTCTTGCCAGCAATCGTGGACTTCATAGGGACACGCAAGCATATGAAACAGGTAACCTTAAAAATAGCTAGCGTAGACGTGTAAATATTCCATGCACGAGAGCAATGTGAAACAGCCGTTATAATGCTCCCCATGCAACTGTATAGCATTTCGAAAGGAAGACCCGCATATAACTTCTTTCCCAAGATCATTTTGCATGATTCCCATTGCAATTTCTTTGGCATGACTCATTTTTGAAATAGCATATCAAGCGACCCAGCATAATGCCACAGTTTCCCGTAGCAAATATAGGCTATCCCCTAAGTATGAGCAACCCGTTCCACTCCTATCCCTATGCATTAATACCGCGATTTTTCAAAGTATCTCATGCAGTTTGCGTGCTAAGAAACACCGATGGCCCTTACTAATGGGCAGAATGATGAATACATTAATTTAAAATTACTTTTTCCACCAAGAGCAAATACTCTGAACACACACGCATTGTAGACGGAAATACAGCCATGCAGAAGGGCACATCATCTTTAATATTGCTTGAGGATCGGGTTGGTGTGATATCTAGAGTATTGGCTTCCCATACCGATGGCTCGAATATGAATCCCTCCAAGGCGGATATTTTTCAGTGGTACCCCTCCGTGGCTTTTCTGTGGAGAGCAATTACGTTCAGTACTTACTCATTCCGCCGGATGGTGCTCATGGTCCCAATATCTCCTTTTATTAAGATCAGGCTAATGCCGACGCCGAGTACTACCTCTCCAAACTTCCTTCTGTCCCTGAATAACCCTTCCCTTACCGACGTATCCTTTATGCCTAATTTTATCTTAGTTGTTGATCGCCTTCCCTAATTACTCACTACCTTAAATTACCACAATACTAGCCATTATGCATATGTATGTATGTATGCGTACCCATATAGCCACAGGCTGCTATTGAAAGAAAAACAAATACAGGCAGTCCCCTTTTTTAAATGAACCACTAAATCCTATACGCACTACGCCGAATTGATGTACCTACCTATGCACTCTTTTTCGTGATATTATTGACTTTCTTAACTAAAATGAACAATCAGCGCATGACATAAAACATGGTGGGGAACAAAAGAAACGGAGAGGCAAAAAAATGAATAAGGAGAATTTGCGGATCAAGGCGAAGGAATAATGGATCGGTGGTGTCAAATGTAACCCGACGTATGACTAAGATGACGAAAAGCGCAACGGCGGAAAACGGGGACTGCCTATTCTCCCGATAAGTGATTCTGAAATTATTCGCTGTGTACTTTGAAATGTCCTTCGACTCATGGGGTGGAGGGCGTCCTCCTTGTAGGGGCAGGGATATCTTTTCCCCTCGAGAGGGGATGCAATGGCGAGTCCAAGAAGCGTTGGCTTCTGACTCCTCGGCCCAGGGCGAGGACCAACAGGGCTCGCGCGCTGCATCTTCATATCCTTCTTGGACGGGCGAAATTCAATGTGGCGCTGAGGGCGGGCGCAGACGAAGGCCGGTTGAAGAGAGGAGCTGGCGAGCGATGACCGGCCACCGCGCATTACTCAAGAGCAGAGGCTCACTTCGGAAGGACTACTCTGGCAGGCCCCGGAATTTTAGAGACTCGAAAATGATGGAATTTTGACGTCAAGACCTTGAAAAATTCCAACAATCCAATTCAAAAGTAGACAATTGTCCAGCCTGTTACGTCACGTCCGCGACATTGTCTACGTTGATTCCTCCCAGATAAATGCCAAAATTTACGATTAGCACTGTATTTTACCATACATTTTAACGTCTCAATTGTGCGTCCCGTTTCCCCGATGTACTCACGATGGGAAAATGTTCCAAATGACTTTGCATAAATATATGACACCCTTCTGGCCAAACCATTCACCCGTAAGGACGATGGCAGACTACGCCGTCGAAACGTGGATGCAACTCACCAGCATCATCCGGATGGAAACCCGAGAACTCTACATTGCATGCTTAGATAATTTATGCATCACAAAATCACACAGTGCTCGCCTGCACCTTTCCTCTGTTTAATTTTCGGCTGGCATAAGGAATGGAGTTGTGGGTGTGCTCTGACAGCTAAAGGTGCCCGTTCTGTCAGAACAAATATTTAAAAAAAATACAGTGTAGTTCGATCCGGAGGCATTTGAAGGGTTGACCGTATGGAGTCGAGCCGAGAGGAGAGGAGTGAAGCTGGTCCTGAGGGAGGAGGAATGATGAGGTAGCAGGAGGTCATCTCGCACTCAACCAGCCTTTGTTCTTTGACGTGATATGTCTTTCAAATCGGTCAGCAATGCAGAGAGATTGAGGGCAACAAATATTTCCTTCCAACTCGGCAAGTACCGGAGATACCGTAACCGACCGAGTTCCCTTCGAAATAAGAAGGTTGATAGAGTAAAATAAATGATCATCTAGAATTTCAGAAGTCATCATTTAAAATAATATGGCCGCCAAGTATGAATAAAAAAATAACGCATAACTGACTGGGTGAAAACAGCGTAGATATACGCAAACTTATGCGAGGGGTTTGCAATTGGTTTCATTTGAAAGCTTTTTGATCGTAAAATACTTTTCAGGGAAGATATATAAATGTCTTCAAAATAAGGCAGTCAATGCCTAAAGAAAGAGTATCGAATTCTTAACCTAATAAGCCCAGATGGTCAACCACGGAACGTTCTTGAAAATTTAAACGTTTCAAACAATAAGCACAAACGGTAGAGTCGCGGAAACTACCTTTTAGTTTTTTCTTCAAAACTTTGGGACCAAACAACAAGAGATATCGGGTATAGTGAGTCAAAATTCTTTACTGGTCACTCATTATCCAGGAAGAACAGCGTTCCTTGAGACATACTTCGGGACTACAGCATCCTTATAAAAATTAAAGTTTCGCACACAGAAGCGAACTATTTATAATTGTGTACACATGGGTAATCATGTTGATGCGCACAGTCTCCGCGCACTTTAGCCACAGCTATGGGCGTGTTACGACAGCGGCTATCATTCAAAATTTTAAGTGTTCACAGCCAAAGTACTCGTACTGTGTTAAACTGCTTGGGTTTCTTATCGTGGTTTTGTTATCATCTCAAACCATGACAAGGAAAAGCAGTAGTTAGTTCAAACGGTCTATGCTTCCGCTGGGAGGTGGAATCTACTGCCATAGACACACTTAAATATCTCATATTCACTGAAAGTTCTGGTGTCCTGTATATCTTTCTAGAAGTCTTCATTGAGCTTCCTTTCTTCGAGATTGAGGGGACTCCTATCGTATTTTATCTAATAACCCTGCCACTATCTTTTTTTTTCGAAACTATTTTTAAATTCTGGCGCATCTTCTTTGAGCCTTATCTCATTTTGAAAAAATCATTCGCCTGGACTGGGATTTGTGGGAATTGTGTGAAATCATCTCTTATTAATCTCTCTCCATTATCCAGCTACCAGCTGCGTGGTCATCTTGGTAGGAAACAGATTCGTCTCCATTGCAGGAGGAATTTTCAGGTTGAATTATAATAGCAGATTGCTGCCTACGAAAGCCGACCACGCAGCTGAAAACTGGAAAATCTAGAGGAATCGCTGCGGAAGCCTTCGCGTGAAACCAATCTCTTCAATCTTTTTTCCCCAATAAGGAATTTTAGACTCGTATGCTCGTGTGCTTACTACTACTATGCTTTAGAATACTATGGCTGGGGACTGCCGAGAAAGGCAATGAAAAAGTATATTCATCAAGTTGAATACTAGCCGTTCTTTAAAAGGTTAAACGGGCAACGAAACGCACGCGGAAACAGCTGAAAGAGAAAATGGAATATTTTTAACTTTAACAGAAAGGTGATGCAGCCATTAGATTAGTTGCTTGATTTTTAAACTCGTTGCGTACAATATGAAACAGGAATACATTTTCGACCTAAGAACATTGTTTAGTAAGAGAGGTTTCTCCAAATAAATGGAGTTAAGGCGGTAGTAACATGAACAAATCATAAGCTCGGGGATTTGTGAACTTCTGGAATAGGATTTTTCTAAGTAAATCACCTTGAGAACATTCTTAGTCAGCGACAGCGGCACTGAAAAAAAAGTCCACGCGCCCTTTCGGGCAGACGAGGAAGCCAGATAATAATAAAGTCGGTCACTTACGAAACTCGAGATAAAAATAAGAGCAAAGCGGGACTTTAAGAACAGGAGTGAACTTTCATTCTCCTGAATGGACGCGAATTACATAGTGCATCCAACAGTGTCCTGTCTTCGTCATTCAATATTTTATCCCCAGTGAATAAATTTCAATAATTCGACACATTAACACACGATCGACATATTCGATTAAATGGGCAGAACGCTAAAAATCTGCATCAACCACGAAGATAAATAGGGCTAACGCATGCAAATGGCATTATTCCTCATAATCCACACTGAAAGGATGGATAAACTGTCAATTTATATTACGTGGACGAACGCAGGGATTTGAGGCATTTTAAAGGTCATGGTATATACGCTGCACCACAACCACCGGATGCATCCAAACCGATTGTCGCGCCTGTATTTGCACCGAGAGCGCATTCCCTTACTGGTCGAGAGCGAGCTGGAAGAAGGATGCAGGGCAACGGGGATGTCAAGAGATCTTCGCATGGCCTTTTTCGAGCTTATCCGGGTGGTCTTGAATGCCGCTATCAGTGAATCACAGTTTTGACGGAAACTTTAGCGCTTTTCTGCGTCATTCCGGGCTCCCTCTCTTACGGGAGCATGACAATGGTTCGGAGAAGCATTTCAAAGCAGTCGCTGACGTCACGGCCTCCGGGAAGCGAGAATGTTAAAGAGGGGAGGGAGGGAGGAGTATTTCCTGGGCCCTCTCCCGGATCGAAGCAACCCCGATACAACGAGCGCCCTTGTCCAACTGGGCCCCTTGTCCCCTCTCTTGTCAACCCCCTTCTTCTCCAGCCCTCTCCCGAAAAACCAACCTTTCCTCCCCTCTCTCTCTTCCCCTCAAAGGCTGGGAAACATTCAAATTTCAACCTTGTACTGCTATTCACTGCGGATCAAAACACGCGATGTAACTCGTGATATCGCAAGGCATTGCTTACCACATGATTTATTTTATTTGCGTAAAATTTTCTCTGAAAAAAATAGCACTAAAAAAATCGGGAAAAATCTACCCGAGTGAGACTTTAAACCTGCGACCGCAAAGTAATCAGGCGAGACCTTAACCTCAACGCCACCGACACAGTCGCATAATATCGCATGTTATCGCTTTATGCCTGATATCGTATCGTATTGCAATGGTATATATCGCCTAACACGGACGATCAATATCGTAATACTATATCTGCAAACATGTCACAGTCAACGCTTCGCAATATAGCAAAGTCCCTCGGGCTTGTTCCGCAAACTCTCTCGCCTGACCCCTCTCCCACGTCCCTTCAGCCGTTCTCCGGATATGCCGTCGTCATCATCATGGGGAATACTTTGTAATTGCCGCGAAATTAAACCACCTGAACTGGGAGTAGAACCACTGGTATTTGGCTTTCCAAATCAATGTGCTGATCACCATGCTTACACAAGCTTCCCAATCATCATGGCAAACTTTGGAAGGGTTTGACAGAATTAGATGCAATGTGGTCCACCGAGAATGGCAATGAAATGGAAAAGAGAACTTCAAAGAAGCGAAAACGCTTGAGTTCTATAACAGAACCAATGCCGTGCTCAGCGTCACACCAGCGAGAACCCTTACATCTCTGCCGAGTTAACGATGGTGAAATACGTACTACAAACTGCCACGGGAAAAAAATCCACCATTAAGAGGGAGGATGGATCCAAATGGTGTATATTTTTCTCGTGGAAAGTTCTGCACATGTAATCGCCGTGATTCGGCAAATATGAAAACAGGGGGACGAACTACCGCGCGCACATGGCTTGGGACACAAACGGTGGCGATTAAGAGGACAAGAAAGACGTCGGGAGGCCTCTTCCGGGCCGGAGGGCCTCCCCTCTTCGTGCAGGGGCGGGCAAAGTGATCCGCCACCGGGCGTTTTTTGCCCCTCAAGCCCCCTCGCGCGATCCGATTCAAATAGTCCCATTTGGAGCAGTCCCCTATCCCCTCCATTCACCACCTGGCAGGGGCGGGGACGGGGCAGGGAGATACTCCACGACTCACAAATCAAATGGAAAATTTTGCAAAGATTTTTCAGTTCGAAGAAAGCGTGCTCTACTTTGAATGTACGGGACATAACTGGGATGCAAAGCTTAGCAATTTCAAGTTGAAATGCCTCTTAAGTCGAAATGGTTAACTTCGAAGCTCAAGTTTGAAGCACGTAGTAATGCTAGGATGCAATGTCTTAACAACTTATAAAACAATCAATTAATAAGTACAATAAATTATCAAATTCTCGTCAGGTCAGATAAGGCCGAAATCTCAAATTTTCGAAAATCCATTCAAACTTCTTCAAGCATTTAAGATTTATTTTAAGATAGTCATCTAGCTGAAAAATAGGCAGCGTACTCGGTTTTTTTATATATCTGTGCACTTCTCATGTAAGCACAATTCCAGCCATACAAGAAAAATTCACTTTTGCCCTAATATTCAAAACGTCCATAGCCACGCCAGCTAATGACAGATGAGTCCCTCCCATATCAAAATTAAATTTTTCCCCTATTATAATCACTTAAAGCTTCGCCAAGAAGGACCAGCTAGCTATGCACAAATATTGAACTTTTTTAAATTTTCATTCGTATTACACTTGAGATTCCAAACCCGAATGCATTTGGCCTTTCCTAATATTTTTTACACTTAAGGATATGTTTGACGCTTAGCATGTTTTTGGACTTGTTCTTATTATTTTTATTTTATATTTATTACTTTAAAAGAGTTGTTGTTTTCTAAATCGTTACAATGTTCTTTTTAGCTAGCTGGTTATGAGGGGCTTGTTTACGGATGAGAGGGAAGGGAATTGTTGGAATACTGGAGATGGTATGTGTTGCGGACTCCCGTAAGAAAATTGCTTTGTATTCCAAAGAAAATAAAGAAATCTCAGCATAGAGGATTGCAAAATTCATTAAAAGTAGTCTTACGTTACATTTAACACATCCTGTCCACTTGTAAGGTATCTCCAATCGGTGAAATTCATGAAATTCGATTAAAAGTCAAGTTATAAGAAACCATATAAATGCCAGCGATTAGCCAAGCATTCAAGAAGTATTCAATGAGAGAGGCAGTAATATGATGTGATATTTTAAAAAAAACGAGGACCAAAGCGCGTAATTGGGCGCAAAACGAGAGCATACAAATACATAATTGATGCATTATTCGCTGACTAACTGGGAGTGGAGCGCGCTGGGTGGTGCCACTTACCCCTTTGACCTCCGCCACCCCCCGAGGACCCGCACCTCGCTCTCATGGAATATGCACGACGATTTTGTGCCTCATAACGGAAGCACTTGGCAAGCGGTTGGTAAGCGAAGGACTTTAACCTCTTCATTCTTCATCACAGGTCCTCCTGCTACACTTTTACCCAAGGCATTAGTATAATAATCGCTGCAGCCTTACTGCCCTTTGAGACCTTAAGTTATATCTCCAAGTCACCTTTAGAACGGCTCACTTATCACAATTTTAAACCGAATGTGAGTCAGAGTATAAGCTGATCGATTGATTCTAAAGTATCACTGCTTAATTGTCACCCAAATCTCCTACTGGCTCGGAGCGATTGAAATGTTTGCCGTTATCATTTCGGGGAGGAAACAACAATCATTTGGAGCTGATAAGTCAGGCTCAAATCTACCACCATCGACACAGCTCCATTTTTCGCACATGGACGTTTTCCACGTGGTGTGAGTTGATTCATTTGATTAACATGACAAAAAAAACTTGAAAAAAACTATTAATTAGCACCTTGCATAGGATAACACGGTCCTGAGAACTATTTGGCTTCAAAATGGGACCGAGATAGCGCTGTGAGATGGTGATATGGGTTTTTTTGTGCGGTATTTATCTGCAATAACCGGCCTCCACTTTGGCATTTACAATTCGGTAACACCCATGAAATACTCTCGAAATCTATGTAGATAAAAAGCAAATACTGCTGAATCACTGACCGATCGCGATATCACTGGAACTAATGAACGTATTGCATTGAAATATACCACACCGCTCTGCCTTAGACCCAAGGTATTCAATGAGAAATCTTTTGAAAAATAGCCAGTCTAGCAGGACATTTTTAAAGCTAAAGTATATTACGAGAATTGCATTGGGAAAATTACAGGGAAAAACTATTATTTCACATATAGGTATTACGTTTCCAATATTATTTACAGGGTTTTGAGTATGTTATCACAATCAAAATGCATGTTCCCAGAGAAGCTTTGTTGAAACGTAACTAAAGGTGAAAATTCAATAACCCACCAAGGCTATTTTTCACTTAGCTTTGCGGCGACCTGGCTGGCTCAATTGTAGCTATTTTCTACCAGTCAACTATCCCTGGGTTGATATTTAAACCTGATTGTTCGAATAAAATTGAATTATCTCCGAAGAGTAAACATTTGGCTTGAATGATCAATACAATGATACCCAGCAGAGAGTGAGAGGGTCAGGCAGTGATTGAAAAAAGGGTAACGAAGTGCTTTAGCACGTTAATAGGAAGAATTAAATAAGGTGAGCGAAAAGTTTGATAATAACTAGAACATATTTTGTGAAAGAGTATATTCAAAGGTTTTACCATTGATCATCAATAGTTTCTATCGCTGATTTAGAGACAAAATGGGTAGAGTGAAATAGACATGCTTTAGATACAAACTTCATATTGCGCTCCCTTCGTTGAATATGCAATACGGCGAAGCCTACAATGATTCCGTTTATTCACTTGACATTTTTCTACGGAAAACGAGAGAACAGAGATGCATTAGCATATTTCAATGGCATAAGTGTAAAACTGGATCAGCATCAACCTGTCCTCAGCATACCTACTGTGATTAACAAATGGATGTAACTGAACATAAAGCCACGGGAGAATTAAGATGTGAGTAATAAACTGGGACAAAATAATGTTTGTTCATCTTTCTCATCACCTAACGGTTAGTAGTACTCCCAACAAAGGCTATTGCCTGGCATAAGTATCCGAAAGTATTAGAAGGTTGGGTCAGTAATAACTGAAATTATACAATTTAAATACTTCTTTAAATCTCTATTTGATTAAAAAATAAATCCGACTTTTCTAAGTTACAAATCCCTGGCTATGGTAAGAAAGAATTATTTATAAAAAATGAGAGAAATAACTATCATAAATCCAAGAGGGAAGCAAACGAAAACTTATTATGTACACATTAAAGGAAATTTATTATGTACACATGAAAGCTTATTATATAAACATGAAAGGGGAGAGGAGAGAGAGTATTAAATATGTGAGAAAAATAAAGATGGGAATAAAAAGGAGGTCTTGAGATATGGAAAATGAGATGAATATGAGGCAGATAAAAGAGGCAAAAACATTACAGATGAAGAGTGGCGATGACTGAAGAAGACTAGGCCATATGGGATGGATAAGGGGAATGCTCGAAGCAGAACCAGGAGGGAGGATGTAGGGTAAAAGGAGCATTGAGAGAAATAAAAATATTTTGCGTGGCATGAAAAGACCAGGTGATGAAAAAGACATGAATAATATGAACTTGACTGCTTGAGCAAAAATATTGAGATTACCATAATAATCATTATTGTTACCGACTCAATTTAGGTCGTTTCTACAATGAAGAAACATTACAATTTGTGCGGTGGATCAGTTAAACGAAACGTTGACCGTGGGAAGATTTTCCGGCGCCACTTAGGCCATGTCCAAATAAAACCTACTTAGACTTTGCATTACTTAGTTGACGCCGTCAATTCTTGACTTAGTCGATGTAAAGAACAATAAAACCACCTTATAAAGGTAAAAGGTCTACGCATAACACAAGGCTGCCTTAACAGAGAGTTTTGACATCATAATCCGGGAATAAAGCATTGATTTCTGCAGTTTGGGGGTAGCACTGTTCTGGTTCATAATGAAACTGAATATGAAGTGGCGTGATGGTGATGTTTGTGGAGCGTTATCCCATTCTGTGTGATGACACCGATATGAGGGGCCTTATTGAGGAAGGGCTCGACCTCGACAATTTCGTGGCCGTGACGTCACAGCCAAAAAAATCTCGACTTTTCAACGGCATTTTTTCTGAGTTTCGAGGCTGGGAGGTCAGAATCCCGTCGCCTTTGAGGCTCAAAAATCACGATGCCTTCCTTAAGATTGGGCAAGAAGTGACAGTCAACACCTGAGGGAGATCAACCGCCATTTAACCCCCAATCCTTGGACCTATATCATCATTCACTCCTGTATAATGCACTCACAGTGAAAAGAATACTGGGTCTCCAGAGAAAATCCAAAAATTGGACTTCGCTAAGTTCCAAAGAGTGCAAATAAACAACTACATTATTTGCAAGGCTTTAGAAATAAATGAAAGGATCACGGCGTGTTTTTCTTACTAGTTTCCTGGGTCAACTTTGCCGTAGCATAGCTAACAAGACCCCGATTTGGTTCGTCCACAGTGTCAAGCCTTCCACAGCGAGCCAGAAATGCCGAGCGATCGTACCCGCATTGCCCACAGTAAAACTACCAAAAAATTAAAAAAATATTGACCGAAAAAGTACTTATCCATAGTAAAGAAGCTTTCAAATATCTGCCCAGAGAGAGGGAGAGGGAGATTTGTTCCTGAGAGAGTTCATTAATGCAACCTCCCTCGATCTCCCTTACATGAACACTAAATCCCTAGAAACCACACATGGCGTTTATAGAGCCTCTCTTCGTATTACGTACTATAAAAGGGCTATTTCATACATCCATTGAATCCTCCGCGTTAAATCACCACCATTTTCCGCGGGAGGTTTTCCGTCTTATTTTCTGCCCGAGAACCCTGAATTTTCTGTTCTGTTCAAGAAGAATTGCATATCCTGGCTTCCTCACGCCATTTCTATTTGTAAGGACTCCTTATCCTACCGCACAGGTGACAAAACTGTCACTTGTGAAAATGAGATTTAAAAAACGCCATTCTTTTTACCTTTCCTTCCATCGGTAGATAATAGATCCACTTAACCACTCTTCCTTCTCTCGATCAATAAAAGAAAAAAATGTCGAGCCTCACACACAAATGTAGGTGTAGGAAGTATATTTTTCAAAATAAGTGCATGGCAAAATAAATATCTAAAGGGAGATGAATTTATTTGTGATGCATACAATTTAAATTTATAATTTAAAGTTTAAATAAAATTATTAATTATTTCAATTCCTTCAGTTAAACTACTCTATATTCTGGAGCATTTACATCCAAGTAAAAAACCTCAGAATCAATCAATGCCCAAAATATGCTCATGAATTACTTTAGCGGCCCCAGTGTCTACCTCCCTTATCAGTAATTGCAGAACTAACCATTTATGTAAGGGAGCTTCATAATCTTAGTACCAAAATTACACTCGAGTCCCGTGTACCTAACCTAAAATTCTCATCCTTACTTTATTCTTATTTGAATGGATTCCAAATTTACCTTATCAAATAACCCAGGGACACTCTATTTCCACAACTATTTACAAATCTGGCGGATATCCTTAGAACTTAATGTGTTTCCTTAAACAATTTTTTCTGTTGAGACCCAACTATTTGTTGCATATTCTAAACGCAGCTCTGATGCAAAATAACATGTCTCTGTCTTTCTCAATATATTTCTCTATTATATAGCAAATGATCCCACGTTATTTTAAGCCTGACCAGCATATTCTTTAATTTTGTGCACCGAAAGCAAGGTACCTTTTCACAATTTCTTCTTTTTTATTTTAATAATTTCTTCTTATTCATTGATACCATTGCTCCAATCATGACTGGTAAATTATCGCTATTCAATTGTAAGCTCAATTTCTTACGCGATTTTGTATATGTATCCACATTGTGTGTGAGTAAAACACCAACTTCTGCAAATGTAATTGACCTAGACCGCATCATTGATGTATGCTTTAATGTTGCTGCTTGCGTGAGTTGTTAAAATTCTTTGTCATAAACTAAGTATTTAATCCTACGAATTTTAGCTGCTCACAATTAAATTTAAAACATTGACATCCGTTTCATATACAATATGATGAAAATATTCCGGAAAAGGGATTCAAGCACGCATCAGTCAAAATGACCGCTGCCGGCGTTTTTCATTATGTGGGAAACTAATCGCAATGGGTTAATAATAATCACCCATCCGCTAAATATTTATGGAATCAATCGTTCCAACTATATAATATTACTCTAATAAATTAAATTGTTTCTCGTGCCAAAAAATAAAACAATAGTCTGTGGCGTTAAAAGAGGTGAAGAGCCCCTTTCCTGTTGACGTCAAATTATAAGAGACACCAAAGCCCTTAGATTCGTATCGAAGGCCATGGTTGTTCCCATTCTTCTTAGATGCATGATTAGGTAAATTAATTTGGCGCACACCCAGTTTGATTTCGAGGGTTTGTTTTGGTAATAAAGAAGCTGTACTCTTAGTGTTGTAGCCAATAGAAGTAAATGGACGAAATACGGACGGGAGCATCGTGACAGACGAATTTCATTATTTTCATTCCGAACTGAACAGCTGTTGATTACAAAAGCTAAACCCTCAGTCCAGTCATATCAAGAGGGTACTTCCCAATATTTCACGTGCGGTGCGCAGTCAAGTATATCAGAATATTACCTAATTACGTCCTTGTGAAACGAGAAACATTACTACAGCTGTTGATCCATCGCGTATTGTATGATATATTAGAGTGGAGGAAAAAATATTTGCCTGAGTTTTAGCAAAATAATAATTTCCCTATACTACCAATGTTCATTAACTCTAAAATACCTAATTCTTTTGCCCCTCTTCACCGTTTACACCTATATTCTCCCTTATTATATGACAATCAACATTAAATTCTCTCCACCCCATTACCTCCCACATCCACTTCAGAATTTTCATGAGAAAAATTCTTCCCATACGAAGTTCAACTCTCCTATGCTCATCTCTCTCACAGCCCACTTTGCCCTATCCATCCTTCTTCAAAACAATATCGCAAAGGCATTCTATTTCACCACTCCATTCTCAGCTGTCGGGTTTCGAAGACAAGTGACGTTTCCTATCATAATTTATCATCAAGAAACTTATTGCTTTCTGAAATAATGGTCAAAGGTTCAGATCGCCTTCACATGAAAAGTATCTGCTTCAATTCGATCCACGCTGGGCCAGCATGATTCGCTCGCCGCTTCACACTAATGCAACCCGGTTCGACCGCTCTCCCCTCTCGCTCCCCCTCCCTTCCCTCCTCTCCCTTCGGCTTCCCCCTCTCCACCCCTTTCCTCGCTCCCTGCCCTCCTTTCCTCTCCTCGGATCCCGCAAGGCCGACTTCCGACCCAACTCTCTGGAGGGGGGAGTGAGAACCCAGAGGAGCGCGCAGGCGCCAGTCACTGCCGTCAATTCCTCGCGACCCCCCGCAACCTCCCCCTCCGCCCGCCATGACTTCAAGACCGGTGGGTGGAAGGTACAGGCCCACCACCATCTTATATTCACGAGTGCAACACGCCCACATTATCGTGCGTCGCTGGCCCAATACGTGTGTACAAGCAGCAAGACGCGCAGCGCGTTCCTCCCGCCGCACAGCGTCGAGAGCTGGGCCATTCTCATCTTTTACGACCTCTTCAGCGTCTCCCCCGAGCAAATTACTCCCGGGGCCGACTCGGAAATTTTCCTTCGGAAAGTTATGCCGACGGCTGAGACCGAAGAAGCCCACTCGCCCATTCCATCGATGGAGGGACGCGGTGCTTTGCCTGCCGCGGAACAAATGTGCAGTATTCGTTCGTCGCCTTATGTTTTCGTCGAAATTAAGTACACCAGACTAAAGTAAAGCCCCCTATTATGCAATTTTCGTCGCACTGCTAAGATCTTTTACAAATACATTCTCTCGGCATACCCCAGCATTGTTGATTCCCATCTCATTTCATCAAAACATCGCCTATTTCGGAGACCAGCACAGAGCCGAGCGCAAGTGCAAGAAAATCTATTCAGACCGACTCTTCCTTCTTATCTATTCCAATAAGTATTGTGGCAAAAATGATAAAATCCTTGTTTACATTGAGACAACTATGTATATACTACTAACTGCAAGTAGCCGCAAGCCTGTTTCATAGAGAAGAAAAATAGGTGAAAGATAGCCAGTTTATGAATATCACAAAGCGGCTGTAACGTTATGAGTGGTATTGAGAGGAGAAAGGTATTAAAGTGTCGATATTACAAATTGATTCGGCATAAAACTATAAAATTAGAATTTGCAAAACGATATGAAAGATTTGGAACTATAGAGTGCTTGTAATTTACCAAATCTACACTTTTGCACTTTAAATGTGACCGGAATTCCAGTACATATATTTAAATCCAATAGCCGGTACATTCTCACATTCCCATTAGGTTCTAATTTATCGAAAAGTTCGGAAAATCGTTCCACCATATTGTGGAAACAAATCTCCCTAATTTCTAAGTTAGGGATAAATCCTCGTACGGTACCACTTTTTATGAAGCAGAATTCGTTTGATCTATATCGAAAATACTTTACATCGTCTCATTTATATCTTTCCAATGTTTACCGCAAAAATTAAACGTTCTCAAAATAATATGTCTACGTTAGCGTGCACTCACATATATGTATATTCACTGAAACACTACATTGCGTTTATTTTATGATAATGCAGGAATGGATCAGCATATACGACGTTGATCGTTTAAAGTGTTCACCAAGAGGACAAAACTCATTATATTTAAAATATTTGTGCTACAAACGACGTTAATCGTTTAAATTGTTCACCAGTAGCACAAATCTTTTAAATATAAAAACTTTTGTCCTCATAGGAATTAATCTTTTGGACATATCAGATTAGTTACCTCTTTCTTCATCAAAAAGGTTTCTTGTGCCATCTCTTATTTCAATTATACAAAAATCAAAATTATAATAATAACTCGAAGATATAGGTAACAAGTGGATATCATCAGTGTAAAGTCTATAAATATCAATAATTCAAGGCAATATTTAACAAGTTGAAACCTGGTAAATAATTAAAATTAGCTCCTTTTTTGGCCAATGGTTTTACTTATATGGCATTGCTCCAAAAATTCATCAACAAAAATAAAATTTTAAACGAAGGCAATGGCATTTTATGTGACACTTTTAAGAATATCTTTTCGTTTGACACAAAATATAAGGGTGGGAAAAAGCACGAAAGATACAAAGGAATGATCCGTGCCATCCCGTCCGGCTGCCGCGCGTATTAACTCGACAGATAGGAAAACTCTTTATGTGCTAATTCAGTGTTCCAAGGAACTATATTAGGAAAACATGGAAAATGATTCACGGCAGGCGGATGCCTTCTAGGTTATGCCGTGAAGAGGATGCCATCATTCCAGGCAATTCATTTCCTCCCATTAAACATTCCACTCTCAAAGATTCATTAAGTGGATTAAATGCAATCGCGTGAAAGAGAAAACCACATATCTCAAAAGCAATCAAATTAGCTCTGGGTAAACACCTAACGTGTAACTCTTTACAGTTCATCAAGAGGCGTTAGGCTCAACGGAATTAAACGCGCCGAATGAGCGTTCACAAAGAATTACTTCGGGCACACAAAAGAGCGGTACCTACTTGCTACAAACCATAACTAAACGTACTTAGACCTTTATGAAAATCTTTTAGGATCCACGAGCCAGTAAACACATATCCTTGAGCAGTATATTGTCATTTCCATAATGAAAATTCTTTACTTTCTGATTATTCTGACATAATATATCATTTACACTTACCTAACTACACAACACGATGTATCATACTACTTTTCAAACACGATTTAGTTTACTGTCATTCTCTCAACTGTATACTATATCACTCCCCGGCCCATTTCCTTTCAGCAGCAATCCTGATATTAATTTGTACCTAGGGTTGAAATCATATCGCTCGCCGAATTACAAAATTCATCAACCTCATGGAAGCACATGGTGGAATTCGCAAGGGTTCTTCCGGATATGCACTGAATTTCCACGCTCTGTTAGATACTTCCCCCTCAAGATGTGATACGGAGATTATTTTGCGAAATGATGAAGCGTGCCAGCTCTCAACGCAGTTTTCATCTGATTTCATTGCCAAGAAAAGTCACGGTGGAATAGTATTTTGGGAAATATTTTAATATGCTTGTGCATAATAGCGGAAAACATGCAAAGAGGCAGTTTTGTGTTGATTCATGGTGAGCTTCCGACATATATTGGGAGTTCCACATATGCCAGACCAATATACGAAGCTAAATTCTAATTAACGCGATAATTTAAAGCGTACTAATTAATTCAATAAAATAAATGACACCAAAACACGCAATAGCACAACAGAGGCACAAAAACTAACTCACCTATAATGAAAAGCATTGAAGAAGCAAAATAAGTTTGACAGTCATTTCCTTTGCAAATACCTATCCCTTTTAAAAAAAATAAATACGAAGCCTAAAATTCCTCGTCATCTTTTGGTTGTGTCTTTGGGCGTTCCTCCAAAAAATTGCAAAATAAAAATGGAAGATATAATATAGCAATTTCTGTGTACACACAAAAATAAATAGCAGTACTACTATATCGTACTTCGATGGCATAGGTCACTACGTGCTTACTGCTTGCCACTTGCAGAAAGAGGCAACAGCACACGGACGTGTTTAACTTCGGTGCCTGAGCAAGAGCCGGTGTTTCCACCGTAAAATAAATACTGTTGTATCTTGTGAGACTCAGGGCTATCTAACCGCTACCAAGTGCATCCACCGGGTTGCGGATGGTGGGTCGACCTTTATATATAGAGGATAGCTACAAAATAAACGAGTTTACTCGACGAATAAGCAGTCTTGGAAAAAAGTGGCGGTATCTAGAGGGTGTAGGTAGCCATCCATGGGTAAGACGGCTCAAAAATGCTACGAAAACCCGCGAAGATGCCGTGATTTGGCGAATGGCTGCCGCCAACCTATGGGCACCCAGTAACCTGGAGGGGGGAGGGCAGCAGCCCTCCTTCATAAGAGTGAAGGAGGAGACCGCGTGGGTCGGTACAGCGACACTCATAGGCACGGTAGGTATACCTATAAGTGTAGGCACGGTAGGTATACCTAAACGGCTGTAGTACTGCGAGGTGGAAGGAAACGGGAAACCACCAGTTTACTATCCCGAGGAGAAGTATCTCTTCAACTTTTTCTCTGATATGTTTTATAATAAAAGACGTGATGGAATTCTCTCGAGTAAAATATTCCGGGGGTAAACTAGTTCGATAGTTTAGTAAACGATAAGCAGCATTTTAGGATTGGTACGTGGAACGTATGATCACTTCGGGGCTGTGGACGAATTGAAAATATGAAGATGGAGATGAGAAGAATGGGTCTGGATGCTTTGGCTATCAGCGAAATCTAATGGCCCGACGAAGGAGACCGGACCAATTACCGGAAAATCCAATCTGGATCTACGAATGGAAACGCAGGTTTTGGTATAATACTCTAGAACAGTAGCGGTATGCAAGTAAAAAGATATATTCAATACAATGAAAGGATAATTATGGTTATATTAGAAACAAAACCTAAGGAAATGGTGGTGGTACAATTTTACATCCCCACGCCAGATCATGAAGATGAGGTAGAGGATATGTGCGAAGAATAGAAGAAGTGACAAGGAATGTAAAAGGGAATGAAAGCTTAATTATTGTAGGAGACTGTAATTCTATTGTAGGGGAAGGCCAAGAAGGTAAGACAGCAGGGAAGTATGGTTTGGGAAAATGTAAGTTTAGGGCAGAGATATTGTTTGAGTTCGGCGTACACAATGGCCTTGAGGTCATAAACACACTGTTTGGAAACCATCCGCGAAGAAGTAACGCGTGTAAAATGCCAGGAGACAGAAGAAGATTTTAAATTGACTATATATATATAAGCGAAACAGCAATTTATAAATCAAGTAGAGGGGTGCAAGAGCTACCCTGGTGCGGATACCAACATTGACCATAATTTGGTCACGATAAAGTGTCATCAAGTTTTTAAAAAACTAAAAATATCAACGCAGAATCCCTGGCAGGTAGACTAAGAGAAACAGAACTCAGATTGGCCTATCAAAGTACTCAAGACCAAGCTAGAGAGGATAAAAACGATTCAGGGTCAATCGAAGAGAGATGCCAAAAAAAAGAAAGGAATTATTCATGCAGCATCATTCAAGAAGGGAAAGTAAGGAGAAGGAAAACTGGGAATCGGAAAACATTGAAAACGCAGGAAGTCTTGGACGTACTAGACGAAAGAAGAAAGTACAAAAACTGTAAAAACAGAGGAAGGATAGCATATGTATAAAGTAATAAGAAATGCGAACAGTTGTAAAGCAAATAAGACTATCGAAGGTTGGATGAAGGACTTACGTAAAGAGGTTGGAAGGCAATATCTTCCAGGAAAAAGTTGACGCTGCTTACAGAACGGTAAGAAGCCACTTTCAAGAGCATCCAATCAAAGTTTATGTCATTCGAAGTAAAGGAAAATATATTCTTATTGTAAGTGATGTCAAAGAAAAGAGATGGAAAGAGTACCCGGAGAAACTATAGAGCGGCAAAGCACTGGTTCCAGGATACTGGAGAATACTGAAGACACTGAGGATGAAGATGAAAAAAGTTACTCCGTGTTAAGGCCAGAATTTGATGCTGCAATCAAGGATTTGAGAGAGATAAAGGCGCCCGAGGTTGATTAAATTTCCTCGGGGTTCCTTAAGCATGCAGGAGAGAGGATTATGAATAAGCCATACAAATTGATATGTGACAATAATTCAAGTGGGCAAATTCCAACGGACTTAAAAAAGAATGTAAGCATTCATATCCCTACGAAGAAAAAAGCTGAGAGATGCGAAGACTTTAGAGCAATTAGCCTTTCAGCACATGCATCGAAAATTCTGACCAGAATCATCTGCAGCAGCAGGATGGAACAGAAGATAAAACAATTCCTGAATGAAGGGTTTCAAGAAAAATAGGGAACGAGGGAAGCTATTTTAACCCTGAAACATCATAGAGACGAGGATGAAAAAGGACCAATCCACATATATTTCCTTCATCAACCATCAGAAATCTTTTGAAAATGTGAATTGTAAATAATGCTGCCAACACTGAAGAGTATAGGAGTGTCATTTTATGACAGAAGCGCAATATCCAGGCTGTAAGAGGAACAGCTGACAATGATTAAATGCGGTGGAAATTCAGAGGAAGCAGAAGTGAGGAAAGGAGTTCGACACAGATGCGCGCCAATGATCTTCAATGTATACATTTTAAAATCCATAAATGAAATAAAGGACAATTTAAAACAGAAATACAAGTGCATGGAGAAAAAAGCATGCTAAGCTTAGCTTAGGATGCTTTAGAATTCTTGCTGGGAAGAAAGAAGATCTTACGAGAATTCTGAACTGCATGGGCGAAACTGAAGAGGTACAACTTGAAGAATAATATTAAGTAAACCAAGGTTATGGTTTGTGGAAGATATCCAGAAGACAGAATCACCGTTGAACTTGGGCAGTAAAAACTTGCGCAAGTGGAAGAATTTTTTTAAATCTGGGTAGCAGGATCGCCAGCGATGGAAGAAGCAAGAAAAACATAACGAGCAGAATAGCCCGTGCAAAGAAGTCATTCTACCTGAAGCGGAGTCTGCTGACATCTGCTAATCCTGGAAGTTAGGAAGCACTTTATCAAAACATATATTTGGACCATGCTCTTACATGGCAGTGAAGCCTGGACAAAAACTGCAGCAGAGCAAAGGAGATTGGAATCAATGCATATGTGGTGTTACCGTAGAATGATGAAGATTAAACGGAGAGAATCACTAACGAAGAAGTCCTACGAAGAGTTGGAGAGAAAAGAAGCATAATGGATATTCTGCGAGGAAGGAGAAGCAAAATTATTGGACACATTTTTCGACACAACCGCCTAATGAAAACATTACTGGAAGGAGAAATAAATGGGAAGAATTATAGAGGAAGACCAAGAACAGAATACATTAAGCATATCATGAAGGGCGTCAAAGTAAATAATTATGTAGGAATGAAACTGTTGGCAGGGAGGACACATTTTCCACACAACATCTTGATGAAAACAATATTGGAAGATGAAATAAACTGGAAGAATAATAGAAAAAGACAAAGAATGGAATACATCAAGGAAATCATGAAGCACATCAAAGTAATTCGAAGAAAATATTAAATGTGGAACAGAATTTTATCTTCTTATTTAGGTCATTGCATTCTCCTCAATGAATTACAAAATAGGGCCTCCATAGCATTCAAGCTCAAAACCTCTTGTGAACCGGTTATGTAAACTCTAGCGGCACAAACCAGCTTAACTATTTACTCTTTGTAGTTTTACAATTATCAAGGCGTTCAAAGGAAATTAGTTCCAGAGGTAATTCAGGTGAGTTAAATAAGAAAGGTAAGAACCGAGTAAGCGTTTGAAATGTTATTTACTTTCCAGTTCTGACTTATCAGAGTCATGAAAAAAATTCCTATATTTGATAAGAAGTCATTAGGATAGAGGAATAAAGTAAGAATAAAAAAATAAGAAAGTTAAATATGCGGTATTGTACTTTCACCAATGCTTCCTCAGTCACCTCAGAATATTCCTCAGAACATATCTTAAATATTTGCGACTTCTGCCGAAAATCACTCCTGAAATACCTGTATCCATCATCTCAATCGCCGCACGGATACCCTGAATTGTCAAACGGAGGTAAAGGAGGAGGCGGAACAGAGAAAGGTCCTGCTGGATTTTTTATACAATCTTAACGAATCAATGACATGCCAAGGCGCGATAATCGTGAAATTCGTTCTCAACATTAATAAATAAGTTCAATTCCTTACTTCATATTTAAGACCGTGGCTACTGAGTCAAACGTTTGTTTTCAAGGTTTCCAGCCAGCAATTTTTACTGAGGAAAATAACAATATCTAAGAAAATTTCACTCAAGCTAGAATCAGCGTATTACACTCGCAAACAATAATTTAATCCATAGTGGTGGAATACTTTGACACTTTTGAATTTGGTGAGAAAACTGGATATAATTGATGCTTGGTCGAGAGATCGGTAAGAATGTCACCCACGAGTTATCGATCAATAGATTTTAAAAAGGCCCCGTATCGATGTTCCTAAGGGAAAGCAAATTTGGTTAAGTTCCATATACTATACATAGCTTTGAAAAAAGCAAAAATAAAAATATCCCTTTAGTAGAACGAACGAAAATGTATTTCACAACCTAAGAGGACCAAAGGAATGCACAAAAATCTGCTGTGAAAAAGAACACTATTTCCCAAAAAAGGAATGGCAAAGATATTCACTAAGTGATGGTTCACGAGGCTGCTTCAAACTTGTCACTGATTAAGTAATTTATTGCAAAATTTTAAACGAAAAGGAACAAAGGAATACTTAAATTATTTCAAGTGACAATGAAAGAGGTAACAACGATACCACAAACCCTGTGTAATATTATGCCTGCAGCAACCATCATAGCCTTAATTATTTACAAATGTGTGATTAACACTCAAATGTTATCAACAAATAAAAATTCTGATTCACACTGAATGAACGAAAAGTTTAATACACTTTATACTATATTAATTCAATTAAAAAAATTACAAATAACATGAGCTGGCTCAAAGTAGTGTACGAGGAATAAAACCAAAACCTATCGCTTTAACATTCAACCGTCCTACGCTGGTGTCCGCAACGTCATAGATTTTCTTTTGTATCATCAACAAAAGAATTCTCTCGAAAAGATCAAATTACAGTGAAGGAAATCTGATTCCAATTGACAATGTCACTGATTATTGCATCTGTAGAATACAGGAGATTGGATCGGACAGTAATATTCCATTAGGACTTTGGCAAAGCTAAACGCAACGTAGTGTCAGGGATTCGACGTAACGAATAGCATATTTTATCGCTAATGAAACATTGCCATTATTACATAATCCGACGTCGAAACCTGATGATGACAATCGCATTATTCAAACCGGGTGGTCATTTAATAATTTATGCGAGGAAATGTATTTTAAAAAGTTGGTTTATTTCGATTTTCAAACTTTTTACCAAGTCATGGCCGGATCAGTCGAACTGGCCCAGTTTTACAACTTTTGGTTAACGCCAACGGTCAGATTATGTTACCTCTTCGTCAAATGGAAGTTCAAATTTTGTAAAGTACTTCGGACTGCTGCTCAGTTGACTTTGACATTGTTGATGGGAGAGTAAATCCACACTGGCACTCATAGAGAGGGAATGTGTAAGGTAAGCAGGCATTATACAACTGGGCTCAAGTGTTAGCGAGATAACGAATCGGGAGGAGGCGATGGGAAATCCACGCAGAGAGAGGTAAGCGGAGGACCCTCGCCTGACTATAGGGTGCCCTCTTGACGCATCAGCATCTGTTGCGACCGACCAACCAAGTAGTGGCCAGAAAAAGGGGTCAACAACCTGGACGTCGCCAGTGATTCCACGCATGGCTTCCCTTCCCCAATGCGGTAAATGTGTGCACCGCACCCCCCCTCTTCCCTTTACACCCCTTCTCCTCTCTCCCCCCTCTTCTCCACCCCACCCATCGGCTCGTCGATCCCCCTGCCATGCCCATTGCACACATTGCAGCCCAAACGTGCGCCTTCATCCCTCCCTCCGCACCCGTACAGGAGAGCGACGATCGCGCCACCAGCGAAATCAGATTCAACGGACGACGATTGGTCATTAGGGGGAGGCGAGCGACAACTTAGTCATTGGCGCCGTTGAAGAATGATGGGTAGATTGGTATGGGAAGGGTTATTTCGGGAAGGGTGGAGAAAAACCCGGTGTCGGCATCAGCCTCCTCTTAACAATAGGCGCAAAGGAGACCATTGTTTTGGGCGATATCCGACGGACGGTGTAGAACACACTGCACCCAGGTAGGGATCAAGATTCCACTGAAAAAGGTCCGCAACTGCCGGGATTCACACCCGCACCCTTCGGAATGGGAATGCAGTGCTCTAGCCACCACACCAACCCGATCCACGTTTGGCGGAAACATACACTTTACCTCCTGGGAATGGCACACGGAAACTGACTCATTTGATTGCACGGATCACACACGTCCACCAATGAATGGTCTACGCTCTATCCCTGGATCTGCCATAAGGAAGTGCAGCAAGGGGTGTTATGACACCAAACATTCTGGTGTTACTGTGGATGAAAAGCTGTTCAATGTACTTTTAGTTAAACTGTATATGTGTATATAGGTTTAAGGGTGACGAACTGTGGTTCCTTTTCGTTCACTAATCGTCGATGGGGAAAAGGAGCCTATCACTTCAGGAGTCAATCCTCCTTTCTGAGATATTTTTGAGTCATTGCAAACTTTAGTTAGCGAGGTGTGCTTTCCAGCATGTGCTTTTGCATGACACTTTGGCTCGACGAGACTTCGTAAAACAGGTGCTTTGGATGAACAACTTGCTGTGATAGGAAATTGAAAGAGCGTATATTTTCCGAAGGTTGAAAATAACTCTATTCTTTTATTCATATGTATGCGACGAGAAAACGGCAATCATCTGTTCCGCTGCCTCCGTGATAAGGAGAAAGCATTACCGGACACATATACGCCACGATATTCTTATTATCACTCGCACCGCAATTGCCTCAACTTTGTTAGCTCCCAACGTTCTCCTAATAATGTGACTCATGGATTTTTGACCCAGTAATGATATAAGTCAGCGTATACAATGTATAGTGACTGAAGAAAGCCAACCGAAGAAGTATTCCTGGTGACATATTTTCCTTTTATAGTTCACTCTAAGTGAGCTCAGGGCAGATGTCTTATTTTTTAAATATGTGGTGGTAAACTTCGGGGAGGTAAATGTGTGGAAAATATGGGAAGGTAAAAAATTAAGTCCTCGTGGTTCGGCCCCTGAGACACCTGAAGCAAAGCCAATAGCTTATCGGGATCGGAGGGGAATACGGACCACCAGAATCGTCGGAGAGAAAAAAATTAATACAAATGCCCAACCGAATATTTCAAAATAAATCGCAATGTCGCATTACTTAAATGATTAATATTGACTTTTACCGAATCCTCTTTCATCAAACATTTTACCGAAACCTTGACTCGTAATCAGCTTTTCAAAAATAGAAGGTTGTTCAATATTTTGGTCATTAATAGAAGTTCTCAATTTATTTTACATGGAAATCTCATAAAATATCGGCTAAAAATAGCCACATCCTAACCATTACGCTGTATGCACTTCATAGGCAATCGGGAAATGATTCATTCACTTCATTCACTGAAGGGCTCTAGGATTTTCAGAGGTTAAAATACGGGACACGCAATGTACTAAAATAAAAGAGATTTGATGGTGAAATATGATGTGCACCTCAAATGACCCACGAGCTATACACGTGACACTGATTTATAGGAAAGGAAATGGAAAGCGGGGAAATCTTACAATATTGCTTTTGAGAGGAAATATTTTCAAAAATGAAGGCCAAGCCCATATTTAATTGAGTTTCATGAGTTGTTGAACCGATGAAAATCCATGACGCAATACAAGAAAAATTATTCGTAGGCACATGTGCCATGTGTACCATGAAAAAATTATACAAACCATAGAATTGAACATAAGTGCTGTCTTTTCATATTATGCTGTTCCACCACATCACATCAGCAAGATTGAAATAAAAGTCTGTGTTAGTATCAACTAACCTTTTTAATTTATAATATAGGCTTTATTTAGGCCTTCTTTATTATTGCCCTTTTGTAGGCTTTATTAGGCCTTCTTTATTATTTTAGGCCCTGTATATTATTGGTTAAGTAGGCGTGAGATAATCCAATAGCTTTGGCATGCAAGGAAAAACGTCTACTAGGTAGCCGGAAGAGTTTACACCCATAGAGACATTAGCAGATCCAGTAATTCTGAGGATATACGCCTACTTTACTATCAATTCTAACTACGTTGGTTATTCTTAGGAATTCGGCTTTTTTCAAAAGATAATTCCATTCATTGTATTTTAGAACAAAATTTAATTAGGATCTAATAAAAAATACTCAGTGTTTCAATCCGAAGGTTGGTTTTGATAGGTGAGGGTAGAGCTCACCCCATACTAAACCAAGCTATAAAACATACTATAAACAAAAAATATAAAATAAATAATATAAAAGTTCATAAACCGGGTTCGGAATAACATTGCGCCTTAGCTAATGCTTAAGACACCACCCACGTCTTGAGAGTGAAATTGCTTGTCAGCGGATAACTTAAGCCGATGACAATCCAACTCGAATGAGTCGCAAACAAAGCGAAAAATCCGTTATGCCTCCAAAAACCGGTGCCGAGAAAAGACTTTGCCAATGCCAACGCGTTATACTGTTAGTTTTTAAAAAATGAAAAAGTTCTTATTTTGTTCTGACTATTCAATCCAGCAGTTTTAATTGGATAGATGTTAAGTTCGTTATGCGAATTAATATGTACAGTAAAATAAAATTCTCCAACTTAACCGAATTTCTCTGAACGTGTAAGGGAGAGACCTTCGATTAGGAGACTCGATCAGTTGA
Source organism: Pyrrhosoma nymphula (assembly GCA_963573305.1). Taxonomy (NCBI): domain Eukaryota; kingdom Metazoa; phylum Arthropoda; class Insecta; order Odonata; family Coenagrionidae; genus Pyrrhosoma; species Pyrrhosoma nymphula. The sequence goes on from OY754337.1 coordinate 77,457,881, forward strand.
CGCCTTCCTCGCATTTCGACGTTCTTGCCTATCGAGCGGCCGAGTATTTCCGGACACACTTCCAAGAACGAGAAGGAGCGACGGCGAGTGAAAAACTAACCAGGGCCGTCTCCCGCCCCCCCCCCCCTGCGCGGAGGAATAATCGACCGCCAGTCGGGTGGGCGGGAGGGTGGGTGGGTTGGCGAGTCTCTTTGTCCAAAGTAAACTCCGTCCGTCGCGCGGAAGACGCAGCGGGGGGGGAGGGGGCGGGGGCTCTGCGGCGATGGCGGCGGAACAAATAGTGTCCGAGTCTGTGCTACCATCCGCCGCGCTATTCACCCACGGCACCCTTTCCCGCCCTCTCACGCACACACGAATTCCCACCTCCTCGTGAGTGGGTTCTGTCTCAAGAGTGTGGATGGGAAGGAGGGTCTCCTTCTTCTCCCTCCGTCACCATATGAAACATCGGGTCCCCCCCCCCCTTCGCGACTCGACCCGCTACCGACCGGCAAGCAAACTGGAGCAAATTTTCCGATCTCAATCCTCCCGGCGGTGGCGATAAAACCCTCGAGGACTCTCGCACCAGTTCCCCCCTCTTCATCCCCATCTCCTAACACAGAACCACCAGCCATTATTGTCCGACCGTCAGCGGGGTCAAAGAGGTTGTTTCCGCCGTCGGAACGCTCAGGTGGCGACCGCTTGAAACGTGAGCGCGTTCGGAAAACGATCGTCCCTCCGAGTTGTTCTCCTCCTCGGCAACTCCCTTGAGGAGAGAGAGAGGACGCGAGGAGGTACTGGAAGCGTTCAAGATGTCAACATTTGGGACGAAAGTGGTCATAGTACGTAAGTAGTGCCAGGAGCAGAAATTCTTTAGAATAAGGAGCGCTCATCAACAGGAGAGAGAGATAATGACCGGAATCCGGAGTAAAGGTGTTTAATAAATGTTAAGCGAGGATCCTGACATGAAGTGGAGCTATACAGGGAAGTTAAACCTGGATTTTGTTTGTAGGAATGACGATAATATGCTGGAGACGTTCGAAAAGTAGGTATGGAGGAAAGTGGGAAAGTACGATGGACGGAGAGGATAACGAATGATTAAGAGCTAAAGGAGGAAACGATTTTTTTACAGAATCAAGAGGATGCAAAGTAGGTGAATGGAGCGAGCAATAAAGGGTAATGATATTCTGAAAACCATTTGGAAGGAAGAATACTGGGGTAGAGAAGGATAGGAATTGTTGACATAATGAAGAGAGGTAGGAAGAAGGCAGAACTGAATAGAAATATCGCGTGATGAAATAGAGCGACCCAAGGAAGGAGAGTAGTTCTGACCACTCAAAACGTACCCTGACAGGATTAACACCAAAATAAATGGATGGTGAAGTCCACTTTCATCAAAGCGTGAAACAGCCACGGTGCCGCACAGGCCAGCCTAAGTTTACGCGCGAGGGCTTCCTTCCCAACGCGAAACAAGCGATTTATAAAGTCCCATTACATGGCTTCCTTCGCAATTGGTCCCTTCTGTTTTTCTATATGGTTAAAGGGGGGCGAGATGTGAATGAAGATACGGCACGAGGGAATCGATTTCCAGGCCCACCTCCAATCGCCAGCCCCTGTGCTTCGTCGGATGACCACGTCCACTTGCCCATGAGTGACCCACTGTCTCACACTCACAAAATATGTGACAGTGGGGCGAATAGAATGTTTCCTCAGGCCAATATATATGTGACGCCGTGCGATACGAACAGCTATTTTTAATTGATTTCCATTCATTGGATAATATTGGGTTGAAACGAGAGAAGAATTTGTTGAATCTCTTAATGGTGATTTCATTTCTACATACTGATGATAACTTCAAGTTTCCCGGTGAATTTTCGTCTTGCTTGCGGAATTCATCCAAGTTGAATTATTACGGCATATAAATATAAATGATGATGCTAAACCTTACGAAAAAATCACAGCGACTGAAGAACTAAACAAATAAACTAGCTACGCTATTTCGTCTTTTAGTGATCAATGAATTTTTTAAATTTTGAGCCGAAAACTAATTGATTGATCGGGGAAAAGTTCATATCGGTCACTTTTTTCGGGCAGGCATTGAAGTAGCAATAGTTCCAAAACTTGAACCATCCGCAACTGGTTTTGAAACGGAGAAAGATTCGGCTCACTCGAGGGCGTCGAAGCGCAATGCGTGTGTCACTTGGCCCGCGCCGCGAGCGACGGTTGCCAGGCACGATGCCGCAGTGACTCGGGCACTAAAGGTGCGGACATTTTCTCTTTTGTGTTTTTTTTCTGCAGCCTCGAGCCGAGAGAAGGAGTTGATTCACTATCCTGTGCCATGCGCCTTTAATGCGCAACTTCAATCCTTCAACCATTCGATTATTGCCGCCGGAGGAGACTTGGAACGATGAATTATCGCCTGGAACAATGTGAAAACCTATAAGCACTTCATGAATTCGTCTCCAGACGACTCGTGCCTTTTATCTGCATAGGAGATGAGGAAGCCTTTGCAAGCGAATGCTGCCGTGCTCAAGTTTAGTCGAGGGGCATGAAAAAAAGATCGTAAATAGGAGAAACGGTTTTTCCGCAGGAATGAGGGAAAGCCTAGTGAGCCACCGGAGAATGGCTTAATGCATTTTACTTGCACGACATCACTCTTTGATTCCGGCTACATTGTTTCACATTCAAGCATTAAAAGATGATTCCCTGCCCCTAGCTTATGTGGGTAGCATTGGACGTGCCTTACCGAGAATCAGTTGGAGTGGAAGCCGATTATATTCACATTCACGATTCATTGTTCCTACTTTTAATAACGGAGGACATGGTCCCTGGATCCAATTAATCGATTTTGCTTGCAATTATTACGGAAAGATATTTAAATATTTACGTTATTCATTTTCACCAATTGGAAAAATTTCAACGCAAATTTAAAAAAAAAAGGAAAAAAAATATTCTGTTAAACTCAAATATTACGCCTGCAAAACATTCATTGAAAAACTATGGGAAGTACCACGGCAAACTCATCAATTTGGCAATCCTAAATTGGAGAGAAAGAGAGTTTTTCTCACGTCTCATCGGCACTGCTTTCGACAATCCATTGTCTTCGACTTCAAGCATCAATATTAAACGAGACTTTATCAATCATTTCAACATGACAAAATGTTGTATTTATAAGCATTACGGCAAAGCAGCCTAAAAAAATAAGGGCTTAAAAAGGCATCTAAGAAGGAATTCATGCCAATACACACACATGTAGCACACAGATAGATTCATTTAAAAATAATTCGAGGAAAAATTAGAAAGGTAATGAATTTGAACAAACTGATTTACTGACTGAAGTAAAAAACTGCGAAAGTGGCAGTAGGCATTTTCACTCGTCTATTGAGGAATTCTTACTCCAATTTCGGCCTACAAATTAACGCTACGCAAAGTTGAGACACTTATCTAACCGACAGCACTGCGGAAATATTACTGAGCGCAATCCAGTGAGGAGCAGGAGCAAATGTTGAGTTTTGAAACATAACCACCGAGGAAAGAATAAAACTTCCCGCCTCATACATGCGGTATTTTTCAGCCGTCAAAAACTGGATCCCGAATCCCTTTGTTAATTCTGCCAGTGACGTGCACCGCAAGGCTTGCGGGCAAAGTAATTCCCAAAAAATGACATAATCGCTGGATTTATTTTTATTTTGTGGAATGGAAACGTTGTTGGCAACATTGGTGAGAAACCCGCAGTCTTCACACCTACCAACCTACTTGAGGCATTAAAGTCACTGTATTCCTGCAGCAGAGCCTTCCCCTCCCCCCCCCCCAGCGCCATCGCCGCAGCAGCCACCCTCCTTAAAATCCCACCCCCCTCCCATATCACCCCCTTTCGCTCCCCCTCTGCCCCCCCTGAACTTCCCCTCCTCCCCCCCATGGCGCCCCGCAACCCTTCCCTCTCCTTCCCCCACCTCCCCCCGCGGCGCCCTCACCGACTCGGGATCAATATAGAGGCCCCACCTCCAAACACACCGCATGGAGCTCACCCCTGCCCCAGTATAACTCTCCTCCCCTTGCGCCCCCCCCACCCCCCTCGTCCTCTCTCCACACTACCTACGCCACACTAAAAGGGTGCGGGAGTGTGGGGTAGGGAGGTATTTCGGTTTGAGGTGGTGTCGGGGTACCAGGGGTGAAGGAATAAAGAGTAGGGAAGGATAATGGTCACAAAAGACGGATCCCCCAATTAGTAACGCTCCCCCGCCCCCCGTTCCGGGAGAGGGGGGTTTGGGGGCTGCCGACGGAGGAGACGCAAATGAAGAGGAGAGAACTGCCCAACTAAAGTGCTTCGCTCGAAAGGAATACATGCATGCACGCAGATGAACAGAACTGGCGGGAGGGGGGCAGGAGCGAAATGGGTCAGCCTTCTTCAATGGGCAATTCGGAGAATGTACACATTTATACACGTCTATATATATATATATACATATATTCCCTTCCTCGGTTCGCCAAAGATCGATAAATAGAGCAACAACCCCCTCCCCCCTTTCCCGACAACAACCTGGAACGAGTTTCGTTTTCGTCCTCTCCTCTGCGTCGATTTTTCACCGCCAGCTCTCAGCGAGTGGAGGAGAAAAATGTTCGCTGCGTCAATGTCCGACATTTATGATTTGAATACTGTTCCCACCACTCTTCACGGAAACTTATTTCCTGAGACTAGTCTTCCGGGGCGCATGACTGTTTCGACGATGCTGACGAGGTTGAAAACGCAAACGCCGTCCAAAAACGCCTTCATTTTTCCCATTCTCGCCTCGGCATTAACCCGAAAGGAGGGAACGGCTACGGCAAAGCCTCGGCACCGTCAGGTCGTTTCCACCTGCATTCCTGTTCGGGGAGGCTGCTTTGTGGCCAGCTTCCGAGAATCCAGAAGGGACTGGAACACCCGTGAATTCTTGATGCGAGCACATAAAAATAAATTCTCGAGCTGGGTCTAACGTCGATAGCGGTGAATGAAACATTCGAAGGGAAAATATCTAACGAAGAGGAACGTAAATTTAAAAACGCTGTAAAAGCATTTAAAAATTATTGTGATTGCTGTAAATCATTTGGAAACGCTAACTGCCTTCCATATAAAAGGAAAAAAGATTCTCCATCAAGCACTAGATGCTTCCGCCGATTTCTAAAGAAGGCATTCCCGTTATAGACAAGATGGATACCGTGAGGTCATTCTTCGATTCACACTAAATGTGACCCCAGGAGTAGTTGCAGGCGTGTTATACGCCCAGGGTGAAATGTATGCGGGCAATGCGGTAAGCAGGACAATCATATTAAAGGCTTACATGCATTACTCGGAGCAAAAAAATAGCACAAGATGCTTCAAACTGATTCGTCCATCGATCCCGAGAGCACTGCGGATAATCCAAGAGTATTCTAATCCACAGGAATGTCCTCAGGTTTTCACAAAGAAGTACTGACGATGAATGCACAAATATTTTCCTGAGAATATTTAAAGATATATCCATTAATTTTGGTCTCGTTTTAGAACGTGTTTACAAATTTTATCCCAATGGTTACTTGAAAAGTAATGCGGCAACACGAGCATCAAATGCATTTTCATACTTGATTAGGAGGTCAGGACTTTTAATTTTCATGCATCCAAAGGTGGTCATTTGTGGTCAAACCTTTTTGTCAAACAGTCATTGGAGGTCAATGCAGTTGATCTCAAGCACAAAGGAATTGAGTAGCCGGGAAGAATGGTCGGAAAAAATCCGGTTTGCAGAGACCGGATTCCGTTGGTCGGCCAGGATGAATGGGCTTCGATTTCGCAATCGATGGAGGGAGGGGTTGGGGAGGGGAGTAGAGGGCCGTGTGCAGAAAGCAGGGAGGTGGTGAGCGGGGGCGGGGGGCACAGGGCTTTCTAGAGGACGTCGTGGGGTGGGGTGTATGCGGGGTGCCCGCGAAGTGCCGTTCGGGCCCCCGCGGGCCGTCAAGAAGGCCGCCTCCGCTCTTGATCCGGGGGCCCAATGGCCGTTCCCCTTCCCCGCAAAGTCCCCAGGGGACACGCACTCAAAAGCACAGATGTTTAAAAAAAAATATCTGGAGATGATCATTACTTGGCAGAATGCAAAAACAAAGCACTATAATCACACGCTCACACACAAATATGTATAGATAAAAGGCACCACACACAAAACACTTGCACAGTGTACTTTTTCTGGTGTGAAGGAGCAATAAAAAAAAGCAACCAAAACAATCGTCAAGTCAGCGGAACGTTCTTTTTTTGAAAATAAGGAGAAAAGCAGCATTAAAAATCGCCACGAACTGAAGGCATTATAGCCGGCATAAAAAATTGGTTCACTCGCTTTCAGAACTCACCTTGACGTATTAACTCTTATTGTTAAAGTGTGAGAGCCGGGACGGAGAAGAAGATGATGCGATGTCGGTATATTCTCTCTTTTTAGATTTCTCGCCGATTTGAGGGGAAGAACGGTGGAAAAATCTTCAATCTTCGGAGCGCCTCTCCCGCACAGTCGGCATGGAGATGTCCAAAACGAATGCGGTCGCTATTTTATCTCGCCTCCTCCCCGACGATCACCAGCAGCATCAAAAACCACCAGCCACCAACAAACACCAGCCATGTACCCTCGAGGAGTGCATGGCTATGCTCTCTCTCTTTCTCTCTCTTGTTCTCTTCGGGGGGACGAGGACAGACGAAATGGAACCTCGAGTAACAAAAAGGGGGCCGAGCTCCGGACAAGCTCCCTCAGAAAGACCGCAGGCAGACAAGATACTCGCACACACACCACCAGGAGTGTAAAATTCTCCGCGGATCACCAGCACCACCACTATTATACGTCTTCCCGTGATACGACCCTTCGACCAGATCTATTGCTCCGTTCCACTGTCCAGTCACGCCACACGTACGTTTATACGTTCTCTATAGGTTCATATATACATATACATATATTTGTATATATACATATATGTATATTGCGCTCTCTCTCCCTAAATATATCTCTTCTTCACCCCCCCACAAAAGGAACTCGCCTTCACAGAGGACGATAGAAAAAGAGAGGTTCCCCTTGTCGCTCTTCTTGTTCGGCGGAGGCACTACGGCCCCCCTTGCGTGTCCCAGTGGCGAAACCCGGCGCTCTAGGCCACAACTCCGACGCGAGGAGCCATGCAGGCGCCTCCAAACCCGCCGGTTCCCCCTCTGTCCCCCTGCTGGCCGGTGTTCCGAGAGCCGTGTGCCACCACCAGTGCGGCTTGTGCCCGAAAGCGAACTGGCGCCTCTATCGACCGCCGCGAGGGGCGGTGGGGAGGGAAGAATTAGGGGTGCGGGGGAGGGGGTTGGAGGGGGTGGGAGAGGAATGGGAGGGGGATGGAGGGAGGGATAAGGAGGGATGGGGTTGCGAGTTCCGCGTCTTGGGCGCCGGCGCCAGAAATCCTCCGCCTGATGTCGCCCATGTCTACCGCGGGCAGGGTTCGACTTGTAACGGACACCCTTTTAAGATTCAATGCGGCTTTGGGGAGGTGGTCAAATGAGGCACCAGTCAGGGGGCGCTGCCCCATTTGACGGTATTGCATCTTCCAATGGGTTCCTCCCTGCACGCTGTCCTCCGGTGAGTTCATCCACATCCACGAACTTTTAGGAAAGGTTTTCTAATCCTCGGTTATAATTATTAATGATTTCTCGGGATGAAATCCGAAGTTAATGCGTTCTCACATTGAAAACGCTCACGTCAACTTAGCGACAATATGGCGTAACATACGAAACTAGAACTCTCAGTTAATATCAAGTGAATGATAACGCTATGTCATCTTGCGGTCAACGTTAACTAAACATCATAAAACTGGGCCTTAGGGCCCGCCAAGGGTTTGCGTCAGGGGGTGAGTCTTCACGAAACGTGCACCTCATTCAGTGTTTTTCAAGTGGTGGGAACGACATCGTAGTTAGCGAGCAAAAAGGGTTATAGCACATGCTTGCATGAAGAGAAATGTTAGGATTCCAAAAGTAGAGCAGACACCGGATACGTTCTGCCAGTAGTGGTTAAGTTGGTAAAAAAGATAAATTCAAAGATTCAACCAACTAGGATACCTGATAATCTTAACGATATACTGCACTAGCCAAAGTCTCACTTTGTGGGAAGGTCCCATAATGAAGCTAAGCGCTTTCCACACCGCTTCATTCAAAAAATAAATATAAAAATGCCGGATATCCGTCGACGCCTTAGTAATTTTCTTTTTCAAATAAAGCGAAAATGTAAAATAGTACATTATTTCTTCATCAGTCAACGATAGCTGTCACAATCCTCAATTATTCGCAGAAAAAATCACATTTTTAACTAGTAGGTATGCTGGGAAGAATAATTAGCCAATCCTATTCTAATGATCATAACAACAGAAGAATATCGGGGGCTTGCAAAATGTTTTTGACGACGTAAGAAAAAAGATTGGCTTCTAACTAACTCAATAGATTAGTCAAATGTTTCCATTCAAGTTGCAGTGGTAAGCGCATGGCACTGATAAGATTATCGTTACGAACTTTTATGCATATTGACGATCGTTGCTTAGCTCTGTAATGCGTAATTTAAGCCTTTTTAGGGATCCCAAAGTTGGAAATCGACATGTGGAAAAACATTAAATTTTGGCTTCCTTGATGAATTCCGGATCCCTTCTTAGTATGTACTAGGATGCTATAAGAACTTGGATGGAAATAAAATAAAATATTCGAATCCGAGGATGCTAAAATCTTCTCCAAATTCGGCCATACTGCGGTAGATTTCATCATAACCATAAGATTATAGAGCAAGATAGAGAAAAGACAGGTTTACATTGTCTTCCTTCCCGAATACTACACGTGATCAGAACAGCTTTCTTCAAGATCGGAAAGTCTGATTGTTAAATAGGAGGTATTTCTTTTTTTTTTTTTTGCTCTCGGACGATTCTGATGGTCCGTATGCCCAAGCCATTGGCTTGTCTTGAGGTTTCCCAGGAGCCGAACCACCAGAACTTGACAGAAACAGTCATTCCCTGGGCATGCGAAAAACCGATCCAAATGGGACTCGAACCCGCGACCCTCGGATTAGCAGGTGAGGACTTTACCCCGCCGTCACCGGGGCCGGCGTGTGGAATCTCTATGTAAAACTCTGTGTTAAGTTAAAAAATGCAAACATCAGGTCATGTATATTGACAGTTATTTTTTAGCGTAAGCCCCTCAATGCATTTATATTCTATTGTCATTTTATTTTCAATATCCTATGCTATTAAAGACATCAAACATAGCGCTTCGTTAGGCTAAAATCACCCCTAGCCGCACACCATTTCTGAAGCTTTCAGGGAACTACGTTGGTATACTTCTGAAAGTCTTGCACACCGCAATTTTGCGGTACACGTCGCCTTTCGGATGGTACGCCGAACAGTTTACTCCTCAGCGCATTTCGAGCAGAACGAACGCCAATCAACGCCTTTTTCCCATTCCTAAAGCTCACTTTTCTCCTAGTCCTCCGTATATGGGATTAATTTTCTCGGCTATGGTATCTTACAAAATAATAATCTTTCTCATAATCCATCCATTAATTAACAAGCGCTGCTACTCCACACTTGCCTGCTGCTCCACAAGTGATATGCCAACATTACTGCAATATATGATCATGGCCTCCTCAATCTTTGTCCCTAAATGTGAAACCTCGTACTAGACCTTTCCAATCATTGTCATTTATTCCTCGTAAATCTTTTATGGCATCCCTTCCCATTTTTCTCAGGCCTCCCCCTCTGCATATTTCTATCAGGTATCATCCAAAAACTCTCTTTGCCAACTTTGTTTAGAGGATCAGTAATAACAAGGAGCTTACTGATAATATTTTGCCACAAAACACATTTCAGTTTGGACCAAAGTGCATTTTAACTTTTCCACCATATTCATTCTGCTTGAATACAACCAAACATTAGGCCAGGAAATAATTCGTTCGATCGATACATAATAATATTTAAAAAATGCGGGTACAGAATTTAGGAATGAAGATAACATGTGGTACATACAAAATTTTCAAATATTTTGAGTTTGATCCATGAAACAAGGGATAAAATATGCGCTAAAACTGAATAATTAGCTGAATGAGCTTTCCAAGAGGTATTATTCTTCATACCATCGTCCTTTCCCGCGCGCTGTAACAAGTGTATTCGAATGCATTGGGGAATAGTCATAAAGGCATTCATATATTTTGACGACGTGCTTTTCGTATCTTCTATGTTCAATATGATTTTAAGTAATAACGTCCAAACTAACTCCAACACTTGTGGCACGGGTTAATTCCATTCCACTCATGCCACACTGGTCCCATTTCAAGTTCAAATTCCTCACACTCTCCTGGCCAATAAGGAATACCAAAAAAGCTGCCGGGAGAGTAATTCAAGCCTATATTAAACTAGGAGATTGCCACGTTAGTAATCTTGTTTACATGCAATAGAGGCGTTAAGGTACTGATTTCTAACACAAATAATTCATGGATAGATATGAAGTACTAATTCAAGCAGAAAAGCGAATCATTCGGGACATTTCTTTTCGGGACGGGTGCTGGTAACAATGATACGTTACTAAACAAAAGTACAAAGTCCAGCCCACCTGACAAGACTGGTAATTTAATAAAAAAGATCTAGCACAAATATCATGATCCTTTACTGCCCAGGAACATATACATAATAAAGCGACATGGAATTTATATCCGCTGTACAATCTATGTAATTTATCTAACAAGTGAGATAGTTTCTACTGGAATACGTAGGCGTTAGTCAAATATACTGAAAGTCTTCCGAAAAATTATACTTCGACCTTTCCTGAAAGATGAAACCTATATTTTGTCCTTCCATCTGTTAAAAACTCCAACCAAAATTCATCTAATAACTCGATCACACCGTGGATGGTACCACAACATTTTTTACAACTATAACCGCTCATTGTAATATTTCAAATATTTATGTAAATCCAATTCATATGGGCTCCATACTACCGGCATATTTAAGCGAGATCTGACGATAAAATAGCATCGAACACTAAATTTTTCGTCAATATTCCTAGTAGTTATTTAATTAATAAAACTCAATTTACGATTAGCTTGTCCGCAGATTTCCCGTACATGTTATCCTCAAGATAGGTCCTGAGTAACGGTTACGTATTTACAGACTCTAGACTTAATAATTAACGGTGCAACTTTCGTTGAACTAGTCATTCTTTTTCCAAACATTTATGGTTACACATTTATTTTAATGTAATTATGGCTGCCAAGTACTTCACCATTCATTTGTAGTATCTGGGTCCTCTTCAACAAATTCCTGCATGACTCACTGCAAATATTCAGTTACATGTCGGCATCATCAGTGAAAAGCCGAATCTTACTTTTAATCGCGGCATTCATGCAACTAAGTTAGAAAGGAATAAAATGGTCTTATGAGACTTCTCTGTCTCATAAGACCATTTTGTCTCATGTCACATCCACATAAAATCCTGCTACTCGTAACTCTTTTCAATGAAAACTGCTGAGGTTTTTGGAGTATTTTTCTCTTTTTCCGTGTTATTCAATTCATGACATCTGAGTTAAACTGATGAAACTGGAAGCTACGACAATTTGAATAAAAATATTGGACGGAATTAATTTTTATAACTACAGTAGCATTGTTTAAATAGAAATAGCCGAACAAAAATTCCAAGTCAAAAGGTATAATATTGTACCCCGTCCGTCGACGCACCTTTTTAAATTTATTTTAAAGCTTTCTCCCCACTATTGCTTATGAGGAAGACATTTCAACCAATCTAGTGTTCATTTTTGCAACTATTGTGACCTCACTGCCGAAAAATACTGCTTATAGTATCGTTCAGTCGGCGCTAATGAGAAATATAGACTTAAATCGGAATTAAATGGTGGAGGCAAAAACTTTGACTGCAATGGGCTTATAAAATGGTTCCTTTACTCCTTTGGTGACCCGAATTAAATTCTTCTATTGAACCGTGACCTAAATTTAGGTGTTGCCAGGTTCTCCTCAGCATATTTCAGGTCAAGGCCGCGTCCAATAAGAATTCATTCATGGATAAAATAAGATGTTGAGGTACAATGTACCCGCCGAATAATCTGTAAAAACTGTAGGACGCTACCATGAACAGGTGATCTGATTTGCTTTCTTGTCAGAATCGATCGTCTTGACTAATTAACTTCGTCTTACCCACTATCACATATTCTTACGTTTAACCGGGACTTCCAAAGTTGAAATTCAGTTCTAAAAAAAAGGGTGAAGAATACTTTGAAGCTAAAAATTCGGCTCAGCAGCACAATTTCTGTGGGAGTTGGCAAAGATGAGGGACAAATATTTTGAAACTCAGGTGCATGCTACGCATAAAGTGAGACAGGTGAATTTTTTCTCATATTACTTCAGGAAGACGAGTGCAACTCGGGATGTGGTTGCGGTAACGAGGTAACGATAACACAGAGATAAACATATCCTAAATTTTGTGCTTGCTTTGTTGATTTTGAAAAAGCTTTTGATATAGTTAATTGGGAAAAACCAATGCAGATACTGGGAAAAATCTGAGTAGATTGGCGAGAGAAGATACTCGGCCGAAACGGCCCTGAGGGTATAGGTGAGGGTGGCAGTCGGAGAATCAGGGTGGGCATTTGTAGGTCACAGGCTGAGGTAGAGCTGCTTGTTGCCGCCTTTGCTTTTGACATTTATTGCGAGGTGGTGGTAAGAGAAACATGGGAAGAGCTAGATTTGGGACTCAAAGTTGGAGGTCAGCTGATAAAGTCGGTTAGATTCTCGGAAGACCAGGTGTTTGTTTGATTTATAATTAAAGGGTCGCAAGCTTTAGTAGATGCATTAGACATTCAGTGCGGAAAACACGTAATGAAGATAAATCACGAGAAAGCAAAAGTAATGAGACTTTCAAGGGAAAAAAGCCAGGCTAGTCATCAAAGTAGGAGGGCACAAACTGGAGCAATAAGAGTAATTTTAATACTTTGTTAGTATGTTAGAAGAAAATGGTGAAAGTAGCAAAGATATAAGGAGAAGGATTGCGCTAGTGAAAGAAGCGTTCTGAAATAAGAGGACGCTGATGACGGGGACCTTGGGTAAGGATATAAATAAGAGGCTGGAGATATGGAGTTTGATATGGAGTGTCGCATTGTATGGGGCAGTAATGTGGACTCTTAGAAAAGAAGACGAAAATAGGCTACAGGGTTTCGAGACTTTGGTGCGGATGAGGATGGAGTAGGTGCGCTGGGCGGAAAGGAAGAGAAACGTGGATGTACTTGATATGGTTGGTGAGGAGCGAAAACTACTGAATGAGATTAGGAGGAAGCAAAGTAGGTGGTTGCAAGAGGCAATGAAGGACAAAGGGTTTCTTAAGGCCATGATAGAGGGAAGGATGTAGGACAAGCGGGGAAGGGGAAGAAAGAGAATAGGTTTTATGAACAGGATGAAGAATGGTAGGACGTTCGCTGAGATGAAGAAAGAAATGTTATGTGTTAAGGTGATGTCCAGGGGTTTTTTACTGACTTCCATTTTAGCCTAACCTTACCGGTAGATTGCCTTAGTAATAATAATCATATCATTAAAAAATATCTTTGGGAAATGACGCTTTTTCCAGCAAAACATAGATGCTAATAATTAAGTTTTCACGAAATTACTCTACTTCAGTCAAATAAATAGCGAGGCCTGAGGTGGGATCAAGGTTCCTTCTTTCACTTTGGTGTTATACTTATCAAAGCAAACCGCTCTAGAAGGGCAATGCTCACAGTTACTGTCCTAAAAACGCAAACTATCAATTACAACTAGTGATTTAAGGAGGTTGGGTGGTTTCACCCAACTTAAGAGAATTCAATGAAACTTCCTGAAAGTATTAAAAATATTTTTCTAAAGTTACCTGCAAATTTTCAGAATTATTTACCGCAGGTTTTTTAAGGTATTTGATCGAGAATTGGGCATGAAATTACACTTTCTTATGCCTTTTCTTCTGCATCCTGCAAGTTTTGCATCCACTTTCAAGTACATTACCCGTGGTGCCAATTTCATACGATCTGCAACGCGCGCGAGGGATTTATTCAAGCGCTCGGAGTAAAAATCTGTTAGATATAGATTTTTCTATCGATGACATAAATTATTATATATTGAATAATTAGAAAAGGTTCTTTCTGATGAATAAAGCCTTGCGTTCCCATAACAACCCGTGTATTTTCATGCCCACTACTCGTTTAAATATCTTAAGAAATCTGCGGTAAATAATTCTGAAAAAAATCAGGTAGCTTTAAGGCAACACAATTAATGTTTCCAGCAAGTTTCATCGAATTCTCTTAAGTTGAGTAAAACCACCGAACCTCCTTAAAGCCCTTGACTGAATAAGTTTGAGGAATAGCAATCACGTTTTCGCTCTCATCATCGCAAATGAAAATAATAGTAAAGTGAATGCACGCGTTATGGAGAACCGTAATCGTACCCCAAGTACAACGTTTTCGTCGATAACTGATGCTTCATGTTCAAGTTTCAAGTTATGTCTAAAGATATTTCTCCCAAAGAGGCTGGAAAGGTTCAGGGGTGTTAAAAGTACACAATTTTATAAGACCAAACTCTTATTTTCGCATGAAAACAATACTTAAAGGTGTAACTAATAGCTCTTGGCTAACCGTGGAAGGCAAATAAAAGAATAGGGGAGGAAAATAATGAAGGATGTCAACCAGGTGAATGATGAAGGAATGAAGGAGAATGGAGTGGAGATCCTCAGCAAACTAATCTTCAAACTGATGACTGCCGATGTAGATACCTCTAAAATATGCCCTATAGTTCAGGATATTCAGCCTTGCTGGAACAATACAATTTGTATCGATCGACTCGTCATTCAGTTCACTACACGATGACACCAACCGTTTATATAGGCTCGGAAGTATGAATGATGGTGGTCGAACGGTAGTATACATATCAGGATATCATACCATGTATTCAAAGTTGCATAACCTATAGGATACTAATAATATTCATTTGCTACGGCTAGTCCGACTGTCCGACACAGTCTACATCATCATCAATCGATGATAATGCAGACAGTCTCGACTACCGGCAAAGAGAAGACATTTACGGGGGAAATATTTTATTTCCTCAGTATCTATACATTTTTTTCATTCAGCAGTAAATATCTGCAACGAAATCAGCGTTAGAGTATATGTTTTATGAACAAATGTCAACTTAGGTTTTCCTGGGAGATAACGCCAGAGTATGTACATCGCACGTTGAAAACGCAAAGACGCTGAGATATAACAATTTGTATTTGAATTACAACAATGTCGTAAGGGGAGCTGGAACTGCTGCTACCAACTGCTAAGATCGCAATTCATTGCGTACTCCGTTACATCGTCTGCTACCCGACAGTCTACCACCGTCGATGCATTCGTCCACTCAGCGCGTCCTCTCATGTGGGGGGCGTGGGAGGCGGGTTGGAATGCGGGGGAGGAGAGAAGACGATATCTGCAGCTCGGAGAGGAAAAAAGTGAGGGAGGAAGTAGATGCACATCGCAATAAGTGCGTCCTTACAATCTCCCTCCCGGCATAGCAAAATTTGAATATCATTCAAATTTTTAAAGCAATAGAAATTACAAAAAAAATCTCTCCACTGAAACACAATCAATTCAGCTACATGGAATCTTTGAATGTACAAACATAAAAACGGGGGTGATTATCAGTTCATGCAGAATAAAATAAATTAAAGCATATCCCGTCCGGATAACCCTTAAAACAATTTAAAAAATCAAACACTCCAAGTTAAAATCAGCCAGAATTTTCGGCACTTTCACGTAATAAATCTATTATTCAGTACAATCTACAATGCCCACAAGAAAAATATCATTATTGAAGTCTCTAAGCACAGATACTGTAACGCCACGCTCCTGCTCCTGTTTATTAAGATCCTCTTTATTATTGTTTATGTGTTCATTTTATGTGTTTTATTATGTATAATATTTATTTGTTGGTTGTATTAATTGAAAATGTTTTTGTATTTAAAATAAAGTTATGGTTTATGTTTTTTATTTAGTTCGACGTTGTAAAGTATTTGTTGAAGTTTTGTTTTGAGAGAGTTTGATTGTCGAAATAAAAAGGGATGTATGCGGAAGAGTCCGAACTTGTGTCTTAAAATTTCTTCTCCTCCGACTGGAGTAGTATAATATATAAAGTAAATTGGTTTCAAACTTTATAATAAATAGCGCTACCACGCAGCAAGGCTTTACAGACGGGTGAACGAAGAATTTGGTGGCAGCGGTGGGACTGGTGCTTCGGCAAAGAAAATTATTGTGAGGATCCACAATCGGAGTTCGAACATTTACGATACGCGTCTTATGTTGGACCTTAGAGGTTCTAAAGGAGTTGCAGAACGTGATATTCAGTGCTTTGGACATCTTGGAAGATCAAATCTGAGCTTGAATTTCTCCTACGCGAGCTGGCTTCGTCGCGGTCGTTGGAAAGAGTTGACCTCATCGGGGATCAGCGTGGTGGGAAGGCAGATTGTCCACTTCAGTTCCAGCGGAAGTTCTCCTGGATTGCGGCTTCAAGCAGATGCTAGTAGAGACGACGCTAGGGCTGGGTTTCATCCGAAAAAACAACCACAGTCCGAGGTAAGTGCCTAGGTTGGTGGCATGCTTGGCGTCAGGGACTATACTGATTTTATTGTCTGGTTAAAGTTATTTCCGGTGTTCGTAATAATCTTAACTTAGAAATATTACAATGGCCTATTTAGCGCGATAGTTAAAGAAGGATTTGTTGTTGTTGACGGAAGAGTTACGATAAACAGTTCCAGAAGGTGCTAAAGTATTTGTCATCAAAAAATCTCATAGTTAAAAGCTCCAATTATGATGGAGAATTTTGTAAAGGGTGGTTATCTTCACAGAAAGAGGAACGGGAACGCAAAGAAGAAATGGAGGAACGGGAAAGCAAGGAAGAAAGGGATGAAAGAAGACGAAAGGAGGAGTTGCAGTTTGAGTTAGAGCGATTAAAAATTCAGAATAATGGAGTGAGCAAATCCGTTTCAGAGCATAATATTTATAATATGCACACTGGACCAAAATTCAAACTGTCGGATGTCATGCCAAGTTTTGACTCCAAAGGAAATTATATCAGTAATGGTATAATGCAGCCAGTCATCCCAGTCAGTTTTTGCTGTTTACATAATGACTCAATATTTTTGCGATCGTCCGATGAACCCTCTCTACCCTCCTATTCCCTTCGGGTGGTATGCCGATGTTTTAAGCATGTTTATTCTTAACAGATTTCACACCGATGTGAACAACTCTGAGACAAATTTTGTGCCTTGATCAGTTGATGCAGATCGGAACGCCAAATTTCAAGACCCAAGCCTCCATGAAGCTGTCCCCGCCGACTGATCGGCTAAAGGTACCAACACTAAATAGCGGGAAAAGTGATCAAGGATGGATAAAATGTATTTATCTCTGTGGCCTGACAAACACAAAGGGCCAAAAATTCCAAGGGTGACGAAATCGAACGGTCTGTCTGTCGAGGGCAACCCACGCAGAGAGGCCTTCGTTTACCCGTAGGGACTTGGATGATTAGTGATTACGCCCGGACCGCATCCTTCACGTCGCCCTTTAAAGATGGCCACTAATATTGTGTTGATATGCGCGCTGTCGTACATCGTACTCCCAAATGACCCGCGAGTGGGTGATCATGGAACTGACGCACTATTCTTTCTCTCTCTCCCGAGGAAATGACAGTTCGGAAGCTGTCGGGAGTCCTTTTTCATAACAACCCGTCCTTATTTTCAAATCCTCTTCTCCTCGCCCACTCAATGCATTCGGCATCATCTATTTGGGTCTGAATAAGATCCTTGGTCTCAATCAGTTCCATGTAGTACCTTACCTTGCGACTAAGGCCATCGGCATTTAGATGAAGTCTGCCGGATTTGTGAACTACCTCGAACTCATATTCTGAGTGTCGTCACGTCCATCTCATTAATCTACTCGGCGGATCTTTCAAACCGAATAGCCACTTAAGAGCTGCGTGATCACTTATAGTTCATCTACATCTACGAAGTACCGATCAAGCCACCAATAGGGTGTGTGGCACGGGGAAACCTACATAAAATTAGAGACCTTAGAATCGGTTAAATACCTCGGAGTTAAACTGAGTAATGATCTATCGTGGAGTAAACATATTCGAGAAATTACCGGTCAAGCTAATCGTAAATTGGGATTTGTTAAAAGAGTACTTGGCAAGTGCGGCGATAAAGTTAGGGAAATCAGCTACTTCTCACTCGTTAGAATATGCCGCCAGTATTTGAGATCCTTATGAGATAGGCTTGGAAACTGAGTTAGAACGCGTGCAGCGAAGATCGGCAAGATACGTTAAAGGCCGTTATGATAATCTCGTTAATGTTACTGACCTTTCGCAGCAACTGGGATGGGAAAATCTTTCAGACCGCCGATTAAAATTTAGACTCAATCTATTATGTAAGTACCAAACCGGTCTATTCTCTGACGACGTTGATAATATTTTACGAAATCGGACATACTACGGTAGATCAAATCATGAGAGGAAAATTGGGGAACTAGACTGAAGAACGGACAGATTTAAAATGATTTTTCCCACGAACGATAAGGGACCATAACAGCTGCCAATGAGACTTTTATCTAGGTTTATCGTTAGGTAGTGTAGCTCATGGTAGTAGTAGTACTCCCTAATAATTGAATCCTTATCTGTTACCTAGTACATACTAACAGCACGCCTTGCATGTTTTCTATATGGGTCTTGAGTCTCTGCCCATCTGTGTAGTTGTAGAATGCATTTATATTGACGGTCCCTCTCCATTGTGATGACACCTGTAGTGTAGTAGTGCATGCTTGTGAGGCTTCGCCTCGTGACAAGCATTAGACATTTATGCTAATGCATAATTAGTCGTAGTTACACTAACTCTAGGGTATAGTGTAATGCATGTTGGTGATTACTAAGCTGAGGACATTGCCTAAAATGCCTATTTTTCTTTTACTCAGGAAACCAATTTTATGATGTTAAAAGCTCATTTAGGATCATTTATGGCGAAATTAAAGCGATTTGTTACTGCCTAAAAATGCCTATTTTACCTGTTTATGCCTTTTTCTGCTGATATCGCCTATTTGAGTGCCTAAAAAGCTATATTCTTCTCAACGTCACCAAACTTCTCTAGACCTTGTCAGGTATTTCAGTTTCGTTTTTTATCTATCAAGGTTGAAATAATGTCATTAAACATGCATAAAGAAAAATTCCTGAAGTTGATCTGCCTTCACAGCCAGTATTGATATTATGGGGAACATGGCTAAATACTGCATTATACTCTGCAGATAAAATTATTGAAATATGTGAGGTATGTGACAGGAATAATGTGTGCCTCCGATACATCAGTTCGAACGTCTTTTTCACCCACTTAGAGGAACACTATTGGGCCATTCCATGCCAAGTGGCTCGACCCCGCTCGACCATCACGGATTTCAATGAAATTTTGTATGAACATTCATACATATTCGCAATAAACATTAGTAAAGTTTTACGTTCGCCGATTACGACTTGAAATAGTAATTTTTTGACCCCGTGCCGCAGCCTTCTTCAGTATGACTATGAGATTTCGGTAACTTTGAGGTATAGTATCTCAGGAGATATTTTGATAAGGGAAACAAAAAATGGATATCTTGTACAACTTTGTAAGCTCTATTAAGCAATATAATAAAAATAACTGTAGAAGCGATCTCCTTGTAGAAAATTCAGGGCGAAAGTGGCCCAAATAATTGCGGATCGAAAAGAAATTAAAATTTTGGCTTTTTATATTTCAGGAAGTAAAGGTATATTCAACGTGAAACGTTGAGCATGATAACTTTTCAATGCATGGTTTATGAATATAAAATTTCATCTTCCAAGTGCTTTCCATTATTTGAAAAATCGAGTCAAAATTTGACACTTTTTGTAAAAACGCCAAAAATAGTGTATTTTCTCCCCGCTTTTACAAAAAAAGACCCCTGGAATTTCTTTTGGATCATTTTCATTATAAAGAGATTGATTTCAACCCTCCTAAAAGTATATCTGGTTTTTCATCGCAGGCATATAAGACCCTAAAATAGGGACAACGTTGAGGATGACATTTGTAAAAACGACAAAAATAGGTTATTTTCTGCCCGCTCTTACAAAATAAAGACCTGGATACTCTTTTCATTTGAAAGAGCATGTTTCACACCTCTTAAAAAAGTAGACTTGGTTTTTCATTGCGAGCACATACGGCCCTAAAAATATGAACAACGTTGAGAACGTTGCTATGGTGGTGCCAAATGCATTCTGTTGTTTGTCGTCCAGTTGGTTTTATGTAGAAATTTTTAGTATATTGCGTTGGTCTATAGTGAAATTGCCACTACCAGTTCAGGCATTTGAACCAGGGTGGTTATTTTGTAATATCACCTTTTTCATGATTATGCGGGAAGTCGGGAGTTCCGTTTCGCTCTCTAAATGATCGACTCACGATCGGCCAAGGTCCGATGGTGGCTCCATTTCATGTTCCTTACGGCAGGTGAGATGGAACTAATGAAATGCGGAGCCAAATGAAACGTATCAAGAGTCGAAAGATACGGATCAAGAGTCGAAAGAGTGGATGAATCAAATAAATAGACCGGCAGTTCACCACTTGAGAGCCGAAGATGGTCATGCAACCTGGGTGGCAGACTTGAACTACAAAAAATGACGTAATTTTCCCCATTTTATGACGTTTTCTCACTTAATTGAGATTACAAAATAACCCCTCAGTAACCCCATCGCCGTAGGGGTCACGCTTAATTGCCGTGCAATACCAGCCACGGGTTGGTTTCTTGGTTGAGGATCCCAAGCCTGCAATTTGGTTTCTTCGACAAGGTTTCAAATCCTTGTATGGGTATCTGTCTGGTTCCAAAGCCAAAGGTTAGGCAGCTTATCCTAGGTTCCCAAGCCGATGCTCGCATGTTTTTTTTTATACCTAGGTAAGGAGACTATACTAGAGATTTGGGTTAAGTCGCGGCCGTGTGGCCGTCCTGTATTGTGTTACTTCGAGTTTTTATAATTGTGAGTGATGCTATGTATTCATTTCTTGGATCCTTCAAATTTCATCTTAATGAATCCGTTATTCCACTAGAGGTGCTTCTAGAATAGTGACAGCTGTTACTGGTATAGACCAACTCTTTGGGGGCGTAGTAAATAATTGAACTTTCGTCGATTTATCGGTTTTTAAATTTTTGTTTTCATATCTTCGATTAAAAAATATTTTAAGCGCCTATTTTAAGTGCCTATTTTGAAATTTTAGTGCCTATTTAGGCTGCCTATTTCTTCATTTTTAGTGCCTAAATGTCCTCAGCTTAGTGATTACTCACCCCCTGCCACACACCCCTGAGGTGGCTTGCAGGGTATTTTGTAGATGTAGATATGTTGAATGATATTGGGGGCATGCAGCATCCTTGTCATACTCCTCTTCCCAAGCCAATTCGCGCAGTAATCTCACTTTCTATCCTCACCCTTGCAGCTTGGCCTAAATAGAGGTCTTTATTTTTCTTTCTTTCCAATCGATTGATCGTTTTTTTTTTTTCAGTATAGCCATTAATTTGTCCCATCTTACTCTGTCCAATGCCTTTTCCAGATCTATGAAAGATACATATATTTTCCTCTTTTTCTACGTACACACTTTTTCTACAAACTCTCCAATTACTCTTACCAAGCTCTTCCATCCTCTTCATTTTTGTAAAGAGGGTTCATTTCCTGAAGAGGGTGGGCCAATGCTAAAACTGAACGGGAAAGGAGGTTGACCGATTGATTTACATGAAAATACGACCACTGCTGACCACATACTGTCTGTTTGTCCGCCTGTCAGACCCGCCTATTTGAAAGACACCAAGATGACCGAGAAATTTTTAATATGGCACGATTAAAGTTTTGACCAAAAACAAACCTGAAAAATGGTAAAAACAATTTGAAAGGGCTGTTTTTACCCCATATCGTTAACTTTCACTCCCATAAGAAAAGTAATAGATTCGGTGCAGGGTATTATGTTTGTTTTTTTAACATCCTGACTTGAGGTGTTGTGTTTAAGTTTTTATTATTGGTTGGCTGAAATAATGAAAATTTAACCACGAAATATTAAAAACAGCGAAAAACAATTTAAAGGGATTGTTTTATATTTCTTTAAGAATAGCACCGGAATCGGTTTAGAAGTTCCATTGGTTCTCTTTGGAATTACCTGAACCTCAGACATAGGGTTTTAATTTTCAGTATTTGATATGTACATATATAATTGTCTATCTATCTATTTACCACACGCTTAGTTCTTCCCAAAGAAACTACATTTTTCGTAAAAATAATCTTTTCTTTTTCTACTACTACAATTTCTACTACTACTTTTCTACTACAACAATCTTTATGGCTTAGGTTAAGATCCATTGTAGGCAGAAATGGAATTTGTGAAAAATAATATATATTATTTGATTCCTTGAATTTCTTCATAAATATATCTGATAAAGTATTTTTTTATCAAAACGATTGGCATTTGCTTTAAAAGTAGGTCTTTTGATATTACTTAAAGGTGAAAAAACTGCGAGGCTAGCACCATTGTTTTCGCCCACGTTTTACAGTAACAGTATGTATGGCGTCTTGCCATCCCGTTGTTATGTATACCGACTTTTAATAAGGAAGAAAAACAATCAAAAGTTAATTTTTTCGTTAATTTTCCTACTTCATTTGTAACCTAAAACTTTAAGATTGTGAAGAGTAAGACAATAAAGAAAAGAAAAATTACAAAAAAATTATTATTCAAGAAATTTTTTATTCACGTTTAAGTGTTATCACGACTTTGATAAAACTTTTAAAATGTTCCACCAGCCACAGTCGAAAATTTTAAATTGCTGATTTTGGTCTCACGGCTCCGAAACCGATTTTTAGCGAAGTTTTAACAACGAAGTTAGTTATTTCATTCTATAGCAGATATCTAATGATGGGTTATATGTGGTCATATGAGGAGACATTTGACGGAAATACAAAAGTATAGAAGAAAGGGAGTTAAGAAAACGTAACAGTGAATTTGTTGGTGGCTTCGTTCATCATAATTAATACAATCGCAACTTCTAAGCTAGTCAACATTTTGACGAATATTTTATGATAAATGTTTATTCTGTACTTTCCTCTCTTTGCCAGCCACGTTGGCAGCAGGGTGAAGTCCTTGTCTGCTAACCATAAGTTCGTGGGTTCGAGTCCCGCCTGGTTAGGGATTGGATAAGTGGCTACCAGCTGAAATCGGATGCCAAATAATAAGCATATAAAAGTATCGTGAAGGATTTTCTGAAATAGCTCAAGTTGTGCTCTCCAAGAAACCTTAAAAACTAAGTACTTTGGTGAAGTAATCAACTGGTACTTCTTTACGCCAATAAATTATTTTCATTGCTTAAGACTTCAAATATGTAAAAAGAATGGACGTTTTATTTTGCTATGGATGACGACAAAAGTCACACTGCCAGTCTTAAGGAAAAAATGGTAAACAAAAAGACCTATTCCTTACATAAGGAGACATCATTGCTTTAAATCTCGGTGCTCCAAAGCAATCAACAATGCTTTGCAGGCAGGGGCGGATCCAGGGAGCAATCTTGGGGGGGGGGGGGGAACTATGGCAAACATTTTTTAAGGCATGGGTCTGTGCGTGCACGCGCGTTCTTGCGCATGCGTACTTATGTGAATTTCATGTCATATATCTTATATTTACTGATAACTATGTCTGTATATTTTTCCTATGACTATTGGCGATTTTTTTAACATCATTAACTATGAGTTTGTTAACTCCTCCCCTCCAGCTCTATCCGCGATCTGGTGTAGCCTGATAATGGTATAGGGAACGCCAGAATGGTAAGGAAGAAACATTCAACGAATTATCTAAAGTATATGAAGACGAAATTAGAGAGATGTTACACCAGGTTTTGGAAAAGATAATTCCGTTTTACGATGTAGTTAAAAAGTACAGAAATGTTCTTTGAAAATTATGTTGTACTGCTACAACCCAAAAATTATTATCTCTCCCTATTTTTCTATGGAAACCAAGAACTTTTTATCAAAACAGGGAATGTTTTGCACTTAACATGAAAAACCAGGCAAAACACTTTCCGATTACGTACCAATCAAAATAAGTTCTTTTGAAAATAAAATTCAGTTTTCATTTGAAAAACACCGAGTGTAGATTTTAAAAGTGTGTGGGGGAGGTGAAATAATTATCAAATGAAAGAAACTTGCTTTGCAAACTTACTGGAAACTCTTATCCATTTAAATGAGAGACGTCCAAGCGAATTGGCAGGTCTCACAAATTTTCATTTTCGGAATTCTTAAATACAAGTCAGCGCCTCAGGCATGCACACTAGGTGCGTACGCATTGCTCTGTGCATCTTGGAATTGCAGTTTCTAACAGACAAGCGAGGCAGACAATATAATTTGGCGAAGAGAATAACTTGTGTTATTTTAATCCTAAAGTTAATGGACTACTTACAGGAGAATATTTCTTGCAAACGGCTTCCAGAGGCGTGTTGCATTCTATTTTGGGCGCAGTAGAAGTGTTATACAAGATATTCGCAGTGAAT
Source organism: Pyrrhosoma nymphula (assembly GCA_963573305.1). NCBI lineage: Eukaryota > Metazoa > Arthropoda > Insecta > Odonata > Coenagrionidae > Pyrrhosoma > Pyrrhosoma nymphula. The sequence continues at coordinate 77,482,471 of OY754337.1, forward strand.
ACTGAGAACTTTAATGACCGTGCTTGAATCTAATGGCATAGATACAGTAGACTCCGGTAGACTAGTGCAGCCTAGATACTGCTGTCATGAATATTACTCTTCTTATGAAACTATTCTGGATATATTACAATTAGAGGTTGTGCGTGTGATTTCGTCACCAGCAATGAAAGCGGAGATGTGTGAAAAAAACACAAAGTTCACCGTGGTTTTGTGCTCCAAGATATGAATCAAGGCTTTCGCAGAAATCACAGCCTAGCCACTATATATCCATGTGCAAGTGATAGGTACAGTGATTTCTCATGGTATCTTCCTCCAAAAATACTCCTATTCGAAATTAATCTCGTGTGTTTTAATGGCCATGTCAATATATAGTTGTCTACATAATCTATAAAATAATACTTTGCTGCTAGCAAAACCAGGTTAACACCATATGGTTAGCACAACAATCAGGTCAATGGATGCTACAATGCCGTATTCATAGAAGCACATTATTATGAAAGCATTATTCAGCTTCTCAAAAGGACTTTAATGAAACGTTTTTGGCATCTCGTTCAACAAGGGAACTGAAAAAATTGAAGCAAATCGATTGGGAATGATGATATTAATGTTTTTATAGATATATTAAGTGTAAAAAATAAGCTTATCATAGACGAGGTTTTGAGCGGTTCCACATCCAAATCGCAAGAGCAAATTTTGTGATTCGTCGACACGGAGGATGTCATCGCCAAAACAGCATTTTTGCGATTTAGTACTTTATATTTCTTTGTTATTAGTGCAACATCAGCCCACAGAATTGATACGCGAGTGGCGTTTTTGCTCGCCTGTATAAATCCACAGTCCCCAAAGCCTAGGATGCCGCAAAACGTAGACGTGAAAACTAAATATGCGAACACATAGATTAATTTTTCTCTTAAGAGAAAAATTAATCTATTTGTGAATATTTCTCTATATGTAATGTTTCTCTTAAGAGAAAAACTACCATTACACAACTTCAAGGATGAAAACTAATATGTTTATCAGCCAAATATAAAAAATAGCATGATTGAAAGGGTGTATGTTTGCAGAAAAACGTGATTAATTAAAAAAAAATTAAAATTGATGCTCTAAATTGCCAAATTTTAACTAAATGCATTATAATATTATGCGCCATTGCTTTTTTCTTCCAAAAGAGCAATTGTTTCTGTGAAATAAGTATCATGCGTCCGGAGATATCGAGGACAACTCAAACATACATTTACGAGCTCAAATTTAATAAATGCTGTATTAACCCACGCCAGCTACTAGGGAAATAAGTCCTTACTTTTTAAGGAGTTAGTGGAGGCTGTTTGAAACAAAGTGACCGATGCAGGCCAGAGATCCCTTACAATTTAGTCAATGGGGGAAACAGCTTTGCAAGAGGTGTAGGCAAGACAAATGCGGGATAGACGAAGCCTCAACTGTGACTCATCACTGCCGCCGGATTCTGGTATTCCGCTGCCCAACTTGAAATGCCCGAAACTACTTGTTACTTACCGAAAAACACAGCTTATGCTCATTGGAGAGAGAGAAATGTTATGCCACATTAAGAGCACCAAAAAGATGAAGTTATTTACAACAACAAGTTTGCACATGAAAAGATAATTCCGTGAACCTCTATTATATAAACGTTTTGACCGATATTTATACTGCCACAAGTAACCCATCACGCTCTACCAAAGATAAACTATACTTCACACACGAGCTGATTAGCAGTACGATCATCAGGATTTTTAATGATACCATCTATAACGATCCTTTAAGAGCTGATAAATCCAGCTTATGATATCTTTATCAATCACATAGGATTTTTACTTTACGGACGGACACACTTAAACTTTGACCGACCAGGACAGACGTTTCCCCACTTGTCTTGTCTTCCCCACTTAGGGAATCATCTCGTGACCCCATGCAACGAATACTTATCAGTATGTATACGGTTACTAGATAAATGGAATTAGCTCATTGAAAATATCTCCATGATTACCCGTAAAGCATATATTGATGCTTTCAGAGCCCACATCCACTAGAGATGGGCACCTCGACAAAAAACGAAACGTTTAAAACGTTTGAAAAAACGTTTTTTTTTCATTCGATTCGAAAAGAACGTGAAAAAAACGTTTTTTCCATTAAATTTGGCCTAGACTTTGTTTATAGTGTGTGAAGTTACGTCGAGTGCTTGCACGCTGGATTCCCCACCTGAGGAGAGTGATATTCCCTTTAAAGTCAAAGTGCTGTGCATTGCATATTTTCGCTCTATGTATAGGTTTTGTGAGTTTCTGTAAAGCTGCTTTCACATTGTAGTCAATTCGTCAGCGACTGTTCTCCCGAACACTGAGAGACTTCACGATGCATCAATGTAATTAAAGTCTCTGGCGAATGAATGCCGTCTGAAACCAGCCTATGATACAGTGTTGCCATAGAGAGGAAAGTGGAAGACCCAAACTTCGAAAATTGACCCCATGTGATTCAACGGTAACCACTCAGTTTCATATTGGTGGACAGAAAAGAGCGTACATAGTTGTTTCCTGACACCATGTAGTCACGCATTGCATTTCACCAAATTCAGTGCTCCGCTTCAAGTCGTGAGTGGAAGACGTTATTGAAAAGATTGGATCAAATAAAGTTATAGTGTGCGTCACAGATAGCTGTTCAGCAATGGTTAGTGCCAAAGCAAAAATTCAGTCGAAGTATCCTCATATTTGCATGTATGGCTGTATCGACCACATTTTTCAGTTCCTAATGAAGGCTATACGTGGCATCCCGGAAAAAGATCCTAAAGTTAAGGTATCTGTGGATATAATCAGCGAAATAAGAATCTCAAATTGCCTAGGTTCTTGGTTTTCAAATGTTCAAAAGAGAAAAGAAATTTCTATCACTTTAAAAAATCCAGCATCAACTCGATTCGCATCCACAGCTAGTGCTCTGGCATCATTAATTAGTTACAAGAGTGTGCTGCAACAGATGGCGATTGATACGAATCCTAAGAATCTATCACTGAGGCTTCGTTATGAGACAAAAAAATCGGATACTATCTGAAGACTTTTGGATTTTTTTAAATAATCTGCAAGATGTTCTGAAACTATTAAAGCTTACATAATCGACAAGGAAAGTTAAGAGCCACAGCTTAGCAAAGTCTGCTGCATTTTCCCAGATCTCATTGAAAGAGTGAAACATTTTTGCACGATCAAAATTGAAATTACTGATGGTCGCAATGGCAAAATAATAAATATGGTTACAAAGAGAAGAGATATGGCCGTGACGAAGGCACATTTGACGGCCAATTTTTTGATCCCTCAAGAAAAGATTCCAGCTTGGAACCATCAGAAATTTCTGGTGTTTTCGAGTTTTTTGACAATCTCGCCAAATCTGATCTCACCTTCAGCGAAGAAAATATTGCTGAAATTCATTCCGAGATGGCAAACTACATGGCTGACGAAGGTATGTTGAAGAAACCATATGTTATTTCAGTGTCTAAAACAGTTTCACCTCTTAATTTTTTGAAAGGGAGACTGCTTAAAAACGTAAGTCTCATGAGTTGCCATAAAGATTCTTTCACTACCACCCACATCCTCGGCGACGGAAAGAAGTTTTGGTACCCACGGAAATATTCGTAACTTAAGAAGAAACCGCTAAATAAAGTAAAGGGCTTTGAAACTTATTTTCATCAAGCACTTTTTATAATTACTGGATATCGAAGGAGCTAAAATTTAAAGCAATCATCTCTCGAAAACTGATATTGAGGGAGAGGAAGTTGTTACACCAGCGGGTGTAGATTGGAACATTTCTTCACTCATTTCCAGTGAGGAATCATCTTGATACTGATGTAGAGGAATTAGAAGACACGGATTCAGACTAATCCAATCCGAAAATATGGATGACACGCTACTTTGGTTCCTTTGTATTTGTAAAGAGTTTTATGTATATTTTGTATTGTGCACAACACAGTATAATTGAACTGCATGATGATACATGTCTTTAATACAGACAATAATAATCTCTTTAATAATGTCTGCAAGTAATGCTATGAAAGATATTGTCCATGATTTCGTGTGATTAAAGTGTAAAGCATTTATCCAATTCTTCTTCATTAGAGAAACCTAAGAACCTTTTCAATCTTTTAGTTTAAGCATTCATTGTGCTGTAAATTACGAGGGCATGAGGGAGTGCAAAATAAATTATACTACTAAAGACTACGCAAGAGTAACTTAACGTGCCCTCGTTTATTCCAAGATGGAATAATTTTGAGAACGCAAAACCCAATAACAAGCAACGAAACAGCATCATTAAAAACAAAACATGTGCCATAAAATTTAGATTGGAATATCCAACAAAAAATATAACAGCAGTTTGTAGTAATTTGACTTTTTTTAGACTACATAAATACCCTTTTGTATTAGATACAAAATGATCACTTTCGAAATACTGTAAAAGATATAAACATATTTCAGTGATGTTTCTGCTATTAGGGGTAAGGCGTATTGATATTAAATACTTCGTCCAGACTATACGAAAACTGGAGGATTCCACAGGATTCGTCGATAACATGTGTCTTCGTATAATATCCTATTAAATATTTTTCTCTAAAATGCTGAACAACTTCAGTTACAAGTAGCTAAAAATCTTTTGTAACTGATACTGATTATTATACTTGCTATACTTATAACATGAAATAACTTCATTCATTAGTTTTCTTTATTGACTCTTTAATACAATGAGTCACCAAGATTTACATGTTCGCTGAGTGTTCACATGTGATTTTCAACGCGTCATATTCCTCATTGTGTATACGTTTTGTAGTAATCTCACATTATATATTTCCATTTTTGCTTTGAAGAAATATTTCTGGGAATAGATAATGCATCCGTTTATTTTGTCCAGGAATAGTATAGACATAAATGTTTGAATAACATGCATATCCATGTAAAAATAAAATGTATAGGAATAAAATGTGAAAAAAAAGTTTTTTATTCAAAGTTTTAAAACGCTCGTATGAAAAAACTTTTTTTTTCATCACTAACAACCACACCGGATGTGCAGCGCGGTTCCTTCACCTAAGGCAAAGTGAGCTGAACGACCGCGGAATGTGAAAGAAAGAGGAAAGGGAGTTGCCCCCAAATCAAGGACAGAATATTTGGGATCAGATAGGCAAGAGCCTGGATAGCTCAGTCGGTAGAGCATCAGACTTTTAATCCAGAGGGTCCAGGGTTCAAGTCCCTGTTCGGGCGTTAATTTTTTACAGGAAGGATGGCAAAGAGAATTCTTCTTCCTGCTCTCGGACGGGTCCGAGCATGGTCCAGGTTACCTGGGTCCATATTAATTTTTATTATCCATGATATATATTAGTCTTAGTCTTTTCTACCATCTAGTCGCTTATTCTCTATTATTAGTGGTGTCTTCACTAGTATTAGTAGTTAAAGAGTAAGTTATGTGTGAGTGAGTGAGTGTCCCTTCACAGCCGTGAAATTCCGATCCCTGCCTCGTGTTCGTTAGCCGAAGGAGCCTGCTGGAAGTGATAAGTAGATTCTTAATTTTACGCTAATTGCCTATTGCTATATTCTTTGCATCTACTAAATGCTCTGACAATATCAACTAAATGCACTTATAGTTCAAGGACTTTTCCTCTCGCCACGTGGCCAATGGCAATCGATGATGCGTCACCACTAATCGAATTGAATAAGGTTGTGACGGGTACCGTTAACGTGATTACGTGAGACGGGAACTTTCACCCCACGGACACAATCGACGTTACGGCGCACCTCCCGGGGAAATTGACTGTCGTAAGCGCAACGGCGAATTCATGCAAGAGTCTATGTAAATATAGGTGAAGATTGAATTTTAATTAAAAAACTTAAGTTGATTAGTTTACGTAATATAGCTACTTCCAGTGAAATGGACGAAGAAAAAGCGTTATATTTTGGACTCCTGCTAATCACGGCTTCTGGCACAACATGCTCAGTTTACATTAAAACGCATGGTTTGTTTATAATTTAAGTTAACAGAAAAATATTTTAGACTAAAGCGTAAAGAAACAAGAACACCCCCACGGAGACTTTGTGAATAAACAACGAAGAAGAAAGATTTATTGCCGACAGGTGACATGTATGTTGCTTTTAATCGTGCAATTTATAAATGATCTCTTTTTATAAAGAATACATCATTTTCAGGAGGTTGGAAGGTTGTATATGCGAAAGTTTCGCACGAGTTTACTAGTATTATTAAGTACTATTTAACAATTTACTTACCTTGTCACGTCGTTAGTTTACACATTGAGACGTAAAAATGCAGAGCATAAGTTGCCCAACTAAAATGACAAATCGCTATGAAATATTCAGCCTTGAAGGTACAAGGGGAGACTGCGTACTTCGGTCAGCCTTTTTTAATGGCGTCATTTTTGTATGATGCAGGAAGATGCAATTGCTACGCTAATGTGCCGTGGTATTTCCTGAATACTCCCTAGTTATGGTTCCATGTCTTACTATTTTTATTATGGTTATTACCCCAAAGGCTGCACTCCACTTCCTGGTAGAGCAAGCAATTAATTAGTAAATGTTGATTTTTGTCGATAATATTGTTTTTTATATTGTAAATTATATATATATTAGTACTGAAGTTACTGGAAGGATTAAACCAAGTCCCGCACCGTCCGCCTGTTACTTACTAACCCTTAACTTGGTTTTTCTCGGAGTTTTTTTTATTCCACGATTATTTAAGGTAGTTTCCTATTCGTACCTTGGCAATTCTAATTCCGAATGTAATTGTTCGCTGCATTCACCTCTTCAGAATTATGAAAATGTAGGTAAAAGAAGCAGCCGGTATTGTTATGTGTTAGATTAAAGTTTAGACAGGAATGACAGACTATGAAATAAGCGATCCATCACCTTTCAAGTGAAGTTATCTGCCGTCCAGTTATCCAAAATGGTTATACGGCACGGAGACAAGTGAAATTTAAAAAAAATTGTGTTGAAGTCATAGTACGAAGTTAAATAATTCTGTGGAAAAATCTCTCCTGACCCCACCAAAATGAATGAGAAAAAACTGCCGCCTGAGAGTTTCGAACTAGCGTCCTTGTGCTCCGGATTCCAGGGCGTTGATTCTGGTTCTTCTGTCACTATGCGGTAGTTACTGCTAACTATAGCGAACGCTAAAAAGCAACATTATTCCCGTTCCAATCTAGTTAGTGGTCGCTAAGGTTCGGAAATCTTCGAGAAGTTAGCGAATGGGTGCACGGAAATGAAGTCGATCGTAGAAGTGCTTGTTAGGGTGGGTGAGGATGGGAAAATTCTTGAGGAGATTGAGGGTGGCAGAGTAGGTGGTTGGAGCATGTTATGAGGTGCCAAGGAGTGCTGAAAACCGTAATGAAAGATGTTAGGTTAGCGGGGAAGAGGAAGATAGAGAATAGGTTTTCAGGATTGTATGCAGAGGTCTTGTATGCCCGGCTGAAGAATGAAATCAAGGAAGAAGACAAGGACCTAAAGGTTCAAAAGATTGCATAGATATTCCTTATTCCATTTTAGCCTACTTCAATACCTAGATCGCGGAAAAATAGTCCTCAATTTAACGAAAAAAAATTCGCCGAAAAAGTCGTATATAATTTTTTTTTAAGTCTCCAAAAAGTCCGAGGTATTTTTGTGAGTACATAGAAAATTTTAAGTTATTTTTTAAGTAATAAGATAAAATTAATACGGCTTTAAGTATTTGTAAGTTTTTTTAGGTATTATATTAAAAATATCCTTAATATTTCAAAAATATTTCATGCACATGTTGAATAAAACTCCGGTTCATGACTAGCACTTTAGGAAAGGTAATTTTTTTTTAAATACAAACAATTTTTATTCTATTCGCGACTGATAAATCCCAGTAAATGTTTTAGCTACGGAAAATTAAAATTAAAATATCAATTTTAGATAACCCATTTCATATTTCAAAATGAAATCATAAGTTATTGACAAAATTTTCAAATATTTTCATAATTTCAGTTTCATTTCTTCGATAAGAACGTGTCATCAAGGAGTTGGCAGACAAGATACTTCTCTATATTTTCCGTAGTGAAGGCTGTGCGAAAGTCGATTAAAATAAGTTTATTCGCAGAAAATGAGCGCTCAAGTTCTCACGGTGTTATAGGGGCACACCTCAAGGTAGCAGCTTCACTAACGTAGATTTTCTGCAAAAATGCTGATGTCTTTCCCTTTTGGTAGTTGCAAAATACATATATATTAATAGTCCCTCTCCATTGTGATAATATCTGTAGCGCAGTAGTGTATGCTTGTGAGGCTTCGCCTCGTGACAAGCATTAGCGATTTATGCTAATGCATAATTAGTCGTAGTTACACTAAGTGTAAGTAGAGTGTAATGCATGTTGGTGAATACTCACCCCCTGCCACACACCCCTGTGGTGGCTTGCAGGGTATTTTGTAGATGTAGTATTAATTAGGAATTTGAGATGATTTACTAATTAACTTGAAGTTATCACATTGACTCAATGCATAGAGAAATTTCCTATGAACACTTACGGCGCGTGAACCCTTCGCATCCGCAAGTTACATTTTCACAACCATAATTGTTGGCACTGATCAGGCTAAGGTATGAAGACTCAAGATAGGTATTTGATTTTATAGACCGAAAAACGGAATAAAGTTGAAATGCATGTCTGGTCCTATGGAAGCAAGTCATCGCACAAAAGCTCACGCGCATTTTCACCATTTCATTTGATGTGAACATAGAAACTAGAGGGGATGGAATTGATGACAGACGGAAAGCTTTTTTTGTGCCCTCTATTGTAATGGCCCTTCACGTAGCCTAAACACCTTATAAACTATATTTATATATTAACTAATAATTAATAAACTATTTCAAGGTTTTAACTACTACAGCTGCAGTGTTTTCTGAAATCATACTACACATAAACTTATAATATTTCATGCCTCCATGAGGGTTTGTGAAAGATTTTTTAAATGCAAAAATATATTGAAATTTTACAAAAGCATACATTTTCGTGGAATTTTGGTAAGTTTTCCTAAGAGAACTTTCAGGAAGTACTGTCCGTCTTACTTATTTTCCACCCATGATATGAACAAGTGATGCTTTGATTTCTGCGCGGGTTAGTTCAGTGCAACAAATGGCTCGCACAAGTACACGGCAAACATCGTGGTTGGATGCAAACGATAGCTAGCTTTGTAGCAAACTGCGAAGTCACGGTTTCCTTTAATCTTATACGTGATTCATGCAATGAGCTATCAATGTGCTGTTTCACGTGAGACTTCACAGGCCTGTATTTTTGTGTATAATTACATTTTTAAGTATGCGCAATTTTAAGTTTCAAATCGTATTATCTAATATAATAGAATTATTCGTGCATACTTAATGATACGAAACGAAGAGACTAAAATTTCACATTGTTAGTAGTCAGTTAAAATGTAGGTTCTTCAACGATCCTCACGGTTTTTTCACAAGTGATGTAGTACATGTTGTTATTTAATTCATACAGGTACTTGAATGGTGAGGCATACGCAATCAGTTTGGCTCCTGACAACACCTATCCTTTTTTCTTACAAATTTTCTTGTCCGTATCTCTATAAAAATTCTATTACGACGCGTTGGCACGCCAACAAATAATACGGACTTCACATGACTCCCTAATATTAAAGAGAAAAAAAAGAGTTCTATCCGCATACGTTACCCGTCTTTCTTTATCCTTGATTTGTCCTCTTATATGTCAAGTACCAATGAAAAGCAAGCTTGGCGTGGATAATGTTGGCCCTGGGACGGAGCATCTGCATAGTTTGTGTGAACCTCGTAGAAAATTAATTTATTAATTTTTCCCTCCAACAATTGTCCGATGCATACGTACATAAATATTTAAGGAGCACCAAACATATTTGTGGATCATCAGAGCTTCGTGGAGCATCGGTTGAGAAACACTGAAGTAGACAATACCCATAAACTTAACAGTGGCACCTCCATCAAACACAAGTAAGGACTAAAAACTCTGGTTATGCCCCCTGGCATATGGGCCTTTTGCTTTATAATAAGCTTCCTCGCGAAATCAAAAGTGCAAAGACTATGGTCCTCTTCAAATGTAAGCTCCGAGAATTCCTATTGAGTAATTTATTTTACTCTATTGATGAATTCCTTCTTTTTTAACTTTTTGCAATTGTATTGTATTATGTGCATTGTGTAGTGTATTATCTTGACGTGTCCTATATTTGTAAAAACAAATCGCCGGACAAATAAAATATATTATTATTATTATTAGTGGCAGGCTTCACTTCGCAGACGTTATTCATGTTTGTACTCATGATTAAGTAAAATACTTAGTACTTTTCTTCCAATTTTTATTTCTACGGCATCGAAGATACTATAAATCGGTGAAACGCGTCATCCAAATAAAATTTTGTAGAAAAGTACTAAGTATTTTACTTAATCATGAATACTAACATAGACAACACCCAGTTGAACAAAGGTGTTCGTGGCGGTCATTTAATCATTGCCTTGGTGCAAATACGTATTCAGAATCAGTCCTAGTGGTGATTTAAGGCTAAGAATTTGTTTTTATGAAAATTCCCAGAAAAGTCCGTTTTAAAAAAAAAAGTCCCGATATGTCAAGAAAGTCCGAAAAAGTCTTTCGAAAGTAATTGAAAATTGCTCTATTTAACGAATTATTGAAAAATTGTCGTTAAAACAATATAAGTCCCAATTTAAAAAAAAGTCGAAAGACTTTCCGCGCACAAAGGATAATCTTTATATATATAAAAGTCAATGTATGTATGTATGTATGTATGTATGTATGTATGTATGTATGTATGTTCCACATCTCCTCCTAAACCACACGACCGATTTTGATGAAATTTGGAACACATGTTTGTTACTGGTAGACAACAAACACTGAAGGGTTCAATTAACCGAAACCCTATTTTTTCAGGGTTAAGGGTGTGATCTTTACTAATATGTAGAAAAATGTAAATATGTCTGTATGTCTGTTGCTCCATCACGCAAAAACTAATGAACCGATTGAGCTGAAATTTGGCACGTAGATAGAAAACATGTCTGGTTGTAATATATGCTATATTAAAAAGCCCTCAGGGCCCCCAAAAGCCCCCGAGGGTCACCCCTGGTGGTCCATGCTAAGCATTGGGTTCAGTGCAGTGGTTTCATTTTTTGCTTTTTAAAAGTACTTTCACTCAAGATATAGGCCTGAGATTTTTTTTATCGGATGGCTGAATAAAAGAAGTTTCTAATTTTATCAATCGATTTTCTTCTAACCTCCGAAGTTGTCTGAAATTCATCTTTTCAGCTGAAAAATCTCACATTTTTGTCTGAAATCAACAATAACATATTTCCTTGACAACCATAGATTTGATTTTCAAAGGATATACCCATTACCCGCCTCTAGCATTGAAATATCACGTTTTCCTACAGGCCCATGATAGTAAGTAGAAAGAAAATCCGTATAAGAAGGGCCCAGAGTCCCAAGGGCCCCATGATAGATTGCTTCAGGGTTTAATCGATAAATTCAATGCATATTTACAACAAGTATACTTTTCAACGTCTTTCTCAAAGTAGCTCTCAAAGGGGCATCGCATGTATATGAGAGAACACAAACGTAGTAAACAATACACATAAAGGAAATTAATTGATTACACACACAATTATATGTGCAAGAATATTTACGTGCAGCGAATATCAATGGTAATAATGCGTCTGTTGCTACAACAAACACGGCGTTGTTTATTATCGTTTAATACTCAGATGTATTACACGTAGTGAAACCGTCTGCCTCTAATTACGATTGCGAACTGTTTTTTGGACCAATTCCAACATCATTAAGGTCACGAGTTATTTATATGTTTAAAAGTGTTAAATTGCAGTTAACTTAGGTACATTCACTCAATCATTGAGTTACCCATTCAAGACTCTCGCTCGCCGCTGTGTTTCCGCACAAATTTCATCCTTACCCGACATACGGACGGGTAACCAGCTCTAAATCTGGTTCAAATACAGAACCATCTGTTTCGAACCTTCAATCTGTTTTAAGATGGCGGAAATTATAATGACGTCACTACATGCTTCTTACCCGAAAGAAGAACGGAAATTCTGCGCAATGAACGACATCCGTGCATGAAAATCGACAAGTGCACTAAGAATCACCATATATTTTTTATTTAGCAACCGATACCAATGATTATGGCTATGCCGAAGGCGCAGTCCGGGTGATGGAGAATTCATTGGTCAAATAAACATGGTTTCTGCTGCCATTACACCTCTTGACGTTGTCAACCGCTGGATTGTACCCTTCTGTCCAATCCTGATTAAAATACTCAAAGCACATATCAACGTTGAATAGTGCAACTGAATTAAGTCATGTAATGCAAATATATGTATGCACACAAGGGAAGCGATCAAGCTGTTAATCACTCAGAAGACGGCTCAAGAGAACCGTAGGGACGAGGTGACCATCTATCAACCTTTGCTACTTAAGTAGTAATGAGTCTGTATGGCCGATTTTTCGGTTTCCCGTGCATGAAAGTGGACCAATAGTCACTCATCTCTCCGTGCACCTGGAAAACGGTCAGCGTGTCTACTACAACGAACACAACATACAAGATAGGTTACGAACTCCTCGAATGACCACGCATACAGTTTTTCTTCAGGATTTGCGGTTTTCTTATAAAATAAGTTTAACGTTTTTCACACCCGTTGAATTTCAACGGGTACCTTCCGCTACTAACCGATAATAGATACTATAAATCGGTGAAACGCGTCATCCAAATAAAATTTTGTAGAAAAGTATTTTACTTAATCATGAATACTAACATAGACAACACCCAGTTGAACAAAGGTGTTCATGGCGGTCATTTTATCATTGTCTTGGTGCAAATACGTATTCAGAATCAGTACTAGTGGTGATTTAAGGCTAAGAATTTGTTTTTATGAAAATTCCCAGAAAAGTCCGTTTTAAAAAAAAAAGTCCCGATATGTCAAGAAAGTCCGAAAAAGTCTTTCGAAAGTAATTGAAAATTGCTCTATTTAACGAATTATTGAAAAACTGTCGTTAAAACAATATAAGTCCCAATTTAAAAAAAAGTCGAAAGACTTTCCGCGCACAAAGGATAATAATTGACCAATCGTCGTCTATGAATCCTAAAATATATAAAAATACAACGGGTCGAAATCCATGCTAAAAATATATGCATTTACGTTTTAATTGCGAGATTTGAAAACGCACTCGTTTTATTCATTAAAAATTCGCATGATAATAGATATAATAAATGGTGATGTGTGATTTTAGGCTTTCCCGGCGAATGATGCTGATGAGTTGTTCTCTGGTTTCCCACCGGGTTAGGCTTTCCATGATTGCCGACGTTTCGGCAGGAGACTTTCCTGCCATTTTCAAGGCTGTGGATACGGACACCAAGACCGTCCGCATCCACAGCCTTGAAAATGGCAGTAAAGTCTCCTGCCAAAACGTCGGCAATCATGGAAAGCCTAACCCGGTGGTAAATCCGAGAACAACTCATCAGATATAATAAATGATTTAAGATTTTCCCGGTGAATCTGATGATATAAGATTTTTCCGGTGAATCTGATGATATAAGATTTTCCCGGTGAATCTGATAATATAAGATTTTTCCGGTGAATCTGAGGTTATAGGCTTCATTTCTGGTGTGAAACCCGAGAAAAATGTATACATAATAAATATAATTTCGCATGCGGTTACATATGGCTTGAAATTACAATTGAATGGCATTTTCATCATTATAATTGGACGGTAATGCTTCATAGAAAAACTCAACACTTACACTGAACATGCCACTCCGTGCCAAAGGATATTACATCAGGCGTATCTAGGGTCCACTCTGAGATACCGCGAGGATAATCCCACGATGCGGTGGCTCCTTGCATGACTACTACTAGGCAGATGTTCGCACCAGGAGAAAATCTTCCAAAGGGAAACCTGTAAGGGTTTGAAGCGATTTCGTTACATGCATCATTGAAGTAGAGGCTTTGTTTTTTCCCAATTAATACCAAGTGATCTGATTGGCTATATCATATGATGTAGCCAATGTGAGATTCATACACGTGTTGAGGCCAAAATAGATCGCTCAAGTAAAGGAAGTCGGATAGAATTCCCCAGTTATTGATGAGTTAGCATATCAACATCTCAACATACTCAACATCAGCTACTCATTCCTCTTGATGTTAGAGTCACACAAGCTTTCTAGTTTTCAAAGCCGTTATCCCTTGACTATTGCGTGAAAGGCATCAAGCTGAAGTAATGAGAGACTACAAAAGTACTCGAATCTAAACAAGGTTTAAGAGAAAATGCGTGGCAAGAGGAAAATCGCAGGTAATAGTGGCATTCAATAACTCCTGAAACGGCAGGCAGGTAGTCTAGGTAAAAGCTTAAATAAAGTAATACTTATGACTTTAAAATGGTGCTTAGAACTTCCTCATTCCTCTCCTCTTCACTCTATATTTTACATTCCAATCACATTCAACCCCTTCTTGACATGATGGTGCCCTGTCGGATAGCAAATCACGTCCTTCACAAACATTGGTCACACACAACCTAGGCTTCGATTATTTATGTCACAACTTTTCAATGATGGCGGTTTCGAATAATTTCGTTGACGACGGCAATTATGGTGATTTGCCTACTAGGCAAATTTCCTCGAACCCCGAATTCAATTTCAATGACTGTATGCCATGGAAGATATCAAAAAATCTATGTTTGCCAAGTATTTCTAGCGTAGGGTGAACAGACTGAGAGATATTTCAAGTCAAAATTCGCAAAAACATTTTCATTCCTCCAAGAAATTAAAACGTTCGCTGATTGGTCGACGTGATTGTGATGTCACGGTTCGGTTGCGGGAGTGAGCGGAGCGACTAAATAGAGGGGCGTATGCATCATCTTTGTTACTTGATCAGTTAACCTGCGAGCAAGTCCCGGAGTGAGAAATAGCAGTGAGATGCAGTGGCGGATACAGAAAAAACTCAAAACGCAAGTTATCGCGACGATTGTAGCTTTCAAACTGACTGCCTGGCAGCGACTCTGCTTCCCTTATATATGTAGCTCGGTTGTTTCGAGAACATTCGGTGCCAGAATGTTCGCTTCCAGACTTTTAAGGAGTGTGAACAAATACAAACAGTAGAATATTCGCGACTTTTCTCGATCAAATGCCAGACAGAATAACGTATCGAGATCACTAGAATGGCCGCGACTTTTCCCGTAGGTTAGCTATCTATGTACCAGACAGAAACGTATAAAATACGATGACGTGTACGCGCGCGCGTGCTACATAAGAAAGTACAACTACTCGATAACTCGACTCAGAGTCGACTGACGAAAGACACGAACGAATAGCGTGCGGGCTGAATGGCGGGGGCGGCGCGGGCGGCAATGCGGGCGGCCCCGCAAGTGGGGGGCGCGCGCTCCCCGCGCCCCCCCATATGTTTCCACCACTGGTGAGATGGATAGTGTATTTGTAAAAGCATCCACCGGGAATCTTCCCATCTTTAATACCGTGATGGTGGCAGAATTTTTTTCGAAAAACGAAGGCTACGTCAGCGCTGAGATGCGGACGAGAAAAATAGAACCGTAAATTTCAATTACTTCCTTCAAGACGCCAACGTCGTAAATAGAAGCGTGAACTCGATTTAATCTGTTCAGTAATTCCGAGATTATTACAAATAAATTTATCACCCATGGAGGGCAAATCATTGCCAATTATTTTTCCTACACCGATCTGGCAGGTCTTCTTCCTACGGCAACGCTGCCTTTGGATACGTGCAGGTCGAAAGAGACGCTGGAAATTGCATAGTACGGGCTCGAGTGACACCGAAAAACAAAGTTAGGAAAAAGTGGTAAAATGTTGAAGTTGACGTAATTGAGTACGACAATGTCGTTAAAATGCCAGCTGGTAAGGACTGCACTGCGGCAAAAGGTGATATATTGTATTAGTAATGAAGATATTTTGTGACTTCCACAGTTTATTTAATACAGAAAGACCGGTTTCGGCTGTCGAGCCATCTTCAGGTGCATTTGTCTACCTGAAGATGGCTTGACAGCCGAAACCGGTCGTTCTTTGTCAAATAAACTGTGGAAGTCACAAAGTATATTCATTGCTAATATGGAGCCCTTCCACCACGTCATATCTTCTAATTTCGATTTAAGTGATATATTTTGCTTTATTCGTTTCATTTCATCGGGGCAAGAGTGCTGAAGCTGATGCTTTTGAATCATTCATCAATATCAGCCAAATTTCTTGATACTTCGTCCATACATTTTGTTTACAAATAACATAAATGAATTGATAGATCGATTCTAAAATTGTCCATGGATTTCATAGTTCAAAATGAAAGGCATGTAAAAAGTATAAAAATTCCCCTCGATTTTCAAGTTACAATAAAATGTTAACATTTGTGTTGCTTTTACATGATTGGATTATTAGCATAAGGATTTTTTTTAAGTAGTAGATATCAAAATATGCACATGCATAAATGAAAAACTTTAACATTGTGGTTCCACAATGATACTGTTATTAGAACCATGATGCACTGTAAAGAGTACCTTTCTGGAACATTGGCTAAAATAATTTATTTTAGATTTCTCTGATGATTTGTAACAACATTTTAAAATGCTGAGCATTAGGCTTTCTGTTCATATTTATTCATATTTACAAATGATTCCAAGCCACCCCCTGAATCCATGCCTTATCTTACTGGCTGACACTTGATGCCTTGACAAGCACTCTTGAATGAAACCATCCCACAAATTCATGCTTGGTGGCTATTATTATTGTCACCCTGTACGCATTCTAAACCTCTTTACAATTTGGCAACTTTTTGTAAATAATAAGGTAAACAGAATTTTGAAATATTATATACCAGAATCACAGAAAACATTTAATACCATCCATTATGAAATTAGTCACCGACTTTAAAAAGATAATGCAATGATGCCGATCATAAGTTTTGATCATATTAGTTTTACTAATAACTATGATATGGCAGGTTTTTTGGCATATTTCTCATTATAGCACGTGTCTTATTTTCTTAATTTAATGCTGATGTTCATAAAATATTAATGACAAAACATCATCATTATTGTATTCTGAATAATTCTTAAAAGCTGTGCTATCAGCGAAAGTCACACCTCATGGCATTGATGACTTTCAAAATCTCCTAATATCAATGTCATCAGAGGCTTTTCTCGCGTAAGCGGCGCACATTTATTACAAACAGTGGTGAGAAAAAAACTCCGTATTATGTGCAAGCCGCACACTTGCGTAGGTTTTAATAAGTCTTAATGAGCCAAATTCAAGTTATTATTATGGATTCCGAGGATACATATCTTGAAAAGGTCTTCACGGATAAAACAAACTGTTTTCGCACTGATTTTCCCTTGGCGTTCATCTCGGCGGAAAGCTTTTATCCATGCTTTCGTTCTTTTTTTGTTCTTCGGGACATAAACGAAAACCTTATGTGGCGCATTCGCCGATGTATTCTTGCAAAGAGGGACGAAGCACCATTTATAATTCATTGGTTGGTGAGCCATACTTTCCACTAATCTTCCACAGAATATGTGGCAGTTCTACATACAACACCTACACAACTGCGAACATCAACAGAGCAGTGACGCCAAAACATAGCGACGGTAAGTTTACGGCGCATCATTTCGGCGCTAAACTTCTAGCTTCGTTTGTGAGCTCCAAAATGAACGTTGGACCCTAATTAATGCATGTAAATGATGCATAAGTAGAATTGATTAAATTGAAGTTGATTTTCAAAAATTGGTAATCTGCCCAATGGGCTATCGAGCCACCCGATTCCCCGGGCCACCCAGAAAATTTTCTTTCCAAGCAATCGGATTTGAATACCCCCAAACGAAAGCCAGGGACTGCTTACGAGCGATTGTGGCTAAAGACAGTAAAATAGGGTGAGTGAATAATTGTCGCGATAATACAGTCCACTTAAATGGTAAATAGGGACATTAGGATCACCACTCCTCTATTTACTGGTAAATCGAGTCATTTTTTATGAAATAAAGTTTATTTATGCTGCCGAGAGAAATACTGAAAAGCAATGATCACTAAAATGAACTACGAATGAAAAAATAAAATTAGATGCTCCCAATGATAGAGTGGATTTTTATACCCGATTCAACAAGCAAACCAAGACTTAACACTCCACTACTTATGATGCGTTACTCCTGTTTTTATCTGCGTCAAGAATGGAGTACAGAAAACCAATCATAGCATTTATGGCCGCTGATGATGACCCCTAGTAGTCATAGCTTTGACTCTTGTGGTGCAGTTAAACGCAATGCTATAATAATGACTTTAGCCGCAAACGACAATATAAGGGATCATAATAGTTGCAATAGATCAATCATATGAAACTTCCACTTTAATAGGTATAGTAGAATTTTCACTTGTGCTTAACACAACATCGTTACTAACACTTCACACCGGTCGATTTGTCCGGCGTTATTTTATTTTGTTCTCTGCATGAAGTAGTATCGCGTAGCATTCATAAATTAACAGTATTAGAAATATTAACCAATAGATATGTCTATAGCATTGTTCTGAATACTTGCATGTTCATTTGCGTATCACTCTCCCAGTTTCTGGTTGTACTGCGCACTGTTCTCCTGACTGCTTTTTGGCCTGCGCCTAGCGGCCGGGGGAGCGTGCGAGGTTCGGATTTGTGTTCGGACGAGTGCTGGATGCCTGGTGTGGAATCACCCCGTGCCACACACCTTAGTGGTGGCTTTCACGGTACTTCGTAGATGTAGATGAATGCTTTTAACATAAATTGCCGCCAATTTTGGCTTCGTGTTACTTCCAAAACGATTTCTCGAGGCTTTATTCTGAATAAGTAGCTTTACTTTATTTTTATTTCAATTTACACTGGCAGAAAAGGACGTCATTGTTTGTGCATTTCCAATGCATGCACGTGAGGAACACCGATCAGTACAGGCTGTGGTTTCGATGTCCAAAACTATTATTAAGGATTTACTGGAAAAGAATACCTTTACTCCAGGTAAACCACCAGATTACTTGAATATCATGTCTTGGACAGAGAGAGAAAAAATCAACTTTGAAACAGTGACGGTAATCATGCCTCTGGTAAGCTTATGGCATTCGTTACTGTTAAAAGTTTCCAAAACAATAATTGCAGCGTATTCAATAAAACTTTTGGTATCCATTGGACCGGTTCCTGACGATATTTCTGAGTAATTGAGATGTCATCCGCAGTCGAAAAAAAAAGATCTGTAAACAGAAGGATGGGTAAACCGAAATTTAAAGACATTTTTGTGACGGCAAAAATGCCTGATATCTATATGGGTCAGCATAGGTTATGACTTGATAATGTAAGCCCCGGTTTAATAATGTCAGGTTAAATATTTTCTTGGCATGAAAACCGAAATTGACACGTAGTCGAATCAATAACGCAGACGTCAACCAACTGACAGTCTGATACAATACTCAAAACTCGAACACTCCGTTTACATGAAGTTGAAAAAATGGCTACGTCATATTGCGGTTAACGTTAACCAGCCTACAAAACTGGACCGAATGTATTATCATCAGAAAATGAAGTTAAGCATTGAGAGTTAATCGGCTCAA
This sequence comes from Pyrrhosoma nymphula, assembly GCA_963573305.1. Classification (NCBI taxonomy): domain Eukaryota; kingdom Metazoa; phylum Arthropoda; class Insecta; order Odonata; family Coenagrionidae; genus Pyrrhosoma; species Pyrrhosoma nymphula. The sequence goes on from OY754337.1 coordinate 77,502,117, forward strand.
GGGAGAAATTTGGGCAGGTATTTTTATTTTACTTGCTTTCGATTGGTCTTCCTCGATTCACCTTAGGTTATGGCTTTTAAGACCAAAGTTTACTAGTTTTCTATCTTTACTCCAAATGCACTTTCTTACGCGTTTGGCACAGTTAAATATCTTCAAAATTTTACTGACAGGCGTGCCAAACCATAGAGGTAGAAATATGCCCTAAGTTAAGATTGATACCAAAGAAAAATAGCCTGATTCACAACTATCAAAGAAAAGTACACATTTGGGCCAGGCTGATAGCACCTTCACCTAGTGATGGAAAAATCGATTTCAATTAAAATCGAAAATCGAGTTTTAATACTCAAAGATCGAGGAAATCGAGATCGAGCCATGATCTACGAGTTTCGATCCAAACTCGATTTTTCATCTTCGATCTTGACCATTTCGTACCGTTTCGCGATCAGAGTGCTGAGTATAATAACGTAATCCGTCCTATGTGAAAGACTTTTCTGTAAGGCCGGTAAAATTGGAAAGGCACGCCCTAGATTATCAAGAAAGCATCTCAATCAGTTGATCTTTCTTAAACATTTTAGTGAAGCCGAATGGTTCCAAGCGGTGATCCCCAAACTTTAATGAGCGTGCATTTGTAAATTTTTACTACAATTAATTCAAGAATGTATTCTAAGAACATTTTTAGGGATTTTTTATACTTTTCAAATATGTATTATGAGCGTTTTTCGAATGAATAAAAAACATGTTTTTGTGCCAACTGTATTTTTTTCAATCAAGAACCGTCGATTTTTTCGATTAATCGATCCTTTGGTTCAAATTTCGATTTTTGTTGAAAATTCGAGCTTTTCATTTCGATTAAAAATCGATTTTGACCGACATTTTTCCATCACTACCTTCACCGGCACTTTCACTCAGGGGGAGAAGAGTAGAAAAGCTGGTGATTTTCAGAAATTCTAACCGTTTCATTTTAATCTCGTAATAAAACGGGAACGAGATACTAAGCGTTGACCCTAGTCCCATTTGCGAAGTGCCTCAGAGCAATAGGAATCTAGAACAGTGGCGCGAGAGCCAACTCTCATAACGAGGGGCGGATAGGCCATTTCCATTTCTCTCCGTGGACAATTTGTTCTGGAACTCACCCGACCCAGTTTCAAAAGAGAGAAGCCTCTTTTTTTCTTCCATTCATTCCGCTCCGGAGACTGCGACTGAATCGAAAGTCAAGTGTTGACAGAAGACGATGAGTCTCAACCTGTGAACACATGCTTTGTGTCCACACGGCGGAAGGGATTGATTATTCGATGGCTCTCCGGGAATGGAAATCTACAAGAAATGGAGTCAATTCTCATCCGTCGCACAGAGAGCCCTTCATTGTGACGTTTTGGCATATGCTTCATGAAACATATGAGCGGCCGTTTGTAAAAAAAAAATGAACGATTTTATGAATAAGTTCCATCCATCATGAGCCCCCATACTCGGGGGCAGGGGGGGGATACACCCCCCTAGCCTCCCGGGAAAAATAAAAAAGGGAAGGGAAAATTTTATTTATTTATTGTTTTTGCAGGATTAAATTAATATATTAGTTTCACTTTTAGAAAATTGTCATTCACCTAAGATGTTCCAAAAATGTACTCCTGAGACCTCAAATTTACTAAAATCTCCGGGAGAGGGCTCCTCGGACCTCCCCTTCTTAAACCTATGTCTTGGCCCCCCCCCTGGATAATATTGTATGGGCGCCCATGCCATCCATAATAGCTAAAATATTTACACTAAGTATAAAAAATGAAGCCTTCCGTAGGAAATGTTTAAAATGTGAACTATTGGTCATATTCTGTTTTTGTAAACACTATCACTTCCACTTTCTGAGTACAATGGTGAAAAAGTATTTAAAATTTACGAAAACAAAATTCGATGTTAATGCTAAAGAAATGCCATGTTATGAGGGTCTAGACCTTCATCACCCCACTTAAATCCAAAATGAATGTGGTTCCTACTTTTTTATAAATTAAAATGTCCAAGAAAACCACTTCATAATATTCCCACATGACCATTTCCATATTGTTTTGTACTTTTCTACACCTTTTATTTTTATTTCCCACAAGACATTTCACAACTCAGACAAACAATTTTGATGAATTGGCCTCATTTTCAGGGCGCTGAATATTAGGTACATCGTGGAACTATTCAATCATCATGCAATTTCCAGACGACAAATGAAAATTCGTCCAGGTGAAAGATTCATATCCACAGGTTTGCAGAGTAGAGATCTTAACTACTGACTTGTTTCTTCTATCAAAAGCAATGCCATAGTCACGTGAAAATACCCCAATATACTTCCATAGATATATACTTAAATTCTACAAAACAATAGTAGAATAACTACTTCTAACAACTAGTCCGAGTTTAGAAACTAAAATAAATAGTATATAGAATAGTAATAGAAATTAAATGAAAAACTAATAGAAAAACTCGGTTGTAGTTTTTTTATTAGTAAATACAGCATACGAGCTGGGTTTGCAGAGTTTATGCCATCCTTCACTTCCCTTGGACTGCAACCTTGTCGTGATGGAAGGGCTTGCGTGCTCCGATGACCCCTTGAGCTGAACTGGCGGGAGCAATGCTCCTGGTAGGGCCACTCATGCCAGATAGGTCGAAGCTTAGGAGACAGACGAAAGTAGTCCGCGCAGCGTCTGTACCCGAGTGAGGCGGCTGCTAAAGGCGTCTGACCCCATTGTCACGTAATAAAACACTATTGAGTAAGGCCACGGAATACCATCTCAATTTAAAAAACCTTGAAATTATGGGCAGCTTTTATATGAAAATGAATCCTGGCAACTACGGGACTCAGCCCAGTGGGCCGGGTGTCGTGCCCGGCAGCGGTGGGAGCAAGGTCCCTGCGGTCGTCGTCTCACGACCAAGAAATCACGCACATCACACGCAGCAAGAAATGGAGAGGGTGGGTGTAGACATCGTGGGTCTGGGCGAAGTAAGACATAAAGATAGCGGGGACTACTGGAGCGATGGCTATAGAGTGATATGTAGCGGAGGGAATGAAATCCAGAGTGGGTTTGCATTCATAATGAACAGAAAACTTGGTAGAAAAGTAGTGTACGCAGAACAGGTGAGTATAGGATAATAGTCGTGGAATTAAAGACAGATCCAATGAATTCAATTATAATCCAGGTTTATATTCCTAACTCTAACCATAGAGAGGAGGAGGGAGATGGTGTATACGATAAGCTAGAGTAAATAATTGGTAGTATGTATACCTGGGAGTAAGCACTTAGTAGTAATGGGGGATTGGACCGCGCCGTGGTGGGTGAAGGATGAGATGGGCGGGAGGTGGGCGACTACAGGCTAGGAAGGATAAATGACCGCGGCAAGAAAGCTTTGGAGTTTTGCCGGAAAAAAAACTAGTGATTACAAATATGTACATGGTTCAGACATCATTTTCGTCGTAGCTACACTTGGAAGAAGCCGGGAAACACAGATAGGTTCCAGATAGATTATATTATGATTCGTCGCAGATACAGAAATAGTGTTAAACACGCATACTTATCCAGGAGCTGATTCAGACTCAGATCACAACTTATAAGTTATGAAATAGCGGGTAAAACTCAAAAAGATAAGAAGGGTATGGAGGGTACGGAGGTGGAATACAGAGGTATTAACTGGGGCAATGAAGAAGAAGTATCAAGAGAAAGTTGATGAAATCATGGGTACGGATAAAAGAGTGAGATCAGTGGAAGATGAATGGGGAAGTTTGAAAAACGGAATTGTAGAAGCCGCGGAAGAAACGTCAGTCCAGTCAGTTCAACTAAAATTAGAAAACCGTGGTTCACGAAGGAGATGACAATGGATATGCAGGAGAGAAGGAAATGGAAGAGCGTAAACTCAGAGCTGGGCAAGAGAAAATACCGAGAATTAAACAACAGGCTTAAAAGAGAAACAACGAAAGCAAGAGAGGCGTGGTGGAGAGAACAAATCGACTCGTTAGAGAAATACCAAAAAGAGGTAAGAGCAGATGCATTATATAGGAAAGTTAAGGAACTGACGGATAGTTACAAGGGAAGGGGAATTACAACGATAACAGCAAATACAGGAAGGTGATCATAGAACCAAAAGAGATCCAGGAGAGGTGGAAGGAGTATGTTTGAAGAGCTGTATGTTAAAGAAATAAGGCCCAATAGGTTTTATGTAGAAAGGGAAGACGATATCGACAGAGATGGCATCGGACAAAGTATCCTAGATAGGGAAATCGAAAGAGCTCTACGAGATATGAAAAGGAATAAGGCAGTGGGGATAAATAACATACCTGCAGAGTTTCTAAAGAGTATGGGGAAGAAGGGAAGAGGAAAACTTTTTGCGCTTATTCGTAGGATTTATGAGGATGAAGTGAGACCGGAAGACTTCGCGAAGACAATATTAATTCCAATACCGAAGAAGAGCAAGGCAAAAACGTGTGAAGACTATAGGACAATAAGCTTAATATCCCAACCGGCCAAAGTAGTTCTGAGAATTATAAATATAAGGCTATAGAAGAAGGCTAATGAACACCTGGGTGACGACTAGTTCGGGCTTAGGCGAGGGACGGGAACGCGAGACGCTATAGCGGTGATGACGACGCTAGAAAAAGAAACGTGGAGTAAGGGCAGGATATTTTTGCTGGATACCAGCTGGAGTGAAATCCTCCTATCAAGTACCGCAGAACTGACAATTATTGCACATCCACCGGGAGATCTGGATGGTGGAGTGTGAAAGCTGAAAAAGAAGGACGTGTCTGAGGAAGGTAGCTCGCGCATAAGGAGCTCACCACGAGTGACGGGGTAGAGAAGTTTGGTTTAATGAGTGCGAAGGGGAATCATCTCCTAGTCATTGTATAGTCGAGAATCCACGTCGTGTGAAGTTTAATAGATGTGTTGGAGAGGATGCCAAAGGCTGACACCCAGTATTGCAGTACTGAAAGAGGTCTAGCTGCACGGCGACAGGATGTGAGGTTTACCTGTTTGTCAATTTTACCCAATGGATATATGTATAATATATGTAAGTATCATTACGAAGGGTAATTTTGTACACAGTGTTGTGTGTTAAGTGAAAAGGCTCCAAAGTGATAGGGAATGTAAGCCAAATTAAAGGAGCCCAGGAGAGAAGATAGTGATGGGTAACTGCGCAATTATTCTGAAATATAACTCTCCCCAGGTGCAAAAAAATTCTTGTATAAATTTTTGCGTAATTTTATTATTTATCACTTTTTATCTAAGGGGTAAAATTGTTTAAAAATTATATGAGTAATTGTCATTTGATTTTACTTTAAAATACGAATTGATGAACTTTTTTTAAATAAAACACGAAAACATATTTTAGCACCTATGGTGCCTGGGAGTAAAACCATATTTCAAATCGCCAATACACGGTGGGAGCAGTCTGCTGTGGCGATCGCTTATAGACGATGGGAGCAGTTAAAGGTTTAAATTTTATCCACATTATGTATCAATGTTAAATGTTATACATATTAAATTAATATGAATAAATGTGGTGTTTTGTGAAAGTGAATGTGAGATGTTCATAATTTAGACGAGCAGCTAGGGCATTGGGCGACTTCATAAGTCAGTTGGAGTGGCTTAACTAGCGACATTTCCTATTAAGTAGCAAACAAACCAAAAAAAGCTTTACAGGGACTAACAGGGAAGGTCACGGTTCGTGCACGGCCGATTTCTAGAGTAAATTTATTCATGGCCTATGCCAATTACACATTAATTATACACATGGATCGACATTTTCTGGAGAACTTCTGCCGTCAGTGTTCATGTGCTTACAGGAACCCTCAAAGGATTCAAGCCCAAGAATCAAGCGAGCTAAAGATGAAGCAGTTACGTTATTCAAATATAAATATGACATCCACCGGGTCAGAAAATCATACATCGAGTCATATGTTTATTTTTAGATTTAAGTGAAATATATATTTCATTTCGCGGCTTCCATATACAGCAAAAAATTTACATTCCTGCCAACAAAAATCCATGCTTTTGGTCTAAATTAAAGCGTGCGTCGATATTCAAATCAATGATTCTGTATGCCTGTCTAGTTTTCATCACAACTGTCAGATATAATGGAAGGTTTTTGATTTGTACAGTAGTTTATTTTTTCTGAAAACATATTAAAAAGCAAAGGTAATGTGGGAAGCATATTTTTGCAAGGTGCTCAGTATGCATATAAAACTAATGTGCTCGCTGCTCCAATAGCAATCATCACTCCAGTAAATGCGAGAAATAAAACGTATTGTAATAACATATAGACGATAAATGAACAGAGATTTGGCAAATAAAACTAAAGAAATTAAAAAACCTACTATGCAAAGTATGGCACATTGGAGTACACTGTAACAATCAATAATAAATTTTTGTTTTAAGGCTTTCGCAGCTTTTCTTATCCATGTAGTTTGATGTTTTCAGGGAATGCTGCGTTTTGTTCATTTTGAAAACTCAACGTTTCGCTTCTCTTACTGGAAGCGTCATCAGGAGAATGAGTGTTTCCGATGGTGTTGCTCTTTCCCCGATCTTTTGGGGGATGGCGGTGATGGTCCACTCCTGGTGCTTCATCGCAGGGTATCCTTGTTGGGGTATTCCAAAGCCCTTGCCTCATTTTTTTTTGGGAATCCTGGTCCTTATAAGATCATCTTATCTTTATGTTGTCTATATCATCTTGTCCTTATGCCTTTTCATCTAAGGTGATCGGTTGGTGCTTGTAGTCTTCGTTGAAATTTTGATGCTTCTCTTCGCGGTTGGGTGTTGTCTTCGCCGGTGGATGCGATGGGGAGAGGGAATCTCTCCCACGGTAGAATTTCTCTTGATCCCAGTCCTTGGATTTCTTGATATGCTGATTCCTTGGAGTTTCTGTAGAATTTCTTGGCCCTTGATCTAAGGGTTTCTTCTAGTTGTGGAGTTGTGAAGAGGAATTGAAGCGCTTCATTTGGAATTTTCCAGCCGTATCCAAGCGTGGCTCTGATGTTTCGTCTGTCCAAAGTGTTTGTTTTTCGCTCTCTTCGACATGATTCCGCTCCATGCCGGGGAGGCGTAGAGTTACGCGGGCCGAAGTATTCCGTTGAGGTGACGTGAGGAGACGTTGAGGAGATGAGTGTTTACCGCCTTTAGTTCGCTCTTATATAGCATTGATGTCCGTTGCACCATTGTTGGGCCGATTTGAATCTTTTTCGGAAGACGTTAGCCGTTGGGCTTTTGCAGGAGCCAAGAACCCTTTCCAAACCCTGCTAAGGATATATCCATCCTCCCTATTAAAGTTTTTTGGCCTTTTGGCTATTTCTATGGCCTCAGGTATTAAGCGCGGATGATATTCTTGCGTCTTGGCCAGGCCCGTGTTTGGTCGAACATTATTTTATGTCCAGGGCTAGAGGCGGAATGTTCGGCAACCGCTGATGAGTCCCATTTATGTTGCTCTATCGCTCTCTTGTGCTCTTTAAGCCTTTGAGAGATAGCTCGTTTACTCTGCCCCACATAGCTTCTGCCGCAGCGGCAGGGAACCTCATACACTCCCATACACTGCCCAACAATGGTGCAACGGACATCGATGCAATATAAGTGCAAACTAAAACCGGTATGAGTTCATTCTCCTGATGACGCTTCCAGTAAGAGATGCGAAACGTTGAGTTTTCAAAATGAACAAAACGCAGCATTCCCCAAAAACATCTAACTACGATCAATAGTAAAGTATCGCAGTAAATTGCGTAAAAATTAAAAACTTAAAATGAAAATGAAGTATGTTTCCCATACAAACAAAATATTACCTGCTGGATGGGCATTATTAAATCCATGCCCTAATCCTTAAAACTTCGCCTGAATTGGCATTTTAATGAATTATTTTCTATGTGCGATTTGCTTTAACATTGTCACACGCAAGAGAATTTCTTTTCGACGAAAATTTTGCTATTTTTCCTGAAAACGCGATGAGAAGCAAACGTAGCTGCGGGGGGCAGTTTTGCAAAATCCCCGAAATTAATATAACACTGATTTGTTTTCATTGCTATTGCAATAATTATCACTCTTTCTAATGCGAGAATAAATACGAAATGTAATAATTGACGAAGACTCAAGGATTTATAGATATGAGAAAATAATTACGTATGTAAAAAAAGGGGATTAGAAGCTGAGATGTCTCATACGGGAGACGGAAAAATGGAAGTGATGGAATAGAAATGTTTCAACAATAACAATAATATCTGCCAAGGAAAAATCCTAATGCCTATTTCTAATTAGTCATTATCTGCCTTAAATATAGACGGATTAATTATTTCAACAAAACCACAATGGACACAACAATTCAATGAAATTAATAGATGACGCAGGGGTGGCAAAATTCACTGAATGAAGAATAAAAAAAAACACTTCACTGTTTAGACATTCACTGGGACGTAGGCAGACACAATTAAAAGACAAGAGAAATTCACCTAGTCACAAACGTTCGGCTCTTATATACTAATCATTAGCATTAGATAGGCGTATCATAGTATAGCATTAGATATTAGTATCAACTCAATCTCTTACCTACAAGGTCGAAGTATGAGGTGTAATGACAAACCAGGCAATAGGTTCTATATTATATTTTAAAAATGTATAATGTTAGCTATAATTATTTTTCTGAACGTGTCGTCGATTGACTACGATATTCTATATCCATAAAGTTAATGATTCGCATCGGAAGTTAACAGTTCCTTCAAAAAATAGAACCTACAATGAAGAATCAAATAAATATCTTACATTTTCAGCTTTTTCTGACAACTAATTGATGGGCATCAAGAAAACGCAATAAATGAGACGTTAACAAGCTCGATTATGAGTCAATCAATCGTTTTCGAAGAGCAAGCAAAATAAAAGGAAGAAATTGGAAACTTACATTTTACCGCTCCACAATAACGCTGGTTCCATTGGCTGTTACGGGGTTACGGCTGTTTCTGTTTCTCGTAACCATGGTAATCATCATGGTAATGGTATCAATGCGCATATGTAGCACATGACAATTGAAAGAGGTGTAAATAATGCCGGGGAAAGGTGAAATCGAGAAATCCGCAGACTGTGTTCTTCGAAAGATTTACCTGGCATAATTATGCAACTACGTTTTCTTTTTGAATAACTTTAACTCTCTACCAAAATAACGTGGATTAATCATCTTGACGTTTTCATTTGTTTTTAGCTACTGGTTTTGAGAAAAATGATATTTTTAAGCAAGAACACTGTGTTCTTGGTTTTAAGTTTCTTTTGGATCTAAGAAGTAAATTTCGTTGCTTTTATCTCAGTTATGGTAACGATCCTGGTAAGTTTTCTACTTCATTCAATTTTCTAGTACATATTTGGCTATCGTGCGGGAGTGACTGAAGTAGATGCGTTACTCTAAAGGCAATTACCTTTTAAGAACGTAAGAACTATCAATGGAATTCCATAAGTTGTTTCCATCGTAATCCCAACGATATTTTCTTAGAAAAGCTTATACATACCAGTTTTTCTAAATAGAAAGTGCGAGAGGGAAAATTGCCTGTTAATAAAATCCGGCCTTGCCCCGAGAGCCATCCTACGCCGCCAATAGCCCATGGCCAACGAAGGAGCCATCCACCGACCAACTCACCCAGACCTACCCCATCCCCCCTGACTGCCCACACACCCCGGTTCAACCTCAATCCGGCGAGGTTAACCTCGCTGCCTTACCTCGTTCCTCTCGCTACCCTCCTACATGGTCGAGGGCGTATCTTATTGGGTGCCGGCAATTCCATCTCGCTGGAAGACCAATCGCCTCCGCAGGCCCACAGGGGTCGGGTTGATGTGGAAGTTAGACTGGATACTTCCCACACCTGAGGGTCTGTTTCCCGGCAGTGACAAATTTGTCTGTGAATCCCAATCCCTGCCAGGGTGCCAAATGTGGTGAGCTCTTCAGTACTCTTGTTTGTCGAATGGGACATTAAACCGTGGTCCCCTAGGTGCTTTTAGTTAAGATCAGGCTAATGCCAACGCCTGGTTTCTCTCCACCCTTCTTCCCATTTCCCTGATCAATCCTTCCCTTACCAACCAATCCACTTGTACATTGCACTTACCCACTATGGTGCAAATTACCACAGTTGACAGTCGCCTACTCTAGTAACCAACCAACCAAAGCATCACTACCACTGCCACTCTCATCCAGCCTGAGGTACTCTTAGTGTACCACTGCTCAGGATGCAGGACATCGAGATGCCTCAGGGACCTGCCTTTTCCTTCCTAATGCATCCCTACTTGATTCCAAATCCTTTTTCCCTGCCCTACTTGCTTGGTAAAATAAACCCACATCATCCACTTGCACTCCCTATATAGACAACAAGACCACCTCTCTTCCCTTTCTTTGCTAGAGAAGAGGAAGGTACTCATGGTATAGTAATTGATTTAATTTATACTTCACTTCACTTAGTGATTCAACCCGAAGATTGATTTGGATAGTTGAGGGTAGAGCTCACCCCGGACTAAGCCACAGGCGTGTGAATTTCACACATTCAGGGTAGGGGGGCCAGTTCCTTTCCCTGGGCCACCTCGCACTCCGAGGATTTTTGTTCGGGGGCGTTCAAAGGCTTCACCCGGATTTGAACCTGGGACCCTTTGATCAGTAGCCAAGCGCTCTACCCACTAGGCCACCACGCTCCCACTTGGGTTTGTAATAATTTGGCTTAAATTCACTTGCATGAGATGTGATGGAAAAAATATAGAACAAACAAGTTTTTATTTACACCTGCAGCATTTAAATACATAGGTAATAAAGTTTCAATTTACAAAAACATTTTTATTCTTCATAGTAAGGGTGCCTTTCAGCTCATCAGTGAAAGATGTAGTGGCTTAGATGTTAGAAAGGGTAATCATTACCAAGATAGTTAGTAAATATATATACACTCCGGTAATATTTTCCTACAACTTTTGTATTTTAAGTTTTTCTGCGCAACTCAATTCCCGTGATACAGACTGATTTTTACTGATTAGCCAGAAAGGCACATTTGACCTTAAAATGAGATGAAATTCAATTCATGACGAACAATTTTTCATATATCTAATTATTTGGTTGCAAAAGTTAAAATAAAAATGCAATTCGGAAGACGGACGTTCGTCCACCCACTGAAGGATCGACTCAAGAGTGGTGCACTCTTTCCACTTTCCACCGCTTGGAAGGGGGAGAGAGAAGTCTCAATCTCTTGCACACAGCCAGGCGAGGGTAGTTTGTATTTGACAACCGCCTGCAGGTCTCTACCGCCTCCCAAGAGCTGTAGTCGTACAAGCGTGCGTCAGCTACCTTCAGAGATGCACAACGTGCGTCTCAGAAGTTATATTACGTGATTTGGCGGATTTCAGATTCTTCACAATGAGTGTTACACGTTGTGACTATGAATTTAAATTCTTTCTCGCAGACTTGAAATATTTGCATAGAGAAACTAAGAGGTGATAGCTTTTTTACGATCTTTTATGACTTAAAGTTTGTGATAAAAAGGCATTGTTTTAAGAATGCTTTGACTAATAAGGACCAAATATGGTTTTAAAGCATTGCCAAAGACCACAAAAGTTAGGGGGGAAATAAATATTTTTTTCGTGATTTCTTAAAAAGGTTCGATGTTAAGAAGCTCGATATTTCGAAGTGCTGATTTTTTGGTCCCGCTGACTTCGTATTGTCGAGTTTCTACTGTATACAGTTTATAGTTTCTACTTGTTTTCTTTATAGTCACACTTGTGACAAAGTTTTTATATATTTGTGTTCACGCTCGTGAAAGCTTCCAATTACATATATATATATGTATGTATGTACTTGTTGGTATGTAGCATTATGTATATATGTATATGTGAAACAGAAAAATTATCCCAAAAGGGCATTTGTTCCCACCATCACTATTAAAAAGTAAGCAAATAAAGTACTGAGAATAAATCAGCACAAAAAACTGAAAGCCAAGCTCAAAGATTTTACCAAGGTACATGCCTCATTCCATCGTTGATTTTTTACCATGATATTAAAATTGCCCCATGAAGAAGCAACTAAACCAACACCATCTGTCAAGGAAACCATCATCCAAAGATACCTTCACTGATTGGCAGAGCACCTATATCACAGGTTGCAAGTCAATGATAATTGGATCCAGAAAATATGAAAAACATGTCCACTAAAAGAAAAAACTATTTCATGGACTGGCAAGCCTAAGTGTTCACATGGAATGGATTCTGGGCAGTGAAGGCACCTTTATGCTCCACCCACAGGGAATGCAATTATGCCTGTACATTTGAATAACCTCACCATAATTACCAGAAATAAATATATACCCACTACATGATAATTTTCATGCATATTTCTCTTTTTGTGAGGATCTAAATCAATGTCATTATTTCCCAACATAAGTATACATATACACATGTATGCAGAAATTTCTTGAAATGATCATAAGGGCATCAAGGCAAACACATCATTATGTATTATAAATCCCAATTGCAAGATGGCCAAATATTTCATTTTCACTGGTTTTGTTACGAAGTCTTAGGGTTACATGGTGAGGGTAATGACGAGTCAAGATACATATTTCAGTCTCCAATTATTTAAGAGTTTATAATTCTATGCACAATAAATTTTTGTATCTACAGGTGTTCATCTCATGGCAATACCTCATTGCAAAATGTGGAACACATCAACTATACACATAAGCATGTAGATTTTTGCTCCCGAGAACCTTACTGACGAAATTACGAAGTTATTCTGTTGTAGAGTTCACTTTACAATTTTTTTACCAAGCAAGCAAGCAACCAAATGGGATGGATTTACGCAACAACGCCATGATCCCAAATTTATTTGGTACTAGTCATGAAACAAAATACAATCAACCTACTTCCTCGACTCTTACCCATGAAGAGTAACCATACTGGCCATGTGTTGAAATGTTTGTCCTGAAAAAGCCACCGTGCTTGATGACTTCGAATCAAAAACGCGAGATATATCTAGCATGAAATTTTTATACTTGAAGATACAGAGAATGTTATGTCCCATAAAGATCAATCCATATCTAACAATTAAGCAGGAAACAGTAGTCTTGAGAATTACTTTCTGTTGCAGTAAGTCTACATTCATTGATATAAATACGTGATGTTATATGGCTGAATGTTGGTCTCTGGATGAGAAAGATAGTCTGCGCTGCTTAAAACTATTTATGACAAACCAAGTTTGAAAATAAATAGTGGTTAATACATGTGGTTAAATTAAAAATTCACCTAACAACATGAGATTTACCTGCTTAGCTCAAATCTAAGGTGAAAGGCAGTTCAAAACAGAACCACCAGTAAATACCCACATAAAAGTATAACCATTAAAACAATGATTCATTCAACAACAATATTAATAACTGATATTATTAAGATACAAGGTTACATACTCTTGTCATTTCAGCGAATGACCAAGGAATCTTTCAGCAAATAACCAAGGGATGCTATGTGTTAACAAATGATTTCCTGTAAAATTTTAACATATCTGAAAGTATAAAGAAGACAGCAATCGCAAATGTTTTGCCTTTCACCAGAAATCTGAAACAACACTGGGAGCATGGAGAATCTACATGCATGTTCTCAATCTAAAGTCTACACTGAATGAAGAACAATCTTTCTTGAAGTCATAAATCATTGCATCAAGCCGTAACAATGTTGTTCACATACGATGATACAAATATAACATAGAATGAAAACAAGCACACCACTCTATGAAATACTAAAAAACACTGAAAATTATGGAATGAATTAAGCTCCATTTTCATTTTAATAATATCCTTCCCTAAAATAATCACATCATTCGGAGACGACAATATCACTAGCAGTTAGAGTTAACATCAATGTTTTCAAAAATGATGTTCGTTTACACACTCCCAATACAATTTCTTGAATAAATTATAGCAATTTACAAAAGCATTACATTCATTCCACCACTTATTCTAATAATATTAAAACTTTCAAGAGACATTCCAAGAGTATTTCAGCAATGTATGTACAAAAATATGAAAGCCATAAGATGATTTTTTAAAAATTTTAGATAAAAATCACAGAAAGTCTCACTTAAGATTTAATTCAGGAAAATATAGTCTTCATAATAGCTAGGGATATACACTTTCATGAGATCATTTAAAATAAGGCAATTTTGGATATTCCACATGCACATCATCCCCGTATTCAGCAAATAAATTCAAATCCTCTTGATCATTGCCACCCTTTCCAAGTACATCCACAGGTAAGGGAATAATAGCTACTTTCACAGAAGTCAAATGCAGTCATTTACCACATGTTTAACTTCTATCATCTGCTCAGGAACAACTCATCTCTGTTGGTAGAGAATCCTCGAATGATCATATATATTCCTCCAATTATGATTAACATGGCTGGAACTCCCAATCCAATGCTTATGACTAGAATAACCAGCAGGGAGAACTCTTCCTCCAATGGATAGCCATAACCTACAAGAAAGGTCCTGAAATAAAGCACAATAAAACATGTGTAGCAATTTGCATATTCTTATACCGAAGTGATGAAATTCAACATGATACAAATTGACTACAATTGCACACAAGTAGGCTCAATTCCATGATGGAGGTGTTATGTCTATTTATATTCATATATATAGGCTCTAGAGCAGTGGTTCCCAACCCTCTGTGGACCACTCACCCTGAAATTAAATCATGTACGGAACACCATACCCCCTATCAGTAGTAACCCTTCCTCGGCGCCTTTCCCTTGACCAAATTCATGAGTTGATTAAGTGAAACAGTTTTTTAGAACACATTATTTATTTATTATGTATGTATTACTATTAATTAGTGTAAAGTACAACTTAATAACCCATCTTGTTCAACACACATCACTTTCAAAATCCCCATTTATTGGTAACTTTTCTATATGTCCTGTGGACCACTACCGAGGCTCTTGCGAACCACCTGTGGTCCGCAGACCACCGGTTGGGAACCACTGCTCTAGAGTGTAACATGAGGTGATAGGTACCATAATATTATGATACAGTGAGCATGCAAAGATATTAAACAGCCCTTCATATTTTATTAAAAATAGAGAGATTAATCCTTTCTTGCCTAATTTATTGTCAGAAATAAGATCAGGTAAGAATAGCAAAGCCACGAAAGAAAACAATGTATGTATTTATATTATGCATCCAAAGGTACATAAATTTCAGTCTTTTGCAATTATCCCTTAGTACAATTGTCTTTCATTATTATCATTAATATCTTGGTGGAGCCCTTTGTGTAGTACCTATTGCTTTCATAGTACACATTTAATCACTGGGTGCCGGGCCTCGATGGTGGTCAGGAGGAGAGTGGACAGTCGCAAGTTGGGTTACAATCTTTGTTTGGGGCAGTGACTATGACTCTTAGCCTGGGCCAGATCAAGGATATGACTGGCCAGACACACCCAGACTTATGCATGGTGCTTATTTTGCTTGAGGTGCAGAAAGGATATTGACACCCTTGTCTTGAAAACAATCACCGATTTTTGCTTGGTTTAAGGACTCATCAGTGAGGCTAGCATTTACATTGCATGATCCATGAGCAAGGACATTTATCGTCACCGAAAATCAGTTCATTTTTTTGTGATGTGGTTGTGCATTGCACAATGACTGTGAGAGAGATATGGATCTAGAAACAACACTTGCCACCAGAATATTTCTTTCAAGATAAATTTCGACTATGGATATGCAACAAGTCAGCACCAAATTTCATATTTTATTTACAGACTGCAACATTGCAAGAATTTTGCAACAAAAACCATTCCCCTGGGCCGTGATTTGAACTGAGTTACACATCTAAGTTAATGGTTTATCCCATTGAAATTCTCGCATTTATGTGCACATTAGTGGATGACCACGCTTAAGTTAACGTTGCGATATTCCCCAAGGTTTATTTTCCATTTTTTTTATACAATTCTACAGCAATGCTAAATATTTACCTCATATTTTTATAATTTGAATTTATATTTATACAGTTGGTATGCTGCCTGAATTTCTGAAGCATTTACTCTGAATATTGTTTATGACAGATATGTATCTAAGGGCAACTTTTTTAAATTCGTCAATCATAAAACTTACTGCCATAATTCAAAATAATGAATATAATCGATTTGACCATGAAATTCATTTTTTTAACTCCTTTGTATTTTATATATTTCAAGGCAAGCTGTGTAATGACACCCTTTCATTCATAAGTCACTCTTCTATGAATACCTGCCTGCCAACTTTCATCAAAATCTGAGGCCCGCCTATTGAATGCTCCCCTTTTAGAATTAATGTCAGTTTTTGAGCATATTCTAAATTTTTGAAGTTTCTATGACTTGTTTAATTTTCAGCTCACCAAAATTTACAACAGTGATGCATAATATGTATTCACTTAATAACAGTCATGTGCAAAAACTAATACTTATTAACCTGGGATTATAACAAATACATACCATGTTGTGTAATTATACTTTTTATAGAAACCATCCTGGGTGGTCCCAAATGATACTTTAGTCGACTGTACAAGGTAATTGTCCACCATATGACCATAAAAAGCATGCAGAAGAGTTCCATTTAATGTAGACATAGGGTCTGTGACATTTTCCACATGATAATTATTCACTTCTGTGGAGTTATTAATATCCCTTGACTCAGATGTGTAAGAAACTCTTCTCCACAGCAACCAACCTCCACCTTTACTTTCCTCAGAGGCAGACGGCGAAACTAAGTCATTAACCTGAAAGCAAAATTACTCGGCATGAGAAACTGTGAAAAGCAAAACTGAAACTAATCAGAAACAGAAATTCAAGGAACACTATGCATTGATTCATGCAAGATAAGTTGCAACTAAAGTGGCTTTAAATGAGTTGGACTGGTTGGTTGGTTATTTGGAGGAGGCAACAGTACTAGTCAAGGTTTAACATCCTATCCAATGGACTGAGTACAGCACCATAAGGGCCCTTCACAGGGCACCCAAGTAGGGACAAGGATTCCAAAATCTCCATTGCCGGAGTTTAAATCCAGACCCTCAGGATGGAAAGCCATTATTTCAGCCACCACTAGTTAGAATTCAGTTACACTGAAGAAGGTCATTCCCTCTTGGGAAAGGATTATGTATATGATATTAGCCTGAACACCTGTCATCATCAGTAGTCACCAATCCAAAGATTGGTTTGCAGCAGCTCTCCACTTCAATCACCTCTCTGCCAGCCACTTCATTCCAACATACATAATTATTTACTTTGAAGTTCTTCATGACTTACTTGATGTATTCCATTTTTGGTCTTCCCCTATAATTCTTCCCATTTCTCCTTCCAGTATCGTTTTCATCAGTTTCATGCGTCCAATACGTTTGTCTCTCCTTCTTTGTAGAGTGTTCATTATGCTTCTTTTCCCGCCAGATCTTCGCAGGACTTCTTCGTTAGTGATTCTCTCCATCCATTTCATCTTCATCATCCTTCAGTAACACCACACCTCCAATGCTTCCAATCTCCTTTGCTCTGATGCTGTTATTTTCCATGCTTCACTGTCATACAAGAGCATGCTCCAAATGTATGTTTTAATCAATTGCTTCCTATCTTCCAGGATTTTGTTAGCAATTGTCAGCAGATTCCTCTTCTGGTATAATGCCTTTTTTGCTTGGGCATCCCAATGTCTTTCCCATTCCCATCACAATGTCTTCCTTGCTTCTTCCATCACTGGTGATCCTGCTTCCCGAATAACAAAATTCTTCCACTGGTGCCAGTTTTTGCTCCCCAAATTTAATGGTGATTCTGTCTTCTTGATTTCTTCCACAATTCATGACCTTGGTTACCTTAACATTAACCTTCAGGTTGTATTTCTGCAGGTTTTGTTCATACAGTTGAGCATTCTCATCAGATCTTTCTTCTTGGTTATAACTTCGATGTCATCAAAGGATAGCATGCTGATTTTTTCTCCATTCCATTTTATTCCGGTTTTTAATTTTTCCTTTATTTCATTTATGGCTTTTCCAATGCATATATTGAAGATCATTGGTGACAATGCACATCCTTGTCATACTCCTTTAATCACTTCTGCTTCCTCTGCATTTTTGCCACATTAATCACTGCCAGATGTTCCTCATACAGTCTGAATATTGCTTTTCTGTCATAAAATGACACTCCTTTGATCTTCAATGAAGTCCAAATTCTTTTCCAATCCACATTGTCATATGCTCTCTCTAAGTCGATGAAGCAAACAGATGTGGGTTGGTCCTTTTAGAATCCCCGTCTGTTATGATGTCTCAGGACTAAAATAACTTCCCTCATTTCCCTACTTTTCCTGAAACTGAATTGGTCTACAACCAGGAATTCTTCCATCTACTGTTTCTTCTTCCAGTGAATGATTCTAGTCAATTTTCTATGCATGTGCAGTAAGGCTAATTGTTCTAAAGTCTTCACATCTCTCGGCTCTTTTCTTCTTCGGGACAGGGATGATTATAAACATATTGGAGAAACAGTTGAAGAGCTGCTTCTCCTAATGATAATAAGCTGGTGGTTTCCTGTTGCTATCCACCATGCAGTACTACATCTGCTTAGATAAATACCTCACTGTACCTGTAGCATAAGGAGTGTTGCTATATTGACCCATGCAGTCTGTACCTTCACTCATTTGAAGGAGGGCTACTGCCCCCTCCTCTGAGTTACTGACTACTTATTAGTTAGCGGCAGCCATCTGAAAAGTCACGGTATCTTCACAGGTTTTCATAGAATTTTTGAGCCGTATTCCCCAAGAATGACCACCTACACCCTCTAGATACTGCTTATTCCTCAGCTAACCTCGATATCTAAAGGTCAACCCACCATCCGCAACCTGGTGGATGCATTTGGTAGCAGTGCGCTAGCCCCAAGTATTGGGCCTTAAGAAGTAACAAAATTGACAGAATTTGAAAACAACATACCGTAAAAACCCCTGGAGTATGTTCATCATCCAAACTTTTGCGGGTGAGTATTTTAAAAGTTTTGTTCCCTTTTTTCTCTTGACTTAATAATGTCAGTTCAAATGCAAACCTTGAACTTGTGTAATTAGGATTGGTACTCAAGTTGTTAATGACAATATCCATCTGGCTGGAGTTTGATGAGTGGAAGAGATGAGGAAGTACTTGCCCATGCTCCTTGTCTCCATATGAGGTCACCTGTAAGCAAATTATGATGTAAAAGAGAAGAGAGCAAGTGAATACATATAACAAATTACATCTGATATTTCAAAGTGTTCTCATTACACACATTAAAAATGAGCCAGACTGTGACAATGCAAATAAATTTCACAGACTTATCCAAATAGTTTCATTAAATCTCCTCATAAAGCACTTAAAATCTAATAGAAATTGTAGTTTTCAAAGGAAATGAAATTCCTGGGCTGAGAATAATTGGGTCATTGCCTACAATTGATTATAGGCATCCTCGTATATTATTGTGCACAACCCAATACCATTCACATCAACAAACACCTTTTTGGAGAGGTTCTCAAGTGCAAAAGTTACTCTGTTTTTCGTGCGGTTTTCATCACATAGCTGTTGCCCTGGGTCAACAACCATCAGTTAGCCCCTGAGAGGCCATCTCACTCTTGATTGTGCTGACTTTCACGTGTAAGAAACCATAATCACTGATAAATCCCCCACTGGTGTTCAGGGTTTGGCACTTCTCCAACACCGTGGGGAAAAAAATGGAGCATTTTCAAATTCAACAAGTTTTCACTTAGCTTATCATAGTTCACTTCGTTGAGCAATGTGCCAACCACGGTAGCCAACTTAAGATACCTTGAGACCATAGCAACAAGAATTTGACAGATAGGGAAGAGAGTCACCTTTTCTAGTGTATCTCCTTTTTATTGGCAAGTCATCAGTTAGTAGCACCTGCATGTTCCAGAGAAACTCTCTCTGTATTTATCCAGAATGACTCTTTCAAGCAGAGGAAATTTTTCTCCATTGATAGTAGTACAACAAAATTCATCCCATGGGGTCCCAACCTAACACAGCCACATATTTGTTATACCATGCCACTAACTGGAGTTTCTCCTAGAGCTAACTCAAGGAATATAGCAAGGAGACCTGCCTCATGTTAGACCTCTAGTGCATGGGTGCTCCTAACACACAAACCTTTGACCACCTATACAGGCCCTTGTCATTCCTATTGGTTATAATCATTTCATTTTGTTCTTCTTTCAGTCCACGGAACCGAAATGAAAGAAGAATGAAAGTGGAATGATAATAACCATTCCAATTTGGGTTTTGACTAGGAAAAGTTTCATTCTTGCCATCCCCCTATGGTTCCAAATTTATTTCCAAGTAATTTTAAAAGCTCGCAGTGGTAGTTTTTTTAAGTTCTACAGCCTCGCATGTCACTTTGGGTTTAGCCATGGGGGTAGGGGTGCTGAATCAGGTGCGGGGTTCAAGAGTTCGAGTGATGGTGGGGGTTGCAAGGGTGGGGTGTGGGTGCAAAGTATGAATGCAGGAGCGGCTGAAGTGAGTGAGGTTGTGGAACACCAGTGCACGATTCAGGCATGAGACACTTGTTCCAGATGTGGGAATGAAACTCAGGTGCTGGACTTGAGATTGAGGCGTGGATGCAGGACTGTGAGAGCATTACCTGGATGTGGAGCTTAAGCACCGGGGGCTTATTTTGTAATCTCACCTTTTTAATGACTCTTTTCGGGAAGGCGGGAGACCCGATTCTCTCTCTTTAAAAAGATCGGCTCACGATCGGCCAATATTCATGGAAACAATGGTGGCTCCATTTCACGTTCCTAACGACAGGTGAGATGGAAGTAATGAAATGCGGAGCTAAATGAAACGGATCAAGAGTCGAAAGAGTGGATGAATCAAATAAATAGGCCAGCAGTTCATCACTTGAGAGCCGAAGATGGCTACGCTACCTGAGTGGCGGAGTTGAACTACGAAAAATTACATAATTTTCCACATTTTATGACATATTATCACTTAAGTGAGGTTATAAAATAACCCTCCAGAACTCAGGAGTTCTGAGAAGCAAAAAAGGTACCAAGGGGTGCACTATTAAATGAAAGCCAATCCAATAAGGTACAATATACCCCAAGTGAATTAACTTGTTTAATTTTTTGTTAACTCTAAGGCTTAGAATATGTTTCTATAGGTTACCCGATTTGTGGGACCTCTGAGTATGTAGGCATATTGTGCTTGGTCTTGTAAATGATTGGAGAAACTGACTGGGAGGTGAACAATGCCACAGATGGGGGTTGGAGTGAGTAACAAGAGGGCTTGGGGTACAGTTGGGTCTGAAGAGGGAAAAAAAAGCAGCAAGAGAGCACATAAATGGGTTTTCATGTCAAGTATTCGCATCGAGATTACTGGAGGACTCAGAAAGGGCTTCTATGATAATGAGTGAAAAGCAATCGTCATAGCATTTGCACCTCGGGTGTTCGTAGGTTGAGGAAAGTGGTGCAGGGTGGGCGGTGGGTTGAAGGGAGGGGCTAGTGGATTTCATAATGTCTCATTGGTTTGAGGAACGCTTATAAGAAACTTAGGTAGAAGGGGGTAAGAGGAGGGATGTAGAGGTATTGTTTTTAATGATAGGATATAGGTCTTTGAGTATGCTTTTGATTCTGTGTGCTCTGAGGAAGAATGTGATGACAAGGTTAAGTTGGTCATGTTGGTGGGTCTTGATCCAAGGGGTATGGCTTGTGGTGACTTGGCAGTGGGGGACAGGATTTCATTTAAAAAAGTTTTGTGGGGTACTTGCATTCTCTGAGTGAGCGAAAAAGACTTTCAGTATATTCTTGTCGAGAGGGGGCATTGTAACAGATCTGATGGCCACAAATAAAAAGGGAATAAAGGATGGAGCATTTGGTATGAGACAGGTGACACCTGATGAAATGGAGGTATTGGTCTTGTTATTGGTTTTTTGTGGATGGAGGTGATGAATTTACTTATCTTAATATGGATATTTATATCCAGGAATGTTATTAAGGAGTCAGAAATGGAAGTGGGAGGAAACTGAGAATGAAGAGTTTAATGTGAAAATGAAAGAAGATGAAGAATCACGGCCGTGAGGCCAGAGGACGAATATGTCACTGACATAGCGGGCCCAGAAGAGCTTGGTTTTTTTTAAGAAAGTGGTATCAAGATGGCCCAAGAACAGATTGGCATAATATGGTGCCATGCGAGTACCCATGGCGGTACCTTTTGTTTGAAGGAAAATTTTATTGTTAAAGGAGAAGGAATTTTTTGTCAATACATACAATTTCAGTCAGGTGGATGATAAAGTTTGTGGAGGGATGGCGTGATTTTGGGCATTGGGATACTTAAAACTTTAATGAATTATTCCCTTCATTGTGAGGAATGGACATTTCAAGGAGCTAACGTCTATAGTGGCCAGGAGTAGAGTGGTATGAATCTTTGAAGAAAGAGGGAAGAGATATGAGTAGGGGTTCTAGGCAATGGTCGACTAGTGCTGAGATGTGCTCTGTAGGAGAATTGATGTGGAGACCATTGGGAAACCAGTATTGCTGGTTTTGTGCAGTTTTGGGAGAATGTAAAAATGCCAAGTTTTGAAATTAGGAGATGAGAGAATGGAGATGTCAGAGGGTGACAGGCCTTCGTTTGGGCAGAATACCTTGAGGAATGAGAAGATTTCTTTATGAAAATCAGGATTTGCATCATGAGGAAGAGGGGTGTAGGAGAAGGAATCTTTTAGTTGCCAAACACCTTCAGCTATGAAGCTTTAATTGTAGATTTCAACTGTGGATCCCTTATCTGCCTTTGGTGATAATTATCTCATCGTTATTAATTTTTGTAGGGCAAGACATTTTGGACGAGTGAGATTTCTGGGTGGGTTTAAGAATTGGAGGTTAGATATTTTTGTGAGGAAGCATTTAATGAATATTTCTACAGGATGGTTTGAGGGAAGTGGCTCCGATTCACATTAGGACAGGGGACGGAATTTTGCAAGGGGATGGACAAAGTTGGAGGTCGGAGGATTTCATTGGGTTTTCCAGAATGCACACCACCGCAGATTCAAGCACAATTTCAGGGCATCTGTAATGATATTTAGGGGATTAACTGTAGGGGTGAGGGGGAAGGAAAGACCTTTATTTAGTACCACAAGGTCATCCCCGTCCAGTGAGAAGGATGAGAGGTTAATTACCTTGCGTTCCGCAGTGGGACTGGAATGGGGCTGGGGTATTAGCATCTTAGGGAGACGATGTGATATATATTTATAAAATAACCATCATAAAGGCTAAAATGAAAAATAACCATTGAAAATTACAGAGGGGGTCACCATAGATACTTTAAGCCTAGGAATTCACCCAATAAAAGAACTGAAGAAAATTACAAAATTAATTGTAAGATGGAGCAAATTTGAAAGACCACAAAATATCAGACAATACAAGGAAATTCCACATATGGAAGACTGGAATGGAGCAAAAATTAGGTAAAACTAGACTAGGTTTCAACTCTTTTAAATACCGTAATTTCAATACTTCCGTTGCGAATCCCATGACTTGACTTCATTTTCAAAATACTACTATGGTTTTGAATGTTGAGATTCACGAGCTCCCAGGAGAATTCATCCATGCTTATTGAAGTCTTGTTTTCACTGTTTACAGACATAATGGACCCAGTATCGTTGAGATCATTAAATTCCCAGACCTGAAAGGGAGGTACACGTGATAATTTATACTATGATCAGTATGGCTCAATCAGCCCTCAACTGCAACAAAAAATCTAGATCTCCATTAAGTGTGATCGTTTAATTATAATGCATTCAGGGCCAGAACATATTGGTAATAGCCAACAAAAACAATACAAGCCGCTAAATAAGAAATACCAAACACTTTCTTAGCAAGTAGGCCATTACCTGACCAAGGATGGTCAACAAACCTTATCAACTACCATCCCGAAAGAATATGTTGGAATTTCGGTAAAATTAAGATGCAAATCAGTCGTGTTCGACGGAAAGTCACTCCAAGAAATGGTCAGATTGGCACTTAAGGATGTAAAAGCGACAAGAACACTAGGCTTTCTCGTAAAATCCCACAAATAATGCAGAGAGTCATTTGTACTGTCAGCCCTTACGTAAAGTAACATAAGGCTATTACAATGGTCATCACAACCCGGATTTGTAGAGGTTGTCAGCTAAAAAATATCAAAATAAAAAAGAGATCAATGAGTTGAGTAATGGTCATCCTTGGATGACTCAGTTATGCATAGCACTCTAACATCTTTCAATATACCTTACGCTCCATTCCATCACAGGAGAATATGATTATTGCTAAAATTAACGTCGCAAACAATGTCATTGTGCCCGGATATTTAAACATCAACAACTGCCCCTTCACATCACCAATTGTTATCCGTGGACAGAACGACAAACTGCAGATTACTTCTTCATATGACACCACACACAAGTGAATGACACTGACTCCACCACAACACCAACAACACGAAATGAACGAATCAATGGATCCAATCGATTCGTTCTCGATGAACTCATTCTCGCGATTCGAGTGAAAGAATTTTAGCGAACGCAGCGTCACGCAGGCGAAGAGAGCGAACTATTTTCCCTGGTGCTCTTCGTTATTTACCGCCAATAGTTGAAGTTGCGGTGACTCCTGGCTGAAACAAGTACGTGCATTTGCATCTGCAAACGATTGATTTGCGTCGAAATGCATTTCTGCTCTTTCACTGTTGTCACTGTATTCATCGCTGGTTTTTAAAATTCCTTCTTGGATCTTCTGCAGCAATTAAAATTTAACGAAAAATACCTTGCTATTTTATTCCTTATAATCACCATTTAAGCGATTTTTTATTATTCGTAAATACAATGTGGAAGTAAAAATTTATTCCTTAGGTATGTTTTATTCTGAATTAGCACATGTACTTTTCTTGAAGTTTAAATTTGGGTTTGTGTGCTCTCAAAACTTTTTTCACATTGCCGTGGCCATTTAATTAGGAGATTTCATAACTCCCCTGAAAAAAATATTTCCTCAGTGGTGGGTAAGCGGAGTTTAAAGGAAGGAGACTATACTCCAATAAGGGTAGCGCTACCCTTCCCTTACACTCGCTAAAAACTCCTCGGCTTACCTTCCGCTTACCCTCGCCCTACACTCCATGGAGTGTAAGGGAAGGGCAGTGCAACCCTCGCCCTACACTTCATGGAGTGTAACGGAAGGGTAACGCTACCCTTCCTTTACATTCGCTGGAAACTTCTCGGCTTACCCTCGCCCTACACTCCGTGGAGTGTAAGGGAATATATATTTCATTGCACATTTCAATGCTAATCTCAGTATTTAGCTTTTCATGGCAGTTGGAAAAGGACCATGAACATAGAAAAATATTAAATTGAAGTGATTCCATTGCATTCCGGAACAATTATTTATTTTTATTATTAAACGGAAACTAAATTGTCCTCTAAAGCAGCATCATTTAGTTTTTGACAATTAAATCTGTAATTTAAGATTGAATCTGCAATATTATCGTCACCTAAAAGATCTCACCGTCGAAAAGATATCTTTTGTACTTTGACCAGGGGCTTTGACGTTTTCAGAACAACTGAACCAGCGCTATACTTCTTCGCTAGAAATTAGCGTACGTTCTCGGCCATTGTACTATGAGAAGCCTTTTGCATAAATTTCTCATACTCGCGGATGCACAATTAAGCACTAACTGGAGAAAAAGTATGAATAAAACTCAATGAATTTTCATGCGTCATGTGGATGAAGTTCGCCCTTTTTCTCCTCTTTTGGTGAGTTAACTCAGTCAGTCTCTCCCTGTTGCCCTTCCCCTTGGTTTCCACAACGAAAGTTGAGTTGTATTTTTTCCAGACACCTCATCCTCCTATGTCTCTAAGCCACTTGACTTTTGACCGCTCTCTTCTCCGGAGGGATGGAGAGTGAGGTTCGGTAAGGGTGGGAGGAATGGCGCTCCAATGGCTTCAATGGTTGCCACAAAGAGAGAAGGACCCACGCGCGGGGTTTCGAGGAAAAACTTTTCGAAGCTTTCCTTGCGAAACGGATGCATATTCGTGTGATGAGTCGTGTTTTGAGAACCGTAAAATCAACATCTTTGTGCTTTGCTCTGGAGTCTGAAATTCCATTGAAAATAATTAGTAGTTCCATTCATCAGATTTATCGCTTCAACAGCATCGCGAGTGAGTGTTCCGTGAGTTTTTTTCCAGAGAGGTTTCAGTCAGCAATTTTATTATATTTTCAAGGTAATTGGATGATAATTTCCTACAATAGGAGAAAACCAAGGACAATAAATGTATGAAAATTGTACACTACTAAAAATATTAGGTTTAATTTCGGTTCTTGCCGTAACTCGATACTGTTTATTGCAGGCTTGCTGTATTTCTCACGTGGTTGGTTTTACGTTCAGAGTTATCCATTTTCAGTGAAGGACCAGACGTGCGAAGGTATGGAAACGGGTGGCAGGAGCAGCTAATCTAAGAAATGGTTCGCAAAAGTTAGGTTTTGCCGAGACCACATTATCAGAGATGTCCCCGTCAAGAAAATAAAAACGTACTGGAACAAGCATTTCAAGCCGGAGGGCAGTAACGACTTGAGCATCCAAGAGCTGTATTCTGTTAAAACCCAGGAGTTTGATCCGGATGGCGAGGATAAGCGGTAATATACCCATATTGGTCGCCTGGTAGGTATGATTGCTTCGTTATTTCACGATTGTTAATGTTATTCAACAAGGAATTTCTGAGTTAAATTCTAGGTATTTTGGACTTCATTCTGCAAAAGCCGGTCCACAGTTTTTGTCTGTTGGGTGGTTGCTAATCATCTATAAGCCTTGTACCTGATGAACCTTTGGTAGAGCTTCCTCTTGTCCTTGATCATCCTTATTATTTCCTTCGGGAGGGGAGGATTGGATGGTACGATGGTGATGGTGGCAAGTTCCGTGATGGCGTGGAAGGTGGTCTTGATCTTTCCGATGACTGCGTCTGTTTCCCTTGTCGTAGTGGGCTGTGGGACGTCGCCTATGGCTGAGGCAATTAATACGTTTATATTTTTCCAGTCAGCCTTCTTGTTGTTCACTCTGGTAAAGGTTACACTCGTCGCCCATCGCGAGAGCTAGAACGGGAAGGAGAAGGGAAGGTGGTGGGAGGTGACGCAGTCCTCTACGGTGACGTCACCGAGGTATTGGGAGATGGAGGCTGAGCAGAGGGCAATTTCGGGAAAGAAGGAACCAACGCAACAGTTCCGGAGTGGATGAAGTTAGGGGTGGGTATGTCCAGTCTCATTATTGGGTTGCTGAGTATATAGTCCACCAGGTGTTAGCCTTTCAATGTTGTCATAGTGTCCCTGAAGGCCGTGTTCCTCTCGTTGAGATCACCTAGAAGGACAAAAGAGACTTTAGTGGAGAGCAGGTGGTCAAGGAGTTGGACGGGTAGTAGTCCCCAATTTCTGGAGTAAACCACGATAGCAGATAAGTATCTTCTTGCGTCCTACGACGATAGAGGCCCTGGAGCGCCTCGCTGCCGTTTTCGAGGCAGTTTGGGGGAATGTTATCGCTGCTTGCCGCGATGTTATTTCGTACAAGCAGGGAGATGCCACCGGAGTTTCTGCTAATCCTTGGTGTGGAGAAAACCTGGAAGTTGGAGAAGTTGATATTTAAGGAAGAACTAACCCTATTATGGAGATCGACCTAGTCCTTAACAGGTTCTCTAGCAGCGGCTTTTTTTCCGCATGGCACCATGGACATTTAAAAAGCATATTCTGGAGTACTTATCCATTCGCGACGTCTGCGTAGGTGCACCCATGGGGGCACGCCGGGCCGGGCCCCAAGCCACGGACTATCCGAGGATGTCCTTGGCTGCGGTGTCGAGGATCGCCCTCTCTGATGATATCCGCGGTTGGCTGCCATTGTGTATGACGCTCAGCACTGAAGCCAGGAGCTCCGCCTTGGTGACCGTGGCTTCCTGTAGGGGGGTTTGAGAAGGAGCGCGGTCAGTGTCGGGGTTATGGGCGGGCTGGGCCACGACCCCCGAGATACAGAAACCCCTGAGTCTATCAATGGTCGTGCCTGGGCCGGGATTCGAGGTGGCAAGGACCCCTTTGGTCACCGGTCCTAAGCGCGCCCTCACGATAATCGCGTCTCTGCCCCTGGGACTCGTAGTGCTGGGTGCGGTGGGGGCCACCGCACCGGTCCCTCGGCTGCGAGCGTTCCCGTGTTCGGGGGGGGGGGGGTGATTCAGGGGCTCGCAGGCAAATACTCTCCCTTCGAAGAAGAGCGAAGAGTCCCCCGCGAAGAGTCCCCCGCGAAGAGTCCCCCGCAGATGAATCTAGAGGCTGCCTCTGGCCGTTACGCCGCGGAGGTCCTCAAGGCAAGCGCTGGGTACCTCGACGCGCGCCATGCGTTGGGCTGAGTAAACCCGAAATTGGGTTCCACCGAGGTTGTGGGGGAA
This sequence comes from Pyrrhosoma nymphula, assembly GCA_963573305.1. NCBI lineage: Eukaryota > Metazoa > Arthropoda > Insecta > Odonata > Coenagrionidae > Pyrrhosoma > Pyrrhosoma nymphula. The sequence continues at coordinate 77,530,547 of OY754337.1, forward strand.
TGCCTGGAACCACTGGCTAAGGAAGGAATTCTCACTGTGGCATGCCGTGCGAGTCCGAAGATGGAAACCCACACCAATTGGGTGTGGCTATGGCCTTTTTGCGCTCGGGGTTTCCCTTAAATAGCCCCCCAATTGGCGGTGGCGTAAAATACTACCTTTTCACAAAGTTACAATGGTTACAATTCACCACGGCTCTCGTTCGACCCGTGGTCGAACCTTTCGGCCGGCAATACCCCGCGACATTCAAAATGATTAGCGGTAGGTACATGAGAGGAGGTGGTTTTCCGTCACAATATATCCTACTGTATCCATCTTTCCTTCCTCGGTCCCCTCCTCCACCTTGTAAAAACAAACCGCCCAATATTCCAAGAGTTAAGAAACCTCTTGAGTGGTTGACACAAAAGGCATGCGAAAGCTTGCTATTGTACTACATACATTGATAATGACAGTGATGGTCGAAAGTAGATACCATGATCGGAAAGCGTAGGGTATGGAATATATAAAGTACAAATAATTTAGGTCAAAGGTCATATAGTGACGTGTGCTAATTCCATAAAGTTACGCCGGAAACCTTAGAATTTAGGTATTCGGAGATTGAAGTTTGTCATTATGCGATCCGGGCAATAGCTCTGAATTAGGTGTACGTAATTCTCTACTTATTTTCCGCCTCTAGGCTATAGTATGTTGTACCTATATATGTACCTACATTAACCTCGAATCCATAACCTTTTAACCATATTGATGTGGTAAACTTAAAATCTCTTTAGCCCCAAGGCGCTAGAGTAAAAAAACTGATTTTAAAATATTGATTTAGGTAAATGAGTACCTGGCGGTCTGTCGTTTTCATGTAATCGCATGCCAGCATGTGGCTTATAATTAGAGCTGTTATAGCCATCCAAAGAGACAGAAAGGGGAGTGGGTGAATTTGGGAACCGAAACTCTTTCGAAGGAAAGAGTCATTTTTTTATCTGGATGAAATTTGGCATGGTTAAATAGCGCGCGAAAAGGTAAACTTTTCTGCCCGGAGGCGTTCTCCGCTAGGCAAGAAATTATTTGCTCAGGGGCAAATATTCTCCTCAATATAGGCAACTTAGCACTCATGCTGAGCTATTCCGAAGAGTTGACTCATCCACATAACTGATCCGACTCATGACTAATGAATTTTAGAATGGACTTGAAACTAAAACAAAGATATGTCTCATTGTATGGTGCTGCCACTAAAGCATTCGCTAAATAAATTACTTTATTATATCATATTTTAAACTTTATTTTATGTCATTTATAAACTCAAATAAATATATTGGCTCGAGGATAGCTTCATTTCCAAAATTAATGGCTCTACTTTCAATTATTCTTTTATCTTCCCGTCGCCGGAATTTCAGTTGAGCATTTAAATCTAGATAAAACGTATATCTTATTCCTTGAGCACAGCCAGAAACATCGACGAAACTATAAGGGAAACTTTCTGCTAGCTAGCAAGGAAATGCGTGGCCAACACAGACAATGTTTCGTGAGGTGTTAGAATGTTTGTATCAAGAAGATGGTTGAAATGGACTGTGTGTTCATAATGTTCATTCCTTGTTATATTTTTGGAAGTGTACATGCGTAAAGCTGTTCTTTGCAGTGGATTTTATGTAGAAGTTACTTCATTGCCTTGTCTGTTTTTATTGAATATTTTAAAATGTCTGCACAAAATCTGAGCAGCATTTGCCCAGATAAGCTATTTGAGGACAGTTCAATATCGGATATAAAAACTCTCCAGGTTAAATTGAAAATTGAAGTAGAAAAGAAACGAGAAGAGTTGCGTACCATGGTTGGGTAAGTACTGATTCTGTCTTGCATGTCATCACCTTACAAGCAGCTAATTTATGTAGATTTTAAACTATTCTGTGTAGATCTTGAATCATTGTAGTTGATCTTCACTGCGCTTAGACATTTAGCTGAGTTACCGGCTCACCTGTTATGTCCTGCTACAATCTCTGTAACAATGAAATGAATTAACGCTGAAAGAACCCCCACCAATTTCTTACTTTTTCTTGGCTTACAGAGAAAGATATCGGGACCTTATTGAAGCTGCGGACACCATTAGTGTCATGAAATCCAATGCGGAAAAAATAATCAAACATATTGAGAGTATGAGTTCCAAATGCCTTGAATTACAAGAAAAACATCTTTTAGGTTTTAAACTGGATTATAACGCGTGTGATTCTGAAAGGTATGGAGAGTGCGGATTTTTTTTCAACGCTTAATGCGTTGGTTTTCACTTTATCTTATGCTGTTTATTTATGTTCAAAGGTATATCACTAGGAAACCCTATTTAATGTTGGCGGTCCAAGTGAAATTATTAATGATCATTCCTGAAGCAATTTGGTCAGCTATGGATCAAGAAGATTATCTGTTGGCTGCTCAGCTTTTCCTTCTTGCTCGACACATAAACACAAGTGAGTTAGACTTAATGTATTGGACGTCAAGCTACCTACTGGTAGCTTTTATCCTCTTGAAGTTATTTCTAAAATTCACTTACCTCTACTTCACCATTTTAGGTCTTCAGTTCAGCAGTGGAGAAGAATATATTGACTCCAGTCAGGTACTTACTTGGTTTCCTGTGCTAACTCACCAGTGGAATACCATAAGTCTTTTCAGGAATTCCATCTTGAATGGTTGCAAAGGAAAGTTGAAGCTTACTGATTTAACGATTGAGGTAATGTTACTATTCATTTCTTGTTTCATTTACCGGTCTTGTGTCAAAATGCTTAGCTTTAATTATTTTGCTGTTGGTATTTGCTCTGTAGACATTTTGGCCTCGAGTATATGGGATGTAAACAATGACAACTCCCTCCAATCATTTCATGGGACTTTGTTGATAAAAACTGTGTTCTGAAAATTTTTAGAATGATATTTGTGAAGTTTGATATGTTTCATTGTAGTCTGCCTCAAGCTGCCTAGCTACTGATTTGCTGTTGGAAGGATGCTCACTAGAGACCTCAGAAAATATGTTTTTAAGCCTGAGAATGGAGAGTTTGCAGAATATTTTGGCTAATGATGCAGAAACTAGTATCAAAGAGCAAATATGTCAAAGTCTAAAACTGTTGGCTCAAACTTTATACTTTCGCCATATGTGCTTCATTGGTAAGTCACCTCATAAATTATGGTTTTCTCATCCATAGATTAGTATTAATGTAGACTTATCCAGAAGCTCAGTTAATGATTGAAATATTATCATCACTCATGTATCTATTATTCATCCTAAAATTGGTTATAATTGTTGGGAATTAACGGGTGGACATGAGTAATAAAAGGACTCAGATGTGATCAGTTCAACGTGCATTGCAAGATTGCTACAGCACACGCTTAAATATTACAAAAAAAATACAATCGAAAATACCAACTATGAGAATGTCATTGGTTTGCTTACGTAGTTCCAACATCCCCTCCCAAACTAGTGACATTCTGATTTCATCAATACTAAAGTAATGCTTACTCTTAGGTACAGATTTTTTCAAAAAATCTGCAGGCATATTAGCAGTTGACAAATACTGTTGGAAAACCTTATCCTTCTTAATCACTACGTTTACCAATCGATCTCAGATCAGTCTGAGTTCAGACTGATCTGAAAGTTCAGCATGGAGCTGACTCAGATTGCCTGGTTTACCAACACGGTCTGAAAATATCGATATTGAACTATCGATTGCGGTAGTTTGAATTATTTTGAGATTTCTTGCATATTTCAGCCGCACACTTCTCTTCTTTCCCTTCTTGCAACAAGTCACGCCGTAAATTATATCAATTATATTTTGTTTACCATCGGCAACCAAAAGAAGAACGATGAGTGCCACGCTCCTGCCTCTTCGGATCGATCTGAGATCTCTGACCGGTTAGGGAAAGCGGGCTGACTCGGCTCGCTTCTCAGATCGATCTGGCCAGTGCGCTTCGTTTACAATACCGAGCTGAGCCAGTCAGATCGATCTGAGATCGATTGGTAAACGTAGTGAATATCATCTCGAATGAAGTGGTATCTGATCTCAATATGCTTAGTTTTACTATGAAAAATTGGATTCACAGCCAATTTCTGTGCTCCGTGATTATCATTATACAACACAATAGGTTCTTGCTTACAATCTAACAGTGTATGCAGTAATGATCTTAAATAGATTGCTTCCTTAACAGTATCCGTTAAAGTTACATACTCAGCTTCCGTACTTGAGGTAGAAACACACTTTTGTTTTCTGCTTGACCATGATATAGCAGTTTTTCCAAATGTAAACACATAACCTGAGTAAGAACATCTATCCATTAGATTATTACCCCAGTCTGCATCCACAAAATCCTTAAGGTCATCTGCATCCCTCTCATAAACCAAACCATAACTCCTTGTTCCCTTGAGGTATCGTAAAATATGTTTTAGATATTGCCAATGTTCAGAAGAATAGCATATATTAAATGGACGATTCCACAGTTGAAGGTTGATAGTAGCGCCGTCGGGAGTAGCTGTAACTATCGGGACAAACATCGTGTTTTTGTATGTTTACCATTGGGAAAGGTTATCTCGCTGATTTGTTAGTTGTATTAAAATGGTGAAAAGGTGTGGTTATGGGTTGTGCAAAAGCGACACGAGATATAGGAATAAGCCCTATATGGCGGGAGTGGAGTTCATTTTTGGAGTTAAATTTTGAGCCACCTTCACTGGTTTTGAACGATTAAAAGATTAGTTCAAAGGCTCCAGGTTTAACTGAAACCAAAATTAATCAAAAGAGAAATTCACTATTATTTAACTTGATTCCCTCAAGACTTCAATGGTTGGATATGATTTGTTTGTCCCGATAGTACCAACTTCTTCCACACGTAAGCATTGCGTGACGTCATTTTTAAAATCGTCCATTGGCTTAACTTACTCACAGAGTGCAAAATATCTGGGCGAGTGCTTACCGCTAAATACATTAATGACCCTTGAAGACATTGGTAGGATGGCGAGGAAGACGAAGGCAGAGGTTCGGAGAAGGCAGAAGAGATGGATGGAGGAGGTTTTGAGAGGAGAGGGCATGTTGAAGAGAGTGATAGAGGGGAGAACACTGGGGAAGCGTGGGAGAGGAAGGAAGAGGATAGGAATTCTGGACGAAATAAGAGGAGGTAGAAGATATGAAGAATTGAAGAGGGATCTAATAACGGGCCATCCTTAGGAGGGAAAGCGAGACAATTTCTATTAGGTTGGGATACAAAATGGGGACTGTCCAATAACCTATCAATCAGCTGGTAGAATACTTGAATGAAAATGAAATGAACTCTCATGCCAAGACATTTTTGAACCTCTCCTAAGTCTTTCATTTTATATTTTCTCATGAGAGCATCCTTCAACTTCTCAGTTTCTTGAACATCATTTGAAAAAATAAAGAAGTCATCCACATATAATGCGACGAAAAAGATACAACCTTTAGCTCTTTTAAAATAAACACATGAATCACTTTCACACTGGTTCAGCCCCAGACCAATTAAATCACAATGAATTTTATCATTCCAAGATCTGGAGGCTTGTTTCAGTCCATACAGAGCTCTTTTGAGCAAACACACCTTATTCTTAGCATTAACATCCAAAAAGCCTTCAGGCTGAGCCATAAATATTGTTTCCTTCAAATCACCATGCAAAAAGGCTGTCTTAATATCTAGATGGTTTACATCTAACAAGGAGACATCGCGTGACTGATGCTCGGGATCCAAACGAGGCAATTATTTTCTGAAACTATAGAGAGAATGCGGGAAAAATGTCACAGCTTCCTTCCACATAGGCCCGGGTTGGAGAGAAAAACGCTCTTAAAAATCTTCCTCCGAATAAATCCTTTGCAAGTGCACGGCTCTCTCAACAGAGGTCGTAGCCCTGTGGGTTGAGGCCCTGAGCCGGTTGTCCTCATATGGTGGCTGGTGTTCCCAGGTTGCGACATTTTTTTTTTCTTTCAAATATTTTACGGAATGACTGTAAATTGCCCACTCCCATACATATACGGCAGTAGCAACAATTTTTTTTAATTTTCAGCCTATTAGCTGGATTTTCAATCAACCTCCTTCGGAGACTTTCGAAGCTAATTTCAGCATTTTTGTTCAGCCGAAAAGAGGCTTCACATGCTGACAGACCTAGTATGTTTAGATTGTGAAAATACAAAGATCTTCCGTGAATAGGATGGGCTATGATTGGTCATGGATCTTTCTCAAGGCTGTAAACAATGAACGGATTATTACTTTTTAAATGGCATCAATGTACTCACTTCAAATTTCATAGGAGCCGCGTTCGAGGAATGACTTCTGTAACTCTATTTCTTGTTCAGTAGTGAACATGATATAGGTAAAAAAGCGATGGTAACTGTTTCCGAGGTTATGTAAAAAATATTTGCTATGACCTTTTTGCAGAGCAACATATTATATTGAAGCGAAGACTGTATCTTGGGGGAGAGGAAGATATTCCAACAAAAAAATGTCATGTAATGATAACACTATTTCTATTCCCACCTCATGTTTATTTCTATTGAAGGAATTCAACTTTTCATTCATGGCGTGGAATTGCATACTTTCAGATGACAAATGTCATTACTCGATCGTGGGTAAAAATAAATTAAAGTAATAATCCATTCATTGTTTACGGCCTTGGGACAGCGACCCCACCCACGACAAATCGAAGCCCATCCTATTCACGGAAGTATCTTTGTATTTTCAAAATCTAAACATATTAGGTCTGCCAGCATGTGTAGTCTCTTTTCGGACAAACAAGAATCCCAAAATTAGCTCCGAAAGTCTCCCAAGGGGATTGATTTAAAATCCAGCAAATAGGCTGAAAATTTAGAAAAATTGTTGCTACTTTTGTAAATGTATGTGAGTGGGCAATTTACAGTAATTCTGTAAAATATTCGAAAGAACAAAAAAGTGCCGTCACCTGGGATCGAACCACAATCACCATATAAGGATAACCAGCTCAGTGCCTCAACCAATTGGGCTACAATGTTAGTTGAGCGAAGCTTGTATTTGCAAAGGATTTATATGGAGGAAGATTCTTTAATAACATTTTTCTCTTGAACCCAGGCCTATGTGGAAGAAAGCCGTGACATTTTTCCCGCATTCTCTCTATAGTTTCAGAAAATAATTGCCTCGTTTTGATTCTGAACATCTGTCACGCGATGTCTCCTTGTAAGTCATATTTAGCAGAAAGAGCAAACAACAATCGTAAAGTTTCTTTTCTTACTACTGGGGCATAAATTTCATCATAATATATACCTGCCTCTTGTGGATACCCCTTTGCAACTAACCTTGCCTTATACATAGGTGTACCATCTGGGTCATGTTTCAGCTTAAAAACCCATCGACAATGAACTATATTTTTATCCAATGGCTTGTCAACTAAGACCCAAGTATTATTTTCTTTCAAAGAAACCAACTCATCTGACATTGCCTTCTTCCACTCATCTCTATCATTTCTCAAAATAGCATCCTTGAATGACACAGGATCTGAAACACATTGAAAATCTTCACCATGATTAGCTGAATACAAAATAAAATCAGGATATTGTTTGGGTAGCCTTAACCTTTGAGATCTCATGGGCTCTCTGACTGGCTCTGCGGCATCAAGTATACCTGCAGTGTCTAAATTATCATCTAATTCATCATCAGTTGGGTACTGATGAGATCTTACATCACTGCTATTCAAAAATAAATCAAATACTGATATATAATCATTGTCTGAATCACTCAATTTTTTCTAAGTACTTTCATGTACATATATCATTTGAGTTTTCTAGAAAAATAATATCTCTAGCAACACTAACTTTTCGAGAATTGGGATCATATAGTCTGTAGCCCTTGCAGAAATTACTACATATATCCCACAAATAAACACAATTTTGACTTTGGGTCCCACTTCTTTCTTATTTCTTTAGGGATATGAACATATGCTTTACAGCCAAAAACACGTAAATAAGTCACGTAAGTAAGTGTTAGTCATCCCAATAGCTAATCAAGCCACGTTGTGCCGAGCTAAATATGCTAAAAATTAAGTTTATTATTAAAATTATTTATTTTCCAATATTGTCCATGTAGAGGACAAGGTGTTACACTCAAGAATGCTGAATCGACTAAACCATGCAATTTAATTAATATTTTTGCATGTGATAATTATCATGGTGTTTTGACAATAGATCCCCTGGCATTCTAATTAAATTACATGGCCAAAACACAAAATGGGACAGTGCAACATGTGAACGGTGGAATATCAAAGAGAGAAGTCAGGAGGAGAGTTGCCTTTTCCTTAACACCTACATGTTAATTTCCATGATCCCATCTCATAGCCTTATCATCTCTTTTGCTAAAAACTTGCATTTGTGGAAGAATCAGTCTCATTGTATCAAATAAAAATGTTTATCTTTTGTAATGTTTTTTGTCTCATTTACATTCCATTTTGGACTTGTTTTGACGTATTATTTTTGTCCACAGATGAAGACAGTAATGAAGGAAAATGCTCAGGAAACCTTGTGTCGAGGAAACTCAGTGAAATTGTCAGCTCTGAGGCTCCCAAAACCTTCAAGTTCCTAAATATCACCAATGAATATTTCCAAAAATACTTACCACCAATTATTCAGGAATTCAGGTAAGTTAAATGTGTGATGATGGACTTCCAGCCTTGTGGACGGAGCCACTGGCGTACAGACGGGGGGAGGGGGGGGTTATTACCCAATGTATTTTTGAGTGAATTTAATTATTTCTATTAAATATTTGATTCAAAAAAGAAAAAAAATCAAAAAAATAGTTATTTTTATTGTGAAAATGCATTTTCATTTTTTGTCAGAGGTAATTAGGTACTTGACTCTTTTTAATGCATTTGGTGTACAGGAAAAGTATTCATTCAATTTCTATTTGATAATGTGATTGGAAATATGTATGCATATGAGTTTGAGTGCAAAGTGGAGTGCTGCATTGAGTTATTATGGCAGTGAGTGCCTGACTGATAGAGTGCTCTGAGTAAAGAGTTTAACCTTCATCTGCCGGATTTAAATCCCAGTGTTTTTGCCTAGCTGCCGGATTAGCATTTAAAGGGACTTTTCGGGCACGATAGGCATTTAAAGGTCAACTAATGGAATAATGGGAGTGTGAATCATCCCCTTGGGTCAAGGTCTCCTGCAGGACTGGATTTAGGATCTGTGGGCCCCTAGGCTCAACCTGTGGCGCAGGCCCTCCGAGTGGGGGAGGGGAATGGAATATGGAATACCGCCCAAGTCAGCGGGGGTCAGGTGGGGGGGGGGGATTTTTAAAACATTTACCTTGAAGATAAAAAGAGAACAAAACAACTGCAAAATACGTCTGTTTATTTTAAATTCATTTTCAATACACACTCTAGTACCTTAATTCTCAAGTTAAAAGGCATTTAAATGGCAAATGAAATTTAGTAAAATTCATGAAACGATGCAGGTCCTTGGTCGTCTGCACTGTCAATGTTGTGTCTTATAAATTTGAAATAGTTTTATCATTTGCTAATTGTTAGATTTTTTGTGGTGTGGGCCCCATGCGCCTACATAGCCTGTGCTTGATTCCACCCCTGGTCTACTGGTCCATATTTTGGTGGCTCAGGTGGATGCTGATGGTACATTGCAACGAGCCATAAACCAAGGGCTTGAGGATGAGGTTTTGCCTTGCAGAATACCATGCGTTTGAAATTAGGATTTATTATTTCAAGATATTTTCACTTTAATTTCCGAACCTAATGAACTGTAGATGCAGGGACTCCACTTTATATGTATTGAGATTTAATTCAACCCCAGGCTTCATTTATTTATAGCTGTATTTTAATCTAGAATGATATGTATTCAGTTGTGTTAACCCTGCACCTAGCATGTATGTAACTTCTTACCTGGGATGGTATTTTTTTTAATTTATAAATTATTGTTCTGTGGCAAGCCATCTAATAAATATGTACATATGTTTACAATAAAAGAAAAGAAGACAGTGTTAATTTTTAAATTCCATAAATTGTAAGTATACACAATTTTGCTTTAACCATTAAGAACAAGACATTTTACAATGTATCACCATGATATTTATAAAATAAATAATTTACATTAGGTATCTTTAAACAAGTAGTTAAAAACACAATCGGCACAAAAAAGACAAGAGTAATGTTTAAATTCTATAAATTGTAAGTACATATGTATACACAATTTATGGAATTAATAGACTAAGGTAATCATTAAGAACAAGACATTTTACTATATATTACAATGATTTTATAAAATAAACAATGTACACTTGGTATTGGATAGGCTACATATTATGTAATTCAAATTACCTATGTACTGATGAAATTTCAATCATTTATAAAGTCCACAGATTATAAGAAGGAGTTGAGATTGATGCTGGTACTAATACATTGGTGATTATTTACAGGCCCTCATGGTCAGAGGAAATTGTTGCCAAATCCAAAAGCAATACAGATGAAAGACTTGCTCAATGGCTAAACTCAGTAAAAGCCTTTTTTCAGAAAAAATTGGTCTGTATCTTGGAACTTGTTACATCCATAAAGGTCAGTTCATATTGCAGTGTTAATTTTAAAGACCATTTTATAGTGAAGTGTTCCTTATAATGCAGCCTCCATCATAATATGGTATCAATGCACATTTATTTATTTACATATTTTAGTTTATCCAACAATCACAATCAATTACAGGAAAAACCATAAATATAATCACATATTAAAACCACATTAACACAGGGTATCACATGCTCAGTCCTCATCAGAGCTCTCCATAATTACCTGTATTTGATCAAGTGGCATATTTGGCATTTCATACAGGCAATCCATAGTTTCGAGGTTAATATTGTGTGGAAATATATGTCATTAAATGACTGGTTTGGATGTCAGCAGGGATTCTATTGAGCTTATTCTATTCAGAAGTTGCTTGAAATTTTTAATAATGTAGGTATTCATTCATTGATATGGATTGGGGTATTAGAAACTGGTAAAAATAGAGGCATTTATTGAGTGCCTGTTTTAGAGATGGAGACTGTGCATGTCAAGGTATTTGATCTTACTCATGCTGTTGGTGTCTAATCGCTTGCATCCATTATCAAGTGAGTCCTTTTCATGAATCTCCTTGTTATTTTGCCTGGAATTTATAAAATATTTATTACATTTTTAATAGGCAATTAAAGTATTGTAAAATTTGGAAACTCTTAGAAAGGGTACAATAACCCTCAAGTGTTTAACCAAACCTATGCTATTGGATTTTTTTATATTTTAAGTACAAAAGGAATTTATGATTTTTCCCAAAAGTTAGTGTCCCAAAATATTTTTTGAGAAGGCACATTGCACAATGTAACCAAAACATGATTTGGTTTTTTTATGTTTTGAAAGATTCTGAATGTTTTTTTAAAGAGGAAAATGGATACTTCAACAATTACAGGTGCTGTCAAAGTGAGAGCATTTTAATGTGGAAATCAGAGACATGTTTGAAAAATGGATGTATGCAATGGTTTCTTTTGCATCACTGTTTTCTTGGATTGGTTAGGATTCATACAAATAAATATGACCAAAACTTTCAACCTAGCTCCTAGCTTTAGTGTAATGAGTAGCACCATAGTTCAAAATACTGAGGATATTACCATAATAGAGGGGTTTGTGGCAGTATAATTAAGAATTCAATCGTGAGCTCGTGTAACTACATTTTATGAGCACTACATATTAATGCATTTGTGATATAGGTTTCCACCAGGCCTAGTTGGAGACTACTTCTTCTGGTTCCTTGGTTTTCTGCCTTGTCGTTCCATCCTGTGTTCATTATTTTGCCCACTATCCTACAGAACCCTTCAGATGTACCTTAAGAATTATAAATTAAATCGAAACTAGAAGCTGTGACGTGGTGGAAGGGCTCCATGTTAGCAATGAAAATACTTTGTGACTTCCACAGTTTATTTATTTTTGAACTACCGGTTTCGGCTGTTATGCCATCAAAAGAATTATCAGAATCATTGCTCAAGCTGGCCCACGAACACCCTGTCAGCCACTGTTTAGCGACTTCAAAATCCTGCCCTTACCCTGTGTATACATTATGTATGCCACTCTCTATGTCAAAGGTCACTTAAAAGATTTTACTCTCAACTCTAATATCCACTGCTACTCCACCAGAAGATGTCATGATATTCATGTTCCCTATGTAAGAACTAAAAAATCAGCAATGGGGCCATCTAACATGGGTCTCCATCTGTTTAACAAACTTCCTCGTGAGCTTAAACAAACAGAGTCGATAATAAAATTCAAAAGTAGCTTAAAAATGTTTCTTTTAAATAAAATGTATTACTCAGTGAATGAGTTCTTGGATGACTCTTTCTAACTTAAATTTTTGTTCTGTACCCGCATAATTAATGGTTTTCATTGTTTTGAATTGAATGTATCTTTGTATGGGTATTTTTTATTGTTTTTTATTGTTTTTTTTTCCTGTCTTTTGACGTGCCTTATATCATTGTACATACTGCTCTCTTTTTGTATTTTTGATCGCTAGGCAAATAAATATTATTATTATTATTATTATCAGGTACATTGAAGAAAAACATTGAAAAACAGATTTATATATACTATCGGAAGTTGCTATGGGAGGGGGTGGGGGTTGGGGGTGAGGTTGGTTGAGCAGGGAGGGGAAAGGGGTGGGGGAGGGAGAAACTAAGTATGTGTTGTAACTGGGAGAGAGGGTTGGGGGGGGGGGGGGGTTAATCACTCGGGTTGTGGGGGTTGGGGTTTTGGGAGGGTGATGAGTGATAAGGAGATGCCCTCGAAATTCAGGAGATCACCCTACAAGGAAACAACCTTGTCAATGACATAACCTTTCCTAACCCATCCCCCTTATTACTCATCACCCTCCCAAAACCCCAGCCCCCACAACCCGAGTGATTAACCCCCCCCCCCCCCCCACCCTCTCTCCCAGTTACAACACATACTTAGTTTCTCCCTCCCCCACCCCTTTCCCCTCCCTGCTCAACCAACCTCACCCCCAACCCCCACCCCCTCCCATAGCAACTTCCGATAGTATATATAAATCTGTTTTTCAATGTTTTTCTTCAATGTATCTGATGATGGCATAACAGCCGAAACCGGTAGTTCAAAAATAAACTGTGGAAGTCACAAAGTATTTTCATTGCTAACTTGAGAATTCTGCTGGGGGACAGTCAGCGAAATATTATCCTCAAGATGGAACGACATAGTGGAAACCCCAGAAACCAAAAGCACTCACTTCCTAACTATTAATAAATAATAGTATTGTTCCCATCCAGAATAGCATTTTGTTTGTTTGATAAAGAAGTTTATTTTATGTTTTGAGGACTGCAAGTTTCGTGATAGATTTCCTCCTAGTCCCACTACATAGTATGTTTTGATAAGGAAGCTGATTGGTTGATTGGCTGATTTTTACCATTTTCCAGGGCCTGTATGCCATCAGAGAGGGTGCATGGGAAGTGTTGAGCAAAAATGAGAACCGAATCGTACCATCATCATCACCCGTTGGAATTGAAAATGGAGGACTGTGGGAAGTACTAATCCGTCCACTCGTAACTAATCGTGTTATTCAGCTCATCTCAACATCCCTGGAAAGGGCTTTGGATGATTTGAAATCAGCTCTTCAGGAAGCAGCATCTAATGCTGGTGTTAGTCGTAGGTATGTTACTAGGAATTCTTCTGACTGCTTATTTTACCACTGTGTGGAATCAGTGTTGTGGCATTTTTCACCCCTTTTTTTGGCCAAATTCCACTCTTTGGACCGGTTCCCCTCTGCGGACTGTTTACCCTCCAGACTTAGCCGAAGGACTTGCCCGAGGCATGCCCCGTCATGCGTGCCAATGACATGTGCGCCAACAACGGCCAAAATGCCTACGACTCCAAAATGCAGCGACTCCTGCCAGTGACTTCTGCCACTACTTCTGCCACGCCTTTAGCCACGCCTTTGCCTCACCAGGTCCTGCATCGTTTTTTATAGCCCCTAAAGTGAGGAAGGATTCCAAAAATGTGGTCATTCTGACCAAGGCACAAAGGCTGTGATCCTGTATTCTGCGGCCGAAGCCAGAAAACAGTTCCTGGCGTTCCAATTAAAAACTGCCACCCTATCTATCACCCATCCCATTATTTACTCCCCTCCAAGGCTACCAATCACCAACATCCTGACCTTACCCATTCCACCTCGTCCTTGTCAACAGACCCCCTCCTCAGCTGACTCATCTCTGAGCTCGTCCTCTATTGCTGTCGAGACGGCGACCGGGTAACACCGTGTGTGAGCCTGCTGAATTAGTCATTTTTGTACTTAGAGAGAAGCTCAATCTCTCGTACTTGTATACTTAAATTATTTTCCGACTGGAAACTCTCATTACGGTCGCATGGCACTCGACCTATGGGTAAATTGCTTGTAACTTGGTTGGTTCTATGTGTGAAATATATTGATAGTTTAGTTATTGATTGATAATACTTGTGTTTCGTTCGATTTCCTCATTTGTCCCACCCGAGCTTGGAAAGAGTTTGTTTTTTTACGGGTGTTATCGGCGAGAAAATCTACTCCCTTTTCCCAATAGTGCTTCAGTGTTAAGCATTCGTCTTATTCGGTGCCTTCTTCATCCCTCCCCTTCCCCTTAATTCCATCCTCCTCCGAACAGGGGTGCACACTGGTGCCTTTCACTTCATAAGGGGTCTGATTATGGCTGCCAACCATCCTCATCATCCTGGACACATCCTTGTTTTCAATTAGCATTTTATGCAGTCCAGGAAGAATCCATAAATATCTTAAATTTCAGTTCTGAAAATCTGTTATCTCCTCATAGGTTAAGTTTGGAAAGCCTCTGCGATTCATTTTGCTGCTATGTTCTAGGTAATAGCATGCCATCTTAGCAACCCAATGGTCAGAGGCTCCAAATCCACCATTGCATTTGTGTTGGAATTGAGGTCTTTGGTTAGAGCATGCAGTGTTACCTTTCCAGTTGAGGTGCCTGAAAACCAAAATCTATCATTATTTGGAAAATTGCTCACCAAAATGTAAAAACAAAAACTGCAGTTTTAGTACAGTAATTGATGGCATTGTTGGGATAATCATCCTCTGACGTTCTCATTTTCTAAGTGTGTTGGCAGCTATCTCTGATAAAGACTTACCTACTTTTTTCCTGGCTTAAATTTATTTATTTATTTTTTCAAGAACCACCGAAAACAGCTCTTATTGGCCTTTACATCGGGGTATTACAATTAACAATGGACAGGCACAAACAACCATTTATTTAGCATTTAAATATAATTTTGGCCATTGTGAAAGTGATCTCTCACAAATTCTTTGTGGTGATCTCTTTAATTTCAGCCACTCTCTGTATGAGATGCTGGTGTACTGTGTTTCACTTTCCCTCCCAAGGTGGCTGTTCAACTAGTGAAAGCTACTGACTTTTTAATTTTTCCCTCTCTATCCTTTAAGTGCTGTTTTTATTAATTACTTATATCATTTTCATGAAGTATAGCATCTATTTTAAGGATGATAGGGAGTTTACCAACTTCCCTTTTCCACCCTCATTCTGTATTTCTTTATTACATGAACGGATACAGCGATGTATTTACATGTGTACATCTATGTACTGTTTTTTATTACTTGCTATTTGAATAGTGTATTTTTGTACAATTGACGAGATCTGTTCCACAAAATTTTGGCTAAATGATAAATAAATATATCAAATATTCCCTCTCTTTACCTTAAATGGGTGGCTAGCACCTTGCAGTGTCAATGCAGATAAAAATAACTAGCCACAATGGTAAACTGAGAGGCAAAATATTGGTGTGCAGGGGGCTCAAGGTCAACTAGTGTGTTATTCGGTCCATTGACCAATTCTACTCTATACCTTGCACCCTAACTGAATTGTTTGCTCTTTATCTGAATTACTGAAGTTGATGATGTAAAAGTGCATGATGGGCAAATATGTAATAGTGAATTCGAAAACATCCCATGAATGAGATTGAAGAGACTGGTATTTTCTTGGCTATGAGGTTTTCCACTCTCAAGCTTAAGTGATAATTCATAGTGTTTCTATCTCCTGATTTTATGTTGTATGTAGTATTACTAGTGATGGGAAAAGTACTGAAGAAATGTTATCGGGCTCAATTACGAATACAATGGGAAATTTGTAACTCATTACAATTACAAATTACTCTTTGAGAAAGCAATCAGTAGGATTACGAGTACAATTGCAATTACTTTTCATTTTGCTCCTGTAAATAACTAAATCTTCAATGTGTAGCACTTGTTTTAATATCATATTTAATGCTAATCAGAGAGCCTTAAATGCTCAAATTTGAATATGCCAAAAAAATGTATGAATTATTTACGTACCAATCAAAATTTTGTCCCGGTTTTCTCTTTCACGGAGTCAACCAAGAAGCGGCGAGTCACCCCTCCGTGAAAGAGAGAACCGAGACTCAGTTCAGGATGCACAATTTACATAGTTAAAACTACCTCTCGATACGTTCAATGTACGAGGTATTCAAATTTTCACTTTCGATTACTGAAATATAACAATTACTCAAATGTAACGATTACTCAGAGGTGTTTTGAAGTAGGTTACCAGTAAAAATTACTTTTTGAAATATGTATTGATTACAAGTAAAAATAATCAAAACTGTAATAGTTACAAGTAAAGAATTTGATTACTCTTACTTTGTTACATCACATCACTGAGTATTACTATGAAGCAACCAGGCCGTGAAATTTTTATTTTGGATAGTATGTATTTGCACTGAGCATGTTAGCATCATTCTGGCTCATATTTTGGGTGGTACACATTTGGATCAGCATTTTTATGATTTCCTGACCTGCCTGTGAAGCCCATAATATGGACATTATGAATTATTTCCTGCCAAAGTTGGCTTAGTGGTACATACATATGTATTAACATAGTAGGCCCTCAAGTCTTACAGTGAAATCGTACCTGATGAAATTGTTGAGTAAATCTATCCTAGTAAATTACTTACATGATTTCCACCCATTACTGTTAATTTATAATGTGAAATCTGATAATTTTTCCAGGTCATCTTTTATCATGCATGACATTCACCCCAAGTGTCTCTATGTAAACTTTTCATTGTAGCAACTCAGCTTGTAATTCAGAGTATAATCTTGACTGGTATATATGGAAAGAGTGGCCTCAAGATCTTTTTGTGGCTGAAGCACCTCTCATTGAATCGAAAGACAATCATGGCAGACTTAATGGTTGGATGTTGACATCTTCAAGGTCTCGGAAAACACCCAGTGGTGAGTAGGAATAATTTTTAATGTTATTCGGTACGATTTTGGTCCTCTGATAAATTCTTTCTACTTTGTTTATATGTATTATTTACTCTAGGCTTGGAAATGAAAGCTAAAGGGTATTCCCCAATGGTACAAAAGTTATGCCAAAATTTTGACAGCCATTTTGAGGCATTGCTGGAAGATTTCACGTGGTACATTTGTGATAAGGACCAGCCATCTTCCAAAGTGTCAGCAATGCAGCCATTCAACAAATATATTGACAGGGGGGAATTAAAGCAACAGCTCCAGACCAGGACATTTGAGTGCATTAAAAGGTAATTTTGCATTTCCTCCGTAGTTAGTGGTGAAAGATTTTTGTGCCGGCTTGAAAAACAATTCTCAAAGGTGGTTTCCTCTCAACTCACTATGTGATGTAGCACATTAGACTAAGTTCAATTTTTTGTATCAAGATTTAAGTATGGTGCTCACTTATACGTGAGAAAATATACTTTATCATATCTCAAGAAGTTACCCAGCTGCTGCCTGATTTAAACTTAAATCAGGATAACCCTTAAATTGGGCAAAATAGTAAAAGTACATACATGTAACCTATTTTAAGCATCCCTTCAAACATGTCATTGGATGGTCAATATTTATTAAATACATATGTACCACAGAAAGAAAAATCCTATCATTCCAGTAAAAATATAGGTATATAATATTATATTTATGTATTTTTTCATAAGTTTGTTCATTTAATGTAGGGATTGTCTAGCATACAATCAATATAGGGATCATCAAGATCTTCATCAATGGAGAAGAAAACGACATAGCCATGGATCCATTAAAGGTTACATACATATTTTGTAAATTTCGGTTGACTTGCATCTTTTACATGAATTCTTTTTCAGTACAAAATTCATCCTCAGAATAAAACAGAACAAATAAACCTGTTTGCAAGTTTTACATTTTTTCCCGGAGGTGTCTTTTTGTGACTATAGGTAGCATATTGAATTATTTAGCCCCTTTGCGATATACTTACTTACTCCTCGGCGCTATAGCCCTTGTAGGGCCTTGGCGTCTCTGACAATGTTAGCCCAGACATCACGATATCCTGCATGAGTTCTCCATCTTCTTATTCTCATCTTTCTTATATCATCTTCTACATCATCCAGCCATCTTTTCTGAGGTCTTCCTCTCAATCTTCTGCCACCAGGATGTCCAAGGTATATCTTTTTCACCATCCTATCCTCAGGCATTCTCTCAACATGCCCTAACCACCTTATCCTGTTACTCTTAATTTCTGCCACTATGTTAGGATGCTTGTAGAGTTCCTCCAGTTCTCTATTCCGCCGTATTCTCCACTGTCCATCTTCCTTCACTGCTCCAAAAATCTTTCTTAACACTTTCCTTTCCCATCTTTTTAATAGCTCTTCTTCTGCAGTAGTCATGGTCTATGTTTCTGAGCCATACATAGCCACAGGTCTAATTACTGTTCAATAAACCTTCATTTTCAAGTTCCGACTGAGGTTCCGTGTCTTGAGCACCTTCAACAAAGCTCGATAAGCCCTATTGCCTGCTGCAATCCTAGCTTTTATTTCTTCTTGCATTTCATTAACTTTTGTCACCAGCACTCCTAAATACTTGAGGTTGTTACATCTCTCATATTTCTTACCATTTAATTATATAGATTTATCTTTTACAGTCGTACTTTTCCTGAAAGAGAAAAGGTACTGAGTTTTGGCACAGTTCACTTTTAGCCCAAATTTTCCTGCCTCCATTTCTAATCTCTCCAGTCCTTCCTCAAGATCTTTGAGTCTTCTTGATATCATATTGACATCATCAGCATAGGCTAGGTTTTGCGATATACGGTTGAACAAAGTACCACCTGGGTTGCTGACTCTTGCTTTTCTCATCACCCGCTCCAGGATCACATTGAAGAGCATGGCGGATAGCACATCTCCTTGTTGCTAGCCCTGATTAATTTCAAATTCTCTGGTGAGGTTTCCTTCTATTTTGACCTTACATATTGTATTCTTTAGGGTCATTTGTATCAATCTGATTATTTTGGCTGGGAATTCCATTTTCACCATAGTCTGAAACAGCTTATTTCTCTTAACACTATCGTACGCTTGCCGAAAATTTACAAACAATTGGTGCACATGCACATTGTATTCATAACACTTTTCCATTATCTGTCCAACTACGGTGAAACCCCGTATTTGCGTTATCGGAAATTACGTTTTCCCGCAATTTGCACCACTTTTACGAAGTCCCATTCCGTTTCCTATGTTTCCAATGTATGCAGAACCCCGAATTTAGACTACATTTTTCAGTTTTCCCGCAATTTGCACCACAACGCGCTCAATGAAAATAAAATTTAACTTTCAAAGTCCATTACTCATGCATATAATCCTTTGTTAAACACTTTTTGACTTTGTCTTGCACATATTTGCGGGAAAATACGAATGAGAGCAGTAATAGGACCTGTTTGAAGAAAGAATTTGAATTTGGCGGGGATAGTTTACAGCGCCACTCGTAGCAGAAATTGGAACTACATCAACTCGTCAATCTGCCAGGAAATGAATCAAGCTATGAAATGAATACATTGTAAGGCTAGGAGCTAACTACGTAATTTATACAATGTAATTAAATCTGCGGAGGAGTATTCATTTTTTACCTAAGTAGAAACTTTGGAGAATGAAAATGAATTCTTATCCAGACATGATGAAAAATGAAAGAACTCGTACTAGTGGACAACAGATCATTTGCACTGCCTCGATTCCCGATAGGCTACAAATGAATTAAACTTATCGAAACTTGCGTTATCGTACCTTAATTAGACTGAATCATAAAGTTTATTTTTTAGTTGAACAATTGTTTGAACTAGTCGAACATCACGGCTGATCAGATTCTCATGTGTTGTTAAGTCATCCTCAACTAAACTGGGACGTAATTTTATCCTGCTTGGCAATGGAAAAGCGAGGAGGAAAAAGAACTTTTTCAATCAAGGAGACAATTGACATTTTAGAAAAAGTCGATTCTTATGGTGGAACTCGCGTTGATCTAGCGAAACTGCTACGATTGCCTATCTCTACACTAAATACTATAATTGTGAGAAATCGCGATGGGATTCTGAAACAAGCCAACCAGTGCGGTATTTGTCTAAAAAGAGAAACTATGTTAAGAACTCTAAGTATGAAGAAATGGAAGGGTTACTTAAAGAGTGGTTTTTGAGTGCTCGGTCTTCAAATATCCCTATATATGGTGTCATCATACGAGAAAAAGCTCTGCAAATCGCCACAAGATTGGGAATTGAACATTTCACAGCATCCAATGGTTGGTTGGATAGATTAAAAAATATTATTTTCTGAAGTTAATATATGTATTATTATTATTTATGGGTAGGGTCCACAGTTACCATGAGTGAAGTGAATTTTTAAGAAGCTGTTTCTGTAACTTTTATTTATTCATTTGATCTTGATTTTGTGCGATATGTAGTAAACCCTTATTTTATGAATCAATAATTAAGGAGAAAAATAATTTTCACATTTATATTCATCTAAGGTGTTCAATGTCTTTTTTTTCATCGTATATAAATTAATGAGAAGAGCTAGTTCAAAGAATAAATTATGACACTGCTCTTTTTCAGTTTATTAGTCTATTTCTTATTTTTACCCTTACTGCAGTGAAGGAACATGGCAGTAGAAGTGAAAATTCTACTTTTCCCGCAATTTGCACTTTCCCGCAATTTGAACCTTTTTTTTAGGGTCCCTAGAAAAGTGCAATTTAGGGGTTTTACTGTATAAAGATATGGTCAGTCGTTGATCTACCCTGTCTGAAGCCACATTGGTAGTCTCCAAGTATCTGTTCCACCAATGGGTTAAGTCTCCTAGCCAAGATTTTGCCCAAGACTTTATAGACCACACTTAACAGAGCTATGCCATGGTAGTTTTCACAATTGGCCTTATCCTTTTTCTTATGAATTGGGCAAATAATAGCCAGACTCCATTCCTTGGGCATCTGCTCTGATTCCCATATGTCCACTATCAATTGGTGAATGAGAAGTGTAAGCTGTTCCCCTCCATATTTAATCATCTCTGCTGAAATATTATCACTTCCTGGTGCTTTATTATTTTTCAGAGATTTTATCACTTCCTTTACTTCCCCTATCGATGGAACCGGTACTGGAATTGTTTCTGTCTGTGGTTCTTGCCACTGTTGTCCACACTCCTCTTCATCTACTTCTGCTGTCACGTTCTCTGCCGTGGCATTCAACAGTTCACTAAAATATTCAGCCCATCGTCCTAGGATTTGTTCTTTTCCACCAATCATATTTCCTTCCTTATCTCTGCAGAATACTGCCCGTGGTTGAAAACCTTTTCTTATATCGTGTATTTTGGTATAGAATTTCCGCTTTTCCTGGGTGCTGTGCTGCTCCTCCAGCTCCGTAATCCATTTCCCTTCCCAAACTCTCTTTTTCTTCTACATAGCTTGTCTGCCTCCTTTCTCTTCTGTCTGAACAGCTCTACATTTGTTCTTGTTCTTCTGTCAATCATTTACTTCCTTGCCTCATTTCTCCCCTTAATTGCTTCCCTACATTCTTCATCAAACCATCCTTATTTTTTCCTTCCCTTTTACCCCAAGGACTTCATCAGCTGTTTCTTGTAATACATTCTTTATTATATTCCACTTTCCCTCTACACTTTCTCTCTTCCAGTTTTGTTGCTTAGCCTCCAAATTCTTTTCCAGATCAGATTCATAGTGTTGGGCAACTATCTTTTCTTTTAGTTTTGAGACATTGTATCTCCTAGGTGCTTTCTCCTTCCCAGTGGATCTGTGGATTGCAATACGCTGTCTATATTTTACTCGAACCATGTAATGGTCTGAGTAACAGTCCGCTCCTCTGCAGCTGTCAATCTGAAGTATATCGGATGCATGTCTCCTATCAATTATCACATGGTCAATTTGGTTAAAAGTAATCCCGTCCGGTGAGCACCACGTGGCCTTCCTTATGTTTTTTCGCTGGAGCCACGTACTCTTTACCACCATTAAGTTTCCCATAGAAAAATCAATCAATCTTTGCCCATTATCATTTGACACATCATGAAGACTTTTCTTCCTAATGATTTCTTTATATGCTTCCTCTTTGCCAACCTTTGCATTGAAGTCCCCTAATACCATTTTCACATCTTGTCTTTCAGATGCAATCCATTTCCTTTTCTAGTTGTGCATAGAATAGATCCTTCTCCTCATCCTCCGCATTCTCTGTTGGTGCATATACACATACAAATGTAATATTGAAGAAACGGGCCTTGATCCTTAGAGTGCACATCCTTTCATTTATAGGCTTGAAATTAAGTATCGCTGCCTTATATTTATTATCCAATAAGAAGCCTGTACATCCTATTGCACCACTCTTTCCACCACTATACATGGCTGTGATATGGCCCCTCACTACCTACCCTCAATGCTCAAGGCAAGCTTCTAAATTTTGGCTACCACGGTCAACATACCGGCCAGTATACATACATACTGTTACCGCTTGAGAACCGAAAGTCACTATATATTGCGGTGTACTTTATTGCTTTGGAGCATATCGCCCGATATTACCTTTGCCAGACTGATCTATCTTTGCCACATATTGCTCGGATGAGATTAATTATTTTACTTAAGGAATTTTTCTTAATTTTTTTTGTGAATGGGCCCCTGAGCACAATAGCCAGAAAGCCCTCGGACTGAAAAAATAGGAGGGGATTTCTTCCTACTTTTCATCAGTCATCACGCCACCAATGGCTTTTGCTCTTTGCCCTACCCCTTGGCACTCATAGGGATGTATCGTCCGATATCCGGTACCTGATATGCTGGAGCTAAACTGGTACAAACCTGATTTTCGCTATTTAGAACCTTGGCTCAAGGTGAATATGTATCATGTCTTGTGCATGAATGGTGTCCATGAATTTAGTTAAGTTCTACTCATTCGCATATGCACTGGCAGGGGTGTCCAAGAGGGTGCACTAGCACCCCTCTGCCTCTTGGGAAATTGGAAAATATTGTGAAAAATCTTATCTGAAAATTGCGAGTTTTAGGGGGATCTAGTTTGTATTTCCACTCAGTTATCGATTTTTAAAGAAAATGGAAGTGATAATGAAAACATTTTTCTTGCTTTTTGTTGGGAGCGAACCATTTTGTAAAACCCCCTTTTTGTTGGCCACGAGCCGCCACTGAATGCACCCCTCTGTAATTTTTTCTGCCAGCACCCATGCTCATTCATATTATGTACTTTTGAAACAGAGAATGGCACTGTAGATATATGGTGATGGTGATGCCATTATTCTCAGAGAGTAGAATTGAGATCAACAAGATTCTCTGGAAGGTAAATTGCATGGCCTTGGCTCAGTCATATTTTGAACAAAAACTGTCCTATCAATTGCATACAACACTGGACCCTATTCAATTAATGGTTTTACAATTTTTTTTGTGATTCAATGTAAAGACTAAAGGTACATAATCGTTTTCTGTTATTTTTACAGCTTGCTATCCTTTGTGAAGGAGGAGATGCTCAGTCATTGTTTCGATGATCAAGGTGGTGATATGAATGAGGCTGGTGCTGTGATGGTTGGGAGGTTTTTCATGGGCCTCATGGAGCTGTGCCCTCAGCTGCAAAAGTGCATGTGTCCATCAAATATTGGAGATGCCAAAGTATGTTGAGACTAATGTAGACAGACATTTTTTGTGTTATCTTTTGGATGTGCATTTTCCTTGTCGCCAACAATGGAAAGAAACATTGATGTTCGATTAATACATGACAGCTATATCCCCATTCTGCCAAGCATAGTGTTGCATTCTTATGGGAATTAAAGTATGATTCAGTTAGCCCTATAAAGTTTGTGATTTCACTTCTACAGAAGGTTCGCATTGCAAGTTATAACACTTATATTTGCATACATATTTTCCATTTGCAGGCAGTTTGCATTGGGGATACTTATAATGGTAAATGGCTCATGTGAGAACTCACTTATTTTTGTGTCATGCAGTGCAATTATGCATTGTCATAATAATAATAATATTCAATTTACCCAGAAGAAAATCTTGTAGGAGTTCATTCTGCAATTTAAGTATACTGCCACTGCCGCGGGACTGTATATTTTTGAACTAATTTTGTATATTAGAAAAAATATTTCAAATCTAGAGCTAAATCAAGATATTCATGTTTATAATACTAGAACAAAATGTAATATCCATGTTCAACATAGAAGGTATGAGCGCAACAGCAAAGGTCCTTATCATCATGGTGTGAAATTGTTTAACCCTTTCAATGTGGCACCGCAGCATGGTACCTTTGCCGATGTCGGAGTATGTTTATTTGCGTAATTCTATTTATTTTGCCTAATTGAGGCATAACACACATATAAATTGTGTACTTACATTTTTTTCCTATTTTTTAAACAAAAATTTTATGACATTCATGAATGTCATCTGCTCCAGGTGAAGTTTTCCTGCATTATGCAACCCACACAACTTATGTGGTGATTCGTTTCTTTTATAAATTTTTAGAGTAAAATTTCAAATTATTGAATTATATCTTGTTTAAGTTCAGTAAGAGGTTAATGGTTGTGTCCATTTACGCAAAGAAGTGTAAATGAGAGAGTTCACACAGTGCTTTGTCTGCTTATATTTTAATTTTTTCTGTAAGAATAGATGTAATTTTTACTTTTCATGATTGCATTGTCTTTTTATTGCGGTAAATATTTCGGCTTTCAGTTGAGTTATATTTAGATGGAATGTTTTCTCTATTCCTAATGTTTATGTACATTTTACTCGGTAAGGTTTTACATTTTCCTTGTTCTTCTGTAAAAGGAAAGGAAAAATCCCATATCTCTAGGTACTGCAAATTTGTTTGCCTCTATGAAAGCCACTAATAATTATATGATTATATTGTTGGTAACTCAGGCAGCACCATTACAACTAGATATGTATGTGCCAGCCTAACTTTGCATATATTCTCTAATTCCTATTTCATCATCATCATCATTATTGGCGCTACAGCCCATGTAGGGCTCTGGCCTTCAGAATTATCTGCCCCCATTCTTCTTTATCCTCTGCAACACGCCTCCATCTCTTGACTCCCAGTTTTCTCAGGTCTGTCTCTATATCGTCAAGCCACCGCTTTCGTGGTCTTCCTCTTCTTCTCCTCCCTCCTGGAGTACCATTGAAGACCTTTTTGGCTGCCCTGCTTTCCTCCATGCGTTGCACATGGCCAGCCCAACGAAGTCTTCCTTGTTTTATAACTGATATGATGTCTGGTTCACCGTATTGTTCATAGACTTCAGCATTTGTTCTTATTCTCCATATTCCTGCATCTATCACAGCACCGTATATTCTTCTGAGAATCTTTCTTTCCCATCTTCTGATTATATCTTCTTGTGTAACTGTTAGTGTCCATGTTTCAGAGGCATAGAGGACAACAGGTCTTAGCACTGTCTTGTATATGATTGTTTTGGTGTTTCTTGAAATATTTCTTGACCTGAAAATAGGCTGCAGTGCATAATAGCATCTAATTCCTATTTACCATAATATAATAAGCGGTCATGCCAAATTATTTTTGGAATCAGTTTCCCTGTTACTCACCCGCTGGTTGTCTCCCGCTCATAGAATGCCTTAGAATTCATCATTGCAGACATTCTGCCATTCTCCCTACGAAAAACCCATCCTCGGTCTAAATGTTTATGAGCCGCTTAGTGCCTCGGTCTATTGTACCCTTTCTGTTGTCCTATTCCCTACAGGGGATCTCCTACATACAGCATCTCCCCCCTTTGGGTCTTACTTGTCGCTCCCTTTTCCCCAACCCATTCCATCCCACCACCTTCTTTTCCTATCCTCTATTCCTGGTTCCTTTTCTCACCCCTGACCACCCAAATTCCTGTCCCTTCTTTCTCTTTTCCTCAATTTCATCGTCCACTTTGCCTCATTTTGTTACCCAATTCGAACACACTGTTCTTTGAATTTTTTGTTCGCGTATTGGCTCAATAGCGATTTTAAACATTGGAAAAATATTTGCGTTATTTACAGTAGTAATAAATCAATCCAGTATGTATTGGATGAACTGTATTTTTTATAGAATGCAAAAATGCTAGATCCAGTGCAGTGTTCTTCCAAACGGAAGATCTCACAAATTTATAGACACATTGACACATTAATTCAAACAGCAGTTTTGAACACTGTAATGGTACATGCTATATAAAGAAATCAAATATTAATTTTGGAAAATAAGTCAATAATAGCAATGATAAAGTAAAGGAGTGTCACCAATAGAAAAACTAATTACAATATTTGCTACAAGAAAAATGACGTTACGTAAAACCTTGAAAATCATGAATAAAAAAATTATGATAGTGAAAACAAAATATTTGCAGAAAAAAGAATGAATGTAAATCTTAATACCTAATTTATTATATTGTAGTCCACAATTATGCTAACAAAAATCCCCACAATATTAAACTTACACGAAAACCTAAAATATTTTTATGAAATTCGTGAAAGCAAGGGTGCAAGCAAAGTCCTGGCTTGCCCTCACAGTCAGGACAAATGTACACCACAGCTTTCCTCACTCCCTTAGTGTGGCATACTCTGCATCTCTTCTGCTGTTTTTCCCTTTCTCCCCAAGAGCTGTTATAGTGGGAAAGTGGGCGAGACCCCTTTTTGGCTGCGGGAAAAGAGTCAAGGCATTTGTCCTGTTGGAAAGTAAGGACTCAATCAACTCTAACCTAAAACCATACTGGCTCTTTTTATTTCTGCTATGTTTATTTTAAAGGATATAGTTGTTCACCAGCATAATTTGGAATATGTAGATTCCCAGCTTCTTATACCACCTGAGCCTTTTGTGCTCACAGGTGTAGTACGACAACAGTTGGTCGCAATGATCCATCCCCCCCCCCCCCATAAACTTACTGTATGCAACTACGGCTTCTGGTTTTCCTCTGCCTGGTCATGAAGTTGGTACAAAGTTGCTTCCAAACTCTAAAGAAATCGTGGCAACGTCTCTCTTTTCTTTCCATCAAAAGATTCCATCCTCACTCTAGTGAGTAATGACCTCACCCTTTGGCAATTTTCGGCCGAAAACCTCTTTAGGATTTTCTTGCTTGTTCGCTCGCAGGGTTCCTGTGCAGTGCGTTCCGCTTGAAAGTAGATCCCTAGTTAAAGGTACATTGTTATAATAATTGTTCAGGTAAACACTGTCTCCATAATTCTTTAAGTTCTCTAAAAGTTTATGCACAACTTTATCTCCATGTCCTCGTCCACCCAAATCATCATCTCCGGAGCCCGAGTAAATTATCAAGCGGTGGACTAACCCTGCATGTTCACAAAGCATATTCATTTTTATACCATGTTTGTGTTTCTTATCTGGAAGGTATTAGCGAAAAACCAAGCGGCCTCTCCAGAGTAGCATCAACTCGTCAATGCACAATTCCCTTCCTGGGGATACAGATGCCCTATCACCTCCTGGAAGCAGTTTAGAAGGGGTCTTATTTTATATAGACGATCTCTGGGAGCAGGATCATTATCATCAGGATTTTTTGCAAAGTGTAGGACTTATTATATCCCTAGAAAAGAGTCACTTTGTCCATCGTCAGAAGCAAATTGGTAGCTTGATGATGAACCACTCGATGAGTTGTCATTCGCCGTCTCCCGCTGCTATACTGACGACTCCCCCAAGGCCACGGAACATATTTCCTCCTCCTGTAGCATTTTTCTCGGGTGTTTTGCTGGCTGCAGAACTAAAGTAAAATATTGAAATATTGTACACTGTTTTAATTAGTAGATGACTGGCATAAGAGACGTTAAATAAATATTTCATGCCAGAAAGTCCAGATGGGCCAGGCATTTCATCATCAATGTGGCCAGTAGCAGAAGAAGTGTTCCCACTTTTGTGTGGTGGCTGGGAGACTCTTCTCTTCATTCTGGAAGTTGAAGAAAATAGTCTATTGATGCCAAATAAAAAATAGAAAATCATATTTAATATCAGCAGATTGGTAAAGGAACCACGAAAAAATATCCAAAAGTCACCAAAAAAATATTAACAAAGAATAAAATGCTACACTGACGATCAATTGTTAAAACACGACTGCAATGAGTCAGAAGTCACATGTAGCAGACAAAAAAACATCATCCACTGGAAAATATCACACTGAAATTGCCACGAAAAAGTCACAAAAACGCGAAAAACTGCTGAAAAGCCAAAAATTGGTGAATCCAGAAATGGAGCGCACGATAGGATAGCCAGAACCCAACTGCAGAGCGGAGAAAAGAAAGCACTTCGAAACAACCACGCGTAGTTCCGTTATACCTATTCAAATCGAGCCCAAGGCCATGACAGCCCTGGCTGTCATCCGCGCCAGCGGCTGGGAGCAGATGACAGCCAGGGCTGTCATCTGCATTGAATAGGTTAATAGACTTCCTAATGTAATAAAAAATATTGAATCTACTGGTATCTTTAAAAGGAAATTAAAATCATTTCTATTACATACTCCAATTTATTCTCTTGATGAAGTCTATAACCATTGTAGACACTTTGTTTAGTACTTTGTACATGACTTTGTACTTTTACTTCATGTTTGACAAGTTTTTTGTCATTTGTATGACCTGATGGAATAATAAAAAATATATTAATTATTTTTATATCATTGAATAATTTGCTTTTCTTGTGTAGGTGGGAAGCTATGGAATTACTTCTGTGCGCTCAGGGCCAGAAACCAATTGTTGGGCAGAGGCATGCCATCTGTTGGGAGAGCTGAGCACAGAAGCCCTCAGGGTATGGAGGAAGGCAGCTGGCAGGAGAATGCATCTTAGGGTGAAAAGATCTTTAACAATTCCTCCATCTTCAGTTGATCTCCTTAAATTATTTCCTGTAAGTAGCTACTTTTTTCCTTACATAATTCAATTGTAGTTTTTTTGTAGTCTGTAAGGACTTAGTTGTTGTTGCTCTCTAAATAATTTGGGGTAGTGACAGAACAAGTGTTGTTGTTGTTTTAACTCTTTTATTACATGCTTCTCATTACACGGATGCTCTTTTTATATCTCTTATACTCTAGAACTCGTTACCAGGAGCACAATCACAAAAAATGACTGCAATAAATATCTGTCACTGCTACCAACCCTACCAACATTAGTTTTCTGTTGAATTCTTCTGCATTTTCGGGTTTCCACTGCGTAGGTTGCGTTTTAGGACAACAGTTTTTAATGGTAAATGGCTCATGTGGGAACTCAATTATTTTTGTGTCATGCAGTGATATTAATTCCACGTCCCTAAGCTTTGTGTCGTCCCTAAGCTTAAGTATCGTCCACGTACCTAAGCTTTGGCTTAGGTACATGGACGATACGTTCATGATCTGGCAACAGGGTATAGAAGAGCTGAATAAATTCCTGCTTCACCTCAACAATCAGCACCAGGCGATACAATTCACCATGGAGTTGATGACTAATTTTTTTTCGTGTGCCTGGGCTCATCAGTAGATCACATGCCTCATTTTTATGGCTATTTTTAAACTTTATGACATTCTTTGAATCCTGAATAACCAGTGGTCATTGGATTGATGAAGTTCATTCACGGCTTTGTTTTGCAGATATGATGGTGTCTTTAGAGATGCAGTAAATTTCTGTATACATAGTCACTAATTTAACATATTGTATCCCATTTCAAAACAAATAATATTTGATTTTGGTTAACATTATTTTTAACACGTTGACCGCCACGTATTTTTTCGTACATATTTCCTGGGACGCCATTGGTGTTTTTTCTGTTGCAGATCACTGTATCATAATACTTCTAAATATCATTGCACATGAGCATAAAATCAATTTTTCAGTGTTGCCTTGTACAACGGTCACAATGACCGGCGTGGCGTCAGGCGAAATTTTTTTCGCCTGATGCCACGCCGGTCATGAGACCGGTCACGCGGCGCGGTCGCGAAATTGGGATGAATATTTTGGCGCGCGAATAGTCAAGCGAGGTGATTGCCTAGAGTGCCCCGACAGCGCGGGAGAAGAGAATTAAAACATAAAATATTGTCACAGCAAGAGGGGGGGGGCAAACTAATTTTAGGATGTGGTCAAACCAATTTTAGGATGTGGACGCACGTTGTGCACTGACAATTGGTATACTAGTTTGGACTTGGCAAAGAAGTTAGTCGACAGGCAAACGCATCTCGTAGGAACTTGGAGGAAGAATCGAAGAGGAATGCCGAAAGATATTACCAACAATAAGAAGATGAAAAGAGGTGATGTCGTGGCAAAAGAAATTAGAGAGGGTATCACCATTTTGAATAGGAAAGATACGCGAAACGTGCTGATGCTCTCCATAAAGCACACGGATGAGATGGTCGAAGTGGGAAATCTGAGAGGAGAGGTTATCAAAAAGCTAGTTGTGGTATTTGAGTACAACAAAGGTAAATCCGCAGTTGACTTGTCCAACCAAATGGCGGCTTACTCTACTCCCCTCCGAAGATCCGTCAAATGGTACCAAAAATTGGCGTTTGAGTTGTTACTCTCAACCTCCACCGTCAATGCTTATGTCCTACACAGAAAAGTCACCGGGAAAACAACTAAAATTAACAACTTCCGGAACAATATTGCAACGGCCCTTGTAAACAGCGTAGATACAGCGGCTGCACTCGAAGAAGAAGCAAACGACCCTGCAATTCAACGCCTGTGGAGAGTACGGCATGCACTCAAGCAGCGAGAAGGTGCTGCATCGACCCGAAAATACTGGCGCCGTTGTTATGAACTCGCTACCAGAGACCCAATCAAAAAGCCCAAAAATACCAGAAAGTTGTTCACGTATTATGGTGGGTGTGACCAAGGAGGTTAAAATGAAATGAGGAGGAGGCATGACCGTGAACGCTCATGGGCGAAAGTGAAGCAAGAATAGGGGTGCTTGGGAAGGGTTTTGTGCCGAGTAGGTGTTGCCAAACCAGTCACAAAACATCGCCTTGCTTGTGGTTTTTAACTTAGATTTGACGAAAATCAAACGCGACCGCCGGGCACGTAAGCCAGAGGAAGGTCTAAACTGTGCTGACGACAATGGCGGAATTAGCATCGAGAATCAAGTGGTATGTCGCCTCCATTTCTTTTCTAACCTCCTTGGGTGTGACGGAGAGCCGCACTATCGTTTGGAGTGTTTCAACTCAATGCATCGAGTGTAATTTGTAAAATGAAGCAACAACGTTTATTCCTTCTTTTTGAATTTTATTTTTTTTACTCCAAAAAGTTTAGTTTTAAGTTTTTGACTGAATTTTATGTCCAAAGGCAAAAGTGATGCACAAGCAAAGCACGGTAAGCGTTATCCAATGGCCATTATTTTTTCTATTTTAATTTTTACTGAGAAAAAATTGCACAAACTTCCATGAAAAATGCATTACTATGGTATAAAATAAGGAAGCGGAAGAAAATTGTGGACAATGGCTGACGCTTGGGAGTCTCTGAAATAGTCAGGCGACGTATGTAATGAAAATTTTAAGTTAAACGGCTTTCCGAGTATATAGTATTGCTGAACATGAGTTTTATAAGTTCATTTTCTTTCACGTAAACTGTAAAAATTTAAAAAATTATCGCCAATATTTGCAATTTTTTAAAAATTCTTATTACAAAAATGTCGATATCTATACGTTTTGTCAAAAGATAAAAGTTAGTTTTGTCATTGTACTGATTTTGTGTGAAAAAAAAATGAAAATATAGAAAATATAAAGAAAAATATAAAAAACGAGAAAAACAACAAAAAAACCCAGCCAACTCCCCAAAAAAAACATAAACGAAAAGTTCGCGTGTGCAAACGTTGCCTGACGCCGCACCGGTCACGTTCCATGCTTTATCAAGCGGCCCCGGTCACCCGTGGTGTCAGGAATCAACTTAGAAACGATTGCTCGGTACCGGTCACTATGACTGGCATGGCGGTCAACGTGTTAATGACTGTAGGTTGTTTCAGTTAATTGATAGCTTAACATCTCCATCATGTCGTCACCCCTCAGCTTGTCCTGCTGCCCCCATTCCCCTCTCAACCTCCTTTCCTCCTCTTGCGTATTCCACCCTTCCTCATTTGATTCCTCTCGACCCAGCTTACACTTTCCTCCCTTTTCTGATGTGAGATGTCAAAAGCCTCCAGCTGATGCTCATCTTCTAGGGTGGCATGCTAGAATTACGCCATTCCCCTATGAGCAGCACCATCTGAGAGGTATAAGGAAAACATTTCTGTATAAAAAACTTCATACAGCTGAGATGGAAACATACATACGGAAAATTATGTTTTATTAATTATAATTATTCCCGTCCTTTTTAATTTTAGTGTTGATTGTGTGCTTCTCATGAACATAATTTATTTCTTAAGTTGCAACCCTGAAAAAATCAGAGCAATATCCGTAACTGCCAAGCTGAGATTTGTGTAGAGAGCTTAGTTTTCGTTTCATGTTAAGAGTGTGAAAACTGCATCCGACTGCAACAATTGAGGGTTATTGAGAATATTGCTTAAAGGTTTGTTTTGTTAAATTTCATTACCATCCTCAAAATAAGTAAATTTTTTATAAGAGCAGTAATTTAACTTTAGATTTAAAAGTTTTGAAATATTTAATACGTTTTTCATTTGTAGGATAACTATTTTAAAGTCTAAGGACCAATTCTTATGGTCTATACATATTGATTAAACATATGAAACTTTGCTTTCAGGCATGGGATCAGGTTACCATTGAGGAGGGCTCTGAAGAGGGTCAGAGCATAAAATCAACCATAAGAGTCCCTTGTCACCCAAGTTTTGCACTCCACAATGTCCTGTTTTCATCTTGCCAGGAGATTAATGGACTTACCCCTCACGCATTACCTAGGTGAGGGTTATAATAATAACTTACTCTATTTCTTCCTCTCATATGGTCTTTCATAACCCTGTTATTTAAAAAAATACTATTGACTTCATACTTCTTCCCTTTGTCCATGTTATTTGCTGTTTTTCACAATTCCTTATTTTACACGCTATAATTAATCCTCTCTCATACCTCTGTCTTTTCGTCACAAGAAATTGTAGTTCACTTGACATAACCTTTTCATCCTTTACCATATTTATTCCACCATTTCTATTAACTCATTAAACAATGTGCATATTTTTATTACCATGTGTGAGTTGCTAATGAAATCCACATTGATTTTCTGTCAGAATTCTTTATTTCCTTCAATGTAGAATGTTTAAGCAGTTTCCACTTTATGCACAATAGAAACATAAATTGTTGCGTTGTTTATGAAATACTAAGTATTCAACAGCTATATTTTTCTATTTTGCTTTGACTAATGTTTCTATCCCTTTTCAGCAAAATTCACCTCGAGTTAATAGAAGATCTTGCACAGTCATTGCTGGACAATTATGAACCAATCTGTACACTAGAAAGCATTCCACAAGTCCAAGCCTTGCAGTTTTTCTTTGATGTGGAATATATCATTCATTTGTTTTTAAGTCGGGATAATAAGGTAAGAGCATCACTATTAGAAATATTGCATTCTTTGAGTACAATTACCATTAGTATAGCAAAAGTACATGCATATGTATTTACTCAGATAATGGCATGAAATCTGTGTTTGGTAGTATAAATTTAGTTTTAAGTTTCCATGTTTTAAGCTACCATACTTTTGATGTTACATTTTTCCAAGGTTTTAATGGAACGGGCTCGCAGGATGTGTGATAAGATGAAGGCCTTCATCGATCCTTTTGATTATGATGTGTTCTATCCACACATCATGAAGAATATAAAAGCAAGTGTGAGGAAGACTCAGGTATAAATTTGTTTTGTTATCACCTTCTAATTTTAAGTGAAGTGAATCTTACTGAGACGTAGCAGACCTTTGCTAATCCGGACTATATGGGGAAAGGGGTAGTTGGGATTATCTGGAGATTTCTTTTTAATTGGTTCAGACATTTTACAATAAAATGTAGTACAAGTCATATAAATTCGTAAAAAATATAGGAAGAACAATAGTTTGTGAATTAAAGTCCAAAAGACTCTTCCAAAAAGTCCTGTACATTATAGTATACCTTTTCTAAGGAGAAATGTTTCATTTTTCTTTTAAAAGATTCCCTGGAGGCTGAATTTTTTTATGCCAGATGGCAAATGGTTGAAGACTCTTAGGGATATGTGGAAGGGATCTTTATTGAATAATGCTGTTGAGTGACAATATAAGTGCATGTCCCCTCTTTGCCGAGTATTGTGCCCATGTATTTGAGAATTAGTAGTGAGTTCACCACAGTTATCCCTAATATATAGACATAGGTAGTAAATGTACAAACATGGCAGGGTTAGAATTTTCAACTCTCTAAAATAAGGATTACAAGATTGCTGAGCTGGTATTTTTGCAATGTGCCTAATACCTCTCTTTTGCACGACAAATACTTTTTGATAACCAGGAGATGATCCCCAGAAAATAATTCCATATGTTAGATGAGAGTGGAGGACACCAAAATATGCCTTTTTCCTTTCCTTTAAATTCACAATGTTCATAAGATTTCTTAAAATATATCCACATTGTGCAAGTTCAAGACATAACTGATTAATGTGGATCTTCTAATTTAGAGACTCGTCAATTAGAAACCCTAAACACTTCGTACTGTACACTCTTTCAGTTGGTTTTTCATTTAGGTGAAGAACTAACTAAGGCACTTTTCTCTTTTTATGGAATTGAATGAAAGGGGTTTTTGTGTGTTGATGGATAATTTGTTTATTCTGAACCAATTTTCCTGATACTTAAATGAGCTTTCCAGCTTGGATTGTAACAGTTGGGGATCCTTGTGACTTATTGCTAAAGATGTATCATCTGCATGCAAAACCATGTTGTTATTCAAAGCACTATTTGGCAAATCATTAACATAGTAGACACAGGAGAGGTCCAAGGATGCTTCCCTGTGGCACACCAACATTAACAATTTCAGAATAAACATTCATATAATTTCTTTTTAGTTAACAATCTGTCACTTATGAATTTTTATCATTTTCTATTAGATAAGAGACCCTCTTGAGTACAATGGGGGTTTATCTCGATTTTTGCATTTTACTTTATTGTGCAGAGGACCATGACGAATGATCATTTGCAAATCATCTCTTATAAATTCCAAAAATTGCCCGAGGTATAGGAGTCTAAAGTTGAATGGATGGGCAACCTTCCCATAATGGCCATGGCGTAATTTCATCCATCGCGTCTTCCCTCTTCTTTCCGATCCATTCTAAAAGATGCCTTAAAAGGCTGTTGTGAAGATGTCCACTTCTGCTGAAAATACAACAGTATAAAGATCCAGAAAATACTTTGAAAAAAATATCCATCTTCACCTGGAGTCAAACCATGGGCTCAATCGATGGATGAAATGACGTCAGAGGTCGTTTTACAGAAACAGAAAAAAATGTAACTTTCTACAATTAGTTATTTAGTTACTAGGCCTTAATGTTTCGAAGTAATTCCGAAAATCTATATGAAAACTTTTGCTAATTTGATTTCAACGGTAATATTGAAAAATCATTCAATGATAATCCCCCATTGGTGGCTTGTATGTGGCATCATACATAAAGAAAATTTATTATATGTTATTCCCAATTAGTAAAGACAAATATTCAATTTTCATATAGCTTGTAACAAAGCAAATTTGGTAATGTTTTCGAAGTTGTCGTAAACATTACTGATTCTATTTCAATTTACTGATAGCATTAACACTAATTTTATCAAGAAATGTTTTACTATTGCAATGAGATTTCAAACTTATTACTGTGGAGTGCCAATTATCAGACGTTCAATCAACCGACCATCGAATTATCCGACGATTAGTCCCTTACTCTTTCTTTCTGTTCTGTCACAACCAACTACTTCTTTTGTTTGCACTCACTGTCAGCATCTGTGTTCAAGTCTACAAAATTGCTACATTTGGCCCTCTCAAAAGGTTTCCCTACAGCTGGCTATTCTATTATACACATGACAGTGTTGCATTATTGTGAGTCCCCTGAATCACTGCTTGTTGCTATCACGACCCGAGGTAGTAAGTTTATATTGCTTTCGTGACTGTTCAATATTTTCTAAGTTTCCATGTAGAAAATAGTTGATTCCTAGCATCCATTTCTTCAGGGAAGAGGGAGCATGTCATGTTAGATATTTCCGAGAAGTTGAAGATAATTGAAAGGGCATCCAAGGAAGACTCGGTGGCAAACATAACTCTGAATGGCTGTCATGACAATGAATAATAAGGAAATCATATTCTTGATAATGTTGATATCATCTCTGCCACCATAACTGCCACCACTAGTTAGGCATGTGTAAATGACTGCAAAAGTGATTGGTGATGAGGAAGAAACAATCGATTCAGAATGTTTTTCTCCCCCAATCTTGCTTTAATCAGCAGAAACAGCGATGCAGTTCTTGGAACAGGAAGTGACACCTCAGACATTGTGTGTAAAGGAAATTAAGATAGACATAAAAAATTAAATATGTAATACCAAAATGCAAAAGAAATCGACAGATTTTTTTTGCATTTTCTAGATGAGTGCGTGGATCCAGGATTATTTGTTCTACATACTTAAAAATGTATTAGATTTTGTGGCTATGTCCCATGAGATACCTTCATTGCATGAATAAAGAATAAACTTTTTATAGCAGGAGGTAACAGAAGCGATGAAAATGTTTGGATAATGAATCAATTTGTAAGTGCATCACTGCAAGCGAAAAGAGGTTGTACAGGCAGCCCATATGGCATATAGAGAATATAGAATGTCGATATTTTTGCTTATGGTCTATATTGGTCGATATTCCAAATTTTGTATCAAATTGGTCTATATTTTGGAGCAGGGTCTATATTTTGGCCAAAGGCTACAATTTACACTGAAGCAGCTGGCACAGCACTGCGTAGTTTTAATATGTGCACCGCGGCTAGGCGCTGCTGCTTTGTTCATCTGCTTTGTCTGGCTCCATGCTCCTGCAGTGTGGCTGTGGTGCTCTTTATACTTTACTTATAAAATTATTCATATTTGCAACTACCTCGTTTCTCTCAATTTTCGCCGATACTACAACCTCTACCACACAAGCCAGACAAAGCTTTAAAGAATAAAATGCATAATTTTGCATAATAATGTAGATTTGGTCCGATTTGCCTTGATTTTCATGCATATTATGAGTCTGTTTTGGTCTACATTTTCACGGACTTGGGTCTATAAAGTCTATATTTTTTTGCCCTGAGCCAATGGGATGCCTGAGGTTTTAGCATTTGTGGCCACATGTATTAGGGAATTGGGGTGGTTAGGGTGACCTTGACTAGTTAACTTTGAGAGAGGGCTAAGTAAGAATGAAGGGTAATGGGACTAGAAACTCCAAGAAGCGACTTCTAAATGCTGCAGGACAGACATGTGCCTAGGTTAGCTATAGCTTGGGATGGAGGAATCTGACTCCAATGGACGGTAGTCGTGCTAGTGTGCATCAGCCATCTTGATCGGAGTCTGAGAAGTTAAAATAAATGTGAAGCAAATTTTACCGATTGACATAGCCTCAGTCATGCGATGATCATATTTCATTTCAGTCATAAATTTAAAAATCAACAGATATCAATTTTTGCTGGTGAAATGTTTCATAGAATTTAATGGAATAAGCAATAGCACGGTAATGGAAATGGTAGGAAAAAACGAGTACATATTTCAATGCAAGATGCACAGAAGACTTAGAGGAAACATGGTGCTGAAACCAAGCCCACAACTGCCTCGAAATTGAACATGAATGAATTATTCATCACTTTAGGCTATCTTATTGGGCTTCCCCCTCCATTATCTACTGTGTGCGCCAGTCAGTCGACTACTATATGTCAGCAGTGTATCAATATGGTAGCCTTGCCACTGTGTGCCTAGCTGCAGACAGATAGACCCAGACTCCACTGCAAAATTGTAAATTCAATTCCATTTATACCATTGCTAATGGCTGCAACTTTTCTCTTTGGATTCAATCATTTTAGTCTTTGTTGAATCTCATGATATGAATAGCTTTTATTTTGTCAGTCATTCTAAACGTTTTTGCTACATAAAACAAAAACATTGACTATGAAAAGCTTCCACCATTTTGTTGTCTAACAAATGAAATACATATTACTCAAAGCAAGCATAAATTATTTTCAAGTCAATGAATTGTTACATATGAAGGAAAAGGTTCTCATTCCATTAGTGAACTCAAAGAGGTACTGCAACATCTTGAATCAGACGATTTTCAGAAGAAAAAAAAACATTTTTTTCAATAACTGACCTTTTTTGTGAAATTTGTTTTCCCTTGAGTTATTGTTATTTGTTAACAAGTAATTACTATGGAGAATGACACATGGAGTGACCTTGCAAAATTGCAACCCCCCTTTAGAAAAGCTTGCAGTAAAGTCTCTTTTTACGGAAATATGATACATATCGTGAAATTTCGATGTAGTGCAATGATAAAGGTGGTCCCACCCATCAATTTTGGCTTCATGTATAAATTTGATATAGTAAAATATTTAATGTAGTGCAATATTTTTTTCAGTCCCAAACTCCAAATTGTATACGATATAGTGTTCTTCAAGTTTTTCTAGGTTTTTCAAAATGGTAGAAATCACTATGTATTCATTTGTTCATCAAATAAATTCTATTAGATTGCATACAAACTTTGGCCAAATGTTCTGTTTTGTCTATAATTATTTATCACTGCCTTTACTTAAACAATTTTCATGACAAATTAGTTATTTGCTTTTAGCAAAAAGTAGCATGAATAAAAAAAACTTTGATTATGATCAAGCCAGCAGTTACTGTGTGTCTGAAGATAAGCCCCCCGTTTATGGCCAAATATTAGTTTTAAAAAGTGGGAGGAGGGTCTCATTTCAAGCAGAAGGAGAGGTAATCACTCAGAAATTCCCGGACTAATAATTCCTGGACCTGATGAAGTTGGCGGGAAGAAATCACTTGATAATTCTTGCATCTTTATACCACGCTCTATGGTTTAAGTGCATTCCATGTCAATTTATTGATGCTGGTACATTGAAAATGGTATTGCACCAAGCAAAAGAACTTTCAGGTGATATTTCACAACTTTCCTTAAAGTTTTTCCGTAGCCACACTGTTTTTCTCTATCGACTGCCTTATTGAATCCCCTTCTAATGGGAAAGTGTTCAAAAATAAGTTGAGATTAAATAAAACTTTGTCATTCTAGCATGCTCAGAGTTGTGATTGGTGATAAATTGGTCCATTTTGCAGACCCTGCTTGGAGTAGCTCTATCTCAGGATAAAGTTGTGTTCCTGAGTCGAGCCAACAGCCAAGGCGGAAAGGAGAACCTGCCACCGGAGCCGACGGACCCCTCCATAATGCCCCTCCCGACGCCCACTCCTCCCTGCTTTCCTCTGTTGCCTCTCTCTCATGCAGGGGGCTTGCAAAGGATGAGTCCAGGAAGGGACAGAGTGGGCATTAGTTTGCCTCCTGACAAGCAGGTTGGTCCTAAGAAAATCAATTCAATCAATTACAAGAAATGGGAAATGACAGTTAGGTAGATTCCACCTAAAATTACTACCATTTATATCGAACAGTTAACGTAACCTTACCTGATTAGTTGAATAGTATGCATCAAGATTTTGTTAATTGTTCAGCAAAAATAGTCTTTTTCATAAAAATAAATGCTTCCTTGAAAATGGCAATTGTGCGCTGAAACCATGGTCTGAAATAAATTATAAGTGTGGATAAGTACCAAGCTATTCCTTTTATTAAAATGACTTGGTTCCACATACAGTAGAAATGCAAAATTATGGAGTCAATGGGCCTCATTTATGCATTTTTCTATTTGTTTTAATTTAATCCTTACTGAATATCTTCTAACGTAAGCATGATCGATGTATTTCCTGGCCCATGGGATGCATTTTTTCTTGGAAATGCATTCCTAAAATCAGGCTACGTCTTATGGGCCAAGGACAAAGCCGTTTTCATGTATCCAATTTTGCATTGCTGTCGGAGGTGCTCATCTCTACTTTCATTGCTGACTGCATTGTGGTCATGGTGTGTATTCTCCATCATTCATTTGTTTCTGGTATTCTATGATGAATAACTTTCATTCAGTTGCTATTTTTTAATTTAACTATACAATTTTATTCTTATATATTGGTAATATTAACGGATGTTTATAATTTTTTCTGCTAAAATGTAACCTGAAAAATCTCAATGCAACTTATGGTCCTATGAGCCAGGAAATACATTAATCATCAGTAGTTATGGTTTAATGCATGCAATATGGAAGTGTATGACTTGCAGGATCACTTGCAGCTAGAATAAATCTGTCTTATGTATCGAGAGTGAGTAAAATTTCACTCTATTTTGGAGAAATCAGGACTTTGTCATTTTTTTTCTTCATCACTGCTTTCCTGACTGGGCCCTGCCACAGGCTCTTCTGCCGCTGGATCTAGCGTTAGATCTTCAAAAGTTTGGAGATTGTCATCTAACAGCAAATTGCTGTGGGTTGCTGGAAATTAACTGGTGACTTGTGACAAGTAATTTTAGAAATCACTTGCCAAACCTTTTTTCTCAGTAGTTACTTCATCCTCCACCTTTTCCTGGAGATTTGACGATTAAAAATAAGCTATGGCAATTACTGGAGTTCATTCAAAATCAAGGTACATAGTTTCAACAAAGACTAACCTCATCAAAAGGTGCTCAATAAGAGTATCCCGCGACTTTCCTGCAATTAACAATTGTTTTTTAGGATACCTCCCTACATGACTCCCCTACTGCTCAAATAGCATGCAAAATGGTCCATTTAAGTATTCCGTTGTCTTGGGTGTGACTTTGTGGAATTTGCTTACCATTGTAAATGATAAGTATAACTTAGTTTTGCCTCATAGATGAATTATAACAAGACGACTTAGGTTTCATCGAAGCTCGTCATCATGAGGTACATTAAAAGAAGAAGACCAAGAATTGTCACTCAACCTTGGGGGAGGTGGAAGTGGGGAGAGAGAAGTTGCGAAGAGGAGTCTAAACTGACAAATCCCAACTCCTCTCTCCCTACCTCTGCCTCTCCCAATTTTGAGTGACTATGGGCCGGTTTTGTAATGTCTTGTTAATGCTAACCAGAAGACAATACAGCCTTTAACTTTACCTAGAGGTGGCTGAAAGTTATGGTTAGCTTCTGTATAAGACCAGACTCATAGGTAACTAGTAGTTTCAGCCACCTGCAGGTAAAGTTAAAGGGTGTATCATCTTCTGGTTAGAATTAACCAGACATTATAAAACCCGCCCTATATATTATTGGTCTTGTTCTCATAATGTATCTGATGATGACGAGCTTCGTTGAAACCTAGGTCATCTTGTTGTAATAAATCAATGTGGAAAAACTAAGAAATATGTACTTATCATTTACAAAGGTCCATTTAAGTATTTCCTTCACCTAGGGTTACCATATTTTGAAACCCCAAAATGAGGACACCCTCAACGGGATCCTCCTCGAACTCCACGGTGAACCCTTCCCCCCCACTCCCCCTCCCTGCTGCTGTTGCCCTCATGTCACAGGGTGACCTGGTAGCCAAACTATGAACTATTTCCAACGCATGGTAGACCAGGGGGGGTTATTTTGTAATCTCACTTAAGTCAGAATACGTCATAAAATGTGGAAAATCATGTCATTTTTCGTAGTTCAACTACACCGCCCAGGCGGCGTGACCATCTTCGGCTCTCAAGTGGTGAACTGCCGGTCTATTTATTTGATTCATCCGCTCTTTCGACTCTTGATCCATATCTTTCGACTCATGACCCATTTCATTTAGCTCCGTATTTCATTATGCCGGGTCTACACTAGGCCCGATCGTGAGGAGGTCAATATCGAAATTCGACGTTCCACATACGGGAAAATGTAGCCTGTCCTTCCAGATGAACAACGGAATAAAAAATTTTTTTTTTGGACAATATCTAGGGGTGCCGCCGGAGCCATTTATACTGAGAGTAGGCAACCCGAAACACCTGCTCTGATTTGCCCCCTTTTAAGCCATTTCAGAGACTCTGGTGCTGTTTTTTCAGGTGGTTATGACTGATATGGCTTGGCTAGATGCTGAGGTAGGCCCAACAGGTCAGCGGGTCACATGGTACGCCATCAGTGCTGTAGAAAAGGTAAGAAATCAGTTAATTTCTTCAAAAATGCGTTGTAAGTGACGTAAAATCATTATTATTTGGGTATTTGGGACAGTTACTTCGTCCAATTAGTTCCCCCCTCCTTCCTCACCTTCCCCCTCCCCCCCCCATGCTCGTTGAAGAAAACTTTGTTTTCGGTAGCAGCTGGGCTGGATGCTAGAATTGTTTGTTATCTCAAAATGGTTTGCGGCTCTTAGCTCACTCTTTAGGTGTTGTTGGACCTAGAGAGATCCGTAGGGCTCACCACATGGAGGGAGCATAATCCTTTTAAGATTTTAATTCCTGCATCTCTTTCCTGGAGACGATTTTCTGCCTAATGTTTCCTTCTCTGTCATGTGGCGTGCAATCCGTAACCGCTGTCTCAGTTACCATTTTGACATGTCTCTCAACTGCCTGGGTGTGGCAGGGAAAGGCAAGTACGTCCATCTTAGGAGGGCCGCCTTCGGTCGCCAGCATGGCCTGGAGCTCCTCCGAGGACATATCTTTTAGCATGGGCAGGGGAGTGACTGGAATTTTTCCCAGTTCACAAGTTCAGTGTAGTCCTCTGCCTGGAAATTCAAAGGGGGAATGTTGAAATTTCTAATTTTATCTTTCTTCTCATATCGCTTCCTTGCTTGCAGTGTCCTTTCCACGGCGACACGGCGATCTTTTGCCCTATTGTCGGCCACCATGGAGAGCAGCAAGTTCTCTGGCTGGGCATAAAATGCATTGTTCTGTATTTATGCATCGACAACGTCGTGGTACTTCTTGGGGGAACGCCCGGGAATGCTGTGTGGCATTTTCCCCCCTGTTTTTTGGGCAATTCTCCTCTTTGGACAGTTTCTCCTCTGCGGACTGTTTATCCTCCGGACTTAGCCGAAGGACTTAGCGCGCATGTCGTTCGGCACGTGCGCCAACGACGGCCAAAATGCCTACGACTACAAAATGCAGCGACTACTGCCAGCGACTTCTGCCACGACTTCTGCCACGACTTCTGCCACACCTTTCGCCGCACCTTTCGCCGCACCATTCGCCGCACCATTCCCTCACCAGGTCCTGCCCCGCTTTTATAGCCAGTAAAGTGAGGAAGGATACCAAAAATGCGGTCATCCTGACCAAGGCTCAAAGGCTGTGATCCTGTATTCTGCGGCCGACGCCAGAAAACAGTTCCTGGCGCTCCAATTAAAAACTGCCACCCTATCTATCACCCATCCCATTATTTCCTCCCCTCCATGGCTACCAATCGCCAACCTCCTGACCTTACCCATTCCACCTTCGTCCTTGTCGACAGACCCCCTCCTCAGCTGACTCGTGTCCAAGCTCGCTCTCTATTGCTTCCGAGACGCCGACCGGGTAACACCGTTGTGTGAGCCTGCTGACTAAGTCACTTTTGTACTTAAGAGAGAAGTTCAACCTCTCGTACTTGTTAAACTTAAACTATTTTCCGACTGGTAACTTTCATTACGGCCGCCTGGCACTCGACCTATGGGTAAATTATTGTAATTGGTTTGGTTCTATTTTGTGATTTGTAAAATATATTGATAAGTTAAGTTTATGATTGATAATACTTGTGTTTCGTTCGTTTTCCTCATTTTTCTCACCCGAGCTTGGAAAGAGTTTGTGTTTTCAAGAGTGTTATCGGCGAGAAAATCTGCTCCTTCTCCCGATAGCGCTACAAACTGGTAGCAGAGCGTGGTTATTCTTTTCCTGTCTTTCCAACGCAGTTGGTGAGTGTTGTATGAGGATCTTGATCGTCATTATTTCTGTTATTTCATTTTCTTCCTTCACGGAAGTTTTGTCACTGCCGCTAACGGCAATCTAAATAGGCAAGGGTTTTCTTTTTCGTAATTTATTTCGTGTTCCTGGTTTCCAGTTCGAGGCCCTAGAATAGGTCATTGTAAATTCCTGTCGGAGTTTAGTGTGTAAATTCTTGTGTGACGAAGTATTTTCGTCTTATCTTCCGGCAATTTGAGTGGAGTTTCGTCAGTATGCCTGGTGATTCAGTCGATCAATACGCAAGGGCTTACTTGACCACGGCCGAGGACAGGCGTGCTAGATCTAATGGGGGATCTGGGCTTACACTTGAAACTTCTGGTGTTCCGGCGGAATCCACACCCAACGT
This sequence comes from Pyrrhosoma nymphula, assembly GCA_963573305.1. NCBI lineage: Eukaryota > Metazoa > Arthropoda > Insecta > Odonata > Coenagrionidae > Pyrrhosoma > Pyrrhosoma nymphula. The sequence continues at coordinate 77,575,067 of OY754337.1, forward strand.
GGTTCCCCGAGGCCAGGTGAACGAGCAGAATCCAACCCATGTCGCACCGCCAGTCCCAATGCAACCTGTTCTGCCGCTGTCTGAAGGTCTGGTCATAGTGAAGCAGCTGATCGCTGATTTTCCACCATTCGAGGTTTCCAATACAGAAAATTGGTATAATTTTATGTTGAAACTGACAGAAATTGTCTCTCTTTCGATAGTTCCTTTGTCTACGTTGTTGTATTTAGTCATTACCAAGCTGCCAGCTAGTTCTCATCAGTTTTGGCTCTCTATGTTAAATCAGAATCTTTCGTGGGCCGAAATTACCAAACGAATTTGGGGAAGAATTGTAAGTGATCGAGAGTTTGACCGTCTTGTTACCACTATAGTAAAGAGATTTCAGTTCCCCCGTGAAACTCCTAATGATTTCGTATGTTCTGTTCGTAACGCGATTCAAGTGTTGGCGTTAGAGTTCACCGAGTGCCAAACCGTTCGGTTAATTATTCAAGGGTTAAATCCTCTCACTAAATCCGCCATAATGTTTGCTCGCCAGCCCACGACCTTTGAGGAGTTAGACTCTGTCATAACCCAGGTGTCAAAGCAATTGATGGATTGTGCCGAGTACGCCAATACATTTCATAGTATTTCTCCTAATGTCTTCCCAGTCGCCGCAAGGCAAATAATTTGTTCGTATTGTCGTAAAATTGGGCATCATGCAAGGGAATGTCGGAAGAAAGCCCGTGAAACACGCCAACCAGCCGTGAGTTTCATGAGCGTACGTCAAAATTGTAACAGTAATTTGCCCCTTCTTCCGATAAAACTTCAGTCTGTTTCTTGCAATGCCCTCATTGATACTGGTTGTTCCGTTTCTATTTGCGACGAAAAGTTCTTCAAAACTCTTAAAATTCGCGGTGGCAAAACTCAAAAGTCTTCCGATTCTATCGAGCTATTAACAGTTTCTGGTCAACCGTTTCAATTAAGGATGTCGATCCAACTGAAGGTTCAAATCGACAAATTTTCCTGGCAGCATACATTTTATGTAGCCAATATTCCATTTCCAATTCTTCTAGGCCTTGATTTTATTCGGAAATCCAATATGATTGTTCATCCGAAAGCTGTCTCTTTTGAAACGTCTCCCGCTACTAAGTTAAATTTTATCGCTTATTCAGTTGACAATTGCGCATCGAGTGCGTATCCCGAAGTGCCAAGCAGCAGTCGGTCGACAGATTCTTGCAGCAATCCTTTTCTCATTGAAAATGGATCTAATTCTTCGGATAATTTGATAAGTGAGTTAAAATATTTGTTGTCGCAATATCCCGATGTCATGACCCACGATTTGGGGACCACATCGCTTATGACTTACGAAATAGAATTAACTGACTGTAACCCGATTCGGAGTCATCCGTTCTCTTTATCTCCCGTTAAGGCACAGATCATGAAAAAACATGTGCAGTCGCTGCTCGACAAGGGAATTATTGAGAATTCTAACTCAAATTGGTCTTCTCCAGCATTTTTAATTGCCAAGAAGGATGGTACGGAGAGGTTAGTTGTGGATTATCGTAAGCTTAATAAGCAGGTTCAAATAGACGGTTATCCCACTCCGTCGGTCGAACATGCATTTCAATATTTAGCTGACGCAAAATACTTTACCATACTTGATCTTAATTCTGCTTTTCACCAAATTCCTTTGTCTGAAAATTCGAAGAAATATACTGTTTTTGTCACACCGTTCGGGATATATCAATATACTCGTTTGCCATTTGGGTTTGCCAATTCTCCCCAAGTATTCACTCGCTTAATTAACGAGGTACTGGGAGATCTAAAGTATTCTTGTGTGTATCCTTATATCGATGATTTGTGTATCTATTAAAAAAATTCCAGGGATCATATTAATCACGTCGATGCTGTCCTTAAGAGACTTCGTTTGGCTGGACTTACTGTATGTGAGGAGAAGGTTAAACTTGGCACTACGTCTCTCACCTTCCTGGGCCACTTGATATCCCATGGAAAACTTCAAGTTGATCCTGATAGAGTTAAGCCAATCGAAAAATTCCCTGCTCCAAAGAGTTTGAAGGAAGTAGCGAGATTTCTGGGGTTATGTGGTTTCTATTCCAAGTTCATTCCAAGGTATTCTGAAATTTCTATTCCTTTAAATCGCCTTAAACGTAAGAATGTTCCCTTTCACTGGTCAACGGCAGAGAATGAAGCTTTTATTCAGTTAAAGCAAGCTTTGATTGAGCCCCCGGTGCTGTCTTTCCCTCGTTTCGAGGATGAATTTCACTTATTTGTTGATGCTTGTAGCCTCGCATTAGCTGCAGTGTTAAACCATAAAGTAAACGGTGATTTCATACCTGTGGCATTCGCTAGTAAAGCATTATTGGACCATGAAAGAAAGTTTTCGACTTACGAGTTGGAATGTATGGCTATATGCTGGGGTGTCGAGAAATTCAATGTGTACCTTCAAGTAAAACCTTTTCATTTGTATACTGATAATGGTGCATTGTCTTGGTTATTTTCACATCCCAAACAGCTGGGAAAGTTGGGTAGAATGGTTCTTAAACTCTCTTCTTATAAGTTCACCATCCATCATGTACGGGGAACTGCCAATAATGTAGCTGATTGCCTTTCTCGTGTCGTTCCTGTGTCTAGTGATAACGTTGCTAGTGATATTGATTCATCTAAAGTTGGTGATGATCTATTTCCACCAATGGCTTGTGTATTGAATAATGTTCCTTTATCATTTGTTAATATTAGAGACCATCAAAGGTCAGATCCTACTTTGAGGGATGTTCTCCAGAAATTGCAGAAAGATCCCTTGTCTTGTGCAAATTATTTTGTTAAGAACCAGCTGCTATGTTTTGGCAATTCAAAAACTCTTAGAGGGAAGGTTGTTTTACCTATCGTGCTTCGACCAATGATATTCCAATATTTTCATTGCTCTAGTTTTGGCGCTCACCTGGGAATGTCCAAAACTTATGAGAAAATTAGCAGGGAATATTGGTGGAAGGATATGAAAAGGGAAATTTTTGACATGGTCAGAAATTGCCACTTATGTCAGACATGTAAACCTAGAAATTGTTCTTCGCCTGGCATGTTATCTTCTAACATCCCTTCTGATGTCTGGGAAAGAATTTATATCGATTTTGTCGGCCCATTTCCATCCACAAAGGGTAGTAATCAGTATATTTTAACACTGATTGATGGGTTCTCTAAATTTTGTATAATGGAGCCTGTACGAAAGGCTACAGCTGGTGCTGTTGTGTCTGTCCTCACTCAAAGAGTTTTCTCCAAGTTTGGTTTTCCAAAATATCTGGTCTCTGATAATGCTTCAGTTTTTAAGTCACACCTGCTTAGGGAGATGTGTTTACAACTTGGTATAAAACAAGTTTTCACATCTCCATATTACCCTTGTGCTAACCAAGTCGAAAGACTTCATCGAAATTTAAAATCTGCCTTGACAATTTTATGTAACAATGTTCACTCTACATGGGACCTTTTCCTCTATGATCTAAACTTTGCTTTCAATACTGCTGTACATGGTAGCACTGGCCAATCTCCTGCCAAAATAATGTTTGGTAGACAACTGCCACATCCTCTTACAAATCAGTGGTCAATTCCTATTGAGCTGTTCGAGGATAAAATTAAGGATGATCAGAGGAAAGCCTACTTGCAACAAGTGGTCGCCAATCTCAAAAAGGCAAGGGCAAAACATGGGGAGGCTTTTAACAAACTCCACTCTCCAGTAAATTTTGCCCCTGGAGATTTAGTTCTTTGTAAAAATCATCCTATTAGCTCAAAGGCAGACAAGAGAACAGCCAAGCTAATGCCTCTTTGGGAAGGTCCTTTCATTATTAAAAAATTTGTCTCCTGTAACAGTTGTTCTTGAGCTATCACATGATAAAGAAAAAATATGCCATGTCTCTCAGTTAAAAATTTATCATCGTGACTCTGTGAATTCTCACTAGCTCAATATGGTGTGACTTTTGCATTTTTCAAATTAACTCAATGAAATACTATGATTCTATTTAAACACACTGTTATTTGTTGCCTTTTAGTTGATCAATATGTACTATTCTATTAATATATTATTATACTAATACTTAATAATGTGAACACAGTGATCACCATACTTATAATGTTGTCTTCCTCTCAAAGTGTGCAAATTGTGAAATCTGTTGGAGGACGAATGGTCTGATTGGAATGGGATGTGGGGAGAACAGCCAGGAACATTCCCGAGGTGACTCGCTTCCAGATAAGTTGCGGAGGGTCAATGGCTGTTAAGATTCATGTGTGTGACATCGACAGTGATTATATCCATTGTCCTCCCAGGGTGATTAGTGCTTTCTTTATGGTGATTAACTGTGTAATTGCAAACATTATCATTTTCTGTCTCTACCTGGCTATCTAATTTCTGTAGTCAGGTTATGTATGTTGAATATTGGGTTGTTAGGTCATGTATCTGGCGTAGGGGGTGCGATCCCATCGCCCGGCAATTATAATGATTGTCGCAAACAGCACCCAGCTCTTGTATCATGCTTAGCTGGTCTGGGGTTCCAACCCCCAACAAATTTTGAATTGAATAATCCATGACGGTGGCCACTAAATTATTTTTCTATTTATTAGCTTTTTCTAACACGTTTGACTTAACCTGGCCCGAGAACTGATTGAATCTCTCATCTTACCCAAATTAATTTTCCATTTTTTGCTGTTTTTTCATGGAAAACAATTTCTTACATATGGGTAGTGACATTAAAGAGATATCAATCTAATTTGTCAATAAAATGACTCAAATCTTATCCTGAGTCATTTCTATCAACCCAAATTCCTTCATTGAGTTATCAATGCTTAACAGTACAACCCAATTGGTTGTGCGAAAACATTTAATTAGTTTTAAGGTCCATGAAATTGATTGTCCTCTCATTCTGAGTCGTTCTATCAACCCAACTTCTTCAATGACTGTGTTTATGCTTAACAGTGCAACCCAAGTGGTTGCATAAAACCATGTAATTAGTTTTTAAGGTTCATGAATATGGGGGATCCACTCACAAATTTTGTATAATCATTAATATTATTAATACTAGGGTGAACTTGGAATACAGACTGATATTGTTATACTTGAATTATCATTAATATTGTTAATACTAGGGTGAACTCGAAATACACAAAGATATTGTTATACTTTAATTATCTATAATATTATTAATATTAGGGTGAACTTTGAATATAAAATAATATTGGTATATATGTATGATTATTATAATTTTCTAAAGTATATTTAACTGATGTCACACAATTGCATACTGTTACTTTCAATGAATACAAGTCTACTTTCATTGAACAATTGTATAATCCTGCCTTCAAGAATATTTGCTTTGTTTTATGCAATATTCTCTTTCTAGTTAATTCATTACACCTGACGAGTCAGATGTTTCGTCTACTGGGTGTTGGTTTTTTGTTACTTAGATTTATTTCTCATATGTTGGATGTTGCCAGCTGGACATCCAAATTATTTATGATAATTGATATCAAAGATGCTATCATATCATTCTACTGGTCCATGTTTGTGACAGTCAGAATATACTTTCATCATTTGTTTGAAGGCTGTTGAATACTTAAAATCTATTGTTTAATGTGTTTATCTGCAATCTTCACCTGTCGCCTGGAATCACAGCTGTGGTATACTGCTCTCATGTTTCCTGCACTTGGCAACTTTCGAGGAGTGTCTCTCGCCATTAAGCCATTCCACCTTCGTCCTTGTCGACAGACCCCCTCCTCAGCTGACTCGTGTCCAAGCTCGCTCTCTATTGCTTCCGAGACGCCGACCGGGTAACACCGTTGTGTGAGCCTGCTGACTAAGTCACTTTTGTACTTAAGAGAGAAGTTCAACCTCTCGTACTTGTTAAACTTAAACTATTTTCCGACTGGTAACTTTCATTACGGCCGCCTGGCACTCGACCTATGGGTAAATTATTGTAATTGGTTTGGTTCTATTTTGTGATTTGTAAAATATATTGATAAGTTAAGTTTATGATTGATAATACTTGTGTTTCGTTCGTTTTCCTCATTTTTCTCACCCGAGCTTGGAAAGAGTTTGTGTTTTCAAGAGTGTTATCGGCGAGAAAATCTGCTCCTTCTCCCGATAGCGCTACAGCTGTACCGAGTCGAAGATATGCTTCGGCACCTCGATGCAGTGCCATCTCCTCTTGATGTCGAACCAAGTCGGGATGTAGAGCTGCACGACGATCCTGGTCAACATCTTGAGGACTGTAGAGGGCTTACTCATTCCGACGTAGAGGCTCATGATCCTGTTGCCTGTTGTCAGCCACCTACTGTGCGACATGCTCCCAGGATCATGCTCAGCAAGCTCCTTCGGGCATTCCCCTCTGTCAATGGCATGCGCCATGTCCAAGCTGTACCGCTGATCCGTGCTGAGGATGGCGGAGTCGAAGTTGAGGATCCGTGATGAGGATGGCGGAGTCGAAGTTGGGGTCCGGAAGCTCCAACTTGATCTTCTGGAACTTCTTCACAGACAGATCGTTACAGGTGCTCAGCTGGTGGCCGATTGGGCCACTCCAACCATTGGGGCTGGTCGTGGCACTGTCAAACTGCTCCATGAGGTGGCACAGGTGCAGCTCATTGCCGTGGAACTGGCAGATGTTCCCCTGGAGGGCATGTCCTATGCGATTTTCCATCTCGCAGATCGCTCCACCGTTGCACCCTGTGTTGACTGTACAGCCGTCGCACCCAAATGCCCTCAATGTCTCGGTGTCCTCTTCAAGATCCTCCTCCAGGAAGTTGAGGACAGCATTCCCGAGGCACTCTGAATCCAATGATGCTGGCATGATGTGCCCGAGATACACATCGCCAGGCTACGCGAGGACGATGACGTGCTCCTCCTCGACAGTGATGATCTTCACCTTGCCGTCGCCGCACTACTACTTCACCTTGGTGGCGTCTCGGCGGCCGTCGAAATAGACACCGCTGACCGACTTGCCCCTAAGCCACTGCAGCTCTGCCTGGGTGTGGTCATCACGACGCTTCCTCCTCTGGCGGCTAAACATGTTGCAGTTCACCACCAAGGAGGGGTCGCCGGCAGTCACAAGGCCGGCGTCAACGAGGACAGCATTCGCAAACATGGCCGCGCTGCCGCTGGTGAGATTTAGGTGCTCGGCTATTTTGCACGCCTCCGGCAGCTGCATAAGGTTGCGTGAAGACGACGACAGCGATGACGATGGTCTTGAAGAAGACTGTGGCCTCCACATCTGCTGGCTCCTTCTTCACAACCGCCTTGGTGCACAGTGCTTGGAGATTTTTACCTATCATTTTGACAAAGCTTGTTGCAGCTGATTTTTCCTCTGCTTGCACTTTCTCAGCTGTCTTCCTCTCCACGCGCTCGTACTCCTTCTGCTGGTCCTTCGTAGCAGCCACTTCTACACCACCAATGAACACTCTCCTCTCCGTCCTCTGGTCAATAATGAAGGGGATTTCATGTTCCACGGTGGTCTCCTGTGGTTTGCACACATTTTGGCAGTTTCGGGAGGCACTTGTACTGGGCCACATCGAACAGTTTTCGTGCTTTTGTCTTGAAATCTTCTATCTTCGCCTGGGCCACCGCAATTTTCTTCTTGGTGCTCTTCATGAGCTAGCGATGCTTTTCATGGTAGCGAAGGATAGCCTTCAGAATACCACGATTAGATATTGAGGGCACGGAGGCAAGTCACCAAATATCTTCCACCTCGTTTGCAACCTGCTGAGCCATGTCCATGGCAGGAGGGTCAAAGCCGTGACTCTGTTCCCTTTGTTGTTTCTGCACAAAGAATAAACATTTCATCACATCTTCATAGGTTGGCAGGTATATTGCAGGAAAAGCTGTCGGTGCTCCAAAGATGCACTTGACCTGTTTCCTCGTCTTCATTGCACTTGTCCAAAAACCACAATGATAAACTTCTCAAACACAAACAAATCGCTAAACGAGAACAAACGCCTACTCTGCTAGTTACATAGTTCCTCCCGTTCCCACCGCGGAGCTCTTCGGTTGCTTCGGCACTTCCCTAAGCCTCACCTCCTCCCCGCTTCCGCCTCCTCCCTGCCGACTGTGCCGGCCGGGTGGGAGACTGTCACTCAGTCACCGGCCGACAGGCCTCGAGTCAACATCCATGTGACTACATCGCCACCAGGCTCCTAAAAACCCATTTCTGCATACCATTTTGAGATAACAAACAATTCTAGCATCCAGCCCAACTGCTACTGAAAACGAAGTTTTCTTCAACAAGCCTGGGGGGGGGGAAAGGTGAGGAAGGAGGGGGGAACTAATTGGACGAAGTAACTGTCCCACATACCCAAATAATAACGATTTTACGTCACTTGCAGTGCATTTTTGAAGAAATTGACCAATTTCTTACCTTTTCTACAGCACTGATGGCGTGCCACGTGACCCGCAGACCTGTTGGGCCTACCTCAGCATCTAGCCGAGCCATATCAGTCATAGACACCTGAAAAAACCACACCAGAGTCTCTGAAATGGCTTAAAAGGGGGCAAATCAGAGCAGGTGTTTCGGGTTGCCTACTCTCAGTATAAACTGCCCCAGCGGCACCCCTAGATATTGTCCGAAAAAAAATTTTTTATTCCGTTGTTCATTGGTAGGACAGGCTACATTTTTCCGTATGTCGAACATCGAATTTCGATATCGACCTCCTCACAATCGGGCCTAGTCTACACTAGTACCTTAAGTGAGAAGTTCATTTACGGTGGTAGTGTTGGTGTCACAGCTTCATTTAAAGACAGCTTCACTTAAGGTACTTTAGAACCGTACTTAAGTCAACTATTTCCACACGGATGGCATTCTTCAAGTGTTATACGTAATCTATTTTAAATGTATAGGTTTTTATTATTTTAATTTGGGAGGTTTCATGCAGGTAATTTTGTAACTGGTAATTTTGTGCGTAAGGGGAAGCAGTTATATTTTGTATGTATGGTGGATAATGTAATTTTCATAGATTGTGGTGTATTGGTAAATGTAGGAAGTTTTATAAGGTACCCGGTGTATTGTTAAAAGTTATATTTTGTGGTGATGTTGGTGTAATTAGATTAAAGTGGTGAAATTTGCCATAGTGAATGATTTCAGTTTCTTGGAAATTTTGCTTATGATATGTTTTAATGCTCATAATAGGTGAAGGGGTATGGAGTCACAGGCCTTATCAACCCCCATAAATAAAATGTCATGTGGAACCTAACATTATGCCTTTCAATCATATAGATTTGTTCAAATTGCATTAGGTGAAGCCCGAGGTAACTGAGGTTCTTTGGTATGTTACCCATTAATGATTTTTGAAGGTAATTTTTTTAGCCATATCTAAAAGTGGATGACAAAAAATGAATTGTATAACTGACTTGTGATAGCATTTTTAGCCATACCTAAAAGTAATAGACAAAACAGGAATTATATTTGACTTCTAATAGCTATTTTTTATAGCCGAACAAATCGTCGGGGGCAGAAGGAAAATTATCTGTGGTCTGTCTGATGGTGTCAATTCCAAGTAATTAATCTCATCAGTATTGTACATATTGTGATTACTAATCTCTGCCTAGATTCCTGAACATAATTTGATTTCTGTTGTGTGCCCATTTCATTCAGAATTTTTTAAATTCCTTTATGAACTGCATTTACCTGTAATTGTGGTGCGATATCAATCATTTACTTGCTGATTTTCTTCTCTTCTGTCCTGTTTTTAGAGTAAGAAGATAGGAAAGCCTTCACAGTCATCTTCTAGTGCACAACCAACTTTACCACAAAAGAAAGGTACTTCTGAGCAGTCGTCTTCCAGTGGGCTGATTGCTAGGTCTGGTGCCTTTTTTGGTGCTATGGGGTCAGATTGGTTTTAGAAATCTTAAAATTATTATCATTTCCAAAGAATCAGTCATCTGATTCTTCCAAAATCATGATCCACTTGTCTTATTTAGGTAAAATTTGCAATTTACCTTCTTGTTATTCTGAGGAAATAGCATGGGTTTTTCACAACCAAATTACGGACTATAAAATAATGACTCTGTGCCTTAAGCAATGTATAGGTGTGATTTTAGTTTTTTTATAGATGTGTGAGTGAACTGAAAGTCTTTATAGCTGAATTGTTACTTGTGAAAATAGTGATTAAGGTTTGATGAGTATTACCTTAATGGTGGGTGACAATTTTAGACCCTTTGTATATAGGATTTAATGAGTCAATATGAAAAAGCTTTATATATGAACATTTCCAGCATCAATGCTAGGTTTTTAGAAATACATTACACTCCTCCTTACCTTACGAGACATCCTGCTCTCAGTTATAATGAAAAATGTTTCAAAGTGGAAAAAAATCAATAGCCTGAAAGTTCATAATGCATGCCACAAAGTTTTGCGGCAAACGTACTACTACTATTAGATGTTAAATGAGTGAGACTTATGACTGAATGATCATCCCACTAAAATTATTATTGTTGGGTGGCAGTTGTTCATTTCATGGGTCTGAATTTGCTGAAAGTGGTAGCTAACGTATCTAAGTGTAATGCATATTTAGTGAATTCATGGCATTGTCTGGAAAAGGAGAAAGGCAAATGAACGGTAAATATTGAAAACCATGCTCATTGTCATATTGCATAGCTAAATATTTGTTATTTCTGCAGAATGATGTAGAGGATGAAATGGAATAATCTAAGTGGAGGTAATTAATTTCTTACAGAGGCGACCTCTTCCTTGTCTATTCTATTCTGCATTTTGTTATTTTACCATTTATCTCATTAGTCAATTATGTGTGACCATTTTCGTTTGTAAACATTTCATTTGGAAATAATGAAAGGTGTTAATAATTGAAATATGTATTACTTTTAAATTGTGTCAACCTTATTTTTGTATTATACCATGTATATACTGTATTTTTTCCTCTTTTCCTTGAACAGAGTTCTCTTTTCCTATACATTTTTGCCAGTTTGTCATTTTAACTAAAACAATTTGTTGTGAATGGGGAACTGGATGTAGCCCAAAGTCCTTGTTGAATTATGATGCATGTGTGTTAATATTTTGGACTTGCTACCTATTCATTCATTGTTAAAGTGACGAAATAAAATTTTGTCAGTTTTCCATTTTTGTGAGTCAGTTTGTATGCCTACTTCCCTATATAACTTCAGTGGTTTCTTCATGATTATGAGTTATGTTGAACTTATTTTAAAGGCCTCAGATAAAAATAGATCTGCTAATGATTTTAAATTGTTTTGAAACTCATTTCAAAGGGTTTTTCTCCTTTGTAATTAATTTTCACTTATTTTCATCAGAATATTTTTTATGCACTCTTTTGAAACTGATTTTCACTCACTTTTGCAGATCATTTACAAACTGTTTTTTGGCTAATTTTTACTTGTGCTGAAATATAACTGATTTTCAGGTAAAATATCTCATTTGCAACTGACTTAAAACTATTTTGAAACTCATTTTAAAGGGTCTTTTTTCCTTTGCAACTGAATTTAAACTGATTTTTTTCAATTTTCGGAGGAATTTTTCCCATATTAAAAAAATAAACAAGTCTTGAAGATTTAAATTATTAAACTCCGGTGACAATATCATGAAACGAACATTAAATAATTCTTTTACTAATACATGCCCAGCATAATGAAGCATCATTAAAAGCCAAGAAATACCACTTTTAAATTTCATAGTAACATTTTCTCTCAGTACTATAAATGGTAGCCTGAACATGGTCAATGTAAAAAACCTGGGATATTTACAATTTATATTAAAGTCTCTCTGAGAGAGTTTGTTTATATAGCATTTAAAAAATCAAATATCAACCTCAGACTGAGTTAATATTAAAATGTAAAATTATCATTTGCGTTCTGGCTAAAACAAATTGAGCATCATGAGTAATAAATATATCTTTATCATCAATCAAATGTGTTTAGGATAGAGCAATATTATCTTGTTCTAAAAATAAAAAACTATATATAATCATTGTATTAAGGCATGTTAAAGTGATACATCAATTTTATTAGTCACTCAAAAAGTTTCTTCTAAGTGTACTAATGGGTAGAACATTTTTTCTGCCTATTTAACCCATTGCATTACTCGCAGCATAAAGGAATGGTTGAAGGAGACATTCATATTACAAAGTGTATGTGGAAACGTAGTAAAATTATCAAGGATACACATGGTTACCACCACAGTTGCAGCACTTGGTGTGCTTTCTCTCCTTGTATGGGCACTCATGGCCCAAGTAGCACTTCTGTCGCACCTGGGTGCCGCAATGAAGCTGGACAAGGAGTAGATGAACCGGTTGCACCAGTAACTTATTTGAGGATTGCAGTGAATGTACTAGACCATGTGTGCACGCAAGTTCCCAATGTGGAGCAGTGACCGCATCGTCTTCAGGATCCAATGCAGATGACAGGAAGGGAAAGGCACCCTTCTGAATGGGGTGAACTTGAACGACAGGGATATCCAGAAGCTCCGTATCTTCCATAAAAAGGTCAGTGGACTTACCTCTCCAAAGGTATGTAAGGATGGCGTAAAGATGCACCCAATCCATTATCGATCCACAGGTGGAAACCTGTGCAACAAAGCTCTCCAGCGTGGTCTTCACGGCAATGCAATCCTCCATGGTGGATACCTGGAGGTGGGTGGAGTCATTTGTGCGAGAGGCAAAGAACTTAAGGATCTTCACCATCCGCCAAACCATGCGGATGAGTTCCACATGGTCGTTGGTGGCTTAAACTAGTATTGCCTGCAGTTTTTGCAGTACATTGGAAGTGGCAGCAGAATTAGGTGCAGTAGCGGAACTGCTCAATGGCTCTGGCAAGAGTCTTCAGGAGTCAGTTGAGGTTCCCACTTCCTCCTCCTGTTGCCTCCTCCACTTGTAAACTAACCAAAATCCTGAGCTGACTTGGAAACTTCCAGACATCTCAAGATAATCCGAAGGTCCAAAACAAACCTTTGTTCCTGTGGAAGTGAACACAACACTAAAAGGCACTGAATTGTCAACTGTTGCAAGTACGAAGAAGGAAGAAACAGACTAATTGTAAGAGCTGTAATAGGAAACTGGCCTCCTCATTTAGAAGGAATAGCAATACTAATCCCAATAGATGTTGAAATAATCCAGGATTTCAATAAAGAAAATCTTCTCGGAGACGAAAGGGATGAAAGAAGAACAGGCTGGAATGATGAGTGAGTAGGCAGAAACGAGTAAAGAAGAAGCCAAGGAAGATAGAACAGACTCTATGGTGAGCAAGAAAAGAAGAACAAGAGGAGACTTAAAATATTTGAAGCAAGAGAGAATGAAATTAAAATGTGTAAAGCTAGATCAAAAACATTTGAGGGCCTGAGAGTCAAAGCAATACAATATGTAACATAAAAACGATATATATAAGTGCATATGTTCTAATTAGTCTGCTAACTTAAGTTGGTACTGTCGGGTGCTTCCAGGTAGCTACAGGAAAAAGAATACAAGTGTTTGAACGTATGGTGCTGCAATCTAGCCGCCAAACACTTCAGCTATGTACTTTGCTTTTTGTAATTTCTTACCGGAGTAAAGTGATACAGGTGGCACTGGATGACGTTTGTCACTTGTGTTACTTTGACTCTCAGGCCCTCATTTGCAAAACTAATTAAATAACTAATTGTGCAATTATTTTTCAGATATAATGTTCAAATCACTTAATTTTGATTTACTATGATATTCAAATAGCAAACAAGTGGAAACCTGAAACTATGTAAGGATAGAAGAAGAATAAGAACTTTTAACAGGGTAAATTTACACTTTAAAGCTGTTTCAAGGCATCTAAAATCAATGGTCTGCGAGTTCACTTCGTGGAATGAATACATCTTAGGCAAAAAGAAAACTTGGTTATATTCCACACAAATTTATTAAGAACACGACCGGTTTTGACCTTTTCAGGTCATTCTCAAGTGTTACAATATTTGAAAACAGACAGGGTGGTATATATATATATATATATATATGTGTTGGTATCACGATGGTTGAACGGGGGGGGGGGGGGAACTTCAAGGACAGTGGTGATTAGAAGGCTATGAAAATCTGGGGGGGGGGGGGGGCATCTGTAAAATTGATTTAAAAATGAGCACAAAAATTTAGGTTCAATAATCATGCTTTATGATGAACTATATACTCAAATGGAAAAAAACTTAAGTTGACACTTGCAACAATGTTAAGCAATAGAGAAGAATAAGAAGATTCAAAATGTAAAAAGTTAGATTTAAAGACATTTGTAAATAAATATTACCTAAATTGAAGGTCTCACATATACTTCATAGGTGCTGAATAACTTATTTTATATTCAGCTCTTTGTGCATAAAAGTAAATGATGAAATTTTATGTTTATAAGTGAATTTTGTGGTTAAGTTTTTAAGGTATCCATAGTGCAAATAAATAAGAAGGAAATTGTTAGGTTCTCTCCTTTTTTGCCTCCTCCACATCTGTAAACTAGCCGGCCAGCGGCACCAATGCATTCTTTACAGGTATAGTAGATGTGTGGTGCTATTGCCTATGTCCTTGATAGAGGACAAGGGAGTGCTTCTTCTCTTGGATCCTAGGGGAGGTCTCTGTCAACCAAGGCGGTAATGGAGACAGGGAAACCGGTTCCTAAAGAGGAAAGAGAGGCATAAGATCATTGTCCGTGGTCTTGACAAGGACCGGAGGCAGTAACCTTACTCCAAGAGTGGGAAGAAGAGGACACTGACTACCCGGATGGGGGAAAATTATCGAAATGATAACAGCAGAATCTGCAAGTATACAGGCTTGGGTGCAGTAGTATATGCTACCGCACCTGAGCTATATATGTTTGAGTCGACGCCGGTTCCTCCGAGGGGCCAAAAATCGTAGAGCAGAGCAGTCCAAGTCGAAGCGGCTATTGTGAAGATAGGCTAAGTCCAAAACTGGGGTGACTAAGGGTGAGTAACTCCTTTGTTCTTCAAATCCTTGATCGTGTTCACATGGGCGTAGCCAGGAATTTTGCTGGGGGGGGGGGGGCATGGGACCTTTCACCCTCCGAGGGGTCTGGGGGGTACCCCCACTTCAAGAGGGGTTGTTTTTTCCCCGGAAATATGTGAACGAGGCCAGAAGGACCGCGCCACCGTACTGTGGCTCGGCCACAGGCGCGCGGTTGCAAGCGCTGTGTGAAGCGTGGCCGCCACAATTTCGATTTGTCAATTTTTTCTGGGGGGGGGGGGGGGCGGGCCCCCTCCGGGACCCCTCTACCTACGCCCATGCGCGTTCAACTTGGGTAATTTTTTATGTTCAAATCCCGCCGAAACAGCATTCGTCAGATCGAGATTGTGAATTTGGTTCCAATATCTCTATTGTAAGTGGGTGAAATTCGTGAAAACGCTGGCGGGACGAAAGCTCACCTTTAACAATAAATATATTTAAAAATAAATTTAAACATTTATATTGGATATTTCGATGATTGCGATTATCGATAGAGAGTGGAGAGATATCGATATGGAGTCGATAGTCGATTGAATGTTTATGATATTCATTTGTTCTTGTCTTGTTATCGTCCTTATTTTGAAAAGGGTAACTTGTGTACATGATAGTAATAGTACGAAGCTTGTGTAAAACATGTTTGAATTCTTCTTCAGTGACTTTTGTGGACTATTGTTTTATTATTTTCATCCCTCATTTCAGTGATCATTAGGACATAGTGTGTGGCGTTCAATGTGATAGTGGCAATTGATTTACTTTTATTCATAAACATGCTTACCCTTCGAAAATATAGCGTGTGTAGATTATGCCTATGTTCCAGCGATCGTTTGAAGAACATATTTGAAGATGATTGTGGCGTGGAGTTTTCTTTACCAGAAGCCCTGAAAGATTTACTACAGATCGAAGTATGTTTCTTCTGTGGGTGTATTGTTCCTTGATTGAATAGACGAGCTATGAACGATCCAGCAAGTTTATTTATGCTTTTGAGATTGTAGTTTGTTCACTTCCCGGATAATCCATGTTTAAGCTTTTTGGTTATAATCTTAGGGAATTATCATTTCTTTTTCAATGCTGTCCACCATCTCCTACTTAACATATACTTCATAATTACTTAATAATTAATGATATATTAATTAATTTAGAAGTAAAATTGGAGTAGGAAAATGAATTGGCTAATGTATTATGTATTGTTTGCCTGAAGAAAGCGTACGTAGAACTTATTTATGTGAACGAGTTGTGCCTAATGACTACTCAGCTATATGGTTACGTTATAACTGCATTGCAAGTTTACACGTTTGTTCCGCCTCCCTATTAGCCAATAATGTAATTTAACATGCATTTTCATTCATTTATTTTATTATATGTTGTATATGTATAGAATGATGATGAAAATGTTATAAATGAATGAATGTGTTCTGAATATCTTTCTGTATAAGCCATGAGCAAACTGGCCTTTTAAGTGTTGTATTGTGTTATTTAAAGCTAGAAGTGTTTGTGAAATGTTCACTCAATTTATATTTACTTTAGGTGAATAGCATCAGTGGCCTACCCTGGCAGATATGTTCCTGCTGCCTGGATAAGTTAGCTGAATTTAGGCTTTTTAAGAGGCGTTGCTTGGAATGCAAGGTCACTTTCGAAAGTAGGCTGCAAAATGCAATTCATCTATTAAGCGGTAGTGGGCTGACCTTGGGCCAGGTAAGTTGAAAATTTTAAAATGTTTTAGTTCAGATAAATGATAATTTATCATTTCTTGTTAACATTTTTATCTCTTATATTTTGGAGCTCTGCAGTTGATGATACTAGCTTCAATTCTGTGATTCATTTGATATTGTCAATTCATTAGTAGGATTATCTGCAGACCTTTCCATTAATTACTCTCATTGCTTGGGAAACCTAACCTGTTGCTCCCTACTAAAGTATTTTCCCTCAGTAAAATCTCTTAACACGTTGAGTGCGTATTGAAACATAGATGTACCTTCCCAGTTCCTGATATCTATTTATCCGATTTTCAGTCTTGAATAGAGTTATTATAATCAAATATTGTTGAAAAAATTAAAATACAACTATTGTTTATTTTTTACAGAATATTTTTTTTGCGTCACTCATGAGAGTCACACGCCACTGCGTTATGCCAACGTGGATGCAACCCGCACAACATATTTTTTCCCACGTTAAATTAAATTCTTCAAGGCTTCCCCGAGAGAAGTATTTTCCATCTCACATCTAGGCCCTATCTTCTGAAAATATATATTCCGCTAATATGTGGTTCGTTTTTCTTTCAGAGCACATACCTTATTGGATTCATTTATTTTCTGTCATTGAACTGACTGAATGGAATGCTCCTGCTATAATTATCCTCTTCATAGATGGTGAAGTCGTCTCAAAAAATTCACTGACTTGTTCTCCTCAAAGCCATTACTCCTTTATACAGTCCCTGACCAAATGCGTACCCCTTTCGCATCGGGTGATGGCATCATTATTGTATACTCGGCTGCAGGTCAGGTTCTCAAAGCTGTATGTTCTCGTTGACCAGTTTGCAGAAAAGAAAGCTTTAGGAAGAGGTATGTTTTGAATAGTAGTGGGACTGTATGGAAAACTAAATACCATATGCCTCGGATTATGGAAGAAACATGAGAAGCGGATAGCAGCAGAGCACTATAATAGACACGTGCAACTCAAGAAAAGACAAGAGGACGACCCTCCTCTTATCCCTCCCATTCCCCTCTGCCTGCGCATGACCCATTCCTTGTCCTTACAAATATCAGGGGGTGGATGGTAAATTCATTGCTGCCAGATCCTCTAAAAGAACTTACTTCGTTTATTGTTGAGAGGTACTCGAAGTTTTATTTACCATGGAGAGAAAAAAATATGAATTTTAAATTCATATGCATATGTGTTTATTTACATTCCATAAATTCATAGATGTAAGAATAGCAATATATAATACAGTACAATTTTCAGTCATTTCTATAAATGTAAAAATGTGATATTTAAATGTATTTCTTCCTCTAAAAATATCATTGACAATTTGAATCAAATCATTTATAATGGAATATTAGAAGAGACCAAAAGAAATGCATTATTACAGTAGTCATCAGTATTATTTGAATAGTTCATTTTTTATCATGAAACTCAATAAAACATGGTCTGAGACATAACGCTGGTTTCTCTGGGCAAGCCGGACAATACAAAACAGAGTTTTTTCTTATATTTTTAGATGAGCACATTCTACATCTTCGTCGTTTTACTCTCCCGGTTTTTTCATCTTTCTCCATAATGTTTTCAGGAAAATGGGATTTGCTTGGTACATTTGGTGAGGAATATATTTTAGCTCGACATGACACAAGGGACTCAATCACTTCATGCCGATAATCATACATACTCATTTTGCGACCACTGTACTTATTGAATAGTATGTGGCTATTCACTATTTGAATTTGCAAAATGTGAAGAGCTAATTTCAAATACCAACGGAAAGATTTTCGCTCAAGTACATAGTTGGAAAGGAGCTGATCACAACGATCCACCCCACCCATATACTTATTATATTCCACCACACATGATGGTTTGTCTTTCTGTTCGCCCCTTTTAGATGTAGTTTTTATTAAGTTCGCATCATGCTCCGTACTAATCATCAACAGGTCAATCTCTCCACTTCATCACGCAAATTCCGTCGTTGGTATATCTAACCATGCATTCTCCTCTTTTCAGCTTTTTTGCCACAACTTCACCAGGATTTCCCTTTCTATTAGGCCTAATAGTGCCCGTTGAATGAGTATTTCTCTGCAAAAGTTTCTCAGAAAGGGGTACACTGTTGTAGAAGCTATCCATGTATACCGAGTATCCTACTCCCAAATAATCTTCTAGCAATTTTTCTACCACCTTATCAGTATGTCCTCGACCACCCGTTTCTGGGTCATTTGCACCGGTATAAATAAAAAATTTTAGAGTCAACCCACTTGGCTCCGTTAGCATGTACAATTTTATACCGTATCTGTGCTTTTTGCCCTTCATGTACTGTCTAAATATCAATCTGCCTCTCCACAAAACCATAGACTCATCCAGGCCCAAATTTTGCTCCGGATAGTATATCATTTTCATTGCGTGATGAAATAAATTCAGTAGAGGTCGGATTTTGTACAACCTATCGGTTGGGTTTGGTTCATTCTCTGCGGGATTTTCAACAAAGTGCAATGCTCTCATAATTAGCATAAACCGATCCCTTCCCATTTGTTGCGGAAAAAACGGAATGCTATATAAATTTCATTTTTTACAATAATCAGGAATTCTAGAAACTTGAATATTCCCCATGTGGAATAGTAAGCCAAAGAAAACATTTAATTCGTCTCTGTCTAATTCTTTCCATTCTGAAATCCTGGCCCCCGGAGATGATGTATGCAAAAATATGTTTTCGGCATTACGATTTGTTTCTCGTAGCACAAGCGAATAAAATTGTTCGTTGAAAAATAAATTGAAAAAATCCCTAGGATTATGCCCAGGACAATCAATGAGTAAACCAGATCTGCCCATAAAATTAGTATTCGTCACATTCGGCCTATCAGGAAGCCAATTACGATGGTCACTATCCCTATCAATATTAGGTGCACTTGACACGGAAGGAACGCGAGTAGAAGCAGTTGGCTCACCATCCTCTTCATCACTGCTGCCACTATATTCCACCTCGGCATCTGAATCATCAGTAGGGTTGTACTTTTCATCTGATTCTCTCAGAAGAAGATCCAACATCTCATCATCGGTCACGGGGCGGCTTCGCTGCATTGGTTGCTTCAACGGTGCAGTGGAAGTGGAAGCTTCTTCTAAATCCTCTCGGGAGATGCTATCCGCAGGCTTCCTCTTTACTCCTTGTTTCTTAGCACGCCTTGATGCCATGATGATACCAGAAATAATCTTGTAGAGAAAATATAGAGGTATTATGAGAAAAAATTAAAGTGATATTTCCCATGAGAACTGAAGATTACTTTTTAATTAGCATCAAACTTCAACTATTAAAATAGTCACAAGATAAAAATTTAACTCACCTTAAAAATATGTACTCTCTTCCATTCAGGAGAAAATGGTAAAAAAATTTTATCCAAATGTAATGCCCGAATGAAAGAAAAACACACGAAGATATGACTGGTTTACTCTTGTGTACCAAGTGATGAGACTCGAACGTGCGGCAGCGACGCAAGTGGTTCAGTCGAACAAACAACAAGTCAAGAGCAAAATCTATCTTAGATTTATGCACGAAGTCTGCAGCGGATGAAGTCACGTCTGAACTCCAAGCTTGGCCAACAACAACTGTGTTCCTCTCCTTGCACTTGTCACCCAGTGTGATGCATAGCGGACAGCTCGTCAAGTTAGGGGGAATACCAGGTGGAAAAACCCAGGGACGTTGAACCCTTTTATGACTATGGCTACACACATGATATTCCATGAAAAGTGGATAATTGTACCTCCAAAGGAATCCCAAGTGTGGTGGAAAAGAGCGGCCGCCCGCGCTGGGGGTACCCTCGAGCCCCAAAGAAAGCAGCCTCGTGAACAAGAACCCTGCTGCGTGGACGAGCGCCGTCTCAGGTAGGGGTTTACATTCATACAGTAGGGGCAAAGTGGGGGGGGGGGGGATTAACACACTGCCACTGTGCCTTCGTCGGGCAAGGCCGAAAGACGGCGGCCTCTCATATCAGGAAATATTAATCCTGAAATGAATAATGACGCCGAAAGGAATAAAGAAAATGTCAGTGATAAATAAAAAGCATGAAAACCTGAAGGTGTATAACCAACAATTTAACAACAAATGTGATTTGTTTTAAATAATGAACTAAAAACAAGTTTAAATCTGTATAAAGCACATAATATGTACCTAATGCAGTACAAAAAGAAAAAGAAATGGACAAGAAGACACCTACAAAGGAAATAATGGGATTCACAACCCGTCAATATTGTTAATAAAGTCAAAGAAACAAAAAAAAGTTTTTAAAAACGGACGATGCTGGGTAATAATATGAAACGTAGGTGAGAGGCTGGCAAAGATAGAAAGGCGCAGACAAGCTCCTGGTCGCTCTTAGCGCCCGTAAAGCGAAAGTGGACGGCCGTCACTCATGTGAGACGCACGCCAGTCTCTTGCGCCCGTTGCGTCACTCATGAGTGACATCCGCACTCAACGTGTTAATTAAGCTTTTAATTTACTTAATTTCCCTTCATTCATGTAATCTAAATTCAAATGCTTTATCCTCTCATTGTACATTTTCCTAACGTTCTTCCTTTAATCATAGTCTTTAACCTGCCTTTACCTTTCAATATCTCCTATGTTCACTTTCACCGTCTCCCTTACATCTCCACGCTTTGTCCATTCTTTCCTTACCTATCTTAACTGTTACTCTTTTGTCTTCTTCACCACTGACTACCTTCTCCATTATTCTCCTCATCGGATTGTCTAAAGTTGGGGACTTAAGACAGTGTAGCCCAAATAAGAATCGCAACAACCAGGGAATTTTAATCGGTAGTGCACTTGTCTGATGCCCAAACCATTGATTGATTCACATGATCTCCAAATCATTACTTGAGTGCCACACTGAGATACCAAATACCCAAAAAGCAGGAATCCATTTGCATCTCATTCGTATCGAAATCTTTGTTCATCCTCTTTTGGTGAGGACCAACTTTCTGAACCATGTTGTTCTGCTCCATTTTACTATATTGACCAATTAGAAGGATGGTAATCACATAGACGTGAACAGACCGCTGACATGATGACCATCTGTTGTGGTGGCAAAGTGGTTTTGCCTGACATTCAAACATCCACAACTCAGGAAATAATTATGATACATAATATCTTTATGAAAGCCAAGCCGATCAAGGCTCATTTTTATAAGCCTTGATGTTTCTACCGGAACATGGAGAAGGATGAGTTATCAAAGGAGCTAACGTTTGCCTTCCTTCAATCTGCCAGTCTAATATCAGAGGCCTAGGCTTTTGTCCTCACCTGCCAGGATAATATCATTTAACTCTGACACCATTATGGTGTCAACAAATTATGTGTGCTGCTCTATGTGCATGGAGATATGGAATCTGTTGTGGAGAATGATAAATGCACAATCTGGTGAAAATATTCCTTTTCCACCTCCAGACAGGCAATTGGATGTGATATCTTTCTCCTTGAGCAACACTCACACACCATGTTCATAATCATGTTTTCAACTCTGGCTGAAATGATCATGGATGCGAAAGAGTAACTTGCAGGCGAGGACATTACCCCACCACCACTTACGAGGGCGAGGTGAAAAGTTCTCGGCCTGGCAATGAAAGACTTATTTTTAGGTCAAAAATGCCCTTTTTTTCGTACTTAGCCTCCTTTAGGTCATTGCACTTTGTCCAATGTTTATCCATTGAGTTGATTCCATGACAGAAGTGCGATTCTGAAAGGTCTGCAAAATAGCCATCTACGGCTGCCATAATATCTTTATTGGACTCAAAACATTTTCCAGCCACAAATGTTTTTAGATGTGGGATTAGGTGGATGTTCCAGCAATTTGTACTTCAAATGCCTCAGTTTTCCGTAATAGGAATATTGCCAAAGCACCATAGTGGGCAGGTGCATTGTCCTGGTGCAAGATGATTTTCTTCTTTTGCAATTCAGGCCTTGTCTCATTTATTTTCTCATCCGATAGGTCCAGAATATTTGAGTAGTATTTTCCATTTATTGTTTTACCCTTGGAAAGGTAATCAATAGAAGAATCCCTTTAGAATCTCAGAGAACACTAGCCATCAACATTTTAGCAGATGAAGTCGACTTCTCCTTTTTTGGGGCAAGTCCGCCTGTTTCCAACCCACTGCTTCAATTGCTGTTTACTTTCTGATGTGTAGTGGTGGACCCATGTCTCATCAGCAGTAACTAATCAACGCACAAAATCATTTTGATTCTTTTGAAAACAGTCCAAATATTGCTGAGAAATTCGTTTTTACCCTTGTTTTTGGTGAGCATTCAACAAATGCGGTACCCATCTTGCACGAAGCTTTCTCATATTTTATTCTTCATGTAAAATGTACTGAACTCTTTCTTCTCATTTGCCTGTGGCATCAGCTATTTCATACAGCTTCAATCACCAATCGTCCAATACCATATTGGACTCAAAACATTTTTGATAGAAAGTACTTCTTACGCAACCTTGCGTATCGTGCTTGATTCGCTTATACCCGCCTTATACATTTAGAGGACTTAGTGTAAATTCACATCGTTTAAGTGCTAAAGCCTGTAGAATAGTATGGCCGGCCCTAGTTCCTCTGTAGCGAACCTCAAGAGCAAGGTGAAGAGCGACCTCCTCGAGGCACGTGTCGCCGAACTTGAGAGGTTGGTTGCGGAGATGCACGCCCGGGTTGCGGGTTGTGGGGGGTTCTCGAGATCCGGTGGTCGTAGTGTTTCTCCCGGGACCTTGCACAGCACCAAGGTGGTGTCCCGGGCATGCTCGGGGGCGAAAGCAAGTGCGATTGCCCTGGGGAAGACGGTGCGGTCTTCGGGTCGGGGGATGACTCACAGCCTGGGGCCCGGGTGGGTGGTTGTGCCCCAAGGGCGGGGGGCGGTGGCTCGGCCGAGTCGGGGAGTGGGGGAAGCGGAGGCTAATCCCATCCCTGTTCGCAACAGCTTCGCGGTTTTGTCGGAGGACAATTCTGGGGGGCCAGTTAGCGAGGTCAGGAACGAACCCCCCGTTGCAAGGGACTCAACTTCGAACGGCAGCCGGGCTGGGAGGGCAGGGATAGTATTGTTAGGGAGTTCAAACGTCCGGCGGATTTTCCCCCAGTTAGAGAAGAGGGCAAGGAGAGACGGAGCGGACCAACGGGTCACCTCCTGGTGTATACCAGGGGGAATCGTACCCAATTCTACGGCGGTGGTAAAAGCAGCGGTGAAGGACACGGGCTGCTCTAGACTGCGGGTGGTGGCCCATGTCGGCACCAATGATGCTTCCGAGCGTAGAGCCGATGAGATCTTGGATTCCTTTAGGGATCTAAACTCGGAGGTGGAACGCGTTCGGAGGGGCACTGGTGTCGATCTGTGACTATCCATCTGCAGCATTGTTCCACGGACTGACTGCGGCCCTCGAGTTTGGGACAGGATTGCCTGGATCAACGAGAGGCTGTGGAAATTCTGTGTGAGCATTGGGGCAGAGTTCGTGGATCTTCGGCCGGTGCTTAGATCGTGCCGGGCTCCCCTCAACTCGTCTGAGGTGCATTATTCCAACGAGGCGTCTGAACGGGTGGCTCGTAGGATTTTTGAGCACTATAGATATTTTTTAGACTAGAGGGTAGGTCATCTAGTGGGATTTGTAAAGATTTAACCGAACGTAGCCTCCGAGGAAGTCCGCATTGCGAAAATGTTCACATCCAAGTAAACTTAGAAGGACTAAAGCCGGAAAATAGCGACAATATTCCCAAAACGCGTACTCCAGCGAAAGAAATTATATCAAATGTAATAAGCACTTCCAGTGAAATTCGCCCACCTAATACCCATAAGCGTGGAAAAGAACCAACCGACACTCAATCTACAAAATATGACATTAACTTTGTAGTAGTTAATTGCCGTAGCGTTAAAAACAAGCGCGCTGAAATCGAGCATATATTTCAGGACGCAGACGTGGTCATAGGAACGGAGAGCTGGCTTACAGAGGATATAAGTGACAGCGAAGTTTTTCCTCCAGGATATAAAATCTACAGATGCGATCGAAGCGATAGGACAGGAGGCGGAGTTTTTATAGCAGTTAAATCACATTTACACAGCACCGCCCATGAAATAACTGATAATGAAATAGAAAGCGTATGGTGTACAATTAAACAACGAAACAAAAGGAGTATACATGTTTGCTCTTTTTATAGACCTCCAAACTCCGAAGCTGATATTATTTACCAATTAGAAAATCAAATATCCGCATTTACTTTGAGAGACAGTAAAAGTGTAATCATTATTGGGGGAGATTTTAATCTGCCATCTATAAATTGGGATTCTTACACTGTAAAGCCAAATTCAAGGAATAGGGAAATCAGCGAGATCTTACTCATCACACTTACTAAGCACTCACTCGCCCAAGTAGTTGACAAGCCTACGAGAGGAAATAAAATATTAGACCTTTTTGCAGTAAGCCATCCTAGGTTGATAAAACAACTCGATATCATTGATGGCATAAGTGATCACAGAGTAATTTTTGCAGCCTTAAAACTTGAAGTAGAGTCAACTGTAAAACCGAAACGCAATATTTATTTATTTGATAAATGCAACTTCATAAAATTTGGCGAGATGCTTAATGATTCGTACACTGACTTCATAGCTAAAACAGAGGACAAAAGCACTGATGCATCATGGAAATATTTCTTAGAAATTCTACGCCAGGGAATCAACGAATATATTCCGCGAAAATTGAAATGTGATAGCAAAGAACCTCGCTGGTATAACAATGATGTTAGGAGGGACCTTAAGAGACAGAGAAAACTGTACAACTTATTCAAAAAGTCCATTACGTTAGGTGACAAATCGAAGGAACTTGAAGCAAAAGAAAGTTACGCTGCACAACGCTCAAAAACCAAGAAATCAATGCGTACTGCATTGCGAAATTTCAAGAAAAAAGTACTTGGTGAATTACTCGAAGAAAATCCGAAATCTTTTTGGTCATATGCGAGAGAGCTTCAGGGAAAATCTTCAACCGTAGATTCGTTATTTGATAAAGATGGCAAACTTGTCACCGATAATATTGACAAAGCTAACACGTTAAATTCCCACTTCGAAAGTGTATACACTACAGACGATACTCCATGTTATTTCGACATTTCATTCACTGAGGAACCGATGAAAGAAATCACTATTCAATGTGATGGGATAACTAAACAGCTACAGTCGATCAAAAATAGTAAATCTCCGGGTCCGGAGGGAATACCCGCGCGTGTCCTCAAGGAATTAGCGCCACAGATCGCACCGTTCTTAGACATAATATTCAAGAAGTCATTGTCTGAAGGAAAGATACCAATAGACTGGAAAATTGCAAACGTTACACCGATATTCAAAAAGGGAAACAGACATGACCCAGGGAACTATCGACCAATTTCATTAACGTCTATTATAGGCAAGATACTCGAACATATCGTCGTTAGCAATATCATGACGTTCCTGGACAGTCGTAACTTCCTTCATGGCTGTCAGCACGGCTTTCGGAAAGGTAGATCATGTGAAACACAGCTCGCGCTCTTTCTTCATGACGTTCTCAAATCTGGTGAATCGAAAACACAAGTGGACGCATTATTCCTAGATTTTAAGAAAGCTTTCGACACGGTACCTCACAACAAACTTTTATACAAATTACAGTCATGCGGCCTTAACGAAACAGTAGTAAACTGGATACGCGACTTTCTGAGTGATCGTAAGCAAAAAGTAGTTCTTGACGGAATTAGCTCTGATGCAGTTAAAGTGACATCAGGTGTCCCACAAGGAAGCGTAATCGGCCCCCTTTTGTTCATTATATACATAAATGATCTATGCTCTCGAATTAGCAGTAAAATACGTTTATTTGCTGACGACGCTGTCATCTATCGCGAAATTAATGATCACTCTGACTTTGAAATTCTATCATCGGATTTAAACAACGTTCATGTGTGGAGCCAAGAGTGGGGACTCGAACTTAATCTGAGCAAATGTGCGGCGGTACATTTCTTGCGGAGGTCGTCCAACTATCCCCGTGTATATGCTGTGGATGGTGTTAAGATAACGGCGACAGATGAAGTTAAGTATCTGGGAGTTACGATAACCTCAAACCTATCGTGGGGAACACATATAAGAAATATTTGTGGCAGAGCTCTGAAGAAGCTAGGATTCGTCAAGCGTATTGTGGGAAGATTCTCAGATGAAAAAGTAAAAGAGAGGTGTTATTTCGCACTCGTCCGGCCACACCTTGAATATGCAGCAAGCATATGGGATCCGGTGCAGAAAGAATTAATTCGGGAACTTAATAAAATACAAAGGAAAGCTGCGCGATTCGTCAAAAACTGCTACGGGCGTACAGACAGCGTTACGCAGATGTTAAACGAATTAGGCTGGGAGCCGCTAGAGACTCGGAGGCTGCGCGCTAGGCTTAGATTACTTGAGCAATTGAGAATAGATATCTTTCAGAGCGACACGGAGAACATCATATTAGAACCCCACTATATTTCCAGGTCCGACAGAAACGATAAATTAAGAGAGATATTTTGCCGAACGGATAGGTATGGGAATTCGTTTTTCCCCCGAACAATAAGGGACTTTAATAAATGCAAGGCGTAATTTCATAGAGCGTTTCCTTTTTATATGTAAACGGCTGGTGTCCTAACACCCCCCGCCACACGCCTATTGAGGCGGCTTGCGGGGTAGTATGTAGATGTAGATGTAGATATTGTGCAATTTCTCAATGTTTTCATTTGTGGTTACAGTTTTGGGACGTCCTTCACATGGATCATCTTCAAAAGAAGTTTGGCCCCATTTAAATTCTGCCACCCATTTCTTAACTGTTGAAAATGAAGAGGCAGACTCCTTATACTCAAACCTTCACCAACTTTGGATGAATTTCTGTTGGAGATAAATGGTCCAAAACGAAGAATTTTATGACGGCACAATACTCCAGTTTATCCATTTGAACGAAACACACACAACACGTTACTTCGAAAAGCCGTGTAAACAATACTATCTAGTACCTAGCTCAAGTTGAAACTTGACTTACGTTGTTGAGAAATATGTACAAACATAACAAAACCAAAATTTCATTGTTACTAATGCCATCTCTGTGCAAGGCTGAGAACTTTTCACCTCAGCCTCGTAGGCCAGCAGTTCATTCATTATTAATATCTCATTATTAGAGGTGCTCTACCAAATAAAGTATGTTTAGATCAAGGAATTAAGTACCTCTGCTAGTTTTTTTTACAAGTATGCACAATCATTTAAGTCATTACATGTGTTTATTTTTTTTGTCAACTTTGGGTACATAATTCCTCTCCTCATAAAAAGAGTTGTTTCAGGCCTGATCTGGTGGAATATCATAATTAAAGAAAATTGGTAATTTTCCACTATATAAACTTCAACTTTCAATGCACTGCATCATCATAAAAGTTTATATTGTGGAAATTTGCTAATTTTCTTTAATCCTCTCCTCATCTTGTCCCGAAAGTCTATTTCTCTAAACCCTCTTTCTTCCCCTTCCCTGCTTTTCCAACTTCCTTCCCTGTATTACGTACTTTGACTTGGGTATCCCCTGGCCTCTCACAACCCTTTCCATCCATCTACTCCACCTTTTCCTATTTATTCTCAGTGACCACCTCTTCTCACTCTCCATCCCAAGCCCTTTGTTGTTTCCTGGAATGCATACAAGTGAAAAATTGTTACAATCAGAGTGTGGATGTATTCTGAAAGTAAAGAATACATTCAGCAGATTCTGGCGAGATATCGTGGAAGTTCTTCATAATATAAGAGAAAAAATTGCACTTTTCCACAAATGTCTTGTACCTGATGATGGCTCTGTGAGCCGAAACGCATTGTACGCATTTAAGCAATTTGTGGAAAAGTGAAATTGTTTCTCTTATATTGTAAAGAATACATTGTTTTTTTATTTATAGCATGATTTTTATTTTTGAAACGATTTTTCAGCCCCCTGTGGTGGCCATAAAAAAGGAAAATGGTGAAATCCAGAAAGGGCATTTGCTACAGTTGAGGCATGGAGAAAGTCTTGTCACTGAGTGCATGGATGTATCAAGCACCAACATAATGTCAGCTGTGAATAGCCTCAAGGCTGTGCACATAAAGAAGGAAAATTTGTCTGATAATGAGAGCAAGGAAAAGAGACGTGAATGTGTAATGATTGGGGAAAATGTAGAGGCTCATGGTGACAAAAATAAGAGCGTAAGGAACATTGCATTGGATGGTAATGCACATTCCAGCAGGACAGATAAGGCAAGCAATTAATTTTATGCATTAGCTTCATGTTGTCGATGAGCATTACTCATTGAAAGACAGCTTAAAAATGTTCCATTGCTCTGCAGGTGGATGTCAGTCGTGTAAAATTGGAACCTGTAGAACAAACGTCGTCAGAGAAAAGTGAGCAACCTCAGGTATGCACTGCGATCATTTAGTGAGAAGGAAAAATATTCATTTTTTTCCTTCTTATTGTTTTTATTATGTGGTGTTATCATTGTGTATTTTTTTACTATTTAATATAAAATGTGAAATTGTTTTTAGAATTTCAGTGAGAAGAGAGACAAAGGAACAGTATTCTTGAGACCTAATCATGATGCATCAACTCACTTGCCTCTTCCCCAACAGTTAAGTGCCAATTTAAAAATGGAACCTGAGGTGGAATCATCACCTCCTACCAGGCTGTGTCGGAGGTCATCATGGTCCTCGGTTGGAGTGGTAAGCAAATATTTAATAACTAGGGATGTGCGAGTACTCGAAAATTCGAGTCGAGTAGTTGGTACTCGACTTGAGTACTTCGAGTATTTTTACGAAAGTCGAGTCGACGGAGCCGCCGAAGCCAATAGGTTCAGAAATCTGCCGACAGGAAGCGCTATCATAGTAAACTTGCCTAAAATTGATCATTTTGCGGAAATGTTCCTCGGCTATGAGAAGTAATACAAAAATGAGCTTTGATGTAAGTTCTAGCTGCATCCTTTATCTTTCAATGCAGATACTTCTCAAGTATGTAAGTTTAATACAAGTACTATAGTAGTGTAGAGCAAAGAGGATGTCCTGGGGCCTAATTCTCGTTCTTGTCGCGGGACAAGATATCACGCGTTCCCCGTAACCGAGATTGCGTTCGTCTCCCATTCTCGTTGTTCGCATTCGCGATAAGGCTTGGGCAACTTCGGCTCTGTAACCATGGAAGTGACGTCAGCACCGCTAACGTCATTGATTTCAGCCAATACGAGAGGAGTGGACTTTCAATTGGCAGCTGTTAGCAGACGAAAAGGCAAGAATAAGCCATGAATAAGCAAATAAACATTTTCAAGCGCATAAATTTTATAAGTTCACTTGTAATAATTTTATTATCAATTATTCACTTACGGCGATTCGGTTCACTAATTCGTTTAGACAATACGATAGAATTAAATATAGTGCTCACGGGGTACCCTTAGAAAAAAATACTATAGAACTATATATACTTAATACTATAGCATATAGTTATTTGGAACAGTAGTGTTTACCTATATATAATCACTGAAGTCCTATAGATATGAAATATAATGACTATTGGGCTGTATGTAATCCTATTGATAATTTTAAAAATTAACTAAAAAAAATTTTCATTGAAGTAACGATGATTAGAACTCCAAATAAAACAAAAACGAATAAACCTTCGAAAGAAAAAAATCTACCTTTGAAGGGAATCGATCTAAATACCTTGGCAATGATATCCAACCACCTTACCTACTAGGCTAAAACGGCACCTTGAAGTGAATGAATTTCACAGGGTTTACATACTGCGACATTAATAGCTGGAGATAATGCTGAGGTTTGAGGTCTAATACCTCTATGTTTTTATATTGTTGCCTCTTCCTTGGTATTGCCGACGTTAATCTACAGTTTACCTTATCATGATTACTCTTCCTCATGGTCTTGATTACTAGGCATGCTAGAAGAAGATAAAATCAGTTCACAAAAGGTCCTAACCTAAATTTGAAAGGAGAGTATCTAGACAATGGACACGGTCCAACACAAATAGATCCAATTACACAGGTACCTAACAACAAATGCGTCAAATGCAAATTTTGTAGAGGAAAACACAGCAATGTGAATAGCGAATTGACCACAGTGGCTTAATATGATATTGTCATATCAAAGAATTTCATTTCAGTTCCACCAATTAAATTTGTTTGAATCCTTGGCAAATAGAGACAAGATGTTGATGCTAAAAGAGCTTAGTCAATAATGAGATTATTAGTAAATTAATTTATTAAGCCTTGTTTGGCATGGGCATATTTCAAATACGAGATGAAATAAGGAAGATGTTTGGAGAGCATATTTAGTTCAGAATTGACCTTTATTTAAAATATAGAAGCGCCCAGAATACAGAAGCCACTAAATTTCACTCTTGAATTTCTTAATTAATGATTGAAAAATGATGTGTACTGGACTTATTCACACAGAGTCCTCTTAATCTCACTTTTTTCACTTCCTACGTCCACGACATAAGCAATCTCCAAGACATCCATTTACGGATCCTGTAAATTTCATTGAAAATAACTTAAATTGAAAGTAAGCACCATGTAAGGTTTCACTTGTTGAAAAAGAACGATCACTTGGTATTACACATTACATTACCATTAAATGCACAAACATTCACCAAGACATCCACTATGGATCCTGTATTTCATCGAAACATTAAAGCTCCATGTAAGGTTTCACTTGACAGCTGTTAACAAAGAACAATCACTCGGTATTTCACATTACAGCCGAATAATAGCAATTAAAGACACACTTTACAGCATATTTAAAGCGGGTATATGTACTTCGTTTACCAACATATTTATCCACACATAGCCTCAGATGTAAAACAACATAACAATAGGTCCACTTCATCAAAGCAGTTGCAATATACTATTTCATGAAATGTCATGCATATCCAATTGGTGGCGTATATGACACTTCACGAATATGAGTAATCTTGTATTTGAAATTACTTCGATGCACACTGAAAAAATAATTCCACGTTGATAATTAAAATAAACAACGACCAAAAACTTTGCTCACAAAGATGGAATCTCTTGAATAAACGAACTTAAGTTAATGAAAGCCTAGCTCCATGTCACCAAGTTGCACTCAACAGCTGTTTACAAAGAACGATCACTTGGTATTTCACATTACAGCCGAATAATAGCTAAGACACACTAAGTACAGCATATTGAAGAGTATATGTAGGTACTTCGTTTACCTTCATATTTATCCACAAATAGCCTCGGATGTAAAACAACAGAGGTTCACTTCATCAAAGCAGTTGCAATACTATTTCATGAAATGGCATGCATATCCAATTGGTGGCATATATGACAGTTCACGAATATGAGTAATCTTGTCGTTGAAATTACTTTGATGCACACTGAAAACATAATTCCATGTTGATAATTAAAATAAACAACCACCAAAAACCTTGCTCACACGATGGAATCTCATGAATAAACAAACTTAAGTTAATGAAAGCCTAGCATGATGATTACTTATGTAAATATAATTGCATTATTCCTCCCTAATAGTGTTCATTGGTATCTCAAGATTAAATATATCCTCAGAAAGCTACAAAACGTTCACTGATAATACCCCTCGCTTCACAAACAAACACGCATTTCTCGCTGAAACTTGAGGAAGCTAAGTTATACACTGTTGCCATATTTATGTATAATAACAAATAGTAACTAAATAAGTTATTCTAAGCTTCTTATTTTCTCCATAATAAAATTCCATCGACTTGTCACGGCCTCGAAAGCCATGATAACTTCTTCATCGCAACGCGCGTTAACTTTCGTGATAATTAGTAAGAGGATACCGAGCACCACTGTGATTGGACAAGCCCTAACGCTGACGCTATCACGATCGCTGTCACTGTCCCCGTCACTAAGAGAATACCGCGTTACGCAACTGGCGTTAGAATGGGCGTTCGCACTCGGTATCGCACTATGTATACGAAAGAACCAGAATTAGGCCCCTGTGCTTCCTAATTTTGTTTATGTGCCTTCTTTGTGCAACTTTTTTCAATGGTGATTGAAGATGAGGATATAGAATGTTTTAAACTCTTAAATTCACATCAACTCCATTCAATTCCAACTTGTGGAACAAGCTTGCTTGAATGGACATGACATCAGTTGGAACATCATGATGGCAGACATATAGTTTTGAAAGCCCTTGGAGGGCTTTGTTGCCATCCAATTCCTCTTGTCTTGAGTTCTAATTTCCCCTGAATATTGAATGGTTTTGAAGCCTATCGATCAGTGTGGTAAGGTATCAGACTACCAGGCTAAGATGGTCTACATGGAGAGTAAGTTCCATATAGAAGCACCTCGTGTTTTATGTTACTGCTTACATAATACAGTATGTCCTCGTTTAATGTTGTCCCGTTTAACATTGTTTGGCGATAACGTTGCCCAACAATTAAAACCCGTAATCATTCAACGTCGTCAGTGTTTCACGATAACGTTGTTCACATTTGGCACAACCAAAAATAATGAATAACGAATAGGACTTTGGCGCATCTGATGCGTAATTTCCATTCGGCAGAAAAGTTTGGCGTTAACTCGCCATAGCATGTGTAAAAGGTTCACCTGAGCAAATAATTATTGCGTTATTTGTTTCATAACTGTTATATTTGCTTATTATTTACTGCGCTGTTATTGTGGGGCAATGCATCGGGTGATTCAAAATTCAAACCAATGTTAGTGTACCATCTTGAATGGCCTGGTATTAATAATACCATGTCTGAATGGTAGATCCAGGGGCAGATATCCACGGGGAAAAATACCTGAAAATCCCATGCCGCCATAAGGTAGAGTTGGTGGTAGAAAAAGTTGATTCGCTGCTGTTTGAGGTGAATCAAAAACGTGTTTTTCGTGTTGAATTAGTGTGTAAGAGGAAGTTTTCTTAACCCTCCATGATGCAGTAAATCGTCGAGGGTGATACTGTTCCTAAAAGATTGTTACGAAATAACAAAAATTTTGTACACAGCACCGAGCTTCCCTACTTCACTCACTATTTTAATTGATTTCCTACGTCTTCACGATCGTAGCGAGCGAAATTTTTGCCCTTCACTGCATTTGCATGCGCACGCTCCCGCAGTGAAGAACAAAAACTTCTATTTACTCGGAGGGAAACTGGTGCTAACTGCACTAAATATAAAAAATATAGGAGGGAAACCTGGTGCTTATTGTTTTCAAAATGCCTTTTCAGTTTGTTTCGTCTAAGATATGAAGCTCTGTGACTAGTGGTGCCATCTGTTCGACTGCCTGCGTAATGAAAATACGCGGTAAATCAGCGGAGGATGACGCAAAGTAGTCCATAAAAGCACATGAATGTTTAAGGAAGTTTTTAAAGAAGCACATTTTTGTGCATTAATCCATTGATAACGCCTTTCAACCAGGTCCCCTGTGTTTTTAAATATCAACAGTAAGTTCCTATCACCTGTAGTTTTCGTGCCGCCAGGATAGAGAATAATTCCAAAATTTCTTTGGTGAGTGAAAATATCTAAGTTTCACCATTTACATGTTTTAGAAAATTAGTTTGAACGCTTCATTCAATAATGCCATGCATGCAACCTTTTATCTATGTGCTGTGGAGAAATCGTTATTGTTATGAAATGAAGAATTGTTAAGTTTGGGAACTGATTTTAATTTTTTACAATGTTTCTTATGGAAAATACTGCATCGTTTAGAGTTGTTTTGCTTTACTTCTACTTTTTCAGGAACGAGTTTACAACACAAGGACACACTGTATTACAAAATTAGTTAAATAAATTCTATCCAAAAATTATTTCTATCTCTAGTTTTGGACTCGGAAGACTTTAGTATGGGCGATTATCAGTGTATGATTCGAGATCCCTTGTCTGCAGTTAGCGATGCAACTGATATTTATTTGCCTGATGCATGTTTTTGTCATTGCCATTGCCTGTTCCATGTGTCTGTGATGATTTCATCTTTGAGCCTCTACTTGCAATGTCACTGATGACATCACGACGAAAATGCAACTAATTTTGAGGATACCGGGACTAACCATGGTAGTTACCTTTACGGAGTCACCCGCAAGTGCACATAAGTGCGATATTCCACAGAGGAAAAATCATTCCCCTTGACTCCATCCACAAATAATCCACAGGGAGAAGGACGCCTCAGTAGCTTAACTTGTTAAAGCACTCGGCGCGAAATCGAGGGATCCGGGTTCGAATCGTGGTCAAGGTGAATGATTTTTCCTCTGTGGAATATCGCACGAAAATGCAACTATAGCAACATTCATTTCATCAATACGCATTTTTTAAATCAAAACCAGAACGTTAATGACGGCTGCGTAAGTATAGCATTCCAACAGCCTACGAAAAAAGCTGCCCCCTCAAAATCAGGAAGGGAAAACAGAATCTTCCTTCGTGGGGTTCCGAACTTGAAAGGCTCCGGAAATTAACCAGAAGACTTTTTAATAAAGCTCAACGCACTAAAAAGCCAGAACACTGGGCCCCCAAAGGAGGCCCAGCGCAGGTATAAAACGACAATTAAACGTTCCAAAAGAGAGGCATGGAGGATGTTTTGCGAGAATGTAGAAGGAGTTTCTGAGACCGCAAGACTCCATAAAATCCTCTCCAAGGACCCTGGAGCCGGAGTGGGGACTCTTTTGCTTCCCTCGGGAGACTACACGTCTTCGGACCAGGAAGCAGTAAAACTTCTGTTAGAGACACACTTCCCTGGCTCGAAAAAAGAACATGAGATGCACTCTAGGAGTCCTCCCACTCATCCGGTCAGGATGGACTGGAGACTGGCCTCCAGCATCATTACTTATGAAGCAACTGACTGGGCCTTGTCCAGCTTTGCTCCATACAAATCTGCAGGGGTGGATGGGGTGTTTCCTGCCCTCCTTCAAGAGGGAAGAGAGCAACTACTGCTTCCTCTGCTACGAATATTCCGATCCTGCCTGGCACATGGATATGTTCCAAAAGCATGGCGGCCGACCAAAGTAGTGTTCATTCCTAAACCTGGGAAGACAGACTACACTAAAGCTAATTCCTTAAGAGGAATTAGCCTAATGTCCTTTTTCTTAAAGACTCTAGAGAAGATAATCGACAGATACATCAGAGATGGGCCTCTTAAGGAGCATCCTTTGCATCTGAACCGACACGCTTACCAGAAGGGCAAGTCCGTAGACTCTGCTCTTCACGGTCTGGTTTCCCATATCGAGAGCGCTCTTGACCATGGGATATACAGTATGGGAGCATTTCTGGACATAGAGGGGACATTTAACAATACCACCTTCGATCAGATCTGCTGGGCAGCTGAAAGTCACGGAGTCCACCCTCACATTGTGAGATGGATCAGGTGCATGCTGGCTCAGCGCACTATCACTTCCAGCCTAAGGGGGTGCTCAATGAGGGTGGCAGTGTCCAGGGGCTGCCCCCAGGGAGGGGTTCTATCCCCTCTTCTTTGGAATTTGGTGGTCAACAGCCTCATCACACAGCTGAACAATGTTGGCCTCTACACACAAGGGTATGCTGACGATCTAGCTATACTCATTAGTGGGAAGTATCTGGACACCGTCTCCGGACTCATGCAGAAGGCCCTGGACATGACTCAGGACTGGTGCCAGAGCACAGGGCTAACGGTGAATCCGGACAAGACTGTTCTGATACTTTTCACAAAAAAGAGGAAAAGGGAGGGGCTTACCCTTCCCATCTTACACGGAAAGACCCTTAGGCTCTCATCATCAGTGAAATATCTGGGAACAATCTTGGACTCTAAGCTAATCTGGAAAGAACACTTAGATTCGAGAACAAAAAAAGCATGTGCAACCCTTTGGACATGCCGTCGGGCCTTTGGAAATACCTGGGGACTCAAACCAAAAGTGTTACACTGGCTCTATACAGCAGTAGTCAGACCCAGTCTTACATACTGCTCAATAGTATGGTGGAAGAGAGCCCGGCAGTCTGGTGCTATAAAGGAACTCAACCACATTCAGAAAATGGCCTGCTTAGGCATCACGGGAGCCATGCGAACTGCTCCAACTCTGGCCCTGGAAACTCTTCTTGAACTCCCCCCCCCTTCATGTGGTGGTGGAGAGTCAAGCCAGGGCCACAGCTTATCGCCTAAATTACACAGGCCAATGGAATGGCAAGGGAAATCTCTCTGGCCATAGACAGATATGGACCGAGATGGGCAGGTCCAGCCCAATCTTTCAGATGGGCAGCGACCACATGTCGGCAAGGTTCTATTGTAAGGATCCTCCTTTCAAAACAGTTATTCCCTCTAGGGAACAGTGGGAGAGAGGGGGTAAACATCTCCACATCGAAGCCTCTGTGTGGTATACAGATGGCTCCAGAAAAGACAATAAAGCAGGGGCAAGCATCTACACAGGTAGCCCTTCAAGATCGTATCACTTCTCCTTAGGGAAGTACGCCACATTGTTCCAGGCTGAAATCTTTGCGATTCTGACCTGTGCCTATATTATCAAGGATCGAGACCTAAAAAAAGGACCAATCCACATATGCACCGACAGTCAAGCTGCGATCAAGGCGCTTAACTCACCTTGGTGTACATCACGCCTACTACAAGAGTGTCGAGAGGCACTATCGGAGTTAGCTAGGCATTGTAGAGTAAAGCTTTTCTGGGTACCTGGTCACAAAGGCATACCCGGAAATGAAAAGGCGGACGAGCTCGCCAAAGCTGGCGCTAGTCACAATCCAACTGGACCGGAACCAGTTCTACCAATCACCCCTGCTATTGGGAGAGCAGAGGTCAGAGAATGGACATCTGGCAGACACTCTGAGATCTGGAACTCCACACAGGGACTAAGACAAGCTAGGCTCCACTTAGCGGGACCTAAGCCTAGCTTGACGAGAAAACTTCTATCCCTGGATAGAAGCCAACTCAGAACAATAGTTGGACTGTTGACAGGCCACTATCGTGTCAATAGGCACCTCAATCTCCTGGGACTGATTAACTCACCAAGTTGTCGATGGTGCGAAGAAGAGGATGAAACCACATCTCATATTCTCTGTGAGTGCCCTGTAATCTCCAGGACTCGCATGAGACACCTTGGGGCTGCACACATGGACCCCAAGGAAATCAGGGACATCCCCATCAGAGATATTCTGGCCTTTAGCAAGGCCATAGGACTCTATGGGTGATGTCAATCTTGCGGATGGCACAATGGACCGTTAGGTCTAAGTGCCCCAGGACTCCATAGGGGTCCTGCCGCTAATGCAATCTAATCTAATCTATAGCATTCCAAAATTTGCAACGTTGTCTTGTTGAAGCCTCTAACTGCAATGCCACTGCTGACACTACAATGAAAATGCAACTATAGCAACATTTTCTTCATCTATGTATTTTTCCAATCAAAACCAGAATGTAAATGACAATTGCATAAACAAACTCAATACTCATTTCACAAACAACTGTTGAGGTTGTACAATTGTACATTGTTGTGGTTAGAATAAAATTGCTATGTCGTGAATGGGTGCATTCAACCGACGGAGACGCTCTGGAGCGTTTTGGCTGAATGCATAGGCTCAGTGTGAGTGGTCGGCCATCTTGGTGAGTGGAAGAAATCCTCGCTCACTGCTCACTGAGTGGTAAAATATGGCGGTAGTATAAAAGCAGAAACGTAAGTACTCAAGGGCAAAGTGAAAATTAAGGTAAGTAGGAAATCGTAATGGATTCAAACCAAATTTATTTTATGTGTTTATATAAGATAATAATTTTGTTCCACCACATCTCGCTAGAAATTGTTGAATATATTTTCATGGCCTCACCAATTTCGTTAAAAATCTTTTATGTCATTACGTCATTGCATTTAGTGGGATGCTCGATTTGCTAAGCTGCAAAAGTTTAAATCATGGATCCGATCTAGGTGGTGGTGCATGAAATGAAAGAACAACAGATCTGATACGGCTATTCCTAGTTTTTGGACGAATACTTGCGTTGAGATTTTTGTGCAAGGTTTTTAAAATTTTCGCATTGGTAATGATTAACTTTGTCGAGTCTTATGTGGGAGAACCATAAATCCAAGGTGTGTCTAATGAAATCGAGTATGTGTCTCATGTATTCCATCATTGTACTTCTTTCTTCTCTATGCTTCGTAATCAATAAGGGGGAGTTTCAGAATGTGAACTAGCATAAATTTTTCTTTGCAGAAACGTTTACCTTCTGAGTATGATTTGGACTGTTCATCAGACAGTGGCGACGACAGTGACAGTTATGATGAGACTTATGTGCCTGAGGAAGAATCGCATCCTTATACTCTTGTACCATTTCATAAGAAAAAGGAAGTGGTAGCTAAAGCCTTAGCTCATCCTGGATGGAAAATGCCGACATTGATGAGACTTACAACGGCATTGAAAAGTAGAACTCAGTTGAACAAATGGATAAAAGAAGTTCAAGCTGGTCAGCAACAATTGACAAAAAGATGTGGATCATCTAAAAAAATCCCCAAATCCAAAAGTAAAAAGAAGTCCAGGGGTGAAAAATCAAAACATGCCCTATGATAATCCAAGGTCTCCAAATTCAGTTGTTTCCAATTCCAAACAAGGTTTTCTGTTATATGTTGTCATTTGTGATTTATTTAATCCATCACTATTTAGAAGTACAAATTTTTTAACTACTGGCTCTTTTGGTGATATATGTATCAGGTGTGTTTATGCAATCTTGTAATAATATTCATTCAAGGTTTTAACATGTTTTTAATCTCCAAAAGATCCAAAGGAATTTTTTTAACGCAAGCTGTGACATTTGCTATTTAGACAAATAAAGTTGTTGTTTCCTGGCTTTGGATTAAAGCCATTTTCTTGTAATGTCTTGTTTTTCTTTGTTTATAAGTCTCTTCTTTAACACATGACCTTGAAGATTCCTTCTTTGGCCGCCTCTGATGTTCCATGACTTTGGAATTCTTTTCAGAACAGGAACTTCACCGATATGGTTTTTTTTTCATGCCGCGTTATTGAATAGTGCTAAGGCACTTATGTCTTAATCTACTTGTGAACTGAGTGTTGCATGAATGAGCAGGCTGAGTTTGCATCCATTAATGATAGGTGCTTAGAGTGTAATTATGTGTGCAGGGTTGTCACTAACCCCAAGAAGGAGTGCATGAACATCCTGATGTGTACTGTGATTTAACCGGGTGGTTCTGGTAGCATTGACCCTTTGGGTGAGGCGGTAAACCTTCTCCATCTTTCAATAAGGGACTCAATTGATCGATATGATGACTTGGAAAGAACTGTGTGAGTCTGGTGGATTCCATGATATCCCAATCGAAGATGAATGGAATATAACAGAGTTAAATGAATAAGAGGGCTACCTGCAGAAGAGATGGTGCTCACTTGATCTGCAGGATGGCTTATGAGAGGGACGTAAAGTATAGCCAATCCTACTATACCCTGATTAAAGAGGAGCATGATATGACAAGGGATATCCAGTTATAGGGATGCCCACTAAGGACGCACAGAGCATCCTTAGTTAATACGTTGAGAACATGTCTCAGCGTCCGCGGTTACCACTTGTTCCCTGGAATGGGTATGAAAAGATGTTTGGGGGTGTGCCCAATTCAGCAAGTTACTTTATTTTAGGAAAACTATACTTTTGAAGTTATATTTACCCTTTTTCAATAAATACAGATTTTGATTGTACTCTCTTTCTTTTGGATAAAAGTTTTTTTTTTTAAGATTTAAAAAATCTAATGTAACAAGCCACTTTTTCATGCTAGTCAGCTTCAAGACCTTTCCAATGTTTCTTTGGAAAGTTCTTGAAGTAAAACACTAACTTTTCCTTGGGTGGAGCAGTGGTTGGCGTTGTCAATTGTTTCTCTTGAAAACTTGTAGGTATAATAGTAATTGTGGCGACAAAGATATTCAGAAAAGCACAGACGATAGTAGCAAAAATTAGGACTACATATTGAATATTTTATACTTAATATCTTAATATATGTATATCTGCCCCTACTATAAATGGAGCTACTAGTGCTTGGAGAGGCTTCTACTATACCTTTTGGATGAGCTTTCTCGAGATCCAAGGTGCTCTTTCTATCCAGCTACCAACAAAACCACATCGGGGAGATTCGAAGGCACGTTGACTATACCAAGACTTCAAGGTATGTACCTTGCCTACAGACTTGTTTGAATTGTAATAAAATTTTGTTTTATGAATGTTCCTGTGGAAGTCAATCTCATTCTGAGGCTGTTGTCATTTCTTTGGACTTCTTCTACCTGCCTCAGTCGTTTCAATAGCGACGACAAGTTACATTTATTTGAGTCGCAAGTTAATAGCCCATGGATGGCTGATGTTGACATTATTTAAGGATGTTCCTTGAAGGGTTTGGTAATATTTTTAAGTACGACTTATATTTCAAAATACATATCATGACAAAAGTTTGTTTGCTGCGTGCATAATCTCAGTTAAGTGATTAAAAATGGTACTGTTATGACATTAGGGTATTATTTGCGGGTGTCAAAGGCAACATGGAAAATGAAATGGAATCCATTCTTGGGGAATTGGTTTAGGAATATTAGAACAAGAAAGACCTGCATCATAAAGTGAAGATAACATTATTGAACTGAATACTTATGTGGAAATTGTAATGTGGATGCCTTAGAATAAATGTGATTACATTTTACTATTCATTTTTATTAATACATATATATTTCTTTCTTATGACGTTATTTGCACTCCATATGCCATTATAGTTGTTCAATATTCTACTGAGTGAAGGTTACTTTGGGATTATTATAAATTTGTATGGAAGCTTGAACATACAATGCAGAATATTTCTTTGGAAATACGAGGCTCTAAGTTTGCATAAGTATTGCTCGAAATGTATTCAATCTAGCTTTAGCATAGTGAGAGGAATAAGTAGGATTGGGTTACGTGCGTTAAAAATCAAACAAGTTACAATTGAAAAAGAATATTGTATGAATATTTTGCCCCTCGGATTCAAATTTCTCTTGCCCACTTTGGTGTGCAGAAATAA
Source organism: Pyrrhosoma nymphula (assembly GCA_963573305.1). Classification (NCBI taxonomy): domain Eukaryota; kingdom Metazoa; phylum Arthropoda; class Insecta; order Odonata; family Coenagrionidae; genus Pyrrhosoma; species Pyrrhosoma nymphula. The sequence goes on from OY754337.1 coordinate 77,616,705, forward strand.
GGTGAGCGCCTAATCGCACGATTTTAAACGTCAATAATATTGATGCAAATTAGAATCTATTCCGATTTCAGCATGATGACTCTTGCACGAGTTGATTGAAAGGATCCGATTGTATAGTGAATCAATTCACGCAATGTGATTCTAAGCGAGTCATTCGTTTTAATTGCCCATCACTGGATGCCACAAACATGTAAATGGGAGGGAACAGGTTCAAAATGAGATACATCGTCAAAATAATCTACTTACGATCAGTGAAAGTATAGTTAAAATTAAAGGTTGTGTCACCAACATCGGCCAGTTTCCACCTCGGAGCATCCATTTCCTACTGAACAAAGATCATATTCTCAGGAGTTTCGCTCTACAATAACATCCCTCCTGGTAGGCTTTACTCCATGATTTTACATACTTTGATGCATAGCCATGGTTGGTGAAACCGGTTGGGCAGTTTTCATAAATTGTACTTCGTGGAACTAATTAAAGAAGCTTATTTTCTTCTACAATTCTGTGATTCCCCATTTTATGCATACCTATACACTTTGAACTATTCATTGCGTCGAAAAAAGATTCTCTTTCTATTTCCCTACATCTGTTGCACTTTTTTGATTAAAAATAAACGCGATTTAAATTTTCATAAAAATAACGCTACTTAAGTTACGCCCTTGCCGTACACTACACACATTTGGAAATCAGAATGATTTATCATTTGGCACAAAACCTACCAGGAATTCGTAGCCATATTTTGGTTATATCTTTCAAAATTAGTAGAAGATAGGTTAACGAAACGTATTTTGTTCGTGTAATTTAGGGTAACTCGCAATTTTAGCGTGTGATCAAAAATGGGCTCATTCAGGGTTAGCGCCAATGCTTGAAAGCGCGCCGGCGCGCCACGGTCGTATATACAGGTCTGGCAACTTCCTATATTACCCTACAGGCTGAGCTGGCAGACCTTTGAGGCTGAGAGAGTGGTTCCTGCTTAGTGGCGCTGATAGTACCCACCCCAAGCTTTCCGTTAGGATTACATGGTGAGAAAGGCGATTTATACGGTGCTCGAGAAGAAAAGTGAGAAAATCTTTGTCCACGAGTAGCTTTCAGTTTTCCTTGGATTGTGACTGATTCATCGGTGAGTATAGATGTTGATTATATACCGATATGTCACTTAATGTTGAATATATACCGATATGTCACTTAATGTTGAATAAAATGAGCCTAAAATGCCATTTATCATGCAGGTGTTCACCATGCCGAGCAGTTGCGTGGCTCCGGGTTGTAAGGAAGGATACGGGTCGAAAAAGTCATCATTGTCTCTTTTTTTCCGTTCCGAAAGATCCCGAGAAGCGTGCCAAATGGCAAGCTGCTATACCTAGAAAGGATTTTGTGTTAAGGGCGACACAGGTTGTCTGCTAGAAGCAATTTGCCCCGCAGGACATTATAAGAAAAAGGATGTTTAAAGATGACGATGGAAATATCATTGGAGAGGTAAGTGTTTCATAGTTTTAATTATAATTATGCCCCTCTTATATTTTCATGTTAATGATAGATATCATTAGCGAAAAGCCGAGCAACGATGGCTTATTCTAATTTATTATGAGTCTTTACATCTCAACCATCAGTAATGTTCCTAAAAATTACGTTTGAGAAAGTAGTATTCCTATGGTGAATTTTTATGCTTTTATCGGAGCAGAGGTCCCGATGAACATTGAGTTATTAACATTAGAACACTGCTGTGTCAAGGCTCTACGCAAAAAATAAATTACATAAACACATAACTGAAGATGAATAAATAGGAGACTGTAAATGATTACATACTAGAATCCAATGTACTCTGTATATCCTTCTCGTAAGATGTCATTTGATTTGCTATGAGGTGGAGTGTTAGCTTGGTGGGTGGTAGGTTTCGTGTTCTTTTGGACAAGGAAACGTTTTTCATTGGTGTATTTATTTTTGATTATCACAGTTTTTTTTAACAATTTATAGGAACTACTGTAAGAACAGCTGCGTGTAACCTAGCCTGTTTTCGATTGATGAAGATGAATAATTAGGAGACTGTAAATGATCACATAATGGTATCCAATGTATTCTGTATATCCTTCTCGTAAGATGTCATTTGATTTACTATGAGGGCGAGTGTTAGCTTGGTGGATGATAGGTTAATTTGTGTTCTTTGTAACTAAGAATAGGTATGTGTTCATTAAATATTGGTCTTAGATGCTCTTTACTTATTAATGTATACAACTACACATAATGCTTTTGGAAATTTCAATATTGCATGTATGTAGTAGGCATTACTTTTTCGAATTTTGCAGCTGAAAGTGGTAATAAAATTTCATTGATACCTCTGCCATTGGGTTTTGTCTGATGCAGGTTTCTACGGTTTTTTCAGGTTTCAATCTACGAATTAATTCAGTGAAATTAGAAACAGATGAGACTTTTTTGAAGTGTACTTATCCATGTTGTTGAGGGAATAGGATAGGTTGCATTCTGGTCATCATTTGTTAGCTTTTCACTATATTTTCTGCTTGAAGGGAAAGATAGTGATTTAATTTTCTTAGGGGTAAAACTGGTGTTGAGTTGCATGTATATTCTACCAGTATATTTATATTCCTTCTTAAATTTCTTAAAATAATACTTATCTAGTTATCGTTATATTGTCATTGCTTTTAACTGCTTGAATGTATGTCACCCTGAACATTTTTTTAAATACTTTTTCAGGGGACACTTGCAAGTGTCTTTGGTCCTTATTCGAAGAAATTTCAGGAAACCTTTGTCTTTTAATTTCCCATAATCTACAATATGGAGCGGCAGTTTCTGACTGGAATCTTTGTGAATCACATCACCTTTGTGTTTTTTGTAGATGTTTTTGGAATTTTGAGTCACTGTTTCAGTGTAAATTTTACTAATTTTATTTTGGCAAATAAGTTATATCTTGCTCTTCAACAATCTTACTTTGACATTGTATGACTTAATGTTCGTAGTATTTGCTTAATAAATAAATGTTGATTCTTGAATTTGTTTTCCTTTAATAGTCTATTTGCCATTTTCTACAATTACCTTGAATTATCTGTGTAACTTAGTATTTTTTGAGATTCTTACAATGTACAGCATCGTGCATTAGTTTAGGTGGCGTGGTTCCTATTAAGGGAGCTTTTTTTATGGTAACGGAGTAAGATAAATAGTAATGATATTGAGGTATAATGAATGACATTTTACTTGCTGTTAACACTTTCCGCGAAAAATACCGAAAGACCAGGTAATGTCAATGGGGCAGTCATAAAAATTTGGAGCACACTTTATTCGCATGTTCTGTTCAGAGACTACGTAGGTATATCTATTATCGATGCTTATGTGTGGGAAATTATACTTCGTCTTGTAAAACCTGTCTGATTCCGAAGATGCAACGAAAGCCTTAGAATGCGAGTATTGCGACCAATAATAGGTACTGGAAAGACTGACATTCCTTAATGGTAATAAACTAACAGAAAATTACTTCCGCTTGATATTAAGATTAGAATAAGAATTCATCCACTTCCAAATTAACGTTAGATTTCCCAAGCAGACGGAGTTTTCTGGGCATCGTGACTACTAGCGCCACGTAGTTCGCTATTTCGCCACGGCCTCAAGATTGAGCCAAACAAATCCCCCAAGTGTCACTGGGCTGCGGCGCGCGTCCTAAACAGTTGAAGTCACTTATCCCGAACAGCACCGCAAATATGAATGTATTCAAATGAATAGTGTCTTTGCTTAAATGTTATACATACTCAAGAGAAATGTCGATTAATCTTGATATTAAGCTGAAGAAAGCCAACAAAGTTTACCATGATGGAGTAAGGGCGTTAAGTGATTATAAACTCATTCATATTTATATAGATGCCTGAGAAATATCACCCACCGGCTGTAATAATAATTTGAGTCTCAATTAATAGGAAAATATTAGTGGTGTCGTCGTTATTAGCTCTCCCGGTGATATCAAACATGATGGAATATCATTGACGATGGAGGGAACCGTAAATCTGCAACTGAGTGGGAAAAATGTTGGAATATTCGATGCATTTTACAACTCCGCCAAGGTAAGATTTTCAGCTAAGGATTGTCTTACTTTGTTTTATAAGATGCATACAATTGAAATTAAAGCAAGCCGAGTTAACTAACTTGAACCAATTTACCATACCCGTGGTGAAATAGAAATGAATGCTAGTAACGAAAGAACTTTCCATGGAATAAGTTTGTTGTGGTATTTATTCATTATTCCAACTGATTTTCAGCCTATTCAACTTGTTCACTGTTCCATTGAAGTTGCTGCCCCAGGGAAAATTCCTTCGGGTAAAACAGAAATACCCTTTGAATTTCCCCTGAAACCCAGAGGTCAAAGGACGCTATATGAGACTTACCATGGTGTTTTTTGTGAATATTCAGTATCTCTTGAGGTGTGAAATGAAGAGAAGTTTTTTAGCCAAAGTAAATATCGTAAATATTTTGGTATGACAATGTTGGGAGGGTGCGGACCAGTGAAGCAATATTTAAGTTATTTTTTGCCAAAATTTCTAATTTGGAATCGGAAAACGGGGTTAAGGTTTCTGATGCTATATAAAATATATATTTTTCACTTTATCTATTACTTTTATAGTGATATAATAATAATAATTTATTTTCCATGTAAGATCAAGTACAGTAAAAACTTACTATATATAACCAATATATGGCACGTCAAAAGATAATCAGGTACAATATACTGCATGTTTAACAATCAAACTGTTATCAATTTCCATCACTTATTACAAGTAAAGCATTAAGCATTTACAATTTTTTTAAATAAATTAAATCCGAGTCACATAAAAATTACATTAATGAAATAAATATGCACAAGAAATATACTATTTAACATTCAGAAGAGTCATCTCTCATGTACTCAGTCACTGAATAATATAATTTTATAAGTAAAAACTCTTTTAAGTTTTACCTTGAAAAATCTAGCACCTCGTAGATTTTTTAATTCTGCTGGCAATTTATTGTAAACTCTAGTTCCCATCTCCTGTGGTCCACATTTTAACCTTTTTGTTCTACTAGAGTAACAGTGAAGGTCATTTTTTTCTCCTAGTATTGTGATCATGTAGTTCCGAATTAGTGGAGAACTGAGTCAAGTTTTTTTTCACATGTAAAATGAGTTGAAATAGATATATGCAGGGGAGTGGAAGAACTTTTAGGGAACGGAAAATAGGCTTGGACGGAGATAGTAGGTGATGGAAGGTGATGATTCTGATTATTCGTTTTTGCAAGATAAATATTTCGTCAAGGAAATGAGATGCCCCCCTGAACAGTATGCTTTGTAACAACCTAGCATAGAATTCAGCACATGTAATATAATTTTAATAAGACATCAATGCCTGTAGTGTGTCTCAGTCATCTAAATAAATAGCAGCTAGAATGTAGTTTGCTTTTTAATTCCTCAACCTGCTTTTCCCATGTCATATTAGCAGTCAGGTGTACCCCAAGGAATTTTACTGTAGAGGTTTGCACAATAGACTGATAACCTATTTTTACTAGACAGCTCTCTTTAACATCATTACAATAGGAAAATTTAGAAATTTGGGTTTTACTTTCATTTATATGTAGTCCATTTTCTTGACACCATTTCCTAATATTCTCCGTGGCTCTGTTTGATTTTTTAATTTTTCATTCAAGAATTCTACCAGCTGATTGGTAGGTTCTTGGACAGTCCCCATTTTGTATCCCAACCTAATAGAAATTGTCTCGCTTTCCCTCCTAAGGATGGCCCGTTATTAGATCCCTCTTCAATTCTTCATATCTTCTACCTCCTCTTATTTCGTCCAGAATTCCTATCCTCTTCCATGCTTCCCCAGTGTTCTCCCCTCTATCACTCTCTTCAGCATGCCCTCTCCTCTCAAAACCTCCTCCATCCATCTCTTCTGCCTTCTCCGAACCTCTGCCACAAGCTTCCTCTCCTCTCCGACCATATCCAACACCTACTCGTTCATCATTCTCGCCATCCAGCTAACCTTCTCCATCCTTCTCCAAACCCACATCTCAAACGCCTCAAGTCTACGCACATCCTCCATTCGCAATGACCAAGTTTCCGACCCATATAGCGCCACGCTCCATATTAAAGTTTTCACCAGCCTCTTCTTTACGTCTCTTCTCAGACCTCCCCTCATCAATTCCCTTCTCTTCAAAAATGCTTCTTTAGCAAGCGCAATTCTGCATCTGATGTCCTTACCACTAAACCCATTCGCCTCCAAAATACTATTCAGATACGTAAACTGCTTGACCTGCTCTATCTTTTGCCCTCCCACCCTTATATTCAGACCCGCCTTCGTACTTCTAGAAAATCTCATTACTTTCGTTTTCTTGTGATTGATCTTCATCCCATACTTTTTGCACTGCACCTCTATGCATTCACCATTGACTGTAACCCCTTGGCCGACTGACTAACCAATGCTTGATCATCTGCAAATCTCACTGATTTTATCAGCTCCCCTCCTACCTTTATTCCTACCTCCTCCTCCTCCCATGCCTCCCATACCATTTCTTCTGAATACACGTTAAAAAGCAACGGCAATAGTGGGCACCCTTGCCGCACTCCCCGTCCTATCGTGGCCCATCCCGATTCTCCATTGGCTACCCTAACCTGCGCAGTCTGATTCATATACAAATTTTGAATCAGACGCCTGTCCCTCCAATCGACCCCTAATTTCTTCAACACTCCCATTAATTTTGTCCATTCCACCCGATCAAACGCCTTCTCGAAATCTACGAAGCATGCAAAAACATCCTGCCCATACTCTAGGTTTCTTTCTACTAGCGTCCTCATCACCGCTATAACGTCTCGCGTTCCCGTCCCTCTCCTAAACACGAACTGGTCGTCACCCAGGTATTCATTTGCCTTCTTCTCTAGCCTTCTGTTTATAATCCTCAGAACTACTTTGGCCGCGTGGGATATTAAGCTTATTGTCCTATAGTCTTCGCTCGTTTTTGCCTTGCTCTTCTTCGGTATAGGAATTAGTACAGTCTTCGCGAAGTCTTCCGGCCACACTCCATCCTCATAAATCCTACGAATAAGCGCAAAAAGTTTTCCTCTTCCGTTCTTCCCCATGCTCTTTAAAATCTCTGCAGGTATGCCACCTATTCCAACCGCCTTATTCCTTTTCATGTCTCGTAGAGCTCTTTCGATTTCGCTATCTAGGATACTTGGTCCGATGACATCTCTGTCGATATCGTCTTCCCTTTCTATATCTAACCTATTGGGCCTTATTTCTTTACCATACAGCTCTTCAACATACTCCTTCCTCCTCTCCTGGATCTCATTTGGTTCTACGATCACCTTTCCCGTCTTGTCTGTTATCGTTGTAATTCCCCTTCCCTTATTACCACCCGTCAGTTCCTTTACTTTCCGATATAATGCATCTGCTCTTCCCTCTTTTTGGTATTTCTCTAACGCGTTGATCTGTTCTCTCCACCACGCCTCTCTTGCTTTCTTTATTTCTCTTCTAAGCCTGTTATTAAATTATCGGTATTTTCTCTTACCTAATTCTGAGTTTACGCTCTTTCATTTCCTTCTCTCCTCCATCTCCCTGATCATCTCCTTCGTGATCTACGGTTTTCTAATTTTAGTTGAACTGACTGGGCCTACTGTTTCTTTCGCCGCTTCTACAATTCCGTTTTTCAAACTTCCCCATTCATCTTCCACTGATATAACTCCATGATCCTCACCCATTATCTCATCCACCTTCTCTCGATACTTCTTCATTGCCCCAGTTAATGCCTCCGTATTCCACTTTTGTACACTCCTTCCCATTCTTATCTTTTTCAGTTTTACCCGACATTTCATGACTAATAAGTTGTGGTCTGTGTCTGCATCAGCTCCTGGATAAGTATGCGAGTTTTTAACACTTCCTGTATCTGTGACGTACCATTATATAATCTATCTGGAACCTATCTGTGTCTCCCGGCTTCTTCCAAGTGTACCTATGTCTGGGATGATGTCTGAACCATGTATTCGTAATTACTAGGTTATTTCTGCGGCAAAACTCCACAGCTTTCTCGCCCCGGTCGTTTCTCCTTCCTAGCCCGTAATCGCCCACCTCCCGCCCATCTCTTCCTTCACCCACCACCGCGTTCCAATCCCCCATTACTACCAGGTGCTTACTTCCTGGTATCCTACCAATTATTTCCTCTAGCTGATCGTACACCCCATCTACCTCCTCTTTATGATTAGAGGTAGGCATATAAACCTGTATTATAACTAAATTCGTTGGTTCTGCTTTTAGTTCCACGACTATTATCCTATCACTCACCTGTTCTGCATACACTACTTTTCTACCGAGTTTCCTATTCATTACGAATGCAACCCCACGCTGACTTTCATTCCCTCCACTATAAATTACTCTATAGTCGCCGCTCCAGTAATCCCCGTCATCCTTCCATCTTACTTCACCCAGACCCATGATGTCTACACCCACCCTCTCCATTTCTTGCTTTATATTCTCTAGCTTCCCTGCCCTCAGCATAGTCCTAACATTCCACGTGCCTATTCTGATAGTTTCGTTCCTCTTCTTTATCGTCTTTTCCTCTGCTGCTGCTACGTCTGAGCAAGGATTTCGTGTGATGACGACCGCAGGGGCCTTGCTCCCACCGCTGCCGGGCACGACACCCGGCCCTCTTGGCCGAGTCCCGTAGTTGCCAGGATTCATTATCAATTGAGAACTGTCCATAATTTCAAGGTTTTTGTTTTAATTGAGATAGTCTTCCATGGCCTTACTCAATAGTGTTTTTTACGTGACACCATCACTTCAGAGGCCGCCCCACTGGGGTCAGACGCCTTTTGCAGCCGCCTCACTGAGGTACAGACGCTGCGCGGACTACCATTCGTCTGTCTCCTAACCTTCGACCAATCTGGCATGGGTGACCCTACCAGGAGCAATGCTCCCGCCAGTGCAGCTCTAGGGGTCATCGGAGCACGCAAGCCCCTCAACCACGACAAGATTGTAGTCCAAGAGAAGAGGATTTTTTAATAAGGTTGGGATATGAGGAGTCGGATAGAATGACATTTGTGTCATCTGCATAAAGGATTGGGGTTAGGCCATTTATGTTACTGACGGCCTGAGGAAGGTCATTTATGTAGAGCAGGAAGAGAAGTCCTAATATGGATCCTTGTGGCACACCCAAGACAATTGTTTTGAGGAGAGGAGGGATATTTCACTCCGTTGACCGTGAGCTACAACCTGTAAGCAATCTCTGAGGAATCAGCCAATCCATTTGTTGGGTTCCCCTCAGATACCCAGCCTTTCAAGTTTCTTCTGGAGTATATGGTGATTTACTCAATCAAACGCTTTGGATAAATCAAAAAATAACTCTATAGTCTCACTTTTATGGTCTAGGGACTTCAAAGCGGAGATATACCTCTGGTCACTGGTGATTATCCATTGTTATGTATTTTAGGGCTTTCCTCTGCTATATTTTTGGTCTTTTACTGAAAGATTTAATAATACTAGGATATTATCTTCTGGAATCAATCATTTTGGGCGTCAGTCATCATATTCGTGCTATTATCAGTGGAAAAAAATGCTGTAGGTGTGGCATTCTCTGATAAACTCGGAAAGCCACTTATAGTTGTCACATTGAAATCAATTGTCTTTAAAAGACTTACTGAATACGTTAATGGATGAACCACTTATAGATTTTCTCTTTCTACTCTTACTTTATTCTCTGTATGGTATTGATCGCATTCTTACACAGTTCTTCACAATGGCCACAAACAAAACAGGTCTCAATTTCCTTCTGACAACACCAGATTTAAATGCTACAACTCCTCCCTTCTTTCAAACAAAGCATGCATTATTGCAAAGTACAAAATAAAACCAAATCAAAGCAGTCAAAGACAATACAGGATCACATAATAAATAATGACTGTTACCCAAAAGCATTGCATCAATAATTCTGATGGGGTTAACAAAAAAATCAACTTACATCACATACTCAGGGTTGCCACCTGTCCTCTTTTAGAGAGGACACCCTCATTTTCAGCACTTGTCCTTTCTGCTCTGTTGTCCTAAAAAAGGACAAAGACAGTCCTCTTTTTACCACTTCAAAAGAGAACATAAAAGAAATTAGCTAAAAATGGATAATTTTTAAAAAATTCCTGCAGACGTCGCAAATGTACCAGCTACCCCATCAGTACAAAATAAAACTGTTTCCCCCCTCGCTCAGAATATATTATAGATCATGGTCATGCACCCTGTTAATTTATTTATTTATTTATTTACGGGTATAAATAACCCATTTAAAAAAAAACTTACATTACATAATACAAATGTGACCGTAGAAAATACTTATTAGGGACCCTCCTTTTTAAAATTTTCAAGGAGGAAACTTTGTTTCACCTGACATCACCTGACAGAAATGTTTAAGGACAGGTCAGAATTTACTGTGAAAACATCACGTACAAACCAAAATTTATTTTACGCTATCCCGTTCCCCGGACTAATAATTATCTACAGTCATTCTTAATAACTGTCTAAGTTTTGGAATTCTGTGCCCGAGAACTTAAAACTCAAGAGTTCCATTGATTCATTTTAAAACGCCTTATACATGACTCTAACATTTAAGTTGTGTGTAAGTTGCATTTAAGTGACCAAAGTACAAATACACTTTATAAAACCAGTTTATTTCTTTACATTCTCTTTTATTATGTTTTTATACACTATTTGTCATTCATAAATACATTTTTCTTATTCAAAAACAAGAACAACTGGGTGGCATTTTGGGGGCTGGAATGGATTAATGGCATTTCAATTACTTTCAATGGGGAAAATTGCTTTGAGATACCAGCAAGATTACGGAACGAATTAAACTCTTATCTCGAGGTATCACTGTAGATATAAAGTTACACATAGATGAATACAAATAAATTTATACCAATATGTGGATACAAAATACATGGATACAAAAGATTGAGACACAAAATTAATGGCTATGGGAATAGATAAAGTCACAGATATACATTTGATAGGCTGTCACTTGGTAATTATATTAACAAAATTAAAATCATTTTGCATTGATGCATAGGTTGTTTTCCTGTAGATATTTCTCAACAGAAGGGCCAAAAACCAGGTTTACCCACTCCACAAAGAACTGCCTAGTGATCCATGCCTTCGGGTTTGTCCTCCACATAACTTGCAGTTTTTCTTTTAAAATCTTATGTCACTTAAAGGCTCTTGGGTTTTCCGAATGGTATACGAGCAGAGGCTTGATCTTGCAGTCGCCACTCGCATTGGCGCACAGTGCGAGAGTTAGTCTATCCTTCATGGGTTTGTGGCCTGGCATCATCTTCTCCTCTGCCGTTATGTAAGTCGTATTCGGCATCTTCTTCCAGAAAAGTCCTGTCTCGTCACAGTTGAAGACTTGCTGGGGGATGTATCCTTTGTCTTCTATCAGTTGGGAAAAAGTTTTGAGATAATCCTCAGTTGCCTTCACATCCAAACTTGCTGCCTCACCATGCCTGACAACGGATTGAATGCCGGTCCTTTTCCTAAAGTTTTCAAACCAACATCGGCTGGCTTTAAACGAGTCTTCCGATGCCTCGTCCGTGAAAGTGCGCGGGGTCTGATTTAGCAAATCACCGTAAATCGCTCGTGCCTTCTCACATATGATGCCCTGTGTTAAGGTATCGCCTTTAAGCTGCTTCTCCATCACCCAAACCATCAGCAGTTTCTCCATCTTTTCATGGAGAGAGTTCCGGAGCTTTGAAATTATTGTAACGCCCGTAGCTGGCGTTATACCCTTTATCGATTCCTTCTGTTTAAGCACAGTACATATCGTGGTATAATGCGAGACGCACGAGGCGCAGTAAACTGGTGGGTCGTGTGCAGCCGGCCGTTCCTCGTATCTCAAATTTTGCTCGTATTTCCAAACAAAACTTTGCTCGCTCGACAGCTTGTATCTCAAATATCTCGTATGTTAGGACACTCGTATCTCGAGGTACCACTGTATATCCTTATTATTTTGTATTTATTTATTTGTATTCTTAAGCAGTCATATTGGTATCAATTTATATGAAACTTTATATCTTATATTTGTATCCTTATTATTTTGAATCTAAATATCTGTATTCTTAAGGAATCATATTGTACTCCACCAATTGCTGAGCCAAATTCAGTTTGCTGTAGCATTTGCTCCAAGGGTGATGCCTAGAGAATAATAAACATATACAGTAGAATCCCTATATAGCAAGAGCTCTCGGGTTCTGAAAAATCACTCGCTAATTGGAACTCTCATTTATACCAAAAATTATTAATAATCATGCCACAGCCAATTCCTACAACTGTAACGCTAATTTAGCCATTATTGTGGGAATTTTTGGTGAGTGGCGAAAACATTCTATTGAGATAGTTATTAAAAATCATATTTTCGAACACTTCATTTATTTATGATCGTATTCACTTTCGATGGCATCAAATTCCACGTTAGATGTCATACACTGGAATATTAAATGTCGAATTTTGACACTTCAGGACACATGTACTGTACTGCGCATTGCTGTATTGTTATTTCCCTGATGTTTTGAGTGTGCCAAATATGTCGCGGCTGCAAGTAATAGTAATGCAACAGACTATAAACGGCAAGAAATTCGGAAACGAGAAAAAATTTCATGCCTCCTACCTCTCTAAAAAGTGTATAAAAATATATATTTGGTTCAGAGAAAGTTCTATTAATTGAAATTTGCAAAAATTCTAAGATAACTTAAAGACCAAGATATAACCTATGGGGATTTTGTTCCATGCAAGCACTGGGTTGCTCCAGTTAAATAGTGGAAGTAATGAGAGAACTTCATCTGAAAGATTGCCTCAGAAAACAGCTGACTTCGGCTTTTCGGAATCATAGAGCCCATATCACCAGCATTTACGATTAGCCCTTAACAGTGTACTGTCGTTTGTGTTATTATTACAATAATTATGCGTGGAATACTCTCTTGAATTCATGGAAACATAATTGTTACAAGCAAGTCCACGTGTGGCAGTTGTAAGCGAACACAACGCAGACTTTCAAGGATCGACTGCGTTTAGATAAGATGTGAAACTTTTCACCACTACCCTAGTAGCAGAGGAAGTTGTGACAACGTTACAATGGGAAAAGGTACAAGTGCACACAACGTTGGTGTTGGTTGTTGTAACGTTGCATGCACGTTGCCTCAACATCCAAATTTCCCGAAAAACCACGTTGCTGCAACATTATCAGTGCAACATCGATGCAACGTTATCAGTGAAACATTTTGAAGGCAGCGTTAAAATATTTCCCTAGCTTTAGCCATCAATGAAATTATTCCATAATTAACATTAATTTTGATAATTTGTCAACAGACAGTTCTTTCTTAGTTACTAAGGTAAAACTTTCTCCCTTAAAACTCCCTTGCCCTCTCCACTGGCTCTTCCCTGCCCTCTCAAAATAAAAAAGGGAATCCACGTCTTTAATACTATGCATGTAATTATTGCGCGATGAAATAAGAATGTACATTGTATTATTCTACCTATTATCTACCTGACTACTTTGTACCTATCTAATTATGGTAAGTCCTACGGCTCTAAGCGCACATCCTTGCCCCTGAAATTATACATCTCGCGTCTTGAAAGTCGTATATATATGGCCACTCCTGTGGATTAATGTGACTTCGAGAACTAATTTTTAAATTGCAATTACATGATTATAGTTAGAGGAAATACCATCCAATCACGATGACAGTTAACAGGCATTAATTAATTGCCACCTATATTGCCACGTAGTATGAATGTAAATGCAATATTACTGAGAATAAACAAGAATTTATCCAATTCCCACATGTTTGTTCACATTCACGTTCACAAGCAGACAACTAACTAGTAGAATACATTATTCAAAATGAAATATATATATATATTTATACGTGAAGACAATGTTCACGTGCGCGAATTCAAAGTGCCGAAGATTGCCAACCCCTGTGGTATTATTACAGATAAAGTATAATTTAAATCATATCTGACGTCAACGTTGCATGCACGTTGATTCAACTTCGACTGATAACGTTGTGCTTGGATGTTGATGCAATGTTGTGGCAACGTGAAGGTTGTCATGTAACCTTGTGCACGTTGATGCAACGTTGTGACAACGTCCTCTGCTACTAGGGTAGCGAATACGGTATCGGCTCCCGCAAAACACATATTTTTCAAGCGATAGTGCACGTTGCGGCCACTAGGTGGCAGTGCACATCAACATTTTTATGATTCACTATTTTGTAGGTATTCCATGGTACATAAACGTGATTTGCTGTGACTTTTGAGCGCGAGGCAGAAAGTTCCGAAATGAATTCATCATGATACACATAATATCTTCTGGCATACTTACATCCAGAGGGAACTTGATGATAGTGAATACCGTGATGAATACCATGAATACTGACTACACTCCCTGCTGCGAGATAGACGTATTATTTATAGTACATACCTTTCCTGCATATCGAAATCCTTGACCTGTTTTCAATATTTATAATCTTTGAAACAATTACTAAGGACAACGCATTACGTAGACAGTTTAAAATATAGGGAATCTGAATTCATAACAATTTACGTATTAAACACCAGAACATTCAAACTAGTCAATACCGAGTCTCTCATTTAGATACTCCGCTTCTGCCTTCATCAATGGGCCAATTATCGGAATTCAGGCTGCTCTCTGCTGGCAAAACCATGAAAAAAGGGCAGATTCTAACTGCGTATGTTCTCCTGGCTGCAAATGTTTCTGGCTGCTAGGACGTCCTTCTTGAAGCACTACTGTTTGTAATGTTTTCTCATTCTTCAGAATCGTGAATAAGGTCGAGGAAGATATGCCAAATTGCCTCCCTATCTCGCTTTTGCACCCATCGCCACTTTCGCATTCATTGATAATTCTTAATTTAGTTTTCAGATCCTACAACTTTCGTTTCCCAGCCATGATGTTGTGTCAGTCGGGCTGAAATTGACAAAAAAGCGGGAGGATGACAAAAGAACAATGAAATGCACGGACTTACGAGGAATTTATTAGTGTGAATGTGGACATGCCGTGAATGTTCGAAATGTGCATTTGAACGTCAAATTGTGCGGAAAAAATACTGCTAGACTTATAATTTCAATGACAGAGGACATGAGCACAAGTTTGTGCACGTTTGCCAAAATTGAAGCAGACATTGCCACTCGTAATAGTAAACGACCCCAGGGGAGGCTGGTTGTTGTTCTTGCTAATGTCGATTTATTTTACAAGTAAATCATAGGGTTTTAAATCGTTCTTTGGCAATCCCTCGCAAATTCGAGCTTCTCTTTATATACCCTACACATTATGTGGGGCTTCTACTGTATTCTATTCTATTTCTTCACGGTTTGATGGAGATCTGAACCTCTGGACCACTGACTGGTTCGTCTCTGTTGGATGAATCCCCTTTGCGACAGGACATGAAGAAATTCTCAAGGAACATCAATTCCATCGCTGCAATTTTTTAAATTTAACTTGCCAGCAGTTGAATGAATTTTTTATGATATTCTTTGATGTTCCTGCATATGCTGCTCACTTTATTTTTGGAGTGTTGAATGTTATTGATAGATGAGCATGCATCTAATTTTTTTTTAATTCTTCTCTTAAGGAAAATTCAGGAGAGAAAGCAATACCTCATCCAGTGTCCTTCGCCATGAGCCCTGAGTCATTACAAAATGTTCGTGATCGTGAAAAGGCTCGTGTTCCCAGATTCTGTATCACTGGTAAAGTGGATTCAACTGTGTGTTGCATGACCAAGCCTTTTACGGGAATGGTAAGTGATCAATGATTGAATTATTTCGAGTGATGTCCGAGATTGTTAAATATTTATGGGATATTCAAGCATATCACATATAATTTTATGTATTCCAGTATGTACCTCCTCTAACATTATTAGTGTGAAGTTACCTTATGTAAATTGAGAGAACAGTCAAGTTTAAAACCTTTTTTTTACATGTAAAACCTGTGGACTGAAGTTTCCCCAGTGGCCAGTGTCTTATCAAGTGTTTTCCGTACATGGATGTCTCATCACAATTTTTAACACAGATCTTATGTTCATTTACTGTAGTCATAAATTTGCTTCACTACACTTTATCTAGCAAACATCACTTTTATGAGAAATGCCAATTCTGAAATATTTTTAGGCATTCATCTAGCCCAGTGGTTCCCAACCTGTACAAGTCTGTAGACCACTCAGCCTGAAATTAAATCATGTACGGACCACTCCTACCCACTGCCATACCCCCTATCAGTTGTACGAAGGGGGACCCAAAAATAACGGGAATTTCGTCATAACTTTTTTACTAATCAATATTTTTACACCAAATTTTTATCACCTTCAAAGTAAACCCTATTGACTGTAACACATTTATCTAATTGTTTCTTCCATTGTTCAAAACAGTTTTTAAATTCGCTTACTGCAATGTTCTTTAGGCCTTCCAGCGATTTTTGTTTCACCTCTTCTACAGTCCCAAAACGTTCGGTGCTGCGTCAGGCCGTTTTTGGTCAAAATCTGCTTCACAGACAGCGCGGTGTGGGCAGGTGCGTTGTCGTGGTGGAAGAACCAATCACCTGTGCGCCAAAGATCCGTCCTTTTCTTCCGGATGTTCTCCCCAAAACCTCTTGACCGTCTGGCCTGGAGGAACAAATTCCTGGAGGCACAACACCTCTGCAATCGAAGACACAAATGAGCATTGTCTTGATGTTGCAACATTGTCATCCGTTCTTGAAGTTGACGGGCACCCAGAACGAGGTTGGTCTTCAATCGACATCTCTCCATTCTTGAAACGCAAAAACCAGTCGTAGACATGTGTTTCACTTAGGGCAATATCCCCATAAGCTGTTTTAAGCATCACAAGAGTTTCTGCGGGAGTTTTCCCCAACAGAAAACAAAACTTCACAGTGGTGCGTTGCTCCCGACAGTCAGCCATTACAAGTTTTCGCCACAACAAAAAAAGAGTTGGATTACTGAAAAAATCCCACAGACGAGCAGATGCACTCAGAGCGACCACGCTTCGCACAGTGGCTCAAGAAAAGTCATTCCTTAGAACCTTCTACTGGAAAACCCGATCCCTCACTCTGCCGCCCCCCCATCGCGCTATATCCGTTACTTTTGGGTCCCCCCTCGTAACCCTTCCTCAGCACCTTTCCCATAACTAAATTCAAAGGTGATAAAGTAAAACAGTTTTTTAAACACATTTATTTATTATTGCTACATACATATTAATTAGTGTACAGTATAACTTTACTATCCATCTCGTTTAATGCCCATCGCTTTCAAACTCCCCATTCATTGGCAACTATTTTATATGTCCTGTGGACCACTCCCGAGGCTCTCACGGACTTACTGGTTGGGAACCACTGGTCTAGCTATTACATGACTATATTGCCTTGAAAAGGCAGTCTGCACCATTTATTTGGTTTGTCAGGGGAAGATTTATAATTCAGTGTTGGTAACAACTTTGTGGATTTAAAAGTCAAGATCTTATTAGAAAACTTTTCAACTATATGGTGGCTGTAATCATTTTGGTAGGTTATTGTTTTTATTGTGTTCAGTTTTTCTTTAAATAGATGAAGTTGAATGGCCACTAACCTGCTGTACGTGGAATTAATTTCTGCCAGTTTGTGTGTGTAATGATGGGAGGAACTAATCGAAATCATGAAATTTGAACAGCTATATTTATGATAAATGGCATATTGATTTTTACGGTCCATGATAGAGATGGAAAAATTGAATAATTGAGATGGTCGTTATCTATTTCCATCGTAAATTTAATTGAGTTATGAAGGGAGTTTTAAATAGATAAAAATAGGTCTGATTGCCTTAAACTACCTTTCCACAAGCATTTTATATAATTTACATATGTGTAATAATAAAATTGTTATTTAAAAAGGGTGGTAGGGCACCAATAGTTTTATGTTCCAGGGAATCCATAAAGGATTTCGCTGAAACTGGGGAAAGGGGGATCCCATGGACAGTCCGTGCCGTTGCTTATGAAATTTACCATTAAACAGGAATTAGTTTTGGTTGGTGTACAGGGTTAAAAGTTGCTGAAAGTTTTTCATGTTATTGTCGCTCCAATCTACCTTTCATAACAAAGATATAGCTGAGTCAATCGCCTCATGTGTTGGAAAATACATAAAAAGATTGTGCACATCAAATGATACCAACTTTCCTTAAGTGGGTGGGGTCACGTCACTAAGTTTGGAAGCCATTTCATTGGAGATTTTTATCCTGGAGGTTGACTAAAAAGATGAAAAATTTCTCAAGAGGAGATTTAATTTAAGCGAAAGTAGGTGTGACGGACCGGATATGTGTGACACTACTGGTTGAAAAGGGATAACCGGCTTGTGTGTTTTCGGAAGCCCATGCATCCTTGAGGATAAGGGGTTCATCTTGACTAGACTCCATTTTTCTCTTGGTGAAAGCAGTGAGCGGCAACTTTTCAAGGACGCTTTAAGAGTCTGTTGGAAATTATTGGGAGGATATTTGTTCAGTTTTTTGTACCATTTTTGGAAATAAACTGTTCTCACTTTTAAACATAATCACACTTTTAGGATGACCAGACTATTAGCTTTATCAGATTTTGTGAAAATTAACTTATGTTGATTAGCTACTTCTCTATTATCATGTGCAAGTTTTTAACAAGTCTGTTCTGCAAAAGGTAGCTCAAGAAAATAATAATTTTTATATTGCCTGCCATTTCTCGCTTTTTACCCGATGCCTGTGTGCGCAGACCTACGTCACAATAACGTCGTGTCTAACAGGTGACAGGGGAGTGGTAGTTTTCAGTAATTTTGTCAACAAAGAAGCCCAACATTGGCCCAAACCTCATATTGATTTAAAGTTGCTAGTACTTACTATGCGTTCTCCAATTTTATTGGATTTAACATGTTAAATGTGATTTGCACATGTGCCTGAAAAAGTCATTTTGGATTTTTATTTATCCATCTTCAGGGCTATAAACAAATGATACATTTTAAGTATTTATTCTAGGCATGATTTTTCCAGTCTGCTGACTCAATAGATGAAATCAATACTGCCTATGCTAGATACTATTCACTCAATTGAGTGTGTAGTCTCCATGCGTAAGCACAGTCATTTCAGTATTTGATGCATTGTCCATTCACTGAAATGACACTGCAACCTGTGAAAGTATTTAGGAGTCACCAATGTTTTTCATGGAATTTTTTATCATTATATTTTGAGTATTTGCACAAATATTGGGAACAATGGGAAATGTAAATTTAGTACTTGGAAACCCTACATCCCAAATTTTATAGCTACATATACATTTCCGACTGTTTAAATAATAAATTACCAAAAATCATAATTTGCTCCTTGTGCACAAACAGACCATTGCCTTATTGACTTTGCTATGAAATAATTCTCCTTTCTCAGCCATAACATTTGGGTTTGTTTACATTTGTCCTGTTTTATTTACATTAAATGTGAAAAAGTGAGAATCTTTGTGATAGTATTTTTGAAAATTATAGTTACATGTCTACGGTATCTAAAATGTTTACAAGCTTTGCTGACCATTTTTAGTTTTTACAGGAGTACAAATGGTTGATTTGCACGATTTGACTCATGGGCAGATTTTTCCTTTGTGCCTTGGCGAATACAAATATGTACTCATATCTTAGGAAGCATTTGCATTGGGGCTAAAATATTTTGGAATTTACTTAACTAATGTTGAAACTAGCAATAGGGAAAAATTATGAAGTCCGGAGTGGATGGCGTGGGGCCTTGGTGGAGTTGACGTGGAATGACCCTCTTTTAAATTCCTGTTTCAGCTTGTGGTTGATCACTGTGAGGTGGCCATAAAAACAGTGGAACTACAGCTGGTTCGAGTAGAGACATGTGGATGTGCTGAAGGTTATGCAAGAGATGGTAAGGGAGATCAATTTCCAAACATTTTCACCACGTAAGTGCATAGGTATTGATCCTATGGCACCAGCTCTGGAAAATTTTAGTGTCCAACTGGTTTCAGTGTCAGTTGAATTTTCTCTTTTGATGCATGAGATTTTTTGCATAGTTAGTTTTAAGTATTACACCAGCACTAATTGACATGTGAAGGATTGCCAAAAATGAACTCATCAGCTTTGACAATTGTTAGCAATATCATCTTTTACCTCTGCTTGGAACACAGCCAGGTGGCTGTAAGAAAGCCAAAATAGGATAGATGCAACCAGGACAAATCAATTTATACATGATTTTTACTTCTGTTCGGCCATTTGCTTTGAGAGTAGTTTGTAGTTTATCAATAGAGCAATTAGCATTAATGGAAATAGCTATGGTATGTCTTACCCTAGGAAGCTAAGAAAGAAATTATGGAGCAATATATGTATGTACCTCTTTGTGTGCCTAGATTCTAACATTTTAAGTATTTATTCTATGCATGATTTTTTCAGTCTGCGGACTCAATAGATGAAATCAATACTGCCTATGCTAGATAGTATTCACTCAATTGTGTGTGTAGTCTCCATGCATAAGCATAGTCATTTCAGGATTTGATGCATTGTCCATCACTGAAATGACACTGCAACCTGTGAAAGTATTTAGGAGTCACCAATGTTCTTCATGGAATTTTTTATGATTATATTTTGAGTATTTGCACAAGTATTGGAAACAATGGGAAATGTAAATTTAGTACTTGGAAACCCTACATCCAAAATTTTATAGCTACATATACATTTCCGACTGTTAAAATAATAAATTACCAAAAATCATAATTTGATCCTTGTGCACAAACAGACCATGCCTTATTGACTTGGCTATGAAATCATTCTTCTTTCTCAGCAATCACATTTGGGTTTGTTTACATTTGCCCTGTTTTATTTTCTGCATTGAATGGTGAATACCGTAAAATGGGGTGACTTAGGTTGAATGGGGGCGACTAGGGGCGATTTCAATCCAAAATTTTATAGGTATACAATTCCGACTTATTAAATAATTAACTACCAAAAATGATAATTTGATCCTTGTGCACAAACAGACCATGCCTTATTGACTTGGCTATGAAATCATTCTCCTTTCTCAGCAATCACTGTTGGGTTTGTTTGCATTTGTCCTGTTTTATTTTCTGCTTTGAATGGTGAATACTGTAAAATGGGGTGACTTCGGTCGAATGGGGTGACTTCGGCCGAATGGGTTGACTTCGGCCGAATGGGGTGACTTCAGCCTTGTGTGCACTTCTCTACAAATTGAAACTTTATAATACAATATCTTAAAAGTCATGATGCGGCTATTTTTCCTACCCTTCTTAAAATTGTCTGGGTATGCCACCATTCCTCTCACAATGCTTACATTACAATCTTATTTCGGAGTTTGGTTGAAATTCGTGTATTCTTGAGACAAGTTGAAAAAACATTGTCTCTGCTAAAGTCAGGCAAGAGAAAATAGTCCTGTAATTTAGTTACTTTGTTCATAACCGCAACACTAAAAACATTAACATATTGTTCTACAATGGAGGATAATATTGCTTTCAAAGAAAAAAATGAAATATTGTGGGGAGACTTTGGGTATGTCCAGGCACTTCCAGAAAGTCTGTGGTGGGTGCTCATATCTTATTGTTAGTTACGATGACAATGGCTTTAAAAAGGTATTAGATGAAGTCAGAAGTGGGAAAATGACAATTCAAAAGGCAGCGGAGTAGTACCAGGTCTAAGAAACACTCTGCAAGTTAAACTGTATGGAAAACATACGAAAAAAATTCGGAGGTCAAACAGTGCTCCATAGTGAAGAAGAGGTAAAACTTAAGGAAGGACCCTTAAAGTTTGCCAAGAGGGCATTTCCAGTAAGTGTTCGTGATATCCAATATGCGTGTTCCCATGCACAATAATAATTTCTTATCAGTTACATTCAATTGCAAATCAGCTAAATTATATCCTAACAAAAAGTATATTCTTGTGAAATTGCAGGGAGTTCCTTGAACAAAAAAAAAACTCTTTGAAGGGATGTAACTTTCATGATTGTGATTTCATTCATTGTATTATTCCCTGAGACTACTGAACTTAACATTTTGCTGGAATGATGTTGCCATATGACAAATGTGTCCTGTATTAATGACTTAATGCAGGCCAGGTGATCCTGACCCATGGTAAATATGTACCCATATTTTGTGATAACTGTTTATTGTTTATATGGAGTTAAAATGTTACCAATTGCAGTAGACATTGCAAATTTGTTGGAAGAAGTGTTCTGTTAGTGTTGAATCAGCATTTCTGCTGCATCAACTACAAAAAATTAGTATTAGTTTGTTCAGTAGTGGGTATAGTGCTATCTAGAGGTTTCCCTGATAGTCATACTATTCAATCAATACAAATTGGACTGCATATTATTATTATTGACTACAATGGTATAATATTATTATAATATTTTCAGCCACTGAAATCCAGAATATTCAAATTGGGGAGGGTGATGTTACATGTGGAGTAGCGATTCCAATTTACATGGTGTTTCCTCGTCTTTTTACATGACCTACATTAACTACAAGTAATTTTAAAGTTGGTAAGTAACGTTTGTGGGTATAATAATTTTAATTTATTGCTGTGAGTTCAGTTAGTGTTGTGTGTGTTCAAAACTTAAAAAAGTTCGTGATGTGGTTTAAATGAAAGATTACTGTTAAATGTTACTTGGGATGCTAAATAACCTCTCCAGACTAAATAGTCCCTGCTTCCTTTTCAGAATTTGAAGTGAATGTTGTTATCCTATTCCAAGATGACCATCTTGTGACTGAAAATTTTCCAATTGTCCTTACTAGACATTAAGAGAAGGTTCATCAGGATTGCTGCAAACTTGTGCCGAATGCAGATATGTAGTTGTATCATGCTATTCCCAGTAATGGTGCATTTGTTTATATTTGTATTTATTCATATTATAATGAATTCCAATATTATTGGAAAAAATTTATTAAATGGTTTTTTAATAATTTAAACTTATTATTATTATGAAGCTACATTGTGTGACGTTGCTGGCCTAGTCTCTGGCAAGCATCAGGTTTCTTTGCCTGAGACTTTGCAGGGGTTGCACTGATCAGTAGGTTGGTAACCAATATTCCAGCCGTGGATAAGTGATTACCCTGATGTGGGGTCACATCATATAATAAAGCCTAACAGGACGATGTCCTAAGCAATTAAAAAAATATTAATTCAGCTAATTGCATATTATTTCTCCGTATTTGGGGAAACATTGTTCATTACTTTCCAAACATTTTCCCCCTTTTAATTGTCAACTTTTTAAATTAAGTTTTATTAAAAGTAATAAAATGTTACAAATTAATTTACATCATTTAAAATATTTATCAAAAAAATTCAAAAAAAAAATTCATATAAAAATTTTTAAAATATGAATTTCAGAAATTAAAGTGTTTTATTTCATCGCAATACCATGCATTGTTTTTTTGTCATAATTTTTTTCTAGACCTCTGTCTTAGTGGCTACAAATAAAAAAAAACCTCGTCCATTGAGGCATACTGCTGACAATAAACCTCTTAAGATAAAGGTTACCGCCTTCACTTCATAGTGTTTCTGTCTTTTTTGTATGTATGCTCTCTTCGGTGGGAGCCGAGAACTCGATCACGAACGTGACCCTGAACAGACAATGGAAGAGGACAGAATCAGGCTTAGTCGGTGGCCTCCTAACTGCTTGGTGGTGGGAAAGGATGTGGTTCCTTCAGATGTTACATTATCTGCTCCCCAAGATGTTGGTACTCAATATCTCCTGGGGATTTTGCAGCACTGGGCGGCATAGTGTATACAATCGGCGTAATGGTGTCGCAGGTGAGAATATAGGAGGTACCCTTGGAGCCGCATTGTGCCGACATATGTACGTTGACTTGGCCTAATCAGATCTGATTTCTGTACTTATGAACACTAAAGCCCACCACACACTGAAAGACACACCATGCTACGCCACATTAACAATATAAGCAGCACTATGTAACGCCACATACCGAAAGGCATACCACACTACAAGTGTTCTAAGAGGCAAAATTTCATGTTGGTCTGTTTTACTACAAAAACGTTTTTGGATTGACCGAAAGTTGCTGAATACACTGTGTATAATGATTTCCCATGAATATGTCAGGTTTTACAGAAATGTCAGAAAAACTGAAAAATTAGATTTTTTGAAAGCATTTAAGCATGAATTAGAGCTGTCGTTTTTCGTTTGATTTTTATCCAGGAAAAACAAAATTTGAAGAAACCCTAAAGCCTCTTTATGAAGAATATATTATTATAAGTTGTATTAATATTCACAAAATATGTTAGCCTCATTTAAAGAGAAACGCATCCGGAAATTTTGAGCTTGGGGGACGGAATTTTCAGTGTATTGACAAGTCCCGTCCTATAGGAAAAACATGGGTACTGTCAGTGAAGGAAATGATCTTTAACATATAAAACAGTTTTTGGTAAAGTTTTAGCCTCTTAATACTAATGCTTTTAGAGGAAATGACTTAATTGTGGAGCCGCTGTCCGAGCTGTGACTGCCAACCACGTGGCTTGCGTCACCCACATGGGCTGTCAGGGTTCTCATCTCCAGGAGCCTTCTTTTCACTCTCTTGACATAAAAAATATCGTTTTACTTACCCCTTCTTTGCAAACATAAAAGATATAACAGAAACTTCAATTGAAATCATGATTCTTGGTAGGGGCATTCATAGCATTTCTTTCTGGGAAGGTTCACATCTATCAAGCTTTGAGCACAGACCATCTTATTATATTTTTGTTTTCTTTGATTTATGATCCTAAAGTTAATCTCACAATCAAAAGATACAGAGGAAACCTTGCATTTATTTGTGTGACTACTCTTCTCTGTCTATTTATGACCCAAATTGATCAGCATTTGTCTGAAATATTCCATGTAGTTTGAGCTGTGTTGCCGGGTTGGGAAACCTGTATGAATCTCCTTTTAACCCCTCACCCACTGCAATTTTCCATTTGGTTCATTATTCCTTTAACTCTTCCTTAGGGTAGTCCTAGGGTGTTCCATCGACTTAAACGGAGTCCACGGATGATTTTTTCAGAATGCATGGCCCCTACATTTCTTGGAAATGAGCGACAGTAAACCTGAATAGAAATTTCCTCTGGGCAGTCTCCAAATACTTCAAGTTTACTTACTGCCTAGAAATCGTCTTCTTAAGTTCAGCTTGCATCTTTGCGTTTAATTTCGAGGCAGAATGATGAAAGAAAATTGAATATACTACACCTTCTCCAAGGCTCCTTCTCAAATGCTCCTTGTAACAGCTATTGCATAAACAACAGCAAATTAGAGACCGTAGAATCGGTTAAGTACCTCGGAGTTAAACTGACTAATGATATATCGTGGGGTAAACATATATGAGAAATTACCGGTCAAGCTAATCGTAAATTGGGATTTGTTAAAAGAGTACTTGGCAAGTGTGACGATAAAGTTAGGGAAATCAGCTACTTCTCCCTCGTTAGACCCCACTTGGAATATGCTGCCAGTATTTGGGATCCTTATGAGGTAGGCTTGAAAACAGAGTTAGAACGCGTGCAGCAAAGATTGGCAAGATATCTTAAAGGCCGTTATGATAATCTCGTTAGTGTTGCTGGCCTTTTGCAGCAACTGGGATGGGAAACACTTTCAGACTGTCGATTCAAATTTAGACTCAATCTACTTTGTAAGTTCCAAACCGATTTATTCTCTGACGACGTTGATAATATTTTACGAAATCCGACATACTACGGTAGATAAGATCATGAGAATAAAATTAGGGGTAGACTGCAGAAGGGACAGATTTAAAATGTTATTTTTCCACGAACATTAAGGACCATAACAGCTGCCAATGAGACTTTAAACTAGGTTTGTCGATGGGTACTGTAGATCTGTGTAGTAGTACTCCCTAATACCTGAATCCTTAACTGTTACCTAGTACTAACAGCACGCTGTGCATGTTTTCAACATAACTCTTGAGCCTCTGTCCATTTGTGTAGTTGCCAAATACATACATATACATAGTGTCCCATTGATCGTGTGTCATTTTTGACCTATAATTTCAGACACTTTCTTTCATGCCATATGGATGAAATTTGATATCTTGGTAGAAAAAGGTTGTAATTTTTTTTAGTGTAAGCAAAATTTTATAAATACTTGCAAAACTTTCAATTAATATGTTTTTGGGCACAAGGAACACGATGGATGAACTTTCAAGTTCGAAAATGCAACCGTGACCCCCTGAAAGGGTACAGTCAAGGTCACAGGGGTGGCAAAAAGCGAATCACCTCTACAAACCTGTCAAATCATAGGTTTAGAAAGGTGCCAAGATCGATGGTAAGATCTTCAGATCCCTACTGTCATCCCTTGACCTTCAGGTGTCACAGGGGTGACAAATGGTTAATCGGGGCTAATAGCATATCGAATCACAGGTTTAAAAAGGTGCCAAGATTGATGGTTAGGTCTACATATCTCTATTGTCATCTCTTGACCTTTAAGGGTCACTCAGGGGTGACAAAAGGTGAATCATGGGTACAAACATATCGAATAATGGGTTTAAAAAGGTGCCAAGATCGATGGTAAGGTCTTCAGATCCCTATTGTCATCCTTGACCTTCATGGGTCACTCAGGGGTAACAAAAGGTGAATCGGGGCTACAAACATTTTTCGAATAATAGGTTTAAAAAGATGCCAAGATCGATGGTAAGGTCTTCAGATCCCTATTGTCATCCCTTGACTTTCAAGGGTCACTCAGGGGTGACAAAAGTTGAATCGAGGCTAAAAACATCGAATCATAGGTTTTAAAAGGTGTCAAGGTCAATGGTAAGGTCCTCAGATTCCTCTTGTCATCTCTTGACCTTCAAGGGTTACTCAGGGGTCAAAGGTCTCAGGGGTGGTGAATAGCAAATCGGAGCTACAAAAGTGTTGAATTAAATGTTTCAAATGCTCAATACGGTAGTAACGTTCCTCCAGGAATTCTCTGACCTCCTACTATTGGGCAGGTGTCAAAGGCCCCTAGGTGAAGCCAAAGAAATCAGGGCAACAGACGCGTCGATTTGTAGCTTCGGAAGGGTGAGGAATTTAATGATAAGTTCCCTGATACTGCTCTTCGTCTCCTGACCTCCAAGGGATACACTGAGATCAATGGTCACAGATGTTAGAAATGGCGAGATGGGGAATCAAACATGATGAATCTGAGACGTATTAGGTCGCCAAAGTAATGGTAAGGTCCAGGGATAGCACCGTACGGATATTAAGACATCGAGCATGTCATGCTATAATAATCTCGTAGTTAGGAAGATTATTTACCCTCGATGAAGATAGAAAATATTTTCAACCACTCTATTCAAACACTGTGAGCAATGCCTTTCTTACGGAGATCACACAAAAATGGCGGGTATCGGGTCGATGAGAAGACCTCTATCGAAGATGCAAATACATCGACCCTGTGTCGTGGGATGGAGGGTGGAGGATCTTTCTCGGACTTCCGTGCCTCCGGTGTCGTCTCCCTCCGTTGCTTCAGGGACATGGAAAGTGGTCTCGAGGCGTGGCCACGGGGTCACCCTCCGAAAACGAGGATTGGCAGGGGCGGAGGCTGAGTCAATCCCCGTCAGCAATAGGTTCGATGTGGTGGCGGAGGCTGAGCCATCGGAGCTAGAGCTGGGAGGTGGGTCGCCGAGTGGGAGTGGAGAGGGAAGGGAGGGAATTTTAGTAATAGGTAGCTCCAATGGCCGGCGTATAGTGTCCCCGCTGCGTGGAAAGGCCCGGCGGGAAGGAGGAGAACCACGGGTCACCTCCTTGTGTATACCGGGAGGAAAGGTGCCACAGGTGGCGAAGGCGATGAAGTCGGCGGTCAGGGGCGCGAACTGCTCTAAGTTGCATGTGGTTGCCCATGTTGGCACCAATGGTACTGTGAATATGGGATCAGAGGAGATTTTAGGCTCTGTGAGAGACCTATGCTCCGAGTTCCGTCGTATTCGCGGAGGATCTGGCACCAATTTGAGGCTTACTATATGCAGCTTGGTACCTAGGACGGATCGGGGTTCGATGGTTTGGAGCCGAGTGGAAGGCATAAACCAGAGACTCAGTGAAGTCTGTGGGAGCGGAGTTCTTGGACCTCATGCCGGTGCTGGATTCGTGTCGGGTGCCTATAAATTGCTCGGGTGTCCACTATACGTACGAGGTAGCGCGCAGGATACTTAAGCACACTCGTCGAGTATAGCATAGACGGTAGGCTACAGGGCAGGTCAATTAGTGAGGTCAATAGTTAAGTTTTGCCAGTTAGTAATTTAGCAAAGAGTGCTCCGAGTGTAGGGCCCAAGAATAGCTTAATCGAAGACCGCAATCTTGAGATGTCCCCGAAACGCATAAACAATAATCATGAAGCAGTAGTCGTTGCAGTAGTTAACTGCCGTAGTTAAAAAAATAAGATTCCAGAATTTCACCACCTTACTCATAGCACGGAGTGTAACGTCATTATTGGCACAGAAAGTTGGCTGACGGACGATATTTCTGATAGTGAAATGTTTCCTAAATCATTCAACGTTTACAGAAAAGATAGGTCCAATCGAACCGAAGCGGAGTATTTATAGCTATGAAGAATAATATTGTCAGCCAAGCGGAAATCGTCCCAGATACCCTAGAATCTGTATGGTGCTCTATTAGATGCCCTAAATAAATAACAATATTCGTGTGCGCATACTACAGGCTACCTAACACCGACGTCACCTCAATTTTAGAACTCGAAACACAAATAAAGAACATCACATCCAGGAACACCGAAAGAAATTTAATCATAGGTGGAGATTTCAATACGCCTTCTATAGATTGAAGGACCTACAATTACATATCAGGTTGAAGAGACAAAGATATATGCGAGTCCCTGCTGTATACGTTCTCATCAAATGCCCTACATCAGATAGCTACGACGCCTAACAGAGGGGACAACATTCTTGATTTATTGGCAACAAATATACCGCAACAAGTAATTAAGGTAAACACTGTTGAGGGCATTAGTAACCATATAGTAGTTACCGCAAAGTTCTCTTTGAATATCATTAAAAGTTTTAAACAAAGAAGAAAATTCTACATTTTTAAAAAAGCCGATTTCAATGCGTTCAAGAGTCATCTAAAAAATTATCTTCCCGACTTCCAAGAATCAAGCGTAAAGTTAGAGACTCGGAGGGTAGTTGGAAACCTTTTCTTTCGATCGTACATTCGGGGATCAGGAAATATATTCCAAGTAAATTAAAAAAAAGAGGGTAGCGAACCAAGATGGTACAAAGTAGGGCAACGGCCTGCCACGATGGAAACACCGGTTCCCGATCAGTCACCGAAGTTAAGCATCGTTGGGCTCGGCTCGGGTTTGGAGGGGTGATCCTCCGATTCGTCCGATTGGTGTTATCCCTGTCTGCGCGTGGCAGACAGTAAGTGCGAAATGACCTTAGCCGTCGAAGCACGTTAAGCAAAAATACTACTGGTACAAAGTACAATGGCTGAAGTGAGAAAATCGTTAAGACGTCGGAGAGTATGCCATGCCAAGATGAAAAAACTCAGTAGAGATTTGTCCACTGGTGATCAAAATTTAATGATTGAAAAATACAAATTGTCTAAAGCCACTACAAAGGAAGCATTTCGGAATGCATTCATGGACTTTAAAAGAAGAACATTAGTAGAACAGTTACAGGATAACCCAAAGGAATTTTGGTCATACGTAAGGGAAGTTCAAGGCAATATATCAACAGTTATTCCTCTACGAAACAAAAAGGGCGAATTATTAACTAGCAGTTCGAACAAAGCGAACTTATTAAATTCCTACTTTCAAAGTGTGTTCACCAAGTCATCACAGATGACATCCGTAAAGGTAAATGGTCACTTCCAGCAAAAGATGCCGCCTATCGATATTTGCACTCACGGAATAGAAAACTTATTAAAATCCTAAAGTCCAAATAAATCCCCAGGTCCTGAAGAAATTCCTGCCCGCGTGTATATCAATATATTATCTGTTATCTAGTACTAGCAGCACGCCGTGCATAATTTCTACATCAGTCTTGAGTCTCTGTCTATTTATGTACTTGCTAAATACATATATACTAATGGTCCCTCTACATTGTGATAATATCTGTAGTGTAGTGCATGCTTGTTAGGCTTCGCCTCGTGACAAGCATTAGCGATTTATGCTAATGCATAATTAGTCGTAGTTACACCAGATTAGATTGTTGTTGTGGGGGCCTTCGTCAGGAGCCCGGGCACTTAGACCTTTCTTGGTCCATTGTGCCAACCCCATGCCTGTCTGCCACTTGCAGACAGGGGACAAGAGCACCTCGGTAGAGGTATGGAGGATTTGCCTCCCCCTGCCTCACCCCAGTACTAGGTATAGAGGATGTTCTCCCTCCAACCGGCCCGGTTTGGCCTGGCCTCTCAGGCCTGCCGGTATAGGTATGGAGGGAGTATCATCTCTCCATCCATGCCTGGTTGAGGTATGGAGGAGGGTCACCCATCCAACCACCGTCCGGGCCCAACGTTGCTTAACTTCGGTGTTCTGATGGGAACCGGTGTTTCAACGTGGCTAGGCCCTTGCCCTCGTAGTTACACTAACTTTAGGGTATAGAGTAATGCATGTAGGTGAATACTCACCCCCTGCCACACACCCCTGAGGTGGCTTGCAGGGTATTTTGTAGATGTAGATAACTTTAGGATATAGCACATATATAGGTTTAATGCACTAATTTTAGGGTATAATGTAAGGCATGTTGGTGACTAATCAACCCCTGCCACACACCCTTGAGATGGCTTGCAAGGTATTTTGTAGATGTAGATGTAAAGTGGTTTAAGTATCACGGATACTGACGAGTAGCAGGCACAGGTAAGGAAGTGATTGGCATGTCGCAGTTCCGCTCATCTCCTAGCGTAACATGGCAACCATGGTTCGTGCCATCGCAGGCGCTAACCACCTTGTGAACGCTCGTTGGTTTCCTATGGAGTAATTATGGAAAGTAAAAATGGATGGAGAAGAGGAGAGCAAATGACAAGTAAATTTCATTAAAGATTAATGCAAATTGTCAATAGAAGCGAAGGAAATAGACTCCTATGCTTGCATTTCGGTCATCCAGGTTACCATCCACTATGAGAAGTATTTAGTCACGTGAATACGTGCGTGTTGCCCGAGGCTTAAAGTCTAACTGCAAGCGTGTGCGGTGGGGGGTTCACTGTTGCTGGTGCGGTGACGTCATTCTGTTCTAATGGGAGTGGCAGCCATTCCCCGCGGCATGGAATGTTCTAGACCCCTCTAGAAGTAATTGGTCGCCGAGGTCATTCTGTTCCAATGGGGGAGGGTATGACTCATCTTGCCCCGCGGCGTGGAATGTTGTCGACCCCTCAATAAAAATATAATTAAATGAATATAACAACGACGAAACTCAGAACCGTACGGCCCTGATGTCGAAGCATTAGTCTTCCTTCGAAACGTCGACAAAGGAGAAGATGGAGCCACTAACCCGAACGGAAACCCATGAAGAATATACCTCAGCAATTCGTCTGGAGAAAATCAAACCCTACGCATAAAAAACGTTTTATTTAAGTTTTAACTTAATGCTGAGAACCTGTAACTGGGTAAGGAAGCATTCGCTTCTGATTTCATCTTCCTTCATCTACATCTACAAAATACCCTGCAAGCCACCTCAGGGGTGTGTGGCAGGGCGTGAGTAGTCACCAACATGCATTACACTAACTTTAGGGTATAGTGTAATGCATCTAGGTGATTACTCACCCCCTGCCACGCACCCCTGAGGTGGTTTGCAGGGTATTCATCTACATCTACGAAGTGCCGTGCAAGTCACCACTAGGGTGTGTGGCAAGGGGTGATTCCACACCAGGCATGCAGCACTCGTCCGAGCACAAATAAGAACCTCGGACGCTCCCCCGGCTGCTAGGTGCAGGCCAAAAAGCAGTCAGGAGAACAGTGCACAGTCCGACCAGAAACTGGGAGAGCGATACGTAAATGAACATGCAGAATAATGCTATACACACATCTAGTGGTTAATATTACTAATACTGTTAATTCATGAGTGCTACTTCATGCAGAGAACAAAATAAAATAATGCCGGACAAATTGACCGGTGTAAAGTGTTAAGGATGTTTTACACGGTACATTTGTTTATACAAACTCTTCCGTGAACTCTTGCATGAGGCAAAATGTATCGTGTAAAGCGGAAAATTGTATGAACGCTTGTGCGAATGTCTCAATGCCTGCACGGGAAATAGAACCTGTTCTAATTTCGTTGAGACAAACGTACAATCTCACGTACATTCGTTTGTACAAAATCTTTCATCGTGTAAAACGGCCTTTAGTAATGATGTTGTGTTATTAAGCGCAATTGAAAATTCTACTCTACTTGTTGAGGGTGGTAGTTTCATATGATTGATTTATCGCAACTATTATGATCCCTTATTGTACGTGGAAAAATGACGTTTTAAATCTATCGGTTCTGCAATCAATGTCCTTGATCTTATTCCTGTGATCGCTTCTACCGTAGTACGTTGGCTCTAGCAGTGTATGTTGAACGTCCGGCAAAAAACTGTCTGCTCCGAATTTGCGCAAAATATTTAACCTGTATTTCTCGTTTCGATCAGTTCGAGATTCCCACAATAATTCCTTCAACAATTCGGTAACACTGATAAATTTATCGTAACAACTTTTCACAAATCTTGCTGCTCTCCGCTGTATTTGATCTATTTCAGAGATTAGTCCTACTTCGTAATGGTCCCATATGCTAGCGGCAAACTCCAAGTGAGGTCTCACTAGTGAAAAATAACATTGCTCTTTAACCTTCTCGTCGCATTTTCCTAATATTCTTTTGATAAATCCCAATTTGCGACTAGCATGTCCGCAGATTTCCCCGACGTGTTTCCCCCAAGACAGGTCCTGAGTAAGGGTCACACCTAAGTATTTAACTGACTCTACATTTGATAAGTTGGTTTGATTAATTGTGTATGTTTCGTTGACCAGGTTATTCTTTTTCCAAAAATTCATAACAACGCACTTTTTTAAATTAAATTCTAACTTCCACGTATTGCACCATTCAGTTATATCTTGTCAGACTCATTGCCTAGATCCCTGCACAACACTGCGTCATCTGCGAAGAGGCGAATTTTGCTCGTCGCAACGGTATTGGTGTAATTAATATACTAAAGGAACAACAAGGGACCGATGACACTTCCCTTGGTTACACCTGAAGTAATTTTCACTACATCTGAACTAACGCCATCTAGAACTATTAGTATTTTGCAGATGTTGATGAAGGAAGATGAAATCAGAAGCGATCCGTTACTAACGGAAATCCAATAAAATATTTTTTATAATATTTATTTTAAACTATGTCGATCAATTATTGCCATCACTAAATGAAGCATCTTTTTCTGCTGCAGGATGTCTTTTTATATTGCATATCATAACATTAAATTTCCTGCTGTCATTGGCAACGTCGCACCTCCGGCCTTATGGAGATTTACATGGGAAACGAATTTCCATAAGAGCCCACTCTGTCAACTAAATGTGGAGCCATGTATATTCATGTGCGGAACGCTCGAAAGAAGTTTATGTGGTCGCGATTTCCTTCCTTCCGATAGAGAACTTTACAGTGGCCAGGCGCTGGCGAGCGGAAAGCGGAAATGATGAAGGACGATAATCAAATAAGACAATGAATGTAGTCAAGTAGATGGTGCTACTGTGATGAATAAGCAAAGAAGTGAGTCAATTGCTTGTAAAACTATTTGTAAAGCCTCGAGACTTCTATTTTGTTCGCTTACTCGGTACTCGTTCGTCGCGATTCCTGGTGAGGGAAGCACTGAGTTAGGATAGTAGTTTGAATGCGCGAAGAGTTGTTTCGTTGGTTCTGACGATGGGTGCTTTCCATTCAAGTTGTTGAAGTTAGCGCACATCGGAACGCATCAGCGCACTTAAGCGCACACGAACGACGTTGAATGGAACGATGTGCGCTGGCGAAATGTTTGCAACCTGGCAGTAGGTAGCATTCTGTGGTTGAACAGCAGTCACGGCCGAATGTTCTGTGTAAATTTATTGAATTCGTTCTAAATAAGTACTTGAAAACATTAGCTTTTTCTTGTTGAGTAATTAAAAACTTTACAATATGCATGTTAGCCACCTTTACTGAAAATCAGCAAATTAGACAACAATCACGGATGCCATTATCGATTTTATTTTGTTGTTTAGCGCACGTCAACTTTGCCCCCTATCTGTTTGCAAGCCTACTTAGTTCGCAGTTAACCTAGCGCGCAGGGTCTGTAACGAATGGAAGGCAAGTGCGCTGTTGTGTTACGAAGTGATTAGCGCATTAGAGAGAATGGAAGGCATCCGGTAGTAGTCTCAATGGGAATAAGTTGGGGGTGTTGTGTCGTGTCACCCATCAGTAAGCCAACCCCATTCTTCCCTCCCCCCCCCTCCCGCGCATATGAAGGGAGGGGCGTTACGTCATTTTCGCGCCCCTGCATTCCATTGTGCTGGCAGACTTGGCTGATGCAACTTCGGGTTGGCGTCGGCGTGGTCGGCCGCGCTTCGCCATATGCCCACTTTTGAGGAAGGTCGCGCTGTTACTTATGCGTTCTTTTTCGTTTACTATCGGCTCTCCGCCGGTTTGGAAAAGTGTTGATGGATAGTGGACACTGACACACGCCCCTCTCTTTTTGCACTTCAGAAATAACGTCTTCACGCTGTTTCTTCAGTTAAACCAACTTCCCAACTCGCGTGGTATACACTTTCCGCAATCCACATGTTGTGGACTAGATATTATTTATGTAAGTAAGTAGTTGGCTTACTTTCATCATCGTTACATTTTGAAATTTAATAGGTATTCACATGAATAAGAAAGCTTTAGGTTGCCTCCATTGAAAGAAAAACCCTCAGCTAAATTGGAATGCATATATATTTATTAACGAACAAACATCTACAACAACATTTAATTTCCATTGAACAACGCTTAATTTCCTCACGTTTTTTGATAAAACTTTCCTTCTAGCGGCTCAGCCTTTGGTTTTACAGCAAATTTCTCAGGAGCATACTTGTAGATAATTGTATTACCTTTAAAATAAGATATCATTTAATATTTTATCTTTAACTGGTAAATAGTTACAGCAGTTTAAAATTTCTAGGTAAATTCCGGAATTTCGTAAGAAAACTGCACATCGCTCTTTTCCATTTTTCTAGGGTTGTATATCATTAATATAGCTGTATGTTTTGTTTATATACACAAATGGTAAGAAAATGTGCGTCATGAACTATGTGTACAGTAGGTTTATGCACACTCACTTTTTTCGCACTATGTGCATGCATGTTTAAGGACATGCTGCCGCACCGAATCGAAAAAAGTTAGCCACGTCATTTTTTTCAACTTTTTACGAGGAAGTTCGGTAGGCTGTTTCAGTATCATACAGTATATGGCCCACAATATAGGTTACTCAATAGTCATTGTACTGCTCACAGTAATTCGTGGACCACGTCAAACATGGGTCATTCGGGGTAAATACGTCTTTCGCGCGAACTCCGTCGATTTTTGAATAATTTACTTTCATGGAAGAAACCTCTCGGACAACACATGTACTTTCAAAAATTACTTCACGTAAATTGGTACAGTAGACTTTAAGTATTATAGCCCAGTGATTTGGATTCCTCGGAGTTTTTTTTAACCTTAATATAAATGCCTTTTAAGCTTTTTTATGTTATGCTTATTTGTACTTGCATTTTGAACTAAAAGTAGCAATATCGTTTTAGCGCCGCTTTACCCTCTGGATGTATCGACATGGACTGAAAGATTAATATATACAAAAGAAATCTTGCTTTAATTTGCATATTGGACCTCAAGATCCTTTTAAGCCGAGAGGTCCAGTACCCTGCCGCGGGTGGCGGCCGGTCCGGCGCGTGGTGTGACCCAAGGAAATCCCGTTTTTGTGGCTCAGTTCTCGTGATGTTGTAGGCGTTGTTTCGTTTTCCATATCAGACACTAATATATAAGAAGTTAAAATCTCGTATCGTGCACTAGAGATTCTCCAGATAGTCCAGCAAATATTAATCTGGCTTGTCTAAAATACTTTCAGTGAAGATCTATGTTCATCAGTAACATTCTGAGATATGCAAACGGTAGCGAATGGTCGTAACAGTGGAACACGTATGATGTGCAAATAGTTTTTAATTATTCATGAATTAAAAAGTTCCTTAAATAGGCAGGCGAACCTTTCGACCGCAAAGCGACCAGCTCACAGCCCTCCCATAGCACAATTATTCACAAATACCCTTGCTGCCGCCGCGCGGCCCACAATGTAAATTGCTACCGAAAAGGGCAGCGCCATGCCACAGATTTATTGCCCTCCAACGAGAAAAACCCAACTATCACTCAATTATAAGGAATGAATTGCACTCTGGCCACCGGGAGCGAATCTTGTCACTTAATTTTTTAAATATTAATAATAATTTTTATTGCTTCCTTTTAATACAGTATTTTTCAGCACACTTCAAACAATAGATGGAAGCTTTAGGTTACCCCAAAGATAAATATTAATACATATTCTATATTCAAAACTAACCGTTTACCGGAACTACCGTCTATATTCTTTTCCCCGGTGATTTCTCTCACTAACTCCCACTGGGCTTTAATATTTCCACTATATTTTTAAATTGTTTCGAGTAGTAATTATTCGAAGCATTACGTAGTTTAATCCGAAGGCTATTTCTAAATTTCATAAAAGCTTCCTTTAGCCTTATTGATTGAGGGCGACATTTATATTTCTTCAACAAATATTTTTTTCTTTTTATTTCTTTGAGCAGGGTGTCGGTGATACATGGTTTTAATCTACGTTCCTTGTTTCTCAAGGTAATTGCATATTGCTAGACATTTTAATACTATAATTCAGCAAGTCCATGAGAATAGAAAGGGATTTAGATGCATTACCTTCACTATGTACTGGATTCCAATCAAAATTTCCCGTTATATCCTTAAGGGAATTATAAGAGCCCTTTGTCTTGGTTCTCATTTGTTTTGTCACATTGTAAATCTATCTCGGAGGAAAGGGATAATGCCGTCATGAAATGATCCGTAATACCTATATGCCAAACATCAGCAATGAGTTGTAACTTATGAGTGTTGTAGAATCTCGCAAAAATGTGATTGATAAATGTCGATGAGCGGGTAGTAATTCTTGTCGGTTGCTTGATTAAACAGCGTATCCGTAAGTACTCAACAAATTAATATAGAAATCAGACTCACTACTTGCATTAAGTATATTAATGTTCATGTCTCCGACGACAAGTAAATTTCTTCCTGAATTCAATACTATTGGTTCCAGGTCATCTAGGAATTGAGGAACTGGGATATTTTGATTTCTGTAAATGCCTAGGAGGTCAAATTCAACCTTACCATATTTAAGATTTAAGTAAACACAATCCGCAGCTTCAATTGACGCCATGATATTATCACATTGAATTTCAGAATTCACATAGACTAAAATCCCCCCAGCTCGATTTACATTATTACATTAAGCATATACGTTGAAGCCGTTGATTTTATAAAACGCTATCTCAGCATCACTTATCCAAGTTTCTGAAAGTACAATAATATGAGGTTTTGGGGGGACAGTATTCAAGTGGAGTAGAAAGAGATCAAAGTTGCTACGTAAGCTGCGAATATTTTGATGTATTAACAACAATGACTGTGAATTTGAACTCATTTAAAACAGAATTTAGATGAAGTATGATTACAGCTTACTTAAGTCATCCATACATGTTAAGACAAATACTGGTTCCTTTTCTGCTTTTCTCATTAATATTTTTCCCCCTTGAATCCATTGATAGGCATAGTTCTTCGTTTTCTTTACCTCGCGTGCTGCATTGAGTAACTTCCGGGGTCCTTAACAAAGGGCCTCGTTGATGTAGCTGGGCTCTTCGGTCGCCGGGGGAGGTTCCAGGTTCAAATGCCGCGTCGCATAGTTCCGCTTCACTCTGCGCTTCGCTAGGAGGTCTTCCTTGGTGGTTTGTCTTAGAAACCTCACATGATTGGACGACTGGACTAAGCTCCGCCTATAAACGGCACAGTGAAGGTTACGTGACCGATGCAGCAGATTTGTGGGTAACATGCCACCAAGCTTACCATTCCCGGCTTGACTCTTGTGTTTATCGTCCGTTTGTGATTGAAGCTCTCGTTCTTTCTTGGTTGAGAAAGCGCATTACTTTGCGATGATGCAGTATTGTGTGGTACCCGGGTGCAAGAGTAGTGCATTTACGCCTAAGATATCGTTTCATTCGTTTCCAAAAAAACAAACATTTGAGAAAACTTTGGGAGGTGAAGATACGGCGTGACGACAGAGCAAATAGAAAAATATCCCAGCGCATGAGGGTATGTTCACTCCACTTCAGAGGGGAAGATTTCCGCGAGATAGTTTTAGGACAACGCCAATGATTAAAATCCTTCATCCTTCCAATCATGCCTTAAGTTCATTTATTTCCATTTAAGCATTACTTTCTTACCTCGCTTTCAAAACAACGTCCTCGTAGAGAATGCCCGTCCAAACATCTTTCATGAGGCCTATGCTGAATGAAAATAAGGCCGATCTATTTGTCAGAATAGCGCGAAAAGTGTCTATTTTCACGATTCTGGAGACCCAGTGGCTGTTCGGTATTCTGAATGTTGAAATAGCCACAGGAAGTGGCTATTCTAAAGATGACAACAGCGCGGTGGCTATTCGGTATTCTGAACGGCGGATAGCACCGGTCACGTTCGAAATATTATTGCTCGGCCTTTGATACCGGGCTATTCACAATAGCTCGACCCTTTCTCACGGATCGCAAAGAGGGAAAAACGCACTTCTCCAGCTTGACACATTACTCTTTCAAGAGAAATGGGTTAACTCGCTGAGTGAAAAGTTTTTTGAATGCGCATACTTGGCATGATAACTGACATGGATTTCATGGCAATACGTTAGTTTTAACTGGGTGAAAAAGACGTTTAGGCTGGTGTGACGATAGCGGACATTAAACTTCGATAGTTTAGACTGCGCCTCCGCTACAATCAAAGATATTTCCAAGCATATATGGACGCACACGTATACTAGGG
Organism: Pyrrhosoma nymphula; assembly: GCA_963573305.1. Classification (NCBI taxonomy): domain Eukaryota; kingdom Metazoa; phylum Arthropoda; class Insecta; order Odonata; family Coenagrionidae; genus Pyrrhosoma; species Pyrrhosoma nymphula. The sequence goes on from OY754337.1 coordinate 77,655,821, forward strand.
AATAATTTAAAACAGCACGCTAAATTTATTCAGTGAAAATCAATTCAAACAAGTACAATTTCACCCCATGAAAATGGTAAAAATTCACTTAAATGGGTTTTTCAAAATAAGCATTAATTTTGACGAAACAGAACACCATGGATTTCCACACTATTTTGTGGAAGACGTTCTAAGTCATTAGAACGATTTATGACCTCTGAACACTGCTTCTTTAACATGCAGTTCTCACTCTTTAACGAAGCTATTTGTTCATGGCACTCATCCAGCCTTTTACTTTGAGCCTCAATGATTTTAACACTTTCGTCAAGTCTTTCGTACAATTTCTTGATTGACTCACCAAGGTTCTTTTCCGTTGTTTTCAACTCTTTACTAACTTCCTTTATTAAACTACATGTCTTCAAGGGATCTTCCACCTTATGTAAGGTCTTTCTTTAAATCTGCTCCCTGGTGCGAGTTTAGGCTACGTCTTCGATAATCTTGGCAATCGCAGCACCTCCATGCTTATTTGTTGGCTTCAATTCCAGCTATGTCTTTTCTGCTTAATGGAGTGGCCAAGCAGTTGCCATGAAAATGCTTCTTGCACTCAAAACTAGAAATAAACACTGTGTTGCGAATTGTTTTTCAGCATACACCACAAAAACTCATTTACACAACAGTATTCTGTATAGCTCTCACCAAGAAAGACAGAACTACCCTCGGTACGTAGCGTTATTATTGCACGACCATGACCTTGTGCACACCACGGATAGAAGAAAGACGTCCGCTCTCCGTGAAATACAACCATGAACTTAACGCATGCAACATTCTTTGAAAAATAGGAAGGGAGGATTAGGACCTCCTCGACACAAACTATGTTGCAGCTACTTTTAAGCATCACTAGTTCATTGTCATTTGACAGGAGAGGCTGGCGGGAAGGGGTACCTTTCAAGAGACCTCCCTTCAATTCAATTCTTTCCAATGTGGGTGGAGTGGTATTGAGTTGTAAATCTGTTTGAACGATTGAGTTGCTTTTATATATTGTGAGTGTGATTATCTTTCGCGATGTCTAACAAGTGATTTGTGTTCGATGGGGACATCGACGAATCCAGTTATGATGTTTCAAGAATGACAGAAAAGGAATATTGTCGCTTGTAGCTGCAAGTAAAGAATGGAGGGACAACAGGTGCTCCCAGCTACGTACCTTGGAATCCCTCCTAGTTCACAAATCATACCGTAAAAAACTGCACCAGAGCACAAAGCATTAAGACGGAGTTGCAGAGCCAGGCTGTATCAACATCATCTGAACCAACGGAAATGGTGAGCTCAAGGTCTTAATTAACAAATTTTCGATTTCAAGAATCACTGCTTTCTCAGAGCAGACTCTGTAGAGGACGAGAAAAAGAAGGCTGTTGAAAGGCGGAGAGTGATATATAACGCTCAAACATTAGCATATACAACATACTACGTGCATGAAGGCTGGTCTTGCGAGGAATGACAAGTGGAGTGAAGAAGTTGTTGGTCGCCAGCCCTCCATAAATGATTTAGTCGCCGAGGAAGCTGTTTACGATGATGAATACCGTGTGAATTTCATTAGATCACTATATCTGAGTAAAGAAACCAAATCTGATTACTACATTTCCAGAGGAATAGAAGAAATTTATACGTAAATGGAAGAGAACAGTAACTGCCAGTTTTCCATCGAGGGAATTAATAGCCCCAGTGACAGGGAAACACAGATACGAGAACTGTTAAATCAGAACTGGGTAAATAATATGGAGGTCGTGTTACAGTGAGACCAGGATGCAACAGATTTATCTTTCCAATCATATGTTTCAGAGATGCGGAGTACAAACTTTTGAATGAAGTTTGAAATTAAAATAAGGAAACAATATGACTGACTAGCAGCTCAGGATTGTGAGAAAAGCTGCATCTGCCACTTGGAAGGACATCCAGAGTCAAAGTGTTCGATATTAACACAACCCACATGGTGATAACTTCCTTGAGGACGCGAATAGTTTCTCCATCTTCCAATTTGAAAGTACTACTACGAAAAGACAATCCTCGCTACACACGGAACGTTGTATGGAAGGAGGTTCTGCATAATAATAATACAAATTCGAGTAATCAAAACTTGCCATCAAATAGAAATATTGAAGAACGAGACGAAGAAGATATCTTTCTCAGCTATCTGGAAGATTTTAATCCTTCCTTGAAATGGTAATTAAATGTCCTTTTGGTTCCATGTATTTTTGTTTTGAATATTTATACTATTTGCTTACAGTATTTTTGTTATTCGTTTACGTAATATTTACGACTTTACATAAAATCTCAAAATTATTTAGCTACCTTTTACAATAAAATATTTTGTTATTAATTATTTTTTTAAATTTTTTATTGATAAACATATTATAACACAATTAACAATTACATTGAATATCTTCGTAAAATTTTAAGCTGAACGAAGCTCATGTCGAGCACAGCTCAAGCCGAGTGAACCGAAGCGAAGTTCGGTCTCCCGATACTTAATTCTTAAATACGTTAAAACAATGTGAGAAAACTATTTTTTAGGGTAGTCCATCGTCCTTGATTCTCATTTTAAACGGTGCATCAGATGCGTACAGCGGGAAAAAAGATCTTTGCGGTGAAGAAAAAATTCTCGATTCGAAAGAATATGAAAATTAAATTTCAAATTAAGAGAAATCTCACTACAGCCTATGACTTCTCATCACTTATGCGTCTGCTGTTTTTGAGTGTTACGTCATAGATGCTAGCACCGCTATTGGCGATTTGAGTCCACATTAGATAAGTTAGGTATTACAGCCCCACTTTTCTGTTCGGATGCTTCATTTTTCTTTTTCATCGTTCGCGGCCAAATTTTTGCGCTGTTTTTGTTCCCAAGAGTCTCCATCCTCCTCCGCGACGCAGTTTCTAAGACAACTTGTTCTATCTTTTGGCGGTCCCATCCAACTTATCATCTCGAGACCGACTGACCTCCTATTATCTTCGGGCGAGGTTTGCCCGCTGACGTGAGTGTCAGGCGGAAATACGCCAAAAGGCCAGCGACGGATGAAATCAGTCGCATGAATAACATGTTGAGTCATCAATGAAATTATAATGTTTTTTTTCCTCTTGCCCTTTGGACATCGATATTGAGTGAGCTCGCTGAAAAAAAGCTTTCTGTCCCAGGGAAACTTTACACACAATTTATCACTCTATTTTGTTGTCTAATGGCCAGCCTCGGTGTCGGTGGGGTAGAGTCTCCGCCTGCTAACTCTAAAATAGCGGTATCGAGTCCCGCCTAGGTAGAATTTTCACCAGCCAGGACATGGCTGTTTATGTCCGTCCACTGGGTGGGGGGAAGAGGGGAGATGTATGTCTCATTCCATCCCGTTCAAATAAAGTAATGTAAATGAATATTGAATGGTAACCCTGTTAGTGAAATCGGAATTGTATTACGTTTCGATGATTACCGTTGGAGTGGAATCCTTCCTTGACACATAAAAATTACAGGGATAGTATCCTTGATACTCCCGTCGGATCTTCATTTCGTGAATGCGAAATTACTTACGTTACTCTCGTTATTGAGAGATTCTTTTGCTCTGCTTGTCAGAAATAAATTTCAAATGAAAGAAAGAAAATTACGCTATGCATAACATTTATTCATCGAAATCATTAGTACAAATGGCTAACCTATGAACAATTGGTCGATGGTAACTAATATTTTCTGCTTTCCAATGTTAATTTTATATTTCTTGTGTTATTGACCGTCTAAATCACGTTCTCAGCTCTCCGTAGACACCTCGATCACTATACTTGACCGAATCATTCCGGAGATATAACTGAACTGAGCGCGCGCCGTGCCCACACAAGCCCAAATTTAGACCCCCACGCCCAGCGCTGTGACGTCACCTCGCAACCCCCCCTCCGCTCGCGAGAAACCAATATTGGTAGTCGGCGAAACGGGCTATCGATTTATAGTTTTAGATATTCTGTAATCCTTATAGTTTTTGCACACGAGGCCCTCAAAAGTACACATATATTGGTCGCGTCAAAACCTTACATGACACCGAGAATGAACCATAAGATGTTCATTCGCATTCACATCAAAACCGACCTGCATCGCTGTAATAAGAGTCCGATCAATCCTCGATTCTGAAATGCCTCGCAGGTGAGTTTTAAATCTAATAAAAGATTCGTTTTGACGGCAGCTCATCCGTAAAACCTGTGGTCTTGAAGACTGAAAAATCCCATGTTATGGTTATCGCCCTTTTTTATTAAATATTGAGAGTTATATAGTTATGGCTATTATAATGGTCGTTAACGATGATCTACTATAGGAATCATGTTATTTTAGGCGCTTTAAAAAGGTATTAACTCACGTGAAATCTCTAGATAAATTACCCCTTTTTTATCCCAATTATTTGTTAAGATTTCAAAATTCTTTCCAGAGGGTCGAATTCTTGTACAAGCTGTCCCGCAAATGTACCAATTATTTTAGGCCTTATTTTGATGTTAAATAATCCCGTCAGTAAGGAGCTGTTAAATAAATATTAATGGCATACTTCCCCCCTCCCTTGAACTACAACCTTGATCTGGTGGAAGGGCTTGAGCGCTCCAATGACCCCTAGAGCTGGACTGGCTGGAGCAATTATTATTGCTCCTGGTAGGGCTCCCCAATGCCAGATAGGTCGAAGGGTAGGAGCCAGACGAAAGATAGTTCCGTGATGGTGTCACGTTAAAAATATCGTTGGGTTGGGGAGGGAGTCCCTTCCAACTACCAATCACCCATAATATGAAAGCCATTAGTAGAGAATTGATTCCTGGCAACAACGGGACGCCGCCCACTTGGACGGGTGTCGTGCCCGGCAGCTGGGGAGGAAGAGAAAGTACAAGGAGTCAAATAATAAACCCCGGTAGGTGACCAATAGGGCAAAGGAAAACTGGTGGAAGAGAGAATGCGAGGAAATGGAAAAGATGCAGGAAGTGGGTGCTTTATACGCCAAAGTGAAAATTTTATCGGATGTTTTTTAGAGAGAACAAACGATATGAAAGGTTAAGGGCAAAACAGGGAAGATATTAATCGAACAGGAAGATATCCAGGATAGTAGGAGAGAATTCGTAGAAGACTCTATATGACAGCAAGAATACATTTGTGAACCTAGATATAGAGGATGAAGGAACATTAGATAAGGACGAGGGGTATGCAACTCTGAGAAATGGTGTACACCTGTTGAGAAATGGTCGCAAAACGGGAGAAATGGCCAGAAATGGCTATAATTGGTCAGAAATTGTTAAAATGGACGGAAATGGGCTAGAAATTGTTGAAATGGTTGAAATGTTCTAGGCGGCAGTCTAGTCATTCCATGACTAAGCTGCCGCGTCGCACGCCGAACTTGCTTGCTTTCTCCCCCCTAACATACATACCCTAACACAAATCTGTAGCGCGGCCACCAATCCATTAACGCTCAGCATGACCGGAAAGGTCCTTGAAATGTTTTCGCTCTGTGCCGTGAGTGCCCAAAACATTCCGGCAAATATTGCTGAGTTATATTGCCCCTCATGGGGATATCCATGATTTCAGAGTAGTTTATGTAGCATGGTTGAGGCAAGGCCATTTGGCTAAAAAATTATAGACTTCCTCGAACTCATTTTATGCCCAAGATAAGCATGGGATAAGGAGAGATAGAAAGAAAGTTGATGCTTCGGCATAATTAACCCCGCTTTGGGTCACTTCCTCATTCCGTCACTTCTATATAATGAAGCTATGTCATTTTCAGTCGAAATGGAGATTTTAAAAAAACAGGTTAAGAAAGACGATGACCTGAGCACCATATGCCCTGTTGCATATAGGGAGAATCGGGGAGAATAAAGTCGAACAATTATCATTCATTCACATCATTCTCTGCACTATCATATATCTGACTTCAGACTTTCCAAGTGAACAGCGTAGATGAAACTTTCTCGGGATTCTAACTGGATAAGGTTTTGCTCCATGCCGACGTTTCGACAGCAGACTCCGTTGTCGTCCTCAGTGTGATGAGTGCCATGACAAAATCCGGTCGACTAATATACGTGAGGTGGGTAGAGGAGGCGTCACCTGATTGGTTTCATTTTCCCGCGTTTTTATTATGCTGTGGATGACGGGTATCCAGGTGTTGCTGATGTGAAACCCAGCGTCCCGGTTCATCTTTCTCTTCTCTAACCTGATTTCAATCGCCTCCTTGACTATTCGGTCCCAATACCCGTCGGAACGGCAACGTATTCTTGTTTTTTCAAGATAGATTTTGTGTTCATGAAGGAGGCTGTGCTCGGCCACTGATGACTTGTCCGGTTGTTTGAGACGAATACACCGTTCATGCTCCTTCAGTCTTGTCTCGATCGTCCTTCCCGTTTATCCAACGTAAGTCTGTCCGCATTCACATGGAATGACATACACTTCCGAGGTCTTCATACCCAGTGGGTCTTCAGACTTCACCAGTTGGTTTTTTAAATTTGGTGTGTGGTACCTACATGGATGGTCTCGATTCCGTGTCTTAAGGATTCTTGAAATCATCTCGGATATGGTTGAAACATACGGAATACGAGCCCTAGCCGCTGGCTGCTGCAGCGGATTTTGTCAAGGCACTCATCACCCTGATGACGACAGCGGAGTCAGCTGTCGAAACGTCGGCATGGATCCAACTCTTACTCGGTTAGAATCCCGAGAAAGTTTCACCTACTATCATATGTCTGTAAAGTTATTCATCCATCCTCTCGACATGACCAAACCAACAAAGCAGTCTCCTTTCACGTGTGTTCCGTTTCGAAGCATCCACTCCACATTCTTCCTTGGTACATACGCTCATTCCTAACTCTATTCCTCCTACCTCTACCGCCAGCACTTCTCTACCCACTTCATCTACCCAAAACTTATGCTAATTCAGGCATACCCTAGTTTCACTTCCACATAATAAAACGAGGAGGTGAACAAATAAATATTATCCCTAAAAGGAGTGAAAAAGGGTGTGTGACGTTATTATGATATCTGGGAAATTAGTTGCAAATGCTCGACTGTAAGATTAGTGTAATTGGCGTTCCCCGCTTGATTTGCATGAAATGCGGCGTGAAATCAAAACCTGACAACCCAAACCTCCTTCCCAAAGCCTGCCAACGCGGAAATTGGAGCTAGATGGAACTGATGCAATGGATTCTTGCGTAAGTTTCTCGCGTGTGACCAGAGCAGTTTCAATTTGGGAAGTATTGACGAGGGCGTGTCTCACGCGTACTATGGATTTGAGCCCTTCCTGTGAGTGAGAAAGCGGGCGGTTCGCGCTCACGTGGTCATTTGCTTGGAACACGAACAATGAACTGTTAAGTTCATTCCATAGAACATACCGGCTTGTACGATTTTAATTTGATCATGGACGTTATTTTACTTAATCCTAATACCGGAATAATATACAGTGCTTGGGTACAGAATTAAAGAGTATTGCTTTTTCCTTGAATATTTGTTGACGCTGAAGATGATATTTTGAATTGCTATAGCTTGATTTCTCATCTAAGCTTAGGAATAAGGAATCTAAAGGAATAAAGTAACACATTTTAGACTACATTTTTCATAAATTACATTAGCATTCTTTCTTTTTGGGTAAATTTTGTTCTATTGAAGCTTTCATAGTGGGCTTAAACAATTAGCAACGTTGGAACATTAAATATGATGTCTCGTTTTGCAAAATTTTATACACTTTACGCAATATGTGTGAAGTGTATTATTCCGTTGTCTCAGGGGTGACTTGGTGGAATTTGCTTAACATTTTAAATGAAAAGTATAACTAAGTTATTCTACATAGATTTATTAACACAATACGAACTAGATTTCGACGAAGCTCGTCATCATCAGGTGTATTACTGTTTAGCTGTTAAGGTTTTACACGGGGTTGAAAAGGCCAAAGAACTTGCAAACTATAGAAATTTGAATTATAAATTTCATTTATATTGAATAACGAGTTTTTAGGCTCTGAAAATGAAATATTTCTTCGGCCTGTTAAATTAACGTGATAAATGATTCTTTTGGCTACTGTTAGTGTTCGCATGATGTGACTTATTTTTTTCTTATTTCTATCGGAATCACAGCACATTCTCCGACTCGTGAATCGCTAGTCATTATACAATGTCCCTAAAAATCAGCTAGAAAATTTACCAACTATTTTTCCGCAAAATATAGACTTCCTTAGTGGGAACGTACCGAAATCGGCTACACTGAAGCACATATAATCCTTATACCTAAGTGCCATGTGGAGGGTACTTCAAGTACAGTAATGCTTCCGTCGGGTGGGACTTAAAACTGTGGTCCCCTTGGCGCCTTTCCTTTAGGGCTGGCTAATGACCGAGTTTCTCTCCACCCTTGCTACAGTCCTAAGATAATAGGTGCATAGTTTCTTTACCAGCCTCCCCGCCTGTCCTCAATGTAGTCGGTCGCCTCCCCATCATGTGACCAAACCGAGTCTGTCCAACAATATCAGGAAAAAACTCACCAATTGAAAATTTGAATGAAACGTTTCAGTTATTTTGTTGCAGATAGAATAAAACTTGGTAGAATATTCGCAGCAACGTATCTCAAATGAAAACCACGATAATGTTCTTTCTGTAATGTCCGCGATAATATCTGCATAGTTTAAGTATTTCATCTTGATTAAGTTTGATTTTTTTCTAATTTCTCGAAGTTCTCTACTTGTCTTCTGCACCATCTGTATTTAAAAATGTTATATTAATAGTTTTTAAAATCTTAAAATAGAAAAGCATTTAGTAAACAATTTTATAGTGTGTGCAAAATTTATAGACGATTGACTCGTTTTAGTATCAAAAGGGCTAACTGGAACGGGAGGTACTTACTAGATTATTATTTTTCTAAAATAATTTTTATCTGCCTAATAACTTCAATTTGTTTAATCTGAAATTTTCTTAGTAAGAAAGGGTTTGTGTGTATTGTAAGTGTGCATTGATTCTTTAATTATGAAACCAGAATTATTTAAGGATGCTCTCCGCTTTTCAATGACAGCTCACGGTGGGACACAGGAGATTTCAGACCGTGCTGGTGCAGAATGGATGCTCTACCTGTTTGGTACCCGGTGGCGGCCCAGAGGAAGACCAAGGAGAAGGTGGAAGGATTGTATAGCTGAACATATGAGGGAGAAATGACAGAGTGCAGAGGATACAAGGGATGGAAAGGAGTGGAAAATGGAAATAAGGAACGACGACCCTTGAACAAGGGAAAAGCTAAAGAGAAAGAAGAGGAATATTTAAAGGATGCCTAATAAGGTGAGGTAATCTTTCCTTCTTCATATAATGTCAGTTGATTCAGATTAAACTTCAACATTATGAATATTAATGAAACAGATTGTACATGGGAATGGATTATAATGCGTTTTTTACAGATTCACATTAAAACATGTTCGGAATTAATATTATGTATTTAAAACTATTGCATTACAAGGTCTGTGTCACTAGTAACTATCACTTCACTGTGCATGTAAGAAGCATTTACCTCTGTCAGGATTGAAAGGAATATTCTCAATCAGACCTTCAATGCTTCGCTAAATCCCGCAGAATATCATCAGAAAGAGTTTCACAATCTTATTTTTTAGCGTACCTCTATTTTTGTATACATGTAGATTTTAAAAATTGTGACGTGCATTGCTGATTTATTTTAGATCGTAAATTGTTTGTAATTTTGTTAATATTATTTCAATTGATTGAATTGTACACTTTAGGAATCGTGACTCTTGACTGTTTCTTTTTTTCTGTGTTTCCATCGGGGAAGAATAGCCACATTGTACGTGAATTGATGATAATAATAATGATTGATTTTTAGATGCAATCCATTGCCAAGGTCATGTGATTTTTTTTCTCTTTTGACCACGTCAATAGAACTGTGACGATGAAGCCGTTGATCTTGCAAACGGCTTTGTAGAGCGGTGACTGGAGAGAGAGAGATCTACCTACATATGCTCGTTATTTAATGAAGAAAGTGGCATTAAAGTACCAGTAGGAAATGTTGCGAGAGCCCGGAAAGTCTTCGCCTGTGTTTGTTTGTTTGTGGCATGACGAGGAAATTGGATGACGCTTTCGGGAGTGTTCGCCGGCGGGGAACTCGTCCGCCTGCCCTCTAGAGTTTTCCCTTTGAATCTCGCCACCCACGCAGCCCAAGCCTCCGCACCAAAAAACAAAAACCCCCAACGACTGGCTCTCTCTCTCTCTCCCCCAGGGTGGGTCGTGTCGCCACCCGCCCCGCTTCCAACCCGCCGCCGCGCCGCCGCTCTCTGGGACCGAGGGCGCGGCAGCGGCGCGCGAAGATCCTCTCTAATAGAGTTAACTCACTAACTGAGTAGATTGAAAGAGGCACTTAAAGAGACTAGAAAGGCCTTTTTACACGAGGCGCTTAATTACACAATTTGATGCGCAGAAATTGCGAGAACGCGAGCACGGAATTGGAGCAGGGGCTATTTTCTCATCTCTCGTTTATGCACATGCGCATGAATTCTTGCAATTCACCGCTTTACACGACGCAATTTTCAATGCACATGATCCATACATGCATCGGATTGTGCAATAAAGTGCGTCGTGTATAACGGCCTGAAAAGTGAAATTATTGGCATCAGGTTATTTTTATGACAATAAAGAAATTTATTTATTTATTAATACTTCAACGAGCATATGCTCTCTTCAAAGAAACAATAAATGCAAGTCGCATAGTCCAGATCACCTGGCATAAATTGTTACAAACTTCATAAAAACATGGAAAATTCATTATGAAAATGAGACATCACACTTTCGTAAGCACAATCCATCAATCATTCATTCATTAGAGTAATCTACCGGTTAGGGTATATAGGTTATGATGAAAGTCAGAGAATATCCAACGGACTCTTAAACGTACCGTGCCCTGTATACCTCTAGTATTTCTTTCTTCATCTCAGCATAAGTCCTACCTTTCTTCATCTCGTCCATAAAACATATTCCTTTCTTCCCCTTCCCCGCTTGCCCAACATCCTTCCCTCTATCACGGCCTTCAGCAAACCATCGCCCCTCATTACCCCTTCCAGCCACCTACCCTGCCTTCCCCTAATCTAATCCACAAGTTTCCTCTCCTCGCCCACCATGTCAAGCACTTCCTCATTTGTCTTCCTTTCCGTCCAACGCACCTTCTGCATCCTCCTCCACACCCACATCTCGAACGCCTTCAGCCTATTTTCGTCTTCCTTTCTCAAGGTCCACGTTTCTGCTCCATACAACGCCACACTCCATATCAAGCTCTTCACCAGCCTCTTTTTACATCCTTACTTAAGGTTCCCGTCATCAGCTCCCTTCTATTGTTGAACGCCTCCTTTGCTAGCGCTATTCTCCTCCTAATGTCTTTGCTACGATGTCCTGTTGCTTCTAGCGTACGGCCCAAGTTATTAAATTGTTCTACTTGCTCAAGTTTGTGACTTCGTACTCTTATGACCAGCCTCGTTTTCATTGTCCTTGAGCAGGGGTCTCCTAACTTATCGCAACGAGGGCCACAATGAGTACTTGAACACTATTCAGCGGGCCGTAGTAAAAAACATAAATTAGGAAACTAGAGATATTATGAGTTTTATCAAAATCAGACAGTTTTATTCACCAATTACAGAGTGTGTGAAATTAAATTATCGCATATTGACGACGACGAACACTACCAGCAATTTCTCATATTTTCATCACAAAATCATTAATGTCATTAATCATAAAAAAAATAAATAAGGAAACTAGTGATATTATGAGTTTTATCAAAATCAGACAGTTTTATTCACCAATTAAAGAGTGTGTGAAATTAAATTATCGCATATTAACGACGACGAACACTACCAGCAATTTCTTATATTTTCATCACAAAATCATTAATATGAATGATGTTACCGTGTTTGTGCTTTTAAAATCTTATTACACTGAGATTAAAATTTTGAAACGCTAGTTACTTACAAGAAGCGACCATCAAATCATAAATTATTCGGCACATTTCTGCATAATTATTCTGCGGCCCAGATAAAATCATCTTGCGGGCCAGATGTGCCCCGCGGGCCGTACTTTGGAGGCCCCTGTCCTAGAGAATCTCATTACTTTTGTTTTATTATGATTAATCTTCATCCAGTATTTCTCGCACTGATTTTCCAATGCATCTACTAAAGTCTGCAATCTTTTCGATGACCGACTGACCAACGCCTGGTCGTCCGCGAATCTGACCGACTTTATCCGCTGGCCTCCTACTTTGATTCCCACATCTAGCTCATCCCATGCCTCTCTCACCATTTCCTCAGCATAGATGTTAAAAAGCAAAGGCGACAACGGGCACCCTTGCTGCACCCCGCGGCCTATAACTGCCCACCCTGATTCACCCTCAGCTACCCTCACCTGAGCCCTCTGCCCCATATATAAGTTTCAGATGAGTCTCCTATCACGCCAATCTATTCCTATTTTCCCCAGTATCTGCATTAGTTTCTCCCAGTTTACTCTGTCAAACGCCTTTTCGAAATATACAAAACAAGCGAAAATATCCTGATTACACTGTTTCTTTCTGTAAGTGTCCTCATTACCGCAATCGGGTCGCTGGTTGCCCTACCCTACCTGAACTGAAATTAGTCATCGCCTAAATAGTAGTTTGCTCTGCTCTCCAACCTTCTATTTAGTATTCTAAGCAGCACTTTTGCCGCGTGCGAAATTCAACTGATTGTTCTTTACTCCTCGAATTCTGACGCTTTCTTCTTCTTCGGGATAGGCATTAATACTGTTTTCATGAAATCCTCTGGCCATACTCCTTCCTCGTAGATCCTGCGAATAAGATCGAAAAACGATTTTCTCCCCTTACTACCTAGATTCTTCAGTAGCTCCGCAGGTAGGTTATCGGTTCCCACGGCTTTTCTACCCTTAATCTCTCTTAATGCCCTCTCTATTTCGATGTCAAGTAACTCTGGTCCGAGGTTATCCTTATCTATTGTTCCTTCATCATCTAGGCTAAGGGTTCTATTCTCGCTGTCATATAGCTCCTCTACGTATTCTCTCCATCTTTCTTGGATATCTTCCTGTCCGATTAATATCTTCCCTGTTTTGTCCTTAACCTTTGGTATCGTTTGACCTCTCTTACCACCCGATAACATTTTCACCTTGGCATACAAAGCGACCACTTCCCCCTCCTGCATCTTTTCCATTTCCTCACATTGTCCCTTCCACCAGTTTTCTTTTGCCCGATTGGTCACTCGCCTGAGTTTATTATTATCGTTGTACTTCCTCTTGCCTACGTCGGTGTTCACGTTTTTCCATATCCTTCTCTCCTCCATTTTCTCTATCATTTCTTCTGTAACCCACTGCTTCTTAACCCTCTTCTTTTCCACCGTTCCTATTGTTTTCTCTGCCGCTCCTGCGATGCCTGTTTTTATAACCTCCCATCTTCTCTCTATTGTTCCCATCCGCTTCTCTTCACCTATGTTCTTTTCTACCAGCTCTTGGTATTCCCTCCTTTTCAACCCTTTCAATGCTTCAAGGTTCCACCTCTTTATCTTCCTACCTTTACAAAGCCTTTTGAATCTAACTTCACACTTCATCATCACCAAGTTATGATCTGAGTCCGCATCCGCCCCTGGATAGCTACGAGAGTTTTTTACACTGTTCCTAAATCTCTGCCTTACCATTATATAATCAATTTGGTATCTTCCAGTATCACCCGGCATTTTCCATGTGTACCTACGCCTGGGGTGATGTTTAAACCAAGTGTTTGTCACTACAAATTTATTTCTTCTACAAAATGCAACTGCCTTTTCACCACGATCATTTCTTCTTCCTAGCCCAAACCCTCCTACTTCTAATACGTCCCTCCCTTCCCCCACCACTGCATTCCAGTCACCCATCACTATCAGGTTTTTCTTTCACGGAACTTCTCTAATTATTTCTTCTACTTGCTCGTACACCTCTTCCACCTCTTCCTCCCTATGGTTGCTCGTGGGCATGTATACCTGGACCAGTACGAAATTCGTCGGGCGTTCTTTTATTTCTACCACTAGTATCCTGTCGCTCACCTTTTCAATGTTTACCACCCTCTGTCCCAAATTTGTGTTTAGTACCATGCATGTTTCTAGATGCTTAAAATATTCTCCTTCAAGGAAAAGAAATTGTAATTGACCGTCCGTATGATTGCTAGGGAAGTGGATTTCATGGTTTCCGCCATTGTGTCTTAAAATGGTCCCTGGCTAGTTTACGGGCTCGAATCATTGGATTTAAGTATGAGACATAACCAGCATGATATTGTGAAAATTTCATTGCTCTAGTTTCGAAAACATAGGAGATATTAATTTGACTCTCATCTCCCCCACTATAGATTACCCTGTAGCTATCACTCCAATAGTCCCCGCTATCCTTCCATCTCACCTCGCACAATCCCAAGGCATCTATTTTTCCTTTTTCCATTTCCTGCTTAATATTTTCAAGCTTCCCGGCCCTCATCATGGTCCTTACGTTCCAAGTTTCTATTTTTTACCACTGTTTTCCTCCTCCTCTACCTATTTTTCTTCTTCTTCTCACTCCTATCCCTTGTATCCGCCGATGATGATGCTGTGCAAGGATTTCGTGTGGTGACGACCGCGGAGGCCTTGCCTCCCCCGCTGCCGGGCACGACACCTGCCCTGCGGCATCCCATAGTTGCCAGGAATCAATTCTCTGTGAATGGCTTTCATATTCTGGGAGATGATAGTTGGGAGGGACTCCCACCACCACTTCCCTAGGGTATTTTTTACGTGACACCATCACGGAACTACCTTTCGTCTGGCTCCTACCCTTCGACCTATCTGGCATGGGTGGCCCTACCAGGAGCAATGTACTTGCTCATGCCAGTCCAGCTCTAGGGGTCATTGGAACGCACAAGCCCTTCCACCACTTCAAGGTCGTAGTTCAAGGAAGAGCAACAATCAATAAGAAACTACAAATTTATTCCAATTTCCACCGAGAAACAATAATTGAGTACTGGCTGAATTTTATGATTGAGTGGATTGAAAGTGTTTTCCTAGACATTCCAATATTTGAATAAAATGAGCTACTTTAATCCGAAAATGTTTGGAGTGAATGCAGCTTTCCTTGTTTAACGACGAAAAAAAATTGAAAATCAAAGAAAAGCAACTAGTACCAAGCATAGCGAAAAAACTTGATATGACATTGGATACCCTGGGAAGCTCACTATTCAAAAATGAAGCCATTAATTAGTTAAGGTGGGTCTATACTTCCAAGCCAACTCAAGTTAACGGTCGCCGCCTGTGGTTGCCTTCTAGGGTGGTAGAAGCCCAACAGGAAACTGTGAAGGTGGAACTGACAAAAATGGAGTGGGGAACGATTATCCTTGGGTGGGGATGGAAAAGGTCTACTCCTTTGTCAATGCAGGCTTGAACGCTTAACATTGCTTTAGCCTTACTAGGAAAACATCATCAATGGTTGTTGATTTTTTGGGTACTTGAAAGATGATTCTTTGATTTAAGTGGGCTGAAAATCCTCATTTCGGAATCTAGCCTTCGCAACGCGCCCCGGAATATTTCAAAAAAATTCGTAAAAACCAAAGTTTTACAATTTTTTATAAAAAAACACAACCAATTCATGATAAATTCATTCCACTTAAATCAACAAATAACTCTTCATCTACAGAATATAAAAATTGCAAGTCTCCAGCTGTCACGGCAAAGCCGTTACTGGGTTAGAGGGAAACATTTGAAATGAGCTTCTTAGCCCCGGTATAGAGCCACCTTAATTAAGGTTTGCGCATAAATGCTTCGCCCTTCAAATTTCCTTTCCCCGAATACTTTGCGATGATAGGTGTGCGCTAAAATTCGTGCCTGACAATATGGGTTACTACAGAGCGAAATAGAGTGATCGAGTTTTTAATTCCATCCAGTTGATTGTTTTTTCATTGTGAATATAGCACATTCTTGTAGCTAATTGTGTATTGTAATTCCACCTACACCAGATTTATCTACGCACCTTATTAGATCAAAGAAAAAATTGTAAACGCACTTCCTAAAATGCGTTTCCTGGCTTGCTTTCATAAAAATTATTTTGAAAAGAGTAAGCAGCCATATGAAGAAATGAAATGTCCAAAAAAACTAAATGGCTTCGAATATTTTGCGGTATTTCAAATATAACAGAGACTGCACTTCCACAAAAAATACGAGATAACAAAAATAAGTAAAAAATGCGAGAAGTTTTATCATTAATGTATACGCTTGTGCATTAAAATAATCATAAAAAACGAATCCATATAATTTTCAAGATGCCATAACTAATTCTGGTCATTTGAACCTACATTGGTGCAGTTTTTTTCCCTTCAATCGTTTCATTTTTATGGAATTAAGTTAGGAAAAAATTCACAATACGCATCGTGCTTTTACAAATGTTTTTAAATAATTAATCGCGCACGGTTCGTATTCAGTAGTGGCTGTGAAGCAAAAGGGGGACAAACAAACAAACACGATCGCCTTAGGCGTTTGGAATTATAAGGAGCTCGGAGACAAAACTCAGCCAATCATGGATATCGACTAAACTTAGTTTAAACAGCCAAGACATTAGGTGATTTCCTCAGAAATGCATGAATATTGTTGCCTTGAGACGTAGACTTGGACTAGAAGAGCATCGGGGGAAAAGTAAGCCTAATGATACTTCGATGTTATTGAGCAAAGTGATCTATATTTTGGATTCATCAATTCATTAGGTATTCTTCAGCTCCCTTACGCTAACAAAATATTGTAATAGCCAAGCACACTTTTTTCTTCTCTTCAAATATTTTCTGTTCAGGGACTGTCTCCGTACTGAATTGTGACGATTGCGGCCTAAGGAAAGGGGTAAAAAAAGGCCGCACTCATAGGATTCCTGAATGGAAGGTGGGCTCAGTCTATATATCAGCCTGCTCAATGTTCTTTACATACGATATGATATTATTGGTGCCCGGTATATACAAGCTCTTAGTTGAAGTTTAACATTGAATAACAATACGGTCAATGTCACAAAAGCGATAGTATCAGTACGAAAACTGCATTACCACCATCCGGACGTCCCTCCTATTTTCTGAGCCCAGCATTCCCACGAAAATATTCGCTGTAAGAATGTGAAGTTCCAACACCCTTCCAAAATCTAAACCGTAAAACATGTCATTCAAAACATGCCAGGGTCCTTTCCATGGTCGAATCAGACGAACGAAGATAATTCACCGCGTTATTAAAAATCATCGAGTTAAGGCTTAAATCCACACCATTATCCTATTGCTAGGTGTTGAAAAAATGGAGCAATAAAGGGCAATAAATAGGTGTCGTGAGCACGCATAAACATTTTGACGCTAGGTGGGAACATATTTACAAATCTAATTTCGCTACTGTGACTATTTTATTCCCATTTTCCATTTTCTTTCAATAAATTAGCTCTCAAGCGGTAAAAAACTTTTTATGCCGTCAAAATGCTTTCGTTTACGGCTGCATTGTGCGTTTTACATTTTATAAATCTGTCCTAAGTGTCATAGATGTGCCGTATAGCATATAAAAGCATGTCAAAACAAGCAGAAATACTAAGTAACTCATGATGTTTCCAAGTAATTGAAATATTGAATTATAAAATTTAAATGTGATAATTCATATATTCTCTTTGACACGATTCCATCTCCTCGAGAGACGATTCGCGATAATTGCCTTTTCTCGACAAGAAATAATGAAAGAGATGTCATTTGCAGCGGCGGTATTCCCGTACTCTGATGGAGACTTTTAATGGATATTTGAGTCCTGGATTCTACATAGTAAAGAGCGTTCCACATTTAAGTAGTTGACAGTGGGCATTATGGAGATTCAATTCCATGTAAATCTCCAAGGCCGGAGGGACGACGTTGTCAATGGCAGCAGGAAAATTAATGTGACGCTATGCAATATAAAAAGACATTTTCTGAAGCAGAAAAAGATGATACATGTAGTGGTGGCAGTAATTAATCGATATAGTTTAAAATAAATGGTATAAAAATATTTCCTTGAATTTCCGTTAGTAACTTCTTAGCTTAGTTAGTTAGTTAGTTAGCTTCTGATTTCATCTTCCTTACCCAGTTGCAGTCAAACGGTTCAAAGTATGACGTTAAAACTTAAGCAAAAAGTTTATCATACGTTTTCCTCCATAAAAGTTAGCTTTACTTTGTTTTTAACTGAGTTTAATCGTTGTTGTATTCATTTAAATATCTTTTGGACAAAATATTTTGAATTTTGCAAGGTAAAAAGCGGTCGCCTACTAAATTTCGTATCTCACGATATAGATCCATAAATTCTGCATATAAAATTTAGAAAAAACATTATATTTGTTTTTGGTGAAAGAATCGTAACTCTATCTCAATTACAAAGGGAGTTACGAATTTTTGATGTCGCCAAATATTTTCGACGCGCCATAATTCCGCCGCTCGTTCTGTCCTGCCAGCTAACCTATCACGTGGAAGGGAGATTCTCGGTCGGAGAATGAGCTGGATACTTTAATAACTCTTGCTTCTTTGCTCTCAAAGATATCGTTTTTTGTGTGACATTTAGTTAAGTCTCTAGTGATATATTAAACCAGAAATATACCAGTTTCAAGAACTTGACTGATGAAAATACATAAACACTGAAGGATTTTGCAAAATTGTTTGACAGACAAGAAAGAAGACGTAAACGTCTTACGTGTCTTTAGGCAAAAAATGAAAATTAATTCGTACGAGGGATATTCTCATCCAGTGCATGGCCTTTGACTGAGTGTATATTGGGTATTTCTAGAAGTTCCGTTTAGAAGGTACAATACCATAAAACATCTGCATGAGAAGCGACCCGTCGCACAGTGAAACTGAAAAAAAGCTGGCCAAAATTAATAACTCTAATAATTACCAGTCCATATGCAACATGAAGTGTATTTCTAAGGTATTTTGGGCTGATAAACATGATTTTATTATTATTTTTTCAATATATTTTACGGATACAGTGCTATTAATTGTATAAACATTAAATATGCAATGACAAAGCTTGATTTCGATGGTTGAGTGGTCTAGTTAAAACTCAAAATTTCCTGTGATAATTATCAAAATACTATAATTAATAATGCTAGGAGCTATAAAATCCGTAAAAAAATTGTCCACGTAGAATTTTAATGCATAATACATTTTAACAAATTATGACTACTGCAACGGAATGGGAGGAATTGAAAATATGTTTCTCGATGGAAATAAACTTGCATCAAGTTAAAATGTTAAATAAATAAAATGTTAAAGCTATAGCTTACGTAGACTACATTTTCACAAAAAAATAAATATTTAATTCATTTTTTATTGCAAAATTAGTTTGAAATTGGCTATATTCCAGTCAATTTCATTTTGCTATACTTTTGTCGCACTACTGGGATCAGGATTCAACATAAATGTAAGCCAGAGGTGGAGATCATGATAATTTATTATTTTAATTTTAATTTTTAACAAAAAGTTTTCAATAATATTACTATCAAAAACTTGAATAAATATTTTGAATAATAATATTGATAAAAAGTGTCATTCATCCTCTGATGACTCGTCATCACTCTCATATTCACATTCGTCATTCCCAAGGTCAATTAGTTTTTCACTTCTGGATCTAAATCTTCCTTCGATTTACTATTTTGAAATGAAATTGAAGATATCAACGGATCAAAGGTGAACAGCAATCCCCGAAATATATATTTATTAGTCGCCTCTCTTGATATCCTCCGCGTATTGTGATGCCGGAATTTCCTAATTTCCTTAATCTTTGATTCCAAGGCATCTTCTGAAAGCTGCCCGATGGGCAGAATAGCTTTCTTGGATATATCTGCACCATGAATCAGAAGCTTGAGCACCGTTGGTGGCATATAATACCAAGGGTATTGCTTCACGTATAATTTCGCTGTTGCTAGGCAGTATTTTCTGAACTCACTCTGATTGAGTGCTCGACTGCTTGAAATTACTTTCAAAATATTTTCAAACCTTGAAATCAGTTGTTCATGAAGTCCTGTAAATATTGAACTAACTAAAAATCTCACTAAACTTCAGTAGCGATGTTTTCTTTAATTTGAAATAGTTGTCAGTTTCTCTTACCGGTAATATTTGCTGATAATTTAGGGTCCGAAAAACAGCGTCTGTGTTACCATCGTTTGTGGCGCCATATCCTGGTTTTGGTACATCTATTATCAGGCCAATTTTCTATTAGCCATTTACTATTTTTAACTCTGAAGTAGCTCTCCCTTCGCTGCACCTTGTTCCATTTCTCAAAATACCTAGTGAAAAAGCATGTTTGTAGGCAATTCGTCAAAATACCTTTCGCATCGGTATCTCCATTCAATTGAAATTTTTCAATCAAAAAATCAATGACATTTTTTCTCACGTGCCGTAATTTTTTCTCTACAATTTTTCATGAAGCTGCAACCCTTTCACCTCTCTATTCTCCATGTTTTCTCACAAATTTAGTATAAAACACTACAGAACGAAATTAAAAATAGCAGGTAATCACTTTCATCGACAGCCTCACTATCATCATTCTTACATGAGTAGCAAAAAACAAATTACTGACTCCAACTCGGAATCCATTTTAAAAATTAAAATTTTTCTTACCAAACTGCTTCTCGTATGATTGGAAAGCAAAATTTTCCTCAATGGATGCGACGTACACATAGTTAAGGCACGACGAAATGGAGACGGGTGCAAGGAGACTTTGGTTTCCAGGTACAAGTAGGTAACTATATTCTCATTTGAAACGGTTCTAACGTTGAACAGATCAACCCAGTGTTGCACAGCACAGTCACTTACAGTGGATGTTCACTCGACGCTCTCTAGGACAACTGATGCTTGTGGTACGCGAAAACAACCAGAAAACCCCTAAGGAAACTAACTAAGCATTCCGTTTGGCGGAACAAGTGGCGGCAAGGGTCTGCAAAAAGAGACAAAAAAGGTGTAAAAAGCATAACTTGATATAGCTACCAATGGATTAGGGGAAGTAGAAAAGAGTCATTATTGGCAAGGTTGTAAAACCAGTATTGTGGGGCCAGCAAGCACGGAGGGACGCAAGTCCTCAACCAGCTGGCGGGGGCGCATGCCGCTGCGCGTGCATGACCACGAGCCTTCCCCTAAATCCCTCGACCTCAGTCTGCTCAACATGCCTGAGGGAATTCCACAATTCATGGAAAATCCTTTCAAAGATATTTTAGCCCATAACTCAGCTGAGAAACGTCCCAACGACCTCCTCATCGTAGAATCGCCAGTCGCCAACGTTGCGAGAAGTTGCAATTTGCGACAAGATTTACATTGAATTTAGCCATTTAAATACAATGTGAAAAAATCAATATGAAAAGTTATTCATAAAATATCAATTAAAATTACCAATGTCATTGAACTGGCATTCCATCGTCTTTATACTCGGAAACTATATACTTGCTTCGCTTAGACCCCATTAGTGGCCGCCACTGTGGCCCGAGTGGCCGGGGTGGTTTTAAATTAAAATGGTTGTTTAAATTATAATCTCAAGTTATCGCAAAACTTTCCTTCTGAATATTGTTCTATATGCTTTTCTCTACCATACAGTGCAAATAACTCCGTGAAACCTGATGTCGATAAAAACGATAATTAACGTTAAACATAAAATTTAATGAAAAAACAGCATAATTTTTGAAAAATTATAAAAATATGAAAATACAAATAAAACGGAACAAACTTTATCTTAATTCATGCAATAAATATCAATTTTGGGGATAAAAATACTTTAAAACCAACATTATAAATAACGACTCTTTAATAAAGCTTGATATATAGCTCGCCAAAATCACCCTCGCATGCTCTACTTTGACCAGCTGTAAAAATTTTCATGGCGTATTCCATGCTCTGTATAGTACCCTATCTTAAAGAGCATATGCTTAATAATATAAATCAACTGTTTTTGGTTGTTTTGCGCGAACTTCATTTTTCGACTTTTGGCCAGCTTTTTTGGATTTTGGTCCACTGTGCGTCGGTGTAAGGGACCGGGGAAACAATGGGCGAAGGCGTTTAGTTTCTCATCAGATTTCTACGCGTGAACAAGTGGTGTGTGGTGTGCAAAATAGTTCAACAGCACTGTGGAGTATCTTCCAGATCAATTTATTTACTACAGTGTGCTATCGCCATGTCTGAAACTAAGAGGAGGAGCAAAGGGAAGAAGTTGAGAAGCTGTGAAAGAGAAATTGTGTTTAATGTGTTCAAATATTTCAACAAATCGCTCAATGTCGCTGAAGACTGCAAAGATACTTCGAAATACACTGGGTGCTCACAGTCTACTATCTACAGAGTAAGAAAGGAAGCACCCCGTGGTGCATTGGTTACTCCTTGGAAAACGAAAAAAAATAAACAACCGTATAAGAATGCGAGATCAGTGATGTATGATGATTTCGTAAGATCGGAACTTCTCAGGAAAGTTCATGAATCACTCATGAAAAATTTTCCTCCAGCTCTAAAAACCATTCTAAACTCCGTAGATATACAAAAGGATCTTCCTAATTTCAAGAGGACCACGTAACACCGTCTTCTTGTTGACATAGGCTTCTTATACAAACGCAGGGGCAGACGAAGCATGCTTATTGAAAGAGACTGTATTATTCGTTGGCTTCATAATTATTTAAGACTGTTACAAAAATATATATGAGTAAACCGTGAGTGAAGAGAGATCATGTCACACCATACTACCAACTGTTAAAATGGCCCAAACTGGAACAAAGACGATACATAATGACATCTACCTTTAGACATAAAATTATTAAAACCCAATTACCACCTTACTCGTCATAATCAAATAACATTTGACATCAATTCAGAAAAACGCATAACACGGAAGACGGAAACTCTGTCCATTCTATCATATCGAACTAATTTGTATTTAAAGTCCTTCTTCATTTCTTCATGTAAATTTTGGAACTCTTTGCGAAACAGTTTAAAATCTATAATATTTTTTATTGATATGCACCCAATTCATGTAGTTCATTTGTGAAGTTATGCACTTTCGATGCGCTGTACACACACCTGTATTATTATTTTTATGGCTCTTTCTGTCTTGTTCACAGTCATGTATGTACCATGTATCTATTGAATACTGTGACTAATGTACTCACTAACTGTATAAGTTTCTTCTGCTCCAAGGGACAGATTTGTCCCAGAGCAAATAAAGTTATTATTATATTATATTGTACACAGACGAGACGTGGATCAATGTTGGACAGACGATAAACATGGCTTGGCGCGATAGAATAGAATAGAATAACTTTTATTTAGAACCTGGGATCCCATGTCCCCTAGGTTCAGGTGGATACCTAACACATATGAATTAAATTGCAAAAATACAAATACTTACAAAAATAAAGATAAAGGCCTCGAAGGGCATCTAAACAAATGTAGAATACAAAAATAAACCAAAAAACACATCAAACGACAATATTTCAGTTGAAAACTGGTGTAAAAGTTAACAACTAAATTAAGTGAAACGTTTCTTTCAAATCGAATAATAAAAAGTAAAATACATGTTTCACAAAATAAGACTCGACTCAATGACAGATTATTATTTAAATTATGCAAATCAGTTTATTAACAGAAAAATATAGCAGATATTATGAGAAAGACGGAGTGGGGTTACGAAGGTAGTGGAATAATTTTGTCTGGAATAAGTTCACCGATGATGTTTGACGAATACCATGGGGGAGAGAACTCCATAGGCTAACTGCTTCTACCGAGAAGGAGTTTTGGAGTAGAGTTGATCTATGGGTTGGGATATAAAGTGCATCAGGGGGTGTGCGAAGGTTTCTGTTTCGAACCTCGGAAGTGTATGTAAAGAGTTCGGTTAAATAGGCAGGTTGTTTAAACTTGAGGATTTTGAAAATGGAACCTAAAAAGTATTTCCTGCGGTTCCGTGTTGTAAGGAAATTTGCTAGTTGGTAAGCGTGGGATATATGGTCGAATTTTGGAATCAGATAAATGAATCGAAGGCAAGCATTCAGTGACCTGTGCAGTTTCAAATTAAGGTCTTCCCGAACGGTGCAATAAATTACGCAGCATTAATCGAAGATAGGTAGGATAAGCGATCTGACAAGTTTGTGGCGAATTTAGGTAGGAAGTTCCTTTTTGTTACGCTTGATTTCACCCAGAATTCGCGACTAACAACAATCATCACCCGTACTGGGCCGAGGAATATCCTCGCATTTACATATCTCCAGAACCACAGCCCTTTTTAAACCCAAAACTTGATAGAAAAAAGTATGCAGTAAAATTAATATTGTTAGACACAAAAGCACACATTCAATATAAATGATGTAAAGAAAAGCGTACCATGGTGAGCATTGGAAGAACCTGATTGATTGCTATGTGAATGTCTTTAGATCATCACTATAAATAAAATTAATATAAATAAACACGATAAAGAAATAAAAACACCTAATAAATACATTTGTTTCTTAATCACTGAATCAAAATAATAAATAAGTTGGTAAATCACTGAATTGAAAGACAATTACAATTAGTAATAGGTAATTAAGCAAACCCGAAAATGTTTCATGCTGGAATCATTTTTAAGAATGGGATTTCGGAGGTGGGTAGTGGGATATTTTGGCATTTCCTTGTTCGTTTGGATCGGTTGGCGTCTTATCCTACTTCCCATAATTACCTCAACCCTCAAGTGTTTGGGAGGGAGGTTGGGTCTAGGGTAGCCTACGGGGATTTAAGTTGCTGCTCCAGGTCACCCGCAGCGTCTATTCCCCCGTAGTTAAATTAAGCTGCAGTAGTTGTACTGTCCACTGCACTACAACACGTGTTTCAACGCTTAGGGCGTCATCATAAGGTATGATGACATACCTGATGATGACGCCCTAAGCGCTGAAACACGCGTCGTGTATTACTGTACATTAAGTATTAGTGGCCAGTACAACTACCGCAGTTTAATTTAATTACTGAAATGCTGTTCCACCACGTAACGCCAGATACGGTTGAATCCATTCCTCCGATTCCTATCTCTGGCTCTGAAAGATGGGAGGGTTTAGCCTAAGGCAATGTAAGTAAGAGGACCTTGGCAATTGGCGTCAGGCCCGGGTACTCGTGGGACAATGAACGGGGATGGAGACGGGGCTCAAGATGCTTATGGGGCAACAGCAGAAGGGGAACCTCGAAAGGAGGAGGGAGAGACGGCGTCAAGTGCTCCGGTCTGGATAAACCTTGAAGGGCGATTCGGACATAGCAGTCGTGGCAAGGGTACGGGAAGTTTACGGGGTGTGGGATATTTTATCATCATATTAAAATTTATGATAATAAGAAAACAGGAAAAAAGATTTGCTCAAATGAGAAGTTCGAAATAACTCTACAAAATATGATGAACAAGCCGCAATAAGAGATAGTTATTTTTTATTTCCATTGCTCAAGGGCCCCAGAAGCGCTGACCCTTGAAGTCCCCCACCGCGATCCCTTCCCACCATTTAGTGCCTCAAGCAAAAAGGGGAGATTCGACACCACTGGCGACTTTTGACGTAAGTTTTTCTCACCCACAAATCTCTCGTGGCATTAACGGAAAGTTTTTCCTTATTCAGGCATTGCAATGCCCCACATCTCTGCATTCTCGAAAAAAATCGATCCCCAACCTTCATATTTACGTAAAAATCTGTACTTTCGCAACCCATGGCATTAATAATGCTGTAAATTATCGACACGTGAGGTGAATGAAACTTATAATGAAGCGTTAAGAATTAAAACATTTCCATTTCATTATTCAGCTTATATACGTAATTTACATTTAAAAAATACGGGATTTTGAAAAAATGTTTACTTTTTATTCCGGTAATTCATGTCACCTTCACTTAGCAAACTTTCATCTCCATGAGTTTAATTATGAGCAAAATTAAACACTTCTTTGAAATTAAATAATTTTAGCGCGGAGTTATAAGTGGTTGCCTATGTTGTCAGGGTGCCGCCCACGGAGCGGAAGCTTGGCAACAGCGTTCTCCATAAGCCCCATACTGTCAACTAAATGTGGTACGCGCTATAGCTTCCGATTACGAGAGACATCGGGCGGCTTTGGCCGACTGACCGATCGTTCATCTACTGGTTCTCGCTCACGCATAACCGAACGAGAGCCCGAAATCCAACCCATCCCCTCATAAATCCTTCGGGGGAAGATTACCTCTCGGCAAGTGATTTCGGAAGTAGGCCCTTGTTCCGCTTGCAGAGTTGATTGCTCCCCCACTCAGGGAGGCGTGGTTCGGCAGCGTTGTCACATCGTCGCCAATTCGGGACTTCGAAATTTATTGGCACTGAAGTGGTACGATTTTTTTGAACAGAACTGTACAATTAGTGCTATTTTAAAACCAAGTTCCCAAAGGCGAATGGAAAAAATAGAATTCCCTCAAACCTGAGCGTTGTGACGCTGTTTTATTTTACATAATTTAACAAAAATGGAAAGAGTGCAACTTTGTGCAAGATTTTATTTTACCATTGCATAGTAGAAACTTTATCTCTTCTTTAGTTAACATTAAATAAAAAAACAGTTGATTTTTAAATAATACTTTACGGTCACTCGGAATGTTTCATTTTCCAAGGAACATAGCTTAATAATATCCAATAGACAAATATCATCATTACATATTCTCCAAAGGAACTGTCTTCATGTTTTATCCACACTCCAGTAGAACAAGCATTGAGATTTTTTGCTAAAAAAGATTTGAAGTCAAGCGTTTTTTCGTCACTTTTTGAAGGATAATGTGCGTATAACGAACGAAACTGAAATAAAATAAGTGGATGTTTATGGGTATCTGGATATTCTAGAATAATAATATGCCACTTTTGTATCAATATAAAAAAGTCGAAAATATGTGTTTTGGTTGCTATTACGTTTCAAAATAGCGGACGGTTTTTTTAGGAAAAAAATCACATAAAGTAGTCATTTTAATTGTATTAACGAAAATTTGCGCGGAGTTATTTATGCAGTGTATTAATTGAAGACATCATAAGGTTATTCTAAAAAAACTTTGAAAAATGTCCTCGACGCCGAAAATAAATTCTAATTTTTGATCGCGCGCCGCGGCCCAGCTCCGCGCAGCGGGACTTGGAATTACTCGTGACTCCGTTGGGTTGTTCAAAGTTGTGTAGACCTTATCTCCTCAAATTCGCCGTTTCCAAGCTATGCATGTTGTCACTGACTTCTAAAGATTCTACATTGAAGATACTGCGAGGATATTAGATTGATCGAACGGGCCAGAGCACTCATGGAGGTAACTGGTAAATTTGTTTTTCTTTGGATACTTTATGGAACCATGCTGCGAATGTCTTTCAGCTCTTGAGAAAGCATGCTTGTTCCCGGGGTACCTTGCATAGTTTACAGAAAAGGCATCCATCTGGGATTCTTATTCTTTCCCTTCCCCCGTCCTCCTCAACTACACCCACCACCTTTACTCCCCGAGAAGGAGGGTCGCACGAAAAGGAACGTTTTATGATACCGCGCAGGATTTAACACTATTACAGGAACCTTTCTGCTTGGAAAATAACAATGAAGTTATCCCGCTTCGTTAACATATGCTTTGCTGCACGAGGAAATACTATAGTTGATACTCTCCTTTGAATAACGACCCGGGTTTCAACGTCAAACGTAATCTTCAGGTTAATTTTTTTTATTTAAAAATCTCCAAGTTATAATTGTTCATTTCAATATGAATAGATTCAATAAAGTTACGCCATAAATCACCATTTTTAACATTATATCAATGTTTGTGTACTTATGGTTTTGGTCGTCCTTGAAGAGTGCCAGTTCGTCCTAGAAGGTTAGGGGCCGTTCGAGTATTACGTAATATGATTTATGCCATTTTTAACCCCCCCCCCCTGCCCCTATGTAAGACAATGTATGATTTTCTCAACCCCCCCTCCCTCTCATTATTATGTAAGACGTTGTGTGAGAAAAGAAATGTGTGACTCACCTCTGCCATGAGGACGATGCTCGACTCGAGCATCGAAACGTTGGCCGCCATGGACCTAACTAACCGGTGCAAACCCCGAAAGATCGCTGACATACAAACCCACCAGTTTTTATTTTTTTTTACGAAATCATAGGCCCTTTTGATAAACGTAGATATGTGTATTTTTAGTCATATATCGATAACGATTTTCGATATTTCGCGATTCACGCGTGGCGCGACTCGCAAAACACTAGATCTCTAGATGTCTCCAACCTAAAGAACGCAAGGAATTTATCATATCTTTTTATATAGTTTGGCATAAATTCAGGCGTACTACTAGGCGTACTACAGGCAGCGGCAATATTAAAAAGTAAGATTTTTAGTCCGACAATAATTTAATAAGTTGATAAAAATAAGATCTCGGGAGAAACTTAAATCTTATGTTCGATTGTCTAGGACCCCCTCACCCCCCCCCCCCCTACGTAAGACAATGTAAGAAAAGCTCAACCCCCTCCCCCCCCAAAACGTCTAACGTAATACTTGAATAGCCCCTTAGGGCGTAAATCGCCAAAGCAAAGTTCTTACAGAAAGTCTCTCTCATTGATCATTTAACCAAATCTTTAAATACTAAAGTCATGAATATTCATTTAAAGTCTGTCCTCAGGTTGTTTAATAAATTAGATTATCAATTGTTGACATTAGAGAGAGAAAATGGGTGTTTTTAGAGCTGAAAATGAAAACACAATTTTAGGCGAACACAAATCGTATGACAAAGTCGAAGAAAATAAAAAAATATTATATTCTTTCAGCCACATAATAGTAAAAATTGAAACCATGAGCGCAAGTACTTTAATAAAGTAAAGAAATAAACATCTCCACCAAAGATAATGCTTTTCTGAGGGGAGTATATGTTATCAAAGTAGTATAAAAAAACCCACAAAATGTTTTCCCGCGACATTTACTATTTTCCAGGATATATCTTGTCACGACCTGTATTAATCTTTGCCTTAAGCTTCGAAACAAAATCTGAAGATTCAGAGTATATTTTGTAGAAACGATACATTTACGAAATACATGTGTTGATGCTGAAATAAGCAAAACCTAGGTCGTAATAAAAATTTAATTGTGGAATTTGCCCATTTTTTGCTCAATTTAGATTTCTTGCTGTCCACAAATGCCTTTAAATATGTACTTGAAAATAAATAATAACGAACACAAACTCGCGCTGATATATATATATATATATTATATTTTTGATAGTGATGATCTTGACAATACTTGTAAACAAAAACGTAAGCCGAGAGCAGTAGAAGCTGCATGAATTCCTTCCACTCGTTACGAGATAACATTTGATGACAAATTAAAAAGCCTTAGTTTTTTCTTGTGATAATCTATGGTGAAGAAATTTATCATCTAAGGATGTGTACAAATCCATCGCCGACATCTGTTATATATCATCTGGCCGCACCACATAAAAATCCGCCACCGGATGTGCAAAGGGAGGGAGTTATCGCCCTCGCCACACAACCATGTGGTGACCTTTTGTCCTGGCGCTCCCCAATGGTGTCCTGAGGCGACATCGCTTGTCGGAAGATCGCCGTCGGCAAGAGGGGTGATTTTCAGGGACTCGTTTTTAAAACACCTTGTACATCACCATTTTGCAGGGTATTTTGTAGACAGGATTTATCTCAGAAATAGGTAGAATACAACGGGGAGCAGTAAGTTTTTTAAAAAGTTGTTACGATAAACTAAGCAGTGTTGCCGAATTGTTGAAAGAATTAGGGTGGGGATCTCTAACTGAATACAGATTAAATCTTTAGTGCAAGTTCGGAGCAGACTTTTTTTTCCAGACGTTCAACATATATTGTTAGAGCCAACGTACTACGGTAGAAGCGATCACAAGAATATGATAAAGGAAATTGACTGCAGAACCGATAGATTTAAAATGTTGTTTTTCCCACGCACAATAAGGGATCATAATAGTTGTGATAGATCAACCATATGAAACTCCCACCCTCACTAGGTAGAGTAGAATTTTTCACTTGTGTTTAGTAACAAAGCATCATTACTAACACTTCACACTGTTTGATATGTCCGGCATTATTTTATTTTGTTTTCTGCTTGAAGTAGTATCTCGTAGCAGTAATAAATTAATAGTATTAGTAATACTAACCACTAGATGTGTCTTAAGCATTGTACAGCATGTTTGTATGTTCATTTACGTAGCACTCTCCCAGTTTCTAGTTTGACTGCGCAATGTTCTCCTGACTGCTTTTTGGTCTGCACCTAGCGGCCAGGGGAACGTGCGAGGTCCCGATTTGTGCTGGGACGAGTGCTGCATACCTGGGTGTGGAATCACCCCTTGCCACACGCCCTAGTGGTGGCTTGCACGGTACTTCGTAGATGTAGATGTAAATGCCCGCATTCTCGTCAATCAGGATAAAATTTGTTGGATTTTAATACTTCATTATCAGCAGAACTTCATATTAGAATGACTTCTAATGGGATAAGAGTGGTTAAAAAATCTCTGTCGTTTAAAAAAATTATAACTTCATTTGACGAATTTTTTGCAGAATAACTAGGTTTTTTTGCCAAAGAAAATATTCTGCCAAATTCTTGTAATGAAAATCTATTCCAAATTTGCCCCTTATTTCCACTCATAATTTTTTAAAATCTAGTATTTAAAATTTTTCTATGTTTCAGATCCTGGATCAAATAGATAAAGCGATTCTAAGGGAATAAATCGTAAACATAGATGTCTTACTAACACTATATAACATTGATTCCGGGTAAATGGCCATTTGATGTCAATTTCTTAATTTAATATTTTTAGGCCATTGGAGAAATTTCTTATCTGGTTAATTTTTAGTTAAGTAAATGTAAGTTAACAATTTAATTTAGGTCATGTTTGAGTAAACTGTATTGCCAACTTAAAATAATAAAGATTGTGCCAAGTCTTTGACAAATATTGCGACGAAATTGACTTGTTTCAAGGGAGAAGCCACTTCAATACACATCTAAAGAAAGCTGTCTTGTAAATGGATGTTCCAAACATTGTCTCTCTCTCTCTTTCTCTCTATACTTATTTTTATTTATTGTATATTGCAAATCCGGTACCCGACCGTTTTCCCGAATCGTTTTTCCCGAATTAATTCTTTCCCGAATCTTGACGTGTCTTTTTTTCCCGAATTATTGTTTCCCGAATTACTGTTTCCCGAAGACCTTTTCCCCGAATCACTCTATTCCGAACCAATTTTTATTTATATTTCAGTGCAACATAATATGCATTCAAAAAATACAAATTTATTTTTAAAAACAATATTGTGCGCGAGAGCACGGAGAAACTCAACTCTCGCTCTTATATTCTTCGTATTCGGTGACAATATTTCTGAGCCTATTCTGGTGTTCACCACACTTCTTTTTGGGCTTCGCCTTGACGGGTTTTCCACAAACACGTGGTACATACCTCCTTTTACCTTCGATCTTTGATATACAAATATGTCGAATGTCATCTTTGTTTCGCCAATAATTATCGGAGCCTCGGCCATTTTAATCATAATAAACAAAGTATAGTCTCATAGCAACGCATTCGGAACAAACAAAAACTTATCCGGAAAAAAAGCCGTTCGGTGAAGAATTAGTTAGGGAAAGAGGTAATTCGGGAAAAGGGAATTCGGAAAAACCGTTCGGGAATTAGGTCATCGGGAAAAACGATTCGGGAAAAAGGTAGGGAATCTGTAAATCCTGTTGTTTCCCCTGTAATTGTTTTGTTGGGCGAGCATATATAATGATAAATTAATTAATTAATTACTATAACTGACGGGACAACTTTCATCCCTTATTTATAAAACGCCAGGCACAGAATTGCCAGTCCAAAGGGATTACTTACCACAGTTAACGTATGAAATAATTTATGAGCACTCTCAGACAAAATTATTGTCCGCCAGTGAACCCTTATTATGAATTTTAATGTTTTATTCTGTTTCTTCGCATGTTTTTTCGTTCCATGACATGCTAAAATATTTTAACGTCGCGTGTTACTTAAGCAAAATTTTCCAATCGTCACATGTCGTAATGTAGTTTCTGAAATGAAATAATATTGCATTGAATTTTTGCTATGCGTTGCGCTATGCTAGTGCACTCAATTCATTTAAAGCCATAAAGCTTAGTTTACGCGAAAAGTGAGGTTTTTTTGTGAATTTCTGTTGCTGAGCAACTGAGACTTTTATAACTTAGCAAATACACACAATGTTTTTCCAACACATCAAATGTATCTGTAGACTTAAACAGTGGATTACTTGATTGTAAAATGAAACCTTGAAGTAGTCTCTTAGCACGTTAATAGATACTTGGTATGACAATTTGCCAGTAAACGGAATTTCACACCATCTTTTTTCAACTATGGCTTGCGGGCAAACTGTTAGTTAGGCGGAGAGTCATTTTCAGTTGTCGCTGTAAAACTTTTTCCTCTATATTAATATTATAGCCTTTAGTCTCAGCAATACGTTTGATCTTACGTAATTGTCATACCGAGTAGCTAATTGCATACCGAGACACAAATTCACGGTTTCATTTACAATCCAAATTGCTTGGATAATTTGCTGTTTAATTCTAAGGATAAATTTGATGTGTTGGATAAAAGTGGTGCATACTTGCTGAGTTGTAAAGGTTCCAATTGTTCAGTGGTTTATGTTGGTCAAACAGGCCGCGCTATCCGTACCCAGGAAAAAGAACGCCAGAATTATTTAATTAGAGGTAATGTAAGCTTCCTGTTTGCCAAGCACCTGATAGAAGAAGACCACCAAAGTGAATTCATTCCAAAAGTCCTTCACTCTCAATGCAAAGGGACTATCTTGAAAATCTAGAATTTATTTTGCATTCCAAAAAGAAAAATGTATGTGTTTGTAATTAAATGCTCCCTGCCCACTCTCCTTTCCTGACCTTACCCTTCCTTCCCCAATCCCCTCCGTGGCGCAATTATTTAACAACGCACCGTGACGTGATGCAATTCTTTAACAATGCTCTAACCCCTCCTCCTTTGTATCGGACCAGTCATGCACTCTCCTCCCGTTGGCTCCTTCCCCATCCTCTTCCTCCCCTCCTCCCCACACCCTCACTCTGTATATAAGGGGCGCGTGGTCAACCATTGTCACCTTGATAATGACTATGTAATAGTCGAAACCCAAAGTCGGAAGAAATAAAACTTTCTCTGGAGTATTACAAAGTGAAATCATTTACAAATTATCTAGTTTATTTTTTTTATTTTTCAAAGAGAATGATTCGTGTCTAGTTCATATTTTTCCTCGTAAACAGCCATAAGTTATACATTTTCCGGGCGCTCTTGCATTTAAAACGACCCGATGAATGAAATAGATTTAAATTAAATATATTGGTCGAAATTAATTCGTAGTATGCAAAACAAAGTATTACCTGTGTGCTAAAAATATTGACCGATTATTTGTAGGCAAACATTAAACCATTTTAAATAGTTTCTTTATTAGCACATCAATTCTCTAAAGTAGCGATGCAGAGGGTCTTTGTGAAGCATGGAGCGATACTTCAGGTATGGACCTTTGATGTATCGATGATAATTACTTTCCCATTTAATAAAATTTTTGTGTCTACATGCTTTCCATGAGTTGCTGTATTATTAAGTTGGTAACGTACGAAATAGTATGAATCATCTGCACTAGTGAATTGATGCATTGATTTCGGAAGTAGTAGTCCAGTTTGTTTTGATTATACCCCTAAGAGTGTTATCAAGCTTGATTGAATATGGCGGCTACGTACCAGAAGTTAGTCTGTTCATCGCGTTTCAATCTTAAATATTCATATGTGGTCAATGAAGCGATCTGAATAAAAATACACACCTACAAAGTACCCTGCAAGCCACCTCAAGGGTGTGTGGCAGGGGGTGAGTAGTCACCAACATGCATTCCACCAAACTCTAAATTAAGTGTAACTACGACTATTGATGTATTGGCATATTCCGCTAATGCTTGTCACGAGGCGAAGCCTCACAAGCATGCACTACACTATACATATGATACCAATGTTAGACGGACCGTTAGTATTAATGTATTTTGCAACTACATTAACGGACAGAGATTCAAGAACTATGCTGATAATATAGTTTATGCGTAGATGATTTAGTGGCAACGAATTTACCGCCTTGCGAGCAAACAGTGACTAACCGTCTTTAGTAGTGGTAGGTTAGGGTAGTGATGTAAAAAGGATGGCGTATGCTAAGTCCATTTAGGGTCATAGACATTGTTGGCATCGTTGGCTCGATGTCGTAAGATATGGGGTGCGTCCGCCATTTCCGGATTTCCCAGCGAATAGATTGAATATAGATTTCACGTGTTTCACTCCGGGTTTGGTAAAGTGCCCATGTTTAAACATCTAAATTATGGTCATCAGGGTCAAGTCAATGAGAGTGTGTAAATGGCATAATCATGGTGATCATATAACATTTCAAAATATGCTGCGCCTTCACCGTTCCCGCTCAAGCTTTCGCTTTCGTTGCTGGTGACTTATCCTGATGCTGGTTGACTGATAAATAGGCAAAATAAAATTCTCAAGCTCCTCCTGAATGTCTTAAGTAACGTCCACGCTATGCCGATCGGCAGTGAGGATGCAACCGTCGGCTTCGGCTTCGTATATAAAAGAATATACATATATATATTTATAAAAGATGTCCTGACTGGCTGACTGATTCATCAACGCACAGCCCAAACTACTAGCGATAGAACCGTGAAACTTTGAGGATATTTCCATACCGTAGAGTATAGGCGCACCAAGAAAGGATTTTAGAAATAAACCATATTTGGGGTTTTTTTTACCCCATTAATGTTAACTTTTACTCCCATTAGAAAAGCATTGAATTCTGTTTATATTTATTTTAATTACTTGCACTCAAGATGTTGATTGGAAATTTATATGATAGAACGCATAAAAGAATGTTGTATTTAATTATTTAATTCAATTTTCTTACATGCTTCGTTTTTGCCTAAGTGTTGCGTTTTTAGCTCTAAATTCATCAATTTTTCTTCTTTTTCAACAATAGAAATTTCCTTGACAACCAGGCATGAATATCAATTTAATAGCGATTTCATGGATGCTCCTGCAGCATTTAAATATCAGGTTCAGTGACTAATTTGATAGTTGTACTCAAACGACTGCAGTTCCCCGTTCGCCTTTCATTCTCAATGATCATCAACGAGGCACAAGGTCAATCGCTTCAAGTGTGCGGAAAAAATCTGGAAAATCTATGCTTTTAATATGGTCAATTATATGTTGCATTTTCACGAGCGGGACAGCCGAAAAATTTATTGGTTTTTCCAGAGGGCGGTAAGACCAAAAATATTGTGTATCCCAAAGCACTTGAATACAAATTTTTCAACTTTCATTTAACACAAAAAATCACTGTCTTTCATTTTTTGTAGATGTAAATGTGTCTGCTTTGAATATGTTTGCCTACTACTAGGCAGAAAAAGAGGTATTGCAACGCCTGTCGGGCATTTTGAGGGCCTGTGCAATTTGGGCAGATTTTCACGAAAGCGAAAATTACGTAAATGCAGACCTACGCCAGCTGAGCGGCGCCACTGGACGAGCAGACAATAGAGCGAATTCGTGACAATAATGTCCTACCCAACATAGACCTGACTAGGGCAGAACCGCATAACTCTTTTTTTCAAATTCTGGTGGGGGCCCGGGGGCGAAGCCGCCGGCATAGGGGGCTAATAGGGGGGGTCAAATTTCTGGGTATTAATGAATAACTCCAAGGCAACGAAGAATTGAGCGTAAAACATGAATGGCTAGCTGCTGTGGTAAGCGAAGCGCGCCGTCAGGGGCTAGTATCAGTATAAGGAGGTAAATAATGTGAGTGGTTATACGCGGAATCATCATTGCGTTGAAAGTGTTCCGTTCCGTTTGTCCACCTATATACTACAAAACAAAGACTAGAGGGTCGCCTACTGTATTTTTTTCTGGAAATGAAGACATTTGTGTCAAAAAATGTGGAATATTTGTGGACGCAAAGTCCTGAAATAAGATATCCATATTATACGTCTTGTGACTTACTAAAACTCTACTTTTTGAAAGACGGATTTCCAAGCAGAAGTGCATTTCGGTTAGCAATTAACTCCAATTCCTATGGTAATATCAAACCGTATATCTTAAGCTAATTATGCTGAGGCATTCATGCGTGAAACATTCATGCCCGATCGGGTTTTGAACCCGCGACATTTGGGTTCGTGGGAAGTTTGGTTATCAGTCTATTTTAGCCCAAATCACCAATTAAACCGATAATAAGGATAAGTAAGTCTCAAATGCTAAGGGCCAAATTTCTGGGCATTAATGAATAACTCCAGGGCAACCAAGAATTGAGTGTGAAAAATGAAGAAATGAGAACCGTTTAGCAGATGGAATCGCGGGCGCCATATCTATATATTGTGCATTTGAAGTAGCGAAGCTCGTGCATATATGTCCGCGTCCGGCATACGCTGCCCGCGGAGCATCTCAATAAGGCCATGCGGGAAAAGAGCACACAAATTAGTATATGCTTCGGTTCCATCACCCGCAGTAATGACTTTCACGCTCCTCTCGAGGCACGAGTTGAACAACGTGCCCTACCGACTGCACGCGTTTAAAATGCACGTCAGCATTGAATGTGGTTAAGCGTGAAACTGGGAGCTTCATTACAAGCCTTATTTCCAAAAGGAAAAATAAATCCTTTTTTTCTCAGTAAGTGGAACGAGATTTGTAAACAACCCGTAATGAAACTTGTGTTTTTTCCGCAGTCGTTTCAAGGTCGGCGAGTGCACGATGTAGGGTTCATTATCGAAGTGATCGGGTGATTTGAGAATAATCACTGTTTATCGCGCGATACTTTTAGGGTCAAATGTTAACCCCTTCGGCAGTATGCGTTTCTGCGATGCGTTCTTTCGACCTCCATCCCTTCCATCCGAACGTCGTAAACATTGCGCCTCTATCCTCAGTTTAGTCTGCGAATCTTCTCAGGACAGATCTCACACACGATACGTCTCTAAGGTTACTCTGCATTTAAGGATTGTTTTGGTCAGTTTAAAATAAGGTTTCGCTGCTCTCGAACTCAATATACGGTGAAGCTCTAGTACTCCAGTGTGAATCATATACTTTCTGACGAGGCGTCACGACGCTCCGTATTTTTGGGGTACGGAGATTTATTATGAGATGCACCATCAATAGGTACACCAACGAAAGATTAGAAAAATAATAATCTCACTTGCGTCTTGGGCGATCGTGGCTAGGACTTCCAAGAAAATTCACCGTCAATCGATAGATAGTTTTCGAAAAGAGCTTTAGTTCGTTGGATTGATGAAGGGAGTTTTCTTAGGAACACAAAAAAATGAGACACTCGCATAAGAAAACTTCCGATAGTTCGGTTCCCGCAATTGCAACCTTTTTCACAGGCAGGAATGTTTCCTCTGAAAAAGGTTGAAAGCGGCAGCCGAATATCGGAACTTTTTATTTGTTCTCCTCTGTCTCCTTTACCTCCCACATCTTCTCTTCCCTTGTTACCTTCCTTAATGTTGACATCACTCTCTCTCCAACCACCAATTCACCACTTCTGTGCACATAAAGCCTACTAAAAAACAGCAACACCTCCATTACAACAGCTGCTACCCCTCCCACACTAAAAGATCCCTTCCTTACTCTCTCTCCATCAGAGGTCACCGCATTTTCAACACCCCTGAATCCCGTGATACATTCCTATCCAAACTACACCTATCCCTTCTCCGATGAGGCTATCCTGAAGCTCTCCTTTAAAAGAAAATCCTTTAAAATTCCTATTCCCTAAAATCACCTTCCAGCAATAACAACTATAACCTTTCCTCATGCACTACCCACTTCCCAGGCGTCCATTCCCTGAAGCGAACCCTTATAAGCCTTTTTCCTATCCTCTCGAACAACCTCACTACTTACAACATCTTCCCAAAATGTCCCTCCCTCACTTACAGACTCCCCCAAAAACCTCTCTAGTATCCTTAAAACATCTTTCCAAATCTATTACTAAGACGAAAGCTCCACCCAACCCATGTCATTGCCCTAGATGCAAGACGTGTACCATCCACATTAATATACCCCTCAAAAATTCCGCGCTTTTACTCTACCCTTCTTTTCCTCTCCTTCTTGCATCACCAGCAATGTTGTTTACATTCTCCTTTCCAATATATGTGAGGCGCTCTATATTGCGATCGCCACTGGTCCTCTCATCCTCCGCATCAACTACCACAGAGAGTTATGTAATCCTTCCTCCCAAAATGCCTCTCTCCCCGTCCCCACCCATGCCTCTACCCACAACCTTAAGTTTGACTGTTCTTTTAACGTGGGCGTCCTTGCTTTTCTCCCTCCATCACTCTCCTCTTGATCTTAAGACCTTGAGAAGGCATGTACGTATTTATTTGTTCCAGGCATTCTCTTTTCCTGGAACCAATGGAGCTCACTAACTCATTCTTTCCCCCTTCCCCCATCCCTTTTTTCTACTACTACTCTGCCCTTTCTCTCCCTTCCCTCCCCTTCCTCTCCCCCACCTTCTTTTCTTCGCCCTGTCCAACCCTCTTCTTCCTCGCAGTTCGTCTCATCTCTTGAAGAAGGCCAGACCGAAGGCTAATTTCAGCGGGGGGGGTTTATACGAACAAGATGTTCTCGTCCCCCCAGTCTACATAATAGCACAGGAGACGTTGTCGTGCATGATATGCCACAGCCGCGGAGAATAAACACACCATTGTCGCTTTAGAACGACTAACTTAACAATTTTCCAATAATTGAGATTGCACAAATGATATGGAACGCAATCACGTGCACGGGTGTGAAGATATACATCAAAGACGGTGAAATTCACCATGAAAAAAATCATTTGACTTGACCGGGATAGTTTAACTGGTTAATACACCTGACCGGCAATTGGGGAATCCGGGTTCGTATCCCGGTCAAGTCAAGTGATTTTCTTCATGGCGAATTTCGCCGTCTTTGGTGTGTATCTTCGCACCCGCGCGCGTGACTGCGTACCATATAAGTTGTGCAATCGCAATGATTGAAAAATTACCTCAATGCGTTAGATGATAAATATTTAATTTCTAAGAGTGCATGCCTACCTACTTCATGCTCCCTACTTCTACTAAAATCATAGGTATTTGCCAAAATCTCAATCCATTTATTCATTAGGCCTACAACCCAAAATGTTTTATATTCAGCCATATTTTTTTATGAGAGTTGATATTGCATTATTCTGGAAATTAATAGTAATTTTTCCTGTGGTGTACTTTTGTGCATTTACACTAAATATTTCTTTTTGCATTTTCAAAAAACCCCATAAACATGCTACCATTTCTAGGAAGGGTAAGCTTGACTCTTGCCACGAGGGCTTCACTGAAAAGAGAAAGACCATAAATATGAATCACTTAACAGACAGCCTCTTTGGTTCTATCATTCCACAAATTCATTCTGTATCGTGGCCCATTAATATTCAGAGCAAATATTAAATTAATTAACAATTTGGTTACTTATTGAGTTTTAGTTTCTAATCAGTACTTAATTAAGATACACAGGCAGAGGAAATCAAGGCCTAACTTTATAGCAAAATATTTCATAGTGCACAACCTCTGGTGACTATGAGACAGTGGTGGATCCACGGGGGGGGGGGGGGGGGAAGAAAAATTCCTCCCCCCCTCTCAAGAGTTCAGGCGAGCAAAAGAAAAAGCATAGGATTTGATAGTAAACCTAATTGTACCAAAAACTTAATAGTATTGATATGCTAAAAAAAATGTTTCTCTTTCCAACGAGCATGAACTGTGTTTTTCGATAGCGAGTTTTTCGGGCATTTCGAGTCAGCAGCGGAAGACCAGCATCCGACGGAGAGGAGATGAGTCTCAGCTGAGGCTTCGTCCACCCCACTTCTGTCTCACCAACGCCTGTAGCAAAGCTGCTTCAGTGCTTCACCCGTCCCCTAACAAGTAAGGGATCTCTGGCGTGTGTCGGCCACTTTGTTAAGGCCGTTTTACACGATGAAAGATTTTGTACAAACGAATGTACGTGAGACGTTTGTTTCAACGAAATTAGAACAGGTTTTATTTTCCGTTCAGGCATTGGGACATTCGCACAAGCGTTCATGCAATTTTCCTCTTTACATGATACATTTTGCTTCATGCTAGAGTTCACGGAAGAGAATTTAACAAACAAATCGTCCGTGTAAAACGGCCTTTACAAACATCATTGTTAACCCCTTAACAGCTTAAAGTAAGGGCTCATTTTCCTTACAATTTTCACGGGTAAACACACGCACGATACTTAAGGGCTATTCAAGTATTACGTAAGACAGTTATTACCACTTTTTAACCCTCCCTCCCCTCCCCCCAATGTAAGACAACGTAAGATTTCACGAATCCTCCCTTCCCAATCTTACGTAGGTTACCAGACATTTTTGAAACAAAGGACATAGATTGTAAACTATGGGAGATTCTATGTCAAAATGCGCAAAAACTAACCTCATCACGGATATCGATAACGGTTTTCGATATTTCGCGA
This sequence comes from Pyrrhosoma nymphula, assembly GCA_963573305.1. Lineage (NCBI taxonomy): Eukaryota > Metazoa > Arthropoda > Insecta > Odonata > Coenagrionidae > Pyrrhosoma > Pyrrhosoma nymphula. Next base: position 77,696,324 of record OY754337.1, read on the forward strand.
TTCGCTGTACGAACAACTTGCAAAACGTGATCATTGAAAATGCGACATCTCCAAACTAATGAACACAACGAATTGGTTCAACGGATCAATTGGTTCAATCTCAACGTTTTTCTATAGTTTAGCATACATTCAGGCGAACCGCCGCTGCGGTGATTCTAAAAAGTAAGATTTTTCCTTCAGAAATAATTTTGAAAAGTGTTAAAAATTCGAATTCAGAAGTGATTTATATTAAGGTGACCATCCGTCCTCATTTAGCACAAATGTTTGTATAATGCATTTATCATGATATATGACTTGTATTATTGTTGCAATGAATGAAATGTTTCTTTTATTTACGATATTTGTATTTTTTTATTTGCATCCTCCTTTTCATTGTAAAAAAGTTGGTCACCTTAGTTATATCCCACGTAAGACTGTCTCAAATTAAGACAACGTAAGAAAAGTTCAACCCCCCTCCCTCCCCAAAACATCTTACGTAATACTTGAATGGCTCCTTAATAAGTTAGTAAGTTCTGACTGACTGTGAGCGTTTGGGCGCTAGAGAGTGTCACCTATTCTTTGCCGCGTGCAGATACAATCGTGCTTCTTGGATTTGCCACTTAGTTTTGTCCCATTGACGTCTCATTCGGCGCCTCGCCTCGGGCGTCAGCTTAAACGTGTCTCTTTATTTTGCTGCGCGAACAGATTAATGATTTTCGTTTCGTCGACCAGGTGAATTTTTGTTTCACAACTTTTCCTCTAAACAATACGATCAATTACCTAGGCATAATAGTGATTTATTATGCTGGATTTGATACTTCTCCTCACAGCTGTAGCTTCCCACTATATTCACGGATCTCTGCATGCCAGTTTCTTCTTGGACAGTATTACAGTACTTGTATCAAGTATGATAAATGCAAGTACTTATTTTAAATTACTGCTTGCATAACTACATCATAACAATCATATATATTATTTCTCAAGGGCTTTTTTTTGTCGGTACGCCATAACTTCCTTAATACTTCATTAATTTCCATAAATGAGGCATCATTTTAAAGCTTTTCTTAACCACTATACCGGAAAAATATACAAATTACTCACATTTCAGTTCTTTTTTGAAAAATTACAATTGAAAAAAAAACGGTTTTTTGAAATCCCGCCCTCGACCTATCGATCATCTATCGAGAATATCTAGATATATCGAAATGAAACCGATTTCAATTTCATGCATCTATTATCTCAATCCGCATTTAATTTCGACTTAAATTATTGATTTAAGGTATTCGACCTGCTGATCTAGGTATTTATAAAATGAACTAAATTTATCAAAACTTGAATTTATATTTACTTCCCCAAACCGCTCGCAGTCATTTGTTTTTACTTAGTCCACGACTACCAACTTACTTCGTCTCTGCTCTCTACGATAAACAAACCCGGCGATCAAATCAGATTATTCACTTTAAAGAAATCTACACAAGTTCAACTCAAAAGTAAGTACCGTATGGATTCTGACGCACTAACTACACGGTACTAACTATACGGTGTGCACTTCAATTAAGTGGGATTTGAGGAAGATACAGTGCGAATGCTTCGCACGGGTCGACTAGTATATGATATTTTCCTTCTGTATTTTTTACTCTTTCTGATATCCCGTATAGATCCTAAAACTCGTGAATGTGTAAACCTGTAATCCTCAAATAATTCATAATATAACACAATTATGCTAAAGAAATTGCAATGGCTTGAAGCTCCGATGCATATGTATATTTTTCATTCTCAGTTATCGCCGAAGAGATTCCCGCGAAAATAATCCATAAGCTAAAGTTCCTAGAATTTGTATCACTCGCTGTCATTAGAAAAACTACCGCTAACTAAATCCCACTTAGACGCAATCCATTGTTCTGGTAGTAAAAAGATACCAAGTAATGTTGATTTCAACGTGGTCCTTAAAATTTTCGAAAACCAAGTTATCCCCTTCAAAAATTCAGTTCTGATCCTTGGCTTGACTTAAACATGTAACTTTGCTTGAATACGCATGTTGTCGAAATATCAACCAGAGTCAATCAAATTATTTTTTCGGTTGAAATGTCGAAGAAGATTTCCTTCTCATGCGTTCCGAAAACAGCTCGTTTCTAATCTCATGCTTTCTAATCTCATTTTTTATTATTTTTCGCTAGTTTACCATGACTTGACCGAGAAATGGTCAAAAATTACTTGTAAAATAGACCATAATTCATATATACGTTCGTTGTATTCTTTAATTTCGTGTCTATATTTGACCAAGTTTCGTCATATTCACGACAAGTAGGTACTTCAGTTCTTTTCAACGCTGCGTAGAAAATTCTTTCTCGGCGGTTTCTTATTTTCCTTTTTTTTGGTAATCACATGTCAAAACGATACTGCCCTTGACCTCTTCAATTTCGACCTATTTCGTTTCAGCACAATGTTGGCAATTTTGAAAAATATGCATCCGCTGCCTTAATTACTGGAGTATGAAAAATTGAGCTTCTCGTAAATTTATGTTTGAGTTGTTCTCAATATCTTTAGATATATATGACACTTAGGTCATTGCACAAATGCTCTTTTGAAAGAAGAAGCAACGGTGCATAATATTGTGATGTATTCTTGTGATATACTATTGCATAACGTTTTATTTAAAAAAAAAGTTCAAACGCGTTTTTCTGTGAACTTGAACCACATCGATCTTGTTATTTTATTATATTTAGTAGATCTTATTGTTACCTAGCCATCGTTGAAGTTTTGCGATGGTTATTTTCCTTTTAAGGAAGAAATTAATTTCATGTGTCGGCATGTTTGCTTTTTACGTCGAGGTTTCGCGGCATCCTAGGCTGGGGGACGGTGGTTTGATATCGGCTTGCGATCAAACACCACTCCTGTATCTAGTATCCATGCATGTATAATTGAAATTCTCGGGGCTGATTTTGAGCTTAAAAACAAAATATTAGTTAGAACTCTCAATAATGCTGTTATGGCGATAACTCCATATCGACGAATTCCAAAATTTCCTCTTGCGATTCTGATGTTGGACCGTTCTAAACCTTGCCATTGTTAAGCTTATTTTTTACACTCAATTTATCTATGAACAAATAAATCTCAACATACCTGGTCAATTTGCTTCCATCTTTTTCAGGTCCCTCGTTAAACGTGGTTCCCAAGAGGTTTCTAAAGTTATTTTGAGGAGCTGAATAATGCTTTCCAAATATTATCCTTTCTATGAATGTGGTACTGTAGATCAATTTACCTAATTATGGTACTAAATGTGTTCCATTGACATCAGCTGGTTCATCTGACAGTAAAATATAATTTTTAGATTGTAAACATGGCCTTAAAAGCACTCTAGAATTCTTACGTGTAGGAGTATGCTTGGTGGGAGAGACTATCAGAAATAACATGAGAAATAGGCGATTCAACAGCACTACATACTTCAAGTGGGACATACTTGAAGTATGTAGTGCCTATCACATTCCCATGGATATAGTGGCTTGGCTGCCATTTCAATGAAAGAATTGATTCATATCTTGAAGTACAAAACATCGACCACGGTAAGCTTTGATTTTAAAGGTTTTTAATGCTAATTTCTCACAGTCAGCCCCTTGTCAGTAATCACTGAGAATATCATGCATGACTGTTCTACTTCGCAGAAAATCGAATTCAACACGGCTCAGGAAGAAAACAGCAAGAAATGTTCTCCTATTAGTAGTCATTTCATCAACTACAGGATTGAAATAACAATAGTTACATTTTTAGCCAATTCTTATTCAGTTTGCCTTCAAGAAATTAAAATTGCAAGTTGTACTGAATAATGCGTACGCAAACTGTGTACCTGCTTGAGATGCCTACTGGTATTCACGAATTACGGAGATCAAAATTCGTCAAATTTTGTAAGAATCACCTTTGCATTTCTATATATCTCATTCAAGTTGGTATTTATTTCTTGTAAGTTTGATAAGCAGGCCTTTTTCCCTTGATAATTATTTCACATCCCTCACACAATTTTAACACCTAAACGGAGTATTCCTCCGTTAACTGGAAATTTACTTTTAATGCCCTTATTTTGATTAGCGCTTTATCAGAAAGAGTTTTACCTTGTTTTCCTGCAAATTTCAAAAATATTTCTCGTTCAGGTAAGAACTTATAATTTTTCCTAGCGAAGGAGGGATATTTTTTTTATTTTAGCAGTACAACATGATTTTTGAAGAGAATCCAATTTATAAACTTTTAAACTCATCGTACAATGGAATAAACTCTTCCTTACACTGGAGTAAGGAGCGTGGTGGCCTAGTTCAAATCCGGGTGAATCCGAATTGGACGCCCCCGACCAAAAAAAATTCTACGAGTGCGAGGTGGCCCAGGAAAAGGAACTGAATGTGTGAATTGAACCCCCCTACCCTGAATGTGTGAATTTCACGCGCCTGTGGCTTAGTCCCGGCTGAGTTCTACCCTCAACTACCCAAACCAACCTTCGGGTTGAATCACTGAGTGAGTGAGTAAACTGGAGTGACATCGCTCTAATTTCATCTTCATTTACTTCGGACGTTATCGTATCAGTGGTCGTGAATTCGGTGTGTGAAATTTTCCACATTTTCCGAAGACTCGTGAAAAAGTAACGTTGCCCGTAAAAATTCAAATTCCCGTTACTAGTCAATGTGTAAAGGCCGTTTTACACGGTACATTTGTTTGTACAAACTCTTCCGCGAACTCTTGCATGAGGCAAAATGTATCGTGTAAAGCGGCAAATTGTATGAACGCTTGTGCGAATGTCTCAATGCCTGCACGGGAAATAGAAGCTGTTCTAATTTCGTTGAGACAAACATCTTTCATCGTGTAAAGCGGCCTTAAGAGAGATGCAGGCGTGGAAGGTTATCTGAGAGTGGGGACCCTATAGTAATTGGCGTGAGTAAAAGTTGGTGACGGACATGGGAGGATGAAGAAAGACGTACGCAGGCTGATAATTCACTGAATGTTGCTTCCTTTTCATTCTGGTATTCCCTCGACCATTTCCAGGCATCACCAGATCGCGGATGGAATGGGCGGAGAGAAATTGACGAACTCATAGTTAAAGATGTTAAATAAATCGCCAATAGCCATAATAAATATATACAGGAATAGTTATGAGTGTAAATAACATGCAGTATATAATATTCACATAAGAACGCAGGCGCCAGAACGCGCGTGCACGCACAGACCCATACTGTGCCCATACCCTCATAAAAACTATTAATTCCCCCTCCACCCAACATTACTCCCTTGGATCCGCCCCTTCTATGAGATGATGTGTCTTTGTGGGAATTTTTTTCATTGAGGCATGTTTGAAAGCCCTTTGAGTTCATTGGGAACTCTAAAAGTAAATATTTTCACACAGCTGATGAAATATAACTCGTGAGTTTACATTCAGAGTAAACTAAGGATGGAACACTCAATGCATCATGTGCGACCTATACTTTTGGCATGAAGCATCAAGTGAGTACTTCTCACACTTTTTTAATAAACTGCTAAAACTTAGGTCTGTTGATTAAAGTGAGAGGGAAGCACTTGCTTAACCCTTGATGCTGTAAGTATCAATGGTATTGAGGTATCAAGAGCACTATTCCTTGGCAGCAGTGGAATAAATCGGGTAAATCTGAGGTCATGGTTTTATGTCCTGACTTGGTGTGTCTTTCAAAGCTTAGGACTTCTTTGTTTAAGTACATATAGAGATTCATTCAAGAGAGAAATAAATGGTCACAATTTGCTTTCTAGGAATACTTGACAATTAGAGCTATTGTTGCTAGCGTTAGCACAGTTGAAACTTGAGGAACTACTTATAGGTACCTCCTGAGCTTTGTTCGTGAGGTACATGACCAAATAAACTCTATCACTATATAATGCCTGCTTTTGTGTACATATGATGTCTGATTTTGACCATCATCACTTGACGATATCACCTAGGAAATAAAACCGGTCATGCATTGAGTTAATCAAGTGAAAACTTGCATGCATAATTATTTTATTTAGTAAATATGTCTCTATGATTTTTCCATCTCAGTAACCATGCTCTCCAATGATCTCTTTCACGCCACCTGCTCGGGTGCATCTTTCAAATCCCTGCGTCTGTGGAAATGGCTTGCCACAAGACATCGCAGCGCCGTCGTCCAGCAATGAGATGGACAACATCCCCGAGTCCATGGGATTAGCAGAGGAGGAGGAGAGGAGGAGGGCGTTGGGGGAGGAAGGAAGTGGGCGGGGAAAGATGGCGGTGGTGCAGTGGTGGTGGTGTACGTGGCGTGAAGTTGACGCTAGGAGGGGCAGTCGGAGGGAGGTTGTGACAGTGGAGAACAGTGGAGAAAGTGGTGGTGGACCGAGAGGGAGTCTGTGAAGATGTCCGAGGACGTTGTGAGTGCGTCAGAGGAAGAACGCTGCCTGTTCCGTCCGTTCACGCGGGTGTCTCTTGCTACTGCCGAGGCTCGCATCGCGGAGGAATATGCCAAGAAGAAGGAGCTGGAGAAGAAAAGAGCTGAAGGAAAGGTATGTCCTATCGATTCCATTTCCATCAATCAGATTGATTCAGGGGGGGGGGGGGTATTACGGAACTTGGGGTGCTAAATAACGACTGCGTTATATAGCGACTGTCCTGGCATGAATATATCTTCTCTAGTGATTGCGGAACTCACGGTAGAAATGTTGAACACGGTCGTTATCCACATAAAGACAATGTTATGACAAATTCTTTGTTCAAGCCAGTGCAACTCTCAGAATTTGCATCGACCAATGAAATGCTCGATGGTCCTGTGTGGAATAGTGGACGCAGTGGACCAATGCATGGGACGTCATATCCATAGGCCATGTCCTTGAATTCTTGAATCTATATTCAAGGCCTGTGGTCATATCAACGAAAAAAAACACAACAAACCAGTGAAAACAAACACGACTAAACAAATGAGTATCGTGTAGCTCAGGAATGTAAATAAATATTCTTGATTTTAATGATGGAGGCTGATTACGTTTTCCAGTCATTATTTCCTGAAATAAGTAATGAATTAATTTTATTATTAAGTATTTGCTACTTTCGTGAGTTACGCTGGTGGAAGTATAGAGTGAGAAAACCGTTCCTGGTATATGCTCCGTGCAGTGGAAAAATAAAGAGAATCTTTCGACTAATGTGCAGAAAAAGTGACACACAATGTGCAGAAGATTTGCTTTTAAAACGGTGTGAAGTGTTTACGAGACTGATAAATTAATGTGAATTTCATTGAAAATCGTGTGCGAAAACGATCGAAGAGTGTCTAAAAGTTCATAAGGTGCTGCTTGCAAAAGTGTCTTTTGATCGTCACCTTACGGAAATTAGTGAAAAGAGCATATCAAGCGTTTAGGAAGTATGCACCCACAGTTTTTATACTTATTGCACGTTTAATTCTCTCGTTGAAGAGTTTACATTTTAGGAAATTGGGTCTGAAAATGACGCGTATTTGAAATGAGGAACTATAAACGCACATTTTGCAGGGGTGACAGCTGTGACACTATAGTGAGCGGCAGGGATAATTAAATTATAAAAGACGATGAAATATGTGTCTGTTTCTGCCTATTCGTATAACCAAAGGGGCGACAGAGGCATAACCCCATTGCGCATTGGTTTCTGTATATCAGCGCCACGACCCCGGCATCGATACGGGGTCGTTCGTCTGCGGCGAGGTTTAAATCGTGATACTAGCGCGGGGTTTGAATCGCTAGTGATTCAACCCGAAGGTTGGTTTGGATAGTTGAGCGTAGAGCTCACCCCGGACTAAGCCACAGGCGTGTGAATTTCACACATTCAGGGGCCAGTTCCTTTCCATGGGCCACTGAGGGGATTTTTTTTTTGTACGGGGGCGTCCAAAGATTTCACCCGGATTTAAACCCGGGACCCTTCGATCAGTAGCCAAGCGCTCTACCCAATAGGCCACCACGCTCCCCTATTCAATGGATTATAAACCAATATTTGAAATTAAGCCTTGAAAAATGCAATTTTAATGAGTACTGCAGGAAAATGAAAAAAGTGTCATTCACTCGTACTAACTCGTTATTTTCTTTATCGCGCCAAGCCATGTTTATCGTCTGTCCAATATTTATCCACGTCACGTCTATGTGCACAATCTCCCTTCGCTCACGGCGATATTTTTTCAACGGTCGTAAATAATTATGAAGCCAAAGAATAATATTGTCTCTTTCAACAAGCATGCTTTGTCCTCCCCTGCGTTTGTGTACGAAGCCTATGTCAACAAGAAGACGGTATAACGTAGTCCTCTTGAAATAAGGAAGATCCTTTTGTATATCTACGCAGTTAAGAATGCTTTTTAGAGTTGGAGGAAAAATTTTCATGAATGATTCATGAACTTTCCTGCGAAGTCCCGATCTTACGAAATCATCATACATTACTGATCTCGCATTCTTATGCGGTTGTTTATTTTTTTTCGTTTTCCAAGGAGTAACCAATGCACCGTGGGATGCTTCCTTTCTTACTCTGTAGATAGTAAACTGTGAGCACCCAGTGTATTTCGAAGTATCTTTGCAGGCTTCAGCGACATTGAGCGATTGGTTGAAATATTTGAACACATTATAAACACCATCTCTCTGTCACGGCTTCTCAACTTCTTCCCTTTGCTCCTCCTCTTAGTTTCGGACATGGCAATAACACACTGTTGAAAACAAATTGATCTGGAAGATACTCCACAGTGCTGTTGAACTATTCTGCACACCACTTGTTCACGCACAGATATCTGTTGAGAAACTAAACACCCTTGCCCTTTCTTTCCCCGGTCCCTTACACCGAAGGGTCGCTTCTCATGCAAGATGTTTTATGGCACCTTCTTAACGAAACTTCTTGAAATACCCAATATGCATTCAGACAAAGGCCACTGGATAAGAATATCACTCGTACGAATACATTCGTATTTTCTGCCGAAATACACGTAAGACATTTACCTCTTCTTTCTTGGCTGTCAATAAGTTTTGCTGAATGCTTCAGTGTTTATATATTTTTATCAGTCAAGTTCTTGAAGCTAGTATGGTTTTAATTAAATATATTACTACTGAATTTAATAAATGCCATACAAAAAACGATATGTTTCTTAGCAAAGAGGCAAGAGTATTCAAAGTATCAAGCTCATTCTCCGACTGAGAATCTACCTTCCGCGCGATAGGTTAGCTGGCAGGACAGAGCAAGCCTTGTAATTGAGATAGAATTACGATTATTTCACCAAAAACAAATATAAAGTTTTATATAAATTTCATACGCTGCATATATGAATCTATATCGGGAGGTACGAACGTTAGCAGGCGAACGATTTTTACCTTGCAAAATTCAAACGTTTTTGTCCAAAAGATATTTAAATGAATACAACAATGTTGAACATCAGTTAAAAACAAATTAAAGCTAACCATTATGGAGGGAAACGTATGAAAAACTTTTTGTATAGATTTTAACTTACTACTGTTAACCGTTTGTCTGCAACTGGGTGTGGAAGATGAAATCAGATGCGCTCCGTCACTGAACGGAAATTCAAGGAAATATTTTGTATACAATTTATTTTAAGCTAAATCGATTAATTATTGCCACCTTTAAATGAAGCATCTTTTTCTGCTTCAGAACATGTCTTTTTTTATTGTATAGCATCACATTAATTTTCCTGCTGCCATTGACAACGTCGCACCTCCGGATAGCTTTGAAACTCGGAAATATTTATAAAAACATTTCGCAACTTACCTAATTGTAAACGCGTACGTCCTGTCTTATTATTCTACACATAGCCTTTGATTGTTATATCTATATATATACTTCACGAGTCCTCAGAATTGAACCGTCATCAGAATTACTCACGAGTCTCAGCAATGCACTTGATTTGAAACTCGGAAATATTTTCAGAGCACATCGCAACTTTCCAAAGTGTGAACACTTGTTTCTTTTAATTGTATTCTTCACTTAGCCTTTGATAATTATTTTATACCTCGCGAGTCCGCAGAATTAAACCCCTGTGCAAACGTGCCATGTTGGTCGTTATCTTCATAAGACCCCCTCTTGAGCTGACGTTATTGAGGGTCGTTATAACGAAGACTTTTCACTCCATATCGACGGCCTTATGAGCAGGAGCGCAGAGGTGGAGCGGAACGAATTTTAAAGCCGAGTTAACATTAATCTGGAACGGGTGCGGAATGCGGAAATGCATCTGCTTAATCACACTCCGCCTTTCCGGAACTTCCTAGCTTGTGAATGGCTAGATGCATTTCCGCATTTCGCACCCGTTCCGAATCCATGTGAACTCGGCTTTATTGTTGCTCCGCCGTGCTCCGGTCGCGACCGGAGCGGAGCGGAGCTGACGGAGCATTGGCGGAGCGGTCCGTGGAGCGGGACCTCGGAGCGGGACGTAGGGGAGCGATTTTCCAAGTATTTGCTCCGCTCCGGGAGTTTCCTCACCGAAGTAAAATTTGCTCAGCGTATCCCTCAGCTAATCGGAGTTCCCATTTCTCCTTTCCCTGGCTTAGAATTTATCGCATAGAAACATTTTGGAGGTAAACTCGCATGTGAGCTCGCAATACGAATTTGAATACCAATTTACCTCATTATATTTATGATCGGTTTGTCGTATCTTATTTTAAAAGTAAATACTGGAATCTGAACACGGAAGATCACACACGGAGGGAGCATGAAAATGCATTTAGATAACTATAATCAGTATAACCACAACCTATAACGAAAACATTAAGGTGAATAAAAATTTACTGATGTATTACTGTCCACTTTATTTTTTAACTACAACACGCGTTTTGGCGTATTACATCGCCTTCATTAAGTATAATTCAGGGTTGCTGCAGACCTGGAAAACCGGGAGAACCTTGAAAAGTCAGGGAAATTGAAAATGGCTCTGGAAAACCTGGAATAGTCAGGGAAAATGAAAACTTACCTGTAAATTTGCTTTCCCAAGTCAAAATCTGTTTGTTTTCAACAAATGATCAGTACCATTTTAGGCACTTTTTTGTGTGTGTTGGCTCAGTGCTTTCATTACCTTGCGTAAACGAGGAAATGGAACTCTTATTTGGTCTCTATCAATTCATTATATGCACCTAAAATTAAATTTCAGGTCTTATTTTGAACAATCCTGTTGAGCATGATGGGATATTTGTTTGTCCTCAGATTGTGTTTGTACAGGTAATGGTCCTTGCTAGCCACACCCAAGTCATAATAACCTCCAGCATGAATCAGTAAAATCAAAAGGAATGAGTAACAGAAGATTTGGTACATTGAGTGCCCTTATTTCCCTTTTTGTGGGAGTATTAGGTCACAAATTTCTGAGAAAATATGATTTTACCTTCGAAAGCCTTACTTCACACTCACTCACTCAGTTATTCAACCCGAAGGTTGGTTTGGATATTTGAGGGTAGAGCTCACCCCGGACTAAGACACAGGCGTGTGAATTTCACACCTTCAGGGTAAGGGGGCCAGTTCCTTTCCCTGGGCCACCTCGCACTCCGAGGATTTTTTTTTGTTCGGGGGCGACCAAAGTCTTCACTCGTATTTGAACCCGGGACCCTTCGATCATTAGTCAAGCACTCTACCCACTAGGCCACCACGCTGCCTAATTCACACAGTGAAGACATTTTATCATTGGGAGGTCAAGGTACACAGGAGATGCAGGAATTGTTAGCGATTAAAATGGAATGGAATTTGTTACTTCCTGAAAAAGTTAAAATGAACACAGGTAGTTGGACTGAAGTAGTTTTTGTATATGCCTCAGAATATGTTTCATTCTTTGTGAAATATCTATTCTGAATGTGCTCTTGTATGCAATTACCTACTTCCTGTTAAATCACACTAGTGCCTTTGTCATCATCATCATTGCTAGTCGTCAACCCTATGGTTGGTTTGACACGGCTTTCCACTCTATGCTCCTATGAGCTAGCCTCTTCACTTCTAAGTTACAAGTCATGCTTCTTTGTTTCCTCATCATTCATTATTTGCTCCATGTATCTCAGCCAAGGTCTTACACTGCTTCTGACTGTCTTCATTAGACACTTGTATCTTAAAATATGCCGAATTAGGTTTTCCCTCCTTTTCTTTTGAATTCTTATGAGATTGCAATCATCTCCTTCTCTTTTCAGTGTCTCTTTAAAAATTTATCGATCAATCCACTTGCAATTCCAATTGCATATCCTTCCATCCTGACTGCTTTTTGGTCGGCGCCTAGCGGTCAGGGGAACGTCCCGATTTATGCTGGGACGAGTGCTGCATACCTGGTGTGGAATCACCCCGTGCCACACACCCTAGTGGTGGCTTGCACGGTACTTCGTAGATGTAGGTGCATAGATTCCTTGGAAATGGTTTTTTTTAATAACTGCTATTAAGTTATTTGAAATTCTTAAGGCCTGGTTACACGGTACATGAGAATGTACAAGTTTCTGTACATTTTTCTGAATGGTTTCATGTACAGATTCTTGTACATTCTCATGTACAAGATCAAGGAATAGGTGGATACACGGTACATTTTTTCGGACAGATTTTCGTACATTTTTAGATGCGCATTATGCGTTTTCGTTTGTTTTTCCTCATTTTAAACCGTAGGCGCGTCATTTAAACCAATTTTGTTGCCATGGATACGACACATTTACTTGTCAATTGGCTTGTGAAAATGTGAATGTGTCATTTCCGTCGTCTGCCACCAGGTGTCTCTGTAATGAGGTCAACTTGTACGATTGTCTGAATGGAATTAGAACCGGTTCTATTTTCTGTTCAGACATTCATACAATCGTACATTTTCGCGTGGTTACACGGTGCATTTTCGCGTTCATTCTGACATTCAGACATTTTTACATTTTCTTGTACATTCTAATGTACCGTTTATCCAGGCCTTTAGAGCTGTTTTCCTCATTCATTCTATTGTCCTAATCTGTACCACGAAGAACACATCTACATCTACATCTACAAAATACCCTGCAAGCCACCTCAGGGGTGTGTGGCAGGGGGTGAGTAATCACCAACATGTATTACACTATACCCTAAAGTTAGTGTAACTACGACTAATTATGCATTAGCATAAATCGCTAATGCTTGTCACGAGGCGAAGCCTCACAAGCATGCACCACTACACTACAGATGTCATCAAAATGGAGAGTGACCTCAATATACATGCATTCTACAACTACACAGATGGACAGGGACACAAGACCCATGTAGAAAACATGCTAGGCGTGCTGTTAGTATGTGCTAGGTAAAAGATAAGGATTCAAGTATTAGGAGTACTACTACTACTAAGAGCTACACTACCTAACGACAAACCTAGATAAAAGTCTCATGGCAGCTATTATGGTCCCTTATCGTTCGTGGGAAAAATGACATCTTAAATCTATCCGTTCTGCAGTCTAGTTCCCTAATTTTACTCTCATGATCTGATCTACCGTAGTATGTCGGATTTCGTAAAATATTGTCAACGTCGTCAGAGAATAGACCGGTTTGGAACTTACATAATAGATTTAGTCTAAATTTTAATCGACGGTCTGAAAGATTTTCCCATCCCAGTTGCTGCAAAAGGTCAGTAACACTAACGAGATTATCATAACGGCCTTTAACATATCTTGCCGATCTTCGCTGCACGCGTTCTAACTCAGTTTCCAAGCCTATCTCATAAGGATCCCAAATACTGGCGGCATATTCTAAGTGGGGTCTAACGAGGGAGAAGTAGCTGATTTCCCTAACTTTATCGTCGCACTTGCCAAGTACTCTTTTAACAAATCCCAATTTACGATTAGCTTGACCGGTAATTTCTCGAATATGTTTACTCAACGATAGATCATTAGTCAGTTTAACTCCGAGGTACTTAACGGATTCTACGGTCTCTAACTTTATGTTGTTTATGCAATAGCTGTTACAAGTAGCGTTTTTCCGTTTCCAAAAATTCACAACAACGCATTTTTTCAGGTTTAATTCTAGCTGCCACGCATCGCACCACTCTTGTATTGCCTCGAGGTCCTTAGTTAGCGCTTCCTTGTCATTAAAGCTACGAATTTCTCTATACATCACTGCGTCGTCAGCAAATAATCTAAGCTTACTGTCAACTTTATCACCGATGTCGTTTATGTACAAAAGGAACAGAAGCGGGCCTATGACACTTCCCTGTGGGACACCTGATGTGACTTTTACTTCATTAGAGATAGCGCCATCTAATACAACCCTTTGCACGCGATTACTTAAGAATTCTCTAATCCAGGAAATTACGTCGTCGTCTAAACCGTAGGATTTTAATTTCATGAATAGCTTACTGTGGGAAACTTTATCAAATGCCTTTTTAAAGTCAAGAAAAATTGCATCAACTGGAGCGTTATGTTCACCCGAGACTAAAATATCGTGAGCAAAAAGTGCTAATTGAGTTTCGCAAGATCTTCCCATTCTGAATCCGTGTTGTGTTTTTGTTAACAAGTTTTCTATATCGAGGTGTCTCATAAGTGAACTAACAATTATATGTTCAAGGACTTTGCAAGAGATAGATGTGAGAGATATCGGTCTGTAGTTCGATGGCTGTTCCTTATCACCGCTTTTGAAAATGGGAGTGACATTTGCAATTTTCCAGTCCATGGGTACTTTGTGTTCGCTGATGGATTTACTAAATATATTCTGCAAGTAGGGTGCTATTTCACAAGCTAATTCTCTATACACGCGGGCAGGAATTTCTTCAGGACCTGGGGATTTATTTGGACTTAAAGATTTTAGCAAGTTTTCTATTCCTTGAGTGCAAATATCGATAGGCGGCATCTTTTGCTGGAAGTGATCATTTAACTTTACGGATGTAATCTGCGATGACTTGGTGAACACACTTTGAAAGTAGGAATTTAATAAGTTGGCCTTGTCCGAGCTGCTTGTTAATAATTCGCCATTTTCGTTTCGTAGTGGAATAACTGTTGATCTATTGCCTTGAACTTCCCTTACGTATGACCAAAATGACTTTGGATTGTCCTGTAATTGTTCTCCTAATGTTTTTCTTTTAAAATCCATGAATGCATTCCGAAAGGCTTCCTTTGTAGTGGCTCTAGACAATTTGTATTTTTCAAATATTAAATTTTGATCACTAAGGGACAAATCTCTACGGAGTTTTTTCATCTTGGCGTGGCATACTCTCTGACGTCTTAACGATTTTCTCACTTCTGCATTGTACCATCTTGGTTCGCTGCCCTCTTTTTTTACTTTACTTGGAATGTATTTTCTGATCCCTGAATGTACGATCGAAAGAAAAGCTTTCCAACTACCCTCCGTGTCTAACTTTAAGCTTGATTCCTGGAATTCGGGAAGAGAATTTTTTAGATGACTCGTAAACGCATTGAAATCGGCTTTTTTAAAAATGTAGAATTTTCTTCTTTGTTTAAAACTTTTAATGATACTCAAGGAGAACTTTGCGGTAACTACTATATGGTCACTAATGCCCTCAACAGTGTTTACCTTAATTACTTGTTGCGGTATATTTGTTGCCAATAAATCAAGAATGTTGTCCCCTCTGTTAGGCGTCGTAGCTATCTGATGTAGGGCATTTGATGAAAACGTGTGCAGCAGGGACTCGCATATATCTTTGTCTCTTCCTCCTGATATGTAACTGTAGGTCCTCCAATCTATAGAGGGCGTATTGAAATCTCCACCTATGATTAAATTTCTTTCGGTGTTCCTGGATGTATGCAGTGTGCACATGTCCTGGATGTATGCAGTGTCACATGCAGTGAAGTGAGTGTTGCTCTACTGACCACTATGGTGTCCACATTCACTCATGTGTGGAAACGTCGCTACCCTTTTTTTCTGCTCATTCCGCATGACTCCAGTTGTGTGTGATGAGTATAGATGATTATTTTTCCACTCCCCTGGAGGCTGACCTGCCATTCGTCACCTGGTGGACACCCGTAACCCTTTCGCTGCTGTGGGCGTGTTAACGCACCCGCTGCCGACGTGTCCACCATGCCTTGGGCGCGTTAACGTGCCCTGAGGATTTCGTGCCCACCGTGCGAAAGACGAGTATAGGTACGTTCTCGGTGAGCTTTCGCTTCGCTGCGTTGTTTTGAGAAGTGTGTTGTGCCGCCGATTGCTCTGATGAACTGTAGTGGGTTCTACATGATTCTTAGAATTTCCCTTGACTATCACAGGACGGTCGCTCGTATTTATTGGCCTTTCTTTTGTCCGCTTTCTTTTTAATGCTGAGCTTTGAGATTTCCCTCTCTCAGGACGAAGGCCTTGGGTTTTCCCCTTCTTGTCCTAAGCAAATAATGGGTCCATAATTGTCCCTTATCTTTGCGAGTGTGCTTCTGGAGAATCGTTTTACCCACAGCTGCTAGATTTATTGGCCCTGTGGCTTTCTTTAACTGGATAATTCCGTAATTTTTTTCTCGATGCGTATTTATACTTGATGCTTCAGTCTTCTACTATCCTTGCCATTGTGGGTTTGACTTTCTGCGTTTCCTCTTCTTAATATTTTGACCCATCGCATACTGTTTGGACTGTGTCTTCGGAAATAATACCAATGTGCATTTTATTGATAATATCTGTGGGCTCTCCTGTACTTCTCTTACGGTATAGACCCCTGCTTTGTTTGGGGCATTCATCTGTGGACTTTTTAACGACCTCTGCTTTCGATTGCTGTTAAGGCGTTCTTTGGATTACCTGAACATTGCTTTCTTCGTTTATTTTCCTGCGCGTCATCTTGGACATTTCTCACGGCATTTTGAGATTCTTTTATTGTTTTTACATTGACCAATGCTTTATTTTGGACTATTTTCGTGGCATCCTTTTAACTTAAGCTTTATTTCGAGCTGGGATTATCGTTGGCTTATTTTCCGCATTCCCTTTTGAGATCTTCATTGATTCTGTGCGAAAATATATACAAAAGATATCTGACCTTCAAGAAGAGCTTTACAACGGAAATATTTAAAAAATTCTGGAGGCAAGTGAGAGCAGGAATTAATTTTTAGATAATTTTTCCGTAGATTACTCTGAGGAAGAAGAGGAAGGCGCTTCAAGAGCTAAATCTTCCCAACCATCTAAATCAGGCATGAAAGCTTCTGCTAAAGAAAAATAATTGCCGGCCCCGGTGGCGGAGGGGTAAAGTCCTTGCCTGCTAATCCGAGGGTCGCGGGTTCGAGTCCCGCTTGGGCCGGTTTTTCGCATGCCCAGGAAGTGGGTGTTTCTGTCAAGTTCTGATGGCTCGGCGCGTGAGAAACCTGAAGACAAGCCAATGGCTTAACGGGATCGCAGGGGCATACGGACCTCCGGAATCGTCGGAGAGCAAAAAAGAAAAAAATATCCTGAGCTCACCTTCGGAATCTGAAGATAGCGCAGACGAAGACGATTTTCCACCACCTTTGGAGAAGAAATTCCCGGAATTCGCATGGCACTCTACGGATTTGAATCTGGAAATTCATGGATTCGATCCCCAAGGCGATTGTTAGCAATGATTCTGCAATACCAGATTTTTTCCATTGCTTTTTTTCAGTGGATCTCATTATGTTCATCGTGAACGCGAAACCAATAATAATTACAAATAAACCAGCAAGTGAGTTCCGAAGAGTAAACATTCACGGATCAAAAGTTGGAAAGATACTGACGATGAAGAGATTTTTTTGTAGTTATTGCAGTTACTTTACTGTTACTTTACTATTCATTACAGTTACGTTACTGATGCCAAGGATGAAGAATTTATCCTACAATGAGTACTCACTCATCAGAACACAAACGTTTGGTGAAATGTCACGGGATACATACCGTAATCTGCTTCGCCAGTTGCATTTCTGCGACGATGGTGACGAATGTGATGAATGAAAATGATCACTTGGGAATAATTAGCATCATAGTCGACACTCTATGGAGCCCTTTGAAGCCCTTCAGAGATTCCTTTACCCCTTTCGAAAACCTTTGCATAGACGAGAGTCACCTGTTGTTTAATAGACGTTTTCGATTCGAACGGGAAGGGCGCGAAAATCTCAAGTGCGTTCCGCGAAACTATTCAGCACGAGAGGAAAAAAACACCCGGGAGTAAAGCCCGTTATACACGGTGCACGTAATTGCACAATCTGATGTACGACCGTACGAACTTGCATTTCAAAATTGCATCTTGTAAATCCGTGAATTGCAAGAACGCACGCGGGAATGCATGACCGCGAGAAGGCAAAATGGCCCCTGCTCTAATTCGAAAATGATTGCACGCCCGATTGAGAAAAACATGCAGTGTGAAGTTGTGCAATTTCGTGGCTCGTGTAAAACGGCCTTAATACAGCTCGCAGGAGCGGCTCTGCTGTCGAGTGTGCCGCAGCGAAAGGGTTAAGCGTAGCCCCGAGTGTGACTTCATCCTGCTGTGAATGTCGTGTACGAAATAGAATTTGGTATTATACAGTCGCATTGCAATTGTGATACATGGACACTTAACCAGTGGCGGATACGTATGGGGGGCGCGCGCCCCCCCCTTGCGGGACCGCCCGCGCCGGCCCCGCCAGTCAGCCCGCACACTATTCGTTCGTGTCTTTTGTCAGTCGACTCTGAGTCGAGTTATCGAGTAGTTGTACTTTCTTATGTAGCACGCGAGCGCGTCCACGTCATCGTATTTTATATGTTTCTGTCTGACACATAGATATAGCTAACCTACGAGAAAAGTCGCGACCATTCTAGTGATCTCGATACGTTATTCTGTCTGGCATTTGTTCCTGAAAAGTCGCGAATACTCTACTGTTTGTATTTGTTCACACTCCTTAAAAGTCTGGAAGCGAACATTCTGGCATCGAATGTTCTCGAAACAACCGAGCTACATATATAAGGGAAGCAGAGTCGCTGCCAGGCGGTCAGTTTGAAAGCTACAATCGTCGCGATAACTTGCACCCCCCCCCCTTGAGTTTTTTCTGTATCCGCCACTGCACTCTTAACTGACATTGAATTAAACTCTCAAGCATGACTTAAATAGCAAATATTTTATCTATTCATTGTATATACATACATTGTTCCTTAATGTCGAAGATTTCGTGCATTTGTTAACTGGAATATTTTTAATACCCTAGTGGCTCTTTGATATTATTCCAATAACTTTTTTCTTCTTATTTTTTATTCAATAAACTACCGAGTGAAAAGCTGCTATCCTTGAAGTAGAAAATATGAGTATAAAAAACTGCTGACTTAGTGAAATAATCACTTATTTCTAGCACATGGTTCAGAAACTTGATTATTCTGTACCTTATTGTTAGCGAAAAAACATTTTGTAGATATTCCTGAAATCTGAACGCCTTGGAAAAATATTTTCTTACAATACTAAATATGCGGCTTCTATTATTTAAGAAAATTTCAAGCGTCGTACGGAAGTAAACATTAGTAAAACTAACGGCCCTCGAAAAGGAATCTATTTGAAGTAAAATACGTGAATGCACATGAGGAAAAATCCTCCTGTATCACGTAAGCCCAAGCATTCGCTAGTGGCACAGCAGCCGATACGATTGAAATTTGTCCCCCGGCCGCGCAGACTTCAAAATACGATCTAGTACTAAATGTTGAGGGACATCATAAATGAAGCATTTCTGCATAATCTTCACATCAACTGTTCATTTTTTACCTAAAAATTACATGAATTTCCATTAATAAACATCAACTTTAACGATTTACAATTACACAACATTTTTCGTGAGTTTATGTAGTCATTAGAATACTACAACTGCCATGATTTTTATATCATGAGTGTAAATACAGAAGAGGTGCATTTATTGACGAATATCTTTTTTATCTCGCATTCAAGTTTCGGTCTCATCAAGAGAGAACATGCAGAAATATGCTCTTCTTGAACTGTCGCCACTTCTGCTATTGGTATAGGTATGCAGGGGGTCGAGGTGTAGCGCAAGTGGTCATAACCCATTGATTATATTTGGATTTAAAAAAATATTCAAAACCCACCTATTTTTTATGTATTTCACTTTAATGCACATTGTTATCACTATATGGTGTTCATGCGTTAATATGTTTTCTCTTATTCCTGCTCTTTCTTTAATATACCCACTTACGATAGAATGGCTATTGTAACCTGAAAAAAATCAAAGTTTTGGCCTGGAAAAGCTGAAAAAGTACTTGAATTTAATAATTTCTGGTCTCTAGCAACCCTGATTCTGTATCTTAGCGGAAAAGCATTTTGTAGATATTGCTGAAATATGAACGAGACCGAAAACAATTTTTTTACGATACTATAGTATAGGATTTGTCCTTGGCAGGGATTATTGTGTTATTTAAAAGTATCTTAAATTGATAGTGTGGTTGTATACGTCCAAGTGAATGAGTGATTATTTTTTGTCTACTTATGCAATGTATGTTGTTTCATTATGCTTCATTCAGTAAATTTTACCATCTCAAAAGTTATCTTTTCATTTACTCGACTTGAAGATGAAAGAGGAAAAAGTATATTTAAAAATTAAAAAGAATATAATTGGCAAAAAATATATAGTATGTAAGCATGATGGCGGATGTTTACGTAAAATACTTCCGTGTTGCTTACTTAATGATGAGGACATGTGGCCATGATTTTTACCAGCTGCTTCTTTGAAGGTTACGTAAATAAATCGTAATGTAAACCGTTTACGAGGCATTTACGTACATTTCAAATGCATTTTAAGGTGCAATGTATTCGTGTGCTGACTGGGTAAATATGCGGCTTCTATAATTTAAGAAACTTTCAAGCGCTGTGCGGAAGTAAACATTAGTACAACTAATGGCCTTCGAAAAGATAGGTGAATCAACACGAGGAAAAATCCTCCTGTCCAAGCATGCACCAGTGGTACAGTGGTGGATACGATTGGAGGTTGTCCCCTGGTCGCGCAGACTTTGAAATATGATCAAGTACTCAATATCAATGGACATCATAAATGAAGCATTTCTGCATATTATTCACATATCTACCGTTCAATTTATATATAAAAATTAGGTTAAATTCCGTTCAGGAACATAAACTCTAACGATTTATATGTACACAACGGTTTTGGTTAGTTCATGATAGTCATTAGGAAACCACAACTGTGATGAATTTAAATTATAGACGTAAATACAGAGGAGATGATTTTATTGAAGAATATCTTTTTTATCCCGTCTTCAAGTTTCGGTCTCAGCTAGAGAGAACCAGCCGAGCAAGCAAAAATACTTGCACCTTGAATTGTTCTTCCTTCTTCTATAGCCACTTCAGCTATAAGTAGGTGTGCAGAAGGGCGAGGGGTAGCGCTAGTGGCCATTGGTTAGATTTGGATTTATGTTAGATTGAATTCTTGAATTTTCTTTAAAATTCCCACTTATTTTATTTTAATGAATATTTTCAATGGATATTTTAACCTGGAAAAATTAAAATTTTGGCCGGGTAATCCTGGAAAAGTACAGGAATTTCATAATTTTTGGTCTGTAGCAACTCTGATCATGTCTATCATCACATCTTGCCAGGTATGGTTTACTTCACTCGAAAATATTAGGTAACTAAAATCTCATTAGAAGTTCTCTACCCCGAAATTATCATGTGTAATAATTAACAAATTCGTGAGTTTCAATGAGCTTGGGGTCAAATAAAAACTAATAATTTAACTTTTTTCAACTTCTTTTCCACGATTTTCTCACAGTCCATCAAAAAAATGTTTTTAGGGGATTATTTTGTTTAGCAATAAACTTCGGTGATTATCTTCGTATTTCATCCCCGAAAGCGTGTTTTGCCTTTGAAATTCCGTAAAGATGGTTTCGAATTAAAATAGGTACATACCTACCGCTTTAAGTAATATGATAGCTACAGGTTTTCTATATTCTATATGGTATTGCCGCAAAAAATTAGCTTCGCAAAACGTTCGATGCGTCGCATATTGTATGCTCTAATATTGAACACTGCATGACATTGGCGCCCATGCAATATTTTCCATGCAATATGCAATAATTTCTCGCAAGGCATAGATTTAAGAAGTGGGGGATCCGAGGAGCCCTCTCCCGAAAAGTTTAGTAAAAGTGAGGCATCAGGAGTACATTTTTGGAACATCTTAGGTGAATGATAATTTTCTAAATTTGTGACTAAAATATTAGTTTCAACCTGCAAAAATAATAAACAAATAAAATTTTCCCTTCCCTTTTTTATTTTTCCTGGGAAGCTAAGGGGTGGGGGTGAAGGGACCGCGGCCCCCCTTGCGCCCATGATGCATGATATAATATTACATTGCGAATAATACAGCATATCGCTTGGTATCTCGTGTTTTCTCATATCGAAAATTATTATCGCTTATCGAGTTACAAAATATTATATATCTTAATGCCGATTATCTCATTTTATCACTTAACATCTCGTTGAATCACGTTATATCGCGTATTATCGTGTTGTTACGCGAAATATTGCATGTTGAATAGGCAGTGTCGCATATGACATAATGCAATACCGGATCTCGTATGATACAGCAATTAGACAAGCATAATATAACATCAATTGTTTTATCTAATATACCTACCTATTCATATATCGAATACTGCACCAACGTGGGCGATATAAATCAATTTCCAATTTCATATCGCATTGGCTAAAACTTTTAATACCAAAACATGAGATAAATAGCTAATTGTATTCTATAATAACAAAATATTACACACAATAATATAGATCTATAGCACATGATACAGTATAGTAATGCATGTTAGGGCAAGTCATGATACATAGTAGGTACCACTTTCAATGTGTGGCTTATGGCATGATGTACTCATATCGAATATCTGATTATTTTATCACATATTACGCAAAATATTAAGAATTATATGGCATATAGCATTAATTTATATCGGAGAATGACATTGTTAGTTACCCTGTTAAGTACATATATAAAATTATTTAGCTTAACATTTTTCTCGCAATTGGAATTTCGTGTTGTAAAACCTAATTAAAGTCATCGATGACACTCAACTTAGTCCATATCGATATATACCCACTTCCATCATGGTATCGTGATAGCAATTTTGCGTCACAAAATATATTATACTGCTCAAAGCCCTAAAGCAAATAGAGAATGTCACTGTTAGCTACCCTGCTATATCAAATTATATAGCTTATAGCGCATTTACACATTCGCGCTCGTGATTCGCCTCGTCACTCGCCGACATTCGCGAGTGGCATTCGTGCGTTCGTCCCCACAACGCGAATGACCGATTACACACGCGCCGAGTGTTCGCCTCGTCCCCACAAGTCTTTGACTCGTCCCCAAAGACCGCTTCCAGCGCGAGCGCTACGAGCGGCGAGGCGAGCGACGAGGCGAATGACGAGTGAACTGACTACACATTCGCCTCGCCACTCGCCTCGCGATTCGCACGAGTAACATATTTTTCTCGCAATTGGAATGTCGTGTTGTAAAACCTTATAATTAAAGTCATCGATGACACCCAACTTTGTCCATATCGATGTATATCCACTTCCACCATCGTATCGTGATAGCAATTTTGCGTCACAAAATATGCGATTCAGCCCATATTGTATGATATGGCCGTATGCCATTGTCGTCGCTCCACTCCGGAGCGGAGCGCCTACACTCGGATCCCTTGGGTCGCTCTGCTCCGACATGGCATTGGTATTGGAGCGGAGCGATGGCGCCAGGGAATATGATTCTATTCCGTGCTAGCGGGCTCCGGGTTCCTGTGATATGAGTTCCGTCGGTTCCGCTCTAGTCGGCATGATCATTGGGGGTAGCTATAATAAAGACCATGAAAACTTTCATCTCATAACGCCGTCGTCATGACTTCCGTGATAACCCCCCAGGGTCCGCACGTGCCATCAACTTGGAATCTCAGTCCAAAATTAATTTGATTCTTAGTAAATAATCCTTGATTGTATTTCTTGAAAAGTTGGACATCAATGAATAATGTCTACCTTACCATCAAGCCAGTGTCACAGTCGAAATTAATTGTAAGTTTAGCAGTGGCGGATATAGGTTATAATTTCGGGGGGGCCAAGACCGGCTAGCTACTAAAAAAGTAGGTGTATTTCAAGAAGAAGTCACGTTTAAAATTTTTCTTCTTAAAAACGCGCTGTGTTATGGGCACAAAATTTTATAAACTGATAGATATTGTTTTTTATGTTTGTAATAAATCATAGATTTTTTTCTCCGGAGCGGGACGTCGCACAGTGGGGCCAAATCTATAAAAGGTGGCCATAATTAGAAAAAAAAAATTTCGGGGTTATGATTTCTTATTACAAGGTTGGCAAGACACTTATTTGAGCCGCTGAGAAATAAGTTCGAAACGCAAGTAAGTATGCAACTGTTCGTAAAAATCACTGGCAAAGTGAAAGGTGCGCTGCTGGGATGCATAGCCTCCCTCTCGCTTCGAAATATCCTCATCTTCAAGACTCCTCTACATCTACCCAATTGGCTCAATTTTAAATTTACAAAGTAGAATCGACGCAGCAATTTAAATAGATTTGAAATGTTGTTTTACCATTCCATCGAAAAAACATTAAAATTATTGTTAACGTAAATATTAACCAATAAATTGCACATCTTTTATTCAAAAACAAAAATACGAACATCATTAAGTTATATAGCAGGGCTCAGCAGTGCTTTTGTATACATATATTATTGTAGCCACAACTCTCTGCTATTAAAACAAAAAAAAATTAACCGCCCCAACCCGCCCCTTCGTGAGTTATTGGAGAAATACGTAAGTAACCTCTAACCGCATGGAAGCCGAAGCGCGCAGCTCGTTGACACGTTGCATGCAGCAGGCATGGCACTTACTTTGTAATCAGCGTAACAAAATGAGTTCTTTCGCAAAACATTGGCGCAAGAAAGACTCAAGACAAAGTATTCAGTACGATGACCCTTCGTGCGAGTGGTAATACAGATGCTGCTGTCGTCTTGAAGCAAATGACCACAACGACGCCAACCAGAGCGCGAAAGTACCGCGATGGCTTGAATCATGTATCAGAAAGCACTTTGACTGCGGAGTATGCATTGGCTGTAATGGTGATGCTTAGTCAATCTAAATCCGAGTATCAAATAATGCGCAATGTCTCAGTGGCAAATAACTGCAGATTATACCCCTCTTATAAAAAAGTGGCCGAGGCAAAACGAGCGTGTTACCCGAGCGTTCTTTTAATGACCATCACCGACTATAGCGTGGAACTTAGTCTCCAGTTAATATTGGATCACACAGCCCAGCGTATTTTATTGCTGGAAACTGAGATGCTATCTTCTTTCTCATCGAAAGAACTGTTAGGTCTGGAGCTAATTTGCAAGTGGGGCTGTGATGGGAGTTCAGGGCAAAGCAATTATAAGCAGTCGGTGTTTAGCGAAGATGGCGAAGAATTCGACGACAGCAGCATTTTTTAATTTCTATTGCGCCACTACAACTTGTGACCAAAGGAAGTCTGAAAAGAATTGTTTGGCACAATAGCAGACCTGCATATCCTCGATTTTGCCTTCCTGTGAAGATCGAGTTCAAGAAAGAAACAACACAGCACGCACAATTGCAAGTTGAAAATGTGCGCAACCAGGAGAGGCAACTGGTACCATTGGAGATTGAAGTTAATGGAAATAAAATCAATGTTTCCTCCAAGCTGCAACTTACAATGGTAGACGGAAAGATATGCAATGCTCTCACGGACACAACTTCAACACAACGGTGTTACCTCTGCAATGCCACCTCCGCGCAATTCAATGATATTGATGCCATAATATCTCGTCCAGTGAAGGAAGATAATCTCCAGTATGGTTTAAGCACGTTGCATGCATGGATTCGACTTTTCGAATGCTGCTTGCAAGTGGCTTACCGAATGGAAGTTAAAACGTGGCAGATCCGCAACTCAAAAGCCAAAGAATTGGTGGAGGAGCGTAAGAAGAAGATACGAGAAGGACTTAAAAGGGAGCTTAGTTTAATAGTTGACCGGCCAAAGCAGGTGTATGGTAGTAGTAATGACGGCAACACAGCTCGCCGCTTCTTCGAGCACTCTGAAATTTCCGCCAATATAACAGGCCTCAATTTGGAGCTTCTTCGGAGGTTTCATACTGTTTTACAAGTCCTGTCTTCTAGATATAGAATGAATCTAGATATCTACGAGGAGTATGCCATCCGAACCGCACGGCTTTTTGTTGAATTATATCCCTGGTACTGTATGACAACAACTGTACACAAAATACTGTTGCACGGAAGGGATGTTATACAAAATTCATCGTTGCCAATCGGACAAATGTCGGAGGAAGCACAGGAAGCGTGCAACAAATTGTTGAGGAAATTCAGGGAAGATTTTACTCGAAAGTGCTCGAGGAAAAAAACTATGGAGGACTTGTTCGTGAGAATGATGTTACATTCCGACCCAATTATTTCAAGTCAAATTGTGATGCGGTCCAAGCCATCAAAAGTTTTATCTTCCGTGGCCATGAATATTTTGTATGTATCCTACCCGACAGAATCAGCATCTACATCTACATCGGAAGATGATTCTTTGGACGGAACGGAGTCTGATTGTAATTAGTTTTTACGTGTCTTAGTCTGTGTACGCGACCCTGTTCATATTTTACGTAGAAAAACTGCTATATAATAATGTGTTATGTAAATGTGTTTGCTAACTTGTTATATGTTCATATCAAGATTTTTAAACAATAAGTAGGTATATTCATGTAATGCACGTGTGCTTAGATAATTCATTGGACGAATCAGAGCCGGATTGTAATTAGTGTTTGCGTGAGTTTGAGTGAGTGTGCGCGGGCCTGTTAATATTCAACGTAGATTAACTGATATACCATAATGTTTCATGTAAATGTCTTGGCTAACTTATTATGTTCCAATCAATATTTTTAAGCCATAAGTATGTACATTCGCATAACGTCTGCGTTGAGATATATGTAATAATATCTAAAAATGAACGATGATGAATGCTCCAATTCCAACTCTCACGTTCCTGCGATTAAAGTTATAATTTTAGTATTTAATCTTAGGCTGTTTTTTTCTCGTGCCCACTGCATTAACAGTTCAAGTTTATTCCTATACATCGACGTTCTATTATTAGGATTGTTTTGATTTCAGGAGGATGAGTGACTTCAGGAAGGACAAAATGCATCAATTAATTCGTATAATTTGCGGTTTTTGGAGTTTATCCATGTTTTAAAAAAAGCCCCACTATGCAGATGGTTATCAGTGTGATTCAATTATTCTTTGTGCATAAAAACCTCGGAAGCTAACAATTTATCAGTTTCATTAATATGTACGATTTCATCATTGGCTCATTTCTTTCACCAGATCCAAATTGAATCCATTTAATTTTCGTTATTACCAACTTCTCCAGGGATTAAAATGTTTTATATTATACAAATTACTTATTTTTGTCCACCACATTGGGTTCAATATTCTGTTTACATATATTTGGGGTCTGAATTATAATAAAAGGCCATATCATGCCCCAGAAATGCATTGGTTTTCAAATAACCTAGCCTCTACTTTCTTATCCCTTGGGCCGCCATTTTGAATCCGCCATTTTGCTTTTTTATTTGTTCTGATTTCAGATTCGTAATCAGCGGCCTAAAAAAACCCCTGTGTACCAAATTTGAAATCGATCAAATAAGGATTTCATATTTTGGCCAGCTTTTCGGGATTTGGCCCCACTGTGCGTCGTAGAACAGCGTTCTTGGCTGCGCTGTCATAAGCAAAGCATAAGTAATTTATTTTTTATGCCAGTATGAGGCAAAATAAGTATCTGATTTTATATTAATTTATATTTATATCATTTTAGTGAGGCTGCGCTCGGCGGCGATCCGCCTCGACTACCTTTGCGGCGTTTCCGCGACCGTGCGTTGGTGGGCCGGGCCGAGCGTGACGCTCGGCTAAGCGTGCCTCCATTGGCTTTTATTAGTATCTAATATTTTAAATGTTTTCCATCAGCGATTCACATGAGCCTTTGGACCTCCAAAAGGCGCATTAAAGTTTTTTAAATATTTTTTCCCAGAAAAATTCGCGGCTGATTTGAATTAATATTCAACCGAAAAATAATATGCCACTGAAGAGTCGCGAATCATAGAACCTAACTCGTACGATCTTACTCTTAATAGGGTAGTGATGCAATGAACTTATTTCCTCTGCATTCATGGCCAGGAATATAAATTATCCTATATTTGTGCTTGGTATAGAGAAAACTAATTACAAATATTTGGTACCAAAAATAAATGCAGATGTTCTCATGTGCTTTAAAATGGCTGTCAGAATCATACGAAAGCAGATAAAATTATCGTTGAATATGATATTATTTCTGACTCGTTACAATTGCACCAAAATGCAACATATGATCAAAATAGTGAAGTATCGATGGCATGGAAAAATTGTCGTTTTTTGTAAAAAAAAATTATCCACCAATAGTATACAAATAAGGTTTTCACTATGATCAGGATTACAGGATAGACAAATTTCTTTGGTAGATGCATCTTGAAGTAACATATTTTACATACACATACCTATATAACAACCCTATGTTATAACAGAGATATCTCTTCATGATCGGAATAATATAGTTCATCATTAATATGCAGTTAGTTAATGAGGCATACATTAATTACGTGAGGCGTTTTTGGCGATTTTTCGACCCCCCCCCCCCCTCCCCCCTTGGTGAGATGTATTGAGATTTGGCTCCGCTCCCTCCCCCCCGAATCTCACGTGAGATTTTTTTAAAATGCGTATTTTTTGTATAAATACGTTAATCTGTGCTTGATTGCGTTGGATTTATTTAAAAAAAATAATTTGCTTAATTATTTTTATTTAGGACCCGTTAATACTAGTATTTAAGACAACTAAAAACGAAACGTAATCTAGAATCACAGTGAGAAAATCGAACAATAAAATACTTAAATAGGAACTGCTAAAATTCTTAAAAGAATACTCATTCTAATTCAGTCCACGGGGACTCATGTGTGGTCTCAAGAGTGACTACTGGAACCAACATGTCCATGCGATTTGTTTCCGCATGTTTTACTTAATTTACCCAGTTTTCTAGCATTTTTACACTGTTTCTTGCGGAAAAAAATGTCGTGATATTTGCCAGACCCCCTCCTCCCCTATGTGAGATTGGGTGAGATTCGGCTCGACCCCCTCCTCCCCTATACGACTCACGTAATTAATGGACGCCCCCTTATTCCCATGGAAATCTGAAAAAAACAAAGTGGCATACTTTAACATTTCAATACGCATAAGTTGTAACTTCTGGAGAAGTTCACTCATTTAGGGCCGAAATTTACACCAGAAGAACACGGGTAAAAATGGGCGAATTTTGGAATTATCCCTTACCCCATATTTCGACCAAGGGTAGGTACACGAGTATATTTCGTCCCGTGCTGTATGGGTACGGAGAGTTTCCCGTGACATTGCCGGGAAGTCTGGCATGCTTTCGTTGAGTATTTTCTTAAGATTTTCAATTGTTGGAAACGTTTTTGCTAAGAAAGAAATCATGTACAGACCTTCGAATCACCCCGAATGTAAAGTTATCGACTCCAATCTTCGGACGTCCTGCAGAGAGTCGTTTCTTCATGGATGCCACCGTCTGCCTCGGAGTATCTTCGCCCGGGCGCTCCTGTGTATCAACGTATGTACGTTGATACACGGGATACCGTTTTTCACCCAACTGATCCCCCTCAACTTTGAAAAAACAAATAGCGCTTAAAATCATCCGAATTTCGCATTCCAAGAATAGCGACCTTGGTGGCATTCTGAATATGTCTACACCGAACGAAATGCTAACAATAAGAGAGACTGAAGCGAATAGGGATCTTCAAAACAAATAGCTCAGCATGAGTTTCATGAAATTCCATAGCATTATAAGCTACGACTTAGGGAGTAAATGTCGTATTATCCTGTCCAGACACGCCGTGTTTGGAATGTTTTTTTTACCGTAAATAACCGCCCGGGATGCCTCGCACTCGTCCCAGCCCACCGACGCACGGTGGAGGCAACGCCTCAAAGGTAGTCGAGGCGGATCGCCGCCGAGCGCAGCCTCACTAAAGTGGTGTAGATATCAATCAATATAAAATCAACTACTTATTTTGCCTTATACTTACATGCAAATTAATTATTAATGCTTGCATACGACAGCACAACCAAGAACGCTGTTCTACGACTTCCCGCTTCGGAGAAAAAGTTAGTTTATAAAAGTCACAACAAAAACGTTTTCTTATAAGATATAATTCTATAATTTTTCCATACACAAACAAAAATATTATTTATCAGTTTATAAAATTTGGTGCTCATAATACAGCGAGTTTTTAAGAAAAAAATTTTAAACGTTACTCCTTCTTGATATACGCCTAAAAACGGGCAATTTTTACGCCGCAATAAAAAATATCATTATTAATGTAATAAAATATTATTGATAACTGTTAAACGAGTGATGAACTAAAGAAAAATATAATGTAATTGGTTTTTATGTACAATCAATAGCTATTTTGTTATTAAGCTTCAAACTCGGGTGCACATTATTTTGTGTCGGACAGGTTTCCACCTATGCGCCGAGCCAACACCACCGGGGGGGGGGGAGGGGCGGGTTTCCTGTCCCCTTATGTATACGCCACTGAAGTTTAGACTGTGCCAATGTCCTGGAAAATGGAAAATTTTCCTTTCTAGTACCGATCGTCCCTCGCTAGGATCCAAAGATTGTATACTAGGATCGCTATAGGATATTGAAAACAGTGAAAAACTAATTTCGCTCTTGTTTTGTTTTTTTGTTGATCATGACAAGACGACAAGTTAATCAGCGTTGAAATGATTGAAATCCTGGTTAATGGTTATTCCTGTCGGCATTGCAGGTGAATTATCTCTGAATGTTGTGGCCCTTAGTCCCCGCACATCTTCATTAAACTTATTCAGCTATTGACACATCCGTGCTTGCTAGATTGTTTGCGACTAATCAGCGCCGTATTTGAGTGACAGCAATGGCTTGTTTGAGCTCAAATCTGGTTTTCGGTTAACTTTTCGTGCACTTATTTGGTTAAAGCTGCGATAAGGTTCACGGCATTCCGGTTCATTTAACCTTCTTGATTAATGGGTGAAGTTTCTCTGATGTGGTTGCTGGAAAATATAAAAGGAAGCTATTTAACTGATTTAGATCGTTCATCTCACACCATGTGTGCGCTCATACTCAGCGCACGTTTACCCCATATTTACTTTTCATTAAGTTATAGTTGTCTATTTGGCTGCTGGGAAATATCCTCTGGAAAAAATGCGACTCCAATTCAAGAGACATTTTTATTGTAATTTAAATTTTTGCGATTTCGCTGTGAAAGTTATTTTTATAAGATTGATTGTGCATGCAAGTGCCACCAAGTTCTGTAATTTGTGGAGCAGGAGCTACTGACTCTTTTTTCATTTTCTTTACCCTTGGTCACTTATATCTCTTTCAATAGGAAATTGTCGTTACTTTTTGTTCTCACTTTTACTTCGAACTTACCACCATTCTGATTTTGCTGTGCTCCTCTGAGGGTACATGTACCACAGGTTGGGAACTAAATTGTCCTTGAGTAATAGTTCCCAAACTAAATAGCTATGGATCCCACCTTTTTAAGAAAATTTTCCTAATAAAAAATAAAAGACGTCAGTTCAGTGCACTGAACTGACGTCTTTTATTTTTTATAGCATGCTGTCTTTGTGGACTTCATTCTGCAACTTCCGTTCTCAATTGTAGGGTTTTGGACGGAAGAAAAAGAAAAAATAAAGAAGGATTTTTCTAAGTAACACTTCTCTTCCCCTTTATTAACACTTAAAAGCTTGCTAATCCACCCTTCATCTATCTAATGCTCTGTACACTTCCCATATTGCACTTAAGATATGTGTAAGTTGAGTAGGTACTGTCATTCCATCTTAAGTTGGACAGAGGGTCTGGAGTCGGACACTGAGCAGACTTCGCAGAGGTGTCATAAAAATGTTGTGAAAGCGTTACAGTTGGTGCCATGTAAGCCCATTGCATAGTATCAGGTACTATGTGGCATGAACTATAACAATTTCACAACATTTTTATGACAGCTCTACTCAGTGTCCAACTTGTGTGTACCCTGTCCAACATGGAATGGAATGATGGTATGTTACTTCATTGTTTTTTCCACTCTGCAGAAGCTGTTGTTTTCGGTGCATGACTTATTTGTTATAAATCTTCTAGACCAAACTTTAGGACATGATTTAGCTCATTGAAATTTTTACTCTGCATGCATGAATGTGTGAATCAGGTACATAGAAATCAATAATTTTCCTTGAGTAATCCTATAAAATATATCTGATTTCTATATTTATTGCATGACTATGTTTATACTTTGCTAATATAGGTTGCAGGAAAAGAGACAATTACGTTGTAATTTGAATGGCTTTTTTATTACGATAAAAATAATTCCACGGACATTTAGCCTCTCACCCATGCACAGCTCTGAATAGTGAAGGAGTAGCTGAAATCAATTAACACATTCAATGCGGAGCACGTCAATTGACGTACTCCTGTCTACTCCGACTGATGGAGCACGTCAATTGACGTGGTCGTTCCATTCCGAAGCCCTTTAAATTTTTTTAAGCCGATTTTGCCGACGTCCATGAAAATTGGGTCCTCATTGAATGTGATTAGGCTCCACTACTACAAGAATGATCAGTGAATGTAGTTATTTGATTGTTGTATTCACTATAAGTCAAAATTCACATTGATATATCACTGGTCACACCAGTGGCATCACTTGACTAAGGCAACCACTAGGCTGATGCTGTTAAGAAACTTTTTAATATTGTAAGTGCCTACCTATGTGCATATTGTGAAACACTTAATTTAGAGATAAAAGCCTTTACAATTATTGCAATGCCAAACGTTGTGTACAAGTGTAATAGCATAGCATTTAATCTCATGGTAGCCCATATGCAGTGAAATAGATATGTCTAAATCCACCAAGATTAGAAATAAATTACTTTTGTAGTCACATTACAGTAGTGCACCATGCTAATAAGTAGAAGTGATTAAGAGGCTACACATTAAGAGCACAGTGTTTACAGATACAGTGATGAAAAATTCACCTAGTTAACTACTTGAACGATCGGTAGCTACCTGACTTCCCTGTTTTCTCAGAATAATTTACTCCTCTTGGTCATTGGCACCATCCTGGATAGATTATACCATCCATGTGTGGTATCCATGAACCTCTCATTAATGTATCTACCTAGCTGATTTCTCATGCATGATGATGGTCAAGAGGAAATTCACCCAACCTACCTCTGCTGGCGTCCTCCTGTCAATTGCTGACTAATAATATTGATGAACCATCAATTATAAGTGTTGAGGAACAGAGGAGAACCAGATGGGATCAGGGGCAGCTCCAGATCAGAGGTTCAGAGTGGGGGAGGTCCCCCTGGCTCTATGGAACACTTCCCAGGAAAAGGGGAGTTCAGGGGTCTCGTCCCGGGAAATCGTAACAAACTATTTGTAAAATGAAAAATAAACTCTCACTTAGCTTAAGACATATGCCTACCATCGTACTTCACAGCATAAAATAATTTTGGCTTTTAGTTTTAGGCCTACGAAAAAATAAATAAAGTATGTCCAGTTTTGAGGGGGACAATTGACCCTACTGCCCCTTTGAGGTGCCAATTGAAGGGATTGGTAATGTCTGCTATTCATCGCATCTTTCTAGTGCTTTAAATTCTCATGCTCATTCAAATGTTTTATCAAGAATAAACCTTAGGAAAAATATGTTTATGAATAAAGACAAAATCATACTTAACTTTATTTTTTCTGGAGACATTTCAGATATGTTGATATATTAGTTTTCATGTGTTAAATCTTTCAATGTTTTTAGAATAGATTTATCTCTAATTTTTCAGCTTACCTGCTGTGGTTAACAAAAATACTTGAATGTAACAAGAGGTTGGCCATTGCCTAAATTTTGTTATCAGATCACTGGATAAACTTAAAACTCTGTCATGCACTTTACAGCCATCTGCTATGCATGATTGCAATTTTATGTAAATGACTGCATTTTAAGTGATATTTTCTTCAAATACCATAAAATTTAATTTTAATTCATTTTTTTGCTTTAGTTGTTTGCAATTAATAAGCATTATTTTTACAAATAATCAAGTTTTCTAGATGTCATTAATTTATTGCTGCCAATTATTTTTTGTAAATATGTTTTCAAATTAAAAATGGGCCAGCATTTCAAGTGATTGTTTTTATGCTCCTAAAAATAATTTTGTCCAGTTTTAGCTGTCCTCTAGATATTTCTCATTTTCTCTCACTTGTCAAGAAGTCCTAAAAGTTGTTCACTTTGCCTCTACATCTCTGTACTTGGTTGTGTCAGTGCTAAAATTTCAGATTTTATCCTTTGGCTAGCAGGTTCAGTATGAGGGCAAAGATGAAGGTCCACAACCGGACCCGACCCTTGAGCAGGGTATGGCTCTTCCAGTTCGCCTCCGAAGCAGATTTCCACCTAAGCTTGCAGCTGCTGCAATCGAGGACATTGACAGCTTCTACCATAACCAAAGAGTGAGTTTTTATATTAATGCAAGTTTATTTGAGTTGTGCATCTAGTCTCATTGTATAATATTATTTAATTGGTGACCAGGTTTGAGCTTCTTCAATGTGAAGACTTAAATGCAAAGTTCTCTGCTTTTGCCATGATTAAATTTCTTTATCATTGTGAATGACAGGTATACCAGCCTTTGTATCCATATGGATATATGGTATATACCATATGTGTATACGTTGAGAAGTATATCTATTTAATGTGGGCCCTCTTCTGTTGTTATGGAACAATAGGTTTAAATAAGCATAGTTCAATACATATTTAGTTTTCCCAATAATACCCAATACCATACCAATATCTAAAGTGATTACTCAAGTGAAGTTGAATTGACAGACAACATTACCCCAAGTGTGACTGATTTGCCAGCTGGTATTCAGTTGCGAGACACATGGAGTGCTACTTTGATTGCCTTGAGAATCACCTTGTGACTTCAAAGAAGATTAAGGACTATTTCATAATTTGGCTCTTGGTGTCAATGAATTTTCCTTTCAAAATTCATGCTAGGGGGCAATAATTTTATTGTGGAAATTGTCGAGAATACAAAAATATGCAGAACACTTCCAATGCACCAAAGGAAATGTTGATAAAGACTGGGAAGATGTTACTTACGATGATATGATAGAATACGTTGGTGTGGTTGTTGTGGTTGTATACATGGGAATATTTGACTTGCCTGAAATTAGGGATTACTGGATAAGTGGAGATAATGACTGCATTACAGTTCTAACTATGACTTTTGGTAGACACACAAAAATTTTGAAATACAGTAGAATGTGTAGGGCATATAACGAGAAGCTCGAATTTGCGAGGGATGGCCTAAAAACGATTTAAAACCCTATGATTTGCATGTAAAATAAATCGGTATTAGAGAGGACAACAACCAGCCTCCACTGGGGTCATTTACTATTGCGAGTGGCAAATGTCTGCTTCAATCTCAGAAAACGTGCACAAACTTGTGCTCATGTCCTCTGTCATGGAAATTATATGTCTAGCAGTATTTTTTCCGCACAATTTGATGCTCAAATGCACATTTGGGACATTCACGGCATGCCCGTATTCACACTTATAAATTCCTCGTAAGTCTGTGCATTTCATTGTTCTTTTGTCATCCACCCGCTTTTTTATCAAGTTCAGTCTGACTGATACAACATCATGGCTGGGATACGAAAGTTGTTAGATCTGAAAACTAAAATACGAATTATCAATGAATGCTAAAGTGGCCATGGGTCCAAAAGCGAGATAGGGAGGCAGTTTAGCATATCTTCCTCGACCTTATTCACAATTCTGAAGAATAAGGAAAAATTTCATGTCACAGTGCTTCAAGAAGGATGTCCAAGCAGCCAGAAACATTTGCTGCCAGTAGAACATACACAGTTAGAATCTGCCCTTTTCTGGTGGTTTTGCCAGCAGAGAGCAGCCTGAATTCCGATAATTGGCCCATTGATGAAGGCAAAAGCGGAGTATCTAAATGAGGAGACTCGGTATTGACAAGTTTAAATGTTCTGATGTTTAATACGTAAATTGTTATGAATTCGGATTCCCTATATTTTAAGTTGTCTACATATTTTATTGTCTTTTGTAATTGTTTCAAAGATTATAAATATTGAAAACAGGTCAAGGATGATTCATTTCGATATGCACGAAAAGTATGTACGTCTATCTCGCAGCAGGGAGTGTAGTCAGTATTCATGGTATTCATTATCAACAAGTTCCCGCTAGATGTAAGTACGGCAGAAGACATTATGTGTATCATGATGGCCCAGCTGGCACAATGTAAGTCATTGAGGCAAGTTTTAACGAAGAAATAGGTTCGTAGCTTACAATGTAAGTCACTTACTTATTTCTTACACACGTATGGCATGACTCCTTGCAGGCGAAACAGGTACTTAAGGATAATTGAGGAACGGACTAATGTTCTCCGATACCATTAGTTGATTACATTGATTTTAGGCAAGTTTACTATGATAGTGCTTCCTGTTGGCAGATTTCTGAACCCATTGGCCTCAGCGGCATCGTTGACTTGACCCTACTCGACTTTCATAAAAATACTCAAAGTACTCTAGTCAATTACCAACTACTCGACTGGAATTTTCGAGTACTCGTACATCCCTAATATGTATTATACTTTGGTTGCTGTCTTATTAAATTTCTGAGAAAAAAGCTAGGGGCCAAAATTTGCAAAAAATATCATTTTAGGGTTTCTCCCTATTGGAACAAAATATTCCTTGTGCCTTGAAATTCCATTGTGGACAGCATAATGTGGTTAGAAAAGTGGATACAAATAAGCAATATATTGAAATCATGAATAAAGGGTAACCATTATGCTGGCCGTTTTGTGTCATTAATGTTGCTATATGCAGTGCCGTATTTAGGACTGGGCCAACTAGGCTCGGGCCCAAGGGCCTTGGTGTATTAACCCTTTCCTGCCGGCGACTACGAAAGTAAAATGTTTTCCGTGCTACGGGTAGCTTGAGGAAATTTTAAACCTCTCTCTGCAAAGCACTTTTTTGGGGTGGAGTGGCCCAGGTACTCTCGTCCCTCCGATTTGGTACCCTACTCTACGGGGTGCCTGGCTATTACCCCGGCCACTGAACTCGACCCTCCAACCCTTTCATAGCGGGAGTCCACGGTCAACTCATTGCATTAGCAGTGGTTTTTAAAATTAAATATTGTCTATGATTTGCAACAATTATATAAGAATAACTTACCTTTTTTTAAGCATTCTAGAATTTTTAATGAATTTCTAGCGTTGATGATAACAAAGTTAGGACTTTTCCATTTTTACAGTAAGTTAGGACGTCTCGAAATTTTCATGTCTTTCACATGAGACATCACTGTGGGAGTGGAAGGGATGGTTTTTCCAAGTAGGTAATAAGAGACATCGACAGGCAGCCAAGCAAGTGTTCAACCCAGAATGAGTAGATAACATTAGCGCACCAGCGTAAGAATGATATTGGCAACTCAATATACATTACCTAAAAGTAACGGCATATGATCAATTACTAAGGTGATCAATGAAGAAATCGGAAAATAGAGGACATATAGTGTGAATAGGCATTCAGATTGTAACAAACACGTACGATATAGACAAAAATACGACAACATTTCTCTTTTGCGTATTTTTTATCGCATATGAACACACAAGGTACTAAGGCTTTCACACTAGAAGTCCGTTAATAATAACACTAAAATTTCGTTTAAAAATTGCTTAGGCGCAGAAAAAAACGAAGAATTCACTTCTAAGTATAAAAAATTGGAGTATGCAATAAATTTTTCTTTGCAAAAAACACTGACAATTCAACCACTTCACCACGGATTCCTGCTATGATGAGGATCGTAAATGAGAAGGAGGGTCGGGCCTAATCGCCAAGGATTAGCTCTAAGGTCTCACTAAGCTGGGTCTCAGGCAGGACCTGAATACCTCCAACCATTGCTACCTCAGCGGTCACTTCCCTTCCCCCGCGACAGCTCTAGCCGACGTCAGTTCGTTTGCGTTGAAAAATCCATGCCAGCTATAGCCGACGTTCGGTCGTTTGCATATGAAAATGCTCGTCGGCTATGGTCGACGTCCGGCGCGAAAGGGTTAAGGGACCACGAGATATCAACCCTTATCAAAAAGTACCAAACTTGATTATTAGACTCTGAAAAAACTTAAGCTCTGAATTGGGATTCTTTTTTCATACTGAACTTTGAACCTAGTGGGTGCAAAAACCACTGAGAGCGTTTCACAAGCTACCTCATATTATTATTTAGTCTAGAAAATTTACATTTTTTTCTCCCCATCAACTCATAGATAACAAAATGAATTATAAGCTTAGGGCCAGAAAATAAAGTTGTTAAAATATTATCCAATACTTGATGGTCAGCTCGATCTGCTCTCTACAAAGGTTATGAAAAAATAATTGCAACTCTGAGTGATATATCTGAGGAAGCTACACAAACATATGGCACTAAAATTGAAGCAAAATCAATTTTAGAGCAAATGAAAAAAGTTGCAAATATCTTTATGACAGTATTATGCTATGACCTATTACTCTGGATTAATGATACAAACAAAGGATTACAAAAGAAAAATTTAGATTTATACATCACATTCAGCCTCTTAGTCTCTTTGGAATATATTTGCAGTTAATGAAAAAAGAGCAATTTCCATAAGTATGACATTTATTGCACTACCGGTTTCGCTTTTTACAGCATCTTCAGGTCACCTGATTTTGTTTGGAATATATTTGTCGAGCTTGAGAGAAAAGTTTAATATTTATTTAGAGAAAGCCAAAGATTTAACCAACATATGCGAACTGGTGACTACATCAAGAAATTCAATGAGAAGTGTGAGGCTAACTTGCTTTGAGAGTTCAAGAAGTAATAGTTTTTTGAAAACAAAATTTTGAAAATTATTATTTGTTATCCAGTGATCGATTCTCTTAGTATCAATTTAAATATAAGAGAGGCCACATACGAAACTGTAATCGATAATTTTAAATTTTTCACAGTACTTCGAGAAATGGAATTTTATCAGATAAAAAATGAATGCGAAAAACTTGCCAAAAAATATCACATAGACTTCTCTGTTGATAATTTAATATCAAAAGCTTACATTACAAACATTATCGTAGTGAAACTTAAAAACATGAAGTGCTATTAATTACAAAATTATATTTGCAATTAAAAAAAGATTGTTTATTGTACTTTTCCCAATATTGAAATTAGTTTTAGAATATTTTTGAGCCTTATGATAACAAATTGCAGTGGTTACGTTCGTTTTCAAAATTCAAATTATTGAAAAATAATCTACGAAATTTCATGACTCTATCAAGATTAAATCATCTGGCTTTAATGAGTATAGAAACAGATTTACTCAATTTAATTAACTTTGAAGATATCATTGCTGATTTTACTGCTAAAAAATCATGAAGAAAATTTTTGTAAATGTTTGTCTGATTTTTGAACTTTCCGTGACATGATTTTAAATTTTCCATGCTATCTATTAAAATAGTATTTTCATAAAGTTTATTTTGTTAGTTATTCATCCTGATCGCGTGGCCTTTTATTAATTAATTTTTTCTTTAAAAAATAAATTATACATTTTTTGCCAAATGCAATGATATTTGA
Source organism: Pyrrhosoma nymphula (assembly GCA_963573305.1). Classification (NCBI taxonomy): domain Eukaryota; kingdom Metazoa; phylum Arthropoda; class Insecta; order Odonata; family Coenagrionidae; genus Pyrrhosoma; species Pyrrhosoma nymphula. Next base: position 77,735,942 of record OY754337.1, read on the forward strand.
AAATATTTAGGTTTTGTGAGTATGGAATGATGAAAAAAATATTAATAATAGTATTGAATTATTATTTACTTAGCAATCTAAAAAAATTATTCAATTGCATATCTTGTGTAATTATTTAAAATGAATTGTGTTTATGCTGCCCTTAAAAGGGCCACACTCTATCTCGGGCCCAGGGGCCTCTCGTTTCCAAAAGACGGCCCTGGCTATATGCATGTAAAACTTTTATTATTATTATCAATGTTGTAATCTTCAGTGGATATATCTTTTTTGCATCATTCAATAGCTGGTGATTTTTTTGTAAATCACAATGCATGTGGAAATTTTCATTGACATTATCTCTGTAAGAAAAATGAATAACTTAGTGAGAGTTAAATTTTCCTACGGCTTCCACAAGTCACAAAATAAAAGTTTCATTTTGTGCATTTGAGAATTTCATTGTTTCCAAATATTTTGAGCATCATAAGTCTCAAAGTTAATTGTTATAAATAATGATTGAGGGAGAGCATTGATTTTTGCTTTCTAAGAAATCTGTAAATTCATAAATTCATGCACATTACTCTTCAAGCTAATGCATTACATGCAGAAAATTATGCCACCATGGGTATGTCATATCTCTCACTCAAAAAGTATGGTCTTGTATTTTGACTGGATAGAATGATAGTTAAAAACAAAATGTTAAAAATGTTAACAGTGAAAAACTAAGCTCATCCTTGGTAATTAATTTGATTTATAGTTCAAGTTGTAAAAATGGAAAATGTTGATCCCATCAAAGGGCTATTTTAAACATAGAAAACTAGGATCAAACTATGCTAGAGATGTGAAAAAATATATTTTACCTAAAAATTGGTTGGTCAAACTGTACTAGGATGTATATGATATTCCGTGATTAGTTGTTGTCTCAAGTAATCTGAATGTGTGTAATGGCCCTGATGTTATTTCATGATAATGAATTCAACTTTCCTTTGCAGACCTTTGTTGTTATCAGCAAAGGGAAGGACATCTTCCGGTTTAGTGCCACCAATGCCTTGTGGATTTTAGATCCTTTCAACCCCATTCGCCGAGGTGCCATTTCCATTCTGGTGCATCCTCTTTTCTCCCTTTTTATCATCACCACTATTTTGGTCAACTGTATTCTTATGATCATGCCGACCACACCCACCATTGAATCCACAGAGTGAGTAAAAGGAACTGAGACTGTATGCCATTTGGAGGAGCATATAATTGACCAGGTTACTTTCTCAGCCTATGAGAGGCAAGAAACTTATTCTGTGCCATATCAAAAAATTTTGAATTCTCTTAATTATCCATCTTTAACAGAAATGGTTTTTCTCTATTAGAATACAATTGCTAATGGTTTTTTGTGGATTTGTGCAAACATTTTGGAAAGTTTTCCGTAGAGTGTGTAAAAAGTTGTGATAAATAGTGTATAATTTATTCTTGTTATCTACAGTCTGTTAATAGTTTACTTACAATGCCCTGAAATTTTGCCTTTTTTGATTGGGCTCTTTTCTTGATCTAGTTGTTTTTAGCTAATTATATTGTTTTATGTTGTAATTTAAGTCAGGTACATATAATGCATAAGTAAGCTCTAAAATGGCACCTTCACACTTTGGTGTTAACGCAACTCGCACAGTTCCTATTCCTTTCACTGGGACACTACACTTTCCCATATGCACATAGCCAGTCACTGGTTCTAATGAAATAAACAATGATTTTTCCTTGCAGATATAATCTGTTGAAGTATTGTCCAGGATCCACTCATTATCTCTCATTTGCATAGCTGCCAAATTCATTGCACTAACGCACGATATCACTTCATGCTTTTACCTCCAGATTTAGGTTCACTGTTATCTTTCTCCTCAGTCTTACATTCCTTCTCTCTGTTTTCCATGCAATCTCTAGCTAAATGTCCACTTGCTCCAAATCTGGAACATCTCTGACTCTGGTTTCGAGGACAGTCTCTAGAGATATGTCCCCACTTATTGCACTTATAACTTTCTATCGTCGCTGCCTCCGCTCTTCTGCTCTGCCTGCAGCCTGGAGTGGGATAGATGATAGCCACCCCACCTTCCTCTACCTCCTTGGTTGAAATTGGATGCCAGCGCCCAGTGTATTGGCTTCCTCTCATCTCGGACCATCTCATCTTGCAGTAAAACAGCCTTCACCTTAGTTGACATCTCCTTGTCACCACCCAGAATTGCTATGGTGACTTTATGGGTATCGGGAAGACCTGCCAGGAATAGGCCTGCCAGCTGCTTGTCGTTGAGCTCCAACCCGTATCCAACACTCTGGACCATTCTGTTCAGACCCTGTATTTCTGGCATGTGTTGATGCATCATATTCTATGGCGTTTTGGACATCATCTGCTTCATGTCCTTCAGGCATTTGGTCAATGTGAAGGATGCATGGATTTCCTTCAGGGTGTCCCAAGTGTCCTTTGCTAATCCGCATTCACCGATGTCTTCTACATACTCCTTAGATACATGTTTTAGCAGGAACGCTTGAGCGTTGCAATTCAGGCGGGCTTGATCAACGTTCAAATCGTCGACATGCTCTTCATCAAATCCAGGATCTATGGCATTCCAACAGTTTTTTCTGTTAACTCGGCTTTTGCTATCTTGGACCAAGAATAATAAATGGTAGAATTCAACTTGTTCATTCCGTAACTACTCTTCTCTCTATCCACCATCTGGTATGCTTTTCGGCAGGCTTTTTTTCTTGATTCAAAAAGGTAACTCACTTCTTAAAATCTCTTGTTCTCTATTCTCTGTGAGTGCTTCTGGGCCCGTAACCTGTTGCTTTAGGTAAAATAGCAACCTTAATCACTTTAGCTCATATTTATTATACATCTTTGCAGTTAGTTGTTTTTACATTGATGTGTATGGACGTGTAATCGAGAAGAGCAATGTTTTTTCATTTTCATAAGTAACTGAATATGAATAATAAATGTGTGCTAAAGTGATTAAGGTTGTTATTTTACCTAAAACATTAAATTGTTGTTTAGGTCTCTCGTTTTATAAGTATATTTTATGTAGCCGGTAAAGAGGTTCAGGTGGGTTGAATATTTATCCTTTTATTAATACAGCAAGAAGTGGTTTTGTGATGTTAATGATACATTTATTCTTTTTTGAGAAAATGATCATTTAAGTAACCTTTATCTGTTTCAAGTAAACTTTTTTTGAGGCTGCTTTGTAGATAAATATTGGATTTTGGCTAGACTTAAAATGTTTATCATTCCAAATGTTTTATATCATATCCAGGGGTTTATGCCAACCCCTTTGTAAATGGTGCAGTGCAGACTTTGCCATCCATTGAGGGATTGGAATTGTATTTCCATGAAATTAGACATCAAGAGATAATATTTCTTCTCTTCTTCTTATGATAGAAGAGTAGTCTAATCTAAGGCCTTCTCTTCCAGAATAATTTTTATTGGCATCTTCACCTTGGAGATTGCTGTAAAGGTGTTGGCACGAGGGTTCATACTTCAACCATTTACATACCTTAGAGATCCATGGAACTGGCTGGACTTCATAGTTACATTTTTTGCGTGAGTAGTTGTCTTTGGTAGCAAGCTCATAAGATATAGAGCTAGCATACCGTAGATGAGTAATCCTCTGTGTAGGAGTAGAGTTCCTTGGGTTACATGAGTATTGTTGGCATGAAGATCCGGAGGTCCAAATGTCTCTTATCAGTGATGTATTTTAGCTCCTTGCTTTCTCATACTGTGGATCAGTTACCTTGAAATATTCAATGATATGAATTCTTAGTATACTAATTTTTTGTCAAATACTGTTATTAGTCCAAACCTATATTTTAGTGCCTGATTATGTTATTAAATTATTGTAAGAGATGTAATGAATTGATCATTTTATCATGATTAAGAACTAGCATATGTTTACTTCACTTATACACATAGTATTTGCAATGCGTAATAGAGTGATTTAATAATATGTTCATATTCAGTGCCTGAGCACGATAGTATGGTTGATTTATTGTCTGGAATTTGAACATCTTTTGTTGGTGTATGAGTATTTGGACTTCCAGTTGCTGTTTTTCATGATGATACTCATATAGCTTTGAGGACTCTGGTAGGAGTAGTATTTCAAATGATTAAATACTATACTGTCATTGCAGTTGCTCTGTAATTTTCAGAAATTGTATCATATAATTATCTTAGATGAGCAAAATGTAAATTTTAATTACAAACATATACTCACTGTCTTATTTGAAGAAACTATTGCATATGAGTAGTTATTGTGGTTCTTTAGACTGTGATAAGCTGTGTAATTGTTCTGAAAGTACCTAAGTTGGGGTGAGTTCAGACGATAGCGCTGACTGGTACTTACATTGTGTTTTCTCGTGAAGTTCACTTTTGTTATGCAATTTAATCATATCTTCAAGACAACGAAAGATAAAATTTAGCATATTCTGCAGAAAAGCAGGGCATCTGCTTCTTCTTGTCGTAGTCAATTCGATTTGTATGCGGTGCAACAGTTGAGTCAAATTTTGTATTGATGAAAAGAAACTACTGTGCTCTTAGGTAAGTGCTTTTGAATTTTATGACATTAATTTCCTTCTAAAGCTACTTTATTTCTCATAACATACGAACATTTTCGTTTAAATCCTATTTACTAGAACACATTTTCGATTTCATGTTGCTCCGCGGGCGGAATGGCGAGAAAGTATGCGAGGGTCATTGGAGGCTGGCACTCACATGGGCACGATGAGAGGCAAATTGAAAAGGCTGTTTAGGCTGTAACATGTGGAACCATGACACTTTGGGCTGTGTGCAAGGAGTTTGGAGTACCAAAATCAACGGTCTATGATAAACTGAAGATAAAGCACCCTAGGAAATCTGGGGGACAAACAATTCGATCCACCAAAGAAGAAGACCAGCTAACGCTAGGTGCAACGCAAGCCACTGAAACTTGACGTTGTGAGTGAATTGACTGCGATTGGTGGGCTGAAGCGAGAGAACAATGACAACAACCTTAGCCAGTTTGATTAACTTCAAGTAACAGCATTTATATAACCACAATTATTACAATAGAAAACAAGGCCATAGGCTAAATACCATTAACTTGGTCTATACAAGACGAACACAAGTCACATCTGGAACCAAGCAGATATGTCCTTCTCCGGCTGCGGTCAGGTTCAAAGAGGACTAGTCTGTTCACAGTACACTTTGTCAGCGCAGGAGGAGAATCAGTACCCCAGTGGAGGAGTGGGGAGAGTAAGGGAGGTGCTATCACACTTTGGATTGGTGGGAATGTTCACAGTTCGACTTGAAAGTGGAAAAAGATGTCAGCACCAGCGCGGACTTAATAAAAGCAGGGTGCTTGCAGGAACCACGATGACCTGAGCATTCTTGGTGACCAGAGCCAGGTCGCGGCTCTTGTCTCATTACTCTGTGGCACTTTGCGAGACGCGACAGGGTACTGCGGTTTCTGAGTCTCCAAGGATTTTCGAGTCTCAAGGTGTCGAGGAGGAAAAATTGGCACATCCACTGGAGGAATTTTTTGTAAATTTATTGCACGTTTCCGAACTTCATAAGGCATGTTCGGATGGTGCTATTGAATATTTTCTGGAGTTAAAAAAAAAACAACATCACTTTCTTTCTTTCACAATGTTTCTAAAGGTTTATAGATGTTTAGTTGCGGTTTTCACATACAGTGAAACCTCGCTTATACATTCCCGAAATTTACGTTTTCCCATGATTTACAACATTTTCTTCTGGTCCCAAAAATGCTTGAATCATTCCAATGTATTTTCATCCTGCTATTTTCACTTTCAAATCCCGCCATTTACGACATTTGTAGGTGAGAAAGATGGCGGCTGCCACACTTCAACTGGCTACCCTGTGAACGTGATTAATGTTAAATACGGATAATACATGATTAAACATGATGTATAAATGCTGATTTAATTAATTTTCTAAAAAACAATCATTTGTTTGATGGTAGCACATTAGATCGGTAGCATTGCTGAAAAGTATTTATGCCGGAAATAGTAATGCTTGTGATCGAAATTGTTATCAAATGGAATGTAGAATGGTAATAAGGAGCCGCACAAGCTTTTTAAACAGTACATTTAAAATGTAACAAATGCCATAAATATATTTAATTATATGTTATTTGGCCAACTGCCACCATCATTGTGCCGAAAATGTTAAAGTTTATGTTAACTCCTGTTCTCATACATCAGTGCGGTCTTTTTCTTATTTCTCGTAACTCTCGCTCTAATGCCATTCAATTTTCGTTTTTAGTTACTTCACCTTTTGTTTTATTTAATGTGCAATTACTTACGGCAGTCGTGAGTAAACGTATTTTAAAATAGCAAACAAGCGTGTAAGATTCCATGATCATTGGGAAAAAAAATCTCCATTTTGCAAAGAGTTTACTGTAATATGGGCGTTCGCGTGTCCCTGGCTAAAGAACTTGATATAACCAAGTTCAACGTGGAACACAATTGTAAAAACCCGTAAATGTATAGGCAAAAGTGCTAAGGACTGTGGCCCTATTAGTAAAAGGCGTAAATACATTGAATACTCCAAGTATGATGAACTTGAAGAAATGTTGAAGGCATTGCTGTTTCAGTCTTCCAGAGCAGCAGGCAGTGGCTAATATGTGGCCCGAAATAAGGCCGCATGACCGCTGCAAGAGGCGCTTTGCGCATGTGCGGATACCTGAATAGTCCAGTCACTAGAGGGGTCCAACCCTACATTAAACCAGGTAGTTCTAATTTTTTATATGTTGCTTGGGATGGTTAGAGAGTGAAAACCCCAGGTTTTTGTCATCCCCACCCCTCTGTGTTTTCCGCCATCTTGAAAAAACCACCGAAAAACAGCACTTTTTCCAGTTTTTTGCTTACTACTCCTAAACGGTGCATCATAACCAAATTTGCTATGTATTTATTCTTGTAGAGAACAAAAGTTCCTACAAGAATCACTAATACTTTTGTTTCCTCGATTAATTGCAAAGGAGATACAGAGCAGCAAAGAAGGGGTAAAATCGCAAAAACAGCAAAATTGTCACTTTGTCACTGTGGGGGTAAAATTGAGGGAAAAAGGGAAAATGGTTTTTTTTCCGAGTTATCCAAAAGTGTTGTTTGGTCATTACTTTTCATTAATTCTACTTTTCAACTACTTCCTTACTCATATTCATGTGTATAAATGATAATATTATCGCCATGTAGCCATGTTTTGGCGAACATCTGTGAAGTGTCGTCATAAAAAAACTTATGTCAAAGAAAATCAGGGAATGAATATGAAAAGTCACCAATGTTTATTAACGAAATTTGATTTATTAAGATATTGTAAGTAGAACATGCACATGAATATTGTGCAATAGTTGAACTTAACCCTTCTGCACGGTTTGCCATATGGTGTACGTCATCGGTGGTCTGGCCCCACTAGTGGTTCGACATACGTGGTATGGCGGTTGATACTCCCTCGGTTAAGATTTTTTTTTCTCTTCATCTCAGCACTTTTTGAAGGGTGAATGTTATCGCTGGCCTCTGAGAAGATGCCTCATCGTTATCATAGTCTTTTGCAACATGAAAAAGCACTCCATAGGCAATAAAGATAGAAGAAAATCTGAGCTCATCACCATTGCAAGGTCTGCGTTGACCTCCTTCCTCATCACAAAGAGCTCTCTTATTCTGCTTTCCTTTTGTTTATGTCTGGCATCTGGATTCTGTCTCTCATATTAGGGGACCTTCGTAATCACTTCTCTCGGACCATTCACATGCTTCGTTCATCCTTTTTTTTGACCCACAGAGTAGTGGCCACGTCGCCTCACTTCCAAACTCTCTTAGTGTGTAGATCCCTTTCGTGTGGAGAAGGCCTAGAGATGGGTCACTTTGAAAATTACCATGGTAATTTTCGTAAATTACCATGGTATTTTTCGTAATTTACCGCACCCCTTGAAAATTACCGTAATTTTCGGTAATTTTCTAGATAATTCACCCATGTTTGAGATAATTATTCATACAGATAAATTCCCAACATGATCTTTTAAGCCAATTCCACATTTGTGACGTGTTTAATTATAAATTGAGGAATGTTCAACTCATTTTGGTATATTTTACTTACATTATAACATTATTGAGTAATTATTAGTAGAATATTCTTCTTTAAAATTTCTCATACTTTGACAAAAGAAAGTCACATTGCGTGTTGCTGCCGTATTTCTTTTTACAATTTTGAGAATTTCTAATAAGTTAATGTTGCATTAGGTATGTTTTAAACATCGTATCCTCTCCCTTTCGCTATTGGCATTCTTATTTAACCATACATTTTCTGTTTAGTGCTTAAAACTGAAAATTACTGGAAAATTTCGGTAATTTTCAAAAATTACCGTAATTTACCGTGGTAATTTACCTCTGATGAAAATTACGGTAATTTACCCATCTCTAATGAAGGCCAGGAAGCACAATACAAATTTACAAATGGAGTTCAAAAGGAATAAGTAATTTTTGAGCGAAGAAGAAATACAAAATATAGTTGAAAATGTGGGAGAAGAAGATGAAATGCTTCTTGATTCAGGTAGTGAGTGTTCAAGCAAAGAAGAAGGTGATTACTCAGTGAATACCCTTCCCCAAATTTGTTATAGCGGAGACGAAACTGACGGTGATACACCAAGTAGGGCACATGATCTTTCTTCCTCGTGGGTCTGGGATGATTATGATGAATGCAACATTCCAAAAAAAATTCCTTTTACTGGGAAATGTGGTCCAGCAGTACTTGTTGATAATATAGTTGAGTCTTTCACAAATATTTTTGATAGAGAAATAATGGAAAAAATCGTTTTCGAGACGAATAGATACGCAGATAATGATTTAGAAAATAATCTACTATCCTCTCAGTCACGAATGAACAAATGGAAACCTGTTGATGTTGGAGAGATTTATGTGTATTTAGGGTTGGTAATGTTGATGGGAATTATACAAAAACCAACTATTCGTTCGTACTTTTCACGAAACCCACTTCTGGAAACAGAAATTTTCTCTAAAACTATGTCCCAGGACAGATTCGAATGTATCTCAAAGTTTTTACATTTTGTTGATAATGATAATATCTGTCACTATAGTGGTAACAAAAAACTTTTCAAAATTCAACCTATCACAGATTACTTGAAGATTAAATTTGAAAAAATGTATGTACCAAGGGAAAATATTGCCTTTGATGAATCTCTTACTCTATGGAAGGGGCGTCTATCATTCAGGCAATATATTCCTTTGAAGTCATCTAAATTTGGCATAAAAACCTTTGAGCTTTGCGAATCTGATACTGGCTACATATGGAGTTTTATTGTTTACTCAGGAGCTGATTCAACTATTTCAATAACAGAAACTCCTGATGGACTCAAGACATCAGCAATAGTGATAAAGTTAGTACAACCCTTATTTGAGAAAGGCTCTCCTTATGGTTAGACAATTATTATAATTCACCTGCTTTGGCAAAGTTTTTATTGGATCACGGTACAAATGTTGCTGGAACTTAACAATTATCTCGAAAAAACGTTCCAAAAGAGGTGAAATTAGCAAAGTTGGAGAACGGAGAACACATAGCGAAAGTTTGCGATGGAATAATGGTAATGAAGTGGAAAGACAAAAAGCCAGTTTCACTTGTTTCAAGCTTCCATTGCAATAATTTTCGTGAAAAAGATGGAAAAACTAAACCAGTGTGTGTTTTAGAATACAACTCCACAATGGGTGGTGTTGACCTAAAAGACCAAAAGCTTCAGCCGTATTTATTAGAAAGAAAAAAGACTAAGAAATGGTACATAAAACTATTTAGAAGGTTATTGAATGTTTCCGTTCACAATGCATTAGTAATATTCAATAGTGGTCAAAAAAAGGTAGATCATCTAAACTTTCATCTTCAGCTAATTCAGCAGCTCTTTGAAAAATACGGAGCTAGCTCAAATACATCGACCACTAGGAGGCCTCCCACAAATCCGTCACCACGGCGTTTAGTCAAGAGACATTTCATTGAAAAAATACCGCCCGCCGGGAAGAAGTCCCGGCCTCAGAGAAGATGCCAAGTGTGCTCCGCTAGAGGCAAAAGGAGAGAAACAGTGTACTGGTGCCCTGACTGCAATGCTGGCTTATGTTTAGAGGAGTGCTTCAAACTTTATCACACCAAACTTAACAAGTAAAATTTTTATTACATTAATACAACATTTTAGTATATCATATTAAATTTTTTCGATGTTACAATTAAAACTAACAATGACATAAATAATTGTTTGCAAAGGTGCAGAAAATGAGATTTTTTTAAAAATTTACATACCACGAGTAGGCTGTTTAAATGCATTGACCGGCTGGAAGGGTTAATATTACAGTCGAGGTCATTTTGGCTGAAAAGGCTGAGGGGATTCATCAACAGTGTCTTCATTTTGAGCTAATACAGTAAAATCATCCTCATCACATGGTCTCACATGGAGTCTCATGGTCTCACATGGAGTAAAGTCATGGTCGATCACAAATTCTGGTCTGTTTTCGCAGGACTGCCCTGCACAATATTTGCACAAGCTGGAACAGTTCAGTCCAGCTTTTCTGCAGCCACAAGCTGCTGTACAGCCGGTGTGACATTTGCAAGAGATTGTTTTTAGGAGCTCCGGAGGTGCTGCATCTCTTGCCATCTTTACAGAAACCAATCTTCTGCTCCCTCCCACCCATCCCCATTCCAAGGGATTTTTGTGATTACCCAACCACTGCATCACCTAGTGGTATGCCCAGAGTGAATGGAAGTGGGCTGCATCTGTCATCGGTGGAAGTTTGGCCAAGTCAAGCTTAGCGGAGCTGCTGATAAATGTCGAGTAGCGTAAATCGGTGAGGGATTGGTCGAGGTCACTTCCATATAATGCGACCAAAATAAGCTCTTCCACTTCTGAAATTTCTGCAGTGGTGGCAGAAGTGTCATAGAATGTTTGTGCAACCACCTGTAATAGTAAGTTAGATCGGAAAAAGTTGCAAAATTTCTTTTTTTCCGAATTCAAACATGTTGGACTTGGTGTCACAGCCACTTTTCCGTCCCTTGGAGTACCGGTACAATGTCAGAAAAATCATGTATCAATGATGTGGGGGAGTAGAAAAAATCTGGTGAATTATCCCTCCCAAGTTTTTGGATGTAAACATTGTCACTTGCAGGAGAAGTTCCTGTGAGCAAAACAAGCAGGTCAACGTCTTCACCCAAAATCACAACAGCCTCATATTGTGAAGCTAGGGATTTAGCAGTGCTGATGATTAGTACGTCAGAATTTTCTACAGCTTGTTTGATGTTGATTTTTGAAGCTTCAAGTGCAGTCTGAAGAAGTTTGACAAAGCGTTTTTGTTTGGCTCATTAGACAGTAACTTCTCCTGAGGTGTTGTGTTGACAGTTGTTTTATTGAATATGACGCCAGCTGAGGCAATCACCTTGAACCTCCTTGCTCGTTCTGCACTCTTGGTACTTTGGCCAGTAGGTATCCACAGGGTAGATGTCAAAAACAACAATCACAGAGTGGCGATAATGTTGGTGGATGTACTTGACATGCACAGACCCATTCGAATGTCACATTTCAATTTCACACGACTTTTTACTGTAGATGCCCACCATCTGTAACAACCGTGTGGTTCGTAGGGAGTTGGAAAGTCAATTGAAAGGGTGTAAATGCAGAATACAAGGCAGACTTGGTTCCCTTGCGTATACCATCCTCGTTGAACAGGGACATTGGATATGGCGCCAGTTCATTGGAAAGGAAGTCTTTCAGGTCTTCTTGAGATTTCTTTGCTATGTACATTCTTTGGAATAATGTGAGTGAGTTCACAGCAATCTTCTTCTCGCCAACTTTCACAGCGTTTTAATCAAGCGAATGAATAATGAATTCACTTGTTTCCAGTATGAAATGGGCCAAAGCCTGATACGCCAAAAGGTGAGCCCCCATTGCTTGAACATGCATGGCCATACATAATTTTAGTGACACTATTTTCAACATATATAGTTGCAAACAGTTTGCTGATTCCACTTCCAGCCATAATAGAGCCCCACAATGTGGTAAATTTGAATAATATAGACTTTTAGAGTACCATAAGTTGGGGCGAGTCCGGACACTTTTTAATATAAGTATATCATTATTTACGCATCGGCATATTTACCGATACATGTGAAAATCAGAATTTATAATCTATAAACCTTTAGGAACATTGTGAACAAAAGAAAGTGATGTTGCTTTATTTTTAACTCCGGAAAATATTCATTCGAAGCCATGCGAACATGTCTCATGGAGTGGGTGGAGTTTGGACACTTGCAATATAATTACCGTATAAACTCGTGTAAGAGGCGCACCTTTTTTCCCAGAAATTGCAGCCGAAAATGAGGGTGCACCTCTTACACGAATCTGTCCGTTGCAAAATTCCGACACCCGAGTTTGAAGGCTAATATCTCAGAGATGGCTCAATCAATTTTAACATGAAGTACATCAAATTAAAGCTTGTTTATTTCTGCATTTATTGATGGTGTACAAAACATTTTACCGTTTATATTGATTTCAGTGTGTGCTTAAAAACAGAATGTTAGCGCATTTTCCCGGGTACCGGACGGATGCATCGCATTTACGGCTTCGTAATAACAACACGGATCAAGATATCAAAATTTCCTTTACAAATATTGTAGCAAAGATCTTTCCTAAGAGCTATACGAAGTTTCATATTATTTAATGCTTTAGTATTTTAGTTATAGATGCAAATGCACGGATCCGTTACTTTCCGTTCCGCGCATCCCTGAAAACCGCCGTTTAGACCTTCTCCAAGCTCTCGAGTTCATCATCATCATCCACTTATAAAATCTTAAAGGAAATCGTTGGTTAATCAATATCGATTAACATTTATTTTGGAAAAAGAGCGCGTTCAACTGCCAGGAGCATGCACGGAAGAGAAAGGGAGAGGCGCCCGCTGTTGCCCAGTCAGAGGGCCATCTGTAAGGCGCGCGAGGGAGTCTACTACAAGCATTACCTTACCAAAGAGCACATTAGTTTTTTTTTCGGCGATGCAAAATTTCACGCAAAGGTTGCGCCACAAACTGATCGGATTGATTACGATGGAAAGTAACAGATACACTGCTTTTAAACAGAATATGCTACATTGTACCTTTCTTTGTCTTGAAGACATGATTAAATTTTATAACATAGTCAACTTTGCAAGAAAAAACAATGTAAGCACCAGCCGGCGCTATTGTCCGAATTCACCCCAACTTACGGTACTTTATATGATTTTGATGTTAAATTAACATTGGTATTTGTTTAGAAATATAGAACATTTTATCCTATGCTTTTTGTACCTAACACCATGAAAGTTCTTTTTGAGATGATTAAGGTATTTTGAAATCAAATCATAATGCACACTTATAGTAGATCTAATACTCTTAGACTATTGTAACATATTTGATGTTTTAATTTGTAGATAGTGGCATGCATATGAATACAAAATCATATCTTCATTATAAAATCACCATACAAAATCTCTAGAATATTTTCCAAAATATTTGGTGTATCAGTCATTATATATACAGTAGGTACTTAATGATCAATATTAAATAATTTTTTAATAGCATTCTTCCAAGGCACTAATAGAGACCTATTAAACTTCAAGTCAGAGTGTTTTTTCGCTGATTGATTCGGCTTATTCCTTTAGATTTTAAAACCTGACTAATGAGCAAAATCTTGAAGTATGTATTTGAGATAGTAATTCAAAAACGATCCTGTTTGCAGTTACATAACTATGGGGATCGATCTGGGCAACTTGGCAGCCCTGCGAGCTTTTAGGATTCTTCGAGCTTTGAAGACTGTGACCATTATCCCTGGTAAGTGATAACTCAATGGTAATGTTCAATTGCAGTTACATTTCCATCCTAGCCTTCAGTTTCAATTTAAGGTTATAGTTGGTAGTTATGAAGCCCATGCTTTCATATTCATTTTAAAGCTGTGTATTTCCTCACTTGTGCTAATATTGAAAATATAAAATCGATGAGAGGATATCAGCTTGGATATTATATAAGTGATTTTAATTAGTTTATTATTGAAATTGACTCCGGGACTTTTGACTATAATTTAGCCAGTTATTATTATCCTAGACTAAGCATTACCTACTTTTTCTAAAGAAAGATTGTGTTATTAAAGTCTTCATATTTTTTTTAGTTTTTGTAATTAGCATTATTTCTTGTTGGTTGGTTTTTGTCAATCTTCATAAGTATTATATAATTATTAGTATTAGTAGATGATAATGTGACTTCATTGAGATGGTAAAAATTATGGCCTAGTTTTATTAACTGTCCTTGATTTCCAATCATAGTGTGTTGTCATTACCGTATATAATCATTCTGTAGCCCATTCGTTCATAAGCCGACCCCCCTCTTTTGGAAGAGAAAATTATAAAAGGTGTGAAACCCGTTCATAAGCTGACCCAAAAAAATAATAGGATAGGGTAACCCAAATTGTACACATTTTTTTAAACTCCAAGCTAAACTTGTCATTACGATTGTTTAATTTTGTTTAGGTTGAAGACCAAAGAGATTTGAATAGCAGAGAAGATGGATGTCATTTTCTATAGCATTCGCTAGAGGGCTTTATATTATTGTATAAAAACAAATGAAAAGGTGGTGAGCCTTTCCTTCATCTACCAGAAGTTATTCTCGGCATCCATTCCTGGAGCCGAGAAGTTCTTCTTGCCAGAAAAGGTCTTCTTCACATCACTCTCCATGAGTGAAAGGGATCCATCTACAGCTTGTAAGTGGCAGTCACAGAACGCTTTAAAGAGGCCTAGGGCCGGAGTGTCTCCATTGAATGGCTTCCACATTTTGTAGATATCCTTCCAGAAACGTTCAACATCCTGGATGGGTGGCAAAGATTCAACGACAGATGGAGGTGGTCGAATGAGACGGAATGGGTGAAGGAGTAAAGTAGAATTCTCCCTCACGGCCCTACTCCTCTTGAGGATTTTTTAGGGCCGTGGTGAGTGCCCATACTCTATCAACTGCGTACTGCTTAATGGTAAGCAGTTTTACACTGTTATTCAATGTGTGATGGTTGTATCTGAGGCTGCGCACTATGTGTCGAACTTTGGGATTAAAAGTTCACCCAGATGCGATGTATTCCATCGCACACTGAATTCTCAATGCTGGTCGTCTCGCCTGCATGAACGTGGACTCTAACTTTTCCAGCCTCTTTGCTGCTTTTTCCTCCCGAGAGGCATTCTTTTGGGAGTGAGCCATAATTTTCACAGCAGTGGAGACCATGCAATTCACCGTCCTAAGGTCGTATGTTTCTGTCAGGATTTCATCAATGAGTCCATTTAACTGGGGCAGGTGGTTAACCCGCTACAAAATCTTTCGGTAGATGTTTCTTTGCCTAGTTTGTCCATCATAGATAATTGTGTTTAATAACTGCGTTCATAGTTCAGACATGGCCTTGACCAGCTTCCTCCCCATTTGGCAGAGACTCTGGCATGAATGTCATTCTCGCCTCAGGTGGTGGAGAGGCTACCTGAGTCGGGGAGGGTGGTCTGGCCAGAGGTGTATTCCTCTGAACTGGCGGTTGGTGGAGAGTTTCCTTTTTTCACAGGTGGTTGGTATATTTGCGCAGATTCTGCTGCAATAGGTGGTGGTGTTCGGGATGCATCAACACCACAAAGAGTGCATCCTTGCTATATACCCCCTGCGCTATTGGGCTTGCTGGCAGCATAGCATACGAGAAAGTCACCTCTTAGGGCTTCCGTCCACTGCATATGAGCTTCCTTCTTAGGTGGTGAATTAGTATTGCCACTCCCAACTTCCATGGGGCTCCCATCCAAGAGGGGCCTGTTGTGGGTGGCTTTTCTGGTCATTATCTTAGGAACCAGTAGAACTGCATGTGAGATGATTAGCCCCACATACAGACATCCACCATTAGCCAGCAAATCCATTACAAGGTACGCCATGGGGAGGTTGGTGGTCCAGCTTTCGTACCCCAATAAAAGTTATTATTATTATTTTTTATGTGTTACTTTTGTAACATTCCCCTCCCAAGTCCCTGGCAAGCATCAGGTTTCATTGCTGTCATAATAGTTGGAGACTCGAGAGGGGTTGGGCAGTATTCAAAGCAACGTCTGATGCCCATCAGATAGGTAGCTATGCTGAGTTGTGGTCATGCATACGCAGTAGATAAAGTGACCCCAGGATGATGGCCTTCTGCATGTGTGCAACTAGTGATTCCACCTATGCCATGCAGGATGGAATGCACTTGATGTTATCAAGCAGCAAACCCTTAATTCCTCCGAGTACACCTATGGTGAAGAGCACTAGTTTCACAGAGTGTCCAGGGTATATTTGCCGAAGTTCATAAAGCAGGTCTTGACATTTCATCTGTCTTTCCACCTCCTACGCATCCATGTTCGTTTCAGCCAGAGCCGAAAACTCAAACATAACCATGGAGTGTGTGAGGTGGTCAAGGAGAATAGCAAGGTGGTGGAGATAGAGTAATTTCTCCAGATTGTGCATTTCACCAGATTGTCCAAAGAATTCTCCATGAGGGACATAATATCCCCAGGGGCATAGAGCAGCACAGGTGTTTCGTCGATGTCATAATGGTGTTGTAGGTGAAAGTATAACACCCATAGGGCCACGTTGTGCCAAGCTAAATACGCTGACCTGGCACAATAACCACAGCCGGAGAGAAGGTGACTCAAAGTCTCAGGCTGGGCTCAGCATGCTAGGCCTGTGCGATTATCAAAAATAATCGATATCGATCAATTATAAGAATAATTGAAAATGTGGTTGATTCAATTGTCGGGAATTGAAGACATGACAATTAATTGAAGTCATTCAATTAATTGACAATGGCCAATTAATTGATATCGAAATGGGTGTCAATTAATTGTCATTGCTTAATTAATTGACAACAACCAATTAATTGACCGGACTGAATTGGATCGTGATTTTCAAAAGCGGCGATTACACACAGGAGTTGACTCCTATCTGATCGATTTATAGTGAGTCGACTCCACTTGGAACCATAACTAGGATGGGGGCTACTCCGTCCAAGTATCGAATTCCGCCACCATCGAATGCGAACTCCTGTAGGAGCAGGTATGATACTCGTCCAAGTTTCACCTTCCAAGTGGACTCGTATAGGAGTCAACTCCTGTGTGTAATCGCTGCTTAAGGCTTTCCTTTGCCATTGAGAAGAATGAAAGAAATAATTTGAAAAACAGCAAAATAATTCAATCAGTTAGTTTTTATTCATTAATTAAAGGAAAAGATCGTTATTTGAAGACAGGCAGATGAGATCCTCAGCGTGTTTATCCAGCAGACACGGACGTGTGTCGATGACAATGTTCCCGCCAAGACTGAACCTCTCGCAGAGTAGTGCTAGTTGCCAGGATAGCTAGCTAACTTCTGGAGGGAGGGAGGGGTAGATGGTGGCCGTAACCACCGTCAATAATCGTCAATTAATCGATTACCGAGCAATAATTATGAATTGAATAACAATTGACAATTGAATAATAATTGACAATTGAAAAAAATTGACAATCAAGTCGATTACCGCAATCAACATCGATGTACTGAAATAATCGATCAATTGTAAAAATAATTGAATTGACGATTCAATTAATCGAATAATCGCACAGGCCTACAGCACGCTCTGCATCTTGCAACCGTGACCTCCATCTTGAATATAATGTGGCAGTACGTTCCCCTATCAAGGTTCTGCAGCTGGTTGAGGTTCCACTTCATGAATCCGAAGGTATACAGCAGTGTAGGAAACGCAAACATGTTTCTGGCAAGAATCTTGTTCTGGCCGGACAGCTCATAACTCCTGATGTTCCGGAGAGTCTGTCTATATTTGGCAGTGAGCCTTTCCTTCACTGCTGCAACCTCCTGCATTCGGCACTAGGGATGCCAAGGTATTCATTGTAGTCATCGTCCTCGAAGTTATGAATGACATTCCCGTAAATGAGTTGTACATCTTCCTTGATCTTGGAAAATCTTCCTCTCGCCAGGTGGATGGATACATACTTGCCCACACCGACCTCCATCCCTGTAGCCTCACTGTATTCCAGTATGGTGTCCAGGGCAGTGAGAAGATCTTTCGCATTAGAAGCATAAAGTTTCAGGTCATCCATATAAAATAAATGGGTGACCTTATGCTTCCTGTCACCTGGAACACCGCACATGTATCCTCTACCTCGTCACAGCCTAAGGGACAGGGGTAGCAGTGAAATACAGAACAGAAAAGGGCTCAAGCTGTCGCCTTGATAAATGCCACGGTGGTATGTTACCAACTTTGTGGAAACTGACCACTTGCCTGAAGTCAGGACGAAGCTTGTTTTCCAGAAAGGTTACAGGCGTTGGATGCAGAACACTACCTCTGGGTGGATTTTCATCAACTTCAGCTTGGCGATTATAAGCTCATGTGAAGTGGTGTCAAATGCCTTCTTGTAGTCCACCCAGGCCATTGATAGGTTTCGCTTATGCCGGATGGCATCCTGACATAAGCGAATGTGGCAGTTCTCTGTTCATGGACCGACTCAAAACCGAAGCTTTCGTGTCGACCATAATTTTTCAGTGGACGGCACTAGCATCGCATCTGAAATCAAAGAGCATCATGGGAAATTCCCCCTACCCTGCCTCCACAGCCATGCTTTTTAAGCGCTTTCTGTTAGTGTTTTGTTGTTAGTGTTTTGGCGGTGTATGCGAGTCAAGTGAGTAATGCCTATTTGCTTCTAACATATTTTCATAAATCGAGGCTGATTAATGACATTCCCGGCATGTATACTAATAGAAATCCTCATTTTTAATTTATTTTATGCCTTTCTGTTGTATACCTATTGGAAACACAGTCTTCTTCGTAGGAATGGTTATTATCGCCATTCTAATGGGTATAATCTATGCAATCAGAATATCACTCATCCAGCAGTTATTTCATTTGTAAATACTATATGGATGCCTTGGGTTTGAGTTACTTAAAAAGGAATTCCTTTCCCTGTTGAGTTTCAAAGATATCTCAGCATGCCGCTGACGCTCATTTGATTCGAAGTTACTTTTGACTTGTACACATGTTGGACACATATATTAAAAGAGTTTTGTAAGAATCATTTTTCATGGATAATCTTCCATCCGTTCACATTTTAGAGACATGGATGACTGGGCTGTAGAAGCGGGAATAGCGAGGCGGCGTAGGAATGAGGAGAAAGGCCGACGGCAAGGGACCTATAGCTTTCCATATAAGCCAACAGGGCTTCCCGTTAATATGGTGTCACGTCACGGTTGCCTATGATTAATTAGAGCTAAATTTTTCTGCCTCAAACTAGTAAAGCGGACGTACAAATATAAATATTACCACGGAACTGGATAATAATGATAACGTTATTAACAGCCTCAACCGCCGTAAATTAATTAAATCCATGTATTCATGACATAAAAGATTATTTAACTCTTCTATGTAATACACAAAAACACATGCTAAAGTACACATAATTCATAATCCTAGGTTAAAAACTCATTGCCTTCTGTGGGTTCTCTTTTCCCTAGATTTACTTTGCCGCAAAATTGCAATGCAAATGCAATGCAAAACAAATGCGAAACTCGTAGCGGTGCGCTAAACACAGAAGAAACGGAACACAAAACTGAGGCAACAGCTCTGATATCAGCTCATAGATTCGTTCAAAATGTCGTTCGATTGGGTCTTCATTGGCCATTCATTGAATGCCTCAATGAATGAATGTCGACATGAAGAACGTCGACATTCCCGGATAACCACCCAGAAAGCCTCATCAGCATTCTAGCCCAATTTGAAGCACTTTCATTTCTTTCTTGGGTTATCGGACGATACCCCCTGGAGGACATTGGGGGTGGGAGTTAGTTGTTACCTAGCCAGTGCGGAATCAGGACACCAGATTGGCTGGGATCTTTGGGTAGGGGCGTTGAGGCATTACTTGTCGCAAGTTGGCAGTTCATTGGCTGTAACCCTCAGTAATTATATATCAATAGATCACAATCTCCAAGCACCCGCACATTACCATATTCTTTTTCCCCTACCCGGCAATCACCACCAGGAAAATTCACCCAGCTTTCCATATCCATTGCTCCAAACCTTGGCTTATTCTCCTCCATCATCTTCTTTCTCACTTCCGGCAAACCTAGAAAACGCTTCCCTTCTTTCCCATACTGGTCAATTAAGCTTTTACATTAAGACGCAGAAACACTGGGTAAATGCATATTCAGCTTCAATGAAAACCATTAATTGTGTACAAAAGAAACAAACGTTGTTTTTTTTAGTTTCCTCCAGTTGCATGGGTGGTGTACTTCTCAACGGCTGATGAATTTTTAGACAACTTTTCCGAATAGTAATAAAATTTTGCAGTTTTCCGCTTTTACACAAAAAAAGTGGAAAACTGCTCTTATACCGTGATTTAACTTTTTTAATTTTTCTGAAGGAATAATTCCATTAATTTTTACTCTGAGGAGGAAGAGTAAGATGCTTCTAGAGTTCAATTTGCTAAACCATCTACGTGGGGCGGGAGCCTCTTCTAATGAAAAATTATTTCCAAGTTCACCTTTGGAATCTGAAGATAGCTCAGATGAAAACGATATACCGCCTTGTGTAGGCTTCCGGGGTTGATGGATGTGAAGATATAGGTCTTCCGGGTTGGTCCATCTTCTTCAGACACAGTTTTGCAGGCGTTGCAGTCGAAATTCGGTGTTGAGTCAACAAAGTGCGCTTTATGAGTGTGCTGGAAAATATGGGCCCTTCGAAATATTGATTTTCTCCTCAGATTATATTATTAAGTGCTATTTTTTCCCATTTACAGGTGCCCTCATCTACATTGTCTTCACGATTCGTCATTTCCGAATGAGAAACTTTGTAAAATGTTTTTCGTCGCATCAATGTTATAATAATGTTTGTTTTTCTCATTTCTTGCCACCTCAATAATCTTGGTGATCATAGAATTGTATCTGAGGAGCCGCCATAGCTCTTTCCGTTAAATTGCCCTCCGTGTTGCGGTGTTTCCTACTTGCAGGAAAGTGATATATACACCTGAAATATCGTAATTCCGGAATGCGTCTTGCACCGCATATTCTGGATTATCGATCTTCTACTCTGTCTGAATACGCTATGCCTATGCTTTCTGGCTGCGCCTCAATATGGCTATGTAAAATCGAGAGTAACGTAAAATCAAGGTGCACAAAATCGAGGTTTTACTGTATTTCCATGAAAATTTGTGTACAGATAGCAGAAGAAACTTTAGGAAGATTCATGAATTTTCTTACCTTAGAGTTTAGAGTCATGCAATAATAATTATAATTTTTTATTTGCCTGGCGACCTTGTTACAAATTATGTAAAATATAATTGTGCATGGTATAAGGCACGTCAAGAAAGTGCAAGTACAATCAAAGTATTATAATAAATAATTAAGTCAGCCAATAGCATACAGATGCTTAATTCCAATACTACATTAACTCACAAGGATACATTGCATAACTGATGTTTGAGATCCAAAGGAGACAATTATTTTCTGAAACTATAGAGAGAATGCGGGAAAAGTGTCATGGCTTTCTTCCACATAGGCCCGGGTTCGAGAGAAAAACACTATTAAAGAATCTTCCTCCGCATAAATACTTTAAAGTTCGCATCCCTCCCAACAGACCTCGTAGCCCAGTGGGTTGAGGCGCTGAGCCGGTTATCCTCATACGGTGGCTGGGGTCTTAAAAGGTTAAATTAAAATAAAAAGGTTAAAAAGTTAAATTCCCAGGTTGTGAAATTTTTTTTCTTTTGAATATTTTACGGAAATACTGTAAATTACCCACTCCCATACATTTACGGCAGTAGCAACAATATTTTTATATATTTTCAGCCTATTTGCTGGATTTTCAATCAATGCCCTTGGGAGACTTTCGAAGCTAATTTTGGGATTCTTGTTCAGCCGAAAAGAGGCTACACATTCTGACGGACCTAATATGTTTAGATTTTGAAAATACAAGGATACTATCATAAATAGGATGGGCTTCGATTGGTTGTGGGTCTTTCTCAAGGCCATAAACAATGAGCGAATTATTACTTTTTAATTAGCAACGATGTACTCACTTAAAATTCCCCAGGAGCCACACTCGAGTAATGATATCTGAAAGTATGCTATTCCACGCCATGAATGAAAAGTTTAATTCCTTCACTTGGAATAAACATGAAGTGGGAAAAGAAATAGTGTTATCATTACGTGATATTTAATTGTGCTGGAATCTAATATCTTCCTTTCCCCCACGATACAGGCTTCGCTCCAATATAATGTTGCTCCGCTAAAAGGTCATAGCAAAAGTTTTTTACATAACCTCAGAAACTGTTACCATTTTTTTTTTACCTATATCATGTTCACTATTGAACTAGAATTAGAGTTACAGAAGTCATTACTCGAGCGTGGCTCCTGGGAAATATTAAGTGAGTACATTGTTGCTAATTAAAAAGTAATAATCCGCTCATTGTTTACAGCCTTGAGAAAGACACACGACCAATCAAAGCCCATCCTATTCACGAAAGTATCCATGTATTTTCAAAATCTAAACATATTAGGTCTGTCAGCATGTATAGCCTCTTTTCGGCTGAATAAGAATCTGGAAACAAGCTTCGAAAGTCTCCCAAGAGCATTGATTGAAAATCCAGTAAATGGGCTGAAAATATAAAAAATTGTTGCTACTGCCGTAAAGGTATGGGAGTGGGCAATTTACAGTAATTTGTAAAATATTCGAAAGAAAAAAAAATGCTGTCACCTAGGATCGAACCCCAGCCATTTCTCGTATTTTTCATGAGGGCAAAATACGCTGATTTTGTTAGTAATTCATTAAAAATATGTAGGTAACGAAGTGCAACAAGACCCTGGAAAATGCAAAAATTTGCATCAGGGAAACTCAGGGAAAAAAGAAATTGAGATTCACTGGACACCCTGAATAAGATTGTTTTACGCATGGTTGTGTAAATGCCTTAGTAGTTAACAAGTTGAACAAAGTTTTTGAAGAACATGGTTTAATTGACACTCCCATGAGAGGTTGGCACTCAAAGACATACCGAAAAATTTAACAACTGAGACTTGTTCAATTGAACTGCCATTTATATTAACAAGCAGACTCTCATTTTGCTTTTTGAGGTGTGAGAAGTAAACTATTTTACTTTTCTTTACATTAAGGCTAATGCAGTTATCATGACACCAGTTATTTATTTTTTCACAAACAGATCTTGAATTATGAATAAGAGATTGACGAGAGTCCGCAGATAGTATCACATATATGTCATCAGCATAGAGGACTGGTTTTATTCCATCAATATCCCCTAAGTATTTAAGTAGATCATTGATGTCTATCAAAAAGAGGAGGGGACTGAGAATTGATCTTTGGGGGACACCTGAGGAAATATTACATGCATTATATGAAAATTTAGTTCCGTCAACAGACAATGTTACAACCTGGGAGTGATTATTGAGGTACAACTTTAGCCATTTGAGAGAGGAAGCCTTCTAATTCCTATACTATCTAATTTCATAAAAATTTGGTCATGATTAACATGCTCAAAATCCTTTGAAAAAAATAGTCCTAGAGTTTCATGTTTTCTATCTATAGAGCCTAAAATACTATTAATGGCTTGTTACATGGCAGTTGTGGTTGATTTACTACATATAAATCAAAATTGTGAATTAGAAAGGATACCTTTAGTCTTTCAAGATATATCATTAATTGGAGATATATGACCTTTAAAAAATTTTAGAAAAGGTATTTTGGATGGCTATTGACCTATAATTAATTAGGTCATTGATACATCCATTATTTTTATAAAATGGGACTATTTTTGACAATTTTAACATTGAGGGAAAAATACCTTGGGTTATGGATTTATTAATTAGGTACAGCAATGGGGCTTTTTTTTAAATCAAAGCATTGATAAATAACTTTACCAGGAATTTCATCTGTACCAGAGCCTAACTTATTACTAAGTTTGGATATAATAAATTTAAGTACAGATTCTAAGCAAGGTTTTGTGAAAAAGGATGACAGTAAATTTTGAAAAAGAGCTTTGGCTTGGGAAGTTGAGCAGTAGAAAAGTAGCTGTTGAATTCATTTATGGGAGTTATGGTTGAAATAGCAACACCAAATGCTGGTGTACGGTGTTTATTTAGCGTTAACACAAATACAATAGATGCCACCACACCGATTTGATTGCTCGGCACAACTTGGACTGAATGACTGGCTCGGCCAGTGGGTGTGGAGTATTTATATGAGATTTGTTACATAGTAGTCAGCAAAGATTATGTACAATGGTAGTCAGCGTAGCCCCGCGTGGGGAGACTTGAGACCGTGCGCCGGGCTGTCTGGTGCCGCGCTGGGGCAGTGGCTGGCGAGAGCTCGAGGAAGCCGCATGCCGGGCTGTCCGGCGCCGTGCCGAGGTAATGGCGAGAGTTCGATTCACATTTGCTTAAGAAGGATAGTTTGTGCCAAAACTGGTTTTAGGGTCACATAATTTCGGGAGTGTATGTTTCTTGGATTTCTTTCCTTTACCATTATTTATAAGTTCCCAGGCTGTCTTAGATTTATTGCTGGAAGCAAGTAATTTATTATCATTGTAAGTTCTCTTTGAGGTAGCAATTAACTTACGATAGTAGTTCAGATTTTCCTTATAATATAGTTTTTGCTCAGGATTTCCAGAAATTTTTGTAAAGGCAGATAAATTTTTTAAAAAGGCAGAATAGTTTTGAATCTCTTCAACCAGCCATGGCTTAGGATTAATTTTATGATAGGATTTATGTCTCTCTAATGGAAAACTAGTTGAAAAGTAGTGCCTAAATGTTCAATAAAAGTAACTAAAACTTTGATCCAAAGTTAGTGCATTGTGTACCTGAGCCAAATTGTGGTGTTGAAGCATAAGTCCAAATTGATAAATTTTGATATCATTAAATGATCTTATGGTGTAGCTTTTACCATTGGTATATTTTTAAGGTAGGTGGAAATCAAAAATTGTTGATACCAGGCTATGATCAGATATACCGCAGGGTCACAGACATTAGTAAGGATTTTGTTATGATCTAGATTTGTTACAACTTAGTCAAGTAAGGTGGCAGATGAGGCAGTAACACGAGTGGGGTCCTTAACATCACATTCCAACCCATAGGTATTGAACAATCTCAGTAATTCTATCTTATGAGGGCTGTCGGCCAAAAAATCACAATTAAAATCTCCTGTTAACACCAATATGCGGTTTTGACCATAGACTGTAGAAAGAAGTTGGTCTAGCTTTTGAAGGAACATTTGGAAATCTCCAGTGGGCGAACAATATAGAGCAATGAATACTAGCATCCCCACATGAGATTCAAAAAGGCAGGCTGCACATTCAAAATTGTTTTCTCCAGTAGTAATTACTGTAAAAGGTTTTATGCTACCATGTATTTTACTGTGTGCAAAAATAGCCACACCACCATTTTTATACATATTACGACAGTATGACGAAATCAATACATAATGGATAATAATGTAGGATACATAATGTAGGATACATGATGTAGGAATGGATATAACAATCAACTCTTCAGCAATCAGCCACTAACACACATAATGTATGGTTCAAAATCGTGTATAGATACTTCCAATAGACAAACCTTATGTCTTAAGCATTGTACATTAATTTGGGCTACCAAAATAGATTCACTATTTTTATTAATTCGCGAGTTTAGTCAACTTGAGTTCTCTACAGAATTCTGTACCCCAGCTTTCGCTTTGGGAACTCCAGATTCCACTTAAGTCCGGTGTTTGAATAAAGAATGCCTCAACGTCACGTTACACTGCCACTTGTCACTGTGCAGCACTTCATCCTGTGCGTGAAAAGGTACGCGGATGTTGAAGCTGGCATTGCCTCCTTTCAAGTCGAATTTACTCACCATAGTCATGATGTAGGGAAAGTTATGTGTCAAGAAATGTGTGTGACAAGAATGGATGAAGGTTGATTGCTTATGCATTAAAGAAAATAGGATAGGAAATCTGTGCTTGCTTTCCTATGACTCTGCAATTGAAAGTTATCTTATCATAATCTGGCTTGCATATTTTCTATTTATTGTTCATATAATACTTATTCTTATGATGATTTTTATGATAGTTAAGAAAACTGTGCATGCCTGGGGAATTTAAAATTTCTTGTGATCATGAATGTATTTTTCATAATTTTAAGTTAACCTATTGATTAATGCTCCATGCTTCAGGATAAAACTTATAGAAAGATTGAGTTTACTGAAGTGTTTGGCTCCTTTTCAATATTTATTATCATTACGTAATTATTTGAGGTATAGATATGGTAGCCATGCCATATACTCTAATGCTGAATTTGTTGATGAATTTTATGTATTGTGTTAACGCTTGGTTGTATGTTTCATGCAATTGGTTCAACTAACAATTGCTTTAATATAATGATTAAAACCTGATACAAACTATTACTCTGCAGGGCTGAAGACGATTGCTGTAGCAGTTGCAGAATCAGTGAAAAATTTTCGTGATGTGACCATCTTGACAATATTTTCCCTGTCAGTTTTTGCCACATTTGGCCTCCAGTTATACATGGGGGTCTTAACACAGAAATGCATTAGAAACTTTCCAAATAATGATAGTTCGGGAAATTTGGCTGATGAAAATTGGTTGGTGTTTTCTAGCAATTATGGTAAGTACCTATCATTTTTTTGCAATGTTTGCATGAATCCAGTATTTATAATTACAGTAGAAACTCAATAATACGAATTCAGCAGGACCAAAAAATTGGCACTTCGTATCATCGAGTTTCGTAACATCGAACCTTTTGAAAATATCCCAAAAAATAGTTATTTCCCCCCCCCCTAACTTTTGTGGTCCTTGACAACGTTTTAAAACCATATTTGGTCCTTATTAGTCAAAGCATTGTTAAAAGAATGGATGTATATCATAAACATTAACTCATATAGGATCATAAAGTAACTACCACCTCGTAGTTTCTCTATACAAATATTTTAAGTCGGCGAGTAAGAAATTCAATTCAAGATCGCAACGTTTAACACTCATTTTGAAGAATATGAGATCGACCAAATCACGTATTTTAACTTCTGAGATTCACGTCGAGGTACCTGACGCTCCCTTGTATGACGACAGCTCCTGGGAGTCCATAAAGACCTGCAGACGGTTGGCAAATCCGAACTACCCTGGCCCGGCTGTGTGCGAGAGATAGAGAAACGCTCCCTTCCCTCTCCCCATTCCAAGCAGTGGAGAGAGCAAAAGGGGAAGGGGTGTACACCGCTCTTGAGCCGATCCTGCAGTGGGTGGACGAGCAACGGCCTTCTATATTGCAGAAACCACTGTTTTCCTGAGGCCAACTACGTGGACCTTTTTCTGAAGGATACCACTCTCCTTCTCTTGCAAGTTCAGCATATGAGGCAGGTGCCCGGCAGGACGGTTGACCATGCTAAAAGGCACACACGGGCAATTAACACACGGGCTGAAGTCGCCCGGGTTTCCCGACCACCTGCATTTCCGTTCCCTCCAACCCAAGCAATAGCCAACTCATCACATGTCTGGTCAGCAGTGATTTATGGTCGCCCCTTGGGAGTTCCCAAGTCCCCTATCTCCCTGCTTACTCAGCCCTCTCTCAAAGAAAACAAGGCAAGGTTACCGACCACCCCGATGCCCGAATAGATGATACTTACCTCATCTACGCTTGATATGGGTTTATCAATATATTACACAATGTGGAGATGCCAATGCCAGAGCCCGCCACTATATTGGTCAATGGGTCTTCCTTTAATGCCCTTTCAATCATCTTCAGCTACTCCGAAATGTCTATAACATGACGTGCTTTCTATTTTTTGAATAATTGGACATTTTCAATAATTTGTATTACTAAAGAAAACTTGGCAAATATTAAACACCGGGGAAGCCCAAGTTGTACTAACACAGAGCAGTGATTCAGAGGGCTCAGGGTAATTACTTGACGGCGAATGGGGCGTGATTCGCCATGTTTTCCATATCGCCGTCAGTTCGTGATATACTAAGCTTTCAGTTCTAAAGAGCAAGATTTTTGTTCGGTGGAGTAATAATGTGGAGGTCGTGGAGAATAATACCGAAGAAAATAGTACTGCCGTTAACGGTTATCTATATCAATCCTTTAGTTTACGAGGAAGACAATTTACCTCCCCATAGGAAATACCTTTGCTTTAAATTACGGCAATTCGCTTATCTAGTTCTTAGCAATGATTCATCGCTCATTGAAGTATGTGAATGAATCATTAACTCATTCCCAAGTCTCTTTTCACTTTGATGATTTGTGCTTTAGAGTTCTGTTCTGCCAAAAATTACTTGTACGGAATAAATTTTTTATTTTTTATTTTTCTATGCGTAATAATTTCACAGTCATTTCGCATCGAGGGTGTTTGGAGATAAGTTGAACACCATTTTATCTAATAACATCCTTATTTAAAGACTTCAATAAGCTTAAACCATGGAATCTATAATACTGACTTCATGGCTAAAACATAAGAATCTCATGTAATGACTTCGTAGTTGAAATGTGATTATCGAGTCACTCTAAGATTTCGGGAACTTTTTATCCACACGAAGAAGTGTGAAAGAGAAACTTGGACATCGCCAAGATGTTCCAGATCTAATATTTTGCATTTCATTAAATAGTTCTTTCCCTGCTCTGACTTGCTACTAATTTTCCGATGGTGGCACGACTTCGTGGTAAAACTATGAAAATCTTCTCTCTCTATCTCAAAGTGGTCTTGTATAATTGTCAACGCGATGAAGTATGTAACATGAAAATAAAATAAGGTTAACGTTAAAAGGTATTACAATGTGGAATTTACTCAAGTTGGGCCAACACTTCACCTAAAATTGTCGGGACACGACAAAACGTGATTTGTAGCAAATAAAATCAATATGGATAACCAAATCGGCGAGTTCAGGCGTGACTCCGTGGAAATTAATCATGATGCAAAGAGAACACTTGGTACCAAGCTTTTAGGGACGCAACTATTTTTTTAGGACATTGGCTACAATAGGTATCCCTTTCCTATTTCCCATTATTTTATCACGTCATTTTTCCACCCCTGAGCAGTATAAGAATTTGAATTGCCACCAATCCGAGCACACGGAAGTGACAAGGTCCGTAACCATTTCATCAATTACCATTGTATTGTTTATGTATGCCTAAAATTTCATAGTTCTATATCGCTAAATAAGAAAGTAAATCGTGGTTCTTTGTGTCTTTGCACGAGACATGCTCAAGTACACATAGCAGGATTGACAATTTTTCCAGAGTTGAACCGAGGACCGTAGACTTAAAGTCCAACCATTATCAGTCACCATTGTATTGTTTATGTCTGCCAAAAATATTCATAATTCTACATCGCTAAATAAGAAAGTAAATCGTGGTTCTTTGTGTCTATGCACGGTATGCGCTCAAATGCGAAGTTTTGAGACATATAGCTGGATTGACAATTTTTCCGGAGTCAAACTGCGGACTATAGACTTAAAATACAACCATGTTATCAATCACTATTGTATTGTCTATGAATACCTAAAATTTCATAATTCTAGATCGCTAAATAAGAAAGTATATCGTGGTTCTTTGTACCTATTTTCTCCGTTTATTTGCACGCAAAATGTGAATTCCCGCCTCGACGGAGACTCATGATGGCAAATTACATTGGACAAGTGCGTATCATGACCTGTTCTTTATGGACCTTGGGCAGCGAGTTTAACATGTGGCGCCACTTGTGAGTTTTAACCAAAGGGAATTGTTCACATTATGGAAATGCTGACAAAGGTTAGGAGAGTGCCAGAGAGAAGAATGCACTATCATTCACGCATTTCACACGTTTGATGCATCACATTCGTCAACGCTGATTTTCTAGGTGTCTGCATCTGCAAAAAGAGTTTTGCTGATGCAGTTTTTTGCCATGGTTCATAAAAACGAATTCCATTTTTTCCTGGGATCGGGGCCGAGGTTCATAACATCGTAAATTTCATATTTTCGAAACTTTGTATTATCGAATAGCGCCATGTATTTAGCATAGGCTTTTGGTCGGGACCGACAGTTTTGCTTCGTATAATCGAAACTTCGTATTATCGTGCTTTGTATCATCGAGTTTCTAAGGTATAATGAAAAGGCATTATTGAAGATTGGTTGTGTTTGGTGAATTTCAATTTTGCATGTTCTCCTGGAGAAATAGAGATGATAATAAAATTACAGTGTAAACCCTCTCTTACACTTTGAGGAGGACAAGGAATAAAGTGTTAATTGTGGAAAAATTTTTGATCGAAAGAAATCTTAATTTGTAGGAAATGGAAGCAAAATTATTACCTAATATTTCATAATTTCATTTAATTTGAATGGATTATACCTATATTTAGTGGCTGCAGCTGGCTTGTGCATTTGGCTGGGAAAATAATATGTAGTTTAGTGTTCCTTAATTTCAAGTTTCCTGGGTGTGCAGGGTACCAATCCAATCACTAAACAGTTTTTCTCCATTAACCCCCTATATTTGCATCAAGGGCATGCATTTTTCCTTAAAAAACAATTTATTTCATCCTTGCCTTTGTATTTGTTGCATAGGTTGTAGTCAAGGTCCTAATGTTTTTTAACAAAATGTATTTCTGGATTTTCCTAAAACAAAGGGCTTCAGTCTGTCACTGCCATCTGCATTAGCTCCTAATAAAACAAAGACGTGAGCTTTTCTGTATTTGCCCCAATGGCAAGAATCCCCTTTGAAGTCTAAGATATTGTGTGGCAGTATATTTTTATAAAGACCTGTCTCATGCACATTAATTATGTGTTTAAGTGCATAGCCATTATGCAAAGTTGGGCACTTCTAGTGAGTAACTGTTTCGGGACCTACACTTTCATATGATTTTATAGACAGTACTACAGTAGAAACTTGAAAATACGAGACTTGAAATTACAAAATTTTGATTTTACGAAGCAAAATCTTCGGTTCCGACCAAAAGGCTATCTAAGTGTATGTAACTGTACGTGATATTATGAAATAACAAAGTTCTGAAATTACGAACCTCGGGTCTTGGTCCCGACGTGAAAAAGTTACTCGTTTATACGAATAGTGACGGATCACAACAACATTTATAGGCGCTCCTTGTCAGAGTGAAGCATCTAATTAATCATTGTCGCCAAATACATTATGCACTGAATGTGAATTACTTGAACAATAACTCATTTTTCAATGCTACAATAGTAAAGGCGTGGTTTCGCTGGGGCATCCCACGGCCGTGTATGGCGTCCGCGTCCAGCAGTCGGAAGTCACTGCTGTACTCATCCAATATGATCTATCAAATAGGCACGGCTTTTGTGGAGACGTCTCGGCTGTCACGTTTGACTGCTGACGCCCGACATCTGCATCTCGACTGCTTTGAGAGCAGTCCCAATTTTCAGTGATTTTTCTGGTATCCTCTCTCCGCGTTTTATATAAAGCATCGTATCCAGCTCTTTCTGTAGAACTACTTGCAGCATTTGGTCATCCTCTTCTTCGTCTTCCAACAAAAGCAACAAAACTAAATTGTAACCATCCATTTCAGCTCAAAATCAACTCACTCTCAGGAAACACAAACCGATAATAAATTCGTAATTAAACTAAATACACTTTGTGGTTGGATGGATCAGCCAGATGGGGCATTTTGTGGGCACATTGTTCCGCTTACGAGCAAGCAGGCGACATTTGCTATTTTGGTCAAAAATTTGGGATGGGGGAAAGCGGTGAGACCACAGACTGGAGTAAGGGCCCAGTCCCTACTCCCATGGAACATTTCTTTGAAAAGAAGGTAAGACAATATGATTGCCGGTAGGTCAGCAGTTACAGTGATATCCCATGCTTTGACAAGGGTATTTTGTTGGTCAGAGGAAAACATAAAATTATCCTTCCTCCTACTTCGACCTTCCTTTCTACAAGAAGGATTGAGGGACCGAATGGAAATGGGAAATGAAATCTCATGCCCCTGTGACATTGCATAGCATAAGTAAAAGTCAGCATATAGTTTAGAATTTTGAGATGGTATTTCACGGGAAATTTCTCTGAATGTGCTAAAATAGTTGCTAATATTAAAAAAACACCTTTAGTAAGAATACTGGGAAGGTATTTCCTTGGAATGGCAACCTGACTGCATTCAAATACAGTAAAACCCCGCTTTTACGTCCCCGGAATTCACGTTTTCCCGTGATTTACAACATTTTCTCCAGGTCCCAAAAATGTTTGCATCATTCCAATGTATTTTCATCCCGCTATTTACACTTTCAAATCCCGCCATTTACGACATCTGAAGGGAAGAAAGATGGCGGCTGGCGCACTTCAACTGGTGACCCTTCAAACGTGATTAATGTTAAATACGGATAAAATACATGCTTAAACATGATGTATGAATGCTGATTTATTTAGTTTCCTTTAAAAACACAATTATTCGTTTGATGGTAGCATATTACATCGAAAGCATTGCTGAAAAGTATATATGCCGGATATTGTTATGCTTGCGATCGGGATTCTCGAATTGGTAACAAGGAGCCATACCAGGGAATAGAATTCTCTTCCCTGGCCGTACTAGCTGTTTAAACAGTACATTAAAATTATAGCGGATGCCATAAATATATTTAATTAGATATTATTTGGCCAACTATCGCTGTCATTGTGGCGAAAAGTTAAAACGTATGTTAACTCTTATTCTCATACTTCGCAGCGATCTTTTTCTTATTTCTCATAACTCCCACGCTAATGCCATTCATCTTGTGTTTTTAGGTTTTTAGTTACTTCACCTTTAGTTTTATTTAATGTGCAATTACTTACGGCAATCGTGAGTAAACATTTTAAAATGGCAAACAAGCGTGCGAGATAATCGTTATCATTGGAAGAAAAAATCAACATTTTGCAAAGAGAATTGACTCTAATACGGGCACTCGCGTATCCCTGACCGAAGAACTTGATATACCAGGTTCAATGTGGAACACAACTGTAAAAACCTGTAAATGTATTGAGAAAAGTGCTAAGGACTGCGGCCCTATTGGTAAAAGGCGTAATTGCATTAAATACTCCAAGTACGATGAACTTGAAGAAATATTGAAGACATTGTTTCAATCCGCCCCCGAAATAAGGCCGCATAACCGCTGCGAGTGGCGCTCGGCGCATTGATGTCTTCAAAGAATCAAATGGATGTTTACACCGTTTCAAAAGTCGATATAAATATTGTCTATAAAATCATATTTGGTGAATCTAAAAGTGTACACTACATTGATCCTGAAACAGTTTCTCACTGGAAGTGCACAACTTTGCATAATTATGTTGATGGCTAAGCCTATGCGCTTAAAGACATTTTTTATGTGGACGAGACAGGTCTTTTTTTTTAAATAATGCCACACAAGACCCTATAGACTTCAAAGGGGAACCTTGTCATGGGGCCAAGCTCAGCAAAGGTCGCCTTACTGTTTTATCAGGTGCTAATCCAGATGGCAGTGTGAGACTGAAGCCCTTTGTTTTTGAAAAGTCCAAAAATCCACGTTGCTTTAAAAATATTAAGAATGACCTTGGCTAAAACCTACGCAGCCAACACAAAGGCATGGATGACATAGACTGTTGTTGAAGAAAAAATGTATGCTCTTGATGCAAAGATAAATATATGTAGGTAGACACCACCTCAAATCAAGTTAAGTTAAAATATGAGAATACGTTTATTTTTTGTTAACTTTTGTTTATTCATTTATTTATGTCTATTTGGTGACCCATCAAATATTAAACATCACCTGTTAATTTAAATAAAATTATTTAACATTAGGGTATGATTTTGCTTCTATTTCCTACAAATTATGATTTCCCTCGATTTACATTTTCCTGCGATTTACACTTTTTTCCTTCATCCCCGTCAAAAGTGTAAAAGAGGGGTTTTACTGTATAGTATTTGATAACATTGAAGATGCTCGAGCATGTAGGACAATTCAATTTTGTTTGAAGCCTATAAATGTCATTTATTTAAATTAGTGATTTTTTTCTATGTTGCTTACTTAAAGTAAAATTACCTTTATTTGTGATTAACTGAATTCAAGAATCAAGAAATTTATTCACGGTAAACACCATTATATAAAAATTACAAAAATAAAGTAGGAATATCACAAAGTCATGTGACATCAGGGACCATTATTCATGCCTCCTTTTTACTTTCTCAGCCAATTGGTATCCAGAGTACGATGATTATCTACTGTGTGGAAACTCATCAGGGACTGGGTAAGTATCTGTTTTTCTTAGTTCTGTTCTATAAAGTTTAACATTTGAGTCACTTAAATCTAATGGCTAATTCTTTTCGTAAAAACATTCATGAACTAAGTTTTCCTTCACATATAGGATGTATTTAAATCAAGTTTACTGTTTTTATAAATTACTTTGTCTCTCCGTGTTCTTTTGCTGATAATCTGCTGCCAGTAATTATGTATATATATATATATATATATTATTACTGGCAGCAGATTATCAACAAAAGAACACGGAGAGACAAAGTAATTTATAAAAACAGTAAACTTGATTTAAATACATCCTATATGTGAAGGAAAACTTAGTTCATGAATGTTTTTACGTATATATATATATATATATATATATTGTAACCCGTGTCCACACGAGTAAGGGGAAGGGGAAATGGGAGGAAAGGTGGGAGGAAAGGAATTCAGGGACGGGGAGGCGGGGAGGAAAGAGGGATGCCGACTAAGCTTTTGAGCAAATGGGTTGGGGTTCATCAACGATCGCGGGGTTTCGAAGTGACTTAATGCATAATGGCGAACGGATGGTTCCGCGAGGACAGGTTTGTGGGCAGAGACAGTAAAACATGGAAATATCCTTTTGCAATATCGAACTATTTAATTCAGAGAATAACACTAAATACTAATCTAAAACTAAATTTAAACAAAACAAATTATGATGCGTAATAATTGCAACAATACATGGCGAACATTCGCAAAATGTCAATCAAATGAAACAGTTTTACCCTTCAAGGTCCTTTTTCCCATTTCGAGAATCACTAGGGAAAAGTTACAATATTTTAACGGTTTGAACTTAACAATTTCTACAATCACGCACCCTCAATTGAAAACTAAACACATTCACACGGGACCAGGGGGGAAAAACACGGGAATAAATATGTCGACAGTACGAAACTTGGGGCACTTTCTTCTTGGGTTGGGGAATCTCTTCTTTGAACTATAATAGGACTATTCTTCTTGGATTGGGAATGGGGGGGCTCTTCTTTGGTCTAGGAATGGCCGTCTTAGGCGGGCGGGATATAAGTGGTACTTATCGTTATCGGGGATAACTGGTGCAACTGCGGCGGCGCTGGCAATGATCGCCCCGTGCTCTGCACGTAGCAGCTGATGATGTAGTTGGTTTTACTTGAGCGGAGACAGGCGACGGCGATGGCCACGGATTCCTTGGGACCGCTACTGGACACGACTTAAATTCAGCTTCCTTATGCGTCGGTCGTCTCTCCCTTTCCGTTCCTCGTCCGCACAATGCGTCTCTCTCGCTCTCCAACCAATGTTTCAGCCCTCCTAATTTTTGGGTGTCAGCCGCCACCACAAGAACCATCACATGTAAGTAAGTCCCGCCCCGACCATCCTCTGCCATTTATATGCGCTAGCGCGCGGGGTGAGAAGGGGGGGGGATAGGGGGATAAGGGGAGGTGGCTTCACTTGACGCAGGCCGCATTATATTTCGAAGCACAGTCACTTGCACAGCATGAGCGGTGGATGGAGGGGGGGGGGAAAAGGGAAGGTCGTCCGCCGAACGGCGGAGATACACTTAAGAAAGGGGGGGGAGAACGTGGTGCAGGGAACTCACACACTCGAACACACATGAATCATTCACTCACACAGCGATGACCTTAAAATTAACACAATATACAGCACAAAACCGCCTCTTCCACAAACCCATTGCAACCGTCCAATCGGGAACGGTTACAACTGCCTCCCTCTCCCAGACAAAAAATTGCCGCTGGGAAAAGACACGGGAATTTATTTGTAAAAGAAAAAGAAAAACAAAAGAAAAACAACTCCAACCCTCACAAAATAAAGGGTGGTAAAATAAATCAAACTTTTAACGCGTCCCACGCGCTGAAATCTTAGTCAAACTCAAAAGGAAAACAAAAGACTATAATGTCTCGGAAAAATAAGGAATCAGGTTGTGGAAATTGTGGACGCCAATAACATCTCCCTCCTCACTTCCCAGCTCACACGCGTTTCGTGCGACCACCCTGCGAATAACATACGGGCCTTTAAAAATAGGGAAGAATTTATGAAATAGTTTTAACTTCGAGTCGGACTGCTTCGGAGCTTTCAAGAGAACCCTATCTCCTTCCCTGAATTCGTAAGTTTTCGCCTTCTTAGCGTTTTTCCGCTTCCTACCGGAACGTCGCAAATTTCTAAGAACCAATTGAGTAACCCTACCTGGCTCCGGCTCGTCCCCTTCTTCTTCTTCCGGGAGCATGGCATAGGGCCGTCTAGGCTTAACGCCGAAATGGGCTTCGTAAGGTGACATTCCGATAGATTCATGGGGGATTTCGTTAAGCCATTTATTGATGAGGGGAATCACCTCGGGCCAACTCGTATGCCGGTCCGCACAATACACACGAAAAAGCCGGGATATTTCCCGCATGATCCTCTCACTTGGATTCGACTGTGGGTGGCGAATAGAAGAATGGATTACTTTAATCCCTCGGTCACGTAACGTTCTACACCATACTTCACTGGTAAACTGCGTTCCATGATCAGTAAGAACCTTCTCGGGTCTACCACATTCAACAATGAATTTATTCATTAAGTGAGTTAAACAATTCCTACTGGTAGGTTTATTAATAGGATAGACTCGCACAAATTTGGAAAAGACATCCACAATTACAAGTACAAATTTATTGCCCGCCCGGGATTTCGGAAGGGGGCCATACAAGTCGAGGGCGTACAATTCCCGGGATTTAGAGGGTATGATATTCTGCATGGGGCCTGCAAATACTCTATTAGGGTATTTGGTTTTCTGACATAAGTCGCATTGGCGGATTATTTTTCTAATGTGACGTCCCATACCCTTCCAAAAGAACCTTTCCCTAAGGATCAAGGCGATCTTCTGACTTCCAAAATGTGCGAACTTAGTGTGAGCATGTTTAATTAATCGCTCTGCCTGTCCGGACGGGACCCATATTCGGAACTCGGGCCGATCCCTACCCACTCTTATATGAATAATTCCCAGTTGGTCTTTAAACCTATCCGATCGTCGACTAATATTACGGAAAGAAGGGTGGCACCGGGGTAATTCACCACTTAGGAATCGAATGACCGGACCTATCCTCGGATCGTCCGCCTGGGCTTGTCTCAGTTCTTCATCGTCTCGCCATGGCGTGACCTCGATCCCCAATTCAATATCAGCGATAACAAACTCCCTATCACCCTCGGTTGTTCCGCCCGTCTCACAGGGATTCCGGCTCAAAAAATCTGGACCAACGTTCTTCTTCCCTTCACAGTATTGAATATCGAACGAAAACTCCTGGATCCAGGTTGCCCATCGCAGCATCCTACTGTTTCTAAGATGACATTGATTCAAAAATGACAATGACTTGTGGTCCGTTATAATTGTGAATTCTCGGCCCAACAGAAAAACTCTGAGCTTCTGTAATGCCCATACAATCGCTAGCATCTCCTTTTCCGTTGTAGAGTATGTGAGCTCCGGACCCCTGAGGGTACGGCTAATTAGTGAAATAATACCATCTTCACCGTTTTCCCTTTTTTGGCTTAACACGGCTCCAAGACCGTAATCACTACTATCAGTGCTCAAAAACATGCGTTTCGAAAAGTCGGGATGGGAAATAACAACATTGTTGACGAATAACGCCTTGGTGGCGACAAACGCCTCCTCATGCTCCTGCGTCCACGCCCACTTCGCATCCTTTTTAAGGAGCCGCAGCATCGGATTTATGGTATTGGAATAGTTTCTACAGAAACGAGAGTAATAATTCCCGACGCCTAGAAATGCGCGCAAACCTCTGACGTTTTTAGGTCGTTCGTAATCCATAATAGCCTTAACCCTTCCAGGGTCAATCCTGATACCTGTAGTGTCTATGACATGCCCCAAGAAATTAATTTCCTTCCGGCAGAATCGCGACTTCGATAAATTCAGCCTTAAGTTTGCCTTTTGCAACTTATCAAACATTTGATAGAACAACATGGGTCTTAACCGTTGGGGTATGGCGTGGAGGGAATAATAATTTTCCACACCGCGCATGAACGCCACGGGGTGTTCGGATGGCGTACCACGGAAAACCAGTTTCGGGGGTGGATTGGGGACATTTAAGGAAGAATTTACACCATTTATTTTTTTGTGCTGATTGCCCTCAATTTCGGACATAATCTCATCCATCTTCCTCTTCTGTTCGATTTTGACTTCCTCCAATACGTTCGCGTTTCTCGACACGTTCCGTAACACTACTTCGACTTGGCTTTTCACGTTCCCAATCTCTACTTGGTCAGCTTGGGTTTGGGCGTTCAATCTTTCAATCCGACACTTTAGATCACTTTCAATGGCACCTATTTCCATCCTAACCTCCCCAACCTGTTCGCCTATTCTTTTCTCTACGTGCCCTGCAAGTTCAACTCGGACCTCATGGATTTCCTCCCGGAATTTTGCAATCTGACCCGAAATCCTCTCTTCCATTCTAGCATTATTCTCTTCCATTTTTTTATTATTCTCCTCCATTTTTTTATTATTCTCCTCCATTTTTTTATTAATGTTCTCTCCCATTTTATTTATATTCTCTCCCATTTTTTTATTATTTTCTCCCATTTTATTTATATTCTCTCCCATTTGTTTCATAAACATCATCATGTCTTGCATAGTACAGGGGCTTTCAACTGCCACTGGGCTAACATCACTCTGCTCGACTCCCGGCATATTCTGCGTGACAATGTCTTCCTCCCCACTAGACACTTCGATTATGCTCAACGGATTATCCTCAACCGACTCCGCCTCATCGTCCTTCGGGGGTTCCCTATAATTTTGGAAGCTACTGCCCGAGTAAGCCATGCCGCCGAAATTTAACACAGAAAAAGGAAAATACACGAGAGAAAATGAACATACGCTATATTTAAAGTGATTAAATGCCCGTACGTTAAATGCAAAGGGTAACACGCTTAACGAGGTCAAAATCTCGGCCAACGTTAAATTAAAATACAACGAATTGCGAGTGAATGCAATTAGTTCAAAATGTCCCACAATGTCAAATTCCAGCCACACGTTAAACCCATCGTCGAATGACAAGCCCCACGTTGGGCGCCATTTGTAACCCGTGTCCACACGAGTAAGGGGAAGGGGAAATGGGAGGAAAGGTGGGAGGAAAGGAATTCAGGGACGGGGAGGCGGGGAGGAAAGAGGGATGCCGACTAAGCTTTTGAGCAAATGGGTTGGGGTTCATCAACGATCGCGGGGTTTCGAAGTGACTTAATGCATAATGGCGAACGGATGGTTCCGCGAGGACAGGTTTGTGGGCAGAGACAGTAAAACATGGAAATATCCTTTTGCAATATCGAACTATTTAATTCAGAGAATAACACTAAATACTAATCTAAAACTAAATTTAAACAAAACAAATTATGATGCGTAATAATTGCAACAATACATGGCGAACATTCGCAAAATGTCAATCAAATGAAACAGTTTTACCCTTTAAGGTCCTTTTTCCCATTTCGAGAATCACTAGGGAAAAGTTACAATATTTTAACGGTTTGAACTTAACAATTTCTACAATCACGCACCCTCAATTGAAAACTAAACACATTCACACGGGACCAGGGGGAAAAACACGGGAATAAATATGTCGACAGTACGAAACTTGGGGCACTTTCTTCTTGGGTTGGGGAATCTCTTCTTTGAACTATAATAGGACTATTCTTCTTGGATTGGGAATGGGGGGGCTCTTCTTTGGTCTAGGAATGGCCGTCTTAGGCGGGCGGGATATAAGTGGTACTTATCGTTATCGGGGATAACTGGTGCAACTGCGGCGGCGCTGGCAATGATCGCCCCGTGCTCTGCACGTAGCAGCTGATGATGTAGTTGGTTTTACTTGAGCGGAGACAGGCGACGGCGATGGCCACGGATTCCTTGGGACCGCTACTGGACACGACTTAAATTCAGCTTCCTTATGCGTCGGTCGTCTCTCCCTTTCCGTTCCTCGTCCGCACAATGCGTCTCTCTCGCTCTCCAACCAATGTTTCAGCCCTCCTAATTTTTGGGTGTCAGCCGCCACCACAAGAACCATCACATGTAAGTAAGTCCCGCCCCGACCATCCTCTGCCATTTATATGCGCTAGCGCGCGGGGTGAGAAGGGGGGGGGATAGGGGGATAAGGGGAGGTGGCTTCACTTGACGCAGGCCGCATTATATTTCGAAGCACAGTCACTTGCACAGCATGAGCGGTGGATGGAGGGGGGGGGGAAAAGGGAAGGTCGTCCGCCGAACGGCGGAGATACACTTAAGAAAGGGGGGGGGAGAACGTGGTGCAGGGAACTCACACACTCGAACACACATGAATCATTCACTCACACAGCGATGACCTTAAAATTAACACAATATACAGCACAAAACCGCCTCTTCCACAAACCCATTGCAACCGTCCAATCGGGAACGGTTACAATATATATATATATATATATATATATATATATATATATATCTTGACTGGCATTAATCATATATGGAAATTTGAAATCTTAAGTTTAATTAGATAAATTTCTATGCCATATTTAATCCATGCTTTTTAAAATTGCAGGAGTTGTCCACCAGGCTACACATGTTTACAAGGTTTTGGTGATAACCCTAATTATGGGTACACAAGTTTTGACACATTTGGCTGGGCCTTTTTATCAGCTATCAGACTCGTGACTCAGGACTACTGGGAAAATCTTTATCAGTTAGTGAGTATTGATAGTTTTAATTTCCTTCTTATTTGGTATTAACTTTGCAATTTAAAATTAATATATAGTTTTAATATACAGGACTGGTAATTTTGTTGAATATGCACCTAGAATGAACAGAAATCATTGTTTTGTTAATATATTCTCATGCTAATCAGTTCCTAAGATTTGTTGAGTGAATTGATTAACTAGGTGTTAATCAGGAGCTAACTTGAAGATAATTAAATAATTAGAATATCAATTTCGTATGCATTTTCACATGTGTTATTTGTTTTGGTCAATCTTACTTGTTACTTATAGTTTCTCCTAAAGTTTGTAATTTCACTCGCTAGTATGAATTATGTTTAGTAATCATTTTAAATAATCAAGAAACTCGGGCCTGTGGGAAATCACTTTCTTTATTCCTTACACTCGTCTGCACACGTCTTTACACAACACTGGACTTGACTGACTGTACACGCCGATAGCACGCCAACAACCACGAGGCGACGCGACCACGCCTGCGTAGAACACTACTGCGCAACGACTACGTCAGTCAAGACATTGGCTGTTAATACAATGTAACTCCAATACTCCCCCATAACAGCCAATTTCTTAATCGTCTAAAATTAACAAACAAAAAAAATCATCATACAGGAATTATGCTTATGTTCAAAATACAATACCCTTTTGCGGCAAACTTAAATACCCAACTGGTCAACAAACATAGGATCAGTTACCAAACAATAAATGAACTTTAATAAACATTAGAAATATGCTGAAACTCAGAATACAATCTCTATTGAGCTTAGTCATACCTTGAGGCCTAGTTGATTCACAAAATTACCAGTTTTAATACCCGACATCCTCTTGGTGAACAGGTCAGCTGAATTTTCTGAGGATTTTAAATACTTAAAAACCACATCTCCTCTTTGAATACATTCATGAACAAAACAATACCTTATGTCAATACCCAGTAAACACAAAATGCTGCAGATGCGCATCTGATGCGCTGCGCGGTAGCGCTGCAGCTATCACGAAGGCGCTTCTGCAGTGCGCCTAGCACTCCTAAACTTCCCTTTTTTGAATGTCGAATGCGCTGCTAACGGGTGTCAGGAGCACTGCACAAGCGCGTCGCAAGAGCGCTGCATAAGCGCTGCACAAGCGTCTTACGATCGCTTCAACCTGCAAAAAATAGTTAACTCAAGGACCGAAGGTAGATGGTATCTCCGGGCTGCATAGACTCAACTTCGTTTTCGCATCTACCTACGGTCAACCTCACATCTATCTACGTTAAGCCTATCACGCAACTGCCTACGCCATATCCAACTATCAACTGCTAGATCTGTTTCTTGAAAGTTGTATACATACGGCCATTCCCGTGCGTAAATGTGTTTGCGAGAACTAACTTTTAAATATCAATGCCGTGATAGTTTATGGAAACGTACCATCCAATCACGATATCAGTTTTCAGGCATTAATTAACTGAAACCTATGTTGCCTAATTAAATGAAAATAAAGCTAATATTAATAATAATAAACTAGATGTTTTCCAAATGCACAATTTTGTTTACATTTCAATGAAGACATAACTTACTCGCGCAAATGTTACGAACGTGAATATGCATGTATACGGGTCAATCCATATATAGTGGTCCAGAGGTGGTTGCTTGATGATTTTTAATATTTTTTTTATACTTTTACCATACAAATAACCATTTATTGTGAATACAAATATGTCATTATTTTATTTTTTTTATTTTTTTCCTGATAGTGGCCATTTTTATGCTAGCAAAACACCGATTTTAGGTGATTTCAGTGTTCTGCAGTTAAAGCAAATATCTCCAATTCTGTGTATCCTAGAACAATCAAACAAAAACCAATTGATTCAGTAAATAATGAATTTAAATAAAGGTCGGGTGATGTATCGACCTAAAATTAAGTCTAGGGTCCAAAAATTGCTTCAAAGTTTTCATCACTTAACTAAAATATCAATTTTTACAATTTTTTACATAGGAAGGCAGGATACTTAATGTTTGTAATTTTGTTATTTGAAACGTATAAAGTCATGCTTTAAGTTTGCAGAAGTTTAAGCTGTGGTTTTTTTTCTTAAATGTTTTTAAATTTCTTGATTTTTCAAATTTTCCAAAGTTTAATGCCCATTATCTTTGTTGGGCATAAAAATAAAAATTTGAAATTTGGCCCATTTACAGTCCTTTAGATGAGGAATAACCGGTAAAAATTTTGTTTAGTGGACTCAACTATTAATAAAGATATTAAACATTGAAAAGTACCCAAATATTGACGAAGTCGACATCAACACGACATTTAGTACCCTCTTAAGCAGGGGCGGATTAAGGGGGGGGGGGGCTACCGCCCCCCCTCCCCCCGTAATTCCCGGGAAAATAGAAAAATGGTAATCATCAAGGTGGTTCTCCGATGCAAGTTTTTATTTCACCAGCTCAATACACAATGTTTAAAGATAATTGGAAAATATCTAAAAGCCACTTGTCTGAACAGACACAGTATCCTCGTTGTTTGCAATCGTACTTTAGTAGGCCTTTTGATGAACAGTGTTGTGAAAGCTTTGGTGCCGTAACGGAATAGTTATAAGCTATTATACTATGTATGCAGACCTATATACACCTTTTTAATATGTATGCAGAGAACAGTGCCGCGAGTTTGGGCAGTTGAGCCGTAGTGCGTCTGCGAGAGGGGAATACAGTCTCCACGCCCTCCTTCAGCAATGCCTACTATGCGACACCCTCTGCTCTCGTGCTCGTCGCGACATGTCAGTTGCCCGGCTCTAGCGAGTGTATTGTTCCAGTTGTAGTGAGTGACAAGTTCAAGAGTTCTTCACATATTTAGGACCCAGCGTCCTTTTCCCTTTATTCTGTGATATACCTGACGTGCAGATCAACCTTTCTGCCAGAGATGGTAATTTCAGTTGGTTAATTACAAAGACTTTGCACTTTCTCGCGCTCGCCATTAGGGTCGGACGTCCGGCTTCAAGCTCGGGCCCACATTAGCCTCCATTGCTATTTATCTGCTTTTTGATCAAGGAATTGAACACCCACCTATTGGACTTTCATCTTCATTGTGTTATCATAGAAATGCTGTCAGAGGTTCACCCACCGTGGTTTTGTCCCCTCTCCTTTTGATAGCAGTAAAATTGAGGACTCTCTAAGCAAAATAATTTTCAAGTATTACGCTACAGGGTGAGAAAAAGATTCTTACAATGTTTTTTGCAACTCGTCGCAGAAGGAATAGTTAAGGTTTACTTTTGTTGACAGGCGTCTTCTTCTAGTAGGCCTGGTACAAAGCGGAAAACTAATAGTGCCTCTGCGGACCTTCGAAGCTTTTTCTCTCGCGTCCAAAAACAAAAGACGCCAGAAGCAGCAGGAGGAAATGCATAATTTGTTAACGTCATGCCTTCATGCTGCA
Source organism: Pyrrhosoma nymphula (assembly GCA_963573305.1). Taxonomy (NCBI): domain Eukaryota; kingdom Metazoa; phylum Arthropoda; class Insecta; order Odonata; family Coenagrionidae; genus Pyrrhosoma; species Pyrrhosoma nymphula. Next base: position 77,780,357 of record OY754337.1, read on the forward strand.
CAACTGACAATAAGACTCAAGCTGAGTCAATGGTCCTTTTACAATCCCATCCACGTAGCACGAAAAATCGACTGAAGCTTCAATTTATTCACTTCCTTTGGCTACAAAAATTTCAACTGTGACATAGGTCTCTTCATTGTACCAGGAAAGGAAAGACCTGATGATAGGAAAAAAGCAGAACTTTTGGAAGGCCCTTGGACATCTACAAGCGACTACAAGTATCCCTTTTCAACTCATAGGAAGGGAACCGCGGAAGAGCGTCGTTACGTGAGGATAGAACATCATGAAAAGTACCCTTGGCTTGTGGTTTCTCCCTCAATGAATGGACTTTTTTGTAGGTATTGCCCTTTTTTCCCAATCAACGGCAGCTTGCGGTACAAATTTGCAGTTAAAATCCCTCGATACAGAGCCGTTAAAGTTTTCAAAACTGCTAGGGAAACTAGATGATCTGGAAAACCACCAACACTCAGTCTATCACAAAGGTGCAGTGGCCAGTTGGGCCTGAATTTTCTGGAAAAATACAAAAAAACCTGAAAATCAAAACACAAGCCAACTGGATGGCTACAGAAGGGAGAAAATCAAGGAAAATGGAGAAAATCTGAAGCTGATACTTAAAAATGTGATTTTTCTTGGCCGTCAGAACATACCATTCAGAGGTCATCGGGACGACGCGACGGTGCATTATCATTGGAAGAGCCCTTGACGAATGACGGTGACTTCCGAGCATTACTGCGTTTTCGTTGCTAGGTATTATAAAAAATTATAAAAATATTAAAGAAAATTTCTATTTTCTGATTATGTACTTATATTTTTATTTCATTCCAACTAATTTTCATTTTGTACGGCATTATAGAAGATTTATTTCAAGGAGTTCGAAATCCTTGTGTAGGCTGCCGCGGGTTGATGTAAAGGAAGATGAAGGTCTTCCGCCTTTTGCACTGCGTTGGTCTATGTTTCCTTGGACAACAGTTTCGTCGGCGTTGTAGTCGGCTTCTTCTGGTCGGTGAAATGAAGGTGCAGCTATTTGTCGTCTTATATATCTCAAGCGTTAGACCTGATTCCAACGGGTGAGATATATAATACGACAAATGGCTGCACCTTCACTCCACCGACCTGAAGAAGCCGACTGAAACGCCGCCGAAACTGTTGTCCGAGGAAACACCCGGAAGACACTTCACTTCTTCACAAGAATGACATTCTTTACATCGTTTTTTTACGTTTTTCAAATTTGATCAGATAGATTTACTTAATAATTTATCTCATCTCTTGTATATAATATAGCCACACCAAAACTACGTTCCAAGCGCTACATTTCTTTTAATTTTCGGAGGGAAGTCCACCCGGACCTCTATTTTGTTGATATGTATTGCATACCACCCAGGTGCCGCAGGAAGTAGTGAACCGCCCCCCCCCCCCCCCAAAACAACGACCTTAATCCGCCCCTGCTCGAAAGTAATGCTTGATGCCTTTAAAATCATTATCATAAGTCATTAATCAGTTTTTCACCTCATTTTACAAGTTATTCATGATAAAGTAAACATTTGGTATAGTAAACTTAAGCTAAAATGTAAATGCAGGCCTTAGAATACAAAGAATATTAGGGAATTCAAAGAAACTTACCCATATATTAAAATTGGTCATTCCATAACTATATACCAAATGTTTACTTTATAATGAATACCATACAATTGTATGGTAAAAATATTAAAAATCACCAAGCAACAAATTTAACTTTTTCTGGACCACTTAATATGGATTGACCCAAACTCAATGTTACGAATGTGGAAATGAGAAAACTGATGAATGTACCAATAAAAGCATAACAATAATTTAGTGTACAACGGAAATTAATTACACAAAGCTATCAATGAAGTGTTGTTACTGGCAGAACCCAAGTCTCTCCGATTCGTGTCAAAGCTTTCCCATTTGTAGGGGAATAAACCTACTGCAATGCTAAAAACAAAAAGGTGATTTTAGACTCCTGATTTATTGGATCGTAAGTACAGAAGGTTGTGGTCATCAGTGACAAATATGGCAGCCTTCGTATTCCTGGCGATGTTCTCGTGGTCGTCTCTGCTGACTGCGGTCTGTCGAGTGCGGTTCTCTCCGACTGCCTTGTGAGATCTGTCGACAGCGTCGACAGGAGGCGAAGTTCGCCCTCCCCGTGCCACCAGTGACAACTGCCGGAACTATCAGCTCGCGCGGCGCATGAAGCGCGGACATACCGCCCACCTTGAAAGGATTGCCTTTCAAAAATAAGAAACAAAAATGAGAAAAAGAAAACAGGGAAATATTTTACTCAATCAATAAATTGGAAGCACGCCCAATTTTGTTATTGGACGCTTAAAAGATCCTCTAGGGGTTTTGATAGTGGCAACTCGGCAGAGTCCATCTCTGCCGGGGTGCAGTTCGGTGATTCTTCCTGTTTCCCAGAATAGTGGGGGGCGTAGGTCCTCCTGTAAGACCACTAGCATCCCTTCTTGCAGGCTCCGGTTCCGGGCTGTCCACTTTGTCCTTTGCTGAAGGGTCGTCAGGTACTCCGCAGACCAGCGCTTCCAAAAGTTACGGGCGATTAGCTGAACATGCTGCCAACGGGAAAGTCGATTGGAAGCAAGTGAAGTCAAGTCTGGCTCGGGTACGGCCGTGAGAGGCTGGCCAATAAGGAAGTGTCCAGGAGTGAGGGGGTTCAAATCATTGGGATCATTGGATAAGGGAGTGAGTGGACGGGAATTAACGCAGGCTTCAATTTGGGCTAAAACGGTACCTAACTCCTCCGGTGTTAGAATAGCCTTTCCCACTACTCTCCGTAAATGAAATTTTATGGATTTTACTGCGGCTTCCCACAGCCCTCCAAAGTTTGGTGAACGAGGTGGAATGAAGTGCCAGGTAATGTTGTCTTCGGCCAGGGCATGCGAGAACTCATCTTGATTAGTCTGGGACGCGAATAATCTCTTGAGTTCTCTCAGCTCTCGATTGGCTCCTACAAATGTGGTAGCATTGTCGCTATAAATATTTGCGCATTTTCCACGGCGAGACATGAAGCGTCGGAGTGCGGCTAGAAAGGATGATGTCGTTAAATCCATCACCAGCTCTAGATGGACTGCCTTTGTTGAAAAACATACAAACAAGGCAACATAGACCTTAATGATGATGTCTCGCCTCTGCAGTCCACGGCGACAAGACAATGGACCAAAAAAGTCGACTCCTGTGTTTAAGAATGCTCTATTAGGAGTGATCCTGGTTGATGGTAAATCTCCCATTAGCTGATTTGATAATTTAGGCTTGACCTTAAAACAAGTGACACATTTTCTGACTGCTCTTGTGACCAATTTCCTCCCGTGTATAGGCCAGTATGTGAGCCTAATACTTGCTAAGAGTGCCAAGGGACCCGAGTGAAGGCTTGTTACATGAAAATAATAGATGATTAATTCGGTCAATTTGTGGTTGGCTGGAAGTAGGATGGGATGCTTTTGATCAGCACTTATGGCGGAATTAATCAATCTTCCTCCCACCCTTATTACTCCGTTGTCGTCAAGAAACGGATTTAATGCCTTAAGCTTGCTACTGTTGGGAAGACTCCCCAAGGATTGCAGCGCCTTCAAGTCGCTATCAAAGCACTGTGATTGTGATAATTTTACTAAACAGAGCTCAGCATACCTTATTTCCTTCAATTGAAGACGCCCGGTTAGTCTATTCTCCCTAGACGACCTTAAATTCTTGATGAAACGTAAGCAGTACGCTGTCACTCGCTTCAGCTTTGAGAACGAAGAGAATTTCTCGAATAGATCAAACTTGGACTCCACGGCTACAAGAGAGAAGGTTGGATTCTTCCTTCTTTCAGCGCCAATTGACAAGTTTTCTGCTATGTAGATTTTCGGCCAGTGTAGCTCATTTTTCTGCAACCATGCCGGACCTGACCACCAAATATTTGATGCGTAAAGTTGAGATGGTGAGGCACCACGGGAAGAATATCTGCTGGGTTGTCGGTTGATGGAACATGTCTCCAAATCATGTTCTCAGTTGCTTGTTGGATTTCTGAGACTCGGTTTGCGACGAAAGTGTTCCAGCTTCCAGGAGATGCTGATAACCATGCCAATACGATGGATGAATCTGTCCATAGGTAGCGCTCCTTGAAACTGATGCCGAGGTTAACTAATTTCCGAACAAGTCGAGATAGTAGTAAGGCACCACAAAGTTCTAGCCTAGGTAGTGTAATCTTCTTGAGAGGAGCAACGCGAGATTTTGCACATAGCAAACGACAGCAGGCCTTTCCTTCGTCGTTGAAACTTCGAATGTATAAGCATGCTCCATAAGCAGCCTCCGATGCGTCAGAAAACCCATGGAGTTCCATTTCTCCATTGTGGCTTAAAGTAACTCTTCTTTGCGGGCGGATAAGGTTGAGATCCCTTAGCTGGGACTTAAATTCCCGCCACCTTGTATTGATTTCAGCTGGAACGGACTCATCCCAGGTGCCCTTGAGCTGCCAAATATCTTGCATAATGATCTTCGCCCTGACTAGTACGGGAGCTATGAGTCCCAGTGGATCGAACAAACGTGATATCTCGGATAATATGAACCTTCTTGAGATGCGGTGATATCCCTCAGTTTGGGAAGCGTTAAATTTAAATTGATCAGCAGAAGGTTCCCATCGCAATCCTAATGTTTTTATGGTGGGTTGGAATCCTGTGTGAGGAACGTAGCTTAGCTCTTGGTGCTCTGGTTTTATTGAGTCTAGCAACGAAGGATGATTCGCGAACCATTTTCGTAGCTGGAAACCTCCCTGCGAGAGTAGAGTGATGAGCTGCTCTTGAATCAGCCTGGCGCTTTCAATGGTATCTGCCCCTGTTAGAATGTCATCCACATAGAAGTCCTCCTCCAGGCATCTTCTTGCGAAGGTAAATGCCTGTCCATCTGTTCTTGCTAGTTGAAGGAGACATCTTGTTGCTAGGAATGCAGATGACTACAACCCGTAAGTGACGGTAGTCAATCGGTAGGTTTTCACTTGTTCCCTTGGTGAACTTCTCCAAAGAATGCGCTGAAAATCAGTGTCTGGAGCATCTAATCGAATCTGTCGATACATTTGCTTGATGTCTGCAGTAAAGACGAATTTATGGAAGCGAAAGGACAACAGAATTGAAAACAAATCTCGTTGAGTAGTAGGCCCTACCATTAGTAAGTCGTTCAAGGAGGTTCCTGTTGACGACTTTGCTGAACCATCGAAAACCACCCTTACTTTTGTAGTGGAGCTATCAGCCTTGATAACAGGATGATGAGGCAAATAGAAATGAGAAGTGGACCCCTCCGGGGATCCCTCCGCAACACATTCCATATGATCGAGTTCCAGGTATTCGTTCATGAAGTTTCGGTACTCTTCCCCAAGCTTCGGCTGTTTGGACAATTGTACTTCTAATTTCTTAAACCGATGCTTGGCATTATCTCTTGTATGGCCTAGCATTACTGGATCATGCCGGAAGGGTAATTTAACAATGAATCTGCCGCCAGAATCTCTCTGTAAATGAGAAACGAAATGCCTTTCACAATCCTGCTCTTCCTCGGTGAGTATTGAATTAGATTCTGATCGAACTTCTTCTATTTGCCAGAAGTTTGCTACCATTTGGGTTAGATCAGGAATTGTGCTGACGTTACACGATAAGGTTCGTTGGGATGAAGTTCCTCTTGTAAAGGCTGGGATGGTACCTGAAATCACCCAACCCAATGTAGTCTTTTGCAAAACTGGGAGCTTGCTGGAAGTCTTGATTTGCCGAGTGCATAATAACTCCCAGAATATTTCTGCTCCGATTAAGGCGTCTATCTTGCGGCGTCGGCCATATTGAGGATCTGCTAACTGAATACCCGGTGGTACCGTAAATGAAGATTTGCTAATGTCGATTTGTGGCAGCTCTCCCGTTATCTTCGGCAGGATGATGAAGTTGAGCTTGGCATTGAAGGCATTAAATCTGGACCTGATTTCTGCTCTAACAATGTGCGAAGTATTGATGATCTCTTGATTGATGCCTAGTATTGGTGTCCGTGTTTTTGTCTGAGGCAAACCCAACGACTGGGCTAATGACGAAGTTATGAAATTAGATTGAGAACCTGAGTCGAGCAATACTCTACACGGAAACAATTCTCCTCTCGAGTCAGAAATGAGTACTACCGCTGTTGCGAGCATTACTTGCCGAAGGTCATTTGTGTTATGAAGACAACTATTTAAAGCTGATTCCGCGGGCTCTTGTGAAGAATCAACTTGTTGACCCACGGAAGAACTATTGCCTATGAGATGCAGCATGGTGTTGTGTCTTTTGTTACACATTTTACATGAGCTAGACTTGCACTGGATTGTGATGTGTCCAGGACGTAAACAATTCATGCAATATTTAAGTTCCTTAACCTTGTTAACTCTTTCAGGAACGGATAATGCCGTGAATACTTCACATTGATAAATGCGATGACGATCCTTACACAACGGACAATTCCCCCCAAGAGTCGTGATGTAGGAGAAAGCCTCTTGTTTGTGCTTGTGTGCGTATTTTGACCTTGAATCCTTTGGGTTTCTGAATGTCGTCCTAGTTTTATGTGGTGCAGCTGCTCCCGAATTTGGTGACGTAGAGGAGTTGGCTTCACAGGCATCAAGTACTCTGCAGCGCTGCTGCAAGAAGGAAACGAATTCAGCGAAACTTGGAAGCTCATCTGACGGAGAATGTGTCTCCCAAGCGCGTCTAGTTCCCTGATCTAACCTTTGTGTGACCAGGTAAATTAGCATACAGTCCCATTGGTCGGTTGGTTGACCAAGTGTTTGAAGTGCTTTGATATGTTTTAATGAATCATCAAGAAGTCGTCTTAAAGCTGAGACTGACTCCCGCTCAACGTGAGAGAGATTGAATAAAGCTTGGATGTGTTTTCCTACGATGATTCTCTTGTTTTCGTAACGATTCTTCAGTAACGCCCACGCGACGTCATAATTAATTGCTGAGATTTCTAACGATTGGATAAGCTGAGAAGGTTCACCCTTTAATGATGACCTTAAGTAGTGAAATTTCTGTATCGGCGTCAATGAGGAATTTGCGTTAATAAGTGATTGAAACGTATCATGAAAGGGCAGCCATTCTTCGTAGGCGCCAGTGAAAGTAGGCAAGTTAAGTATTGGCAGTTGAATTGATACGTTTTTAGTGATGGTTGAATTCAATTCATCGCTACTCCGGCCATGACTCGACACATTTGTCGGAGACGAAGCATGAAGTAACTCTTCGAAGCGCGATTCCACATCGAAGTAATTTTCTTCAAAAGTCTCCCTTTCATTCGTGCCCTCTTCCGATAACTTACATTCCTGCTCTATTGATTCTATTTCTGATTGAACAGTTTCAAATTCGGACCAGCAATCCCTAAGCCGAGATAACCTGGATGAAAGTTGGGCATCTGACTTGATTTGTTCAGCGTCGTCCAGATACACGCGAAACCTTGTCACACGAGCTTTGATCTGGCCCCTCTTGCTAACCAATTTTCTCAATTCGTTCTCGGACATTCTTAATGGAATAGCCAAACTTTAACACACATGAGGAGCAAACACCAAATTAGCCCGTTATACACGCAGTTGTAGGCTCGGGATCGGCTTCAGGAAGTGGAAGTGTTGTGAAGGATAGGCAAGGCAGGAAGGATAAATCAATTTGTGGATCAAGTAATGGAAAGGTAAGACACGGGAACGGCAATAGGTTAGCCAGTGCGACTTGACTTCACTCACCCGTTACTCCTGCGTCAACTCGTCCCGCCTCGGAAGTAGTCCTAGTTGACCGCTCGCGGGCGGATGCAACGGTGAAGTACAGGCAGTCGGTGATTGAAGTTCACAGCCGTAGTATTGATTGAAGATGTAATGAAGATCAGCGTAGTGAAGACCGCATGAGGCGATGAGCTCAGGCTGCGATTGCACGAGTAGGTCTTCGATGAAGTCTCCAATCACGTCGGGGTCACCAACAAATGTAGGGGAATAAACCTACTGCAATGCTAAAAACAAAAAGGTGATTTTAGACTCCTGATTTATTGGATCGTAAGTACAGAAGGTTGTGGTCATCAGTGACAAATATGGCAGCCTTCGTATTCCTGGCGATGTTCTCGTGGTCGTCTCTGCTGACTGCGGTCTGTCGAGTGCGGTTCTCTCCGACTGCCTTGTGAGATCTGTCGACAGCGTCGACAGGAGGCGAAGTTCGCCCTCCCCGCGCCACCAGTGACAACTGCCGGAACTATCAGCTCGCGCGGCGCATGAAGCGCGGACACCATTTATGCCAAATTTTCGGTCTAAGAATGAACCACAGGCTAAACATGTTACTATATATCAAGGATATATTTCATTAAATAAAAAAACAAAGGATACACATAGTAAATGTTTAAAGAATGAGTATTCATATCTTCCTCTTTCGATTGAGACTTTCAACATCTCCCCTTATTCAAAAGACTACCTGCAGCGCTGTGGCAGTGCGTCCGCAACTTGCGGCTGCTGCACTTCAAACACGAGCAGCGAATGCGCATTAGATGCGTTTCTCGATAATTCGCTCTATGAGAGCGCTGCTGAGACGCTGATGACGCGCTTCAGTTGACATGTGCTGCACTTGCAGCGCTGACATCCCTGTGAAGCGCTGCTGCAGCCATGTGTGTTTACTGGGTATGCTTGGAATTCTCAGAATCCAGGCCTGTTTCACACATAGTTATGGCACTTTGATTGTCACACTTAATTTAAGTAGGGCCTTTGACAAGTTCTGATAATCCTAGCTCTCTAAACGTCATCCTCAGCCACAAAACTTCCTTCACTGCCTCACACATTGAATAGTATTCAGCCTCTGCTGTTGGCATGGCTGAGATTGACCGTTTCTTGGCATACCATGATGCAGGACAATTTGCTAATTTGATCACATAGCCTGACCTAGATAGTCTTTCCCCTTTTATACCACCATAATCTGCATCGCAATATTTGGTACTCAGTACCATGCTATCTTTAGGTCTATCCACTAACTCGAACACATTCTTTGTCATGAGCTGTTCCATTTCTACTTCCATTGCACTCAACCAATTGTTTGAATTTTTACCACTCATTAAGGCTTCATTGACAGTCCAATTAGGCTTCATTGACAGTCCAGTCCATTAGGTTCCAACAAATCGAGACAATCACATTCACTTATGAATATTGCTAATTGACAACAGCTACAATGTTTAGGTTTAGGTGTTCATTGGGATCTCCTTGGCACAAAGTTATTTACATTTGAATCTGAGTCTAAGTTCATTTCAATACAATCAATATTCACAGGAACATCGTAATAAATCAATTCTTCTTCATCCCACCCCAAAAATGCAACATCATCACAGTCAGAATACTCATCTGCTATGTACATCTCAACATCTTTATGAGAAGTCACATCAGGGGTAAACGTTTGTACACTCTCCCCATCATTCACACTTGTTTCAACATTATCAAATTGATTAAGGTTCACTGAAATGTCAGGAATGCTCTCCTCAATACCATTCAAACTTTCGGCATATGGGAAACTGCTTTCATTGAATTCTACATTATGTACTGTTATGAATCTTTTCTTTGACAGCACCCACACTTTATAACCCTTCACACCTTTCTCAAATCCCACAAAGATACAATCAATAGCTCTAGCTTCAAATTTACTTACTTTATCGTCATACATGGCCCCTTTACATACAAACACTCGGAGTCTTTCGTAATCACGGGCTGTGATTTCTCTTCCCTTCAACAAAGCTAAGGGTATCTGGAAGTCAATGGATCTAGAGGGACATACATTTTTTATTTCTTTAGGTGATGAATTCCGTGCTACACCAAGAATTTCGTAGTAATCCCTCTTCTTTTGCAAGTGGTTTGATGATAAATGTATAGATCTAACGTTATACCGGTAATTCAGCGGACTAATTGCAGCAGCTAGAAGATTTCTTAAACCTGCGGTAGCACTTAAACTTCTGTACACTCTTCCACATGAATTACACCGATGAAACAATAGTTTTGGAAACGTTTTAAGAGGCTGCCAAGCTGAAAATATGAATGTTTTAGATACCACTGCTCTTGACAATCCCCTCGTGGTGGCCATTACTGCTGAAGGCAGTGGTCCGAGCAGCCCCCTCCATCTTTGATCAAAAAATTCATATTTTCAACTAGCAAAAAAGTATCATCCGGATAGAAATAAAGGTGATCCTAATGCCGTGAAAAAGTTTCAGGAGGTGTCAGAAGCGTACGAAGTCTTGAGCGATGAAAACAAGAGGAAACAATATGATGCTTGGGGGGCAACATCAGAGCAAATGGGCATGGGAGGTGGCCACCCAGGGGGTGATCCAAGAGCTGGGGATGGTGGATTCAATGCCCAATCTTGGCAGTTTCATTCTTCTGTTGATCCAGAGGAACTCTTTCGGAAAATATTTGGAGATACTGGCTTTAAGCAAGGACACAATGATTTTGAGGACTTTGCTGAGTCAACGTTTGGTTTTGGTGGTGCACAAGAGGTGATTATGAATCTCACTTTTTCCCAAGCTGCTAGAGGTGTGAACAAGGATGTCCACTTAAATGTTGTGGATACATGTCCTAAGTGCTCAGGAACTCGATGTGAACCAGGAACCAAATCTGTTAAGTGCCAATACTGCAATGGAACTGGGATGGAGACTATTAGTACAGGGCCCTTTGTCATGCGCTCCACTTGTAGATACTGCCATGGAACGCGGATGTATATCAAGTTTCCATGCAATGAGTGTGAAGGAAAAGGCCAGACTGTGCAGAGGAAAAAGATAACTGTACCTGTACTGGCAGGAGTAGAGAATGGACAGACAGTTCGAATGCCAATTGGTAATCGGAAAGAAGTTTTCATCACATTTAAGATAGAAAAGTCTGATTATTTCAGAAGAGATGGTTCTGACGTGCATACAGACGCGACTGTATCACTTTCTCAAGCAGTGCTTGGAGGTGCCATTTGTATTTAAGGAATTTACAAAGATCATCATATACAGATTGCTCCTGGAACATCGTCCCATACCCGCATCCGTTTAAGTGGAAAAGGTTTAAAGAAGGTGAATACCTTTGGGCATGGTGATCACTATGTACATTTGAAAGTGAGTGTGCCAACTCACCTGAATGAGAAGCAAGAAGCTCTGATGATGGCCTATGCAGAACTTGAGGAAAACACTCCTGGGACCATATATGGGCTTAACCGAACTGCTGATGTAAATGAGACTGTGAAAGAAAAACCAATGGCAGGCTCTGAGGCCCAAGTGAAGAGAACAGAAAAAAGGAATAAGCATGGTGTTGGATAGCTGAGGAACATACATTTTTGACAACACACATATAATTAAGGGCCTCAGCCCAAAAAGATAAAGGCAGTCCGAATTGCAACAACATACATCTGACACCATTCGCTAGGGTTCTACTAACTCTTTCGGCAATGCCGTTTTGTTCAGGTGACTCCCTCACAGTCTTTCTGTGCGTTATTCCATTCTCTCTTAGAAAAGCACTGAACTCATTACTTATGTATTCACCACCCCCGTCAGTTTGCAAAGCCAAAATCTTTCTGTTTCCCTTATTATTTTCCGCTTCTGCTTTGTATGTTTATTTATATTATGCATACACATCACACTTCTGTTTGAGAATGTACACAGTCAGATGTCTAGAAAAATCGTCTTACAATATATTGTGACCCACCTAAGGACTTTACACATTTACCCATGACGTCACTATGTATTAGCTCCAACGGCTGGGTTGACTTTCTCGAACTTTTCTCCGGAAATCCCTTCTTAACCGCCTTACCTTTGGTGCACACATCACATCTCTCACCTGATTTCACATTTACTTTTATCGCTGGGGTTTTTCTGATGCCCTCCTCATGCCTATGTCCGAGTCGGTCCTGCCAATTCGCCGCGCTCATCAAGGCAACTGCATTGTGCTCTGGTCTGCCTTCGCCGTCAAGCTGTGTAGTTACACTTGACATCACTGCGCTGGTCACTGCTTCCAAAAAGTACAGCCCCTCCCTTTGGTGGCCCTTGAAAATCTCTTCACCGTTCAGCCTTCCCAGACAGAGATTCTCCGTGAACTTACAGGAAATCCCTTTCCTAGCTAGCTTAGCGCAAGAAATCAAGTTATAACAGAATTCAGGTACAAATAACACTTCCCTGAGTTCTAACGTGCATCCGCCGCACTCATTTGTAAGTTTGACAGGGACCACCCCTATGCCCTTCACTGGGACCTTCCCCTTGCCCATGTTTATAAACCCACTCGCAGGGCTAAGAGAAGAAAACATAGCGTCACTTTTGCAGATGTAGTCGGTGGAGGCGCTGTCCAACAGCCACTGATTGTCGTTCATTCGGAATGCAGCAAGATTCAACGCACTGATGCACGAAATTACCCTAGATCTGCTATCACCACCCCTTCTATCCTGATTGTTATCTCTCACCTCACCATCATTTACTCTTTTCGCTATGGGGCTACTGCACTCGCGGGTCATATGTCCCTTACCGTCACAATTAAAGCATTTCACTTCTGACTTATTCGGACACACCTTTGCCATATGTCCCAACTGGTTACACCTGTAACATTTTCGTTCTTCAATGCCCCCGCCTCCGAAAGCGGCGTTACCTCTCTGGAAGGCCTGTTCTGTCGACTGATACTGATTGCCACCTCTACCCCCATTACTTCGATTCCAGTTAGACGCTAGGGCCCCTTGCACTCGCTCGTCACTGTCTTGCCCAAACGGTTCATCCTCCTGCAATAGGGCTGCTTTCACTTTCTGTGATGTGAGGGTTTTATCCCCACCAAGAATGGCTATCGTCACTTTATACTTTTCCTCAGGAAGCCCCGCTAGAAACTGTCCGGCCAGCTGGCTATCACTTAGCTCCAAACCATACCCGGCACTCTTAATTACTCTATTTAAACTCTGAATCTCTGCCATATACTGATGCATTGTCTTATCGGGGGTTTTTGTCAGGTTCATCATACTCTTCTTCACTTTCAGGGCCTTGGTGAGTGTGTACACCTTGCAAGATTTCCCATGCGTCCTTGGCGAAATCGCAATCTCCGATGTCTTCAACGTATTCCCTCGCGACGTGTTTGAGCAGGAACCCGAGTGCCTTTCTGTTGAGTCGCGCCTGGTCGACGTTCAATTCGCCCTGTTCCTCAGCATCAAACCCGGGGTCAATCGCGTTCCAGCAATTCCTTTCTATCAGTTCAGCCTTAGCCACTCTCGACCACGCATAATAATTGTGTCCAGCCAAACGCTCCATCCCGCTAACGAACTCTCTTCCTTCCGCCATCTTGACTTTTTATTCTCATGGCCGAAACTTTACTTCACGTACTTAATCTTTTCACTTACGCATCTGGATCGTGTTTACTGGGCCCATAACCTTTAGTAATCGTTTTAAATAATCAAGAAACTCGCGCCTGTGGAAAATCACTTTCTTTATTCCTTACACTCGTCTGCACACGTCTTTACACAACACTGGACTTGACTGACTGTACACGCCGATAGCACGCCAACAACCACGAGGTGACTCGATCACGCCTGCGTAGAACACTACTGCGCAACGACTACGTCAGTCAAGACATTGGCTGTTAATACAATGTAACTCCAATATTATGCCCATGACTCAATTGCCATGATTTCATTAGTGTGAATTGGACTGCCAAGTAAAACTGATCCCCCTTTTATCCCTCCCAATCTGAAGCTAGCATATATTCAGAGTAGCTCCAGTGCATTAGCTATTGCAGAAATTATATAAATACAGTGGACTATCATTAGCATGACCTTGAACTTGGTAACCAGGAAAGTGTGCATAACAGGGTAGGCTCTCCATATAAATTCAAATACGTATTTGTCAGTTTCATAAATTTCAGGGAAATAACATCCTGTCACTCATTTTAGCTCATGCCATAGATAGCTGGTGATCATTTTTTATGAAAATAGTTTCATTTCCGCCCATTATGCCTCCCAAGAAAATACATACAATGCCTTACGTTGATGCCCACTCAATAATTAGTTGTGATGATAATGACCAAATGTTTTGTGTATAGATACTGCTTTCACAAAGTTCAGCGCCATAGTTAACGAAGCCACCCATCGATTTTTTTCTCCTCGTGCTTCCAACATAATTACAGTAAAACCCCCGTACAACGAATTTGTTGGGACCGGAAAAATCATGACTTCGATATAGGGGTTTTTCGATATATGGAGGTGGTGTGCGGGTTGCGTCTCCAAAGGGGCATCCAAGTGTTCCGCGTGCTTTACGATGCAAGTCAGGTAAATATCTCAATATTGCTTTAATCACCATTAAAACCAATTCACCAAGAGTGATGATAAACAATTTTTATTGTTTACCATCAAATACCGTGGCTATCACCGCGTTATTTTCAATCTGCGTATTTCTAATTGAAATTATTGTTTTTTTCATCGATTCTGCTCTACGCCTCATCGCTTACTTTAGTTACGGTCTGAAAGTAAAGGAGCGCCAAAATTAATGCCTAAGGATTACGTATTTTAAAGTGCTCCATAATTTTTCTGAGTATCTAGTCAATATTATTCTTAGAGTGCAATAATTTAAGTCAACATCATTTGGCAGTTTTATGCAGCAATTTTGCTTGAAAGAGCACATATTGCCATTTAGACTTCCGAAATAAAACGCACTGTTGGAATCTCATTGAAATACCGGTAAATATGTATGTTCGTGACCAGAATATACTAGATATCGATAAACGACGATGGAATATAGGTGGGGCGAGTTAGTTACCACGAGTAAAAACGTGGCATCGTCAATGCATTGAGGTCACAATGGCAATCTCAGATGATAATGCATTGACGATGCCGTTAACGAGTGTAAGAGGCGCACCCCTCTTTTTCTGCGTCGAAGTTGAAGAAAATATTTTGGGGCTTTTTTTCTCCTATTGCGAGGTGTTGCGGGCCGAACTTTCGGCCATTATCAAAGCCGCTTGCGATATTCTCTTTTAATTTACGCGGTATTTTTCATAGGTATGTATGGACCTCGGAGGCAAGTATTCACTTGTAGCCTTAGCCCTACAATGCTTGCATTGTTTATTGTCCTTTGGAATGAGTGGAGTAATTGATATTCATTAAAACAAAACAAATCCGACCTCGCTACAATTCGTGTTTAGTTGGTAAGTGCAGACAGTCGCACCGAGCTCTGATTTATAAATCCGAATCCCCCCACCGTTTTCCTAATGCACAAGTCATAGTCGTTGTAAGTCGCCTTTTAAAACGTGGTTAACTTTTACAAATTATATTTTGCTGAAAACAATGACGAGTGGGAATGCAAACACGTTCAATGCAAAATACCCAAGCATCAGCCGCGTAAAAAACGAACTATAAGGTAGATACGATATCAAAACTTGAAATAAGTCAAACTTTGAAAGAAATCATAACTGTCTATGGAATTTAAAGCAGTTAATATTTCAATATGGTCCAACAAAAATCTTCAATGAATGACAAAATAAAAAAATTCATGATTTACGTACATAAAAATGGCTGACTTACTAGTTTGACGGGCGTCGCAGTACGGCGGCACGCGCTCATGTCCTGTCACAGCTCGTAGATTTTCCCTGAAAAGACCTTCTGTCCCTATTGCTATGGAATAGTGCAACCTTATCCTTCCTCCATCTTCTAATGCACGATTCCGGCACATCATGCCTTAGTCCGGCAGCGCAGTTTCCTACATCCTCAGCGTCTTTGATGACTTAAAGCACTTCAAGCCAACTACCGTGAAAGACAACCACTTTTTGCCCTTGTTCATTTTGGAACAACACAGACCTATGTTGACGCATGCACAAATGTTAACATTCACAGAATTCTCTCAGTTGAGCTTAAGGCAGGTGCATGCAGTGGAGTCACTCAAAGTTGTCCGGTGACAGAAAATGAGAAAGTTAGGGGGGTGGAAAATTCCAGTGCTTGCACTTGTCGCGCGGCCAATCGCTGTTCCCCAATTGCACCCCACACCCTTGCCTTGTCAAACAAAAAGTTTTTAAAGTTATTAGGCAACTGCGTCCCACGTAAACAAGCGAGCGAATGATACCCTCCCCTTGATGACTCACGCTAAGCACCAAGGTCACTCAGCTCTCCAGGGACTTGCCTCGGCCACAATACGCACGGCACGGCTGTAGGCGAGCAATAGAGTGGCAACGCTGAGTTTTATGTTCCTAATGTTTGACATGGAACACACTCGAACCTAGCCATGATAGACGTGAGCGGCTCGCCGCCAATCCCAGGTATTAAATTTTTCTTGTGCCGTTCTTCTCATTCTGTGGCAAAATGTCGGCCGAGAACGTTCTGTCTTTTGACAGTATGTACTGCCATTTCAGATACTGAACTTATCTTAGATCGAAACACTGCTCGTTTCGTGGCCACTACAGCCCTGCCACGATACATAAAAAATTCGTGTAAGAGGCGCACCCTCATTTTCGGCTGTGATTTCAGGGAAAAAAGGTATCCTCACGCAATCGAGCAAATATTAGGGTGATCTCGAGCAAACGAACCACTTGCCGGTTAACAGACCACATCCATCAAGGTTAAGACGGCAATAGCAATATTTGGATAGAGGGGTAACTCCAAATTTCCCTTTGGGATGGGGACAGAGTAGATAAAAATTGGCTCTCATTGGTTGAACACCAACCAATGAAGTTTTAAATACTTCGCCCTCCTAACAAGGGGAGTGTCCAAAAAACAGGTCGCAGATCTCGATGAAAATTCGTATGCATATAGAACTCCGAATGCTTTTCACGAATCACTCCACATATGGGCGAATAAATCCAATAGTTAACAAAAAAAGGCATTTAAACATATATAGATGTTATAAAATCCCTATTTATCAGCCTCCGGCATCAAGGGTGATGTCCATTGATTAGCGTAAGGGGCTGCGGTGCGAAGGGACCATGTTAGATTCCCGTCGGCGACAAATTTTTCATGCTTACTTTCTTTGTTTTTTCCTTCGTGGAATTCTAGGTTAAAATCTAATTTTTACTTTTCTATTCAAAGTTTTTTTTTACGATTGGAAACATTTTTTTTGCAAATACCATAGGGCTTTTTTTTTTCTTTTCCGCGAAATTTCTGTTTCCCCATTCTTTCACCATGCAAACTTGATTTGTTCCTTCTTTTGCAAGACCTCCTGTTGATATCATAATTATACAACAATGAAAATTTTCTGCAAGTGGTCACTATCGCCATTTAAAACACGAGACTTTCTCGACGAGCCTTATTACAATATATTTATTTGTACTTCTTTAGATCGTGAAATGGTGATTCGATTACAGAAATTAGTAGATAATCCGATCACATTTTCCCCTCCTTTTTTCAATGCACAACAAAACAAGAAAACGGGGATCTTTGATCGTGGGTCTTATAAATATTGATGTAACAATTATTTAGACTATTGTATAATTATAATATCAACAGGAGATCTTGCAAATCAAGGAACAAATGAAGTTTGCGTGGTGAAAGAATGGGGAAACGAAGAAATTACGTTGACTTCGCGGGAAAGAAAAAAAAATAAGCCCAATGGTATTCGCGAAAAAAAATATTTCCACTCGTTAAAAAAAAACTTTGAATAGAAAAGTAAAAATTAAATTTTAACATAGAATTCCACGAAGGAAAAACAAAGAAAATAAGCATGAAAAAAATTATCGCCGACGGGAATGAACATGGTCCTTACAGGCAGGTGGACGTCTTAGATAACCATCCACCTGCCTCTCCCAAAATAAAACCCGATACCAAAAGGTAATTTGAAACCATTTTAGAGGAAAACATGGAGCTCCTCCCATTCAAAGGGTCCTGGGAATGTAACCCAATACGGGAAAGTAATCTGATACGATTTAAAAAGGGAAAATTGAGCTCCATCCTCACCACCTGCACCTTCGCAAACGAGGTGGGGTGGATGAGTGAGAGTGGAGAATAGCCCCCCTGATCTGATCTTTTCAGAGTATCTTTCTGTATTGGTTACGGCTGGCTGGCTGGCACTGACTGGTATTCCCCCCTCCCCTCTTGGTGCATTACTCATCCACCCAACTATCACCCGGCTCAGCTAATGCGGAGTGGAAGCTTTGGTTTCCCTTACACGTTTTTTATTGTGGGAACCATCAGAGTTGCCGGTTCCCACCATTATATACGTGTAAACGAGCCTTCACGGAGCCAGAGCATCAAGTTTCCTTCATGCCTTCTGCTCTGTAAGTCTCGGATGTAAACATTTTTGAAGCCCGGAGCGGAAGGGTTAAGACGCGGTACTCTCCGCTGCGGTTCTACTTCCTGCTCATTACGTAAATGTCTATGGAAAAATTACCTGTAAATGAAGAATGCTACGTTCTTTTTCTCAATAATTCGTTCTAGAGGGGCACTTTTCATGTTTTGGGCCTAAGCGCAGACTTCGATGCACGGAGTTTTCGTAGTTAGGGAGGTTCGTTACGGGAGGTTTTTTTGCGTGCATTGTCCATTGGAAGGGTCCGAAACCGGGCCAGTGACTTCGAAATAGGGAGTTTTCCTTAAAATTTTGCTGTATGGGTGTTCGTTGTATGGGGGTTTTACTGTATTAGGTCTGAGGACAGATGAATCCGTGATGCAAATACCCACTTCTCACTCAATCGCACTTCATGCATTTTCAAATCGTGGTCACAAAAATTAAATTGCATGCAGAAAATTATAATGATTGCTGTGAAAATGTCATATTTGTATTATAACCATGATGAACATTTTTTCTAACAAATATTAATTTAATATGCGGATTGTCAGAATTCCTCGAAAACAATTAAAAATGTGAGCTCCTGGCCCAAAAGCATTCCACTTTCCAACGATTTTTAAAACCATAATATACCTATCAAAATATTATTTTAAGCGATAACGATCTTTTTTAATGTGAGAACTTAACCTCTTGAGAGATATACATTGTCGCATTAACCTACAAATTCCTGGCTATTTTCCTGGGACAAATTTTGTTTGGACATCCTCCAAACACAAATTTTTTGAAGAGGTAACCAAAATGTGCCAACCATAATTATTTGCATGCAGTGTGACTCAGACCTGAGGAAATGAACATGCAGATAAGGAAAACGTGCTATCGAGGAACATCCTAACAAGAGTCCACTGTAGATCGCATCAATGTAGAGTGTGTTTTTTGAGCAACTTTTGATTCATCATTATTGAGGCCTTCATTCTACTCACATGTAAATAATATTTACCCATCAACTTAATTTGAAATGGTGGTGCATATGATGCAGAAAGAACATTTTACTTTGTAAGCTGTCAAGAAATGGCTAACATATGAATGGTCTAATTGGAATATATGTTGCAATGAATTTTCACTCTCATCAGAACTTTTGAAGTGAAGTGAGGTCTTAGCCTGAGGTGGTTTACTCCATAGTGAGATGTCTAAGAATATAAAATGACCTCACTTTGTTGTTTTAGATTTAGATCCACTCAACTTGTTCTAGTTATAGATCCACTCAACCAAATTTTAAGATTTATTTAAATGATTTACTCTAATCCAAAATCCATGGATTTGATAAGATTTGACAAAATCTTCAAATTCTGACTACATCGTAAGCATCAAATCTATGTGGAAGAACTAAGTTTTACTTTTCATTTACATAGTATGGTTTTACCTCCCAATAGGGCACTCCTATGGCATGGGGTCAGTCTTCTATGAGGCTGGGACTCAAGCAAGTGTACAGATTAAGACGGTCATGCTGCATGCATAAGACATACCTTAAGCTCACTGTAATAAGCCAACTTCGACTTCAAGGTAGCCTGAATTGACAGTCTTGCTTCTAATGCTCTATGCCATCTGCAACCAGGCAAATTTGGTTGCATGAAGGCATAGCTACATGAAAGGCACCACTAAAATTATTTTTCTTTGACTAAGAGCAAACTTAGGAATGTATGTATGGAGATACATATGCTTTAAAACCTCTCATTTATTCTGCTTGATTTTTTTACGTCCTTCCCTTCGGAACTACTGTGTGACATCCTAAAGTCTTTCATTACAATCCCACCCTTGTTGGTTTCTGCCTTGTGTCTTGGGTTCAAACAATGGTCATTCACTTTTCCTTCCCCTCACCCATACCAGGGCAAAGGTGTTCAGGTGTCTGCTGCCTACCAATGACGTAGGTACAGGCTGAGGTGATTAGGTAGGACTAATCTTAGGGCCTGGTGCCCGAATCATCCCTAAAGGGTGGGGCTGAGGCAAAAATGATTGAGATAAGGCCTTTGTAAGTTGATGAGTGTGTACTGAATGTATATCATGCCTCCTTCAATGTGCCTCTAATACTGTCACCACTACAATGATGACAAGCAATTGTCAGCCCCAGAATTTAAATACATAACTTGTGTTTCAAAATCTCCTTTAAGCATGAGCTCTATTTATGTAATTTTCTAATGGTAAGCATTGCAGCCTTCATGTAAATAAGGGAAGTGTTACCAACATTTAATGTAAAAACATTCACAATAACCGCATGTAATGCATTTTAGTATCTCATGCTAAGCTGGCCTCACCCATATTTAATTAGTTTTTTTTATTAGTTTCGTTTGATCATGGTACAGTCCTGTTCATTAAAAAATTACCACCTCGGAGCCCTGTTCAAAAAAAAGTTACCACCTCGGAGCCGAAAAAGTTCTAAGTCCGCACTTTAGGGAAATGTTGCAACACTGCGCCCCCCCCCTTTCACTGAGGGGGGGGGCGAGAACGAGAACCCCTCCTCCCCTTAGTCGGGCAAGTAGAAAGGCCGACGGAAGGAAGATTTTGGCCCGCGAAAGGATATTTTGTAAGGGCAGGGGTAGGGTCCGGGCTTCCGTTTGCTTTATGACATGACGGAAAGCCCAACATATCCCTACGGCTCGTTTCGTTCTTTTTAAATACTTATTTCTTACCGACCACGGGACCTCTCCTTCTCTCCCACTCCCAGCAGTATACAATGTCACCGCCTCATTCCATCCAAATTCCTTCGCAGGTCTCGCTGGGAAGTCCACCCTTTCCGACAAGCTAAGGAGGTGGAAGGGGCTTTCTTTCACTTCTGAGCATTTATTGCCCACCCGGTGTTTAAGGAGGTTCCACCGTAAAATGACTTAAATGTCATTTTATTCATATTCTGTCTACTTGTAGAAAAAGTTGTCCTCTATCTGATATGAACAACAAAATAATTCCTTTCCACGCTATTTTATTCTATAATTCAACTGGAAATTACATGGTGTTCAATGGACGAATGAGAGAAACACGGGGAAAAATAGTATTTTTCCAGAAAATACAAATGCCATTTTCGTTGAAAACTGTCTCTAAGAAGGAAATAATCCAGAGAAATTGAATAAAAATAAAAAACACGTATCTTACCACCTTATTTTTCTAGTTATTGAAGAATAAATGCCGTAATTGAAGTCAAAATGCGGTAATTCATAGGAAATAGCGCTGCAGTCGACTCCTATGGCTGGAAAAAAGTGCTAATTTAAAATACATTCGTGGAATAATCTGTATTTTTTCTACTTTACTTCTGGTCTTCTGTAGGTAACGCATTTCATCAGCAAAAGCAGGATTTTTTGGATATAATATAAAAAGTGTTGAATTTAGTATTTGTTTTGACTCACACAGTCGCGGAGGAACCTCCTTAAGTTGGCGAGTGTGCGAATCCAGCACAGCCAGTTGTTAGTCCACGATAGATTTACGCTCGAAATTGAGCAAAACAAGCATTGAAAAACAAATTGGTCGATTTCACCAAACGCATAGGAAGAGTGCGAAAATTCATTTTTAAATCCGCACGTCCCTCCTCTTCCTTGCTTTTATATGAAAAGATTCGCAAAATAAATGTGGAAGTCCAACGACCTACCCGCGAAACTGGGACACGTATCATTTCGTGTCTGCCACAGCTCTTCCCATTGCGGAGTTGGAGGAACGATGATAATTCCACATGCCATTTTGCCATCACTCGGTATTGACATATCGAGTTACAGGGGTCATAATGAACTTGGTGAGGCTAGGTAGTAACATAGTGACAAATGTGAATTCGCTATGCTTCTTTTCCTTTTTCTTACAAAAAATTTACTCCTGTGCAACAAAAAATATACCACCAAAATGATTTTCATTGGCGTATTATTCCGTTTATATTTTTAAAATGTCTCATACGTTGAGACATTCCGCACAAGCTAAAATAAATAATCGAAAGAAGCAGAACTGCTTCGCATCTGATGAACTCTTGATCGTTTCAACATAATAGAATCACTATTCTTTATTTGACAAGGAATTGTTACCATCAAAACCGTAAATACATTAGTTTAATTTATGCATTCGATTCGATACGATTCTGAGCGAGGATAATTTGTAATAATTGTCTTTGCGTGATATAAAAAAGTGGACGATGTATCACTTTCAGCGGGAGTTTCCCGTTCTGTGATGCAGACCTGCGATGGATACTTGTGTCCTGCCTTTTAATGTAATGCAATGGAAAAAGCAAGTAATGAAGTTTCACCAAGCAAATTTTTGGTACTGCATTTATGTTCTTCTTTAGCCTCGCTTGGTGCATAGATAAACCCGGGATGAGTGGAATTTGATGACGCAATTTACTACACGAATATACAAAATTCCCAACGAGAAATACCATTCACCTGGATTAGGGTTAAAATCCAGATCCCTCGATTCTGCATTGTTGTAGCAGACAATGTCAGACTCCACAATTCTTACTTTTATCGAGAGGCAGGAACTCTATCAAAATGATTTTCCTGGTCAACCTTCAAACATCAACCCATACGCTTTTCAGAGTCGGACTAAGTGTTATTTACATCGCATTTGGGAAACGTTGCATTAGCTGCTGGGGTTCGCATTGCACGTTCTTTGCCTTCATCGCTTGTAAACCTGAAAAATCCATTTATCTACAAGTGACTACTATAGAGTAACCACAATTAAGCAAATGCGTATCAAAACAACCATCTCAGTTGAACCGTAATGAATACGAGTGTACGTTTTTCTTCTAATATTTGCTCTTTCTGAAAGTAAATTATGAAATAAAGCTAAGAAACTTATTCAGCGAGATTACTTCCAAATAGCATGGTGTCTATATCATGATACAATTATCATGATATAGACAATAATTAATTGAATAGGACCAAAAAAGAACAATCAATGAGGTAGAATTAGAATTTTTTTAATTCTTTACGTTTCCAAACTATACTACGCCAGGTTTATTTCCTTACCATTCTAAACTATTTCAAACCTTTGGAAACATAGTATTTCTATAATACGTTTCGTGATAGTTTCATTTTTTTATTTACAGAGAAAGTATGCATTATATGAAATGCAATTGACCGTATTCATAATCGTTCCGCTGCGATGATTCGGCGTGTTTGAATGCGCTTTTGTGTCATTGCGGTTAATTAATAAGAGTCACTTGTATAGTCATTATAAAAAAACAATAACGACTATTTGCTACTTTTTTCAAATGCGATGTTAACAACACATAGTCCGACTGTGAAAAGCGCAAGAGTTGATATTTGAAGGGTGTCCTGGGAAATCATTTTGATAAAAGTCTCTGCCTCTCGACACAAGTTCAATAAAAATTATGGAGCATTAGGTTGCAGTGTAATATACGCCGGTGAGACGTAGTGGTGCCAAGCTGTTGTGAACGAGGGATATTTACCCCACTGAAATTCGCAGATATTTCCCTCTTTCTTCCTCACTCATAAGCAAACGGAAGCCTAAAACGACCAGATCGAATGGAAGGGGCGATCAGCATAAACACCACTTCTTCCTTCCTTCGGCCTCCAGCCGAAAAAGAAACCGCAGCCCCTTTCAGGTCACTTTTTAGAGGGGTACAGCCTTTCCTCAAGCCAGTATGGAGGGGAGGGTTGTTTCGTTTGGAATATTTATTGCCCGCCCAGAAAAGAATGGATGGGGTCGTCAGGGTCTTGCCTCTTTGCAAAGATCCTGGATAATTGAGTGAAAGCTGAACTCACTAATTGAGAGGACTGAAGAAGCATTAGAGACTTTAAGGTGAATTCATAAGAGTCACTTGCAGATTCAAGTTAAAAAAACAAAAAAGAGAGAAAACATGCGATGCAAACTCCAGTAGCTAATGCCACGTTTTTCAAATGCGATGTAAGCAACACATAGTCCGACTGTGAAAAGCGCAAGGGTTGATAATTGAAGGGTGTCCTGGGTAATCATTTTGATAAGTCTCTGCCTCTCGATACAAGATTATTAGGAATTATGAAGCATTCGGTCATTAGGTCGCAGTGTAATAAAAGCCGGTGAGACGTAGTGGTGCCAAGTTTCGACATTGCATGGCAATAAGATGTGTCTGTCCGGCAACCAGTAAATTTATTCCCCAGTAATTTCTACCTCAATACAAAAACTGAGCGCAGGCATAATTCAATGATTGAGTTGTTCGAAATTGGTGCCCAAAGCATTCGATAAGCATTAAGCTATTTTAATCATTATTTGAAGTAAATAAATCTCCTAAGTGAAAGTTTCATTACTATTCGCAGGGAAAAATATCTAATTAAATATCGAAGACGCGTAATCGCATTATTCCAAACGCGACAAAGGAATAAGAAATGGATATGAAAGAAAAATTAATTGCTTTTTATTGAAACCATTAAGAGGATATTCCTAGCGCATTTATACATCGCCGCAAGAAACATTTTGCCCGTAATTTTAGCGAGAATGGGATGTATTACAATTCGAGCCTGACATCTTCAGCTACAGTACTGCAGAATCAAGGGATCTGGTTTCGAATCCTAGTCCAGACAATTGATTATTCTCATTAGAAATTTGACATATTCGTGAAGTAAATTGCGTCATCAAATTCCACTCATGCCGCGTATATCCATGCACCAGACGAGATTGAAGAAGCACTTAAATGCACTATCTAAAATGTTAAACAAACTCAACAAATAATAATCATAATAGGAATGTAGGCACCACAATGAAATACATATAACGAAAATACGTCAACACTTCAATCATTTTTTACGCTAATAATTTCGCGTAAGAAAAAAGTATTTTAAAAAACGAAACGAGCCGTGGCTTGCTGGGCCGTGTTAGGATTTCCCTCATGTAGCAGTTATCAACTGCGAGAGATCTTTGAGCAACCGAACCAAGCCATTCCCTTTCATTCTCGCCCAGTCATAAAGCAAACGTAAGCCCGGACCCTACCCCTCCCCTCACAAAATATCCTTTCGCGGGCCAAAATCTTCCTTCCGTCGGCCTTTCTACTTGCCCGACTACGGGGAGGAGGGGTTCTCGTTCTCGCCCCCCCCCACCCTCAGTGAAGGGGGGGGGGGGGCGCAGTGTTGCAACATTTCCCTAAAGTGCGGACTTAGAACTTTTTCGGCTCCGAGCTGGTAACTTTTTTTTGAACAGGGCTCCGAGGTGGTAATTTTTTAATGAACAGGACTGTACATGACATTGAAACAAGTCCAAAAAATACAAAACAATAATTCAGCGATGGTACGCAGATAATGCATAGGCATTTGATATGAATAAGTATAAAGTACAATGTAAAAGTTTTGGTGTGAATTACTTCAAAAGCTGTTGACTAAAACAAGTCATTAGTATTAGTTCTTTCATCTCTTGATTTTGAGTTAAGTTTCATGTCATTTCTGTTGGTAAGTGCATAGCTTGATTTATTATGTGGTGAGGTAATTTATCATAAATTGCATTTCATATATTCTTAGTTTCACTCCATAATGTTTATTAGTGAGGTAAAAAACAATTAATTCAAGTGGGCCTAAAGTACACTTCAGTGTTCATTCCTATGTCATTACACATTCAAGATGAGAAACTATGGTAAACTTAATATATTTAGTTATTTCCTCATTTGTTCCAGTGTATGCTGTAATATTTATATTTATTTATCTATTTTCAGGTTCTGCGATCAGCTGGTCCATGGCATATGCTGTTTTTTATTGTTATTATATTCCTTGGGTCATTTTGTCTCCTTAGCTTGATATTGGCCATTGTTGTCATGACATATGATATGTTGCAAAAGAAAGCTGAGGAAGAGAAGGTTGCTGAGGAAGAAGCAAAAAGAGTATGTTCTTTCATTTTATTAATAATTATTGTGACCTGCATATCCACTCAACTTCTTCAATCCTTAAAAGGGGTTTTTATTAACACATTGCAAATGCCCCTATCAACTATCATATGTTGAATTGGCCATGGTGAAATGTTTGCCACAATTTAATCATTCACCATTTAATGGTCTCCCTTGGATGAAAGTAAATAGGTGATGATCATTATACATTGTCTACTTATAAAAGAGCTTTGCTCTTCTACTTGTAATGTCCTTATTGTTTTTCACTTTCTTTGCAGGGTAACCACTTACTTTTGGTTTAGCGTAACTAACGAACACACGATTACACAAGACAGGTGCATACTTTATTTCTTACACGCAGACTGATACAACCGTTACAGCAACTTGAAAACAAAAGAACATCGAAAACATAATAGGCGCCAACTTGAGCCTGTCGCAGACAAGTAAACGGTTGATTCCGCAATGTTGGGATCACAAGAAAACCAAATACAACAACACTTCCCCTTGATTCCACACATTGGGGAATACCTCAACAGTCCAAAAAAAACTTTCTTAGTTCACTTAATACAGTAAAACCCCCATACAACGAATTTGTTGGGACCAGAAAAATTACTTCGATGTAGGGGGTTTTCGATGTATGGAGGTGGTGTGCGGGTTGCGTCTCCGCAGGGGCATCCAAGTGTTCCGCGTGCTTTACGATGCAAGTCGAGTAAATATCTCAATATTGCTTTATTCACCATTAAAACCAATTCACCAAAAGTGATGATAAACAATTTTTTATTGTTTACCATCAAATACCGTGGCTATCACCGCGTTATTTTCAATCTGCGTATTTCTAATTGCAATTATTGTTTTTTTTCGTCGATTCTGCTCTATGCCTCATCGCTTACTTTAGTTACGGTCTGAAAGTAAAGGAGCGCCAAAATTAATGCCTAAGGATTAGATATATTTAAAGTGCTCCATAATTTTTCTGAGTATCTAGTCTATATTATTCTTAGAGTGCAATAATTTAAGTCAATATCAAATGGCAGTTTTATGCAGCAATTTTGCTTGAAAGAGCACATATTCCCATTTATACTTCCGAAATGAAACGCACTGTTGGAATCCCATTGAAATACCGGTAAATATCTATGTTCGTGACCAGAATATACTATATATCGATAAACGACGATGGAATATAGGTGGGGTGAGTTAGTTACCACGAGTAAAAACGTGGCAGTCGGCAATGCATTGAGGTCACAATGGCAATCTCAGATGATAATGCATTGACGATGCCGTTAACGCGTGTAAGAGTCGCACCCCTCTTTTTATGCGTCGAAGTTGAAGACAAAAATTTGGGGCTTTTTTTCCTATTGCGAGGTGTTGCGGGACTAACTTCGAATTTTCAGCCATTATCAAAGCCGCTAGCAATATTCTCTTATAATTTACGCGGCATTTTCCATAAGCATGTATGGACCTCGGAGGCAAGTTTTCACTTGTAGCCTAGGCCCTACAATGCTTGCATTGTTTATTGTCCTTTGGAATGTGTGGAGTAATTGATATTCATTAAAACAAAACAAATCCGACCTCGCTACAATTCGTGTTTAGTTGGTAAGTGCGGACAGTCGCACCGAGCTCTGATTTATAAATCCGAATCCCCCCACCATTTTCCTAATGCACAAGTCATAGTCGCTGTAGGTCGCCTTTTAAAACGTGGTTAACTTTTACAAATTATATTTTGCTGTAAACGATGACGAGTGGGAATGCAAACACGTTAAATTCAAAATACCCCAGCGTCAGCCGCGTAAAAAACGAACGATAAGGCGTAGATACGACATCAAAACTTGAAAAAAGTCAAACTTTGAAAGAAATCATAACTGTCTATGGAATTTAAAGCAGTTAATATTTCAATATGGTCCAACAAAAATCTTCAATGAATGACAAAATAAAAAAATCATGATTTAGGTACATACATAAAAACGGCTGACTTACTAGTGAGACGGGCGCCGCAGTACGGTGGCACGCGCGCGCATGTCCTGTCACAGCTCGTAGATTTTCCCCGAAAAGACCTTCTGTCCCTATTGGTATGAATAGTGAAACCTTATCCTTCCTCCATCTTCTAATGCACGATTCCGGCACATCATGCCTTAGTCCGGCAGCGCGGTTTCCTACATCCTCAGCGACTTTGATGACTTAAAGCGCTTTAATTTTTTCAACTACCGTGAAAGACCACAACTTTTTGCCCTTGTTCATTTTGGAACAACACTGACCTATATTGACGCATGCACAAATGTTAATAGTCACAGAATTCTCTCAGTTGAGCTTAAGGCAGGTGCATACAGTCACTCAAAGTTGTCTGGTGACAGAAAATGAGAAAGTTAGGGGGGTGGAAAATTCCAGTGCTTGCACTTGTCGCGCGGCCAATCGCTGTCCCCCAATTGCACCCCACACGCTTGCCTTGTCAAACAAGTTTTTAAAGTTATTAGGCAACTGCATCCCCCGTAAACAAGCGAGCGAATGATACCCTCTCCTTGATGACTCACGCTAAGCACCAAGGTCACTCAGCTCTCGAGGGACTTGCCTCGGGCACGATACGAGCGGCGCGAGCCGCGGCCACGATACGAGCGGTGGTAGGCAAGCGATAGAGTGGCAACGATGAGTTTTATGTTCCTAATGTTTGACATGGACCACACTCGAACCCAGCCATGATATACGTGAGTGGCATAGGTGCCGCTCGCCACCAATCCCAGATATTAAATATTTCTTGTGCCGTTCTTCTCATTCTGTGGTAAAATGTCGGCCGAGAACGTTCTGTCTTCTGACAGTATGTACTGCCATTTCAGATTCTGAACTTATCTTAGGACGAATCACTGCTCGTTTCGTGGCCACTACCACCCTACCGCGTTATTTCTCTGCAGCCCACCGCTCATATCGTGACCGAGGATCGAAGGCTGGCAGATAAAAAATTCGTGTCAGAGGCGCACCCTCATTTTCGGCTGCGATTTCTGGGAAAAAAGGTATCCTCAAGCAATCGAGCAAATATTAGGGCGATCTCGAGCAAACTTGCCGGTTAACAGACCACATCCATCAAGGTTAAGACGGCAATAGCAATATTTGGATAGAGAAGAGAGGTTACTCCAGATTTTCCTTTGGGATGGGGACAGAGTAGATAAAATTGGCTCTCATTGGTTGAACACCAACCAATGAAGTTTTGAATACTTCGCCCTCCTAACGAGGGGAGTGTCCGATAAACGGGTCGCAGATCTCGATGAAAATTCGTATGCATATAGAACTCCGAATGCTTTTCACGAATCACTCCACATATGGGCGTATAAATCCAATAGTTAACAAAAAAAGGCGTTTAAACATATATAGATGTTATAAAATCCCTATTTATCAGCCTACGGCATCAAGGGTGTGGTCCATTGATTAGCGTACGGGGCTGCGGTGCAGAGGGACCATGTTCGATTCCCGTCGGCGACAAATTTTTCATGCTCACTTTCTTTGTTTTTCCTTTCTGGAATTCTGTTAAAATCTAATTTTTACTTTTCTATTCAAAGTTTTTTTTAACGAGTGGAAATATTTTTCTTTTGCGAATAACATAGGACTTATTTTTTTTTCTTTCCCGCAAAATTTCTTTGTTTCCCCATTCTTTCACCACGCAAACTTGATTTGTTCCTTCATTTGCAAGACCTCCTGTTGATATCATAATTATACAATAATGAAAATAATCTGCAAGTGGTCACTCGCCATTTAAAACACGAGCCTTTCTCGACGAGCCTTATTACAATGTATTTATTTGTACGTCTTTAGATCGCGAAATGGTGATTCGATTACAGAAATTAGTAGATAAGCCGATCACATTTTCCCCTCCTTTTTTCAAAGCACAACAATACAAGAAAACGGGGATCTTTGATCGTGGGTCTTATAAATAATTATGTAACAATTATTTAGACTATTTTATAATTATAATATCAACAGGAGGTCTTGCAAATGAAGGAACAAATGAAGTTTGCGTGCAGAAAGAATGGGGAAACAAAGAAATGACGTTGACTTCGCGGGAAAGAAAAAAAATAAGCCCATTGGTATTCGCGAAAAAAATATTTCCACTCATTAAAAAAAACTTTGAATAGAAAAGTAAAGATTAAATTTTAACATATAATTCCACGAAGGAAAAACAAAGAAAATAAATATGAAAAAATTTATCGCCGACGGCCTCTCCCAAAATAAAATAGGATACCGAAATGTAATTTGAAACCATGGAGCTCCTCCCATTCAGGGGTCCCGGGAATGTAACCCAATATGGGAAAGTAATCTGATACGATTTAAAAAGGGAAAATTGAGCTCCATCCTCACCAACTTCGCAAAAGAGGTGGGGCGGATGAGTGAGAGTGGAGAATAGCCCCCCTGATCTGATCTTTTCAGAGTATTTTTCTGTATTGGGTTACGTCTGGCCGGCTGGAACTGACTGGTATTCCCCCTCCCCTCTTGGTGCATTACTCATCCACCCAACTATCACCCGGCTCAGCTAACGCGGAGCGGAGCTTTGGCTTCCCTTACATGTTTTTTATTGTGGGAACCATCAGAGTTGCTGGTGCCCACCATAATAAACGTGTAAACGAGCCTTCACCGAGCGAGAGCGTCAAGTTTCCTTCATGCCCTCTGCTCTGTAGGTCTCAGATGTAATCATTTTCGAAGCCCGGAGCGGAAGGGTTAAGACGCAGTACTCTCCGCTGCGGTACAACTTCCTGCTCATTACGTAAATGTCTATGGAAAAATTACCTGTAAATGAAGAATGCTACGTTTTTTTTCTCAATAATTCGTTCTAGAGGGGCACTTTTCATGTTTTGGGCCCAAGCGCAGACTTCGATGTACGGAGTTTTCGTAGTTAGAGAGGTTCGTTACGGGAGGTTTTTTTGCGTGTATTGTCCATTGGAAGGGTCCGGGACCGGGCCAATGACTTCGAAATAGGGAGTTTTCCTTAAAATTTCGCTGTATGGGTGTTCGTTGTATGGGGGTTTTACTGTAATACATTTCACTTCACTTGTCACAATAAAGATTTTAGGGCATTCATCAACCACAGTCCATAGTCCAATTGCCCAATAGAATAATTTAATACTTTCAAAACACAATCATATAGACATTAGTCCTACCATTGTACACAGTTCCTGAGTCTTCCTTGCACTAAGTCCTTTAGTTAACAAGTCTGCAATATTAAGGTGAGAGGGAACATACTCAAGCTGAATTAAACCCTTTAACACAACGTCCTTAATATAATGGTATCTTATGTCAATAGCCTTAGATCTATGATCAATTAAATCATCTTTGGCCAGGGTAATAGCAGGTATATTGTCAGCCTTGACACAGGGGATCTCACACATAAATTAAAGATTCATCTCCTCAAGGATGTTACCCAGCCATAAAGCCTCCCTAGTGGTCAGAGCAAGGGCAATATATTCAGATTCTTGGGTGGAATTTGCAACTACAGTTTGTTTCTTACATTGCCAGTGAATAGGGCCACCAGCTAGCATTACAACAGTCCCAGAGAAAGATTTGCGGTCAATCTTATTTCCCGCAAAATCAGCATCACTAAAAATTTGGGCCTGCATGTCATTTTTCTGATAAACAATGGCATAATCAATAGTCCCTTTAACATATCTAAACAGGTGTTTTACAGCTGACCAGTGGGTTTTCATTGGATGAGAACAAAACTGACTCAGATATGATACAGCAAATGATATATCAGGGCGAGTGCCATTGGCAACGTACAAGAGCATGCCTATGGCCTTCCTGTAATCACTCTCATTGACAACAGCATCAGGCTCATCAAGCCCTTTCGTAACACTAGCACTGAGAGGACACGATACACATTTTGCATCAGACATTCCAAATTCACATAACATTTGCTCTATATATTTCGATTGATCAATGGATACAGAATTACAACTCATTTTTCTGACTCTTAAGGACAATAAATTACTTATGCTCCCAAGGCATCTGATCTCTACATGCTTAGACAGATTTTCCTTGAACCAGTTGATATTTGCTTGATCAGCACTCCATATAGCTATGTCATCAACATACAAAGCAGCATATATCTTACGTTTAGAGCTGAGGAATAAGCAAGGATCACCATAAGTGGGGTTGAATCCCATTGACAAGAATATTCCCTTCATTTTGGAATACCATTCCCTGCCTGACTGTTTCAAACCATAAAGACACTTGTTTAATTTACACACAAAGTCACCTCTGTCACTCACTTTTAGACCCTTGGGTCGTTCCAAATAAATAGTCTCTGGTAAATTGCTGTTCACATAGGCTGATACCACATCAACATGTTCCCCCAAAAGATTTTGTTCAACAGATACAGCAAGCATTAGTCTGATGGTTTTACGTTTTACTACTGGGCTGTATGTTTCAAAGTAGTCAAGTCCACGTACCTGTGAGAAACCTTGGGCAACAAGTCTAGCCTTAAACCTGTGTGGATTACCATCATTTCCGGTTTTTACACGGAATTTCCACGTTGAGCCGATCACCTTCTTGTCGATGGGTCTTGGTACGATGTCCCAGGTTCCCATCTCCTCCAACTTGGTGAGCTCCTCCTCCATGGCAGCTACCCAGCTGTCACGGTGGTGACTCAGCATCGCTTCCTCCACGGACGTGGGCTCGTACGGGTCATCTACTTCTGACAGTGTCACCATGGCTGAGTGGCACTCAGAGCAGCCACATGTGGTAGGCTTGTGCAACCTACCGGAACGCCTTGGGATGACAGCTATCTCTTCAACTGCAATGGGTACAGCATCATCATCTGGCAGGTGGATGTTTTGGGCATAGTCTAATCGTTGAGGGTCAGGTAGTTCAGATGTTGGGTCCTGAACTTCCAATCCGTCACTCTCCACCGGTCCATCCGCAAAATCTTCGTCACTTTCTTCGAACATGAATATGTTATTCGATGGATTCTCGTGCCTTCCCTGATCGGTTGACTGCATCTCCTTGAGTGGGAATGTGCTTTCATGGAACACAACATCTCGCCTCATGATGGCACGCTTCCTTGATATGCTCCAGAGTCTGTAGCCTCCCTTTGTGCCCTCTTCATAGCCGAGCATGATACATTCCTCAGTCTTGCTATCGAGCTTTCTCCGATTTTCCACAATGGCCTGTGCTCTGCAGCCAAATGGTTTGATTTTGATCAGGTCTTTCATGACAATCTCGCATCCTCGCATCAGAACAATGGGTATTTTGTTCCCAATAGTACGGCATGGGCATCTATTTCTTATGTATGCAGCCGTATTTAGCGCTTCTACCCACATATCTTTGGTAGCTCCAGATTCGATGATCATACATCTTGCCATTTCCATGAGGGTCCGGTTCTGCCGCTCACTCCTGCCATTTTGCTGTGGTGAATGAGGTACAGTCTTCTGGTGAATTATTCCATTCTCTGTCAGGTACCTTTCAAATTCATCAGAACAGTATTCGCCCCCTCTATCCGACCTTAGTTTCATTATCTTCTCACCGGTCATTTGTTCCATCATGGTCTTATATTCCTTAAACTTTATGAGAGCCTCACTCTTGCTTTTCATGGTTTTCACAACAGTATACCGGGAGAAATCATCAGTGAATACGATTGCATATAGTGATCCACCCTTGGATGGTGGGTCGAATTTCCCCATGACATCGGTGTGAACAAGTTCAAGGGGTTTGGATGCACGGGCACTTGTTGCAATAAATGGCTTCCTTTGTAATTTTCCTTGAACGCATATGTCGCACGCTTCCATTTCTTTTCGTTTGAGTTCAGCAAGTGGTGGAATTTTCTCCAATGCTTGGGCATGGACATGGCCAAGGCATCGATGCCACACTTCCTTGGTTGTCTCTACACTCAAAGCCAAAGATGAGTTAGTCAGCCTTTGCATAGGATGATCACCGCTACAGAGTTCATACATCTTTCCAGCTTTCTTGGCTTCGAAGATCACTTCACCATTCAGTGAGCCTACAGCAACTTGATCTCCAAACGTGACAACAACTCCTTTTTCAGTTAACTGGGGGACAGAAATCAGATGGCAATACAGCCCGGGTACATACTTGACATTCTGAAAACACAATTTCTTGCCTTCTCCATCTTTCATCCTCGCATACAGGTTTACAGCCCCCTTCCCTTTAATGGGTAGTTTCACGCCATTTCCTATTTTCACTCTTCCCCTCACCCCCAATAAGTGTTTGAATGCATTGGCATCATGGCACATATGGTCAGTCGCTCCCGAGTCCAGGTACCACTTGTCTTCTTGCGTCTGGTGTCGTGTCGAGTCGGGTAACAGTAGGGTGGCATTCTCTTCGTCTGAATCCTCGCTACATGCAACATTCGTCTTTGACTCACACTCACGGCGTTGCTTCAGCCTGGTCTCCTTGAACTCAGTCCATACAGGGCAGTCGCGGGCAACATGACCTGGTTTATCACATGAGAAGCACTTGAAGTTGGGTGGGGTGCCCCTTGTCATGTCCCTTCCCCTGGCCTTAAACTTATTTCCTTTCTTGTGCCAGTGTGCCGGCGGCGGTTCCTTAGATTCCTTTGAAGCATTCAGGGCAACCGGATCGTCGTTCTTCATTCTGCTGTTCCTCTCCATCCTCCTTTCTTCAAGCATTAATTTTGCTTTCACCATGGATGACGTAATCTTATCTTTGCTGTCCTCCAGGGATCGTATGAGGCCTTCATATTGCGGTATGGGGAGTCCGAGTAGCAGGAAGTACGCGAAAGATTGGTCGCTAAATATGACACCGCCTTTACGTACCTTTTGCATAGTCTCTTGCATTTTACTGACATACTCTTGCATCGGCATGCCGGGTTCTTTCATCGTAGTGGTTAACTCACGCAAATGCACGACTGTGTGCAACATACTATACGTACCGCACATTTCTTCGAGTGTGGACCATATCTCCTTGGCAAAAACTGATTCCCCGACATCATGTAACATCGAATCATGCACGGAATTATAAAGCACGGCTCTGGCCCGGCGATTAATTCTGGATTGTTCCTGGTTTAGCATCCCCAACGCTTCTTCCTGATTTACATTATTGTGCACAGCATCTCCGAAACCCGGGTCTATCACCGTCCAACAGTTCTTGTCTATCATTTGTGCCTCTATCCTCTTGCTCCATGCATAGTAGTTTGAACCGTCTGCCTTTAATATAGCGCGTCTGAATTCCATTCTTTCGTCGTGGTCCGCCATCTTGCTTGGGCCGTAATTTACTTACTTATTACGGTAATGTGCTTCACACGTAACTTAATTTCACTTTCCTAGTAATCCTTAGTGCTCGCTAGTGTCCCTGGGCCCGTAACCTATTGTTTTTCACTTTCTTTGCAGGGTAACCACTTACTTTTGGTTTAGCGTAACTAACGAACACACGATTACACAAGACAGGTGCATACTTTATTTCTTACACGCAGACTGATACAACCGTTACAGCAACTTGAAAACAAAAGAACATCGAAAACATAATAGGCGCCAACTTGAGCCTGTCGCAGACAAGTAAACGGTTGATTCCGCAATGTTGGGATCACAAGAAAACCAAATACAACAACAGTCCTAAAGTATACATGTCTCTTTTGTAAGTCTGAGTACAATAATCGTTACAATTTCCAGAAAAAGTTTGATAGGCTCAATTTTGTGAAACCTCCTGTGGCCGTACTCATAGTTACATTAGACTGCATCCAAGAGAGGTTGAAGGAAGTTGGAATGGCAATTTTGCTAAATCTGTATTCAGAATGTTGTTTTAGCACTGACCGACCTTAGCTCCGGTAGCTTTAGCCCATAGAAAGTTAAACCTATGGAATTATGGTTTAATGATGAGTTTGATTTCCTCGCATAGCCCTTTTCTGGTCAGCTTTTGTGTCAGAGGTGCTCTGTCATTATTCACGGGTAATCTCCTTATTTCAGCTAGTTTGAGGGGTAAAAGGAGTAT
The DNA here is from genome assembly GCA_963573305.1 of Pyrrhosoma nymphula. NCBI lineage: Eukaryota > Metazoa > Arthropoda > Insecta > Odonata > Coenagrionidae > Pyrrhosoma > Pyrrhosoma nymphula. The sequence goes on from OY754337.1 coordinate 77,816,331, forward strand.
TATTAGTTTGATTTATCATCATAAATATCATTGGCTCAGTAATTTAGGTTTTAGTCACATAAATAGTTTTATAGGCAGGAGAGTAATAAAGTAGTTTTGTCCTCAGGGTACCTAGTTAGTTTATTATGTTTTTTATTCTGGCTTTAAATTTAACCATATTCGATTCAGGGTGGTTTTCCATCGATTTTGATGGAAAATAGTGTGTCTTATTAGCTGGAAAGTACAGAATATATATAGTGTATATCAATATAATGTTTATGCTACTCATTTCATAAGTGCATTCTTCTTCTATCACATGTACGTCTTTGATGTAATCAGAGATGGGGATGTTGTACAGTGGTGAAGATGCATGTCCTGAGAAAGAGTAACCATAAATTTTTTCATGCTAAGATTGCAACCGTCATAAGTATAACTTGAGTTTGGTCCAACGCAAACTTTGCCCAAAACGTTAGTCTCAAAAAGTCTGACACTACAGAAGTATATACCGTTACTCCATAAGCCTGGGGTTGTGTTCTTTTGATGTGTATAAAAGCTGATTTTTTGCTATGAGCATGACAAAATACAATGATAGATAGTTGTTGCTGGGTATATGCCATAGTAAAATCTCGATTTTACATTATTCGATTTTACATAAAATTTGATTTTACACATGTGAATGAGCAGTTACAGCCAATTCCTTAAGTATTCCAATGGAATCATTATTTGGTTTTACGTAAATTTGATGTAGGTAGCAATTTTACATGAGGCTATATTGGTCCCCGTTGGAGGTATCAATTCGATTTTATTTGTAACATGTAAGACCCAACCGATGACTGTGAATTTAAAAAACATTGCAGTCGATTCTTGTAATGTATTCGAGAGGGTGAAGTTATTATTCTGTATCCTCGAATATGGAATAGGTAGTACAAATAGTTCATTATTGGAGGTATTCGAGAATTCAACTATTCAAACGTCCCATCTCTACTGAAAAGTTATGGGTTCAAGGTGAAGTTTACTCGTTTATGTTTAGACAGCAGTGCCAGAATGCTCACGCATAGCTGCTTTATGACCTTGAGACAGGAACCCCGTCAGCAGTTCCGAGTGACAAGATTATGCTGGCTTTTGGGTTGAAAGCAAGCACGCTTGTCATTACTCCAGTGCTTGTTGCTTGGCTGAATTTGATACACAGTTGGGTTAGCCAAAAATTATACGAATTGAAGAATCAAGCAATATCAAAATGTCAGGGAACACAATGATACAAGGCAAAGAAATTACAATTTTTAATAAATGGTCATTACAACTGATATTATTTTATGCTACCTGTGCTGTTTCGAAGTGACTAAATTATTATGGAAAGCAAAGACCTATCATCATTTGATATCATGGGAAAAAATAGCAGTGACTGAACCCCCACTTTTCCACAGTTTAACTGAGAAGGGCTCAGTAAAATGGCAACCAACTTCATAGAATTGGAATTGCCCAAATTCCTAAAAGTTCCTGCCCACACGCAAAATGTTGAAAGAAATATTCGTCTTGTGAAGGGTGCATCTGCAACAGTCTATTGAAGAGAGAACAGAGACAAGTTTATAAAAACAATAATTGCTGAGAGAGAGCATATGCCTTAATTCCATCATAAAAGTCAGTACGAAGTACATGATTCAAAAACAACACTGAGTGCCCATTTTGGTTGGGAGGTTGGCTTGAGCACGGGTGGAACTCAAAGTGTAGCCACCTCCTCATGGTGAGTTATCGGTTTTAACTGGAAATGGTATCAAGTGAAGTACCAGATAGCCACCTACACTTTTCGCTTACGCGTTGCATAAGTCATGTTTGCCGGGTTACCAATCCTTAATTTTATTTATAATTTTATCATTGTTAATTGCAGTTTTGCACTCATGTAGCTACTACTAAACCCATATCTACTTGCCTTCTGACAGTTTGTAAGCATTTTTCATGAAAAAATAAGGTAGGATAATCTTCCACTCATTTCGAAATTTTACCAAAAAAGCCTAAAGTATTTAAACTTCAAACGCTTGCGGCGAAAACTCAGGACGGTTGACAAAAAATCTGAGAAAAATCATGCGTTAAATTAAGTCCCAAAGACAACTTTTCTGACCCCAAGCTCCCTGAAATTTGAAAAAAGATTTTGACGATCACCCCTAATGCACATACAGTAGAGTGCTGAATATCCATGCTCATGGAGGGGGAAGCCCAATCAGATAACTTATAGTTATGGACAATCCATTCATGATCAATGAGGTAGATGTGGCCTTGGCTTCAGCACCATGCTTTCTCTAAGTATTTTGTGCCAATAGCATTGAAATACTAGTTTTTCCCTACCATTTCCTTTTTTGAGCAATCGTTCATTCCATTAACTTCTCCGAAACGTTTCACAAACCCAAATAAGTATGTACCTGTTTATAGGTGAATTTTATTCTCAGAAGGGCAATGCATCCTGTTTTTACTTACTTACTTATGGCATTTGCCTTGCAGTAAATGTTTTAATTCCTGATCGCAATGTAATTGATAATAGGGAAATTGCATACTTTTAATAGACAGTATGGTGATATTCTGCAGCAAATACATGTTACCGCAATATAATTTTTTCCGCTCAAAATTCAGTTTATAGACTAGAAAATGACTTCCAAAAATCTTCCGAGTTTCGCGGGCTAAAAAATACCGCCCCCACTAATCTTACGCCGTGACGTCACAATTCAGTAGAAGTAGATCCTAGCCCCACAACCTCGTAGCTCCAAGTTTGGAAGAACCACGTTGCGTTTTAAAGGAGAAAATGACTGAAAAAAGGAAAAATTACAAGTGGTGCATTGTTCCGATGTGCAAAAACACGTCTATTTGTACCCTAGACAAAATTTTCGTCAGCGTTCCGAAGGAGGAAAAAAGTAGAGAAGCTTATGCATGCCCTTCGTCGAGATGAGCGTCACGGAAAAATAAGCCATAAATCTGTGTGCTATGTGTGCAAAGATCACTTAAATGGAAGCAATATTTCCACACTTTTTCACCTGCACATAACCCACTGCCGAGTCACCATAAGATTCTCTACCGGACCTGCCAAAATAATACACATCTCACATAAATATACGCTTTCGTCAATACGAGCTGATTATATGCAAATTAAACATTGTTATGAGCTAGAAAACATTTCAGAAGCACATCAGTTACTCATGTATTACCTTTCCATTTTTCGGCCTCGACTTTCGGCGCCGACGAAGTCTTCAGTTTTACTGAAATACCTTGCAATCATGAGGGAATCAGTGACAGGAAGGTTGCTAGAATCAGCCCCGTTTCTACTACTGACATTTCTACGATGGTAACTCCCTACCCGCGAATGCTAGTAATGGAAACGCCTACCATGGTAGATAGTCTTACTAGCATTGAGTTACCCTCGGGAGATCAGGGAATAGTGGTTACCGTCGTGTTTTTTTGAACTGGGAACGAAAGTTAGTCAAAATCCTGGCAAGAATCATGGGAAAACAGTTGAATCACGGAAAGCGTGGAGGGATCACGGTTTCACCGTCTGCACACAATTTTAAAAGAATAAATATTTATATACTACCGATATGGTTAAAAGTGATTAGACGTTGCCATGCGCGCAGTTAAAGAGAGGATAGATTTTATTAAGGGCAGGTTACACTATTCCAGTATATCGATAACAATATGAAATTAAGGAAATTTTGTCTTGTCTACAATACTACTTCGTTTCACTGCCTGTCCAAGACTTAGGCCTACGAAGACATTATCAAGGCCTTATTTTGTTTTTTTAATTATTATTTCTTACTTCGCTGTCAACCAATGTTTCAACTTATGAAGTCAATGCCTTGAAAATGATAAGCGTTGGGGGATCACTATTAGGTATCCATATATATTTCACTCAGCATTCAACATTTATAACTTACATATATATAACTACGACCTATCGTCAATGGTTAGACATCGCCTTCATTTCTCAAAGGGGGGACATTTTAATATTTGGGACGTGGACCCTTTAATCAAGTATCTGTACAATATCGATAATAATATGAAATTTGAGAAATGTTGTGTAACTCAATACCAAGCCCTTGAAAATGACTTAACTAACAAGTCGAAACCTTTATAGTCGGCAAGCGAAATGAAAATTTTTGTGGAATAATCAAAGGTTCCTTCATTTCCTTACAATAAACTTATTCCGTTATCTTTACGCAATATATGGCTTTCAATGGAGGAAAATAAAGATCAAATACTAGCCCTGCAGGGGTATGCTGCTTCCGCGTACTTAATTATTACGTCACTTTGCCACCAGCCAATCATCGGGCGTTTTCGATTCTCACTTGTGTTTGAAAATTTTCTTGAACTTTAATGAATTAAATATCGCTAACAACGTCAAAAAATAATAAAAAAACTTCACCGTGAAACGCAAACATATATTTCTATTGAGTTTTGGGGCTCATGATTATATCTGATATATATGCAAGTTCCCTATTACGAGAGATCTGAGGCTATGCCGATCGGTAAAATTTGCCAAACGTTTTTTTAACTTCTCAGACTCCAGGCTGATGCACAATTGCACAACCACAGCTCTACGGAGTTCCATTCCCTGATCCCAAGTTATAGCTAACCTAGGCAAGTTTATTCTACGAGTATTAGAAGTTGCTTCTGGGAGCTCCATGATTACTCAGACTGCTCACGAAGTAAATAACTCACCGACCACCCAAATTCACAAGCGTAAGATGCCATTGATGCTGCCGATGTCTCCAGCCTCCTCTTTACTTTGCAGTGGTGTGCTTACAAAGTGACTATTATCCAAATATTTTTACAGCTTCTGTTACCTTCTGTAATATAGTGGGTAGTGAATAATAATATTCTTTATACACGTAAGTAAGGTTTCTCACAGGAAATAGCCAGTATTTTAATATGGTTTAAGGTAGTACAAATAGTCCTGACTTCATGCAATCATCTACAGAACGTTAAAAGAATCTGTTACTTTCTTTTTTATGGCCATCCTAATTTGTTGACACGCAAAATGCCTGGTTCGGAAGTGTTATCTTTCTGTTCTATGAACTGCTTCAATGTTTTTGGTAATTGCAGCCCGATTTGAAGAGAAACTCATTTTGAATTGATTGTTCCTTCCTCATCACTATTGGCATCATCTACTCACACTGACCTAGTGTTCGCAGTTCTGGTGGTAAAGATGATAGCATCGTCATCAAGAATCTGATGTTCTTACAATTCGTCGTCATGAGTGAGCCATCCAGAGTTATCTTAGTCACTGACTCTCCCTTGGTTGCTTTTTCAATTATCCTCAACTTCTCCAAAATATCTAATAATATTCGTTTCCTCTTTCCTGAAGATTTAGACATTTTGAGTCAATTATTTTCCGGAAGGAAACTTAGCAAATATGAAATGGCTGCAGAAGCAATATTAACCTGCTCACCCAGGTTTCAGAAACAGTAATTCAGGATACTCCTTTTAATGCAGCGCGGTTATGTGTGTAATGGAACAGCCTGCTGCAGGAAAACCTTTCATGAGGGAAAAATATAACAATTTTGCAGACTTGTACACAATCCCTGGCTGTGAGTGTAAACAAAAGCGGTAGTAGGTGGTGGGAAGGGCAGGAGGGTAGGGGACGGAAAAAAGAGTTGGAGATGGGGTTGTTGAGGAACTAATCATCTGATAATCGGCACTCTACTGTACTTGATATGGCCACATGTTAAAATGACATACCTATGCTTTTGCCTGAGCATCCAGAAACTTGTCATTATTCTCAAATTCTGATGTTCATTTTGAATTAAAATATATTTATCTCTCCACCAAATTTAAAATAGTTCTATTTTCTACCAGAGAATATATGCAGTAATGATCTCTTTGTAGTGGAAATAGTTTCAATGTCATTAGATTCTCATATGCTGTGAAATCTTAGCTCACTTATCAAAATTCGCCAATATCTTGATTTTATATAATTTGATTTTACATAACACTGGCATTTTGGAAATCAAGTAAGTAGTAAGTAAATGCCAGTGTACAGCCAGAGAGATGTTTTAAACTAACCCGTTCAGTGCTATGCCCGCCCATCGGTGGGTTGAGCATCTGTACCCAGGAGAAACCAACAGTTTCTGAGGTTGATTCACGATTTCAGCTTAGCAGTGAATGTGTGTGTATTTAGATATATGTAATTATGAAGTACATAATTCAATCCAGGGAATCAATGAACAAAAAAGTTTTAGCTGCATATGAGAAGTGTAGGAAAAGTAAGTAAACAGTTAGTAAGCAAAATGATGGTCAGATAAAACGAGTAATTAAAAAAAAGTACATTGTAGACTTCAGGTTAGTGTGACGTAGAAGAAAAAGTAGTAGCCATGTAAGAGTTGGAATATATCTGATTGTTTTTTCTCCATTTAATTGTGCCGATTGTTGTTCAGGAGGCAGCGTTGGCGAAGAAAAGCAAGAATGCGGTGGCTGCAGCTCCTGACAGCGATTCAATCAGTGAGATGAGAGGCGGGACAAATGGGAAAGCGAGGAAGGTAAGCACTCTGCCTGTGGGTCACAAATATGGTAAATAAGAATTGTTTCCTCTCTCACAATTGTATCACGTATTAAAGTCAGTATTGATTTGCCTTTTTCTGGTGTTTACTGATTCTCTAGTAATTTTTCATGGTTAAGAAGTGGGATAAAGCTTTTGTTAAAAGTCAATACTTGAGTGTTTTCTAAATGCTCTACGTTAACATGCACTCCATTTTTTGGTTACTCAAAAAAAATGTTTGCTTTTGTAACTGCTTGGTGTTTTAGTGAGCAGGAATCTTTCTTTTTGAAACCTGCTGAACTTTTAGGTGTAATTCATTGCATGGCTGCATCTTTAAGTGTAGGAATTTGTGCATCTGGGCATCTTTTTTTAGCACTCTTTGCTGATTATTTATAGTTTGCTCTTCTCTGCTTGTGTGTGTGTGTGTGTCATAGGACCAGGAATAATGTGTGTTTTGTGGTAATTTTTTTCACTTTGAATACGTAATGCAATTCATTGTGACAATTGCATTATTTTGACCATTGCATGATAAGATTTTAGATCAGTTGAAATGAAAAATGGACATTTGTATTTAATCATGTTTGCACTTTAGAGTGTCGTTTTTTTTCAGTTGTTTTCTAATTTTAAATTCATTTTGTGTCAGCTCTAAAATTTAATATGGTGCTTTTAGCTTTTATGAGACATGAATACATATGAGTTGTAGCATCCCAGCCGGCACAAGAAGACACTTATCCCTAATGGCACGGATAGCCTCCGTGCTGTTAGGGATAAGTCTTCCTGGTTAGGGAGAGGCTCTCCCTAAAATGAAGGAGAGATCAGGGAGGGATTGTAAATAAATCATGAAGAAATGAGAGATGAATGACCGCATAGATTGGGAGGAATGGGAGAGAGGAGAAATCAGGTACTGATCGAAGGGAATCTATCCCAAAATCCCAACTGAATTGCTAAGAAGTACTGCCTTTTTGTGTTCAGTGCATGTGTATGTTTGATTACTTTGCAGTAATTTTCTATCTCAGATTGTCAATCTTTTCATTTAATCAGTTTAAAAGCAACCCATTTATAAATATGCTTCCATGGTTGAGTGAGAGTGAGAAACTCATTGGGGCAGATATTGATGTGATAGACAGCATTATAAGACAGTTATTTGGTCCTACCATTGCCTTAGAGTTTATTATAGACAAATAATAATAATTTAATGTACCCCGGACACACTGGAATACACCCCGGACACTCTGAAAAACTAGTGGTCCTCATCATAGGTGTGCTCGGTGGAGTTAAGGGCTCGCTGCTAAATAACATCAAGTGCATTCCGTCCTGCGTGGCACAGGCAGAATCACTAGTTGCACGCATGCAAAAGGCTGTCATCCTGGGGTCACTCTGTCTATTGCAGACGCATGACCCGACCGCAGCGTAGCCACTCATCTGATGGGCATCGGACGTGGCAGCAATTACTGCCCCACCCCTCTTGAGTCTCCGGCCATTTTGACGGCAATGAAACCTGAAACTTGCCGGGGACTAGGGAGTGTTATAACTGTAACAATTAAAAATAATAATTTATTGACACAAAAACATTTAATTTCATAGCTGCAGCTATAAGTAAATTCCAATTTTGAGGATACCAGGACTAGCCACCGAATTTACCTTTTACAGAGTCACTCGCAAGTGCACATAAGTACGATGTTCTACAGAGGAAAAATCATTCGCCTCAACCGGGATTTGAATCCGGATCCCTTGATTTTGTGCTGAGTGCTTTAACCAGTTAACCACCACCTAGCTTCACCTACCACCTAGCATCGGTAGCTTTATTGGTTAAAGCACGTGGTGTGAAATCGAGGGATCTGGGTTCAAATCCCAGTCGAGGCGAATAATTTTTCCTGTGCGGAATATCACACCTATAAGTATTTTGGTGTGTCATCCAAAAAATAGTTTAAAGAATAGAATTAAAAGTATACATTTGAAAATTATATATCATCATTTATCACTAAAATATCATCATGTATCACAAATATGTACTTCACAATTTCTCACACAAAAATTCATCCAGAGTGTAATAGCATTTTTCTTCAAGCACAGATTTTATTTTGGTTAAAATGTCCCTAGTTAATACACCGTTTCTCTTTATTATTTTTCCTATCATACAGTTATAGACGAATATTCCCATGTAGTAGGGGGAGTTTTCTATAGCTTTCAACCTGTGCATGGGTATAGCATACAAATGCTTTTTCCTAGTGTCATATTTATGATCAATTTTATTTTGAATGAATAAGTTTTTGGTGTTCGAATACATACTTCATAATGTCATAAATATAAATGGAGGGTAATGTTAATATTTTTAATTTTTTGAATAAGGGCCTGCATGAATCCCTGTGGTTACTTCTTGTCAGTAGTCGTATACATCTCTTTTGTAATTTAAACATTTTTTCCCATCCACTTGCCCTTCCCCACAGTGTTATTAGGGCCATAGCCAGGGGCAGGGGGGGCACCACCAATCCTGGAATTTCTTTTGCCTGACTTAGCTTGAAGAGTCTTTTTGTTTTTAGTGTTTAACGCCTCCTTTTAGTACTCTGCTTTACAGAGGCGAGTTTTAAGAGTTGAACAATAACCTAAAATAATCCATCTAAAATTAAGACTACAAATAGTAACCTTGAAAATATGGAATAAATTTACAACACTATCCATCCGAAGCCTTTATTATCGAGTGCCATAGATTTACAGCCCGTAAAACGTTCAAGTTTGCCCTACGTAGGAAATTGGTTGCCCCCCCCCCCCCCCCCCCCCCCCCCCCAAAAAAAAACATGACCTGGCTACGGCCCTGAGTGTTATCCCTTATATTGGGTAAAGACTCAGTGAGTAGCTGTTTGAAGCATATTCATAAAAATTGTTAAGTCTAATATGTTAGATGTATGTTAAAAGTGCCTTTCATTTGGGATTTTTAAAACTTTACATACTTATTTGTGAGCCTACTATTTTTTCCCCATTATGTCATGTGTTGTTTCTCACTCAGGGATTTCACCTCTTTCAGAAATACATTTTGCTTTCTTCTCTCTAATATTAACCTTTAACAGCTGGATTTAAATCCCGGTGTATTCGCCTGGCTGCCAGATTTAAATGGACGCATGCCTGAAGCCGGGATGGTTTGGGCACTCACGGCATGCAGTGAAAACATTTAAAGGGACTTTTTGAGCACGCTAGGCATTTAAAGGTTAATATTTCATAAATTTGTACTTCTTGTCCCATCACTGCATGGCTTGCATGTGCTTTGTAACTTGCAGAACGGTTGTGCCCCAGTGAAAGTGCTGTAGTTTATCTTACCCATTATGTTATTAATGATAATATTTTTAATACAAAAAGTAAACATAATGTTTCATTCCTGCTGAATATAGCTGCATTAATGCTTGTAAATGTCATGGATTTAATTCTCTGATTGTAAAGGAACTTTTTGTTTCATGTTTTTTCAAACTTTTAGTGAAATACTTATACTAAACTTAAGACGCTACATCTAATATATTTAAAAATTCTGTAAATTCTTCATTAGAATGCCAACTTCAATAATTTGACTTCCATTTTGGTTACCAACTAAACCGTTTTTCTTAAAGACTGGGAAAGTACCTATGTTAAATCATTTTTATCATAAGTTTAACATAGTTGTATCAATGGCCTGACAAAGTTCAAAATCTAATATATATTCCACAGGAATCATCTTTGGAAAGTGAAGATGGTGGCACCAAAACCAAGCATTCCTTAGTTAATCCATTTATTGAACCGGCACAACATCAAACTGTTGTAGATACGGAAGGTAATAAATTGATCATTTCAGATTCCAAAGTATGTTAATGGTCAAGAGTTTACCGGTTGAAGCAACATATATTCAACCCCATTTCCCTCCTCATCTGCTCTAAATTTCTTTCCCCAATTACAGTGGAATCTCTCTAATGGGATAATTGGGAATGAGTGTGAGATATATTTTTTTTTAAATACATATATCCATATACTTGACTGTTGCAGGCTTAATTGAGTACTTACATACATCCATGTTGCATATGCTTCCTGAGGCAAAGCATATTACAGGTGTCCCCTACTTGAAATGAGATATGCATTACGAAAATCTGTCATTTCAAGTGAATATCTTAATGTCATGATAAACCATGTGCATAATTGATAAATAATAAGTGGAAAAAATTTTAGATTGTTAAACAGTTTAATTATGGTTTTATGCACAGCAATACAAAATGAGTAAGCAGTAAGAAAAAATTGGGAAATTTTCGAATATGCAGCGCAAAAAGTATATGCTTGACTTCAATTAGAATTAGAATGTTTATTTGTCCTGAGATTATAACTAGGTATAATACATACTACCTAGCATAATATAGGACACACCATTGTTTTGTTCATATAAAAGACAAAAAATCACATCAAAGGCAATAGGTATATACAATTAGAACAAATTCATTTGTACAAATCATCACTCTCCATGAATTCCCGAATTGAATAAAATAGTGAGGTCTGTAAAAATTGCTTTACTTTAATTTTGAAAATATGCAACTTTCTTATTCCTTTAAATTCATCACTTAACTTATTATGCGGCACCAAACCCATGGGATTTGTTCCCATTGCTGTAGCATGACTCTGCACAAAAGACCTAAGTAAATTATTACGGTGCCTAGTCTCATATGAGTGAACATTATCGAGTTTTTCACATTGAGGCACAATTTGTTTTTTACATGTAGTAGACAGATAAGAATATATAAACAAGGTGCAGGAAGCAGATTAAGTCTCTTGAAAAGGGGTCTACAAGGTGCATCAATTTGCTCATTAGCAATCAGGCATATAGCCCTTTTTTTAATTTTAAAAATGCTATCAGCATGTGTAGAGGTACCCCAAAATAAAATACTTTAGGTGATATGCGAGTAGAATTCTCCATAGTATAGAAATAACAATAACCCAGTGATACAGTTGATTGAATATTCCTAATTAAAAAACAGGTGGAGTTAAAGCGTCTACCTAGTGTTCTTACATATTCCTCCTATGAAAACTGGTTATCGATTACAGTTACTAGGAACTTTGTTGAGGACAATTGAGGGATCTCTTTCCCTCCAAGTTCAATGTCCTTCTTCCTTTTGTTTTTATTGGTAAAGTATGTAGATTAATTTTAATTTTTCAGCAGTCAAGTTTCAAAAGTTTTCCTTGCACAAGGTAAATAGTTGTTGCACTACTGCATTACTATAGGATGTTAAATCTGCTATTGAGGGAGCACAAAGAATTACATTTATATCATCAGCATATAAAATTGGCTTGGAGCCAGGGATAGAGCCAAACCTGTCAGTCAAATCATTAATATATAGCAAAAAAAAGAACTTGCCCAAGAACGGAACTCTGAGGAACACCTACTGTAGATACTTTATATGGGGACAAATACTTGGCTCCACCAACAGCAATTTCAACCAACTGGGTGCGGTTTAGTGCATATTAGACTCTAACATAGTTGGGATTAACAATTTAAAAAATGAACAGAAAAAAATTATTCATTAAAAATGTAGTTAACTATTTAACTTAACCATTACTTTTTAGAAGTGTTAACTTTAAATAGTTAAAATTATGCATGAACTGATACAAAACTAAATTCAGTTAATTTTTTCGTTAATTTTTGGCGAATGTCGACCTGTTCGAATTTGGGTGCAAAGCTTGCCCAACAGACAATGGGGAAAATAAAACGGTATCTAAGAATGCAATATAGCTGGGTAGTTGTGCAAGAAATCAATGACTAGGCCCAGACAAGCGCATCCAAATAAAAGCGGGGTTGAGTGGAGTGATCGCCAAAGTTTAGAAACGAACCAACAGACGAGAAAACATGAGACTACTCGAAGATCATGTCTGCGAGGTACAACACTGGCATTCTATCATCAGCGTAATGTAAAAGGATGTTTAGTGCTGCAGGGCTTCTTTTTTCAGACAGGAGAGGACGGATGTCCGAAATAAATTTTGAAATGAGAATGTTATTAAAGTTTAATGACTTTTTAAGTAAAAGTTTTATGAATTTTTCTTGAATTTGAAGTTTATATTTATTTATCCCAATTGCAAAAAATAGCTTTTAAAAGTTACTTTTGAAAAGTTTCTTAAAAGCAACTGAAAAAGTAACTTTTAACGTAAATGTCACTTTTTTTAAACTTTAACTTTATAATCAGTTACTTCTTCAGAAAAGTAACTTTTAACTTTAACTAGGTACATTTGACAGAGATTTACTTTAACTTCAATCAGTTAATTTTTTTGGTAACTTTCCCTGCTATGGACTATAACCAGTCTTATGCCTCTGATACCAAAGCTTTTGAGTTTTGATAGGAGAATTTGGTGGTTTACACGGTTTACACTATCAAAGGCCTTAGGTAGGTCAAAAAAGAGCCCTAAGGATTCTTTTTTTTTGATCAAGTGCAGTTAGAATATGGTCCACCATTTGGATTATTGCAGAAGAGGTAGATTTTCCCTTTCTGAAGCCATTTTGGAAAGATGAGAGAAATTGTTATCTTTCAAGATAATTCATAAGCCTATTGTATTTTCTCCTCTCGTTGTGCAGCAATTGATGTCCAAACATGTAATACATAATTAGTAAATGCATTTAAAACTTAAACATTGGTTCTGAAACATGAGTATTTCAAAAGTCATGAAACAGGGATATCTATTCATCAGAATTGTAAATGGAATAATTTCAATTTTTTCGTGTAAGTAGTTTTGAGTGCTTTGTGTTCAAATGGAAATGTCATAGAAATGTGCCACAATTCACATTTAGCATTTAACACTTTTCCAGAAAAAGTAATGAGGAAAAAGATATGTCTAATTTAAATGCAGTTACATCTGTGTATTGATTTTTTGAAATCCCTCTTGCAGATGTTATTCTCAATGACATCGTAGAGCAGGGAGCTGGGAGGCAGAGTGCAGTGAGTGAGCATGCTGGTGAGTGTTTTAGTATGTATTTACAAAACTTGACTGCTCTTGCTCTTTGTTTCTCTGTGTCAATGTTAACTAGCTGTTCTAACTTACACTTATGATTTGTTGTTGGCAGGAGTTAATAAATGGCTCAATATTTATTTTATTTTGTGATTACTTCTACCACTCCTAATTCTAAAGTGGGTGTTCCTCAGGGATCTACTCTAGGCCCACTTCTATTTTTGTTGTATATTAGTGACTTACCTATCTCCTTATCTGGATATGAAAATATTTCACCAATTTTATTTGTTGATGACACTACAGTAATAGTTTCAATGAATTCCCACCAATCCTTAATCGACCAAGCTCAGTTATTTATTTATTTTTTATTTTGTTCACCATTGGCAAATACATGCATAGGCTACATCATAGACAATACATAGTGCATATGCACGAAAAGTAATTCCGAAGAAAAAATAAATAAACACATAATTATAACACAATATGAGTATCAGATTAGAACAGTCAGTGAATCCTCTAAATATTCACTTTCAATTTTTTCAATTACACACCGAATTGGCAATGTACATTGCATGGTTCCGTCAAGGGTCACATGAAAATATACAACAAGTCATAAAATAAAGTACAGTAAAATGGGTTTACATACATTCATTTAAATATTCACTAATATCATAATAGGCTTTACATGCCAAAAAGTTTCGTAATTTGACCTGGAATAAGGAAGGGGGACAATTTTTTAACTCAACCGGTAGTTTATTGAAAATAATGGCTGGAGTATGATGAGGTCCTTTGAGAGCTAGAGATAGATGATGACTTTTGAAGTGAACATCACCTTTTGTGCGAGTGTAATGGTCGTGCCATTCATCATTCCTTGGAAAATGCTGAGGATGCAGTTTAACAAAAGTGGCACAGTTCAAGATAAATATGGAAGGAAATGTTAATATTTTTAGGGCCAAAAAAATAGGTTTACCAGGAGTCCTTATTGGGACTTGAACCATAGCTTTGATTGCCTGCTTCTGTGGAGAAAATAGTTTTTTTAGCATGGTTTGAGATTCCCCAGAACATAGTTACCAGTTAGTTACTGATCACAGTTACATCTACCAGTTAGTTACTGATAAGATTAGTAAATGGGCACAAGATAATTTCCTAATTGTTAACCCCAATAAAAGTAATTTAATACACTTCATGTCCAGTGGCCTGCCAATGGAAAGCATCCTTGTGAGAATGGAACGCAAACCAATTGAACAAGTTGATACTTGTAAATTTTTAGGAGTACTTTTAAACTATAAAATGTCCTGGACATATCACATTAATTACCTTAGCAGTAAGCAAAGTTCCAGCTGCTTCATTCTGAGACAGCTTAGTTTAACTGTGGAAAGGGAAACTTTGTTAAGCCTTTATTATAGTGATTTTTATTCGCATGTACTGTATAGCATAATCTTTTAGGGATCTACCCATTTGTGTACAAAAATATTTCGTCTCCAAAAACGGGCAATGAGAATCATAGTCCAGAAAGGGAACAGATCTCCCAGCAAACCGATATTTAAGGTGTTGAACATTTTTCCCATTCCATGTATTTATATTTTTTTAACTGTTATGTACACAAAAAATAATTTGTCTAATTTTAATAAGAATTATGTTTTTCACATTCTCCATACAAGGTCAAATAGTGATATTCATTATAATTTTTTACGCACTAAAGTGGCTAAAATGGGACCCAATGAAATGGGATTAAGGCTGTATAATAAACTGCCAACATGTATAAAAACTGTTAACAATATTAACTCATTCAAATTGAAATTGAAAAGACATCTCCTGACCAAGATGTATTATTCTATTGAAGAATACCTCAGTGATCATTATTAGAGCAGTTCTGTGTATTAATAAATTAATTATATATTTGTATCTTAATATGAGTAATTATGTTTGTGTATATTTATGATTTGACATGCCCTATATTTTATGCATTATTAACATTTATCTGCAGAGCGTGTCTCTCCGGCACAAAAAAAAATATCCCTAGACTGCCGAGCGTGTTCATATAACACACTGCATCCTCCTTTTACTCTCAAGGCCCCTGGGACTGTCAAATGATAGAAAGTCATATTTTTGAAGGGGCATTCGACTAAGAATATATCTTTCTTCCATCTGAATTTTTTTCTGTGGATATCTCACGGTATTATATGTTGTTTGACATGAAGAATCCAACTCCCGTCAACAAGGTTCGCTTGCCATTTGTATGAGGAGGGAACCGAATACTTTCCTAAGTACAAATGAAGTAATAGACCGCACAAAGATATATATATATTTTTATAAGAGAAGCATTCAGAATATAGAAGGTCTTCCTATCATGAGAATTTTTTCTTGGTTAGATCAAGATAATGAGATTTTGTTCGACCATCTTTCGCCTAAATGATGTATCTCCTTACTCTAGGTTTGTTTACTTGGTGTGAGACCAGGAAACTTCATCCTTTTGCCATGACAGAGGAGGATTCACAGCCCATTTAAATCCTTATCTTCTCAAAAAGCACTTAACGATAGGAGCATCTTACTTTCATGAGAGTTTTTTTTCCTTATCGCCATATGCGTAATAGGTTCCGCTGTCGACGAAGGGCATAGTTAGCCCTGTGTTCTTTTCCAACCGAATTATCAATTCGATTACAAAACTTGCCAGAAGTAGGTGGTTTATTGTGGGAAGTTTCTGTAGCGACCATGCAGGGAAGTTTCTGTAGCGACCTAAGTGCAGCACTAGCAGAAAATAACACATAAAATCAAGCAGGAGATAGTGAAAAAACACGATGGGGGTGCTCAAGTTAGCACTGTATGTCCCTCAGTGTTCTTCTTTCGTATTTCGCGTTCTCTTTCTCAATGTGTGGGATGCCTCTAAGAAGGTTGTAGGTCCCTAATGTAAACAACCAACCCCCAATAACTCACCCAGCCTGGAAGAGTCAGGTCAGCTGTTCTGAGAAATGGGCTTTGAGTGAAGGGCCTCTTCTGCTATCTCTTTTGTTATTCGGCAATTCAATCTCCAAGGGATGACCTTGACTGGGAGAGCGATATCAATGCTGCTGGTTTGGCATAAGGAGAAGGAATATCTTCGGAAGTGTATGACAGGCATGCCACGACAGCGATGCGCACGTAAATTGTTATCCATGTAAAGGTTTTGACTTATCCATCTGTCATCTATGAATTACAAAAAGTTACTTCTCACTCATACTTGGCCTATTTCTGTCATAACTCATTTCCTAGTTTTGTGTATATAACTTTAGTAAGCCCGCAACCTCACTTACTACGGATGCATTTCTACAGGTATCATTGAGGTAATTGCGATGTAGAGATGATGGCATGAGACCAAAAGAAAGTTGCCTAATTGCCAATGCTGAGTAGTAAGCAGAGGTTTAATGAGAGTTGAATAATTTCTATTTCACATTTTCTTCCCATTGATTGAAAATGAAGTTAAATTTTAAGTCTCTGAGATTGGTTCGCAGTTAGACGGCGAGTATGGAGGCGAGGTGCATCTTACGTATTCATGCAATGATATTGGATGTGTTGACAATTCACAACACCTTATTAAAGTGTAAATATTGGTTAAATAATATTTTTAATCATTTCATTCCAGCATATTTCGTACTTATACTGTATTGTGTGTCAATGAATGCACTGACGATGATGTAGTTAAACTGATTCGTCGTCCTTTAATATACTGATTCACTTTATGATGGAATTCACATTACGATCGGTCCTATGGAATGGATTACTATCGTTAGGGGGGGGGGGGGTTCAACTGTATGTTACATGCTCTTTGCATATGATACTGGCTTACATATTCGGAGAGGAGAAGGTTGCAATGGATGAGTGATACTAAGTGTCAATCAGCCAACTGTTATAGGCATTACAAAAAATCTCCTAAACTGTTTGAAAGGCCATAATAACATCTCATACGGTTTCTATTTATTATTTTCCTACAGATGAGGATGATGAAGGTCCAAAATTAAAAGAGAAAACACTTTGCATCAAATGCATTGATGTGTTTTGTGTGTGGGACTGCTGCTGGCCTTGGATCAAGTTCCAGAAAATTGTAGCATGCATTGCCCTTGACCCATTTTTTGAATTGTTTATTATGTTATGTATGGTAGTCAATACACTGTTTATGGCTTTGGATCATCATGACATGAATAGGGACATGGAAAGAACTCTGAAAAATGGAAATTATGTAAGTAAACCTTGTTTATCATTATCAGTATCCTTTTAATTTTAGTTAATGTTCTTAAAGTCATTCTTTGAAAAAAATTCTCCATAATTGGTTTCTTTGTTCTATTTTTGCTAATTGGAAGCAAATAGTGTTAAAATTATTAATTTTATATTCAGGAAATTATCAACATTAGTCCTATGGTATTGCTTGGCCAAGTATATATATTAGAGGTTGGATAATTCGGAAGTAAGATGAAAGCCGAAAGATGACCTGCAAGTGCGATATATTTGGAGATCACATTTGAGATTCTCTTGAGATACTCTTGAGATTTTAATGGAAATCGATTTCCATGCGTCAAGCTGTCTTCACATCAAATAGAGGCATTATTCCATTCTCTCATTCGTTTTGTGATGACAAATGATTATTAAAGTCAATATGATGCTCGATTTAGCTTATCGTGATGAATGGTGAAATATCCTTTCTTGGATATCTGGAAGTTGCCTAACAGGCAGTCCTGCCATCCAGCTATCCCTCTCAATCACACAGCCGGAAACAATAAAGCTGTCAGATTTTGGATTGATCCCTCAGTCAGGTCCAAAAGATTTTTGTGCCTAAACCGGTTTTTCCCAGAAGACCCTTCAAGAAAAAGGTTCTACATTTCTTATTCCTCATGCACCGAGAAAAAGAAAGGAGTAACCCAAGAGATCGCTCCTTCAACTTATCTGTAATTATCTACTCTCGCCCAGCTTTGCTTTGACTCAGGTGGCTTTTGTGGGGAAGGGGGTGGGCCTCCTTTTAGGGGGCACTGCAGCCAACACTGGGTTGATATGGCCGATTCTCTAAGGAGACGAGGGGAGCTGTCATTTTGCTTGATTCAAATAACCTTACCCCAGTGGTAGCAGTGAGGTAGATTTCGCACTTCTTCGTGATTTTTCTACAACCTCTATGTTGCGTAGTGCCTGAGAGAGCTTTGAAGTGCATCGTCAGGTAAATAGGACTATGTAGTAACGTAGTGCATTGGTGCATGCGAAGAGAGAATCGGAACTCTGATCTGTTTTTACTTCCTTTTGTAGGAGGCATCATTCACTAAAGAGTGAATTTTAATGTCAGATCCAGATCCGATTTTTTAAAAATGTATTAGGATCTGATTTCAGCATCCGGTGTCACCTAATACCCACGGGTATTTAGATCTGACCATCCCTAGTAAATATGCTTACATCAATACTTTTTAGATGATGAAAAATCAGGGTAAATTTATGATTTAAAATTTAAAAATGGCAGAATGAATACAATATCTAACTTTAATACCAATTGCTTTCTGATATTTGATACAATCTTAAAACTATTTTCAGTTAGATCTCTGTTCATATCTAGTGATATTCTATTTCAGAACAGAACTAGTTTGTAAAGGAAAAAAATTACCTAATAATCACAGCAGATTTTTAAGTAAGCAATGCTCCTGTATGAGCTGGTGCTTGTTTTAGAAGATGAACTGACAATAAACATCATTACAAAATGTGGCAAGCATTAATTGAAACTAAGCCCTGCTGGTCAAGTGCAATGAATGATAACTATTAGACCAAGAAATTCAACTTTGGGAATAGATCTTACCAAATTTCAGGAATGCAAATGCACGTTTTCTTTCTTTCTTGGTAACATGAACATGGATTAATTTGTACAGTTGCTTGTAAGTACAATACATTATTAGGCTTCATTTGCCTGCATCCAAACATGTAATTACAACCATGAAACAAAGCAGACCAAATTGGACAGTTGAAAAGGGTTTCATGTTCCCTTACTACGTAACCTCTGTTGTGAAACTTCATCATTTATCAAACTTTTTTTGGTTGTCTGCTGAAAGTTTCATAAGTGATGTTCTACTGTAGGTAGTTTTGGATATTTAGAAATATATGGACCCATGTATGATTGCTATACATTCTATTAATTAATCTTGCTTAAAGATAGCCAATGAGACCATAACAAATAGTTTCCTCTGTGTTCTCAGTGCTTGTTTTTGTGTTATTGCAATCACTTTGAGTATGCCATTAATAAAAATTGGGAGCATCATAGAGCTAATCACAAAATGAACATTGTGAAAACATCTAAAGTAGAAGACTAAAATCATGGAATATCATATTATAAATCCATGTGACATATATGAATTACCATATTTGACGGCAAATAGTATGCCCTGTCATTTCAGGAGAGCACACTCAAGAAAAGTGACCATTATCCTGTGGAAGGCTGTACCTTCACATGTTAGACCCGGGGGTGATTTTTTAGCCCTAATTTTGGAAAAAAATGTGCATCTTATATGCCGTCAAATACAGTATGTACTTCGTTGCTATCCCACTTAAATTTTTATGAATATATCAATTTTTAATTTAAGTAATTTAGAGTTTAGCTTGCTTAACCCTATGGTGTCCATTTCTCTGTTTCAATTTGGGCTCTGTGAGACCTCACAAATTGTTTTTGGGTGGAAAGAAATAATATTTGTAATATAAGAGCTATTAAATGCGTTAAAAATTATACTGATGCATTGGTCTATCCATACCTTTAAGTGGGAGTCTGATCGATCTCATAGTTTCTTCTCCTGGAGAGTGATAACTCTGGTTGTGTGCAAAAAATTTAAAAAATAAGCTCTATGATAAATGAATTGTTCCTGGTAGTTTTTTTATTAAACATTCTCTTTGCTAGTTGTTAATAATTAGTATCCTCCTACATGCCTATCTGAATTGTAGAAGCATCAATAAACAGTGACCAGAATGAGCTGTATAACAACGTTTTATTTTAATTGTAATCATTGTGCCAAGCCTGAAATTTTGCATAATCCTTGAATAATTGCTCGCTTTACACTTTAATAATGAAAGGCTCATACTTGTTATTACATAGGTAATTAAAGCGTTGATTTTGGATCTAGATGGGATTAAGAGGCTCTCAGCTATTGTATTTTGCCAATTTCAGAGTGTATTATTGTAATCCATTAATTTCTTGAATTCTGAGGCATTAAGGAAAATCCTCGACTTTTTTATATTCAATGTTTATCATAAAAAATTAATATTATATTTGTGATGCAATTCAATGAAAGAAAACCTGATTTGTTAACCCGTCATATAGCTGTATCAGGTAACATGAAGCTATTATTTTCTCTTCCCTTCCTATACACTACTAAAGTGTAGTTTGGAAAAAAAAATAGAGACTTGTGTTTATTGATATTAATTGAATCTTTAAATAATTTATAAACTCAGTGATGAATCATAAATATGGGTGCTAATGGCATGTTTTCTTTGAACTTATCAGTTTACTCGTGAGCTACCATCTGATTGCCCATATTGTCTATTTCAGTTCTTCACAATAATATTGGCCTTTGAAGCAACAATGAAGCTGATAGCATTGAGTCCAAAGTACTATTTTCGAGATAGGTGGAATACACTTGATTTTATAATTGTCGCATTATCATTGTTTGAAATGGGGTTGGAAGGTGTCCAAGGTCTTTCATTGTTACGATCATTTAGATTGGTAAGTGTATTTCCTATGTTTTGATAGTAAATCAATCCTTGTTTTGAGTGAACTGTTTTCTAAAAATGTTCTCATTTTTCTTCAGCTTCGAGTTATTAAACTGGCCAAATATTTGCCTACCACCAATCCTCTAATTTCCATCATGGGGAGAACCCTAGGTGCTGTAGGTAATTTAACCTTTGTACTTTGTATTATCATCTCCATCTTTGCTGTGATAGGAATGCAGTTATTTGGATTAAACTATATCGGTGAGGAGAAATACCTATTTTATAATTGCTTTGTATATTTATTTTTTCTTGTACGTTTCTTACCTAATGTTTCAAACGTGAATACTTATTTCCCATTTCAGACAATATTGACAGATTCCCTGATGAGGAGCTGCCTCGTTGGAATTTTACAGATTTCATGCATTCTTTCATGGTTGTGTTCCGTGCAGTTTGTGGTGAATGGATTGAGTCTATGTGGGATTGTATGCTTGTTGGTGATTGGTCATGCATCCCATTTTTCTTGGCCACCTTTGTTATTGGCAACTTAGTTGTGAGTATGATGGGTTACTTTGGACTCTTTGTTGTTGCTGTATGTATGTGCTGTATATGTATTAGATCAAAATATTTTATTAACCTGAAGACCACTGTATTTCAGCAAATGGTACTTACAGTAAGTCCTCGATTTACGTCGGGGATATGTGCTGAAGAAGTGCGATGTACATCAAAATGACATAAAAGGGAACTAGATTTATTGGACCACTTTAATTCAATTATTTACCAAGGCTAAACTGGACTGTAGTGGGTTTCATCTGGTAGAAGTTTTTTATGCTCGTATTCATGATAAAGTAAAATACTTTGTACTTTTCTATAATACTTCATTAGTACGACGCGTTTTGCCTATATATGGCATGGACAGGTACAGATTGTTTACATCGTCGTTTTTTCGCCTGCATTAAAAAACAAATAAATTTTAAAGACAAGTTCATTTCGATGGCTATAAAAATAGGACTAATATACACTTACAGGGTTTATAGGAACCTGGAAAAGTCAGGGAGAATGAAAACGGTCATGGAAATCCTGGAAAAGTCAGGGAATTTTACGTAGGGTCTGGGAAAAATCACAAAACGGTCGAATTTCGCAATTTATCTCCTGAAAATGCCTAGAGATCGAAAAATGCACATAGGAGCGGAAGGAGGGGACGACTGACCTCAGGCCGGCTTCACTGAGGAGGCAGCCCAGGGGCCCTATTCTGGTTCTTTCTGGCTATAGCCTGCACAATTTGGCGAAAAGATTGGTGTACAGTGTGCGCATTCATATTCTCATTTTCATTTGCTACCTAGCGATTTTGTGAGGAATGCTTCGCTTCGTCCCTCTGGCGACAAAAAAGTTATTCTCATTCTGTCTGGCGATCATATAGCAAATGTAAACATTCACCGAGAGAGACTTTCGCTAGCGATGTCAATGAAGTTGCTCTAGTGGCTTAGCGAAAGAATTGACGGGTCCCCGCCTCACAATTTAATATCCGCTATACACCATTATAACGTTACACTTTTGATCCCACTTAGTTTTACTTTTAATGAAAATGTGTGGCATGTGTGACTTTACACCTTATCACTTATTGCGTCGCGATGTCAGACTTCCGCTGCATTGACTTTTACCCTTTCTTGGCCACCTCGGGAATGGCCGACTTGGACTTTGTTTTTCACCCCCAAGCGACGGGCTCGGCAAAGCAGAGTCCGTCGCCCATCGCTTGCCCCCTCCCCTTCAAACTCAGTTATACATTGTAATAATTCGCAATTTCATTCTGCAGTGTCGCTTCCTTCGAACTTTTACGTTTTCTTTTGGCCACCTAGGGATTGGCCGACTTGGTTTTGTTTTTCCCCCAGAGCGATGGGCTTGGCAAAGCCTCCCTACACTATTACACTTGTAGACTCGAAAAACTGGCTTTCAGCAGAAGTGTGTGATTGTGTTATTTCTGAGTTTCAAACTCTCATATCCAAAACTGAAGTGATTGAAGCATGTAAAGCCTATCGAAGAAGTGTGCAGAGAATTGATCACTTTTGGAGAGGTCTGCTTGAAGATATTCCAAAACTTGTACGCCTTAATCAAGAAGGTGCGAATCTTGAGCCATGGGCAGACTTTTGTGGAGAGAGGTTTCTCTGTCAACAAGGAGTTTATAGTGGAGAACCAACTGGAATGTTCCGTGATCACTCAAAGACGCATTTATGATGCTACCAAGGCAGTCGGTGGGCTTCAGAATATGACTATTGACAAAAAGATGATACTGTCATTCTGAAATGCATGGTTGCGTTATGAAGATGCCCTGAATCAGAATCAAATAAATCTCATTTGGTTAATGAGAGGAGTCTCCTTCAACAGATCAAGGATTTGAAAGCCAAACGAGCCAAATTAGTGTCAGAGAAAGTCATGGAAATTCTTTCGATTGACGATGAAATTGTAAATCTGACATCAAAGTTGAACTAATTTTCTTTTTATTTTGTGTTCTCAAAGATTGTAAC
The DNA here is from genome assembly GCA_963573305.1 of Pyrrhosoma nymphula. Classification (NCBI taxonomy): domain Eukaryota; kingdom Metazoa; phylum Arthropoda; class Insecta; order Odonata; family Coenagrionidae; genus Pyrrhosoma; species Pyrrhosoma nymphula. Next base: position 77,839,980 of record OY754337.1, read on the forward strand.
AATATCTATTGCTGTACAAAACTAGCCAAACTCCAGTTTTATTTCCTAATAACGATAATGTTTATTTTGTTGACTTAAAGTTGTTGATCTCTTATTACTGGAAGTTCATATGATTAATATGAAAATAAAACTACAATTATTCGACTTTAGACTTTAGAAGTTTAGACTTCTTTGCTTCCTCAATGCCACTTTTATCTCAATAAATGACTGAAATATTGGCGTTTTCAGGAGCTCAAAAGTAAGGGAAAATTAATAATAATGGTCTGGAAATCCTGGAAAATTCAGGGAAAATTAAACTGAAAAACTCCTATAAACCCTGACTTAGATTAGAAAAAAAGATTAAAGTTGTGATGAATCCCTGTGATCAGTCTTGAATTCTCGAATGCACATTCCATTTTTCTCCAATATGAACGGACTTCTATGCTTCTTACCTGGACACTGACAGTAGGACAGCAAAGTACATGGCTTGCGCATTTAACATTTTATTCCATAAAAGTAAATGCTCTTTATTTAATTGCCAAACATTTGTGAACTTTTAAATTTATGATGCCGAATGCCCAACAGAATCCACTATGTAGCAAAGGAGATCACCCACAACTGTTGATGATTTTACGATTCCATGCTAAGCAAAAGAAGTTTGACCACAATATTGATAGGAGGCAGCACATTACGACAAATGCATATGGTGGTTACCGTGGTTACACATAAAATTTACGGCGGCAGAGCACAGTAGTACGAGAAAATCTAGAAAGGAGGAAGAGGACTGTCCTCAAAATGAGGCTGCCCAAAGGTTTCGGTGTTTGGAAATTGGGATTAATGCGTTAATTTGAGGACTGAAGGGGGCGTAGGGAGAAGGAACAGGTACTCTGTCGATGATAGACTCGTATGAACCATAACTAAGGTACTGTGTACATCCTTTGCCGTCAACTTTCCCCTCTACCATTCTCTTGCTTACGTCACCAACTACAGCCACGAAATTCTCGAGTGCTGATTTGTCACAAAAAATGCATAATATGTAAATTATAAGTCAGGATTAGCATCGAAAAGGTGAAAAGTAATATTCATTGGCGAAATTACTAGAGAAAATAATGCCCTGTTGATGGTAGTAAAATATTTTGGCAAGAATAAATCATGATTACCAGTTGTGTATACATAGGGCTTTTCACTGTGAAATACACTGAATTAACTCAAGGAATTGTTTTCATTGCCGATTACTGCATTTTGGAAAACTCCTAGTCATTTTCCCTTGAATACAAGTGTCACAAATCTTGGGTACCTTGTTTTCCTTGATATTTAGGAGTAGGATTTTCTTCAGTGCTTCCTGGTTAAGATGACCAAACCGGCTGTGCCAAATGGATGTTTCTTCTTTTCCTCTTGCTACTGTGGCTCTACATATTACCTTTACTCTCAGTAATTTCTGTCTCTAAAGCATAAAGACCACCTTATTTGCAAGCAGTGAACAAAGTTTCACCATCATCTACTCCAGATGCCTTATCTTCACAAAATTTGACCCTTACTCCCTTTTTTGCAAAACAGCTGATGGATATGAGATTGATGTCCAAATCTGGAACGTATAAAACCTCACTAAACTTAATAGTCCACCCTCCTGACAAAACTGTTGTATTTATTGTCACTGAACCCCTTCCCTTCACATCGACCATGACACTATTTCCCTAAATCACTGATCCTTTCATCTCACAGAAATTGTCAATGAGGTCTCGATAGGGTGTCATGTGATCCGTGGCACCAGAGTCAATGAACCAGTTAAGGCCGCCACACACCGAATGCTATGCTAAGCGCGCTACCAGATTTCGCGACGTGTCTTAAGATCCCGTAAAGCGATTCCCCACTGTCCGCACACACCAAATGCGAGCCACGCGAACCGATGCGAACTTCCTTAGCGCTATATCGCAGGGGATCGCTCGGCCGGCGATTTCCTCTTCGCTTAGCTTCCGTGGCGCATGCGCAGTATCTATTGCGGTTAATGAGCACTTTCGTCCCGCCAGCCCATATTAATTTTTAACCTACTTACAACAGATCTATTTCAACTAAATTACGTACATTAGTTCTGCACACTATGTGCATTGTATAAAATCATTCATCATTGCAATTAAGTCAATATTAACGGAATAGTCAAGTGTCACAAAAAGGGCCAGTTTCACCAACTCGGATAATATTCACTGTTACCGGAGTTTACGAAATCTCGGATAAAATAATTATCCCAGTAATCTGTTGAACGTGGTAAATAAGAAAGCGAATACTTGTCCTTGACATTCTTGTTTTGAATAAAAAAAGGTATTGATGAAACGCACATTGCTATAGTTGCATTTTCATTGTAACTGAAGCGGTGGAATTGCATTCAAAAGCTTCCAAAGAAATCTTATTAGGATTTGAAACGGGAAATGGCAATGATGAAGGCGTGCATCAGGAACATAAATTTCATTTCTCGAACTGGAGACGAGGGATCCCGTATCATTCGCTTAGAATCGCCGAGACAATTTTCACCTTAAAAACATTCTAAGCAAGAGATATAATTAAAGTCTTGGCCCTACTCTCCGACACTGTTTTTGAAAATTCAGAAATTCCAGACGAATGTATTCCAACTGAAAGCCCAGAGCGTAAAAAAATGTCTTGAAAAAAAAAAGAAAAAAAAATTACTTCTGTCGGGCGCGAACTGGTATACTTCGTACCCGGAGTCGAGAACACTAACCACTAGCCCACGACGCCACATGTAAACAATCGAGAAATATGTCATTTTATAACCTCAAGAATGCGTCATCACGGCATGGCATTACATGTTTGCCTCCGATTTCAGTTATTTTAGGCGCATATGGTTCTTCATAATATTCCCAAGGGTCTTATTTACACACAATAACTATCACTGTTTACATATATCAAGTCGCACTTAGTAATTTTGGGGGAAACTGGCACAAAAATCGTAAATTATGATACGTATTTGTAACGTGATTCAGTGTCCTCTTCGCCTGGTACGTTTGTGAGGGAAATTTGTACATTAAGTTCTTACTACGCGAATAAATGACGTTAGATTAATATAAAGCATGGTATCAATGATTTAATAGAATGCTTTTATTATCAATAAACGCTTAAATACACTATTGAAAGTTATTCATAATGTACGAAGTGAGGGATTTCCCTTGTTTACCTTTCGTCGCTAGAAATTTTTTATAGTTAATTTCGACCATAATATGCCTCGTACAGCCTACAAACGCATTTATCAATTTAATGCAAAATGGTACTAATACCCAGAGAGGTTAAATTGCAACAATAAACAATTGTATATTTATAAAATAATATCATAACTTACGATGTGCTCGGGTGTACTGTTATTATCGGGATAATAAGCTTTTAACCGAGGAATATCGCCAGTAAAATTTTTAACCGAGATAATGCTACTGGTGAAACAGGAACATTGTATTATCTCGGTTTTTGGGAAAATTATCCGAGTTAATTATATTATCCGTGTTGGTGAAACCGGCCCTAAGAAGTGCGTTTTACGCCGTCCACCATCTTGCTACATAGCACGGCATGGTTAGCTTCTGGTGTGTGCGCGCACATAGCGGACGTCCGTTGCGAGAATAGTTCTCACGCTTAGCATAGCAATCGGTGTGTGGCGGCCTTTATTCCTTCCTAGTTGTAGGTACCTTTGGGTTTCTCGTACACAATACCCTATAATCACCCTTTACAGTGGTAGTAACGCATTTTGTTTCCTCTCTTTTTGGTTGCAATACAATTTCCTCCTTAAATTCTGGACAATTCTTAGCAATATGCCCTTTATTTCCGCATGAATAGCATTTGGAAAAACTTCTGCTTGTGTCTGCCTACTGGCTCTGACTGCCTATAAATTCTCCTTTTAACAAGCTCATTGCTTTTGTACCTTTGCTTTGCATACAGTTGTCCCTTCTTCACTGCGGCTAACGTCCGTGCTATATCATTCTTTATTTCCAAATTTCTTTTCAACCGCTTTTCTTCTAGCAACAACTTTGCCTTTACTGCCTTACTTGTCAACAGGGCATCTTCTTGCTCCAAGTTACGAACAGGTCCTTCATACTTATTCAGTGGTAAGCCAGCCAGATAAAACATCGCTACCACTTTATCATCAAACTTAATTCCTCCTTTATTCAGCTTTCTATGTATACTCTGTATTTTTGCTATGTACTCCTGCATAGACATGTCATCTATTTTCTCCATAGTAGAAATTTCCTTAAGCATGACAACTAGGTGTAATAGTGAGAATGTACTGTGTATTTCCTCCAATGTTTTCCACGCTTCCTGGGCTCTTGTACAACTCCCGATATCCTCCAAATATGAGTCTGATACTGTCCGGTACAGGAATAATAGGGCCATCTTATTTCCTCTCATTTGCTCAGCATTGAGTTGCGAATCTTCAATTTCTTCTAATCTGGGTTTGATGGCATTCCAGCAGTTTTGCTCCACCAAAGCTGCTTGAACTCGCAATGACCAAGTATGATAATTATCTCCATTTAGTCGCTCTATTTTAATGTCCTCTTCTGGATGCGACAATTTGCTTGATCACATTTTCGTGCCAATTTCTTTCTCGTGGCGTCACCCGAATTTACTTCCTTTGCTACTTATACTCTAGACAATGGTCTCCTACTTACATGTCTGGACCCATAACCAATTAGAAGTCTACATTTAACACTGGTTTATTTCTTCTGTTCAGTGTACAATCATACACCAATGAAGCCGTAGCTCTACACTTGACTGAGTACAACTGCTAGGCTCCATATACTTATCACACAAAAAAAACATGCTGCCAACCTCTCTTCTATTGGCCGGCTCTACCAACCAACTTATTTTAACATTCTTCTATATCTTTTATGTGGGATTAACTTTTGGATCATAAATGAAAGAAAACAAAAATAAATTAAGGTGGCCTGTGTTCACAAGCTTGGTAGTTGAACACTGAACCTCCCCAGAAAGAATACTATGAATGCCTCTACCAAGAATCATAATTTCAATCAAGGTTTCAGTTATATCTTTTATGCTCGCTAAGAAGGGATAAGTAAAGTGATTTTTCTTTGTCAAGCGAGCCAAAAGAAGGCGCCTGGAGATGAGAACGCTGACAGTGCCTGTGTGGGCGACGCAATACACATGACTGGTGGTCACCACATGGGTGGTGACAATGAAAAGTTCTTTCCTCTAAAAGTATTTGTATTAAGAAGCTAAAACTTTACCAAAAACTTTTTGTGTGTTAACCCTTTCGCTACGAACGACGTTTTACCACTGCATACATTTTTCTATGTAAATGAACAAACAACGTTTTAAAACGGTGTTGCCACTAAGCCAGAAACTAAAAATGCCTAAAAATGAGTTCTAATTTATAAGTTTTAACTCCAATTTTTAGAATATCAGGACTTGTCACGGTAGTTACATTGTGCCCTGCTGCAAAGCAGTGGTTTCTAAATAATCACGTGATGTTAAACTATTTACTACAAGTTGCAGTTGGCACACCAACAATCTACAATTCATCTGAGATATCATTGGTAGTCAGCGCCATCCCTTATTCGACTCTACAACCTATTCCATTCAATCTATAATATAATATATCCGAATATATATAACCGAAATATATCTTGGCTGTCTATGTAGCTGATGCAGCTTCATATGCGAGCGGTTTGCTCTACGGATAATTTTTTTATTCGACAAATTTTGGACCAAATTTGAACTGACTCCAATAAATATTGGAGGCTCATACAACTGCATGTTCCATTCTGGGAACTTAATTTCGTTCTCTGCATTAAAGGTTATCTTTTCAAATTACATACCATATTGTAATTGCAAGCAAAATCCATGACTTTTTTTCCCATTGTGGATTTCCAAAAAAGGGGGGTTGTCTTAGATTCGTGCAAATACGGTATTTTAAATTATCTTGGTATATGATAAGACATATGTGCCTGAAAATATACTATCAGTAACAAGTTAACTTACCCAACTTTGCGTTAAGTAAGGCCAGGTGCACATGAGCGTTTTGCATTTGCGTTGACACAGCGTCATTCTGCGGTGCATTTTAGCAGTAGGCCTATTGTTATGGGCTCATACACACAACACACGATGAAGCCTCGTTGCCGCTGCGTCTACTCGGCAGTTGAATTTCGACTGCCAGCCACTGCAGCAACGCAGCATCAGGGCTGAGTTTGCAGCGAAGCAGTGTGTGAGAGAGCATCAGACAGTGCACGTGTGCTTTTGAACCAGCAATAGACGCCACTGAAAACACATTCGATACCAAATTGTTCATCAAGGAGGTGAAGATTTTGGTTTCATCTTCTCTTAACTCTGTAAACATTGTCGCAAACGCTCCCTTCAGAAGTCACGAGCTAACTAAAGGATGAGCCCAATACTTCCTTTTTCGTCCTTTGAATATATATTCGTAAGATAAGTAAACAAAAACTACACGTTTTCTTGCATACACGTCCATCCTTAGTCATCCCTGGCACGGAACTGTATTGCTTCCAGTTGGCGTCAATGTGGTATGGACGATGCTGTGTGCACTGTCGTGACTTAAACACAGCATTGAAGCGGCCTACTTAATCACTCGTGTGCACCCGGCTTAAGGAGTGAAAGAGCCTAGGTCCTTTCAGCAGCAGCTATGCGAACATGCATTGGTAGCACATCAGCGGAGTGTTGCTGGCATGCATTACAAATTCACTGTTGATGTGCTGCAGCAGCACGTTTTTGCAGTGCACTCCAAAATATCGCTGCAGAGACACTGTGGCAGCACTTCATTCACGGCGAGTTGCGCATGCAACCTTGGCATCCTTGTGCAGCGCTGTTGCAGATTTTTGTGTTTACAGAGAATACAATGAATCTTTTAGTCATTCATTGCATTCACTGGAATCTAAAATAATATTGAAATGTACAAGTTTTCAAATATAAGTAAGATTGATTTTTTAATATTTTCTTCAATACTCAACAGGTGGTGAATCTCTTCTTAGCCTTGCTTTTGTGCAATTTTGGTTCCTCAAATTTGTCTGCACCTGCCACAAACTATTATACCAACAAGATAGCTGAAGCTTTTGATAGAATTGGCCGATTCATTAACTGGATAAAGCGCAAGTTATTTAATCAGGACAAGTTGATGGGTGCCAAACAAACCAATCTGATTTCAGATCAGACGCCAGGTGAGGGACCTTCCTCTAGTTGGAAAGAAGGTTTATATCCAATCAGTTTGCTTATCCTTGTGTGTCATGTTTTTTTAATGTTGCAATACCTAATTTAGCTTTTAGTTCTGTAGATTTCAGTATCATAAATTCAAACTTTTATTTTCCAGTTACATTTTATTTTCAGTGCTAAAGAATCATTTCAGCTTCTTTTTATGCTTTTGAAGCTAATTATTTATGAATATTTCACTGTTGGATATACTCTTTTGGACCATGCACTTTTTCATATGAAATTTTAAGTGTACTCAACTCTTTGTGGAATGGAAATTACCTATGAATATAAATGAAATGAATTGTGGACTGTTCTGTTGATCTCATTGTATATATACTTCATAAAAATTTTACTGTTCTTCACAAGTTAATTATTGCATTGTTAGGTACATTCGCATGTACATTTTCATTCTTATCTATTTTGAGGAAACCAAGGAATACTATAGAATAATATAAATTTTAATGATTTAAAGTTGCCTACTTGTTATAAATGATTGTTGTATCGTTTTTCAATTTGTGAATATTTGCTTGAAATATCTTCACAAACTTATATGTACTAACCATTTAAAGCTTTCCTTTTGCACAAATGCAAATGAACTCGATTGTGTTGTTTCATTTAAACTGTCTCAAGTGTTTTATTTTATCAACATAGAGAGCCATCATAGGCTCGTATATTATTCTCCATTTTAATTTTGAAGGTTTCAGTCTTTATAATATAGAAATTCTTTTTAAAATGAGTGAGATAAAAACATTGTATCTTTCCGCTGATTTTTCATTAATGAAGTTACAATGCTCAACTAGTTCCAATGCAAGTGCTTCATCTTCAGGTGTAAAATTCATTATTTATTTATTTATGACCATCGTTGCTAGTTAAGGTGGAATAAGGAGAGTATGGGATGAGTGGAGGAGTGTAGTGAAGCTGTCATGACTGGGCAATGGGTGTTCAGTATTTCTTTTTTCATGGATGGTTAGGGTGAGGAAGAAGAGAATTTTTGTGTTTGCATGTAGTTTACTGAGAACCATTATTGTCAAGGGGAAGTGTTAGAATGTTATGTAATGGGTGACAAGAATGATTCTCTTATGTATCTTATGTACAGCTGATGTCCGTATTTATTTTAATTTTGTTATTCACTTCTTTGTTTGTTTGGATTCATATTGTTGGATGTATCTATGAAAGTCGTCATGTAAATTCAATTTAAGTTATATTTAAATGAATTGGTCTTTCCATTGAAGAAGGAGACACCATCCTTGAGGGAGCTGGAGAAAATTCTCCCACCGAATGTTGTCCAGACCGCTGTTACAAGTGCTTTCCTTTCCTGGCTGGAGATGACAATGCTCCTTTCTGGCAAGGATGGGCCAACCTTCGACTGAAAACTTTCCATCTCATTGAGAATAAATACTTTGAAATAGCAGTCAGTACAATCATTCTCCTCAGTAGTATGGCCCTGGTGAGTGTTGTTACTCATTTTTTATTATTAATCTTCCTGAATAAACTCATAATTCACCTCCGCATTCTACTAAATATTTTTCATATTCGAAATAGACTTGTATGCCATTTAGAAATAAATAATGGCTTTTAAATAACTTACATAGAGATGGGAAAATTACCGAAATTTTCATCTGAGGTAAATTACCATAATTAATTTGCCATGGTAAATCACGGTAATTTTCAAAAATTACCGTAACTTTCCTGTATTTTTTAGTTTTAAGCATTTAACAGCAAATTTATGGTTAAAGAAGGAAGCCAATGGAAATAGGAAGGGAATAACGATGCTTAAACCATACCCAATACAACATTAATCAATTAGAAATTTAAGAAATTGTAAAAAGGAATACGGTAGCAACACGCAATCTGACTTTCTTTTGTCCAAGTATGAGAAATTTTCAAGAAGAATATTCTAATGCACTACTCTTATAATGTTGTAATTTAAGTAAAATATTCCAGAAATGAGTTGTTCATGCCTCAATGAATAATTAAACAGGTAGGAAATGTGGACTTGGCTTAAAAGAACATGTTGGGAAACTGTCTGTATGAAAAATTATCTCAAACATAGGTGAACTATCTAGAAAATTACGCTAATATTCAAGGGGCGCGTTAAATTACGAAAAATACCATGGTAATTTACGAAAATTACCGAGGTAATTTTCAGAGTGGCCCATTTCTAAACTTAAGGTGTCACTTATTACAAATTTATTGTGATTTTCCTATTCTCTTTAGCTCCCAAAATTGTATGTAATTATTGTAGGATTATATTGAACATTCATTTTTAATTTCTCATATTGGTGAATTGTCTCAATGTTTGTTTCAAACTTATCATTTACTTGCAATTTAATTCTTAGGCATTTGAAGATGTCCACCTTCCACAGCGTCCAATTTTACAGAATATTCTGTATTACATAGACAGAATAGTCACTGTTATTTTCTTCTTGGAAATGTTAATAAAATGGCTGGCTTTAGGATTCAAGAAGTATTTTACAAATGCATGGTGCAGGCTGGATTTCATCGTTGTCATGGTAAGTCAACTTCTAAAATTAATATTTCTAGTTTAGAAATGCTACTTTTTAAAGTAGGCTAATCATCTTAAATATTGATGGCCATTATCCCATATGACTTATATACAGTGAAACTTGTACATGTTAAGCAACCACCACTGGGTACATAAAATAATGGCTGCTTAAGGAGTTCTAACTTAACATAAGGAGTTGACTAAAGTTCTAAAAATTTCAACATTTTACATACATAACAGGATACCATGTCATGGATTTCGATCATTGTTTTCTTTTATTCAAATTGCCCATGAACTAAAAATGATTACCTTGATTGTCTCCATTTAGTCTAGTTTCTTGGCTCAGATCATCATGGCAGTCAATTGGTTCCAATTCTTCATTCACATTTTATGATGTCCCAAGAACTTTCGCCAGTGACTACAGTTCTTTGCTCTCTTTGAATTGTAGTGTTTGAAATGTTTCTGCCTCAGATCCACCTGTGATGATGCCACATTTTTCGGAGGACTTTTTAACTGTGCTATCACTTCATATATTCCATGATGAAAGTGACCAGGACATTGAGTCACTTATATTCATGAGTTTCAGCAAGTCAGAGACACTGTCGGCTTTGTCCTTCCTAGAAACCAGAGATCGGAGAACTTGCTTTCGATACTGGAGCTATAATTACTGTATAATTCCTTGGTCTAGAGGCTGTAATATAGCCGTAGTGTTCGGAGGCAGAAATAACAACTTCACTTTGGAAAGCAAAACGCTTGGATGGCATGGGGCATTATCGAGCAGAAAAATCACCTTCCGCTTCTCACAGGCCATCTTAGAATTGAAATCTTTCAACCAAGATTCGAAAATTGCTGATGTCATCCATGCCCTTCTATTTGCTTGCCATTTCACACCTAACTGGTTGACATCAACTCTTTTAAAACAGCGAGGCTTCAGGGATTTCCCTATCATCAAGGGAGTCTCTTTCTCTCCGACTGAATTACAGCTAAGCATTATGGTTACTCTTCCCGTCGACATCTTTCCGCCTTTGCACATCTCATTCTTGAGGGCAAGTGATGTATTGGGAATTGACTGATAAAAAAGGTCATTCTCATAGGCATTAAATATGTCACGAGGGGCGTAGCCATCTAAAACTGATGGCAATCTATTCCTCCAATCATCGACATCCTTTGGGTTTACATCACCTTCTTCTCCATACACTGCATGGAATGCAATATTGTAGCATTTTCTAAAGCATTCTAGCCACCCATTGCTGGCAATGAAGTTATCCACAACCAATTGCTTTGCTATCTGACTAGCCTTCTCTTGTATAATGGATCCACTCACTGGTAATCTCTTCGCTCATGCACTCAGACACTAATCGTATACAATTTCATTCACATTCTCAGCACCTGTCTTTCTCTTCCTTTTAATTCGGCAATCCTTATTTTCCTCCCAGTCTTTTAAAATTTCACTCTTACTTTTCAGGATATTATTAATTTAGATCCTTCCACAGTTTAAAATATCAGCCAATTTCCTCCCCAAAATTCCTTTCTCACTCTCCAAGATCATTTTTCTTCTTTCTTCCAGAGTCAGGACGACTTTTCTCTTGCCTTCTCTCATTATACTGGTTTCACTAAAACACCTCAATTGGATACTCGACACTGAGTGCAGGGGTAAACTAATGTGGGGAAGAGACGATATTATGTTCCAGACATGCTATTGTCTGAGGCATGTAGTGTAGAAATAAACACGTTTTGGGTATCTGGGATTTTCCACAGCAACTTCAATAGTGAGCCAAAAGAATGACTGAGGATTCACGAAAGCAGTGTCCAACAAATAATGCCCTAGCACCCACCCTCCCTACTTTTCCAAGAAGGTTCCCCTTGATGCATGAAGAAGTAATTAAGGCTGGCCCAGAGATAAGGACCTAGCACTCATGCTGCGCACCAGAGAATTACCCTCCTCACGAGTGGCTGCCTTAGGAGACCGGTTGGCTGAACCCCAAAGCACGATGGGGGGTTTATGACGTCCTGGATTTTAGAACCGAGAGGACAATTTCTCAAGCAAATTCCAAGAAAGGGCTAAGGCACCCCTTAAAATGCTTTTAGTGGTATCTTCTGATAAGTGCGTGAAAAGAAAACAGAAATCCCTAACAGCAAAGTGGGTCGCTGGGCTCGGAAGTAGTGGCCACTGGCCTAATATTGAGTGACCATTGGCCTCTGAAGGAGGTGACCGCTTAAAGGAGGGGAAATATACATTGCTTATACAGGAAATTTGTTCCGTTCCCAAAAAAACAGCCACTTAGAGAGATGACCGCTGAACAGAGGTGGCCATTGAGACAGGTTTCACTGAATTTAGATTTCATAACATTATTAAATGAGGTCTCCTTAAGGATTTTTTGTGTCATTTCAGGCTCTGTATTTTTCTGTTTCCTTGAAGTTTTACATATTTAAAAAAGTTTTCAAAGGAACTTCTTTTCACTATCACTATTTGCTATAAGGAATCTCAATTAGTCATAGTTCTAAAAAGTAGAAGATACAGAAAGCATTTATTGATAATCAGGTTTCTCTAAGCTACATATTTAGATTGAATTTTTGCCTCTAGCTCTAAGGAGTGTGCACACTCTTATGGAGTCCTGAACTGAGTGAATGGAATTGCTCTCTAATAAGATTGGAAAGTCAACGTATATTGGTATAAATTACTTGTTTAAGTTAAAGGAAGGTATAGTGCATTTGTAATTGACTTTAAGGATCCCATATCACAGTATACTGATCCAACTTTTTCTTAAATGTGTTAAAATGCTGTTTACAGGGGAAGATATATATATTTGCAATATGGTAATGAGGTTGTTGTATCAGTCCTAGAGAAAACTGCACCTTTGCAAAGAGTATTTGAGAACATATAAAATGAAATTAGGTACTTAGATATTGATGCTTTGTATCTCTGTATATCTAGGTATTTTAGAACTTCCAGTCACATTTTAAGGGGCTCTTTTTTACTTTATGGAAAATCCTTTAAGTACTCTTTTACTGTCAATTCATTTTTATTTTTAAATACTGTTTGCTTAGTTCACAGACACTGCATTGAAGTTATTTTTAACACAAGTATTCATTAATTACTATGTTGCTTCCCCGTCTTCTTCTCCTGCCGCGACAATCGGGTGCAACCTAGTGCGCATTCTCCAGGAGGGTCATGGGTAAAGAACAAAAAGAAAAGAGAGAGTCACACAGGGGTATGGTTGGAGCGCTTGTATTTAATGCCAAGTTTACAGTAGTATGGTTGACTCCAGAGGGAGTCTTAAAAAACAAAAATAGTCGGTTGATGGCTCACGGCCGTGATTCCGGGCTCCTGACCGCCCTCGGGTCCAGGGGTCTCCGCGGGATGATTGGCACCTCCGCATATGGGGTCAGCAGACTGTCCATCGGCTGCAGCTGGTAGGATGTCGTCTTCAGCAGGCTGAGGATTGGGCAGGGCAGCTGGTCGAACTCCCGTAGCCACTCCCAATACTGCTCTTCTGGGTGCGGGGTCCGTCCAGCTCAGGTGGGTGGTGTCTCCGGATGCTGAGGTCATCCAGTGCTCGGTATCTCTGGAGACAGGGTCCTCAGGGTGCTGGGCTGGTTCCGGAGTCTCTGCTGCCTGGTGTAGCGGTTACGCCTCTCCGCTCTCGATCGCCGGGGCATAGGCGACAGTAAGCGGTTCCATCAAATAAAGTACCATCCGCGGTTGGGCACAGCGAGCAGTGAGCGACCAGGACGGTAGTGTCCCGGTGGGCTGAGGAGAGTTGGGGGTCACCAAGGATATGCTCACTGTGGTGTGGTCACCGTCGACTTCCTCTTCCGCACTGCCTCTCAAGGGTCCGGTGGGCCCTTTATATGCAATTCCTGGTGACGCTCAGAGCAAATCAGCACTCGCCGCTCGGGCGCGTGTGAGGGGAAAAGTGAAAGGGACTCTGGCTGTCAAGTAGGTGGAGAGGGAATGGAGGGGAAGTGATGCACTCGGAGGGGAGGTAGGGAAAACCCTCACTGTAACTGGGCACATGGTTTGGAGGAGGAAAAGGATTATGGAAAAAATACACGGAGGCGTGCACGTTTCGGACTCAGTTTGAGTGCAACAACTATCAATGCGAGGAATGTTATAGCTATGACGTTACTACCTTTAAATCAATGCCAGTAGTTTTAAGTATTTGGTTCAAACTTAAGTAAGACCATGTACTTATTTCTAACAGTATACAAGGCCTGTATTGACTACATAGCCAAGTACATATTGCAGTTTTACTTTGAATTTTAAGTATTGCACTGAATATATTGCAACTCAGAATAAGTGCAACTCAGAATATTATGATATAAAAATGAATGAATGTGATGTCATATGAAAATTGAGGAAATATGTTACTGCATCATTGTTGTATCTTTGGGAAATGAATTTATGAGCATTGCAATTCACCCGTAACTCCTAGAAGTAAATAGAAAAATTGTATCATTTACCATGTACAGCTACTTACAAAAAAATCGTACCACTTCCCGATGCAACTCGCACGACAGGGTATTTAAATCGTCGATGTGACAACACTGTCGCCCCACTTGACTGCCTAACGCTATTGCGTCGGTCAGACGATCTCCGAAGCAGGAGCACCCGAATGAAACAACCTGGAGTAGCTAAGGCCCCATGTTAAAGGGGGCTGGAAGCTCACTGGCGCGGCGGCGAAAAGGGTTTTCTATTGCCGAAGAAACTTACGAATTCCCTTCGTCAGGGCCGTCCCTGGAGATTGACGGGCCCTTTTATTTCATGGAAAGAAGGAAATTAACTGACAATCTGGCAAATAGTTTCAAGAAGTTTACATGCGCGCTAGGTAGTTGGTAATTTCGAGTAATAGGCGGGTTTCCCCGCGCCGTTTGAAAGATTCAAGCCCGGGTGAGGCCCCCATAGGCGCTGGGCCTAGTGCAGCGGCACCTGTCACACTACCCTAGGGATGGCACTGCCCTTTGTAATGCGGACCACCATCGGCATGCCTCTCTATCTCGCTCGCTGGTCCTGTAGGTGTAGGCAAAGACTTATAGGAACCTCAGTTTTCCAAATTACTAAGAGATTATATGACCGAACCGCTTTTCAAGGAACACTCATGGACCATCCACTGCCGATTGTGGTCACATCGGACTGTCGTTCGTGGAAGTCGGGAAACCCAGCGGACAGTTGTGCCGGCCAAACCAAGTGTCATAGATGCTGAGGAGTGGAAGCTCACGGGCGAGGAGAGAGAGGATGGTTTTTTTTATTCCTGAGACAAGTTTAGATTGCTTTCCTGAAGTGAAAAGTGACATTGTTTCAGTTATGTAACGCTACCTGCCGTTAGTGGGAAATTATGAGTTGTATTAACTATTATTATTAACTTAAATTACCTTAGCTTAAAGGTGGAGGAGAATGCTCAAAACAATTGAAAAAAACAGACATCGACACATAATATCAACGAAGATTTTCTATTCTAGTTAAAGTAATACGATTATTTTTTTCAACTTTCTTGAAATAAAAATTTTAAATCGAGAAGAAAACATCTGATATATTTTTTATCTATGAGAGGCAATGCCACAGAGCAATTAATGTATACAGATTGTTGAGCAATTGGTGTGCCAGAGTATCCCATTCATCGTGTGTCATTTTTGACCTCTAACTTTAGACACTTCCGTTAGTGCCACATTGATGAAATTTGGCACCAGGATAGAAAAAAATTGTTTTGTAGACTATAAGCAAAGTTTTAGGAAATCGAACTTTTGACCCCAGAATGGGAGTCCAATCCAAAATCCAAATGTTGCCGTATGGGCTTTCAATATTTAAGTATTCGAGACAAAAAAGCCAGAATTTTTAGCGATATTTGTAACACAAGGGTTTTTGGGCAGGAGGAATACGATGAAGCCACTTTCGTCTTTGGAAATCGGAATCGGAAATCGTGACTTCTGGAGGGGCACAGTTAAGGTCTCAGGGGTGACACAGAGTGAATTTGGGACACAAAAGTGTTGAATCATTGGTTTAAAAAGGTGTCCATGTCGATGGTAAAGTCTCTTCTGGCATTGTCTGACCTACAATGGTTACGCAGGGGTCAAATGTCTTGGGGTGTTGGCAAGAAAATCGTGGCAACAAACGTGTTGAATCATTGGTTTTAAATTAGATGGTGATGTCCTCCAGATCCCTTTTGTCATACGTTGACCTTTAAGGGTTACGCGGGAGCTAAGAGCATGAGGTGTCGGCAACCAAATTGGGGTAACAAATGCGTTGAATTCTAGGTTTGAAAAGATGCCAAAATGATGGTCTTGTCCTCAGAAATCTCTTGTCATCCCTTGACCTCCAAGGGTTACGCCAGGGTCAAAGGTCACGAAGTGCAGGCAAACAAGTCGTAGCACAAAGGTGTTGAATAATAGGTTTTAATGGGTGCACAAGTCGACTGTATGATCCCTCCACGCATTCCTTGACCTACAAGGGTATGTGTAATTGATCAAGTGTAACTCCTACCAACATTGTGTCATTATGTCACTGTGGCCTGTGACCTTTTCTGCGTCACTTCAAGTCCCTCTCAATTTTTGTCGTCTGAGGGAGGACGGAATTCGTTATTTTCAGCCTCAGCAACCTCTCTTCATCAATAAATTTACACTCTGACTCCGTCATACATCTCCATTTGTCTTTGGTCCTTGTTCAGGGTTAGTCATGAGGGTAAGATTCACCATGGAGAACCTTACCCTCGATATCAGGGTCAATATACTGAATATTTATGTCTTGAATAGAAAGTCAGTCTCCGAGACGATACGTAAAATATTTTTGCTACACGATGCCCGCATTCACAGGATGCAAGTTCAGCTCGTGAACGAGGAGTTTTGGGACAAATATTGTTTCGGCGTTGAACACCTCAAGAAGAGGGACCACATCAAGTGCTCCTTTGGTGTATCAACCACACTGGATCAGAGGCACGCACTTGTGGCTTTGGTATTGACATCTTTATCGCATTCCATCCGACGCCGCGCCGTGTCACTGAACATTTCCAGGCCGACGTAGCAACCAATATTGAAGATGCTGAAATTTAAGCCATACAGAGTCAAGATGGTGCAGGAGATTCGAAATGGAGACCATAGGAAACGAGTCCACTTCTGCAACTGGGTGGATGACAAGCTGAACGAAAAGCCTATGTTCACGTTTTAGGTTGTTATTTCAATTCTTTTGCTGTTTCGTGACGACATTTTCTGTTTTTTTTTCCTAGTTTGCGATGCGATGATAAAACTTGATATTTTCCAGATAAGAGACTGTCCCCCATCCCACCTCTCATCCTCGGAGGCGAGAGATAGAGGTGGAATGAGGGATGAAGGGTAAAATGCACGGGGAAAACACGAGAGGGGAAAAACTTCTTCTTGGGTATAGTTAAATGATCGAGGTGCATGACGATGTGGTTTTACAAACTAGACTACCGTCGGAAAATCAACATAGGGTAAGCATTCATACATGAAGGTTTGGTGAATGTTATACTCGAGGGAATTTTCCAGTTAGGTCTATGCGTTGCTGCATTAGGCGTTAAAAAGTCTTAAATTCGTCAAGTATAATTATGCATTTATTCGCTTGTATGCCTCCAAGGCAAATTAGATTGACTGAAAAATATATTGAGCCTTTTTAGGCATTATATTTTCTTAAATGGAGAAAGTGTCTACTTTAACTGCGTTTTCAGGTGGGGTGTTGAACAATCTTAACGAGCTTTCATTGACTTGGCGGAAAATATTTATCTTTGTTCTGACACGAAAGTAGAACATGGGCGTAACACTATTGAGTTTTTTCAGGGCTACAAGTCACCTATTCCCAAAAAGAAAGTAAATGCGTATCAATTTAAGCTGTTTTTCATCGTTGCGAAAGCTATTTTTCGGAATCACGCCGTAAGGTTTACGAAATGAAAAATTTAGCCGACTCTTCTTTCGGGTTCATCAGGGAATAATTCATTGCGTAAATAATATAGTATCATGAATCCAAGAGAAAAGTTGACGAAAGCTTGAACTTGAAAGAAAAATAAACTGTTGGAAAAATATTTCTTGGATAACTGGTTATTATAAGTGCAATTTATAGCCTTTTTCTATAGGGAAATATACATTTTAAGCTTTCGCGTTTCCATGTATTTATCTGCATCGGGAGATTACGATAACCGAGCTCCTAAAGCAGGTATGAAAACCTATCAAATTGAGATACAGAAGTGGATGAATTACGCCCAAATCTACGTTGAGTCATTTCCCTCCCACCTATTTGTGACACCATGTTACTGCCCACACTGCTTCTGTGCTATTAGACACATAGTGCCCCGCGAACTCAAGACGTGCAACTTTGAGAGCATCTGTAAGAATTTCCTTCACAGCTGCACTCCTCGCCTCAAGTCCTGCATATTTTAGCCTCCGACCCATATTCAGCCTGTCCAGTCTGTGGACATGCCCGAACACCAACCGCATCCCTAGTCTCTACGGCAATCGGAAAAGGATTTGCCCATACGTGGTCCACTATGTGCCCGTCCTCCTCTGGAGTAGTCACTTTAAGTCTCCCTGAACCCGCCTTCCTGGAAACCGAATGGGATTCCTCCCACTTTTTCTTGAAATTAACTATTGTCACGTGGGAGACATTCAACTGCCATGCAATCTCCCGAACTGGCATGTTTGCCGTTAGTATTCCTGCCACTCGATTTCTCCGGATAGGTGTCAACTGTGGCATTCCTCTGGCGTAACAATCACGCAAAGTAACTTTTAATTTACGGTTTACTTTTCCTCCTAGAAACACACCTTTCACCGCTAACACCACACGCTCAACTGGAAACGAGATTAATAAATGGAAAGGCACTCGAAACAGAACGGCTTATTTTTAGCACAGAGCAACAACGTATGCCTCTCTTTTGTTTCGGGGAAAGAAAACCCTCCTCGCCGCCTGTGAGCTTCCACCCCCCTGTATCACAGGACCTTGGCTTCTCCAGCTCAAGTTTCATCGGGTGCTCTGGCTTCTGAGACCCCGGACGCTATAGCGTTCGGCAGTCAAGTGGGGCGACAGCGTTGTCACATCGAGGATTTAAATAGCCTGTCGTGCGGGTTGCGTTGGGAAGTGGTACTATTTTTTTTGTAAGTTGCTGTACTGTTTCCTCCCTTGCACCTGCTTTTTTGAGAATGAAACCATCAAGAACTTGATGTTTTTTTTTCTCTAATGCACTTTTGAGACTTAATCAATGTTATCAAACTGAATGAATGCAAAATTAATGATTTAAACCTTCATTTATTAAGATTTGGTCATTTGAATGTACATAGTACATGTGAAGACATTGGTATTGGATGGTATATGCATATTTTGCATTCTTTCAAATCATTAATTTTTTGTGAGAGTAGATATATATTGTAACATTCACTTCGTTCATCTGCTTTGGCATATATTTTCAAGCCCAGCCTCTCCAAAAAAATAAAATATACATACATATATATATATATAAAACTTTGTCACAAGTGTGACTAAAATGAGAACACATAAAATAGACATTCACACGGGTTGTAAATTTTTCGGTGGATCGCCGCCACCTTCTTCAGCGAAAGGTATAGGAAGAATGATTCTTCCTATACCTTTCGCTGAAGAAGGTGGCGGCGATCCACCGAAAAATTTACAACCCGTGTGAGTGTCTTTTTTATGTGTTCTCATTTTAGTCACACTTGTGACAAAGTTTTTTTATATATTTGTGTTCACACTCGTGAAAGCTTCCAATGATATATATATATATATATATATATATATATATATATATATATATATATATATATATATATATATATATTTTGAGAGAGAGGACTTACAGTAAGTCCTCTCTCTCTTTTTACTTTTCTTTCCCCACCCCCGTCAAGTGTTTTTATTATATTGTGGCCTATTGGCGAAATTTTCGTTACGTGTATATATATATATATATATATATATATATATATATATATATATATATATATATATATATATAACATTTTACCATCTACTCATTCATCAAATTTCTTGTTGTGTTGTGAATCAAAAGCTATTTCTGCCCCTAACCAGGCTCTCTCAACCCATTTTGCCCTGAAAATAGCCATTAATAATGAATTTCCCTGCTGCTACCACTTAGCTGTCTCTGTTGAACCTCGCAGCCATATGGACCGGAGGTGCTGATATACCTGCATTCCGTTACGTGCGAGCGCTGCGTACACTAAGATGTCTCACACAACGGGAAGGCATGAGGGTAAGTACAGCCGACTGTGAGAGGAGGATGGAAGGAAAATGAAAAGAGACACAGCTGCGACAACATGTTCTTGGTGTCCGCTCTTGACTTTTGATCCTTGGGGAACCCCCTTTAAAATCCCTTTATTTCTCTGTGTTTTCTATATATGTATGTGTGTGTGACCCCCAATACACCAAAAATAACTCTTAACATAATACTACTACTCCCCCTTGTCTCAGTCTCTCAGTCTGTCTTTCGTATACTGTCCTTTCTTGCCACTTGGTCTTTCTTAGCCTTGTCCAACATGCTGTGTTGTGCTCACTGTGATCTCCCCTTCCCAAAAGCTTGGTGTGTTTATTTCAGGAGCCTATGAGGAAGGTATTTCCCTCCAATGCTGTTGATCGTTTGGTCTGTCATCAGTACATCTGCGTAGGGTGGGACTGGGAATGGCAGGGGAGGAGACTCCTCTATGGGCCCTCGTAGGGTCCTCCTTTCATTACATGGGAAGGAGGGCCTACCGGGGCCAGTTCATCACCTATTGTGAAATGCAGAATTGGAGAATAGATATATACATAGTATTTTTTTAAAAGGGATGACTTTAATCTCATGTTAAGTTGATTATAATACTCAGTCAGTTACTTTTATCATTTTGTTCCGGATCCGGATTTGGATCCGAAAAAAACCTGGATCTGCCCATCCCTACTTTTCTTTGATCTAGTAGTGGGGAATGAAAGCTTCTCAGATGCTAGATGAGGTTTTTTAGGATACAGTGAGTCCTTGACTTATGTGGTTAATTTGTCCCAAAAATTCCCACGTAAGTTGAAAAACAACTACTTACCTATTCATTTTTGAACCATTAGCAGTGCAGCTTTCACTGCAATTGGTGGCAATTAGCAACGATTTGAGAAAACCCCATCTTTTGAGAGGCCGTTAAGTTAACATAACATGACTATTCCGAGAGCCGAGCCTAAATTTCCGAGAGTTACACAAATACAATCTTTATTTCACTGGATATTTAAATCTAAAATATGTAAGTACAATTAGGTACGCAAAACATGAATGAATTGAAAATTTGTTAAAACTATCAAGCTCATGTAAATGCCTGTTCATAATTGGAAAAAATTCATAATAAATACGTATATGCTCTTTAATTCGACTTTTATTAAGTACAATTGTTCTAACTGTTGGCTCATTAATCCCATAAGCACGTGCAATTTCAACAAACTTAATAATTTCCAGTTTGGTTTTTAAACTTATAGCCTACCCTTTCTTTTTGCCACTCGTAGTTATCTCACCACTCTTACGTTTCTCAGCCATTATGAGGATTCACATCCAAAACAAACACATTAGACGATTTTAATGATTCTATGAAAAAGCTTTCTTGAACTTGATAAATTACGATCCCAATGATCAAATCACAATGGAAACAAAAGTTTGTCTGTCTGTTGCACGAATGTGTTCTTTTTTTCCTGTGATAGATAACAGGCGTCATCTATGGAGTAGATAATTAACTACGCCTCGACTTACACTGGAAGGTCAAACTATGCCGAAAAAAGACGTAGATGCCGTGTAAGGCCGGCGACAGGCTCACGTTTTCTTCACGTTTCTTTTGCTGTGACAGATGTGCGGTGACAGCTAGTAAAAGGTCAAACACATAGATTCCTATGGAGCCGGCCATGATTTCAACCATCGACAGATTTGAAAGTGCTGCATGTCGTGTTTATGGCGCGACACGACATATAGCGGACGTACCCTCCTCATAACGAGGACTGGCGGACGTGTCGCTGCTTATCGCACCATGGTAGTAGAGTGGGTGTTCTGAATGTCCGTAGTTTGGCATCAACTCTTGCGCACTTGACAATGAGTCACGGGTCGTCACCCGGTGTATCTGTTGCAGCAACAGAAATGCAAAGAAAATGCAAGCATGTCACCGGCCTAACTGATAATCCATGTAACTCCGGATCCGTTTGACTCGGATCCGAGTAAGTTGAGGACTTACTGTACTTAAAATAACCTAGTGGCTTTAATTGATCAGGTGTCATCACTTGCTTGAATCTAGCTTTTCTGCTCTTTCACTGTCAACCTTTGTAATTTTCATGGAAATAATTTTTAGTGATAGTGGAAACTTTTATCAGGGGAAGGATTTCAATTGTGCATGGATTTGTAAATAGTCTAAAATTAACATATGAAACAAGGGCACAGATCAAAAGCAATAACTTTTGAGAGTGCATGTCCTTCATATCTGCATGAAACAAATGCCATTCCCCCACATAGTCTTAAGCTGGATTCTGGCTGGAATCCACCTTGTAAAATCCAGTATGCAAGCCAAAATCCAGCTGGACCATTACAACTGGATTCCAGCTGTTTGAAAGCCTGAATTCAAGCTTGATTCCAGACTAGAATTATGCAGGATTACAACAAAATAGGTACTGTAAATTTTGCAAGAAAAATGCAAATGATAGAAGTAGCAACTTCCAAGCCAAATATATAGTGTAAATAATGAACCAATACACCTAAAAATTTAGAAAAAAAACGGCAAGAGTGGGACTAGAACCTGTATCTGATGACTTCCTCAGCCTGGCAGCCCATCATTTTAACAGCTCCCATGAGGAGAATCTGGGAATGAGTCTATGTTATTCGAAAATCAGAGTTAGTGTACACAATGACTGACAAACAGTAGTTTTGTAGAAGTGGAAAAAGAGTGCTTGCTATGAATTGACCATTTATTGATACAAACAAAAGCCATGAGCCAGCGGAAATAAAACTTGGTGGTTTTAGCTGGAATGAAGCTTCAAATTCCAGCCGAAATACAGCAGGACACAATTGTAGCTTGTAGCACAATATGCTTAAGCTTACCACGTCCAGCTGGAATTAAGCCTAAAATTCCAGATTGAATTAAGTGAAACATTTATTTAGGTCGAAATCGAGTGGAAATCAAGCTTGTCGCATCCAACTGAAATTAAGATATATATCAAACTAAATACATAAATGCTTGCATATTTCAGCTGGAATCAAGTCTAGTATGCAAGCCAAAATTCAGTTGGAATCAAGCTTGCCAATTCCAGCTGGATGCATCCTGCCAAAATCCTGGCTGGTATCCAGCTCGCATGCAATTTGGGGCAAACTGCAATGATGATAGTGAATTTTATTAATATTACTGGATTATTTTTTTCACAGAACATAATTTGCAATAATTTATGTCAATCCCTTCCAGGTGGTAGTGAATCCTCTGGTGCAAGCCATTCCCAGGATTTTCAACGTAATGCTCATCTGCCTTGCATTTTGGTTGATTTTTGCCATTTTAGGAGTCCAGCTTTTCGCAGGGAAATATTTCAAGGTAAATATAGAAAACTAACTTTATCCTAAACCAACCCAATGGCAATGCATAACTTTTTTCCTTATATTGAAATTTTCCACGTATTCATGTTCGTCATTGTAATAGCAAATGTTGTGTGCATTAGAACAAGCTAATGAAAATGAATTGCTTCGTCCTACGAAATCACTGTTTGGCACACATTAATTTGATTTTGTCAAATATAGATGAAGTGGGTCAAGGTGATGTGGGAAAGGGAGTATTAACTTGTTTTCTGGATTACAATGGAATGTATTGTCCCCAATTAAAAACCTATTTAAGACATCAGTTTTCATGAAAATATTTCAGGCCATATCCTGGAGAATGATGGAAATAATGGAGCAAGTTTAATGCATGAATAATACTTATTGTATGTCTTTGAGTGTGTGCAATCTGGCACGAAGGACCAAAAAATGTGCGCACGGGGCCGTGTGCCCCAGGTTGTGATGAATAAAGGGCGAGGACACCTTCAAGCAAATCTGTGTTTATTTCCCTCGCGACTTCCGACGAAGGTCACGGCACATGTCTGCGTCCACACGCTCCCAGCTTTCGACACACACTGGTGAAAAAACCCAACGCGACACTCATGCCGAAGGCAAAAGGGCCTGGATGAGACAGGGTTACTGAACCCTGGAATAGCAGTACCGCCAGTGAGTCCTCACTCCAAAGGGTGTTAGTGAATCCTCCTTGTTGGCGACTGTGGGAGGAAGGGACTGGCCGAAAATGCCAATTGTGGGAAAACCTGGAAAATGGCGACACTCGCCACCGGAGCCGACAGGGGGGAGGAAAACGACCCAGCATTGAGTATAAGCCAATTTGAGTGTACATCTAAGTCTCCTTATCAGCTAAAAATATCTACTAAAATTTGTGACTTAGGTATGTAAAAGTCAAAGTGTAAAAATTTGCTAGCTCCTCGCAAGAAAAGGGACACTTGTTCATGGTATGTGTCCCCACTTAAGTTTTAGTTGTGTGACTGTTTTAGGTCTTGAGGGGTAACTATCATTTTCAAGCATGTTGATTAATGATGGCTACCCATGAAAGCCTGAGTTAGAGCAATCAATCTTTCTATTGCTATTAAAATGAAGCCTCAAATTAACCTCAAAGTGTGCCTTTAAATACTTTTTTATATCCTTACATTTGGTAAAGAGGATAAATATAGCAGAGCTAAAAGAGAAAATGTGCGATTCTTTTCAACTATTCTCTACATGGACTCGGGCAAGTTGCCTGTTTTTGACATTTACAAACATCTGTAATTGGTTAGTTACTATTGGAGCATGGTTCTGGCAAAGTGAATACATAGTTGCTGGAAGAGGAGGACTTTTCCATTCTGCCTGTCATGGAAAGAACAATGGATATAAAACAGCATTTATGAAGCTTATGGAAAGTTTTAACTTGCTCAGGTGGCCCTGTTGCTGTGTCGTGTATCGGGAAGCACATAAGTCAATTTTTCCAGATTTCATGATGGGAATTGGGAAAATTTTCATTCCGTTTCACTTGTGAGCTTGCAAATCAAAGTATCCAAGGGTAATTGGGAAGGTTGACCCTAAGATAAAACATAATACATTGATGTAACTTATTTTACAGTAAATATTCTCCACAGCCAAAGGGGAAAAGAGAAATTTATAACCAAGATAGCAAAGTAAGCTGGAATACCACTGGATTCCAACTTGAATCCTCCAGGGTGCTGTGCTTTTTACACAATTCCAGCTGTGTGCAAGCTGGATTTCAGACTGGAATCCAGCTGGTTTTTAAGCATGCATTCCAGGTTTGCTTGACCAGCTGGATTCAAGCTTACCACATCCAACTGGACTATTCCAGCCAAAATCCAGGCTGGAATCCTGCTTGTTTGCTCTCTGAGAATTGTAGGGCGGCAATATGCTTAAGTATTGACCCCAAGAAAGCCTACTAATTTTTTGATGCAAATATTAGTTGAAGAAAGTTTTTCATCTGCTGAAAAATACTTGAAACTTCTCAACTAATACTCGAAGACATACTGTATTAAATACTTACTGTTATAAACTTATATTGTGTATTTTAAAATTCTCTTCCTAGTTAATAGGTTGTGTAGCTCTACCACATTACAACGTGCTTTATAACTCATCTCTATATTTATATTTGCTTTTTTTCAGTGTGTAGACGAAAACAAAACCACCTTTAGCCATGAATTTGTACCTGATGTGATTGTTTGTTTTGATAATAATTACACCTGGGAGAACTCACCTATGAACTTTGATCATGTGGGGAATTCATACTTGTCTCTGTTTCAAGTTGCTACCTTCAAGGGGTGGATACAAATCATGAATGATGCAATAGACTCCAGAGAGGTATACTTTTATGAAAGTACAAGACGTAATGTAAAAGGTCCCTCATAAAGTGATATCTATCCCATTGATTTTTACTCTTTTACAGGTTGGGAAACAGCCCATCAGAGAGACAAATATCTACATGTATTTTTATTTTGTTCTCTTTATCATTTTTGGTTCATTATTCACCCTCAACCTGTTTTTAGGAGTAATCGTTGATAGTTTCAATGAACAGAAGAAAAAGATAAGTACCAATTTTTATGGTTTTTTCACTAAATATGTTTCCAGTTATCTCTTTTCTTTGCAAAAATTTCTTAAATGCTATACATAATGTAAACTTCTTAGTGATCCGTGGATGAAAGAAGTGCATTGCCAATATCAGTAATGAAAACAATATATGAAGCTGTGACTTGAGGAAAAATTTGTGAGGCTGTAAAGCATCAGAGTAACTAGGAAAACAGTTGTTAGAATAACTGTTATTTTCATTTCTGAATCTCAGAATTATATAAGTATGTACCTAAAATAAAAAGTTGCCAGATAGAATCCGAAAATAGTAGTAAATACTTCAAAAGAATCTATTATTTCAAAATGGATCTGATAGTAAAAATAATTAATAATATTCATAATGTTTCAATTTAAGTGTAAGTAGTTTAGTGCATGATATGTGTGTGTATTTTCCATAAGAAACAATGTAAAAAATTAAAATCGGTTCCAAACTTACCAATTCTTCATTTCAGCGCAATAACGATTTCCGCACAGCACAGCGATAAAAGATTGGGTATATAGCATCATTGAATGAAGCATTCAAACTAAAGTTCTAAAACATGTTAATGGCGAAACTTTGATATTTTCACTCACAAAAGAAATTTTTGGATTTTTCTCTATCCTGGCGGCACGGAAACTAAACGTGAGAGGAACTTACTGTTGATATTTAAAAATACAGGGGACCTGGTTGAAAGGCATTATCAATGGATTAATGCACAAAAATTGCCAATTTCCTTAAAAATTTATGTGTTTTTATTGACTACTTCGCGTCATCCTCCGCCGATTTACGGCGTATTTTAGTTACGCAGGCAGCCGAACAGATGGCGCCACTAGTCAGAGAGCTTCATAACTTAGATGAAACAAACTAAAAACGCATTTTAAAAACAATAAGCACCGGGTTTCCTTCCTATATTTCTGATATTTAGAACTGATAGCACTGGTCTCCCTCCGAGTAAATAGAAATTTTTGTCCTTCACTGCGGGAGCGTGCGCATGTGAATGCAGTGAAGGGAAAAAGTTTCATTCACTGCGATTGCGAAAACGTTGGAAATCAATTAATATAGCGAGTGAAGTAGGGAATCCCAGTGCTGTGTACAAAATTTTTGTTATTTCATAACAATTTATCAGGAACTGTATCACCCTTGACAATTTACTGCAACAAGGCGGGTTTAGAAAACTTCCTCTTACACACTAATTTGACATGAAAAACACGTTTTCGGTTCACCTCAAACAGCAGTGAATCAACTTTTTCTACCTTATGGCGGCATGGGCTTTTCAGGTATTTTCCACGTAGATATCTGACCCTGGATCTACCATTTAGAATGGTACACTAACATTGGTTTGAGCTTTAAATCAACCGATTCATTGCCCCCGAATAGCAGGGTAATAAATAATGAGCAAATATAAAACAAATAACAATAATTATTCGCTCAGGTGAACCTTTTACACACACTATGGAGATTAACGCCAAACTTTTCCACCGAATGGAAATTATGCATCAGACACACCAAAGTTCTATTCGTTATTCTTTTTTTTGGTCACACATAATTTGAACAACATTATCATGAAGCACTGATGACGTTGAACGATTAAGGGTTTTAATTGTTGGACAACGTTATCGTGAAACAACATAAAGTGGGACAATGTTAAACGAGGACACACTGTACTGGAACATCAGAATATTTTTTTGTAGTGCAGACCCAATAGCCTACTTGTAACTGCGGGCCTGGCGTAAAGGAGGAATTTCTATCAAAACTTGGACGTTATGTTAATTATGAAAACCTTGAAAACCTAATTCTTCAGGTAATATCAGGTAGGAAGGACACTAATAAATAGTTCTACAACTAGGTATAATAATTTTATTGATTATATGAACTGTGCTTACTGTACATTTTGTCATAGACTATAGCAAAAGAACAGACATTGGTATGTCAAATTCAAGAAGAAAAGAAATTTCAAAATCACTCGATTTTGAATTCCTGACAATCAAACAAACAATCCACCATATTCCAGGCTGAAGCATAGTCTATATTCTTACTCTGAAGGTACTTAGACATAGGAGAGGTAACAAAAAATATGTATATATCCAAAAAACAAAAGAAAATTATTTTCAAATGCTGTCCATTGGCTATTTTTCTGGCAGTGAATTTTGATTTGCAGTCAAAATTTCCTGTGGATATTTCCCACAACACACTGATTTGATTGGTTAATTTTCCTGAGTAACCATTTCATTTTAAATATTCTTCTTCCTCAACCGATAAAAGTACCCTATGCTTTCTCCACCACCTTGTAGCACCAATATTTTTTATTCTGCAGATGTTATCATGAGCATGATATTTCCTTCTAGTTTCCATCTCCTACACTGACATTCTGTTGAAGGACAAGCTAAGGAAAACAGCTGATTCTTCTAATAAACCAAATAATTTTTCTGCTTGAACCAAATTTACAGTTGAATCAGCTAGCACCAAATTTAATACATGTCCCATACAGTGGGTGTGAATAAAATCAGGATTTTCTTTTTTAAAGTGGACTTGTAGGCCATTTCCAATGTTAAACGGGACAACGTTAAACGAGGACACACTGTACACACATAGTCATTTAGGTACTTGGGCCGACCAACCCCTATCGCTGGTCTATGTTCTGAGGGGTTACTTCGAGTAACTTCCTCACTCAAATAATTCTTCAAACTCCTAATGTAGCCCTGCTCTTGGGAAGTGGGGATACTTAAAATGTGCCGTCGATTTTGCCTATAAAATCTCCCTTTAGCATCTTTTACTATGTAGGACCTTGGGGTGGCATTCCTCCCTGCTACCACCATAGGTTCCCAAACCAAACCTTGTCTCATCCTACCCAAGTCCCTAGTTTGTAGCTCCGGAAGTGATTTGCAGTGTCAATCATAGGTGGAATTTTGTTTTTTCTGCCTATCGCTTAACTTCTCCCTTACCACCTGAGGCACTTCTGGAACCAATAGGTTACTGTGAGTGGGTATCTTGTCCTTCAGCCTGCCCTACCCCCAGGTCAAGTTTCATTGTTTCCTATTGTGTTTAGTTATGCGTGCTTCTTTCATAGCTTTTCTTGACCGATTGCGATTGGCAAGAGCTGTAATCAATACTAAACGATTTTGTTGCATCTATTTCTACCTACCTTCCCTTGGCACCTTTTATTGCTTATTCTATAATATTAACGCAACCTGAACCATTTTTTTCATTTGGTTTTATCAGAAATTTAGTAAGTAGAATCAACATTTTATGAAATTTATTATGTAAAATGCTTAATAAAAGCATATCCATTCACAAAACGTGTACCAAAAAATAATAAAACACCTAGAAATTTGCAAAAAAAATTTTAAATTATAATAACACCGCTAAGATTTTCTATAACACCGAAGTCGCATAGTTTTAAAACAAATTTTAGCAAAAAATTAAATCATTTACATGGATCTCTATTAATTAGCATTCATAATAAGAAGTAAACTCCTTTTCTTACATTCCGCGGTATAAGCTTTAAAAAACTCATAATTATAGCTGTTTCAGCCCTGATCTAGTGTAGCTCAATGGTTTAGGGCGCAAAAGGGAGTATGGTGGAACTCTTTCCTGCTCTACGCCCTTGCGCTCTTCTCAACATTCGCCCTGCGGAATGGAACAGCACTGCGTGACGTCACGACAGATAAATGACGATCGTAAAGAGCAGATAAGGGTGCGAAGGGCGCATAATAGTGAAATGGAACACGGCCTATGTTGTTCCAGAACATTTTGGCTAGCTGGCTCAACTTCTTTTTGGTTTATGACCACCCATGCTTTAGCAGCTGACTAAGTTCTACCAGTACAGGATCATTTTTAGTGGCCTCCTTGAATATCTCTAATTTTGCTGGTGGTATTGGCAAATTACTGACAAGGGAGTGGATGGCTAACTCCAGCTCAGTATCCTCCTGAGCTGTTGTCTGAGCAAGGAAATCTTGTGATAAGGCATCTACTACAAGCATATCTTTACCTGGGCAATACTGCAAATCCAAGTTGTATGGCAGAAGTCTGAGTGTTACACTGAGCTTTCTATTATTTGGTATTGTCGCGCCTTTTCCCCTCCCGGTCTTAACATTATGCACTGAATTCTTGTCCATTTACTTTCTCCCTCCTCCTCCAATGCCTTTTATTCCCCTCCCCCACCCCCTCCCAACTTAGCAACTTTGTTGCACTCCTCTAAACAGCCAGGCGCAATTCCCTACTTTGTTGCACTCCTCCCCCCCCCCTCTAAACATCCAGGTGCGACACCACGTGACCATTCCCGTCCCTCTTACACTCCCCCACCCCCTCCCAACTTAGCAACTTTGTTGCAGTCTTTTAGACAGCCAGGTGCAATTCTCAACTCATCCCAGTTAACCCACACCCACGCCCCTCCCTACTTTGTTGCACTCCCCCCCTAGACATATAGGTGCGACACCAGTGCCCATCCCTGTCCCCCCTCCCCTATACCACAACTTCCCCTCACTTCCCTCCTTTCCCTGCTTCCCTTCCCCTACCTTGGAGCGGTACTTCTAAATTTTCTACTGCTGAAGAAGGGCCTACATGCCCGAAACGTCCCAGTAATTCCTCTCTCTCTTTTTACTTTTCTTTCCCCACCCCCTGTCAAGTGTTTTTATTGTTGTGGCCTATTGGCGAAATTTTCGTTTTGTGTATATATATATATATTTTTTTTTTCATGAAATTTCTTTGTGGCAAACTGAACTGCTAGGAATTCTTTTTCGATGGGAGCCCATTTTTGCTCTGATTTGGACAAGCTTCTAGAAGCAAAACTAATAGGGTGACCTTATTGAATAAGACAGCAACCAAGACCTTGCCTACAACACTGAAACTCCCTTCCCCTCAGCACTGAAACTCCCTTGCCCACTCCTCTGAAACTCCCTTGCCCCCTCCCTCCCAAAAATAAACAGGAATTTTGCATTTTAAAGACTATATGAATGTCAATACTACGTGATGGCATGCGCTTATATGTATTTAATTATCCCACGTTATACCTACCAAACTATATTGTATCTATTTTGCATGTCCCACTATCCTATGGCTCTACATGCATTTTCTCGCACCCGTCACAGAAACTTCTGCGTCAAGAAAGCTTTTATGTGTACATGTGGCCGCTTCCGAGGAATAATGAGACTTCAAGAACTAACTTTTAAATGGAAATTCCGTGATAGTCTGGGGAAATACCATTACATCACAATAACAGTAATGTGGCAATAGTTAATTGAAGCCTATATTGCCACATTGTATGACTATTAATGCAATATTACTGAGAATAAACAAGATTTTTTCCAATTCCCTCACATTTGTTCACGTTTAAATTAAGACGAAAACAACAGGACGTGTATAAACTCAAGTACCAATTAGGGGGGGGGTAGGGGGTCGCCTTAAAACCTATGGTGGGTAATGAGGGGGAGGGGGTTCTCTCAAAGTAACGTAGCTGTTACAATGCGCCTGTTTACGTTTCTTACTCGTCAACATCGCATCGACAATACTACAGAGTTAAACATGAGGAAGGACATGCAGGGTGTTTCATACACCCCAAGCTTCAACTGAACTATTGCTTCTACAATGTTGCAAGTCTTCATACCATTAAATTGCTAACATTTTAACCTTCTCGCAGGTTAAGGTAGTTTGAGCGAAAAATCACTTCACCTAGAATTTGGCCTCATTTTAAAGAAAAAAAACCATCATCTTTCCAATGTTATCAAAATATAAACCCCTTGCCGAACTACTCTTCGAGCAATTTGCCTGGAAATGCAAGCTGTTTTACATGGGATAGATTACAGCTGTGCGCTCCAGAGGGAGAATATTTTTTTTTAATAGGAACTTCTAGCACCTAGATTTCGTCAAAAAACTACCCAGCCACTGCATGACATCCAATGGACGTTCATTTTACATCCAGACATCCAGAAGTCCCTTATGAACATCCTTTGGATGTCTATTGGATGTCATTAAAATGACATCCTATGAAGGTCCCTCTAGGGACATCCATAAAGAGGCCACAGAATGATATCCAATGGACATGATGTAAAATAAATCGTAAATAATATAAATTCCTATTAGAAATAAAATAAATGACAGTTACTGGTTGATACCACATAAATCGCGGTAATATTAGCTGTGAGTCTGCAAAGTGCACCCCCTGAGGGTTGCGCCCCTAGCAGCCGCCAGCCTGGCCAGCCCCTAGCTACGACGCTAAAGCTAACTTGTGGGAGTTGGAAAATCTTGTTTATTCGCAGTAATACTGCATTTATATTCATACTATGTGGCAACATAGGATAACAGTTATCTGGCATTAATTAATGGCAAATAACTTTTATCAAGATTTTATGGCATTTCCTTCAAACTATCACAGAATTATCATTTAATGATTATAGTTCTCGAAGTCACATTTATCCACGTAAGTCACTACATATATACGCTTTTCTCAACGCTGAATCTAAGGTAACGGGGGCGCGACAATAGGTGCGTTGAGTCGTAGGTTAGGTACACATATGATACAGATTGCACAACGATCGGTAGCTATGAGATAAAATATATTATACGCACTTCAACATGCCATTGCGCAATAGCACAGTCAAAGTGATAATTGGTAATTAATATTTTTTTTATTTTGAGCAAGCAGCGAAATCAGTGGAGAGGCAATACGATATTCCGACTCGTGAACGTTTTCATCAGCTAGGTTTCCAGCTCTGGAACACTTCCATACACTAGGCTTCGGAGACGGTTTAGTTACGGTTCGTTCACATTCCAATTCGCTTCATGCACCCTTAAATCTCCGCTTCGTCGACGGTTCGTATCCGCTTCCCTCTGCAATATTTTTGCTAGGGAAATGAGGCTCTTTCTCACTTATTACTATACTGCAGTTGGTTTGCACCATGTACATACCAAGAATCTGAAATAATTGCCAAATCCTTTCAAAATCCTGAAATAGACATCCTATGGATGTCCACAAGTGGGACATTTGGACATCCATAGGAAGTCCAGAGTACATCGAATGGATGTCCATGGATGTCAGCCGGGACATCCAATGGACATCATTGCAGTGGCTGGGTAACGGTGTATAGTTGTTTGTATGTATGTTTTCTCAACTATTTATTAAAATTAATCTATTACTCACCTTTTTATCTATTACTAAGTAATTTTTACAGAATCGCAAATTAATCTACTGTTGTGTAGGGCGTTTCCAACATTTGGGGTGAGAAAATGAGTCAAGTTTAGACTTATGTAGCTTTAATTAAGTATATAATTTCTGAAAATTTGGTCATCTATAATTATATCTTAGCGACATTGATATAACAATATTTATTTCATACTTCTTACAGACGCAGAAATAAAAAAATAAAATTTGAATATGGTTTCCATTATGACTAGGAAACTATCTCGCTCAAACCACCTTAAAAAGCGACCTCGTGACAAAACTTTTCTATCAACCTTTCCAACTCACTCAATACTTGAGAAAATATTTTTGAATTGAAAGTTTCATTTGTAGAGACAACATTACATGTCGGGGGGGGGGGGGGATTGGGGAAAATACTATGGTTGTCAACAAAGGGGGGTGGGGGAGAGGGGTAAAAAATCACCGAAAACGGTGCTCTATATGTACGACCACTAACTTGCAGAAATGTTGAAAGAAGAAAATTGCTGAATGTATGTACCAATAAACACATAGAAATAACAATGTATAATGGAAATTCATAACACAGAGCTCTCAGTGAAGTGTTTACTGGCTGAACTATCTCTCCGATTCGTTTGTAGGCTTCCCATTTTTGCCAAATTTTTGGGTGAATGAGGGACCACGTGCAATCACACCGGGTAGATGCTTCTTAAAATTCTTGTTACCGAATGGATCATTGAGTACAATAGCAAGAAAACCCCTGGCCTGAAAGAACAAGAGGGGGTTTCTTCGGGAGGCACTCGAACTCGGAGTCCGAGCCTCAGGGCGACTCGGAGGCGACTCAACCCTTCACCGGGGGTGGCTTATGGCACCAACTGACCAGTCACACTCTTGTTTATAAATTCTATATGTTACACATAAATCGAAGAATTTTGTTCGTCTTTGTGTTGCACTAGTCACACTGATGAAAATGTTTTTTTCATCGCAGTTATACGATAGAGATTAACCATTTTACATGCTTTAGTAATATAATGTACATTAAACTAGCTTGGTTTACTAAAGCGCATAAAATGGTTAATATCTATCGTATAACTGCGATGAAAAAACATTTTTCATCAGCGTGATTAGTTCAACACAAAGACGAACATAGTGTGACTGGTCAGTTGCTGCCATAAACTGCCCGCGGTGAAGGGTTGGGTTGCTTTCGACTGTGAGGCTCGGACTCCCAGAGTGGCCTGGCCTGGGCCAACTGCTCAGTTCAGTGGCAGTGGAGCACTCATGCAGCTAGAGAGAAGCAGTTCAGTTAGGTTGGGAGTGGGGATGCCTAAATACTGCAGCAGCTGAGTGGCAAGGTAATAAAATGACGTAACAAGGAAGAAGCAGTGGAGTTTAAAGGATGGCCTGACAAGGGTCAACTGTTCAGTTCAGTGGCAGTGGAGCACTCATGCAGCAAGAGAGAAGCAGTTGTATTTCAATGGAGTAGCAAGGGAGCGTAGCAGTGGAGTTTCAATTGACCGCAGTTTTTCTTGTTGAAGCCAAGGCAGTGCAGTCCAGTTGCAAGGTAGTTTCAAGCCAGTTTTCACCCGTTCAGTGTAGTTTGTCCAGAATCAGTTGAGTTTCAAGGGAGAGATTTTTACTTGAGTACAGAAGTATCTCAACAAAGTTTCAAGTCAGTTTCACATATGGAGGTTGTTTAAGAATATTTTTGAAAGATTAAAGTCTAACAGAGTTAAATGAACGTAAGTTAAGAGAAGAATGTGAGATATTATCTGAACCTCATTCTCATACCTTCTCATAACCCTTTTGATGTGGCTTGCTCAATGACAGAGTCACTGTGGCAGTACTAGTGCCTTATTCGGGCAGGACTTGACCTCAGAAATGTTGTGGACATGCTGTCACAAACTCAACAAATCTTAAATTTATGTTTAAATTGAATTATTTGAAAATTTGGTGGTTGTGATGTCAACATCTCATCATAGTCAAGTCTCAAAAATTTCTGAATACTCTGGATACTTTGGCAAAGCATTTTTTATCATTTCCACATTGTTTTATTGATCATCCTTTGATTAACCTTTAAGAGCCGGATTTAAATATCCAAAAGTCGACCTTCACTGCCGGATTTAATTCCGGCTCTTTAATTTGTTCTTGTTCTTCACACGAAAAACGTTAATATCTCAATAACTACTAAAGATAAATTGTTGAAATAAAAAGCGCTATTTAGTTAAATGTTTAATGTAGTTGTACGTGAAATCTCATTGCCGTGATCAAATTACAAAGGATTTTAAAAAATTATTTTTTTGGGAACAAAGTTGAAGTATTTTATTTTTTATTCATAGAGGTGAATATATATGATGTAAATTATTTCAATGGATGTATACATCTTGGTTATTAATAAAGTTTTCAATTTTTACCATCGTATGGTACTCCTTGAAACAGTTATAGGTGCATAGCCTTACTTCGCTCACTCTGCACTTCGTAATGGTACGCGTGTACAATGCCTTCTCAGAATACATCCTGCACCTTACGCGGTTCTCTTTCACTGGCCAGTGTGTATTATTTTTCGCTTCCAAGCGACGCAGTTATCTTCCAACCATGCTACTGGGCCTCTCTCTCCCTGAGCGGTGAGAAGGAAGGGCAGAGGCCCCTTCCTCGATCATTTGCCTTATCAGAGAAAGCCGAAACTGCCGATGAGTCATCTGGCCCCCGCAAGACGTAAACAACACGTAGATGTTTAGGATGGTTACTTTCAATAGGTGAGCGGAGATCCTTTGTGTCCACTTCCAGCTACGACGACTAGTATCGTAGCTCGTTCCCATCCTATCCCCTTTGTCTACATATCCCATGTGTGCATTGTAGTCATCTACGACGGTCGGCTTCAAATTTTTTCCTTGTTTATTGCAGAATTTATCCTCTTCTTGGGAACAATGTATGTTTGTCAGTATCAATACCTCCCTTTTATCTTTTTATACTATGGATGTCAAGTCATTTCTCACGCGTACCCATAAATCTACCCGCTTCATTTTAGGTCTCTGACAGTAAAAATTTCGTGGCATGTCTTCGCGGTATAGTCTTACCGTACCACAACAGAAAATTTCTTTAGTCTGCAGGTTGTAAAAAAATGGCTGGAGAGGAAAAGAAGTTGTCTTTGTACAATTTATGGCCAACCCCTTCCACTCTCCTTGTCAGCCCCCTCACAGTCGTGTGAGTAGCTGATGTCCTGCGTCGCAGTCAGCCGATCCCATCCTAAGCACACTTTCATGTCATAAGTGTATCCAGTTTTGTCACACAGTTTATAAATGTTTTCTTCCAAAACGTTTATGCTTTTTCGGTATATACTGCCGGAATATCACCCGGCTTTTGAAAAGCACGATAATTTCGTCTATAGCCAAGAGCTCAGCAGGATTATTATACTTGGCATAACTTTCATTGAGCTTATCGAAAATGGTCCTACTTTTCCACAGTATGTCGTAATTTTCGTCATTCTGGGGTGGTTTAGAATTATCAGCAAAGTGGAAGAATCTAAAGATGTGAAGGAATCGGTCTCATCTCATTGTGTTGCTAAGAAATGGAGTATGAAATTTGCAAGCAAAGTCTCCCGTCTCATCCTCCAGCGAGGGAAGATCTGTATCCTCGTCTTCCGACGAAGTGTCCGACTCCACGGCTTCTGAGGAAGAATAAAAAAAAATTCCTGCTCTCTCTCTATCTCGGATAATTTCTGCTTAGGAGTCTGACAATAAATAACAAAAGTTGTATACATATATACACAAGCATAATGCGATAAAGGAAATGAACTGGATATCAGGAGTTTGTGAGTTCTTACCAAAAATGTCACAATTCCTCTAAAAAGTTCGATATCTTTTAGTGAATAGAGCAGTCAAACAGACAAAAGAGCGCACTCACCATAAAACTGAGACGGAATGAAATTTAGTTTGAGTCCACTCGAAATTTGGTAAAGAAATATAACATAACTAAGAAGAAATGCATCTTGCAGTCACTCCCTTTACTGCTCACGTGCCGGCGGCACCCGGCAGCCGAGAGAGGGAGGGTCTTCGCTTTCCCTAATTCCCCCCATGGCCCGAGATGGGAGCTTTGACCTTCGAAGGCCCTGTTCCCCTCCTAAAGGCAGGCCCTTTTCTTCAGCATCTGGATAGCATTACTGCCCCGGAAAGGGAGAGAACGTTATCTTGGAAAGAGAATGAGGTCACAGTGAGCCATCAAAATCTGAGCCACCGCCAATGTTTATGAGGGTTTGACCGCTCTAAACCAAGCACAATACTTGGAATATTGTTTTCTTATTACCTATGCAAGTAAAAAAACAACAAAATAGGAGTACTAATTGAAATACGGAACGTAAATAACAGATTGAGAACGAATCCAAACGTGACTTGTCGCGATGCTGTGCCATGCAAAATATTTGCTCCGCGCGTGATCATTTACATACAAAATTATTAAAATAAGTTGTATTTAGAAATCTAAAAACTACACTACTGTATTAAAAAGACATCTCTCTACAATCATAGAAAATTTCGCTCCGCTAAGTTGAAATTTGTTTAAGTAAGAGCCGATCAAAGTTAGCGTGCCCGTATGGGCACGTTCGGCACCGAGTGGAGCTTTTTTCCCGTGCCCATACGGGTACGCCAGGCGTTTAAAGGTTAAGGTTTCGTACTGACACTTATAGAGTTTGAAGATCTAGATATAATTAGTGTTCCAACAGAGGACATAGTTTCTCTGTACATATCAACAAAAGGGTCAAGAATAATTATGCATTATAATGCATCACAATCTGTATTGTATGACTTAGCTCATTATTATACAAGTATTCTCAGATCACTTCAAGAATACCTGTTATAGAATCCATCCCATTATACATTTGGCATTACTGAATGATTATATTAATTATAAATGTGCTTCTATTGTATTTTATTATGTCACTGGAAAATCAGAAATATCATTTGACTATACGCAGGAGGATCACTGGAGATGTTCATGACTGAAGATCAGAAGAAATACTACAATGCGATGAAAAAGATGGGATCAAAGAAACCACTCAAAGCTATTCCTAGACCAAGGGTAACTAATGTTATTACCATTGGTAGAAAACTAAATTTCTTTCTTTGCATCAAATGTTTAATGGTCTCCTAATTTTTTTGCAGTGGAAGCCACAAGCAATTGTCTTTGATATTTGTACGAACAAGAAGTTTGAGATGATCATGGTGCTGTTCATCGTTTTTTTCATGCTCGCAGTGACTTTGGATCATTATCAACAGTCAGAAAATTTCAGCTTTATTTTAGGGAATCTAAATATGATATTTATTGTTATATTTAGCATTGAATGCCTAATGAAAATCTTCGCTCTTCGCTATCATTACTTCAAAGAGCCATGGAATATTTTTGATTTTGTGGCGGTGATTTTGTCAATATTGGGTAAGAAAATTGAATTTTGTATACTTATTAGTGAACTTATAATATAGTCATTTGCTATTTTTAGCCACATATTTCATGTGTGTCTGTGTATGATTAGGAGTAAATATTTTTAAAAAGTATTTGCTACCAATGAAAACTTTTATAAGACTCTGCACTTTTGAAAAGAATAGAAGCTGATGATTGAAAGTTAAATATTAATAATAATAACTTTATTGTTCTGTTGGTCTCAAGACATAGAACTCGTCAGTAATGAAATAAGAATACAAAACTAAGTAATAAGGTAAGTAATTTGGACAGGTTACAGAAGTTACCTTTTTAGTCATTACATTCATAAATTCATCCACACTATAATACATTTTACTTATTAAATGATTAAGTAGTGTTTTCTTAAACTTAATGGGAGAAAAAATAGATTAAACACACTTACGCAGTTTATTATATATAATGGAAGCGGAATAATGTGGGCCCCGCTTAGCGTAGGTTAAGGTTTGACCCTCTAGGTGGATATTTTCATTTCCACGGGTCATGTAACTATGTAAGGTGGTGTTCACAAGGAACAAAGGATTATTTTTTACAAAAACAGCACATTGCAAAATATAGATGCAAGGCAGAGGGAGGATTTTAAGCTGTTCAAATATTGGCCTACCAGGAGACCTAATAGATACCCCAACAATGGCTTTTACTGCCCTTTTTTGATAAGAGAAAGCTTTGGTGGCAGCCGTACAGTTGCCCCAAAAGACGATACCATACTGAAGATGGGACTGAATATTGGCATAATAGATCATTTTTAATGTATTAGTAGAGGTAATTTTAGATAATTTTCTTATCATATAGATGCCAGTAGCAAGTTTTTTATTTAAATGATTGATATGAGTGGTCCAGTCAAGGTCCTCACTTAGGTGAAGACCCAAGAATTTGACAATTGAGGCTCGTTGGATTGTATGGCTATTGATTTTTAACAAAGGGCTGCAGGAGGGGGGAGATGTTTTGCAGTGAAATTGCATAAAACATGTTTTATTATTATTTAAGGAGAGATTATTTACTTGGCACCATAGGGACATGTTACAAATGGTTGTTTTGGTGTTTTCCAGCAGAGCAGGTAGAGTGACTTCAGTACTCAGGGATGAAGTATCATCAGCATACAATACTACATTGCTGTTAGGCAAAGAAGGCAGCAGGTCATTAACAAATATAATAAATAAAAGGGGCCCAAGGATTGAACCTTGAGGGACCCCGCAACTGACTACAATTAAGTGGCCTTGATGTATAGGATTTCATCCCTGACTGCGACTTGCATCTAATTTGGACAATTTGTTGTCGATTTGATAGGTATGACATTATCCATGAATGGGCTACACCAGATATTCCCAAACTCATCAGTTTCTTGGTTAAGACTGAATGGTCAATTCTGTCAAAGGCCTTGCTAAGGTCATAAAATGAACCAATGGTCAGGCGATGATTGTTAAGTGATTGGCATATGCAATTTATTAGATGAAAAGCAGCTGTCGTTGTTGATCTACCTTCTCGAAAACCATGTTGTGAAGAGTGTAGCAGATCGAAGCTTTGTAAGTAGTTTACTATGTATACGGTTGAACATTAGTTTTTCAAAAATTTTGGAAAAAGCAGATAGGATAGCAATGGGTCTATAATTTTCTGACTCTTGAGTAGGACCTTTTTTGTGAATTGGGGAGACAACAGCAATTTTTAAATTGGAGAGGAAGTGGCCTTCTTTTAGTGATTCGTTGAAAATATCTGAAAGGGGATTAGCTATCCATTTTGCAACCCTTTTTACAATGGGCATGGGAATTCCGTCATAACCAACAGACCACTTATTAGCAAAGGAGTTGATAACTTTTTGGATTTCTGCAGGACCAGAGGGGAAAAGAAAAATTGAGTGTGTGGTATGTGTTAGATTAAGATTAGGAATATTGCTGTTAGAGGTAGTAAAGCAGAATTTTTCATTGAAAAAATTAGCAATATCTGATGGATTATAATATCTATAGAGATGGCTACGTCATTGAAATTGATCATGGGGGGACTTACAGGTTCACAATTTGCATTCGTATGCTGTTTGATTACCTCCCATGCAGTTTTCACCTGGTTCTTGGATGAGGAAATATAAGTATCATTTTTGGCTCTTACAAAGTCCTGAATGCAATGTTTGTAATTATCTACTGTAGCTAGAGATGGGTCACTTTGAAAATTACCACGGTAATTTTCGTAAATTACCATGGTATTTTTCGTAATTTACCGCACCCCTTGAAAATTACCGTAATTTTCGGTAATTTTCTAGATAATTCACCCATGTTTGAGATAATTTTTCATACAGATAAATTCCCAACATGATCTTTTAAGCCAATTCCACATTTCTGACGTGTTTAATTATAAATTGAGGAATGTTCAACTCATTTTGGCATATTTTACTTAAATTATAACATTATTGAGTAATTATTAGTAGAATATTCTTCTTTAAAATTTCTCATACTTTGACAAAAGAAAGTCACATTGCGTGTTGCTGCCGTATTTCTTTTTACAATTTTGAGAATTTCTAATAAGTTAATGCTGCATTAGGTATGTTTTAAACATCGTATCCACTCCCTTTCGCTATTGGCATTCTTATTTAACCATACATTTTCTGTTTAGTGCTTAAAACTGAAAATTACTGGAAAATTACGGTAATTTTCAAAAATTACCGTAATTTACCGTGGTAATTTACCTCTGATGAAAATTACGGTAATTTACCCATCTCTAACTGTAGCACGATAGACCACATGGAGGGAATGATCAACAAATTTGCTCTGATAGTGCAAGTTGCGCACATAGTTACCCATGTCTATTAGCTCTTTGGGAAATTTTATTTTTTTATTCCTGACTTTAGATGTAGTTGTCTTTAGTGGAAAAGCATGATCATGGAGCATTTCAAAAGTTTTGAAGAAACGTTCAAATTTTATATCGACATCTCTAGCAGAGTAAACATCCTCCCATGTTTCATAGGAGAGACAGGACATGAAGTTCAGAATAGCCTCATCATTATAAAATCGTTTTTGAGTGAGTGTTTTGCACTCGGGAATCTTGTCTGAGAGATGTAGCTTAACTTCTAGAGCATGGTGGTCAGACATCTCATTAGGTAGTAATGAACAGGACAGCCAGTTGGATGGAAAGTCAGTTATCACTAAGTCAATTAAAGTAGCTGATAGTGAACATACCCGAGTAGGCTGATCATTTACCAAGTTTAGACCAAAACTATCAAGTACAATTTTCAGGTCATTAGAAGGTGCATTATTTGCCATCATGTTTATGTTAAAATCTCCAAGAACAAGGACATAGTCGCTTTCGAGGAGTATATAGACTCAATAACTTCACTGAATTCCTCAAGAAAAGTGGTGAGACAAGCAGATGGAGATCTATATACTACAAGAATGGCATCACACTTCTTGGTTTCACTAATGGCACTGGCAATATTTACACTTTCACCCATCTTTCCAGATGTAGTAAGATTATTTACAGCATTATTGACCACTGAATCATCATTATCAAATGTTGACTTTTTCGGTGGGTACAATTTCCCAATGCACACGTCATCAGGCCAGATCTTGCCGTCCAAAAGTTTGTCACGCAAGTTAAAGGGAGAATCTACTTTGAAGGAAACATATTTTTCACTCGATCTTAAGATTTCACAGGAAAAGACTTCTCCTGGAAAAATCTCGGACAAGTATTCAACTATGTTTTCACACGTTGCTCCACCACGTACACGACCCACGTACAGAGATGCCCGACGAAGTATACCTAAAAATTTACAGGAGTTGCCTAACTGCGAGTTGCTGCCGAATACCACATTTCGCTTACGCTTATTTTTCTTCGGAAGAACTTTCAGAAAGCCTTCGTCATCAGTTGTAATGCAGTCCGAAGTTATAGTTTCTGCGGTTGTTAAGTCTGCAGGCACTTTATTTGATGGGACTATAGACTTAAGAAGTCGCCATCTCTTTCTTTGTGAGCATTGACGATTTCAATACGGAACCATTTGAGAGTGTATTGTTGCTTTCAGAAGATGTTTTGTCACCAGAATTCACAGTATCTACGTAAGATACAGTCTTTTTAGGTAGAGATGGCAGACAAGGATCGTTTTTTGCTTTAAGAGCACTTCATTCAGTTTTCATCAACTGAACATCAGCCGCCATGTTGGCGATGCAAAACTTATTAGCACGACAGGAAAAACACTTCCAGAAAATGTCTCTGCTATCTCCGAGTGCTTTTAATGATAAATCACCTAGGCCCGTACATTTATTGTGATAAACACAGATACAAATATTGCAAATGATTACTTTATCATGTGGTTTAAGCGGTAAATTGCAGGAGCAACAACACGGAATGGTTAACACATCCGCCATCTTTAGTCAGTCCGTAGTAGTAGTTTAGTCAGTCAGTCAGTAGTATTTTTAAGGTTATGTGACAGTTTGATATCATGTAGTTCAGCTGGAGTAAACTTTTCATTAATGGATGTTATATATGAGACCACTTTTAGTTGTATGAAATTATAGTCCTCTGTGTGCCTTTCATCTATGTTTGTGTCATTAGCAAGTTGAAGAAATGTTATCTCTGCTGAAATGGCACTGTAGTGGGCAGGGTTTCAAGTCCAGGGCAACCATTCAGGGTGCCATATTGGAGGTGGGGGGTGAACATATTTTGAGCCACCCCTAGTTGTGTCAGCAGGATATTCCTTATATTAAAGCACTGAAATAAAAATTGTTGTCTCCCTTAAATTTTAAATCTTTGTTCAATAATCATATGAGTCAACATATGATTGCCACAAATCAAGCTATGTATCTATTTAACCTGACAAGGCCGCTTGACTTGACATTAAAATATGCATTTTGCTATACATGCAAAATTAGAGATGGTTCAAGTTAATGTTGGGAGTGGGATATTTTCTTTTATTCTATTAATCTGTGGCAGTAAAAATGCTTCTGCTACCCATGAGTAATGAAGTACTCACCCCTTATGTATTCAAAGATTATGATTATGGACTTTTCCAAGCATCTCTGTCTTTCTGTGCTTTAATATAACCAATAAAATTCCCCTTTTTTATTCTCTCGTGCATATATAAGTCAATTGTACAGGTTCTAATCGACTTTTCTATTGCAGGGTTGGTGTTGAGTGATTTGATAGAGAAGTATTTTGTATCTCCAACACTGCTCCTAATGTTGAGGGTAGCAAAAGTGGGACGAGTTCTACGATTCGTGAAGGGAGCTAAGGGCATAAGAACTCTTCTCTTAGCACTTTCCATGTCCTTGCCAGCTCTCTTCAACATCTGCTTGCTGCTTTTCCTGGTCATGTTCATCTATGCCATCTTTGGAATGTCATTTTTCATGCATGTAAAAGACAAAAGTGGGCTGGACGATGTGTATAACTTCAAGACTTTTGGCCAGTCCATGATCCTGCTATTTCAGATATCCACCTTAGCTGGCTGGGATGGAGTTCTTGATGGTGTAATTAATGAAGAAGATTGTGATGAGCCAAACGTTGAGACGGGTTTCCCAGGGAATTGTGGTTCAAGTATAATAGGCATCACCTTTCTATTATCTTACTTGGTTATTAGCTTCTTTATTGTCAGAAGCATGTTCATTGCTGTAATTTTGGTGAACTATTCTCAGGCGATTAAGGATTATCAGGAAGGCCTCACTGATGACGACTATGACATGTTCTATGAAATCTGGCAGCAGTTTGATCCAGATGCTACACAATACATTCGTTACGATCAGTTGTCTGACTTTTTGGATGTCCTCGAAACGCCACTGCAGATACGCAAGCCCAACGAGTGCAAGATTGTGTCAATGGACATTCCCATATGCAAGGGAGACCTTATGTTCTGTGTGGACATTTTGGATGCCCTCACAAAAGACTTCTTTGCCCGAAAGGGTAATCCCATTGAAGAATCTGCAGAGTTAGGTGAGGTTCAGGCCCGTCCGGATGGAGTGGGCTACGAGCCCATTTCATCTACCCTCCACCGTCCACCTCATCCAGAGAGCGTGGCGTAAGTACAAGAGTCTTCAGGAGCATTGCATTCAGCCGAGTGATTGGGGGAGTGGTGGGGGTGGGAGCGTAAGGAGAGGGGCCTTTGTCATCAAGAGCAGCATCTGGGGACATCTAGGAGGAGGATTCCGAGGAGTAAGATGGTATACGGGGCAGTAGTAGTAGTGGTGGGGGTGCTGTCAATGGCAAGAATGGACAGCTGCCA
Source organism: Pyrrhosoma nymphula (assembly GCA_963573305.1). Taxonomy (NCBI): domain Eukaryota; kingdom Metazoa; phylum Arthropoda; class Insecta; order Odonata; family Coenagrionidae; genus Pyrrhosoma; species Pyrrhosoma nymphula. The sequence continues at coordinate 77,884,587 of OY754337.1, forward strand.
CAGATGGCTGTCCTCATCGAGACCAATGGCTTTGTCACCAAAAACAGCCGCTGCGTGGTCATTCACTCCCACTCGCCCAGCCTGACATTGTGTTTGGCCGATGTCTGATGTGCGGGGAGCACCACCCCTCCTCCTGCCTGCCTCTTTCATTGTCGACAGTGTCCGCCACTGTCACCACGGCTCACGTACAGCAGCACCAGCCGAAGCAGCAGTCCCTGATTCCTCCACCCCTTGTGCCCCTGAGCGAGCTCTCATGACCGACGAACCCCCCCCTAATGTGTCCACTACACGCAATGTGGGCACATCGACAGTGAGAGAAAGAGTAAGAGAGAGAAAGACCACACTAAATGATTGTTATAACACATCCCCACTGCCACCTCTTATTTTTTTTTCGTCCACTCCCAAAAGAGCAACAATTCCCTTCCCTTTCTGAATTGGGGAGTGGGTGTCACGCTCTCCATTAGCGTTGGAGCAATTGGTGACGGTCCATTGCAGCCCAGAGGTTGTTGGGGATTTGACCCAAAGTGGTTGGTGGGGATTTATAAGTGTGAGCAGCTGGCTGGTTTTTCAATTTGGCTCTCAGGGGTGCTACTGCCATTTATGACATGCATGGCTTCGTGCGGAGAGGCTGCATTTTAGTTGTACACAGTTTCCTCCTCACAATATGTGTGGATGGTGCTCTAAAAATGCTTGAATAGGGACTGCTGTTCATGTTACAAGCTGTTTGGTGCATAAAACAAAAGGTGGGTGAGGAGGGGAGTGGTGTTCCCAAAAACCAGGTAGGGCAGTGAGAGATAGGAGAGTGTTTTGCAGCTCTGTTTTCGGTCCATTCCGAAAATAATAAAGGAGTTTTGTTGGGTGATGAAGTTTAGGGAGGGTAGGTAACCACTGATCATTATGCCAAAAATGTGTTTGATTGGGGAAAGTTTTGTGCTTTTCAAGGGATCATTCATCCTATCCTCTCCCATTATCACAAATTCTCTGTTAATGTGAAACGGGATGAATTCGCCACATTAGTTATTTTTTTATATTAATTTTTTTGATATCGTTGGGCCACTCACTTTGACGAAATGACTATTAAACTTGGCTCAAAGAGGCATCTGAAGTAACAAATTCATGTTACTAGTTTTTTTTGAAAGTGACAAAATAATGTAACATACATCTGTTGTTCTGTTCATGCTCTTGTGATGTTTTTTACATTTTTATTTTTCTACACCATTTCTTTAATAAGAAATGTCTTTGTATCCTGTACATATGCAAACCATGTGGAAGAATGCAATGATTAAGTTGGCTATATCCTAATTATTCACTGCTTGTCTGGGGAAAGCTGAAATATAGAGTTCTAAGATATAATTAATTGTTTCCCTTTAATCATGATTTTTTGATTTTCATCTTACTGCCAAGAAAACATATTGTTCTGCTTCCACTTTGTCAATGAACACAACTATATTGAGTGCAATAAATTCATTGAAGCTTTTATTTAGGGATATGTTAATGCATTTTTTTAGAAATGTGCAAATATGAAGATCAGAGATATATTTTGAAGTTTTTAAACTTATTGTCAACAATCTAATGAACTTGTTGAAACGAATCTCAGTCCACCTAGAACTCCTATCTTGACTATCCTCAGCATATGAATCACCCTTCAGTTTGGAATATTCAACTAAGGCACATCAAATCAAGATTGATACATTTAGTGTAATTTGCTTTAATATTCATCAACTGAGTCTATCTTGTTTTTAATTATTGGCCTTGAGGGAGTATATGATTTTTACAACTTGACAAGCATACATTAGCTTCGAAGTTATAATGAGTGTTCTAATAATGTTCTACATATACTTGCTTGAGACATTTATTTAAGAGCACATTGCATAGGATATTTAGGCATGCGCCATCTTGTATATCAGTGGCAGTCCGCCCAACTTATGAACATGAATCATACAAACATGGATACCAACATGTGAAATACAACACCTCCCCCTCAGAGGTCAAGCCTTAATGGGGGCTTAGAAACTCGTCCAGCTCTGGTAACATTTTTAACAACCAATGGATTATTAGCAGCTTGTCCAACCTGGGAAACTTCATTCAAGTGAACATTTTCTTTGACATGGGTATCATTCTCATCACTACAATAAAACAGATCAGGATGTATGCTCAGGTCACTTTGCTGGGACCTTGACAATGACTTACGTATGTGTGTGGTGTTACATCGTACAGGATTTTTATTACCATCCTTAAACAACCAATAAGATCTGGGCTCCCCAGCCTTACTCTTAACAGTAGCCTTTTGCCAATATTTGTCGCGAGATGTTCTGGTGACAACTGATTCACCTGCCTTATAAATAGCATCTTTACCTCTGGCATGTTTATCATATCTAGACTTGCTAATTTCTTGCCTAAGAAGTAGTAATTTCCTCACATTTTTCTCAATCTTGGGTTGCAATAATTCGCAAGTGACTGGAAGGACTGTCCTTAGCCTCCTACTATTCAGAATTTGGCTAGGAGATATACTTAATCCTGTTAGAGGGCTATTATTGTACTCCAGCAGAAATTCCCTGTAGTCTTTTCCCTCCTCTAAACTCTTACGAAGAATTTGTTTACTTATATCTACAGCCTTTTCAGCCATTCCGTTGCTACGATGATATTCAGGGCTACAAGTAGTCAAAGTAATATCATGGCTTTTGAAATATTGAACACATTCAAAAGATGGAAAAGGGTTATTGTCTGCTAAAATTTTTGAAGAGTAACCAAATCTAGTAAACACTTCCTGCATAGCATTTATGACAGCAGCAGCGGTTTTCCTAGGTATTGGTATGATTTCTAACCAGTGAGACAGACAATCAACAAGTACCAAATAATTTCTTCCCCCAAATTCAAGAATGTCAGTAGCCACTTTTTCATATCTAAGGTGCGGGACTACATGGGGCATTAGGGGTTGCTTCTGACTTAAAGGTCTATACTTCTCGCATACTCTACACTTAGCAACCATCTCTGATATCTCGGTATAAAGCTGTGGCCAATAAAACTATTGTTTAGCCTTATTTACACATTTGTTTACTCCAAAATGACCCTTGTGGACTAGATCCAAAACATAAGATCTAAGAGTTAAAGGTACCACAATTCTAGGACCTAAATACAACAACCCTGACTGGACATACAGATCACTCTTTAGGTTGTAATAGGGTTTACAGGATTGGGGAATATTGGATTCCTTTTCCGGCCAACCTTTAAAATAATAGTCCGTTATTTTACTAAGGACTGCATCTTTGGCAGTTTCTCTACGAAAGATACCCTGCCTTTCTACACTCATGGGAAGATGTTTGGTAATAGAGTGAACCATTTCCAGCATTTCCACATCAACACTAGTTTCCTTTAAACTGCTTCGGGATAACATGTCAGCAAAATGAAGATATTTACCAGGAACATAATAAATATTCAGGTCATAATTGAGTAATTTTAGCCTTAACCTTTGAAGTCTAACAGAGCCAATCTTAGCTATAGGTTTTGACATAATAGATACAATGGGTTTGTGGTCAGATTGTACATCTACCCTCTTACCGTATATATATTTATGATATTTTTGTGTGGCAAAATACACAGACAACATTTCTTTCTCAGTCTGACTGTAATTTAATTCACTATCATTCATGGTTCGAGAGGAACAAGCAACAAGCTTCAGTTTATTATCATCATCCATCTGAAATAAACAACAGCCAATTCCCCCTTTTGAAGCATCACATTGCAAAACTATATTTTTCTGGGGGTCAAAGGGTGTCAGGGCAGGAGCCTTACCTATCCTATCCTTCATAAGCTTAAAGGTTTTATCATGTATAGGTAGCCACTGATACTCAATATTTTTCCTAAGTAACTCACACAATGGTTTCATTAGGTCTGCTATGTCTGGAACATAACGCCTGACATAATTGAAAGAGCCTATTATTCTTTGAAGTTCCTCTCTAGACTTTGGAGGCTCCAGTGACTGCAGAGCTCTAACCCTTTCAAGATCAAGTGACATTCCCTTGAAACTAAATACCTGACCAACATACTTTACCTCTTGTGCCTTGTATTGCAGTTTCTCTTTGTTAAATTTTGCCCCAAATTCTCTAGCCCTTGCTAAAAACACAGAGACTGCATTATCATGTATCTGTTCAGTCTCACCTGTGATCAAAATATCATCAAAAAAAATTGTCACATTTTGAAGATCTCCAAAATACTTCTCAACTTCATCTTGGAACAATCCAGGGGCATTAGATAAACCATATGGCAACACCAAATATCTAAACACTCCAAATGGCGTAGCAAAACAACATTTCCAAGTAGACTGTTCATCCAATTTTACATGATGAAAACCCTCGGATAAGTCAAAAACAGAATAAAATTTCTTTCCCTTTAGTTTAGCTGCAATCTCTTCAACAGTGGGGATTAATTTAGGCTTCCTCACAATATACTTGTTGAGATCAGTTGGATCTAAACATAGCCTAACCTTACCATTAGATTTTTCAACCAACACAATTCTGTTAACACAAGCATTTTCTTTTAATTGGCCTACCTTGGCAATAGCTTTTCTGGAGATTAATCTCTCTAGCTCAAGTTTTAGTGTGGGAAGAAGACTGTGTGCTACCTTGGTTGGTGGGTGACAAATAGGTTCATTAATCTGTACAGTAGGAATTGCACACTTATCTGGAAACCTACCATATCCTATAAACACATCAACATTGTCACTTACAAATACACAAGCAGTATTCCTTTCAGCGCTTATTGTGTGAACTCGCTTCACCAAATTTAAATTCAAACAACCTGGCAGTCCCAACAAACACATCTTAAGTTTTACACAGTCAATTACCATAGTGTCTTCCATAATTACATTACCTTTGTATGCACACCTTAAGCTTGTAAGACCAACAGGAGTAACAACGGTACCCTCAAACCCTTCTAGTTTCACACCTTTAGGAACTGGTCTAAATTTACCTCGAAGGTTTAGTATATTATAAATATGGAGGGGCATCACTGTTATGTCACTACCTGGATCCAATTTACAGTTTAGTGTTTGTCCTTCAAATTCAATATCTTCAAACCACTCATCTTTCTGTTCCTTACTTAAGCCTATTCTAAGCACACTTGAGTTACGTTCAAATACAAGATTTGCCTTCGAGTCACGGACTACGACACTGTGAGCAAATAGAGATCCTTCATCTGAGTCAGTTTCTTGGTTTTTGTTTTCCGGTTTCGTTTGGACAAGGTGCTCATTTTTAACACGACAAGAGACCGCAAAGTGATTTTTTAGACCACATTTTGAACATAATTTGCCAAATGCTGGGCATTGGCGAGGACCATGCTCGGTTTGACAACGTCTACACTTGAAAACTTCTGGCTTCGCCAACTCATTTTTCTTCGCTCTCACTTTGTCCTTACTATTACTAAACCTTTTTTTAATTACATAATCAACACTTAATGACGACTGAGAGATCACAGTAGGATTTACCTTGGACACTTGATTTGCATGTTCCCTACTCTGCTCTGCGGAGCGACAATAATGAATAGTTTTGTCCAGAGTCAAATTTGAATGGTCAATTCTTAGTAGACCTTCTCTGACGTTATTGTCATACACTCCGGTCACAATTCGATCTCTTAGCATCTGATCTTCGAATGGAATTTTGACATCATTATGTTCAACTACATATGCACACGCTTTAAGCATTTCACGTAAATCACTTAAATAATGCTCAAAAGTCTCACCTTCCTTTTGGAGACGCATGTTGAACTTATGCCGATCTAGAACGACTGTGTCCCTGGGTGACACATACTTTTCAATCACCTTCACCGTCTCGCTGTATGATGTCCTTTCAGCTTCGGTCATCGGCAAGGTGGAGACAATTCGCGATGTCTCATGTCCCACCATGTTCCTCAAAAGAGCAAGCTTTACCCTATCCGGGGATGTATCTTGTCCCGTGGAAATGATATAGTCCTCAAATTCCATTTTCCAATGTTTCCACTCAGTCGAAGCATTCTTGGCCTGGATGTCGAAATTCGGCGGCAACTTTACTAAACCCGACGCGATGGACATACTTACAGTGTTGTTGCTATACACTTAAACAACTTCACAAAATTTGTACGTACTTGGGTGCGTGATACTTTTACGACTGCGCCATGTTCTAATAATGTTCTACATATACTTGCTTGAGACATTTATTTAAGAGCACATTGCATAGGATATTTAGGCATGCGCCATCTTGTATATCAGTGGCAGTCCGCCCAACTTATGAACATGAATCATACAAACATGGATACCAACATGTGAAATACAACAATGAGAAACATTACCTCATATGGATTAGGTGTGACTTAGTTAGGGGAGTAATTTCTGTAAATATTGGGTATATAACTCACAACATTATACCTAGTAGTAAACAATGTAAGCATTTTATCTTTCATCAAGATTACTTGCTTAAATATGAAAACAAAAATAATGAAATTTTCTACCAAATTATTTTCATGCTGTTGTATAGATATTAACATTAACAAAATTTAATTCGCACTGTAGGCAGAAGATTTTCATGTTAATTTCCATATCCTGCATGATTATTATCCCACATAGCAAGGCAAGCTGGATTCTGGCTGGAATCCACCTTGCAAAATCCAGTGTGCAAGCCAAAATCCAGAAAAAATCCAACTGGACTCTTTACACGATTGCAACTGGATTCCAGCTGTTTGAAAGGCTGGATTATATGCTGGATTCCACCAAAATACTGTAAATTTTGCTAGAAAAATGTAAAAGTTTGAAGTAGGAACTTTTAAGCAAAATATGTACAACGTGAACAATGAACTAATAAACCTAAACATTTAGAAAATAGATACGGCAAGAGTGGGATTTGAACCTGTATCAGAAGACCATTTCAGTCTGGCAGCCCAACACTTTTCCCCACCCTTATGGAAATTTCTGATCTTAACCTGATCAGGTCTGATATGAGGTTCAATCCGGTCTATCCCTTGCAGAAATTTCGGATCCATCTTGATCAGAATCCAATTGAGTCTGATATGAGGAGATCAGGTCTGATCTAAACTAGTTCTGGTGTGAACCAGATCAGGAGAGATATGTAAGGAGATCAGGTCTGAACTGAACCAGATCAAGTCTGAGATGCTGCTGCGTATATCAGATCTGATTTGAATCTCAATGTTTGATACATCTCTCAAATCAAGTTTGATCAAAATCACCAAATCAATAAAGGAAATGAGGTCTGATCTAATCCAATGACATGTGATCCAATAAGAATGTAAATCTGGTCAAGAGATGGCGCTGACCACCATGGTTGTTACTGATGGGCTTTTGAGTGTAGCCGTGACAACTGCAGACACAAGTGGATATGGTTTTACCCAGCTTAGTTGATTGCAGTATGCAATATTATCATGAGGTGTTATTCCGTTTACATAATATTTCTGATGACCGACTGTCGAGCATGTTTCAATTGCTCTCACAATGATATCACCTTGTAAAACAAACAACACTTGACATAGGACCCACTCCATACCCCCAGCCCATTCCGGAAGAAAAAAAAACTTTAGTACATACCTGAGATCAACGTAGAACCATCAACTACACCATCATCCTCCACCCAGCTTACAGCTATAGTAACAGGAGCAATCCCAAAACAAACTCCCTGGACTACCGTTGTAACACAAAAAAACCAAATACTTACCCACAGAAAAATACACCCCATCTATTCCAAACAGTCATGACCCAACAATGCACCAACTCACCTTACAAAACTCAAAAACCTCAGGAATACCAGTCATAAAGATGTATGATTTCAAACTATATGCAAAATTTTTCGACGACATCAAAAAAGACCTAAAATTCCCCTCAAAAATTCAGTTATCAATAAATGTATCCAAATTAAAGCTTCCTGCATCTCCCATTATTCTAAAATATTAAATAAACTCATCTCAAGAAAATCCCCCCATTCAACTAATGTAATTCCCTCCGAAAATAGACCAATATATGTAATAAAAGGACTCCATAATCTAATTCCCTCAGAATTGATAATAAACGAAATAAAATCACACAATATTGAAATTCAAATGTTCGAAACCATCAACACGACACACACCTTACCATTCGAAAACCTAGTCCCTAACCAAATAGCAGCACCCAGACCCACAAATTTCTTCAAAATTCTATTAAAGAAAAAACTATACAGAAAAACCACAAAAAAATAGATTCCCTCCACTGTCTTCCTGTCACGATCGAACAGCATCACCGATCCGGCGCAATGCCTCAGGTGTGGGCAATATGACCACACCAAAAATTACTGCCAGCTGGACCCAGTGTGCCTCAGATGTGCGGGTCCCCATCTTGCCACTTGCTGCACCCACCCAGTTGGAGTGAACCTGAAATGTATCAACTGCTGCAGCCCACATGCAGCCACAGATAAAACCTGCCTCATCTACGTCAAACTGTCAATTCCTTAAAATCCAAATCTGAAACAGCTCAACCCTCTGAACCCCAAAAAAATCATTTGTCCAAGCTCTGCCTCCTACCAATAGCCCCTGGTCCACCTCAAACAAACCAATTTTCTCCTGTAACCTCTTTCCCACAACCAAGAATCTTTGCAACCTCCTTCCCAACGATGCAGACGATGAAAACTCCTCTACCCAAAGTCCTCCACCTAAAACCGACCTCAACTATCCCCCACCAAGTGCCTCAAGATTCATAATAAGAAGCCATGCTAAACCTCAAATCCAGGATTCCAACACTGATTCCACACCACCAATGCCGAATGGGAGACCAAAGAAAAAATCCCATAATAGTAGTTCAGGAACAACCCATAAATAATATAACCTCTAAAACTCCAACTCAAATATATTTAAATACTGGTTCTCCCCCTCCTGCAAACCACATCCCTTCCTCCCACTCAACACTTCCCGCGTCTCAAATCCTTCACCCCACACCCTCTTCAATCCCTGAAACCTTGCCACTTTGCTCAAATCCACATCCCAAGTCCTATTAACTTATCCTTCAGAAAAACAAATAATTCATTAGACTGGTGGGCGAATGCCTAATGGTTCCTTTCCAAACTTCCCTCCTTCTTTGCCATAAACCAACTGTCAGGAATCTTCCCTCTCCTTATCCAATACTCCACCGAATTCTTCCAGCTCTACAATGTATCCAAGTAATAACACATATGTATACTAAAATAATCAATCTCACTGTTTTACAATGGAACTGCAACCATCTGGTTCCCCGAATTACTGAACTCCATTCCCTTATACAAGACCACTCCCCCGAAGTTATCGCCCTCAGCAAAATCCAGAGAAATCAATATTCTACCCAGGTTACAAAATTTATAGACCCGATCGTCCATCATCACCACATCCAGGTGGAGGAGTGGCATTGTGCATAAAAGGATCCATTACACACAAACAAATACACCTCCCAAACCTCACCCATCTAGAAGCCACAGCCATAAAACTGTACACCAGAACATATACACTTCACATTCTACCTTGTTACATTTCACCAAAAAAGAAATTCTCTGACACTGACCTAGACATTATTCTGCCCCCTAACACATTAACACTTGTCTTTGGAGACTTAAACAGCAAACACAAAAATTGGGGATGCAGAATCACAAACCTGAATGGCCACACACTACACAAATACATACTCAAACACAATATCACAGTTAACTCCCCAACTGAACCTACTCACATACACACTGACAGATCCAGTGACATTCTAGACGTCGCCCCAAGCCAAAATGCACCCACCAGCTCCTCCAGTGAGGTTCTATATTCAGGCTCCTCCGACCACTTCCCAGTGTTTACCTATTTCAACCTTGAACCTACTCCCTCTCCCCAAATTACAATAGAAACGCCTCTTTATCAAAAAATAGTATACAACAACCTCAATTTTCAACTTCCCAACATAAACTTAGAACCAAACCCGGATTCCATAGAACAAGGCATCAGCACCATCAACCTCTGTATTACCAATGCCCTATGCCATTCCTCCCACTCCGTAAACAAACCCCCAGAACTTCTCACCTTCCGCATCACATTTGTAATTTAACGACTGCAAGAAACAGAACCCGCCGCGAATTTTCCCGAACCCATAACCCTCACTTAAATTCTATCATAAACACCATAAACCACGAAATTAAAATACTACTGCAAAACCATCAAAACTCCGTGGGAATGCAAAATTCAGAACTTAAAAACCCAAGACCACTCACTCTGGAAATTAGCCTGCCAACTCCGTAATAAGAGTAGTCACTCTCCTCTCCACCACAACAACCACATCTACACCTCCCCCTCTGATAAAGCCAATCTCTTTGCTAAGTATTGGGTGAAAGATTTCAATTAAAAAACAGTAACTTAAACTCGGCCTTTGATAAGGAAGTCACTGATACCGTCACTTCCTTCATCAACTCACCATCCTCTCCACCAAATCTATGCACTTTAAAAGTATTAAAATCAATAATAAATATCCTTCCGACTAACAAAGCTCCAGGCCCCGATGAAATTCCTTTGAAAGCCATTTAACTTCTCCCCTCCTTCCTGCATCTTCTAAGCACTTGTATATACCTGAATTACTTCCCCTCAATTTGGAAAAGCAGCAAAATCATTGTGCTCCCAAAACCAAATAAAAACTTAACAACCCTAACAATCACCGTCCCATTTCTTTAACGTGCTGCTTCTCAAAAATTTTTGAAAATCTCCTCCATATTAAATTTAAAAAATTTTTCCATCCTCTTCAGATCCCCAAGCTTCACTCCCACAATCCACCAAATTGCCCGACTCACCGATAATGTCTTAAAAGATCAACACTCTGGAAGACCACTGCAGCCTTTTTTGACGTCGATAAAGCATTCGACAAATTCTGGCATCAAGGCCTAATATTCAAACTTTTAACCCTCAATTGTCCATCCTACCTCATTCAGTGGAGGATACATATGGGGGCACGCCCCCTCTTGTGGGGCCACCCATGCACTATTCGTTCATGTCTTTCGTCAGTCGACCCTGAGTCGAGTTATTGAGTAGTTGTACTTTCTTATGTAGCACGCGCGCGCATCCGCGTCATCGAATTTATACGCTTCTGTCTGGCACACAGATAGCTAACCTACGAGAAAAGTCACGGCCATTTTAGTGATCTCGATACGTTATTCTGCCTGGCATTTGTTCGAGAAAAGTCGCGAATATTCTGTTTGTATTTGTTCACACTCCTTAAAAGTTTGGAAGCGAACATTCTGGCACTGAATGTTCTCGAAACAACCGATCTACATGTATAAGGGAATCAGAGTCGCTGCCAGGCAGTCAGTTTGAAAGTTACAATCGTCGCGATAACTTGCGCCCCCCCCTTGAGTTTTTTCTGTATCCGCCACTGACTTCATTTAATTAATAAACTTGCAAAATCGTACCTTCTCAGTAACCCTAGAAAATAATCATTCCCCGTCATATCCTATCCTTGACGGAGTGCCACAAGGAGCTGTCCTGTCCCCCACCCCAAAAACATAACATCTACACCAATGACCTCCCTACCTCCCCCAACACTAACTTGTATCTCTTTGCCGATGCCACAACCATTACTTCTTCTCACAGATGGCTTGTCGCAGCCCGACAGAATGTACAACACCACCTAAATGATTATCACACCTGGGCAGATAAATGGAAAATCAGTCAATCCCACTAAATGTACTGAAGTCCCATTTTTGCACAACCTCAAAATAAAATCCATCAGACGCTCAGGCCCTCCTCAACAAAATCGCTATTCCCACAGTCAAGCAAACTAAAGTCCTGGGTTTAATTATTGATTCTTCCCTCCATTTTCATCCAAATTTCAAAAAAACCATCACCACATTTCACGCTGCGCATAGTTCACTGTACCCGTCGATAAATAGAAAAAGTAAAGTATCCCTAAATTTGAAAAAACTCATTTACACAGCAATAATCAGGCCAGCTACTACGTACGGCAACCAAATCTGAGCGGCTTCACTCTCCAGTTCCTAAATCAGCAAAATTCAAATTACTCAAAATAAAATAGTCTGCATGATCACCAACACCAAATGGTTTCACTCCAACTCCTGCTTTCATAATGAACTAGTGGTACAATACGTTACAGAGCACCTCATCCAAAACCTTTAAAGAATCCCTCAAAAAACACTCAAACCCATTATTTAACCAACTTTGGAACCTAAACATAGACACTCACCTCAACCCTCCCCAAAACATTCTCTCTTCCACAACCCATTTTCCCTCCAAGCGGAAAAAAGTGAAAATCCATCATTCAATAATTCACCTGGACCCACCCAACCTTTTGATCACCCCCGCCTATCTCCAACCAACCAACCCAAAGCCCATCAACCACCAAGATATCTCGAACCTCCCGTACCATATTAATAGTAAAGTAAATATAAATTTAAACCTCATAAACAATCACCACAACTTACCAATGTTTTGAGAAAAGATATTTAAAAAAATAAATAAATAATGGAATTCACATAGGTATATAAAATATATCACATATATAAAATAATAATAATATTAAAAAAACAAAGAAAAATATTAGGCCTACTATGAAGGATTTCCACGAAGTCACGCCCGCTACCATTACTTAAAAAATAAAAATATATCAATAATTATACCATCCCAAGTATATACATAAAAGTTAAATAAATCCATACCATGATGATAATAAAAGAAACCGAAACTCATAGACACAATTATACACATGCAACCTCCGCCCTTAAAAACTTTCCCAAGTCCAGGGAGAAAAAAGTTAAAAAGGGAGCATAAGGTCATCAAGAAAGAAGACTGTATAAACAAAGCGGAATGGGTGTAGGCTCACCGGTGCCAGAATGTATTTCAGCCCCCCCCCCCACTCATTCTGGTTTATCGCCATACAATAGGCTAATATTTGACACTGTTTACGTTATATATGCTATACTTACACAGATTGATTTAGCTCATTTGTTTATTTCCTCAAAAACCATAATAATTTTAATAATTATTCTAATGCTTCTGCCCATTTTGGTGCCCCCTTACCTCTGAGCCCACGGCAGCTTGCCGACCTAGATCCGTCATTGCATATGACTGTTAGTGCATAGAGTAATAATAAATAGGGAAAGAAATGTATGTAAGAGCAGCTATCTTTTCACTTTCGTATATCATTTTCACTTTCATTCATCATCGAAAAAAGCAGTTTTGAGACCAGGAGGAAATCATCTTTAGGTCTGAAAAAACTATAAATAAGAAAAATAATGTTTTAAAAACCAAGTGAAATATTTCTAGACCCATATAATTACGTTTTGTGACCAAATGAAATGTTTTTTTTGAAATGTTTTTTTATTTACTGTTCAGGTCTTTTTTTGAAACATCTTTAAAAAGCAGAATAAAATGTTGCGATATAATTTTTGTGCCGTTGGGGTTTTTCAGATCAGACCCGATCAGGATTACCAGTTCAGACCTGTTCATGTTTGCCAGATCAGAATTTAAATCAGCTCATTCATTTCCTGATCTGGAATTTTCAGATCAGACCTATGATCTGAAATTTCCATAAGGGATTGGTTTTGTTACGGGAACACTAACACTCTTACACGCTGAAGCATTTCCCCATTCTTACTGCCAGCGCAGCGCACACTGTCACACCAAGTATCACACACACATACTTATTCACACCAAGCATGCTGATTTTCAGCAAGGAGTCCTTTAAAATTATAAATAGGTGTGATTCTCTCATGAGTTGCGCCGTAAATGTAGACCACCACCATAATATCACACTACATTTAAATTCAGATCGCATTGAAAACCAGATTTACTTTTTACTGTGTTGGGAATACGTATCTCCCAACATTACCCTTGGAAAGTACCTACACATTTTACTACCCAGTCATTAAAAATAAAAATCATGTAGTCAATACCTTGCACAATATTCTAACAATAAATAAAACAATACAAACAGTAAGACAAACCAACTAAATGAATAAACTCAGGCCACAAGATTAATTTTATTATTTCATTACTAAATAAACACAACAGTTTTGCAAAATTCAGCAAGCCAGAAACAATGCAATCAATGATAAGATAATTCTAAAGATAAAACTTTTCTTTGTTCAATATAACTGGCTAAGTATTGACAGAAATACTTAAACAAATCCTAGGAAGAAAATATGACATACTTTTCTCTGTGCTCTCAAGGCACGAAACTGTCCCCCCAAGCAAGTACATATATTACTTCACATGTTTTTAATTACATTATATTAAATAAAAATAGAATGAAATTGAAACAAGAAACATAGGTGCATTAAAAATTTAATGGATCGTGTCTCTCTTAATGCATGCCTCCATCAAAACAAAGATATAACCCCCCATTTACAGTAGGTAAGTTTTAAACGTGAGTTGAATTACCATTAAGAGATGCCATGCATAAACACTTCTCTCAAATGAACAAAATGTGTAGTTCCACACTGAATATGTGCTTCTGAATTCCTCTGAGGAAGCAAAAGTAACAGGAAAAAATTTGCTCTTTCAGGCTCAAACTAACAATACCTAAGTGCTTAAACTGCTCAATGAAAACTACATAATGAACTCAAACATTTCTTTTAAAGCAAATATAATAAATGCATAAAATATCATTATTTCCATTCGGAAGAAGTCAATGATATCCTGGCATCACCATGGGATGTATCCAATCTTCAAGTAGTCAGCGCAGCCATCTTAGCCTGAAAATGTAGGAAGGAAACTTAAGTAATAGCAATCTGCAACAATAAAAGACATATTTTCTTTCAACGAAAATTTCTCTCTTCATGCTCATGAAATTGGATATTACTCTGGCCCAATACACTTACAGGGTGGAGGATGTGCTCCTTTTGACCTATAAGGTGTTCTTAATAGAAGTACATAATATCTGGCCGGAGGGAGTTTGTGTAGGGAAATTCTTCATTCCTAAATGCTATACTAATCATTCCCATTAGCATTAGGATGATAAGGAAAACAATCGTGATACCTCTGCAAGAAAGATGGTGACATCTGTAACATACCCTCAGTTAATCTAAGTGCCCAAGTTTAAGCCAAGAAGGGGAAACCACAGGTCAAATTTATATCCTCCCATCCATGCACACAAATCAATTCAGAGCATATCAGTGAAACAAGGCAGGCACTATTTCTACCCTTGGTGAATATTCAATCAAAAAATAGGACAACCAAGTCCCTTCATTGAGCAAAATGCACTAGGATATAACTCTTTCCCATGTCTGTATAAAACAAAAAAAAAACAGATTTCAGCGTAAATAACTTTGGAGAGTGGATTGTGACATATTTCTACAGGATCATAACTCAAAAAGGGAGGGGGGGTTCAACAGCCTGCCACGATAGAAACACTGGTTCTCGATCAGTCACCGAAGTTAAGTATCGTTGGGCTCGGCTCGAGTTTGGAGGGGTGATCCTCCGAATTGTCTGAGAGCCATTGTTCTGTTGTGGGAACAACGGCCCTTTTAAGGACCATCGTGACGTCGCTCCTAATCTCATCTGTGGTCTCTCCAGGCAGCTTTCGAATGGCTTGCTCTATCCCTCCGAACCCAAACCAAGTTTGTTCCCAAACAAAACCACCTGAAAGTTTGTTCTAAAACTAAACATCACCAGAGATGAACAGGAGGCTCTCCGCCACTTGAGGGATAACATGGCACATGCTATCCTTCCCACAGACAAAGGCAATACCACGGTGGTGGCATTGCCTTTGTTTGTGGTGTAATGCAAGGGAGGATTACGACTGCAAAATCCAGGATATCCTCCAAGACGAATCCTACCGGCCAATACCTAAGGACCTGACGGAAAGAAGAATCAGGAAGACAATTGCTCTGATAAAAAAATCGGGGCTGCCAGAAGAGGTGAGGAGGAACTTGGTACCACAGGCACCCGTCCCCCCGAGACTGTATGGGTTGCCTAAGGTACACAAGCCTGGAACACTCTGAGGCCCATTGTGAGTGCGGCGCTCCTACCTACCTCTTGGCGAGATACCTTACCAGCATCCTTTCGCCGCTGGTGGGAAGATGCGATCATCACATAAAAAACTCGGCGGAGTTCGTGAATATGCTGTGCAACATTCTTCTTAACCAAAGGGACATCATGGGGAGCTTTGACGTCGTGTCCCTCTTCACACGAGTTCCCCTCAAGGACACGCTTCAACTCCTGAGGACCTGCTTCGACCAGAATACAGTGGAACTATTTCATCATGTACTAACAACGACGTACTTCATGTACGATGGAAAATTCTTCGAACAGACGGAAGGTGTCCCTATGGAATCTCCCCTCTCTCCTGCCATAGCCAACTTTTTTATGGAGGATTTAGAGGAGAGGGCTCTATCCAGCGCCCCGCATAAGCCTAAATGCTTCCACCACTATGTAGATGACACATTCATCGTTTGGCCCCATGGGCAGGAGGCCCTCCAGGAATTCCTCCACCACATGAATGGCCAACGCCACAACATCAAGTTCACGATGGAGTAGGAGAAAAATGGATGTCTGCCGTTCCTTGACATCCTAATACATCTCTGGGTCAACGGGTGTAATGAAAGCCCACTCATACAGATCTCTATTTGAATGGGCAGAGTCACCATCATCCCGCTCAATGAAGAGGGGTTCTGACAACTTGAGTTCATCGCACCCGAACCATAGTCGATGAAGAAAGCCTACCCAGCGAACTGAAACACCTGCGGAAAACGTTCAGGCAGAATGGATACAGTGAGAAGGACATCCATTGCGCTCTTAAGAAACCCTCTGATGAAGACATGCTGGTCCTGAGAAGGACCGATGAGGAAAAAGAGAAACCGGTCGTGAGGGCTTGCCTCCCATTCATCTCCATCTATATCTGGGAGGATATCGAGAATTCTGGGAAAACATCAGATTGAGACAATCCATAAGCCACAGTGGAAACTGAAGGGTCAACTAACCAGAGTTAAGGACAATCTTGGACTGAAGACCCCAGGAGTATACCAAATCCATTTCCCGCGCAATCGACTTCGAGCATAAAAAGATATTTCCCCTCCATTCCCCTCACCTTCCCTTCCATCTCCCTGCCGTGATGTGGATGGCCTGTCGTTGTGGCGATGAGGACGATCGCCAGCGATTGAAGACATTTATCTTCGGAATCGTGGACATTATTTTTTAACACATTGGTTAATTTATGGAGGTTTGGACATGTCTTTTTTAAGAAACTCAACTTCCTTTTTCCGCCGACGTTTCACCTTTTTATTAAGGCGAGGTCTACATTGGAGACTGGTCTGGAGACTATCGAGACCCGGACTAAGGAGCACAAGACACGCATCAGACTGGCCCACTCCCAGAAGTCAGCCATTGCGGAACATAGTCTCAGCCGGGACAATCAAATCGTATTTGACGATGCAAAAAGGGGATACTGGGACCAGTTGACAAAAGAGGCTATTGAGATACGGTTGGCGGATAAAAACTTCAACAGCGATATGGGATACGCGATCAGCCGTGCATGGAAACCAGTTCTCAGAATGATGACGGCGTGAAAAAACAACCACAGGTTCGACGACGGCCAATCAGAAATGACCTGACGCACGGCCGGAAGATTTATAAACCCGGACAAATTTTGACTAGGCACTCAACCCCCTGAGGACGAAGACAGAGTTAGCCATTGAAACGTCAGCTCTAGCTTAACATCTCACCTGGTGGGAAACCCGTGAAGAATTCATTCACATCGTACGCCAGGAAAGCACCAAGTCTTACAAAAATACTACTACAGTAGAACCTCGGATAACGACCACAATCCGTTCCAGAAAGCTGGTCGTTATCCGAAATGTTCGCTATCCGAAACAATTTTCCCCATAAGAAATAAAGGAAATAGGAATAATTGGTTCCTAGCTCCTATTGACTCGCTATTATATGAAAGTTACAGGCTATATAGCTATGCTTTTATAAATGAGAATAGTTAAAATACAGTACAAATTGAGTTACATATAAATAAAAACATTAAAGAAAGCATTTAAACATAAGGAAAAATAGGAAAACTAACAGTATTTACTGCCATGTGATGGCATGAGTGGATGGAGGTGTGGGGTGGAAGGGGTGGAATTACTGCTTGGAGGGGGAATCCCCCTCTGTGAGAACTTCGGAGAAAGTCCTCTGTCGCTTTGAGGTTGAAGGAAAAAACTTATCCAGTGTCTGTTGCTTCTGCCTTTTTTGTAACACTTTTCGATAATACGACATCACATTGTCATTGAACATGTTTAGGCTCCTATTGCCTATCGCACTGTTTGGGAAAGAGTTTTCTATAAACAATTGCAATTCCCCCCACTTAGCACACATTTATTTAATCACCGAACTTGGGACTTCCTCTTTCCCTTCCCCCTCCCCATCCGAAGACCTATCCTCAGCCAAATTCTTTTCTTCCTCAGCCTGAAGGTACTGCAACTCTTCAGTAGTGAGTTCATTGCTGTGCTCCTCGACAAACTCTTCAACATCGTCATTATCCACCTCCAACCCCATGTTTTGGCTGAGGGAAACGATTTCATCAACAATTTCTGGTTCGATTCCTTCAAAATCTTGCTCTGGAACACAGTCTGGCCACAGTTTCCTCCATCCTGCATTCATAGTATGGTAGGTCACTTGGTTCCATGCATTATCTATAAGATGAACACAATTCAAAATGTTGAAGTGATTCTTCCAAAATTCCTTCAGAGTTAAGTTGGTATCATTGGTTATATCGAAACACTTTTTGAATAAGGCTTTCGTGTACAATTTCTTGAAGTTTGAAATGATCTGTTGATCCATGGGCTGCAGCAAGGGGGTTGTGTTCGTTGGCAGATAACAAACTTGAACTAAGTCGAACTCTTCTTCTAAGTATTCGCTGATGTTTGGAGGGTGTGCTGGAGCATTATCCAGCAGTAGAAGGCATTTGAGGGGAAGTTTGTTCTTCTGTAGATATTCTTTCATAGTCGGGGCAAACACTTCGGTCACCCACTCGACGAAAAATTGGCGGGTCACCCAAGCCTTAGAATTAGACCTCCACATAACAGGCAATTTCTGTTTTATTACATTGTGCTTCTTGAATACTCTTGGATTGTCCGAATGGTAGACTAACAGTGGCTTAAGCTTAAAATCCCCGCTGGCGTTACCGCACAATAGAAGAGTTAGCCTATCTTTCATAGGTTTGTGCCCTGGCAATGCTTTCTCTTCCTTCGTTATGTACGTTTTATTCGGCATCTTCTTCCAAAACAGTCCTGTTTCATTCGCATTTAATACCTGTTGCGGGACGTACTCTCCTTCTTCTATGATTTTTTTGAATTCTAGGAGGAACTTCTGTGCCCCTGCCTTGTCGGAACTAGCTGCTTCCCCATGCCTTATGACGCTGTGGATGCCTGTTCTGTGCTTAAAATTTTCAAATCAACCTCGACTGGCTTTGAAAACAAAATCACTCGAAGCACTTGTCCCTGGGGTTTTCTTCTTCAAATTTTCGTAGATTTGCAGCGCCTTCTCACCAATAAATGCCTCACTGATGCTAGCACCTTCTAACTGTTTTTCATTTATATACAAAAGCAACAACTTTTCTACTTCGTCTATTATTTTAGGCCTTTGCTTTGTTATAATACTTACTCCTTTTGACACATTAGCTTCTTCAAGCTGCGCTTTTTTCTTTAAAATCGTCGAGATTTTCAACTTTGACATGCCGTATTCTCTTGCGATATCCGATACACGCATGCCTCGTTTATACATGGCAATCATTTCCTTCTTCAATTCAATTGTTGGCCGCTGCCTTCTCACTGAACTGCTACCATCTCTCTTAAACTTCTTTGGTGCCATGATTGAAGGCTTGATGATTATTAAAATAAAGTAAAAAAATCACTAAAGAGGAAGGATGCACAACGATTAGGATAATGAACGTGTGTTCTTAACCGTGTCTCCAGCACAAAGATAGATGAGAAGTACTTGGCCGCACAGCACCGAACACAAACATGGCCGCTACACATCTGTTCGCTAACCAAAATTTTGTTCGCTATCCGAGGTAAATTTTTAGCAAAATTTTTGGTCGTTATCTTAATTGTTCGTTATCAGAGGTGTTCGCTAACCGAGGTTTCACTGTACTCAAAAAGGGGTGGGTGCTGCATCAAAGGCATCTTGGGTTGCCAACTCTGATGGATACACTCAGGATGGCTTCCCAGTCATGTTGGTACTTCAAACTTCAACCTCTAATAAACGTGTACAGTATTGAGCAAGTTGCATGATCAAGACACCAATTAATTGAGCAAAACAACTACATCTACTTTTAAGTACTGCATATCAAAGACTCATTGAAATATGTTGCTTATTCTAAAATATGTAAGTTAAATTTTTTAGGCTGTGGAATCAGTACTGGTAAATATTTCCTCTGAATGAACAACAAACATAAACTTTCCACTCTAAGAACCCTGTAGCAGTGGTTGTTGTCACAACGTTAGATGCACAAGCACAAGGTTACTTTGTAACAAAAAGGGGGGAATCAGGCCTGATGTTGTGGAATATGAACATAATAAGAACTAAAATATTACAATTTTCCACAGATAAATTTTTATCGACCCGGATTTCGATGCACTGCATCATCATCAGGGAATATAATAAGAACTAAGATATTACAATATTCCACAGATAAAGTTTTAATCGACCCGGGTTTCGATGCACTGCATCATCATCAGGGAATATAATAAGAACTAAGATATTACTATTTTCCACAGATAAAGTTTTAATCGACCCGGGTTTCGATGCACTGCATCATCATCAGGTGATGATACAGTGCATCAAAACCCGGGTCGAGTAACCTTTATCTGTGGAAAATTGTAATATCTTAGTTCTTATTTTGTTACTTTGTAACGTGCACTCTGCAGCAATGTTGCATTAACCTCAAACTGTGACGCCATAGTGTAACGTTGAGCAACATGCGTTCAACGTTGTCGCTGAAACTTATCCACTCTTGGTAATCTTCCAATACTTCAGTCTTACATTCTGCTTATACTTGGCTTACATTCTGCTTACATACATTTTTCTTTCATTTCTCTTTTCGTGAGAATATTCTATGCCTAGATCTGTTAAGACACAAATAATGCTCACTTCTAGCAGAGTTTTTGTTTAGAGATTGTTTTTTAGCTTCAGGTGATGCCAGCTCAGAGAAATACTATAATCAATGTGCCCAAATATTGCCATTAGTTTTATTAGTCAAATTACATATTAAAATTTACGCGGTCCATATTCGTATGGACTGTTTCTTCTTTAGGGATTACCCACATCTGGATTTAAAAATGCAAACATTTCTCCTCCTCTGTTTCACCACATCAGGACTAATCAATCCTGCTTAATTGTCCATCATAATTTATATTCTCAAGGAAGGGGTCGAATTTTTGGTGTTGTTTTGTCTTTCTAGGAATTACTGGTAGCCATGACTCATTGATCTTCATCTCTTGCTAGGAACACCTAAGGACATGATTTGAATGTTTAGAGCGGCCTTAGAAATAAGAAATATAACTAACTTCATTAGAGACCAGGGACAGAAGGTAAGCGAGTGATGGATTCCTGTACACTCTAGATAGAAAAAAACACCCAGAACGTTCTCCACCCACTTCCTCTTCCCCCTTGAGATAGTACCAATTCTAATGCAAAGACAGGCATCAGCCCTGGTGAGACATCCAACAAAGAAGGAGCATTAGGATTTATTTGGAGTAAAACAATAAGGGAGAATTTAAATGTTGGCTATTTAAGGTTACATTTGCAAAAGTGCTGTCTAGTTTCTTTTGATCTGACATCTACTGAAATTTGTAACTTACAACTTTTCCATTGCAGTTATAATCAGGGTTGTTAGCATCTACAATGATAAGACCGGATCTTAGACTCACCTCACATTCCCATGATAAGGTTGCCACCACCTGGTCCTCAAAGAAAAGCAGCAGCGATGGAAGTTGGTCACGCAACACGGCAGTGCCCTCCTTCAATCCATGTTGGGCGATTGTCGACGAAAAGATGGTAATCAAAGCAATTTCCTTTCCAATCCATGTTTTCTTCTCCAAGGCCCACTTGATATTTTTCATCAACTGTCCTCCTCTTCTCTTTTTCTTCAAGGCTTTCATTTTTCTGAACTCCTTCCTCTTCACTTTGTCTGCTTCTGCATAAGGTATTCCACCATTGTTGAAGACCAAATATAACAGCATCAAGCATAAAGAGCTGCAGAGCACACCCGTAATCTGATCCACTTTTACCTTCTGATTCACACTTCCTCCAAGATAAATTACGTTCTTATCAAAATCTGCAAATGTTCATCTCTCACTGCCTTTCAGGTGCTCTCTATCGTGAACTTAAAAACTTTTTCTCATTCTAAGAATGTTCTCAGATTAACAATCAACCTGAATTGTCAACTTTAGTTGATTAATTACGAATTTCATCAAACTTGAGTTCAAATAACATTGAGAATACATAGCTTTACAAAATTTTCTAACATACAGAGATTAACTTTCGCTGCAGTCAATTATTACAGTCATTTTCATCATTGTGTGAACACAATGATGATGAATACTATCGGAAGACTTTGAATCAATCTTTTCAGAAGTTTTCGTAGAATGCTGCGTCACATATAACACGCTTCTCCATTTCCATCTTTCAAATCCTGTTTTAAAATATTTCTTGCATCTTCAGAACGAATTTATTCATGTTTCCTGTCTTGGCTGCCATTTTATGGATTATTCTGCATGTATCTTAGCGACATACCAGGAGACTTGTCCATTTCATCATTTTCCATAGTCAATAACAGGTCCCATGTATATATTTGGAACGTGCACTCCAGAACACATGAATTCAAATTCACCACTGTCATTTTAGCTACTGAGCAATTACCTGGTTTGTTCCTCAATTTTCATCCTTGGTCCACATTAACTTGAGCTTCAGGGACACTCACAATCTCAGCACAGGACTGAATTAGACCTGTAGATTTGACAAGTGGAGTAGTTAATTGATCAACACAACACTCCTAAAGAACTATCAGTTTTGACTATCTTTGACTGACTATCTTTGTTCAATGATAGGGAAAGGGGAAAAATTTGAGAGTCTATCCCTACAAGTTGACCTACATGGGGGCTCCAGGTTCTCAGAAGACTTCTTGCCATATCCACCAAATTCAGGCCTGAGATTATTATGATGCTAATCAGATATGTTTAAGTCAAAAGCTTCCTTTGCGGCTATGGTGTCATTATCGATGCAACAACCAACCAACCAAAGTTGGTGGATTGTACCAACAAAACCATATTCCCATTCCTAGTTTATCAATTCAGTATTTTTTCCCTGAGCCATCATTGCTAGGAAAGTTGGTTACTCCATCCATCAACTCTAAATTTGACATTGAAACAGAATTACTTCCTTGTGGTAGAACTAAGAAAATACTCATACAAGTAGATACCAGTGACTTATCGACCAACACCATTTTATCCAATTTGAACTATCCAACTAACCGTGGTATTCTGAGTGTCCTTGATGGGCAAGGAGTACTGTTCACCTGCTAAAAGGTATTTAGTTTACAGTAAAGAACAACACTCCTCGGCCGCAATCTTCTGTGACCGTTGACCAGGCTTCTGCTCACTCTTCTGTTCCATTGGAGATTCTACTTTTTCTTTTGTTGAGCCAATTTCCCTAACTAATGTTTCAAAATAACTATTTGGTGAACAAACTTCCGATGACTGGTTTATCTCTCTGCTTACCTCACCACTCCTTCTGCCGAGAACGTCAGATTGACATGTGAAGTTTTCCAACGTGGTATTTTGAGTGTCCTTGATGAGCAAGGAGTACTGTTTTCTTGCATGAAGGTATTTACATTTTAGTAAAGAACATCTCTCCTTGGCCCGATTTCTCCTTGACCGTTGAAAATGTTTCTGCTCACTCTTCTGTTCCATTGGAGATTCTACTTTTTCTTTTGTTGAGCCAATTTCCCCAACTAATGTTTCAAAATAACTATTTGGTGAACTAACTTCTGATGACTGGTTTCTCTCTCTGCTTACCTCACAGCTACTACTACTGCGGAGAATGCCAGATTGACATGTAAATTGTTTTGACTCATTCATCATGTTATTCTGAGTGCCTTTGATGGGCAACAAGTAGTGTTCTCCTGCATCAAGGTATTTACTTTTTTGCAAAGAACAACTCTCCTTGGCCCCAATCTTCCTTGACTGTTGAAAAGGCTCCTCCTCACTCTTCTGTTCCATTGCAGATTCTACTTTTTCTTTTGCTGATTCATTTTCCCTAACAAATGATTCAAAATGATCATTTGGTGAACTAACTTCTGCTGACTGCTTTATCTCTCTGATTGTCTCACAGCTCCTACTGCCGAGAATGTCAGATTGACATGTGAATTGTTTTAACTCATTCATGGTGGTATTCTGAATGCCCTTGATGGGCAAGAAGTACTGTTCTCGTGCATGAAGGTATTTACTTTTTAGTAAAGAACAACTTTCCTTGGCCCCAATCTTCCTTGACCGTTGAAACGGCTTCGGCTCACTCTTCTGCTCCACTGGAGATTCTACTTTTTCTTTTTTGGAGCAATTTTCCCTAACAACTGCTTCAAAATAATCTCTTAGTGAACTAACTTCCCTAGACTGATTTATCTCTCTGCTTGCCTCTAGTCTGCTACTGCCAAGAATGTCTGATTGGCATGTGAATTGTTCCAACCCATTCATTGAGGTATTGTGAGACCCCTTGATGGGCAAGTTTTTACTCTTCATTGTACAATCGATCTCCTCGGCCGCAATCTTCCTTGACCATTGACCAGTCTTCAGCTCACTCTTCTGCTCCACTGGAGATTCTACTTTTTCTTTTGAGCCATTTCCTTTAACAAATGATTCAAAATAATCTAAAAGTGAACTAACTTTCGTTGCCTTATTTATCTCTCCGCTTGCCTCACAGCTCCCTCTGCCAAGAACGCCTGATTGACATGTGAATTGTTTTAACTCATTCATGGTGGTATTCTGAATGCCCTTGATGGGCAAGAGGTACTGTTCTCGTGCATGAAGGTATTTACTTTTTAGGAAAGAATAACTCTTCTCGGCCCTAATCTTCCTAGACCATTGACCTGGTTTCTGCTCACTCTTCTGTTCCATTGGAGATTTTACTTTTTCTTTTGTCGAGCCATTTTCCCTAACAAATGATTTGAAATAATCATTTGATGAACTAACTTCCGTTGACTGATTTATCTCTCTGCTTGCCTCACAGCTTTTTCTTCTGAGAACATCAGATTGACATGCGAACTTATCCAACTTAATCATCGTGGTATTCTGAATGCCCTTAATGGGCAAGGAGAACTGCTCTCGTCCATGATGGTATTTACTTTTTAGTAAAGAACAACTCTTCTCCGCCCCAATCTTCCTAGACCATTGACCAGGTTTCTGCTCACTCTTCTGTTCCATTGGAGATTTTACTTTTTCTTTTGTCCAGCCATTTTCCCTAACAAATGATTTGAAATAATCATTTGATGAACTAACTTCTGTTGACTGATTTATCTCTCTGCTTGCCTCACAGCTCTTTCTTCTGAGAACGTCAGATTGACATGCGAACTTATCCAACTTAATCATCGCGGTATTCTGAATGCCCTTGATGGGCAAGGAGAACTGCTCTCGTCCATGATGGTATTTACTTTTTAGTAAAGAACAACTCTTCTCCGCCCCAATCTTCATAGACCATTGACCAGGTTTCTGCTCACTCTTCTGTTCCATTGGAGATTTTACTTTTTCTTTTGTCCAGCCATTTTCCCTAACAAATGATTTGAAATAATCATTTGATGAACTAACTTCTGTTGACTGATTTATCTCTCTGCTTGCCTCACAGCTCTTTCTTCTGAGAACGTCAGATTGACATGCGAACTTATCCAACTTAATCATCGCGGTATTCTGAATGCCCTTGATGGGCAAGGAGAACTGCTCTCGTCCATGATGGTATTTACTTTTTAGTAAAGAACAACTCTTCTCCGCCCCTATCTTCCTAGACCATTGACCAGAATTCTGCTCAATCTTCTGTTCCAGAGGAGATTTTAGTTTTTCTTTTGTTGAGCTATTTTCCCTAACAAATGATTCAAAATTATGATTTGGTGAACTAACTTCTGTTGACTGATTTATCTCTCTGCATGCCTTATGGCTGCTACAGTCGAGAACATCTGATTGGCATGCAAATTGCTCCAACTCATTCATCGTGCATTTCTGAGTGCCCGTGATGGGCAAGGAGTACTTTTCTCCTGTGGGATGGTATTTTATGTATATTAACGAACCTCTCTTCCATTCATTTATAGATTCCAATTTTTCTTTACCGTCCATTATCTTCTTCACCTTCCCTTTTATCCCGTGCACCTCTTCTCTTGTCATATTCACATCCTGTTTCAACCCTAAAGCCTTTTTTCTAACACCTTGACTGTTACTCTGAATATCTGAATGCTTAGCAGTCATAGAATCTCCTTCATAAGGAGTTATCTTCAGCTCCGATCTACCATCAGAATTCATTGAGACAGGAATATTGATTGATTTATTGCTCTTCAAGGTAGCCTCATCGACCATAGGTTGGGATTTAGTATTGGGTAGAAAATGACTGGTATCCCTAGATACAGTTGATGAGAAAGAAAACATTTTATCTTTTAGATCGTTCAAAGATTCTTTCAATAAAACTACCTTATCTACTATGACTTGCAAGTTTGAATCCCACCTCCTTATCATGTCTCCTAATCCTGGAAACTCCTCTGGAAACTTGGTGTTTATTTTTCCACCTTCATTCTCTCTTCTATTATTACTGTAATATTTTGCTCTGTCACATCCAACAGCCAAAGTAATTAAATGTACTGTGCCTCTTCTATTGGCATCATTCTCTTTTTCAGTTTCCAATAGATCAGCAACTTCAAGAGCATCCATGTTTCTTCCATCTTTTATAGTGGGATCTGCTCCTTTAGTCAACAGCATCTTGACCCACTCATATTTTCCAGCCGATATGGTTGTGTGTAAAAGTATTCTTACACCATAATTGCCGATATCCACATCGTCCAGTTCATCCAGCTCTTCTTCCCAGTGATCAGGAGACTCACATAAGACTGCATTAAATAGTTTGTCTTCAATACCCAGTTGGATATCCTTCCTGTCCATGGTTTTACTCTTAATGATAATGAGGTGTATCAATGTAAGCTCTTATATCAGCTGTAATAAGAGCCTACCAAGTACGGCTTAAGACTTAAGCTTCTTCTCTTGCGTGCCTTGCTGGAGCTGGAAGAAAAAAATAAGATATCATTCTCACCATAGTATTGCAAAATCAAAACGAGAAACATTGTGTGATACATCATTAAATTCCTTGATAGAAGCTTTTTCACCTCTTCACAGTCAAGGGAATCTTTAAATGTATTAGCTCAGGAGTATTCTCTTAGTATTTCAATGTTTAGATATTTCATTTCTATAGCAGGACTGCTGACCTTGAGTTCAAACATGCACCTTTCCTCATCACTTTGAAGATCAAGGTTTCGTAACTATTTCATCACATTACATTGTGATCAAATGAACTTTCCATTTAAATGAAGGATTGGAAATAAATAGCTTTGGTTTTGAGTCCTTGTAAACCGCTTCCCTGACGTGCCCGAGTATACTTGGGCAAAGTTATGCTGACATGCAGGTGGCCTAATTATCTTAAGTTAAGGGGCAACATTCAGAAATTATTGAATAATTCATTAATTATTTGGAATAAAAATTTTAGTAAAAAATATTCGCATTTGCCTCAGTTTAATGCTTCTGAATCTGAAATAAAAATTTATGAATTTTTTTTGACCATTTTTGTAAAAAAAACCCCTCAGGGAAGTGGTTAAACATGAAATTTTTGATGAATTAGGTACCTTCCTCTAAGTACTTTTCACAATTCAAAGGTTCTTTCCCAGCTGGCACAAGGGATATGTTCTTCGGAAGAAATCAAAGAGACATGTGGGATCAGTGCTCCCTTCCCAATTTTATCCCTAAATCCTCCCATCGGGTGACACAACATAAAGTCTTTCAGATGGAAATACATTGATGAAAAATCATATTATATTTTTATCACTTAAAAATTATGACAAAAATTTCCAAGCAATTGTTTTGAATTGATGTGACCCTTAACAAATATCCGTATCAATATAGCGACTTCTTCTTCCGCACTTAGGGATGAACCATGGAGAGTTTCTTCATTATTACTTTTAGGGAGAGAATGTCCATTATTTTCCACAACCTCTTTCTAAGTCCTGATCAAGTTAACATAATCTCGGATGGAACTTAATTAAGCATAAAGTGGTATAAATAAATATATTTACCAATGAAAAATCAATAAAAAAGTTTTAGTAATGTTGTTTGAGCAGTAGCATAATTATTTGAGCTCGCTTGAGAGCGATCAACGTGTGTGACTTCAGTAGTCTTCCCTGCCATGATGTGCCGAGTTCAAAGGTAGAACGAATCCGGATGGACGGTTTAAGGACATTGCCTGTAGGTAAACTCAGCTTTCCTGGAATTAGGGAGGAACTACAAAAAACCATTTGCTTTTGGCACCATTTGGCTTTGCATGTGCAAATTTCAGGTAAGCTTAAAATTTACTTGTTATGAATAAAGAAATTCTGATTTTCCAATATTTACTATGAAGACACTCTATTCACCACATGATAGATCATTCATGATCACACATTCTTGGCTGTGATAGGATTAAAACATTCCCAAATTGATTTTGAAAAGGGTTCCAATGTTTACTATAAACGTACGGTATTTAAATATTTATATGTTTGTAAATGTAAGTAAGTAGTTTATTGGTCCCGGAGACATAAAAAAAATATGTATAGGACAAGTCAAGGAGAAGAGAAAAATAAAATAAAAATAAATCCTCATCTCCAAAGGAAACAAAATTCATAAATACAAATCCTCACCTACAAAGGAAAACACAATACACAAATACAATCACTTATTCAAGAACTCATTGACTGAGTAAAAAGTGTTGTTCAATAGAAGTTCTTTCAATTTCTTTTTAAAAACAGGAATACTACGAGTCTGTTTGATCTCACTAGGGAGACTGTTGTACAACATGCAACCTGCATAAGAGGGTTGCCTTGTGAAGGACACTAAATTGTGAGACACCACTTTAAAATCACCATTTCTTCTGGTATTATATGAATGAACATCATTGTTCAAGGGCAATCCAAGAGCCAGATGATGCTCTTTAACATACATAATTGTATAGAAAATATATATACATGGGAATATTAACATGTTAAGTTCTTTAAAATATAATCTGTAGCTAGTGCGTTTATTTAAACCAACCAGAATTCTTATGGCCCACTTCTGTAGTTTAAACAGTCTTGTTGTTTGATGGGAATGACCCCATGCACAGACACCATATTTTAGTTGACTAAAAACACAAGCATAATACACTGAGAGAGCAACACTTAAGCTGGTGATCGGAGTTATTCTACGTAGTAGGTAACAGCTCCTATTGCTACTCGTGAACATAAAAAATCAATATGTGATTCCCAGTTCAGAGTATCGTCGAAATACACACCTAAAAACTTTGTAACAGAAGACATAGCAATAGATTTACCGTCTAATTTCAACAAGGGGGAAGAAAACAATTTGCTTTGATGCATCCCAGACCTGTAGTGTTTCCAGAGCAGCTCCAAGATTAATGAACCACAATGATCAACTTTTGCTTACATCCATTAATAGAAAAGTGTTCATCAACGGACTCTCAACTCTACTCGCTTGGATACGGAACTTTGAATAAATATTGCATGTATCATATAGACCCTATATAAAAAAGTGGCAAGCAAAAATTGCTGAAGAGAAAATACTCGTAGAAGTTAGGAAAAAATTTATCATCATCAGATTCAGGATAGAAACAAGTCTAGTTGTTGCAGGGGCAGATCCAGGGAGCAATCTTGGGGGGAGAAATATGGAAATTTTGTATGAGGGTATGGGTCTGTGCGTGCACGCGCGTTCCTGCGCCTGCGTGCTTATGTTAACAATATGTCCTACATCTTATATTTACTGATAACTATGCCTATATATTATTACAATGCCAATTGGCGATTTATTAAACATCATTAACTATGGATTTGTTAACTCCTCTCCGCCAATTCTATCTGTGATCTGGTGATGCCTGTATATGGAACAGGGAATGCCTGAATGGAAAGGAAGCAACATTCAACGAATTATCTGTCTGTGTATGCCTTTCTTCATTCTCCCATGCCCGTCACCCACAACTAATTACCATGGTCATTACTCTAAGATCTCTTCTTAACCCCTTCCCTGATGCGGGCGAGATATCTCGTCCCAAATGGTCGAGCAAATTCTGACGTGGACGAGATATCTAGTCCTACTCTACTTTTTCTCTTCTTTAGCTGTTTTGAACGAGATATTTCGCCCCCTTTGTAGTTATTCGATGCTTCGCCACTAGATGTAATGTATGGACGCATATCTCAGTATTCTCGCTTTTTAGAAGGCTTTTCACTTGTATTATGGTATAAAAAAAAACTTCACGCACCAAAATTACCCTCCATATACCAAAATTTACGCGCTATTTTTTCATCCAATGTAAATGTTAGGAAACGTTTTATGGTCATGAACATTCAATTTTATCAAGCGCTCTGCCTACTACTAGGCTTATTGTAAGCTTAGCTACTTGATATCCCGAAGTACAACAGTTGGAATCTTGCTTATGCAATTGATAACGTAATTTATACAATGATTGAAGGATTGTTTTTAGATTTGTATTATTTTTATGCACAATTACTTATTATTCCCTATCTACTTATGAGAATTATAGTTCTCACAAAACTAATCTATTTTATTTATCCATCCTACCGGAATACTAGTGGAATTACGCTTCCTGGAAACAAAATCTTCCAAAAAGGTCATAAGTTCTTTTCTGCAATATCGCTAAATTGCATTTGATCTAGAAGACTCAAGTAACAATTGTTACTCAGTAAATCTTTATCTGTTATAATATGACCAACAATGAATTCCCGATTTGTTTATTATGTTTACTTTGTAATATATATTTACCTATTAGTTGTGCATTATTTACGCTGTAGTTTTGGTATCCGTGTATGCTTCACCGACTGACCCCTGCGGGACGTTGGCCACTTAGGCTTCATTCACGTACCCTTTCTGATTCTTCTTGTCTTTGGTTCTCCAAAGGGTTCTCTACCACCCTTCCTTTGGTATTTCCCAAAATTCCCCTCCCCTACCCTGACGCCTGGCATGTGTCACCGTACTGGGTGGTCACCCAGCAAGACACGGTCGGGCACGGAAGAGCATTGATGTCACTCGGGCGAGAAAGATCATGCGCAAGGGCAATAAACAGCCGGTCGGAAGTCTTTCGGATTTTCCGACCGTCTGCAGGTCTCTCATTGAACATCCTCTTCAATTTTCTTCTAATATTCTGTTACTCAGTCTATTTTTCCTCTTTCCCCGGGTAATTCATCTCTCAGAGCCCTCATACTCTTTTCCCCCATCCTATTCTCTTCACTTGTGAAAATGGATTTTTATGATGCTAGGAAAACAGATTACAGCGGGGAAAAGGGACGAAGATTTTTCTTTCATTTACTGATACTTCGCTTTCGGCGAATATGTTTTGGTTCTCCTGCCATCGGCCTCTTTCTAGCTGTCGAAAAACTTTAGGACGCGTTAGTTATTCATCGTATGTACGTTGTAGTGTGCACATCTCGAAGTTTCCCTTGAATTGGTGATATCATTTTGTTGCTTCAGAAGTTTTTATTTTTCTTTGGTGTACGGATCTTACTGTTATGGAGAGTGGATCCGGAAGTGATTCGACCGTTGATGTTTCTGATGAGGAATTGGAGGATGTTGAACTCTCTGGCTCTGAGTCAAGCCTCTCTGAGCAAACGAACATTGATTTGGATGTTAGTGAGGATGAAAATGTGATGCAACGCGACAACAGGGAAATGTTTAGATGTGTTGCGAATGTTATTTCATCAGCCCCTTTCATTTTTCTATTTCGAATACTGGTGGAAGTGGTGATACATATTTACGAAAACAGCTACACGATGAAGACATCTAAAAGTCGTACGTTCTCATTACAAACCAACACAAGTTCCCTGTATATGTTCTACCCTAGCCCACATGAGTACGAGAAAAAAGGAGAGATAGAGATAAATCCCAAAAGTGTAATGTCTTCTATTGTCATGTTTGACGCTTTCCTGAGGTCAGAAAACAAACACCCGCTCAAGGACCGATGGCCCACTAAGCAACCTGGTGCCCGGTTACATGCGCACGCACTTTTTCGCTGAAATTCCACCGATGCTAATATTCCATTTTTAGTTTGAACATTTTCGTTCTAATACAAGTGGGGTAGTATGAGTGAATTCCACGGCAAATTCTTTGTTTTCGCTTCGTAACATTAGGGAATCAGCAATGGATTCCGGAGAGGAATCAGTGTTAGACCAGCAGTGATTCCGAGGTTATGGACATAGAAGTTTCTGGCTCCTAGTCGACTCTTTCAGGAGAAACAAGCTTCGAATCGGAAGGCACAGTAGAACATTCGCGGGAAGTGGAGTGGGAGGAAATGCTTTCAACTATTCCTCCCCGTCGCCACCTAGGTTTCTTTTTGAAGGTAATTCTTCGATGAACTTTGACCTGTTTCCCGACTGTGGTTCCCTAAAAACATTTTTTCAACGATCAAATTGTTGACTTTATAACTCAGGAAACTAATCAGTAACACTTTGCATGAAAAAGCGGGGCCAAGCAGTGCTAGTGTAAATCAGTGGCGAGCTGTGACAAGCTCAGAAATTTGTGTTTTTTGCCCTTGTAATGCTACAAAGCATAGTGAGGAAGCCAGATACTGAGTTTTATTGGCCGACGAGACCTAAACTCTCCCCTCCCTTTTATGGACAAACAATGCCATACCGATGATTCGTATTAATAAGGCAATATTTACATTTTACCTATAATAACGATTTTGATCCCCAAACACACCCCAACGCCGAACTAAATAAAATATGGTCGATTTGCCAGAAGCTGGAGAAAAAGTTCAAGGCACTCCATACACCAGAGATGGACATTACCATCGACGAGAGCCTGCACTTGTACAAGGGAAGATTGGGGTGGTGGAAGTTAATCCCTATGAAAAGAGCTTCATTTGGCAAATATTTGTTCTTTGTGAATCGAGAACTGGATACATGTGGTCAACAACAATTTGCACCGGAATGGGGACTGTGTAGGATAAAGACTGCCCATTTACCCATGTCCTCAAAATAGATGATGACTCTAATGAAGCCATTATTTGGCTAAGGATATTGTCTGACGACAGATAAGTTATATACATCTAGATCTAGCTAACTTGCTCGCTTCACACTCCACTGACTCGCACTGAGGAAAGGAATTCCAGCTCTCTTCAATGAGAATCAAGTAAAAGAATTAAAGTTTTTTGTTTTTTGTCATAAAATGAATTTTGTTATAACATTTTCAGAGTGAAAGCTGTCGTCATGCGGGTTGCCTAACTCCCATGAATGTTTGTACGTTGTTTCTTGATGTACTACGGACTAAAATTAATGGCTAACATTCGTTGTCGGCAAAGAATATACATTTGTAATATAAACTAAATGCATTCCTCCTTAGATGTCTAACAAAGGATTACGGGAAGGAAAGTTATACTGATATGCAAGTGGCCTAATTCTCTTAAGTTAAGGGGCAACAATCAGAAATTATTGAATAAATTATTAGTTATTTGGAATAAAAAATTCATGAAAACATTTTCGGATTTGCCGCCCTTTAATGCTCCTGAATCTGAAATAAAAAATATGACTTTTTTTGACCATTTTTGTAAAAAAACCCGTCAGGGAAGGGGTTAAGACTTCTTTGCCTGCATCCTACTTTCATACAATTGTAACGTGAAATAGAATCGTTACTGACTATGTTACTATTAAATCAGACCTTGGAAAATGTGGAAAAGTAGGTATACTTAATTCACCAATTTCACGACCACTGATTCAATAATGGCAAAATTGTATGGAGATGAAACTATAGACATGTGTTACGCCAGTAGTAGAAAAAATAATTGCATTTTACGATTAAGCTAAAAGGTATACTAATATTCTTTGAAAATAGCATGTTGTACTGCATAAACAAAAAGGTGTTTTATCTCCCTATTCAGCTATAGGGAAACCAAGAACTTTTTACTTGGACCAGGAATGTTTTGCACTTTAAACGAAAAACATGGCAAATACTTTTAGGTAAAGCACTAATCAAAATAAGTGCTTTTAAGATTGTGGAAGATTACCAAGTGTCTTTATTCATTATGCTTTTAAGATGGTTCCACCGTAAAATGACTTAAATGTCATTTTATTCATATTCTGTCTGCTCGTAGAAAAAGTTGTCCTCTATCTGATATGAGCAACAAAATAACACCTTTCCACACTATTTCATTCTATAATTGAACTTGAAATTACGTGGTGTTCAATGGGGGAATGAGAGAAACATGGGGAAAAATAGTATTTTTCCATAAAATATAAATGCCATTTTTCGTGAAAAACTATCTATAAGATGGAAATAATCCAGAAAAATTGAATAAAAATAAAATACAGGCATCTTACCACCTTATTTTTATAGTTATTGGGGAATTAACGCCGTAATTGAAGTCAAAATGTTGTAATTCGTAGGAAATGGCGCTGCAGTCGGCTCCTATGGCTGGAAAAAAGTGCTCATTTAAAATACATTCTTGGAATAATCTGCATATTTTGTACCTTACTATTGGGTTTCTACAGGTAACGCATTGCAACAGTGAAAGCAGGATTTTTTGGACAAAATATAAAAAATGTGGAATTTAGTATTTTTTTGACTCACACAGTCGCGGCGGAACCTCATTAACCCGGCGTTACTCGCACGCGTTTTCCGATCAAGGTTACTCGCGCGGGGTGCTCCTGACACCAAAGAAAATTTTTGTTTCAGAATGGGTTACACAATATTTTCTTTGTGAAAACCATTAATGTTATTTAAATTTATGTTTTAACTTGTAGTTTTTATGCTGAGGATGAGGAGTTGGTCATTCTATGTCGTCATCTTTAACCGGTGGCGGATTCAAGGGGGTGGGGGAGTGGAAAAATTCCCACTTCCAAATCCACGAGAAAATATTTTTGCTGATGCTAAGTTCCGAGGCGTAATGGGGCTCAACAAAGTCTATTTTGCTGAGTGTATGAGGAGATTCTCGGGTGGTACACCGGGTCAAAGTGTTCATTGTAACCAACGTTTCATCACAAATCGAGCGGCGTTCTCAGGGCATAGCAGAGTCACCTCTGCACTGTGGACGATTCTCGATTAGAGTGTTGAAATGCCTGCTTCAATGAACACTGCGACCCGGTGTACCACCCGAGAAGCTCCTTGTTTTCTACATCCACCCGGAAACTTAAAATATACATAAGTTACTGATTTCTAATTTGGTGGGGGAATCCCCCCCAAAATTTATATTCGGACCCACCTCTGTCTCTTACGTAAATTACTTTTTCAGAATTTTGAATTGAACTACTGATAATACTTTTATTATGGCATAGGCACCGTAGTCCGTTGTCACCTCGTGCTCACAAATTTTGCCATAACGTATCAAAAATACATCGTCCAGATTAAAAAATAAATAAATCACAAATTGTACTTTTGGCACTTTATGTTTAACTTCAATGATCCTTAGATGATCAATTACCATTTTTGATTGCAACAGTAGCAAATATTCATCATATTTTTCACTCACATCCACTTACCGCACGAGCAACAGAACATTTATATTTTATTGTCTTTATTCCTCGGACATACAAAACATCTACCACTTTTTCCTTTTCTCTTTTTCGTTGAACTTTCACACGTTGATGAATCACTGAAATAATCCGTCTTTCTTTTCAGTTCCTTTGGGATAATTTATTTAAAATCTTCTTATAAATGATTTTGTCATTTCCCTCGCAATTTCTCGTTGGAAATTTGATCTATACATCTTGATTCTTGGATTTACGTTATTATCGTTGCCAAAAAGTTATATTTTTAACTTTTTTGGGAATATAACATAAGATAGTCTCTTTCTAATTCCAAAGAGACTTCTATTCTCGTCCCTCTGTTTTGTTCAAACGATCTGAGGTGGCATTTCCTTTTTTTTCATAGTTCTTATCAGTGTCAATTTAATTTGTAAAAAATCCTCTGCAAGGAGAACACTAGCAACCAATTTCCAGCATTGATATTTCTCCACGTCCCAAAAATTGGTTCCACTAAGCGCTTCACTACCTCTTTAGGAGTATTGTCTACTTTGTAGGGTCCTTCGTGTTGACTCCCTGCATAAATCTCCAAATTGAAAGTATAGAATACATTATCTTCAACCAATGCCAATATTTTGAAGCCATATCTTACAGACTGAAACTTATCTCTAATTTGACTGAATGAAGATCTTCCCCTTAAGCCGACTAATTGCTCATTTACCGTGGTACACTCCGATATGGCATATTTATCCTGAAACTTTCTCACCAGCATTCCAAAACATTGACGAATCGGAGCTAATTTGAGTATAGTTTTTCTTTCTAGCTTACTTTTTATATCGTAAAATCTGAGACACTGCAAAAGAAAACAGAATCTTTGATAATTCTTTGATGGGTAAAATATACCAGCACCCAAGCTATCTCGATCCCATTATTTTTATATTTGGTCACCCAGATCTATTTGTTCCCTCGAAGTGCAGAAGCTCTATGAAACATTCAATTTAACCCTCAGTTGGCCTGGCATCTCTCACACGGGAATTATTCACACTTACGAGTTGAATTTGAATATTTGTGCATACAGTAATTGTATTTACCACATGCCTACCAAAAGATAATCTAAAGCAGTCAATAGTGCTCTTGATATTTTCTTTCCTACCTGTGAAATCAGGATTTTTGGAAATTATATTCGATTTTGGTGTTCTTTCCTTGGGGCGCAGTTCCTATTCGCTCCATGTTGTTGTGTTTTACTTCCCCAATAAAATATTGTAATTTTCAATGGACAGTTCACTTCGTATATGTCAGCCTCCTCCTATGTTTCGGTGTCGTGTTCAGAAGATTCAACGAAATCATCAGAATAAATATCATCCGGGTAAGTCAATTCTTCATTGAATGATTCATTTAAAATTCTTATTATTCTTTCGCATTTCTTCTCTAAATTTGTCGACATCTACAGATAAAAAAAGCATAATTTTGATTTTTCAATAAATTTCATTAGCTAAAGAATAGTAGATAATAATTAAAATGTACAAACACATTGTTTCATTGTACCCACACAAGAATGAATTCGAAGCCATTGGAACAAAAATATATCATTTCTAACATGAAATTATACCGTGCAAAGTAGTAACCCATAAAAACCGTGTTTCTGAATTATATTTTAGTTGCAGGTAAATGTATAAAAATTAAACTTTCAATATTAGGTAATGACCTTTTACTGGGTGACTTACTACACTCGATATGAAGTTATGTATGGTAATATGGAGATGAATAAAATAATATTTTCGAAAAAGTTGTAGGTAGTCATCTCGAGCAGAAAGTCGGAAATATAGATAAAAGATTATGACCTAAAAACCATGAATATATTTACTATTTCATCACTATTGTTCAATAGTAGGATAATATCAAGAAAAATCTACCTCACAAAAGCACATGCTCAGGAGTCTACGGCGCGGAGACAACTGGGGTGTTCAGACATCCCGCGCGAGTAACGCCGGGAGCGAGAACATAGCGAATGGTTTGAGAGGCGTTCTCCAGCAGATAAAAGTAAAATACGAGAATGTATGTTATATTGTAGCAAACATTTCACAGTTGCAACTAAAAAGAGTGAAGTTTGGAGTATTAATTGGCCGTAGGAAATTGAGTAAAACGAACATTGTCCCCTTTTGAGGCTACTACGCAGGTTGTTTACAATGTATACCTGAAAATTCTGGTGTCATTAGAAAGAAAACATATCACATTCCAGCTACTGAAGAAGTGAGGTCCATGAAACAAAGACTACAAAAATGATACAATGAAAAAAAGGGTGGGGTGTTCAGGGCACCCCGCGCGAGTAACGCCGGGTTAAAAATAAAATTCAGTTGTAACAGAGAAATACCAAGTGTAGGATTTCAAAGTGCGTGGGAGAGGTGAAATATTTATCAAGTGAAAGACACTTGCTTTGCAAACTTACAAGAAATACACACAAACTTGAATGAGAGACATCCAAACGAAAAGGTAGTTCCCAGCAAGTTTAACGAATTTTGATCTTACAGCCAGAGAGTTTTATTTTTGGAAAAGAGGTAGAGGAAAAGAGGTCCTCAATTATTCTTTCGTAATAAATTAATGTCCTATTGTGAAAGTGAATCCTTGTTTATGCGAAAGATGGTGATAAAGTGCGAAAGCGAAACGCCGGCCCAGTGGCGGCGGGGTAAAGTCCACGCCTGTCGAACCAAAGGTCGCGGGTTCGAATCCCGACTGGGTAGAAACTACACCTCCCAGAGCCTGGTAGTTAGTGATCGTTATATATTAAATTGGCAGTAATTGGCGTTAATTGTTGCCAATATAGAAATTATTTATTTATAAAGTGGTTTTCCCTACCCCCCAGAACGCCGGAGAGTAGCTACCCGCCCCTGTCCTAAGTATTGAAATGGTTCACTATCAATAAGTCCTACGGAAATATTAAGATAAAATTGCTACGAAGGCTTCCGCGTTGATAGTAACATGACTTCATCTGATTTAAAGGTTCACCAGTAACTTTGGACCAGAAGGTGCCCACTGGATTGCCGGCGAAGCCGTCGTCCACAAGGATGAACCAACGCGAAAAGAAGAACCCGAAAACCTTGGAATCATCTTCTTGACATAAAAGTTGATTAACGAAAACTTGTCAGTCTTGGACGGTCAAAAATATCGGACACATCCTACAACAAGAACTACCTAAATGCAACTGAAGGAGATATGACTTGGAAGAAATACATACGACGACCAAGGATTGAATGCTCCGTTGGTTGCTACGGAAGACGAGCAAGAACTCTGGTGATATTATGCGCCACTGTCATTGGTGAGTAGGAGCCAAGGGTGGAGAGAAAACCGACGCCTGCATTAGCCTACCTTAAACGGCATCCCACGGAATGGGTACCTCACTCACACACTACAAGGACTCACCCCTATAAGTACTAACAACAAAT
Organism: Pyrrhosoma nymphula; assembly: GCA_963573305.1. Lineage (NCBI taxonomy): Eukaryota > Metazoa > Arthropoda > Insecta > Odonata > Coenagrionidae > Pyrrhosoma > Pyrrhosoma nymphula. The sequence goes on from OY754337.1 coordinate 77,923,761, forward strand.
TAACGGGAATCCACTGAAAAATCTCCCTCTCCCGGGAGTCGAACCTGGCCCCTCCGAATGGGAGAGAGAGAGAACACCATCCACCACACCAAACCGATTCCCGGATGAAAGTCATCCAGCATATTGTGAGCGAAGAGAAAATAAAAGAGGGAATGGAGCAAAGCGAAGCTTCAGAAAACCGATGAACGGATTAATAACGGCAAATATAAATGGATTTAGACTTACCTACTGGCTTGCGACGGACGGAACGGGATTCGGGAGTGGGGTACCCCGCAACTCCTTTGTCGAAGACGGGTAATCTGCAACTGATGGAAGACGAATTCACGAAGGGATGATAGCAGTAGATAGCAGCATCAAGCAGCATGGCAGGATCTGCATGGGATTCAGGCAGGATGGAAGCGAAGGCAGCCTCTGCAGTAAGAGCCAATAGTAGATGAGGTAGATGAGATGCATCCCCCTCCTCTGCTGTACCCCCCACCCCCCCACGAAACCTTGGTTGTTCCCCCTTGCGCTACTTCCCCCCTATGACGTTAACAGGAAAGGACATATGTGGAATCACATGTGGATTCCTGGAGTGGGGAACCGCAGGTAGCAAGGAAGGGGGCGAGGATCAGGAGAGTCGAGCTGGAGAAGGAGTGAAAGAAGTCGGCGGCCATTACAACTAACGCGATTACCCCCCCATATCCACACCCGAAATGTGGAGACCTTTCGGTTGCGCTGAATCAGCATGGTTCTCACGCTAACCTAAATAAGAAGAAAAAGTGGAGAAAATAGGTATAGGCGGGCGGGTTAGTGCAGTAGCGAGTGGGTGAAGCAGTTCTCTGTTGGGCATTGTTCACTTTATGAAATAATTACCCACGTAGTATATTCCACTCCTTTTTTATTCTTTCCGACTATGGTGCGGACATCTATAATGTCGTTATCAAGGTACATATTTCGTTTTTCGGTGTCCATTAATACCCTAGCCTGGGGGATTGAGAGGGAGGGAGAGAGGTGGGAGAGTAGCCGGGGGGAGGGGGGGGGGAACTTCCCTACAACATATTCCCTCCCCCTCACTTCCCCCCATCAAAACCCCCACCCCCGCTACTCCCCCTCCCAATCCCTCTAGACTAGGGTTCCCATTCGTCCCGTTTCTCCCCTACTTAGTAATTTGCTCGACTCTCTAACCTTCTATTTAATATTCTAAGCAAAACATTTGCCGCCAGCGTGATTGCTCCTCGCATTCTGACGCTTACTTTTTCTTCGGGATAGGTATTAATACTGTTTTCACGAAAAACCTTGGCCATACTGCATCCTCGTGGATCCTGCGAATAAGTTCGAAAAAGGAATCTCTCCCCTTACTACCTAGATTCTTCAGTAGCTCCGAAGGTAGGTTATTGGTTCCCACGGCTTTTCTACACTTCATCCCCACCAACACACAAACGTTAGAATAACGTTAGTATAACGTTCGAACGAACGTGGTTTGAAACACGTTATAATGTCCAACCACCCTAACGTTTTTGAAGTGTAAACTTCTTTTGGCCCGTTGGGCACTTTTGGCATCGGGGAAAAAGAGCAAACTCGCGTCACGTACCGTCAGATTCTTCTTTCCGCGGCCCCGCTTAGCATGCCGAATGTAATCTCATGAGAACGCTCCTTCTAACAAAGTTAGACGGCGTAGTGGTTAGAGTCGTCGTCCGAAGGTCACAGGATTTAATCGTAGTGCTGGAGTCTTTTTTTTCAGAATTTTTTTGGGAACAATTCTTGACAATTTCGTTCAGATTCTGTTCTGATCTTCTCAAAAAGTTTTTTTCCGACAAATGTTTTGGGGAAAAATGGTTTTTCATACAAAATAGGTGTAATAAACTAGAAGCTATTGCCAAAAGAATAGAAAATGTTTTGCCTCTTACGGAATTTTGTACAGCTATGTGAATGGCTAATGAAAAGCAACAAGCTATTTTGCTACATGTGATTCACCATTTACTGTCTGATCAAGAAAGTCCTTTACAGATATTTTTTACAGGGTCCGCCGGATGTGGAAAAACATTCGTAATTAAACTGATAGTAGAAATCTAAAACAGGTTTTAAGGTAACGACGGATACTGTAATGCCTATATTACTTGTGCTTCGACTGGAAAAGCTGCTGTTGCGATCGACGGAACTACTAGATAGCCCAGATGAGGACGATTTACTGCCACCTCTAAGAATATATTCCCGGAATTCCTATGGCATACGGATGTGAGGCATATTAAGCTAGTTGTAATGTCTGAAATCACCAGAGGGTTACCGAGAGGTTTTGAGCCGATTGTGTTCAATCAAAGCAAGAGGTATTAGCCGGCTTCCTCATGTTCTAATGACGTCACAAACGATAAAAAAAGCAGCCACCAGAGTGAAAAATTACAATCTCACGAAAATGGAGACCCAAAAGGTAATGAATTCAGTACCTTGATTAAGATCTAGGTCAAATTGGAGTAAAAGGTTGGAGAGGTAAATTTTGTCTACAGCATAGGAAGCCGAGGCTCACACAGGGCTGTTGCGCTTTCGGAAAGGAAGAAGAATTGTGATATTTAGGCTTTTGGTACTGCGATTAAAATATTTAATATTACGCAACCGTTTGAATTCGGAAGAAAGGCTGGTATCACTCTGCCGCAGTGGCGGATACATATGGAGGGCGCGGGGGGCGCGCGCCCCCCTTGCGGGGCCTCGCATTGCCGCCCGCGCCGCCCCCGCCAGTCAGACCGCACGATATTCGTTCGTGTCTTTCGTCAGTCAACTCTGAGTCGAGTTATCGAGTAGTTGTACTTTCTTATGTAGCACGCGCGCGCGTCATCGTATTTTATACGTTTCTGTCTGGCACATAGATAGCTAACCTACGAAAAAAGTCGCGGCCATTCTAGTGACCTCGATACGTTATTCTGTCTGGCATTTGTTCGAGAAAAGTCGCGAATATTCTACTGTTTGTATTTGTTCACACTCCTTAAAAGTCTGGAAGCGATCATTCTGGCACCGAATGTTCTCGATACAACCGAGCTACATATTTTCGGGAAGCAGAGTCGCTGCCAGGCAGTCAGTTTGAAAGCTACAATCGTCGCGATAACTTGCGCCCCCCCCTTGAGTTTTTTCTGAATCCGCCACTGCTCTGCCGTGGCTGAGCACACTACGTTAGAGGAAGGTCACGCCATTGACATCGAGACGGCAAGAGTACTACACAAAGAAAGCAGTTACTTTCCACGGCTCATAAGGGAGGCGATTGAAATAGAAAAAAGACCAAATAACATCAATAGAGAGGATAGTTATAAACTCCCTTATACCTGGAAGAGACTGATTCGAAATTAAGTTTTTTACTTCTCAAAATCATCAACTGCTGGAATTGTTTATTTAAATTTTGAAAAAAAGACCATTGTTGTTCTTAAAAGCCCGACGAAGCCAGCAGCATAGCACGGCGAAACTGTTGCATAATATTAAATAATTTAATCGCAGAACCAAAAGCCTGAATACCATAAACATGAGCTGCGAAATTCTACAAAAAAAAGTTCATCAGACTCTATAGGGAGGAGAACTTCAGAAAAACAAGGAAGCTTGAAAAACTCCGAAAACGTAAGAACAAAATTTTATCTTCATTAACGTTCCTACTACGATGCCGAGACACGGAAACTGTGCCATCACTTGTGCAAGTGAAACACCATATTCAATCCTCTTCGGCAAAAGGAATCTTACGACGCCGTAGTTTATCTCTTTTGAGGGAACGGATACGTTACACCCGATATTCCATTCATCCGTGTTCTGAGGAACTTTACGAGCTACAACTCTATGTATGCCACATAATGGAACCAAATGACTGGGACATATTGGACAGGATTTCACATTTGTCAAGTGTTGCGACAATCGAAAAAGCTAGAGTGAATCATATTCATAAATATAATAAATTTCACGCAAGACAACATCCTCCGGAAGAGACCAAGAATTCAAAAAAGGTTATAAATTTTTCCAGCGTCATTTTAGAGGGTGCTGCCATCTCTATCCTCAGCAAAAGAATAAACTTTTCTATGACTCCTAAGGTGATACCCAAGGAAGAAATAATAAGCTGCATTGAATCTACTTTGAGGAAATTTCCAGCCAGAATTTCTGAAGACATCAGACAAGAAGCAACCCATGTCCTCAAGAGATGGAAGCCTCCGAAATCAAATATAACGAAGGAAGAGAGGAAAGCATTAATTTCGTTACGCAAAAATGAGGATATAATAATATTGCCAGCAGATAAAGGGAACGCTACAGTAGTTCTTTCAAGAGAAGAATATGATGATAAGATAACACAACTGCTTGATGATCCAACTTACATAAAAATTAAGGAAGATCCAACAGCGAAGGCAGAAAAAGCTCCAATATATATCATCAAAGGTTCTTCTATTCCAAACGAAGAAAATAAATTTCTCAAGCCATCGGCATCGGTGGTTTACCTCGACTCTACGGGTTACCGGAGATTCACAAACCTGGCATCCCTTTACGACCCATCGTAAGTTCCATTGGTTCCCCAACTTATAAACTTGCAAAACATCTGGCTAAAGTAATTCAAGAATTTGTTGGTTTAACCTCTTCCCATTTAAAAAATTCTGAACATTTTATCGAAATTATTCAGGAGTTAAAATTAATGTCATCTGATATTGTTGTGAGCTTTGACGTCGTCTCACTTTTCACTAAAGTGCCTATATTGGACTCGATCAATATATTGAAGGAACTCACAAACCAAGGCCTCCCGAGAGACTACCCTAAATTGGCAGAATTCTGTTTAAAAACTTTATATTTCATGTGGAACGGAGAAATATATGAGGAAAGGGGCTATGGGGTCTCCTCTTTCTCCTGTTATCGCCAACTTATACATGGAAACATTTGAAAAAGAAGCGCTAAACACCTTTGACCATCACCCAACAATTTAGTTAAGATATGTTGACGATACATTCGTCGTTTGGCCGAATGGAACAAAGATACTCGAGGAGTTTCTATTACATCTGAATAGTCAGCATCCTTCGATCCAGTTCACGATGGAATTAGAAAAAGACGGATAGCTACCATTCCTGGATGTCCTAGTCAAAAGAAAAGATGATGGTAAACTTGGACATAGTGTGTACAGAAAGAAGACTCATACCGATCGATATCTTCACGGACGCTCACACCACCATCCACAACAGAAGGCTTCTGTTATCAAGACCCTGTTTGATCGCGCCAGAAAAGTTTCCGATCTTGATTCCATCACACAAGAAATACACCATTTGAAGAAGGCATTAAACAATAATGGGTTTAGTAACAAATTAATTGAAAGAGTGACATCAAAAAAACGTACAGAGAAGGAGACTCCTAAACCTCTGGGGTATGTCATGCTGCATGACATTGCGGGTACGACCGATCGCATAGGTAGAATAATGAAAAAGTATAACATTATCTCACGATACAACACTACCTCCAGAGTACGAGATCATCTACGAGGGACTACAGATCCATTACCACCCACAATGCATGAGGGTGTGTAGTCTAGGGTGCCTCGTTTTGCCACTTTTTTCTAGGAGCGAATCGTAATATCCGGCAAAAGTTGCGTACCCGGATGGATATTACAGATATGATTTTTTTTCCAAATCGGTTAATATCTTCTGCTCACTACTTTGCCTTAAAGTTTCGAAAATTTCGACGAAAAACGCTAAAATTGCCAATAATTTAAATTTGGTTTGAGCAAGCACACTTTATTGGTAATAAGATAAAACTTAGGGCTGTGATTAACATTTAAGCGCAAATGTGTCAACTATATTGCACTTAATTATCGAGCAGATGACCTTTTACGGTGCCCCCGAAAGCGCGGTTGCGTGGTAGGCAACCCGCAACGCACCACCGCATTTTACGCGCTGCCTGCAAAAAATGACGCGAAGAAGGCATTTTTTCAGTCAACGATGTGGAAATCATGTCTGGAATTGTCAAGGGTAGTCACTAAGATGGGATAGACTCTATTTTATGCCATCGCCGCCTATAGTCACTTTATTTTCGGGTAAGAAGGTGTCAATTGAACTTGAACTGGAAACTTACATTCGGGACTCAATATGCCGGTTATGTGCAATTCGAAGGTCATAGATGCCTCCTCTGCAACCGGAAAAGTGTGAAATCTACTATGATCAAACAAATGTGCAGCTCCTCGCTCACCTGACTAGTGACACTTGCCAAACGACCCAGAGCCCACCACGTGGAGGTGGCTGCACTTTGGGCTCCTCCGCCTGCCCTACCCAACCAACCAACCATAGTAATGTAGAGTTTATCTAATCTGAATCGTCACCGTCCGGAAATATTGTCAAAAATTGAGATTTCGATTGAAATTTTGGCAGAACTTGCCTTGAAACTAATATAGATCTGATGACGCCATCCCTGGCGTCACTACCGGATACACGGGAGGCTGCTTCGGTGACTATATATGCGAAGTCCACAAGGTTTTCCTTTAAAATTTCACTGTCCGTTCCACTGCGACCGTGTGGCACGGGTATACGGTGAATGGCCATTTTGGCGAAGTATTGTCAGGAATTTAAAGTTTATCAACGAGTTCTTCATTTGATATAGTCCTCACAACTGGTGCCACAGTAATAGACACATCAGTGCTTCCCCAATGAATCATTTCTTCATTATTCATGGCCTCAAAATTCAGCTGGGGAACAATGTTGTATCTAAGACAGTGACGTAAATTGCCTGCTTCTTCTTCTCGAGCACTAAGAATTTTATTTAGTGCTTCTTTGCGGATAGTAAGTCGATGATCAGTCATCATCGCAAGAAGAATATTTTCTGGGAGTGCGAAGAACGCATTTGTTTGGTTGGACGAATGAACTACTGCTTGGTATTTCCTTGGTAAATATCTACATCTGCGAATGGTATCAAAGACGTGAAGAGCACCATCGGCAATAGAAGATTGTGTCCTGATCCTGTATTGCATCACGACATAGACTTATAATATGAATGTCACTATTGCGATGAATTTTTTGGTAGGTTTTTTGTTGAAATATATAACCTAAGAATTCTGTTAGCTGTGGTCAACCAACGGGCTTTGTTTAGTTTTCCAGGCATCATAGTGGCTAGCCCTTCCGGACATGTTCCAGAGGCAATGGATTGGGATATCTTCAGTAAGTACTTCAGGTCCTTATTAAGGTTCGAGATTTCTTCCGGACTGTAGTTTGGCAAATCAGAATTAATGGGATGAAATGACACCACTGGAAGTTTTCACATTCTGGCAGTTTTTAATCAATGGCACCTGTGCGCGATCCGGCCCGAATGACCAGAAAATGTGCGCGCGGGGCCGTGTGCCCCAGATAATGATAATAAAGTACGAGGACACCTTGAAGCGAATCTGTGTTTATTTCCCGCGCGACTTCCAACGAAGCGCACGACACGTCCGCGTCCACACGCTCCCGGCTTCCGACATACACTGCTTGAAAAAACCCCACGCGACACCCACGCCGAAGGCAAAAGGGCCCGGATGAGACAGGGTTACTGACCCTCGGTTAACGGTACCGCTAGGGACTCCTCACTCCAAAGGGTGTGAGTGAATCCTCCTTGGCGTCCGCGGGAGAAAGGGACCGGCGGAAAATGCCACACGTGGGAAAAACCCTGAAAATGGTGAACTCGCCACCGAGCCGACAAAGGGGAGGAAAACGACCCGACATTTTTCCGCCCGCCTTGAAAAACCGTGATTTTCAATGAATACTTGGAGCGTGTGGAAGAGCGCGAAAACAAATATATACATGAAATACAAGAAAAACATATGATATAAACAAATATCAAACATCGCTATAAATTTTAGGAGAAATGTCTGTATGTCCTTGGCAAAGATTCACTTTCAATTACACATTCACTATTCCACACTAACAGCAACTAAAGAAAACAAAATCGCTCGAAATTTAACACAAAACGACAATGGGTGAAAATCTCCTAAAATCACTCACACAAATAGTTCACCTGCACAAAAATTGTCAACTCCTCACACTGATAACTCATGTTAAGTCAATTAAATGAAGAAAATAAATAATCCAACAAGTTAGTCTCTGTCTGCAAGCAAAAAACAAGCAAATGGCATTTACAATTATGAAATTAAATTTTTAGATTTTAAATGTCCTCTTTAGGTAGCGGACAGAGCTTGTTGACCGCCCGCCGTATTAACCCGGCAGTCGTTTTCACTGTGGCCACTCTAGAAACTCCATATTGACCTGGGTGGAGATGCACAATGCGACCGAGGCTCCACCTGAGAGGGGGTAGATTGTCCTTTTTAATAAGGACCAGGTCGCCTTGCTGCATGCTGGGTGCCCCTCTGGTCCACTTGGGTCTCACCTGGAGGCTGGATAGGTACTCCTTGTGCCAACGGGACCAGAAATGCTGTTGCATCCTAGTCACGTGCTGTCATCTGGATAGACGATTGACGGGGATATCGATCAAGTTTGGATCTGGGATGGCAGTGAGTGCATCGCCAATTAAGAAATGGCCGGGAGTTAAGGGATTGAGGTCATTAGGATCTGAGGACATTTGGGTTATTGGTCTGGAGTTAAGGCACGCCTCTATCATTGTCAAATAGGTGTACGTCTCCTCATAGGTAAGGAATGCGTTCCCAGCAATTCTCCTGAGATGATACTTGAGTGAACGCACTGCCGCTTCCCAGAGGCCCCCAAAGTGAGGTGAGCGAGGAGGGATGAAATGCCAATTGATTCCCTCGGATGACGAATAATGATGAAGGCTATCTTGATGTGATTTGAATGAGAAGAACGTCTGCAGATCCTTCAATTCCCGATTTGCTCCTGCAAAATTTGTGCCAGTGTCTGAGTAAATATCGCTGCACTTTCCTCGTCGAGACGTAAAGCGTCTTAGTGCTCCCAAAAATGCTTCTGTTGTCAAATCACCCACTAACTCAAGATGTACAGCCTTGGTGGAGAAGCAGACGAAGACAGATATGTTAGCCTTGATTGGCTGAGATCCACGTCGACGACTTGTTTTTACGTAAATAATACCGCAATAATCAACCCCGCAACGTCAAAACGGGCGAGTTGGCTCAAGTCTTTGTATTGGTAAATTACCCATTAACTGTTGGGTTGCCTTGGGATTGCTCCGAAAGCATCTCGTGCATTGATGTACAATCTGACGGCAGAGATTTCTTCCACTTAAAGGCCAAAAACGCTGCCTTAACGATGAAAGCAACAGTTGTGGTCCAGCGTGAAGCTGCTTGATGTGCTCTTGCCTCGCAATCAACTTGGTCAGATGATGTTTCGGAGGCAAGATGATTGGATGCTTCTGGCCGTAGGGAACGTTATAATACCTTATTCTGCCTCCCACACGGATTAGGTTATTTTGGTCAAGAAATTCATGCAGCATTTTCAAGTTTGATTTCCTGCTAACTTGTTTTTTCTGCTGAAGGTCATGAAGCTCATCAACAAATACTGCACCTTGAACTGCTTTAATCAGCTGCGTAAGTGCCGCCCCGATTTCTTGCGCCGTGAGTTCTCCCGTTTTCCTCTCAATGCGTGATTTTGAGGCGTTGCGTATGAATCGTAGGCAATAAGCCGTTACCCTCTGCAATTTCGATAAAGACGAATAGCGTTGGATTGACTGATTCGCCTCCAATGCAATCAAAGTGGTGGCCATCGGTCGTTTTTTCTGGGGGCTCTAGCGTCTCAATGAATGATTCTGGCGGCCATTCATTTTCATGTCCATTCATCCAAGGCGGTCCTTGCCACCATGATGTTGTCTCGAGCAATTGTTGCGGTGTAAGTCCCCTGGAAATATGATCCGCTGGATTGTTTTCTCCTCTGGTCGTGTTTTCCTTGAAGTTCTCTTCACATTTCATTTCTTCTGCTGATAATTTTGAAACAGGTTTGCAGTCCTCCAATTTCCAAACGTTTTGCATCTGCTCTTCCAAGTTTTCTTCCCGACTAACGTAGCAGGACGATGACGACAACGTTTCATTGCTCCGAACTCTTCCTGATAAAATCCACCCGAGAGTAGTTTTCTGCAGGATCGGTAGGGTTGGTGATGTTCTGAATTGCCCGATGCACAACATTTCAAGAAATAACTCTGCACCTATGAGGAGGTCAACGGCTTGCGGGATATTAAATCCAGGGTCAGCAAGTTGGAGGTTAGAGGGTGGACTCCAATTTGAGATATCAACAGGAACTGCAGGTATTTCGGATGTAATTTTTGACAGCATCAAGCAATTAATATGAGCCTTGTACGCTGTTATTCTCGATTTAATCGTAGTCTGCACCATCTGAGCGCATCTAGCGGCCGATCCTCCTATACCTATGATGCCTGTTTCACCTGTTTTCTTTTTGAGTCTCAGAAGCTGCGCCATTCTTTCCGTTGTGAAATTTGCTTGAGAGCCTGAATCGAGCAACGCTCGACAGAGATGAGGGGAGCCACGCGAATCATGCACCAAGACGACCGCAGTGGAGAGAAGAACTGTTGATGATGCCTCCCCCCGATCTGGAAGACGTGCTGTAGTGGACTGTATTTGCGTCGAAGACGGACTGAATGGTACTGAGTTTGCTGATAAATCGAGAATTAGCGGATAGATTGGTCGCTGAGGCGTGACTTGAGAGGTGAAGCAAGCTGTTGTGCCCTTCACCGCAATGCTTACAATTACCTGAGGTGCAGCCACCTTTTAAGTGCCCTCCCCTGAGGCAGTTAAAACATACACCAAGTTTTTTCACGTCACTAATTCTCTCAGGAACGGATTTTTTCAAGAAGATGCCGCACTGATATAGTTGGTGGGACCCTTTGCACAGTTTGCACTTTGATGAAATGGCTACGTTTCTCACCATTGACCTGCTTGTTTTTATTAGTGGTCTTTTCCATTCATCGCGTGATGTGATAGTGGTGCGAATGGCGCGATGAGCGTCTACCGTCTCCATCACTAGCGACCTTTGCTGAAGGAAGCTAAGAAGTCCTCCGACACTTGGCATATCCTCCCGCGGTAACGACGCCTCCCATTCCTTATGAAAATCCAGATCTATCTTGCTGGTGATTAGGTGTACAAGAAGCGCGTCCCAGGAGTCAGTAGGCTGCCCCATGGCTTGGAGAGCCCTCAAATGTTTATTGAAGTGGTCCACGAGATTTCTGATTCCCGTGGACGACTCCTTCTCTAATTGGTTGAAATCAAACATGGCTTTGACGTGCATGCTTATGATAAAACGCTTGTTTTCGAAGCGCTGCATCAGTAGTCCCCACTCGATGTCGTAATTTTGTTCCGAGGTGGCGAGAGAGGCTATGACTTGCAACGCTTCTCCGCGCAGCGTTGATCTTAGATAGTGGAATTTTTGGATTCCTGATAAAGAGATATTTTCATGAATTAGGCTCTTAAACGTGTCATAAAATGTCACCCATTCATCATAAGCCCCGTGAAAAATAGATAAGTTTATGACTGGGAGCTTCACGGGAGCAACATCGTGGCCATTTTCCTGCGAATCACTGGCCCTAGGCTTGGACGATTGAATCATTACGTCGGCCCTTGCGACGGTATCAAAGTACGCATCCTCAAATTCGTCGCGTTCTCCGTCGCCTTCCACGTCCAATAACTCAATCTCGGATTGAACATCTTCAAAGGCCTGCCAGCAATCTTTAAACTTCTCCAGGCGGAGACGCAATTGAGGTATTCCATCAGGAATCTTTACAGTATCAACGAAATTCTTAAATCTCGTGACCCTGGCCTTAATTTGACCGCGTTTTGCGATCAACTCCTTAGTTTTATCTGCCATTGTTATGAGACACGTGTCTTAAAGGTTAGGATAATTTACAGTGGGGAATATAGAAGAGAATTGCACTCACTGCCTACCTTATACTGCGATTGCTGCGTTATGCTGTGTTGCTGGTGCGCCGATGCCGCTGTTGCGACTGATGTGTCCTCCGCTGGTCGGATGACATCTTCCTGGAGATGCTGCGCGTTGAAGAGTGCTGATGGTCCGCTGCTTTGAAGACCCCGATTTGAGTGCTTGCCGGGAGATGCCTCGTGTTGATGTAATCTCACGCTTATGTACGAAGATTTCGAATAATGTTAGCCAATCACTGGTGTGATCCGGCCCGAAGGACCAAAATTGTGCGCGATCCGGCCCGAAGGACCAAAAATGTGCGCGATCCGGCCCGAATGACCAGAAAATGTAGGCGGGGGGGCGTGTGCCCCAGATTATGATTAATAAAGTACGAGGACACCTTCAAGCGAATCAGTGTTTATTTCCCACGCGACTTCCAACGAAGCGCACGACACATGTCCGCGTCCACACGCTCCCGGCTTCCGACATACACTGCTTGAAAAAACCCCACGCGACACCCACGCCGAAGGCAAAAGGGCCCGGATGAGACAGGGTTACTGACCCTCGGTTAACGGTACCGCTAGGGACTCCTCACTCCAAAGGGTGTGAGTGAATCCTCCTTGGCGTCCGCGGGAGAAAGGGACCGGCGGAAAATGCCACACGTGGGAAAAACCCTGAAAATGGTGAACTCGCCACCGAGCCGACAAAGGGGAGGAAAACGACCCAACAGCACCTGTGTATGAATACGGGCTTGAACAAGCGCGTCTAGAACCTCGATCAAAAGACGTACTTAATCGCTCCGCCGTCAGGAGTAACATTACTTTATTTATTAACCTCTAAGCATCCGAATTATTAAAGTAAAAAATGTACTACGGATGGTCATGTCTGCCGGGGTAACCTCACGCTGTGCCCGCGGCCCCGGATTATCTCTCGGAAGCCGAGGAAGGGTTCGGAAAGGGGTCTTCTTCTAGCGAGGACCGCACCCATTACCCATTCCTTGGGTCTCGTATACCTGTGGTCTTGGGGGGGACCCACGAAACTACCATTAACCAGCGCCGTCAATGTGAGTGAAGAGAGCTCGGAACGGCAGCTCGATGAAATTCAAAAGGCAAATAGCCCATTGCATAGGTTTTCCCGTCATATCTTCCAATTCTCGCAGGACGCCGCCCTTCCAACCAGTATTGGTGTTCGTCTCTTCACAGCCAAGAGCATCAATCTCATCGAATCCAACATTGAGTTGGCTGATGATGAACTCGAAAATAGCCGTAGCCTCATCATGTGCAGAGCCGGAAGATGACGCGACATGACCGACGTATTGAGCATTAGGTTCGGCCACAAGTGATAAATGCTCTTCCCTAATGATGCCTGTGGGTGTTTTTGGTTCATCAAGTCGGCCATCAAAGTAGAAGCTTTTGATCGGATCATTATCCGTAGAACTGCGTTTCAAATTTTGAAAAACTTTAAGTTTTTCACGCCTAATTTTGCACTTGTCTACAACCAAAGCAGACGTTATGTCATTAGATTGCTCTGGAGATATAATTCCAGCTTTTAAAGCTGCGTGAAGCACAGTGGATGTGATGTGTGCAGCAGCTCTCTCGCTTACGTTATATCTCTGAGAAATTATGACAGTCTCACAATCAGTTGAGTCAAGTTTGACCTTGGAATTTCTGTCCCTGGCTTTGGTGAATGCCACATCCTTAGCGAAACAGTCCTTAGGATTTTCCTCATCACCATAAGTATCCTCAAATTTTTGACTGTCATTTAAAAACGACAATGGGGAAATAGTTGATTTAGATGGCTCAGTAATGGATTTCTCAAGTTCAAGCCTCTTACTTATAGGCTTACGTTCAGCCCTTTTACGCAATTTTTTTGTCGCAGATACGTCAACAGATCCAATACGACCAATTCTTGGACCTCTCTGATCCAGGAGAAACTGATGCTCAATAACAGGAACCTTTTTTTCCTTGGGACAGGCACATGTGGAAAAGTCAGCACATTTGCAGAAGGCTATGTCAAAAAGTTTCGTTGCCTCATCAGTAAAATTCTTCAATTGAACATCTTTCATTTTTTTAAGTACATTTTTAGCGCTTAGCATTTTCTTTATCCTAATGTATTAATCATGGCAGCGTGAGATAAGTTGAATTACTCTGCTTTGTGTAACTGCTGGAATAGACGCTTTATCCCAAATGACACATACCTTGATAGAAACTTGTCGGGCAAAGAAGAAAAGGGTGGCTCCTTGTTACTCCGTGACGCTATTCCAATTTGCCGCCGAACTTCTTGATAACAAAGTAGAACATCCTTCTTTGTGGGGAGTTTAGTTTCATCAAAATCCTTGGGGTTCTCATTAAAAATCGGACAAACGTTTGCACCACGAAGAACGAACTTCGAAAGAGACATGCTGCAGACTGAATGAAAATTAACGCAAAACCAGAGCACACAAGACGAAAATTCAGTAAAATATATGAAAATATTGATCGGTGAGAAGTTAAAGATCACTTGTGACCTAAGTAGAGGGACACCAGAACATCCACTAAAACAGGTAAACTGAAGAAGCGAAATGAGTTGCAAATGACTTGTAGTGATAAACGTAATGGTAAATCAAGAACGTCAATCGTCCAACTCGTCTCCTTATGCAAGGCTGACTGTGGAAGAATGGGGGAGGACGCTACTTGCAGTGTGCAGGTGGATCATTAAGGGGTCGGTAAACATTTGATTCAACATTGTTGTGAGCAAAATATAATGTTCCGTTCCTGTTACGACCCACCAGGCGAAGGAAAAGAAAATGGAAATAGCTACAAAACAATTATACTGAATTTACCACTTTTGCTGCCCCCTAGGAGACAATTTATGACATAATAAAGAGACCTCCTATCATTGTGACTACCCTAGACTATTCCAAACATGATTTATACATCGTTGACTGAAAAAAATGCCTTCCTCGCGTCATTTTTCGCAGGCAGCGCGTAAAATGCGGTGGTGCGTCGCGGGTTGCCTACCACGCAACCGCGCTTTCGGGGGCACCGTAAAAGGTCATCTGCTCGATAATTAAGTGCAATATAGTTGACGCATTTGCGCTGGGATACTAGCTAACATTGCCTTCCTGGCAGCTTCCCTCTCATTGATAATCAAATTAACACCTTTCCTGCCGTGCACATTACCTTCAACTCCTGATCTTATAGCTAATCCACCTTAATGAGCAGGAAGAACAACCCGCCCTTTGTGCTCAGACTCATACCCTCACACAATCAAAACATTAGCCTCATTTGCATTTCATTTACCAACTGTACTTTTATTAAAGGCTATAAAACAAACCGTAGCATATAGATAACGCGTATTATCCGTTGAAAATTAAATATAGTATATTAATATAAGCACTAGGAATTTTAAGCAGGAAAGTACTAATTACTGAAACCCAAAAAATAAATGCAAGTGAGTTGAATAAAGTAACGAGTTAGATGTGCAACTGTTTATATCGAGGAGATAGATAGGATACAAATTAATACGAAGAACATCGCTTTTCTCATCTTCTCTATCGATGATAGTTGAACCCTTTTCAACAGTTCTGTCAGTATTTTTTGATGCTGTACAAACTGGTACAATTTGAAGCAGATAAGTTCCAACTATGGCTCTAGGTTTCCAAACCTTTGTTAACCACCGACCCAGCAGGGACATGCCTTTTGTTTTACGAAGCTTCAAATTATTAAATATATCTGAATATGTGTATAATTTCAATGAAAAATATTTACATAAACATTAAAGTGCCCCTTGGAATAATATGAACAGGCACATAGCCTCCAATTGTCAACACCGCAATCCTAAATGCCACCATTCGAACAGAACTGCTGCAGAACTGACTCATGAACGTGCCACTTTGATGGTGACAAGAATCTAGGATAAATGTTATTAATTAAAAATTCACTTAATTTCACGTCTTTTTCTCAGAATCCGGCACTCATTCAAACCCTTGTCATTCAGTTCTGGAAAAGGATATCGTTGAATTGACTCCGTATTACTTTGAATAACTAGTATTTAACCATAGAACGACCGACGGAGGTCAATTGGCGGTTTGCGTTTTTCTTTAGCGTCAAATTTTTTTCTTATTTGAATTAGGAGAATGAGGTATTCTGACTTTTAATCTTCTGGAATAAAATAAGCAAAAATAAAGGAAATAATATTTTTCATGACAAGGGTCATGAGAAATCACGTGTTTTACCTACTCAGACCGTGAGCGGCATTTGACCGCTCGTTTGTTTCACACCGTTATTCAGACATTTTGACTGTTTCTGCTGTTGAAAGAGTCAAATATAATTGAATGTATTTTACTTTAATACCGTGTGACACTATTTTGTTGCACGTGTCATGTGAAGAGGGTTTGAACCTAGAGATATCAAGCGAAAAAATATAAACCTTGGAACAAAAAAATTAATTTTCAAGTGCCCATTCTGGTATTTTTTTTCGTAAAATTTAAAGTTAGAAAAACTTTTTTTTATTTCAACTGAAACATTGAGCAAATAAATTCATAGGAGTCAATTTTTGCCACATATCGGATATCTGTACCCATTTTTAGGGCTTAGCAATAATACTTTGTTAATCATATCGACCTCACAATTTGATATAAGGAAGTAATATCGAGTTTAGGTCATGAAATTAAATCAGCTATTCTTTGCCGACGTTTCGGAATTTAATTATTCCATCTTCAGTGCTAAAAAGAATATACGATGATCAACCAACAAAACAACAACACAGCATTTACATCAATTTGTCAAACAATAAAACATCCAAATAATTTAGTCCGTAGCCCATGGGGATTTGTTTACATTTGATTTCCTGATATTGACTAAAAGAGTCTTTGATGTGGTATTTATCAGATGACAAACACTGTAGTAATTCGGGAAAAAAACTTAGCACTTTCATACGTGGGACTATTAATAAAACTTAGAACTGGCCTAAGGGTGTTGTTTGGTTAACGGGTTTTAACAAGACCATAAATACGCGGTGGGTAACTATTATATTTTGTCAATCTCCTCTTAGTCTTACTTAGTAACGTCGGCAAAGAATAGCTGTTTTAATTGCATTATCTAAACTCTATATTAGTTCCTTATATTTTAGGAATAATATACAGAAACATCTCAATGAAAATGGCTATTTTCTGTCAGTATTTATATATTTTCACACAAGAGAAAATAGGAAGCATATGTTTTGGGTATGCGAAAAAAATCTCGGCTACTTACATGCAACATATTGCACAAATTCTGTGAATGTCCATCTTATTTTCGTAATTCCTTGGAATTTTGTTCAGGATAAAATAACTCGATAACAAAAACAGCGTCATTCCTTTCAACGGTGAAGAAATTGCATGCCTATATATAATCATCATTTCTGAAAAAATCTTTTTAAAATAAATAATACTCGCGAATATTTCGTGAATCACTATGTCCCATAGTAGCTTTTTATAACAGTCCGAATAGTGTGCTCTATTAAAAGTAAAATAAAACATTTTGCCTTTTCAAATATCAATACTTTAGTAGGTTTTCCCACATGAAATGCATCGAACACGATACATGATGCCGTAGTTTTACCGTTTTATCACTAAATATAATATTCAATGAATTGAACCTCGATCCAAAGTAGAAAATATCAACTTCCTAGCTATACTAAATTGTCAACAGCTAATTTTTAAATTCTCGAGATATTCAGTTTTCCATGGGATATGGCATGGCTGTCCGGCGCTCCATGTGACACACAGCTGCACAGTGTGCTCTCTATAGTGACAATATACATAACAGAAAAGGCTTTGACGCACATGGAGAGTCAAACGCAACGGTGTTTCAACTGAAGAAACTATTTAACGAGCTTGTGGAATAAGTGTATAAGATAAATGCTGAAGCAGCAGATGGTAGAAACTTACGGATATGGGTTCAACACATGGTTATACATAACAAAACTACTTTGATGAATTATATCATTAAAATCATGAAAATACAAATCGATGTGAATGCTGCTATTGGAGAAGGTTGGTATATTTAGAAATGTCTGAGAAAACTAATAAAAATGTCACTGACACCTACACAATGATTTAATTACTTAATTGATAATATACAGTTTTTTTAATTAATAAAATTAAAGCATAACGTCAAAACCGTGTGTATACACGTCCACTTCTGGTCCTCAGTACCGTGTCTGGCGCATCATATACTTCCCTGTTTGGAGTGAAATCCATAAATGAGAACATATCTTCACGGATAATCCAGTATTTCCAAGAAAATATGAAATGTCAAGTCCGAAAATTAATGAGCAATATCAAACCACTCCGTACGGGATCCTAATGAATTGGATCCAGTATTCCCATACATCCTGACATATATTTATCAATCCTGCGTCGCCTGCGCTACTTTCATCTTCATTGGGATCATTATATCTACAGGAATAGAAATATAACGGTTTTATTCAAGACGTCACTTTTGTTAGTATTAGCTATGTAATCGAGCATCATATCATAATCGCTTAACTGATATATGCATCAAAATAGCAAGAAATTAACCTTATAGTGGATCATTTTTCAGCGAAGATCACGTCCTCAATGCCGTTAAGTAGTAAATCCTTAACGATTTTAAATAATAATTGGCTCAGACGCCAAGCAATTGTGATCCTGAAAAAATTAAGAAAACGGAATATCAGCTGGTGAAAGTTATATTTCTATTTATGAATCGTGTTTCAACTCTAATACTATGTAATTTCCTCGCATCTTTGATGGATAAGGAATATTTCCATAGAATTTGTAAAATGTGCCCGTGTTTCTTAAAGCACGGATAGCTCCAAATGAAAGGATCTGCAGCGCTCGTCTTTGATCTCCATTAACTATTCCTCCATATTTTATTCACACCAGGGAAAAACTATTCGAGATGAGGAAAATATGTTTCATCAATAAAATATAAAGATGTGAAGAAATGACTTTTTATGCTGGTTAACAATACATTATAATGAGTTTTTCAATATTCAATATTTGTCACATTAGAAAACACATGCATTGGACATCGAATTTCATGAATTTGTTCTAAAATACATGCTTTTCAAGAACATGCAACACACACGAGAACAGTATAAATACGTACCTTCGTAAAACCTTTTCTATCATTGCCACAATGGCATCCCCCAATTCATATACGATGACCATAGCCAAAAAATAAATCAGCAACTCGAGAAAATATTCTGAAATCGCCATCGCTTCTCTTCACGTTCAATCTTCTAATGCTTATCAACGTCGTCATCTAACACCGTTGCTTAGAGACTTGTGGAGTTCGGGTATTGTTGACGCCCGGATTGTTTGAGCAATAGTACCGTAAAAAGAGCCTCCAGAAGTCGTGGAATGCATTGATTGTTGGACTATAGTAAGCCTAGTGGCGATCTAACCTCCTTCTTATCTCGCCACCTGACACCCCTCTCGCTAGGGGCTCTACCTCCACCTGTCTATCTATCCATATTACCCCCCTCTATCAAGGGGCCTGTCCCTCCGTCTATTTAGCCATTTGACTACCCTGCTCTTTAGGAGCTCTCTCTAATTTTGCTGATGTAGCCGTCCGCCCCTCCCCTATCCATATATAACCAGCCGGTATGGTGACAAAAGTGCCAGAACAAAAGTGCCAAACTGAAAGTGCCAAAGACCACAAGTGCCAAAAGCCTTAAATGCCACTTAATTAAAATGCCACTTAATTAAAATGCCACTTAATTAAAATGCCAATTATAAAATATGCCAAAATTATTTTTATTTTATATCAATTTTTACGTATAAACGTGGAGATGGTAACTTAATTTTTTTAAATATTCAAGGACAGTGCCATCTTCTTTACAAACTTCGTAATTTGCTACCATATTGAAAATTCTACGATCAACTTCTTGGTAATGGCTAGTTGGCATTCTTCGTACACGCTGCCCCAAGGAGATTTGGCTTAAAATTGTTTCAGTATCTCCTTGTTCTCGCTGTATTTCAACTAGTAAAGCATAGAGACTTGGATGCTTCTTTCCCATTAGCAACTGAAGCCTGTTATGCCACCCTTCAGAGGTATTGTTAGTTCTTGATGTCCCTTCCAGAACTGAGGTATAATGGTTCCATAAAGCAGGTGCATATCGAACCGGGACAGCTCGCCTTCTTCCTCTGGCTGCGCGACCTCTTATATACGTCACCTCAAAGTAATCTACTACATTTATGAAACTTTCGGGAGCTTGATTCGCAAATAAATCAAAAACTTCTAGTACATCGTCAACTGGTACAAAGCTCAGAGCACACATCATTTTAGAGGCATCTCGTATGGAGCTATCATCTGGGTTTTGATAATCAACTTGTAACCCTTCCGCTTGGACGCGTCTCTTCGGACGAGAGCATTCTCTATGGAATTTGCACCTCCAGTATTTGCTTGCAGCAGAAGATGAATGTTTGATATAAATATACCCTTTGTAACACAAATATGAAGTTCTTCCTTTTGTTACAAGTTCCGCCATAATACAAGAAATTTTATGTACAACCAGATCAAAGTCGGAAAAATGTGAATACAACAACATAACAAATATTTCTTTGACGTTGCTATAGTAACTATGGGAACAATTTTGGCATTTCATAAATTTGGCATTTAATAACTTTGGCATTTAATAACTTTGGCATTTAATAATTCTGGCACTTTTATGATTGGCACTTTTGTACTCGAATCAACCAGCCACTTCCTGTTTATCTAGCCATCAGACCCCTCTCTACCTACAGGCTATTTGTCTACCTTCCTATTTAGCTACCGTACCCTTGGAGCTTTTTTTGCTAAATATCTTGCCATCTTAGCCGACCTCTTCCTGGGAGATTTCTCTTCTCCTACCTAACTAGCCAAATGACCCGCTCTCATACTAGGGACTCTATCTAGTCATATCACCCTTGTCTTCATAAAGGCTCTTCTTCCTGCATATCTAGCCATCAGACCCCTGATAACCTCGGAAATCTCTGTAGTACTTAATATCCGGCCGTGTTACCCCTACCCTCCCTAAAGGATCCACTCTGATTAGGCACCTGGCTCTCCATATTTTTATGGGCATCCTATACTCTTGCCAATTCAGTCATTTGACCCATTGTATCGCTAGTAGCTCGTTATTCTCTTTCCTATCCAGCCAAATTACCTCTTTTCTTACTTGTGGCTCTCTCAACTCCTGCTGGCATATATTTCGGACCCCCCTATACCTAGGGGGGTACTCACTTCATTCTTGATCGTCTAGCCGTCAGACTCCTCTTTCTGCAGGGGCTCCTGTTTTTCTAGCTTTCCTCCTTATTAGAGCCCAAACACGTCTTGCGTAATTAATCATATTAACCACTCCCAAAAGGAGTCTCTCTTCTCCAGTCCATCTATTGATTTGATTCCGGCTCACTTTAGAAGCTCCCTCCTCTGCTCACATATCCATCTGACTCTCCTCCTTCTTAAGGAGGGCTCAATCTCTTCCTGATTCCTGAAAAAGTATGAGAGTTTTTTAACAGCATTCCTGTATCTGAGACCAACCATAATATAATCTATGTGGAACATATGCGTTTCTCCCTGCTTTTTCCAAGATAACATACGTTGAGGATGATGCCTGATCATGCATTTGTGAGCACTCAATTATTTCTCCGGTAAAATTATACAGCTTTCTCGCTGCGGTCATTTCTCCTTCCGAGCCTATAATCGCCCACCTCCCGCCCATCTCTTCCTTCACCTACCACCATGTTCCAATCTCCCATTACCACCAAGGTATTACTATATCATCTAATTCCTCCCCTCTATGATTAGAGGTAGGCATATGAACCTGAATATAACTAGATTATTTGGATCTGCCTTTAGCTAAGCTATTATTGTTCTATCTCCCTCGTGTTATGCATGCACTACATTTCTACCAAGTTTCCTGCTCATTAAGAATAACCTTCCACCAGGACTAGTTTGGATACCTTGGGAAGGGGGGAAAGGTAATATAATTGTTTTTAAAAAGGTTGGTGCCAATTGTCACTTTTTACTCCGTTTAAAACTCTACAAATAAAGACTTAAGAGTAATCAATCCACCTTTTAAAATGAGTTTACTGCGATGGAATGTTTTCGTGAGGTATACATTCTGAAGTGGTTTGTAAGAATAAAAGAAAAATAAAATGGTACCTTAAAATGAAGAAAGCATGAGGGGAAAAATAGCTTGTACTTATTTTCACACATTACAGACACACATCACAGACAACTAGCAGAAGGCCATTATGCCAAAAGTAAATACCTGTAACTTGAAGCGCTATCGGGAGAAGGGAGTAGATTTTCTCGCCGATAACACTCTTGAAAACACAAACTCTTTCCAAGCTCGGGTGAGATAAATGAGGAAAACGAACGAAACACAAGTATTATCAATCAATAACTTAACTTATCAATATATTTCACAAATCACAAATAGAACCAACCCAATTACAAACAATTTACCCATAGGTCGAGTGCCAGGCGACCGTAATGAGAAGTTTCCAGTCGGAAAATAATTTAAGTTTACAAGTACGAGAGGTTGAGCTTCTCTCTTAAGTACAAAATGACTAAATCAGCAGGCTCACACAACGGTGTTACCCGGTCGCCGTCTCGGAAGCAATAGAGGGCGAGCTCAGCCATGATTCAGCTGAGGAGGGGGTCTGTCGACAAGGACGAAGGTGGAATGGGTAAGGTCAGGAGGTTGGCGATTGGTAGCCTTGGAGGGGAGGAAATAATGGGATGGGTGATAGACAGGGTGGCAGTTTTTAATTGGAGCGCCAGGAACTGTTTTCTGGCTTCGGCTGCAGAATACAGGATCACAGCCTTTGTGCCTTGGTCAGGATGGCCGCATTTTTGGTATCCTTCCTCACTTTACTGGCTATAAAAACGGTGCAGGACCTGGTGAGGGAACGGCGCGGCTGAACGGCGCGGCTGAAGTCGTGGCAGAAGTCGCTGGCAGTAGTCGCTGCATTTTGTAGTCTTAGGCATTTTGGCCGTCGTTGGCGCACATGTCGTTAGCGCGCATGTCGTTCGGGCGTTCGGGCAAGTCCTTCGGCTAAGTCCGGAGGATAAACAGTCCGCAGAGGGGAAACTGTCCAAAGAGTGGAATTGGCCAAAAAAAGTGGGGGAAAATGCCACAAACTGATAATGCCACATGTGTTGGAGAACATCGTGATCCTTTTGAGAAAAGCAAGCTCTTACAGAGGACACCCCCAAAGGGCAAGAGAAAAAACAATATGCTTGAGGAGCAAAAACCTCTAGGAAGAGACAGGCCGGCAATATTTAGGCGCAGGGACTCATGGAGTACTGGAGGGGATGAGACCCCTCTTGAAGATGAGGTTCTAGGCGATGCAACTATTCTATAAATGGAAAATGAATATGAAGAGATATCATGTTCTTAAGCCGTGGCCTCTCCTCGGCAATCACACATAGGAAAGATGAGGAAAGACGAGGAGGATTACCTGCAGAAATGCAAAGAAATTGGCGTCAATGGCCCCTGCATTCCAGTGGCAAAAGAATATTGTCAATGAAGTGAGAGCAGGCTACACCCAACTAGTGGAACTAGTTGGTGTAATAATCTTCTGCCAAACCGATTGGAAGCTACTTGAAGAGGAAATATTAAAATTGGCGTCAGGAGAGGATCTAAGAATTACTACTACTTCGAAGAAACGCTTAGCTTTAAGCCCTGCCGAGCCAAAAGAGAAAAAGAAGAAGAAAAATGATCTTATTGACAATACTCCCAGTTCTGATAACAACGGTACCTTAACACAAGTCACCTCTAAAAACAACAGCACGACTCCAGAAAATGGAGCAAACGAGGGGGTTGGCCATGCAGACGTCATCCACCAGCGCCAGAGAACCGCCAAAAACTCAGACGAAAGACCCTCAACCCATAAAGAAGAGGCCCAAACCCCGAAGGGAAGCAATTTTAATCAAACCCGAAGGGGAACAGCCATACGCAGAGGTATTAAAAGTGATCCGTGCGAAGGTAAAGCTCGAAGACACGGGAACCGAAGTAATGTCTATACGAAAGACTAGGACGGGAGGGATGCTTCTGGAGCTGAGGGAAAAGACGAGGGATAAGGATGTATTCCGAGAAACAACTCAGGGAGTCCTTGATGGAAAGGCAGCTGTGACCTGCCATTAACCGAAAAATTCCATAGAAATCCTAGATATAGACGGATCCACGGAAGACAGCGAAGTCAATGAGGTTATGAGAAATCCCGGAGACGTGTTATATAAGAGTTAACATAACTACAGCTAATACCTGGGGACAGAAAATCACCATCGCGGTCTAGCAAGATCTACGAAATTCCGTGTAAACCACCACCATGGGGTGTGACACAGGGTAACTCTAAATCAGGCACTCACCACTCATCGTTGTACAAGGTCAAACCGCACACGCTCCCAGTCAGCTAAGTGCGAACCAAAAGCAGCCAGGAGAATAATACGCAGTCCACGCAGAAACTAGAATGCCATGTTGGAGAACATGCCAAAATGCAGTACCAGGGTCAACATATGACTGCTAATTAGTACTACCAAGAGTACAAATTTATCCTACTGTGTGAAAGTATTACGTGTAGAATACAAAATCATGTGCGACATCCGAAGCGGGGAGAGTTTATAAATGAAAAGAATCATGCCTTTTATATTCCACACTCTATTGAGTAGATAAATTTCGTTACTATGTACGCGTCACAATTAAGAGGTTTACTTGATTTACAAGAGGGAGTAAATTGCGTGCAGAGTGCCAAAACCGGTCGATTTATTCAATAAAGTGTAGAATATACGAAGTATTGTTATTCTGATTTTCAATGTCTCAATTCCATGAAGTGAATGCGGCAACTATCACCTTAATTCATGAAGAGGTGTAAGTAAGTAACTGGTAATGAATTATCTCCAAAAACTTTTAATGTTTGGTCATCGTGGGCAAGCATGGTTTCATCAAAGCTGGAGTTTCTAGAAAAAGAGTAAGGCATCTTTTGCACATTGCATTGCTTTAGGTGCACCACTGGAAATTTTACTTCCCCACGGGAGCAATATTTGACATACATTAACAAATACTGGTAATGAATTATCTCCGAGGTCAGTATCTCGCACATTCATATAGTATTCGTAATGGTATAAGCAATACTTATAAACTTTCCGCGTGAAGTTTGTACCAATATTGAGACAGCGGCACACGCAAATGTATTGAAACGTTTACGACATTCGGTATTTATCCAGACACTTTAATGCATGGCAAACTGTTGAGGTTCATTTCACTTACGCTAGCTAATCGTATATCTTATGCAATAAAACCGAATCAAGGAAACGCTGCTATATCAAAACACGTTATTTATTATACTAACGTTGAGTTTACAGAAATATGACACGAACCTTAATGTTTTGGAGTGAAATAAATTTAAACATTCATCCGGATAATTTCTAAATATCTTCGCTAATTGGCGAATTTCGCCTTCATTCCCGTAAAAATAGCTTTATATCAAGGGAAATTAAAGAAACCAGAGAGAAAGAATTTCATTGAAGGTTAATCGCTTACTAATTAACACATGACTTTTCGGTAAAGGTGAGCTTTCGTCTCGCACTTTCAAATTTTTTTTTGAAAAACGTAGGAAACTGACGAAATTAAATGTGATACCTGGGAGTAGAGGAAGAATGCGGATTTGTAAAAATGTAACAATCATACCGGTAACACTAATTTCACCTCTACAATATGCCTTTACCCCACCCCCCCAACAAGCTTACGGGCCTATGGAGTGAAACAGGGGTGCTAGGGTAGGACGGTACGCGGGCCCGATTTGGCCATTTTCAAAAGTGAAAAACGCATTTCTTGTGGAAATGGTAAAGTGGAAATAGGCATTTCTGGGAGTCGAGGACGTTTCAAAATTATGATTTTCACCGCGTTTCCGTTAGTTGGAAAAGCGGAAAACGATTTCCCCTTCCGTAACTTGCCCTGAACCCACCCCACAAAGAGGTTTGCGGGCCAATTGAGTTAAACACGAATTGGTTATAATCAAAAGTGAAAAACTCATTTTCGTGAGTTTGAATAGCGGAAAACGCATTTTCAGCGCGATCGATAACGAAGAAATGGGCATTTCTGGGAATGGTTGAAGTTTCAAAATGTTATTCTGCGTATTATTTTAAGAATAGAATCCCTCACGCTCATTAGTGATTGTAGGTGGGAATTGGTAGAAGGCTAAAATGTTATTTCGCGTAAAATTTTAAGAATAGAATCCCTCACGCTCATTGGTGATTATTGGTGGGAATTGGTAGAAGGCTAAAATGATATTTCGCGTATTATTTTAAGAATAGAATCCCTCACGCTCATTGGTGATTATTGGTGGGAATTGGTAGAAGGCTAAAATGTTATTTCGCGTATTGTTTTAAGAATAGAATCCCTCAGGTCACAACGTTAATATAAGTGGGCTTTTGTTAGAGGCTAATGAAATAGTATTGTTGACGGAGTTCTCTCGGGAAGTGTGGAAGGGGGAAATTAAGTGTCAACAGTTGGAAGTTAATTGTTGAGAGTAGTTGGCATTAATCATTTTCTGACTTGCGTGTGTGGTGTATGGTCGCCATGATTTGCCAATCGTGTACGCTCAATTAGGAAGTGTAAATCCTCCATTTAAAGTGATACGTGAAATGTTATTAGTACAGTGGAATGAATGTGAGTGAAAAGGAAGTGTAAATCCTTCATTTGAAGTGAAACGTGCAATGTTTACTGCGGTGGAATGAATGGAATTGCATTGTAGTAAATGGCTGTTGCGGGGCGAGTTTGAGTGGAAGGAGGGAAGAAACTGTGTAGAAAAGGTGTGTATATGCTAGAGAACCAACTGCTCGATCGCTGCGCTACGTACAGTGGAAAAGAGGAAACGGCATTTTTTCACAATATGGCGGAGAGGAAAAAACGCACTTCTCAGGTTTGAATGTTTCTCATTTCTAAAGTAGTTGATGCATTGTTGTGTTGAAAGTGTTAAACAAATTTGCAAAGCTTGCATAATAAGTGAGGTGAAATTGGTTCTGATATCTCTGTTTAAAGTGGGTGAAAATCGCGAAAACAAGTGCGAGACGAAAGCTCACCTTTACCGACTTTTCTACTACTTTCGTTAATTGAAATAAAATACTACGAACATACTTTACTGCTGATTCTGCGTAATTGTAACAAGGTTGGTGGTTTACATACGAACTATACGCTTACAGCAATCACTCCAGTGAAAAAATTCTTACTAAACTATAGTATTATGCCAGAGTCACTTCATCACATATGCTTCAGTTTTGTGAAAAATGGTTGCAAATTTTATTAAACATGTGGCTAAGAATCTTCACCAAAATTAAAAAATAACCCACTTTCATTTGACAGAAATGAAAATAAAGTAATACAGATATCGTAGAGTAATCAACATTTACCTGAAAAAGATAAATTACCAACGCTTTTATGCCCACACGGTTTGTAACTGATTGCAATTTTATGAGTACTGTTTATTTACTTCACCGTTGCCATGTAGCGCTATCGGGAGAAGGAGCAGATTTTCTCGCCGATAACACTCTTGAAAACACAAACTCTTTCCAAGCTCGGGTGAGAAAAATGAGGAAAACGAACGAAACACAAGTATTATCAATCATAAACTTAACTTATCAATATATTTTACAAATCACAAAATAGAACCAAACCAATTACAATAATTTACCCATAGGTCGAGTGCCAGGCGACCGTAATGAAAGTTTTGCAGTCGGAAAATAGTTTAAGTTTAACAGGTACGAGAGGTTGAACATCTCTCTTAAGTACAAAAGTGACTTAGTCAGGAGGCTCACACAACGGTGTTACCCGGTCGGCATCTCGGGAGCAATAGAGAGCGAGCTTCGACATGAGTCAGCTGAGGAGGGGGTCTGTCGACAAGGACGAAGGTGGAATGGGTAAGGTCAGGAGGTTGGCGATTGGTAGCCTTGGAGGGGAGGAAATAATGGGATGGGTGATAGATAGGGTGGCAGTTTTTAATTGGAGCGCCAGGAACTGTTTTCTGGCGTCGGCCGCAGAATACAGGATCACAGCCTTTGTGCCTTGGTCAGGATGACCGCATTTTTGGTATCCTTCCTCACTTTACTGGCTATAAAAACGGTGCAGGACCTGGTGAGGGAACGGTGCGGCGAACGGTGCGGCGAATGGTGCGGCGAAAGGTGTGGCAGAAGTCGTGGCAGAAGTCGCTGGCAGTAGTCGCTGCATTTTGTAGTCGTAGGCATTTTGGCCGTCGTTGGCGCACATGTCGTTCCTTCGGCTAAGTTCGGAGGATAAACAGTCCGCAGAGGGGAAACTGTCCAAAGAGGGGAATTGACCAAAAAAACGGGGGGGAAAATGCCACATCCACTGGGGGAAATCAGGCACAGAATTGACTCCCGGATGAGGAATGATGATTGAATCAATGACACCTTTTTTCTTGCTAGAGGGACACTTTCACTGAATTCACAATGCCAGTTTATGGCTTAAGAGGCAATTTACTGAACAATATTGCCAAGATACTGAGCACACACACCCACAGACAAGAACCTCCTCTCCTTTCTGGACCACAAAGGTGGAACAGCTGATCATTCAGTGTAGAAGGATAATCACTCGTCGTTGGCGCACATGTCGGCTAAGTCCGGAGGATAAACAGTCCGCAGAGGGGAAACTGTCCAAAGAGGGGAATTGACCAAAAAAAACGGGGGGGAAAATGCCACAGCCAACATAAATAAATTCATCGTTGTTAAGCATTTTTTACGCATTATTAGCTTGATAGCCACGGTTTTTTGCATTTTTCTTTGCACAACCAACTACTACTAATCCAAAACTACTACCAAAACTTACAGACAGAGAAAACACATTTAACGCACCAAACCAAATTTCTCTAGCTCAAGAGGTGAGAGAGAAATAAACAACATGGATAAGGAATGACTGACTGACTGACACGCTACAAAATTAATATTATATACTTATAGATTACATTTTTAATTTTTTTCCTTGATTAAAGCTGTGTTTAACATTTAGGCAAATAAATGTTGAAATATGCCTGAATCAGTGGTGTAGCCAGGAATTTCGTTCGGGGGGGGGTCCAAAACCAGGGTAAAATTTTTGAAAAACAGGGCGAACAAGACAGTAGACAGTCCACAGTCGAAACTCGGCCAGCTATACAAACACCGCCATTACACTACCCGAGCGACCGAGCCCAAACGTATCGTTTGAGAATTTATTATTTAAACAAAAGGACAAACCTTTTTTAACAACGGTATGACAATTTATTATTTGTAGACTTTCCCCTGCTCCAAGCTTAATTTATTTTTTTATATGTCTTAATATTTTGTCTTTATTTAACCAAAATTAGCCTCAGAGGAAATCCGCATTGCGAAAATTTTCACATCCAAGTAAACTTAGGAGCGCTAAAGCCGGTAAATAGTGACAATTTTCCCAAAACGCGTACTCCAGTGAAAGAAATTATATCAAATGTAATAAGCACTTCCAGTGAAATTCGCCCACCTAATACCCATAAGCGTGGAAAAGAACCAACCGACACTCAATATACAAAATATGACATTAACTTTATAGTAGTTAATTGCCGTAGCGTTAAAAACAAGCGCGCTGAAATCGAGCGTATTTTTCAGGACGCAGACGTGGTCATAGGAACGGAGAGCTGGCTTACAGAGGATGTAAGCGACAGAGAAGTTTTTCCTCCGGGATATAAAATCTACAGAAGCGATCGAAGCGATAGGACAGGTGGCGGAGTTTTTCTAGCAGTTAAACCACATTTACACAGCACCGCCCACGAAATAACTGACAATGAAATAGAAAGCGTGTGGTTTACAATAAAACAACGAAACAAAAGGAGTATACATGTTTGCTGTTTTTATAGACCTCCAAACTCCAAAGTTGATGTTATTTACCAATTAGAAAATCAAATGTCCGTATTTACTGTGAGAGACAGTAAAAGTGTAATAATTATTGGGGGAGATTTTCATCTGCCATCTATAAATTGGGATTTTACACTGTAAAACCGAATTATAGGCATAGGGAAATCAGTGAGATCTTACTCAACACACTTGCTAATCACTCACTTTCCCAAGTAGTTGACAAGCCTACGAGAGGAAATAAAATATTAGACCTTTTTGGAGTAAGCCATCCGAAGTTGATAAAACAACTCGATATTATTGACGGCATAAGTGATCACAGAATAATTTTTGTTACCTTGAAAATTGAAGTAGAGTCAGCTGTAAAACCGAAACGCAATATTTATTTATTTGTTAAATGCAACTTCATAAAATTTGGCGAGATGCTAAATGATTCGTACACGGATTTCGTAGCTAAAACAGAAGATAAAAGCACTGATGAATCATGGAAATATTTCTTAGAAATTCTACGACGGGGAATCAACGAATATATTCCGCAAAAATTGAAATGTGACAGTAAAGAACCTCGCTGGTATAACAACGATGTTAGGAGGGACCTTGTACAACATGTTCAAAAAGTCCACTACGTTAGGTGACAAATCGAAGGAACTTGAAGCAAAAGAAAGTTACGCTGCCGAACGCTCAAAAAAAAAGAAATCAATGCGTACCGCATTGCGACATTTCCAGAAAAATGTACTCGGTGAATTACTCGAAGAAAATCCGAAATGTTTTTGGTCATATGCGAGAGAGCTTCAGGGAAAATCTTCAACCGTAGATTCGTTATTTGATAAAGATGGCAAACTTGTCACCGAAAATATTGACAAAGCTAACACGTTAAATTCCCACTTCGAAAGTGTATACACTACAGACGATACTGCATGTAATTTTGAAATTTCATTCACTGAGGAACCGATGAAAGAAATCACTATTCAACGCGATGGGATTACTAAACAGCTACAGTCGATAAAAAATAGTAAATCTCCGGGTTCGGAGGGAATACCCGCGCGTGTCCTCAAGGAGTTAGCGCCACAGATCGCACCGTTCTTAGACATAATATTCAAGAAGTCATTGTCTGAAGGAATGATACCATTAGACTGGAAAATTGCAAACGTTACACCGATATTCAAAAAGGGAAACAGACATGACCCAGGGAACTATCGACCAATTTTATTAACGTCGATTATAGGCAAGATACTCGAACATATCGTCGTTAGCAATATCATGACGTTCCAGGACAGTCGTAACGTCCTCCATGGCTCTCAGCACGGCTTTCGGAAAGGTAGATCATGTGAAACACAGCTCGCGCTCTTTTTTCATGACGTTCTCAAATCTGGTGAATCGAAAACACAAGTGGACGCATTATTTCTAGATTTTAAGAAAGCTTTCGACACGGTACCTCACAACAAACTTTTATACAAATTACAGTCATGCGAGCTGAACGAAACAGTAGTCAACTGGATACGCGACCTTCTGAGTGATCGTAAGCAAAAAGTAGTTCTTGACGGAATTAGCTCTGATGTAGTTCTGTACATCAGGTGTCCCACAAGGAAGCGTAATCGGCCCCCTTTTGTTTATTATATACATAAATGACCTATGCTCTCAAACTGCGACACGACTACAAGGAGGAGTTGTTACAAGTGCGGGAAATGGGCATATAAAGAACATATCAGAGACATTTGTGTCAACTGCACTCTCGAATTATATTTACTGGAACTTATCTGATTCTAGTAGGATGATTAAAATTTTGTATTGATCGTTAATTTTGTAATAATTAAGTGTGTATCGCCTTATTGTTGTATGCATAGCATAATGTAACATTGTAATGTAAGCTATCATACTCATTCAATGGGATGTTACTGATGATGAATCAGTATGACTTATCTTTTCCGCTGGATTCTGTATGCAAACTTCTGCATTTACAGCATAACATTTAAAATAAAAAAGTATTATTTAAATTTTTAATTGTTTTATTATGTCCTGCAATTATTTATAGTATTTTTTCCAATGGATTTATAGTTAAATTATATAACTGAGAGTAAAGATTAATTTAAATCTAATAAACTTCATAATTTTGACAATACTCCGCTTTTAGTTTCATAAATGACTATTAACCAGTTTCTTCAGTAAAAATATTTTTATATGCGATAAACAATAGTCAAAGTTAATTAACAGATAGAAATTCAATCAGAAAAAATTATTTTATAAACGGAAAAAAAATTGAATTTGGGCCACGATTGTGGCCCGCGCGCCTAAACGTGTAACAAAATTCCGCGCGCCCACTGAAGGGTATAGTAGCATACGGCACGAAATGGTAAACTATTAGAATAGAATATAAATTTATTGTTCTAGGACAGAAACTATGCGACTTGCAATTGATACAGAAATAAGCAGGCTCTGTGGTATAATAAAAATTTACAAGTTACCTTGCTTAAACAACATGAAAATAGAAATAAAAAAACATTCCATATATCATTGAAATGCAAACATAATATTAAATCAAATATTATTGCAGATTTTACAAAAGAAAATTATTTAGTTAAGATAATATAAATGGTAAATAAATACAAGAATATTTTAATTAAATTTAGTTACATTCTTTGAAAGAAGACTGTGGTACGAAGTATCATCCAAACCCTTAAATCAATTTGTTTTTGACGACCAATATACTAATAGATTTAACAGTGTAGTTGGTCTTCGAGTTTGAGAAACTTTTCACTGCAGTACTTCAATGATTACATTCAAGGGGTTCAACTTAACATTACAAGAAGTTATGCGGTTTTACTTTATTTATGCAATATGCTGGAAGACACGTTCACGCACGCTTTTATCTACCGAATTCAATTCAGCCTGGCACTGCTTCTTTAGTTCACTACTTTCTTTGTCTTTAAAGAAATTAGTGAACGGTCAGTACGACGAAAGACCGAAATATTACGTGATCTAGTGGACACATCTAGACTTTCATATGCTACAAAAATGAGCCTCCGAGCATCTGGCCAGTTAGGCGCTCCACAAGTGGTAATTGAAGTGACGGCAACTACTCCCAAATGAGCTAGCAGTTACCGCAGAGCTTAAAAATGGAGGGAAGAACCTCTTCCCTCCAGTCGCATAGCCCACACAGTACAAACTAAATTTATGCGGTATAAAAGTTGAATAAATTGACTGGTATAAATCGTAAATAATATTCCGTCCAAAATGTGCGTATTAAAAAAAATAATTTGGCAAATAATATTCAAATGTTCGACCATGTAAGACTGCGAATAAAATATGCATATTATTTACATATTTGTGGAATATTTTACCACTATTTCAGTGAATAAAAAATTCATATTATTTGAATATTATGCTCTCGAATAATGATGTTGCTACAAATGAATAGTACATCGTTTATATAGTAAAAGCTGTAGCCATAGCTAAGTATGATATTACGCAATCTCTAGATCATGCATATTAGGTGTTTTACGGGGAAATCATATAATGAGCATTTAAGAGCACAGTTTATGCACGTATTATGCCGATGGAATGGTGTGCATAATATTAAAATAGTATATGCATAATCATGGACGCTATGTCCAAAAGTTTAAGTCCGCAGTATTCGTATTTACCATCTTGTAACATATTCGATTCAAGAGTTGATCATGTGGATTGAGAGTTTTTGAATGACGATGACTTCCACCTTTCTAGAGCATCCTCACAGTGTAGCTGGCAGAACTTTTTTAGGCCATGAGTATCAAGCCCATCTGTGTATTTCCTACTAGACAGAACACATTGGATCGTCTATATGACTTCGGAATATGTTCCCGGTGCTCATTTACGGAGTTCTGTGGGAAGAACATGTTATGTGTAGTGGGGTATAATTCCCAGCATCCTGCGTGAGCCTCATTGCTGTATTTTTTAATTGAAAGTAAAATGAGATGTTTACCTAGCATTCACAAGGTAGTTGGCCAGGCTGGTCTCTTTCCTGTTCCACTCGTTCCGACAGGCTGAGAATCCCGTGTGGAGTATTGCGGGCCTTGGAACTCGGAGGAACTTATACTTGGAATTTGGAGGTTGTACTGATGGGAGTGCCCATGACGTGAAAACACCTACCATAAGTTCCATATTTTATGTAAGATGTTTGTAAATATTTAGTTACTTTGTTTTAATTCTTCATGAGTTTATTGATTCTATTGAGGGATTAATCAATGGCTCACTTAAGGAAAGTTATATGAGAAAATACGCAGTTAATGCTCCCTGTGTGTTATCATGTTGGATGGTGCTGGTGCTTTAAGTTCTGGTGCTTTATGTTCTGGTGCTTTAAGTGCTGACAGCTTATGGCACACAAGTGCAATACTTTTATTGACATTTTTTTTAGATGACTACCCAGAAAACCGCAGGAGTTTTCCCTTCTCTGTGTTTCATGCCACTGCAGTTTCTCATTTGGCTTTTCGTTTGTGTTTGCTCCATCTAGGCAGGTAACATTTTGCATATTTTGCAGGAACTTTTTACGTGTGAGGTGGGATGTGAGAACTAATAAGGTAGGGCATTTTTCTGAAGGCTAATTTTCATTGCTGGTGAATGAAGATTACCATAATGATAAAAATCCCAGCAAAATGAAGGATTATGGACTATTCAGAGCTGAAACCCAGGTAAGGAATGGTTTATCTAAAGAGAATGCTTAGATGCTGAGGGTAACTAATTATTGAACATTTATTTACAATATTATTGTCAATTATGGCTTTTGATGAATCCTTGAATGGCCATATCGATAATAATAAATCACAATGATGGAATTGCCATTCATCCTTTTCTTTAGCGTAATTACTTCCTGCTGCTCATACGAAGATGGTATTATTGCGGTAGTCAGCAGTGTATTTGCAGATGGATATGATACTGCTGGGAGGCCCTCACCATTATTTCAAGCCTCATTACGAAGGAGATGCTATTGAATAGGCAGTCAAGCATGGTTATGCAATGCAAGCATAGTAAATGGTCTGAGGATGGATTTTTGGCCTGACTTTTGTCATCGTAGTCATTCTAGCTACGGTAATCTGACTCTGTTAATCTTGCTGTTTCAGTTCTGATGCCCCAAGGAGCCACAGGTTAAGCTCTGTTGCTTAAATTGTACTACCCAGGGAAAGGGCTAGAGAATTTTTATGAAGAATTCTCTAAACCACTTGCAGCACATCAATTTGCCCAGAGCAATCTGAGGCATCACAAAAAGAGCAATTTGTGAGATGTATAGCATTTTTGTGCAGTGTGAAGCTAAATGGTGTTATTTGCTATTTGGAGGCTTAACAAAGAGATAGATAGTATTGATGGCTCTAATTTCATTATTGCTGAAGAATTGTCCGATTTCCTGTGCAATAGGAGTATGGTATTTGTCCACTATATTGCCTCTCGCGCCTTTTGGCCCAAGACCTAAAAACAGTGAAAGATGATTTACCAATGCCGTGAACCTACAACCCTTGGCACTGGGAGTACAACCATCTTCTGGTGGAGGTGGCTTGTGAAAGTCAGGAGATATTTTGAAGATCATTTCAGCTTAAGAAAGGGTGGAAATTATAACACATTTAGCAGTGACACCAGTAACGAATTTAGCTGTGTTTAGGCTTAAGACGAACCAAGTGTGGAGCCAGAATAAATGTGGCACCTGCAATCTCATGTTGTGTGAGCTAGTTTAATCGTTTGAAACCTTCGAAAATAACCCCACGAAAACAGTACTGGTGCCCTCGTAATATATGTGGTTGTAGTGCTGGACTCGGAGAAGAGTCAAACGTCCATTTCATGCAAAATCCTTGAACACATTGTTGTCAGCTCAGTAATGAAACACAGACACGCATAACTTGTTAATGAGAACTCAACACGGATTCAGGAAAGGTAGATCATGCGAAACTCAATTAGCGCTGTTTGCCCGCGATATTTTAGTCTCCGGAGAGGACAACATTCCAGTGGACGCGATTTTTCTTGATTTCAAAAAAGCATTTGATAAAGTGCCCCACGGAAAGTTATTAGTAAAACTAAAATCATACGGCCTAGACGATGATGTAATTTCCTGGATCAGAGAACTTTTGAGCGATCGCGTGCAAAGAGTAGTATTAGACGGCGTAGCCTCCAACGAAGCTAGAGTCACTTCTGGCGTCCCTCAGGGTAGTGTCATAGGCCCACTCCTCTTCCTACACTTTATCAACGATATTGTTCTTATCAATTTTGTTCTTATATCAACAATTACCTGTAGCGTAGTATCTCAGGGCCGTCAGTAGCTGCAGCATTGGAGGAATAGGTAAACCTCTTCTACTGGTCCTATGCACATCTTCGAAGACGATTGCAAGAATTTTGTTCACCACGTTTTTGAAAAACCTATATCTTCGGGTAAACTCCTCTTCCCGGTAATATTCAATAGGATTTTCCATATCTCCGGGGATGGTTCATAACCAGCATTTCCATTTCCTCGGCGATTTCTTCCCATTCCTCGAGGTTTATAGAACCATTCACGTCAAAATCAGCCATCTATATTTCGTCTTGAAGTTAACTGCACGTAATATATTTTGAATAATTATACCACACAGAGGTAACGATCTACACTCAATTCCCAACACCGAAGCTCGATCACTGTAATATTCACATACTAGAACAACTAGAAACACAAATGTTGAGCCTTTCTCCTCTACGCACACCGACTTTCATTTATTCAGGCATAGCTAAAGGCCCCTTTAGCACCTCTTTAGGTCCTCTAAAGATCACTTTAGCCTAAAGTGTCGACTATGAATCGGACCCTTAGAACCCCTCTTACTTAAGTAAGTACTCTTTCTAATTGTTGATTTTTAATAGGTATTTTAGGCCAAAATATTTAGGAGTAATTAATGTAAACCTAAATTTATAATCAATCTCCTCGAAAGAAATCCCATTTTTCTGACGACGACGCCGTTGCTGGGGCGGATAAGGAACCAGTGCACAACTGTTTTAGTACCTTTTCTTGTTATTGATTTTATTTAGGTGGTCTAGGCCAAATCATTTAGGATTACTGAAGTAAACCTAAATTTTTAATCAATCTCCTCGAAAGAAATCCCATTTTTCTGACGACGACGCCGTTGCTGGGGCGGATAAGGAACCAGTGCACAACTGTTTTAGTACCTTTTCTTATTATTGATTTTATTTAGGTGGTCTCGGCCAAATCATTTAGGATTACTGAAGTAAACCTAATTTCTTATTCAATGTACTCGAAAGAAATCCCATTTTTCTGACGACGACGCCGTGGCTGGGGCGGATAAGGAACCAGTGCACAACTGTTTTAGTACCTTTTCTTATTATTGATTTTATTCAGGTGGTCTCGGCCAAATCATTTAGGATTACTGAAGTAAACCTAATTTCTTATTCAATGTACTCGAAAGAAATCCCATTTTTCTGACGACGACGCCGTGGCTGGGGCGGATAAGGAACCAGTGCACAACTGTTTTAGTACCTTTTCTTATTATTGATTTTATTCAGGTGGTCTCGGCCAAATCATTTAGGATTACTGAAGTAAACCTAATTTCTTATTCAATGTACTCGAAAGGAATCCCATTTTTCTGCGACAACGCCGTGGCCGCAACCGTGAAGGATCTATTGCATATCTGTTCAAGTGCCAGTGCACATGTGGTTTACTTCATGAATTCCCAGGTTCGAATACGAAGACATTCTTGTTTATGTATTTTTTATAATTAAGAAAGTTTTTTTTTCTTATTATTGATTTAATTTAGGGTTTTTCGGACAGAATTTTTAGAAGTAATTGAAGTAAGCATAATTTCCTAATCAACCTACTCGAAAGAAATCCTATATTTTTGGCGAAGACGCCGTGGCCGCCGCCGCGGTTTAGGCACATGTGAATTTGTCAAATTTGTTCCAAGGTTCGAATCCCAAGTGAATCTTTTTTTCTTATAATTTATAATTTTAAAAAGTAATTTTTCATATTATTGATTTGAAATAGTTTTTTTTGGCAAAAATATTTAGGAGTAATTAAAATAAACCTAATTTCATAACCAATCTATTCGAAAAAAATGCCGTTTCTCTGTTGACGACGCCGTGGCCGCGGCGGTTAAAGCACCAGCTCATATGTAATGTAATGTAATGTAATGTAATGTAATGTAATGTAATGTAATGTAATGTAATGTAATGTAATGTAATGTAATGTAGTGATTGTAGAACGCAGTTCCGAATCCCAGGTTATTCATAATTTTATTTTAATTTTTATAATTTTGAAATTAATTTTACTAAACCTAAGTTCATTATCAAACTAGTCGATTGAAATCCCAATTTTCTGGTGACGACGCGGTAACCGCAATAGTCAAGGCACGAGTGCACATCAGAATTAGTTAGTGAGTTCCCAGGTTCGAATCCTAAATTATTCTTATCTTTAATTTCATTTTTATATTTTTGAAAGTACATTTTCTTATGATTGATTTTAAATAGGTTTTTTCGGCAAAAATATGTAGGAGTAATTAAAGTTAACCTAATTTCATAATAAATATACTTGAAAAAAATCCATTTTTTTTGCGACGACACCGTGGCCGCGGCGGTTAGGGCACCAGTGCACATGGGAATTAAACAGGCAACGAATCGAGATATCTATCGACCTTGTAAATTGGCCGTATTAAAGTTCTCTTGTTGTGTCTAATTGTAAGCCAAAAATGGCACTTTCGGCAGTGAGGAGCACCAAACGGCGTGCCAATATTGACACTATGGGCGTTATGGGCGAGGATTAATTATACTATCATTTTGCTCCTTGGAAAATATTCATTTTAAACCAGTCGTAAATAAAACCACATAATATTGTTGCTGAAAATAAAACTTCTCATTGCTTTTTCACTCTTGAATTTTTTATTTTCGACCATGTTTCCGACACGTGAAAGCTTTCTTTTCAACTTTTATCACTTCACTGAAAATGCAAGCCAGACGATGAAACTATTGGTTGGTTTTTAGGGAGAGGCGCCTGATATTTGCGCCACTGAGGACAGTTAAGGGACGTACTATTTCGGGGAGTGGAGGGAGGGTGGAGAGAAACTTTCCAAATCTTGACGAAAGGCACCAACATGTAACTTCCCACCCGATTGGGGCACCCCCCCGCACCAACCCGATCTCCTTGTCGAAATCATGGCAGGAAATGAATAAGTGTGGTCGCTGGAAACAAAAATACTAAGAGATCCTTTGCTCTTCATAATTTTAGGCATGGTACGTTTCTATAAGATAAAAACTGACGCTGCTTGCTATAACACACAATATAATCGGAACCAGTAAATAATACGCTGGAAATTAATGCTGCTATTTATAATTTAAAGTTGAATTACTCAATTATACACTTCGCACAACGCAAGGAAGACTTTTCGGCACACTATAAGTAATTATGCCTAGGCTTACTCTAAAGTTGTTGCAGCCGAAAGTGGTTAGGAAGCTAATAAACATATTCTCGGAAACGAAAACGACAACTTTTATTCGCCACGTAACGAAGGATTCCAAACCCAGGACACCAGTCATTCACGTATTACGTAAGACGTTGTGGAGGGAGAGGGGGGTTGATTAAATCGAAACTAGAAGCTATGACGTGGTGGAAGGGCTCCATATTAGCAATGAAAAAACTTTGTGACTTCCACAGTTTATTTAATTTTGAACTACCGATTTCGGCTGTCAAGCCATCATAATTTTCAATGTACCTGATGATGGCTTGACAGCCGAAACCGGTAGTTCAAAATTAACTAAACTGTGGAAGTCACAAAGTTTTTTTCATTGCTAATAAAGAGGGGGGTTGAATTTTCCCAACGCTGTCTTATGTAGGGAAGTGAGGAGGTCCGAGACAATCTTACGTAAGGTTATAGTCACTTCCGAGATCGATCATATATTTAATTACTGTAGGACAAAAATAATGTCTTTTTTTGATGATTATATTGAATATTGGGTGGAGAGGTGGAATTATAGTCGGACGAAGGAATTTTCTTTGTTGGATGACCACGGCGGTACGGGCCCTCCGTGGTCATCCAACTTGACGTGGCCGCTTGAATTGACGCTAAATTACAGAATAACGTATGATCATTTCTTTGCGATTGCGTTAGCTCTGAATCACGAAATATCGAAAACCGATATCGATATCCGGTTGAAAAACATATTTCTAAATTCATATATTACTATGTTAACAAAATAAAAGCACCGGAGGGGATGAGTTGAATTTGAGCACACTTGGACATGGAATCGGTTATAAGTATATCGTCTCATATTTGCATAATTCCAAAAATGTGCATGGTTACGTAATACTTGATTGGCCCCAAACAAGGTGTTTCAAGAATGTGGGAGACAAAGAGGAACACGTGGGGGGAGGGGCGAGGGGGAGGGAGAGTTGATAGTTGGGTGAATGGGATGGAGACCAATGCAGACCTCGGCAGCGAGGGTGGTTTCGAGGCGGCCCAGCAATGAGAGGGGAGCGGGTTCGAAGGCCGCTTCGGGCATGAATGTCTTTGAACTGATGAAGCTTTGGCTCTTTGAACCACCCTTTTCGACGAATGCCAACCATCCTCTCGGATGGATGAGAAGGAACCCTCGTGATTAGTGATTCTCTCTCTCGCTATCAAATCTACTACCACTTCAT
This sequence comes from Pyrrhosoma nymphula, assembly GCA_963573305.1. Lineage (NCBI taxonomy): Eukaryota > Metazoa > Arthropoda > Insecta > Odonata > Coenagrionidae > Pyrrhosoma > Pyrrhosoma nymphula. Next base: position 77,964,047 of record OY754337.1, read on the forward strand.
AATCACTCGTAAGCAAATTATTTCCTCTCTTATTTTTCCCCAATTTGATAATTGCTGCCTTTTATACCATGATCTTACTGAAGAGCTCAATGTTAAGCTAGAACATTTATAAAATATATATGTGTAAGGTTTATTTATAACTAAATCACGTGATCACGTTTCCCCTAATTTACCAGGCTTCCGTACATGGCCGAAGGCCAAAACCAGAAGGAAATACTTGCTTGGTTCGTTTATGCATGTTATTTTTTTGAATCAGCAGCCTTGCTATTTGAAGCAATTTTTTTCCTCCCGGATAAAAAAGGCTAAACCACCCGAATGGCTCCTGCTTATTTAATGGTTCCACTACATAGGACTACTTTACTGCAAAAATACTTCTTTGTCGCTGGGGCCAGGTTGTGGAATAGTATTATCGTCGATGTAAAGGAATCCAATTCAATATTTGTTTAAAAAAAAGATGTTTTCGCCATATTTTTAACCAGGAAAGGTTATATTTTAAATTTATGTTACAATTTATAAAATGTGTTGTTTTACTTCATCAGAATAAGATGTAACCACCCTTTATTTGGATGTAACATGTAATGTTTGAGCTCCAACAGTAATGTATTATTTGTAGATATATTCTTAGTGGAAGAAGTTGTCTACGAACAAAAAAAACATTTCTATATTATTATTATCTATCATAGGTTAAGCAGGGGGGCTTTATCTATTGAGAGTAGGGGAGGGAGCAATAAGTATCGCAGTATAAATAAAATAAGCTCACTGGTAACTTGGTGGTATTCCATTCTGTAAAACGAATTTATTAAAAAACTTTTACAAACCACAGAGAAATATACGTACAAACACGACCCGGGTTTCGGCGCTAAGAAGCAATACAAGCAACCTGTATATATACCACACTGGAGGGAGGGGGGTGGGTTGAGTGGGTGGGGGATGTAGTAGTTAGGGGGTGGACGCGGATTGTAGTGGTGGATGATGGGGAGATAAGCGGTGACGTCAGGGCTGGTAGCGGACCTTGAGTAGAATGAGGGAGGAGCGGAAACAGCGACTGCGTCAAAGATAGGAGAGGAGGCAGGGTACAAATATTCGTTAATAACGGAAACATTCGGGTCATTATATGCTTTTAAAATCTCCAATTGCTCTAGTGAGTTCAACTCCCTTCTGTTGTTAGACAAATGTAAAATTTTAACAATAAAATCACTAGTATGGTCACAAACTAAAAGGTGCTTAGCGAAGTTGCTCTTGTCGTCATTGTTCTGTTTAAAAGCTCTAAAATGTTCAATGCATTCAATTCCCTAATTCACCGCCTGTTAAACGTACCACTGTCAAAAGACGACTTCAATAAGGAAGTCAGTATCATTAAACAGATCGCTAGGAATAACGGATACACGAACAGATTAATAGAGAAATTAATTTCTAATAAACAAAAGAAATTGGCACTCGAGTCTATTTATCCCACCAAAAGCTTGCTAAATAACAAAAAACGGTGGTGCTCGTTAAGATACCTTGGTGACATCACACATAGATTGGCTAAAATATTCCCTACAGAAATGTATAACATCTCCTATAGAACCCCTGTAACGTTAAAAACATTATTTGTTAAGTGCAAAGACCCAGTGGACTCCAAGGAAAGAAACGGGGTATATGTTCTACAGTGTGGTGAATGCGATGGAGTGTATGTGGGCCAAACCATCATAAATTTTAACACTAGAGGTAAAGAACATTTTAGAGCTTTTAAACAGAACAATGACGACAAGAGCAACTTCGCTAAGCACCTTTTAGTTTGTGACCATACTAGTGATTTTATTGTTAAAATTTTACATTTGTCTAACAACAGAAGGGAGTTGAACTCACTAGAGCAATTGGAGATTTTAAAAGCATATAATGACCCGAATGTTTCCGTTATTAACGAATATTTGTACCCTGCCTCCTCTCCTATCCTTGACGCAGTCGCTGTTTCCGCTCCTCCCTCATTCTACTCAAGGTCCGCTACCAGCCCTGACGTCACCGCTTATCTCCCCATCATCCACCACTACAATCCGCGTCCACCCCCTAACTACTACATCCCCCACCCACTCAACCCACCCCCCTCCCTCCAGTGTGGTATATATACAGGTTGCTTGTATTGCTTCATCACCTGATGATGGTGCTTAGCGCCGAAACCCGGGTCGTGTTTGTACGTATATTTCTCTGTGGTTTGTAAAAGTTTTTTAATAAGTATCGCAGTGATTGCAAGGGGGATAGTGGGATCTGAATCTATCTAACTATGAATGAAAAGAGAGTAAAATTGTCGGCACAGTCTTTGATACAACAGCCCACAACACTGGCCACATCAAGGGCTGCTGCACCCTGCTTGCAGAGAAGATCGTCAATGATTTGATCAACTGTGCCTGTTGACATCATGTTGCTGAACTGGTGCTACCAGCTGCCACAACTGTCTTGCTCGGAGATTCCAAGGATCCTCGACTTGCTTTCTTTGCTAAGTTAGATGAAAACTGCAAAACAATGGATCAGTGTAAGTTCGATTAAGCTTAACATGATCGTTGAAAAAAGATGCATTTAGGCCAAGTACAAAGGTTTACTTACCGAAAACATTTCTTTTACAGTAAAGTACCGCACGGCAGCATCGATGCGGAAATTGATACAAATTCCAGAGGCTATGTAAGCCATGAATACGTGGATATTCGGGCGGCAGGTCCAGCTGTCATCGCGTCAAGACTCCCGGATGCTGTCTCTGTATCGATAGCCTCGTCGGAGAAGGGATAGGTGCAGGTTAGATAGGAATTTATTAAGGGATTTAGGGTTGTTGCAAATGCGGTGATCAGTGATTGAGGGAGAGTAGGGGAGCGATCTTTCAGTGTGGGAGGGGTGGCAGCTGCTGTAGTGGAGGAATTGCTGTTTGTTAATAGGCTTTATGTGTACAGAAGTGGTGACTTGGTGGTTGGAAAGAGATATATCAACATCAACGAACGTAACAAAGGAAGAGGAGATGTGGGAGATAAAGGAGGAGACAGAGGAGAATTCATTGAGGGAAGAAATGAAGGAATTTAAGGAATCGACGTCGTGGGGCCAAAGAAGGAAGGTGTCGTCGATATAACGGAGCCAGAGAAGAGGTTTGATGGGGTGTGAGGCAAGGAAGGACTCCTCTACAAGGCCGAGATATAGGTTGACATATGAGGGGCTGAATCGGCTACCCATAGCGTAACCTTTGGTTTGTACGAAAAAGCTGTAATTGAAAGAAAACGCGTTGTGAGTTAGAATGGGATAGATCAATGATGAAAGTAATGAGATTTTCTAGAAGTAAGAAGGTGGGGCTGAATATAAGGGTGGGGGGGGCAGAAGATAGAGCAGGCCGAGCAGTTTACGTATCTGGGTAGTATTTTGGAGGAGAATGGGTTTAGTAGTAAGAACATCAGATGCAGAATTGCGCTCGCTAAATAAGAATTTTTCGAAGAGAAGGGAATTGATGAGGGAGGGTTTGAGAAGAGATGTAAAGAAGAGGCTGGTGAAAACTTTAATATGGAGCGTGGCGTTATATTGGTCGGAAACTTGGTCATTGCGAAGGGAGGATGTGCGTAGACTTGAGGCGTTTGAGATGTGGGTTTGGAGAAGGATGGAGAAGGTGAGCTGGATGGCGAGAAAGACGAACGAGGAGGTATTGGATATGGTCGGAGAGGAGAGGAAGCTTGTGGAAGAGGTTCAGAGAAAGCAGAAGAGATGGATGGAGGAGGTTTTGAGAGGAGAGGGAATGTTGAAGAGAGTGATAGAGGGGAGAACACTGGGGAAGCGTGGAAGAGGAAGGAAGAGGATAAGAATTATGGACGAAATAAGAGGAGGTAGAAAATATGAAGAATTGAAGAGGGATCTAATAACGGGCCATCCTTAGAAGGGAAAGCGAGGCAATGTCTATGAGGTTGGGATGCAGAATGGGGACTGTCCAAGAACCTACCAATCAGCTGGTAGAATACTTAAATAAAGATCAATGAGGAAATCTGAGCTGGGAATAAGAGGAGGAGGGCGGGCATCAAGGTAGTGACGAAGAGAATTTTCGGAATGCGGAATGGCTGTGCAGAGGGAGGTGACATCTATGGTCGCCATTAAGATGTGCAAAAGGTGGGGACGACCTTAAAAGCTTAAGGAGCAAGGTCAGGGTTTTCGAAAAAGGTTTGAGAGTGGTGAAGGGGGGTGAAGAACCCGCACGGTTAGGAAGAGGTGAGTGCGTCATCGGCACAACCTCGTAAACAATTTTTTCCCCATACATTTTTTTTGAAATGCCCCAATTTCAAAATTTTCCATGAAATTCAATTTAGCTCCTTTGTCAATAACATATAAAATATGAAAATTAAAATCAGATTAATGGTCACAGTCAGATAAAGCCTTAGCAAACATGGATTTGTTGTCAGAATGAAATAGTGATTTCTCACGTTCATCGATGCTTACAATAAGCCTTCTTCCAGTCGGTCCAATATAAAAACTATTGCAATCATTTATATTACATTTTAACAGGTAGACTTCACTTTTTTCTTTGTCACTTATGCAATCTTTATAATTAAAAAACAATTTACTGGAGGTCACCGGATTATAAAAACATAATTTGACAATTTCCTTCGGAAACATTCTACTGAGTTTATAAGACAAGTGGGCTAGAAATTGATATTTTGGCCCAGTTAACTTTGGAACACGAAATAGGAGAGAGGTTGGTCAATGACATCACCATCTTCTTCTTAAGTTTGCGTAGCAGTAGTGAATCAAATAATTCGCTCATCGTAACCATTGCGAGACGCAATGAGTTTAATTGTTTTCACTCCCTTTTCAATTCAGTTCGAGCAAGGGGAAAAGAAATGAGGCGATGTATTTAGGAGGCACCTTTAGGCTTTTTAAAATTTGTTATAATTATTAATTCAGTAACTTTTTTTGCTGAAACGCTTGAAAACTAATTGGAATTTTCTTTCCCTACAGCCTGACGCTGCTGGGGGCAGTTTTTCTGAATGAAACGTGTGATTAACATCAACTATTATTAAAATTTCAATTTTCCACGAAGGCATCAAATGTAATGAATAAGCCTACTTAACGCAATATTTAATTTGAAGAGTCATTCAGCATACACAAGAACTGCGATGCAATTGTACGTTGCGATTTTAACCTTGCTGCAACATTGTGATGTTAGTTGCCTTTTTTCACTGAAGGCAAGGGTAAATCCAAAGTTCGGATGATTCGTGGCTCTCTCTTCCAAGAAATGTATACTACCGTTTTTTTTTCCATTGTCTGAGACCCGGTTTTCTTTTGATTCCCCGTATTCGATCAAATATTCATTATCTGGTTTCATGATCCTACAGCCTGTTCTTTTTTAGTATCATAATCTAGACGAAATGTTATGTACATGCTTATGTGTATGAGTATCTTGAATAACATTACCGCTAATGTGATCGAGAAAAGCTTTGCCGTGGAGCCATTGATTGATCGTGAAAATAGTTTTTTAATGAAATTATCCATCAAAGAAGAAAAGTTTTAAAATTCTAAATATATAGGTTTGAAAATACGTAGTTTAATGCCTTCAGTAAAGTTACGTACGCAGTAGTAAGCACAGACATAAGTTTAACCAAAGCCGTTGGCAACGATAATTACTGAGAACCGTCTTACATGTATGCTGTAGTTGATATTTATATTGAAAAATGTGTACCTGTGTGTAAAATTCAGTGCTGCCAAGCAGCATGCTTTGAAAATGCGGAATTCAGTTTATAAAAACGCCATAAGGATTAAAATACATTCAGTCAACTTGATTACTACGTCGTATTTCATATTTTACCTACAACCATTTTTCATCGTTACCGCATTGTTCGCAGCATTTCGGTTCCTTGCTCGGAGAAAAACCGGAAGTATGTTTTTTAAACTTTAATGCTGACAATAAATTTCCGATGACCAAATGTGAAAAAAATATATTGTGTGCCTTGATATCTTTTGCACGTTATACCTGTTCTGTAACGATATTATTCGGGCCAAACTTGAGATAAAAAATGTTATATGAAGGGAGGTCATCGTTCTGCCATTAAGACAATGCATTTCAACGTAAAATTCCATTATTTTCAAATCCATATATCTTCATTAAATGGCCGATGACATAGTATTATTTTTACACCAATCGATAGGAGAAATTATGGACAATAGTATATGTCAAAATCAGGGAAGGTTTTTGGGCAAGCCTAAAGTGATGGTTACTCCTTAACTGTACAATGAGCAGACACGAGCACAACAATAATTATAATTCGCGCCGAAGAGACGCGTCGCGACGCCTCCAACGGCTAACATCATCACTAAGAGAAGGCCTCGTTCTCCACCACCGCTGACAGCGCTACCTCTCGCGTTTAGAATCGGAACTACGTGCTCTGAGGAGGTTTGCCACGGCCGCCACGGCGAAGCGAGAAACCCGAGAAACTTTTGCTTTTGCTTCGGCCGAAAGAAAGTTGGTTGGGGACGGAAGAGCCGTGTTGCAGGGTCTCGGGAGTGTGTCTGTCGACGAGACGTGATTCGAGAGAGAGAGAGTGGTCTCCATCTCAACTGGCGTCCAAGAGAAAGAGAGAGTTTCCGTAATTCAGATCGCAATGGGGGCGGTTATGTCACCTGTGAGCGTAATCGTTTGGTGTGTTATTCTCGCGACTCTCGCCACCGGTTCACGACCTGATATGTGACCGTCGGAGAAAAATGATGCTCCTATGGTTGCCGCAGTTCGCCACTCCCTCTGCGTTGCAGCGGTGAGCTGTTCTGTGTTTTTTTTCCTGCGGTTCGTGAAAGACGGATGAGATTCGACGATTTACTTCCTAGGGATCTTGTGTTGATTTTACGTGTGCTGTGAATGCCCCCCTCCTTCACGTTAATGTAATCCTGTCCTCCCGAAACACGACTTCTCTTGGCTGCTTGGTATCCGTGCCCATTTCTTCGGCAGCTACAGGTGTGTGTGTGTGAGAGAGTGAGTGACGCAATTATCAGTTTTTATCTCTCGACCATCTCGGAACTTCTCAGTTTTCGATGTGGCGAAGGAAAGTCTTCATATTCTCTTCAAGCGAGGTGAAAACGAAGAGAGAGTGCTCAAGGCGTGCAGTCTTCACCATACCGTGTGTTTTGGCGCGTGTGGTTGTTTCCGTTTAGGTTGTGTGTGTGTTTCGCCCATCTCCATGTTAATCCCTCCTCTCAAAAGTTTTTAAAACTTATTGGTGACAACAATACCCGTTCCTGCTCGACTGTTGCCGTTTGTTTGTTCTCATCGTGTAACGACCTGACGCAAGGCATATAAATAGCATTTCAAGGTGAGTCCGCCCTTTCGTTTAATGTTTCTTTAACCGTCTTGGGGAGGAACTTTCAACGGGTGATGATCTCAGTATGTACCGTCACGCTCTAAACCAAACAGTTGAGTCTTTCATTTTTTCGCATTTTTTGGAGTTTGAATTTGTTGTCGCTGGGTCGTAAATTGGGCTCAAGGGCTGGCAGGAAGTCGGGCACCAAGTAGATGAGAGAGAGAGAGAGCGGGACTTATATGACATCCCTCTCTTCATGATGTAAGCTTGTAAATAAAGCAATAAAGTGGACTGCGCGTTTAAATATTTGTTTGTGCCTCTGTTTGAAGAGTGATTTAGGTAACTTGCCATTCTCCTCTTGCATGGAGACATTTGTATTTTCTAATAGACATTTACTTCATAGAAATAGACAATTGCCTTTTCTGGTAACTAGACGGTTGTGTTTTTTATAATCAGGCATTTCTATTCATAAGTACAACTATTTGATCTGTAATGTTTGACTATTTGGCACAAGTATTTCGGTATAGTCGTCTTGGGTGATTACTCATTTTGGAAAATGGATCTTCGTTGTGCAAGTTGTATATATGGCCGAGGAAGTCTGTTGGCTGAGCAAAACCCTGAAGCAGCTGCTAATCAGTCATTATCGTCCAACATCAATCATATTATATTGTGCCCACGTCTTGCAACGCTGGTTCTAGCTTGTGCGCTGAGAGCTCCCTGTATCATATATCACTGCTCTTTCTGCTATACTTCTCTGGCTTTCGTGTCTGTAGAACCATTCATAATGTTCCAATACCCATGTTATTTCTTTGCCGCACCAAACGCCAAAGTATGTAGTTATGTATTTTACTTATTTAAACGGTTCTGTGGTAAGCCACTTAATGACATGTTCAGCGTGTACCACAAGGTAAAATTCACAGTCGGCTCCTAGGTCATACAAAGTGGAATATCAATGGAATTGTGGAGTACTTGGTAAATATGTATGTGCAATGTTTTGAAGGAAGAGAGAGAAAATTCTGACAACACACAATTAATATCATGTATTACAATAGCAGTGGGCAATGCATTTTTTAGAAGTTATTAATAATATTTGGCGCACTGCAAATACATGTTTAATGTACTTGTAAAAGTATTTCATATTTTAATAACACTAACGAGAAAGGGCTCTTCATAATCTTCTATATGCAGGAAAATAGTACTCATAGTTTTGGCGTCTAATTTTTAAGGTACATTTCATGGGTGGTCTTATGGTCGGTGAGTTGTATATTTTGAAGCATACCGCTGAAAATTACTCAAATGATATTTTCGCCTGATAGAAATTCAAGCCACCCCAATACCCGTAGATTGGGACTGATGTTCTCGTGTTTGCGCTTGCTATATATCGTTATGGCATAGTTAGGTGTTTATTTTATGATCAGTCGTATAAGTAAGTACCTCTCTTCTTTCTGATTTTCGTCTGGCATATGTGCTCGAGTGGGTACACGTTCGGAATGTGTTGAGAAACAGCGTCTCTCTGTTATCTCGCGAGATGTGTTTACGATGGAAATTTCGCAACAGCGCCCCGAGGATCTTCATTAATCGGATTGCAACGTCATGCGATGTAGCTCTTTTTCATTTTTTATGAGATTATGTGGGCGTGGACTCTTGAGGAGGAGCAAGGAGGACGTAGGCGTGTGGTGGAGTATATGCCCTTCCCTTGATGCCCCCCCCCCCCATGTCTCTGTCGGCTGCTGCCCCTCTTAAGGCCGTTTTACACGGTACATTTGTTTGTACAAACTCTTACGTGAACTCTTGCATGGGGCAAAATGTATCGTGTAAAGCGGCAAATTGTATGAACGCTTGTGCGAATGTCTCAATGCCTGCACGGGAAATAGAACCTGTTCTAATTTCGTTGAGACAAACGTACAATCTCACGTACATTCGTTTGTACAAAATTTTTCATCGTGTAAAACGGCCTTTACAACGTGAAGCCAAGGGGCGGCATTTGAAATATACCGGTTTCTTCCGACGTGCTTGTAGAAGTAGTAACAGTGTTCATGAAAAGAACTATCCTTAGTGGTGTCTTAAGAGAGGGCTCGAACTGTACCCAAAGTAATGCACATCAGTGCAATTCCTGCAATAGAAACCACACCAACGTATTATATAATATATATATATATATATGGACATATATTAGATTTTGATTTCATTATATATTCGACATCTATATCTACAAAATACCCTGAAAGCCACCTCAGGGGTGTGTGGCAGGGGGTGAGTATTCACCAACATGCATTACACTATACCCTAAAGTTAGTGTAACTACGACTAATTATGCAAACATAAATCGCTAATGCTTGTCACGAGACGAAGCCTCATAAGCATGCGCTACACTACAGATATTATCACAATGGAGAGGGACCGTAAATATATATGTATGTATTTTGCAACTACACAAATGGACAGAGACTCAAGACTTATGTAGAAATCATGCACGGCATGCTGTTAGTACTAGGTAACAGTTAAGGATTCAAGTAATAGGGAACACTACTAAGAGCTACACTACTTATCGACAAACCTAGATAAAAGTCTCATTGGTCGCTGTTATGGTCCCTTGTAGTTCGTGGGAAAAAATCCGTTCTGCAGATATATTAGGTGGCGGAGTAAATAAAAAAGTGTCGCGTGAAGTCAAACACCAGGGAATCGCTGGAACTTAAGATTTAACTAAACACGGAACAATTGCAATGCCCAATAATGGTTAAGGTCCTCTGTTCAAAGATTGTAAGAGATCCTTAATTACTCTGGTTAGGCCACAACTCGAATACGCCGCAGGCACTTGTAATCCTCTGTTGAAGTATTTAATTCTCGAAGTAAACAAAGATTTGATTTGGTTCGTTAATAACTGCTCCAAGCGAACGGAGTGTGTAATACAGCTGATTGAAGGATAAGGTCGGAAGCCGTTAAGAGACTCGGAAGGCTACATGATAAGGCGTCTAGGTTAGGTATGTAAGTTATAAGAAAAATTCGGATCAGACAAGTTTCGGAGTAACACGACAGATATTACATATAACGAGGTAACACGACAGATATTAAATATCACGAGGTGTGATGGAGTAGGCGCAGGTAGTTCAGCAGGCGTCTTTATTTATTTCTTATACATTTACCAATAAACGGCATTCGCCAATTCACAAAAATACAGATTATGGTACATTAAAGGTACGATTGCCCAAAAAATAACAGCAAAAGCTGGCCAGATTATAGAAAAAAAATGAAAGAAAAAGAACACAAAAAATAAATGAATAATTAAAAAGATTCCGGTGACAATATAACAATAAATGTAATGAAATTCCAACAACAGTGTATAACATTATGCAAAATTATAAAGATGAACATAAAACCAGACACCTCCAGCTGCTCGACTCAACATGGCGATGTCCTAAGTAATACAACAAACTGCAGTACAACGATGTGTGCATCACATTTAGCAGTTACCGATGGTATTGCTGTGTGTTATAGATAATTGAAGAGTCAAAAGCTTCAAAGAGACAAAGAAAAGTCCTTTTCAGATGACATCTGCTATCACGAAAGAAGTCATGTTGCGGAGAGATCAAGTTGCCGAGCTTTTGAATTCGCGGGAGTTTGCTGTAACTCATAATAAGTGGAGCACACACGACGGACAAACAAGTGTAATGAACGAGTTCGGCAGAGAATCCTCCACCGATTTTAGTAGCTCTGGACAGTCGATTTCACCAATGATAACTCTACGGAGAAACATAGGGTCAATGCGTCTTCAGGTTTGAAGACGTCCATGCTGAAACGCCCTGGCGAAACTCGTAACGAAGGTGGATCGACGCGGAGAACTACCAGCGTCTACGGCAGATATTATTTTAACTCCACAAAGTTTAGCTCTAGAAATGATAGAAAATAATAGACTCGTGAGAAAGTACACGCGGCAGCCTAAAATTACTGGAAACATTAAGTTTGGGCGATTTTCAGGGTGACCCAGAGGATGTTATTACACCTTATATTTAAAACATACTGCGGCAAAGTGAGAGCGATGCACTACCGAACTGATAGATACATAATTTTTAAGGAAAAACGTTTTTTTTTACGATAATAAAGGTTTTTTGAACGTTTTAAATTAATTATTATATTATGTATGTATTGTATGTATCATTTATAATATATATTATAATGTAATATTTAAAAAAAATATATTATATGTACATATATATTATTACATTTTATTGCATTGTCATCCAGTTCTGAGCTATGTTTAAAGTTTAAAGTCTAGCTCATCGGGAAGTTAGTTTAAAATCGATTGTAAAATTTGTACCGAACAGACAGACAAGAACTCAACCTAATAAAGACGTTTTAAAAAATGCCCTTCTTTCCACGCACCAATTGCGAATATAACAAAAACAGCGCGACACAAGACGACCAGTTGTCATGAAATACACTTTCCCTCTTCTCTCCCCTTTCTCGGCCTGTGCCATAACTTTTTTGGGGTAAATAATTCAAGAAATTACCGGCCAAGCTGACCGTAAATTGGGATTTGCTAAACGAGTACTTGGCAAGTTCGACGTTAAAGTTAGGGAAATCAGCTACTTCTCCCTTGTTAGATCCCACTTGGAATACGCTGCCAGTATTTGGGATCCTTATGAGGTAGGCTTAAAAACCGGGTTAGAACGCGTGCAGAGAAAATCGGCAAGGTCCGTTAAAGGCCGTTATAATAATCTCGTTAGTGTTACTGACCTTTAGCAGTAACTTGGATGGGAAAAGCTTTTCAGACCTTCGATTAAAATTTAGACTCAATCTATCATGTAAGTTACAAACCAATTTATTTTCTGGCAGGGGTTAAACGAAGGTTCCAATGCAATCTTAGACCTCGTGTGAAACGGAAACGGCCGAATGCAGGATCGGAATTGATTCCCCGATACGTGAACCTGGGTTGAGCGGAACAAATCCCATTAACAGTTTTCGCGGAAAAGTTTGGTCTGAAGCACGTCAAGTAAAAACCATAACGGGAAATATTGGATGTAGACATAAAAATAAAAATAGGTTTGTATTATAAAAAAATATTTTAAGCAGTTTAAGTAAAAAACTTAAAACAATATTTGACACTGCTCTTTCGTTGCTTATTACGGATTGCATATAGACTTCAAACCAAAATATGTAGACATCACAACAAATTGATATAAAATAATGGACTTCTAATAACATTTTTCAATTTCATACCCTAAATTAAATTGCCAAAACCGGAAAAATATAATGGTCCCAACAGTACCGCTGGAATTAGGTATATATTAATTCTTTCGCGAGGGCTGAACATTTTTCAACAGCATCCGATCTGAAAAACCAACTATCGCCATCGATACAAGTGGAAGCAAATCACGGACGATATCCGTGCGAGCAATTATCGCTGTATGTGATAACTCAGTTAGCTCTGGGGCTCAATTATCACTTGACCCAAGACGCGAACGCAGCGAGCAAAGCCGGACACGAAGAACGACCACTTTAGTAGCAATGGGCAAAAGTCACAAGTACTTATTCGTAACAACCGGGTACCATTTTTCTATGACAATCCCATTCTACCGGGTAGTTATTCAAAGCGGTGATACTCAAAGGTGGGGAAGCCGCCACCCGTAATTCCTGGTACAATAGAAAAAATGGTGCTCATAAGGTATTCCATACCCCCAGGAAGTAGCCATTTCCCAAAACAACCACCTTAATCCGCCACTGTACCTAAGGTACCGGTACTGAAAATATCTTATGGCCATTTATTATTCGCAGCCGCGTATTCGAAGCATAACTTGTTACTGGAGTGGTAGAGTCAATCGCAAAACGTTGGTACGCCTATACCTAAATTACCCAGTCAGAGAGCATAAGTATTCCAAATTAATAGTGTAATTTTTCAGGGTTAAAAATGTCTGCGGCAATGCATTTTATTATTTCCCATTTAATGTAATAATGAATGGTCGTAGATGAAATTTTGCTCAGATATCCTTGGTACAAGTACTGGCTATGTAACAAGAATATTTATCTCGAAATAATGAAGTTACATGAGCTCTAATTTGAATTTAATCAATGCGCATAAACAATCTCACGAATATCATTATTTTTTCGTCGTTCACATAGGACCAGTAGGTACTGCTATAGTTACAAAAAAATAAATAATATAATATTCTAATTAATAATTCAATATGACATAAATAGGACATGACATTAAACTCATCAGTTGATATACAATATCAAATATACATAAAACATGGACACATATCAATAACTAAATAAACAGACTTGTGAAGCCTACAGCAGATCAGAAAAAAAAATCCATTTAGGCGGTAATATACCTTTTAAAAGTAGTAGATCCTTTAATTTAGATTTCAATGCAATGCGAGATTTAATTGACTCGGTTTCTACAGGAAATTCTTGTGGGCCATGCGTGGCAATTGTCAGACTATAGCAGTAGTGATAAATATTGTATTTGGACGGAGTTGAATTCTGGTGCACAGTTACGTCTCTCGGAAACAAGGATGGGTAATTCTTAATAAGAGTGGAAGAGGGATTCATCAACATGTACACACTACCCTGTGAACGACCGCAGGGGTGTGTGGCAGGTGGTGTTATACATCTACAAAATACCCTGCAAGCCTCCTCAAGGGTTGCAAAATACATATATACTAACGATCCCTCTCCATTGTGAGTATATCTGTAGTGTAGTGTATGCTTGTGAGGCTCACCTCGTGACAAGCATTCGCGTCTTATGCGTCGCGCAATAGTCGTAGTTATACTAGCTTGAATAGGTTATAGTTTAATGCATTCTAGTGACAACACCCCCTGCCACACACCCTTGAGGTGGTTTGCTGAGTATTTTGTAGATGCAGAAGCGTGTGTGGCAGGGGATGTTGTCACCAACATGTATTACACTATACCCTAAAGTTGGTGTAACTACGACTATTGATGCATTAGCATAAGACGCTAATGCTTGTCAGGAGGCGAAGACTCACAAGCATGCACTACACTACAGATATTCTCACAATATTGGAGGGACCGTTTGTATTTATGTATTTTGCAACTAGATGAAACGGACAGAGATACAAGAATTATACTGAAGCATGCATGACGTTCTGTAAGTACTAGGTTGCAGAAAAGGGTACAAGTATTAGGGAGTAAATCAAATAACTTACCACACTAACTATCGACTAACCTAGTTAAAAGTCTCATTGGCAGCTGTTATGGTCTCTTATCGTTCGCAGGAAAAGTTACATTTTAAATCTGTACGTTCTGCAATCTAGTTACATAATTTTATTCTTATGATCTGATCTATCGTAGTATGTCGGATTTCGTAAGATGTTAATTCCGTCGACAGAAAATAAATTGGTTTTGAACTTACATAATAGATTGAGTCTAAGTTTTAATCGACAGTCTGAAATTTCCCATCGCAGTTGCTTCAAAATGTCAGTAACACTAACGAGATTATCATAACGGCCTTTAACGTATCTTGCCGATCTTCTCTGCGCGCGTTCTAACTCACAGTTGTCAGTTTTAAGCCAGCCTCAAAAGGATCCCAAATACTAGCAGCGTATTCCAAGTGGGGTCTAACACGGGAGAAATAGCCGATTTCCTTAACTTTATCGTCGCACTTGCCAAGTACTCTTTTAACGAATCGCAATTTACGGTTAGCTTGGCCGACAATTTCCCGAATATGTTTCCATCCAACGAGAGATCATTAGTCAGTTTATCTCCGAGGTATTTAACCGACTCTACAGTATCTAAGTTGCTGTTGTGTATGCAATAGCTGTTATAAGGAGAGTTTTTCCTTTTTCAAAAAATCGTTACAACACAGTTTTTCAAGTTTAATTCTTTTTTTTTGCTGATTTTCAAAGTTACTGTTTTACCAGTACTTCTCAGGTCCATCAAAATTCTCCATACCGGTCTGTATAATTTGTGTATTTTTCAATGGTTTGAACAAGGAGTTGAAATTTTATAGAAACCTATAGAAAATGTTAACAATAATGGTATAATTCTTTAATATTCAAGGGTTTTAAACGTGTTAAACTGTTCTTTCTACCATTGTTTCATCCAAGAATACACCTCTAACCTAACCCTCTGGAAACAAATATGGATACCTAAAATCCTGAATTTGTTTTACTGATTGACCAATATTTTTCTTCGGCTCTTTTTTATTTATATGGTAAAATTATCGTAGATTTATTCTAAGCGTTATGATTGTTAAATCTAATAGCCAGAAAGATGTAAAATAACTCCGCTTTATTAGAAAAATAACATCAACTTTGGGGAAAAGTAACCCCACTCCCCTCCAGTAAATAACCTCACATTTGGTAGGTCCCTAGTAATATTATCAATATTTAAAGTCTTGTGTTGCATGTACCTAATCATGTTTATTTGCGTGTCTTTCTTCTAGTTTATGGCCGAATTATGCTTCGTTTGATCCGAGAGTACAATTAGCGGCCATAGAAGCGTGCGAGGTTCTGATTTGAACTCGGACGAGTACTGCATGCGTGGTGTGGAATCACCCCGTGCCACACACCCTAGTCGTGGCTTTGACGGTGCTTCGTTGATCCAATATAGATTCAACGCTGCTCTACAATAAGCAACGACGCTTAAAAACACGAAAATGAGAAATGGTATTTTTTAAATGCAAAACATGAAGATTGATGTTGACTTCTCCGATTAAAGCGCCATCTGGAGCCTTTTAGATTGTATTATCGGCTGAAGTACATCTACATCTACGAAGTACCGCGCAAGCCACCACTAGGGTGTGTGGCACGGGGTGATTCCACACCAGGCATGCAACACTCGTCCCAGCACCAATCAGAAACTCGCACGCTCCCCCGGCCGCTAGGCGCAGGTCAAAAAACATTAAGGGGAATAGTGCGCAGTCCAACCAGAAACTGGGAGAGTGATACGTAAATAAACATGCGGAACAATGCTATGCACACATCTAGCGGTTAATATTACTATTAATGTTAATACATCTACATCTAAAAAACACCCTGCAAGCCACCTCAGGGGTGTGTGGCAGGGGGTGAGTATTCACCAACATGCATTACACTATACACTAAAGTTAGTGTAACTACGACTAATTATGCATTAGCATAAATCGCTAATGCTTGTCACGAAGCGAAGCCTCACAAGAATGCACTACACTACAGATAGTATTACAATGGAGAGGGACCGTTAATATATATGTATTTTGCAACTACACAAATCGACAGAGACTCAAGAATTAAATTACCTTCATTTCTCTTCAATCACTGGTGACCGCCGGTCAATAACCAACCATGAATCTTCACGATAGGACCTGTGTTCTTGCAACTGGCAACATTTTTTTCCTATCGATGATTTCACTCATAGGAAAGTGATTTAAGAAATATGTATTGAAGCATCTTGTCATGCATTGTAACAGCGGTAAAAAGAAAGGTGATAATATGCTATATTCCGTTCATTCATTATTTTTATCTTAGGATAAACCTCACAGGATGTAATATTCTTATTGAGAAAATCTTCCGAAAAGGCTATTGGTTATATTTAGTGTCCTGTTCTGCAGCCAAACGGGAAATGGTTTTTTTGCACATATCCCTCCTCGTGTACGACGTAAACATGATTATTTAATTCTAATTTTCGAGAAATGATCTTGTACATGGTAAACGCTTAAATACGGTACGTATATATATTACTATTTGCATCATAAAGACGATACCGGATCGTCATCTTCCCAATACTTAAATCCCGTGTTAAAATGCTCTCCAATATCACTAAAAATGAAGCCCTGATGATGAACAGCGAGTCGTTCCTCGAAACGTCGGCAGACATGGAGCCTTTAACCCGGTGGAACACCCGATATACCTTCCTTCATTTCGGAAAGAAGTGGTGGTATTAGAGACTGGTGTTTTGTTGTCATTGGGAAGATGAGTTATTTTTCTTTTCTGTCATAACGACGGTAAAAATAGGCATATTATACCTACGGGCATAATGAATTAAATAATACACATAAAAAATAAAATTAAACTAGCGAAAAATAATTAATTAATTAATTAGGCACCTTGAGGACGAAACTATTACATTGCTCTACTGCCTATGCAACTATTTACTTGAGTGCAGGCCTAAATCACTAAGCCAACAACATTCCTAACGATAGATTAACAAAAATATAACCCTTATATGTATTGGCTGTAACGAGGAGATTACTCGCGATTCATCGCTTGTCACCTTCGACAATCACTACACCACAAAATCTGAAGAAAAAATGCTGACGCGCGGAGCTTAAACTGAACGACAAACAATTATTCCATAAGTTTAACTTCCTCCGGACTGAAGCTGCTGGGGCTGCCTGGGTGATCAGCGCTAAAACGACGCTATGAATATGAGTTCAATGACATCGCCGGTCTAACTTACTTAAGCCTGCCGTTGGCGTAGTCTAACGTAACTACGAATACGGCCGCGGGCGACTAGCCAATCGGGCGAAGGAATACTGATGGAGAGGGCAGGCTATAGAAAAAGGGGAAGGCGCTATACTCTTAGTGAAAACGTTAACGGGTAAATTAATGGAAGCAAACGGTACCAAAGGTTAAGGATAAAACAGGGAAGATACCAATCGAAGAGGAAGATATCCATGATTGGTTAAAAGAATACGTGGAAGAGCTATATGATAGCAGCGGTAGACGTGTGCACTTAGACATTCATTGGGAAAGAACAGTAGAGTAGGCATGTGCAGGGCATTAGCCTAATATATATTGCAGCCAATTCCCAGCCTTTGTCAGTCATCACCCTGATGAAGGTAGCAGAGTACGCTGCCGAAACGTCGGTCATGGACCCAACTACCCGGATGGAAACCCTAGAAGCCTTCATGCACTCCATTCACCGGGAAAGCCTGAAACCATTGTATCGGTATTTTCGACTGCTTATTTTTATAAATTATCTGCAAATTAACGTAAATCTGACCTAATTAGTCCGGCATTTCCATAACTGGTGCAAGTAGATTTCAGTACAGTAGATAATTACGTAAATATCGCCACCAATTTTTTTTATTAACATGTAGTGGTAATTAATCTGTGAACCGCTGCAAGCAACATTCCTTCGAACTTGCATAATAACTTGTTTTATAATGATAAATAGATTAAGGCATTTTGAATAATGCCATATGGTCAATTTAAATTCACTTACGATAGTAGTAAATCATTATCTGTCTTGGACGGTGCTATGCTTTTATGTTATTCATATCAGCGACACGCCTCTTAACATCTCTCTGGTCTATGGACACAGTCATGCTTGATAAAACTTGGGATAATTTTGCGTGTGTTCGCTCTTGTTGTCCAATTCAAGAATTATTAATGTTAGGTCTCATGAATAATTATTTACGAACAATTTGGTAGATGTAAATCAGTGACAGATACAGTATAGGCATCCGAATTGTTTCACCTAACTAGGATAAAAACCTGGCACGATCTCCTAGCTTATTAGAGTTTCTTATTTTTATGAAAATAATGTGGAAATATTACATGGAACAAGTTCGCGAAGTTTTTCATCCCCGTATAGCTAAAGGCCGTTTTACACGAGACACTTTATTGCAAAATTTGAAGTAGCATCTTTTTTCGCTTTTCAAGAATGCATTTGCACATGCATTCTATAAATTCACTACTTAGCACGGCGCAATTTTCAATGCACATTAATGCGCACGTCAGATTGTGAAATTAAGAGGCTCGTGTAGAACGGCCTTAAGATTCGATATGATTTGAAAATTAGTTGTCACCTCGGAAACGATTTATATTAGTCAGGTTATCGCTTCCTTTGACTGAATTCATGTTACGCAACCTCCCTGGTGCTAATGGGGGACCGCGTTTGTTTTGTTTTCGGTCAACTTCCTCCATCGCCTCCTCCATCAGGGCCTCTTTTACCTCGGGAGGCGAGGAGGGGAGAAGAAAAGTATTTTTTTAAATTGTATTCCAAGATTACGTCGCCATCTCGCACTCAACTGTCCCCTCGTCCATCCTTAAACTCTCCCCCATCCTCACAAGTTTCCCCCCATGGCCTTACTCTGAAAACGTGCACCCTGGGTCCCCTTGAAGATGCAGATTTCCAGGTCACTGCTCTCATCGGCAAGACTTCTCAAACGCGCCACCTCACTTTCCTCCGCTCTTTCTCGCCCTAGCTTGCTTTCCGGTGTCTTAGTGAATGCCTTTTTCTTCCTCTTCGCTCTTTTCCAGGTGAGTAACCAGAGGGGTTCGCAGTGGAGGCTGAAAAGAGAAAGTCCACTTCCTGGCCCCTGCCTCCTCTAAGGTCCCCTCCGCGACCCCCCCCCCCCCATTACTCGCCCATCCCAATCGACAGCGCAAGGGGCCCTGGTTTAACCTCACCCCCCCAAACCCCTCGAACTCGAACGTAGTTGAGCTCCGTATGTTACCGAGCATAGTTTTTTTCGTTCAAGTATTCTACCAGCTGATTGGTAGGTTCTTGGACAGTCCCCATTCTGTATCCCAATCTAATAGAAATTGTCTCGCTTTCCCTCCTAAGGATGGCCCGTTATTAGATCCCTCTTCAATTCTTCATATTTTCTACCTCCTCTTATTTCGTCCAGAATTCCTATCCTCCTCCTTCCTCTTCCACGCTTCCCCAGTGTTCTCCCCTCTATCACTCTTTTCAACATGCCCTCTCCTTTCAAAACCTCCTCCATCCATCTCTTCTGCCTTTTCTGAACTTCTGCCGCAAGCTTCCTCTCCGACCATATCCAGTATGTACCTCCTCGTTCGTCTTTCTCGCCATCCAGCTAACCTTCTCCATCCTTCTCCAAACCCACATCTCAAACGCCTCAAGTCTACGCACATCCTCCCTTCGCAATGACCAAGTTTCCGACCCATATAGCGCCACGCTCCATATTAAAGTTTTCACCAGCCTCTTCTTTACGTCTCTTCTCAGACCCCCTCTCATCAATTCCCTTCTCTTCGAAAATGCTTCTTTAGCGAGCGCAATTCTGCATCTGATGTCCTTACCACTAAACCCATTCGCCTCCAAAATACTACCCATATACGTAAACTGCTCGACCTGCTCTATCTTCTGCCCTCCCACCCTTATATTCAGCCCCGCCTTCTTCCTTCTAGAAAATCTCATTACTTTCGTTTTCTTGTGATTGATCTTCATCCCATACTTTTCGCACTGCACCTCTAATGCATTCACCATTGACTGTAACCCCTTGGCCGACTGACTAACAATGCTTGATAATCTGCAAATCTCACTGATTTTATCAGCTCCCCTCCTACCTTTATTCCTACCTCCTCCTCCCCCCATGCCTCCCATACCATTTCTTCTGAATACACGTTAAAAAGCAACGGCGATAGTGGGCACCCTTGCCGCACTCCCCGTCCTATCGTGGCCCATCCCGATTCTCCATTGGCTACCCTAACCTGCGCAGTCTGATTCATGTACAAATTTCGAATCAGACGCCTGTCCCTCCAATCGACGCCTAATTGCTTCAACACTCCCATTAATTTCGTCCATTCCACCCGATCAAACGCCTTCTCGAAATCTACGAAGCATGCAAAAACATCCTGCCCATACTCTAGGTTTCTTTCTACTAGCGTCCTCATCACCGCTATAGCGTCTCGCGTTCCCGTCCCTCTCCTAAACCCGAACTGGTCGTCACCCAGGTATTCATTTGCCCTCTTCTCTAGCCTTCTGTTTAGAATTCTCAGAACTACTTTGGCCGCGTGGGATATTAAGCTTATTGTCCTATAGTCTTCGCACTTTTTTGCCTTACTCTTCTTTGGTATAGGAATTAGTACAGTCTTCGCGAAGTCTTCCGGCCACACTCCATCCTCATAAATCCTACGAATAAGCGAAAAAAGTTTTTCTCTTCCGTTCTTCCCCATGCTCTTTAAAAACTCTTCAGGTATATCATCTATTCTCACCGCCTTATTCCTTTTCATGTCTCGTAGAGCTCTTTCGATTTCGCAATCTAGGATACTTGGTCCGATGCCATCTCTGTCGATATCGTCTTCCCTTTCTATATCTAACCTATTGGGCCTTATTTCTTTACCATACAGCTCTTCAACATACTCCTTCCACCTCTCCTGGATCTCTCTCGGTTCTACGATCATCTTTCCCGTCTTGTCTGTTATCGTTGTAATTCCACTTCCCTTTTTACCACCCGTCAGTTCCTTTACTTTCCTATATAATGCATCTGCTCTTCCCTCTTTTTGGTGTTTCTCTAACGCGTCGATCTGTTTTCTCCACCACGCCTCTCTTGCTTTCTTTGTTTCTCTTCTAAGCCTGTTATTAAATTCTCGGTATTTTCTCTGACCTAGCTCTGAGTTTACGCTCTTCCATTTCCTTCTCTCCTCCATCTCCCTTATCATCTCCTTCGTGATCCATGGTTTTCTAATTTTAGTTGCACTCACTACGCCTACCGTTGCTTTCGCCGCTTCCACAATTCCATTTTTCAAACTTCCCCATTCATCTTCCACTGATCTAACTCGATGATCCTCACCCATCATCTCATCCACCTTCTCTCGATACTTCTTCTTCATTGCCCCAGTTAATGCCTCCGTATTCCACTTTCCTACCCTCCTTCCCATTCTTATCTTTTTCAGTTTTACCCGACATTTCATGACTAATAAGTTGTGGTCTGTTTCTGCATCAGCTCCTGGATAAGTATGTGAGTTTTTAACACTATTCCTGTATCTGTGACGAACCATTATATAATCTATCTGGAACCTATCCGTGTCTCCCGGCTTCTTCCAAGTGTACCTACGTCGAGGATGATGTCTGAACCATGTATTTGTAATTACAAAGTTATTTCTGCGGCAAAACACCACAGCTTTCTCGCCCCGGTCGTTTCTCCTTCCTAGCCCGTAATCGCCCACCTCCCGCCCATCTCTTCCTTCGCCCACCACCGCGTTCCAATCCCCCATTACTACCTGGTGCTTACTTCCTGGTATCCTACCAATTATTTCCTCTAGCTGATCGTACACCCCATCTACCTCCTCCTCTTTATGATTATAGGTAGGCATATAAACCTGGATTATAACTAAATTCGTTGGTTCTGCTTTTAGTTCCACTACTACTATCCTATCACTCACCTGTTCTGCATACACTACTTTTCTACCGAGTTTCCTATTCATTACGAATGCAACCCCGCGCTGACTTTCATTCCCTCCACTATAAATTACTCTATAGTCGCCGCTCCAGTAATCCCCGTCATCCTTCCATCTTACTTCACCCAGACCCATGATGTCAACACCCACCCTCTCCATTTCTTGCTTTATATTCTCCAGCTTCCCCGCCCTCAGCATAGTCCTAACATTCCACGTGCCTATTCTGATAGTTTCGTTCCTCTTCTTTGTCTTCTTTTCCTCTGCTGCTGCTACGTCTGAGCAAGGATTTCGTGTGATGACGACCGCAGGGGCCTTGCTCCCACCGCTGCCGGGCACGACACCCAGCCCTCTTGGCCGAGTCCCGTAGTTGCCAGTATAGCCGTACCGAGCATAGTACGTGCTACTAAATAGTAGTACCATTGTTACCGATATTTGTTACCGAGACTATATATATATCACTTTTTCGGATTACTTACTGAATAGTTCCTTGCCTTTCGAACCGGATAAAGTTACATACCTACTTGTTAGTGAACAATTATTGAGTACCTTTTCGGATTCATATATTTTCTGTGAATAATATCCGAAACTTTTAAATATCGTATATTTTCATTCAGGATCACATCCCTTATTGAAACTGAGCGTGCAGGGTCGGTGGTCCTCACGTACGTGAATTTAAGTGATTGATTCCGACCCTATGGGTCAAATAAGTCTGGCTAATCTGGCCATAGTAATTCAAAACTTGTCTGTGATTATCATGGTGCTCATAATCCCCTCCAGGTGGCCAGTTTGAGAGAAAGGTGGGCACATTTTATTATCTACGTCTACAACCTTGTGAGCCGTCGCATGGGCGTGTGTCAGGGGGTGTAAGGACACCAGCCGCCAAAAGGTGTGAAGGAGAATGTTATAGAGAGGTGAAGAGGTGAAGTGTGTTTCGCGAGTGTTTTCAGTGAATTTCAGTTTTTATTAAGGTCACTTACTGTGGTTGGGAAGAACGAATTTTTGTATGTATGTACCTATCTGTTCGGCAATGTATTATCTCTTATCTCATATTTCCTGTCCGACCTAGAGATGTAGTGCGGCGTCAAAATGATATTTTCTGTGTCACACTGAAACCCACCTATTCTGATATTCTCAATCAATCTAAGCCTATTGTATTGTAGTGTGTGCCTCCGAGCCGCTAGCGGTTCCCAACCTAATCCCTCTTAAAAGCAATGAAATACTCGTTCGCTCGGCGAAAATGACTTAGCAAGTTGAAACCTGGGTCGGGAATAAAATTTGAGAGTGGACTATACCAAGTTATTGATTTACTCCGCAGATAATAATAATGTCAGTTGGACGACGTTGTGTTGGTTCGTCGACCATCGAAGGGATTGCAGATTTTCGGAGTTAAGATTAGTCATAAGAAAACGAAACTAAAACAGAGACTTTCTTGAAACTAGAAAGTGTAGCTGGCCATATTGTGTTGTGTTTCACTTGTGTTTAATAAGATAACATCATTACTAACACTTCACACCGCTTGATATGTCCGGCATTATTTTATTTTGTTCTCTGCATGAAGTAGCATCTCGTAGCGTTCATAAATTAACAGTATTAGTAATATTAACAATTTGATGTGTCTATAGCATTGTTCTGCATGTTTACATGTTCATTTACGTATCACTCTCCCAGTTTCTGGTTGGACTGCGCACTGTTCTACTGACTGCTTTTTGGCCTGCGCCTAGCGGCCGGGGGAACGATGGAGGTTATGATTTGTGCTGGGACGAGTGCTGCATGCCTGGTGTGGAATCACCCCGTGCCACACACCCTAGTGGTGACTTGCGCGGTACTTCGTAGATGTAGATATGCGATAGTTTGGGATGGCACAAACTGAAGTAAGTGCAACAATTAAATAATTACTTGGGTGGTTCGTTAGAGGGTAATGGGCATGGTGGTAGGGAAGGAGAATTGCGCTGGCGAAAGAGTCGTTCAATAGTAGGAGGGAGCTAATTACGGGGACCTTGAATAAGAATGTATAGAAAATGTCTGATTTGAATATGGAGTGTAGCGCTGTATGGCGCGAAAACATGGACTGTTTGGGAAAGAGGATGAGAATATTGACTGCTGGCGTTTGATATGTGGATCTGGAGGAGAATGGAGAAAGTGCGGTGGACGGAAGGGAAGGTGATGGAGGAAGTGGGCTTGGCATGTTGGGGTTAGGAGAGGAAAGCTCCGGATGAGATTAAGATGCAGGGTAGGTGGTTGGAAGACGTTTATAGAGGCGGAGTGGGCTCAAGGACGTGATAGAAGTGAGGATGTTGGGTAAGCGGAGAGGAGTCAGAATGAGAATTGGTTTTATGGACGGAGTGACGGGAGGTAGAGCATATGCTGAGATTAAGAATGAAATTGTGAAAGGAGATAACGGACCTGGCCCTTAGAAAAATTAAGAGAAATGATATTGGGGCCCGCGCCCGTAACAAAAATTAATAGAAAATTTATTCTCTTCCAGTAAAATGTACCTCAACCGGTAGATTACGCCTAATATAATAAATTAATTGTGACTGATAGCTGTAGTAAATAATTTACCGAATGCGAAGATATCAAAATAATTGGGCCCGAAATTTAAGGACGCCTATCCTAAGTGAAGAGACTTTCATTTGCTATTTATCTTAAACATATACCTTTCAAATAAAGATAAAACTTGCATATCATGAAAGCGGTAGTTGTTTATGTTGCCGAGGGGACCCCTTAAATAGGGTTATCCGAAGCATACCTACGACTTATGAAATAAGTCTTGACTGGTACATACATACTGTGTCCAAACAAGGACTTTTACATCTTCTTGAACTCATTGATCACTAGGAAATGATAATCCAATGTAAGTCATTATTATCTCTTTTGTTACATCATGTCAAATCATCTACTTGGTCCATCCAATTTGGCTTTAGGTCGTGTTTGTCGTTTTAGAATGTGATAGGAATAAATTTACTGCCAGTTCTTTTCAATAGTTACATAAAAATCCTCGCCAAAAGTTGTACTAATGCTTTCGTATTGAATTTCTATTTTTTAAACTATTTTTATTAAAGGTAAATAATGTGGGTTTAAAAATGAGACATACCTTTGGAAATTATAGTGTTAATGCTTCCAGCCCGTCCATAGGATGGTAACAGCGAGCGCTTTTCGCACCGTTTTTGTCGGACCGCGCTATAAAAGCACGCAAGTGTTACGTATGTATGTTAGAAGGACTCCGCCCACGCCCGTAACGCAGCGACCTCCGAACGCCTCTCGGGCGGCGGAAAAACACGAAACGCGTAAGCGCCTTCATCCCCCGCATCGCTTGCAGAGCGCGTTCATTGGTTGTTTGTTTTGTTCGTCTATTCTTAGTGTCTCGTCTTACGTGTGTACGATTGCATTTCTTAGATTGAGTGCCAAATTAATCCCACGTTCATGAGTTAAAATTAGTCTACGCATCAGTCCGCTTTTCTCCGATTATGTAAAATTAAGTGTTCTCATGCCGATGGAAACAGTATGGTACCGACAGTATGCCGGTCACGGCACAATGCCTTGTGGAGCGATCAGTATTAGATTTCAAGGGTGCAGGTTTGTGCCGTGGGCACTGTTCATGCGGGTGGTGTGTCTAATTCATGGTTGTAGTTACCCCTGGTCGTTTCCATTTACTCAGATTAAGATTTCCTCCCTTAAAAATAGTTCGTGTAGTACCCTAATTATTCTTGTTTTATTTAACTTGAGTTTCAGTTTGGGTGGAATTTAAAAAATAATTTTTCACCCACTTACACTCATCAGATTTCCTTCAAATTTTGCGCACATGTGTAACTTCAATGACAATAAATATTACAATATAAGTGTGACGGATTTGTCTCCAATAGGCCCCGGTTCGCTTCATGAAATTGGTTGCTATATTGGTTGTTTAATTTATTGTTGGCTATCGAAAAGGTTACTCGTGTTTTGGTGTGCTTGGCGAAGTTTTACTCATAAATGGAACAAAGAATATACACCCTCGGGGAATATACACCCCGTTGTATGAAGCCCGTCGCCTCCACATGGACCATGGCAGCAAAATTTTTGTTTCACTTATGTTTATATATTTAATAAAACCATGCAACTTAACAACTTTTTTATAACACTTATTTGGAATATCATCAGTTTAGATACACGTGTGTTCTCATTTACTTCCGTGGTATATACTTTTTAAAAAGCCTAAATGAGTTTAAAAAACATGTGATAACTGAAGAATGAATTTAATGAGCATAAAAATGTGCTTATCATCTAAATCTACGAAGTTCCGTGCAAGCAACCACTAGGGTGAGGCACGGGGTGAATCCATACCAGGCATACAGCACTCGTTCCAGCACAAATCAGAATCTCGCACGCTCCCCCTGGCTCTAGGCGCAGGCCAAAAAGCAGTCAGGAGAACAGTGCGCAGTCCGGCCAGAAACTGGGAGAGTGATACGTAAATGAACATGTAAACATGCAGAACAATGCTATACACGCATCTAGTGGTTAATATTACTAATACTGTTAATTCATGACTGCTACGAGATGCTACTTCATGCGGAGAACAAAATAAAATAATGCCGGACAAATCAACCGGTGTGAAGTGTTAGTAATGATGTTGTGTTATTAAGCACAAGTGAAAATTCTACTCTACTTGTTGAGGGTGGGAGTTTCATATGATTAATAGGTCTATCTACGCAACTATTATGATCCCTTATTTTACGTGGGTAAAATGACATTTTAAATCTATCGTTTCTGCAATCAATTTCCTTTATCTTACTCCTGTGATCACTTCTACCATAGTACGTTGGCTCTAGCAGTATATGTTGAACGTCCGGCAAAAAACTGTCTGCTCCGAACTTGCGCAAAAGATTTAACCTGTATTTCTCCCTTCGATCAGTTAGAGATTCCCACCCTAATTCCTTCAACAATTCGGTAACACTGCTAAGTTTTTTGTAACAATGTTTCACAAATCTTGCTGCTCTCCGCTGTATTCGATCTATTTCAGAGATTAGTCCTACTTCATAAGGGTCCCATATGCTAGCGGCAAACTCCAAGTGAGGTCTTACGAGTGAAAAATAACATCGCTATTTACGTCGCATTTTCCTAATATTCTTTTGGTAAATCCCAATTTGCGACTAGCATGTCCGCAGATTTCCCGGACGCATTCAGGGGTACATGTTAAAAAATAAACGGTCTTCGTTGTCACTTTGTATCTTCTTTCATAATCGGTCCATCGCGCCAGTTGCTCGCCTTGGGCGTCGCCTTCGTCAGCATCAGCACGCATCCACCCTCCTCCCGTCTGTCTCTCTCCTCACATTTCGCGCAGTCTTCGTCTTCTGTTCGTCGTAGTTGTCGTCTCCCTCCCTCCCAAGTCTCCATACTTCCGCTCCTTCTTCCCTCTCGAAGAGTCGAATGAGGGCTGTCTCTGAGTTCTGATTCCCGGGAATTACATTTGCCTTTGTAGTTTCTCGTCACAAATTTCTCCTCCAGTCCTGGAAATGTTTTAAAGTCAAAGTGATTTGCCTAGGTGCCCAAGTTATCGCGTAAACTATCTGAGATTGCTGCACCCAACTTATGCTTTGCTCGACTTAGTTCATGATATGTTTAGTTTCTAGTAGCAGCGTCACAGTGTGGTCATTATGACGCAAGTGAAGGGGGGTGGGGCTTAAACTGGTGGAGATGTGGATCAGGAGACAGGCTGCCTTTGTGTTTTTTTGCTTGGAAGGGATTCGTCGTATTCCCTGTGGCTACTTAGGAAGGCATTTCCTGTTTCCTGAAGGGTATTTAATTTCCCTTTGGAGCACTTGATTTCATGCACACCTTCGTATGTGAGGTTTGGGATCCTGACCTTGGACTTGGGCACAACGTCGCTGATTTCCTTCGTGGTGGGAAACCTGGGGCCTTATTCCGTAAGGACTCTTCATGGCCGAACCTCGGAAAATCCGAGAATGTGACGTCACTTCCCCCGACAAATCTCCACTTTTGAATGGCCCTATTTGAAATTTTTTGGGGCTGTGACGTCAAAATGTCGTCACTTTCGAGGCTCGGAAATTCCGAGAACATACAGCCCCCCTGGGGCCTTATTCAATAACGCGGTCGAAACTCGAAAAATTCGTGGGTGTGACGTCACTTCCCCCGACAAATCTCAACTTGTGAATGGCCCTATTTGAAATTTTCGTGACTGTGGCATCAAAATTTCGTCACTGTCGAGAGACAGAAATTCCGAGGCCATACAGAATAGCCCCTCTGGTTATGATATTGTTTCCGTAGCACCTTTTTTATCTTTTCGTTCGTTCCTGCTTCGTACGCGATGGTACCATGGTCCGTGGGCTGTTCTTCGCTCTCGACACGGGCCTGGTGGTTGAACCCTTTTTGGTGGAAAGGAGGAGAACTGAATGGGTCGGGCAATGAACTGGAGACTTCCAATTCCTTGGTTGCGAGACTTTGGGCCGACTTCGGCCCATCTCAAAGTTTGCCACCTGCGAGGACGCGTGGCTGAAACGATACAGCCGGTAGACTGAAACAAAAGCCCAAGCAATGCGCGTTACCTACTGATGATGAAGAAGGATCTGTTGCTTTAACGGCAAATTATCCGAATGAAGATTTCTCGGGTCTTCAACTTCCCTGATGACGAGGAACGTGACGGATCTCTAAAAGGCGAAGACAATGGAACCTTTCACCCGGCTGAAGACTTCACTTTTACTATTGAATGAGTTTTCCTCTCCAATTCATAACCACTACCTTCAATAAAACTTTTTCTGTTGTAGGGGCAAGGATATAGAACAGTACTCCTGAATTTTAAAAAAATTCTAATTCGCTGATGGCTTCTAAAAACAGATTGTTTAATAAAATGCCACTGCAGGAAAAAATGCAATTCGACCTACATACCTATATATGCTTGTTTTTTTTATTTTTTTCTATTATTATTTTATTTATTACTTGTACGCACTTTCTCTGTAAATATCTTTTTGTACTCGAGCGTTCATATTAATGTCTACTTCTTGTATGTTCTTGGAGATCCAAGTGGCCCAAGAGCAATAAATATTTCTTTATCTTTATCATTATAGCAATGACATTATCGTTTTTTTATTAATGTGTATTCATTTTCAAACGGGTCACGTGCGGATCGATCGCGCTCATTTCCATCGAGGGTCAATGGGAATTTCAAATGAGTTTCAGATATCCGGTCCTCAAGAAACCGGCACGGAAATTTAAAGTTGCTAGACTGTTTGAACTTGGAACTGTATTTCAAATCTCGCGGAATATTTTCATTTGCGACTCCATAGCAGTAGCCTGGTTCGCGCACTGTGGATAATTGAATATTGTGTGCACAGAAAACATGTGACAGCGTTATTTTTTCGTTCAAATGGTTGTTTAGGTCAGTTTCCATTTCTCACTGAGCGATGCTGTCGGCTAAGAATCACCGTCAAGGACGAAAGGGGAAACGTGTCGTTTTGACTTTAAAACAAAAAAGTAAAATTTGCAAAAGACTACGACAGGGTAAGAATCTAAATGTTCTCATGAAAGAAGTGAAGGCTGCTCGGGTGCTCCACCGAGTAATCTCCTCCATGGCTGCCGACGTTTCGGGGTACGAAACGAGGCCGGAAAGAGGTAGACTGGGACACAACGTCGACCGAAAACCTACGCATACAGACCTTTACCTGAATGGACGCAGTCATCATCCTCCCTCCCAAAGAAGATCGGTTTTGGCCACGCTATTCAGCCGAGCGAGGGCCATATCCGACTCTGAGAGCCTAGCACAGGAGATTAATCATCTCAAAAAACCTTCCGCCTGAATGGCTACAGCAAGGAGCAAGGATATCTGGAGCCCTAAAGAGGACCTTCAGCGATCGAGAAGGTGCCCCTGGAAGGAGGCTGTGTCGCAGAGCGTGTTGCGTTTGTTTCCTTCTTAAACTTTTCATAGTCTTCATCAAACGTATTTTATCCCCAACATTTCGTAGAACTTGTTCATTGGCGATTATATCCAACCATTTGATTTTCAACATTCAGTTTTACAGTTGAGCATTCTCGTCGGATATTCAGATACCGGCACACTAAAAAAAGTTACAGAAAGACTAATCTTCAAACTAATTCCATTCAGGTAGTTTAAGCGAGATATTTTCCTTGTCTTAACGGAGACCATATTCGAATTTAATTTATTTTTAATTCAGCGTCTTTAAGAAGTACGAAGTAAATATTTTTATATTAATGGCGCAAAAATGTAGTCATGTATGACAACACTTCTCTGTAATTAAAAAAGTATAACCGCATTAGTCTCTAACTTGACTAATTTTTTCACGCCGTACGGTGAAAACACCTTCACAACAGAAGGTTTCTTTTGCGATTCTTTAAAAATTACTGCGGTGAGTAATTTTTATAAATGGTTGTGAAAACATGCAAACTACACACCGTTAGGTTTTTGACGAAATGTAGGTGTTATAAATGTATTCAATATTCTCCCTCTGGAGCGCACAGCCGTAATCTTTCCCATGTATAACAGCTTATATTTTTAGGCAAATTTCTCAAAAAAGTAATTCGGCAAGGGGTTTATAATTTTATATAATTGGAAATATGAGAGTTTAATCTTTTAAGTGAAGCCAAACTCATCAAATTCTAGGTGAAGTGATTTATCGCTGAAACTACCTTAAAGATTTTATTCTTTTGAATTGAATTTGAATTTTATGTTCACCAATCACATAAACATAATTAAAGGGTGAACAATAACAAATACAATGTTTTTAATTGTTATAAATACCAGAAGGAGTCAAGCTGGCCAAAAAATACATTATACGTATATATTATCATGACTTACTTATATTTATAATTTTACAATTTGTGTGCTGACAATTTATCACAAGCTTTCTGTAAAAGGTTTTCCTGTCCTCGAATAAATTCAGGTCATTGCACACAGTATTAAATGACCCACACATTGGGATCATTTTTACATAAGTTACCATTTACTTGCATTGTCTAAAATGCACTCTTGTGTCTACCTTTGTCATTTGGAATCGGCATATTTAGTTTCCGTAAAAAGTTAGAGCTCTCTCCTTTGTTAATTACATCATGTAGAAACAACAAATAATTTAATATTCTTCTACCACCAAGCATATGAAAATTAAACATTGACAATAATTCTTCATTCGTGCCATGATTTTCAAAAGTGGGGTAAACATGACATCGAACGTAATAAAGAAACCTCAAAAACCCTTCCTGGACTCTCTCCATTGTTCCACTATACTTTTTAAGTTAAGTGAGGCGAATTATGTAATATTAATGACAAAATTCCTTCGTTAATGTAAGGTGCTTTGGACGGAAAGGGGAAGTGCTTGACATGGTGGGCGAGGAGAGGAAACTTATAGATGAGATTTGGGGAAGACAGGGTAGGTGGCTGGAAGGGGTAATGATGGTTTGCTGAAGGCCGTGGTAGAGGGTAGGATATTGGGTAGGCGGGGAAGGGGAAGGAAGAGAATAGGTTTTATGGATGGAATGAAGAAAGGTAGGACTTATGCTGAGATGAAGAAAGAAATACTAGAGGTAGAAAGGGCACGGCACGTGTAAGAGTTCGCTGGATATTCTCTGACTTTCATCACAACCTACCTCTAACCGGTAGATTACTGTAATGAAAAATGTATGAGAAAAGATTGAAGACACGGACCGCAAATGTCTCAACTCCCCCTAGCTCACGATGCGGTGACCTCCGAACACATGTGTATAGAGAGGGGTGATGGAGGGAGCACATTCTCAGTCACCAACGGACAGACTGGGACAGACAGACATACAGACAACTACCTCCCTCTCTCTCACGCTAT
Organism: Pyrrhosoma nymphula; assembly: GCA_963573305.1. Lineage (NCBI taxonomy): Eukaryota > Metazoa > Arthropoda > Insecta > Odonata > Coenagrionidae > Pyrrhosoma > Pyrrhosoma nymphula. The sequence goes on from OY754337.1 coordinate 77,996,228, forward strand.
CTCTCTCTCCCTCTCTCGTTTGCTCTTCCTCTTTCTCCGTGTCTCTTTCATTTGTTTCTCTCACACTTCTCCTTTGCATCGCTTCCATAGGCGTCTTTTGTTCCGCTGATGCTGCGCGGGCCAAAGGTGCGACGGTGTACGGTGCGTGTGGTGGAACAAAAGTGTTTGTTGGAGCGAAACGGCTGCAGCCGTAACAGTTTCGGTCGGACAACTGTTTCAAATAACTGTTGCAAACAAAAGGTTAGTTTCGTGATACTAGCTGCTGGATATTAACGTGTGATGGTAGGCGAAGTAACTTTAGGGAATCGTGAAATGATTGAAGAATACATTACTTTGTAATTTTCCACACTTTTTTTTAGTATAACTGATCGGTTTCGATGTTACAGGATCATCGTCCGAATTCAAATGCATGTTCAAGCACAAGTGCCGTAATTAATCTACATCTACAAAATACCCTGCAAGCCGCCTCAGGGGTGTGTGGTAGGGGGTGAGTATTCACCAACATGTATTACACTATACCCTAAAGTTAGTGTAACTACGACTAATTATGCATTAGCATAAATCGCTAATGCATGTCACGAGGCAAAGCCTCACAAGCATGCACTACACTACAGATATTATCACAATGGAGAGGTACTGTTAATATATATGTATTTTGCAACTACACAAATGCACAGAGACTCAAGACTTATGTAGAAAACATGCGCGGCGTGCTGCTAATACTAGGTAACAGATAAGGATTCAAGTATTAGGGAGTACTACTTCTACTAAGACCTACACTACCTATCGATGGCGGAGTATGGGATGTTACGGAAAATTTGTCTCCCTGTCTGCAGTCCATATCCCCTTACCTTTTCATCTTTGACGTTTTTATTATAATTTCCCTCGGGTATGTTGTCCTTGTGCTGTATAATGGACCTAATCCTCTCCCCCTCCCAAATCTCCTCCCCCCTCCCCCATTTCCCATCCTATTTATAAATTACGCCACTTGCACCTTAAACATGCATTTGAACTCTGGTGATGCTGTTGTAACATCGAAACCGATCACCCTGATGGAAACTCCCCGATTACAATTACCTAGAACAGAGGGAAAAGCGAGGGAAATATTGACACTACCTCAGAAAAAATTTCTATCTTAAGGAAATTCCCTAAAACTCTAGGGAATTTTTCTTAGAACTATGTTCTTTCAAAATGAAAGACTTCGGTCAGTATTTCTCTAAAACAAATATTTCTTTAGGGGAGAATCTTCAGGCTTGGGAAAAATTGCACCAGTAATTGCATAGAGAGCAGTGCATAGAATGAATGACTACAGAGGAAAAATATATATTCATAAGAAAATTATTCTCCATAGTTTTATTTGTTCAACCATAGAGTTAATTTAATTAATTATAATGAGACCGACGAAATATTTCTCAATCAAAAAGATGTGCAATCATTATAGAAAATCACCTCTCGCAGTCAACTAAATTTGGTTTAAAATAAATACATTTCTAAGCCACTTCAACCCACTTTCCAAAGCATTTCCTATGGAAAATGCATTCTAGGTAAATTATTCCCAAGAGGTAGATATATTTTATAGGGAAAACGGGGGTTCGATTTTCTAGGGGAATTTTCCGACTGGGCAGTTACATTAAAAAAGTGTGGAAAATTATAAAGTGATTTATTTTTTCAACTTGGCTGCTGGACTCTTACAATAATAATACGCGGGATTTGTTTCACTCTACTGATCACACTTAATATTTACAAGAGTGAAAGGAGTGAAAATGGGCCCAACGGGAGAAATCATTTTCTTGTAAAGGGGTTGCCCTTCCTTGATTATCGAGGAAGGAAGAGCTCGGCAGGTGATTTTAATGAATACGATCACATAATTTGGAAAATTTACATGCTAAGAGAAAATAATGTGCCCTCACACGAAATACATAAAGCAGTGTGATAACAGGAAAAACAAGTAAACAAAGGTGAATAATAGATTTGCGCAAGGTAAGTAGAGCAGAGCAATAAATGGACAACATCATAGAATTCATCTTATTTTACCGGAAAACATCGAGACAATGAAGCCCATTATGAAGTGGTCACCTCTGATGACGGAATTTAACAGCTGTTCAACATCTAACCGTGAAAATAACAATATTTTCAAATTTCCTATAAATTTATTTTCATGTTCAAAGGAATAGATTTCGTGAGGTATTTAATGATATACTTAAGGTGCCAGGTAGCTTAATGAATGTGCGTATGATAGCTTCATTGTTTGGCTTAGGAATTGATCTACTACAGTTTGTTCTCAACTTGGTGGAAAACGGGAATGGTTTATTTGTTTTGACCACCCGATTATAGAATAAATATTCTTAGTAGGTACTTTGTACATGTACAGTCGCCGCATAAAGTCTGGCGACATCGGCAACTTCATCCCCTTACTTCACTAGCCCCCAAGACGAGGTTCCTATTCACGAATACTCTGGCAACTTTCTCACCTCCCTCCCACACCCCTCCTCTCTATATCTCTTCCCCATGCCTCACTTTTTAATCAGTGGGGCCACAAAAAATCGTATTTTCGCTTATACAGCGCTTTTGCCGATGTCGCCAGACTTTATGCGGCGACTGTACATGTGGCTACGAGGTAGAATTCTTGGCTATATTATTAATTCTTTGTGCTAATCTTATTGGTTTTACGTTTGTTAGGTTACATCCCCGAGAAGACTGGCCATATTGAATCCTTGAATTCACGATAGCGAAGTAAACAGACCTCATGACAGACACCCGGCACTTGTGCTGTAACAAATAAATTTTACGCAGAGTAAAAATTCTGATTTTAGTTTGTTGTTAATGTACATGTTCAAGATATTGTCTTAAAATCAAGCCCCAAAGTTTTCGATTTTCATACAGTTATCACAAATATGTTCATAGGAAATGATACATTGAAAATATTAGTAATAAATATTAGTATGTGGTACAGGTACATTTTTCAATTTGAAGATAGCATAGTTAGATTTTGCAATCAAAGTCAATAATTAATAGTGTCTAGGTCATTTTGAATTTACGTTCTCAATTCAGAAAGCTGGATGCATAGTACCACAAGGCATCTTTAATTTTCAATTTCATGGACCTTCCGGACGAAAAGCTTTTGAACCTGTCATTTGCAATACAGTACCTCTGAATACTAGCCTCTGAAAGTCGTCTTAATAATATTTAATGATCGCTGGAATCAAATGCTGTGTAGTTATGTCAATAAATAAACCAGGAATTTTCTTATTAGCATTAAAGCTATTATGAAAATAGGAGCGAACTTTTCATAGAGCGTCCTCTGTGGATTTACCATTTTAAAAAACTGAATGGACGGTGTCAAAAATATTTTAATTTACATAGAAAATTTAAAGGCCTGGATTTAACTATATTTTGCAGTATTTTACAAAAAAGCAGGAGCAAAGAAATATGTCGATAGTTATTGATGTCCATATTATTACTTTCTTTTTTAAAGATTGGTATAACTGTGGTTAATTTGTTTTTCTTTGGATGCTTTGTGGAATCATGCTGCAAATTCCGAACGTCTTTCAGCTCTTGAGAAAGCATGCGTGTTCCTGAGGTACCATGAATGGTTTCCAGAAAAGGTATCATCTGGAATTCTTATTATTTCTCTTCCCCACCCCCAGCAACAACGCGCTGTTGAGAGCAACAGCACAGTTGTGTTGCGCACCAGAGCAAATGGAAAGAGGTCATCGCATGCACTCGCCACCTCCGTAGAAGTCAACTTCCAACCCCCTTTTAAGGCAGTTTGAGCGATAAATCACTTCACCTAGAATTTGATGTATTTTTACCTCATTTTAAAGAAAAAAAACTCCCATCTTTCCAATGATATGAAAATATATAAGCCCCTTGCCGAACTATTTTTCGAACAATTTGCCTGAAAATATAAGCTGTTTTACATGGGATAGATTACGGCTATGCGCTCCAGAGGGAGAATATTGAAAAAAAAAAGAATTTATAACACCTAGATTTCGTCAAAAAACTAACGGTCTGTAGTTTGTATGTTTTCTCAACTATTTATTTTCTTACTTCCTTGGCCATTGATACCCAAGGTCGTGTTGGTCCTCGCCAACGATCCGCCTCCACTTCTTCCGATCTTCCGCGTCTTCCTCGTTGACTCTCATCTTATTCATGCCTATGATTGCTTGTCCTTTCCATCTCTTCTATTTGCGTCCAGGAGGTCTTCTTCTAACAGGGTTTTTTTCCAAAATTGTTTTATTAAGGCTTCCTTTCTTCCCTTCTTATTATGTGTCCAGCTCATCGCAATCGTCGGCTATTGGCTTCGGCTACAACGTCTGGTGCTTCGAATAGCCCTTGTTTCTTTGTTATGTTATATCCTCCATATTCCATCATCTCTTGTGTGTCCAAAGACTTTTCTAAGTACTTTATTTTCAAAGGTAATCTGCTTTTTTCAGTTTTTTTTATCAAGAACCCATGACTTAGCTCCATATAGAAGGACTTGTCTTTCTATAGTATTGTAGATTTTAAGTTTTGTGATGATGGATAAAAGCTTTGACGACATAAGTTTATTTAAGGCAAACATGCTTCTATTGGCTGAATTTATTCTGCTTTGGATTTCCGATTGTTCACTGTTGTTGGAGCTGATCATGGTACTACCAAGGTATTTAGAATCATCAACTTTTTCAAGGTTGTGATCTTCAACTGTAAACCTTCTGGAGTTGTCATGATTCCGACCAAAATACATAAATTTGGTCTTATCGTCGCTTACTTTAAGCCCTACTGCCTGGGTTTATTCGATAAGAGTTTTGCCATGCTTTCTGCGAACAGGACTAGGTCATCTGCGAAGGCGAGCACCGATATCTTTTTTCCTATCTTTATCCCTAAATCAGTTTTCTTTATTTCCTTTAGTGCCCTTTCTAAAGCCACATTAAAAGAATGGGGGATAGGCTGTCTCCTTGTTTATCCCCAGTCTTGTCGTCCAAGGTTGCAGAGTAATCGTATTCAATTTTTATTTTACATTTGCTATTTTTTATCAAGTATTTATAAAAATTAATGAAATTACTCACCGCAGTACTTTTTACAGAATCGCAAAAAAATCCTTCTGTTGTGTGGGTGATTTCACCGTACGGTGTGAAAAAATGGGTCAAGTTAGAGACTTAAGTAGATATATTTATTTAATTACTGGGAATTTTTGTCATATGTAGCTATATTTTTGCTCCATTAATATTACAATATTTACTTCACGCTTTTTACTGACGCTGCAATTAAAAAAAAATAAAATTCGAATATGGTCTCCATTATGACTAGGGAAGTATCTCGCTCGGACTATCTGAGCGTTCTGCTCTCTCTCTCTCTCCTCCCATCCTTGGAGGAGGAGTGTGCCGTCTTCGGAGACTTTCTCTCTGCCGTGCGCCTCGCTATGTCTTCCGCGTGTCTAGTCCCTTCTTCCGCGCGTGCTTCCCGCACGGCTCTCTCTCTCTCATCCCTCGAACAGGCTGGCTTCATTCCTTCCTTACCTTCTTTGTTTTTAACGCTTTCTTTCCTCGCTCTCCCTCCTTATTTGCAATCTGAAGAAGGCCTGTAGATGGCAGACCGTCACGAATTCAAGACGTGCGTAATATCTTCGGAATAGCGGAGCGTCATGCTAAATGAGTTACTTTGAGAGAGATTTTTCTTTAGTCTTCATAGATAGATATTTATTCGTTCTTGGAATTCTGTTCCTTGAAACATTTACAGATAACATTCTAGTATAATAATCACCGATATGTATATATTTTATGTTAGTAACTTTCACATAAGAAATACACGTGAAGCTGAATCTTCATTTGGCTGTAGACATTTTTTTATTTGCAAAATTAAATTAGAAAAAGTTGTTTTCTGTTATTGGGAAAGGTACCAATAGAAAGAAAATAAAATAAAGATTCTTATTCCTTCAATCAAGTTTTGTATTCCGGCCAAAAATTTATCTTAAACGTAACGATTTTTCGCAATATTTTAGCGTTTTTGAGTCATCTTCCCCATTACGACCATATTTATTGTTTTAAGTCGAGATTCCGTGTATATCTATTAACTCAATGATTCTTTGCACTAAATAAGATATAAATCGTTTATTACAATGTATTAGTGTCGACAGGGTTGCCACTGACGTGGCAAACCGGGAGAACCTGGAAAAGACAGGGAATTTAAAAATGGTCATGGAAAACCTGGAAAAGTCAGGGAATGTTTTAATGCGACCTGGAACTTTCTTAAAGTTTCAACCTTATCCGCGTCATTTTTATAATCCAGTGATTTATATTACGATTTGTCAAATGGTTGAAATTAGCGTATATATAAGCGATTTACTAATATCGCGTATCAAGCATAAATAATGCCGTCTTCCCATTTAATTCGTCTGCGTTTTTGGAGCAAAGCAAGAAATGAAGTTTCTACTCGCTATTTCAGCTCCTCTTTCTTAGGTCACAGTACAGGCAAGTGCCGCAAGGTTTTTTTAAAATAACTTTCTTGTCTGAACTTAAAGAATCTCTTCCAAGTCTCAATGGATGGGCCTAATGTCAATTTTAAATTTGTGACAGACCTGCAGGCACACCTTCAATCCATGCATGATGTTGATGATCCCTTCCTTGTTTCTATGGGCTCATGTATGCTTCATACTGTGTGTAATGCTTTTAAAACTGGAGAAAAAGCCACTGGATGAAATGTGATACCCTTTCTTAGAGCTTGCTATTATGTGTTCAAAGATATTTCTGCGAGGAGGAGCGACTACAAATATTATAATGAGAGTTGTATATTCCCAAAGAAGTTCTGCCCAGTTAGGTGGCTCAACAATGCGGAAGTGGCAGAAACCGCGTTGAAAATTCTTCAAAATTTGGAGAAATTTGTTAGTGCCATGGAGAGGGATGGCAAAAGGGTGACTTCACGCAGCTATAAGGAAATGTGCGAAGGAATAAAGGACAAACTCATGGGACCTAGATTAGCTTTTTTCTCATGTTGCTCGCATTGTGGAACCCTTCCTTTGTATTTCCAAAGTAAAGATCCATTGTCCCCCTTTCTGTACACAGAACTAACTCGTCTTATGGTGGATTGAATGTATTTGTTTGTGAAGCAAGACATACTCAAGAATGCTAGCAGTATTGATCAAGTCAATATTGAAATGAGTGACAATCCAGTCTAGGGATTGGAAAATCGATTTCGATTTTAATCGAAAATCGGTTATCACACTCCGATTTTCGATTTAATCGAAGTCGACTTTTTGTTTTGAAAAACCGATCAAAATCGATTCTAGCCGATCGATTTTCGATTTTAGCTTGCTACAGCGTTTGAATTTTGCCAATCGAGCTGCGCCAGTTCGTAAACCGCCCTCCAGTCGACCCCAAGTCCAACTCTAATCCACGACAAGCTTGGAAGGAGATTAAGGGAGAATATCCCCACGTATACAAACCAGCCAGCAGGATTTTATCTATAGTTGCCTCTACCGTGCCGTGTGAGCGACTATTTTCTCACGCCGGCTTAATTGCAACTCAGGTGCAAAATCGATTATCCGGAGAACATTTAAATATGTTAGTTTTCTAAAGGTCCATCCCTGAGGAACACTGTTTCCACGGATTTGCAAACAAGAAATAAATAAAATTCTATTTTTCATATTATGGTATGCCCACTTTTCATTATACAATTCTTATTGCTACTAAACTATAAGTAATTTTCTTATTATATTACCTATATGTTTATAAGTATCTGTTATGAATTATTAATTTCCTGTATATCTTATAAAAATCTTCTTCTATAAAAAATTCTTATATCTTTAAAATTATATATTGTATTAATAAATTTAACTGCATTCGGTTCTTATTCCTAGTGCTTCCATTAACCCATATTTTGCATTTTGTTGCCATTTTATGCCATTGATGACAGTATGTGTTCTCGAGAGTAGCAGTCGAGAATAAATTTTCACCTGTTACAGAATTGTCATATTCGTTCATAGGCAATCCTTGAGTTTATTTGTATGCATTTTTATCATTCATTGAATGTATTATTTTGAGATTCACTATCCAGAAGGAAAGTCTAAGTTTCTTTTCTGGTATCATTGTAATGTAAGGAGTCAATCTTTAAGTCTTAATTTTTTCTCCCTTTCTAATTTATCATCTTAATGTTATCGTTGTTTATGGGAATGTATTTCTGTACATGCCCATCCCCAAATGCTGATAGCTGTTGGACAGTGTTCTCATTTCATATTTTAGCATGGAATAATAACTACAAATAATATGTGATCTCTAGTTATTGAATAATAATTGTTTACCCATTCCATATTTGTTTCTAGTTCATCTCTAATCACTAAGCTACATTGTACCTTAAACAATGCATTTTCATTCTTAATTTTAATTTTGTCATATTTTCGATTTAAAAAAATACATATAAAGATGAGAATAAGATTTTCCTTCTCACATTCTGTTGCAATAGTATGACAAAATATTTATTTTTTAAAATTTCAATCATTTCTTACTTGTTCTCTTTAAATCTTATTGTGGCATTTTCGGAAGTCTCAGAACATTCCCAATGACTTGAAGTTGTGGGAAAGCCCTCTGGTATTTTCACGTTGTCATGTAATTTTAAAATACCTATTATTAAAGAGCAATTTACCAGTTATCAAGAATTCCTTTTCACTTAAATTTTCCTTTAAAATACTAAGCAGTGATCAAGGCATAAGGAAACGTAAGATGCATATGGAGGAAGGACTGGTAGTGTTTTGTATCAAAAACACATCTCGTCCCCACAGGATAATTACTGCTACCTAATTTTGGTGTTTTAGTTGTACTATTAATTTTTGAAAAGGTCAGGGAAGAAGTTGCCAAACACCTGGAAAACCTGGAAAAGTCAGGGAATTTAAAAATTCAGATTTTGTAACACTATGGTTGATTCTTTTCCTTCCCGTTGATATTCAACGGACACCTTCTCTAGTTGGTAATAATTCAGTCTCATTAGTGACATAAATTTTATAATTGAGTTATTTTCTAAACATAGACAACAATTTGCACAAGGTGTCAAGAGTCGAACAATAATTTATACAAAATAATCAATTTAACAAAAATAATATTTTAACAAAAACACTAAAAACCATCAGCTGTAAATTGCATAAGACAAGAATGTAACCGCTTCTTAAACATATAAATGTTTACAGTAGACCTTATTCCATCTGGTAAGGAATTCCACAACTTACAAGATGTAAGGTAATAGATTCCATATTAGAATTTAAGAATTTGTTGAAAAAATCTAGTTAAATATAGTATATATTTATAGTATATTTTTTATGTATGATTTTTGTGATTTGTGATGATTATTACCATAGAGTAAGTATATTATATTTACTCTATGGTATTGAGTTGAGTAACAATTAAATTAATTTTTAAAGTAATCGAGGAAAAACAGGAATTACTCGCCGCTATACATGATAGCGATCTATGCGTTGGGAATTATTTATTTTTCACAATAATTCCTCCCTGAAGCGTACAGCCGTACCATATCCCATGGAAAACTGCTTTTATTTTTTTGGAAATAACTCGAAAATAAGTACGTTTAAGTGACTGATATTTTGGTATAAATGGAAATATGATATATTCTTTTTTATAATGAAGAAAGTTCAAAGAAAGTTCACTCAAACTGCCCAAAGGTTCTCTTTAAATAATCGTTCGATCGGCTGAGCAGACATTTTAGTCGTCGATGTGAAGCTATAAATGGGATGTTAAAGTTGAATGAGGATTCAAAGTGTCAATATTTTAGAATTTGGCAAGGTTTTTATCGTTGGTCGTTTTGCCACGTCTAGCCAAAATAAATTATAATTTTTTTTATACCGCAAGATTCTTATTGCAAGAAGGATGTAATCGGATGAATTACTACGCAAAAATCAAATGCGATAGATGATAATGGTATTAAATGAAAACCAGGAATCTAAAGACTTCTTTCTTGAAATTTTTCCTTCTTGAAATCACTCACGTATGCCTTCTGGTGGGAAGGTTTAGCATTTTTGCTCAATAACAGTTGTGAGAATGAAGTCGTGAGTTGAAACATGTTATGCGTCGCGTATTGGATCAGCGGAGGGATTTGTCTTCCTAATTACTCTGGTGACTTGCCGGTGAGAAATTATGCGACCCACAAATGTGTTCTTGAAATGAAGTCTGTCGTGGCGTGGGGAACCTGGCCGTCTCTTTGGCGCAATTAATATTTCCGGGAGACGGATATATATATGGGGCCGTCAGACCGAGGGACATTTCCATTCCCTTTAGTCCTTCTTTGGATTAATGAAGAAAATAGTTAGCACCTTTCCCTCTCGAAGTGAACCCTTTTCTTTAAGTCAGCTGCCGAAATTGACGGCTTATATTTGAGACTTGGTGTGCAATCGGTGTAGGCAAGTACGATAGGCCTTACATTTCTTAAAAGCTATTTATTTCCAAATCATTCAGATTTTTCCAAATTCACGCATGCGATGCATTTGGATGCAGCAATAAAAGCAGTCTACGAAACCAAGTGGTTCACTCATTTCCTCCAATCAGTCAAAACCAATCCACGTGTTGAATTTTGATTTCTTGTACGCCTTAAGCTGCCTTGTTCCCGAGCCTTAGGAAAAAGTGAGGATTGATGTTGTTACCAGACATAGAACAGAATTAAAGAAATCCTGAACATTCATCAGCGCAATGGCTTCATTGAATATTTTATCTTCTTTCCATAAGTGGAAGCAGATTGAATTCCACTCTCTTAATAAGAAGTTTGCTACAGGCGGTATTAAAAATAATACAAACTCTTTTCATTGATATAATCGTATGGTGATCTTTTCATTGAAGCAGATTGAATCCACTCTCTTAATAAGAAGTTTGCTGCATTTGGTATTAAAAATAATACAAACTCTTATCATTGACATAATCGTATGAAGAAGATCTTTTCATTTAATTTTCATTCGGCTACAAGTGGAAAAATACTGCTTCAATCTGCCCTGTGATGTATGGTGTTTTGTCGTGTTACGATCCATTCAATATGGCGGGTTGCGCATTTTTCTGGCACCATTCGTATCATTGGTGTTTCGGGGGAAGGAATATATTTCCCTGTTCAGTCCTCATGGGTCCTTCCCCCCCTCCCCCCTTCTCCTTCGCCGTCGTCTTCCTCCGACGCGACACGAGACATTACTTCCTCTCAAGAGAAAGGAGAGAGGGTGAGAAAAGGAAAGAAAGTCGCGGAAAAAAGACGACCAGGAATTCGGAGCGTGTGCTTCAGAATCCGAGTCATGAGTATAGAAATCCGAGTCATGGACTCTTGGTCAAATGCCACCATCGAGTCGATTGCCGTAGTGAGTTCACGCTGGTATGCCTCGCCCGCCAACCAATGCATTTCTGCAGTGCTGAAGCTTTCGTCCGATTTTGATTTATTTTCATAGCAATTCTATCCCGTTCTTGGCGTGAGAACTAACGGGAGCTTTCCACACAACGTGTTTGAAGCGTAGCGAAGATCGAAGGCACAGATTCGAGCGTTCTTCAGCGTGCACGGTCGACGGTGAACGGATTGATGTTCGATGGCAAAACGTTCGCCATCGGGCCTGTAGATAGCATTATTCAGGTACATAATAGTCCCGGCCGTATTTTTGGTAGGCAGTAAACGAATTCGTTCCAACTACATGCTGAAGAAGGGAAAATATTTACCGCAATGTATTTATAAACTTAACATTATCCATGTTTAACATCGTCAATAAATATGAACACGGAGCAGTTGCATTACACTTGTCCTCATGAAGACATTGTTAGGAAGCGATTGATGCTTTTTTCTACCTCAGTACAAAGAATTTGTGCTGTTTCTATAATTGTTGGGCTCGCATGAGCCATCCATCTGGTCGGAAGAAAAACTTGCGATGCTTGGAGAAGTTGCGGTGGTTGGAGGGAGACTTTTCCCAATCCAGAATGGAAACCATATTTGAGTTTTATTTTTATATTCAATCAGTTGTACGAATGAGGTAGGTATTGTAAAATAATGTCTCCTAATATTCATTTTACGTGACTGAACTATACATTCATTAAATATATATAAGTACATATGTACTAAAACAGTACAATATACATATTCGAGACTAACATGATTTATTTGTTTCACGACTTACGCTGGAAAAGCCTCAGCCATCGAAAGTTTTTGTCGGGGAAGGCAGCGGTGTTGTAAATAGTATGACGTTGAGTACCTAATCAATTTATTTTTAGAAATAATGTAGAAAACGTAAGAAACAAGCACCATGATACATTTCTGACGCCATCTACGCGTCAGCAGTTTCTCATTTCTTTAAAAATGTCTGTCTGAGGCGCACAGCCGTTTCCTATCCCATGGTTAACGGCTTCAGTTTTTTTCAAACAAATGTCTCGAATAGTGGACGATGGGTGGCAAATATTTTGGAGTGATTAGGAAGATGATATCTCTTTCTGTATAATGTGGTCATAGTCGTCGAATTTTATGCCCAGTGTGATATTTCGCTCCCGTAACATTCTTTGGATAGTACTTATATAAAACTACAGTAATTGTACTGTCCACTTAAATTTTAATGTAAATATTACACTACACGTGTTTCGACGTTCCTTAGGGCGTCATCATCAGGTCTACTTTGTGCATTAAAATTTAAGTGGACATAAGGTGCATTAAAATTTAAGTGGACAGTACAATTACTGTAGTTTTATCTAAGTACTAAAATGTTGTTCCACCATATATCGCCCGAGACTGTCGAATTCTTTGGATAACTGAATGGAATTGGTATCATTTCGCTTTTAGTGTGTTTCTCCTTTTTCACGCCTCTCTGCAGATATTTCCGAATTTTTTGTTAATTTTAGGGGAGAAACCTTTTTAGAAGGAGAATCTCCTTCCCGTTTTGTGCCCTTCTTTGCCCTCTCCCCTTCCCCACGGCTCCAGCCCTCCCCGAAATGTCACGTGATATGCATCCAATAGATAAAAATACCCGTAACCAGTTATTCTCATTTTGCGGGCATGAAGGGCTTTCCTTATCAACATATGCTCTTCGTTTTGTTGGCCCTACGAAGAAGTCTGTGCTTGAACTTTTTACTGACCTCCTGGCCACGTAGGCAACTATTACTAACATCGCTCAAATTTTAAAATATATTTTCATTAAATATAATACGTTTACTCATTCGAAGACACTGCGGGATTGGGTCTTGTGAGATTAATGGCTTATATTTAATTAGAAGGGCTAGTAATTAATATATTTTTTTAATTTTTGCATTATATTTCTTGATGTATAGCCCATGGAAAAGATCGTTACGAAAATTGCATAATAACCCCATAATGGTGGCCGTATTGATTATTTTAAACCTAACTATGAACTTTAAAAATGTTCGTATTATTAATCGGTAATAGAAAGTTAAGTTTTAAAAATGTAAATGCCCGCGAGGTTTCTTTTTTATTGCTGCTTAGTTTTTTCGAGTGTTAGTTTTTGAACCTCCGAGCAATGATGTAGAGGGATGTATATGGCAGAGGGCGCGCCCGCGGTACAATCCCTTGGAATTCCAATGGTTGGTTGGACCTGAGCAAGCCGACTCCAATGACGTCGGACACAATGCAATTCGTGGCATTTGCATGTCAGAGTTTGGTTGCCCCCAGATAATCCTTGCCTCACCACCGCCACTACCGACCGCCTCGATGGCCCCCATTTCCTCAATGGGTCGTTGGGTCCCGTCGAATGGCAGAGCCACGGAGTCGTCGGCGTAATTTTTTTTTTAAATTTATTTCCACACGCCCGAAAACAGCACGAACGGCCTTTCATCGGGTGTATAAACATGTAACAATGGACGAACACAAACATCCATGTCCTGATGGGTGAAAAATCCACTCAGGCGGGACTCGAACCCGCGACCCTCAGTTTAGCAGGCGAGGACTTTACCCCGTCGCCACCGGTAATGACGTGGTTGAAAAAAAAGAGTGAAACTAAACCAGGAGTCGCAATACCATGAAATAACGGTCAATGCATTGGAAATTGCTTTTACTTAAGCCATCTTCTTCAATTCAAAAATCAAAACTTATATGATAGTTAAATCGTTTTAGTATGTTAGTTAGATTAACAAATGGATATTTTTCATCCCTCGGGGGGTAAGCGTAAAAAAAATTGGGTGGCCACTCGATAAAAAAGAACGTGTAAGTCTAAAATATTACAGCAATATGAGTATATGAACGTGAATCACCGCTATAGCTAGCTATAGAAGCATATTTCTACCGTTTGCAAATTAAACTTATCAGATCCTTTAGTCTGCCCGCGAGTCCTACTCAACGTGCTAGGAACATACTCATCATTATCTGAATAATCTACCGGTTAGAGGTAAGTTAAGATGAAATGTCCAACGGCCTCTTACAAGTGCAGTGCCCTATCTACCTCTAGTATTTCTTTCTTCATCTCAGCGTAAGGCCAACCTTTCTTCATCCCGTTCATAAAACCTATTCTCTTCCTTCCCCGCTTGCTCAACATCCTACCCTCTATCATGGCCTTCAGCAAACCATCTCATTGGAAATCTCATCTCATCTCATCTACACCGGAAACGCAACTATACCCGAAAGGTTCGACGAAAGAAGCTTTCGTGTAATTCTGCGTTTGATACATTTTTTCTCTAAGTTTCACTCCGTAAACAAGCCCCTCATTTCCCCTTCCAGCCTCCTACCATGCCTTCCCCTAATCTCATCCACAAGTTTCCTCTCCTCACCCACCATGTCAAACACTTCATTTGTCTTCCTTTATTGGCTCGTAATAATCTCACTTACTTCAACAGCCACAACCTTTGTGATTAAGTCATTATCTCAAACTCAAATTGTAGTACAGCTACTTTTTCCACCGCTAGCTACAGGTATGTCAAAATTACAATAGAAGGTTTCACAGCTCCGCTGATTAAAGATAAGGGTAGATGGCGTCTTGAATTACAAAGTGAAGCCTGTTTCTTTTATACAAAATGATTCAATGCATGACTGTTGGATTGGAATGACTGTTGCGCGTAATCCCTCCATAAATTTAAGGAATAATGCAGTGTATTTTCTAAAATTATTTCCTAATCGCCTTTTTCCTAGAGATATCATTACAGTGCCGCGAAAATTCCGCTACTGATTCCTAAATTTCGGCCATTTTATGTTCAACTGATCCTTTCAGTAAATGCTGATACCGAATTTTAACAGCTTCAATATTCCTCTGTGCTATCTTACCAAATGGTTCTGCTTTTTTTGCAAGTATTTGATAATATCATTTATATTACCGTGGAAAGGTTGCTTTTTCTTCAAACTATCACAACTCTAAACTAAAATGTGACGCACGTTTCATCTGTTTTTGTTTGTGGAAACCACTTGTAGGTATACGAGTTAGAAATCTAAATTTCTTTTAGCTATTGGCCAGTATTGCCGTATAGTGTGCGTAGAAATTAGCTGCAAACTTCAAATACGATTTCTTTCTAAAATAGCCTATTTCTTGACGTGGAGCCACTGGGATCTCCTACGGGCAGTCGCCGAGGAGGGCATAATTGAAATTTTCGCTTAAGGTAGTTTGAGCGACATCGTTCACTTCGAATTTGATGAATTTGACCTCATTAAAAAAATCCCTCATCTTTCCGATGATATCAAAATATTAAGCCCTTGCCGAACTATTAGAGCAATTTGCCTAAACATTTTAGCTTTTTTACATGGGATAGATTACGGCTTTGCGCTCCCGAGTGAGAATATGTAAAAAAAAAAATGGAATTTACAACTCCTAGATTTCGTCAAAAAACTAACGGTGTTTAATTTGTATGTTTTCTCAACTATTTATAAAAATAATCAATTAACCATCGCAGTAATTTTTAAAGAATAAAAAAAACCTTTTATGGAGGCGTTTACACCGTACGACGTGAAAAAATGGGTCAAGTAAGAGATATATGTAGATATATCTATTAAGCTACCGACTGAGAATTTTGGTGATTATATAAATACATTTGTCCACCATTGATCTTACAATATTTACTTCACACTTCTTACAGAGCTGAAATTAAAGTATAAAATTTGAATTGTAGTATTATTAACTACTTTACATCCTTTTCTCTTGAATAAAAAAACAAGCACTTGGTTATGAGTGTCCTATATCCTTTTTTTCTTTCACGAATGAAGAAAAATGTCATATCGCATTCTTTATATTATCCATCAACGAACTGTCATTTTTTGGTCGCTAGGGAAATTATTTCAATCAGTAGAACTGGCAATAGAATTGAAAACATTAAACATTTAATACAACAGAATCTGATCTCGATTATGACTGGGGAAATATCTCGCTCAAACTACCCTTTAGGTGGTTTGAGCGAGATAGTTCCCTAGTCATAATGGAGACCATATTCAAATTTTATTTTTTTATTTCAGCGTCTGTAAGAAGTATGAAATAAATATTGTAATATTAATGGCGCAGGTATATAGTTATATATGACCAAAATTCTCAGTAATTAAATAAATAAAGCTACATAAGTCTCTTGACCCATTTTTTCCCGCCGTACGGCTGAAAACCCTTCAAAACAGCAGGTGTTTTTGCGATTCTGCAAAAATTACTGTGGTGAGTTATATATTATTTTTTATTAATTGTTGAGAAAACATGTAAACTACCCAACGTTGGTTTTTTTTACGAAATGTAGGTGCTAGAAAATCCTTATTTGTTTAATATTATCCCTCTGGAGCGCACAGCCATAATCTATCCCATGTAAAACAGCTTATATTTTTAGTAAAATTGCTCGAAAAGTAGTTTGGCAAGGGGTTAATATTTTGATACCATTGGAAAGACGAGTTTTTTCTTAAAAATGAGGCCAAATTCGTCAAATTCTATGTGAAGTGATTTTTCGCTCAAACTACCCTAAAATGACATTTTCATCGGCGGAGCTCCGGTAACCTGTGTGCAGACGTCAATATGGGTGGGTGGGGGGGTGTTTGGGGGGGGGGGGAGAAGTGTGGAGGAATGCGGTGAGGAAGGAAGGAAGTAAGGAAGCGAGCATGTGGAGTGAGATTCGGGGGAGACACAGCAGGGTGTGTTCTCTAGCCCCGCCCTGTTCGCCCTGCCGCCGCATTCTCGGGCCGTCTCTGGGATTTCTAAATTTAAAATCTCCGCTCCTCACCCCCCCCCCCCCCCACCCCCCCTCCGTTTCAGCGTTCTCTTTCTTCTTCTTTCACGGCTTCCCTTGCGTCTTCCTCCCCACCCTACGTGGTGTGAGCGAAAGGAAGACCAAAACCCCGCCCCTCAAAAACCGTCCCGTTGCTTTTCGCCCCAAAGAAAGAAAGGAAGGATGAGAGCGGTGGAAGGGAAGGGGCGAACACCTCGTGTGTGTGCCGTCTGGGGGGCAGGGAGGGTTGTTGGCTGGGGGTGTGGCAGGGAGGGGTGTGGTGGGAGGGGCAAGGGGACAAGGCCGCACATTCATGCGGACTCCGTGGCACGCGTCTGCCGGCGCGAAAGCCGAACGACGGGGGGGTGCGGTGGGCTCCAAACATCCGGTGGTGCCGCAGCCGCCAGACGCCAACACCCCACGCCAGGCCGATCGACAGACACGCACCCTCGCCCCTTTCGGCGTCACCCAAGAGGTGCGGCTCGCAGAAGGGATGACTTACTACTCTCGCCTCAACTCGAATTCCAAATCGAGTAGGTGGGTAATATGTACCTGCAGGAGATGTATAGCATAGGTACATATTACTCCAATCCATTGACTACTTTCCGCCCCGAAGAGGCTAAAGCCGAAAGCCTCATTTAATGTTGATGAAGAAATGAACCGTACAATTTTCCACGAAAAATATAATATAGTGTTCCGCATTTTCGGGTTCTCCATCCCCGTTCATCTCCACGAGGATTAGGGACTCGGCCTGAGACTTGGTAGAGGCACGTGCCAGCTCGCGCAGGGCTCAGTTCGGTCGGTTGGGCTAGTGTCGTCTTCTGCTTCGCACTACTTACTCGCGCACCTAACCGCGTGCCACGCCCCCCATCTTCGGAGAGCATCCGTGGTAAATTGGACTACTTGATTGATCATTTGGCGGAGGCGATCGACGATTGAGGTCACTTGCGCCGTCAATGATTGGTAACGGAAGGATATCTTACGGAGATTGAAAGCAGCGTGGAGGGAAACCTGGCGTCTGCATCGACGTACTCAGAACGGAAGTTACGGAGGGGTTTCTGCGGTTTTACATCCCATCCGAAGGACGGAGTACTACACTTGTGATCCTCTCCACACAGCACTTAAGTAGGGACTTCAATTAAAAATCTCCTCCACTGCCGAGATCCGAGCCCGGACTCTTATACCCCGTTTACTCATCAGCCTTACGTACTCTACGCTTGTAAGAGATCCTAACGCTGCCGACCTTACGTCGGTTGGCGCTGTCGTTGCGGAGGAGGAACCGGAAATATGTAGTGCGGTACTCAGGAAAGGAACACAAAATGAATAATGTCGTAACGCACGCAACTGTGTTTGATAAACAGAGAATAGTTTCATTTGCTCTTGAAACCATTCCGAATATTGCGAAACGTATATCGGATGCGGGAATTTTAATTTCATGTGATATTACCTCCTTGCGTTTCACCAGTTCGCGGCAATTCTTGCAGAGGGCAGCTCAGAGTTACAGCTGTAACGCCAATGCCGTGCAAACGCATGTAGGGTTGCTACGTCGGTACGTACTTGAATTGTGTGTGATGACAGATGAAGTAAAATACCTGGGAATCACTGTAACTTCAGAGCTAGCGTGGGATAAACACATATGCGAAACTTTCGCGACGCTACATTTAAGAAACCAGGACTTATCAAGCGAACAGTAGGAAAATCCTCGGACGAAAAAGTAAAAGAGAAATTCTACTTCGCTCGAGGTAGGCCACTTCTGAAGTAGGAACGTCGCGAGCATTTGGAACCCTGCACGGAAATATTTGATTCGCGAAACAAACAAAGAGACTAAGGAATACCGCACGCTTATTTAAAAACTTCTGTGAGCGAACGGAGATTGAAACGTATCTGATGGAAAGACCAGGTTGTGTGCCGCTAGACTGCGAGGCCCGATCATGGCATTATCCAGCATCTTCGATCCGATGACGACGACAGGAATGTCAGCGATACATTGGTTTTTTGATTAGCTAACAGACGCTGGGGTAGAACCGAAAGATGAAGAGATTTTCCGCAATGAATTCTTCGGATGCCTACGATCGAATGTTAGACGTCAGGTGTCGGTAATTTCTCGGGATTGAATTTTTCGCCTCGTCGATTTACTCGGGGTCGTGACTGGTGGAAGAAGAGTTTTCGATTATCTCTCGTGAAAATATTTGGCAGTTTGAACGGGGTTATCACTACTGATAAAATTCAGGAAATTTGGTCTCTTTATGAAGAAAATGATTACAAATTTCCAATGATACCAAAATTTAAGCCACATTTACTTTAATGCCTATCCCGAAGAAGAAGAAAGCTTCAGAATGCGAGGAGTATAGAACAATCAGTTTAATTTCGCACGCGGCAAAAGTTTTGCTTAGAATACAAAATAGAAGGTTGGAGAGCAGAGCAAACTACTATTTAGGCGAAGACTAATTTGGGTTCAGGAAGTGGAGGGCCACCAGATATGCAATTGCGGTAATTTTATTTTTTATTTTTTATTTATTTTATTACCATCGAAAACAGCACATATTGGCCTTTTACATCGGGGTATTTTAACAATTAACAACGGACAAGCACAAACAACCATGTCCTGGGAAGTGAAAAATCCTCCCCAGGCGGGATTCGAACCCGCGACCTTTGGGTTAGCAGGCGAGGACGCTACCCCGCCGCCACCGAGGCCGACATGATACTTATAGAAATGAATGATGATAATTATAGAAAGAAACAGAGTATAATCAGGATGTTTTCACTTGCTTTGTGGATTTCGAAAAGGCGTTTGACAGAGTAAACTGGGAGAAACTAATGCAGATATTGGGGAAAATAGGAATAGATCGGTGTGATAGGAGACTCATCCGGAACTTATGTATGGGGCAGTGGGCTCAGGTGAGAGTAGCTGAGGGTGAATCAGGGTGGACAGTTATAGGTCGCGGGGTGCGGCAAGGGTGCCCGTTGTCGCCTTTGTTTTTAACATCTATGCTGAGGAAATGGTAAGAGAGGCATGGGATGAGCTAGATGAGGGAATCAAAGTAGGAGGCCAGCGGATAAAGTCGATTAGATTCGCGGACTACCAGGCGTTGCTCAGTCGGTCATCGAAAGGATTGCAAATCCTAGTAGATGCATTGGAGAAGCAGTGCGATAAATGCGGGATGAAGATAAATAATAAGAAAACAAAAGTAATGAGATTCTCTAGGACAAAGAAAGCGAGGCTGGTGATAAGAGTAGGAAGTCATAAACTGGACCAAGTCGAACAATTTAATTATTTGGGTAGTACGCTAGAAGAAACAGGACATAGTAGCAAAGACATTAGGAGGAGAAAAGCGCTATCGAAGGAAGCGTTCAATAATAGAAGGGAGCTGATGTAAGTAAGGATGTAAAAAAGAGGCTGGTGAAGAGCTTGATATGGAGTGTGGAATTGTATGGGGCAGAAACGTGGGCCTTGAGAAAGGAAGACGAAAACAGGCTGAAGCCTTTCTAGATGTGGGTGTGGAGGAGGATGGAGAAGGTGCGTTGGACGGAAAGGAAGACAAATGAGGAAGTGCTTGACATGGTGGGCGAGGAGAGGAAATTTGTCGATGAGATTAGGGGAAGACAGGGTAGGTGGCTGGAAGGGGTAATGAGGGACGATGGTTTGCTGAAGGCCGTGATAGAGGTAAGGATGTTGGGTAAACGGGGAAGGGGAAGAAAGAGAATAGGTTTTATGGAAAGGTAGGACTTACGCTGAGATGAAGAAAGAAATACTAGAGGTAGATAGGGCACGCCATGTGTAAGAGGCCGTTGGACATTTCATCTTAACCTACCTCTAACCGGTAGATTACTCTAATGATTAATGAATGTCGCGCTACTGTTCGAGATATTTAGCGGAAAAGGGGTGGTTTTCCGTGGAATAGGGTACGGCTTTGCGCTCCATAGAGACGTTAAATAAATATTTGAAAAGAAAATTCTGACTTATAGATTGCGTCAGAAATGTATAGGTATTTTATATATTTTTTCATTTATTTTTAAAAATAAATTTATTATCCACCGCATAAATTTTTATAAAACCTTAACCTCTGTCGGCACAGCGCATATACCTCCTAATGGCTCTTCTTTATGACTACAGAAAAATCTCTGTCATACGTATACTATTATACGCTTTATCGATTCTCTCCTACCCTCTGTCGCATTGAACGCATTGCCGATGATTAAGAATTGCGATCAGAAATGTGATCAGCGTACCCTGTTCTTCGCCGAAATAGTCCTCTTCCTTAACCACAAAAACCATCCTTTACAAATCCACGATCCGACCAATCCTGTGACCTATGGAACACAGCCAGCAAACCAACCATTAAATAAATTAGAAATAGAACCAAACAAAATTTATCTAAGCCCAGTAAGGAAGCCTTTAAACAAACATATGCATACCTTGCGCCAAAGTTGTTCTGCTCCCTCCCTGTTGAACTGTGGAAACAAAACTCCACGACTATATTTCTGCGCATATTAAAACAATGGCTTGTATCCAAGGAGAGTGATGAAGTGGAAATACTATTGAAAGTTGTTGTGTGATCTTGGTGATTTTGAATCTTTACTTTCTTTTGTCTTTGTACTGTTACATGTTATTACTGTTAGTACTGTTACCACTTGTCAACCAAACACACTATGATGAAAATTAAAATTGCTCAACCACAAGTTAAAAAGTGAGTATGCATTAGCACCAGCCGCTGCTTTCGAACATCGATGATGGTAAACCCCAACATAGCTGTTTGTTTGTTGTTTCTTGAAAGTCGTCAATAACTTAAAGAGAAACTGTTGAGCTGTACGAAGTGGCTAGCTACCAATTAGTAACACCGAATATTATTATTCAATTCCTATCAAATATTACTAACCGATCATTACCGTAGGTATGCCATTAAAGTTGTTCGTCAACGAAGGTACATTATATTAACTAAAAATATTGCATATTATTGGGACGTTTTAGCACACCAGCTTTTAATTTACTCAAGCCAATTCTTAAAAATAAAATTGCAATGTATTTTCGTAGTAGTAGCGGTGAAATCGAAGAGTAAACAAAGCCATCAGACAACTCTTCGTTTCCTTCCCGGGAAGCGTTTGAGAAGTGTTGACGGGGGGACGAAAAACGAAGCGTCAAAGAAGCCATGAGACACTCTCCGTTCGCTCTTGTGGAAGAGTTCGGGAAACGTGTTTGGAATCAAAAATCTCGGAGAGTAATCGGGGAGTAAAGGAAGCTCCTCCCAAGTGTTTGGAACGCTCCGTCTACGCTAGGGCAAGCGTTCGATTTTTACCAAGGAGGTTATCCTCTGGGGATTATCCTCTGGGGTACCTATATTCCCCCTTAAATTGTATCTATGTATTTGTATATTAACTGTACTTGTGTATTTATTTAAGGTGAAATAAAATTATTGTTATTATTATAAATCCTCCGTCAAATCTCGAACACCCCCTGGTTTGTCCGGAATACGTACACCCAACAAAACCAAAAATATCCCTCCACTAAAATCTCACCTCCAAACCATTGTAAAATCTTTCGCTGAAACCATAAGGACGCTAGGAAACCCCACAATAGACCACCTCTGGTACTCCTGCGAAAACCCCCACTTTAAGTACCCTCGCCCGAAATTCGCAATTTAGGTCCCCTCCGTTGTACCCTCTCCGAATAATAGCCACGGCTCACAAACAAATGACAAGCAAAGAAACGCCCTGAACCTGACAAACTCTCAAACAACTCCACATCCAACCGCCGTCAACCGGCATCAGCTGACAAGATACGGAAGAAGGTGCTGCGCCCTCTCGAGTGAAAATTGCTCGCCTGCCTGCATTGTGACCAAATGCGTTTAAACATCATTCTGGAACTGACATTGGTGAAATTTTAGTTGATATGCTTCTCTCCGAATTATTTGACGGAATAAAATTGGAGCGAACTGAATGGAGAGATTTTGTCTTTCTTTTTCCGTCCAAAGAACAAATCTTTGACCGAGCTGCGATCAAGGAATATTTGGTTTCTCTTTCTTTCTCGCTAATATGTGTGCCATGTGTGAAGAAACGTAGGCACGTCGAAAAAGAGACGTTTCCACGTGAGTTGTGATGTATGTGGTGTGAGCGGGCTATGAACCGCTTCTTAAAACCGCTTAAATTTTGATATAAAATTCGAACCATTTTCCCGCAGTTGACCCAAAGAAAAGTGGATCCAATGTCAATCATGCTTCATGTGGGGCCATGTAAAATGTTGCTATCCGTATTTCAGTTGCATAAACTGCACTGACTCTTGACTGAAACATCCCCTATTTTTCATTCGTTTTAGTTTTATCATAAAGGCATTATGTACATAAAAATGGCTCTTCAATTTTTGTTTGAAGGCTTTCGCAGCTTTTCTTATCTATGTAGGATGGTGCTTTAGGGCAATGCTGTGTTTTGTTCTTTGTGGGGCAGAGTAAGCGAGCTATCTCTCAAAGGCTTAAAGAGCACTAGAGAGCGATGGAGCAACATAAATGGGACACATCAGCGATTGCCGAACATTCCCCCTCAAGCCCTGGACAAAATAATGTTCGACCAAACACGGCTCTTGGCCAAGACGCAAGAATATCATCCGCGCTTAATACGTGAGGCCATAGAAATAGCCAAAAGGCCAAAATATTTTAATAGGGAGGATGGATATATCCTTAGCAGGGTTTGGAAAGGGTTCTTGGCTCCAGCAAAACCCAACGGCTAACGTCTTCCCAAAAATATTCAAATCGGTCCAACAATGGTGCAACGGACATCGATAAGAGCGAACTAAAGCCGGTAAACGCTCATTCTCCTGATGACGCTTCCAGCAAGAGAAGCGAAATGTTGAAATTTTTATAATGAACAAGACGCAGTATTGCCCGAAAGCATCATCCAACATGGCTCTTCAATTGTTTTCTCTTATTTTATTGCAATTAATTTAATTTGTATTCACATGGTATTTTATTCAATTTCTAGGACTGTATATGTAAATCTAATGTAAAATTTAACTCCTGAGCTGCTTAATAAACGGAGTCATAGCGTTTAATAGAATGGTTCACATTGTACAAACCAACCCCAGCTGTACCAACCGACCCCGACTTCGGGGAAGGTTGGGACACATGAAACGCTTAATTAATTATGACCTCATGTTATTTGTATTTATTAATCCGTCAAATAAATTATGAGGCAGAATAATAATTGCACTATGAACATGAATTAAAGAATTTTCAAAATATTACACTAGGCATGGGCGGTACTAAAAAAAAGTATCGGTATTTTTTCGATGAGCATTAAAAAGCAATAATGCTACTCGCCCGGTAGTACCGACGAAAAAATACCGGTATACCGGTATTCATATGTGATTGATAAAATATTTCAATTAATTACAAATTAATATACGTTTTACCCTAATTTTCTGGTATTTCGGCAAATTAGAATATCAGTCCAAATAAATACACAAAAATGTCCAGACATCGGAATTTTTAATGAACATTTATGGGGAATATACATCGCGGCTATTCAGTTTATACATTTTATTTTACGCTGTATGTTTGCACTCTTCGCTTTTGGTTGGAGTGATTTTAAATCACATGAAGTACGATCGGTATTGTTTTAATGCTGTGGTCAGGTAAAATCATCTGTTATATGGTGATCAATGCTTGCGGTCGCACTAACGTTTAACTTTCAGGAATAAATATTTGTATGCATACGGTTCAAAATCATCGATTGTCTGGTGTTCGGTATGCGTCAAAAAGTTAAACTTACCTATTATATCAACAATGATTACATACATATCTCAACTTCACGGTTATGTGAACGTGAAAAAAAAGACAAGTCATATTACGAGAAAATTTGAAAATTAGTGTAGTTAGTAAATTTTCGTAGTTAGTTCCGTTAGTTGACGCAAGATGGCAGCGCTGTCTAAATACCGGTATTGTTAGTACCGATACCGTCGGTATTATGTATCGATTTTTAATACTGGTCGGTTCTGCCGGATTAAAAAATAAATTATATCGGTGCTACCGAATACCAGTATTTTTTGCACATCCCTATATTACACCATTAAAAATAGAAAATTCAAAATGTAAAAAGTGTCCCAACCAGCCCCGGCCTCCCCCAACTAGGAAACAATCTGGTTCGCTAAATTAATTCATTGGCGGTCGAGCAGTCTTCACGGCGCCACAGGGCGAGAGACCTTCTCATTTTCGGCCGCTAGCGTCCTCTGGTCGTAGAGTTTGGCAACCAACGGCCTCATTGGCACTATTAAGCCGTGTCCAAACTCGCCAGTTAGGTACCTAAATCCGGAAATTTAGGGAGGACGCCATCTTGAAGTGTGTCCAAACTCGTTAGGCAGCATAAGGGAGCGGATTTGGGCAGCCAAATCGGTCGCCGGATTTAGGCAACAACAAGTCCTTCCTAAATCTGCCACCATTTTGAATTTCCCATAATTCCGAGTGGTAAAAGCGTGAAAAGTAGTGGAATGAGTGGAATTGCAGTAAATATGGCGGGGAGGTAATTTGTTTTGAATGGAAGGGCGTGAGTTATTATGAATATATTAAATGAATGATAAATGTTAGATTGATTTATGTTATAAATTTTATCTTCGGAAGCAACGAACAGACAGAGACCTTCATATCAAGGAGTGAGACAGAATAAACAAGTGTCAGAGCGGGGAAGTATTGTGAGTGTTTACAAATAGATGTTTTTATATTGTCTTGCGCATGTTAGCTATTTTTTAAATTAAAACTTCGTTTTTGGGAGTAACGAATCAATCAACCGAACAGTTAATTATAGCTAGAAAGGAGAAGGCGGATAAACTAAACATATAAACTAACGTAAAACTACCCCTACGCGTCTAAATAAAGTCTACCATATTGCAAGTTTTTAACGAAACTAAAAAGTAATTACAACACGCAAAAAACTGCAAGCTATAATAGTTCTTTCCCACAATAGTTAGTCTTCAAACCCCATTTACCAACAACAAAAGCCTTAAATTATAGTAAGCTAAAGATAGTTTTATGACTGTATACGAAGCTCCTGTACCATTGGGAAATTGTACATAGAAGTAATTAATATTATTATTTAAGATATATTTTACATCATTTCCATTTGACATCATTTCGTGGCCTTCATATGGATGTCACTGCATCCAATGAACATCCAAAGGATGCCCAATACTAAATAATTAATGGCCATCATGTGGTGGCTGGATATCACCGTAAACAGACTTATTAATAATGCACGCAAAAGGAAATAACAATGCATGGACAATAGAAAATTCGAATTGAAGCTATTACCTACACGATCACAAACGCAATTAACTGCTCAGTCTAACACGAATCTTTATCTGCCATTGTGGCGAAAGTGCACAATGAACAAAAACTAAAAATACGTGCTTTATACTGCTAATAGACACGGATGAATACACAATCACAAATTTACTAAACTGCTCACTCCAACACGAATCGCTATCTACCAAAAGGAAACATTGACACAAACCACGAACTTAAAAAGATACAACCACATTGATCAAAAGCTATAAGTACCTACGTGCTATACTGTACTCTGTAAATCACGGACTCTAACTATATAAATCTCAATGTTACGAATTAACCACATAATATTGCGAAACTACGAAAATAATGAGAAAATGTATTGTAATCGCAATCAAATTTCAAACAGCACTAGTCATGAGGGTTATTTTCAAAACATTATCGTATTCCGTATTTCCCTTGTCCTTCGTTTGCTTCGAGCTCAGCAGATGGCGACACTTGCTAAGGGCGTCCAAACTCAAGCTCCCTTTCTGTTAGCTGCCCAATATTTAGGTAGCCAAATCCATGCTCCCTAATGCCTAACGAGTTCGGACACGGCTTTAAGGTTTCGGTAACGGTTTAGGGAGCTGGGGATTTTCGGGGGAAGTGATTTCCGGCGAAGGACAGCCCTCTTGTCTGCGTCTTATTTCTACTGCGTAGCCTAGTGCTAGGGGAAAGCGTTCGACTATAGTTCCTCGACAGAAAATCAGGCATTGCTCCTCCCCGCCGTGACTGTACGAGTCAAAACAAATACTAAATTCCACATTTTTGATATTTTGTCAAAAAAATCCTGCTTTCACTGATGCAATGCGTTACTTATAGAAACCCAAAAGTAAGGTACAAAATATGCAGATTATTCCACAAATGCATTTTAAATGAGCACTTTTTTTCAGCCATAGGAGCCGACTGCAGCATCATTTCTTACAAATGACCGCATTTTTACTTCAATTACGGCATTAATTCTTCAATAACTAGAAAAATAAGGTGGTAAGTTGCCTGTATTTTATTTTTATTCAATTTCTCTGGATTATTCCCTTCTTAGAGACAGTTTTACACGAAAATGGCAAGTGTATTTTGTGGAAAAATACTATTTTCCCCCGTGTTTCTCTCATACTCCCATTGAACACCATGTAATTTCAAGTTCAATTGTAGAATAAAATAGCGTGGAATGGTATTATTTTGTTGTTCATATCAGATAGAGGACAACCTTTTCTACAAGTAGACGGAATATTAATAAAATGACATTTAAGTCATTTTACAGTGGAACCACCTTAATCAGCAGTCATCGATGCGCAGTTTGGTTTGCTGTGCACCTCTCTTCACTCCATTCTTCTGTCAGAGATTCGCTTCTTCCCCACACACACATCGTCGTCTCTTTTAATTCCCTTATAATTTGCCTACTGTATTCAATCCTTTGAATCCTTCCATTTGTTTCGAACTCCAATATGGTTTTCAGTTGGCTATCGTGTCGTAATATGCGTCCAATATGTTTTTCTCCTCTTCTTCATCTCAGAAATCTTACGCGACAGCTTACGAATCTCCTTAGTGAATGCTTTTAAAGGTGCAATCTTGAATGAAAGATTCCGGTAGTCATCCAACATTAACGAGAAATGTCATTGGAAAACGGAATATACCTTACAGAGTATTATGTACAATGCTCAAGATTTACATCTCTCTCTCTCTGACACTTCTTACGAAATCTTAGAAATAATCCTTTCAATTGAAGCAGAACTTGCAGGACAATTACTTAAACATTTCATAAAATGGCAAACATCTTATGGCAATTTTTCATTTTTTGCAGATTTTAAAGCAAGATGATTCCACCTTTTTGATGCATCTAATTGCTCTACAACGGATTTCTGGAACAGCGATGAAGGATAAAAATTTGAATCCTGAATCTTGAACGCCATCACATTAGTAATCCAGTCAGGGTTTTTTTCTATGACCCAATTTTCTCTCCGAAGAAAGTCCAACGCCTAAATATAGAGTCGTTCGCCTCCAACTCCAACAAATTAGCTAAAAAATTAATTGACTGGTGAAATGTTATAGCATGAGAAATATTTTACTCCAATGACAGCATAAAAAATAATAGCTTACGTTAATAAATAAAAAAACATGAGAAATGGTGTAATATAAATCTATTAAATAAAGAAATAATTATAGACCTTAGTAAGTGAAGACATCGAGAAATATTGTACTCTAATAGCCCTATACTGTTTACGAATAATCTACAGAATAATTGAAGGAATGTGTTGAACATAGATTCTACCGAGCATATCCGCCCCTGCCAAACAGAACACGATCGAAATAACGTAGAAATTACGTAACGAAAAAACGTATTTGCGGCAGGCATGAATATCTTCACGATCGAAGTAGTTTTACGTATGTACATACGATATATCGCATTTTTGTCGAGCTTTTGGCAAGAGGCCCTACGCGTAGGAACACAACTGGTTCAACACGAGTGGATGAGTATCCTTCCGCTTGACATCACGCATGGAACTCCATTGAACTTAAAGAGAGAATTCCATCTAGCACGCGCACCTGCTTTCTTCGTGTATGTAGCGAGGAGAGTTTCGAAGAAAGTGTGTGGGAGACATGCTCGAGCTCACCAGCGACTTGGCAAGCAAGAACGGGCGAAGCATATCGTGATTCTGAAGGAGTAGGTACTTGCGAAAAGGATTTGAGCACCCGTGGGCGTGGCCCGGCTGGAACGAAACATCATACTGCCTGAGGATGTGTTGACGGAGATTTTGCGCAAGTCGTACGTGAACGGCGGAGTCGCGTATTTGGAGGGTACCGGGAAGGTCCTATTGACAGAGTCTCGCCCTCAAGTGCGCTGCAGTGCGAACCCCACAAGTATATCCCCAGGGGAGAAGGGGACACATCACTTCCGCCACTCCAATGGTTATACGTTTCGCCCAGAGGACTCACTGCTGGTCAGGTTCTCATTGCCGCGATAACCCAACTCGACGTTTCTCTTTGTATGTACTAACCCAAAGATTTCTTGTATCATAAATCACATCATTCCTTGGAGATTTAAGGAGGTTCCACCGTAAAATGACTTGAATGTCATTTTATTAATATTTTTTCTACGTGTAGAAAAAGGTGCCCTCTATCTGATATGAACAACAAAATAATACCTCTCCACGCTATTTTATTCTATAATTGAACTTGAAATTACATGGTGTTCAATGGGAGAATGAGAGAAACACGGGGAAAAATAGTTTTTTTCCAGAAAATATAAATGGCATTTGAAGCAGTGGTGGCAAAGTATATATTATTTAAACTAATTCTGCTATTTCGAACTTAGTTTCACCATTGTTCTATATTTTTTTCGTGTGCACCTGAACCAACAAGCAGGTTCCCTCAGGTGTACGCCCACCACGAATCGGGCTGTGCTGGCAACTTCCGCTATCGCTGCCAGTTATGCTGCCGTTTCCAGGTGAATTTGTTTTTTATCCCAAGTGAGCGGAAATAATCGTTTTCATTTCCTGTATGGAAGACAGTGAACTGTGGGGTTATTTTGTACTCTCACTTAAGATGGTTCCACCCTAAAATGACTTTAATGTCGTTTTATTCATATTCTGTCTACTTGTAAAAAAGTTATCTTCTATCCGATATGAACAACAAAATAACACCTTTCCGCACTATTTTATTCTATAATTGAACTTGAAATTACATGGTGTTCAATGGGGGAATGAGAGAAACACGAGGAAAAATAGTATTTTTCCATAAAATACAAATGCCATTTTCGTGGAAAACTGTCTCTCAGAAGGAAATAATCCAGAGAAATTGAATAAAAATAAAATACGGGCATCTAACCACATTATTTTTCTAGTTATTGAAGAATGAGTGCCGTAATTGAAGTCAAAATGCGGTAATTCGTAGGAAAATGCGCTGCAGTCGACTCCTATGGCTGGAAAAAGTGCTCATTTAAAATACATTCGTGGAATAATCTGCATATTTTATATGTTACTTTTGGGTTTCTAATGGTAACGTATTGCATCAGTGAAAGCAGGATTTTTTGACAAAATATAATAAATGTGGAATTTAGAATTTGTTTTGACTCGCACAGTCGCGGCGGAACCTCCTTTAGTGAGAATACGCCATAAAATACGGAAAATTACGTCATTTTTCGTAGTTCCACTCCGTCACCCAGGCGGCGTGATCATCTTCGGCTCTAAAGTGGTGATCTGCAGGTCTTTTATTTGACCCGCCAGCTCTTTCCCGTAACTCACTGGCTCTTCCGACTCTTGATCCGTTTCATTTGCCTTCGCCTTTAATTAGTTCCATCCCACGTGTTGAAAGGAACGTGAAATGGAGCCACCATCGGACCTCGGGTGATCGTGACCCGGTCATTAAGAGAGCTAAACGGGTCTCCCGCCTTCCTGCAAAGAGTGGAAAAGGTGTGATTACAAAATAACTCCTCTGGTATGATTTGATGTTCGCTTTCGGAATAAGCTCGGCATGTATGGAGCAGAGAAGTCATGCCGTGCGGTGACGTCAAGCCATTGAGTTGCCTTTTGGCTCATGCGTCATTTCTAATTTTTATGCACTTTTAAAATCATTTATTAATGTTTGCGGTCGAGAGGCATTTAAATACGGATATATATATTTCTATATATTGGCCACAAATATATAAAATAAACTTACAGGAGGTGAGATAAAGAGATATAGATATAAAAAGGATTTGTTCTTACAGAACGTTTCGGACCAGTTGGTCCTTCCTCAGCTTCCTCAGCTTTCCTTAAGCTGAGGAAGTTTTATATATATATATTTCAGATATTTAGAATAGGTGCTGTCGTGCACCCTAGTCAAATGTGATGCGTGTTCCTCATTGGCTCCACTAGAATCAGGTGCAATGTATCATCTCTCCATCTTTTGGCTCCATTCGTGATCTCGTCGTCTCCATCTTCGAGTTTCATAGTGTTTGTATTTCCGGTTTCGATACGATATCACGCGTCGATAGCAACACCACTCTCCCCACCCTGTTGGTCGAGCGGCCGTCAGGCACCCTTTTCCCCTCTATGGGTGATACACATATTTACAGTATAGGTACACTCTTCGTAATGTGGCTTATCTCCTCTCAGAAACTGTCCGTGTGACGTAGTTTTATCGAGTAATTCCGCTGGCATTTAAAAAGTACGTCGATAATGCCATTTTTGTTGTCATCTAGAGCCCTCATATTATTAAGTTATAATGAAGTCAGCTGAAAGTTCGCATTCATATTTGTCGTAACGTATCACTTTGAAGCCTTGCTGTATACATCTCATATCCCGGTCAAGGTGAATGATTTTTCCTCTGTGGAATATCGCACTTATATGCACTTGCGGATGACTCCGTAAATGTAAATACCGAGGCTAGTCCCGGTATCTTCATAATTGTATCTAGCTCTCTCGAGGATAATCCTTTTCCTAAATATTTTGGTCAGTTCGCTACCGTGAAATCGATTGACTAAGGCGAGTGAAGTTTCTCAAGTCCATTGAGGTAATAAAGATAACAATGGGGAAAATGGATCAGTTGTAGAATCACACCTCCCCCATTTTAACCAATTGTAGAACCTCCACCCCAAATATATTGTAAACCCGCTCCCCAGGTCACATTTTCCTTTCCTATTAAAATAAAAAATTCAATCCTGCGCGAGTACACAAAGTATAAAAAGCTTACCTCCTTGCTGGAGGAGATTTAATGGTGATTATTACACAAACAAATATAAATGAAACACTTCGTGTAACCATTGAAATAACAAACACTTTTTTAATGAAAAGTTAAAACTTTCCATAGACAATATCAATATTCAATAGAAATTTGTAAGTGGTAGATATTGGGCCCAATTTACAATTTTAACCCTTCTGTTCCAATCTCGTTACGTTTAAATTACTTTTCAGATAACAAAAAGTTTTTATTTCATGGAAGTTATTATAGTTCTGTCTTTCACTCTTTCCTATGCTATTCTTAAGGTTACACTTATCGTTCTCTGGATTTCTTCTCCTCACTTTCTGCGGCTACGGGTAGGGGCTTGCGTTTTCTCTCCTTTCTTATCGTCAACATTTTGGGCCGTGCGTTTTATCTCTTGGGTCTCCTGCCCGATTCCTTCCCAGCCTTTTTATTAAGTTTCGTACTGCTCTTTGGTGCCGCCTAGTCCCTGCTTCCTGCCGTCTTATCTACAGACTTATTGTGCGTTTTCTCTCCGCGTGCCTTTCTCATCTTAGTCCCTCCACTTATCTCTCTCTATTGTTATCTGTTTCTTCCCTAAGCGTCCCCCGTTACTAATTGTTACTTATTTATTTATTTTCGTCGTCCTTAACTCCTCCGATGTAAATATTGATTTTATTAGGCGTCCTTGTTATCTATTGTTATATTGTGGTTTATTATGATATTTCTATTATTTATCTGATTTGCGATTTATTTCCGGATTTGGTTGTGATTGTTTGGTTACAATATTCAATTGTAAAATCTCCCTTCTCCTCCGATTTAATTGGAAATGCGAAATTCCGCAGAGGAGGAAAAACAATCATTCGCCTTGACCGGAATTCGAACTCGGATCCCTCGATGTCGCGCCGAGTACTTTAGCGGAATTGCTATAAACTTCGCACGGCACGGTATAAATAAATTTATACCGTGCCTAGTCCCGGTATCCTCAGAATTCGTCAATTATTCGAATTCAGAAGAGCGAACCCCTCTTTGTATTCCATGTTTGGCTTTGACCGCGCGGAATGTGGCGCTAAGCGCACGCGTTGGACTGCGTCTGTGACATTGTATGTCCGGCAGTCTTGAGCATATTGTTCCTATAGGAACAAGATGCTCAAGACTGCCGATCGAGATCTTTAAAATATCTTTTTAAAAGCTCTTTTCTCTTTTAAAAGCTCTTTTAAAAATACCACCGAATCAGGGATCCGGGTTCGAGTCCCAGTGAAGGTGGATGATTTTTTTCCCCGTGAAATTTCGCACTTATGTGCACTTGAGGCTACGCCGTAAAGTTAATACCATGACTAATACCGCGGTGTACTTAAAATCTGCCGGGAGGTTTCATTCTGTAGATTTATAGCAATAACCGTCGTAAGCTTGTTTATAGTAATGGAATTCGTTTAAAATACGAGTTAAAAAACGCCAGATTTTTATCATTGAGTAATTGAAAAATTTACATAATCCATTTTTGACGACTCTCCCGAAAATCAACATCTAAAAAGCAATCGTTGATGCGATTATGGAAACTCTTTTATTGTCTAGCGCTCATCAACTGTGCTCCCGATCCGCTTTGAAGTGCTCTGCCCAGTGGGTATGGTATGAAATCTGCGGAAAGCAGGTGCACTGTTTAGTTGTGGGGTGAGCAGCTGTGAAGAGATCATGTTACAATTAGGGTGTCTTGTCATACATCCCTGCCCTAAAGCCCGTTTTACGCGATGCTTGATCCAGCACAAGACCTAGTATGCTAGCTGGTACTTGATATTGAGGACGGAACACAGTATGATGGAAACCGTGATTGAAGGTTTCACATGATCATTGAACTTGTGCTTGCGATGAAGCGGTACTGCCGCTCACTGTTTAAAGAAAATGGAAAATTTCAATGAAAGAAGGCGACTTTCGGCTGCTGCAGTAATAGCAGGGGTTGTCGAGACATTCACGGCACGTTGATTTCACCGCCAAAGAGTGCGTAACACCCGCGATAAAGTGAGGTGCTGATAAAAATAAGTGAAGATCCCCGCCCAGCGACTGTAAAAGCTAACGTGATTGGTCGATGGCTACTAGGTTCTACTGGGAGCTAGTAGCAAACTAGTACCGCATCAATTACGAATCAAGTAGCCCAGCGAGTATAAAGGCCGTTTTACACGATGAAAGATTTTGTACAAACGAATCTACGTGCGATTGTACGTTTGTCTCAACGAAATTAGAATAGGTTCTATTTTACGTTCAGGCACTGAGGCGCACAAGCGTTCTTACAATTTGCCGCTTTTCACGATACATTTTGCCTCATGCAAGAGTTCACGGAAGAATTTGTACAAACAAATCTATCATGTAAAACGGCCTTAATAGCTATCATGCTTGTTAGCCAGCATGCTGGTTCTATATCACACGGTACTGGAAAGCTATCATGTTAGCGAGTATCCTCGAACTTGTGCTGGATCAAGTATCGTGTGAAACGGGCTTAAGAGTCACTAATTGTGAAGGTCCGTCTTCCCTCTGCACCGCCCGATCTTGATTCGTCAGCTTTTCTCAACCAAGGGCAACGGCCTATCACGATGTAAACACCGGTTCCCGATCAGTCACCGAAGTTAAGCATCGCTGGGCTCGGCTCGGGTTTGGAGGGGTGACCCTCCGATTCGTCCGAGTGCTGTTGCCCCTGTCTGCACGTGGCAGACAGTGTGTGCGAAATGGCCTTAGCCGTCGAAGCACGTTAAACTTAAATACTACTACTTTTCTCAACCCAGCCGGAGCGGAAGGGCGAGAGCAGTGCCAGATTACCAATAAGGCAAAGTAGGCAGTTGCCTATGGGTTCCAAGGCTTTGGGGGCCCCGGAGGGGCTCTGAGAATGGTTCTCCCCTTTTTTCTCTTGCGACTTGTTTATTAACGTGGGCCCCGTTGCTTGTTCTGCCTACAGCCCCCCCCCCCCACCCCCCCAAGTGTGTTGATCCTACACTGGGTGGGAGGTCAACCTTGGGAGTACACAGTAACAAGGATTGGTAGCATTTGAATTGACAATTCACTGACCCGATTCTGCTCAAATCACTGGAGGGATTGTGAACGCATTTCACACCCTAGCTTCTTATTTTTTCGACTTACCCCTACCTATGCAAGGAGATGCCAGCAACTTACCAAAGACAAATTCAAAGCTGCGTGAGAAATAAAATAAAACCACATCCTATATTTTTATTTTTCTCCCGCACAAAACTACATTCTCTCAACATTTTAATAGAACAATTAATTCTCCACGTGAGCAGGAAAGGTATTCATGAAAACTCTCTTCAGGCACAAGGTGTCATGTTCAATCTTTGCTTAATTTGACCAATAGAAAAACTAGTAAAAAATGGATTTAATGTTTCTAAAAATATTCCCAAGGTACAATTACAGGTATTTGTAATTATCGTAACGGTGTCTCCCCAAGTGACCGTATATTTGAAGTACTCGGTCCGAAAAACCCTCTACGAACTCTGTTTATCCATTGATCCCTCTCATAAAAGGATTGTAAAGACAATATTATTCTGAGCTGTAGGCTTTTCTTCTGAAATAATGCCACTAACAAGGAGACATCGCGTGACTTATGTTCGGAATCCAAACGAGGGAATTATTTTCTGAAACTATAGAGATAATACGGGAAAAGTGTCTCGGCTTTCTTCCACATAGGCCCGGGTTCGAGAGAAAAACGGTATTAAAGAATCTTCCTCCGTGTAAATCCGGCTACCGTGAAAGAAGGCGCATAGGCAAACCGATTTGAAGTCATTATAGTCTCTTCTGACGGCTACGTTCCCCCTGCATTTCCTATCAGTGCAATTGCGAAAAATTGGCTTAGCCTATTTGACAATAAGTAAGTTAAGAATATATTATCAGGAAGTCATATTATCATGTTGATTACTTTTTGCCAAGTATGTACATGATAAAGAGGCCAAAAAGCTTAAAATATTCGTGCTTAGATGTAGGTGTCGACTAAGAAGCAAATGTTGCCTCAAACAATACCTATATTTGATTAAGGTAGTTTGAGCGAAATACCACTCCACTTAGACTTTGATGGATTTGTCCTCATTTCAAAGAAAAAACTCTTCTTTCCAATGATATCAAAATATCAACCCCTTGCCGAACTACTTTTCGAAAAAATTGCCTGAAAATATATGCTGTTTTATATGGGATAGATTACAGCTGTGCGCTCCAGAGGGAGAATATTAAAAACATTCGGAACTTCTAGCTCCTAGATTTCGTCAAAAAAATAACGATATATAGATTGCATGCGTACTCAACTATCTATAAAAAATAATCTATCACTCTCCGCAGTAATTTTTACAGAATCGCAAAAAAACCTGCTGTTTTGAAGGGTTTTCAGGCGTGCGGCGGGAAAAAATGAGTCAAGTTAGAGGCTTATATAGCTTTATTTATTTAATTACTTTAAATTTTGGTCATATATAACTATGTATTTGCGCCATTAAAATAATAATATTTATTTCATACTTCTTACAGATGCTGAAATTAAAAAATCAAATTTTAATATAGTCTCCATTATGACTAGGGAACTATCTCGCTCAAACCACCTTAAGGGCCGTATCCAGAAACCTCACTACTGCTGGATACGTCATCAGATGGTGACGTAGCTGCTATAGCGGCCGAGCTCCGCTACGATCACCCGCTGCAAAGTCTAGTGAGGTCCATGCCATGCTACTCGCTACAAGTAACATGGCCGCCGGATTTCGTCTGCTTATCGTCTCGCATTTATAATTAATAATTATTGACGTTTAAAGGGCTATAAGCTCATGATAATTATTTCTTATTATATAAAAATATAGTATGAATGCTTCAACAACGGACTTTGATGCTGATGAATTAATATTTTACTTAACATAACTATTAATAACTTCCGTCAACAATACCGTGATGAAACCTCTTCGGCTTCACCGTTTTAATTGCTATTAACTTCTGAACGGGTCCTGTCATGCCTTGAAAACCATTTATAATTAAAGAAAAACAAATTATGTACATATTTAATGTCTTGCCTTGATGCTCGTGACATACTTTTTTACGTAAAATAACTACTGTCAACACAACTATGCTGAAACCTCTTCTGCTTTGCCGTTATGATAGGTATTAACTTTGGTATGGACCGTGGGTTGCCTTGTAAACCATTTATATTTTTATATAAGTGCCCAAAGAAAGTTGAAATCACCGCTTTGTGTCTGTGAAATTTACAGTTTGCGTAAAATACTCAAAACAAGAAAGCCGTCTTCCAGCCAGCTCTATCCATACTCAGTTACTGCTGGTAAAAGTAATGAGAGTTCCAAGCCATGGAAAACAATGTACAATAACGTGTAAGCGTACCTAAAATGTGTAATTTTGTTACTGGAATGATGAGTAAAAGTTTATGGGAATGTCTCAGAGATAGATGGAAATGGCATAGTGCTTCTACGTCCGTTGACAATATCTCGTTATATTCATCTCATAATGAATATCACGTACATCTTTGGGCGTTATAATGCAATGCATATTTGAATATCCCACTACACAAATGCGATCGACAGTTGTACGTGTATATTTGCCACCCACCATGACGAGTGATGTTGGTGAGGCGAAGGATTATTCAGCAATAGCTACATTAAAAAAAAATGAGAGCGCAAACTTTTCATAATTAACGTCTAGATTTAACAACATTTTATTTAAAAAATCACCTATAAAGTTGGTGCCGACACTTCGTGAGCAAAACTTGATGGGGTATTGCTTTCCCACCCAACTTGGCGCCTGGTACACCGGCCGGCTTGCCCCGGCGCGCCGGCAACTACCCGGCCCCGGCACTACCGCCGGGGCGGTAGTGCCGGGGCCAGACGGCAATCATCGGCGATCGGCAGTATACTATAGTCGAGACGCATGGTAACTAGGTACTTATCTAGAGTTTCCCGAGCGCGCAGATCGTCATCATGTATTGGCAGGTACTCGATGATAATTTTGCCAATTTTCTGAGGCATTTAGTACATAATGAAGGCCATCAGATTCCGAGAAGAAACTTGAGGGACCGGGAGAATCCCATGGAAATACTAACGCATCCGTTTTCTTGGACTCCAATACAGCTTTCCTCGCGACGACTAAATTTACTATTAAATTCTTCTCCTCCGTGGAAATCCTGCTCCCTTCCCCTGTCTCCATTTTGTTTACTAACAAAGTCACGTTGAGAATTCGTTATTCAATTATCGCCCTTAGTTCCTCCCGATGCCCGCATCTAGGGGAACATAAATGTCACTACATTCGTCTACGTCATCAATGTAGCCCAAAATAAATGTGGCAACACTGCCCCCACCAATTTGGAGCGATTTGGAGTAGCGGGGTTTCTGGATATAGCATGCAGCAGCAGGCTCCGCTGCAGGTTCAGCACAGTTTCTGGATGCGGCCCTAAATCTCACCTTTCAGCTGCAGGGACGTAAGACAGATGGTGTCTGGTCACCGGCGAAGAAACGGAAAGTATTGGGAGGCGATTGGGAAGGAAAAGACGACGTGTTGAGTTTTCTCGCTCAAAGCTCGCCGATCCCCTGTCAATCTCCCGCCGGCTTCTGTTCCCTTTGCGTATGGCTGTGTGAAAAACAGCCGCCTGCTTGTGTGCGTTCGACTGAAAGCTTAGCGCGCTGTTTATTTCTCCAAGGGAACCTTCAGAGCCTGCGCGTTCAACTTTTTGAGTTTACAGCCACCCCCCATCTCTTTCCATCGAAAAACGTCTCGTGTCCATTTTCGTTCTCTTGTAATAGGAATCCTAAACGAAACGCGTTTGTATTTTATTTAATTCACCAATCAATTTTTTTTTGCCCTGGGTCGCAAATGAAAACCATCACGCTTCCTTGGGGGACGCTAGATGTGTTCCCAAGCATGTCAAAACCAGAGTCATCTACATTCCGCCTCTACGACTATTTGATTATTCTTTTGGCGAAGTATAGATGACTCTAGTTCTAAATTATTTTGTCCAAATCCTTATGCCATAAAAAAACAATTATAATAAATGGGATTCTCCCAGAAAATTGAATGGTATTCAAGTTTGGGAACCGACCATCTTATTTGCCGAGATATTTGCAATTCACAGCGATGATTAATGTTAAACTGCTTTCATTCAATGGAAATGGCGCTGCAAGTAGGCTCCTATGGCCAAGGCCGCTATACCCCATGTTAGAAAGACCTAGCCTATGGCTGGAAAAGTGTGCATTAATAATATGTTCATATTCCATTTGAATATTCAAAATAATCAGCTTACTTTGTTTTTTTTTCACAGCTATGCCTGGTTGTCAGCGATTCTTATGAATAGTTTTTCGCGAAAACAGCATTTATATTGGATAGATAAATAGGTATTATTTTCATCCATGTTTCATCAATTCCGGAATTTAGCATCATTTGATTACAAGTTCAATATGTGAATTAAATGGCATGGAATGGAGGAATTTTGCAGTTCACATCAAGCATAGGACACGTATTTATACAAATTGACAGGATATGAATTATGAGACTTCAAAGTCATTTTACGATGGAAGCACATTAGGTGTGTGGCGAGCAGTGGATGTGAACGAGAGCCATGTGCTAGTGAAGGAGCCGCGCGCCGCCATTTCGTGCGTTCCCTGCACGGGAAGATGGCGCCTTCTGCGATTGTCCGTTTGACAGTGGTCGCGAGTTGTTTACTTTGAGGGGGAAGGAGATAGAGAGAGAGGTTGGATTTAATTGCGTTAATTTGCCCGTAAAAGAAAAGATTGATTTCTTGGAAGCCACTACCTTGAGGGATAGGCGATTGCTGTTATTAATACCTATTTTTGTGGTGTGGTCTGCACACTTGGGCAGAGGGCGTGATGGGGCAATTGGACGATGGCTTATATGGAGTGGAAGGTGCTGCCGTTTAAAGTGGCTCGCCGTTAAATGACTCAAATGTCATTTTATTCGAATGTCCTCGCTATACATATATGGTAAAACGTTCCCTTTGCTTGATATTAGCTAGAAAAACATATATTTGCCCGTAATTATTTCACCTATTGAACTTAAAATTACATAGTGTTAAATTGGCGAATGGTTGAAACATGTGGAAAATAGTATTTTTATATCTATATGTCTGTGCTTCAGTATTTTATATCTATGTTCCAGTATTACTTCCTCATGGCTATAAAGCCCGTTTTACGTGGGGCATGTAATTGCACGATCTGATGTACATACGTACGTACGAACGTGCATTTCAAATTGCATCGTGTCAAACCGTGGATTGCAAGGACGCATGCGCGAATGCATGAACGCGAGATGGCAAAATAGCCCCTGCTCTAATTCGAAAATGATTCCACGCCCGATTGAGAAAAACATGCAGTTTGAAGTTCGCGGGGTAAAACGGCTTTAACGATTATCTTGAAAATTTGCGCAAATGTTAATGATAGCAATGGTACGAACATAGGCTGTATGCGAAAGGCCTCAAGGTCCCCAAATGGGTCCTTCTTGCGTTTTAGACTATAACTAATGTAGAATTTTGCGCCCTGTTGGAGATGTATGTGCTAGGCCTTTGAAACTACAACAAGGCCCTAGAGCTATAAAGTAAGAATGGGGGCCCTAATAGGCCCTGGGGCCCAAAACCACTGCCTTCTCGAGTGACCCATAATAGATGAACTGATTAACCTTATCGTCTATTAACCGTCTATCGTGCGACGATAACCCGCCATGAGTTGTGAATAAGGGTATAAAAGGGAATGCGAAACAGAAAAAAATATTAAAACGAAAAAGTAAAATTTGGCAATTAAATTCATTGATGTCCGTGTGGATACCTTAGGTTTAGTTATTCTATAATTAGTGTGTACCATATATTGCACTCGCTTACTAGTAGCCTATCTTCCTCTTCTCCTTCACTAACACTGGAAAAGTAACACTGGTCCCGATACACTTCGCTCGTCAATTCCTCCTCTGTGAAATTGCACTACCAATCCCCGCTGAAGAGGTGGACTCTAGTCACACCGTTGCAGCGTTCCACCGATTTGGGTTGCAGAGCCCTGCCATTGTTCACGTACCGTAAGAGGTACATGGGCATGAAATAGTTACCTGGGGACAGGATAGAATATAGGGCTGATATTAGGCCTGAATGACTAATGATGAACGATTCCTAAATTATCCTTGAAGAAAATGGATTTATGGGAATCCTTCGAAAACGCAATTAATTTTATGTTTAAGAGGGTATGACACATCGTGGGTTAACTACAGGTCGCGAGTTCGCCGGGGGGAAAGGGAATCGCTTTGGGGCGTGAGTGGGGGCAAGGGGGGGCAATTCCGCCCCCCACTCTGCTCTCGGGGAGAGGGACAGATTTTGAATCGTTTCTTTAGTTATTTCCTTCGGTGCGTATCTGCCGATAATTCACTCTACGACTCTCGCTTCATTCATCCTTAAGAAGTGATCCCTATACCTCTTAGGGGGTTGGAGGGTGGATTGG
This sequence comes from Pyrrhosoma nymphula, assembly GCA_963573305.1. Classification (NCBI taxonomy): domain Eukaryota; kingdom Metazoa; phylum Arthropoda; class Insecta; order Odonata; family Coenagrionidae; genus Pyrrhosoma; species Pyrrhosoma nymphula. The sequence goes on from OY754337.1 coordinate 78,037,745, forward strand.
AAAATAAAAGAGGATGAGAATGACCAGGTGAGGGGAAAATGAAGGAAAGTGAAGCAAATGAAAGGCGGTCTGGAACCTACAAAACCTTGTCAAGAGCGAACGAAAAGTTAGGGTTTAAGAGGGTCCCAGCCTAAGGTACTTCTCCAAATGTGATCACTCCGACTGACGCTGCGCTATCAATACGATACACATCGAGAATGCGCTGCTTCCGGATTGTTCGATTACAAAAAGAATGTGGGAATTCCACAATGACTGTGGAACTTTGATAGAATTGCATTATCTGAGCGACCAGTGCTATTTTTGCAATTCACTCCTCGAATTCGTCGGGCATTCGTGGAATTTATAAAAACTCTCTATAAATTGCATTGATGTTGACATTTATTTTATTTCTTATTATTCAATAGAGAACAGTGACAAGTCTTACTTTTAAGAATTCTCTATCTACAAATAAAAACATTGTCAAGTAAAAATATACATTTACATTATGACTACAGTGCTTTCCATTCAAGGCAAGGTTGCTATACCTACCCTTACGGGTTTAGCGACCTTGATTCAAGGTGTTGAAGTCACAGCACATCGGAACATATTAGCGAAACACACGAACGACGTTGAATGGAACGATGTGCGCTGGCAAAATGTCTTGTAACCTACCGGTAGGTAGCATTATGTGGGTGAGCAACATTCACTACCGAATATTTTGTTTACATTGCAATTTGTTGTTTGTAGTACATTTGTTGAATTTGTTCAAATTAATTAAAAAATGTTAGATTTTTGCCACTGAGTGATTTTTACTTTACAATATGCATGTTTGCCACCTTTACTGAAAATCAGCAAACTTTACAACAATCACGGATGCCATAATCGACGTTCTTTTGTTGTTTATCGCACGTCAACTTTGCTCCCGATGTTTTGAAGTGCGCCACCTAGTGCACGGGGTCTGCAACGAATGGAAGACAAGTGCGCAGATGTTTTGCGAAGCGATGGGCGAACTAGAGTGAATGGAAGGCACCCAATATATCTTCTGTCAAATTCAGTTGTTGTCTATAACTTTCATCCACTCTTGCAGCCATATGATCAGTGTTTCGCCGGAATTTATGCGATACTATCTCAGAATCGAAATCCCATTTGCTGCTAAAACGGAAGCCAGTCAATTTCTGTAGGAATACAAACCGGGTCGATAGTGTACCGATTCCTACCTGTATCTACCCTTACTGCTTTAAGAAGTCCGTGCTTAATCGTTGAAGGGGTTATTGGAGGCGACTAATACTACTTTTATTGAAGTAATTTTCATGTGTAAAGTAGCTTTTATATCATATCCTCGACCACTGAAGTAATTAAAGATATGGAAAGAAAACAAGTCTTGAGGGTATTTTTTAAAATATGTTTTTTTCATTCGTTCTCCTTCCAGGATACCCATTGTCCTAACCCCATTCCTTCCACCCCGGACGATGCCGTGCCCTCTAACGCGACGCTCGCCGCCGCCGACGCTGGACGCCATCGCAGACGAGAAGACGCCTTCCTCGGGGAGTCGGCGAACCTTCGCGCCGTCGTCTTCTGCCTCAACGAACCGACGCTCGTCTTAACAAGAGAGAGAAGAAGGAAGGAGGATAGCGGATAGGGTATAGGTGAGTGAGTATACATATATGAATATAAAGGCACCTCTATGCATGTACTGCTACTTCCAGAAATATGTAGACACACCCGCCATGCCCCATTTAACGGATATGGTCGAATGGTTTTGGGTGGGGAAAACTTCGGAGGGTTGGCACACAAGAGTTTTGTGTGTGTATATATATATATATATATATATATATATGCAATTACATATATGTATATATATATATATATATATATACATATATATATATATATATATATATATATATATATATATATATATGTAATTAACACCTATTCAACAACACATGTCTGCATTCTTTATTCTTTAATTCATCGTGCAGAGTAGCTTCCAGTCCTGCTCTCTCTCTCCCTTAACAACGCATCTCTCTACCAAACAAAAACCCGTAACCAAAACATTTAACTATCAACACAAAAATAAATTAAAACATTTAAACAAAAACTATACCAAATTAAACAAATTAAAAACAAGTTAAAAACAAATACCGAGGTACTGTTCAAACGCTACAATATATATATAAAGAAGAATGTTTGTCTGACTGTTTGGTTTTTATATACATCTACAGTTTTACTCTGATCGTGCTGAAATTTTGCAGACCAGTAGTTCAAGGCAAGAGGAAAATCATAGGATATTTTAGAAAGATATCCGGGCCCCAAAAGGTCCTGAAAAGGGGCCGGCCCCTTTTCAGGAATTTGGTACTATTGGGTTTTGTGCAGTGGTTTAGTTTTTTGCTTTTTAAAACTACTTCCGCTCAAGATAGAGGACTGGGATTTTTTATCGGATGGCTGAATAAATGAAATTTTTTATTCTTTCAATCGATTTTATTTTACACTTTGTATTTGTCTGAATATCATGTTTTTAGCTGAAAATCTCACATTTTTCTCTGAAATCAACTATATATTTTTTCCTTGACAACCATAGATTTGATTTTCAAATGATATTCTTGCCTCTAGCATTTAAATATAACATTTTTCTACAGGCCCATGATAGCACGTAGAAAGAAAATCTGTATAAGAAGGGCCCAGAGTCCCAAGGGCCCCATGATATAGCTTCGGGGGATAATCGATAAATTCAATGCATATTTACAACAAGTATACTCTTCAATGTCTATTCTCAGAGCTCTAATAGGGTCACTGAATGTATATGAGAGAACACTTACGTAGTAAACGATACACATTAAGGAATTAAATAGACTACGCACTGAATTAAATGTGCAAGAATACTTAGGTGCAGCGAATAGTAATGGTAATAATAGCTATGATGCTACAACAAACAGAGAGTTGTTTATTATCGTTTAATACTCAAATGTAATACACGTAGTGGAATCGTCTGCCTCTCATTACGAATGCGAAATTTTTTTAGTCCAATTCCCACATCATAAACGTTGCGAGTTATTGATATATGTTTAAAGGTGTTAACGTCCAGTTAACTTACATTCACTCATTTTTGGGTTTCCCGTGCATGAAAGAAGACCATCTCTCCGTGTACCTGGAATACGGTCAGCGTGTCTACTACAACGAACACAACGTACAAGATAGGTTGCGAACTCCTCAAATGACCACGCTGACCGTATTAGATCAATGTTTTTCACACCCGTTGAATTTCAGCGGGCACCTTCCGCTAGTACGTCATAAAATACGGAAAATTACGTCATTTTTCGTAGTTCCATTCCGCCACCCATGCGGCGGGACCGTCTTCGGTTCTCAAGTGGCCATCTGCTTTTCCTTTACTCACCAGCTCTTTCCCGTGTCTCACTAGCTCTTTCGACTCTTGATCCATATCATTCGACTCTTGATTCGTTTCATTTGCCTCCGCCTTTCATTAGTTCCATCTCACGTGTCGTAAGGAACGCGAAATGTCCGTTTCCACGTTTCCAACACCGTTTCCACGGGTCTTGGGTGATCGAGACCCGATCAGTAAGAGATCGAAACAAGTCTCCCGCCTTTCCCCCAAGAGTCATTAAAAAGGTGAGATTACAAAATAACGTATTTGGAATATATCTTTACATCGCCTAAAGCTGGCGAGGAAGGGCGCGGACAGATGCGAAGAAACAAGGTTAGTGCAACTTGGGGGTTATTTTGTAATCTCAACTTTGTTATGACTCTTTGCGGGAAGGCGGGAGACCTGTTTCGTCTCTCTTAATGATCGGATCACGATCGGCCAAGGTCCGATGGTGGCTCCATTTCACGTTCCTAACGACAACAGGGGGCCAATTCTATAACTTGGCTGACATTCGAACGTTAGGGATCCGTTCACCTTCGATCGAGCTCAATTTATTCGAGTGATAACCAACGAGCGATTTTATAAGGCCGATCGTTCAGCAGACCATCGAACGTTACGGTGTTGTCAGATTTACAGCAAAGTTCGCACTTGTTTCTCTTCTACGCATGCGCAATGAGCTGACCTTTGAATAGTTCCACTTGTTTCGAATCATTTTGAAAACTATTCATTTAAATAAACATTACAATGCCTAAAAATGGAACTTTACTTCCTCACGAGTACTACAAACGCTATATACTGCCCGCAATGCGTTCTCATTGTATAAATTAATTCTTATTAATTACTTGTCATTTCTATGACGTTTACGGATTCAACTGTAATGTCGTCTGCTTATATTGACTGACGTCTGCTTAAATTGCCTCTTATATTTCAATTACACTCCAATCGTCGTTGCTGGATTATGAAACACTAATTAATTCAGATAGGTGATCAAAATTTCCAAGCTTCTCTTCAGCAAAATTCTAAGAAAATAATGTATTTGAATGACATCGGTCTCCTTTCGTTCATAACATATTGTAATCCACTCCAAATGCAACGCTTTCCCATAGAAATCAACCTTGTCGCGGATTGGAAGATAAATAACAGTCATCTAAATACTGAAGCTCTTCTCTTGGACTACAACCTTGTCGTGGTTGAAGGGCTTGCGTGCTCCGATGACCCCTAGAGCTGCACTGGCGGGAGCATTGCTCCTGGTAGGGTCACCCATGCCAGATTGGTCGAAGGTTAGGAGACAGACGAATGGTAGTCCGCGCAGCGTCTGTACCTCAGTGAGGCGGCTGCAAAAGGCGTCTGACCCCAGTGGGGCGGCCTCTGAAGTGATGGTGTCACGTAAAAAACACTATTGAGTAAGGCCAAGGAATACTACCTCAATTAAAACAAAAACCTTGAAATTATGGACAGTTCTCAATTGATAATGAATCCTGGCAACTACGGGACTCGGCCAAGAGGGCCGGGTGTCGTGCCCGGCAGCGGTGGGAGCAAGGCCCCTGCGGTCGTCATCACACGAAATCCTTGCTCAGACGACGCAGCAGCAGAAGAAAAGAAGATAAAGAAGAGGAACGAAACTATCAGAATAGGCACGTGGAATGTTAGGACTATGCTGAGGGCGGGGAAGCTAGAGAATATAAAGCATGTAGCGCTATCGGGAGAAGGAGCAGATTTTCTCGCCGATAACACTCTTGAAAACACAAACTCTTTCCAAGCTCGGGTGAGAAAAATGAGGAAAACGAACGAAACACAAGTATTATCAATCATAAACTTAACTTATAAATATATTTTACAAATCACAAAATAGAACCAAACCAATTACAATAATTTACCCATAGGTCGAGTGCCAGGCGACCGTAATCAAAGTTTCCAGTCGGAAAATAGTTTAAGTTTAACAAGTACGAGAGGTTGAGCTTCTCTCTTAAGTACAAAAGTGACTTAGTCAGCAGGCTCACACAACGGTGTTACCCGGTCGGCGTCTCGGAAGCAATAGAGAGCGAGCTTCGACATGAGTCAGCTGAGGAGGGGGTCTGTCGACAAGGACGAAGGTGGAATGGGTAAGGTCAGGAGGTTGGCGATTGGTAGCCTTGGAGGGGAGGAAATAATGGGATGGGTGATAGATAGGGTGGCAGTTTTTAATTGGAGCGCCAGGAACTGTTTTCTGGCGTCGGCCGCAGAATACAGGATCACAGCCTTTTTGCCTTGGTCAGGATGACCGCATTTTTGGTATCCTTCCTCACTTTACTGGCTATAAAAACGGTGCAGGACCTGGCGAGGGAACGGCGCGGCTGAACGGCGCGGCTGAACGTCGTGGCAGAAGTCGCTGGCAGTAGTCGCTGCATTTTGTTATGCTGTTTTGTTGTGGACTATGCTGAGGGCAGGGAAACTAGAGAATATAAAGCAAGAAATAGAGAGGGTGGGTGTAGACATCATGGGTCTGGGTGAAGTAAGATGGGAGGATGACGGGGATTACTGGAGCGGCAACTATAGAGTAATTTATAGTGGAGGGAATGAAAGTCAGCGCGGGGTTGCATTCGTAATGAATAGGAAACTCGTTAGAAAAATAGTGTTCGCAGAACAGGTGAGTGATAGGATAATAGTCGTGGAACTAAAAGCAGAACCAACGAATTTAGTTATAATCCAGGTTTATATGCCTACCTATAATCATAAAGAGGAGGAGGTAGATGGGGTGTACGATCAGCTAGAGGAAATAATTGGTAGGATACCAGGAAGTAAGCACCTGGTAGTAATGGGGGTTTGGAACGCGGTGGTGGGTGAAGGAAGAGATGGGCGGGAGGTGGGCGATTACGGGCTAGGAAGGAGAAACGACCGGGGCGAGAAAGCTGTGGAGTTTTGCCGCAGAAATAACCTAGTAATTACGAATACATGGTTCAGACATCATCCTCGACGTAGGTACACTTGGAAGAAGCCGGGAGACACAGATAGGTTCCAGATAGATTATATAATGGTACGTCACAGATACAGGAATAGTGTTAAAAACTCGCATACTTATCCAGGAGCTGATGCAGACACAGACCACAACTTATTAGTCATGAAATGTCGGGTAAAACTGAAAAAGATAAGAATGGGAAGGAGGGTACGAAAGTGGAATACGGAGGCATTAACTGGGGCAATGAAGAAGTATCGAGAGAAGGTGGATGAGAGAATGGGTGAGGACCATGGAGTTAGATCAGTCGAAGATGAATGGGGAAGTTTGAGAAACGGAATTATAGAAGCGGCGAAAGCAACGGTAGGCGTAGTGAGTGCAACTAAAATTAGAAAACCGTGGATCACGAAGGAGATGATCAGGGAGATGGAAGAGAGAAGGAAATGGAAGAGCGTAAACTCAGAGCTAGGTAAGAGAAAATACCGAGAATTTAATAACAGGCTTAGAAGAGAAACAAAGAAAGCAAGAGAGGCGTGGTGGAGAGAACAGATTAACTAGTTAGAGAAATACCAAAAAGAGGGAAGAGCAGATGCTTTATATAGGAAAGTAAAGGAACTGACGGGTGGTAACAAGGGAAGGGGACTTACAACGATAACAGACAAGACGGGAAAGATGATCGTAGAACCGAGAGAGATCCAGGAGAGGTGGAAGGAGTATGTTGAAGAGCTCTATGGTAAAGAAACAAGGCCCAATAGGTTAGATATAGAAAGGGAAGACGATATCGACAGCGATGGCATCGGACCAAGTATCCTAGATAGCGAAATCGAAAGAGCTCTACGAGACATGAAAAGGAATAAGGCGGTGGGAATAAATGACATACCTGCAGAGTTTTTAAAGAGCATGGGGAAGAACGGAAGAGGAAAACTTTTTGCACTTATTCGTAGGATTTATGAGGATGGAGTGTGGCCGGAAGACTTCGCGAAGACTGTACTAATTCCTATACCGAAAAAGAGTGAGGCAAAAACTTGCGAAGACTATAGGACAATAAGCTTAATATCCCACGTGGCCAAAGTAGTTCTGAGGATTCTAAACAGAAGGCTAGAGAAGAAGACAAATGAATACCTGGGTGACGACCAGTTCGGGTTTATGAGAGGGACGGGAACGCGAGACGCTATAGCGGTGATGAGGACGCTAGTAGAAAGAAACCTAGAGTATGGGCAGGATGTTTTTGCATGCTTCGTAGATTTCGAGAAGGCGTTTGATCGGGTGGAATGGACGAAATTAATGGGAGTGTTGAAGAAATTAGAGGTCGATTGGAGGGACAGGCGTCTGATTCGGAATTTGTAAAGGAACCAGACGGCGCAGGTTAGGGTAGCCAATGGAGAATCGGGATGGGCCACGATAGGACGGGGAGTGCGGCAAGGGTGCCCACTATCGCCGTTGCTTTTTAACGTGTATTCAGAGGAAATAGTAAGGGAGGCATGGGGGAGGAGGAGGTAGGAATAAAGGTAGGAGGGGAGCTGATAAAATCAGTGAGATTTGCAGATGATCAAGCATTGGTTAGTCAGCCGGCCAAGGGGTTACAGTCAATGGTGAATGCATTAGAGATGCAGTGCGAAAAGTATGGGATGAAGATCAATCACAAGAAAACGAAAGTAATGAGATTTTCTAGAAGGAAGAAGGCGGGGCTGAATATAAGGGTGGGAGGGCAGAAGATAGATCGCCGAGCAGTTTACGTATCTGGGTAGTATTTTGGAGGAGAATGGGTTTAGTGGTAAGGACATCAGATGCAGAATTGCGCTCGCTAAAGAAGCATTTTCGAAGAGAAGGGAATTGATGAGGGGGGGGGGGGTCTGAGAAGAGACGTAAAGAAGAGGTTGGTGAAAACTTTAATATGGAGCGTGGCGCTATATGTGTCGGAAACTTGGTCATTGCGAAGGGAGGATGTGCGTAGACTTGAGGCGTTTGAGATGTGGGTTTGGAGAAGGATGGAGAAGGTTAGCTGGATGGAGAGAAAGACGAACGAGGAGGTATTGGATATGGTCGGAGAGGAGAGGAAGCTTGTGTCTAGAGGTTCGGAGAAGGCAGAAGAGATGGATGGAGGAGGTTTTGAGAGGAGAGGGCATGCTGAAGAGAGTGATAGAGGGGAGAACACTGGGGAAGCGTGGGAAAGGAAGGAAGAGGATAGGAATTCTGGACGAAATAAGAGGAGGTAGAAGATATGAAGAATTGAAGAGGGATCTAATAACGGGCCATCCTTAGGAGGGGAAGCGAGACAATTTCTATTAGGTTGGGATACAAAATGGGGACTGTCCAAGAACCTACCAATCAGCTGGTAGAATACTTGAATGAATGAAAAATACTGAAGACAGAAATTGCCATTATCCACTGGCAGACCAGTGCCTTTTTACTAGTGGAAAATTGCAATTTCTGCCTTTATCATCTGCGTGCACCACATCATTTGTGCAATCGCAATGATTGGAGCTGCAAGTATTTCGAGAACTCGCCCTTCGACATGTCCTTTTTTCAACTTCGCTAAGTAACTATACAATCTATTCGCGTAACGGATGCCGAATGCCGTTCGCCAGAGTGCGGTTCAAAGCGCATTCCAGAGACATGATAGCAACCATTACAAAAACTGAGAAGTTCCTGAAAAAAATTGAGTGTCGATCTTTATTATTAAGTTTCACTGAGGTTCTGTCACATTTCCTTGTAACATATTTCAAGCTTTCTGGTTTAGTTTGAAGTTCGAAGTACATTTTGTTGGTGTTTTAGTAATCATTGGAATTATGTCTTATTTTACGATGTTTCTCATTGTTTTTCGTCGAGCTTGGCTGTTATTATTTTTTCACATTTCGCAAAATACATATACCTTATCGTGTCTTAGTGCTATATGTTTCGTCCACAATGCCAGCTTGAAGAACTTAGGTTTTACAATCAATGTTGCTTACAGCAGTGACATTTTTAAGTTCGAATTAAATATAATAAGTTAAATTTGTAACTGCAGCCTGCATGGGAATGTCCTCGTTTATATTTGTTTCCATCCCTAATTTAACTATACTAGTCGTATTAAACCTCTAAGAGGCATATTTTACAAAATAAATTCGATGATCATGGGCCTTATTCAGTAGGGACTCGACATGGTGAACCTCGGAAAATCCGTGAATGTGACGTCACTTCCCCCGACAAATCTCAACTTTTGAATGGCCCTATTTGAAATTTTAGAGGCTGTGACGTCAACATTTCGTCACTTTCGAGGCTCCGAGAACATACAGAATAACTCCCATGTCATGTAACCATGAAATTGGTTTATGTTTGAAATAGCTTAGAAATGCCACGGAGTATAGATGACTAGACGAAAAGGGTAAGCGCACTGAAGAAGAAAGAAGATTTTCCTTCAGTGCGCTGAAGAGGACCACGTTGTAGCCGAAGCCTGTGTATTCATCTCGCACATAACGTTTGTCTCGTTTCTCTTCCCGCCGTCAATTGTTTTTCTTCGCCCGGTTCATTGTTCGCAATCGAGTGAGTGAGCGTGTGAATGACATAGAGTGGCTGGAGTGATTGCGTGTCGTTTCCTTTCCGGAGTCTCCTGCAGCTCTGACAAGGAACTACTGGAAAGTAATCTTGTCGAAAGAGCGAGCTGGAACGAGCCAGATATGCACTGCTCCGTGAACGCATGCACCTCAAACGGAAAAATCTTGACCATACCGCGAGGAAACTGAAATCCATTCATATTCGCCTTGCGGGGATGCTGTCTCCGTTGGGACTGGGGATACATAGACCGTGCTACTGCAGCCATCGGTGAACTCTTGCTGAAGGAGGACTCCGGGAAAAATTAAGGTGGTTTGAGCGAAATAGTTCCCTAGTCATAATAGAGACCATATTATAATTTTATTTTTTTACTTCAGCGTATGTAAGAAGAGTGAAATAAATATTGTAATATTAATGGCGCAAATATATAATTATATATGATTAAAATCCTCAGTAATTAAATAAATAAAGCTATACAAGTCTCTAACTTGACTCATTTTTTACCTCCGTACGGCTGAAAACCCTTCAAAACAGTAGGTTTTTTGCGATTCTGTCAAAATTACTGTGGTTTTGATTATATTTTATAAATAGTTGAGAAAACATGCAATCTACACACTGTTAGTTTTTTGACGAAATCTAGGTGCTAGAAGTTACTAATTTGATTAATATTCTCCCTCTGGAGCGCACAGCGATAATCTATCCCATGTTAAACAGCTTATATTTGGAGGCAAATTGCTCTAAAAGTAGTTCCGGCAAGTGGTTGATATTTTGAAATCATTGGAAATATAAGAGTTTTTCTTTAAAATGAGACCAAATTCATAAAATTCTAGGTGAAGTGATTTTTCGCTCAAACTACCTTAAGTAGGGAAAACGACAACAATCAGATTCCCGCCTTCCGAAGCTCCTGAACCCTGCGGAAATAGGGGCTATTCTTAAGTATTACGTAAGACGTTTTGGGGGAAGGAGATTTGAGTTTCCCTTACGTAGTCATAGAGCAGGGGCGAGGGGGCCCTATACAAACATACGTAAGACTATAACTTTGCTTCTGAGATTTTTTATCACTTTTTAAAACTATTTTCGAACGATAAATCTTTACTTTTTCGGATTACTGCCGCGACGGTATGCCTTTATTTAGGCCAAGGTATAGCAAATCGTATAACATCAATTTATTCCGTTCATTTGTTTGGAGATATCGCATTTTTATCTCCTATATCTTTGTATGATTGACATGATATCTGTGAAAATAAACAACTACTATTATTACTTAAGTACTATCTCGCGTTTTGCGAGTTGCATCTGCACTACATCGCGAAATCTCGGAAACCCTTATTGGTATCCTGGTATAATATCATACTTATAAGGTTCCCTAAAGAGCCTGTGGTTATTTAAAAAAATTAAAATAGGAGGAGGTGTTTTCGCAATTGGACATGGAAGCGCCCATTTATTCTTATCTACGTGCATGCTTCCAAATATTTATGGTAACTTACGTAAGATTGGGAAACGAGGAGAGTTGGGTTCATGGAATCTTACGTTCTGTTACATGAGGGAGGGTCAAAGAGCGACCAAAATCGCCTTACATAATACATGAGTCGCCCCCTAGTATACAACGACAACTACAACACGATAACGACACCCAACAGCACTGATGACACGAGTCGGACATCGAAACGTCGGCCATAATGGAGAGTCTAACCCAGTTGGAAACCCGAGAAGAGTTCATTCATTAACGGGAAAGCACCACATCATACGGTAAGGTTTTCGTCCGAGGGTATCCCTGGAACGGAAATGGTTTCCCGTATGCACCCTCAGAGGGTGTGAATGTAAGCAAAGCCACGGGTGGAATGGTTCTGACTGTTCGCGGGGGCGGCTATATTGTTGCCCGGAGAAGAAAGCTTTGATAGCAATAGCTCAGAGTCAGGATATCCTCCTCATTGCTGAAAAAACTAAATCAAAATGCCATCAATAATAGTGAAAATGTCTAATGCTTTGTCTCCTCTCTCTCTCCACTCGATGAAGGGTTGGCGACCTGACTACTGAGTGCCATGGACCAGAAGCCCCCCACGGTACCCCGGGGTCCTTGGCGCGGGCCATCCTGGCCAGAGGAGCACCCGAGCAAGGATGCCGTGGCCCCGCACCACCTGGACAAGAGGGCCATGTCTGTTGGGAGCGACCTCTCTGGGGATGACCCAATGCCGTCGGAGGGGGGCGGGGGCAGGAGGGGTGCGTCGGAGCCGCCCCCTGTGGGGTCGTGTCGCTCGGCTACGGCGTCCCCCCTGGCGCACCAACGGTCCTCCCCCCTCAGGGGATCCTCCTCGCTCAACTGCAGCCTCGAGGAGCTGAGCGCTCGCCGGGAAGACCTCGAGAAGAAGCGAAAGATGGTGAGTAGTGCATACCTCCACCACACTACTAGTCGTGGGGGAGATAAGCATGCATATAAGTAGGACTCGTCCTATGGCTCTGCCCCCAGAGTGAAGGAAAAGCACCGTTTTCCTTTGGCTATAGACAATGTGATGGGGTAGCGTAGGCTCCGACCATAGTAGGGATTAACGATTTAAAAAAAAGTTAGCGATTAAAATTAATAGTTAAAAATATAGTACCTATTTAACTTAACTGTTTCTTTTTAGAAGGGTTAACTTTTAAGCGTTAAAATTTACAATAACTGATACAAAATTAACCTCAGTTTATTTTTTTCGTTAATTTTTGGGGAATGTCGACTTGTTCGAATTTTCTTTTCTTCTTTTTTCAGACAAGAGAGGACGGGACGGACGGATCCTGCACAGATTTTGAAATGGAATGTTATTAAATATTAATGTCTTTTTGAGTAAAAGTTAAATACATTTTTCTTGAATTTGAAGTTTTAATTTACTTTATCCCAATTGCGAAAAATAGCCTTTAAAAGTTACTTTTAATAAGTTTCTTTAAAGTAACTGAAAAAGTTACTTTCAACGTAAAAGTTCATTTTTTAAACTTTAACTTAAATCAGTTACTTTTTAGAAAAGTAACTTTTAAACTAGTTACTTTTTACAGAGATTCACTTTAATCAGTTACTTTTTAGAAAAGTAACTTTAAAACTAGTTACTTTTTACAGAGATTAACTTTAATCAGTTACTTTTTAGAAAGGTAACTTTTAAACTAGTTACTTTTTACAGAGACTAACTTTAATCAGTTACTTTTTAGAAAATTAACTTTTAAACTTGTTACTTTTTGCAGAGATTAACTTTAACTCTAATCAGTTTCCTTTTTAGAAAAGTAACTTTTAAACTAGTTACTTTTTACAGAGATTAACTTTAACTTTAATCAGTTTCCTTTTTAGAAAATAAACTTTTAAACTATGTAGTTACTTTTTACAGAGATTAACTTTAATCAGTTACCTACTTTTTAGAAAAGTAACTTTTAAACTAGTTGCGTTTTACAGAGATTAACTTTAATCAGTTAATTTTTTTTGTAACTTTCCCAACTATCACTCCGACCGCCTATGAGGATAATTTTATTGCAGCTCAACTGTAACATCAGTTAGCGTTATTTTCCATAGGAACTGTTTTCACCTGTAGTTGCAGGCTGTTTATTCAATCCAGTCAAAGTCAATTGGAACTAGATTAACTGTGGGATTATGGGAACTAGATTAAGTGCTGAGTAGTCGTGGATGAAATGGTGTGAAGTCGAGACTTATTGTGAAAAGGTCCCCCAAATGTAACAGTTGATAATTAGAGTAGAAGTTTAATTTACTATTTATGGAGTATATGGTATTTACTGTGCTGTTTTATATAAATTACATCTCCCTTTATGATAAAAATCAATGCATGGTAATATTTAGGGGAATTAGGGTTCATTTTTGATTGGTCCTTTTATTAAGTAAATTTTGAATCTTCTATTGTTGTAGACCTCTTTATTGTTGTAGGCATTGTCATCATTGCTGATTTTCCTATGATTTTACTTACATACCTACCATTGGTGTTCTATTATTGTTTTGTGAACTGTAGTGACCCTGTTCATTTAGAATATAAATATTTGCTTTCCATCAATCACTCCATGGTATAAAGAAAAACGCCTGTAATTTCAGTCTTCACTGTCCATGAAAAAAGTCAAGTCCCTTGAGTTTCGATGGCTGTATCTTCAAGTGGGGCAAACGCATTTTCAATAAATAAAAAGAAAATGATGAAATACTTCAATCTAATTTTATTTATGCAGATTGCAAAATTCTTTTCAGCTTGGGTATACTTTTATAATGTTTAGTTTGAAAAAATACTCAAATTTTGGCACTTAAAATCAAATAGCCCAACTTTAAAGTAATTGTGATTCCCTTATTTTTTTAATGTATCAACTTGCAATTTTGTAAAATGTTAGCCAAGGATGTTTTTGACATTCTTAAAGTAAAAATTGTTTGACTGCCAAAACATGCATGAGTTGTTTTAAAATTTGTAAACTTCCACTAATTTCGAAGCCAATGATTTAGTTGAAGTAAAGGCAAGGAAAGCAGCAGTCTGTCAGTTCACTCCCCTCTATGCATCATAAATTTCAAACAAAGACACTTTATTTGCCAATGAATTATTTTAAAAGATAATCATTCTGGCCCCTTTTAGAGAGGTTATAATCACTGCATTGAAATCCTAAAAGTTTTTCTCAACCTCTTTTCCTTAGGAAACACCACTCCTCCCTTGAGCTCATTATTCTCGAAACTGGAGTTTAAATGACCCTCTTCTCCTCCATTTGGAAATGGCAACTTTTAATAGGCTGATTTCCACTGGTCCTATTATTTTCTTATGCATGGTGGAATCTTATCTTTTATTCAGCACCTTGAAAGGCTCAGCTATCATTTAGCTGCTTACCATTGCCATACTTTGCATTGTCCTCACTGTGATTTTTTAACGTTGCTTATAACAGAATTGCACTTGCAGTGATATAACTGATATACTGTGATTCATGTGTTGAATAATGGGTGTTCATTTAGCAGGGGGAATTGTATGTAATGTGAAGCTGTCGAAATGCAGTTAGTAATATTTGTTTAATAGCATTAGTGTAAAATAGTATTAGTCATTTGATAATAAAATTCAAGGTCGAAAGCCAAATATTCAAAGGATTAATCCTTGTAGCCATTACCTCAAAAGATTTGTTAAATACCATTGGTCATTTCCAAGTGTCTTGTTATATCTCATTACCCACCGGCTCATCTCTTTATGTGTTTAAATATCATTGATATTACTGTAAAAATTGAGCCAGTAAAACAGAGTACATATTTGAAATGTGTTTAAGTGAGGGAATAAATTTCTTTGAAAACGTCATCTGTATGCTCGGAATTTATAGCGGAGAGCAGCCAGGGCAAGGCTAAAAGAAAAGCTTTTCGGTAAGGAGGTGTGTGTTGTTGTTGATTGTTAGGGTGGCCAAGTGCCTTCTGGAGCCCTCCAGGCACTTAGTCCATTGTGCCATCCCACGTTTAACCTGCCTGCCACTTGCAGACAGGGGACAAGAGCACCATGGTAGAGGTATGGAGAAGGGGCCACCCCCAACCTTCCCGGTACTGGTGTTGTCCTCCCTCCAACCTCCCATTCTGGGTATATCTCCCTCCTGCATCCCGGTATCATGGGCGTATTTACCGGGGGGGGGATGACGACCGGGACCGGACCCTCCCCAGAAGCAACTTTGTTAAGAGTACCAGCAATAATATACAAAAAAATTAACTAAATATTTACATCAAAAAGGGCTATAAAATGCAGTTTTGTTATTATTATTTTCAAAAACTTTCCGGAGTAAGGCCCCCAATTTGGCTGGACTCAGACCCCCGGTACTCACCTATATTCCAGACCCCCCCCCCCCCAGTGTCACCTCTCCATCCACCCCGGCCCAACATTGCTTAACTTTGGTGATATGACGGGAACTGGTGTTTCAACGTGGCTAGGCCCTTGCCCTGAGGGGTGTGTGCTAAAAGAAGCCGCACCAGTAACGTACAGATTGAATAAGGTAGGGTAGGTGTTCCTGAGGGATCCAGTAACTGACTCATTGTGCCATCAAAGATCCTATAATCCTAATATAGAAAATAGAGAACAGGAGCATGTTACATTGTATAGGGTGTAGGTATTTACTTGATCTTTGCAGAAGAGGGAAAAGTTCTCTTTTGAGCTTGTGGGGTAAAATCACAATCCGTATCAAAAAGATTAAATCCAATGACAATGGATGATGGCGGGAAAGAGTTTTTGTTCTTAATCTCTGCTCTCTGCCTCTCCATTCATGTGTGATGCCTCGCGCTCTCCACAGGTTCAGAATGAGCGTCTGCGTGACCAAGAGACACAACGCAGGGAGCAGGTGCGCCTCGAGGAGATCCTCAGCATGTGTGCTGAGTATGAGCGCCAGGTGCAGTGGGAGCGGGACCAGGGTGGCACGAGCACCAAGGGAGGAGGCCGGGGCGAGAAGACTGCCGGGGCGGTAGTCGTGGGCACGCCATGGCAGCAGAGGGTTGCCGTGGCCACCACTGCTCCCCACTCTCCAGCTAGCCGGGAGAGTAACAACAACAGTCATGAAGAGGAGGACCACAGTGTAGCGTCGGACAGCCCATCTCCAGGCAGCAGCACGTCGAGCAACTCTTGCTCTTCGCCATCTCCCCCCTCGCACCAGCAGGCCACGCCACCTCCATCCATCAGCAGCCAATCAGTTCATCAGAACAGGTGAGCGACTAAGGTGGATGTAGAGTTCTCTACTTTTACGTGTATATAATGGGAGCAGTTGTAAGCCCCCTTATAATTTCAAGCTGTAGGCTTCATGCCAACAATCCAGTACATAAAATTAAAGCTATTAGGTGAGCATGCCTCATTCTTTTTGGGTTCCAAGAATGGAATTGTTTACTTAACAGTGAATCTGGGGGAGAATTGCACTTTAATGTAAACAAATCAATCATTTTTAACCAAAAGAAGCAACAAATCAATATTACTCTTTTCCCTCTTACCTGTGTTCTATAATGCCATTGTGCTCTCGCTTGTCTCCTCAGGATCAAGACGAACGGATCACTGCCGAGGGACAAGCAGCGCTCCCTCCCCTCCCCCCCCTTGGACACTGCCCACCTCCAGAGAGGCAACAGTGCTGCGACGTCCCCTGCTCCCACCGAAGGCCACAAGCCAGCGTCCACCCCCTCACCCGACACGGAGTTCCCCTGCAGTTTCAACTTTGATGCAGGTCCCCTGCGGCATGCTAGTGCACGTGGCACAAGTTCGCTGCCGAGGCACTTGGGTCATCCAAGAGGGGAGGGGGGAGATGGGGGAAGCATGGGGGGCGTGGTTGCCCCTTCCCCTCCCACTTCGCCCACGTTCCCACAGAGCCCGAGGACGCGAATACGCACAAACGCAGCATCCAAGGCACCCTTGTCTCCTTCATCTCCACTGCCTGCGGCAAGAGGTAGCGGAGGGCGGGATGCAGAAGAGGAAGGGGACGTGGGGGCAGCCAGTGAAAGACGGGAACGGCACCTCGACAGAACGGCATTGTTGTTGTTGTCTTCCCCGCAAGGGCGGCCATTTGGGGGCACTCTGCCGAGGAGTGCGATCCCGTGCTCGAGAGACTCTGGGAGGGGAAGTTTGGGGGCTGGGGGGGTGGTGGGGGCAGAGGGTGGTGCCCCCCATTTGACAGCTGTTGCTAATGGGGTCCGCAGTGCACCTGGGAAGGCCAAAGATATTGCATCCAAAGAGGTGAGTGTTCTTGTCCCCTTCAGCAGTGCCATAATAATAATTAAGGTTTTAGCCAGTTTGAGTAAGGCATCATTACCCTTTTAAAATTCAATTAATTTGGCCTCTTATTTAAAGAAAAAGATGCCGTATTGATAGTAATACATGTCACGTATTGCACTATGTCTTGAGGTATTTGCCAAAAAGCCATTTTCTGTAGTATATGGAATGGCTGTGCACTCTGGAGTGGAATTATTAACAAAATGAGGAAGTTTTGAGCATAGCTTGCATCAGAAATATGCTGGTGTGTAGTTAGTACGTTTTCTCAATTTAAAAAAATGTACATATAACTTAATGCATTAAGTACTTTGTATAAAATAATTTAAATAATCTTTGACTGTGAAGACATTATCAGCACAAATAAATTATAGCTCTGAATATATGTACATATTTAGTTGATTACTGAGAAGTTCAATAAAAAAAGCAAGTTTTTGCATCATCATTATTATAAAATATTTAAACAAAACTGAAAATAATAGCCCAATAGCCACCTCTCTCTCCCCACCACTACCCATTCGCTCTTACTCTCTCTCTGCCCTTTCCTCCCCAAGGGAGCATAGCAGACTCTTCAGTCTTCTACCGCCGATGATGACGGCTTGACCATCGAAACGTCCAAGTTTTCTTTTGCAAGTGTCCTTTTTGCGTGTTTGTTTTTTTCACGCTTCAGTAAATTATTTAAATAAATGAAATAATTAATCACACTTTAGTCTGTTTGGACAACTACTTACTAACCGCTCTCCTCTTAAGTTATGAGTGATGAAAGAAGTGTGATCCTGAGCAACGCCGGATAATTCAGCTAGTAAATAAATAAAACTGCTGAAATATCACCTCACCTATTCAAAATAAGGAATACACTGGTTACTGTAAACCTATTTCTCTCCCTTCCATCTCTGCAATACCATGGGACATGTTAGTTAGTTCATGCCATGCCACATGTTGTTAGTTCAATCATGGGATATTGTGATAAAGACGTTTTATACAAAATCAGCTTGGACTCTGGAAAAGTAGATCTTAAGAATCCCATCTACCTCTCTTTTTTCACAACATCCTCGAATCCAAGGAGAGTCTTCACTGGTGTATGTATTTGATGACCATTCACTTAACCATGTAATGCTTTGGTGAACTTTTTGTTTGCCACTGCTGAATTTTGAATCTCAATTGTAATTTTATACACTACGAAAAATTAACTGTTTCCTCTCGAACTTGAACGATCGCTCAGATTTAATTTGTTTTCTTAAAAAATGGTATACCCTCGTTCTAACTTAAAGACCTACCCTCGTCATTAACCCCAAATATTACCTTCCTTCGCCCAGAATCATGGAGTTTATTCTAGGTTTTACACCTCAGTCATTCATATCTCTGGGGTGGTTTGCTTGGCATGTATATATTATTGGCTTAAATTCTTAACTCATTTCCCTGCCCCTACTCTCAACTAAGATGCAGGCTGGTTGGCCGTACCCAATGAAGTGGTTCCCCTAGCAAAATCACAAGAGTAATTTAGGTTAAAAGGAAACATCCTTTGAGAACAATGCACGTATCTAGTTGTACACCTTACATCACTTTGTTATCACCTTAATTTCTGATGGAGCCGTACATATATTTATACTGGCTGGCGGACATATTCTTTGTGAATGACACATGCAATTGATTATCTATGCGCAAGTTCTCCAGTGATATTTCCTTTAAACCTTTTTTAAATTGCTTATGTTTCAAAATAATACATTTCCTGGCCCATGAGACACATTGTGATTTTGTGGGTTTTTTTTAAAGAAAAAAATTATAATCCATGTCCGTTAATGTTAGCAATGTATTGGAAGAAAATAGGATTGTTAACCTCCAGAAATACTAACTGTGTTAAAGTGATTTGCCACAGAATCCCAGTAATGAACAATGGAGAGTGCATCTTTCACTTGCTGTCTGAATAGGTTGTGCATTGAAAGTAGAGAAATGGACACCTCCGACAGCAATGCAAAATTGGATGTGTGAAAAAGTAGCTTTACCCTTGGCCCATGAGATGCAGGTCGATTAAAGAATGTATTTTTGAGAAGACTAGTGAATCTTATGGGCCTTTTGCTGCGAATGAATGCCATGATGAGACATACTTTTCGTATATAGAGCAACATAGATAACCAATGAAAAAACATACTCGTCACTTGCAGTGAAAGGTTATAGGTATCTTTTGAAATTTCATTCTATTTAAGTAAATATTTTAGTATATTGTGGTGTAATTTCAAAGAAAATTTTGAAAACAACTCGTTTGCCGTGTGAAGATTTTATATCCTGTGGTGCCCAAGAGGTTTCACCTAATGGTGCATTACATTCACAGAGTGATCACATACATTACCATTGTGTTCTTCAATATTTTATCATTATTATTCACTCTATTCTATTGTATTTATCTATGTATAATAATCATGTTTTATTTTCCCAATTGGCAATATTGCACAATATATTACTAGAGAGTTTCCCACTAGTGGTATTTGTATAGTGCATGTCAATAGGGAATTGCTAAAATTAAGTCAGAGTAAAATGACTTTTCAGCAAGGTGTAAAAGTATTTCTTTTATCTTTTAAATAGAGATGTGGATTCAAAACGCTTTCAGTAATTTTTTGGCAAATACTTGTAGGTTTGACCGACTTATAATATGGACCATTCGATATTAATGTCATATTTGATGATTTAGCATGAATTTTCCTGCTTCTTTTAGTCTCATAGAAATGGATTAAGCTGTTGAAGAGAAACTGACAATTAGCCATATTGTTTTTCACAGAAACCATAGAGGAATAAAAAGTATATATGACAGTGTGAATATCTCCAGGAGACCTAACTAATGTGTGAATATATTACTGATACATTACTGCATATTTGTTATTTGAGAAAGCTTGCTTATGTGCTAATTTTCTCTGAAGAAATGATATGTCTGAACAGAAAATATATTCCAGAATGGCTCCAAGAGTAGCTCCATTAAGAGGCAAACGTGGCATGAATGACATTTGGTTGATTCCTTTGGCAGTTTTCGTCGGAGTTGGTGGGTGAGGTTGAGGAGTTGAAGAGGGAGCGTGGGAAGCTGTTGGTTGCATTAGCAGCCATCCGGCGCAAGATGAACGACATTGAGAGGCAGCAGGAGGAGGCGCTTAGGGAGGTGAGTACCTTGCAGCAGATTCTGACCACTGAGCACTGTGCAGTGCGATGACGCATGCAATTGTCAGACAATAGGCAGTTATAAGTGCTTCCTTGCATGTAATGTAGCTTTGAAATCTTCAAATTTTCATCATAATAAAGGCTGATGATTCAATATAATGGTGTGTCCTAAGTATCATTGTGGAAGATGTGGGGATCTAAAACCCTGTTTAATTATGAGAAATATGTAGGTATTTGAGGCCAATATTAAGAATATTTCTCCTATTTTTTCTGAGTGAACAGGTACTCTTTATCAGTTTTTTACAAAGCCTACTATAAAAAATAATTATGACACTTAATATGAGGCAATGGAAGCTCTCTACATTTTTTATGTAAGGGGAAAAATTTCCATAGTTATTATTATTACAATTCATATTGATTGTCTGCTCACATCATCAGCTTATTTGCCGACATATAAATGCTGGTTTCCAAAAGAAAGGGAGAGTAAACAATAATTTCAAAACAAAAATTAATTCAATTTATTATATTGCTCCAAGTTCTTTTTAATACCTTCTATTATGGAATTATATATACTGGTGTGAAAATACTGCAAAAAGAAAAAAATAGATCAGCCTAGAATTCAATAAACATTTACTTAGCTACAGCATATAAGTGATATCACATAATTTACATATTTTCAAAATTTACATCTTTTTTATTCCCGTTAGAGCCTGTTTGAAATACATTAATATCAACTGCTTGTTCCCTTATTTCTTAGTATTCCGTTCCTGACTTCCGGTCAAGCGTTCCAGTTGAAAAAGTGTTGTTAATAGGATAGCAATATTTCAGCTAATCCAAAAGATACAATCAAGATTGTTAGTCTTACAGGTTTTTATACGCCACTGACCTTTCACTGGTTCCTCAGTCTTAAGGAAAATTTTCGCATCCCAAGGGCAAATGGGTGCCCCACCCCTATCCGCTCATCTGCCGTCCTAAGAGGCCGTTGGCACTCAATAGGGGCAGTCACCTTATCCCAGGTGACACTCGGTTGCCAGAGCCTCACCTGCCAAAAATCAGGGGCGTCCGCAGAGGAGTGGCTATGTCTAACCCATCTCTCCTCCATTGACTCTCTTATCATTCTCACCAGTGTGACAGGTGTCATGCATTTCTTTCTCTGTCTCTCTCCGTTGGCAGCTGGAGATGGAGCAGGCACTGCTCGAGGGTGAGCTGAATGCTGTGACAGGCAAGGTGGCTGAGGAGGAGGCACGAGCCAATGACCTGGGACGGGAACTGGCATCTCACGAACGCAATGCAGCAAGTGAAAGGGAGCGCACGCTCAAGGAACTGTCGGACTGCCAGAGGAGGGTCGAGGAGGCACAGCTGGCCACCCAACGGTATGTGGCCGCCTCGGTGGCTTTCTTGGTGCTGCCCCTCCCCTTAACATAGAGGATTAATAACTAACCCATTGCTCTCATACTTCCTATGCTGTCCATCCTCAGCTAGCTCAAGTTTGATATTAAAATGATAATTTCCACACATTAAAATGCCATTTAGTTCCTTTTAGCAAATTTTTTAGCACTTTATTTTTTCATCCATGTCTTGTGAAGGCTGGAATCTTTGTTAATCCCCCGCATTTCAATAGTTTTTTTACTATGAGTTTTTAAAATTATTCAAGAACAATCACATTTTCTCTCTGGATTTATTGTTTATAGGCAATGTTCATCTATACTCCATATGTTTTTTTGACTGGTTTCATGTCTTCTCCTTTACTCCCACTCCTTTCACGCCCCATTCATTCCTCCTCCTCCCCTTTTCCCATTCATCCTCCCCTCCCTTCATTCCTCATTCCCCCTCTCTCCTCAAATTACCCCAAATTACGTACCACTATCACCCCTCGCACCCCCTGCCCTTCCTTTGTACCATCCCACATAGCACAAAAGTTTTACTAAATGTCTACAAAGTATCTCCAATATCTTCTACAAATATCTAGGAAATGTCTTGTAGTAACATGTAGACATCTTCTAGACATTTTGTAGATATATGAATGTCTGCTTATCCTATGTCTTCTAGACGTCTTCACGTGATATCTTTTAGACATTACTTAATATGACATTAACATGGACCTTCATCACGAGACATCACTAATTAATCATATATGTATCTATAAAGAAAGAGGGTTTTCGTAAATTTACTAAATTTTTACCTTCAAAGAAAATTCTCCTGTTTAATTCACCCCCCCTACCCCTGCAATATTGCACATCAAAGCCAATAAAGTTTTTTTTAGGGAAAAAATTTTTATCATGGAAAGTAATTAACCTTGATTACTAGGAATCATGGAATGTGTTAAGTAAAAAAAACAATTTTCAGTTCTGGGTAACATTTAAGATATTTCCTAGACATCTAGAAAACATCTAAGACATGCTGTAGATATCTTGTAAGTATTTTGTGCTTTGTAGGATTACTCCCCTTTTCCCCCAGCCCCTAATGTCCTGTACACACTACTAACATAGCGACCGTGGTTTGTACCATCATGGGCATTAACCAGCGTGTGAATGCGCCGATGGAGTAGTATTTCTTAACACTACCACTTAACAGTGGTCAGGAGCTGGCATCATGACCAGAAACCGGATATGATGAAAGACAATAACCAAAAAGTCTATCAAAATAGTGGAGCATATGGTGTTGCTTTAATGAATAAGCAAAGAGGAGTGTCGTTTGAATGAATTCTTCTCGGGTTTCCAAATGGGTTGGACTCTCCATGATGGCCGACTCGTGCATCCAAACATCGGCCATAATGGAGAGTCTAACCCATTTGGAAAACCGAGAAGAATTCATTCATCAACTACGCAGGGAAAATACCAAATCTTACAGAAGTGTTGTTTGCTTTGTAAACCATTTTGAAAGCCTCAGAAGGCCTCAGTGATGTGGGGATCCTTATTTTGTCCGCTTGCTCTGTACTTGTTCGTCAGAATTCCAGGTGAGGGCAGCACTGAGTTACAATAGTAGTGTGAATGCACGTAGGCTTGCTACGTTGGTTCTTACGATAGTAGTCTGAACTGGGCATTACTCTACCTGTCTTTAAAAAATCCTCCTACCTGCTTCATGCATACCCTTCACCACTTTGTTTGTGGTTTCTTTCATCTAAATAATTACATATTGTTGTTCCAAAAGTATTAGGTTTTTTCTGTTCGAATAACATGAATGAAAATAACATTTTGTCGATTTCAATGTAGAGACAAGTTGGACTTCACCTGTGGTGCTTTTTCCATTGTAACCAATTTCCTGATTGCGTGAAATGTAAACCCTAAGTTCCCATTTAGTTTGTTTCATTGTTTTATACATATTGAATAGAAGTCATCCTCTGAAGCCAATACTTCTCTCATTTCCAGTAAATCTTTTCTATGTTGAAACTTACAGTGACTGGTCTTTCAACCTGATTTTCCTGTTTCGAACCGGAGACTAGAAATTTTCAATGCTATTCACGGAAAATTGTTGTTATGCACAGCGAATTCTTGACTGAATGAAAAATATATGTATACTCCCAGCATTACATTTGGATATAGATCAAATATTTTTTTAATTTATAGACCATCACCCATTTAAATAAGTATCATCACATAGATTTTCTTCATCCCAATTGTTTTGTGTCATCTGCCTCTGCAGTAGAACCCCATATCCATGGAAGATAATTTCGAAGACCTTCCACAGATAACGGAAAATGCAGATAACTGCGGCATTGTGCTAGCGTTGTTGGGACAGCTTCCCATTAATTTTTTCATGATGGCTCCCTAACATTGAAGTAGTGATAACAAGGCAGCAAAAGTGAAGGGAGGGTGGGAAGTGCTCACTATCAAGGAAGAAGTGCAAATTCTCAATTTAATTCCGAAATAAAAGACAAACAAAAGCAGGAGATACTAAGCTATGAGAAGGATGAATTGCCATTTGTGAGATGGTGAAGAATTAAAAAATTATTCAATCAAATTCTGAATTTGATGTAGGTATGATATTTTAATTAAATAAATGTAAACAATGTGCAAATGTGAACGAAAGAAATTTGTGGTAATTTAGCAAAGAATGAACCTATTTTTATTGAAAATCAATTGCGACCAATAATTTTCTACGCTGTTCAGAAAAATTGGCATAATATTCCGTGTCTTGTGTCCTCAATGTGTACTATTTTGTCCCCTCCCTTCAGAGGTTGGAGCCCTTGACAGCTGCATAGTTTGCCTAGGCAGCTGCATAGTTTGCCTAGGCAGAGGCTTTAGGGAAGTAGTGGTATAATAAAACAATGTGGAATATACAAAGTTAATTCATTCAAACATGTGTACAAAATAAACTCCCTAGCCATTCAAGTTATGGAATAAAATTTTTTTGAAGAGAAAAAACTGTAGAGCTTAAAAAACTTTGTATCCTGGTACCTACTACACATCATGGCCAAATCAAAGATTTTATAGAAAAATTTTAAATAGGGTGACAGGAATTGGTCATGTATACCATTTTCTTATTTTGCAACAGGGAAGATCCTGGCATGATACATACTGTAACCCCCCTCTCCCCATTCACCTGTCCAAAATTACTATCGACCCTGAAGCGAAAGCGAGGGGAAGGGAAAGGATATTAAATCGTGGGATCTCCTGATCGTCCAGGTCAGGTCCGGCACACGCAAAGAAGTGAAAGGATCTGGTTCAAACAAAAAGCGTTTAGCCAATTTATTTAACATTAAACCATAAGCAGAACAAAAAAACATACATAATTATGGAAATTTAATCAGAGAATCCTTCAATTTGCTTTGAAGTAAATATCTATTCAAATGAAATAGTGCCCTGCGTTCTTGTTAATGGAAAGAAAACAAAACAAATCCCATGGACAAAAGAACATAGAAAATAATCATAGTTTAACACAACACGTGCCTGGCTTCTCGCGAGCGGAGAACGCAATGCGACGGTCACCCATCTCTAACTCCTCGCGAACAAACCACCCACCTCGTTCATTGCGATTCTTGGCCACTCAACCTGAGCATCTCCGCACTCACACACATGCACACAAAAAAATTATCACTGAGTGGGGATCACGAGCGGCTGCCTCCTGGAACACACCAGCGGTCGGAGCACGTCAGCACTGTCAGAGGTCAGAACAGCAGTATTGAAAGACGGTCAGAGAGCGAGCCCTGCGCTGCGCACCGCCTTTTATTGTCTCTCGCCCCAGTTCACCGCTGAGAGATTGCGGCAGACTTCGTATAAGTCTGCTGTCGAAAAGTGCACCCTGTTTTCACCTGACCTTTTAAAATGCCTTCTGAAGGAGGGAGGGCAATTTGGTTACAATATGTGCATTCAGAAAAATGTTGATTTGACAATCCTGGATGACATGGATCTCTTTTGTTTTAAATGAACCATATCTGTGTTATGTGCTGAGTGTAGTAATTCCATTTTGACCACCACTGTGTAACAAAACATTTACGGAAATGACAGCTCCAATTTTCAGGTCGCAATGCATTTGTCATGTCTAGGTTTTATCTTGTTACATTCAATGCATTAAACATTTGCCTTTACACTTTTTCTCATGCAATTAAGGTTTAAGCCATCTTTTTGAAGAGGAAATGATTTTCTATTTACAGATTTATTTTGCCTTAGCTTGTTTCCTGTAGCCATTATTCATTTACTTACTTTGATTTTGTGATTTATTTCAATGTGCATTTGAGACTTTTTGATGAATATAATTTACAAATGGATTTTTATTTGGGAAGTGTTAAAGCATGATCCATTGAACTTTTTTCAGGCTTGAGAACGACTTGCGTTCCAACAAAGACTCTGAAAAAGTCGAATCACTGAGGGAGCAACTTAAGCACCAGCTAGAGGTGCTGGAAGCTGAGAGAAAGGTCTTGTGTTCTATTTTTATTATTATTTTGAAAAACTTTGATTTCTCATTAACCATAATTATTTGCATTAAATTATCATTTGTGCCAATATATCTTTAGAATTTTGTAGAAATTAATTTATTTACTTTTTTGGTATCTCCAAATTAATTTTCTTTGGTTATGCCCCTGGAGAAAGGGGTGTAATTGGTCTTCTAAGCCTGTTTTAAATTAAACTATCTCATAACCTCAGACATAAGGATTGGTTACCCTCAGAGTCTTTTTTAACATATGAAAAATCATCATGGTTTACTACTTTTCTTATTCTGAGAAACATTCTCTATATTCTCAAAAAAAGTATGTGCTCCTAAATAGACTTAATTTTCTCTGGGGTCACTTTGTGCTACTCCATTATGAGGTAAAAGAGATCAGGGGGGTGTTTCTGACTCTCATCGGATTGACGGCATCGGAAACGGATTCAATCCGAGTCGATCGGAAACCTTTCCTACGGTCGTCTTCCGTGCGTTTCACACTTACTATCGGAAAGCGTTCCGCTGTTGGTATGACGTCACTCGTCATCCCCATCGAGCAGCGATGAAACGTCACAGTTTTGAAGAGAAAAGTGAGCAGCGAAATGTAACCTCCCGCCAGGTTTAACACTTCATAATGTAGGGAAATGGTATGTATGGGTATTTATTTGTGTTAATTGATACATTGTCTTATAATTGACGTTATTGTGGGTTAAAATTATTTTAGAATTGTCCTTTTGTAATTTTTTCAATGTAATCTCCTGTCTATTTGTGTAAATGACGGGAATTATGAAGGCAAATTTTAAACGATTTTGTTCGTTCTTTCTCTTGAGTACACAGTTGATTATTAAGGTCACATTCATATGACTTGTAATAGATACAGTCGCGAAACGTACCCTCTCTTGCAACAACAGATACACAGCATAATTTACTCAATGAGTTATCCAAATTCCGACGTGTTATTTTCATTGTTTATCTCATTTGAATGTGGTCCTTCTTCATTAATGTATTGACCATCATGATATGCCGTTTATATCTAACATTTTGCCCGTAAAAATGGAGGTCCATTGGAAGGAAATACAGTGACTACATTGAAAGGTTTTATGGTGTCGATGATTGTCAATGGCTTGACACGTTGGATGAAATAACGGGAAACAATGGGGTTTGATTGTTATCTGTTGTACACGTAACCGGTTATTTTTATAACACCATTTTATTGCTAAAATGGCACACTTGCTAATGGCCCTGGGTGTCAAACCTGGGAATATGAGTAACTTTTCAGTAATCCATCATTTAGAGTACATTACTCCCAGTCTCTACAATTTTTTTCAATAGGATCTGTGGACGGTTAAGTCCGTATGAAGTCAATATATGGGCGCATGCCTCGTGCGGGACTCGGGCGGTTACGTGGTTAGCCGGACCAGGGTGTCAAACCTGAGAATATTACTATCTTTTATTTACTTCATCAAATACAGTACTCTCCTGTTACTATCTCTCATTATTTTCTCTACCGTTTCAGGACGTTTACAGTGGGTATGTCTGCGCTTTCCTTGCGCCATACGTTGCTTTCAAATCATACTGCGGGTTGATGTTGGCAGCACTGCCGTTTGAGCGCCTGGGCTAAAATCACGTCGCCAATATAACTACGGAAATCGCAGCAGATATATCACTTCAAACGAATATTTCACGTAGAAATATAATATTTAGGTTGTACAAAATGGAATCAACCTAACTAAGTTCATAACCATGTCTACTTTTGATGTCAAAGGCTTACGATGCTATTGCTAGGTCACGTACACGTATCGTATCATAACTAAATAAATGGATATATTTCCAAACTGAAGGACCAGTTTCCACTACATTAAGCTACCTGAGATATTTATACGTTATTATGCTATGCATTCCAACTCGTTTCATCTTCCTTTTACTAAATTACTAGCCCAAATAATATGTAATGAAACTTGCGCCAACAGTGATACAACTTGCTCATATATTGCCCCATTTACACGCTAATTAAATTCTCCCACACCTATATTATTCTGGCAGAACGTTCACATAAATGTGCACTCATGAAATAAAGCGGTATTATCTTATTAAAGCCAAATAATTAACGTCAACAACATCATAAGGGTATTCACCTGAGACCAACCAACGCAATCGGAATGACTTTCCGACATCTCATTCCCGATCGACCCGGTTCCGATCGGAAAGCCTTCCTTGAGTCGATCGGAAGCAGTCTGAAACGCACGGATTGTCCTCTCGATAGTAAGTGACGTAGAATCCGATCCAAGCCTTCCGATCCGATCGGAACGGATGACTCTGAAACACCCCCCAGGAGAGAGAATCAAGGTCTTGATAATGAGCGTGGAAGTTGAAACCTTGGTCGGCAAATGAAATAAAAAGTGGGCTCAACAAAGTTTCTCTTTTACTTGCATGCTCCTACTTGTCTGTCTAAAATCTGCCAGTAATTGACCATGGAAAGAGCTTTGGATACTAATGTCATTAGAATGTAGACAGGCATCTGGTGTTTCCATCAAATTTGAAGATCTTGAAGACTGCTTAAGAATGCTTGCTAACAAGGATCGCTCCGCTGAGAAACTGGTTATGTTGTTGCTGGGAACAATTTTAAAGTAATGATAAATTTCTAAGTACTGGTATTTTGCCAGTTGGTTGTGGGTGTGAGTGGAAGAAAAACTATATCTAAATGCTTTATTTTCCTAAATATATCTAAATGCTTTGGATCATTCGTAAACAGTTAATAGATCACAATTTTGTGAAGCAATAATCCTCAGCAGTATACCCCATTGAGGCATAAATACTGTCAATTCAAGAAAGCCCTTCTACTGACAGAATAAATCAATGATGGAATAAAGGTGCTTCAACTGCGTTGGACGATATTATACTGCAAGTTAAGTTGATACATTAGTGTAGTGCGAGTTGTTATTAAATTCAGGTAGATGTGATTGTAAGCAAGAAAAAAATCCAAGAGGATGAATATATCATTTATTTATTTTCAGGTTATTTTATTCCAGGGATTAGTGCATAGAATATAGGACACATCGTAATAATAAATATTGTTTACAGCTCCTATTAATAAATACAGAAGAGTAATAAAATAAAACAATACAAAGAGTAATAAAACAACACTAATAACGATGATTTAAAAACAAAGGTTGTAATTGAGAAGAACAGGCAAAAAATGTTTCTGCGTTGGAATATAATTGCTCAAAAGTTAAATTTTTCTAACAAGAAAAATGAAAATTCTTTCTGGTGGAGTCACTCGTGCAGCAATGCCTCTGTATCACAATGGCAACTGATGTGGGTAAAGTGGCTCAAAACCAGTTTAATTGATCTTTGGATAATTTACTATAGTGAAAAACATTTGAATACCAAAACAACAATCCATTAGTAAAGATGTGGCGGGTAATAGTTTGTGGTTCTATGTGGCATGTCCTTGAAGTAGTAGGTTAACTATTTCCATACTACTGCCTCTTCCTTCTCTACCCTGCTCTCAGTGGGTATGAAATTGTGGCCTGCTGTTCATATGACAATATCAAATCAAGTATGGGAGATTTTAATGTCACAATGTAGCCATTTGTGTAACATTATGTCCAATTTGAAGCTATCTTTCATTTGAAGGAAACATTAAAATTTGCATCAACATTATTTAATGGAGCACATCTTATAAAAGTTATAAGTTGGATCTTCACGTCGGAGGTTGTGAGTAATGGAGTAACCATGAGATAAGGAGAACATCATGTGGTCTCATTATCTCTGGTTCTATATACTTTTGATGCTGTGAAGTTTGTGGGGGGAGGGTTGTCCTAATTTTTTATGAACATGAAGATTAGTTGGAAGGAAACGAAAAACCTTGCATATGGGAGAGAGAAGCTGAAGGTATGTATTACACCATAATGAAAGTTGCTAGTGGGAGTGGAATTCTTCGCCTAGCTTGAAAGGTACGGTAATGAATGGAAGAATTTAAATGGATGTTAAGCAAAGAATAGTTTATGCTAAGAAAGTATTCATTATGATGAAACAACTTGTGTTCCAAGGAAATTGGATTATCAATAAAGAAAGTAGTACCTGAAAACATTCGTTGGGAGTGATGCACTAAATGACTCACAGACATGGGCCAATTTAAAAGCTGGAACAGAGACAAGTCTTTTGAAACTTGGTGCAGGAGGCAGATACTGAAGGTGAAATGGATGGATCAGAAATAAGGAAGTGCCAGGAAAAATAGAGGAGGAGAAATCCATAAGGAGAGCACTATCAGGAAGGCAAGGTCCAGGTGGATAGGCCGAATTCAGAATCGATCTGAAGATGTGGGCTGCAAGGACAATGAAACATTATCACCATTAAGCTACCCGGGTGCAGTGGAACTCAGAAGACATGCAAATGACTGCACTACAGCACTGCTAAAGCCTCCTACAGAAACATAAAAAATTCTCTTGGAAACCAAGAAATTTTTCATATTCTTATTGACATGCTCTCATCATTGTCTGATTATAATTCTTTGATCTTTCAGCCTTTCTTCAGTTTCCATTCTGGCTTTTAAGTTAATGAATACCTGAATGGCTTAAATCTTTGCTCTACAAAAAGTAGGCAAAGATTTTTCGTAAATAATCTTTTTTTAAATCAAGCATAAATAAATTTTTAAAAATCTTGGCCCTCGTTGGCAAAGCTCAGTAACTTGACTTGTGATGCGTGTGAGACTGACTGTACGTGTCATCTCTTATCGTGAGACAGGTGTACGAGGACCTTGAATTCCAGCAGCTAGAGCGGGAGGCATGGTGGGAAGCGGGCCGGGAGGAGATGAGCCGCGAGGTGGCTGAGGTGGTGGCGCGTGCCAGGGGGCGGCGTCAGCGTATGGAGCAGCTTGAGGCAGACAGGGGTGAGGCGAGGGGGGCTGCCGAGGGAGAGGCATCGAGGATACACTCGCAGAGGGAGCTGCTCACTGGGAGGCTCAACCAGGTCAGCACCAGAGGGCACGTGGTGAAGCATGTGACAAATTTTTATTTTTTTCTTTATTAAAATGTTGTCCCTGTTGCATAGGCTTGCAAAATTTCTTTCTCTGGAAATATGGACATTTGGATGTCAAAATTAGGACAATATCCATGTATGTCTCTCTACTGACTAAAATTTTTGACTCTTGGGTTTTCCAGGTGTAATTACATTTTGATTATATAGTAGCTCGAACTACTATGGTTATATTGTGCAGTTTACCCTGAGGCTTTAATTCTTAGACCAAGGAACGTCCATGTCTTAAGCAGGTTTTGAACCCATGCCATTCGGGTTCTTATGATGGCTCACTACCTTCTTATCACCCATCTACCTTCTGTGGCCTGTGTGGTTAACCAATTCAATCATTTGAATAGGCTTCAAATTTTAAGGGGAAAATTCCAGATATTAATGAATTACTGAACGATCAAGAATTGTGTGAAAAATGAGGACATGTATGGGAAATTGATGATGGTAGGTAGCACTACTATTGTAGCTTTACGATGGAAGATACCCTTTTTATTAAACTTTTATGTAACCCATTTTTTTCACCTATAAGTACATGCCATGTGGTTATGCAGTCAAACCTTGATTTTACGTAGTCAGAGGGACCAAAAAAGAGGTAAAATGTAAAATCAAAGGTTGATAAAAATTCATGGTGTTATAACATTTTTCAGGTCCCTTCATTTTATTTAAAATCAAGCCATGAGTCATATGCATTGCTTTTGCAGAGTGAATTTGATTTGAGTTGCTGTATATGATGGCATATAAAACACGCCTTTTTCCTCAAAACATTCAGTTGAAAATCACCCCGGGTTTTATATGTGAAGGCGACTGCACATGCAGACTAAAGTCATCCCTGATGCTCTCTACTGAGAGCAAATTTTACCCCAGAATGCCTGTACTACCCACCCCCTTCCCTAATATGAGAGTAAAAACAAAAAAACTTCGTAAAATTCACTATGCGAAATCAAGAGTTGTCAAATGTACAGTCAATCCTCTTTATGATGGACCATCACACAATGAAAATCCTCAGAATAATGAAAAAAACTGTGGTCCAGATTTTTTCCCATGCTATGTAAAACAAACTTGCTCTTAGCAAGATTTTGTTCCATTCCTGAAAAATAAAGTCCCATAGAGAGGTGACTGCTTACGAGAGGTGGCCGTTAAGGCTGGTTTCACTGCAATTCCCTTTGGACCTCAATCCACTCCAAGCTAGCTCCCTTCTTCGATGTTTTTTTACGTCATTACCTCACCCAACTCTACGAGGCCAACTCATGGGCCCAACTCATGGGCCAGTTGAGGGTGGTATTTCTTGTGTCTCGTGGAACCAGTTTTGCTGTGTGGGGTGGTTAGGGGCTATGGGACAAAGACCATCTCTCCTCCACTAACCACCTCACATGCAAATGCCCACCATTGGCCAACAAAAGCCATTTCCAGGAATGCCGCGAGGAGGCTGTTGGTTCTAATTTTGCATCCTTATCATCGATGGCATCACTTGTGTTATTAATGGTGGATGTTTGCTCAATTCTCTCTCTCTCTTTCTGTTTCAGGGCCGTCAGCGTCTCAAAGTCGTGGAGAGGAGGCTGAGTGACCTCTCTCAAATGGGAGTCAGCATTGCATCGTGGGACGGCAGCCCTGATGGCTCTTCGGATCCGGA
Source organism: Pyrrhosoma nymphula (assembly GCA_963573305.1). NCBI lineage: Eukaryota > Metazoa > Arthropoda > Insecta > Odonata > Coenagrionidae > Pyrrhosoma > Pyrrhosoma nymphula. Next base: position 78,070,933 of record OY754337.1, read on the forward strand.
TGAGGTGGGTGCAAATATCCTCTCTCTTCCTCAGACAATCATATTCTCTCTGGTTGAAGTCTTGTGTCTTTTGAATACAAGTATGTAATTGTATTTGGGGCAACGTTGTGGAAGAAAGTTACACTCAATGTATCAAAATTTCTTATAATAGTAGAATAATAATTATATAATGAAGGGGCGTGTTACAACTGTAACAATACAATAATTAAAGTGATATATAATATAATAACATTTGTTGAGCGAGCAAATTTCTCCCCACCCCTCCCTCCTTCTCATCTTACCATACTCACTACTCAAGTGTTCACTCATTGTCCACCTCCTTCCCCCTAGGGTGACCAGACGTCCGGATTAATCCGGAAATTTCCTCCTTTTTATCTCTATGTCCTGGGTCAGGGCGGATTTTTACTTTGTCCTCCTTTTTCCCAAACTTATCCGTAAAGCCGGTGTCCCACGGTCCATTTTGTATCCAATTTTTGTATCCAAAATTTTGGACCAAATGCTTTTGGTCCAAAATTTGTATACAACGGAAATGGTATTTCCCACGGTGCATCACATTTGGACCAAAATATGCCAAACAAACGAAATACGATATTATAGTAAACAAATATGTTTCTTAGGGATTGTGAGAATGTCTTGGCAGTTTTAGCAGTCGGAATTGGATGCTCAGGCTTATTAATAATAAAAGTGGTGAAGAAAATAAAGGGAAGGCAATGGTGGACTGGGCCTTGGCTGGAAAGAAGAGATGAAAGCGTCGGAAGAGGCGTGCTTAACATGTTGGAGAAGGAGCTGGTTGCCGACGATCCCGAAAATAATCGGAATTACTTGAGAATGAATGAGGATGTTTCCATGTCCCTTCTCAGCTAGGTTGAGGGTAGAATTAAGCACCGGGGTACCAATATGAGGCGGTTAATTCCCGCAAGGAAAAGGTGTGTAATTTAAAAACGGACATAATAGTTGCGATAATTTTATAATTATGCCGCTGTAGTGCTATAAACGTTCATTGAAATGACATTTGTCTTTCCAACTTAGAGCAGTCGCAAAGAGGACCTTAGTCATCTATTAATCATTGCGATCGAAACGGGCGGCTCCAGGATTCAAAGTAGTCAATTCTCCGGCGGCTCTGGGGAATTACGAATACTCTCCAGGAAAATAGGTATCATGGAATTCGTGAAAAGTGGAAATTGGCGTGATATAAGTGGTTTGGAAACAAATTTTTACCATTTTAAAGGAGCAAATTTTAACTGAATACATGCATATTTCCTTTTGACATCAGCACCATATGTTTGGTCTATTTCCAAAATTATTTTGATTTCGAGCTTTTTTCATTAGCATAATATTGGCGGCAGTGTAAAACCTATTAGTATGCTTACACTGTTTCCTTTTTTCAGTAAGTATTAACTTGCTGCTTCACTGCCACTCGTGTGAAATGAAGAAGAGGCTCGTAATTAGCTTCCCTTCCATCGTACTTCTCCGCATAAAAAAGTAATATATGCTCAAAATTTTAGTCTATGAAAAAAATATGCCGGGTTTTGGATCCCGGGATTCTAGTAGTAAATATTTAATAGTTTCCAAAACACATCCACTGACATTCCGGTTGCGATACATCACATCTTTCGTATTGTACATGAACTCGTTCTGTTGCATTTGCTTGATAACTGCCTCAGGCGCCCAACCTATCCTCATATTGCGTCTCATTTCTTATTTTTTCATTTTATGTCTCACTTGGTCATGTCTTAATATAATTACAACACACGAACCTGGCCACGCTATCCACCGTGATTGCAAGACAAGAAGTATTCCCTGCAAGACATAAACACCGAGGTTACAACGCATAGCGATGCTTCTTTTTCTTCAGCCCTCTGATTGGCTGGTTTCGTACATTTGGATGGAAATTTAGAACATGTCCTATCCGTTTGGACCAAACGGAATTGGATGAAACGGATTGGACGAAAAGGTAATTGGATACAAATTCGCCGTGGGACACGGCGAACTCCACTTGTATCCAAATTGGATACAAAAATTGGATCCAAATTGGACCGTGGGACATCGGCTTAATAAAATCATATCTGCAATATTCTCGATCTATTGCTCTTTTCTTCAAAACCTTATCAACAGATGGCAGCTGGATCATCAATTTTTATTGATTTGTCACTACTGCTAACAGATCGATTGATTAGCGGAAGTGCAACTATCGATTATTTAAAATTTCCCTTGCATATTTTCCATTCCATTATAGCATTGTATTGGTTATACTTAGTTCCATGTGTGATCTGTTATTTATATTTATGAGTGAGTGTTATAAAATATTGGGCAATGCCTAAACGTAAGTCTACATCCTCAGATGTTCTTGCACACAAATATCAAGCCATCAAGAAAGGAAAAACGGTATACGAAGCAGAATGTAAAATATGTAGAGCTGGAACTTACGTCTCAGTGGCCAATATATTTCCGTGCATCCTCTTTCGTTTTAACTTTCTCCTCCTTTTTGAAGCTGTTTGTCCTCTTTTTTTATACATGTGCATCTGGTCACCCTACTTCCCCCTATATCCCCCATCCTCAACTTCTTTCGGTCTCCAATGTTATGATGACAACCTTCTTTGCAGCTGACTCCTCTGAACCATATACAAATGTACCGGTCATTCTAAACATTATGTTGTCTGTACGTGATGGTGGCTGATTGGGCGGAAACACTTCATGTAACAAATAAGTTTTGTGGAAAAGTAAAAGTTTCAATACATTGAGTGGATTGAAAATATTTATTGTAGAAGTGAGGATTTTAACTATTGTTCAATCTGTTTTTTACTGTTCAAATTCCTTTTCTCATAAAAACTATAGGATTCAAATATACTTTGGAATGATTCCATCAAATATCAAATTATGGATTCAATGAGATTAGATCGAATCCAGACAAATACTGTATTATATTTGTCAACTGTGCAAATATTCTGGTTTTTAAGATAATATTTTATTTCTTTGATAAAATAAATAAATTGAAATTACTTTCACTCAGACTAAAGTATGCCAAATCATCTAGAGTCTCTCAAATAATTCTCGATATGATTTTCTGATCTTGGTTGATGATTTGAGTGCATTGTCCTTCTCTAGAGTCCACCTTTGTCATCGGCCGAGACTGCGAGTGGAAGCGTGGGTATTCGTGGTGTGCCTCGTGCACAGGATCGAGTGCCGACGTTAGCCCTGTCCACGGGCAACCTGGACCTTTTGAATGGTTCCCAGGGCAGTGTGCATCGCAAGCAGTCCCAGGATGACTTGGATCGTATCAGCCGCGTGACGTCAGGGGCTCCGATAGATGTCTCAAGTGGGGGATCCCTTGGTCGAAGGACGATCGAATCCCTCAGGACGATCGAGAGAAATCGACAGATACACCTCGTCCAGCAGGGTGAGTGAAGCCAAGCCTTGCTGCTGCTTATACAAATGCCTGTGTTTTTTGTATCTGCCTGCAGATAATAATATGTAATTATAATTAGTGATGTGGGCAGGATTCGATTGAATCCATGGATTCGAGATTTGACCGAATCCTTCCAAAAGATTTGAACCCTGGTTGTATGTTGGCTATGTGCTTAGTTACTGGAAATTTTAAATCATGGTAAAACCTCTCCTAGGAATTTAATCATCTCGATGTCGTGTTACTAAAGAAGTGTTGAACATTCATTATGTCAAAAATATGAAGAAGGTGCCCATGTTAACACTTAAGCATGTGAACTCAGCTATTCCCAGTCCTCAATGTCGGCAATATTAAAACAAAAGGAACGGCTGAAAAGTGTCAAAGTGTGATTCAAACGATGACTAACAATAATCCTGCCAATATTTGCAACACGAGAGATGGTTCACTCTGCTCACCCTTTTATGAAATAAGGGTAAGCGGTGTGAACCATTTCTTGTGTTGCGAGTATTGGCAGGAAGTTTGCCTATCTGCGCAGTAAGATCTTGGGCTGTAACTGTTATGCTAAGGTTCCATGTTCATTTTTTCAGTTTTACTTTATCATTTACTATCCAATTTCCTGCAAGCCTAGTATATAAATGAAATTGCATCTGAAGAAAACATATTTGCATTTCTAGATGTAAAAAACCATCGATTTATTCGATAATGTATCTATTGGTTCATTTTATGATTGAATTCACTTTAGGAACAGTCCCATGGAACGGATCAATATTATAATGCTAGGGTTTAATGTAGGATCACATTGCCCTGAGGGGTTTAATCCAGCATCAAACCACCTTTTTGACTTTGATGGGTGTGTTGTTGTTTTTGGCAGGGAGCCAGGTGATTGAGGAGGAGCGTAGACGTGTCGAAGAGCTGAAGAGGCGGGTGCAAGACGAGGTTCGTGCCCAATGGGAGGAAGGAAGGCTGCGTGTGCATGCCAGTGCCAATGCCTTGGTCACGCACCAGGAGGACGTCTCCACGGCTGGTGCTCACCACGTGCCGTGCAACGGGGGGACATCTCATGGCGGTGCCACACAAAGCAGTGTCATCGGGGACATCCGTGCCATAAACTCGGAGAGTCTGAACAGCATTGGGAGTGAGGGGGAGGAGTCCAGCATTACAGAAAGCAGTGACGCTCCTGCAGAAAGGTTGGTGCCACCACGATTGAGTCAACATTTGCCTGCAGATGGGGCTGCCCTCCGTATCCTTATATTTCCAGATAAATCACCTATTCCCATCCTCTTACCTTGACTATGTATAATTGTGTACATGGATCAAACATTTGTTTTGTTCTTCATCATCTCAACAATGGAGGATTCCTTCTTGACTGCTGACTGATAGCAAATTCTGGTATTGTTTTTACTTCTGAAGTAAATCAGACTCCCACTTTTCCTCTATTGTAGAGACTTTACGACATCTCATTGCTTTTGCTGCATTGCCTTCACTATTTTTAAGCTAGGAAGCCAACTTGGAAAAAAACTGTGACTTTCACATTGTCTCGTAACATGGCAAAGAATACAGACTCTGAGAATGCTTGAGGCCTACTTGTACGTGTTCAGCGGGATAGGATATTAGCTGAGGACAGAGTGCAATAAGTACCCAGGATGAGGTTTCACCTCGCAGAATAGTGGGTGCTTGAAGTTGAGGGTCATTTATTTCAGGTGATTCTCTCTCCTAATTTCTAGCCGAGTGAACTGTAGGTACGGGGATCACAAGTAATGGGACCTGTATTGTATTATACTACATGTAAAACTTGTTTGCTGAATCTATCGTATAATATTTCCACTCTACAAAAGACATCCTTGGGAATTCAACTGAACCGGAAAAAAGATGCTACATATTTCGCTAGATTTCAATGTTAATCACAAGGCTAAGGGCTTTTTACTTTTGAATATATATAGTTACTCTGCAGGAACTTTATGACACTGTAGTTTGATGTTTCCCAAAGTTTAGAGCTCTGACTTCACCTAGAAAATTCATCAATTCATTCCATTGAATTACCCCTTTCCTTTTGAATTAAAAAATTAAATAGCAGGCCTATATATTTGTCCCTTTTTTTACTTTCTGTACTTTCCTTCTGTGATGCTGCTTACAAATTGTTCTTCAACCCTTACAAAACCATTATCTCCAATGCATCCTGAAATTCCATTTTTCCCTGTTTCAGCAGCATTCCCTATTTTACCAAATCCCCTCTAAATGCAATTCATTGTCCTCTTTCCCTGTCCTGTTTCCCTTGACCCCTATTTCTCACCAAACGCAATCAATGAATATCTTAAACGTCACGTGGGTAGTAAAGCCCCAATCATATCTGGTTTGAGTTGATTTAATTGTTGTGTCACTTTATCGTTTCTATAATCTAATCACTCATTCATTGTCGCTCAGGTATTTATTTTTAGTGCATTAACCAAAATAATTAGATGCGGTGTCATTTTTGGTTGTTTTAGATAGTAAATAAATCGGTAATGTGGATGCGTCATGCCTTGTGTTTTCACCAGCACAACGAGCAGTGAGGAAGCGGCAATCAAGGCGAGAAGGGGACAGAGGCACGCACCACGTGGAGTAGGTGCCGGCAGTCAACCCACGGATGCACCAAAGATGTCTGCCAACTCGGCTGCTGGCAGTGAGCAGACCATCGGCCGGACGGTTGTAAGTGTTTTAACGCACACACCCCCCCCCCTGTCCCCTGTGCTCTCATTGGTGGAAAGTAGTAGGGGATGGTAAAGCCTAGAGATGGGAAAATTACTGTAATTTTAATCTGAGGTAAATTACCTCGGTGAATTACAGGTAATTTTCGAAAATTACCGTAATTGTCCAGTATTTTTTTAGTTTTAAGCATTTAACAGCAAATGTATGGTTAAATAAGAAAGCCAATAGCAAAAGGAAGGGAATAACGATGTTTAAACCATACCTAATGCAACATCAATCTATCAGAAATTTTTTAAATTGTTAAAAGAACTACAGCAGCAACACACAATCTGGCTTTCTTTTGTCAAAGTATGAGAAATTTTCAAGAAGAGTATTCTAATGCATTTCTCTGATAATGTTATAATTTAAGTAAAATATTCCAAAAATGGTGTTGTACATGCCTCAATTTATTATTAAACATGTAGGAAATGTTAAAACTTAGGTTTGGCTTAAAAGAACATGTTGGGAATTTATCTGTATGAAAAATTATCTCAAACATAGGTGAATTATCTAGAAAATTATGGTAATTTTCAAGGGATGCTGTAAATTACGAAAAATACCACAGTAATTTACGAAAATTACCGAGGTAATTTTCAGAGTGGCCCATCTCTAGTGAATGAGACAGAACCATTATGGCCATCACTTACGAAACCACACGCATAGCCACGGACACATTCTGCCTAAGCACTTATTCCCCATAATAGTATTTGTGAAATTTTCCAAGGTCATTGTTGTCAATGCTAGTCATCACCTTTGTGTTTACGTTGATAAGGCGAAGCCTGTCTTATTCAGATAAGTTTTGCTCTTGGTAATGGAAATATGCTTTTTATGTATTACTACATCGTTTTATACGAGTGGCGTGCATTGAGGGTAAGCTGCACTCTTCCACGCATTATAAAAATATACTTATCCTCTTGGTATGAAGTTTTGCTCGGGGTTTGATTATTGGAGCAGCTTTCGGGCATTCCTCCCCCTGATGTCTATTGTTGACAACAGTTTCTCCAGCCATCCTGCTGACATCTTCAGGTCTGAAGTAGCGATGTCCGTTTTTGTCCATCTAATATACCCTGGTCTTTTTGGTGGGAATTTCGTTCATTGGCTCGTTGCTGGTTTACTTTTTTAAATATCCTCTTCCAGGTACTTGGGAGATTGCATCCGTCCTCCCGGGTGAAGTTTTCTGGATTTTTGGTGATTTCAATTGCCTCTCGGATGTTTCTGGGGTGGTAATAGTTTTCCCTCAAGAGAACCCTAGGTTTACCGAAGTCCACCTTGTGTCCGGGTTCTGACCATACATGTTCTGCGACGGCGGAGAGTTGAAATTGCTCCTTCTCCGTCGCTCATTCATGCTCTCTTATCCTGCATTTGATGGCTCTTTTGGTCTGCCCAATGTAGGATTTTCTTCAGGAGCACTCCAGTTGGTACCCACCTTCAGAGAGCATGTGCAGGAGTTTGTCCTTAGGTTTAGGCAGGCGGTCTCCTGTCTTTCTGCAGCATTTGAATCCCGTGCGGATGTTGGCCTTCAAGAGAATCCTCGCTATTTTCTCCGTTGTTCCCGCTACATAAGGTAGAGTTGCGTAAGCGGTTGGCTTTTCTTTCGGAGATTCTTCTCTGACTTGTCCTCCATCATTTCTCCAAAAAGCCCTTTTCAGGACCATCTCTTTTCGGTGGCCGTTTTTTCGTAATGCTGTCACCAGGTGTTTCTTTTCTTTCTTGAGGGAGTCTTCATCCAAGATGTTGATCGCCCGATGGATGAGGGTCCTCAGTACTCCGGCCTTTTGCATTGGGTGGTGGTGGGAGGAGGCATTCAGATATCGGTCGGTATGGGTCTTTTTCCTGTGCCGGTTCGACTCCGGAAAAATTGTCAATCCAGCTATGGTGCAAATCTTAATGCTTGAGTGCATCGCGTGCAAAGGCAAGGAACCACGATTTACTTTCTTATTTAGCAATGTAGAGCTATGAAATTGTAGGTATTCATAGACAATGTAATGATAACAGATGATATGGTTGGACTCAGAGTCTACGGTCAACAGTTCGACTCCGGAAAAAATATTTAATCTAGCTATGGCTCAAAACCTCGTACCAGAGCGCGCTGCATCCATATGTTCAAAGAACCATGATTTTCTCTCTTATTTATAAAATAAGGTAGAGCTGTGAAAATTTAGTTATAGTTTGGCTTTACAATAACACTCAGTAATATGGTTGGAGTTTAGGTCTAAGGTTGTTGATTCGACTCCGTAAAAATACGAATCCGGCTATGGTTCAAGCCCTCGTACTTGATCGCGCTGCATGCATAAATAAAAAGAATCACGTTTTTAATTCTTATTTAGCTCCATAGAGCTATGAAATATTAGGAACTCATAGGCAATATGATAATACTTGGTAATATAGTTGGACTTTTAAGTTTACGGTTGGCAGTTCAACTCCGGAAAAAATTCCAGTCGTGCTCTAAATGCTTTTCAAAAGCGCACCTCATGCATAGGTATGGAGAACACGATTTTTGCCTCCTCTGAAGAGGTAAAATAAAATTTTCGTTTTCCATTGGCAAACCCATATGTACTTTAAAACTTGGACTTCAGCTCTATGGCTCGACTCCAGAAGGGTAGAAATGAAATAAAAGTAGATGATATGGGAGAAGTACTGCATTTTTTATTAAACCTTTATACATAAAGGAATCATTTTAACATTAAGTTTAGGATTATTTTCATCTTTAACAAGGAATGTCATGGGTTCCACTTCCAATAGCCCATGATTCTTTCCAAGAACACTGTATAGTGTTCTTGCATAATAGCATGGGTTGAATTTATGCTGCCGCATGGAGGGAACCATGCGGCAGCTGAAAAATTTGAAATGGAAAGAAAGTCCATGGCACTTTGGCGAGACAAGCTACCGCACAAGTTGTTAACATGAGAATAATATATGTAAGGTCTGCTTTGCTATTTGAAACTTTTTCCAAAACTGAACCTTCAAATTTTGGGGGGGGACTTATATTAGGAGAAATATGGTACTTCCAAAAATAAAAAACTGCATTTGCAGAAAAAAATTAATCAAAATTTTGGAAAAAAAATATTAAAAAAACATACTTTAGATCAAATAGAAGAATTAGAATTACGGACAAGAAGGGATTTAGAAATTGCAAATGAAGAAGCAGACATTCTTGAAAAAGAGGCTGATAAATTAAAGCAGATGTCAAAAATAATATGAATAATTTTTCAATGTTTTAAGAAGCTCTTTTTTATTTTATAACTTAAGAAAAATTATAATTTGTGTTCGAATATAGCTCATATTTATTTTGAAACATCAATGAAAAATGGTCTTTTTTACCCTTGAAAACCTTGAAATATCCTTGAATTTTGTACTAGATTTTTATTCGACACCCTGGTAGTCTGTATAAAGATAATACCTTTTTATGGAACCCATCGAATGGAGCAATTTACATGGTAGAAGTGTGAATAATTATTAATATAAAGAAAAAACAGTTTTAAAGGATAGAATACATACAGAGTGTACAAAAATTACATTATTCTGAAATACTGTCAAAAACTTAATCTCAGTACGTGACACTGTTCTTTTGTTATTTCCTATGAATTCCATTTACTTATATCTCTCAGCCTCATACATATACCTCACCTACCTATACCTCAGTGGAACAACGTAGGCATTGTATTTCATGGACGTGACACATCTAATGGATTTCTAATGACTTTTTTAAATATTGGACCCCGAATAAAGATGAAAACTACCTTTAGCAGATATATATCATTGTCCCCAGAGATTTCCTCTAAAGACAGGTTTCACTGCATGTATATCACCGCAATACTTTTTGTGCAGTTATTACTTGATTATGGCAATTTTCTTAAAATAAGGAAATGAAAAAAAAAATTCCAAGTATTGAAGGACTCACTGAATCTAAAATTCATCAATACTGGATGTCGAATCACTTTTTTTTAATCAGATCTCGAATACAGAACCTCGAATTTGAATCTTATTTCCGATAATTTTTTTATAAAAGTTCCTTTTCATCACCAGTTCCTTTACAAAACAAATCCAAATACACTTTTACATCTTTTAGTATGTTAATGAATCTAAGTATTTCCAAATTTTCTCTCGAACTTAAATCTCGTTAATTAATTTGTTTTTAAATGGAAATAGAACTGAGTGGCAATTTTAGTTTTGCTATAGCATTTTATTATTTCCAAAATGAAGGTGCTACAATTGATTTATTTATTTTTGCATGTGAAATGGAGAATTCTCAATCTTTCAGAATCTGATGCTTCTTTTCTAATCACCGAAATTGCTGACATTACTGACTGTACTCTCTAATAATAACATAGCTAGAAGTGTAAAAGTCCTTTTTTAGGAGTAGTTTCAAAATCATCGATTTCTTCTTGGGTTTATTTTCAAGCTTTCGTTTATTCATGGACTGAAATATGATGCTTTTAACATCCTTCCTCAAAGTTTTATTGGCTTTAGAAACTCCACCTCAGGATAGGGTATTGCAGCAAATGATGCAAATTGCTATTTGATCATCAATATGTTTCACTAGGAAGATATTACATACCTAATTTCTCAATTGGGTGGTTCCATAGAAAAGCGATGGTTGACATGACCTTCTTGGGTTGGAAGGTTTCTGCGCATTCTCCACACGTCGAATTTCTACGCAAAATGTTACATGACTAATGGTTGAATCTCCGCTCATGTAATTGCCGTAGTGAATTTCCACGTAGATTATCAAATTTTTTTAAAAGTAAATCGACGACGTGGCTAGAGATGATAATTCCTTGTCGAGATACCAAATCATAAGAGTTTAACAAGGCGTAATTGATGCTTTCCATTTTTGGCTTTTGTTTTCCATTAAATGCAATAGCCGGCCACCGGTCGCAATTGCCATGTTCTTTTCATCTCAATCACCTCCATGTCAAAACACTCCAGCGTAAATCATTATTTGTTTTGAAGTGTGCTCTACCTTGTGCACCGGATCTGAAACTAATGGAAAGCAGCAGCGCTCTATTGTTGCGAAGTGAGTTGTGCACTGTGTAATGCGTGAATGGGAAGCGCCCATTAGCTTTTCATTTGTGGACAAAGCTTCTTCGACAGGGCGGCTGACTTGGAACATACAGCAATCAGCGACCTTGCCAAGATCCAGGTTCGGCCATGGGGTTGTTACAAACACCCAATATGCCAGCCTGGACACCTCAAGGTTCCTCTTGAGGAACAAGATTCCACGGCTCCTCCCCTGGGAGTCACCCTTAGCAAAACATAAAGACACCAGGGGACACACGAAGAATGAGCACAACACGCCTTAGAAGGAAGCATCCTGGGAAGGGAACAAGATCGAGCTCGTGAAGGGAAGGACTGGAACCAGAAGATCAGAAGCGTAATCCACGTGCCTTCGTTGCATGTACGGATCACGAAGGTAGTTGGAGCGAAATATCAGTTCACCTAGAATTTGCTGAATTTGAAATTTTTTGAATTTTAAAGAAAAAACTCATATTTCCAATAATATCAAAATATGAACCCCTTGCCGAACTACTTTTAGAGCAATTTGTCTAAAATTATAAGCTGTTTTACGTGGGATAAATTACGGCTGTGTGCTCCAGAGGAAGAATATTGAAAAAATTAGGAACTTTTAGCACATAGATTTTGTCATAAAACTAACGGTGTGTAGTTTGTATGTTTTCGTAACTATTTATAAAAATTAATTTATTACTCACCGCAGTAATTTTAACAAAATCACTTTAAAAAACCATCGGTTGTGAAGGATTTTTCACCATACGACGTGAAAAAATGAGTCAAGTTAGAGACTTATGTGGTTATATTTATTTAATTATTGTGAATTTTGGACATGTATAACTATATTTTTGCGTCATTAATATTACAATATATAATTCATTCATCTTACAGACGCCGAAATAAAAAAATAGAATATGGTCTCCATTATGACTAGAGAAATATCTCGTTCAAAATACCTTAATCGACGGAACTAATTTTGGATGGATTTTTAGACGTGTACGTGTTGTGAGAGAGCCTCGGGGTGCCTTCTGGGGAGAGGGGGAGGGAAACTTCATTAAGAGCTCCCTTTCGATGTGTATCGTCCCCGTTCACCGTAATTAAGTCCGTCATTTTGGGAGAGGGTGAGGAGGAGAATGGTGCCGCTGAGAACTCGTCCATCTTTTCCGGATGAGCCGTCGTCAGTTCGGAACTCTTCCCAGCGCTTTCGGAGTCGAACCGCGGGTTTAATTTAAATTGAGAGATTGGGAAGACCCCACCTGAATGCACTTGGTCGGAAAGTGTGCTTTTATTCGGAGGACAGAGATGGAGAAAAAAAGCGGAGTAATACCTGGCAGCCGTCCGCACATATTAAGGTTGAGGAAATAGAATCCAAAAGTCTCGCCCGTGCTCACTGAAAAGAGGCACCACTATCCCTCCCGGCTGCCATTGTTGGCCTCTTTCCAGTCTCGCTCTTATGATGCGCAGCTCCCTTCACCATAGTGGTAGCACTAAAAGAACACAACAGCTTCATTGCAATTGTTCCGCAACCGAAACTGTTACAAAACGAAACAGTTCCGCGAAACCCCCAGTTGCGGACAACAGATAAGAGGCACACCAAACAACAGGCGATCGATCGGCGATGTTAGAACATGGCTGGTAGTTCTCTATTCTATGAAATACGAAATATTTCACTTAAATAAATTAAAAATTTCATATGGATTCATGTGAGATAGGTACAGTCCTTTTCAAAAAAATACTTCTCAGTTTTAATTCTATCTGCAACAATGGGCGGACACGTGTCGGCTAAATAAACCGGCAACCACCTGCAACAGACTCAAATCCATCAAATTATAGCAAATAACCGCTACGCAGCCACATGTGCAGTGTGTCTGTAATAGAATAGAAGACGAAATAGTCTCAGCTTCAGCAATAAGTTGCCGCTGCACAGCATAGAGCGCAATAGTACGGCTGCGGCACGATTACGAAAATAACCTGTTGTTTGCAACAGTTATTTGAAATAGTTGTCCGACCAAAATAGTTGCGGCTGCAGCTGTATAACTCCGACAACACTTTATTCCACCAGTTAATTCACGACACGATACAGCGCAGTTGCTTTCCATTCGTTTCAGATCCTGCGTACTTCAAAACAGATCGTGGACAGTGCGCCCTTAAATCAGGTGCGATTATGCAATATATTGCTTGGAAGGTAGTTTGGGCAAGATTTTTCTCTATAGTCATAACAGAGACTATTTTCCATGTTTATTTTAAAACTGGACCAGTAGTCAGAAGCATGATGTAAACATAATAATGCTGAAATACACAAACATTTATTTTTTTGTATTAAACTGTCTAGGAGTTTACTAAATATGTAAACACATTCAAGACTTTAACTTGAATTATTTTTTCCCAATGTGCGCTGACAAAGCTTTCACAGCTGAAGGTTTCTTGCGATTTAATAGAAAAAATATTACGGTAAGTAATAAATTATGTTTTTAATAGCTAAGAAAATCTACACTACGAATTAATCACCATAAACTCTCTGACGTGATTTGTACGTTAGAAATCCCGCATTTATTTATAAAAAATGTTCGTCTGGAAAGCACAGCCTCACCAAATCCCATGGAAAACGGATTTTGTTCTTTTTCGAATATCTCTAAAAATAGTGCTGCAAGTGCGTGATACATGTGCATCATTTCCTTCTCCTATCCCGTGCTAAGTACGCACCGATTTTGGAGGCTTTACGTTCAATGTGTTGTAGTATTGCGTACATCGGGACACAATATAATACTATGTCAGCGATCACAACCACGTGTGCACGATTAATCAGTGGGAAGATTTTTGGCAGATGTTTCAAAAGTGAATGCGTTGTCTATCGGGGCTTTTCATTCAAGGCGTTGAAATCACAGCGCACATTGGAACACTTCAGCGCTCACGAACGACGTTGAATGGAGCGTTATGCGTTGGCGAAATGTTTTGTCACCTGCTGTGTGGTGAACCACAATAACGGTCGAATGTTTTGCTTGAATTTGTTGAATTCGTTCAAAATAAGTATTTAAGAACGTTAGTTTTTAGTCGCTGAGTAGGTAATTATAAACTTTATAATATGCATGTTTGTTGATACTTGTAATTTCAGTTGTTTACGCATGTTTGTTTCTCTTTTGTTTGGCGTATATCGCTGCTCATATCGCTGCTGCTGGTGCGCGCCAGAAATCTCAGTATGCAAGTAGTCGGCAATATGACTTTGTGCAAGCACCATGTAATGTTTGTACGATCCGAATACACTATTTAAAACGAAGTGTTAATCGATCTTAGTCGATGCCTTAGTCCTTCATTTACACCTAACCAGTGTCTTCCAACGGGAACATAGGTTAACATCTAATAATTATAATATTATACCATAAAAGGTTACAACAATGTTCCCCGCCTTAACTGAAAATCAAAAAACTAGACAACAAATAAGGATGCCATAATCGACGTTCTTTTGTAGTTTAGCGCACATCAACTTTGCTCCCGATCAAGGTCGCTATACCAAGGGGTTTAGCGACCTTGCTCCCGATCTGTTTTGAAGTGCGCTACCTAGTGCGCAGAGTCTGAATTACGAATGGAAGGCAAGTGCGCTGTTGTGTTTTGCGAAGTGATTAGCGCACTAGAGCGAATGGAAGGCACCCTTTGCATGGAAAATATCGGTGAATTATTCTGATTTAAGAGATCTGAAACTTGCCTCAGGGAGCATGAGATATGTTTCGTTCTTTCTGTGTATGTTGTCGCTCATGCTTATGGAAGCTTATTTTCAATATGGCACCCGAATATCTCACCGGCTAGGTCGACCTATATCTCGATCGTTGGAGCGTGATATCGAATATATCGATCCTGGGTCACTCGGCGTTTTCTTGGCTACCGAAATGTGCTGGGTAAAATGCATGCTTTACCATGTAGTCTATGGGCGCATTCAGGGGACGGAGCGCTCCCGGAGCGCTCAGCCAAAATTCCAGGAATTCCCCCTGAATGCGACCGCTACGTAGCCGATCCGACGGAGCGGTCGGCCATTTTACGGAGCGGTCTTTTGGGCCGCTACCTGTACTGAGCGCTCGGTGACCGGGCGCGATTTTTCGAATGCTTTTTCTACTACTCGGCGTGGTGTCTTCGCGTGACTCATCCAAACATGCTTGTGTGGTCTGGTGCATGAACATATGTATTCAATAAATTATCTTCTTGAATGCGATTAACATTTATCTTCAAATAAGATTAATATAATGCACTTTCGATGCAAGCGTGCGGTTGACTTAGTTACTTTCCGTCTCTCATTCATCGCATAAGTTGGCTAGAAATAGTGTAGAACTCTTCTTAATTCTCATGGTATTATTGAGATGTTTGTCACAAATAAAATAAACTAGACATATCTCCCTTGCCAACGTTTTGTGTGCTATTTACACTTATTATAGGACTGGGAAAATAATACGCAAGGATCAGCGAACGTAACAATTTCTTAACATCTCGACAGTGGTGTATATTGTATGCCCACGAATTTGTGTCTATCGTTGACGGTGAACGATTATGAAAGAAAAATATTAATGTGAATTGTTTGCGAGAGAATTTTAAGAATACTTCACAGTTCGTTCTCTAAACGATCATACATGTCTTGTGGGCTGAGTTTGCTGGGCTATGGGCTAAGGTAACGATCGAATAATTTAACAAGTTTTGAGAGAGCATACGCTTATGAAACAAGAATATCGGGCATTATTAATATACTTAATATGTAATAATACTTTGCTCAAGAGCGCAAATAATTAACGGAGAGCTTTCTAGAAATGAAAACCTCGAACACGTCCACATTTTCCATGACGAGGGATATTTGGAACCACAGAGGGATCTTGTCTTGTAATGCAGCATGCATGAAAGATATAATTTCACCGTAGCGCAACGCAAAAAATGTGGCCTGTGAAACACCATCACATGTTTGCACATCCCCAAGGAAATTATTGAAGTACATAACCTTTGAACAGAGTCATTTATAATATATTAATAGCAGCGTTAACTTGCAATCGATGCTCGGAAGTTCACACAACAGCAAGAGCAGCACAGCAAAAAATTAACCGTCTTCGTGTCTTCCCTCGGTGAAGTATTTACGAGAATGCAATGAGCTTACCAAGGGCAATTGCCTATCCAGACGTGGTTTATTGTTCATTTATTCAACTCCTTCCGTCGCTTCTTTTCGTGGAAAAGATAAACTAAAGAGCATGCTCTATGAGGAAAATTTTCTATCCTTTTTGGAAATAAGAAATATTCTAGACGATGATAGCGCGGATTAACACATCTGAAATTGTGCTTAGTAATCATAGGAAGGTAATTTCAAGCTTTATTAAAGAACAATGAGTCCTTTCCATCAATTATCTCCGATAAGAAATCTGCGGACGGAGAGAGACTACGATTCAAAAGTTCCACCGTAGCGCTCAGTCTTTTTTCCATTCAGGGGAGCTGAGCACAGGCTAGGTAGCGGTCCGCTCCATCGATCTCGGAGCGCTCCGTCCCCTGAATGCGCCCTATATAAGACTCCACGGCAAAGGTAAACTTTTATAGACTCCATGGTAAAATGTTTGCGTTGCCATAGCTCCGTAAGTATGGAGTTGCGACCCCATTAAACAAAAGGTTTTTGATATCATATCCCCTCCAGAAGTTGTGCCCAGATTCCTCCAGAAGTATCATCCAGTGCATATATCGAAAGGCTAAAACTCGAGAGTATTCTTAGTAGCGATTTTCTTGTGTAAAATGTGTTGGGGTGATAATGGAAAAGGCCTTTCATCTCGAGATTAAAAAATATTTTCCGCGTCATTGTTTTATTTAAACAAAATCGAAAAAGCAGTTTTTCCAAAATATTGAAAAAACTATCGGTCGTGGAGAAAAATGAAGCGCATGAGCTTTGGGCGTCATAAAAATACCTACAATTAGAGACTCACTAAATTGAAAGCGATCAGCAAATAAAAAAGTACCTAATTGCAAAAAAAAGCCGAGAACTGACCTTTTTTTGTTTTGTTATAACTTTTCAAAACTTCTTTTAAATTAACCAATCAATCTTTATCACATGAGTTTTTCAAAGCTTAAACAGTGTGAAAAAGATGGTCGCTGTAGGTTCAATAGTTTTTGCAAAATCCTATTTATTTATCCCGGCAGGGGCAAAAGCCGTCAAATTTTACCGCTTGCCAATTTTTAATAAAGAAAGGGTTAGCAACTCGCATTTTGAAGTTCGAGAGCTTAACTAATAATGTGTGAAAATGAATAGTCGAATGTTTCAAAATAAGGTCTTAAAATGTTTTATTAAAAAAGTAACTTTTTATCCTATTGATAAGGTGACCAACTTTTTTACAATGAAAAGGAGGACAGAAATTATTTTTTCAACAATGAAAAGGAGGAAGCAAATAAAAAAATAAAGATATCGTAAATAAAAGAAACATTTCATTCATTGCAACAATAATACACTACATATAATATGATAAATGCATAAGAAAAACATTTGTGACCGTTGATATTGTGATTATGCTTACATACGTACTAATTATTATTTAAATGAGTACTTTTCCATTGAATGAATGTTTTCAATCAATGTATTATCTTCTAACAATATATTGGAAATATCTGAACAAAAATAATCTTTCATATCGAATTTTACGGCAAGAGCTACAGCTAGAGTATCATTATTCAATTTAGATTTTTCACTTGCCAAAGAATCATTAGCAATTGAAAATAAAAAAACTCAAACTGCTGCATTAGTTCCAGGGCAGCACAACGCAATTTGAACAAGAACAAATAAATGTTCACATGAAATATGATTATGTTTGAAATGGCTGAATATTTCCACCCACCTTTTATCAATTTCAACATGTTGATTTTCCCATTCAACCTGTTCATTTCAACATGTTGATTGCGTCTCGCCGCACTGTACATACCGAGCCTTGACGAATCGTCATATCAAGTGCATAGTATACGTCACATCACGTGTAACGGACCGGCTTGGCATCGATCAAATACAGAGATTTACAGATTAGTCTTAAAATATCGAAAAGGAAGACATGTAGGAGGACACTTTTCGAGGGAGGACAGAACTTACAAAAGAAGGACTGTCCTCCCTAAAGGAGGACGGATGGTCACCTTACTATTAACAAATAGAATATCTTTGCTATTTTCAATGTTGGAACTTTTTAATTTAAGGCATTGAAATTCATTCAAGTATTCTACCAGCTGATTGGTAGGTTCTTGGAAAGTCCCCATTTTGTATCCCAACCTAATAGAAATTGTCTCGCATTCCCTCCTAAGGATGGCCCGTTATTAGATCCCTCTTCAATTCTTCATATCTTCTACCTCCTCTTATTTCGTCCAGAATTCCTATCCTCTTCCTTCCTCTCCCACGCTTCCCCAGTGTTCTCCCCTCTATCACTCTCTTCAACATGCCCTCTCCTCTCAAAACCTCCTCCATCCATCTCTTCTGCCTTCTCCGAACCTCTGCCACAAGCTTCCTCTCCTCTCCGACCATATCCAATACCTCCTCGTTCGTCTTTCTCGCCATCCAGCTAACCTTCTCCATCCTTCTCCAAACCCACATCTCAAACGCCTCAAGCCTACGCACATCCTCCCTTCGCAATGACCAAGTTTCCGACCCATATAGCGCCACGCTCCATATTAAAGTTTTCACCAGCCTCTTCTTTACGTCTCTTCTCAGACCCCCCCTCATCAATTCCCTTCTCTTCGAAAATGCTTCTTTAGCTAGCGAAATTCTGCATTTGATGTCCTTACCACTAAACCCATTCGCCTCCAAAATACTACCCAGATACGTAAACTGCTCGACCTGCTCTATCTTCTGCCCTCCCACCCTTATATTCAGCCCCGCCTTCTTACTTCTAGAAAATCTCATTAGTTTCGTTTTCTTGTGATTGATCTTCATCCCATACTTTTCGCACTGCACCTCTAATGCATTCACCATTGACTGTAACCCCTTGGCCGACTGACTAACCAATGCTTGATCATCTGCAAATCTCACTGATTTTATCAGCTCCCCTCCTACCTTTATTCCTACCTCCTCCTCCCCCCAAGCCTCCCTTACCATTTCTTCTGAATACACATTAAAAAGCAACGGCGATAGTGGGCACCCTTGCCTCACTCCCCGTCCTATCGTGGCCCATCCCGATTCTCCATTGGCTACCCTAACCTGCGCAGTCTGATTCATATACAAATTTCGAATCAGACGCCTGTCCCTCCAATCGACCCCTAATTTCTTCAACACTCCCATTAATTTCGTCCATTCCACCCGATCAAATGCCTTCTCGAAATCTACGAAGCATGCAAAAACATCCTGTCCATACTCTAGGTTTCTTTCTACTAGCGTCCTCATCACCGCTATAGCGTCTCGCGTTCCCGTCCCTCTCCTAAACCCGAACTGGTCGTCACCTAGGTATTCATTTGCCTTCTTCTCTAGCCTTCTGTTTAGAATCCTCAGAACTACTTTGGCCGCGTGGGATATTAAGCTTATTGTCCTATAGTCTTCGCAAGTTTTTGCCTTACTCTTCTTCGGTATAGGAATTAGTACAGTCTTCGCGAAGTCTTCCGGCCACACTCCATCCTCATAAATCTTACGAATTAGCGCAAAAAGTTTTCCTCTTCCGTTCTTCCCCATGCTCTTTAAAAACTCTGCAGGTATGTCATCTATTCCCACCGCCTTATTCCTTTTCATGTCTCGTAGAGCTCTTTCGATTTCGCTATCTAGGATACTTGGTCCGATGCCATATCTGTCGATATCGTCTTCCCTTTCTATATATAACCTATTGGGCCTTATTTCTTTACCATACAGCTCTTCAACATACTCCTTCCACCTCTTCTGGATCTCTCTCGGTTCAACGATTACCTTTCCCGTCTTGTCTGTTATCGTTGTAATTCCCCTTCCCTTATTACCACCCGTCAGTTCCTTTACTTTCCGATATAATGCATCTGCTCTTCCCTCTTTTTGGTATTTCTCTAACGCGTCGATCTGTTCTCTCCACCACGCCTCTCTTGCTTTCTTTGTTTCTCTTCTAAGCCTGTTATTAAATTCTCGGTATTTTCTCTTACCTAGCTCTGAGTTTACACTCTTCCATTTCCTTCTCTCCTCCATCTCCCTGATCATCTCCTTCGTGATCCACGGTTTTCTAATTTTAGTTGCACTCACTACGCCTACCGTTGCTTTCGCCGCTTCTATAATTCCATTTTTCAAACTTCCCCATTCATCTTCCACTGATCTAACTCCATGATCCTCACCCATTATCTCATACACCTTCTCCCGATACTTCTTCTTCATTGCCCCAGTTAATGCCTCCATATTCCACTTACGTACCCTCCTTCCCATTCTTATCTTTTTGAGTTTTACCCGACATTTCATGACTAATAAGTTGTGGTCTGTGTCTGCATCAGCTCCTGGATAAGTATGCGAGTTTTTAGCACTATTCCTGTATCTGTGACGTACCATTATATAATCTATCTGGAACCTGTCTGTGTCTCCCGGCTTCTTCCAAGTGTACCTACGTCGAGGATGATATCTGAACCATGTATTCGTAATTACTAGGTTATTTCTGCGGCAAAACTCCACAGCTTTCTCGCCCCGGTCATTTCTTCTTCCTAGCCCGTAATCGCCCACCTCCCGCCCATCTCTTCCTTCACCCACCACCGCGTTCCAATCCCCCATTACTACCAGGTGCTTACTTCCTGGTATCCTACCAATTATTTCCTCTAGCTGATCGTACACCCCATCTACCTCCTCCTCTTTATGATTAGAGGTAGGCATATAAACCTGCATTATAACTAAATTCGTTGGTTCTGCTTTTAGTTCCACGACTATTATTCTATCACTCACCTGTTCTGCATACACTACTTTTCTACCAAGTTTCCTATTCATTACGAATGCAACCCCGCGCTGACTTTCATTCCCTCCACTATAAATTACTCTATAGTCGCCGCTCCAGTAATCCCCGTCATCCTTCCATCTAACTTCACCCAGACCCATGATGTCTACACCCACCCTCTCTATTTCTTGCTTTATATTCTCTAGTTTCCCTGCCCTCAGCATAGTCCTAACATTCCACGTGCCTATTCTAATAGTTTCGTTCCTCTTCTTTATCTTCTTTTCCTCTGCTGCTGCGTCGTCTGAGCAAGGATTTCGTGTGATGACGACCGCAGGGGCCTTGCTCCCACCGCTGCCGGGCACGACACCCGGCCCTCTTGGCCGAGTCCCGTAGTTGCCAGGATTCATTATCAATTGAGAACTGTCCATAATTTCAAGGTTTTTGTTTTAATTGAGGTAGTATTGAAAAGCTGGATAAAAAAACACGAATAAAAAAACTCTCTACGACCAATAGAAGCCAATATAGCCACTTTTTTTAAATCTCAGCGCCGTTGTTAATAAACATTAAGGGCTGATATTTACTTAACCTTTTAACGTTTCAAACAATGATATCCAATTTATTTCAAAACTTTATATGCGATACCAACGGTATTAGAACTGGTTAAAGTGACGGGACGCTACTGTTTCGAGTTCGAGGTACGGTGGTGGGCGGAGAATCTCGAGCATCTCTCGTGCGCTGCGGAATCGAAAATGAATCTTCAAATCGGAGTGGGCTGTAAATTTTGGGATATCTCGGCTTCTAGACATCTTACAATTATAACCTTCAGCTACAAACTTGGTCATCTTGTACTACAGCTTGTACTCTTGGTCATCATTCTGACCCCTCCCGAAAAACCACGTTCGTTCACTGCGGCGGCGAGCCTTCTTTTGTTCCTTTGCGTCCCCGCCATTGAGTTGACTGGAGGGGGCGATAGCTTCCCAAGGTGAAGCCAGTCCGTTTTTCTTGCTTGCGCATTTAGCCATATTGCTATACCTAGCAATCCAAGTTTTGCATTGAAATACGTGTTGACAAAATCTCCAGTTTCGCCCTTGTCTCACACTTCTGAAGTTAATTAAAGGTACACAGATACTAAGGGTTCATTCTCTTCTATGAGATATTATTTTTTTTCTCCCCGAAAGTACGTCTTTTGGCCGTAATAAGAAAAACTTACTTGCTATCCACAGATGGTTTGCTGCTCGGCTTACGGCTCCTGTAATGAATTACGTGTTGAAAAAATCCCCAGTTTCAACCTTGTCTGTTACTTTTGAAGTGTATTAAAGGTACACAAATACTAAGGATTCATTCTGTTGTATGAGATATTATTATTTCTGTCCGAAAGTACCTATTTTGGCCATAATTAGAGAAACTTACTTGCCATTCACTGATGGTTTGCTGCTCGGCTTACGGTTCCTGTTATCGGCGCGATAGGAAGGTACCATTCAGTGATTTAACGTGCTTATGACAGTGACTTTTTAGCCAGCATTGACTACGCATCTTCGTGTTAATGAGCGATCGTACCCCTAGCCTCATCCTCTAAATCGTGCTCATTATTTATTTTAACGTGATGTTCGACAGTTTTGCAGCATTGACAATGTATCTAAACTTCGTGTTTATGATTGAACGTTTCCCCTATCCTCATACTCCAAATAGTGCTCAATATTTTGACGTGGCGATGACTATGATTACCAGCCTGGCATTGAATATTTATCTAAGTTTTCTGTTGATGAGGAAACCTCGCCTTTTACATCATATTACTCAACGTGCAAAGTGCTTTTATATGCCTTTGACAGTGATTGCCTAGCTGGTACTGAAAAAGTATCTATAATTTAAGTTAGGAAGGGAACCATACCCTATTTGCCTCGTCCTATTAATGCCATGTGATTGACAAATGTTGAAAATGTATCTAAACTTTGAATTAATACCTACGCGATCAATCATTTTAGAGTTATCCTCCTAATTATGCTCAGTTATTGTTGGATATGTAATCTATGTAACAGGAAGCTTCGTGTTGGATTTAGTTATTCTATTATAATTCAATTGTATCAGGCATGATATTGTATCCGGTTGTAATTCGTTTTCTCTCTTACAGTGTGATCGATAAGCGTTCCGTGGTTCGGTACCTATGAAACCACGACTTTTGTTTTTTCATAATCACCCATTTCTTCGAAAAATTTAACAGTTATTTTTAATATTATTTACTGTGATTACCTAGCTGGTATATTCACGGTTTCATTTTTTCATCGCTCATACTGACTTTTGCTGAGGGGTATTTTTTGTAATAACCTGGTGATTATATTAAAATACTGAAAACTTATATTGTTTACACTGCTAATTCCCTCTGGGATTGTTTTGCAGTCTTTCGTTACAGTTGTTTCGTTACAATTAATGCGTTTAGCCATTTGATTGTGAAAAATCAATAGTGAAAGTATTATTTTTTCAATATTTGTGCAATGCATTACTTTTTTAATGCAATTCATTTATAAACCCCTTCCTTGCATTTTACCACCACCGACCTTACTCCCCCCCTCATTTCTCCATGTTCCCAACCCCCCCTTCTTTATTATACAAGGCTAGCAATAGCAATTTTTACCTTCTGTTTTGTCTTGTAAATGACGCTTTAGTCGTTGAAACCGGTCGACAGCAATAAAATAATTAGTGGAATTTGTACCGTGTTTTTGTGACAATGAATTCAATTAATTTTATTGGTCAGTTAATTTGCATGATTTTTTCACATTCTTCTAAGTTTGGCACAATTTAATTTTCCTGCCTGTGTTGTTATATGCTCTGGTTCCCACAATGTATTTATAATTATTATTATAAGTGTCCTAAAGGATTTTTTCCATTGGCAACACCTTCCTAGCTATAAAAATTATTAATTTTCGGTATCAAATCAAATCTTTTCATAACGGTCGCTCATCTTTTATAAGAATTTTATTCTAATGCCTATTTGATAATTTCTATCTTCTTCTGTAATTTCGTAGTATTTCGTTTAGCATATAAGGACCTTAAGATGTATTTTGCTACAAAATTGTTAGCGCGTTATGCATATAAATCTTATGTAGTTTCGTAAATAAAATTTCGTACGCATATGGGATTCTTTCACTTTAAAAAAGACTATTGCCTGTAGTATTTAACATATGTGACCATAATATTATGCATTCAACCATCTAATTTGTATTCCCAAACCACGAATGTACAAAATTATGTATATTCGTCAGCTAACATTCGCATCTCACATCTGTTGCCTTGGAGCAGTGTATTCATGGCTACCGTTACCGTGGCTAAATAAATTAAATACATCATTAATGTGTTTTCCAGGTTTTTAATTTTGATCATGAATATGCAGAAGAGTCTTCGTTCAAGTATTATTAGGGTAAATTGGAAGTCGTGGAGGTAAATGACATGTCAATGCTGTACCTATTTAGGTACAGCAATATGGCCGGATGCGTAAAAATGCCCCGCCCCCCTGGCTTCACTTTTGGACGGTAGGTCTAGGGGACGCCCCCTCCGGTCAACTCAGTGGTCCCTGCCTTCTGCTCGTCGGTGGGGGGGACGATATCCTCTTCCCCGACCGATTGTTATCGATCAAGCCCCACGCGCGGTTTCCTGGAATGATACGTAGAAGAGGGGGGAGGGGGGGGGTCCCTTTCTGCTTTTCGTCGTGTGAGTCACGCACCGCCGCTGCCGCCACAATAGCAAAGGGCGCCCCTCGTACTCTCACCGCTCCAACTCCCTCCTCCTGTTGTCAGTCTGCTCGCCCGCCCCGAATAAGTCGCGTGCCTTTCGCGTGTGCCGTCTTGCGCGCCCTCCGCCCAGGGAGGTTATTCTACTACTTTCGAACCTACTATCGTTTCCAGGACGAGACCTACGTCACAGTCGAGCGGAGTGTCTGAACCGTGCTATTTTGTAACTTTATGTAAATACGTTTTCCATTGTTTGGCCTAATTTTTTATATCCTCTCCGTTAGCAACCGAACCTATTTGTCGATTTGAATCCGAAAAGTTACAGAATAGCCACCCCAGGAGCCATATCATATTCAAGAAGGGCTTATAGAATAGTCGATCAGCGAAAATGACGTCATTTTGATGTGTGCAGCCTCGAAAAAGTTCGTGTTGCATTAGAAAAGTTGAGCTTTGCCTATGGTGCGACGTCACAATCATCGATATCGTTGTCGGAGCTTGACAACTTGGATTATTTTCTGAATAAGGCCCGCGGCGCGGCGAGAGTGGCGGTAACTCCCCTCGCGCCCTTGATTGTGTCCTGTTTGTCTCGTCGTTATTCTTCGGCATATCTTCCCCCTCTGCACGATGTGGCTTCGGCGTGTGTCCCGTGTCTTGGGGGCTTTCCATACGCTTTAGTGCGCTGTTCGATTCGTAGCACGACAGCGAAGCTGCTTTCCATTCGTTTTCAGACAAATCGTGCTTAAAAACAGATTGGGAAGAGAGTTAATCTGTGCTGAAGAGTGTTTTAGATGAAAGGAACTGCGACAATCGCGTACGCGATTGTTTCGATGTGTTGAACATCCGTGAAAGTGTCGAACGTAGGCGATTGAATTTGTAAATAACTTTTTAGACTGTTCAAGCTTTCCTTTTTCAGCATTTATTGTAAAAGAATATGTAAAGTATTTCCACATTCGGCAGTAACTATTGTGTGCCTGTAGAATTATGTCTACCTGCAGATTACCGATCGTTTCGGCCGTGCACATTGTTCCATTCATCGTCTGTCGTGTGCTCTGTAATGTTCCAATTCGCGCTATCTTCAGCGCCTTCAATGGAAAGCTCCCTTAGTTTGTGGGTATGAGAAACGACTTGAGTGCCGTGCGCCATGTCGCTCGTCTGGAAGAGGACCACCTCACACCGTGCCGCCGTGTTCCCGCCGCCTCGTGATGGCGTCGGAGTGAAGAAGACCTCTCGTCGCACGTGAGTCGTCAAAGTGGCGGGAAGAGGGTGCTTTGTGGCGGTCCAAGATGGCGGTCGTGCGCTCTATTCGAACATTGTCGTCGTATTGTCGAAGATTCGACCCGGCCGTGTGTTGGGCAAAAATAGAATAAGGTTGGTTCGAAGTTTCCAGGCTCAATTGCGTGGAAATTCATTCTCATGGAATAAGAGTACTATGTACATCTCTACAAAATTATAACTGCTATGGTACCTACTAGTTCTTCACTACTAATTCTTCGGGGTATGGTGGCCATTAACTATGGTTTGCGTCATTAGGATAAGTAGGCAGGAGGGTGAGGGTGGAGGGAAACCCAGCGTGGGCCTGCTTTTGACGAAAGGCACTAAAGGGTCCACAGTTAAACGTCCCATTGGATGGACAGAGTAGGTACTACATTTGGATGTGCTCTCCACAGGACACCCAATTAGAGGTCAAGATTTCATTGTAAAATCTCCAACCCTGCTGGAATTCGAACCCATGCCCTCAGGATGGGAAGCCAGTGCTCTTAGCAGCCAGACTGACCTGATCCCCAATAGATAGAGAGTTGAGTTATACACCAATTAAGAGGAAAAACAGAAGACTCAAATGAGAGCTGTTTGGAAGAAAACCAGTTTTATTCCATGGGCATTGACATTGGAGGTCATCTCTTTATGCCTGTGTACTAAAACACCCCTATTTAAGGTCCTATTGAACTGGAGCTCTTCTGTGGGCATAGGTGAACAATAGACTTGCATGATGAGGCTGACATTAAAATATTCTAGATACTACGAATGCATTTTCAAAGTAAGTCTTAAAAAATGTTTGAGTCTCAAGCATATTAAATGACACCTTTCCGTCCTCTGGTCTCCCAACTACCCAAGCCCCCTTGACTCTCTGGGTGAGGTCTTCCCAATCAAGTTACTGTTACAGTCCAACTACTTCATTGTTATGATAATGTCAGTCCTTTAGCTGGCGTAATTGGCATACCGCTTTTTCGTTAAACTTAAAACTTTCTAAAATATTTAAAAAGATGCATGATAATTCATAAATAAAATTGTAAATTGGTAAAAATGAAAATGGCAGAAGAATGCATATATAATATAGGTTTTTTGTAATACCTTAAATCACATTTTATACGTTGCTGAACGATTCAATGAGAACATTACTTTGACTCCAATTGGCATAATACTATTTCTACCCAGCAACACGCCATATGGTGGCTCACTAACTAGCGTTTGAAGTCATGTGAAGCCACCCTATGGTGGTGCGTGGAAGTTGTCCCTCAGTCCTCCCCTTGTGGTAATTTTCATTTTATTATGTTCAATTACTAATCCATTGAGTCTCTAAGTGCGGCCTATCCACCTTTTTTATGGTGCTCCGATTGGTTTTCTCCTCCTCTATTCCTTGCTACACTTCCTAGTTTCTGATCCTATTTCATAAATATTCTGGTAAATTATGAGTGCATAATATAATTGTTACACTTTCACAGGTCCCCCAGGAGGCAGGAGGGATGAGGAAGGATGTGCAGCCACAACAACAAGATCCGCTAATGCGGGGGGGAGATTCTGCAAGTTTGCGCATGGATGGGAGCATGGCATTGCGTCCCATCTCGGATGCCTCTTCGGAGGGAGAGGAGGGGGCAAGGGGAGTCCGGCGCCGTGCCGCATCCACGGGACGACTGACGAGCGTGCAGGTGCGTTCTTTTGTGGCATTGGAGACAATTGGGGTGGATGGAGACGGCAAGTCCCATGTGGTGGCTAAGGGGTCATTCAAGTATTACAGAAGACGTTTTGGGGTGGGAGGGGGGTTGAGTTTTTCTTGCGTTGCCTTACGTAGGGGAGGGAGCAGGTCCAAGACAATCTTACATAAGGTTATAGTCACTTCGGAGATCGATCACATTATTCTTTATCGTCAGAC
This sequence comes from Pyrrhosoma nymphula, assembly GCA_963573305.1. Lineage (NCBI taxonomy): Eukaryota > Metazoa > Arthropoda > Insecta > Odonata > Coenagrionidae > Pyrrhosoma > Pyrrhosoma nymphula. The sequence goes on from OY754337.1 coordinate 78,098,779, forward strand.
AAAAAAAATTTCTTTGTTGGATTACCGTGGTGGCGGTACGCTTGAATTGACACTGAATTACAGATAAACGTATGATCATTTCTTTGCGATTGCATTTGCTGTGAATTGCAAAATCTCGAAAACTGATATCAATATGCGGCTAAAATGTCATATTTCTAAATTCATCTATTACGTGTTATGTAAAAAAAATAAAAGCACCTGAGGGGGTGAGTTGAATTTTTGCACACTTGGAGAGGGAATCATGTAAGTATATCGTTATCTATGTGCATGGTTCTAAAAATATATGACACCTTACGTAAGATAGGGAGGGGATGGTTTCATGAAATCTTACCTTTTCTTTCATGGTGGAAAGGGAGGGATTGAAAAGCTGCCCAAATCGTCTTACTCGTAATACTTGAATGGCCCCTAATACATGAACGTGGGCAAGACTTGTCTGCCATATTGTTATTCCTTGTCAAGCCATGTAGTGCGTGGGGAAAAATTCATTCTATTAATATTAACATTGTTTCATGTGCCCACCAGCTTCAATGGTTTCGAATAAATTTAATGGTTGTTTTTTGTTTATTTCAAGGATAGGAAAACAAATATGTATATCAGATGCTTTAGCTTACTTAACGTAGGTTTTTTTTAAATTTTATCTTGGTGTTTCAAAAGCAGAGCCACACACTCTTTGCTAACAAATTACTGCATTTCTGAAAAGTATCCACTCCCCTTGAGGCCACTCCATTATGTATTCTGTGAGCATTGATGGAGTCCTCCCTATATTGATGCTTTGATATGTGTTGTGGTTCCAATTATTTGTTCCCAGAAGAAGCTAAGGTGGTTAGAATTTGAATCAGACATCAAAGTTGGCAGGCAGTTAGTCCTAGGATATTGATTTGTGAATTCCTCTCCTTTTGGGGTCTTAAACCAAATAGTATTAACAAAAAATGAGATTGAGTATTTTTACTGTCATCATAGAACATAGAATTGAGACATTTTAGAGATGGCATTGGTCTAGGGGTAGAGTGGTTGACTAGTAAAGCACATTTCACACCACTCAATTTTCCTTGAACAAGAAACTTTGAACATGAAGCATTGAACATCAATGTGTATCAATTATTGGCTCAAATACAACAGTTCACGGATACTCCATCTACGATAATTTTAAAGACTCGTACAGCCAAGGGAAAGTTGAACTGCTTCAGAAAGAACCAAAACAAGAAGCTAACAAATGAGCAACATAATCCAGCTTTGGAAAGAAGGCTTCCACGAAGCGGCATCCATGGGACAGGCCATCTCTTCTATGTGAGTTCATCATGATTGACGACATGTTTCGCAAATATTCGTTTGTTTGCTTCTTCAGATCCACACGTTTGTCCCTCGGAAGACTGCGAACTAATCTGCCCCGCGGATGATGATCGAGTAGAGCCTCAAAATGTCAACCAAAATGCAGCCTTCACCCCGGTGGAAGACCCAAGAAGAGTGGCATAAGTGAGGCATAGGAAGAGCTAGGTGTGGGAATAAAAGTAGGAGGCCTGCTGATAAAGTTGGTTAAATTTGCGGACAACCAGTAGTTGCTTAGTAGATCATCTATGGGATTGCTAGCATTGGTAGATGCATTAGATAGAGTGTGGGAAATACAGAATGAAGATTATAAGCAAACAAAAGTGATGAGATATTCTTGAACAAAGAAAGTGCCATGTGACTAGGAGGGGACACATAGGAGCAAGTGAAGCAATTTCAATACTTGGGTAGAACGTTAGAAGAGAATGGACTCGGAAGTAAAGCCATTAAAAGGAGTGAAAGAAGCATTTAGCAGAAGAAGAGGGAGAAGATGAGGACGACCTTGGGTACAAAGAAGAGGATGTCAAAGAGTTTATCATGAAGTGTAACATTTTATGGGGCAGAAACATGGACCTTGAGAAAGGAAGATGAAAATAGGCTGAAGGCGTTTGAGATGTAGGTGTGGAGGAGGATGAAGAACGGTGGACGGAAAGGAAGACAAATGAGGAAGTGCTAGGTATGGTTGGTGAAGAGAGAAAACTTCTGGATGAGATTGGGAAGAGGCAGAGTAGGTGTTTGGAAGAGGTGATGAGGGGCAATGGGCCACTGAAGGCTATGATAGATGGAAGGATGCTTGGTAAGTAGGGAAGAAAGAGAATAGGTTTTATGGATGGGATGAAGGCAGGTAGGACGTATACTGAGGTGAAGAAAGAAACAATGTTTGTATGTGGAGGCAATGGCCTTTAAAAATCCCGATGATTTTTACTATTTTCCATTCAAATCTACCTTAACTGGTATATTACCCTAATAATAATAATAAATATGAACAATTTTTTAATATCGTTGTTGCATTCACTATGATTTCAAAAAACAGGCCCCACGCACTGATGTCTTCTGAACAATAATACATAAATTCATATCCAGGAGACAGATGACAATGAATGACTGTGCAACTAGCAGATATATTATGATCAACGAGATGGCTTGTGATTATGTTTTGAATGTAATTCTAGACTGTGCCAGAACAAGTTTTTTTACAAGTGAGAGGAAAATATTATTTGGCCACCCCTAACAAAGAGTTTATTTACCAACCAATTTAGGGGTGATTCCCATCAAATGAACTGCGCTGAGACTTCTATGTCATCCACCTCCCCTCGCTGGCTGTTTTGGGGAGTGGAATTGGGGAGGGAGGGAAGGATTTTGATTGGGCGAAGGAGCTGTGGACGAAGGGATGACGTAAGAAGTCTCAGCACGGCCATTCCAGCGAAAGGGTTATGAACATAGTTTTTCGTCTCTTATAACTCGAGAACTAGGTGACGGATCAAAAAACTGAAAAATACGGGTCTTTTTACTTTACAAACTCTATCAGATTCGACAATAAATAAAAATTGGTTAACTGACTGACTAAAAATTGATTGAAATCTCTTCTGCAATCTATTCCCTTTGTATGGTGCTTGTGATCATTTCTACCTTGTTACGTTGGCTTAAGCAAAATGTTTTATGTCTCGTTCCTCCTCTCATCGAGCAGCACCAGCGCCCCCTGACACGTTACCTCCCGATTCGAGGGCAACAGCTGGACCTCCGAGCTCACATGGAGTGGGCCGGGCACCAGCCTGACCTCTGCCCACACGTGCAGTTGAGCGCATCGGTGTGCCGAGGGCACCTGCTCAAAGCGCCTGCTTCGCTCTCGGCCTCGGTCGTCCGGCGTGCTTCGTCCTCGTCCTCATTTGGCGGAGGCGCTAGGGGCAGCACTCTGCTCTCGGGTCTGAGGGGTGGGGGGTGGGCAAGGCGGTGGTTTGTCTTTGACCGCTCGGCTCGCTGCTTCTCTTATTACACGGACTCGTCGGAGAAGAAGTCACGGTGCGTTGTGGATTTTGAGGTGAGTGTGCCATTTGTGCTTTAAGGTAGAACCTGTGCTATTGCCATGAGGTAAGTACATAATAGTGGCTGGAACTGGATTATATGTATCAAAATGATGATTTTATCGGTTATAACTTATACTCTGTGATTCAACTTGGTATCACGGTGTGAGAGTTACCTTCAATGTGAATTAATTTTGTGTTATGAAGATGACTGATGCTGAACAAGGATTCTAGAAAACTATTTTCTGGAGACTGCATTTCTATGTCATCCTCATCATTGCTTCCTGGCTCAAGATTTCACTGTCAGCCCTTACTACCTATTCACCCATTCTACACAAATCTTTTTTGAGGAAATTTGGTGGTCTGTTTAAACTTTGCCATCCTCCTTTTAGAACATTTGAATTAATCTGTTGTTTCAGACTTTCAATTATCTTTGCTTCTACATCCAGTAATCGCTCACTCCTCTGGACCTTTTTTCTTGGCATTCACAAAAAAGCTTGAACCGATATTCCTCAAAATCTTTGAGCTAGGCACATCTCAACCTCAATTGGCTTGGTAGAACCAGCAGATTCTTTCATTTTCTATTACAATGTTGGCTATTGTTGATGGTGCAATGCAATGTTTTTTTTGCAATACCGTAGACTTGTGGTTATCCAGGATAAGGGAGAAATAATTTTCCTGGATAATCAGGAAATCCTGGTTAATTCACTTTACCCTCGAAAAATGTATCAGGCATTGCATGTTGTATTATGGCAATTTTTTTTTTCATTTTAAGGCCTGTTGAAAGTAATTTTTTCATTATAATTCAAGTATAAGCACCATCCGTCAACCCAGCTTACATGATAGCGCAGTGTAACCCGGCGGGGAACATTCTAGCGGAGGAATTTTTGGAGAAGACTGTTCATTAAAAATCAGGCACCAAATAATTTACAAAAAGGAATTTCCCCGTGGTGCCTCTACTCCAGGAAAAGGAGATTCCTTTCTATATGGCATAGGGGATTATTGAGTTTGAACTTACCACCTAACCGACCAGCTTTTGATCCCAATTATGTACAATATGTATGACTTCATAAAATTCCTCAAAATTGACGAGATTGAGGCATATGTAGTTATTTACCAAACACCATTCATGTTTAAGCCTATTAGACATTCCAAGGATGCTGCTATGTTTTTATTGCTTAATACATGATTTAGCTCTTCCAAAACTCCCTCATGTCACCATCCCCATCCCATCTCTGGCAGCAATGGAAAAAGTAAATGTCTTGCATAACTAATACGCTTTGAAGGGTGCAATGAGGCCCTGATCCATGGGTTGTAGAAGTACCAGTAGCGAATATATGGGGGGGGGGCCCAAGTCCCCCCTGAAATAATTATATCCCCGCATGGCCGTGGCGGGAGGCACTTGGCAAATGCGTGAATACCTAAACTACAGCCAGTCGCCACTAGCTAGCCGGTCTTGCCCCCCCCCCCCCCCCCCCAGTTATAACCTATATTCACCACTGAGAAGTGCCGTTGTATTTGGGACAGAAAAACAACCTAGGCTGTCATTTAAATCATCCATGTGTGGAGGGTGGCCGGGTGCTTCATCGAAATTTCAAATCTAATTTTTTTCTTCACACCTTGAAACCGAGCATCATTAATAAAGGGTGACTGGCTGCACTTGGCACCCCTAACATTGAGAGTCCTGTTTCTAACGTTACTAGCTGCATCGCCCTTACACTTCACATTCGATGCATTTTTTCTACTGAAAGCCTACCTGCAGCATCGGTCATTGCAGCGAGCCTTATAAAAGTGTTGATACTATTTTTTTCACATCCTTCGAAAGGTATGCCATTGATATTAGCATTTTATTTATGTTTGAACAATTTTTGCAATAATTCTTTTTTTCATTTTCCACCAACATATAAAATCAATTAATCTGGTGTTTTTTTTTATTTAAAAAAAAATCAGCTAAAATGTACGGAGGAATATTCATTGTTTTCATGAATACTTTCTGTCAGAAGAATACTTTTGACTAGAAAAATAGCAGGAAAAAGAAATCTCGTAATTACAGAGAAAAGATTTATGATAATCACGAGTGTGTATTTTTTTACTATATATTTTTTTGCTAAAAGCATGCTCTCCCTGAGGATTTGTTCAGTGGTTTAATTTAGGTTAATTCGTATGTGCAGCAATAAGCAACCTTTAGTTGAAAAAAGGGCCTTTTGTGTGTCCCTCACCAAGACTTTGGTATGCTAACGGCTCCCCGACATTAATTTCTACAGGTCAGTTTTCTTGTCTGCAACCTTTGATCTCGGCCAGTCTTTTCAAAAATTTCTGCCAATTCCTTCGCATGCATTCCTTGAACATAGGCAACAACGTCTTGCATGTTAGGTAAGCTCTTAGGGGTCGTGCAAAAACTACATTACCAACTTAGGGGGGGGGGGTCACCATTTAACTCAATGTAACTGAACTATTGCCTCTACAATGTTGCAAGTCTTCATACCATCAAATTGCTTTCATTTTAACCTTCCAGCGGGTTAAATAGTAACCTCGTGACAACATGTTTCAAGGCAGCAGTTAGAAATGTGGGGAAGGGAGTGAAGAAAGTAGATGAGCCACAGCACCTTGCACCGTGATTCATGGTTGATTTTTAGAATTAATAAATGAATGCATATTACTTGTTGCAATTGAGATTAAATAGTTCTATTTTATCCAGTTCGGCTAGGTACTTTATTTGTCTTATTTCAACCAATCCCTAAAAATAAAATCACTCAACAATTGATAAAATATTTTTGAATAAAAGTTTCATTTGAAGAGACAACATTACATGTCCGGGGGGGGGGGGGGGGGGGGGGGAATACTACGGTTGTCAACGAAGGGGTGGAGGGGGTAAAAAAATCACCGAAAATGGTCACGTGGTTTATGCATGACCCCTAGGGGTCCCCTAAGCTTACGTTAGTCGATGTTTCTACGTTATTTAGTCGATTAGTTATAGTCGATTTTTATTCGTTATTATGGACCATTAGCCTTGCAATTTCAGAGTGGTTTTCTCTTATGATGTTCGAAATGAGCCACCTCGTACTTCTGGCAACTGAAATTTCACCAAAAAAGTGGAGGCCAAGCCAGCAGTTCACATATGTTTAAAAACATATGTGAACTGCTGGCTTGGCCTCAATTGAACTACAACTAAATAACTAATTTGTCATGCATCAGCTATAAAGTACAGTCTGTGTTAAATAATTAAAGACAAAACTGGAAGTTTTGTGCTAAGTTCGTATGTTATCCCACACAATCCCATTTCCAATAACTACCCAATATCGTGTTTTACTACAGTGACTTTATTGTAATGCAGAAATGTAAAATTATTTTCTAAGATCTGTGAACTCTGGAGGTTTAAATTTTTTTTCAAGAACATGCAGGAATCACAGCAACAATTAAGGTTCCAATTACCATTACGTAATTCCAAAGGATATGAACTAACGAACCAATTGTTTCAACGCTGATGCACTCTATAACCAGATGTAATTGGTAGAAGTCATGTGTAATTTTTTTGAAGTCCTAATAGGATACTCAAATTATAAAGTCAGGCAGAATTTCTCATTCCTTTGCGCGGGTAGTCATCAGCAGGAGAAAATAATTCTGTCTGCAGGAACTTCTTTAGTTTTTGCTTAAATACTTGATAACTTCCACTGTTTTTTCATTGAATTAGGATTAAGGTGGTTCGACCGTGAAATGACTTAAATGTCATTTTATTCATATTCTGTCTACTTCTAGAAAAAGTTGCCCTCTATCTGATATGAACAACAAAATAATTCCTTTCCATGCTATTTTATTCTATAATTTCACTTGAAATTACATGGTGTTCAATGGGGGATGAGAGAAACATGGGGAAAAATAGTATTTTCCATAAAATATAAATGCTATTTTTGCGGAAAACTATTTATAAGAAGGAAATAATCCAGAGAAATTGAATAATAATAAAATATAGGCATCTTACCACCTTATTTTTTTAGTTATTAGGGAATTACTGCCGTAATTGAAGTAAAAATGCAGTCATTCGTAGGACATGGTACTGCAGTCGGCTCTTATGGCTTGAAAAAAGAGCTAATTTAAAATACATTCGTGGAATAGTCTGCATATTTTGCACCTTACTTTTGGGTTTCAAAAGGTAATGCATTTCATCAGCGAAAGCAGGATTTTTTTGGATAAAATATAAAAAATGTGGAATTTAGTATTTGTTTTGACTCACACAGTCACGGCGGAACCTCCTTAATGGGAAGTGGCTCCACCAGTGTGACCTCTCTGCGTTCTCACTCCTTAAACTCTCTGATTCCTCCTGCAGGCAATCCAGGATGTTTACGTGGATCACCTCAACTCTGTCAAGTCTCCAAGTCCACGGCTGACGTTTTGCGTCAAGACTCGAGAGCGAGCATTCCACTTGGTGGCACCAAGTGCAGAGGCGATGCGAATGTGGGTGGACGTTATATTCACGGGTGCCGAGGGCTACACAGGCTTTGAGTATATCACTTAATGCATATGAACAATGAATCAGTGCCGTGTTGGCCTGGAATATGGCAGCTGTGGAAAAGTGTTCTTTCTCTTTGTCTCTCAAGGGAGAGAGAAATATGAGAGAAGTTCTAGTTTCAGAATGAAAATCATCAGTGCCATTTTGTTTACTTTCACTATAACATTTAGCATCAAGCAAAGAAAGTAAACTATTTGTTTTTTTTCTAGTTCTAAGCTTTTTCTGTTGATTTTTTAAGTGCTGAAAGATACGAAAATCAAGGCTGTTGAGAGATGACTGAACTGTGAATAAATTGCTAGAACCTCCAGGAAATGTTGGAAGCCTGCTACCTATCTTGAGGTGGTAGTCAGCTTGTTTTCTTTGCTGAAAAAACTGACTGAACCCCTACAAGCCTGAGAAAGGAAGGCACAAATGATATATTTTTCCTGCTCCATGGAAATATGGAGTGAGTAATTACTATTGAGCGTATACTCCATTTTAATAAAACTGTTTTTACACATGATTTCTTATTCATTAATATCCTCCATTTTCAGTATTACCTAATGTATTTCTCATTTTGTGTGATAATTAAATGACCATCCCATAAATTAGACATTAACAAATCAGACATAACATAAATTAAGACATGTACTGGGTCTTCCGTGAACCTTCAGGGCCTTCCCCCTCTGTCCTTGTCTCATTTGGTCATAGTGAATTCAATGGAAGGATTTATGGCGTTTATTTCATTTTTGAAGCCCTCTAGTTTCTTCTTCCTGCGGGGTCAGATGATTAAAGTATTGTCGACATCTCACAGCCAGCAAGAGGCTAAGGCATCTCCCTCAAAGTGTTTCATGAATAGATTAGACATGATCAGAATGGACTGCCCAAAGCTGTTCCATCTTTCTGTTCATAAAATTCTGAAGAAGATGGTTATTATTAAGGCAGATATATGTAGCCTTATTTTGAAAAATTGGCTGGTAGTATGCAGGAGAATAATTTCCTTAGTATATCAATGGAAAATTCATATAAAATAAAAATAATTTCTCTATAGATATATGTAACCGCTTTCGACAATTAGGTACATATTTATTATATAGACAAACGCATACAACCATGCCCTGGGAGGTGAAAATCCTACCCATCAGGATTCAAACCCACAACCCTTGGGTTGCCAGGCAAGGGCTTCACCCCACTGCCACCAGATAATGAAAATGTCTCACTTTTGAAAATACTAATAGAGTGGTAAGATAATTGAAGTGCATTTCATGGCAATGCTGCCAAACTAAGGCTATACATAGTTTTAATGGCACCTCCAACAGACAGGTGACAGTAGACTTTCTGTTACAGATATAATCTCATTAATTTAGCATATTTGACATATCATATTTATTTCAAGTTTATCTCAAATGCTAAAAATCATTAGCCTTATATATGACCCATATTCCCACAACCCACCTTCCCATCCTTGTGCTCCATAGCCTTAAGAGGGGAGTACACCCTTGATTCAATTGAATCTAAAGATTCTGCTCCCAAGCGAAAGATGCCACTGCTGGAAGTACATATGTAGTATACTGCATCTGCATTTGGCTCCTGGATCAATGTGCATCTGGGTATAGCATGTGAAATGAACTGAGTCATCTATGGAACCATGCCAGAATCCCTATGTATAGCCAACAAAAAAATAGTAAGTGAGGTTGTGAGAGAAGAGCGTCATAGAATTAGAGCGACATCAAGTATCATTCCCTATTCATTGCTTTTGTTTATAAACAATATATTGTTTGTTTAACATTGTTAATTGAGATTGTGTGCCTTGTTTAGTATCTTTTATTCATTTAGCATCCAGCAAGCTAAAACTTCATTACATTATCGTACCTTTCAGAAGTTGTTCAACAGCTATTAACCCATCTAGCAGAACCTGCAAAAACTAAATGCCTTCAAGCATTGGATCCACTGTTTATAAGTCTATGTAGGCTATTTGGGATCAAGATGGAATGAATCTGGATGTTTGAAACTTCTCTTTCCAAATGAAAGTATACGAAGGCACAAAAGGAATGAAAGCAGCGAGAGGATTTCGGAGACAGGTTTCGACCACAGCCCTCTTTGTCGCCCACTCCCTTTAGTGCTCTCTCATGAGATTGAGCAAAGTGTCTGTGCTTTTTAACACTCGGGATGCTGTCCCTAGGACAACTCTGTTGTGGAGTCACTCCTGACTCAATAGCCCTCTTCCACCTAAATTGCAAGGGAGATAAAATCTGGTGACAATATTTCAGATGAAGACTCCTGAAGATGGTCATCACCTTCTTTGCTCCGCTATCGAGGTTCTGCAACTCGTTGGCATTCCATTTATAACCACGTATACAGTAGTGTAGGAAACAAACATGTTCATGGCAAGAACCTTGTTCTTACCAGACAGCTCAGAACTCCAGATGTTCCTGAGAGCCTGTCTGTATTTGACAGTGAGTCTTTCCTTTATCGCTGCAACCTCTTTCATTCGGCACTGGGGGATGCTGAGGTATTTTTAGCTGTCCTCGTCCTCAAGGTAATGACTGACACTTCCGTCAATGAGTTGCATGTCTGCCTTGCTCTTCGAGAATCTTCATCTTGCCAGGTGGATAGATGCACACATGTTCAATCCGAACTCCATCCTAAATAGCCTTGAACTGATTTCCATTGCGGTGTCCAGGGCAGCACGAAGGTCTCTTGCATCGGAAGTATAGAGCTTCAGGTCATCCACATAAAAATGGGCTATCTTGTGCTAGCCCCCAAGCTTTTGTTCATATGCAGAAAACTACTTTACCAGCGAGTCAGATTTTCTGCAGAAGTTCCAACTTCATTACCAGGGTGCCCTTTTGGGGAAAGTATGCAGGGGTGTACAGAGATTCAATTTCTTTCACTACCATCATCAGATAATCAAAAGTCTGAAACACGGAGGTGGCAACTTTATTGCCTGGGGTGCCCTTTTTGGACTGATTTCGTCCGTAACTTGGCACTGTCAGCAACTTAAAGCACCTAGCAGCACATTCAGCAAGGTTATGGAGTATAGAAAATATTTCCAAATATCAGTGAGTAAGGTCATCCGATATCTCCATTGTTTGTAGAGCTATGGATATATCGAATCTAACCACCCCTGTGCATTCGGTGCCCGACATGCCTGCATGGTTGTAGTTAATACATAGAGTAAGGTGCCTCTTGTCGCTTTAGGTGCCCTGGGCAACTGCCCAGGTGGTAATCCAGCACTAGTGGTCATGCTGCCAATTTTTCTCCTCATCTCCACACCCATGGGAATGTATTGACCAATATGCCAGACCTTAACTGTTATGATAGTGCTATCTGTTATTTAGAACCTGACCTCAAAATTAGGTCATTTGCACCTAGGGATGGGCCAATCTGAAAATTACCTCGGTAATTTTCGGAAATTACCGCGGTATTTTTTGTAATTTACTGCACCCCTTGAAAATTACCATAATTTTCTAGATAATTCACCTATGTCTGAGATTATTTTTCATACAGATAAATTCCCAACATGTTCTTTTAAGCCAAGTTCACATTTCCTACATGTTTAATAATAAATTGAGGCATGTACAACTCATTTTTGGAATATTTTACTTAAATTAGAACATTATAGAGTAATGCATTAGAATATTCTGCTTGAAAATTTCTCATACTTTGACAAAAGAAAGCCAGATTGTGTGTTCCTGCCATAGTTCTTTTTACAATTTAAAAAATTTCTAATAGATTAATGTTGTATTAGGTATGGTTTGAACATCGTTATTCCATTCCAATTGCTTTTGGCTATCTTATTTAACAATACATTTGTTGTTAAATGCTTAAAACTAAAAAATACTGGAAAATTATGGTAATTTTCAAAAATTACTGTGGTAATTTACCTCGGATAAAAATTACTGTAATTTTACCATCTCTATTTTCTATTAGGATAGATATGTGGGTAATCTGTTAGTCCCTAATAGCACCTCTGTGGCCTTTACCTCCCTTGCATCTTGCTTGGCTGCAGAGCTGTGTTAGCAGCATTAGTTGTCTTCCATAGAACAAATTACGGCATTTGTAAAGTGTTTGTTGATGGTAAAGAAAATCTATTTTATATGAACTGGCTAAATTCTGCACCCCTTGACCGTTGTTAGGGGCTGTCTATAAATTATGTCACACCATTTTGGACCAAACTAGATCCCCCCCTGTCACAGTTGGTCGTAAATAGTGACCCCCCCCCCCCTTTAATGATGTCACAAAAATGAAAAAATTTCTACCCCCCTCTCCACAGTCTGAGTAAAAATAAGACAATGTACAGTGGAAGTGTGGATTTCACATGAAGCAAAGCCTCCTCCTCCCTGCCACACATTGTCACAAGGTGGTGACCCCCCCCCCCCCCCAATCGTGTGGACGTCATCTATGGACAGCCCCTTAGAGTGACTTGATGAATGGCATAGAATACCACTTCTGCACCAATTTTGAAGGCTCTCTGATTAATTGAAGCCAATGACATTTGTTCACCTTCTTGGATAGCAAAAAACAAGTGTTAACTTACTCAAAATAGAAAGATAAAAAAGTACAAGCTACAAAAAATATGGCTCGTGGATCTATTTCATCTTCATGTATGTACTCTGATTTCAGTCACAATAAAAATTCCATACCTCTTATTTACATTCAGGTTTGTTACTAAAAACATTAGGTGATTTCCCCAGTTCTTCTGTTTTTACCCTGCCTGGTCTTGATGATTTCACACTATCATGAAAGGTAAATGGTATATTTTTGTACTTTTTATAGTGAAGTGAGATCGCCATAGACCAGACAGGTCAAAACATAAGTATGTGGAAAATTATCAAGTGTTTTTGCAACCTTCAAGAGTCAATTCAACAAAATTATGATGCCTACATTGGTTTTTTTCCTTGAGATGCCATCAAATCTTGCTCAAATTAACGCAATATCACAATTGAGAACAGGCCAACACCTGTGAGATAAATAAAATCATTATCTGTATACATGAGACCACAGGAATATAACTTTTTTTCTTGAAGTCACTGTGACTATAAAATCCTTACACTCTCATCAATTTACCTTCAAGCTTCTTCACAATTAACAAAAAGCAATTCAAACTAATTCAATGTATTTTATGCCAATGTTAATGTCATGGAGAGCTAAAAGTGTGCCCCTAGATCAATATCGGGCCTGACATTTCTCAATCGCTAACATCCTCTTCGTCACTGAAGTATGCACTGGGACGTATCTTCTTCTTTTGAGTGGAAGCCGATGGAACATCATCATAGTTCCCACTGGCTACCTTAAGTCTGTAAGCTTCCAACTCAGCTTGCTCTTGCTGGAATATGAGGAAATACACATTTAATTTGAGATATAGTGGTTTTTGACTAATGGAAACACAGAAATCAAGCAAACAAAAATGCCAAGTAACACACTCACTTCTAGCTTGATAGCAGCACTAAGTGTTTCCAGATCCGGCTCCTCTGGCTCACCTTCCGAAGATTCTTCTCCCTCATTGCTTACAGATGGTTTCAAGGGTGACTTTTTCGACGAGTAATAATCGGCCTCATCATCCTCCAGCTCATCATCTTCATCATCACCGTCGCGTTTCTTTTTCTTCTTCTTTGGTGGTGGTTGCCTGAAGCCAAGGGCGTTTTTGGGACATTCGTAGCTCAAATGGCTGTCTGTTTCTCCACACTCATAGCACCGGCTTTTGTCGGGGTACGACCTGCGGCGAATAAATTCTGACGCTCGGCCATTGTCACGGGCGATGCTGCACTTGAGTGTTCTACCGAACATCTGTTCCGATAAAAAATAAGGTTTATAATGGCTATGCATTAAGAAACCCACTGGTTAGGACGTCCGTTTATGAAATATTAACAAAGCAAACCTATAATGAACTCACTTCTCTATTATTCACAGCTTTAGCACATTTTTGCGCATCCTCCTTGTTGAGGAACAAAATGAAAGCTACCCCTTTACTCTTCCGAGTTATTTTATCTTTCACGACAGTAACTCTGAGATGGTACATGAAAAAAATGGATAATATCCACTATGTTATATGAATACATGAATTAAAACGGGAAATAATTACGGTCTCTACCTCACTTTTGCCAGAAATTGAGGCATTTTAAATTGTATTGACCAGTAAAGCGCTAAAAGGAAAAAAATTAAATGCCTCACAAACATTAATCTAGACCACATCAGGCAACCAATGCTGCACAACCCTAAATTCAATATCACCTTTAGTATGAGGAAATACAAAGACTTTCATAGATAACTCACTTAACAACTTTTCCATACTTCTCGAAGATTTTGTGTAAATCATTATTAGTCAATGAGTAAGGAAAATTTGAGAGATACACAGTGCTTCTACTGGGAGCGAGTCCTTGACTCATCTTGAGAAGGATATATTTGCTTCATCAGAAGACAGTAAAGCACTCAACTCTTTACAATAGACACGGTTACTCATTAAGTTACTTCGTAATACGTTCTCAATTTAAGACGTTTAAATGTACTCAAATCCATTCAAAATTCAGAAAATTAACTCTGCGCTTCCACTGAATCGCTCTTCATTTCACACAATTCACATGTATGCCACCAATGTCACTAGTCGGGAATCATGAAAAGTAACAATATTTTGAAAGAAAAAGAGGGTATTTATTTTATTGAATGGACAAGGGAACAATTTAAAACTTCTCTTTTTCCACTTGGAGAATTTTTTGTCTTAACTAATGCGTTCCCGTTGGTTCTGTCAGAGAAGTGAGGAGCATTACGAAGTGCTCTGTTTGTGTCGTCATTCACTTGTTTTTCCCGCACATGCGATCTTCTAGAGCAATTTTCCATGTACTCTACTGTATAAATGTAAGGAATCAATTATGCTTATCCTTGTCAAAAACTTTCGTACTTAAAATTTTATTTAGTGTCGCAAAATTTTATTTGAAACGAATTGTAGTTGAACGGTCTCTGGTGACTGTTTAGTATGTGAAGTATTCGCGTTCCATCTAGACGTTTTCGGTGTTATCGTCTGCATGATTAATTTATTTATGATATTATGTACTGTTTTGGTCCAAAAATGTTAGCTCTGGTGTGTTTTCATTTTGAGTTCACAATCTAAAGTCTCTTTACAACATCCACGTCCTTAATTTCCATAGTTTTCGGATTGAAGGAAGTTGTATTTCTACGATGGAAGTCACCCATCAACAGAATCCAGCGTTGACAGAGGCAATACAAACTCTCCAGAAATGGCTTGAAGACCATCTACAAGCTGGATACGATCCAGTTCCAACTCTTACAAGGTACCCTTTGCTTCATAATCCATTTTTAATTTGGTTGACTTGGAAGTTTTGCAGCCGCTATCAATTTCCCTCTGCACTCTTAAATATTTGAATGATTTGTGAATTTTCCTGGCACGACATGTAAAATATTCGTTCCGTTTGAGTCTCCGATTGGAATTGAGTGCTGTTTTATCATTATTTGACCATTCATGATTATCTATAAATTAGTTTAAATGTCAATAAAAATTTAACTTTTGCATTGTGAGTTATTGATGTTGTACCAAAGGCACAGTATCCCGGTGGTTCGAATATTGTGGCTTCTTTCTGCGATAATAGCAGATGAAATTTGATCAAAAGTAATACTATACCGATGCCTTGGTTAAATTTGTATCGTTAATTCAATTTGTAATTTCTATTATTATCCACGCAGTAAATTAATCTTCAATGTGTTTAAACATTTGAGCTCTTATTAGGTTGTAAGATTTCATCAATCTTGTGTTTAAATAAGTTATTTTATGTTTACAACGAAAGTGTATGGTTGTAGACCACTTGTGGTGTCTTTTCCTGTTGTAAATATTTTAATTTTCTAGGTTGGCCGAAATTATTGAGGCGGAGACAGAAAATTACATGAAAATGGATCCAGATCCATTTGATGATAGACATCCTTCAAGAGCCGATCCGTCGTGTTCTCTTGGCCAGATTCTTAAAGTCCTTTTTCGGAGAGATCTATTCATGACAAAGGTATTTAGTGGTTTTTATTGTCAACATATACTTTTAGGCAACCTCAATGTAAGCATTGGATGACTACTTAGAATTTTTTGTATCTCTTATTAAAATAATGATTGTTTGATTAATTGTGGGTGTCATGGAATATATGAGTGAAAGAAAGGATAATGTAGGTATGAAGAAAGTTCAAATGTGGGTCTATGTGCTGTTAATTTTATTACTTAGGTCATATCACATGGTTGAATGACTGAACAACACAAACTGGCAGACATAAATGAGCCATTCCCACACCCAATGCCTTTTGGCAGCACATGACGTTTTACGCATACGTTTTGCAGCAATTCACAATTACTATACATATCTATTCCTTTATTTCCAGAACCAGTAACCGTATAATTGTGCATGTGCCTGCCATCAAGGCATGCATTGTGCATGTGCACCTTTCATGCTATGTATATGCATCAAAAATGTAATTTGCCTGAACAAAAACAATACAGTTACTCTTAGTTACAAAATCAAATACAGTCTAGCCTCCCAGTAGTGCTCATGTTTGGGACTGGAAAAATCGTCCGCTATTGAGAGTTGTCCGCTGTATATTAAGAGGTGTCCAGAGTTACAACACGCTTCTCTATGCAGTAACCACGTCGGTAAATTGAAATTTAAAGGTGTCATGGCGATTGTCTTTACATCACCACTGAAGGAGATACAAAATAAGACTCGTTGGAGAGGCAATTGAAATCGTAAAAAACACTGAAAACTTCAGCGGGAAGACTGTTATAGGTGAAGCGAAACTTGGTGGCACTTGCTTGTGAAGATCATGACGCAAAGGAGTGGAAAGCATACATGAGATGTTGGTTGAAGCAGCCGAGCCTTTTTCATGAGGACCCTGCGGAAGTCCTTCTATAACTTTGCCCGCTCATCAACACTTAGTTTACGGTCCATGTCTTCTAATCCTCCGCTGGTGAGTGCCACCAAGTTTCGCTATACCTATACACCCTCTTGGACACGTGGAAGAGGATGTTGAAAAACCCGGGAATAAACCAATAACACATAATGATCCACCAATCGGGAGTTAAAACTGACTCGACAATCCTCTCTATATAACTTATTGTTAGACCAAATTTGGCATCGATACTTCTGACCTGAAGACACCAGCAGAATAGCTGGAGAAACTAAGACAACACATAACAGGCGGAATCCTGGAAGACAAGCATCATAGTTTGAGACACTGAGGAAATCTTAGAACCAGGCTTACCAATTGCTAGCATGTCCGTTTTTGAAAACTCTCTTTACATCTTCACTTTTGTTGTCAGCCCATTCTTTCAACAGTCTTTCCTTCCTCTTAATAATATCACTTTCTTGCATCTCTCCGATGCGTAATTTTTCACAGATTGCACAAACACTTCTCAGACTCCAACACACGCACAATGTCAACATCCTCTCGTAAGCACAGCCTTTTTCTTTTGCCAGCCATTAATTCTAAGCAATGAAACACTTATTGATGGATGACATCTGAGCACTTTCGATTTCTTGCATCTTCACTTGTTACCTCACAAGATTCAAGGAGATATTGATGCTAGAGCAAGTATCAGTGCTAAAGTCAATCAAAAAAATTGGGGGTAGAGAAAGCTGAATGGAAACAGTGCAGAGAAGCAGAAGTTGGATGAAGCAGCAAGCTTCAGTCTAAAGGGCCCCAGTTTGCCCCCTCCATCACTTGCTCATTCTTATCTACATCACTCAAGGGGATTCCATCTTGCATTGCTGCTTCCAGGCCCCTGAGCATCCTCCTTCCCTTTCACTTCCTCCCCTCCTACACTCTTTGCTGTCCCGTGCCAGACCATGACCATTGTTTCTCTTTGTGGTCATGGCACAACTGGCAGGATTATCATACAGCAAAAAGGTACATCTTGGTGGGCAGTGAGTGGAAAGGGAACAGGCAGGATTTTTATCTCATTGACGGACAATAGATTGTTCCCTAATTGCTAAAAATAGGGTTTTTATGGAAAAGTTGCTAAGGTATACATGTTGGTTGCTTCAAGGAATGAGGTTTTTTGTTCAGGTGAAAAGACATTTTTGCAGGATAGCTCATTGAGATTGTCTGTTAATGGAGGTAATCGAAAGAAAAAAGTTTCATTTATGTTGTCCACATCCGTTATTGAGAGTGTTATCTATTTGGTGGAAATAATTTCATAAGTCTGTGTTCTGCTGCCAGGATTGAAAAACTCCATTTTTATGAGGTTCTCCGGGGAAGCGGAACCTCTCCGGAGGAATATATGAAGTTTTGTGCAGCTGTGGACATCCATATGTAGGCCAGACATGCAGAGCCCTAAAAATACGCCTCCAAGAGCATCTACGGGCAATTAAAAATAATAATTACTGCATTTCTGCAATAGCCGAAAACCATCTCAGCCCCACTCATAATTTCAACTTTGAGGAGACAAAATTAATATCAAGGGAGGTACGCTATTACCCAAGATTAATCAGGGAGGCTATAGAAATTGCGAAGAGACCGAAGAACGTCAACCGAGAAGACGGTTACACGTTGAGTAGAAAGCTTAAATGAATTTTTCAAATTTAAAAATTCCCGCAACAATGGGAGTTCTCACTCATATATATAAAGACGAGCGAGACTAAGAAATCAGTTCAGTTAACCTGATGAAGCTGGCAGGAGGACCAGCGAAATATTGTTTTTTGCAATTTTAAACATCGCGGAATGAATCCCGAAAGATTAAACAGTCAACACTATATCCGTGGAAGCCTACGAGCTAAGAATTTCTGAACGTTTGAAATGTTTTTTAAATCATGACAACAGCTCTGTGTTTGCTAAGCATCTGTTTGACCACAATCACATTTCTAATTTTAATCCCAACATTTTATATTTTTGTGACAAAGGTGCCAAATAGGATTTTTTAGAAAATTTTGAAATTGTTTTAGCCTTCAAAAAATCTAGTCATAGGGTCTTAAATGATTTTATTCAGGACAAATTGTCCCCCCTTTTTACTCTGCCTCTCCCTTCCTCTTTCAACTCTTGAGGCTGTTGGTTTTAAATTTTGCATGACCTTGCTCCGTTAATCTCTACTAATATCCCTCCCCCCCCTCCCAACCTCCTTACTTCCTTCCCTGGGTGGTACCCTGTATATATATATATATCAAGCCACCACCTCTGTACGCTGCATTTTACCTCTGATGATGATGTGTATGCATTGAGTCAGGCTTGTTTACTAGTATGAAAACAGTGTGGAATATTACAAAGTTCTTATTATTATATCATGTCAAAATTCCACCCAGTCAACTCTTCAACTATCTTGCCAATTCCACTCATTGTGGTGTGATAGCAGCTGCTACAAAGCCTCCTACCTACCAGCTCACGTGGGAGACGCGTGATCACTACTCTCCGAACCTTGAAAGAGCACACCAGCTGTTCCCCATGGCTATCTGGCAGCAGTTCTCGGAACTTTATACTGGTTATATGATGGTTAAATGCCAGATTTAGAAAATTAAGTTTCATCATGTTTTTATCATTTCTAGGAATGCATTTCCATATTTCGTACAATATGTGATCCCTTGAAGTTTTGATTTTTATGTACCCTGTATGCACTTGTGTATAGTGGGACCCATAATGTCTCTGAGAAGACGTTGTATTTTTTTATCTCTTTCTGGTTTTGTTCGACCCGAGGTTTTATTAAGGAACAAGGAATGCGTGAGAAAACTGTATCTGTCATTGTTGATATTTTTCATTTTGATACCTTGAAGGTCATAATGTATGTACATATATAGAATGATCTCAGTTTTCAAAATCATATCCTAAATACATACATTTTCTGGCATATTCGATGCATGGCAATTGAGACCCATCTTAGGTTTGGCCACAGAATAAAAATAAAATAAATAGCCTTACCCTTACCCTTCAATATTGTATTACAGTGAAACAGTCATGTGATATGTTTCAGAATATGGAAACAAATATGGCTACATGGTGTCATCCGGGAGGTCATAGTTCTTATTTTGACTTGTCTCATGCAGATTTCAACAAACTTTCTGCAAAAATAAGATTACTTGAATGTATTGCTGCTACAGATTGTAACTACTGATACTCCTTAGAAAGACATTTCAGCAGCTAAATCTAAAGTAAAATTGGTGTTAATTTCAACTATGAGTATTCAGAATCCAGTTACGTAATAGCAATGGCCTCACCTTAAGTCCATAGCCAGAGCAAGGGCATAACCAGGGAAACCTTTTGGGGGAGGAGGGGGGGGGGGGGCGATTAGTATTTGTGCCCCTTCCCTCGGTGACTCTTACCATTGATGATGCCACAATTTTTCCTTGGAAAACATATCTTTAATAAGGACTTTACCTACAACACATCAAAATCGATTGCGCACACTTGATTTGCATTTATCAAAATTTGAATGTTGGATATTAAAATTGAGCTTTTTCTCCATTGTTGGGGGGGGGGGGAGGTATCCCCTATCGCCCCCCCCCATTCCCTTGGTCACTCCCTTTCAGAGGTGTTTGGGCCAAGTCTGACCTTGAAACTGACCATTTACGACACAGGATGTTTTTCTGTGGATTTTGATGGGAAAAACAGTGCTTTTTATAAGCTGGAAAATAATAAGTTTTCATTGTGTATATCAATATAATGGCCAAATTGCATACAACATGCTGTCTTCTTTTGTTGTGCTTAAGTCTTAGGTGGATTCAGAGATTGGGATATTGCCAAGTATGTGTGTCCTGAGAAAGATTTATTGCTATTTTTTCTGTGATAAACCATCAAAAGTGTATAGTCAATCACTCGTTAATAGTCTGATATCCAATTTTTTGCCCAAAAATTTGGTCTTAAAAAGTCAGACATAGTTTACACATGGTCACAAGTATGTATGGTATTCTTCACTTAATTATTGTGCTACTCCATTGTCTCGGGTGTGACTTAGTGGAATTTGCGTAGCATTGTAAAGGATAAGTAGAAGATCATGATGACAAGCTTCGTCGAAGCCTAGGTCGTCTTTTTGTAATAAATCTATGTGGTAAAACTAAGTTATACTTATCTTTTACAATTATTGTACTCATTGTTAATCCATAGTGGTGTGCTATACATTATTTTCAGGAATGCCATGTCATCTTGCTGGATCTAATGAACGCTTTGCAGCATAGTATAGCATAGTCGCAAAAATGAAGTTAGAATATTTCCTCCTTTTCTTCAGATTTTTTTTCAACGAGATTTGTCAATATCATTTTCAGTTGGTGAATGACTACTTACGAGATAACTATTGGGAGCGTCTCAGCATGCCAGAAAGGGATTCAAGGCAGCTGAACATAAGTGTATGCCGTCTTGTTCTGGATATTATGCCTGGATTGGAAGCATCCGCAGTTTTCCAGGTACATTTTTGTGTTGACTTATTGAGCGTGAAGGTGGTGTGAATTACAGGGACTCTTTTTCTCATAGTTGGTGGGACCCGAAATATTCATTTGAATCATAGAAAATCCTTAGAATTTCGTCTTAATTATGTGGTGGGTTCTGAATTTTTTATTTCAAATTAGCCTCTGGAACTTTCAGCATGTCCATGGTGGGTGTTAGTGAGAGTTGCCTATATTGTAGGATAACAACAATTTTTTTTTCATTCTTTCTTGTGCAGATATCTCCTTTTATGCATACATACAGTAAGCCCTCGACTTAAGCGGATCCGAGTAACATGGATCCGGAGTTACGCGGATGTTCAGTCAGGCCAGTGACATGCTTGCATTATCTCCGCGTTTCTCTTGCCGTGACAGATACACCAGGTGACGACCCGTGACTCATTGTAAAGCACGCACTCTGGCAGTCCTCGGTATGGGGAGTGTACATCGGCTATTTGTTGTGTCGCACCATAAACACGACATGCAGCACTTTCAAATCTGTTGCTGATCGCAAGCATGGCCGTAAGAATCTGTGTGTTTGATCTTTTACTAGTTGTCGCCGCATATCTGTCACGGCGACAGAAACACAAAGGAAACGTAATCCTGTCACCGGCCTTACAAGGCATCAACGTCTTTTTTTGGTGTAGTTTGGCCTTCCCACGTAAGTCGACGTGTAGTTCATTATGTACTCCATAGATGATGTCTGTTGTCCATCGCAGCAAAACAATAACACGTTCGTGCAGCAGACAGACGAACCTATATTTCCGTTGTGATATGATCATTGGGATCGTTAATTATCAAGTTCGAGAAAGTTTTCGCATAAAATCATTAAAATCGTTTCAACATAATGCGTATTTATAAAGAACTTTTCCAATTATGAGCAGGCATTCACATGAGTATGATAATTTTAACAAATTTTCAATTTGTTGATGTTTTGTGTAATTATACTAATTTTATATTTAAATATCCAGCGAAATAAAGATTGGATTTGAGTTACTCTCGGAATTGTCATATTATGTTAACTTAGCAGCCTCTCAAAAGGTGGAGTTTTCTGTAATCGTCGCCGATTGCCGCCAATTGCAATAAAACTGGCATTGCTAATGGTTCCAAAATGTATAGGTAAATTGTTGTGTTTCGACTTACACGGATTTCTACTTACGCGGAAAGTTTTGGAACGAATTAACCGTGTAAGTCGCGGACTTACTGTTTGTACATATTTATCAATGAATAAAAGAATAAGGTATATAAATGGGAGTGAATATCTTTATACTTTCCCTGGCTATCGTACGTCAACCCATGAAGCATGTGAATTGGTAGCACATTTTCATTTGGTGCCTCATTAAGTATCCCTAAACGAGAAATGTGTGTGTTAATTGGAGTGTAGTGTGTGAATGTTAGATTAGTGAGAAGATCATTACATCCATCAGCCATCCTCTTTTAAAGCTAAAAACAATATTAAGTAATTTATTCCTCCATTAGTGAGTGTGAAATGCTAGGCTTATGCAGGAGAATCTTGCTCTTCACAGACTTCTTGGAAAGTAGCAATCCCCCCCCCAAAACAATGACCTTGATCTGCCCTTGTGGAAGGCATCCTCTCCATGTAGAATGTTACTATTTTTAGGATGGGCTCAGCTTTTGAGCCTTAGTGGTGGTGGACCCTTCACCTCTCGGATGTTGCAACATTCCTTCTGTTGAGCAGTCTGTTGTATAAGCACAATCATTCTCTTTGGGAATTAGATAGTGAATGCAGTTTTTTGCTTCCCTTGGATGCAAAACTATTTAAACATCCCCTAAAGCCTCTTGATGTCTCAAGGTTTCCATTGCCTGTTTAAAATATTGTAGTCATATAATTCAGTGGTATAAGGGTAAGCAAACATTTTTTTAGAGCATTGTGAAACATATTGCTGTGTGACGCATGTTGCATCACATTATAGTTTCTGAGCCCTAATGTTTGTTATGCAGCCAATATAGCAATATTAACTGCAAGTTTCTTCATGTCAAGATGTGCCTCATCTTTATGTAGTGACTTCTGATGTTCCATTTTCTCTATCTTTTGCATTAATAAATTTGAAGAGACAATATTTTACTTAATTCATTGTTGCCACAGGCCTGAAAAACCTGGAAAAGTCATGGAAAATGAGAAATTGGTGTGGAAATTTGCTTTTCAAAGTTAAAATGTGATTGTTTTCAATAAGTGCTTGGAGCACCATTTTATGTGCTGTGGTGTGGTTTGTGGACTAAGGACAATTTAGGCGTGTGTGTACCTTAACTGAATGAGGCATAGGATTTGGTGTTTATCAAGTAATTAATAATAATGATTTTTATTGACGGGTAAAAAAACCCATTTACAAAGATATAATTGGCGTACCTATTTTTATAGCAATAACAAAATATAGTTGAAGCACTTTGACATATAAAGTGACAAATAGAAATGTTGCATATCATTTTTAATATAGATATACAAAAATAAATAAGTAGATTCCATCTAGATACAAAGGCAATTTTCTTTTCAAATTTTCTGGTTTTATATTAAATAGATCTATGTGACTGCATTTTTAATTAACGTTGCGCATTATAATATTTAACGGTGAGTTAAAAGTGTAGTTTCCAGCTGCATGAGGTTATGAAATCAATGCAAGTAGATGGCTGGAGTCGATGGCTTCATGTAACAGACGATGTAAGAATGTGATGTCCAAATGTAATCGACGGGTAGCCAGAGGTAACAAATTTAGAATGGACATAGTCAAATCATAGTTAATGGTACGGAGATTAAATTTGTAAGGTACTAGCGTAATGAATCTACGTTGAACACTATAGCTTTGAAATTATGCCCCTGAAATAAACTTTCTGGTCTTATTCTTGAAACTCATGTGGAGAATGATTGAATATTGGTTTCTCTTCTGATCGTGCACGGATCGTGGCTCCAGTCATGGGCGAGACCTAAGAGTAATACACTATGAGAAATGAAGTTGATTTCCCCGATCAGAGCGCCATTGGCGGTGCTCTGTTTGTTGGGTAACTTCATTCCCTCTCAGTACGTGCGTTAATAGTATGCTGTGCTCATATTATTGCACCTTCTGTAAAATACACTCTAAAGAATAGAATTTTCACCTCGAAAAGTTAAAAGTTTGCCCTGGAAAAGTCCTGGAATTTTATAGTTTCTGGTCTGTAGAAACCCTGTTAATGCTTATTCATTTGGAAAAGTTATTGAAATATTGTTGGCTGAACCAAGAGAAAAGTGTATTGACTTCGTATTGAACCAACCTTAGACCTTGTTACTACATACAAGTGTCTATTTCAGGGCCCTGAAATTGGAACTTGTAACTTTTCCAGGTTTACTTAATTACAAGATTCTACGTACATACTGGTGTTCATATACTGTAAAGAAATTCAAAACAAGAGTATGAAATCATGACTTCAGTTTCAGTATGTTCATTATTGATGTTAATTATATAAATAGTTTGTAAATAGAGTGTATGTATTACTTGAAAGGTAAGAGAGGTACCCAAAATAGGTTTTACTTTGAAATCATTTGATTTGCCTTTGGTAACACCATCCTTTCGAGTTTGTAAGTTATGAAGGAGACTTCATGTAATTTTATATGTATATGTAACATTTATTGATGAAAGTTTGTACATATTTTGGGCCCAAACTTTAATTTGAGGGCTCAAGAAATATGTTACATCATTTAGAAATGGCATATATCGAATTTTAGTTTTAATTTCTGGTTACTTGTGTGATTTTTGAGTACACCACCAATTATATGATTATCAATTCAAAGAATAGCAAGGCAGATAAGAGTTGAAGTTTTATGAGCAATATACTGGAGAAGATGAAAGCAGAACTCGATAATGTTGACGGCGATAGATATTCTTGAAATTGGTCATCTAGTGGCAGTGTCTGTAATTGGAGGTGTGCTCACATTTTCATTCAGTTCATTTTTCATCTCTAAATCAGTTTTAAATGTTTGTTTGTTCCCAGCAGGAAATGGAAGGCCTTATTCTGCGCTTGTTTTCTTGGGCAGAAAAGTCTATTGAGCCGCTACAAAGTTATGCGACTGGTCTCTTGGCATCTGCAATGGAAGTTCAGGACATAGCTGCCAACTTCAGGTGATTGTTCTGGTTTTGCTTTAAGTCAAGAACTTTAGCATGAAGTATGTATAGTGGACCCCCATTTAATGAAATTAATCCATTCCTAAGGACCATTCATATAGTGATTTTTGTCATTATGTGAATCAATGTAAATCATCTAAAAGTAATTATGCTATTAGCCTTGGCCAAATGATGAAATCAATGAATCTCAGAAAATGGTGCCAACCTATACATCGGATCGTTGGGCCAGGGGTTTGTCAAGAAGTGTAGGGGCGATAATATGCAATCGATCCTAAGAACGTACTTTTCTGACTCTTTTTATTGTCTGGTTAACATTAAATGAAAGGTGACAGAGCCTTTTTGAAAACTTGATGCTAACTGATAGTTTGGGTGTTGTAAATTACGTAAGGTTCTCGGTTAGTTCTTTGCTAGTTAGCTCTTACTGGACATCACTAGTGCTCTGTTTTATAAAATCTGGTTAAATATTTGCTCAGAATTAAAACTGAATTTAATATAATAATAATAATAATAATTTATTTACTCCCAAACATTTTTGTTACACAAATTGATAACAGCAAAGGAGCGGGAGCTTTAGGTGGTCTCCAAGGTCATAAGACCAGAATTGAGCCACCAGCATATTACATAAATGTATGCCATACAGATAAATGCAGTAATTGTTACATAAATATAATAACATGGTTCCCCTTCGATCATGCTGACATAGGGTTGTCATAATCCAAGAACCAAAATCAAGGACATAGTCCAAGCATTCACGCCTTCGGCAAAGGAATTGTCATTAATGATGAAAATTAGTCCAAGCATTAACGCTGTCAGCAAAGGAGTGTCATAAATGAAGAAAATTAATGTTAGTGTACATTAAATAACTTTGTAATTATAACATTAAACGCAAATTACTAAAATATACACAATTGTGTTCCTAATGTTGAGATCTATTTTACACTAACTAAGCTTTGTACCAGTTATATTTCTCTGAGCGTTGAACAGAAGAAAGGAACTTGTTCTGATTCTTAATGAGTCTGTGAAAAGCAATGCAACTTATATTTTTCATGTTATACTGAATTTGAAGCATTGCATTGACTGAAGTTAATGCCAGCCTGTTCCTTTCTTCTGTCCATTGTCCATTCAATAAAGAAAATACTCTCTCCGCATTAGCATTATGCCCTGGAATGGAGAAATAGTATTGCAAAATTGCAAGCAGTTCTGAATATTGCTCTTCAGAAACACAATCTTTTAAATTTCACCCACTTTTTATGAGCCATAATCTCTTAAATTTTGATTCTTTGCCTCTCCTAGAAAATGTTTCAATTTTACTACCTGGTCAAACAGCAAAATCTCATCCACTTTGCAAGTTGTATTTTCTTGCATCCACTTCAATAAAGGTGCTACATTTTCCCAATCAGGTATAGCCTTCAACAGTATCTAGTCAAAATGTTCAAATTGGGACAAAGGCTTGCTCCATTTCATCAGGTAATCTATAACTGTCTGATAAAATGCCATGATTTCCTCTTGAAATTTTGACTGCTGATACTGTGTCAGATCTGACATTAATTCTTTTACTTTAGAAGCCATGAAGTTGCATTTTTTTCTTTCCTCTAAAACATGTACAATGTTCTTAAGCTCCAACCTAACCTCATTCACAGATGTATCATCTTTCTCAATGCTTGCAATTGCCTTTTGAAATGGACTCATCTAGCATGCAGAAAGTGTAAATACAGTTCTCCACAAGGATCAGAAAAAAAGTCTTGAGAAGACTTGGACACTTATCGAGAGATAGGAAGTATGATTGAAGAACCTGAAACATGTATATGGACCTTTCAATTGCAGGAAATAAGCTCATCCACCTAGTTTTTACATGCCTGAGTAGATCTTCGTATGTCATATGCAGGAAATCACAAAAATCTTTTAGTGCTTCTACACGAACAGTGTAAATTGAAAAATGGTTGTACACTTTAATAATTATACTTTGAATATCTTGTGAAAGTATGTCTGTTCCACTTTGGAGTGTGTTATGTAATACATGAACTGGGCAACCTATCCCCTACTAAAGACCCGTTTAATTTGTTTTTTAGTTTTCTGAATACATAGCTTTCCCCTTTTCTTCCAACGCCTCCAAAGTTAGTATTAGTGTTATCCAAGCCAAGTTGCTCTGTCCAAGAAAGGGTGCATAATAGAGCGTCACTTATTCTACAATAGCAGCTTTAAGCATAAGGTGAGCACTAGTTGTAAACAGTTGGCTCGTAAGCATGTACCACGCAAGTCTGGTTTTACGTTAGTCGGACTTGGGTAAGTTGGGAGCTATGTATGTATATTGTTAGTGGGTTGGCTCACCTTGGTGCGTTGAGTCATAATTACTTGTGGTGGATGATATGCGAAATAATGCAATTTTAGCTTATTCAGGTTATAGTGGGTCTGAATGATTTGTGGCAATATGTTTATAATTTCTGAAGCATGCTTCATATGGTCATTTTTTATGTAAAAATTCAGGGTTAGCGGCAATGATAGTTCAAATGATGGGCTTGCAGCACAGTTATTGTCAGGGATAGTAGCAGTTATATGGATCTCTATTGTTTTTTTCCATCTTTTGAAAGTTTATTTTTTTCTAAGAGGCTGGTGAAGAGATTGATATAGTGTGTGTTATTGTATGGGGCAGAAATTTGGACTCTTGAGAATTGAAGGCAAGAATAGGTTGCAGGCATTCGAGATGTGGGTGTGGAGGAGGATGGAGAAGGTTCTGTGAACGGAGAGGAAGACAAACGAGGATGTGCTTGATATGGTTGATGGAGGAGAGGGAACTTCTGGGTGAAATTAGGGAGATGCGAAGTAGATGGTTGGAGGAGGTAATCTCAGGTGAAGGGTTGCCCAAGGCTGTGATTGTGGGGAGGATGAAAGGGGAGGTAAAGAGAGAGGGAATAGGTTTTATGGATGAGATGAAGAAAGAAATACGATTGGTAGAAAGGGCCCTGCACATGTGGAAATGCTGATGATTTTCACTCTTATTTAAACTTTCCTTAACTGATGGATTACCTGATTATAATTATCATAAGGTATCAGTCTCCCTATCATTGAAAATGGTAGTGCAAATGATCCCTGAACTACTTGTACATGAAATATGACCATGTGAATTGGGCTTTAAGATAAGAGAATGTACTCACATTTTTAAATTCCTTGGTGATGTTCAGGGAGCAGAATGCCAAGTTGGTTCCATTAATGCTGCAGAGGCTGCACCAGTTCCAGTCTCAAATGGCCTCGAATCCTCACGGCCAGGCTCTGCCGACTAATCGGCCGTTCGCTCACCTCGGTGCAGACGACTTGAAGCAGCTGAATGGAGAAGGGACGGTGAAAGGTGGTGTGGAGGAAGGTGGGGGGATCAAGAGTCCAGACGCCAAAAGGTTTTCTCTCACGCCAAAGAAAGGGAAAGGTGAGTCGGCTGACTTTAAGTCATGTCCTGCATAACTGCCTTGTTGACCAGAGCCATACCATAGGGGGCGAAGGACCTTCGTGGCCCTCAACCTCCCAGGGGTTCCAAAACTCTTGCTCCACTCGCCAGAGTCTTCTCCTCCATTTTCCTAAGATTTCCAAAAGGCTCTCTTTGCTTGCCATGGTCCTTAGCCCCCAACTTGCCAAGCATTCTAAAAGGCTCGATTCACCCACCTCCAACGTCTCAAGGTTTTCAAAAAGGCTCGCTTAGCTCACCAAGGATCATCGCCCACAACATCCAAAGGGTGACGAAAGGCTCGCTACACTGCCAGAATAAAATAATTTTTGCCTAAAAGCAATTTTCTAAAAATATTTTTCTTTGCAGTACATTGATGAAAACACAATATCTAAAAATAAAAGTGGAAAAAAAAGTTACCATAGCAGGGCATCGTACTCCATTCCGTAGGGCCCACAATCCACCACCACTCGCTGGGTGTAAAATCCACCATTTTCAATTTTTTTTGGTGGTTATAAATAAGTCATCTGGGTTTTCGCTAATAAACCGTCAGGAGCATATCAAAGCACATATGCATGCCAACTTTGAAGGTCATACTTCCACTATGAGAAATGGAAAAGAATGAAACGTTTGAGAATTTTGCAAAAACCTTTGACTTTGGTGCCATGGTGCCCGAGAACTATGAGGGATGGAGATAAACAAAAAACATGAGGTTTTAGGGAATGGAAAGGCCTTCCAAAAATTCCGTGTCAGATTTTCGATTGGACCTACTGTTCAGACACCATAGATCGAAAACTGAAATTTTTAGACAAAGTTCTGACTTGTGGTGAGTAAACCATACATGGTAGAAACAATGTAAAAATAGTGTATAGTAGGGTATTTTATTACCTATTGAAAGAAGTCTTAAGATCCGAAATCCAACCTATGGTTCTGGAGCAAGAGCTGAGGACCCAGGGGCATATACCTCGAAAAGTGCAAAGTCCGCCATTTCTAATATTTGGGGAGGTTATTTTTAAAAAAATTGTAGTTTTCGGAATTTTTTCTCTAGTGAAATTTGGAGATGCAGGTCTGTGACAAATTTCAAGTTCATAGGCCTCCCAGAAGTGGGTAAGAAATGTTTCCGTGTGTCACACATTTGGCGGAGAATATTGATTCTTTTGTGTGTGTTGGTTTTTTATATCATCTTTGGAATGTAATTTTTAACATGATGGTTTCTATATTTTGTGTGTTTTGCATGATTTCTGAGAAAATGAAATTGTTATTACGGTAGAAGCTCTATATAGCGAGAGCTCTCGGGATCTGAAAAATCACTCGCATAATGGAACTCTCGTTAAAACGGAAGATGATTAAATAATTACTCAACAGCCAATTCCTACAACTTTAATGCTAACTTAGCCATTATTGTGGGAATATTTTGTGAGTGGTGAAAACATTCTATTAAATATATTTTCGAACACTTCAATTACTCAATACTGATCGTATTCACTTTCGATGACATCAAATTCCATGTTAGATGTCATACACTGATGTGGAATTTTGGCACTTCAGGACATTTGTACTGTACTGCGCATTGCTGTATTTTTATTTCCCTGATGTTTTGGGTGCGCCAAATATGTCACGGCTGCAAGTAAAAGCAATGCAATGGACTGTAAACGGCAAGCACTTTTTCATGCCTCGTACCTCTCTAATAAGTGTATAAAAATGGATATGCGGTTCGTAGAAAGTTCTATTAATTGAAATTTGCAAAAATGCTAGATAACTTAATGACCAAGATATAACCTACGGGGATTTTGTTCCACGAAAGCACCAACCAGCTGCTATCTTCTCCAGTTAAATGATGGAAATAAAGGAGAGGACTTCAACGTCTGTAAGATCGCCTCATAAAACAGCTTACTTCGGCTTTTCGTAATCATAGAGCCCAATATCACCAGCATTTACGATTAGCCCTTAACAGTATACTGTCGTTTGTGTTATTATTACAATTATTATGCGTGGAATACTCTTGAATTTATGGAAACATAATTGTTACAAGCAAGTCCACATATGACAGTTATAAGCATGGAACGGGAACACAACGCAGACTTTCATGGATCGACTGCGTTTAGATAAGATGTGAAACATTTTACCACTAACGAATACGGTATCGACTCCCATGAAAAACGTATTTTTCTAGCGATAGTGCATGTTGCGGCTGCTAGGTGGCAGGGCACATCAACATTTTATTGGTTCACTATTTTGTAGATACTCCATGGTTCATAGACGTGATTTGCTGTGAGTTTCGACCACGAGGCATAAAGTTCTGAAGGTTGTAAGTTTCGAAATGATTTCCATCACGATACACATAGTTTCTTCTGCCGTACTTACATCTAGTGGCAACTTGTTGATAATGAATACCATGAATACTGACTACACTCCCTGCTGCGAGATAGACTTATGATTTATAGTACATACCTTTCGTGCATATCGAAATGAATCATCCTTGACCTGTTTTCAATATTTATAATCTTTGAAACAATTACAAAAGACAATACATTACGTAGACAACTTAAAATATAAGGAATCCGAATTCATAACAATTTACGTATTCAACATCGGAACATTTAAACTTGTCAATACCGAGCCTCTCTCTTAGATACTCCACTTTTGCATTCATCAATGGGCCATTTATCAGAATTCAGGCTGCTCTCTGCTGGAAAAACCACGAGAAAAGGGCAGATTCTAACTGCATATGTTCTCCTGGCCGCAAATGTTTCTGGCTGCTTGGAGTTCCTTCTTGAAGCACTGCCGCCCAAAATTTTTCCTTATTCTTTGGAATTGTGAATAAGGTCAAGGAAGATATGCCAAATCGCCTCCCTATCTCGCTTTTGGACACATCGCCACTTTTGCTTTCATTGATAATTTGTATTTTAGTTTTCAGATCCAACAACTTTCGTTTCCCAGCCATGATGTTGTATCAATCGGACTGAACTTGGCAAAAAAGTGGGAAGATGACAAAAGAACAATGAAATACACGGACTTACTATGAATTTATTTGTGTGAATACGGGCATGCTGTGAATGTCCGAAATGTTTATTTGAAAGTCAAATTGTGCTGTAAAAATACTACTCGACATATAATTTCAATGACATGAGCACAAGTTCTTGAATGCCCCGTTAATTTCTTCATTTCCGTAGTCCGTCACCGCGTACCGCACCTCCATAATTCTTCTCGTACTGAAATCATGGCTGCTCTATCATTGACCCCACTGGCCACCCGTAGGAATATCAATGACCTTTCATTTCTTTACATTGCATTAAAAGGTCAGTACCGATCCACTGAAATACTCCCATACTTCTCACTTCACATCCCCGGCCGTGCCTTACGCAACAATCACCTTATACACCAACCTAAATTCCGTCTTTCTCTCTCCCAGCGATCCCTTTTTTACAGGCTTCCTGCCTTGTACAACACCATTTCATCTGCCTGCCCTTCCCTCGATCTCTCTGCTCCTTTCGGATCATTCAAGCGCCAGCTTAGAAAAGCGCTTTCTCCCTGATTCCCTAACTTTCCATGTTGTTGTAATGTATTGTTTATGTTGTTGTCTCTTTGTTTTTATTTGATGCTATTTGCCAACACATGCTTTTTTCTTATTTTATTTTGTTAATGCTGCAGATTTTAAGTTGCAAATGTTCAATGTAAAGGCCGACATCGGCTGTTTTTGAATGTTTAAAATAAATCAAATCAAGTTTGCCGAGATTGAAGTAGACATTTGCCACTCGTAATAGTAAACGACCCCACGGACGCTGGTTATTGTCCTCGCTAATACAGATTTATTTCATATATAGGGTTCTTCATTGGGTTTTAAATTGTTCTTTGGCCATCCCTCGCAAATTCGAGCTTCTTGTTATATGCCCTGCACGTTATATGGGGCTTCTACTGTATTAGCAAAAAAGATTCAGATTCAAGAATCAGATGCAATAAAATAAGGATTTAACCTGTCGCTACTAATTACTCTAGTAAAATTAGAAGAAAACTTTTTAAAGTAAATTTATTAAGAACAACGCAAAGTAGCTCCTTCAATAATTTCTGAAATTTCAAGTATTCCTGAGGAAATATAAGAAGCTGCTCTTTTTCAATCTACAAATAAAATGAGGTTGACTCATACCCTAAAAAAAAATGAGTAAAATTTGGAAATTGGTTTGCGCTTTGGTGCAAGTGTCAGTGAAGAACTGAACTGTCACCTTATCCACAACTGGTTATTGTTCCCACAGAATTTATCATTAACTTGTTGATGTTATTATTAACTAACTTGTTTTGACTTAAACTTCCTTTAAATAAAATTGAAACAGTATTCCAAATGCAATTTAGATTACATACACTGTATGTGATTTTAAGCACAAGAAAAAATATTTTTTTTAAACTTCTCCTAAGAGAAATTTGTCATAGTGAATGGGAAAATGTTTGCGTCCCTTCAATTTCACTTGTACAAGACTTTACTATAGATCTCATTTTAGTATAAAATAGAAAATGAACTCTTCCTCACTTGTTACTGCTTTAATGCTAAAAATATAACTTAATTCTTGCCTTCTCATGTAATTGGTATTGGCTGGCTAATTATTACTGTGATGGCTACCTGCATTACAATCCCTTTGTAGGTTGGAATTGTTTCTATCTGCAGACAAACTGGCATTGAAATATGTGTGCAGAGAACTCATGAGAAAAGATCCACTTGGTCCAGGATTCAGCCTGTGGACCTTGTGCTTTTGCCACTTAAATTTCCATGAGAATGAGGAACACTGGGTAGCATAGTGTGCTGCATATTGACCAGGAAATCCCAATGCCCATGGTTTGACTCGTGGTCAAAGTGGATTTTGTCTTATGGCAATTTGCTACCTTTTTTAATCTTTCAGGAAGTGGCTCTGAAATGGGCTGGATGTAAATTAACTTACTGCTATGATGGTAATTTGTTATATATGATTCTTATGTTTTTTATCCTAGTGGTCAGTATTTTCAGAATTGTAATGGAAATAAATGTCTATGGCATGGTATTTCATGTCATCATTTACAGGCCCAGTAAGAGTTCACAATGGTGCTGTTCACGGCAGCATACCGAATTTGGAGGATGAGTCGGCGATGGACACTGAGGAGATGGTGAATGGGGTTGCCGGAGTGGAAGAGGAATTGTCCTCGCCCAAGCCCTTGCGGACCAACCACAAGAGGAAGTCCACAGAAACTCCGCCTAGTCGGGTCGGCACAAGCCCTTTTGCCATGCCAGAGTCACCCCCACAGTCTCACCAATGGACACACCCTAGCGGCACATCCCCGGCCCACCTCCACCCAGCCCCACCCCTCCCTCTCGTCCCGCCATCGGTGGGGGAGTGCAGCAACTCGTCCTGGGCCGAGATGGAGTCGTATGTGATCGGCAACGTGCAGATATTCCCCCCAACACTCTCAACAAGGCAGATTCTTATACTTCGGTACCTTACTCCCATGGGAGAATATCAAGAGGTGAGATTTTTCTGATTGCCATTTGATTATCTAATAGCATGGAGTATTTCCAGGTCATTATCATTAGTTATTTAATCCCAAGATTGCTTGTCCTTAGCCCTCCATTCTCCTACTAATTCATTTATGCCCTTGTGGATCTTCTGCTTATTTTCCCTGGCTTATGTATTTGTCTGTCTTCCTCATCTATTTTCCCTTCTACAAGGGGCTAGCCAAAAGTTCCCAAAATTCGTCAATAGATCAAATTACACCACATCTGGACCTTATACACCACCATCACCTTCGAAGTACTCTAGTTTAGAATGCATTTACCACTGCTAGCGCTTCTTCCAATTATGGAATGCCATCTGGAAGTCCTTTTTCGTGAGCATGTTTAGCATCGCCTGCGATCCCACTTCAATTTTCACAATTTGATTCAAATTTCGACCTTTTGAATTAAGGGATCAAAAAGGGATCTTAGGGAGCAAAAAGAAGTAGCACGAGGCTAAATTGTGCAAGTTGGGTGGATGAGGAACTTTAGTCATGTTCTTTTTCACTAAAACCCTATAGACTTTCTTTTCATCTCTCAGCAGCATCGGCACAAACTAAGCAGCATTCCACGTCTCATGTTGAGTTTGTTGGACAAAATCCCCTGGCATGTGCCACACGATAGTCCCACAATGTTATATATGTTGAGAATGGTCCTTCTGCGATCTTCCATGACCACAGCCCAGACAGCAGCTACATTTTGCGGTGCAATGCTGGCTGGTGGCCGTCCTGAACGTTCATCACCTTAAACTGATGTCCGACCATGTTTAAAATGCTTTTACCACTTGTAGATATAGAACTGGCCCCTAGCATTGTCCCCAAATGCTTACCTCGACCTTTGATGTGTTTCTGCAATGGTTTCCCTCTCGTTTGAAGCCAAACTTAACGGAGATGCCCTGCTTTCTCACATATGTTATCGTGAATTCGAAATGGAAGCAACACGCAACAATGAAAAAGTTCTCAAAATTAATAAACAAGTTCAACTAGAATGAAGCTGCTTGGATCACTGGTAAACAAAGGACGTATAAAGTGGTAACTGTTGGTGTATTGTTGTGTTAGCACTCGTTCACACATGTCATACGAATTTTGGGAACTTTTGGGTAGCACCTCATGCTATGTTCCTTTTACATATTAGGGGGGGCCACCCTGAGAAAGTGGGAAAGCCTCTTGAAATTCCTGCCTCCTTGGAAAATCTGGGAATTCTCCTTAATTTTGCATACTTAAGGAATTTCTCGTGGCATACTTACAGAAGGTAACCCCCATGTTCACCAAAGTTTCACTTTACTGCATGATGATTTATGGAGAAACTGCAATACTGCAGAGGCAGTAGAGGAAGTGAGTTTAAGCAAGCATTTTTTGTCTTATGGATATGTGATCAAAACTCCTTTATTAGTCAAATATGGCAAAACTAAAATTTAATCAGGAGATTTGTGCAATTATCATGAAAATGCCGAATAGTAGTATGGTCCAGAGTTAGTAAGAGAGCATAAATTACTTTGAATTGTGTATAAAATCTGTCTTTTATTATTTGTTATCCTTTGTGCTTATTGCATGCATTTTCATATTGTTATTTGGAATTGGCATACATTTTCTTTGAAAAATTTGTTTTAATTTTCCGGTTTAAGAAAATTATAAGGGGCAAAAACTTTTAATTTACTTTATACTCTTTGCAAATTTATTTTTCTACCTTAATTTTCAGCTGAGGTATATTGCATCATAAATGCATTACTCGAGTTCATTTACAGACATGTCTCTCCCATGCATGAAACTGGCAGCTATTTACCAAAAAAAGCAATTAACCAGACCATTTGAAGGTTATGCATTTCCTTTTAAATGCATAATAAAGAATACAGTAAAACCTCTCTTTTACACTTTTGACGGGGATGAAGGAAAAAAGTGTAAATCGCGGGAAAATGTAAATCGAGGGAAATCATAATTTGTAGGAAATAGAAGCAAAATCATAGCCTAATGTTACATAATTTTATTTTAATTAACAGGTGATGTTTAATATTTGATGGGTCACCAAATAGACATAAATAAATGAATAAACAAAAGTTAACTAAAAATAAAAGTATTCTCATATTTTAACTTAACTTGATTTGAGGTGGTGTCTACCTACATATATTTATCTTTGCATCAAGGGCAGACATTTTTTCTTCAACAATAGTCATGTCTTCCATGATTTTGTGTTCGCTGCATAGGTTGTAGCCAAGGTCTTTCTTAATTTTTTTAAAGCAACGTGGATTTTTGGACTTTTCCAAAACAAAGGGCTTCAGTCTCACACTGCCATCTGGATTAGCTCCTAATAAAACAGTAAGGCGACCTTTGCTGAGCTTGGCCCCATGACAAGGGTCCCCTTTGAAGTCTATAGGGTCTTGTGTCTGGCATTATTAAAAAAAAAGACCTGTCTCGTCCATATTAAAAATTTATTATTTCGGGGGAAGATTGAAACAATGTCTTCAACATTTCTTCAAGTTCATCATACTTGGAGTTTTTAATGAATTTACGCCTTTTTCCAATACGGCCGCATTCCTTAGCACTTTTCTCTAAACATTTACGGGTTTTTACAGTTGTGTTCCACATTGAACCTGGTATATCAAGTTCTTCGGTCAGGGACACGCGAGTGCCCGTATTAGAGTCAATTCTCTTTGCAAAATGTTGATTTTTTCTTCAAATGCTAACGATTATCTCGTACGCTTGTTTGCAATTTTAAAATACGTTCCCTCACGATTGCCGTAAGTAATTGCTCATTAAATAAAACTAAAGGTGAAGTAACTAAAAACCTAAAAACACAAGATGAATGGCATTAGTGCGTGAGTTACGAGAAACAAGAAAAAGATCGCTGCAAAGCATGAGAACAAGAGTTAACATATGTTTTAACTTTTCGCCACAATGACAGCGGTAGTTGGCCAAATAACATCTAATTAAATATATTTATGGCATCCGCTACAAATTTAAATGTAGGTACTTTTTAAACATCTAGTACGGCCAGGGAAGAGAATTCTATTCCCTGGTATGGCTCCTTAGTACCAATTCGAGAATCCCGATCGCAAGCATTACAATATATGGCATAAGTACTTTTCAGCAATGCTATCGATGTAATGTGCTACCATCAAACAAATAATTGTTTTTAAAGGAAACCAAATAAATCAGTATTCATATATCATGTTTAAGCATGTATTTTATCCATATTTAACATTAATCACGCTCAAAGAGTCGCCAGTTGAAGTGCACCAGCCACCATCTTTCTTGCCTTCAAATGTCGTAAATGGCAGGATTTTAAAGCTTTGAAAGTGTAAAAAAAGGGATGAAAATACATTATAATGATGCAAATATTTTTGGGACCAGGAGAAAATGATGTAAATCACGGGAAAACGTAAATTCCGGGGACGTAAAAGCGGGGTTTTACTGTAGGTAACTCATGAAACTGGTTATAATTCCTGCTTGGTGGTTTACACTATTTTCCCACTCATATGTTCAATCTCAATCTTCAACAATTCCCAATAATATTCATGGCAATTTGAGAAGATGCTGTACTATGGCTGCCCTCAATTGGCCACATTATAATTGAAACTGTTATTATTCAACCAGTATCCTATCGTAAGTTCACTCTCACTCTTGTAGTGGTGAATTTTGTTGTGACCTAATTTTTTTCTTCAAAATATGATTGCAATAATGGAATTGATGTGTGAATGTAATATTTGAAAATATATTTTCAGTTCCTCAGTCATGTTTTTGAGCACAATGCTCTGGAGCTGATCCTAAAATATACTAATGTGAGGGAAACTAAAGATGCACGTCTGGCATTTGAAGCTCTGAAGTACCTGGCTGCCCTTCTTTGCCATAAGAAGTTCTCCATAGAGTTTATTAACATGCAGGGTCTGCAGGTTTGTATTTTATATATTCTTTTGTTTCTCCTATCTTTAATTCATTTATTATTTTTAGAAATCTGATATTCTATCCTAGTATGAAAGTACCACTATATGTACCCTGCTTTACACAGGAGATGCTGTCCAAAAATTGTCATGTTAAATAAGCTTAAGCTATAATAAATCGTATGTAAATAAATAGATTTATTAAATGTATAGCAAGTCATGTCATTAATAAGTGATTTGAAAGAAAAATGATAAATTTGGACCAAGCCAATTATTGGTAAACAAATTTTGGTGCATGCTCAGCCAAATGCATGAACAATAAGAATAAAAATTTGCCATTGAAAGTCACAATTTGCTAAGCTGGAAAAACTTTCTAGTGTCATAGATCCTGATGATGCTGCACAAAATACTTTGGCTATTTCTGAATGTGCACATATTTTCTACCATTTTTCTAGAA
Source organism: Pyrrhosoma nymphula (assembly GCA_963573305.1). Lineage (NCBI taxonomy): Eukaryota > Metazoa > Arthropoda > Insecta > Odonata > Coenagrionidae > Pyrrhosoma > Pyrrhosoma nymphula. The sequence continues at coordinate 78,137,388 of OY754337.1, forward strand.
TTCTTTGACTACAAAATATTCAATCCAGAAATATATTACTTTATTTTGAGAAAGTCTTGAATGAGAAAAAATTATAGGATTCTGCTGCTCCTATGTTGGCATACCAATAACCGAATACCAATCAGCCAGTATTTATTTATTTCAGAATTTTTTATTGGCTCAGCTTTACTTTATTTGTCTCATGGCAATAGTACTTCAAAGCACAGTTTCTGCTTCAACTAAGAGTAGTTTTTTTTACATATGTATCCTATAATTATATATTTATGAAATATTATGGTTTCTAGTTATTAGTGTGATTCATCATATATTTTTGATGTATGGATGATATTATTTCTATTTAATAGTACATCTTGGTGGGGAATTAAAAAAAAATATTTTCTTCTTCATATATAGAGGCTTCTAGAAGTTCCAAGGCCAAGTGTATCTGCTACAGGTGTGTCCATGTGCCTCTACTATTTGGCATATTGTGAAGATGCCATAGAAAGGGTTTGCCTTCTACCAAGGCATATAGTTGCTGATCTAGTCAGGTAGGTGCCCTATTTATTACATAAATATAGTTTAAAATAGGAATCTTTGTTGTGCTTAGTTTACCCACAATGGTATGTGGGAATTACAGTATGTGTCCGAATGCATGGCACTACTAATACAAGGTAGGCTGTTCCCGTGACCAAATTGAGCTTGTTCTGCGCATGACGTCACCTGGTACCCACAAGCAGACGAGAACTCGCAAAACATATGGAGCTGGTTGAGTATTGCCGGTATTTTGGTTTACGTTTGATCAACAAGGACGATATAGAAATTAATTATAAGGTATTTGGTAGTTGGAAGAAGTATTCACCTCTACGTAAACTTTGCAATGCTGAATTAATTGTGGTTATGTCCCCGAAGAAACATTGTATGTCTTCATCATAACTAGTTCGGAAGCGTAGTTAATCTGAAGCATATTTGCAATCAAAAAAACATTAATGGTTGGTTTATTTGACGAAAAATACAATTACCTACTGATAAATTCTTTGTCATGTTCTTCGTATAGAATAATTAATGTATCAACCATCTAGCAACATGCATTGGAATATAACTTGTTGATTATAAACATTACCGTACTTGTACAGTGTCGAAAAGTATTTCTGATAGTGTACATATTAACTTAAACCGTCCAACTAAATTCCATTTTTAAGTTGACTATTTTCGCATTCTCTCAAACATCATGAATCGTGAATTAATTTCTTGATTCTCGATTTAAAAAATACCTGAACCTGATGTTTACTAACGTTAAGTAAATTATATCATCTTGTAGATATCCTTCAGCAATTGCTGTGTGAGTCACGCTCTTTCTCCTTCACAAGATAAATTAGGAATGGATTTCCTCTTTATTTTTTAAGTTAATATGTAACACCATCAAGAGAAGATCCATATGTACTTAACCACTTAAAGCGAACAAATTTTCTATTTACCCAACTACATATGCTCTTTAAAAGCGATCTCTGATAATATATTTAGTTGACAAAGTGCAGTAAATAATTTGCTGTTTATCAATAGATCATCATGTGAAAATTCGAATATTTATATACATGCTATGGAACAATTAAAATGCAAAAAGTCACTTGAGTGGAACCAGGGAGAGCAATGCAGAAACATACACAGCTATTGGAATTAGAAACAATATTAATTTCTTACTGAATCTCTTTTCGTTAGTTTTGCGATTAATGGCTAATATCCATTATTCGATGTAAAAATTACGTCAAAATCATAATTTCCAACCACGTCATCTAGCTACTGGTTTAAAATATTCATGGTTTTTTGAGTTAACTTTATTCTGTAAAGCTTGATTTAACCTTTAGGATATTCCTGAAAGATTGAGCATCAAACAACTTGTCATGACAAGATTGAGCTTTTCTGAAATCTTGGCAAGATTATCACTCTCCCAACTATATGAGAGCAATGCTGCACTGAGCATGCACAGATTGCCAACGTTGGCATGGTTATAGCAAGCTTGGCAGTCTTTGTCAGCTCTATGCAAGAATGATGAAATGTAAAAGCAACCTTGCGGTGCTATGTAGGATGTTATCTTTATCCATTCATTTGACACTTTTTAACTCCAAACACTCATTTTCATATCTTTCCCATGATGAGCACATATTAAACTGGTTGCGTAAGGAATAATTCTACCTACGACTGTAGATGTCATGAAAACATTCGAAAATGACTACATAAGGGAATGCTGAAGAGGATAGGAACCACTGTAGGTAATGGCATAAATATAACGGAGAATAAGAATTATTTTCATAATTAAAGCCATTGCACCGTTGAGTGTGATCAGAAAGTAAGTAAATAAACAATACATATAGTGTTTAACCTAACAGTCATCCAAAAGAGAGTGCATTTATCACTTCACGTGTTCGCAAAGCGTCTCATAGATGGCAGGACATTGCGGTTTTATGAACAGTTTTACTGTGAGCAAGCAACTACGTTTTACATACGATTCATAAAACTTTCAATAAAAATTTTATAAAACTGTTTTATGGAAAATTTTACCGTGAGCAACAGGCATAAGAAATAATCCTGTACATCTAAAAATCATCAACAAATGAAAGTGTTTGAAGCTACACAACCACCCCATGAAAATGATCTGCAATACAAAGCTTCCCAATTCGATCCTCATTTTCATCATCCGGTTAACAGTTCTAATACTGTGGCAGGTGATAAACATCTGAAAAAAGATGCATTTCATAAAAACAGCATGCCCATCAGAGGGTACTACATACATGGTGATAAAATGCTCTAATACCTTAGCTTTACTCCTTAGAGCAGAAGTGACATCTTTGAAGGTGACGTTTCTAACCTGTACCCCTCACTTTGAATTGGCAACTGACTGCAGTTCATATAATCCTTGCATATTCAATGTCCTTGAATGTGGAGGCATGCAAAATCTTTCAAAGATTTGGTCGACGTAGTAATTTTCCACATTCTTATTATTGCTAAGGTATCATCCAGTGAACACAAAAACCTGAAAGATTTCACCATTAATTACAATGTTATAAAAATTGAAATAGAAGAATGAATGCCATAACACTTCACCTGATCCTCTTTTTCTTAAACAGTTTATCGCAGGGGGGTGTATGTCCATGTCCATTGGTATGACGTAGCATTCAACACCAGTAAAGTGACTACCAAATTTTCCTTTTCCATTTATCTCTATAAATATTTTATCATTAAAGTCTGACCAAGCATTTAAAGAATTCTCATATCATATTTACTGTCATTGGCTTCTATTAAAAACTTGTGTGAAGGATATTGACCATATGAAAAACATACATGCATAATGGCTACATACCTATAACAAAGTGTTTCCTTTAATGCTTAGAAATACTGTCACACAACCTCAATAACATGCAACAGAAATAAAAATCTGGAAGCTGATGCTGCATATCTTGTACCCATGTGGACATTAAATAAACAATGGAAAATCCATTCACATAGTTTATTATCAAGGGAAAGGTTATGTAAGAGTGCATTCAGGAAATGCAGGCACGGTCAAGAGCAAGCATAATACCCTCCCCAAAACCTCATGTCACATCATCCAAGTATTGTTAATGGTAACGCAATCAGGAGCAATACTAATTCAATATTCTGTCCGACCTGGAATAAGCATCAGTTGGCTCCTGGAATATCAATGTGTGCTCAACATTTTCACATTACACCTTCGATCCATCTTAACAGTTTAGATGCATGGAACCGGTAAGACATTACAATTAGAAATGCTATAACTACACCTCATCAATTATACTTGGCACATAAAAGGACGTGAATGAAAACTTACATATGATTTTATGAGTCACGAATGCACAGATAGATGAAAGCACTCAAGAGTAAAATAAATCATAATTAGCGAGGGAACTTTGTCATTCAATCTCATGACTAAAATACAACTGCTATCTCTTGGAGCATGTCAACTTTGATGCTCCCCAACTTGCCACTAACTCTCATAGAATATTCTACGAAGAGGAATGCCATTTCATGCATTAGCAGATTCTTACAGTTAACATGCTGTGGTGGTTTGTATTGGCATTCCGAAAAATATTTCATATACCTGTCTCCCCTGATGCTGAAGATTCATGGGAAACCCCACTTCTGAGGGTAATCTGAGGAAACACTGCATGTTCACTTGCCATCACTAGACACAATGACTCACCTGAGTGATTTAGATCAGAGAAATTACCTCTCACAGTGCGTAGTCTGAGGTAACACTATACCCTGTGAACCAGTAATAATTCATGTACTCCTTAGACAACCACTCCATGCAGTCCCTGAAAGATATTTTGAAAAGGTATGGTTATACATAACATTAAAACTAGGAAGTCACTCAGCATGCTGGAATAAACCAGTCTCCACCAATCTTGCATCATCATGGGAAACCACTTCTTAGAGTAGCTTGAGGATACACTACATGTTCACAGGCCCATCCCTAGACACAATGACTCAGCTGAATGATTCAGATCAGAGAAATTACCTCTCACAGTACATAGTCTGAGGTAACACTATACCCTGTGAACCAGTAATAATTGTTGGAATATATGCAATTCTATCAATTTATAAGACGTCTCTAATGAAAATAAACAAAAGGTTCGATACGTGTGTATTGTCACTTGTATTGTTGTCTGACTAAAGAATGCACGGCTTCTTATTTCTCTAAACCTTTGTACCTTTAAAATATCAGGTTATGGGCCCAGACATTAAGCTTCAATAAGTTTAATTTCCGAGAATATATTTTTCCGCGATCAATAACGTTGAAATCCTGTCGGAAAAATTTACGCTAAAGGATGGCTGCGGAATATCAAGACGACAGATTCAAAGTTCCCTTGTTCGACGGAACCGAATACGACGACTGGAAATTTCGTATGGAAACATTATTGGATGAACTAGATCTCTTACCACTCATCGAGGAAGAACCAGTTTATCCAGGACCGATCCTAAATGAAACAGCGTCGGAATGTACAGCTCGAGAAGAAGCGAACACTCAATTGCGGAGTCGAGACAAAAGATGCAAAGGACTTATAATTCGGAAGCTAGCAAACAGTAATTTGGAATATGCAAAAGGAAAAATATCAGCATACAGCGTATGGAAGGAGCTGAAAGACACTTTTGAAAGGAAAGGTTTAGCTACTCAGCTACAAATTAGAAGACAGCTTTTATCTCCAGCTTGTCAACATAACCCCAAAAAGGAAAATCTGGAAACTCACTTTCTTCATTTTGATCGACTGATTCGTCAACTAAAATCAACGGGCGGCAATGTGAGTGAGCCAGACATTATTTGTCATTTGTTGCTTACCCTGCCGCAGGAATATAACGTGGTTGTCACAGCCATAGAGACCATTTCTACTGATAGACTAACCTTAGCCTTTGTGAAGAACAGATTACTTGATGAGAAATCCAAGCGATCCTTTCTGGCTAACGGAGAGCAGCACATGAATTCCGAGGTTCAACCTTCGACAGCATTCGCTATACAGTCCAAACGAGTAAAGAACAACCCTCAGAATACACCGAAGAATGACATCGCTGAGATAAAGAATGAAAATAAATATCACAAATCTTATATTCGCTGTCACAACTGTGGTAAACCAGGTCATTTGAGGGCTGAATGCTGGAAGGGTAAAAGTAAAAATGGGCACGCTTATGCAGCCAACGATGACGAGGAATCTTTAGCAGACGACTATGGGATCGGCGGGATCAGTTTTGCAGCACATGTGGAAATAGAAGATAAAGAGAAGACAGTGGAGGAGGAATCAACTGCTATGGGAACAAGCTCACAGTCTGAAGGTGAAATAAGTTTTACTCTAGACTCTGCAGCTACCGAGCATTTAGTTGGGGAACTAACTCCTCTCAGTAATGTCACTCCACTGAAGATACCCATTTACATTAAAGTTGCTAAAACTGGCCAGCTGATGACTGCCAAAGAAAAAGGGGATATTAATGGTGTTATTTTTACGAATGGAAAATGGGTTAAGTTACACATTGCCAACGTGTTAAGGGTACCTGATCTTGAGATGAATCTTCTATCTGTCCAAAAATTGGATTCTTATGGTTATGGTGTGCTGTTTGCAGATGGAATAGGAAAAATATTGAAAGGTGGTTGAACAGTAGCAGTTGCTAGGCGCTGTGGAAAATTATACAGTATTGTTTTTCAGAGGGCACACACAGCTTGCCTTTCAACAGAAGCAGAACATCTGTGGCACCAAAGACTAGGACACATCTCCAAAGATGGTTTGAAGAAATTAACCACACTGGTGGATGGAATTAAAGAAGACATATTCAAGAGTACATGTGAGCATTGCGTGACTGGAAAACAAACGAAACAACCACACTTGCATGAAAGACTCAGAGCAAAACGTCCATTAGAACTTGTGCATAGTGATCTGGTTGGACCAGTATCTCCAATGTCATATGATGGGATGAAGTATATAATGACATTTGTGGATGATTATACCCACTTTACTGCAGTGTTTTTCTTGAAATCAAAGTCAGAAGCCTTTCATTACCTTAAGATTTATGAAAAAATGGCAACATCTCATTTTAGTACAAAGCTAAGTCGTTTTAGGTGTGATAATGGCAGGGAGTAGGTTACCAATGAAATTAAGGCCTACTTTGAAGAACAAGGTATACAATTTGAATTCACAATACCATACACGCCACAGCAAAATGGGGTGGCGGAACGAATGAATCGTACAATGCTTGAAAAAGCAAGATGCTTGATACACAGCTCAGGCTTATCAAAAACTTTGTGGACAGAAGCAGTACTTACTGCTGTATACTTAATCAACAGGACTCCCACAAAAGCCCTGGAAAAGGAAGTTCCAGCTCACCTCTGGTATGAAAAGAAACCAGACCTCAATAAACTGAAGATTTTTGGATGTACAGCCTACCTGCATACTCCCAAAGAATTAATGAGTGGTAAGCTAGAACCCAGATGTAAGAAGTACATCTTTGTAGGGTACTGTACTAATGGGTACAGACTTTGGGATCCAGAACTAAAAAAGATTGTCAGAGGAAGAGATGTAATTTTTGATGAAAAGAAGTTCCAAGCTAAGAAGGAATTAGGATACTGGAATGAAAATCAAGGTATTACTAAAAATGAAGAATACTACCCGGCAGAGAGAGACCAGAATTCAGGTGGAGAGCAGAATTCAGGTGGAGATAAGAATTTAGGTGGAGAATGGGAAATAGATGATCAAGTCAGGTCAACCAGAGAAAGGAAAAGACCTGCTTATTTAGAAGACTATGACACAGAATATGGAATAGGTTGTGCTATGAGTGTTGAAGCATTCCTTGATGATGTACCCGAGAATTTCTCAAGTATCAAAGGGAGAGAGGATCAAGACAAGTGGTACAATGCAGTTAATGAAGAAATGAAGGCTCTTCATGAAAATGAAACTTGGTATTTAACTCCACTTCCCCCCGGAAGGAAGGCAATTGATTGCAAGTGGGTTTTCAAAATAAAGCGGACTGAAAATGGGGATGTTGATCGCTACAAGGCTCGTCTTGTTGTGAAGGGATGTGCTCAGCGCAAGGGGTATGATTATGAAGAAACCTACTCACCAGTAGCAAGTCTTGTAACTCTACGAATCCTGCTAGCAAAATGCAATCAAGATGGACTCTTTGCAGAGCAACTGGATGTCAAAAATGCATTCCTTCATGGGAACCTCAATGAAGATATTTATATGAAACAACCAGAAGGTTATACTGAAGGCAATGAAAAACTAGTCTGCAAACTTACAAAAAGCCTATATGGTCTCAAACAGGCTCCACGAGAATGGAACAAGAAGTTTGATTCCTTCATAAAACGACTGGGCTTCACTCAGTCCCAACATGATCGGTGTTTGTATATTAAAGGTTACGATAACAGTGTAATATATGTTTTATGTTATGTTGATGATATTATTGTTGCAGCTAGTCTTCAAGGGGACCTTCAAACTGTCAAAGAGAAACTCAAAAATGAATTTAAAATGACTGATCTAGGCCCTCTGAGATGTTTCCTGAATATAAAGATTGACAGGTACAGTGACAGAATCATCCTCAGCCAGCAATCCTACATCAACAATCTGCTGCAGCGTTTTGGCATGGAAGATTGTCATCCAACCAAGATTCCAATGGAAGCCAGACCTATAACAACCTTGGAAGGCCCTTGTATAATTAATGAGAAGCCATACAGAGAGCTTGTAGGATGTCTTATGTATTTGATGTACACCACACGGCCTGATCTTAGTGCTTGTGTCAACATGTTTAGCAGGTATCAAACTACAGCCACAGAGGCCCAATGGGTGGGACTCAAGCGAATCCTACGTTACTTAAAGGGAACCAAAGACTATGGTCTTATTTTTGAACGAAGCTCAACACCAATATTAGTAGGATATGCAGACTCAGATTGTTCTGGAGACACTACAGACTCCAAGTCAACATCCGGCTACTTTTTCCAAGTGTATGGAGCAACTGTAAGCTGGGCCACTCGTAAACAAACCACTGTAGCCATTTCTACAACTGAGGCCAAGTATGTAGCCCTTGCAATGGCATGTACAGAATTTTTGCGGTTGAAGTGTCTTCTTGCTGATTTGTGTGTTAGGGTAGAGGACCCAACTATTGTCTATGAAGATAATAATTCATGTATTGCCTGTTTAACCCTTTGAATGCTGCCCATAAACATGACATAATTTTACCCCGTGGCGGCTTTCTTTTTTTTACGTAAAACGTAAGTATGGATGCCAAATAAGTCAGGAAAAATAATAAAAAAATTTAGAGCGCTCTAATTTGTTTGTTAATCGAATTTTTATTTATGACGTGATATCACGTCATCAGTGACCAGGGATAGACACGTGATGCGGGTTGCATACACACGACTTTTTTATCATCTTCCATTTTTCTTTCACATCGTTTCTTACATGCAGTAGCGACAAAATATATGCAAAATGCATGTATTTTGTTACTACTGGTAGCAGCTTACATTTATTGAACACTCAGAGTTTTAATGGAAGTAATAATGATTAGAAATAAAACAAGTCCTGATCGTTGGATTTTTTACTCCTTTCATATTTTCCGCTCCGTCCGAAACTTTTCCTCTAAGACGTCCACCCGTAAGCGTTAGAAACAAAACAAGTAAAGGTTTAAATAGCAACATTTAACAAATAGCATCGGCGATTTTGCTGCAGCTGCATGTGTTGGGTGGTATTCCCCGACTCAAGATTTCTCTTTGTGTATTTATGATGGTGGATTAGGGTGTCCCTTTTTGTGGCACTACTCAGTCCGGCTCCGCTAAGGTTGGAGGGGGGGACCGAGAAGAAGTAAGAGGGTGAGGAAGTATAATAGCACGCTGTAATGCAAGATTTAGTCGGTACGTTTGTATGTACTGTGAGGACAGCTTTCTAGGAAGTGTCTTCGGTATGCCATGAACATGGGTGTGAGGTAAGGAAGGATTTTGCCGACACGTGTCCTTTTCTGGGCTTTGGGGTGCTGCCAGGGTAGAAATGGATGCGGAAAGAAGGAAAAAATCAGCCCCAAACTTTGTCATTTCTTGGTTCCGAACTGAAGCCGAAAACAAATTTTAGTTAGCTTGACAGGGTTCATTCAGGCCACTTATTGCAGATCGTGAGAAGAATATCCTACAAAATGCTCAAGTTTAATTTTTTACTGGTGGTAGGAACGTTTTGAATTTTAGGTTTAATTCGTTTCAGTTAGAGTTAAAAATTCAATAATACATAATAATTGGAAGAGCTTTGCAGCATCTTTATTCCATATTATGTACAAAGCCACTCACTAAAAGCAAGAATGATAGTTAAAGTTTTTTTACTACTCATACGAGGGAAAGATTGGATTCGTAGTACAATGGAAATTCCAAATCAACTTATATATGTAAAAACCATACTCTTACGCAATAACTGAGTCATGAAAACAGAAATACTTGCCATAAAAATATATTATATTTAAACAATAAAATATTTATCAGTAGAATGATACATCTATACACAAAAAATTACTACAAAAATATTTTTTTTAAACATTTATATATGCATTTTTACAAGTACAAATTAAAAAAAAATACTATTTACAATGTTTTATGATAGGGAGCAAAGCACTCGGGACAAAGTGCTGGAGAACCCTCACAATCAGGACATAAATATGCTGTCTCCTTCCTGCGCCCGACGCGACGGTGTAACAATTTTGACCGGTGACGGTCTTCTTTCTACCATCTTCTACGAGGATGAGTTCAGGGAAGTGGGATTAAGATTTTGTGGATACAAGGGATATTGGGTCAGGAAGGTATGAAGGTAGAATGAGGGATTTAATAACAGAGAGCCGGAATTTATATTTATATAAGGAAATGTTTTCGGGAGGCCTACGGTAGAGGAAAAAGCTGTTGACAAGGTTGATGTGAAAGATATGGATGCCCAAATTTTTGTACCATTTAAGGGTTTTCCTTTCAATAGGATAATATGCCATCATCTGATCAAAGTGGTCTATTCCGCCCATCGACTCGTTGTACTTCGCAACGGCCTCAGGTTTAGGAACGAGCCTGTCTCCTCTTCGGGTTGGCACGTCAACCATGCGACTACCGAATTCGGAGCTGATCATCAGAACGTCCCTTTTGTCCTTCCACTTTAGAACACAGATACCATCGTTAGTAAAGGCATCCATAACTTCACCTCGTCTCAATTTAGCCTTTGCCACTTCGGAGGGGTTGCCTTTCCGATTTGCCCTAAGAGTTCCTGTGCAATACGTTCTCCTCTCAAGTAGTTCGGGGAGCAAATTGACGCTGGTGTAATAATTATCCATAAACAATAAATGGCCCTTGTCAAAATGGTCATTCATTAATTTATGAACAACGCGATCAACATGTCCACGCCCTCTAAGTTCAGAGTCGCCGGCCCCCGTATACACAAGAAATCGCAGAACAAACCCGGAAGGCTCCGTCAGCATATATAGTTTGATTCCGTACTTTTACTTCTTGGATTTCATATAAATACGGAATCACCGGAATACGGAGGGTTCGTCCTCCTCCCCACTCTCCTCCTCGCTAATCTCCCACTCGGAGTCTTCCGAAAAATCCGAATCCCCGCTCTCCTCTAGGAGCTCCCGTAGCTCTTCGTCTGTATATATTCGCCTGGAGAAGGCGGAGATCTCGGAAGGTAGAGTCATAGTCCTGGTAGGAGCGTCCTGCCTTGACGTTGACGGCTGCGAATCCTGCGCAGACGAAGGCTGCTGGTCTGCCGTCGAGGTTGAGGCAAGAGGAATTTATCCCTCAGACGGCGTCGCCTCCGCCTCAACCAAAGAGATTCGTCTTTTTACTCGCTTACGCACCATCTGTAGTTAAAACATATTTTCTTTGTATCAAATTAGTTAAATATGAATTTTGACAAATAATGGGCCAAAATAATCACTCAGGGTTATATAGACAAAAGAGGAAATGCTGCAGGCAATAATTATTCCGCTCAACTAAATGAAAAGAATCTGAATGAACTAAATATGTATAATGGGTAACTTAAGACGTATGAGTGCTTTTAAACAATTAATTTTATATATATCGAGGGAACAACAAAAGATTAAGAAAAATTAAGAATTACTTTCTCTGTAGGCCATGAAAAAATATCCAATGATTGTATCGGAAAATAATCATACATATGTATATATACATAAATATAAACAATAAACGTGTAATTAAAAATAATTTAAATTGTTGATAATTGACTACATTTTTGTTTGATTAACTTTCCACACTCGCACCGCAGAACTACGTATTATTGCCGCTTCACTTGCAGCTTACCGCTGAGGAGATGAACTGAAAAAAAAACACGAGAGAAAAAATTAGAGAAATGTTATAAATAATTGAATTATTCAAATGTCAGAGTAAAACTAAGAAGAAACTTTACATAAAAGCAACAGTTTACGTATTCATTGGATGAAAATGGCGCAATATCGTAAGACAATAAAATAATAAATATACGACCTATCGGAAGGAAATAAATACAAATAAATAATTATATGCTCAACATGGATTGGCAAAAACAACCATTATATTAATAAAAAAACAATTAACCGAGCTTCAGTAGCTAAATATAAGAAATGTAACATTACATTCAAGTACATTTGCCATAGCCAGGCATGTATGGCAACAAATACATAAACGTAAAACAAACTCGCACATAAAGAGTGCGAGAAAAATGAATGGAAATCGGCTTACCTCAAGGCAAAAGAAAAACTTTTCTCCCGATGTACCCAGGACAGGCAGCTCGAAACGGTCTTCACTTCTAGGCTGCTATAACTCATCTGAGCGACGTAGGGGTGTTCAAGGTCGTAAAAAATCTGAACCGAGCCCTGGGCGAAAGCCGGAACCCTCAGGGTAACCATGACGTGATATCACGTCATCAGCCCCAGGGGATAGTACACCATGACGTGATATCACGTCATGCCGCACTGAAGGTGTTAACTAAGTGGGAACACAAAAGACTTAAACATATTAATGTTAAGTATCATTTTGTGAGAGACTTAGTTGAGAATAAAATTCTCTCAGTAAAATATATACCAACTGCTCAACAGAAGGCAGACATATTAACTAAAGGACTAGTGGGTGAATCTTTCTTCAATCATCGCACTGGTTTGGGTGTGAAACAAATAGGTTGAACTAGACCTTGTATAAATTGATTTCATTTATTGTTGTTTTCTTTTTCTTCAGAAAGAAAGATATTTCTGTTTTTGTGAACACATTTAAAAGAATTTTTTTTTTGTGTCATGTGTGTTTCCACATTTGAATGCTTATTTCTTTTCTTTTTGGTTTTTTTTGAACATTGCTAGAATTGAGGTGGAGTGTTGGAATATATGCAATTCTATCAATTTATAAGACATCTCTAGTGAAAATAAACAAAAGGTTCGATACGTGTGTATCGTCACTTGTATTGTTGTCTGACTAAAGAATGCACGGCTTCTTATTTCTCTAAACCTTTGTACCTTTAAAATATCAATAATTCATGTAATCCTTAGACAACCACTACATGCAGTCCCTTTAATATCATTATATGATGATCTTTTTCAATTTCCTTTTTAACTGCCTCCCTCCCTCACCTTTCATCTGCATATTCAACTCCTTAATTCTAATACATGTTCTTGTTCTAACAAACAGAGATATAACTCCTTCTGGCCAGTTATTTCCAATTTTATGCCTCCTGGGACTCCTCCTGGGACCCGGTTGAGGGACAATTAAGGGAACGACACTTCATAAAAAGACATTTAATAAGGAGTCCAAATACATCCACTTAATTGTCGCACTCACCACACTCGGCGTTCCACCCCTGCACACTCTTACCACCAACTCCCCGAGTCCTCCTCTTCCATCGAAATCCTCTCTCCCCGCCATCCAACGACTGCCTCACCCCCTCTCTGCAGTTCCTCCGAGGCAATGTCAGTTTAATCTTTAATTAAACCCAGCAGGGTTATCTCAATGGATCAGATGAGCTGGAACCACAGGCGGTTACCCACTCAACTTATCTGAGTGATTACTAACCATTGCGGTCCACCCATGAGAAGGGAACCAGCTATTCACTACCAAGATATTTACTAACATATGCAACATTTTTTACATAAGATTTCATGATAAATGTTATCAACTGATGTTATAATAATGTACTATATGGTCGTGAGAGCTAGGAATTTGACGAAAGGAGACTTTTGGCCTGCCATTCAGAGATAGCAGAAGACTTAAGCCTGAAGTGTTCATCAATGAATATGAAATGGAGCTAAATTGTCTTCAATGTATAGGCTACAGCCAAATATAATCTACTTGGCGCAAAGAAAGTGATCATGATTCTCAGGCACATTAATGCAGCATCACTTTTACACGAATTTCAACTTCAGATTTCAGCACTGCTGCCGCAATAACTGGACTTCCCCCTAACCCTCAAAAATGAACATATAAATGAAGTATTCCTAGAAAGGCGAAACATAATTGGCTCAATGCTAAGAATGTAATAAAGCAAATTCCAAAATTGGATAACCATTTTAGGTCCAAAAATGTTGGTTGCTGGTTATCGTTCAAATTAAAACCAACTAAGTTTCACCCTTATAATTAATACGATGTTCTCACTGATTCTCTTCTAAAGCATCAATATCCTGTAATAGAGAATGAACGACCTTTCTCTTAGCTCTAGCTTCACTTCTTTCCTTCCGTTTGTGGGATACCCCTTTATCACCCGTTGACATGGGTAAATAGAGCGATGATACTGCATCAAATTTCAATTTCCTGCATTTCTTGGGGGAATAGTTAAGCAGTTGCTGCTGTAAACTTTTGCAAAATGCACCCTCCTCAAAGTGCACCCAGCAAATCTGAGCTGAAAAAAAGAATAAGTATCAATCTACAATACGTCGTTTGCTTTAACTTCTAGGGAACAAACTGAATCCTCCTTATAATATCAAAGCTCATTTATGGAACTTAACTGACTTACAAGATATATAAAAATGACTAATTTCATATTACTAAACAAATGTAATTAATGACATAATAAACATAATTAACAGCAATAAAAATTATCTTACCGCAATCAGCATTAAAACTGTCCCTTCTCCGGCTAGCGTGTATCCACTTCGCCCGGACACAACCATCGGCAGGAAATCGGAAAAATTTCAGGTTACCCTGCCGATTCCTTGGAGAATTATTGCAGCCAAACAGTGCATCTTGAAGGATTCAAGTCTCAATAACGAGAAATTATCACAAAAATCACAACGAAGACCACTTTCACCTTAACTAAGCGAGCTCACCTTGTTACCACCAATGTAAATACCCAAGGTAAACACGAAAGTGGGAGCCAGGTGACATCACGGATGCACACGCCGATATGCAACTCATGCGCAACGACTTACCTTGTATTAGTAGTACCATGTCCGAATGTAGCCCAAAACTTTTCATCTCTATTAAAAAAATAAATTTCTATCATGAGCTATCCTTTTCTTGCTAAGAACACTGTAGTAGATACAAGCTGTTCTTAAAGGGCTAGTTTTACTTAATATTTCAAGGGGCTGAGCAGGCTTGTCTTTCCTCTTGGGTTTAAAAACAAATCAGAATTACCTGTCATCGTATCTTAATTCTTACATTTGTAACATGACTCTTAATAGGCTCTAGCTTCAACATTGATGTATGTAATGTAAAATTTATTCATATAGGTATTAAATTATATATTTATTATTTCATTATATGATTTATTAATACCTACTATGCAACTTTGTGTTTTGTGGACACTGTTTGGTTTATCTCATTACTTTGTGTGACAGTTTTTCATTTTTATTCTTGTCTAACAATTTCAGTAATGATGCCTTAACAGAGCTATAAACTTAGAATGAATGGTATAAAAAATGAAGTCCCTGGTTCAAATTTCCCAACATGTTCCCTATTGTGCAGAGCAATATTTTCACCACATTAGTATAGTGGGCTACGCAAGGTCCTTCAGGCTGAGTGCTGACCTGGAAAGCTGGTGAAAGTCTTGGAATTTCGTCGAGTACGGAAAAGTCTTGGTAAATTCATTGAATTATGTGAAATCACCTGGAAATATTTCCTATTGAATGTAAAATACTTGACGTATTGAGGATGAGAGTATTCATTACCACAAGGAATGTCATGTAAAATTTTCTACTAAAAACTAACCCAATATGTAGCTTGTAGAATCATTAATTTATGGGGTTAATTAACCCTCATTAATTTATGGGGTGACTTCTTTGCTTACAGAAGTATTTTCCAAGATTTAAACTGAAGAACTGAGGTGGTCAATATTGTTGCAGTGATATTCAATAATTTTCTGTTTTTTTTCTGCCTATTCCAAGTGGTAATAATTTTCTGTTTGAATCTCAGGTACTCTCTGTGGCTTCTGGAATGTTCGCATGACTCTGGACGTTGCCATGCAACTATGTTCTTTGGCCTCTCGTTCCAATTTCGAATCATCCTCGAAGAATTTGATGCCCAGGATGGGTTGAGGAAACTATACAATGTGGTTAGTAATGCTTGGTTTAATTATGATGATGATGACATTAACCGTCGAACCCATGGTTGTGAAAATTAAAATTTAATGTGGAAAAAACAAAGTATTACCTTTAACCTAGCGGAAAGTACCCTTTGAAATTCAATGTATTTGAAAAAAATTGAACTTATTTTATAAGAAAACCACGAAGCCTTGTTAAATTTTAAGGGTCACTTGCAGACAAGACGGTAGTTGCAATTTCCAAAACTCATACTCCTCTTAGGCTTGTCTTGAGAGCCAATTTTACAAGGCTCTAAGATCTGATGCTTTCCTAGCATATGCAGTTAACATAGGTTATTTGGGTTTTCCACTGAGTTCATTCTTCCATCGCTGCTGACGTTTCAATGAACGAGTTGGCCATCGTCCAAAAATTAAAGGGAGTCTCCAATAGCCGTAAACAATTGGCACCACTCGTCAGAGATCACTAACCTTGCTGTGTTGGTGTGCAGGGATGGGATTTCCACGGCAGAGACCAACCCCAGCCTCTCCACCAGAATACCCTCCTGTGATAGTTTACGGGAAGAATGCTTCCACGCCAGTGACCAACACAGCCACGATCACACAACCCAGATAGGATCCTTTGCTAGGCTAATGGGACCCCGCTAAGGATACTTAGGGTTACAACCTGGGATCCTTCATAAGGCTATTGAGACCCTACTAATAGAGATGGGAAAATTACAGTAATTTTCATCTGAGGTAAATTACCACGGTAAATTACGGTAATTTTCGAAAATTACTGTAATTTTCCTGTATTTTTTTAGTTTTAAGTAATAAACAGGAAATGTATGGTTAAATAAGAAAGCCAATGGCAAGAGGAAGGGAATAACCATGTTTAAACCATACCTAATACAACATTAATCTATTAGAAATTTTTAAAATTGTAAAAAGCAGCAACACGCAATCTGGCTTTCTTTTGTCAGAGTATGAGAAATTTTCAAGAAGAATAGTCTAAAGTTTTAATCTTATAATGTTATAATTTAAGTAAAATATTCCAAAAATGAGTTGTACATGCCTCAATTTATTATTAAACACATAGGAAATGTGAACTTGGCTTAAAAGAAAATGTTGGAAATTTATCTGTGTGAAAAATTAACTCAAACATAGGTGAATTGTCTAGAAAATTACGGTAATTTACAAGAGACGTGGTAAATTACGAAAAATACCGTGGTAATTTAAGAAAATTACCGAGGTAATTTTCAGAGTGGCCCATCTCTACCTACTAAAGGTGCCTGGTTATTAACACAACCACACACACACACACACTCACAAGCACTCAAAATCACTCAATCACACTCACAAATGGGCCCAACTTCTGGGAGAAACTGCTCCGAAAGAGCGTGGTAAAAATCTTGCAGACAAGAACGGACGACGGTGAGGGTCGAATATGCGTATTTCGGCTGCCAAGTAGCCCTCTTCAGCGATCCAAAGGAAAAGTTTCACAACAATGCAAGGTTGAAGTGAGGAAGGATAATAGCATCCAAGATGATATGAATGTAAATGAGGAGGGACATGACGTCAGCAAAATCGGGGGAAGGGAGACAGGCGGAAACAAGAGGTGAAAAGCAGCAACAAAAAAGGGGGAGGTCAGTAACGGACATAAAGGAAGGACGTTGGGGGGCGGAGGGGAGGTTGAGGGGGGAGGGGAAGAGGAGGAAGAGAAAGTTAGCACATTACTACGTCCATTTAAACAAGTGACGAATTACTCACAGTTCAAAACTGAAAGCGGGAGGAATAAGGAATGGGTCCAGAGTCACTGTTTAGGAGATTCCCTTTGTTTTTAAAAATAAAAATGCTCTCGTAAGCGTCTAATAGGTTATTAACTGTGTGCTTCAAAAGTTTCAAATTATCTTTTGTTACGTTGTGCCTGGTCTGGATTAAATGCTGTGCCACTGTAGACCTTTTGGGATTATTATTTCTGTAGTGAGAATAGTGTTCTTTGAATCTGGTTACTAACATACGTCGTGTCTGTCCTATGTAAGCTAAATGGCAAGTTTTGCAGTTGATTTCATAAATGTCTGATTTTTCCATTGCCGGAATTTTATTTTTAGCGTTTCCCAAGAGGTTTTTAAGTTTATATTGGTTAGAATAGGAGATTTTAGTTTTGACAGATTTGAATATTTTGGTAAAGGTGAGCTTTCGTCTCGCACTTTCAAATTTTTTTTTTGAAAAACGTAGGAAACTGACGAAATTGAATGTGATACCTGGGAGTAGAGGAAGAATGCGGATTTGTAAAAATGTAACAATCATACCGGTGTGACCAGTAGTTTTTGAGATATAGACGTTTGAAAATGACCAATTTTTCGATTTTTTCGTCCGTTTTCGACGCCATATTTGGAGGTTTTCACGAACAACCGTTAGAGGGATAACACTAATTTCACCTCTACAATATGTCTTTACCCCACCCCCCCAACAAGCTTATGGAGTGAAACAGGGGTGCTAGGGTGGGACGGTACGCGGGCCCGATTTGGCAATTTTCAAAAGTGAAAAACGCATTTCTTGTGGAAATGGGCATTTCTGGGAGTCGCGGACGTTTCAAAATAATGATTTTCACTGCGTTTCCGTGAGTTGGAAAAGCGGAAAACGATTTCCCCTTCCGTAACTTGCCCTGAACCCACCCCACAAAGAGGTTTGCGGGCCAATGGAGTCAAACACGAATTGGTTATAATCAAAAGTGAAAAACTCATTTTCGTGAGTTTGAATAGCGGAAAACGCATTTTTAGCGCGATCGATAACGAGGAAATGGGCATTTCTGGGAATGGTTGAAGTTTCAAAATGTTATTCTGCGTATTATTTTAAGAATAGAATCCCTCACGCTCATTAGTGATTGTAGGTGGGAATTGGTAGAAGGCTAAAATGTTATTTCGCGTATTATTTTAAGAATAGAATTCCTCACGCTCATTAGTGATTATTGGTGGGAATTGGTAGAAGGCTAAAATGATATTTCGCGTATTATTTTAAGAATAGAATCACTCACGCTTATTGGTGAGCAATGGTAGAAGGCTAAAATGTTATTTCGCGTATTATTTTAAGAATAGAATCCCTCAGGTCACAACGTTAATATAAGTGGGCTTTTGTTAGAGGCTAATGATATAGTATTGTTGACGGAGTTCTCTCGGGTACTGTGGAAGGGGGAAATTAACTGTCAACAGTTGGAAGTTAATTGTTGAGAGTAGTTGGCATTAATCATTTTCTGACTTGCGTGTGTGGTGTATGGTCACCATGATTTGCCAATCGTCTACGCTCAATTAGGAAGTGTAAATCCTCCATTTAAAGTGATACGTGAAATGTTATTAGTACAGTGGAATGAATGTGAGTGAAAAGGAAGTGTAAATCCTTCATTTGAAGTGAAATATGCAATATTTACTGCGGTGGAATGAATGGAATTGCATTGTAGTAAATGGCTGTTGCGGGGCGAGTTTGAGTGTAAGGAGGGAAGAAACTGTGTAGAAAAGGTGTGTATATGCTAGAGAACCAACTGCTCGATCGCTGCGCTACGTACAGTGGAAAAGAGGAAACGGCATTTTTTCACAATATGGCGGAGAGAAAAAAACGCACTTCTCAGGTTTGAAAGTTTCTCATTTCTAAAGTAGTTGATGCATTGTTGTGTTTTAAGTGTTAAACAAATTTGCAAAGCTTGCATAATAAGTGAGGTGAAATTGGTTCTGATATCTCTGTTTAAAGTGGGTGAAAATCGCGAAAACAAGTGCGAGACGAAAGCTCACCTTTACCGAATATTTTATTGATTCCTTTCGTTAAATGGGGATAATAAGGCAATTTCATGTATTTCTTGGTTTCATCTTTCTTGTGTGTGGTGGAGTTAGAAATCAGATTCTTGAATTTGTACTTCTTCACTATGTTATCAACTATTGACTACCGAAAGCCGTTCCGTTTGGCAATTTCTTTAATAAAATTCAATTCCTTATTAAATGCCGATCTCTCTAGAGGGACGTTAAATAGTCTATGAACAAGAGAGCGGAAGACCCAGAGCAGAAGAGAACCAGTTTATGGTTGGGATGGTCGAAAGTAAGATTGTGGATGTAGTTAGTGGTGTGTTGGTTTCTGATAAATGTCAAAAGTTATCCTGTCACCAGATCTAGTTAGGGAAAGATCAAGGAAGGGTAGACAGTTCTCTTTTTCTATGTCCACCATAAATTTGATGGATGGAAACAGGCTGTTGAAATTACTGACAAAATAATCCAGGTTACATTTAGTGTTATCAAACAATGCAAAAATGTCGTCCACGTAGCGTAAGTACACCGAGGGGAAGTAAGTGAATTTTTCTTTAAAACTTTTTCAGGCATTTATCAAATCAACTGGAACACTTGCCATTTAGTATACATAGGACAGACACGACGTATGTTACAAACCAGATTCAAAGAACACTATTCTCACCAATTCATCCTTCAGATTCAGGAAAATTCATCTCCGTTGCTCCAAAACCTCTGCTTACTCTCCTCCATCACCTTCTTTCTCACTTCCGGCGAACCTATCTTTCTCTCACCTACTGGTCATTTTTTTTCCCTGAAGTGACACTCCGTGTCCCCCTCCCCGCTCTATGAGTGGGCACAAGCCATCACCTTCACACCAATAGCTCCCGTGCCGGCCCTCAAGGAGATCAGGCCCCTTCGAGTACCCCCTCAGTCCCACCCCCTCAACTCAAGGTCAGGATGTGATACTCCACGCTGACTCCGTAGGGCCCCCATGCCCACTCTTGGTACTAATGGCTCTAGCACAGCCAAAATATTGTTTTGTGGGAACAACATGATTCATGGTAAAAAGCCCCCTCTCTCCAGAAACATGTCCTCCCTCTCTCCTGACGCAGCCGGTTGAGGTAAGGGAGGAGGAAAATAAGATGTGACTATTCGGAGTAAAGCCAAAGATTCATTCGATGGTTATTCCTTGCTCGCATACCTTGTCCTTGACTCCCAACAAGTTGGGAGGTTGATTTTTCTGATTTATGGGATTTCCGCAGTGAAAAGCTTGAACGATGCGGTGGAAATCCCGAAGATCGGAAGAATCAACCTCCAACAAATTAGTTGTGTTCAACTGTGTGCACCCTGTGGGCATGAATACACATTTAAATATACTTCCATGAATAATAACTTCGTAAATCATGCAAGTACGTCACGAGAGTACATCTTAATTTAAGATAACAAAAAAAGAGCTTCATCGCGACGTTTTTGAAAGATACTCGTTCATATGAAATTTGATATTACGAGGTGCTGATTTTTCCGGTCCCATCGACTTCGTAATTTCGGGTTTCTACTGTAATTACTCTTCTAAAGCATTCTCCCTTCAGAAAAAGGCAATAAAGGTTATGTGTAGGGTACCTTTACTAACTCATGGCAAACCCTACTTTCAAATTTCTCCCTTACCCTGTATATATATATATATTTCAATGTGTCATTATTGTGAAGATATACCCCCACCTATTTCCCACCAATTCCTTTGACGGACTGTGTCCTCCTCCATGACTAGGCTACAATCTTTTTTATCTTTTATTCATCTTTTCGTCTTTCAATGTGCATTTGCTGCAGGTTTGCAGTGTTGTCTTCAATCCATTTGTCGTGGCCTACCCTTTCTTCTCGTGTGGTGAAACTTTTCCCTCAGCATTTTTCTGGCCTTCCTTTACAATATGTAATACAAAAAATAATTATTTATGCATAATCAAATCAGATATGGGTTTGAACTATGATAAAATTGCATACTGTCGGGGAGAGATGAAAGGTGTTAGTATATTGTTGCAGAAATGTTACTTTTTTTTCTTCTAATGAGATGGTGTTTATGGATCCCCTGTCCAAAGAAGGAAGTTGTGGTGAAAACCCCAAAATAAATTTTATTTTAGCTTGCCTGGTAATAAAGTCCATTTCATCTCAATTTAATTTTTGATGCATGCATTGAGTTTGCAATTTAAAAAATCCCTCCAATGTTTCAGGTGAGCACGTTACCAATCCTCTCGATTGAGGAAGATGCCACTTTGAATGAAGACGAGGAGTGCGCAGCCCGCCAGATAGTCCGTCACGTTTGTATGGCTCTCAAGAGATACTTTGAGGCACACCTGGCCATAAGAGTGGAGCAGGTGAAGAGGGCGAGTTTGAGGGACCAGCCGATGAGCCCCCCTGGCAGCCAAGGGTATGACGCATGCACCCCTAATGGTGGCAACTCCCCTCCTGGGTCCCCAAACTTGTCGTTGGTGCCTTCAAGCTCCCTTCACTCACACGCCCAATCAGCATGGCCTCCTTACAAGGTGAGAGAGTTATTATTTGGAAATTGATTCTGGAATGCGAGAAGATTTTCAAATTTCCCAGCAGATAAATTTTGTATTTTTGAAACTTTGCATTTTCGAATGCGCTATGTATTTTGTACAGGCTTTTGGTCGGGATCAACAGTTTTGCTTAGTATAATCGAAACTTCATATTTTAACATGATTTTATTCAACATGATTCTATATGCCTGCTACATAAACACCTCTGAGGTAAGAAATAGAGATGTCCACTCGCATGAATAGGGGTAAAAGCAATCTCTATAATGACCATTGCCAAGTATCAACCCTTCACAAAACTCCTGAAGTTGCTGGAAAAATGCTTTTTAAAAAGGGGTTGAAAGACTTCTTTGTACAGAATTGAAAAATATGTAGAGAAGAAGAACATAGTGAAATCTGTAATGTTAATCTTGAGTACAATCTTAACCTTTGCATAGTTCTATTTTCAATGCTTTACATCTGTAATGCTGTGAAAACTTTTTTGTAAATTTTTTATGTTATCTGTCCTTATTCTCTATTTAATTTGTTATGTATTTTTGCTAAAATGAAATGAATGAATTTGTATTTGTTCGATGGCGAATAAATGTGAAATACCGTATAAACGCGTGTAAGAGGCGCACCCCTCTTTTTATGCGTCGAAGTTGAAGAAAAAATTTTGAGTTTTTTTTCTTCTATTGCGAAGTTTTGCGGGCCTAACTGCGAACTTTCGGCCATTTTAAAAGCCTTCCGATTGCGATATTCTCTTATAATTTACGCGGCATTTTTCATAGGCAGATATAGATCCCGGAGGTAAGTATTCACTTGGATCTGAGGTTTCCGCGGCATTTCTCCATATTGGTAACGGCTTTCGGGCGTTCCTCTACAAGACAACGCGGAGGAACGCCCGCGTGCCGCGTGCCCGAACGCCGCGTCACACTTTATGCCACTATTTACCGAGTCCAAATGACTCATGCACAGAGAAAAGACAACTGGTTTTCCCCCGCAGGTAATGCTTGTAGTAGACTCCCTCGCGCGCCTTACGGATAGCCCTCTGACTGGGCAACAGCGCGCGCCTCTCCCTTTCTCTTCCGTGCATGCTCCTGGCAGTTGAACGCGCTCTTTTTCCAAAATAAATGTTAATCGATATTGATTAACCAACGAATTCCTTTAATATTTTATAAGTGGATGATGATGATGAACTCGAGAGCTTGGAGAAGGTCTAAACAGCGGTTTTCAGGGATGCGCAGAACGGAAAATAACGGATCCGTGCATTTGCATCTATAACTAAAATACTAATGCATTAAATAATATGAAACTTCGTATAGCTGTTAGGAAAGATCTTTGCTACAATATTTGTAAAGGAAATTTCGATATCTTGATCCGTGTTGTTATTACGAAGCCGTAAATGCGATGCATCCGTCCGGTACCCGGGAAAATGCGCTAACATTCTGTTTTTAAGCACACACTGAAATCGATATAAACGGTAAAATGTTTTGTACACCATCAATAAACGCAGAAATAAACAATCTTTAATTTGATGTACTTCATTTTAAAATCGATTGAGTCATCTCTGAGATATTAGCCTTCAAACTCGGGTGTCGGAATTTTGCAACGGACAGATTCGTGTAAGAGGCGCACCCTCATTTTCGGCTGCGATTTCTGGGAAAAAAGGTGCGCCTCTTACACGAGTTTATACGGTATTTTCTGAAGTTTTCATCGCCCAAATTCTAGATTCAGCCATTAGGTATGTATTGGGTATCTTGGTTGCTGCAGGCATGGAGGAGTCATGGAAATTGAAAATGGGCCTGGACAAGTCATAGAAAATGAGAAATTTTCATGGAAATTTGCTTTTCTAAGTCAAATCTGTTTTCCATAAGTGAGCAGTACCATGTTAGGCACTCTTGTGGGTGTGTGAACGTGGGGTTTTTTAGTTTGCTTTTGCCTGATTGAAGCCCTGGATCTCTAACGTGATGTTTAGCAATTACTTATTAAATTGAACCTTCAGATCCTATGATTTATGCTCATGATGAGGAAGAGGTAATATTTGTCTTTCCTCAAGTTGTGCACACTTGTTAGATGCTCCCAATTGTTACCTCCAGCATTAGTCTGGACAGTTCTTGGGCAAGAGCATCTGTTCCATTGAGTGTCCTTGTCTCAATTTCTGAGGAAACTATTTTAGCTTAAAGTAATATACAATTAAACCCTATTGTTATCACTATGTGATGTGTAAACTTTAATGTGGTATGTTCCTTTTCTTGTGCATCTATAAAATGCATGCTTACCTTGCTTGGAATAGTTAAAATGTTGGCCAGGAAAACCTAGAAAATTCCAGGAATTTCATAATTTCTGGTCGGCAGCTTTCCTGATTGATAGTTTCAATTGTATTTTCACAGGCCATGAAGTGGAGCAGTGAAGAGGTCCAAGCAAGGGTGACCACCTTGCTGGAGTTGATGCCGATGAGAGCTCATTGGGCACCAGTTGAGGAACTCTTGCGTTTGGGTGGCGTTACACTCCTGCTGCAAATAATTGCCTTCACATATGAGTGGAACTATTCGGGAAGGTTCGTGGATGTTTTAATTATATCATTCTGTGTGCTCATTTCCATTTCATTTTGCTGTTAGTTGGCATCAATATGTTAAGCCTACTTGACACGATAGTTGATCCATCATGAGACCTAGAATGCTAGCCAGTACTTGATATTGAGGATGGAATCTATTATGCTTTGAGCCATCCTATTAGGTTTTACAAAATCATTGAACTTTTACTTGTGAGGAAGTAGTTTTCTTATTCATACCATAGTACCTGTCTACTATAATTTTAACTTAAGTAATCTATAGCAACAGGTGACCAAAACTAATGTCGGAAAATTTTCAACTATCGTCGATTTCACTGCCGGAAAATTACTAATAGCCACAAGGAGGTGCTAATTCCAAAAAGTGAAGATGGTACAGCGACTGCTAAAGGTAAATTAATTGGTCCAGAGTTGCTAGGTTCTACTGGATGCAAGTAACAACCTACAATAGCACCACATCAATAGCGGAAGGAAGTAGCACAGAGAGTATGATAGCAATCTTGCCAGTTAGCAAGCAAGATGGTTCTGTTTCTTGTGATACTGGAAACTAGCGTAATAGCAAGTATCTTGAACTTGCGCTTGAAAATGATTTTTATCCCTTAACATAAAATTTTTGGTGGGATATTGTTGTTTCCAGTTTCTCTGTTTGAAATTTAGGAGGATACAAGGGGACTGGATGTGAAGCCCTTGCAGTCCGTCAAAGATGGCAACGCAAGGAAGCAGAGGACTTTAAGGAAGCCACAACCCATGCGGTTGCATCCTAGACCAGCACTTATGCCGTGCTAGGCCAGGAATGAAGATACCCATGCCTGCCGCTAAATATGAGGATGAAATAATGTATAAATTGCCTCTTATGGAGTTAAGGAAGCCTGGGTAGTATAGTGGTCTGCATATTTTCTCGGCAAGCAAAAGTCCGTGGTTCGATTCCCGGTCCAGGCCGATTTTTTCCGGTAGCAATTTCTATGTTATTTCATCGCTGTATTTTTGGCAGGCATGAATAACTTCATAAATTTTCTCCTCCACTTAAAATGAATGCCTTTTGGTATGAAGTATCACTGGTCAACTTTTGAAATACAATCATTAAGGTTTAAAAGAGTGTTAAGTTAAACATTTTGTTTTAGAAAACAAAAAGTAAAATAACCATTTACAGAATGTACCGAATTCTGGAAAATGAAAAATATACTATCCTTGTATTTATATACACACAAAGAATACACTTCTTTCTGAACAACACAGAGTGTAGATACTGCATTCTACTCAACTGCATTAAATAAATTTCTTTCATAAATCGTCATCCCCATCCATGGAGCATTCTTTATTTTCATCCCTGTCATTACCACTCTCACCATCTGCATCACTCTCCCACAGAATGCCATCTTTTCCCTCTCACCCCGAGTATTTGATAAACCACACTTCTTGAATCCTTTCACTATTGTATTTGTATTTATTTGTTGCTATGATGACTTCATTCACTTGCAGAGTAAAGGCTAGGTGGCTATGGTATTGAAGCGCACCCAAGATCAGTAGCTGATGATTGCATAAGCGATTCTTGGGTGCAAGACTTAGTCACGTAATTAATTCTATCATATGAGACTGCAAAATTTTGAACCCTGGAAGTCATCAATGAATAAGACAACTTTTATCGTGCGTGTTAATGCAAGTCAAAATAAAACCTAAAAATTTTATTTTTTTCGCAACATATCATCCGAAAAGTAAAAAAATGTGAAATTTTAAGCAAAATATTGAGTAAAAATCAAAGTATGCTAAATTTTGAAAATGAATCTTAATTTAATGTAATTCTGGTGAATTTAATAAACGTTAAAATAGCAAATTGCAACTTATTAGTACTTACTTTACATATGAAAATAACTATGCACTTTTTACTCTTAAAAAAATTTGTGCGAAAAGCCATTCATGATATTTCAGTTCCTAGTTGTCATGGATTCCCCAAAGTGAATGTATTATGTATGAAGTTTGTGATTAAATATTCTGGGCATACTTTGCTGATTAGCAAATATTTTGGAAATAAAACTTATTTGAATGACATTGCTGTAAATTTTTTTATCGTTTAATTTTGATAAATTGATTGTAAAATGTACCTGACTTGACAGCATAGATGTTTTTTATTAAGCTATTCAAATTGGAATTTATATGATACATCTTCCATTTTTTTAAATGAATGTGGAATAAATTATTCATATTCTCATGGTCTTCAAATTTTCTCATTCTTCATAAACTCATTTAATGTATCAAAGTTTAATTCCATTTGATAAATATGCTTGCAAGATAGTTATGAAAAATCATGTTAATGATTTTTGTTTTTTCTTCTCCTATGAATATCCATTCATGTGAGATAGTTTATTTTCTAGGGCTGAAACTGTTCGGTCAGCGTTGGACGTTCTGTCGGTGTGCTGTGTGATGCCCCGCGTGCAGTCTGTGTTGTGCGAGAGGGTTGAGCTTCCAGAGGAAAGCGTGACTGTGGGAATGAACATTGTTCTTGGGGCTGCCGAGGGGGAAATAGTGGCCGACCCAGATGTCCAGAGAGCTGCTTTGAATGTCATCGCAAACTGTGTTTGCGCTCCCATTCACAGGGTAACTATGACTTGATTTTGATCTTCTTTATTAGATAATAATTAATAAGGACACGCATTTTTCACATTTGGGATAGTGCAATTATTTATGCAATTTTCACAGTTCTTATCCGAGTAATGCAAATTTAGGTGCTCAACCACTTGACTACCAGTTCCATAATACACCCTGTCCTCGCTTAGCGCTCTTAATTCGTTCCAGTAAATTCGAGCGCTATATGAAACAGTGCTATTCGAAGCATAAAACTCCATAAGGACTAATGCTATTTTAAATAATTCGTTCCCAAGTTTTTATTGGAGGATAATTGAAACTGAGCGAGTGCTATTATGTAGATTCTAGCGCACGTTTTCCTTAATCTATATATTTGAATGATGTAGTGCAGGTATTTTACGGAAAAAGTTATTTAAAAATCAGCAAGAAAACAATAATAAATCAAATATAGTCATAATTTTTTTGAAATTCTTGTATTGCACGAGATAAAACAAAACATCGCACATTTGATCGCTTCATATTTTAAAAACTCTAAGCGTCATCATTAGAACAGTGGCACATTATAAATATAATCTGTAGTTCTAAAAGGATAATAAAATTGGTTGATATGTGAGAGAAATAAGAAAAGGAAAGACAACTAGAAAGCATACGAAAGCAACCCAGAATTGAAATCGTACATATCGATATCCAACTTTGATTCGATAGAAACTTCGATTCATAAATAATACCTAGTCGAAACTGAACTAACATTTTGTTTCAAAGAAAGAAAATGCTCTTAACATCACATGAATGGAATCACAATATGCTGCAAAACAATGAAAACATGCAAGATAATGAGCGAAACTCTGAAGCTAAGTTGTTAATCATCCTCATCCGTTCTCTGAGAACTCTCTTCAGTTTGAGAAAGGTTGACCCCTGAAGGATTGGCAATAAATGTATCCAAAGTGAGTTGTTTTTTTGTTTTATTTTTTTCTTGAAGCAGTTCTCTAAAGCAATTCACAGCACAGTTTATCCCTCTTGCAACCTTCGAACTTCTTTCCTCATCAGGGTCTTTTTCTACCATCAAAGCACAAGCACTATCGATGTGTTTCAATATTTCAGTGATACTAGATGCCGTTAAACCTTGTGAATTTGTTTTAGCGTCATTATGATAATCACTAATTTCCTCTATTTCTTCATATTGTTGCATTTCCAACAGTTCTTCATCCGTGAGTTCTTCTCTTTGTGCTACAATCAACTCATGAATATCACGTTCTTCGATTTCTTCTAAACCTACTTTTCGTGCGAGGTTAACTGTTTCATCGACGGCTTCGTGTGATAAGTCAAAACCTTGAAAATCGAGCACACAATCACTCCAAAGGTTTTTCCACACAGTGTTAATAGTTTTTTGGCCGATTTCATCCCATGATTTAGCAA
Organism: Pyrrhosoma nymphula; assembly: GCA_963573305.1. Lineage (NCBI taxonomy): Eukaryota > Metazoa > Arthropoda > Insecta > Odonata > Coenagrionidae > Pyrrhosoma > Pyrrhosoma nymphula. The sequence goes on from OY754337.1 coordinate 78,166,237, forward strand.
TGTTTTCTATTGCATTGTGGATATTGTAGCTTCTCCAGAATTTTTTTAAGTCCATGCCATTTTCACCCTCTGTAGCCTTCACAGCTTGAGCAAACGTTTCCCTTAGATAATATGCCTTAAACGTTGAAATGACGCCTTGGTCCATGGGCTGCAGAACAGCAGTTGTGTTTGGTGGCAAAAAAACGACTTTGACTTCTGGACTTAAATTGCCAAGGGTTCTTGGATGGCCTGGAGCATTATCTAGTATCAACAAAATTTTAAAATCTAAATTTTTTTGTGCACAGTACTTTTTTACTGCCGGACAGAAGTAAGACGTAAACCAATGCTCAAACACGGGAATTGTTACCCAAGCTTTTTTATTAGATGTCCAAAGGACAGGTAGATTTTTCTTGTCATAGCCTTTCAAAGCCCTCGGGTTTTCTGAATGATATACAATCATTGGCTTCAACTTAAAGTCTCCAGCAGCGTTTCCACAAAGCAATAACGTCAACCGATCCTTCGAAACTTTGAATCCAGGCATTAGTTTCTCCTGCTTAGAAATATACGTCCTGGCTGGCATTCTTTTCCAGAATAACCCAGTTTCATCGGCATTAAAAATTTGGTGAGGTGAGTATCCATTCATTTCTATAATAGCAGCAATTTCATCGACATAAGTCGCTGCTGCACTATCATCTGCACTGGCCGATTCGCCACGAATAGATATGTTGTGCAAGTTATATCGTGCTCTAAAGCGTTCAAACCATCCTCGACTTGCAGTGAATGTTTCGACACTAGAGCTACTAGAACTTTCTGGGAGATCTTTAACCAAATTCGGGAATAGACTTTTTGCTTTTGCTTGGATCATCAGCAAACTCACGGGCATACGTTTTTTAATTAAATCCTCCATCCAAATACTTAATAACCTCTCCATTTCCACCATAGTCTTTGATCTTATTCGGATCCTCACAGAAGTTAAGGGAGTCGCAGTCTTTCCATATTCCTTAATTTTTTCTCTATCTCTGATGATAGTCCTTACTGTCGAACCAGCCAGAGATAGCGCCCTGCAGACTTTGTGTTGTCGCTGCCCAGAATCTAGTCGTCGCAAAAAGTCCAATTTCACGTCAAGGGTTAGGCTTTTCCTTTTCTTCTTATCTGACTGTGGATTATCACTCATGACCTTAATGTTTGAGAAGAAAGTGGATTATTAATAATGTTATTTTGTAACTAGCAAAACTATCGGATAAACTGTGGTTACGAGGGCTTTATAGCCTTAAATACAGCTACGCTGTACTTAAGGCTATAAAGTCGTTCAGTTATGCATGTGATAAAAACGAAAACGCGAATGAACGAATAACAGGAATACTAACTTTCAATTTTGCTCAATTTACAGACGTCTTTAAAAGATTTGTTGTTTTTTTTAAACGTTCGCAAGTGGTCAAATGTGGTAAAACACGGATCCAGCGACTGCAGTTTCTAGTACCTTCCGTATCGGGCGCAGCAATCGCAGTGAAATTTTCAAATGCGGCGGTAGTTATGGAGAGCGCTAATGCGGAGCAAGAGCGTTAATAAGAGTGAAATGGTATTAAATTTTCGACAGCGTTAATGCGAAACAGCGCTAATCGAGTCAGCGCTATACGAGGACTGGGTGTATATGACCAGCTATGCCAACGGGAAAATATTACTACCTCCGTAACATTACATACACCAATTTTTCAGTATATCTTACCAGCACATGCAATGAATACCTTGTAATTATTAGCTCTTTTAGTCCGTGTTTGAGCTATGCATTCTTTCAAATAACATTTATCCATATTTTGCATAAATTTTCATATGAAATATGTCGTGTTATATTCCTCCGATCACTAATGTCGTAAGAAGGGCTAAAGTTCTTCTGTGGTTATTTTACTATAGTTAAAATTTTGCTCTCATGCTTTTCTGACTGGCATATCTGGTTTCATTTACTCAATCATGTATACTTTGTAAAAAAGGTATCCTCAAGCAATCGAGCAAATATTAGGGCGATCTCGAGCAAACGCACCACTTGCCGGTTAACAGACCACATCCATCAAGGAAAAGACAATATTTGGATAGAGTAGAGAGGTTACTCCAGATTTTCCTTTGGGATGGGGACAGAGTAGATAAAAATTGGCGCTCATTGGTTGAACACCAACCAATGAAGTTTTGAATACTTCGCCCTCCTAAGTCTTAGGATAACCGTCCATCTGCCTCTCCCAAAATAAAATCTGATACCGAAAGGTAAATTGAAACCATTTTAGAGGAAAACATGGAACTCCTCCCATTCACGGGTTCCCGGGAATGTAACCCAATATTGAAAAGTAATCTGATTTAAAAAGAGAAAATTGAGCTCCATCCTCACCACCTGAACCTTCGCAAATGAGGTGGGGTGGATGAGTAATGCACCAAGAGGGGAGGGGGGAATACCAGTTAGTGCCAGCCGGCCAGCCGTAACCCAATACAGAAAGATACTCTGAAAAGATCAGATCAGGGGGGCTATTCTCTATCTCGAAGCTACCGATGCAGTAGCTTCGAATAAGCTACCATAATTGGCTACCAACCGTATTCTCTAACTCGCGGGAGCTTTCTCAAGAACGTAATAGGAAGTGGAGAGAGGTTTGGCGAAAGGCGGGTATGAGAACATTTTTAAACCAAATCCGCGGAAACTTCTAAAATGTTTTATTTTTGCTCACATAATCTCGTGAACAATCTCGTGAATACGAACACACGACGTCCATCTTGGCTGTTTTGATCAATTGAAATAAGATTGTTCGTAAATATATTCGGGAATTAGGGTTCATGTCAATGATATGATTCAATATTATTCATGCTATTTGCTTTCGTCAATTACTAGTTGCTTCAAATCATTTAAATAATATACGAAGATGAAGCTTTCAAAAGAAATGCGAAGGTGATACATGCTACCACGGCCCAATAAGTATCCCATTATGGGCTGGAATCACTTTACTTACCGAAGGTAAATATGGCTTTCCGTCATTCCATTTAATATCTTTTCTGTGAAAAATCCCGCAAATGGCAAAAATGACAAAGTAACCCAGTGAAAGTGCAAGGAATCCGCATTTAGTAAATGTAAGAAACATACCCGTGCGTTGGATAATTATAGATAGATAAGCGTTATAAAATTACCAATATTTAAGCAGGGTATTCGGAAGCCGCACTTCGTGAGATTACCGTGGGAGCTTATTGGGGAAACGGAAGAAGCTTCGTGACATTTACAGAATACGGGTGGGAGCCTAATAAGCTACCGGTAGCTTCTGCTTGCACTTTCTCCGGTAGCTTCCATGATAGAGAATACCGATGGGAGCAAGTAGCTTCTTGAAGCATCTTTCCGCCAGAAAGCTCCGATGCTTTGAGTTAGAGAATAAGCCCTCAGAAATCTTCTCAGATTACCTTTCTGTATTGGGTTACGGCTGGCCGGCTGGCACTGACTGGTATTCCCCCCTCCCCTCCTGGTGCATTACTCATCGACCCAACTATCACCCGGCACAGCTAACACGGAGCGGAGCTTTGGCTTACCTTGCACGTTTCCTATTGTGGGAACCGTCAGAGTTGACGGTTCCCACCATAAGAAACGTGTAAACGAGCCTTCACCGAGCCAGAGTATCAAGTTTCCTTCATGCCCTCTGCTCTGTAGGTCTCGGATGTGAACATTTTCGAAGCCCGGAGCGGAAGGGTTAAGACGCGGTACTCTCCGCTGCGGTTCTACTTCCTGCTTATTATGTAAATGTCGATGGAAAAATTACCTGTAAATGCAGATTGCTATGTTTTTTTTTCTCAATAATTCGTTCTAGAGGGGCACCGTTCATGTTTTGGGCCCAAGCACAGACTTCGTTGTACGGAGTTTTCATAGTTAGAGTGGTTCATTACAGGAGGTTTTTTTGCGTGCATTGTCCATTGGAAGGGTCCGGGACCGGGCCTTGACTTCGAAATAGGGAATGACTTCGAAATAGGGAGGTTTCCTTAAAATTTCGCTGTATGGGTGTTCGTTGTATAGAGGTTTTACTGTACTTTGTTTCCCCCTCTTCCCCTCCCTGCTCAACAAACCTCACACCCCCTCCCATAGCAACTTCCCATAGTATATATAAACCTGCCTTTTCCATGTTTTTACAATGTACAAGAAGATGACTTGACAGCCGAAACCGGTCGTTCTTTATCAAATAAACAGTGGAAGTCACAAAGTCTCTTCATTGCTATTATGGAGCCCTTCCACCACGTCATAGCTTCCAATTTCGATTTAATTTCGATCTAATGCTTTAGCTTTAGATTTCTTTATCATCGGACCAAATATTTGTATATCATGAGGAAATAAGTCTCACGGACCATGAGTACATCCATTTCCATCATGCTGGAACCCATCTCCTTCAAGCCTCTTAACCACTACCCTGATGGGTTTTTTTTTACAAAAATGGTCAAAAAAAAGTCATATTTTTTTATTTCATATTAAGAAGCATTTAACGGAGGCAAATCCGAATATTTTTTGCTTAATTTTTTATTCCAAATAACTAATGAATTATTCAATAATTTCTGAATGTTGCCCCTTAACTTAAGATAATTAGGCCACCTGCATATCAGTATAACTTTGCCTGAGTATTCTCAGGCGCGTCAGGGAAGCGGTTAAAGCACCTGGTGCACAGTCGTTTCCTTTTGGCTTGGAAGGAGGATGGATCAGTGGGGGCTAGAGAGAGAGCGGTGTATGAGGGAAATGAGAGGTTAAGGGTTGGAGAAGGAGAGGGGTGGAGGGCGAGGAAGCAAGCAAAGGGGGAAGATGAAGAAGAAGGAATTTATTGCTCTAGGACTTATATCCTCTAAGAACAAAACAATTTACAGAAAGAAGTAGAATCATTAAATCAATCACGTTTATTCGTTGTGAGCGATAGAGCAAGACAACAAAAGAGTTCCATTGTACAAAGATCAAAAAAGAAAAACATATTAAACACAATACTCCAAAAAATTATTTTAAATTCCATCCTGGAATGGTTTCTGAAAAGAAGTTGTACGATGAGAGGGATAGTAGATGAAGTTTAAATTCTCGTAGTAACAGTAGTGGTTACGGAAGCACCAGTGGGAAGGGAGGGAGGGAGAGATGGGGAGAATAGGAGGGAGAGTCGGAGTTAGGGAGAGAGGAGGATAAAGAGGAAGTGAGAAGAGTTAGGGGTCGTCCATAATCTACAACATTACGAACTTAAGGGGGGGTAGGGGGTCGCCTTAAAACATACGGCGGGAAACGAGGGGGGAGTTAACTCAGAGTAACGTAGCTGTTACAATGTGCCTTTTCTATTTCTTACTCGTCAACATCGCGTCGACAATACTACATAGTTTAACACGTTGCGGACCGGCTATTTAAATTCCATCTCTTTGGGTAGAACCGGGTATTTAAAGGGTTTTTAACCTAAATGACATTGATGCATGAAAATTGGTCTAGCATGCTTAATTTTTAATGTATTTTATGAAAATTAGAAGCGTTTTACTCACCAGAGATTATAGTATTTCTTTTCGGTATGATATTGAATGAAACACATTCCTGTATGCAGAGGAACCAGGCAGAATCCACAGATATACAGAGTTTCCTTCCTAAGTTTATTTGCAGAGCAAACTCGGCACATCCGTGATGGATATTTCTTCTTCCCATACCCCACTATCCTCTCTAATGTGTGTTTCGCCATTCCCCCCGCTAGCCTTCCGGGTTATCTCGACGAGGCGCTTGCTGAGTCGGCCCTCCTCTCTCACTGTCCATGTCGTCATTGCTGGAAGACGCACTTCTTTCCTTCTCACAAAAGAACTAAATAAGGCACTGTTGATTAACCACGACACAACTTTTTTTGTTCACTTCAAAGTTTTTCTAAGCACTGAAAAGTATGCCAAGTACATATCTGCTCTATCTACTCCTCCCATGTACTTATATTTTATTCCAAAATACATGTCGGTTTTTCTGTATATCTCCCGTCCACCTGTTTTGTTTTCCTTCACCCATACTCGAGTTATGAATTGTGGAAATCATCCTCACCTCCCTCTTGTCCTTCCATGTGAGCAGTAGAACTTCTACAGAATGTGTAGTCGCCTTTCTTCATACTTTTGATTTCATTCCTAAATTCAGTGAGAAGTTCCCTGTTGGCACAAAGGGTTCCACAAACATGAGTTTTTTTTTAGTAGAAGATTTTCAGCTATTTGTACGCTGTTGTAATAATTGTCGTGGAACACATGATGCCAACGGTGTAAATACGGATCTAGAAGAGTCAATATAGTTTCCTCTAATTTTTTTCCCTCAGCTGTGTATATTTTGAAGTTGCAAATATACCCTGATTCACTCTTGCACACCATTCGCACCAATTACCCAAACTTCACCAATTTACCTGGATTACATGTTCTAAATCTCAGTCTTCCTCTCCAAGGTATTATTCCTTCGTCGAGAGAGAGCTCGTGCCTGGGCGGATAAACTGTTTTGAATTTTTCTAAAAAGTATGTAATTATTGGTCTTATTTTATATAATCTATCTGTGGAGTCAGAATTTGATTCATTATCACTAAAATGCCAAGAATTCCAAATTTGCTCAAATCTATTCCTGCTAAGCAACTTTCCGAAAATTGGTGTCCTTACAAACGCATCTGTGCTCCAACATTCCTTTATCGAGTCTTTCCTGACCTTTCCCATCAATATAATAATTGCCAAAAAAAATCTTCATCTCTCCTACCGTTACATTTTTCCATTTCCCGGTTTTCTGTGATTCCTTATATTTACCTTCATTTTGCATGTGATACAAATTGGTCTCTTTGCACATAATTTCAAAACGATCCTCCCCAAAAAACAATTTTTCTACTTCCAAAACGCATTCAAAGTTATAAGGTGGATTGATGATTCCTTCCATGCCTTGAAATTCCTCCAAAACTCTTGGGATATCATGCTTGTTCCTTGTCTCACCAGTGCCCTTCGCAAAGCTGCCATCAGTGTCATTTCCTTCAGAATCACTATCAGTGTAAACTAGCTGTGTAGATCTTCTATTATTCCGTCTTCCAGAAATTTCCACACCGATTTCACAGTCTGAGCCTTCACTATCTTGTACACAATAATCTGGAACGTCCAATAATACATCAATACAAAGTTCTCCTCATATATCCTCCTCCGTCATTCCACTAGATGCACCAACACTCGTTGACGCCATAGTTATAGATTTCTTACAAGGGCTATTGGGGGTAATTTCTTCATAAAACGAGAAATATAAGTATTATTGGTAAAACTAATTGGTATCACCATATGATTTTACGTATTTATGCACAACCATATGCAAACGCACTACACAATTCATCTAATGAGATAATTCCGTCGACTGAGTGACTTGAGATCTCCAAGTACGGTGCATACAACACTCGAACACCCAAGAAGAGATTAATATGCATCCTCATCAAGAAAAGGCTCATAACCCAAAAGAAGATACGCGTTTGGGCATCTGGTCATTTTCTACGAAGGACGCTGATGATATGGTAAGCGTTGAAAGCTAACTCCGATCTTTCAGTCTCTGAGCTGGGTTTGTTTACGGTCAGATATGAAGAGGCCTTTCGAGAAGCCAAAAGGGGAAGAAAGCGCTGATTCAGTCAAAAGCCTGTGTTGTGCCCACAAGTCGTAAATTGCTGAGGATGAGTTTTGAGGCATTTTTCCCCTTTTCCTTGAGAGATAGACAAAAGAATCTTCGCTGCTGGATGAGCGTGAACCATAGACGACAGGCTCAGTGGGGCCTTAGTTACAAGAAGGCCTTAGCTTCATTACAGGCTAAAATTATGTCATTCATACTTATATAACGTTTGAACAATAACATATTTGTTTTATTCAAATAAAATAATATGAATGAGTTTTCCCACGGGATAACGTGCAGTGAAATTTCCATATTACATTTGACGAGCTCCTGAAAACATAACACTTTCAAGTAAAATATACTTATAAAATAAAAATTTGAATGGAATATAACTATTCTAAATTTTTGAAAGAACATTCCCGAATACACCAGAAGCAAACGGGATCATAAATAACTGATATCAAAATAAGCAGAATAATTTTTGTTCTCATATGCCAAAATACGGAAATCTCTGTGACTGGTCCTCAACGTTCGGCACGCAAAACACTGAGATTTCCGTGATCGGTCCGCAACGTGTTAACATGATGAAGGGCGGGCGGGGTGTTTCTTACACCCCAAGCTTCTACTTTAACTCAATGTAACTGAACCGTTGACTCTACAATGTTGCAAGTCATCATACCATCAAATTGCTTACATTTTAACCTTCTCGCGGGTTGAATAGCAACCTCGTGACAACACTTTTCAAGGCAACAGTCAGAAATGTGGGGAGGGGAGGGAAAAAAGTAGACGAGCGCAGCACCTTGGGCTGTGATTCATGGTTGATTTTTAGAATTTAAAAATTAATATTACTTGTTCCAATTGAGGTTAGATAGTTCTATCTAGTTCGGCTACTTTATTTGTCTTATTTCAACCTATCCCTAAAAATAAACTCACTCAACAATTGAGAAAATATTTTTGAATTGAAAGTTTCATTTGTTGAGACAACGTAACATGTCTGGGGAGAGGGGGGGGGGTTGGGAAAAATACTACGGTTGTCAATGAAAGTGGAGGAGGGGGTAAAAGAATCACTGAAAACGGTAACGTAGTTTATGCATGATCCCTTATGGGGGTGGAAGAGGAGGACAGCGAGAGGTGGAGGAAGTAAGAGAGGGAAGAGAGTGAGAGTGAAAAGGAGGGTGAGGGAGAAAGAGAGGAAGAGAGGAGAGGAGTTTTGGGGGTGGAAGGTAGAGAGGGTGAGAGGTGGAGGGCAAAGAATCAAGATAGGGGGGAAAGGAGGGAGAATGGGAGGGAGAGGGAGGGAGGGAGAATGGGAGGGATGTAGAGAGGGAAAAAGAGAGGATGTGAGAAGTGGAGTTAGGAGGGTAGTGTCATCATTAAAAAAATATTTTTTGATGATGACACACTTTGAGTCAGCTCCGTTAAATAGATGATCAAGCTATGTATGACGGTAAGAAGAGATCAAGCTATATAAGACAGACAAAAAAACAGACATTGCCACTTCAGACCTGAAGATGCCAGCAGGATGGCTGGAGAAACTGTTGTAGAACATGGTCATTGCACGGAGGAATGACCGCTGCTCCACTAATTAAACCCCATGGAAACCATTTGTATCAACAGAACTAAAACACAACATTTGTAAAAAAAATAAATGGTCTTTAGCCTGTTGACAAATGTGATCCAAAATGCAACATGCTAAGGTTTTTACAACTGTTTAAATCTAGAGCTGATATATTGGCACCTTGAGCATTTTAAGGCAAAATGAAATTGCCGATATATAGGCACCTTGAGTACCAATGGGTTAGGAATCTGCATTTACCCATGACTTTCTCGGTCTAACCCTTCCTTTGACATCATTCACTCCCGTATTATAAATCTGTTATTTGTCGCTCTCACATTCTCTCAACATGGCCAAGCCAACTAAGCCCACTTCTTTCATACATGTCCATAACCAGAACATTCTTTTGCCACTCTCTCATTCCTAACCCTATATTTCCCTTGTGGTTTTACAGCAGACCCTAACCTCACCTACCCAAGTTTCGCTGCCTTCTAATGAAGTGGGAACGAGTAAACTTTGGTGTACTGCAACTTTTTCTCCTTTTAAACAAATGCTCATTCGTTGATATTCTGCACGTATGCCTGCAACTTTCCTTCAAGCATTTCTTGGGATCAACTCTCAATATCAATTGGCTATCGACATGAAAATGAAAATTTTCATTGATGGTGAAGTGGTGAAGTATACTGTAAGGATGAAATATCTCGCAGTTGTAATTGATGGGAAATTAATGTTTGATGAACATTTTGATTATAAAGTGAACTCCCGATTATCCATCCGCGGATTATCTGTGTTGCGGATTATCCGTGCGTGATTTTTTACTTTTCGTCGATATATTTTGCGGTAAATATAAAAAAATTCAATCAATAAGCACATTTGGATTTTAGCAATTCTAATACAAACAAGACTTACGTAGGCCATTTCTTGCCACTCAAATCCACCGTATAAAACGTAATTGTTTTCCTTACTTTCTCACAATGAACATGTTATGTTTACTACATTGTTAATCGTCAGGATCTTTCCAACTTTTGAGCTGTGAATACACACTCTCCGGAGCTTTCTCTCTGGTATATTTACAATAATTAATGGTTTCGTCCAAGATAAACTTCATGAGATCCACTGAAAAAAATAATTAATGGAAAAATCTAGTATCGCACAATCTCTGCTAGCACTCTTGTATGCCTTGCATCTAGAATCTTGGGGATCGCATCCTTGAATTCCCGGATTCAGATTGGTAGAGTGCCATATGAATTCCGCAAATTTCTTTTTCGAATGCGGCAGTAAATCATGAAGATACAGGTCTTCCATGTTTTACTCCATATTGGTCCATCATCTTCGGACGACGGTTTCGCCGGCGTTGCAGTCGTGAAGTGGTCGACTCAACACCGAATTTTGACTGCAACGCCGGCAAAACATTTCATCCAAAGAAGATGGACCAACGTGGAGTAAAACCTGGAAGACCTGTATCTTCACATCCATCAACCCGCGGAAGCCTACACAAGGCAGTAAATCATCTTCATTTTAGCTATCTTCAGATTCCGAAGGTGAACTTGGAAATTATTTTTCTTTAGCAGAGGCTCCCGCCCGATGTAGATGGTTTAGCAGATTGAGCTCTAGAAGCATCTTCCTCTTCCTCCTCAGTGCCTAAAATTTTCATGCTTTCCCTCTCCTCTCGCTCTCTTTCAAACAGAGCCATCGCTCAGAATTCTTTTTATTATTTATTTAAATTGATGAGTTTTTATGGCGGCGTGATTGGGAGGTTGGGGAAAGGAGGGATATAGAGTAATCTTCAGATAAATTGTCTAAAAATTCATCCCCGCGCTCATTTTCTTCCAGAATTTCTTAAAAACCTTCCGTTGGAATGCTCTTCTTGAAAAATACACGTTCTTCATGTATTTTTGGGCGTAGTATCAATGAATGTCTCAAATGGGACGGTGGAGAATAATCCAACGATAATCCAAGGGCAAAATAAAGCCTAAGTTACAAGGATGCCGGAAGACAGCCAAAATAAGCACTGGTAAATGTAAAAATAATCAGTCCCAAAATGCTGAGAGAAAAGTCCAAGATGACACGCAGGACTATAAACGAACAAAACACTGTTGAAGTTGGGTCAGGTAATCCAAAGAACGCCCTGCTACCAATCAAACGCAGAGGTCGGTAAAAAGTCCAGAGATGAAAGACCAAACAAAGCAGGGGTCAATACCAGAAGAGAAATCTAGGAGAGTCCAGAGAGATTAACAATAAATGCACAGTGGACTTATTTCCGATCCGAGATGGACGAGCGGGGCACTTCTCTAAAACTAGACCACTTGACATGGAATGACCCATATAATACGTTCGACAATGATACAAAAGCTATTAAATCAGAAGTAAGAAGGATAATTGTAAATAAAAACCAATCCAGTGCAATTTTATAACTGTATGTAAAGTATTTAACTATGTAAATATCTGTGATTTTATACATTTTTGTACTGAGATTAGCAGTTGGCTAAATAAAGACTGGTATTATTATTAATGCCTATGCTTCCATCTTTCGTAAACATCTAGCCAAGATTCATACAGAAATTCGTCATCTTGTTCAATTATTTCACCATTCACCACTCATGCATTGAAAAACTGGTTGTTGTACCTTAAAAGGAAAATTATGTCTCATGAATGTTTTTTTCTCGTCTATTCCCCAATACAGACAAGTGGAGTTATCGGGAGGTACTCTGTTTCGGGATCGTCTCGGAAGAGAACATCTGCCCTCCGCAGCAGTGAAGAGTTGATCAACCGAGTTTGGGAATCAGTTCGGTCAAACAACGGAATAATGATCCTGCTTCAGCTGATGACTGTGAAAACTCCAATCACGGATGCCGATTCTATTCGTGCCCTCTCCTGCAGAGCTCTCGCTGGTTTGGCACGTAGTGAGACAGTAAGTTATCCTCTTGTCCCATTGTCTCTATGGCTGAGTCTTGTGTGCTGCTATTTTAACTGACTGATGCAAGTACTCTAATATCAGACTTACTCAGCCATCTTGGAAATTGTTATTTTTTGCTTGCTTTAAATATTTGAAAACTAGAATGTGGTCCTCATTGTAGATTATTTGCCAATTGTGTGGAAAAAAGATTCCTTATGCTCAGAAGTAAGTCGCTATCCTTTTGTCCATAAATGGAAACATATCAGTTGCTGGGGAATTACTAATTCTAAAAACAGAATCTTGTAGAATTTGAATTACATTGTCTTGGTCATGAACAAGATAGAGAAATCTTTACCAGCCTTTACAGTTCAAGCTGGAAATTCTTCAAAGGTGGCAAGAATTATACTTTTTTGAAACAGTGTCTACCAGCATTACCGGATCACCTAGGTTCTATGTACTCTTCATGGTTAGCATGTATTTGAGAACGGAATCATGGCCACATGGGGTTCCCCCTTTGAATACTCACTGGAGAGGGCTTGACCGCCCTCCCTCCCTTTGGGGATTAGTGAAACACTGTGACTCTCAGTGTTGGTTTTGCCTACTCTCACTGTTGCAAGGCTTGCTTTAAGGAACTTTCGCATCAATGACTCAATATTCATCCCAATTGAAAAAAGTGCCAAAAGATACCTTATTCCACATAATTGTCGTGGACTCAAACTTTGTTTTATGAAGCAATGTATACTTAGTAAGAATTCAGAAAATGCAATTTTCCACAGATAAATGTCTGTGGAAAATTGCATCTTCTAAGTTCTTATTATGTTGAAATTCCACAAAATCACGCTTAATACCTCCCTTTTTGTGCAATGTACACGTTGCGCATCTCACTAACACATTCAGGGCTTGCAGGGAAAAATCCCCCCATAGTGACTTCCAAAACCAAAAAAACATCAATTGGGAAGACTGATATACCCTCACGAATTCTTGGAAACTGATTTTTAAAATCAAATTTGAAAACAACAGAACCAATGAGGGCAGTGACTGAACAATGGAATATGTAAGGCCTGCAAAAAACCACTTCGACCAGAGGTTCTGAAACCATGGTTCCTGACCCCATTTGGGGTCGCTGAGAAGGCTCAGGTGGTCGCAAGGGAGTGAGAAATTATTGCTTGATATTTTAGTTGCTAGTGTCGATCATGCATGGGGTTGCAAGTGATTGACACTTATAGTGTTGGAGTCGAAAGTAAAAAGAGGTTTGAAACCTCTGGCTTAGACACTTCAACTTGAAGAAACTGACTGTAACATTGACAGAATACAACTGCCCCATATTATATATATGGATAGTCACAGGAGTGAACTCGAAATATTGAATTCTTTCAGATGTGCGAATGATAAGAGGAAAGTGGTAAATGACCAGGTTAAGGTATATGTGAGAGAAGAATGCACTATAATTCATGGATTTCACTCGTTTGAGGCTTCATATTCGGCAACACTGATTTGTTAGGTGTCCGTAATTTCATAAATTTCGTATTTTCGAATGGCACCATATATTTAGTATAGGCTTTTGGTCAGGACTGACATTTTTGCATTGTATAATCAAAACCTTTTATTTTCAAGTTTCTACTGAATACGTACTCATTTTAATGCTGTGCATAATATGTAATGGCAATTCAAAGAAAGTAAAAATTAACTTTATAAAATTTCACAACAGTTTGTTCACACATTAAGACTAGTTTTACCCATTAGGGTATCATCAGGTAAAATATGCCTGTAGGAGAAATAGTTCTTTCTCTTATTTCATTATCTGTGAGGTATTATATTTAAATTACTCTTTACATGCTGGCCTAATTTACTTCCTCTTTGAGTTTATAACATTTTATGAATCAAAGCTATCTTGAAGAAAGATATCCTTAAGAAACTCAAGCTAACTTGAGAGTACAACTTGAGGTGATAACAGTCATTCATGTCATTCTAGGTGAGGCAAATTGTAAGCAAGTTGCCAATGTTCACTGGGGGACAGATCCAGACACTTCTAAGGGACCCCATCCTCCAGGATAAAAGGCAGGAGCATGTGAAGTTTCAGCGACATGCGTTGGAACTCTTGGAGAGGGTTTCTGGGAAGGCGAAGCCTAATGCTGGACCTGATACACATTTTGATGTCTCCTTGAATAATATTCACAGGGTAAGTAGCATGAAAGTTAAGGTTGGTTGTACGAAATGGAATACGAAAAATAAATATTTGAAATGTTATTTGAGTAGTGTCTGGGGAAGTGAGATGTGTAATTTATTGTGTGTGATTGTTGAGGTGTTTTCGTGTGAAATCAATTGTGATTAAGGCCAAGATAAGTAATCATAATCAAAAGAATTGTTGCTCTTTCTTGTATTCTAGACTTCAATAATGCTGACTTGTTAGATAATATAGGCTGTTCTAATTAAAACCTTAAAGATCCAATTCAAAATTGTGGTTAGAAGAATTTGATTTATTTATTGCATGCAAAAATAATGCTCAAGATTATTTTTATGCCCCAATTCCACTTAGGGATTGGAAAATTCATTATTTTTTTTCCTGTACCTGAGTGCTTAGTCATTGTCAAATAGCATATTGTGTAAATGAGATTGTTATCAACCACAAATTACATTTCCTGTGGTGATCTCTGGTTAGAATTTCTCTACAATTCCATTGCATGATATTTTGATGTGAGAATGAGAAGCATTGTGATCTTTGTTGATACATTTTGTAATTTTAATTTGATGTTCTCTCTCTCATTTCTTTCCCCTCCAGGCAGATGTAGTGGCTCAGACACGCATAACCTTCAACGAGCAGCAGTTGATCCAGCTGATTTACAAGCACCTGTCTTCTAAGGGTTTGTCAGAGTCTGCAGCGGCCCTGCAGAGGGAAGCAGCGTTGCCCCAGATGCCTCCTGCTCTGCGGAGCTCCAACCCTGCACACCACTTCCCGCCCTTCTCATACCGCTCCACGGGAGCAATGCAAACACCTGTCCCTGCACTCCCATCCACCCCGACCACACCCCTCTCCTCCAGGGTGAGTGGCAAACCGGGAAATGTGGTGGCCAACGCCAGCACTCTGCATTTTCCATCTCTGTCAGTGTCAATTAGTTTTCATTTGTAGGATTGCTTCTCAGGAGGTTCTCATAGAACTATGCTTACCATTTATGCACTGTCATTTTGTTATTTTTGTGTTTTTAGCTCCTTATGGGTCTATCGTCCATGACCAGTATTGAACATTTTCTTTTAGTCAATCTCATAGATGTATTTAATACAATAAAATGGCCTAGCAATGAACTCTCTTGTAGCCAACTTTCCCAATAGCTGTTTTCTCTGCTCCTGGCAAAATTGGCATGTAAAAGCATAAAAAAACTTCGTAACAGCAAAATGTTTTAGTAGAAATGAGATGAAGCCTAATTTTATTTCTGTAATCAATCAATATGTGACACCATTACAGTAGAATCTCGATTTTACATAATTCGATTTTATGTAAAATTTGATTTTACAGAAATTAATGAGCAGTCGTGGTCGATTCCTCGAGTATTCTATGGAATCATGAGTTGATTTTACGTTAATTCATTGTAATGATTTTACGTAAGGCTATTTTGGCTGCTGGTGGAGGTTTTCAATTTGATTTTCTGAAAAAAATACAAAACTTGCAGAAAAAATATGGAAATAAAGAAACTTCTTCAATGAAAATCTTCAATTTAACTCCGTACTATTTTGAAATTCAACTGTAATTTCTCAATATGTGGTATTTTAATGGTATGGTTTTTGTCCTTTTTCGCTAATGGTGAAAATTAATTTCATTCATGCAAACTCCAGCAATCAGTAATAAACCCAATGTAGCCCTTGAGTAAATAGTTCTACCCATTTGCTGCTAGATGTCAGCCAGGAAAGTATTAAATCTTATCTTTAAAGATATTTGTAATGATAAATAGTTATAACAATTAGCCATTTCTAGGCTTTTAATTGGAATGTAAATGCATATATGGTTTCTTGGAAATTTAGCTACCCAATTTCTGTGTTGCTGGAAATGTATCCCTATCTTCCCAATTTTGAAATGACTTTGTTTAACACAAAATCAATTAGTGCAAAGACCCCTAAGAATGCATCCCTTGCAGTAAACAAAGCGTGTTTGGGAATGGTTCTCCGGATGCCAGATCCATTCAGATCTATTTCCTTTCTATATTTTATGTAGAGCAATTGATACCAGTTAAGAGTATCTCACTCCCCGTAATGATTGTTAACTTCATGTTTTTTGGCCTTCTGCATTAATTCTTGCCTAAGGTTTCCTCTTGTTTGAAAGTTTGTTTGTTGACAAATTTTGAAATTATGTTTGTAGATAGATATTGCCTTCAATCCTTGCTCTGTAGCCTCCATTAATTTTGGCTCTTCAATTATTCACAGAGCTTAAGGGCCAGTAACAACCTGTCATCATCATCCGGTCAGGCTACATCAACAGCATGTGCCATTACCAGTAGTTCGAGCACCACTTCTAACACTCCATCTAGTAGTACGCCTGGCACCACGTCAGGAAACCAGCCTATAAAAGTGAATCTCAGCAGCAGTCGGTGAGTTACCATGGCTTCCCTATTATATTCAGATATATGTAGCATGTCCTTTTTATTCATGGACTTAAAATGAACATAACATAAGAACTTAAACACTGGGAGGATGAGGGTTTTGTACTACCGACAATGGCTAAGGGATCATTTGACCCCTTATGTTTTCTAATTGCTTGTGCAGAATTTGACGAGGGTTTTTAAAAGGCTCTAACGGCTAAGGTGGTATCCCATCTATTAAAAGACCTTAATCCTATGATGAGTTAAACATTCCTTCCCCAGGCGTGATTGACCCCATGACCATTAGATTAGAGCCATGGGGCTAGCACGTTGCCACCCTGAGTACAGCAGTGGGCTTATCATGGCTCTTACTTCCCCTGGAGATATTTGTTATATCTACTGGTATAATGGTAAATATATGTTAAATGTTCATATGTTTCATGCATTTTCTTTTTCCGAATCCATAGTGGTGCCCTTAATTCTGTAAGTCGGCTATTTAGGATTTTACGGTTCAACGATGGTGTCGTTTCACACATCATTCTCACCAATTTGTCCAATTAACTTGTAATGAATTTCTCTTTCCTCAACTTGTGATTCATTTTTGCATTGAACCATATCCCACTCTGTAATGGATTGTAAGTCCAATGGATTGAGTAAAATTTGAAAGTGGTTCATTATCTTTAACGAGTGAGAGGAATAGTTTCTGCACATGCCACCCATTACCTCTGCCACAGCTTTAACTCTGTTGCAAAGACATCTATTTTTTTGTCAGTTTTATTTTTTGCATGTGAGCTAATGACCTTAGAGTCCATTGTGCCGAGTGAAAGCACTCTTTGTATTTTTTTTCACATAAAAAGTAAAGTAGTGGTAGCGTTTTTCTCATGTTCTGGAATTGCTAACCTGTGATGGGGAAATGCTTTATTATATAATCGCTCAATTTTGTTTTTTTTAATTTTTCATTCTTATAAATTTCTTTTCAAACAGGAAGCTAGAGAAGCAGCCAAGTACATCTGGTTCGTTGATACGGAACCTCGAGAAGCAGACGACGGCATCGCCACTGATGGCCCCCACGTCAGCCAGCTCCCCAGTTCCGCCCTCAACCCATCCAACTGTCACACCATACATCGCCTCTTCCTCATCGACTGCCTTCCCTACCACACCCATGGCATCGACAAGCCACCAACTGACGGCACCCCACCACGTTCCCTCTTCCTGCCTGATGGCATCGTACCAACAGCATCCGCCTCCCAGCCTCACCCTGGACAGTATCATCACCGAATACCTCATGAACCAGCATGCTCTCTGCAAGAATCCCATGGTCACGTGCCCAGAGTTCAATCTCTTCGTGTGAGTATACCCTGTGTTACCTGAAAGCAAAACTCATTGCCAAAGCAATGAATGAATCATTATCTTTAGTCATTCAATCAGAATACAGTGTGCCCTCGTTTAACGTTGTTAACTCGTTCCTGAAAAGTAGACATTAAGCGAAACAACGTTAAATGATGCAGTATTTCCCATAAGAAACAATGTAAAAAATTATAATCGGTTCCAAACTTAGCAATTCTTCATTTCATAACAATAACGATTTTTGCACCACACTGCGATAAAAGGTTGGATATATGGCATTATTGAATGAAGAATTCAAACTAATTTTCTAAAACATTTTAATGGTGAAACTTTGATATTTTCACTCACAAAAGAAATTTTGGAATTATTCTCTATCCTGGCGGCACGAAAACTACAGGTGATAGGAACTTACTGTTGATATTTAAAACTACAAGGGACCTGGTTGAAAGGTGTTATCAATGGATTAATGCCCAAAATTGCCAATTTCCTTAAAAATGTATGTGTTTTTATGGACTACTTTGTGTCATCTTCTGCCGATTTACGGCGGAATATGACGCGATTTATGTAATTCCTTTTGATAAATTGCCCTTTGCACCTACACCACATATTTCAACGTCATCTGTCATTTGATCTTATTGGCTACGTAAATATTGAAAATAGGTAAGCATGCAGGGCTTGAAATTATGTTTCACCACTTCTTGATAAGTTTGAAAGTGAAAGCAATTATTATTCAAATCCAAGATGAATGTTGATATTTGCAGTTGAAATTTCACCAAAATAGTTAATATCATACTCGGATGAATACAGTAATGGGTGCCCTGTGGAAAAAATATTGTGTCAATAGTCCCATTTTTAAAGCAAATCAATGTGAACCTTTTTAAATTCTAAATTGTATTAATTTGAATCTTTTTTTTATCAAGGCCCCATAAATGCCCAGATCCGAACATGAGAAACGCTGTTCCGGCCAATGTGGCGATGCGCTTGTCGAGGCGTGCCATCCACCCACCCCACGGGGGACACGATGGTGCGAGGTTGGACAGGAGGCTCGTTCACTCGCGCTTCTTCCCCATCCGATCGTTCCGTCTCGTCGATGATGAAGGCTTCTTCACTTGCTGCCAATTTCTGGTAATAAATGGATTTATTTCCAATAATTTAAAATTTTCAATTCTGCTAGAGTTTTGTAAAGAAATGACACAGTTTTCCATTCTTCTGCCTGACATAAATTTGTATGCAATAACATATTGAAGTGTTAGTTCATGAAACATTGGAAGTATAGTCTCTAAAGGTGCATGGGAGGAAGGAATATTTTTTATTTATCATTTTGGAAGTATCTTTCTCTTATTTTCTCTCCCCCTTAATGTTAATAAATATTTTTATATAATATCCTCTCTTTATAAAATAATATCCTTTGTGAACCCGGAAGCTCATCTGATTCAAATTTTTCATGTAATCTAAGCCTAGCACGTAGCCTCTGAGTCTCTTGAAGCTCCCAACCAAGTCCTTTCTAGTCTGTTGTGCTAAAACTCAATGTGGGAAAAGATTATACGATTGATTGTATTTATTTTGTTGTTTTTTTTGTTAGCCTGATGACCAGACAATTGTGATGGGTACATTTCAAGGAGAGGTGAAGCTATTCAACATGCATTCAGCTGTCGTAAGTACATGGTCCTCTGCCTCTTATGATTAAGTGATCATATGGTAATTACCGTAGAGTGGGGCGAGTTCGAACGCGTGGGGCGAGTTCGAACGAATACGACCGCTGGGGTTTACATTGTAATAACTTCTCAATTTCTTATTGTGCTACAATTTAATCTCGCGCCAGGCCTGAAAATGATACAATGTATTGTATTCGCTATAAATACGATGTGTTCGTGCCTTTTTGCCGGAGTTCTGGTGGTCTGTTTGCGACGCGGCAGTTGTACGAAGGATTTTATCGCCGGAAAGAAACTACTGTGCCATTGGGTAAGTAAATGTGAATAGATTAGGAGTTCATTCCATCAACAGATCTATTTATTATTATTAATTTTGGAAAATATCATTGATGTGTGGCGATTATGTCAGTCAATATAACGCATAATGTAATTTTGTGTAGTTCCGCCGGGCGAGATCGACATGGCGCGAAATTACGTGAGAGTCACCGGAGGCCGGCGCTCGCGCAAGTACGACGCAGATCGTCTGGAAAAAGCTGTTGAGGCAGTCAAGAGTGGAAGGATGACTCTTCGGGCTGCATGTAAGGAGTTTGCTGTGCCATTGACCACTGTCTTCGACAAATTGAAAAACAAACACCCAAGAAAATCTGGGGGGCAATCTGTGCTGTCGGTGAAAGAAGAAGACCAACTGGCAAAAGGGATTCTTAGATGTGCCGAATGGGGGATTCCCTTGCAAGCAGTTGACCTCCAGTTGGTTGTTCAGGAGTTTTTAAATAGAACTGGCCGACGGGAAAAGAGGTTCAAAGACAATTGTCCAGGCATTGAATGGGTGCGTGGTTTTATGTCGAGACGAACGGAGCTTACTGTGCGTTTTGGCGAGAACATTAAAAGAGCTCGGGCGGCAGTGACGAGGAAGGTGCTCAAGGACTATTTTAATAACTTGAAGATTGTTTTGAATGGCATTCCTCCTGATAATATTATTAACTATGATGAGACTAACTTTTGCGACGATCCCGGTAAGTCTAGGGTTATTGTAAAGAGGGGGGTCAAACACCCGTTAGTCGTAAAGGACACAAGTAAAACAAGTGTCTCTGTAATGATTGCTGCATCGGCAAGTGGCGAGTTGCTTCCACCGTACACGGTTTATAAAGCAGTGCATTTGTACCCTACTTGGGTGGAAGGTGGCATTGAAGGTTCAAGATACAATAGGAATGTAAGTGGATGGTTTGATATGACAGCATTTGAAGACTGGTTCATGACGATTTGTGTGCCTTTTTTTAAAAAAAAGCAAGGGCCAAAACTTATGATTGGAGATAACCTTTCAAGTCACCTCTCCATTGAAGTGATTGAAATTTGCGACAAAATGGGCATTAGCTTTGTAATGTTGCCTCCTAATGCGACTCATTTATGCCAACCTCTTGACGTTGCTTTTTTTAGACCACTCAAGATCGCTTGGCGGAAAAAACTAAATGAATGGAAGCGAAAACATTTAGGAGTTCTTCCTAAAAGTGAGTTCCCTAGGTTGTTAAAATCTACGTTCGAGTCGTTAGGAGCGTCTTTGTCGCACAACATCCGCGCTGGATTTAAAGCTGCTGGAATTTTTCCTTTTGACGAAAACAAAGTGATCAGTAAAGTCCCTAATTTAAACTCTGAGGAAAATACTGATGAAGCCGCAAAAGACTACGCATGGTCGGATGCATTTTTGAAGTTTCTGCAGACATCCCAGGTCGAAGCACCTGCGGGGAAAAAATCTCGGGGGAAAAAAATTGTTGTCGAGCCAGGGAAGAGTGTGAGTCCTTGTTGTACAAATAATTCATTTGTCAAGGAATTTGACGGTGTTGCGACGGAAGAAAGTTCTCAAAACGATGACGAGGCCAACGTTCTTCCGTCATCTGATAGAAGTGGCGAGGAAAGTAATTTTGAACTTCCCGGGCATTCCTTGTCTGTAAATTCTTATTTGTTGATAAAGTTTCATACCGATAAGCGTGATAGACTTTTCATTGGAAAATTAATGAAAGTTTGCTCCAAGAATAAATTACGTGTCCAGTGCCTTCGAAAGAAAGATTCCATGAAAGAGACTTTTTTTACTTTTCCTGATGTTGTGGACGAGTGCTTAGTGCTCCGCACGCAAATTATCCGTCAGCTTGACCAACCCAAGGACTTACGACGGGGCCGCTTAGTTTTCAGGGATTTAGAAAACATAAAAGAAATTGATTAGTTTTAAATTTATACTGTTTTACTTATGTTTGTGTTTAAAAAATGTGAGCTCTTAAATTTGATTATATTTCATCACTTGGAATCAAGAAGTGTTGCGTTTATTGAGTGTGATTACTGGTCCATTATGTTTTGTATAAGGTGTTAAAAATAGAAATCTTTTCTCCATCACCGTGTAGTTCTTTATTTTATTCAAAGTAACACCTTCCCAAACATTTAATTCCATCATGATAAGGAAAATTTACTGAATGTTTGTATAGATTTCTCCATTGGGCATTCAAAATACTTTCGGGTCAAGGTGATAGTTTTCCTATTAACAAATACGTAATTGAAATCTCAAACCTCACTACCAGCGAAATAATTAACAAATATGATGGTTATTGTTGACGGTATAACCTAATAAATCGAATTCATGATTCAGAACTCTTCTCCAGAGCGACTTCAGTTGTGGAGGATCAAAAATGAAATGCGTGTTCGAACTCGCCCCGCCGGGCGGGGCGAGTTCGAACGTTAAAAGTTAGTAATTTTTAGAAAAACAACTTATTCTACGTGTTTTTCTTTCTACTTACAATGTGAAATAGAGTAAGGAGGTTGTTGATTTCGAACAACAGATATATAGATTGAACTACTTTCGAGTATTTGATGATTATACACCAAAATGCGTTCGAACTCACCCCACTCTACGGTACATGTATCTTGTGATTAATGAATGGTTTAGACTTCTTAAAAACTGTTTGAAAATAAAAATAGAATGTCATAGATCCTCAAGTAGTGGAATTTTGTTAAGATGCAGTTATAGTTGTATAGCCGATTTTAATAGACACGATAGTTAATCTCGGTGGGGCCCGATTTTAGAAGTCGCAAATGAGCAGACTTGTCAGTCACTCGCCAACATCACATTGCTACATTTATTCAAGGATCATGGGTGAAGTAGTAAACCTGTCAAATTAAAACCACATTGTGAGTGAAGAACATTGTATCCATGAAATTTACTTCGAATTCATCATTTCATCATGATAAGCTAATGAAAAGTTTTACGCTCTATTCATGGTAACATCTTCTGCATCGTATGTATTCGACATTGCATTGTTCAAGTCCTGTGAGATTTAGATTCTATTTTCTTCAGGGTTTTGTGGGAGATACCAGTAGTAGGGATGGGCAAAAAGTACCGGTACAGGCAGTCCTCGGCATTCGTACATAAGTGCCTGAACTGCCTATGAAGTGGAATTCCTCCACATGTGCAGTCGAAATGAACTGTGTGTGTAAGATATGCTAAATCTAGATGATTATGATGCAACTGTTTTGTCATGCATTAATGGCATCATGGGATGCTGTGGACATCTATGCGACCGATTGTGAAGCTTATATAGAAAATGACAGTGAATTTAATAGGGAGTTAGATTTCATTTTCTCAATGCTTGTCATGCTTTGTTTAAATATTTTTACTTGCTCCTTAAGTTGTTCACTGTTTTTATGTTTAAGCTCGGAGATCAAGCACATTTTTCATTTTGACCTGTGTAGAAATATTTAATAATTTTTTATCTTATTTGTAATCATTGTTGATACTATTTCTTGACTTATCTCACTTAACTTTTGGTAGATACTGAATATTGCTGACCCTCTTAGAGGAGTATAGCTGATACCAATTATTATATTGCAGGAAGAGTCGTCATTCCAGTGTCATGACTCATATGTGTATCACATGGCAGCCAACAGGGAAGGAAGCCTTCTACTCACCTCATCCACGTGGAGAAGGCCCTTGTCTGCCCTTTGGAGTGTGAACAAGTACATTGACATGAAGTGAGTTGCCTTCCCTAACTTCTTTACACATTTTACTGCACTCTCAAATGCAAGTTTGAGGACCTCTCATGTAATGAAGCATTTGGTGTTTTCCCAGCAAATGATGCTGATGAAGCCATCTCAGGCTCGTCAGGTCAGGAAAACGGTTGCTGCTTACACTTTGAAGGTTGACTCTGGCATTGTCATCAGGGCTATGAGTGTCAGGTCATGTTATCAGATTTATATTCCGTCTAGCCAAGTTCAGGTGCCCTTTGATTGGTCGACACCAAGCTCGTTTTCCTAGTGTCCTGTATGGAATGGTAGAGCAGACCACAAAAAGTAAAAGTGAAAATTTTCAAGTCGGGTAAGTCTTATTCGGTTCTACGGCGTGATACAAGAATTTTGATACCTGGGTCGACTCGGTCAGACCACGGCAAAAGGTCCCGCACGGCACTTGAATATTTAATCTAGTTAATCATAGAAATGAGAGCGATGATGCGCTGTCAGGGACCGAAATATCGTTCGGACAGAAAATTTCATGAAACAATGTGTGCAGAATGGTCCATTTAAGGAGGGAAAAAATAAGCCAAGTACATATCTAAAAAAAAATATTAAATAAAAATGTATTGCCTATTTTACAGGGGCAAATACAATTGTTCATGAGTAATTCACAGCAAAAATCAGATCAAAGTTTATTTACTTATCTATCAATTTCGTATGGAGGAGCAATTGACATTCCTCTTTATCATTAGTCAAATTATTTCCCTTTAGAAATTTAGTTACTGCTGTATCATTAACAATTTTGATGTTTTTCACAACTCTAAGCCCTTTGAGGAAATCCTGATCAAGCCTCCACAAGTTTGGGTCTTTATCTATAAAGCTCGGTGAAATACCAGTTACATAGAAAAATTTGTTAGATTATTTTGTGGCAAAGTGCTCTAACTGGAGAACATAATCATCAAGTACGACCAGTGACGTAGTCAGGATTTAGGTTTGAAGGGGGCTAATCTGAACCCTGGGGGGTCCTCTCTTGGTACAATCTTATTCGTTATTGGAGTTTATTAATGGCTACTTTTTTCATATAAAACTGCTTTCTTCTTACCTTTTTCCCCTCTCGAACCCTTGTATTTTTTATCCAGTATAATACATGATAAAACTAAATGATAACAATATGATTTGAAATTTCAGGGGGGGCTGAAGCCTCTCAAGCCCCCCCCCCCCCCCCCCCCTTGGATACGTGCCTGAGTACGAACTGGGCTCGATTTATTACTTCTTTCTCTCCAGCCGTTTCACGAAGAACCTCGACCATACCCGGATTTTGCTCCAAAGGCACTTCATCATTAAACAAGGTGAAGCAGATCAGTTTTGGTTACAAATACCATAAGTGAGACTTGCCAACTTGATGTCAGCCATTCATGATTTAAACTGACTATCGCCTCTACATCACCAAATCTCTTATACAACCAGCCCATTCAGTTTCCTGACCACCTTCCGCTCCTTCCCTTATTCCACCCTCCATAAATCTAGGATTGTCAAGGCATATTCCTGAACAATACGTGATAGATGACACAAGATGACAAAGGAAGCAATGAAAGTGCCGATAATGCTCAAAGCAAGGGATTAGGAAAGATACTACCACGTATTGTCCATCATGCGATGGAAACCCGCCCCTATGCGTTATCTATATTTTTAAACCTTTCACAGCAACATCAAATGCTGAAAGTATGCAAATAATGTAATTAGCTTAAAAAAAGTTTGTATGAATATGTATTTTTATTGATTTTATTTTTTGTGACTTATTATATATTTTAGAAATCTGAATAAGTATTTTGTACATTAGTCTACACAATTAATGGCTGCGAATAAAATGAGCTAATTAAAAGTGCTTACCACAGTAGATAATTCTTCATTAAGACTCAATTAATTCCTTTTTTTAACTTATATTACAAATCCAGTTCTATACTAAATAATACTACTCAGCGAGATGGTAGTTGTACTTTCATAGGAGGTATTTTATTATGAACATTCCCAAATAATTCAAACTCTACTTCATTTTAATTATCATAAGCGTAATATTTTGTGACAGAGTGACTAAAATCAGTGCAATGTGTAAGAAGAACATTGAAACAAGTTATCTACTTAAAATTATGTGCTTAAAGGCATTGTATGCTGGAAATTCAATTACAGTAGAACCTTGTTATGACGTTACTTGATGTAACGTAAAATTTGATATAACGTCAGCTGAAGGAAGGAACCATTGAAACCCCTCCTTGCCAATGTAAAAATCTTGATGTAACGTAAAATTTGATATAATGTTATAACATGGAGCCGTCGAGGCACCACCAGACGTCATTATTTCGTTACTACGCAAACAGGATAAGTTCCCGCATAGAGTGTGGATGGTGCTGAAGTAGTGAGGCGGGGGAAACAGAGCCTGATTTAAATCAGCGTACAAGTATTTATTTAATTGAGTTTTGGATTAATAGAGAACACTGAACCAATTGAATGCATAAAAGTTTTTAAAATAACATAACCAAGGATAACTGTGACAAGTAGAACACATTTTAGAGGTTATCTCAATTTATCACGTAAACAAGAACACTTGCATGGTAAAGAAAGACTTGTTTTCAAACAAAACACTGCTGGAGGGAAATACCATGGGGTCTTTCTCTATCTCAAAGCTACCGATGCGGTAGCTTTGAATAAGCTACAGGAATTGTCTACCAACTGTATTCTCTTACTCGATGGAATTTTCTCAAGAACGTAACAGAAAGTTGAGAGAGGTTTGGCGAAAGGCAGGTACAAGAATATTTTTAAAGCAAATTCACGGAAACTCCATTTCTGGTGATGTCATTCTTAGAACCAATCAAATAGCTCGTATCAATGTTTTTCCATGGATAAAACTGGCGAAACCTTGCTTATTAGCATTATGCTTACAAAGGTTGTCAACATCCTAAGCCATAATCTATGCATTATATAAACCTTTCCTGTACTAAATTTTATTAAGCTTTGATGTACTTCTGTGTTTTAACTATGGTTAGGCTACACTAGGATTTGTTGGTGTATAGATAACGTGTGTCATCACTGAAATTCCCCTGTAATCTTTATTAAATATTATGATGTTGTAATTTATGAATAATAGTATATGCCGTAAATATAGTTTTCCACATACTACTAGCACAAAAATTTTGATCAAAACAACATTTTTACTTATCTCCTACTTCCGCACCATATTTCGTTTGACTGAAAAACAAATCCCAGTTGAAATTCTATGATAGGCTCAAAGTGGTTGCGTCATGAATTCTGTGACGTAACTCAAAGGAGCTTCGGCAATCTCCTCTTCTCTTTTCGAGAAGGCGAAGTCTAGGAATAAACTCCGAATTGCTTGCGGGATCGCATCCGTGTGTTTCTGTGAGCTTCCGTGATTTGTCTACAGTTTCGGAAAGATTGTTTCCAAATTCTCGGAGACAGGGAAGCGAAGTTAGTGGATAACCCCTCTGATCTCCTAGAGGGCCAGAACGGGGGCTTTGGTATGGAGGTGATGGCTCGTGCCCACCCTTAGAGCGGGGAGGGGGGACACGGAGGGTCACTTGAGGGGGAAAAATGACCAGTATGGGAGAAAAGGGAAGCGTTTGATAGGTTCACCTGAAGTGTGAAAGAAGTTGATGGAGGAGAGTAAGTCGAGGTTTTGGAACAACAGAGATAGAAAGCTGGGTGAATTTTCCTAGTGGGGATTGCCGGGTGGGGGAAAAAGAATATGGGAATGTGCGGGCATTTCCATTTTGAATTTTCTTAATTTCCGATCCATTCGGGCAGATTCTTTATCAATCTGCAGGAACACAGCTGAGCTCTCTTTACGGATATTTTTTCAATCACTAGGTTGGAGTGAAAGGGGAGAAAGGTACAAATTTTTCCGATACAAATAAAAATGGGTGCTTGAGTATTTTTTCCCTTTGATTATGCAAGCGGCCAATGTTAGTCATACTTAAGAATTAATGTGAATCAAAGTAATGGTTGTACGAACTAATCGAACTCGTATTTTCTCTGGTTTTCTTGGCTGTTGGCGACGGAAGAAGAGAAGGGCAATACCTTGCTTGATGTCTACATCAAAACAGTCAATTAGTGCGGGAAATTAAACCAGATTCTTTCGATGATAGCTATTGCCAGCCGGAATAATTATGCCATGGAGCAAGGTTAAGCGTAATCAGTCTGAAATAGTGAGGAAAAAAGCTTCCTCAGGTTATATTCACGACTGAATCTATTGCTCGAACACCCGTATCACCATCTCTGATACATGTCGTATTTTTTTAGCACATGCGTGCAGCAAACGATTTCTGTACCAGGAATACTCATCATGGATTTATGTTTGGGAAAACCGGTAGCAAAAAATGCCAGGGATCATGAGAGGAAAATGCTGGTTGTAGTAATTATTCTCTCACGGGCGAGTATATCCGTACACAACTAATTTATGTTTTTTTACTCGTTGGCAACTCTGTGGACTCATGGTGACAAAGCCGAACGCATTTGTTGTCCGATTGGTTTCATATTTTATGTGCTACGATGCCTACGATTCTAAGTCCTCCAAGATCAGGTTTCACTGGGGCGTTTAGCGGCCATGTCCAACCGCCGCGGCTGGACTACGTGGCTGGGTGGTTTCTTTCAGGCGTCCACGTCCTGATTTCGCGGCTGGGTGATGTGGGAGAATGTGTATTTCGTTTGATTACGAATTTATTAGCGGTTTGTGTTTCCTGAGAGTGAGTTGATTTTGAGCTGTAATGGATGGTGATGATTTAGTTGTGTTGCTTTTATTGGAAGACGAAGAAGAGGATGACCAAATGTTGCAAGTAGTTTTATAGAAAGAGCTGGAAAGGACCGCTTTATATAAAACACGGAGAGGGGAGAGCATAAAAATTACCAAAAATTGGGACTGCCGGACTAGGCGTCTGCGTCTCGACTGCTCTCTAAGCAGTCGAGACGCAGACGTCAGGCGTCAGCAGTCGAATGCGACGGCTGAGACGTCTCAGCAAAATCGAGCCCATTTAATATATACTGTATGAGTACGGCAGTGACTTCCGACTGTTGAACTCGACGCCAGATGCGGCCGCGGGACGCCCCAGCAAAACCACACCTTTACTATTGTAGCATTGAAAAATGAGTTATCGTTCAGGTAATTCACATTCAGTACATAATGTATTCGGTGACGATGATTAATTAGATGTTTAACTCTGACAAGGAGTGCCCAAAAACATTGCTGTGATCCGTTACTATTCGTATAAACGAGTGACTTTTTCATGTTGGGACCAAGACCCGAGGTTCGTAATTTCAAAACTTCGTTATTTCATAATATCGCATACTGTTACATACACTTAGATACCTTTTTGGTCGGGACCGAAGATTTTGCTTCGTAAAATCAAAATTTCGTAATTTCGAGTTTCGTATTTTTGAGTTTCTACTGTATTATAATTCCTCCTGTACAGAAATCCACACTGGGCAAAAGAATGAGCACATATCCAGGAATAAGAGGGCGTTAGGCCTACTAAACCTGTTATGAAGTAAATTGAAAGTGATTGAAAGATTAATGTGTATAAATAGAGTGTGTGCAGATAAGTGGAGAGTTGATCCAGACTTTATTAACTACTTCCAGTACTATAAAAAAGGAGTCTCTTCTGCTAAAAGAAAGGAAATCATATTGCAGCAATGTCATGAGCCACTTTGATAATGTGACTGAAATATTTTGGAGAGTAGTTAGCTATGTAACACGGGCAGAAGTAAACAGAAGAGGAAACTTAACGTTCAAAAATGAGGCTGGTACAGCTTATTTCATCAAAAAACAAGTGGCAGAGTTTTTTTTACTAAAGACCTAACTTATATGCCTCTGAATTTTAAAAAGCAAATAGTTAGTAATAAAAGGTTTAATGCGCAGCATTCTCAGCATGTGAGATCTTCCTGCAACAAGAGGATGAGGTCGTGAAGTGCATAATGAACTGTAAAAGTGAACCATCAGTCAGATTTGATTATTTCCCTACTATGATTATAAGAAAATGCTCTAAGGCAATCAGCAAACCTTAAAAATTCATTATAAATGAGTCTTTGACAAATGGTGAGTATCCGGAGTATCTAAAAATTGCAAATTGAGGTACAACTTATTCATAAAATAGGGGATGAGGACGATAGTAATAATTACCAACTAGTATCCTTATTGACTAATTTATCTAAAATTTTTGTCCTTAATGAAAGACAGGTGAAAGAAATATGCCATTTAAAAATTTTAAGCATGGAGCAATTTGGATTGCAAGAGGGAAAAGGTACATATGTTCTGCCACTCTACATCATTGTATAATAAAAGTCCGTTATATGTGGCCATTAAAATTTCCAAATGTCTGCTGCGAGGTGTAAGTTCCTAGGGGAACATTTAAGGAATATCTGCAACTTTTTCTGCTTGACAAATGTTATTATAGCATGAATGAGTTTCTGGAGGTCTTCAAAGCACTGAAGCAGCTGTAAAGAATCTAAAGTTCTGGGACCAACAAAAATTATTATTGTCATAGTTGTGTTAACTCTTAACTTACGTGGTGAATTCACACTGAACTGTGAAAAATAAAATTGAAAGTGAAAACTTATGTAAATACAAACCTTGTTACAGATTTGCCATTGAGGAAGAAGAGTATGTGGAATTCAGCAAGCTAACACAGGATAAAATCATTGGAACCAAAGGACAAACAGCAACTGTAAGTTGATCCCTTGGCTTAATTGAGGAAGTTGTTGTTGTATGTTAACTGAACTCTTGAGCATGAAGTTATATCGGTAGTCCCCATTTGATATATATGTACATGGAAATATGAAAATTCTCAAATTTTGCAAGTAAGGATTAGTAATTAGGAGCGTCTTATTGTGGATGCGTAGTATAATTGGGAAATTATGATACTATGTGTCAGCAGTGTAACAATAGAGTAGTTGAGTCACTGATGCCAGAAGCCAGTACCCAGATGCTAGCGGCAGACTCAAGACTCGGCAGCACTATCAGAAATTTAAGTCCATGTTTGCTGTTTTCTACAGGCACAATTTTTATTTTTGATTCACACTTTGAAGGGCCTATTATGTAACTCATAACTCCGGAGTTACAGAGAATAAGGAGTTATAATGGCTGCCATAGCTCCTTTGGCTTTTACAGAACTGAAAATAACTCCAATCAGAGTTACGAATTGGAGTTACCCGTGGGTCTTGGTTTGGCATTATCAAACCTCTGAGATAACTCCAATTGGTAACTCCGATTGGAGTTATTTTCTGTTCCGTAATAGCCAAATGAGCTATGGTGGTGGCCATTATAACTCCTAACTCTTCCTAACTCCGGAGTTATGAGTTGCATAATAGGCCCCTTTAAGTCTTTGTAGAATTTCGTGATATGAATAACTTTTCTTATATTGGCTGTAAACAAACATTTTTGCTGCATAAATAGAAAAAAATGGTCATGAAATTTGCCTGCCATGTTTTTATTATACAAACTAAAGCATTAATCACCATGGATATAAATTATGTTAACCTATAGTCAGTTTGATACATAGAAATAAATTTTCATTCCATTAGTGAACTCCAAGAGGCACTGCATTAGCCTGAATCGGAGGGTTTTCAGAGAAAATCATAGGCAAACTTTTTTCATGGAATTTGTTAAACTTTGAGTCATTATTATTTGGTTTGTGAGTAATAACAATGGAAAATGACATGCTGCATCACATATAGTGATATACATATTTAGAATGAAAATGTGATGTTGCAATTCCTGCACTGAGAATAGCATTTTTATTTTAATGTGGGCTGGGCAAAATTCAACCTTGTGATACTAGAGCTCACAAGCTAAAGCGAATCCCACTCAGTAGACCACGTGGCCTAAGCAGGTCAAGTCTAGATTGGTCAAAGCAGTTTTCTCCTCCTGTGACTCAGGTCAAGTTGGTAATGGCACTGAATAACATCAGCTAAATATTATTTAAGCGTATTGAAAAATTGTCAATACAGATGAACAGCATCCTTTGCTAATTGGATGAAGAACAACAAGTAATGTACAAAGTATGTCATGCGATATTTAAATGGTGAAGTTGCAAGCGATATTTTGTCTAAAAATTGACTGCCAGTTTATGTGGCTCACAATCATTGTTAGAAAGTTAGAATTTTTCTTCATCATTACTTAAGAATGCAAGTCTCGTCCAGCTGTCAGTGATATCTTATCCTCTCTGGTGTGTGCAATCGAAATAACTCCCTAGTGATTTTTGTTCTAGCATACAGATGTGTCCTTCACCGGTGTTTACTTGCCTTTACTGTTGCTAAAAAAACATAAATAGGAAAATCAGTGCATAGGCATTCAATTTTAGTGTTAGGCATGTCAAGAAAAGTTAATCATATCAACAAAAACAGCTGGTTCAGGAAATAATTTAGAATGATGCAGTGCTGATTGCATCCCTTGACCCTTTTACAAAAACCACCCACATTACACACCCAAGGCCTGTCCGAAATATGTGGAGGGCCCAGATTACCTGTGTCTGAATTAGCCAGGGTCCACTGCATATGTATAGGTGAATAGAAGATAGAGAAGAGTATACTAAAATCCAAACTTACTTTTTCTAGTTTACTTCTATAAGTTGGATCATCACCTTTTTTTGGGAGTTTCAATAGGATTACTTTCTATGCGTGCAATCCTGTTTCAAAATGGCATGTTGTTTGTTAAATTCAGTTTGCTAATGTTAGAACATAACTCGTTGCTACTGTATGTTTCATCCATTTTCATAAATGATAAAGTAGTACAATAAGGTACTCTGCATTGATTGATTCCTATGCTTAATGCACTTCTGATTTCTAGATCTATGATGTGGTCACGGCGCAGAAGTTGATGACGCTCTTCCCTGTGATATCCAATCAGTACACCAAGAACAGGGCCACCTTCTCACCTTCAGACGAATTGATCCTCTCCGACGGAGTCCTCTGGGATGCTTCAACGGGCAAAAAAGTGCACAAATTTGATAAACTCAACCAAACTCTGAGTGGAGTTTTCCATCCGAATGGCCTGGAGGTATGAGGAGTCGGTTACATATTTCCAGTCTTTTTACGTAAATATAGCATAAGCTGTTATTATTTGTAGAAACATGGAAATGTGAGGAATAGCATTTTCATGTTGGAAATGAACAAAATCCATTTATATTTTTTTATATTTAATCTATAAATTTTAAAATAAAATGTATATATAAATATATTTATGTAATAGAATATTTAAATATATTTGTATTATCTGATTTCCTGTATTTCATCTGCATGATTCCATTTACAGGGACAATATTTCACCGGCTATCCTGCAGGCTTCTTCAGGTCAGGAAGCCTGTAGGATTGCCTGCGAAATACTGCCCTCGCACTTTTCTAGTAATTGTTAAAGTGCAAACAGCAGATCCGTAGATCCACTGCCGGGCATAAACCCATGCTTCGCACCCTAAAAACTGTCATTTGTAATCTCCCTTGCCCTTAGTATTTCACCAAACAGTTTTCCTGGTATATTCAACTGATTTATTTTGGCTGTAAGGATATTGGAAGCATAGTAACTTTCTCAGTGCTCCGGCCTGGCTCGCATTCCCTTGATTGATGCCACAGCCACCAGTCACAGGCCTGTACATCGATTCGGCCTTGCCTGAAGCCTTTATGGCTTCCGTTAATGGATCAGCATAATAATTAGAGAGATATTTTGGCTGGGGTATTTCTGATCCTAACTTCTCCTTGGGTGGTCAATGACTCCTACATGGTGTATACATTTTTCACTTCATATTGAAAGGATTCTTTTAAGCCAAAGCAACAATTTTAATTTTATCCTCTTCCTTTCCCAGTTCAACCAAAATGCATCAAATACCCTTTTGTCCATGTGGTATTTATGTAGTGGTTGTTAATGTGCAAACTCATCTCATTGCTTTAGGTTGTGTCAAACACGGAAGTCTGGGACCTGAGGACGTTCCACCTGCTGAGAACGGTGCCTGCCCTCGACCAGTGTGAGGTCGTGTTTGCACCCGGAGGCGGTGTCTCGGTGCCCCCCACGGCCATTTACACCGTCTCGCTGGAGCAGGAGTCGGAGGAGGACCCTTCCTTTGAGTCTTCCTTCAAGACGCTCGATGCCTATGACTACTCCTCAATTGGTAAGATTACCCCTCAGCTCTCCCCGTCAAACATCAGCAACTTTTTCCCTACCGAACCTCAAGATGATTTGAAAAACCTTTCACAGATGACTGTGTATGTTTCATCGTACTGTGCTCTTATAAGATTATGTGAAATGACTAGATTTACTCAAAAAACCAGCCTGTTTTACCCATTTTTTAAACTTAGCCCTTTTTACATGGGGCACGTAATTGCACAATCTGATGTATGTAAGAACGTGCATTTCAAATTGCATAATGTAAAGCCGTGAATTGCAAGAACGCATGCGCGAATGCATGAATGCGAGATGGCAAAATAGCCCCTGCTCTAATTTGAAAATGATTGCACACCCGATTGAGAAAAACATGCAGTTTGAAGTTGTGCAATTTCGTGCCCTGTGTGAAACGGCTTTACCAGTAGGGTCTTCTAATAATATCACATATGGTGGATTTTCACCTCCTTCCCAAATCATTGCAATAAATTCAGGAATTACAATTCGACTATCATCCTTTTTGTCACCATTTACGAGAGCTTTATCGCAATACGACAACCAATTCACAACACATTTCAGGTTTGAGACGGCAATACACTGTACAATACAGACATGAGATACTTTAATGATGCACTTCCAGGGTGGGCATGTATTAAAAAAAACATGTAAAAATCGGCATTTTCTCCATAGATAATGAATAAATGCTTGTGGTGTTATGCATAAATTTTAACGATGGAAATACCACAATGAAATGCCTTAGAATCACCCCATTGTTATAAATGAACCCTGCTAAGCTAACGTTTTAATGCATGAGAAATGTGCTACTTAAGAAGGCACATGCAAAATCATTGCAATGATTACAGTCGTTTAAAAATTACCAAGAAATTGCTAACTGGCATGCATTATTAAGCCATGCAAACTCAACATGGACCACGAGAACAATAAGTAACTAACCAAATATTCGAATTAGAAATCATTTGAGTAAAGAGTTCCTACCCTATTACTTACCTCACTACTGCAAAATACTACCTACTATCGCCGCAAAAAAGGTAGAACGCTGAACTTTAAGCATTCGTACGAAATTCTGCCGGAGCTCCAAATAGCCGTGTAATATATCGTTTTACTCCTTGTTTATTAGACTACAAAATGCATTCACTGAATAGTATTTAAGTGTAAAAGTTTAGCTCCCACGGTCGAAAGAGTGAAGAAAAACACGCGGAAAACTAGGAGAACGGCGAATCGGTCGTCTTCTTCATCTCGTCATGGCCAAAATATTTAATTGGTTCACTTCATTATTTTTTTATGAAGAGGACGACATCTCCGCATTACTAATATTTTTTTACAATTTTATTTTAACCATTCTTTGATTTTTTTAAATGGCCAAAAGCTAGATTTCAATTTCCAAGGTGTGGAAAAGTATATGAATATCGAAATTACGTATGATTTATGGAAAAAATATTGCAAAGCTTCTCATGTAAGGAAATTTTTATATTCTTCCCCTTACTTAAAATAAACGACAAAGAAGAAAATCGCTCCGCAGCAATGCTCACTACCATTTTGCTCAGTTGGCAATAGTGATACTCCTGGCCGCGCGTGACTCAAATCTCATTGCCAAGACCCCTCTAGTGAGACCTCTGTCCAGCGCTGATTGGACAAGGATTTGGAAAAGGCTCTAGGTGTTATATATATTTTTCACTTTATGTGGATGGATTTATATTGAATATTTCGCAATTAGAAATTTAATTCAGTCTCCGAAATTACACGCATTAATTCAGCAAAATACTGTTTGTTTATGTGTTAGAAGTTTATTGATTTTATGGATTGCATTGTTGCCACGAACTGAATAAAAGTTTGTAATTTCTGAGTCTGAATTTAATATCTAATTGCGAAAAATATTCAATATAAATCCATCCACATAAAGTGAAAAATATATAAAACACCTAGAGCCTTTTCCAAATCCTTGTCCAATCAGCGCTGGACAGAGGTCTCACTAGAGGGGTCTTGGCAATGAGATTAGAGTCACGCGCGGCCAGGAGTATCACTATTGCCAACTGAGCAAAATGGTAGTGAGCATTGCCGCGGAGCGATTTTCTTCTTTGTCGTTTATTTTAAGTAAGGGGAATAATATAAAAATTTCCTTACATGAGAAGCTTTGCAATATTTTTTCCATAAATCATACGTAATTTCGATATTCATATACTTTTCCACACCTTGGAAATTGAAATCTAGCTTTTGGCCATTTAAAAAAATCAAAGAATGGTTAAAATAAAATTGTAAAAAAATATTAGTAATGCGGAGATGTCGTCCTCTTCGTAAAAAAATAATGAAGTGAACCAATTAAATATTTTGGCCATGACGAGATGAAGAAGACGACCGATTCGCCGTTCTCCTAGTTTTCCGCATGTTTTTCTTCACTCTTTCGACCGTGGGAGCTAAACTTTTACACTTACACACTATTCAGTGAATGCATTTTGTAGTCTAATAAACAAGGAGTAAAACGATATATTACACGGCTATTTGGAGCTCCGGCAGAATTTCGTACGAATGCTTAAAGTTCAGCGTTCTACCTTTTTTGCGGCGATAGTAGCATCCGATGAAGTTTTTTTAAATGCCGGAATCAGTTTGAAAATAATATTTAAAAAAACCTTTTAAAAGACAAGTTTATTTACATTTTTTTTAGTAAAGTAAGACAGCAAAGAAGTTTGCTTCGACTTCCCCCTCGACTCCTTTCCTATCACTGCCTCTACTTTCCGAAAAGAAGCAATTGTTTCCTGACACCCTCCTGAACATAAAATATATTTTTCAATTGTGTCCAATGCAGCTCTGACAGAGGCAGAGGTTGGACACACCATCTCTTCATCTTCCTCCACAGATGCCACTTGTACCTCGTCAGACACATCTTGCACAGTGTCTTCATCAGCAACAGTTTCTATTGCATTGTCCACAGCTACATACTCCTCAAATGAGGCTTAAAATCCCATCGTCTCCAGGAGACCCACCCAGAACTCGCTAGGGCCGTCGTACACATCGTCACCTACACTAGCTGATTAAAATCCGGCCTTACTAAAACAATTGGAAATAGTCTGTGGCGTCACATTCTTCCAAGCCTCACAGAGGCGCTGCATGGCCTGAAGCACATTCCACTTCTGGAGTTTAGCATCACAAACACTGTCCACCCTGCTCACCAAGAACTCCACCAGCATTCTGCGATAATGCCTCTTTACCACTGATATAACCCCTTGGTCAAGAGGCTGCAGCTTGCTGGTACAATTTGGGGGGAGAAAAGCACTCACATTTCTCAGAACTAACCCTTCCACATTATGTGCACTGCACTTGTCTAAGAAAAGCACCATTTTCCTATTTTTCCCCTCCATGCGGGTATCAACTCCTGCTAACCACTGCTGGAATAGAGCAGCAGTCATCCAAGCATTTTTGCTGCTCACATACGGGAAAGGCATGTACCTAACATTTTTGAGGGCTTGGCATATTTGCCCACAACTAACGGTGGCAACTTCTCCGATCCATCGGAATTTGCAGAAAAGAGCACCGTGAACCTCTCCTTACCTTCCCCCCATGACAAGCCACTCCTTTTACACGTAGTGTGCGATCAGGGAACAGGTTATAAAAAAAACCTGCTTCATCCGCATTAAATACGTCTTTGGGGCTGTAGTCCTCGCCGATTAATAAATGTAGCTTCTCCCTCCAGCTCTCCACCACATCAGGACTGACAGCAGCCTCTTCTCCCGATATTTTTAATGTTGTTAGGTTCCATCGTTTGTTGAACTTCTGCAGCCATCCATTGGATGCTACGAAGTTATCAATTCCAAATCTTAGAGCTTCCACTCTCGCCTGCTCCTGTAAGATCCGACCTGAAATCGGTAGCAGCTTTGCCCGTGACCGAGTAAGCCAGTTGAAGATGGCTTGATCTAGGTCCTCATTCACATTGGACCGTATTCTTTTTCGATCCGGTCCCTGCATTGCCAATTTCACGATATCCAACCGCTGGGCAAGAATGGTGGATAACGTTGATGGCCGTATACCAAACTCTTGGGCAACTTCTCCCTTCATCCCCTGGTCCAGCACCTTGAGGATGGCAGTTTTCTCCTCCAGGCTAAATTGCCGCCGCTTCATTCCGTGATCAGACATGTCCTATTTAACCAGGGTTGAACTTTTAGAAGACATAGCAATTTAATTTGTGATTAAGTGATGAGCCATTTCTATTGAACTTGAAAACGAAGTTCAGCAAAAGCCTAGTGAATAAATCAACTTACCTCAAACGGAAGCAGATAAATAACTAGGGATAATATCACCCGTTAACAGCCACAATCAGGTTACCCTTGAAATTCCTGAAATCAAAGACTTGCACAAAAAGGAACCGCTATAAAGCTTCTTAAATCACTGGAACATCAAACCACGCCATCAAGAAAGTGACGCTCTAAAAACCGGAACTCTCATGTGTTGGATACACCCGGACAACGGGCTTTCTGATTGGTTCGTTGTTACCAGCCCTCTGATTGGCTCTCCCAACTTTAAAAAACTGAAAAACCACGCAAATATACAAATTTAACCTTTTTTTGGCACAGTACGTTATGAAGACGTAAATATTACCAGACAGGGCCATTCTTTAGCTTTATTTATCGGGAGTTTTTGTAGAGCAGGATTTCGTTCATTCGAGGTATTTACCAATGCATTTAAATAGGAATTTGGCGGGACCAATAGCATTTGTTCGTTCATCGGAGTTTTTCGTCTAGTGGGAGTTCGTTAGGTAGAGGTTTAACTGTATTATTAAATCTACATGGAATGTCACTTGACATCTTATCACTGCCTCTACTGTAGAAATAAAATACCCTCCCTCTATCAACTTTGGTGGTATCAGAGACTCGGAGCCAGAAGTGATTGCTGACTTATTTAACACTCACTTCTGTAATGTAGCCACAAAGGTAAACACACTACACAAACTACATTCAAAAGCACTTCCATCATTCTATGTTCCTTTTTCCCACTAATCAGTTAGAGATCATAAAAACTATCAACTCTTTGGGAATAAATTTTCTACAGGCCTGGATGACATCCCTATGCCAGTATTGAAAGCTGTTGTGCCCATCATTGCATTACCCCTGGCTGATATCATCAACTCATCCTTTTCTTCTGGTTGCTTTCCTACTACTCTCAAATCTTCCCTTGTGATACCTGTTTATAAAAAAGGTTCTCGCAAAAATGCTGATAACTACAGACCTATATCCACCCTTTCTGTTTTTTCGAAACTAATGGAAAAATTATTCTTCACATGTGTGTATGAATATTTATCTTCGAAGAAGCTACTCCAAGAAAACCAACATGGTTTTTGGATAGGTAAGTCCTCTACAACTGCCTCCTTGGCCTATAGGGCCTGCCTCCTTGGCCTAAATGACAAACTTCTCAACCTTTGGTATTTTCTTTGACTTAAGCAAGGCATTTGACCTAATTAACCACAACATTCTAAAAAATAAGCTCAATGCTCTTGGCATCTCTGGTTTGCCCCTTAAATGGATCATGTCCTATCTTAGTGAAAGGCTGCAAGTTGTCTGCTACTTCAGTAGCTATTCGACTATTAAATCCAGTCCAATGAAACTCTCCTGTGGGGTACCTCAAGGGTCACTCCTTGGACCGCTCCTATTGTTCATCAATGACCTTCCGAACCATTTATCCCATAGCAAATCAATTCTCTATGCAGATGATACAACAACCACCATCAGTCCCCAAAATCTAATTCATCTCAGTAATGGGGCTGTCAATGAAATGCAACAATGGTGCAGCAATAATAACCTCATGCTCAATGAAGAAAAAACTGTCTTTCTGCAATTCCTGCATAAGAGATCTAATAAGGTGGATCTCTTTCCCAGCAATAATAAAAACCTACACGGGAATAACATATATACCACTAAGTTCTTAGCCCTTATCATCTCCAATACCCTAGATTGGTGACATCAAATTCAAGCCAAAATCAGCAAAATATCTGTAGGCACCTATATGATTAGGTAGTTAGCACCTGTTGTGTCTCTTGATACATTGAAAAAGTGGCATTTTGCTAAAATCCATTCTCATTTATCCTATGGCATTTTGTTCTGGGGAAATTCAACTGCCTCAAGAAGAGCTTTTTCTGCTCAAAAGCAAGCTATCAAGTCAATGTTCCAAGTCTCTATACTAACCCCGGGCAAACCTCTTTTTTCATATTCAAAAATCCTCACACTGCCTTCTTTATATACAGTAGAAGCTCTATATAGCGAGAGCTCTCGGGATCTGAAAAATCACTCGCTAAATAGAAATCTCGTTAATACCTAAGATGATTAAATAATCACTCCACAGTCAATTCCTACAACTGTAATGCTAATTTAGCCATTATTGTGGAAAGTTTGGTGAGTGGCGGAAACATTCTATTGAGATAGCTATTAAAAATCATATTTTCGAACACTTCAATTACTTATGATCGTATTCACTTTCGATGACATCAAATTCCATGTTAGATGTCATACACTGGAATATTAAAGGTCGAATTTTGATACTTCCAAGACACAGGTACTGTACTGCGCATTGCAGTATTGTTATTGCCACGATGTTTTGGGTGTGCCAAATATGTCGCAGCTGCAAGTATTAGCAATGCAACAGAATAAAAATGGCAAACACTTCGAAAACGAGAAAACATTCCATGCATCCTACCTCTCTAAAAAGTGTATGATAACAAATATATGGTTCAGAGAAAGTTATATTAATAAAATTTTGCAAAAATGCTAGATAAATTAATAACCAAGATATGACGTACAGGGATTTCGTTCCACGCAAGCCCTGGGCTGCTATCTTCTCCAGTTAAAAGGTGGAAATAAAGAAGAGGACTCCAACGTCTGTAAGATCGCCTCAGAAAAGAGCTGACTTCGGGTTTTTGGAATCATAGGGCCCAATATCAAGAGCATTTATGATTTGCCCTTAACAGAATACTGTCGTTTGTGTTATTATTACAATAATTATGCGTGGAATACTCTCTTGAATTTATGGAAACCTAATTCTTACAAGGAAGTCTACATATGACAGTTGTAAGCATGGAGCGGGAACAAAACGTGGACTTTCAAGGATCGACTGGGTTTAGATAAGACATGAAACTTTTTACTATTAACAAATACGGTATCAGCTCCTGCAAAACACAAGCGATTCGATTCAAGCGATTTTTCAAGCGATAGTGCACGTTATGGCCGCTAGGTGGCAGGGCACATCAACATTTTTATGATTCACTATTTTGTATATATTCCGTGGTACATATACGTTATTTGTTTCTGCTGTGAGTTTTGAGCGTGAGGCAGAAAGTTCTGAAGGTTGTAAGTTCCGAAATGAATTCCATCACGATGCACGTAATATTTTCTGCCGTACTTACATCTGGCGACAGCAGCGGGAACTTGTTGATAATGAATACCATGAATACTGACTACACTCCATGCTGCAAGATGTATGATTTATAGTACGTACCTTTCGTGCATATCAAAATGAATAATCCTTGACCTGTTTTCAATATTAAAACTCTTAGAAACAATTACAAAAGACAATGCAATACATAGACAACTAAAAATATAGGGAATCGGATTTCATAACAATTAACGTATTGAACTTTGGAACATTTAAACTTGTCAATACCGAGCCTCTCACTTAGATACTCCGCTTTTGCCTTCATTGATGGGCCATTTATTGCAATTCAGGCTGCTCTTTGCTGGCAAAAGCTCTTGAAAAGGGTAGATTCTAACTGCATATGTTCTCCTGGCCACTTGGACGTACTTCTTGAAGCACGCCATGCCAAATTTTTCTTATCCTTCAGAATTGTGAATAAGGTCGAGAAAGATATGCCAAATCACCTCTCAATCTCGCTTTTGTACCCATCACCACTTTCGAATTCATTAATAATTCGTATTTTAATTTTCAGATCCAATGAATTTCATTTCCCAGCCACGATGCTGTATCAGTTGGACTGAACTTAATAAAAGCCCGGGAGGATGACAAAAGAACAACGAAATGCACGGACTTACGAGAAATTTATTTGTGTGAATACGAGCATGCTGTGAATGTCCGAAATGAGCATTTGAACGTCAAATTGTGCAGAAAAAATACTGCTAGCCATATAATTTCAATGACAGAGCACAAGTTTGTGCACATTTGCCGAGATTGAAGCAGACATTTACCACTCGTAATAGTAAACGACCCCAATGGAGGCTGGTTGCTTTCCTTGCTAATTCCAATTTGTTTTACATGTAAATCATAGGGTTATAAATTGTTCTTTGACCATCCCTCGCAAATTTGAGCTTCTCGTTATATGCCCTACTCGTTATATGGAGCTTCTACTGTATTTGGATCTGTTTTTGCTTTATACACTCCAATCTGGACAAATTTCCTGCCAATGCTCCTTACCACAATTACTCCACCAGCTCCAGAAATAAAATACACACGCAGCAGTACTCAAGTTCTCTCTGCCTGAAAGGTCCCTACCACTCTGCTTCTACAATTTTTAATAATATCCCAGACGAAATTAAAGCTATCTCTTCACCTGCTTTGTTAAAATTGTGGGTAAAAAATCTCTTACACAAAAGGTGCTATTATAGTGTTACGGAATACCTTGAAGACTTTCTTATAAACATATGAAATCGTAATATTTATTGTATGAATTTCCTTTTTCTGTATTCTTGCTGTAGGTGGTGGCTAAATAGTATACGTAACTCATAATGTTAAAATGTATATTTATATGCATTATATACCTGCACATGCATACCTTGAGGTAGTCATGAATTGTGTTTTTTACAGTAGTATTATTTTTACTTAACGTGCTTCGACGGCGAAGGTCATTTCGCACTTACTGTCTGCCACGCGCAGACAGGGACAACAGCACTCGGACGAATCGGAGGATCACCCCTCCAAACCCGAGCCGAGCCCAACGATGCTTAACTTCGGTGACTGATCGGGAACCGGTGTTTCCATCGTGGCAGGCCGTTGCCCGTGTTTTTTACAACTGTGAAAAATAAATATTATTATTATTTCAAATTTTTTATTAATTTTCAAATGGAAAGAGATGCACCTTAGTGTATTTGAGTTCTCAGTAAGTTCTCTTTCTAATTAATTGTTTACCAGCGTTTTGAAAGTGTATTTCAAGTAGGCACAGACTTGTGTCATTGATGTTTTTCACTTGTTTTTATTGTGTTTCAGCAACCATTGATGTGAAAAGAAACATTTACTACCTCTGTGTGAATCGGCTAGACACTCAGATAGCTGTGGTGGAGAATTTGGGCATGTTCGACAGTGTGCAAGAGTCAACTGTTCGTCTCTATGATGTTGGCCGGAGGAAAGATGATGAGGATGAAGGGGTAAGTGAAATACAACGTGTTCGTCAAGCAAAGTGGCTCATTTGCCAGTAATTATGACTGGATTTTACATGGAAAGTTTCAATTGTATGAAAACAATGTGCAGTTTGGGATTGGCGTTTATTTGTTGCTCCTTTGCAGGAGGACGAGGAGGAGGAGGACATGGATGGTGGGAGTGAAGATGGCTCTGACGGCTCTGGCTCTGGCAGCGATGACGATGACAATGATGACGACGATGATGACTCCTTTGAAGGTTTGTTGGGTCCAGCCACTGCTTTTATTGCCAGCAAATATAATGATTAGAAGGTTTTATATGCCCAACGAATTAATGATACTGTTATCTGTGATAAAGGGCACCTCAGAGCAAAGCAATACAGTAAAACCTCTACCTTACGAACTCCCGATAAACGAAGAACTCCGATGAACGAACAAATGCTATTGTTCTTGCCATATTCTTATTTAAATGCATTGGTAAATACCTCTACTGAAGGAACTACTGCTTTACGAAATCTCCCGATAAACGAAATGAAAGAATAGCCCTGTCTTGTAATATTTCCCTCTTCATAACATATTTTTAAAAAAAAAAAGGTTAATTTTGAATATTTTTCAAAGTTTTTGCCGTTTTTGCTGTTTTGAAAGTGAAAAGGACATATATAGAAATAAAAGAGTCATTATGAACAAGCCAATCAGAAAGCTCCTTCTGGTTTGTTTATCCAGTTAATTGCATTTCCGGTAATT
The DNA here is from genome assembly GCA_963573305.1 of Pyrrhosoma nymphula. Lineage (NCBI taxonomy): Eukaryota > Metazoa > Arthropoda > Insecta > Odonata > Coenagrionidae > Pyrrhosoma > Pyrrhosoma nymphula. The sequence continues at coordinate 78,210,080 of OY754337.1, forward strand.
TGCGTCAGTGATCCGTTAGCAGCGTGGTTAGTGATTTGGTTGGCGTTCTCGAGTTTTACTGCGGTTCATCATCGTTCGTCTATAATTTCAATCTTTGCGAGTGAAACCTGGTTGCACTCGAGTGTCACTGCGGGTTTTTTTTTTTTTTTTTTCCGTGAGATTGGGATGCAGAATTGGGACTGTCCAAGAACCTACCAATCAGCTGGTAGAATACTTTAAATGAATAATTTCAATATTTGTGAGTGAAACCTGGTTTTGTCTTAAGTGGCAATTATTAGGTCTGGTAATTTATCTACTAATTTGCTAGGTAAGTTCGTAATTTATTCCCCACCACGCTTTTGCAAAAATTGATATCTATGCTTGATTTATAAAATGTCAAATGATGACTTTTGTATCGCGGACTCAAACATTTCTTTCGCATACTTGAAACACATCTGATGCAATGAAATTCCGTTCATTAGTCATTTATGTTGTGCGCATTCCTAAATATTTTTTATTACTGTAACAACATTATTTTTTGTAATTCGAAAAAATGTAGCTGGCGGAATGAAAACCAACATATATCGTGCTGTATTTACGAAGTAGCTCTCAAAAACCTCAAATGCATCGTGGATGTGACCGTATTGAGTAAAGAGTTCTTGAATGTGGCGGCAAACTACTATCGTTAATTATACCATATTTGTAATGCATTGGGCGGGAAGTTAAGGGCGGTTTACGATTGACGTCAATGGGTACTTCACCCTCTAGCTGAATACACAGGTTCTTACCCACTACTACAATTATCACAGCGATTACAAGCTGATAATACTCGAACTCGTCCATGTTCTCGCTCTTTTGTAGATACAGTTGAACCTCTTTAGTCCGGCACCCTTGGGACCGCACCATTGCCGGATCATAGAAAATGCCGGTTCATAGAATGCATTTCCGATGAATATGACCTGTAAGGACATGGTTACTTCCTAGACTTAGCAGGTCTCACTGAATACTCTTTTAAGTGCTATTATATTAAAATTACATCCAGTGAAGAGTTGCAATATCGCAAGGAACATTTGAATAATTGGACTTCTAACGACATATTCATCTGAGGTTTGTTGGAAAATTCGGAGCTGCCAGGAGACTTCCGTACGTAATGTGATAATCCCTGGACTTTGCAATAGAAAGCCCAATTACATAAATAGTTATAAATAAGATTTCACCAACATTAAAAATATAAAGCATTGCAATTAACTTATCTATTGTACATTCCGCAATTATAACAAGTAATACGAAACAGTGAACATCACGCTAACAGTGATTTGACAAGGAATAGTATCTGTGTAACAGGAAAATGAAATAAGACTGCTCCAATTTGTATAAGACAGAAAACAAATTAATTCATCAAGGAAACTCCACTGATTAAAAAACTGGAACACATAAATGTTAAAATAAAAAAAACGAGACTTTTATTTCAACTTATTTCAATTGCCTTATGAAAGCGATGGAGACGTTGCACGTTTGCTTAACATATGTGGTTAAATTGAAACTATTGCCATCAAATTACCTTAAATAAATAATTACCAACTTATTTTTTAACCAATTGATTCATTTGATCGCAGCAATTGAACTCAACAATTAAATAATATTGCTTATTCCGATAACATGCAAGTACTTCAGTGCCAATGTTATTGTGACGCATACCGCCTATCATTTGTTTGCTGGCTGCCGCTTAGCCCATGTATACTATTATATATTAGCTATCATTTAAATGGTCTAAGGCATGGTATTACTAAACATGTATTAGTAATACCATAGTCTAAGGGCTGCCGAGCTGTGAAGGGGTACATGTTCTGTTGGTGGTGATCGGCATTGTCACCGAATTCAATGCAGTTTCCCGTCGCACTGATAGCAGTGCCACAACGCAGATAACCGAGAACTAAAAACCGCGCATTCAAAATTTGCCGGATAATAGAGTTGCCGGATCACAGAATGCCGGACTATAGAGGTTCAACTGTAGTAAAAAAATCAACAGATGTTGGCGCTCGGCTGCATTTAAACACCTGCATCCAAGCAAAGATGAATGAGGGCGACCAATGGTTACCGATGCACATTCCAGTTGACGGCGAACATAACAGGCGAAAACAATTCACAGTTAAAGTTTGATGTTCACGCCAATCATAAACCGGCCTTTAGAAATTGCAGTAAATGGTATAATTAGCATGACTTGCTGAAAGACCTGCTCATTGTTATTCCACGATTTTTTATAAGGCAAGGGAGCAATAAGGATATAAGTATGCGATCCTCTGTAGAAATTTTACCTTTAATTGAGATCTTCAAACCACATTCCCTAAAATTCAAGGTACAAGAAGTGGATTATTTACATTGTCCCTGGAGTGATGCAACGTGCAAATCACCTCCGACGAATGAACTCCCGATAAACGAATTGGAAAATTATCGGTCCCTTGAATTTCGTTTAGTAGAGGTTTTACTGTGCTATTGTAAAAATACATAAAATTCCAAATAGGTTATGCAAGTGATAAAGTCAGACTGACATTCTCTCATTCTTTTGTGTGCAAATTCATTTAGTAATCATCAGAATAAAAGGTTTCTTTTAGTGGGAACCTTTTAAATTTTTGTTTAAATACATTATAAAATTCACTGTTTTTTTTTAATATTTCTTAATGCTTGGCAAATAATTGTAAGTAAACAAAATTCCATGAAATTGCCTTAGTTTGTGGGAAAAAAAGCCATTTAAAAATGGGCATTTTGCCTGTGATCACATAGACTTATCATAACTTTTGCCTTGTCGTAAATGTATGCTGTAATGGGTTAATATAAGTGATTGGTAATTGGGAAGCATCATCTGTTCAGCCAAGATTAACTCCTGTTAAATGAGTTCACAGTTTTCACCAGAGATTCTGCCTCCCGCATAAGATGGAAGCATGAAAGTTTGTTGCTTATTGCATCAACAAAGTGGGCACGTTGAAAACTGTTAACTGCTGTATTATTTCCGATGTTTCCTGTTCATATTAATGCTCTCCCCATGGGGACAACTTTCAAATTACATTGTTGTGGCATTGTTGCAAAAACTAGTTCTTTTAGGATTACTTTTGTCACACCCTTTGTCCGTGTTAGTTCATTAAACTCATGTTACTAGGGGCTTTAAAACATGATCTTTCTAATGAGATAGGTTTGAAGGCATTTCTAGAAGATATGTACGTAGTTTTTCACAAAAACAGGTTGAAAACAGTATTTTTGGCCTTTTTACGAAAGTCATCAACTTCAGACATGATTTTCCAACAAACAGACAAAGCTAGGTATTGAAACTGTGCAATCAAAAAGTAATTTATGCTGAAATATTGTATACGGAATTTCATATTCATTGGATAATTACTGATGGAGTTATAGCATGCTAAAATTTTAAATTTTTTTTGGAGAAATATTTTTTTTCTGCCGATTGCTCTCCATCAAATCTACTCTGGTTACAATAAGCTCTTATTATTATTTTAAATAAATAGTGGACAAAGAGTTGTACAAGATAGCTAAGTATAATTTGTTATTAAATAACATCTATGGAGATATTACTTCTCAATTTGCCAAAATTTCAGTCATCTTGCACTTGGAAGTGACATAGGGTCACACAAAGGACTGTATCTCCAAAAGTAGTTCACCTGTGGACCTAAAAGTTAGCACTATTTTGTTGGAGACATGTTCAACTCAACAAATAAAATTTTATAAAAATCCAAGTTGGTAGAGCATTAAATCAAAATCAAGTTGGTAGAGTTATCCAAGTTGATAGAGTATGTATCAAAATTAGTCCACTTGACATGGAATGACCCCAAAGTAAGTACACACTATAGTATCAGGCTTCACTTAGTAGAAGTAGTTAGTATCCATACTAAATGATAAACTTTGTACTTCTCCACGGAATTTATTAAACGGTTCAATGCATTTCGCCGAGCTACGGCATCGTCAGGTACAAATTCATAGAATTTGCTAATATTGCCACAAATGAAATTATGAAAACTGTGCCCACTCATCTGCCTTGCCAGGCAACATAAGATTCCATTGACCGTCAAACCCCACCCCTTTTCATAAAATTCTTGGTTTTTGGAAGCATGTGTATGAATTTAATTGTTGATACAAAAATGTGTTGTGCATTTTTGTGTGTCTGTGGGAGATGAAAGGGAAAATGGAGTGGAAGATATTGAAGGTTTTTTATCAGAGCTATATGTAATAGGGCAATGGGATAAATATTTTCCATTTGCTGACATGAAACTGAAACACTGAAGAATTATTTGCTGTCCAAAAAACTCTGATTTGTTGTTCCACTATATGATCTCTCCTGTGACTAGAATCTTATGTGAGATTACCTGAGACTGCCAACCAGTGATATGTGCGATGCTAGCGTAACGTGATCGTTATCCACCAGAATATCTCATGTGTAACACTTGAATGGACTTGATTATTTTCTTCCTTTCCGTGATGAAATGCAGCCAACAACATCCTTGGCGATTGGGAGGAGCAGAACAATGGTGAGGAGGGCCGAAGGCGGCGCAGGAGGAACCGGAGGAGACGGAGGGGGCGTGCCGCTGCGGGAGGTGCTGCGGGGGGTGTTGGGGAGGAGGGTTCTGCGGCAGAGGATGCCGCGAATCGGGACGAGGAGGGTGGGGAGGAGGAGGATGGGGGAGCAGGAGGTGGGGAGGGTGGCGGAGGGGAGGGGGGAGCAGGGGAGGGGGGAGAAGGAGGGGAAGGCGCAGGTGGTGGGGAGGGTGCGGAGGGAGCAGGTGGGGGTGCAGGGGGGAGGCGGAGGAGGAGGGCTGCAGGAGGAGGGGGTGGGGAGGGGAACAACAATGAGGATGACGAGGAGGCAGTGGACGAGGACGATGATGACGATGAGGACGATGACAGCAGCAGTGGCAGCTCGAGCATAGACAGTAGTGCGGACGACCTGGATGGCCTGGAGGCGCTGGCGATGGAAGTGATCTTTGACTCGAGTGGGAGTGACGATGATACGCCGGCGCCAAGGCGGACGGGCCGGCGCTTGAGGCGCAGGCGCCGGTGAATGGCGTGTGGACCCTTCTGCTCAAAGTGTCTCCTCTTGATGGCAGGGGCTAGAGAGTCTCGAGTCAGCAACCACTACGTGCAAACCTCATTGTACTCTCGCCTTTGCGTGCTTGTTGTTGTGTAACTGCGTGTGAGTGCAAGAGGTACAATCCATGTTGGATGTCATGTCACCCAAGTTCAGTTTGGATGAGGTTTTTGCCGGTGGCTGTGTACTTTTTTTTACTTTTAATCTGCAATCTTCCTGTATGTTTTAACTGTTTATCTTAGATAGTTATCAGGTTGATCTGGAGGTGAACTATGTGAACTGGAGTGTGTAAAAAAATATAGAAAACAGTCAAAATAGATGGCTGACATCTGTGATCTAAGAGTTAACTGTTGTGTCATTGTGGCTTCAGTGTAGAGGCAGATTTATGGCAATGCAGAAATGGCATTTCCTGTTTTTCACTGTCTCCCTAATGCGAGTGTTAAATACAAGAAACGGTCAGTATGTGATGCTCATTTATTTTATTGTGTGTCCTCATTAGGCTGTTAATTACATCGGGCTGGCAGTGCCATAACATTGGGAGTAATTTCTAATTTAGGTGAACTTTTTTACTGTCTTTTTTGGGGGATTATTTTTGTCTTCTCTCCCTTCATTCAGCTGTCATTTAGTTCTTGACACTCTGGTTTTTCTTCAGTTATGTGCTTATAGCATAAGAGCTGATTAAAACTGATTAAAAGTTTGTTGTGGAAAGGATATTATACTTATGTGATTTTTAAAGTATCTGTCAGTTTTTCATCTTTATGCGATGTGAGATAATTTGAGAGTCATCAAATTATCTTCTTTCATGGCCATATTACATTATTAATATGGACTGAAGCTACTATAGCCAAAGATTATATTGTGTTTCTGTAGAGTTCCCATTGGGATAGACATTTTGAGTTCTTTTGATTACCCTGGACATTCCTACTGCCTTTATTGTCTCTCACCTGAGACTTTTTTTTCATCCCATATTCTCGTGTATTTTTTAACTGGTTTAATTTACGTAGTCATTGCTCTTTAAAGTGGGTAATTGAGAGTCCACTGAATCTTTTAAAGTTTTACAACCCTGTTGTTAAATAAATAGTTACGGAACTTGACATTCTTGATTTACGCTGAGTATATTGAAGGTGATAGATGCAGGGTTTTATTTATGCCTCCTCCGTGAATGTTTGGTACCTATTATTGGGGATGGATGTCAGTGATGGAGGTGTTACATATATATTTGAAGTTGTTACTTGCAGTTTTTCCCCATAGGTGCTAAGAGGGTAGAATGCACATCAGGCTTCAATTTAAATCAGCTCCTGTTAGAAGTGGCAAAGGCCAGGGTTGTCTAAATGCCTAAAATTTGAGTGGTGGATTGTAGTGAAAACTTGCTCTTTGTCTGTGGTTTCAATGGTGCTTACTGTGGCTCTCATTTTAGCAATTTCTCTGCTGCTGTTCTGTTTACAATGAAAACAATGTTTCTTCGAAATCCTAAAATTTGTACATGTTATGTACATTTGAGGTTGTTTATTGTATTTGTTCTTTTTTCTGAGTAGCGTTGATTAACATGATGATACGTTCATATGAGTGAGTGCTGCTTCAGTGTAAAGGTACTCTTGAGCAGGCATTCTATATTCTAAAGGTAAATGACTTAAAAAGTTTCCCTTTAAATAAGCTGATATCAGAAAAGTTTTTATATTCATACACTTATTTTTCGTAACTATATTTTGCGGTATTTGGATGGCCAAAAAGATGTTCTTAATAAACTCATTTGACACATTCACAAATTTTTTGTGTTCAAAACTTGTCATGAATGGACATCAACATCCTGCATAAGTAGCGTAGATTTCTTAAATGTAGGTAGATAATCCATTCAATTATGAAACTGCATATTTTGTACCTTCTCCTCAGCTAACTTAAGGTTAAAAGTAAACGAGGACGTAAATGATGGGGAAGGAAATTATAATTTCTTTGAAATTCTCATCTTTGGAATGAGCAAGTTTTTTGCATCAAACATACTATGTCATTCAGGGCAGCTCTACTCCCAGAATATGAATGACATTTCAGTCATCTTAGGGTGGAACCATCTTAAGAGAACTGCAGTCCCTTTGTTCACATTCATATATGCAAAGCTTTAAGAAAGAGGAGTAAATGAAAAACTTGGGTGGAATTTTGTAAGGGATTCCACAAAGGTTTTTAGAGAAGGGATGGTTGTAGTTTATGTAATTACTTTGTCTTATTTACTAATTTAATTTTAGGCATATCTATGAAATTTTTTTTATCGCCCTGAGTGAATGATTAACTAGAATGTCCCTGTGTTCTAGAATTTCTTTATCCTGCCCGTACTTCTTATGTTTTGTTTGTGATGGGGTCCAGTGTATTGTGAATCCCACGTTCAGTTAATTAGTGTCACTCCCTGCAGTTGGCTTGAATTAGTCCGCGGTGAGTCCTTATATTTTTAGACATTGGAACGAGTTGCTTTCCTTGCTTCTGCCTTCATTTCTTAGCTGGTTTCTGTCAAATATTTTTTAAATGTATGTACATAGCAATTGGTCTGTTTCGTGGTTCTCCTCTGATGCCAAAATAGTTGTTTTTTTTACAAAGCCATGATTTGTAGTGAATATTGTTACCTTTTGTTTTATTCCTAGGCATAAGGTCTGCATCTACTTCCTTCCCCATGAGCCACTGCGTGGTCATGTGGCTGAGGATGTTTAAGACACCTGTGCCTTAAAAAGAAACCGTGTCAGGGCCAAAGGCATTTGAGGAATAAAGGGAAGATTGATGAAATGTGTGCTTTGGTGGAATTCAGTCCTCTTAAGTTGTCACCGTGCGTGAGTGGTGTGCTCAGGAAGAAAGAATTCTTGAACTTGTCCATTAGATTGTTTACAGCTCTCATATTTTGGCACTTAAATACTTTGAGCCGGCGTCGGTGACAGCGGGGTAACATCCTCAAGTGCTAACCTAAAGGTCGCGGGTTCAAGTCCCGCCTGGGGAAGATATTTCACCTCCCAGGGCATGATTGTGTGTGCTTGTGCATAGTTATTTGTTAATACCCCGATATGAAGGCCATAAAAGAGCTGTTTTCGGTGGTTGTTGTTAGTAAAATAAAAAAAATCAGCCTATGGAGGTCGTCAGAGGGTTAAGTAATATTCTTTGTGGTCACTAAGAACTAGTGTGGTCTTCCTTAGCACTGGTTTTTTCCATATCGCCGACCTTTGTGGCACGCACATGAGTAAAGTGTTTCGTCAGGGGGAAAAGCATGCTGGTGTCGTAGTGGGACAAAGGGACCTTGGATCTCTTAAGGTGGTTGCTCTGTAAGGTGACTTAAATGTAATTTTATTCATGTTCTGGCCACTTCTAGGAAATGTGTGCTCTAATTGAAATGAAATAGGAAATCCTTCCTTTCGGTGCTATTTTTTTTTGCTAAGTGAGCTTTTAATTGCATGTTGTGATTGACATGAAATGGATGTAAGAATGGGCGATACATATGGGGAGCGTAGCATTTTTCTATCTAGTTTAATTGGTATTTGCACGAAAAAATTAAATAGGTAGCGAATTCTCCAAGGGTATTCGAGTGTAGACATGTGCCCGTCATATTTTATGATTTATTAGTAAATTTCTGCTACGATTGAAGCCGAAATGCGTTACTAAGTCGGTAGAAATGACGCTGCTGTCGGCTTTACGTTGAGTCCCTATTAATTGCTAGTAATATGGGGCTCTACTCCATTGGTTGGAAAAAGGGTCCACCAAATGGGAAAACCGGGGATCTCAACAGTCTGGATTTATTTCGTTCATCGGGATTATTTTAGTAATCGTTATGTTTGTACCGTGGTGGACAAGTGATGTGTGTGTCATCGTAAACAGTTTGATGTTTGTACTTGCCGCGCGCACGCATAGTGTAATTCTTTGCTGGATTGTGCTGCGCCCTAGGAGAATAAACCTGTTGTAGAGTTGTTCCCGCTAGTTCGTTCATCTTTCCCGAGAGGCTATTCAATCAGCGTAAACCGTCTGTTTCAAATTTGTCTAAATTACAAAATATCATCTAACAGTGCAACTGTCGTCGTTTGGCTTATTAGGATGCCAAAGCAGAAAGAAAATACCGCTGTGGAAAACCAAAAGTTCTCAGTGGCCATAGTAATCCCATTAGTCGCGATCACGGACTTAGATTTTAATCGCGATCAAATTTTAAGGACATGTAAATTACTTTCTTTGATTCCAAGGAGTTGTCCCTATGAGGTGAAAAAAATCAATTGATTTTATTATCTCGTACCTAGTGTGAAGGCGGTTTCGTGAAAGTGCTTGAAAGAAGAGACCATAGAACCTTGGCGAAAAAACGTATGTTTCACCACGACTGCTCCTGCTGATCATTCAACCCTTTTTATTCACGAGTTGTGCATCATGCATGGGATGGCAGTCCTCCATAAGCCCTCTTATCCACCTGATTTAGACAGTGTTTCAACGTCCCAGGATCATGTCCGCACTCAGGATACGAAGATTTGTCACAATCGAGGAGATGCACAATAAATCGCTCGAGGTATGTACGAAACAAAAGTCCTCAAAACCCGGTTTTTTTTACAAATCCAATAGTGGAAGCCGTATTTAGATAATTGTGTGTGGCTATATAGTCTGCCTATAGGCATTGGTAGTAATTTGAAGGGGATAATGGTTTTTATAAGTTTTCTGATAATATGTATAGAAAAATAATCCTGGAACTTTTTGAACATTTCGTAGATAGCTTGCGTAAGTACCTAGACGTACCTACTCTTTTCTCTTAAGAGTTTTATTTGTTCTTAAATTTTTGTATTTATATTACTAAATGACGTTCGGTGAATAATTGACGGGAGGAGAAAAGTATGAAAAACAACGACGCGGCAGATACCCGGAAGAAGAATGGAATATTCTTATTTGGTTGTTTTATTTAGCCCCCATTTCGCTTTACTATTTGTTAATTTAAGGAATGAATTTTCGGTATTAAAAACTTTAAATAATAATGGCTCTATTCGCCAGTCAAATCTCATTAGTTCAGGTGAAGTTCTTTTCAATTATCGTATCTTTTTGGACAGTGCTAATTGTTGTTTACCAAAATCCCTACCTTCTGTAGGGAAAGGAAATTGTTTCTTAAGTTTTTCCAGGTGCAAAAATTATTGATGAAGCATGTACCCAGTAAAATTCAATGCTATTATTCTCTACTCCCCAGTGCCAATAGTGGTAACGAGGTAAATATTCTGTTTTCGTAGGAAAATATTCCACATCTCTTTTGCAGTTTCTTGTCCAACCATGAGAGGAATTCAAAAGTAATATGGCATTTACTTTTTTCTAAAATTGTAACTAGTTATCCAATATAAAGGTTGAATTTGGTAAATGCTAATTGTAAAACGGTTCTCCTTTCTGTTTCGTTCTATACAATACTGTCTTTGCCACAAGGGCACACGGGGCCTTAGCCCCCGACCTCACGGGGGCCCCGAAATGCTGATATATTTTTTCTTATGCCCGTTTTACACGGGGCACGTAATTGCACAATCTGATGTACGCACGAACGTGCATTTCAAATTGCATCGTGTAAAGCTGTGAATTGCAAGAACGCATGCGCGAATGCATGAACGCGAGGTGGCAAAATAGCCCCTGCTCTAATTCGAAAATGATCGCACGCTCGATTGAGAAAAAAAGGTGTTTGAAGTTGTGCAATTTCGTGCCCCGTGTAAAACGGCCTTTAGGCAAAACAAGCTCAATTTTTTTCTGTTTTCAAGTAGATACCCGCTAAAATTACCCTCAGATTTTCAATTTTTTCCAGACAGTGAACATTTTAACAAAAATAAACACGTATTATTTGCTATTTGGTGAAACTAATTACCTGCGCCATAAGCATAATAAATATAAAATTATAACAGAAAAACATTTTTTCTTGTCATTCCCTTGTTTTACTTTTTAACTGGCCCCAAATGTTTGTGTGGCCAGGGGCCCCGGCAAGTCATAAGACGGCCCTGGCTCTATACCTATGTCACAAATGTAGTTTCTTCCCAAAGCCTTGTCCGCTTATGTTCAAGGACCTTCAAGAGGCCTGTGACAGTCAATCAAAGAAATCGGGAAGGACATAGTAGCCATTTATTCATTGACGTGTGCAATTTCCACAAACTTTTTGCCGAATGATTTTTCTTTTTGTGTTGGAAAAAGTAACGGAAAGGATGTCATTGTCATATGACTACGAGTAGGCCGAGGGATAATCCTGCGTTCAGCAGAGCCTCTTCGTTCAACCAGCAGAAATGTTCGTGGATTGAAAAACGTCCTCCCAATAACGACCACCTTCCCTCACAAAGTTCTTACTTCGATTTTGACTTCTTCGGTCCAACCAGAGATCGCCATTCGATCGACCACCGTGCGCTTTGTCCATTCCTCTTTCGTCGTCATGGTAACTTAAGTGAGTCACCAACAATCGGTGATCGGAAATGCATGGCGATGCGGTCTACAAAGTAGCGTGTTTTTTTATTAAGTGGACTGCGGTCTTTATGCTTTCTGTTTCTAATTGTTTTTTTTGGGCCCATTCAAGTTCGGTTACGGTAGGGTTTTATCGAATCGCCAGTTTTTGTCGGATGGTTACCAAAATTAGGATTTATCACTTATTTCACATTCTAAAGAATACTAGATATAGATGAATTCGCTGCGACAATTTTTAAAAAGTGATAAATACGATACTTATCTTGATTAGGGAAGGGTTCGACAGCCGTAACACACAATAATAGACAATCGAATCAACAAGCGGCGAGGTTAATTGCCAGCTTTTGCTACCAAAATGGTAATAACATGTACAGCACTATCAAATTCTTAAGAACTATCGGTAGGAGTGAGTTTCACATCAAGAAACTACAGAAATTGTTCTTGTGGTTGAATATTCCTGTCAAATGTTTTTAGTGGCCGCTGAAGATACTGGGCAAATAACACTTATCAGCGATGTTTTGCTGATCTAAATGGTAAACAACGGCCAGTGCCAGAAAAACATTTTGTTGAAAAAAGATGATTTCATATAATAATTTCCCCTTCTATTTTATATAATTTTGCTTCATTTAGAAGGGAAACACTTCGTTTATTTTTTACCTAGTGTTGAACGGACACTAAAGTCAATTTGATAGCTCCCGCTGGTTAATACGAAGTAGTGCAACATATGTCGCCTCGCCGCTTGTTGATTCGAACGTCTATTGTTGTGTGCTATGGCTGTAGAGACAAACGAGGTACTCTTCCCGCTCTTCCCTAATCAAGATGAGTTCCGTATTTATCACTTTCTAAAAGTTGTTGCAGCGCATTCATTCATATCTAGTATTGGTTAGTATGTGAAATAAGTGATAAATCGTAAGTTTGGTGACCATCCGCTCCTAAATTTACGAAGTTGAAGTAAACCCGTGAAGATACCGTGATTTGGCGAATGGCTGCCGCCAACTAATAAGCAGTCAGTAGTAACATGGGCCCTTCTCTTGGACTAAAACCTTGTCGTGGTGGATGGGCTTGCGTGCTCCGATGACCCGTAGAGCAGCACTGGCGGGAGCAATGCTCCTGGTAGGGTCACCCATGCCAGATTGGTCGAAGGTAGGGATGGGAGAAAAAAATCGATTCTTCATCATAATCGATTATTTGCTTCCGATTCTTTCGATTATTAGATCGATTGTGGGTGGACGATTTAATCGTTGATTCGATTATTCAATCCCGATTATGACCGTCAGAAAAAAATCGGCGGGATTGGTGTAATTTGAAAATTTACCGAGGGAAAAAATAATCGGCTTTAGAACTTTGATGATTTTTTTCGCAACTGCCAGTGAATAGTTTGAAAATAAAAAGATTCAAATAGCCCATGAAAAAGCTATTTTTTGCATTTTATGTTTTAACTGCGATGGCAAGACTGCAAAATCTGAAAGAAGACGAGTGAAAACGCCGCAGATAAAAAATATGACTCAGATGCATGTGGTTTAACGAGAGATGAGGTAAAACGTTTATGACTCTTAATGACAGACAGCTTCATTTCAAGGATAACGCTAATAATATTTGACCTAATTTAGGAGTATCAATGCTATCCTAATATTTACACCACGAAGTATAAGATGTCAAGAAAACATATACTTTGAAATACTAAGCTAATTTTTTGAAAAAATAGAAGAACTAGGTACATTATATATATGATTGACAACATAAGTTACCATTTCTGTCGAAATAATAAATATATATATATATATATTTATAACTCAAGTATCATCATCACTGAGCGATGTAGATTACAATCATTGTAAATTTTGCAGCATGTTGAGTGTGAATTAGAGCTATACCAAGTATTACACATGGAGACATATTTTTACTGTATTCCAGGCACATTCCCATTTTGTCTATACCTCTCTCCCTTACAAAACCTTTACAATAACCTTGATTAGTCACCTACTATTCTCCTCTTTTCAATTAGGTTATTTAACACAAATGCACAAAAATCAACTCCTTATATACAGCTCTCTATCCCCACGTCACTTCACAGTATCGTTTACTTCAGTCAGAGAACATAATTATATACCACTGACTATAATGATTTCACCACAATCATACAACACCGTGAAATAATTTCAACAGACCCTTCGTTTCAAAAATTGGGGCGCATCGCTTTCCGCTTCGCATACTCGGCGATCCTCCTCTACGATTATTCCATCCGTCACAAATATATCCGCAGAAAAATCGCATGATTATTTACCGATTCTTCAAATAACCGATTATGCTACCCGTCAGGCATGCGCAGAGTGATGCTCATCCTTGACGATCCTTCACAGGCTTGAATGAATCGCATGATTCTTCCGATTCTTCTGCTCGTCACAGAAGCTACGAACTTCACAGAAAAATCGCATGATTTATTTACCGATTCTTCAAATAACCGATTATGCTACCCGTCAGGCATGCGCAGAGCGATGCTCATCCTTGACGATCCTTCACAGGCTTGACATGAATCGTATGATTCTTCCGATTCTTCTGCTCGTCACAGAAGCTACGAACTTCACTGAAAAATCATATGATTATTTACCGATTCTTCATAATCGATTATGCCTTCCCGATTTTTGTACTGAATCGATTCTCCCGACACGATCATCATATGATACGATTAATCGATTACTGAGAAATTTTGCCCATCTCTAGTCGAAGGCACGGTCGAAGGTTAGGAGACAGACGAATGGTAGTCCGCGCAGCGTCTGTACCTCCGTGAGACGGCTGCAAATGGCGTCTGACCCCTGAGAGGCGGCCTCTGAAGTGATGGTGTCACGTTTACAACACTATTGAGTAAGGCCACGGAATACTATCTCAATTAAAACAAACTCCTGGAAATTATGGACAGTTCTCAAATGATAATGAATCCTGGCAACTACGGGACTCGGCCCAGAGGGCCGGGCGTCGTGCTCGGCAGCAGTGGGAGAAAGGCTCCTGCGGTCGTCATCACATGTAATTCTTGCTCAGACGTAGTAGGAGCAGAGGAAAAGAAGAGGAACGAAACTATCAGAATAGACACGTGGAATGTTAGGATTATGCTGAGGGCGGGCAATCTAGAGAATATAAAGCAAAAAAAGGAGAGGATGTGTGTAGACATCTGTAGTAGGTCTAGGTCTGGGTGAAGTAAGATGGAAGGATGACGGAGATTACTGGAGCGACGACTATAGAGTAATTTATAGTGGAGGGAACGAAAGTCAGCAAGGGGTTGCATTCGTAATGAATAGGAAACTAGGTAGAAAAGTACCTAGTGTATGCAGAACTGGTGAGTGATAGGATAATAGTGGTGGAACTAAAGGCAGATCCAACGAATTTAGTTATAATCCAGGTTTATATGCCTACCTCTAATCATAAAGAGGAGGAGGTAGATGGAGTATACGATCAGCTAGAGGAAATAATTGATAAGGATACCTGGGAGTAAGCACTTAGTAGTAATGGGGGATTGGAACGCGGTGTTGGGCGAAGAAAGAGATGGGCGGGAGGTGGGCGATTACGGGCTAGGAAGGAGAAACGACCGGGGCGAGAAAACTGTGGAGTTTCGCCGTAGAAATAACCTAGTAATTAAATTGAATGGTTTGAGGCGTAACTTTGTGAAATTGCTTCATATTGGAATGAAAAAACTTTGTAAATTTCACATGAGTAGGGTATTAAGTATATTTCATGTGAAATTTACAAAGTTTTTTCATTCCAATAACTAGTAATTACAAATACATAGTTCAGACATCATCCTCGACGTAGGTACACTTGGAAGAAGCCGGGAGAGACAGATAGGTTCCAGATAGATTATATAATGGTTCGTCAAAGATACAGGAATAGTGTTAAAAACTCTCATAATTATCCAGGAGCTGATGCAGACAGACCACAGCTTATTAGTCATCAAATGTCGGGTAAAGCTGAAAAAGATAAGAATGGGAAGGAGGGTACGAAAGTGGAATACGGAGGCATTAACTGGGGCAATGAAGAAGAAGTATCGAGAAAAGGTGGATGAGATAATGGGTGAGGATCATGGAGTTAGATCAGTGGAAGATGAATTGGGAAGTTTGAAAAATGGAATTGTAGAAGCGGCAAAAACAACGGTAGGCGTAGTCAGTGCAACTAAAATTAGAAAACCGTGGATCACGAAAGAGATAATATGATATGAAGAGAGAAGATGGAGGAGAGAAGGAAATGGAAGAGCGTAAACTCAGAGCTAGGTAAGAGAAAATACCGAGAATGAAATAGCAGGCTTAGAAGAGAAAAAATAAGCAACACAGTCGTGGTTGAGAGAACAGATCGACTCGTTAGAGAAATACCAAAAAGAGGGAATAGCAGATGCATCATGTAGGAAAGTAAAGGAACTGACGGGTGGTAATAAGGGAAGGGGAATTACAACGATAACATACAGGACGGGAAAGGTGATCGTAGAACCGAAAGAGATCCAGGAGAGGTGGAAGGAGTATGTTGAAGAGCTGTATGGTAAAGAAATGAGGCCCAATATGTTAGATATAGAAAGGGAAGACGATATCGACAGAGATGGCATCGGACCAGTGGCGGATGCATATGGGGAGCGCCCCCCCCCCTTGCGGGGCCGCCCGCTTTGCCGCCCGCGCCGCCCCCGCCATTCAGCCCGCACACTATTCGTTCGTGTCTTTCGTCAGTTGACTCTGAGTCGAGTTATCGAGTAGTTGTACTTTCTTTTGTAGCACGCGCGCGCGTCCGCGTCATCGTATTTTATACGTTTCTGTCTGGCACATTGATAGCTAACCTACGAGAAAAGTCGCGGCCATTCTAGTGATCTCGATACGTTATTCTGTCTGGCATTTTTTCGAGAAAAGTCGCGAATATTCTACTGTTTGTATTTGTTCACACTCCTTAAAAGTCTGGAAGCGAACATTCTGGCACCGAATGTTCTCGAAACAACCGAGCTACAGGAAAGCAGAGTCGCTGCCAGGCGGTCAGTTTGAAAGCTACAATTGTCGCGATAACTTGCCCTTGAGTTTTTTCTGTATCCGCCACTGCATCGGACCAGGTATTCTAGATAGCGAAATCGAAAGAGCTATACGAGACATGAAAAGGAATAAGGCGGTGGGAATAGATGACATACCTGCAGAGTTTTTAAAGAGCATGGGGAAGAACGGAAGAGGAAAACTTTTGGCGCTTATTTTTAGGATTTATGAGGATGGAGTGTGGCCGGAATACTTCGCGAAGACTGTACTAATTCCTATACCAAAGAAGAGTAAGGCAAAAACGTGCGAAGACTATAGGAGAATAAGCTTAATATCCCACGCGGCCAAAGTAGTTCTGAGAATTCTAAACAGAAGGCTAGAGAAGAAGGCAAATGAATACCTGGGTGACGACCAGTTCGGGTTTAGGAGAGGGACGGGAACGCGAGACGCTCTAGCGGTGATGAGGACGCTAGTAGAAAGAAACCTAGAGTATGGGCAGGATGTTTTTGCATGCTTCGTAGATTTCGAGAAGGCGTTTGATCGGGTGGAATGGACGAAATTAATGGGAGTGTTGAAGCAATTAGAGGTCGATTGGAGGGACAGGCGTCTGATTCGGAATTTGTATATGAACCAGACGGCGCAGGTTAGGGTAGCCAATGGAGAACCGGGATGGGCCACGATATGACGAGGAGTGCGGCAGGGGTGCCCACTATCGCCGTTGCTTTTTAACGTGTATTCAGAAGAAATGGTAAGGGAGGCATGGGGGGAGGAGGAGGTAGGAATAAATGTAGGAGGGGAGCTAATAAAATCAGTGAGATTTGCAGATGATCAAACATTGGTTAGTCAGTCGGCCAAGGGGTTACAGTCAATGGTGAATGCGTTAGAGATGCAGTGCGAAAAGTATGGGATGAAGATTAATCACAAGAAAACGAAAGTAATGCGATTTTCTAGAAGTAAGAAAGCGGGGCTGAATATAAGGGTGGGAGGGCAGAAGATAGAGCAGACCGAGCAGTTTACGTATCTGGGTAGTATTTTGGAGGAGAATGGGTTTAGTGGTAGGGACTTCAGATGCAGAATTGCGCTAGCTAAAGAAGCATTTTCGAAGAGAAGAGAATTGATGAGGGGGGTCTGAGAAGAGTCGTAAAGAAGAGGCTCGTGAAAACTTTAATATGGAGCGTGGCGCTATATGGGTCGGAAACTTGGTCATTGCGAAGGGAGGATGTGCGTAGACTTGAGGCGTTTGAGATGTGGGTTTTGAGAAGGATGGAGAAGGTTAGCTGGATGGAGAGAAAGACGAAAGAGGAGGTATTGGATATGGTCGGAGAGGAGAGGTAGCTTGTGGCAGAGGTTCGGAGAAGGCAGAAGAGATGGATGGAGGAGGTTTTGAGAGGAGAGGGCATGTTGAGGAGAGTGATAGAGAGGAGAACACTGGGGAAGCGTGGAAGAGGATAGGGATTCTGGACGAAATAAGTGGAGGTGGAAGATATGAAGAATTGAAGAGGGATCTAATAACGGGCCATCCTTAGGAGGGAAAGTGAGACAATGTCTACGAGGTTGGGATGCAGAATGGGGACTGTCCAAGAACCTACCAATCAGCTGGTAGAATACTTGAATGAATGAGTAACATGGGAGGAGAGGGCAGCAGCCCTCTTTCACATGAATGCGACCGCGTAGATCGATACAGCTACTACTACAGTCATAGGCGTGCGCAGGATTTTGCTATTGAGGTTGCCAACGATAAGCTGTAGTACTGCGAGGTGGAAGGCAGCGGGAAACCACCAGCTAATTATCCCGTGGAGAAGCAGGTGTCCAACTATTTCGTTGATATGTTTATAATACTAAGAGAAATAATTAATAAAAGAAAGCTCATTAGAGGTATGTGGAAAAAATCTGCATTAATAATAAACGAGAATATGGCAGAATGGGTGGATCTCGGTAGAGGAGTAAAGCAGGGATGCTGTCTGTCACCAGCCTTGTTTAATATATATATATATGTTGAGGACATGATCATCGAATTATGTGATTGTAGGGTGGAAGGAGATAGTATTGGAGGGCGGAAGGTAAGAAGTATAAGATTTGCAGATGACATGCAAGCACTTAAAAGGCTGTTCAAGGTTTTGGAAGAAGGGGTGAAGGAATACGGGATGAAGATAAAATTAGGAAAGACAAAGGTGATGCCAGTAAACTGTGAAGATTACCGACATAGCACAACCCGCTTCTTGAACGTTTTTATTCTGCTTTCCGGAGACGTTTTCTACCGGCCCATTCACGTTTTGTAATGGTGCTGGAATGGTGCTAATGTCCGCCACTCTTCGGCTACTTGACGCCTCTAAAACGTTTCAGAACACGTTTTCGTAACGTTTCCTCTCCGGTTCCAGATAGTTTAGAAAAGTTTGAAACAGTTTTTAAAACGTTATCAGCCGAGTGGAAAACTTATATTTCTGTTTTAAAGCGGTTTTCCCGAAGGTATAAAACGCTTTTCTCTTGCGTCTACGTGGGTTTCAAGACGATGCGATGAAAGCGTTCTCTTTTAGGTGCGCTCACAAGTCAATGAAAACGTTCCCTACGAGGTTACTGGGGAAGGTTTTCTGGGGAAAAACAGGAGATTCCTATTTGAGCACCAGGGAAAAACGTTTTGAAAAGAAAATGTGCTGTGTGAGTACATGAGAGTGAAAGTAGATGAAGTCGTGATAGAAAAAGTGAAAAGCTACAGGTATTTAGGAACTATAGTGACAGATGACTGGAGAAGTGTTGCAAAAATATAAGGAAGGATAGCAATGGCAAAAGAGGCCTTCGGCCAGAAGAAATACTTACTGTGCAGTGGAAGCCTGGAGTTGGAGCTGAGAAAGAGGCTAGCTAAATGTTACACATGGAGTATTTTCATGTATGGATGTGACCTGAATGGACATTAGGGAAGAGGGAAAGAAATAGAATCGAGGCTTTTGAAATGTGGGTGTGTGGAGGAAGATGGAAAAAGTAAGATGAGTGGATAAGGTGAGAAATTAGGAGGTCTAAAATAAAGTGAAGGAAGACAGATCGCTCATAAAGGAAATAAGAAAAAGGAAAGGTAACTGGTTGGGTCCTGTGATTAGAGGGAAAAACATATTTTCGGTGGCATTAGAAGGCTCGGTCGAGGGAGAGAGAAAAAGAGAGGAAGAAGAATAATTAAATTGGTGGATGAGGTGAAGATTGGCAACTACAATGTGACTACAAAGAGAAAGTTCGGGACAGAAGCGGATGGAGGCAGCAGTGTTGTACGGGACCTGTCAGCAGGCAGAACCATTGGCGTGCGCACAGTGGGTGCCATGTGTGCCGCGGCACTCCCAAAAAATTTTCGTGGGGCGCCAAAATTTGGATGGAACAGAAAATTTGGGAGAAGGCTTAGACCTGCTGAAATGAACTGGAAAACCAATCATTTTAAAACATTTTATAGGACTGATTTTATTTTTGGGTCTGTAATAAGACTACTCAAACTATCATTGCATGAGCTTCTTTGAAATAGGGTACGGAGCCAGATTGTGGGCGCGAAAAATCGAGAAGTAGTACAGTATTAGTATATTAATAACATTATTCTGATAAAGCTGATTACAAAACGTTTTTCGTATTTTTTACTCGAATTTTCTTCGCAATAGTTACTCTGCTTTTATTTGATAAAAAGTAAATAACTGACTAGTTAAGATATTTTATGCAAGTATTATCAAACCTTTATTTAATTGCGGGTTTTAAAGGTATTTTTAATAAATATCTGATCCTAGCATCGAAAATTAAAGCAGAAATGTAATTTTTTTGTTTTACACAAATATTGGGGCCTTCTACCTTAGTTGTGGGAGTTGCTTTATGGAACTGGCTTTCCTCCGAGCACTTGGGGCTTATGGTTACGGTCATGGGCAAGGGCAAAAGGCGGCATTTTTATCGTTTACACCCCCAAGAGCAAAATCCTGCGCGCACCTATGGGCAGAACACCAAATGATGATGTTTATAATTAAATACATGATTGAATTCTCTCGAGAAAAATCTTCCGGGGGTTTAAAATAGTCCCCCATTCAGATTTTCGGGCGGGGGCTACTCGAGAGGGAACATCAGTCAAGAACAATAAGCAGAATTTTAGGATAGGTACCAGGAATGTAAAATCGCTTCGGGGCCATAGACGACGTGAAAATGCAGATGAGAAGAATGGGTCTGAATGCTTTAGGTTTCAGCGAAACGAAATGGCCCGAAGAAGGGAGCTTTTGGAGCGGCAGTTACCCACCGGATTATCCACTCTGGATCTACGAATGGAAACGCAGTTGTTGGTATAATACTCAGGAAAAGTACCGGTATGCGAGTGAAAAGCTATCTCCAATGCTGTGAAACAATAATTATGGTTAGATAAGCAACTAAACCTAAGGAGACGGTGGTGACGGTACAAGTATGCATGCCCACGTCAGATTACTTAGACGTATAAGATATGTACGACGGAATAGAAGTGATAAGGAATGTGAAAGAGGATGAAAACTTAAATATTCTTGGAGACTGGAATGCTATAGTAGGGGAAGGCCAAAAAGGTAAGACAGTAGGGAAGTATGGTTTGGGAAAACGTAACAAAATAAAATCACTGCATTTGATTGCATCATCTGCATCTGCACACTGCATCATCATCACCTGATGATGATGCAGTGCATCGAAACCGGTCGAATTAAAGTTTATATTGTGGAAAATTGCCAATATTATTTCATTATGTTATTCCACAACATCAAGCCTGAAACAACTCTTTTTATTTGGAAAACGTAACGATAGGAGAGAGAGATTGATTGTGTTCTGCGTACAAAATGGCCTTGTTGTCACAAGCACACGATTTGGAAATGTTTTTGACAAAAAATTCACCTGTGAAACATCGGCTTTGCTCACATTTTGACTTGGAGATGCTGATTCAAATCCTTGGGGAATCTAATAAGATTTTCCATGGGGAACACCTTCATATTGAAATTAAACAAGCAGTGTTCGATTGTGTCAGCTTAGCGTTGAACCATAGTTTATCATAAATCAGAAAGTAGATGGCGCCTTGACGTCCGAAAGTGAAGGCTGTTTTTTTGCGAAAAATGATCCGCCTAATATGGCTATCGCGGCCACTTTGTCTATAAATATGGTAAATTTCGCTGGTCCTTTTTTGAAAATAATTTCCGTTTTTCTTTTTTCTAGATCAGTCTTTAGGGTACCGCGATAATTCCACCGCTAATCCCAATGTATTCGGCGAACGAACTGCACAACTGATCCGATCGATATTGTCGATGGCTTATTTTAATGGCTTAAATAATCCCCTGTGCCATCGTGCCGTATGGTTCCTTCCGTTCTCTTCTTTATTCTGTGTTGTTGATACATGGAGGGTTATGTAAACACTCGCCAAAAGTGGCTTCTCTATGTCCATCAACGACATTCAAAATCAGGGTGATGGTGACACCATCAGTTCTGCTGCCAAAGAGGTTAGCAAACTGTGAGCCATCTGGTTGCCCAAAAGAGCTATTTTTAGATAATTCTAGTATCTTTTCCGTGGAAGTGTATATTTCTTTAAGATTAACGAAATGATTCTCACCACATAGGCATGTACTTACTTAAATTTTGGAATCTCATCAGTGTTTTACAAATGTTTTATGTTCACTTTTTGCGCTTAGGTGCCCGTTTTGTAATTGGAGCTATCATTTCCTGACACAATGAATAGTTTCATTCCTTTTGCATTTCTAACATACGACTAATCAATATTTTGTGATAAAATCAGTTGAATGAAGTAAATATTTGTGGGAGAAATCCTTTGTAAATTTGAATATAATATTTTCTGCTGTCATAGACATTTGCATTTGTGTTAAAATTTTTAACTATTCAATGATGAAATCCTTCACTTTATTTTAAGCTAAATCCCTTTAACCCCTTTAATATAAAATGTTTTGTGCCTTTTTTCTTTATTGTCTCACAATCCATCTAATAAAAGAGCGTATGCAATTTATTTTTAGAGCCAATTAGTGGGCATGTTTCATTACGGCAATTCGAATTTCTATGTTGCAGCGCCTTCAGTTTCGGTAGTTTCCCTGTCCACGTTAGATGTCTCTGCACGTGGCTACGGGCGAATTGCTTCCGTAGCTTCCTGCGGAGGTCGCGCCACCGTCACCCGTCCTGCTTTCCCCCTCGACGTCTCGCCGTACTCGCCCGTGGAGTAGCTGTCCAGACGAAAATAATCCCGGAGCAGCAAGGAGCCTTATATGGCACAGAGTGGCCGCGGCTTCTCCGAGTTTTAGATCTGCGTGATTCAGTCTTCGTCTTGCGGTGCGAGTGAATACCTGGGACTGCCTCTTCTCAGCCGCTTCCACTCTTCAAGTCCGTGAACTTACACCCGAGGAGGACATCCCGGAGCCGTTTTGAATTCGGAAGGGAACATCCTGAACGCAAGGTAAAGTGTGTGTCCCGGACTGTGTGTTTGTGTGCCTCCTTTCCCTTGTATCTCGTCTCGAAGAAGTCTTCCGGTGCAAGTCCTTCCCCCAGACGCCATGGGTGTTGTGTTTCGGGTGTCTCTCGAGGTGTCTACTCCGCCTGTTCTTCGCGCCGGCCAAGCCCGGGCGTTCCTCTTCTGGTTTGGCGGGCGACGTCTGCGTTGCGGCCGGGGAGACTCGCCTCCCTCCCCCTCGTACTACTACTCTCTCCCCCCCAGTCAGTCCTCCCGCCCTGCCTTCCCCTTGTCCTTCGGGAGTGAATCTGTGACCGTTGACTCCCGGAGGCTGTTGTGGCCGGAGTCGTTGGACTCACTTCTCAACTCTTGGATATCCCATTCCCACCTCCTCCGGCGGTCGACAACTCCCAACGGCCGGCGACCCATAGATCCCATCACTGAGGAGGAACGCGTTACTATTTACGCCAACAATGACAATAGCCAATCGTGTTGTGCTTCGGAGAAAATTTTGTTGCCATTTTCGCCGTCAGAAATTTCGCTCATGAGTTGCAGACGTATTCTTGTGGAAATACATATACGTCAGAATTCACATGTATTTGTCCCTCTCATAGTGGCACAAATATATTGGATCCCAACATGTCGGTGTGAATTGAAAACCGTGGATCTTATAAGTGTTTTTTTTACATATATCGTGGAAAATATTCGCATTTTGAACGTGATACGTCTTACACTCTTTGGACGTGATCTACACCGACGCCAAACTCGGAGATTCTCCTCTTCAGGATTGTGGCAGGCGTTGATAGGACAGAAGCATTGAGTTGTGCTTTCGTGATTAAAATGTTGTGTTTTGAGTGAATCAAGTCATACAGCATCCGAATAATTTGGGTGTCGAGGCTTGGCTCTTATATGGTCGCGAATTGTGCCGGGAATAAGGAGTTTTAATTCCTCATAAGCTTCTCTGGTGACCGTTCTCTTAATTTTATTTTGGTGGTCCAACCTGCCGATATGTTGCGAGGGAGGTTGAAGATCTCTTGGGTGTGAAACGCTTACTCGGTTTCCTATGACGACTTTTCCCTTGGCTCTGTTTTCAATCCCGCACGATCAATTTGTGATTGATGGGGCACCCATCCTTTTATACGCTTTTCCCCGGGTGTTCTTCAAACTCAAAAGAGATTTTGAAACATTTTCACCTACCAAGAACCGAATTCGCGTTATGTTGTATTCGTTCCATTCCCCTTGAGTTTTGAGGCCGTTTTACACGGTACATTTGTTTGTACAAACTCTTCCGTGAACTCTTGCATGAGGCAAAATGTATAGTGTAAAGCGGAAAGTTGTATGAACGCTTGTGCGAATGTCTCAATGCCTGCACGCGAAATAGAACCTGTTCTAATTTCGTTGAGACAAACGTACATTCTCACGTACATTCGTTTGTACAAAATCTTTAATCGTGTAAAGCGGCCTTAACGAAAGTGTTATTATCGTATTCGCCAGAGACGTTTAATTGTTTAGTTAATGTGCACAGACTACGTGCAAGCGTGTGATTTATGTTATTGTTTTACTTACTGCGCGTTTCGAATTCTTCCTACTGGAAGCCCTACGCGTGCCGTGTGTGAAGCCCTATTTACGTGAGTCTTGGAATGCGCCTGCACATGCGAGGACGAATACTCAGGTTTCAAAGTGAAAATTTTTCGTGCCTTCGCGTAGGTTTTCATGCTCGCGAGAGGGGATGTGGTGTCGAAGGCGCATTAATTCGTGCAATTTCGTGGGGAGGGGTCTCTCCAAGCGCCCGGGCCCAGTGCGTTTCTCAATGCGTTCCGTCTCCGTATTTACAACCGCGGGGGGGCGCGTTTGTTGTCATCGGGGCACCCGGGCTGTTACTCCCATCTTGCCCCCCACGGCCTGCGCCCCTTGAACGCCGACACTACTCTCCTCTCCGTTCCCCCCCTGCCGTGCCGTGCCTCCTGGTGCTGGTCGATATACGCGCTAGCAGCCCCCGTTATGTGCATCGCATAGCAAGGGGAGTGGCCTCTTCCTCGCGCACCAAACCACACGACTTATGAAAGAGAACGTGTTCCATTAAATTCGTTGTCTTACCGTACCTTGCTGCAAGTATTGTAATGGAAGCAACAGTTTCGTAGTCCCACGTGAAATATATTCTAGGCAAGAGCCAATGACAGAGCTTGGGTGCAGGAACGAACGATAAAATGAGCTTATTTGATCATTGAAATGGCGATATATAAGTTAATGTTAGAGCGTAAATTACTAGCTTTGCATGTTCTGTTCATTCGTGAATAGAGCTGCCATTCGTCGTCATTTTTTACGAAAGATTCGTTGTATGCGTGGGAGGAATTTATAGTCGTCTGCAATTTCAGAAATTCAAAATTTAAAACTCCCTAACCGCATTATATGTTGTATTCGGAAGCCCGCGGTAGACTGATAGATGGTATTACAGTGGCAAAGTCGTGATGAAGATAATGGATTATGGTAATGTACCGGCCTATCAGCCCAAATGTCGCATTTAGGCCTTGGAGTAGACAGTGCGATCTAATAAGCGGATTTCTTTTCCCTACAAAAAAAGAAATTTATCCTAGAAATTTCTGACGCAAAAAAAACAAATTAGCATTGAGATGTATTTTATGTTTAGGTGTTTCTGGGATATGCGCCCTGAAAACTCCTTAATATTTTGTCCCAAATGTCCTCATTTTCGGAGAGATTGAGTTGTCAACCCTGCGAATGAAGAAGTAACACGAAGATGCATGAAGTAAAACTGCTGAGGAGAGAGAAACTTATTGGGCACATTTTGCTACTCGGCAGCTTCTTGATAACAGCACTGGAAGGAGAAATTAATGGAAAGAAATCTCGGAGAAATCCAAGGATATCCATGTACATTACTAGGTTAAATATATCACTAAATGACTAATGTCTGTCTGTCACGCCTATGTCATGGACTTCCAGACGATCTAGGAGGTTGAAACTTGGCGTGAATACAGTGCGTGATTAAAAAACGACGGGAGAAACAGAGAAACCCCGCGAGAAGCCATTAAAAGGGTTGTTTTAACCCCATATTTGTTAACTTTCACTCAAGTATGAAAACATTTAATCCAGTGCAGGGCATATTTATTTCCCCGTTTTCAATTATGTACTTATTTGCACGCAATATATTTGGTGACATTTTCACTATTGGATGGCTGAAAGAATTATTTTATGTATGCTTTAATATAAAAAGGTTTTAATTTATGCATTCGGTTTTCCTGTGCGCTTCGTTGTTTCGTAATAATTACCTACGTTTTGGTCTCGGAAATCTTTCATTATTTTGCCATTTTAGAAGTAGAAATTTTGATTTCTTTAGCAAGCTTAGGCTTTAAATGTAAACTTATGCCTGAGACATTAATGGCTTAGATCACACTACAAGTATTACTTGGATATTTTACTGGGATTAAGGGTATATGTCACCCCAACTTCTCCATAGAGGGTTAATAACTGCTGTATGGTATTATGCATTTGGCTCGTCACACTGTCAGTAACCTTTTAATGTTATACAACCATGTTAATGATATTCTTACTTCCGTTTTTTTTTCAAAGGCCACCCTCCCCTAGTTATTAATTAGAAATTATTTCTGTCATTTCGAGTGTGTTTAATCTCATCCTCTTCCATTTCACTCAAGTGTTCTCCTCCTCCGTCGCTTCCTCGCCCTCCGCTCCTCACGTAACTCTCAATCGGCTTTCTTTCCCCGGATAATTCAGTTCGCCGAATGTTAATTGCATTGCGAAGACGTTCGTGGAAACAATTCATCAGTTTAGCTTCCCCTCTTGCAATCTCTGCACGTTTACACCGTCGGGATGGCAACGCGAAAGAAAGAGTTTCTCACACAACTCACATTTTCATAATTTGACGTGTTTTAGATTCTTGCGGTGCTTACCTTGTGGTGAACGAGGATCTACACCCGTAGGGGCCGCCGACTTTCTCCCGCTGGAAGTAAGGACGTTATAATAGGAAGATGAGAACGTCTACCCACAATGCACCATGAATCGTTTACACAATACTTTTTTGTTTACTGTTTTGCGGTTTTTTTAACTTTTAATTTGCCCCGATTCCTAAAGAAACTTAGCACCGTGTAATCGAAGACCTCAGTCCTAAGAAAGACCGTCGCAGAGGCGGGAGTCGAAACGACGACCTTCGCGATGCCAGGACAGTGCGTTCCCATGGCTATTTCCGTGGCGATCACGGCCAATGCCGGCCGGCAGTGGCGTTGGTTTCAAGTCCTCGACTGCTAACCCTGGAATCGGGGGTTCGAGTCCGGCCTGGGAAGATTGCTCTCAATGGAGGAATGCAGTCCATTCACCCCGTCTCCATCTCCACACTTTACGGGAGGCCACCTTCACCAACCACGCCCCCCTTCGGAACAAAAACAAACGCCGTCAGTATCAACGCAACGAGTGCAGTCGGGAGGAAGTGAGAGCCACTTTGAGGGAGACTGGGCGACATTTTTCCTAAGTCGTAGCAGGGGCCATATTAGAATTTTATATTGTATTTCAGCAGTTGTAATAAACATGGAATCAATGTAGCAATATCAATGACGCAATAACAGTTTTTGCGTCATTAATTTTTGCGACAGCTGCGAAAGTGCGCTGAAGTGTTGTTCCGATGTGCGCTGTGACTTCAGCCCCTATAATGGAAAGCCCCCACTAATGGCGCGAGGAAAGAAAGCATTTTTTTATACCTATCAGTTCGGCAGTTTATATACCTCTTATGTTGTCGCTTCTAGAGACGTAGCGCGAGACGGAAATAATGCCCTCCGTGTCGTTCTGAAACTCGTGTGATCCGAACTTATCAAAAGTGCATAATCTATATTATATTGTCTCGGGCGTGACTTCGTGGAATTTGTATAGCATTGCAAATTATAAGTATGACTTAGTTTTTCCTCACAGATTTATTCCAACAAGATGACCTAGGTTTCGGCGAAGCTCGCCATCATCTAGTGATGACGAGCTTCGTCGAATCCTAGGTCATATTGCTCTAATAAATCTATGTGGAAAAACTGAGTTATTCCTTATAATTTAGAATGCATAATCTATGCCTATCATGTGCAGCCTCTTTGAGTGTGCGACGGTATATCAATGTATGTACCAACGATGTTTTGATTGTCTTTCACGACAATTTCCTTTACACATTCCCTCTACTCTTCTTCCCGCCCGATCAACCCCTTGTCCTTCATAGTAAATGTATTCAGTCTTCCAGACTCCCCTTCCACGCGTCTTCGTCTGACCCTCCCCTGTCACTACTGCTGGACAGGGACCAGGGGAGAATGGACGAAGGTAAGAAGCAACCGGGGAG
Organism: Pyrrhosoma nymphula; assembly: GCA_963573305.1. Classification (NCBI taxonomy): domain Eukaryota; kingdom Metazoa; phylum Arthropoda; class Insecta; order Odonata; family Coenagrionidae; genus Pyrrhosoma; species Pyrrhosoma nymphula. The sequence goes on from OY754337.1 coordinate 78,238,300, forward strand.
AGGTTGGTCACCTCCCCCTTGGCCATGTGGAATGTGTGTAAAACGCCAAATCATTCCCGCGTAAGGAGAAGGGTGGTCGCCCTCACCCCCCCATGTCTACCTCATCCGAACTCTCCCTTCCCGTCGTGCACCGCGGGTGGGTAATTGGAAACCCGGATGTGCCCCGTCGAAAAAAAGGAGGCTGAAGGCGTTTGGTTATATTTGGGCCAAACCCTCTTAATGCGTCCGGCCGTCTTCTCTTCTCCGTCCCGCGTTGCATTCTGGGAATTGTGTGAATTCACCGCGAACGCCTCGCGTGCCACGGGTGTCGAACCGAGGACATCTGGTTCGCAGTCTATCCCATTTAAAGAATGCGCTTCGAGTTCAGACGATGACCTGGTGGTGTCGCTGGATGTGACCGCCATTGTGGAATATGAGGGTTCATCGCTATGGTGTTGGCATCTTTTCCAATGGATTGGTGTCAATTATGTTGGTCTCGGTTTAAACTTCGCGACTTCGACATACCAATCTCGAATGCGAATACCAGGTCTTATTGCTACAGGTCTTACAATAATTGCTACAGGTCTTGACTACTGTTGGTGGCAAACCTGCCCCACTTTCATCATTTTCGGCAAAACATTTGGCAAAAACAGATATGAGTACCGCATCAAGTCAGAATTTGAAGAAAGTGTGATTAGATTACGAGTCAACAATCACCCAATCAATGAAATTTGCGGAATCATTTTTTATTTCCCCATGTTACTGTTACATGATTTTTGAACACATTTGGTCAAATATTTTGACAAAAAAATTCACCCGAGATACATAGGCTCTGCTCACATTTTGACTCGGAGATGGCGGGCTCAAATCCTGAGGGAGTCAAATAAGATTTTCCATGGTGAACACCTCCATATTAAATTAAACAATGTACATATGCGTCTGATTGCGTGCAGTGTTCGATTGTGTCAGCATAGTGGTGAATCATAGCTTATCATAGATTAAAGAAGAAAGTAGATGGCGCCTTGACGTCCGAAAGTGAAGCCTGTTTTTTTTGCGAAAAATGAACCGCCTAACATGGCTATCGCGCGCACTTTGTCCATAAATATAGCAAAAATTGCTGGTCCTTTTTTATAATAATTTCCATGAAGCTTTTGTCTAGATTAATCATTAGGGCACCGTGATAATTCTACGACTAATCCTTATGATTTCGGCGAACGAACCCTACAACTGGTCCAATCAATATGGTCGATTGTGCATTTTAATGGCTTCAATATTTCCCTGTGCCATCGTGCCGCATGGTTCCTTCCTTTCTCTTCTTTAATCTATGTTGTTGATAAAGCGAGCGTTATTCAAACTCGCGGCAAAAGCGGTTCCTCGAGGTCAGCGTTCTCCAACCGGTAGTCGGCGGTAATTTACTACCGGTCCTCGGAAAGTTTCGCCTTTGTTGCGTATAGGCTGCATTTGTAGCTGCTGCAAGATAATGGCGTGCACACTAATTCAAAGTTATATTATGTGTGTTTCTCACAGAAAAAATCTATAAAAGAGTTTTATAAAAAAAAGTTATTGAAACTTTTATGAATCGTACGTAAAACGGACTTGCTTGCTCACGGTAAAACTATTCATAAAACCGCAATGTTGACCAATCTGCCACCTATGAGACGCTTTGCGAACCCTTGAAGTGATTAATGCACTCTCTTTTGTATTACTGTTTGGTTAATAACTATGTGTATTGTTTATTTACTTACCTTCTGACCACCCTCAACGGCGCTGAGGCTTTGTTTATACATCCACGCTCTTATTGTGCTTATTATGAGAGTATGAATGATCAGGCGAAAGCATTAATATCAATAATTACCATGAATTGATAGTTCCATGAACTTCCAGTCATGTTTGTTTACTTTTTCCTTGTTTGGCTTCCCATGGATACGAGATTATTATCAACGCGATGAGCGGGACATCTCATTGGTTGTTGCATAAAACGGTTTATGGCAATAGAACCTGTCCTATTCCGTAAAATGTTTTATAAAACTATGTTTTGTAAAACGGTTTTATCGTTAGCTAGCTCATTTTTATAAAATTAGTAGATTCTATAAAACGTTTTATCGAAAATTTTACCGTGAGCAACAGGCATAAGAATGAGAAATGAACGTATCCTTGGCTGTGAAACAATGAAAAAAGAAGAATCCCAAAGGCCGTAAACATTAAATGCACAGGTTTTTGTAAGAGGCAGGTAAAGGCGTGGCAAACAACCTAAAATTAAAAACACACCCTCAATTACCCGGGTGTGTCGGGAAACAATGACCCTTTTGAATCACACTTGTGTGGCGCACACTCAGCGTTCGCAAGGATCTCTCCAATGCCAGGGACCCACCAATCACACCAAAATAATATACAAAACAGGAGCCAAATAAAAAAAAATAAATACACACAATCACTCGGGCGTGCCGGAAAACCATGGCCCTTGTGAATCACACTTAGGCGCAAACTCAGGGTTCGCAAGGATCTCTTTTATGCCAGGGACCCACCAATCACATGAAAAACTTAATTTCCATTGAAAGTCATGTTTTTAAAAGTATAATATTTAACAAATAAAATATGTATTAGTTTCCTCGTAGTTTATTTCTCCCGTCTTATCCCTGAGTCGTCACGCGATGCATATCTTCTGATTCTACCGGTCTGCTTATAAAGAATAAAAATACTTTTCTAAAGACCCCGATTATATTAAAGTGTTTTAAGTATTCCTAAAAAGTAAAAGATATTTTTTTTATCACTCTCGTAATAAAAGCGTGGGCGTTTGTGGAATAGATATTGGTGTAAATGGTAACAAAAACAACAGTTCTGATCGCGCCGAAGGCGCGTATATAATACCGTTCCGGTGAGTGCGAGACTCACCCCTACGGGTCAATTGACAAGTGGCTCACTTGACATGGGAAGAGTGTAATGTCGTGTATGTCGTGTTTGTGTGAAAGAGGAAACTTAATAACTAAGTAACATTGTAAATACACAGCAGAAAATATGAAATACAGGCTAATAGATTACATGATATGATAATGAACAATAATATAATTATATAGTGCAGCCTCACAACAAAACAAGAGGGTGAGGCATGCAACCAAAAGAATAGCAATAATTTGTCATTACGCTATTTTTTTATTTAAAAGAAAATCATACACTAAGAATTAAAAAAATCATACACTAAGAATAAACATATTATCTACTTTTTAATCTTTATGTTAACTGTGTAACTGTTCTTTGTTATTGAAAAAATTAGCATTTCTTCTCTCTACGAATGCTAACTCTACTAGCGCCATCTATTGACAAAAGACTTTTCCACGTAAAGAGTAAATCATTTAATTTTAGTAGATTAACTTGGTAATTCGTGAATTTAATGACTGATTCATGAATTGTCATTGAGATTAAGTAAGTGTGCCAAATTTCAGCTCGTTTGAACATTGGGAAGTGGGTTGGATTTCGATTACAAGATTCCATCCAGACAAAACAACAAACAAACAGGTGAAGTTAATACATGCGTGGTGAAGAGGTTGAGAACCGATGCTCGTGTAGGAGGTGGGTGTAGTTGTATGTATTTGGGTGGTGCAGTAGTAGGTGTGTTTGTTGGCGGTGCAGGTGGTGCAAGGCGGCCGCTGTCACGGTAGGTGATGGGGGACGGCGCAGGAGGCCGTGCGCTGACCTTGTGCCGGGCCGTGGGGGTGGGTAGGTGGACGAATAGTCCCCCCCTCCACCCCCTCCATCCCATCTCTCCAACGGAGGGGAGTGGCGGTTGGTCCTGCCGAGGTGTGTGACTGACCGGATTCCCGACTGAGAACACCATCCGTGTCCCTCGCCCTCTTCAAGGTGCTTCGACCGCTTCCAGTGATTTAAGGTGGCTTGAGCGAGATAGTTCCCTAGTCATAACGGAGACCATATTCAAATTTTATTCTTTGATTTCAGCTTCTGTAAGAAGTTTGAAATAAATATTGTAATATTAATGGCGCAAAGATATAGTTATGTATGACCAAAATACTCAGTAATTAAATAAATAAAGCTACATAAGCCTCTAACTTGACTAATTTTTTCCCGCCGAACGGCTAAAAACCCTTCAAAACAGCAGATTCATTTGCGATTCTGTAAAAGTTACTCTGTTGAGTAATAGATTGGTTTTTATAAATAGTTGAGAAAAAATGCAATATACACACCGTTAGTTTTTTGACGAAATCTAGGTGCTAGAAGTTCCTATTTCCTTCAATATTCTCCCTCTGGAGAGCTCAGCCATAATCTATCCCATGTAAAACAGCTTATATTTGTAGGCAAATAGCTCGAAAAGTAGTTCGGCAAGGGGTTGATATTTAGATATAATTGGAAAGATGAGAGTTTTTTCTTTAAAATGAGGCCGAAGTCATCAAATTCTAGGTGAAGTGATTTTTCGCACAAACTACCTTAAGGTAGCTCGAGCGAGATTGTTCCCTAGCCATAACGGAGACCATATTCGAATTTTATTTTTTTATTTCAGCGTCTGTAGGAAGTACCTATGAATTAAATATTGTAATATTAATGGCGCAATAATATAGGTATATGTGACAAACATTCTTAGTAATTAAATACATATCTCTACGTAAGTCTCTAACTTGACTCATGTTTTCACGCCGTACGGCGAAAACGCCTTCTCAAGAGAAGGTTTGTTTTAATTCAGCAACAATTACTTTGGTGATTAATAGATTATTTTTTATAAATAGTTGAGAAAACATAAAAACTACACACCGTTAGTTTTTTGGCGAAATCTAGGAGCTAGAAGTTCCTAATTTTTTTCAATAGGATTCTCCCTCTGGAACGCACGGCCGTAATCTATCCCATGTAAAACAGCTTATATTTATAGACAAATTGAAATACAAGTAGTTCGGCAGGGGGTTTATATTATGATATCATAGGAAAGATAGGAGTATTTCTTTAAAATTACGTCAAATTCTAGGTGAATTGATATAGCGTTCAAACTACCTTCACTCTCAATTCACATTTAAAAAATCACTTCACAAAAATTTTGGCCTCATTTTAAAGAAACAACTCTCATCTTTCCAATGATATAAAAATATCAACCCCTTGCCGAACTACTTATCGAGCAATTTGCCTAAAAATATAAGCTGTTTTACATGGGGTAGATTATGGCTGAACGCTCCAGAGGGAGAATATTGAAGGAAGTAGGAATTTATAACTCCTAGATTTCGTCAAAAAACTAACGGTTAATTAAACATTTGGGAGCTTTTAATTTGAGGTGTTGTGGTTGGCGCAGATTGGAGTGACTCGCGCAGGGAAGACGATGTTTGGAACGATGCGCGCAGGCGCAAAGTTCAAGCAATTGACAAGCGGTCAGTGGCATTTCGTAGGTGCACAATAGTCATGGCCGAATACTTTGTAAAAAGTTGAATAATTAGTGCTAACTACACGCTGGAGAAGGAAAGATGTTTGCTACTACTTAATTTAAAACTACAGTTTCATGTTTGGCGCCGTTACTGAATATTAATGTTTTTTCACTATCGCGGTTATCGAAGTTCTTTTCTTCACAGACATACTTCAGCGCAAAATCGGCTCTGCTTCCGATCCGTTTTGAAGCCCGCTCAGGGTCTGAAACGAATGGAAAGCAACTACGCCGTTGTGTTGCGAAGCGAGTGGCACACTGCACTGGTACGAATGGAAAGTGCTCATCATCTTGTCTCTCTCTCTCTCTCTCTGAGGGAAAAATTCAAAATTCCTTAGAAAATAATTCTTTTCTATGGAAATCCCCTGAAGTATGAACTAGGGAATTTTTTTACTGGAACATTTTTCTTTTGAAATGACAGAATTCGGTCAATCATTTCCCCTAGAACAAAACGGCACTTAAGTGAAAACCTTCAGCCATAGAATAAATTACACCATCAATTGCATAGAGTGTAGTGTGCAGTGCATAGAGTGAGTGACTATGGAGGAAAGAATATGTATCCATGAAAACAAAAACCTTATCCTGCATAGTTTCATTTATACCACTATAGAGTTATCACAATTTATTATAATGAGACTGACAAAATATTTCTCAATAAAAAAAGATGTGCAACCATTATAAAAAATCTCTCACAGTCAACAACATTTGGTGTCAAAGAAATAGGTATATTCTAAGTCACTGCAACCCACTTTTAAAAGCATTTCCCGGGGGAAAATGCATTCCAAGTAAGGAAACCAGTGACGGAAGAAGCAAGGAAGGTATAGATAGCAGGTTATCGAAAACCAAGAAGATATTCTACCGGATGAAGAGTCTACTAACAGTCAGCAGCATAAGATTGCAAGCGAGGAAGCAATTCATTAGAACAATACCCATAGAATAGTGAGCTTAGACCATAAAAGCAGGTGAATAAAAGAGGTTGGAAGCGATGGAGATGTGGCGTTGCAGAAGAATTGTGATGACCAAATGGACGGAGAGAACGTCCATTTGGTCGAACCACCTTAAGTTCGTGTACTCGTCGCTGAGTTTTTGCTCTCGCAGCACAATGCATGCAAACTATTTAGTGGCGCCATGCTGAATGTCAACGAATAAACTAAGCGAAAATGTTTAACAATAAATGGTCGCCAGTATTTATCGCATTGGTATTTGAACATTATCAGGCACATACTGACGTAGCTTTGCAGTCAATGTCGTTTTTTAATATGGTTGACGTTCATCAATTTTGGTGATATTTATGACGTAAATAGCTGTGTGATGGCAAGTCTGAAGGCGATTCTATGGGATTATAATTTAGACGTTGCTTTAAAGAGGTACTAGGCATCATTGGGCGTCTTCTCTAGGATTACTTGAATTTTAATACTTTCTCAGCCATTACGTCAAGCTTAATTGCACACATTTAGCTGACTTCACCATAAGATATGGTATTCCTGAAGGCATGGGAATTGTGCTGTTAATCAGTCATTGCCTTGAAGACGCTGCACGTCTTCAGAGGACGACGATGGGGGAGTGGCTTTTCATTAATCATGCGGCGAATATCTGCCTTTGGACTCAATGTAGGGAAAATGTTTGGAAAAATCTGCCTCTTTATGAGGTTGGGGCCCACACTAGCCCAAATTTAGACCCCCACGCGCAGCGCTGTGACGTCACCTCGCAACCCTCCCTCCGCTCGCGACAAACCATTTCCGGTAGTCTACAAAACGAGCTATCCAGTCATAGTTTTATATATTCTGTAATCCTTATAGTTTTTGCACACGAGGCCCTCAAATGTACACAAATATTGGTCACGGCAAAACCTTACATGACACCGAGAATGAACCATAAGATGTTCATTCGCATTCACATCAAAATAGATTTTCAAAATTGTAAGCCAATACTTCGCTGATATTATTTTATTATATTTGATATTTATTTTAATCCTCTACGATTTTTTCACCCATTGTGTTCTGTGGTTCATTATCTGCTAGTGTTGTAAGCATTGGTAGACATTTTTTTATCCCGAAAGATAGTTGCTCCTGGTTCAAAACATGGAAGATTGAAGTAGGCTGATTATGGCCTCGTTAAAATGTACGGGTAGAATATTTGTGGATTTCCTTCCCTAAATTATTTTCGATATAATTTTTCAGCATCGCTGTCTTCGCAACTTTGACGGCAAAACTCCCCGTTGTGGCGTAGTGAAAGAGTGATTGTCATGCGAAGAAGCCTATTCTTGTCTAGTTAACGAGATGAATTGATGTGGTGACATTCTGAATTATAGAAAGATCCCCTCTTGATTCAGTGGAAGGGCGGGTTGTCAGCGAAGTATACGAGAGACGTCGTGTTTCTGGTTCAGAGCCTTCATAATTGCAATCAATCCTCGGATTGGCTATGAGCCCGTCACCCTTCTCCCTCCAACCCATTCCCCCGACCCTGGCTCAACGTCTTCAACCCTTGACGGCTCCTTTCATCCCAGGTTTATGTAGACTGTCCCTTACCAGTTTCCTCCTCCTTGTCATCTGTGTCCTCCACAGAGTTCTCTTCGTCCAATTTTCGTGGCACCTCGTACATAGTCTATCTATTCCAAAAATTTTAATTTCACAATTGTTCTCCACCTCCACATTTCCATCGCTCGTAAGGTGAGTGGACAATCCGCCAGCAAAAGGGTTTTCATACTTCTAGGGTTTTCAGCGCTACGGTCGCATATCATTATTTTTTTACATAATATATATTTATTTATCCGTGGAATCAACATCACAAGCATATTTTACGTTTCAAATAAATAAGGATAAATTAGGAATCCCTTTTAGGCATTGCCTGTATTGGGATACCTCGAGACAAATTACAATACGAATAATTGAAAAAATAAGTAAACTGAGACCAGATACGAAACATAAATAAATGCATGAAAAGATAACAATTTGTTGTTTAATCTCAACCTGTCGTGCATACAAAATATAGTGAGTATTAACCGTACTATTAACAAAGAAATACATCTGGATTTTCTACATTAAGTAACCATTTTTTTACTCTTTTCAAAAAAGATGTTTAACTATTTGAACCTCTTATACTATCTGACAATCTAGGAAATAATTTTGGCCCTACATAGATAAATGAGCGTTTGATCAGGGCCAAATTTGGCGTGGGCAAAATGTACATATTTGTAGATCTTTGGTTGTATTCATTGGATTTTGGTTCTTCTTTAGGTTAATTACCACTTCTGAGGTAGAACAATTTCAATACTTTTTAAACGTAAAGATGACGTAAAGGGAGTAACTGTAAATCCACAAATATGGGGAAGGAGGGTTCAAATTTACATTTTCTAGCAATCAGTCTCACTATTGCTTTTTGGAGAATCAGCATCGGATTGAGCGAATTTTTATAGGCACCTCCCCAGCAGATTATCCCGTAGTTTAATTTAGATTGAACTATTGCATTATAAATAGTTTAAATGAATCGTCGGGGACATTTGTTTTGAAGGAAATAAAACTTAGCGTGGATACATTTAATTTCCCTTGAAATTCGGTTAATATGTTTTCCCCACTTTAAATGCTGATCTACAGTCACTCCCAAGTATTTGTATTCAGGTACACGTTTAATATTTATACAGTTATTACAAAAGTTTTGATCAAAATTTGGTTTATGATAGGTTAATTGCCAATTAATTGAAAAACGACTACATCTATTAAAACACTAAAATTTTGTCTTTTCACTCAAAAATAATTTATTATATTCCATACATTCACTAAGTACGCTTAGGTCTGCTTGCATATTTCGTCTCACCTCTTCCCAAGATGATCCTTCATGAATAAGTGAAATATCATCTGCGAAGGCAATAAAATTTCGGTGAATTTACGGTTACATAAGTCATTTATATATATAAGAAATAATATTGGACCTAACACTGAGCCTTGAGAAACACCTGAACATATGGTTTCATAGTCACTGACCCCATCATTTACCCGTACACATTGTGAGCGGGAATATAAATAACTCTTAAACCATTTCCATTGTGTGCCACGGACACCTATTCTGCAAACTTCTTTCGGTTCTTCTTTAGGTTTATTACCACTTCTGAGGTAGAACAATTCCAATGCTTTTTAAAAGTAAAGATGACGTAAATTTGATGGATGAATCCGTAGAGTTATGAAAGTATAAAGCTGACGCTACGTATACTCGGCCGTGAGTGAAGGTGAAGCCGCCTCCGCCATATTGAGTGTCCGTGATATACCAGTAGCGTAATAAGGCCGGAACATATTGACCTACACGTTTTCTGTGCATAAAATGTTTTATTGAGAAGAAATACGTAAGTAGGAGCAATGAAAGGCATATCATCTGCTCTTGAGTGCCTATGTTATATGTATACGTAGCGTGTTTCAAATTAACTAGAATGAAATACCGGAAGTGGTGAGGAAATACAACAAACATTACCATTTCAGTATTACCTATTTATATAAATAGCGCGGGCGACGATGTATGAAATAAGCATTTTTCCAAATTATTGTTCGCATCGCACTTTACAATACATTGTAGCATTAATTTAAAAATAAATAATGTTTATACGTACCTCAGGTATTTCACTTAAAAGCAGGAAACACGAGAACTCGTCGTTTATAGAATATCCGTCCGGTGTCACGATCTCATGATTACGGCAATCACAGTATTTATTCTGGGGACGCTCAATATGGCGGAAATGGCTTCACCTCAAGTTCAACTCGGTTTAACTATATACTCTAAGGATGAATCCTCTTTTCACCATTAGGAGCTTAAACGGTGGAGCAATGAGGCGAAAGTTTGTTTGTGAAATTGAAAAAATCTGAATCGGGCATAAAAATGGCGAAATTAGCTAAAAATAGTTCCATTTCAATGTAGTTGTTCTGGGTAATGCTGAGTGGTAGGAAATCAGAAAACGTGTGCCTTCGTGAAATTGTTCTTAAACTTTGAATCCGGTCATTTTTAGAGAATGTAGGTTCCATAGAAATTATGTATTCGTGAATACCGCAGAAGGATGTCGTGCACTTTCCTCGGCGAGCAGGCAGCGCAGTTTCCCCACCAGGGCCCTGCAGTCTGCCCGCATTGCCTTCCCCTGGACCATTCGCTCCTTTTCCATATCCATTTGAATTTTCGGCGACTTTCCAATTGTGTTTTCGAAAAGCATCCACTCCCCTTAATCTCATTTTCCTCCTATTTCTTCCTCCAAATGCCGGAATTTCAGAATCCCTTGGCCCCTTTCAAGTGATTCAGATGCCGTTTAACGAGCACTTATTAACGAGGAGAATGCCTCGTTATCGTGGATCAAACGTCAGTCTGCGATCAGATTATCTTTCCCTCTTAGCGGTGATGTATTAATTGGTTGACGTCGTTATTCCATCGATCGATAGGCAAAGGGGCATTACTCGTAACGATGAGTCAAGCACTGCTTTTGCGACGGGAGCAGGGAAGAAAAAAAAGATTCCTTTTCATGCCACGGCACTTGATGAATTCATTGGGTCTTAATTGACGAGGATTGATTTTTTTTAGTGAAACCTCTCGAAGTTCATGGAGCTGATTGGATCGTCAAACTCGGGAAAATGTCTCTTTCCGAGTTCTTTCACTGACAACGATAACTTGTCGTTTATCATTCTGGCGCCTCTAACTTTTCTTGCTGCTGCCATTGTGATTTTCTATGGGATATAAGGAAGGTGTTTTTTTTTCAAAGGGCGTTCTTTCGCAGCGTGCTGTTAAACTGAACTCGAATTCTCGCAAGTTCAAAACAGAGATAAATTTAAAGAGGACATGTCTAACTCAATGTAGTAACTATTGTTGATATGGAAAGGAATTACATTAAAGAGTATAATTAAAAATACTGTAATGTGAGCAATTTTAGTTGCTTATTAAATAAAACACGAGCCGGAGATTTCAACGATAAAAACAACTGCCTACCTACTCGTAAAGTCACTTGAGTTTTTCCTCCAAATGATGCATGTATGCTTTTTCTCAATATTACTGAAGCCCAGTACTTCGTGGGTGCTTTTTAGAGTGTTTCTTGTGGGCTGAAAACGTTGGCTGATGGTAAGACTTGGTTGGGATCCGCTATACACTTGGAGGCTACAAGATAGGCTGAGATTAACTTCTTGAAAATTCCAGGGTTAGAGGCAATATATTAATTTTAACCGCGAATTACATCTCTGGAGCCGATGAAAGTGGCGAAGCGAGAGTGATACTCTGCCGAACAAAATTCACTAGTTCATAATTAACTTTGTGGTATCCCAATATGTTTGTCGATGAATATCTGTTACTAATTCCACTTTTATTTAAATTAAGCGACCCGGGTTTTAGTGAATAATCACCACCATCAGGCATTAATCTGTTTATCCTATTATTTCCGTAGTTACTTAACGGAAGGGGAGAAGAAGTTTGAAACGGAGGCCAGAATTGGGGAAAAGGAAGGATAAAGGTATTCGTTAATGATTCAAGAGAGCAGTTGGAAATTTTAAAAATTTTGAATAACCACGACAACACCCTAATTAACGAATACCTTCATCCTTCCTATTCCCCTATTCTGGCCTCCGTTTCAAACTTCTTCTCCCCTTCCGTTACGTAACTACGGAAACAATAGGATACGCAGATCTCAATTAATACCTGATTATGGTGATTATTCACTGAAACCCGGGTCGCTTAATTTAAATAAAAGTGGTATTAGTAACAGATATTCATCGACAAACATGGTTACAAAAATTCTTTTTTCCACTCACCATTAGTGACTTTAACCAAACAAGAGCGAGGCACTAAAGTTACTTTGAGCGAAAAACCATTTCACCTAGAATTTGATGAATTTGGCCTCATTTTAATGAAAAAAACTCATCTTACCAATGATATCAAAATATTAGCCCCTTGCCGAATTACTTTCCGAGCAATTTGCGTAAAAATATGAGTTGTTTTACATGGGGTAGATTTAGGGCTGTGCGCTCCAGAGGGAGAACATTAAAAAATAGGACTTTATAACTCCTAGATTTCGTCAAAAAACTAACGGTGTATGTTTGTATGTTTTATCAGCCATTTATAAATATTAATCTATTACTAACCGCAGTATTTTTTACAGAATCGCAAAAAAAACATATTTTGAAGGCGATTTGACCGTAGGTACGGCGTGAATAAATGATAAATTTTAATACTTAAGTAGTTACATTCATATAATTACTGAGAATATTTGACATGAATAACTATATTATTGCGCGATTAATATTACAATATTTACTTCATACTTCTTACGGAAGCTGAAATTAAAATATAAAATTCGAATATGGTCTCCAGTATGACTATAGGAGTTATCTCGCTCAAACTACCTTTAGCGCTCCGTTAACATGCGATCAATGCGCTTTCTTCCCTTCCCTTTTGTTATACATTTACTTCCCCTTCATGGCCGGTGTCGAGTCACGCTCTGCCACTAACCTCCGCGGTGGTTCGCCGTGATGTGTAAAATTATTCCAGGCTGTCTTAAACTCCAGCCCACTGCTAGCTTGTCACCCTCAGACCGTAACTTTTGGAAAGGCACAGAGTTTACTTTTGGTGCTGAGTTGGTGACTGCTGGAGGCCATTATTAGGCCATTAGCGTGGACGAGCAAAACTTGCTGTCGCATCACACTGATGGAAGGGCGTGGTTTTCATGCTTCCGCTTCAGCCACTCCGCCTAAATAAATCCACCTTTTCCTCTTAATTGCTTAATCCTTGGTATCCCCTGATCACTTACATTCCTACGCTTGCCTTCGTTGAGAGTAAACTGCACGCAGAAAATCGGTTGTTTTCGGTAACCTGTTAAATTGGTGGTAACGTGGTTTTAAGTTAATGAAACAATTGCAGTTGGTCAGGGGTTGAGATTCTGGACGTCTTGGAGTAATCAAGTTGCCCTATTCATTGGCGAGGAATAAAACTGTCCCCCGCGTGGTCTTTATCGTTCCGTCCAGCGCACCTGCAAAGCAAAAAGTCGCTCCGTTTCCGGGAAAGGTTCTGTATGTCTCTCTGAATTGTGTAATTTTGGGCGGAAATAAATAAATCATGAAATCATGGCCGAAATTTCGTTAATCTGAATTGACTTCATCAGGGATTGGATGTGTTTTGATCATTAAAAACTCGTCTTCTTTTCGTCGAACACTGCAGCAGGCACATATTTTTTATGATGTAAATATCAGGAGTATAGGTCAAATAAAAATGTAAAACTTCTGTCAACGTTTCGGATGTATATGTAATTTATCCACCCTAGGGGATATGATGAAATGTTACATAGTGAAAAATTCTTTGTTTACAATCCTTTTTTGAAAACAGAATGGTTTAAAGTATATAATTAACAGTCATTAAAAAGAAAAATATATGTAGACATCTTCAAGATTACATTACCATTTGAGTTTGTTGATATTTTATTTACGTTTGTAATTTAGTTGCTTGGTTAATTTCTTTGTTGAACAATTATATTTCATATATTAAATTTTCGTAAATTTTTCTTAGTTTGGATATGTCTGTCCTATTTTTTTTGTCTTTGTAGACAAAGTAATTTTCATTATGTAACATTTCATTATAGCCCTGAGGATGGATAAATTATGTATCCGAAACGTTGGTAGAAGTTTTAAATTTTTTATTTTGACCTAAACTCTTGATATTTACATAATAAAATATAAAGAGGTCGAGAAAACACATAATATATTTTTTTTTACAAACGTTAACATTTTTACGCGAACGTAGAAGATTCTTCTTCCAATGTGTGTCTCCTCATTGGTTGGCCTGCCTTTCATTCCCCGCTCTCGTGCTGACGTCACTCTCTTGTACATGCATCGCGTGGCGTGGCGCCCGTTCCAATGCGACGAATAAATGAGTGGCGAGGTCTCGCTTCTTCTCTCTGGGTGCGGGGAAGAAGAAGAAGAAGAATAGGGAAGAAGAGCGGGTCAAGGCGCCGCCGGCCGGCCGGTCGCTGCCTCTCCCGTGCCCATGTGGGATATGGGAGTGCGGCCAGTCAACGCTCAGTCGGTTGGGAAACTCACGGGTGCCGTGGTCAGTGGGACACGACGTGTGGCCTCGCGGACAACAACGCCTTCTCTCCCTCTCCAACGATTATTATATACGCTTCTCTCACTCTTCAGGTAGTTTGAGCGAAAAATCACTTAACCTAGAATGTGACCTTATTCTATAGAAAAAATACTCATCTTCCCATTGATGTCAAAATATTAATCCCATTGCCGAACTACTTTTCGAGCAATTTGCCCGTAAATACAAGCTGTTTTACATGGCATAGAATACGGCTGTGCGCTCCAGAGGGAGAATATTGAAAACATAAGGAATTTCTAGCACCAACATTTGGTCAAAAGTAACTAACGATGTGTAGTTTGTATGTTTTCTCGACTATTTATAAAATATAATCAATTACTCACCGCAGAAATTTGTACAGAATCGCCAAAAACTGGTGTTTTGGAGGTGTTTTTATCGTACGGCGTGAAAAAATGAGTCAATTTAGAGACTTATGATGATGTATTTATTTAATTACTAAGGACCTTTGTGATATATAACTATTTTTTTTGCTATTAATATTACAATATTAACTTCACACTTCTTACAGACGCTGAAATTAAAATGTAGAATTCGAATATGGTCTCCATTATGACTAGGGAACTATCTCGTTCAAACTACCTTACGCCGGAGACGTTTCACCGAGAATTAAAGAAGTGTTAAGTTTCGAGCGGTATGAAACGATATTATGGCGTAAAATATCGGCGATGACGGCCTGTTACCGGTCTACAACGCCCGCTTATTCGACGGCTTTGACTTCGAATATTTGTGGTCTGATTTCATCTACATCTACACAATACCCTGCTAGCCACCTCAAGGGTGTGTGGCAGGGGGTGAGTAGTCCCTAACATGCAGTACACTATATCCTATTAAAGTTAGTGTAACTACGACTATTGATACATTGGCATACATCGCCCATGCTTTGTCAGGAGGCGAAGCCTCACAAGAATTCTAGAGACCTGCGAACTTTAATTCTAATAATATATTCCGAAAATGTCTTTTTTCTACTTTCTAATATAGCCTTGGTTACCAATGCTCCTTACTAGCCACCTGTTTATCTGTTCATGAAATTTTGTTGTTAGTTATGAACTGTATTCTTAGTTATATGTAAAAATATATTTGTTTTTGCTGTTGAATTGTGACTGGTTTTGTTTGATTTTTTTATATTAGCCACAGTCAGTGAACACTGCCGCTATTTTAGACCCACGCGACGAGTTCTCCCTTCCGTTTAAGAAAAGCGAAAGCGGGTAGATATTTTCGTTATTATCGGCATTACCACTGGTGACACTCCTTTCGATGACGCGGCACTCAAGGAAAAAGCTAGGCGGAATATATCCCATGCTGATGGAGTCCGTAGCGTTTTGTAAGTTTCCATCTGTGTCAAATTGAAATCACTGGACTCACCCTCAATATTTAACGCAAAAATATCTTTTAGCCATTCATACTGCTCGACGCAATACCCACGTTATATTTTGATCCTCTTGAGAATATTCCTCTTATTTTTTGAGAATGTATCCTTCCTACATCTCCGGTCGTTTTATTCTCTCCTTCCAGCTGCTATTTTCCTCTATGGCCTCATCTTCGTAAGTGCATGTTCAAGTTCATATTCTGGGTATTGCTTTCTCTTGCTCCATTTTTTTCTCAATTTAATTCTAACCTCAATTGTTTCCGATTTCCTAATGGTCTGTGCTGCGGCAAAAGTTAACATATCCATAAGCTCACGTCAATAAATTGACGAGATTGTTTACATTACATTGATTATGTTTAAACGTTTAATCACAATTATTTTGTCACTGAAAATATTCGAATACCCGTAGCACATAGTTATTAACTTTTCAATCCAAATATAAAAACCAATATTTCCAAGGTCAAAGGATTTGTAAACAGTGGCAACGTTCAAGTTGCCTAGAAACGGAGTCAAGTTTTACGTTATGTTTCATGTCAATGTTTGAATTCAAAAGGGCAATGTTTCACTATGACTTGTGAATTTAAGCATCTGGTTAAAATATTGTGTAATTTAATCATGTCCAAGCAATTTTTTAGTGGCATTGAAATTTTATGAGCTCTAGTTCTCAAAGCTCACGATTAGCGAATCAGCCATCTTAAGAAGCCTTCTGCGACCAGCCACGAAAACGATATTGTTGTTCCTGTTTCGGCTTTCTTCCACCTAAGAAGGCGAAGGCGCGAGAGTCGTGAAATGGATGAAAGGAGGATTGAATTAGTCACGCAAGTTTCACCGTTTTTCGCGTGCGTTTTGTTTTAGGGTTTCGTGAGCGATAAGCTATACGGCCATCATCAGTTGGCGATAATCTTGATCGTGAAAGTGTCTCTTATTTAATTCAGCCGTCACTCACTGCGTTGGAATTTATATTACCTGGCCAGAACTGAAAACGCCAGCTTTTTTTATGCTTACTTCAGGAGATTTATGAAGACTAATGACCAGTAAAGCGAAAACAGTGACTCGCAACGAATGTCATGCCCATAAACCACTTCACATACTAGCTCAAATTAAGTCGAGGTGTCAGCATTACGATCAGCCTGGAATTATGGTATCAATTTGTTATAAGCGTTGCATTATATTATGTCTATAATGAGTTCTGAAGTTAGGCGAGACTGAAAACAGGTTCACTTATTGGGACTACGTCAATATTACGCTCCCCTTTCGTTAGGGCTGCCATTATGTCCTCATTTTCCCGCGGACATTGCCTCATTAAACATGGGACTGTCCGGCAGGAATTTGTGTGAATTCAAGTTAGGTGAAATTTGGCTGTCGTGATTTTAAACCTCCTTATCCTTGCTTGAATTGGGTAGGTACCCCGGGGGAATGGAATTGGCCGCGATAGACGATTGGTGACGAGAACTTTTTCTGGCATCGCGGAGATCTTGGTGTCGAGTCTCGCCGTGGGCATGGCTGTAGTATTTTACTGAGGGACTTTGGATAGACAGTGCTAAGCAACCTTAGTTGTTGGGGCACTTTAAATCGAAATCTATGATTGTGTGGAAACCTGTCCACCAAACAGTAAATGACACAAAGCAGTATATAGGCGATTCATGGTTCATTGTTGATGGACGTCTTGAAAAGTTAATATTTTGACCAAAATATCTCCATATCCAGCGGAAGACAGTTGGCAGCCTAACCTTTTGTAGTTATTTTCCTTTTTTTAAAAAAAAATACTCATGATTGGATGAGGCGTGTGAAAAATTAATGAACTATCTTAGAAAAGAGTGCATATATTCTTGCTAGGTGTATGTCTACATTAACAAGGGCTTGTTAAGGAAAATGATGACTAGAGAATAATATATAATGCAGAGCTAGATCATTTAATTGGAGGCCAGGACATTGTTAAATTTGTCAAAGCTCGGAGAATGAAATGGTTGGGTCATGTGGAGAGAATGGCAGAGGAGCAGATGCCCAGAGGATTATTGAAGGAAAAGTTTCACCACACGAGAAGAAAAGGGAGGCCAAGGCTTAGATGGATAGACGATGTTACTGCAAACTTGCAGTCAATGAATATCGAAGGATGGAAGAGGAGAGGTACAGACGAAAGAAGTTTGAGGCGATTTGTGGAGGAGGCCAAGGTCCACCAAGGGATTTAGAGCCATTATGAGAGAGAGAGTCTTTCTATATTACATGTTTTTTGTAAGCGGCCTTCCTCTCTTGTGATGACCGGGCCACGCAGTCTCGTGGTCTGAAGCAAGCAGTCGTTTCAATTACGCCCGCACAATTACTGTATGTGTGGTCACGACAGTTTCAATTCTTCCTCGTCGAATATTCTGGTCGCCTATCGGCGTCCATCGGAACTGAAGCCCACCTCCTCTTGAGAGGTATCTTATCGTAAACACAATAGTATCTTTATCGTGCGTCGTAAATCGTGACTCTTAATTCATTGGTTATAAGGTAGGTATCTTTGACGATTTGTTGGGAAAGAGTGATGTAATGTTGGCGAAGTTTTTTCCCACCTGGGCCGTCGTGTCGATTAAGAAATGTCGTATTCCAGTGGGCCCTTTCATTTTTCACCCTGTCCCATTCAGAATCGTCCTATTCCACCAGAAGATCTATTTCTTCGTAGTTCCTTGTGACTTTCATCACTTGCTGCGTGTGGTTTGCCCTCTGTTGATTTCGATTAATGATTATATCCTTAATATTATACTTTGGAATTATTAACTTTCTTTACTACTTTTCCTGTAATTGTTTTCAATATAACTTAGCTCATCCGCTCTTAAAATATGGACTGCTGATCGCCAACCGGTCCACCCTCTTGTTCTTAATTCTTCCACATTTACGCAATTCGATTGTTTAGGCACTAAAATTTTGGCTCTTCGTCGATGACAGCGCACACGCATGGTGGATGAACTGAAAAATCCGTGCTTTAGTATCAACGGAATGTTTCCTTCTCATCCTGGATATCCACTTTTCAATATATCAGTCACCATATTCCACGTGCATCTTTTATGTCTGGTTATGCTGCTGCCTAATTGGGAAAATTACTTCATTTGCTACAGTGATCTATCCTTTAGTTTTATTTGAATACTCAACATATACGTTACGCGGTACCCTGCTAGCGAACCCAAGAGTGTGTGGAAGCGGATAACTCCACTCCAAGTATGCTCTAACCTTGCAAAGCAAAGATAAAGATACTCCAATGAGCCGTTGGAACATTTTCTTTCTGCTTTGCTACATTAGAGACCGTAGAGCTCAGCCTTCCCATATACCTATGCTTAGGCCGCCAAACTCACTAGCATAGGTACAGTTATTAGTAACTTTACTAAATATACTATTAATAAACATATATTTAAGTATATTTCACATGGAATCCGGCTTTTAACTATCTTTCAACTAATGCGGAGTGGACATTGAGCTCCGCTAGTTTAAGTTCATTCATCCTAAAAACATGCGAAATGATTACGAAAATACGAACACAATATACTCAAATTAGCATGCTTTTCTAAAATGAAAAATAAAAAAACAACGCTACCTATAGTTGCTATTTACATTATTGACGGCTTCGATCTCAGCAATTTGTGTCCCTAATCGTAAACGGGAATAAATTTCGTTTTAAACCTGTCCATCTTGCATTCTCTCTTTATCTGATCTAATGCATGGGATCAAACCAACCATTGTAGCACGGAGTCTTCAAAATGTTCTTAACGTGCTTAGTGAAGGTGTCCTCCGAGTTTTGATGCTTGTACACTTACAGTTTTTTCACGCCCTTGACCTACAAGTTGGGGCCCTGTATGTGCTCGTTGTCCTGCCAGCGCTTAAGGGGGGGGGGAAGGCATAAGAGGGGTGGCTCAAATAATTGTTCTTATCGTTCGTCACCGTCGTTGTAACGAAAAGAGCTTGTGGAAAAACTGATTCTTAGTCCCGGCTTGTTGGACCTTCAATCTTGGGGAATTTTCCATTGCGTTTCCACCAGTCTATTAGAATGCTGTGGTGACTCCACCCACCAATGCTACTATACGTGTCCGAATGATGTCTCATTGTATACATCTCGTGAGTTTTTTTATACTGTGGGTTGTCTTGCGTGCAGTTTTCGTTCCTTGAGCGGCTCCCATATTAGGTATTCGAACGCTAACTTCGTTTTTAAATATTTTCGAATTGATGGTCTGCATTTCGTGAATTTCGCTCGGTTATAAAATTGTATCTCTGTGCGTATAGACACGAATGCTGAGGTTTCGTCTTTCTACTGTCTTTTTCTCAGCATAAACTATGGTATTTCGTCCGCTAACTACCGATTTATATTATTACAGCTCTTAATTTTTTCTCCCTTTCTAATTTATTATCTTAATGTTCTCATTGTTTATGGGAATATATTTCTGGACATGCCCATCCCCAAATGCTGATAGCTGTTGGATAGTCTTCGCATTTCATATTTTAGCATGGAATAATAACAACAAATAATATGTGATCTCTAGTAAATGAATAATAATTGTTTACTCATCCAATAATTTTTCTAGTTCATCTCTAATCACTAAGCTACATTGTACCTTAAACTGAATGCATTTTCATTCTTAATTTTAATTTTGTCTTATTTTCGATTTCAATAAAATACATATTAAAGACGAGAGTAAGATTTTCCTTCTCACATATTGTTGCAATAGTAGATATGAACAAATTATTTATTTTTTTAAATTTCTCTCCTTTCTTACTTGTTCTCTTCAAATCTTATTGTGTTATTTTCGGAAGTCTCTCAGAACATTCCCAATGACTTAAAGTTGGTGGAAAGCCCTCTGGAATTTTCACGTTGTCATGTAATTTTCAAATACCTATTATTAAAGAGCAATTTTACCAGTTATCAAGAATTCCTTTCACTTAAATTTTTCTTTTAAATACTAAGCAGTGATAACGGCATAAGGGAACGTTAGATATACATGGAGGAAGGTAAGGTCTTGTATCAAAAACACATCTCTTCCCCGCAGGATAATTAATGCTACCTAATTTTGGTGTTTTACTTATACTATTAATTTTTGAAAAGGTCAGGGAAGAAGTTGCCAAACACCCGGAAAACCTGGAAAAGTCAGGGAATTTAAAAATTCAGATTTTGTAACAACCATGTTAATGCCTATGTAAGGCAAACAGTGCAAAATGTAAATTATTGTTATAAGCGCTTTAGTAAGGGTTGACTTGTGTTTTGTATGATTTCCTACCTCCTCCGTGCCTATGACTATGTTCCATGTCTGTAGCAGGACCAACGGAACAAAAAATATTATTATGGTCCATTATTGCTTACGTATGTGTATGCATTCAACGTCAGGTACAATAGCGAGCAGCTGTCTTACTTTTATAATAATTTTTATATGTTTCCCTTGCCTCACGAAAAGTTTTCACAGCAAAATGCTCTGCGGCGATAGCGCCAATCTTTTGGAATCGTGGCTCGTTTTCTTTTCTTCTTCCCAGACACTTTGAATCGCGTTCTCCTCATCCTTACAGACTTCTCTTTAACTCGCTTTTCCATGGTTACCACTTCATGTATCACTAAATAATAATAGTGTTATAAAATACCCTCTCTAAATAGTGATTCGAGGTAGTGGTATATTAGTGGTACAGGAAAAGCATGAATCATGGGGCGCGACCTCATTTATATTTCGCACCTTAACTTCGTTCATCTAAAGATTTTCTAGAAATTTTATATTGAAGCTCTCTATTACATTGAATACCAAAATCTTCGTATTTAATGAATTTATGTTGGAAACGAAAATGAAAGAGCTCTTCGTTTTGGTCTTGCATAAGTAGACAACTTTAAACATGACATATTGTTGAAAGCATAATTTTTTTCTATTTATGTTCATAGGTAATCCATTGTGTGGCTAATTTCCTTGAATTGAATTTAATTATTTCCAGCACTAGGCTAAACTTTCATTCACTTGATAGAATATAATTGTTTCTTTTTTTAGTACAATGTTAAGATATTTATTTTTTTATTGATTTTTTAACAAAAATTTTTTTTGAAAAGTGTGCTTTAACTTTTTTCATTTTTTATTGTCAAGGGCGTTCTCCCAAGTAGCGTATGCGATGAGTTCTGGTGCTTTGAGTCACTTCACAGCTAAGTGTCTGGGAGCGAGAACAGCTGCCCTGGCTTCTCTCAATCCGAATCGAAGCTCACATCTGCCAATTTGCCAATTCTTTATCGAGTGGGGAAACATCTGATGCATAGATTGTGAGCGATTCTCTCCTCCCTCTCGCCCGTGAATATCAAGCGAATGTAAAAAAAAGTGTGTCGAAGGACGAGTAGATCCAGGGAAAAGCTTTTTTTTTTAAGGCGAAGGTGCTTTTTATGTTCGATTCGCTTTTTGGGTGTTAAAAATGATTGCTTGCCTTCAGTCGAACGCTCCGAAAGTGTCGGTGTTCACTCAGTAGCAGCAGCAGCAGATATAGCAGCGGTTTTGCCTCCCGCTGGAATTGCGCTTTCATCCGTGCTATTCAGGTCGTCCCGAGGAATTTGCTCGTTTGTTTTCTTGCGCGCTTCAATCAAGAGCGATTCCGACCATTTGACTTCGTGGTACTCCGCGTGGAGTTGTCAGCGAAGCAGCAGAAGAAGAAGTGGCTTCTTGCTTGGGTTTGTGGTTGCTCACAGCGGACTGTCGTGCCCGGAATGCGGGTTGGCGGGGTGGGGTTGGAAATTCTATTCTCGGTCCACAAAGGCTGCGAATCTACGACGGTCATCCGAACTCTAAAAATAGCGCTCGCCATAATCTTTTGTCTAGGATGCTGTGGACACGTCCAGTTAAAATCATGCTTAAAACCTTACAAAAATCTCAAGTGATCTTTCTGGTTTGTCATTATACCAAGATCTTGGTATAATAACGGACCAGAAACTCGTTTATCCCGAGCACATCCAGGCTATTAAAAGTAAATCTATATCCCTGTTAGGCCTGATTTACCGGCTCACTGAAATTAAAAATCCCAGAGCATTACAATCTTACTTCACATCTATTGTCCTTCCCATTGTCTCCTATTGTTCCCCTATATGGTCGATGTCTGCCCCAACAAATCTTAAATCTCTGGAAAAAATTACTCACTTCTTTACAAATATTGTTAAAAACAGTCCCTCATCTCCGGAACTTATCCTCCGATGCTGTCTTGCGTTCACTTTCCGTTTCTAATCATAAAAATAACTTCCTTAAAACTGATCTTAAACTCATACACAGCACTCTGAACTCGACCATTGACTGCCCTGACCTAATTTCCTTCGTTAAATTCAGAATACCTACCCGACCAACAAGGACCCACTCATTGTTCCATATCCCTACTCCCAGATTATCACTCACCAAGCGCTCTCTTGTTGTTCGACTTTCTTCTCTCCTGAATCCCCTTCCTGACATCATTGACCCTTTCTCCTTATCTTCCAACGCCTTCGCTAACCAAACCATATCTCATTCCCTAATAAAATAATCTTTTCTGGCTTGCCAAGTTGTTATATTATTTGTTAACCATCTTCTTGTTATGTGTCCTTATTTGTTTGTTATTTGTATCACTCTAAAATGGCATCATGCTGAATGTGGTCTATTCTTTAAATAAATAGACAAGTGGCAGTTATAATTTTTATTAATTAGGGTATTTTCTTGACCACTTTTGTATAACTGCATATGATTTTTGAATATTGCTCAAATAAATTCAAATTTTCGTCACCAACGTTTTGCCAAATTTATTGACATCCTCAGGGCTTCGAAATTAACCAAACATGCAAAGTAAATAATTGCATGGTCTACCAGCCGTTCCACACCAGCCAACAAATAAATCAGTCTCCTCGTCTTGATACTGATTACATTTTTTGAAATTGTATTTTATTTGATCAACACTATAAAATCATATGCTATTACGATTTTAATTAATCAATATAGCGTCAGCGGTGTTCTCATTACACTTCAGTATGCCATTTCTGCTGTAAACAGGCACAAAACTGAAATTAAATCGTAATAAAATGAAGACAACACCAGCATCACTTTTCCTGTTATTGCCAATCCGTTGGTGAGGTTGAAACAGCAGTCGAATTCGGCTTTGAATTTTAATGGAAGACAGGCCCCCCGATTGTTACATACCTGTAATAATACTGGAGGTATTCTCGGGTTGCAATATAAGTGGTGCTGCAGTCATCTCCTCATTTCATTAAAAAAAATACTCTTGCGATAACCTAAATACTACTCGCATTAATTCCGATCCAAACAAAAAGTTGTGATTAAGTGTTTGTTTTGACAGTCTCACCGAGTGTTATGGGTGAAGCGGAGAACTGCAATGAAGTGAAACTCGGTCATTTTGTGAAAACTCTTGTGTTGGGCTCGTCGCTGTCAGTTAAGACAACATCTCCCCACCCCACCCCTTCATGGTGTTCTCTAGCCCGTGGTTACTTCCGCCTCCCCCCTCACTGCCTGCTCGAGGGGACGAGGTCGCGCCACGCAGAAACTTGAGTTCGTCTTCAAACAAGACTTCTCCCGGCCCCAAAACTGGGAATGTCAATACCTGGACCTTTGTCTAGCCGGGTACCCGGTTAAGGTTCAAAAACCCGGATTGTGCTCGAAAACTAGGGCACCCTAGGAAAGCTCGGAAGCATCTAGGAAGAACACTGACACCTATTCCTAACGAAATAAATGTCATTTCTTCGAGTTAATATTTTGGGTGCCTTCCATTCGCTCTGGTGCGATAATCACGTGGTAACACAATAGCGTGACTTGCCTTCTATTCGTGATTCAGACCCTGCGCACTAAGTAGCGCGCACTTCAAAACAGATCGGGAGCAAAGTCCATGTGCGCTAAACAACAAAAGAACGTCGATAATGGCATCCGTGATTGTTGTTAAGTTTGTTGATTTTCTGTGAAAAGGCGTCAAATATGCATACTGTAAAGTTTTTAATTACATACTCAGCGATAAAAAGCTAACGTTTTTAAATATGTACTTACTTTGAAGGAAGTCAAGAACTTGCGCTGAAGTGTTCTGATGTGCGATAACTACAACAAAGCCCCATTATGTATTACCTTTCATAGCCTTTTCCATTTACCTTTGAAGATCTTTGGAGCCAGAGCTCATCCCTCCCGTAATCCTCATTATTCTCTTTAACTTTCATGACTCTTCATTGTTTAAAACGACGTTATAAAATATGTGACGTAATTAGTTTATTATAAAAGCTTACTTTATAAGTGCACTATTAAATCCTTTTTAAGGCTTCCACGGAGTATTTCTTTGGAAAGATCTGGTATTTCGAGTTCTCTACCGCGAACGTCCATTTTTTTGGGACAACAGTTTCGCCGGCGCTGCGTTGCAGTCGGCGTTTTAAGGTCAATTGATATGTGCACTATTACTTACCCAAACTTCCATAAGCAAAGTATTACATTCAATTGTCACTTCGTACATTCTCTCTCGTTGTCTAGAAATAGTATGAAGTAGGTACTTACACTTAGAATCTTATTTGTTGATCGCATCAATTTTGGGCTAAAATTAATACAAAATTAGGACATAAACCAAAACGCGACACTTAACAACCCAGTGGCTGACCATTCCCTGAAAATTAGTTTCCTTCGGACCAAATTGAGCCCGGTAATAGCTCGGGTACACGGAGAAAACTTGGAATGAAAAACGGGTGACAGGGTAAAGCTGGGTGCTCGGGTAGAGTCCGAGAGCACGGGGAGCAAATTCATACCTCAAATTTCCATTCCGTATGGCCGTGCGTTATTCGTCGTAATTATTTTTCAAAGCACACAAATAGAGGGGTAGGATGTTTGGTAGCACGCGTCGCACATCTCTCTAAGGAATAATATCCCGAAGAGGAGGGGGTTGGGTCGTATTCACACAGCGCCCACTTCCGTCTCCTGTCTGTGGGTCGCCATTGATAAGCGTTGTGAGGAGGAAGTATTTGTCCGCCTGGTTGCCGATAAAAGTCTCGTCGGGCCAAGGATGGGAGCCAATGGTTGTGTGTGCTCGCTCGTCCTTGTGTTAATACCCCGATGTAAAGGGCAATGAGAGCTGTTTTCGGTGGTGAATATATAAATTAAAAAAAATAAAAAAAAATAAAAAAAATAAAAAAAGGAAAACTCATGAAACATCTTGGAGGAACTAGGTTTTAAAGGACGCCCGTGGCGGCCGCTTATTCAAGGAAGATATTGCTATTAAATGACACTTGATATCATGAGTTTATTCCCAACACTAAAAAAATTACATATTTTCCGTTTATTTGCGAGAGAGAGAGAGCACCGTGTGAGAATACTGCTGTTTTGGAGTTGGAAGTCCAACGTGGTCAAACGACTGACCCTGCGACTTGTCGATTGTAATCGCATATTATGCCGGAATCACTGGGAATTGTCGTCGTCGCAAGATGAAAGAGGGAGCGTTGTCTCAGTTGGAGCCAAGTCAGAAAAGATTCTCGCTTTTATGACATTTCTTGCTAGCAGTTGAATAACGGCATTTTAAAATTTAAGTGACTGTGGCTCCATCTTACAGCGCTCCTGAGTCCGTGAGTGAACGACAAGGGCTTTTCTTATACGTATAGATAGTGCCCTGCAAATGATTTTGGCCCTGGTGGGCGACACCTTTCCATAGAACCTTGATTCCTATTTGGGATTTTGGAATTTGTTGTATTTCCTGTGCGCGGTGATGATTAAGGGTTACAAACCAGTACAAAATCTCGCCACAAATCTCATTCTTTGACTATCAGTAGTATAAGTTGGAATACATGATGCAAGGTTACCAGGTCCTCTGCAGTGCCCACGTGAAGCTTTCCTTGACATCGGTTACGGCGCTCTACTGGCCAGTTTCGGCACATATTCGCCAGTACGCCACCTAGAGAAACCACAGCCTAGTAATACCCTAGGCCCGCTTTCATTCGTCTACTCAAGGTAGGATCCCTTCTCAAAGGACTACCTTGAGAGCAAACATCACCGTTGCCCTCGACCTACCACTAGGAAGTATATGCGGTGTATCGACAAACTGGAACGCATGAAGATGATGCAGTTTTGCTGTCTGAGATAGCCCACTGGAATTACAGGGACTCGTCGAAGAGGCTAAATGCAGTGGGTTATGGTGTACCTGAGGAGAAGTGTTTGCTGCAAAAGGAAGATGGATCGGTTTACGAATTAATGGGTGATGAAAGAGTGTGGGTCGGACGATCCAATATTGAACATAAATTAAAGGAGTGTGCTTCAACAGTTTGGCCATGTTGAGAAAATGGAAGAGAAGTCGAAAAAGGAAACAGATCTATTATAGTGGAGTGAATGGTGTGTGAGAGGAAGAGGTAGACCGCGTAAGTCATGGGTGAATGTAAAGCAAGAGACCCTAAATAGGAGGAATATTAGGAGTCTTAAGATTAGGAGGGGGCGTGTATAAAGCAATGCATTGAGTGTACGGGAAGCGAAAGTGTTTTGCTAGGATAGAGCATTACGGAGGATAAATGATTAATTCATAGTCTGTTTTCTAGGGCTAACGAAAATAACTAAACTAACTTTGATCCATTTGTCGAAGTGTTTCCATTCTCGTTTCTTCTGTCAGTGGCAGTAGTTGGCGTCGCCGTAGTTTTCTTATCGCCCGTCAATATTTACGCTATCAATTTGTTTTCTGTTTGTATTATTGCCTCAGTATCGTAGTTATTTCAAAATGAGTGGTGCTACGCAAGGCTCTACCTTGATGACTAATCTAGGATGGAATTCTGGAAGCGTCAGTCGTTTGTTCAACGTGAGCTGTCATATCGATACGAAACCTAAGTTTATCGACGTGATAATCCATCGTGGAGAAATATTATGTATATATAAAATTACGTTTGGCCTTGGGGAGAGTTTCTCAAAGGGATTCACGTGTTGCCCTTACGTGTTGTTCTGTGCCTTTGCCGTCTGGATGATCGAAATTGACAACTTAAGTGAGCTGAACCCTCTCAGCGTCGATTACCGTCGACTGCATCATTCGGTATGTAGTGCAGTTTCCATTATTCAATTCCCGATTTTCGGAGGTTCCTTATTATCCGAGCTACAGATGGCTAATATGCTGAGACTGCACCAAGCCACTGCTTACAAACGAACGTCTAAATTCGGTAGTGGATTCAATCTTCATTTACGAGAGAGTGCACTATATTTTATTAAACCAACGACGAAAGAAGGGGGTAAGTGGCGTCGTGATGCAGTCTGTTGTGAAGCCTGTTTTTTATCGGAAAAAAATCCACCTAACATGGGTATCACGCGCAGTTTGTCCATACATTTGATGAATATTGCAGTTCTTATTTTTGGAAATGATCTCCATTTTGCAATTATATAAATGAATCATTACGGCATGCGACAATTCCACAACTAAAATTTATGTTTTCGGCGCAATCACTGCACCAGCGATCCATTCTATAATTCCGATTGCGCTTGTCAACGGCTTCCAACACTCATCTGTGCCACAGTACCGTATGATTCCGTCGACCGTCTTCTATTAATCTATATTTTATACTCACACTGTGGCAAACTGGAAACGGCAAAGTGTGGAATGCCTTATTGATGTTAATTTATGTTCGTATAATCCGTGAGTATTCTCCGACTAAAAAGAAAATTATCTTCCGAAATATTTTTCGAGGATGCGATAGTTTTTCTGTGATTGAGATTTGAAATTTGGAGAAAAAGAAGAACCAATGAGGAGGTGGGCGTGGCACGGTGGAAACTGCAACCAGGGTCCTCGGTGTGGATGGATGTCGTCCGAATGATTTTTGTCCATCCGTCCTCAAGAATTCAACCCCTGAATCCATTTCGTCCTTCCTAGGAATTCCTCTGCTATCCCACCGCCGTGCACTATCTTACCTGAAATTCTTACACAGCATAATGAATGGACAGCTTCGTTTTTGCGACCCTCTTTCTCTCTTTCCAATTCGTGTCCCTCCTCGCCCCACGTGAAACTTCAATCTCCTACACATCCCGAAATTCCGTCTTTCCGTATCAAAGCGTTCCCTGTTTTACCGAATCCCCTCCAAATTTAACATATTGTCTTAAGCGTATCCTTCCCTCGACCTCTTCTCCTCACCCATTATATTCAAATCATTTATCAAACGGCACTTGGGTAATGGAACCTCAAATTTAAGTTAATTTTGTCCTTGTGTTAATTTTTAAAATTTTTAAATTTCATTTTTCATGTTTTTCTTTATTGTTGTTATATGTTTATTAATTTAGTTACATCGAACAATGTAATTAGCCATTGTGCCGTTTTTGGTTGTGTGAGATAATAATAAATAAATTTGATTTAAATCGGATTTGAAGTCGTGGCGATGGTAGCGGGTCCAACGACTCTCTCTGCCTTGATTCTGGGAACGAGGCGTCAATCGCGTAATGGAATCGTTGTCTAGTACATGAAGCTGGAAAAAGAATGCACTGCATTTCGCGAGGAAAACATATCAAACTCACCCTTTGATCAGCTCAGTGTAACTTGGATAGATGTTTTTCTTCGCGATTTTCAGGTTTGCCCCTTATGCTTCGAGGCTTGTTGATTTCCCGTGATTCTCTCGTCATTTGCTTGGTTCCACCATTTAAAAAGATCATTGTTAATCGTTTTCATAAACTCAACGCGAAATGGTCTCAACAGCTACGCTACTTCTTTCCCGTACAAACGAGTGTTTTGTGTTGCTCAAGAAAGACCGTTAAATCGTCTTTGCTTATGGGTAAATGTGCTAATGATGCCCTCCAACCTTGATTTAACAAAATACCTCCCGTTTCATTCTATCCATACACACGCAAGAGTTACGAATGCGATTCAGCGGATACATTCGCGAGAGCTATCTATGTGCCTGCGAGTTTAGCGCTTCGTAGCCGATGCAGCGGAGAGGGTGCAGGTGGCGTGGCTGTGCAGGTGGCGTGGCTGTGCAAGTGGCCTGTATTCGAGCGCCCGCTTATTCACTTTAGAGTTGGCACTGCCGTTGTCACTGCCGCACGACTGCTCCTGCCGCGTGGTGATTGGTTCTTTTATTTTCCAAGTTTCATAGCTCAATTGCAGAACAGCTATTGTATCCTCACGAAAATGTTGACGGATGATTACTCTTAAGAATGATACGCTCCCTCCAACGTGTGTTACTTGTTATTTTTTTACGCCCTGTATTTTCGCAGTCCAACGAGTTTCAGCGAACCGTTCGAGGTCATGTTTGCTGACCGACTTTGACGGACTGCATACCTTCCCTAGCTCATCATGTGATTTTCACATGAAGTGTTTGGGGATCTTAACGTATTTTACCCCATTCCCTTCCCATTTATTAAGACATTTCGCTATTTTACGGTTTTTTTCATGATCTTTTGTCAACCCTCACACGGTTATCTGATTTGCACTTATTCTTTCCGAATCGCCTGATCATTTTTTTCAAGGTTCGAAGTCCATTAAAGTATCCCAAAATTAAATCGTAAATGTAGTTGAAAATGTGTAAAAAGTACACATCCAATGAAATGGATGTTCGATGTAGCTTTTATTTCATTTTGAGTCCATGAATTGTAATACTACAATGATTTATTAATTTAACTTAAGCTCTTAATTTAAGATACATAATGTGCTGGCAGTCATGAAGCACAGTTGGATGTTCTTTTAGTGGTACCTAATGCTTTTTCTTTCCGCTTGGAGTAACGATTTTTTATTTCTCTTTTCAGGTAAGGAGTTGCACATTTAAACGGTTATCATCAGCGCTGCTCTTTCAGGAAGGTATGGATTGAAACTCCAGTAAATAATCCAAAAATTTGTTTTTGAACCGTAATCATGGCAACGCTGAAGGGTGCCGGGGGGGGGATTATCTACCCACAAAAAAGTTCCTTTTATTCGTTCGCATTCATACATTGATTTTCCACTTACCTCTTTCCCTGACGAACTCATTCTGCCTCATTCTCTGCTAATTAATATTGATGAATTTCGTGTCTCCTTTACAGTAGATAACGATGTGTCATAAGCAAATAATGCATTAGCGAATGGGGGAGAAGAATAGGGCATCTAATGCTGTCCCGTAGTATGGGCCTCTATTTGCTAGAACTAAGGGCGGAAACATCCAGGCTGATTCGAAAATAGAAAAACAGTCAGGAAAACAGAAAGACTTTCATTTTTAATTCTGCCGCAATTGTATTAAAGGGAGAACTTGCGCTTTGCAGAAATATTCTCCTAAGACAAGTACAGCCTTACAAGACTGAATTATGTTACTCTAAATGTTTTTCACGTTAATTTAAAATAATTTTGCGCCAATTATCATGATGATATGCCGTTTGAGTTTTCTTCAAAACGAAGTCATTCAGTTGTATGAAGATGGAAATTGAGACCATGTTTCTCAGGAACTTCGAAATTTTCGTATGAATAATAATTCCGTCGCATAAAGATGGTTTTAGCGATAAAATGAAACATTAAACAAAAAACAACATTTGCTCCTTTCATCGAAACGTTATAAAGGTCATTAGAAAATTATTGAAAATGAACGTCTTGTCAACGCTAAAAAAAATAAATTTCTTTGCATTAGTTTATGACATACGGAGCAGCATGAATCATATCTGCGATAGTGACTAGATGAATGGATTAGGGCAGTACTACTCCAATTTTATTTTGACAACTCCCCAAACTGTGATGCTAAACTACTTTTTATACGCGGTGCCTTCGGATCGGAAGTAAGACTTCATCGTTTTTTTTAGGTGGCCTTGTGGCGAGAAATTTCGAGAAACAAAAAGGAAAATACGCGTAATTCCACCGTAATGCCAATTTAACTTGAAGACAAAAATAACGATGTTCAGCTCTTGTTTTTGGCGATAAATGGCCAATGACTCCCAATTATATTTTCATTGATTGACGGAGAAGACATTATTCTAAAGAATATGAGAAAATAGGGGCGTGTTGTTGGAGGTAGGTACTTGTGATTGAGGTTCTACCTTAAATTCTGATTTTCACTATGATATCAATGTTGTATTCATTCGTGTGGTTTATTACTATCGTGTCGATGTAGGAATTGGAATAGAATTCTCTAGGTAGGCACCTTTTTTCATCTGGTAAGGTTTGGGGCCTCTCTGATTTCCATGGCGAATGGCGCTCGTTCAATTGACCGTGGGATTTCGTTTCTATCCCGAGAGGCGGCAGTGCAATATCGTTCGTAGCGCGTGGCAACGGAGGCGGAGTGGGGGTGGGGTAATTTGTCGGACTGCAGTTCCCACCCCACCCTCTCCATGTGTATGGTAAATGACTCCTGCATGAGGAGGGTTCATTTTTTTACTATGCTATGATTTTAATTTTCTCTTTGTCCCGTTCAATCTCAACGGGCACGCCCTCTCCCAGAGAAATGCTAATTCACTCAAGCCTTGTCTGTCTCTTTGTCCGTCGGTCATGCCTGTTTTAGGCACTTCTATGACACCTAGGATGTTGACATTTGGCAGAAATATAGTCCATGACTAATAACAGACCAAAAAATTAACGAAAACCACGAGCAATTGTATTATTATTTTCTACCTTTCATATTTATCTACTATTTTGTTACTTATGCAATGGCATAGTGCATAGGTATATATTTTCTTTTTGACGTGCCTTATGTATCAAAGACAAACTTTTTGTGTTGTGATCGCTGGTCAAATAGAATAAATAAAATAAAATATAAATAAAATAATAAAAAATCCCCCCATACCGTATGAAAGTACCTATTCCGTTGCCCTTCGAACGAGTGCTCTCGCTGTATTCATCGGCCCACCACTCAACCCCACTCACTTTACTCTCCCGTTGAAAATCTTTCACCGCTCCGATACATCTCTTTTATCGCCGGCCTCTGCGAAATTAAGTAGTTTCGCGGGCGATCGACCTGCCCCCTGGCGGCACTTCCACGCGCCGCTGACCCTCCCGAGACGGCCCTCCCTCCCTTCCCCTCCCTCCCTTCCCCTCCCTCCCTTCTCCAACTCTTTCCCCTCCCTCCCTCCACCTTCTCACGTAGTCCCCAAGATTCCTTTCTTCTTCCTGTAGAAGCGAGACGATCTCGGAGTGATGATTTCATGGCGAAGTTCTGTGACTCCGAAGGACTTCCCTTTCGTGTCCCACTAGGGCGTTCCTACTGCGTTCCTTCGTACGGAGTCAATAACGAAAACAATTGCGCCTCTTTAGGCTTTCGTAGCAACATTTTTGCTTTCCCTACTCCGCTAGTGACGTTGCACTATTTGGATTCTTGTTCCCAAACAAATGGAACCCATTGCAGTCTCTTTATCAAAGAAAATGAGCTGGTGTGGTAAGCAAAGGAAAGAAGGATATCCTGATTCCATCTTGGCTAAATCCTATTTCCATCTC
Organism: Pyrrhosoma nymphula; assembly: GCA_963573305.1. NCBI lineage: Eukaryota > Metazoa > Arthropoda > Insecta > Odonata > Coenagrionidae > Pyrrhosoma > Pyrrhosoma nymphula. The sequence continues at coordinate 78,271,464 of OY754337.1, forward strand.
GTCTTCTCTGGAAGGAGATTTAGAAGAATTAAGGCTTGATCCAACGAATTTAGATCATAATGCAGTCAGATAATAAACAGAAAATAAGCTGCCAATATTAAACAAAAATCTCTTTTACAAGCAATTACATATTTATCATTTCCCTATTCCTTAAACTGTACCATTCTGAGGTTTTTCCATGGAAACTTGAATCACCTTTTTAGTGACGGTGTCCCTGGAATGAAAGAATTAACAACTTTATTCTTTAGGCCATCCGATAGTGTATTTGTCATCCTCATATCAAGAATGAAAGCAAAAAAGGAAATTAAGAAACGTTTGCATAGAATTTAATGCTTTTAAATAGGGGTAAATGTTAACATATATCCGGTATAAAAACATCAAATTGTTTCTCGTGGTTTTTTTATTATTTATTTTTTGGCCTGTTATGAGTCACGGACTATATTTATGCCAAATTTCAACTTCCTAGGTGGCCTAGAAGTGCCTTAAACAGACATGACCGACGGACTAAGAGACAGACAAGGATTGAGTTAATTAGCACTTCTCTGGGAGAGAGTGCCCGTTGGAATTGAACGGGACAATAGGGAAAATTAAAATCGTACCATCGGATTAATAGAATCCCCCTCATGCAGGAGTCGTTTACCGTACACATGGAGAGGGTGGGGTAGGAAATACCCCGATAAAAATCTAGCTGTAATTCTTATATTTATCACCTAATAACCAAAGTCATGAAGGCCTCCGATATTTGTCTCCATTTGAAGCCCATGCCCCGGTTGCTAAGAAAATTCAAATTTCTGTTGTTGAAGTGGTGAAAAAATGAACCATCCTGAAACCAAAATCACAATTAGGGGGAAAAAAGGAAAACTTACATGGAATCGAACGTCAGAAGTAAAATTCATTCTGTCAGCCATCTAATGATAAAAACTTGAACCTTATATCTTGATTGCTAATAATGAAAAATAAACACAAAAAAGAAAGGCTGTAAAAGTTAACAAATATGTGGTAAAACAACCCTTTTTTAATGTTGTTTTCTGTGTTTACTGTATTTATGTTCCGTTCTATATTTTTAGCAACTCAAAATTGAAATCTTCAAACATATCTTGAGTCCAAGTAGGTAGTTTAAAAAAGCATAATATACTTCCTGCCCCGAATTCAATGATTTTCTTAGGCCCGGCTAAAAGTGAACAAAAGGGAGAAAACAACCCTATTAAATTGGTTTACCGGGTTTTTACAATTTTTCCGATAAATATGGATGGATGTAATTTAGGATAGTCATTTCCGTATCCCATGCCTGCTACATGTTAAAATTCTCAAGTTCAAATACATTCAACTGTCCAATTTATGAAATCATATCCTTAAAATATTATGGGTCCGTTATCTGTTTCTATAGTTGTTCATAAATACTCCGCGTAAATACATATGAAAGTATTACATTATGTTTCTCATTTGTATCTTTGGATGAAACAGGGTTAATTCGTTTAGTAAAAAAAATCAGCCATGATGTGTGAACTGGTTTACCAGGAAATAAGAGACGGGTTCGGATTCCAGTCCCAAGAAATGGCGATGATTTTATCTGACGACCTTTCTTAGTAGGTCCAGTCTTCTGGCCATATAAGGGCCTCTCTCAGTGTGGAAGCATAGCATATGGTCTAATTGGCTGTGGTTTGCAGTTTGTGGTCCGCCTCGCTCTTGGTCCATATTGCCCTGTGATTTGAGAAGGCGTTTGTTTTTAATGTGACGATCCATACATCTCGTTTTCAAACATATGCTGTGAGTAACCGGAAAGGATATTCTATAAACGACGAGTTCTTACGTTTCCTGTTTTAAAGTGACATACCTGAGTAACGTAAAAACCTTATTACCTTTTGAATTTATTGTACAATGTAATGTAAAGAGCGATGCGAACAACAAATTGGAAAAAATACTCATTTCATAGATCTTCGCCTACGCTCTTTATATAAATAATACAGAAATGGTAATGTTTGTTGTATTGCCTGATCACTTCCTGCTTTTCATTCTTGTTAATTTGAAACACGCTACGTATATATAGCCTGTGATATAGCATAGGGACTCAAGAGTAGATGATATGCTTTTCACTGCTCCTACTTCCGTGTTTCTTCTCAATAAAACATTTTATGCACAGAAAACGTGTAGGTCAATATGTTCCGGCCTTATTACGCTAATGGTATATCACGGACACTCAATATGGTGGAGGCGGCTTCACCTTCTCTCACGGCCGAGTATACGCAGCGCCACCTCTGGTACTTTCATAAATCTATGGTATTTGGGGCAGTCATTTGCGCCACTTGAGATCGCTGGGGAGTTTGCCATGGTAAGGATTATTTGGGAAGTGGAGGAAGGTTGAAGAGAAACCCGGCATCGGAATTAGCCTATTACCGACGAATGATGCCAATAATAAACCTCAACATAGTTCAACCTCCCACCCACGGACGGAATACTGTACTTGAAGTGCACCCAATAAGAATGGGAAGTCATTGCTGTAGCCACTTTATCACACCAATCCCAGATCTCGCGTGGAATTGCAGCAAAGAGTCCTGGAATGTCACGTGGTTTCCTTCATTCTCAGGTCGTAGAGCAAAGATTGCTCACTAGAAACTAATTTGATGTGCTTAATATTATTTAGACACCATCTTCTATGGATCAAGATAAGACGATTTATTTTTTGATGAGATATCGGATTTTGGAGAATACCTATAAAATAATAATTTTTGGTGCTGAACTGTTTATTTGTCGTTCGTTCTCAATTTTCGTAATCGATCGTCAGTCTTTGGAGAGTGGCTGGGACGGTTGTCATCGCTACATATCTGCATTCAATCGGCATGGTAATATATGTAAACATCAGCGCTCCTATTTAAAATGCGGGATCTCCTCCTTAGGACGGATCCATTATGGAAAAAGAGGAACCAAAAGGCTGAAAGTAAGGAAGGTAAAGTAGTCTCACAGAATAGTGTTTTTGTTTTGTTATCTATATATTCTGATTCATCTGCGGTGCTTTAGTTCAAGTAATTTTAGCGAGATATCACAACACAAAATTAAATTTATTTGGCCTCATTGCACATAAAATGATCTCATGTTGTTCGTGATATCAAAATATAAATCACATATTGCACTTCATGTCGACATACTTGCCCAGCAAATAGTTTTTATTAATAATAGTTTTCCTCTGGATGTAGTTCAGCTATACGCTCCAGAGAGACCTAAAAGGATTAGTAAGCTCTGACTTACAAATTTCGTCAGTAATATAATGGTGAGTAGTTCGTATGCTTTTTCAATTATTTAAAATTTATTTTTATCACTGGTTGTACTTCTCCTAAAATCGCCAAAAGGTTTTTCTCCAATCCAAATCGAAAAGGCGTTTTCAGCGTACAGTGTGGAACAAGTCGTGATACAGTCTCAAATATGTAGGTATATTTAGTTAATTGCTGAGAAGTTGCGCGATATCAAATAAATTTTTCGCCTCAATTTTTTTTACTGTATCAATTTTCAGCTACTGCTTTAATTTTAAAATAATATTTGATTGTAATCCCTTTAATGAGTACAGAAAAATATCCTTCAGACTACCACGACAGTTAAATTTTCTATTTTTCTGCGGTGAAATAAGCAGTGTGCCATATGGGATCGGCATATGTTGCACGCGGCAGTGGTAACGGAAAAAAAACGGCAGGTGCGTTGGGGAAAGCGTCGTGCGAAGGTGAAGTCGTGTTTCCAAACACTCCCGAGTGACGTCTGCGTTTTCACTTCCCTTGCGCTGCGCAGATCTATGAAGCCGCACGGCGCAGTGACGCTGCGCGAACACTTCGTGCTTAACCCTCAGGTTGGCATACGTTGTCGTCTCCTTCTGAAGGAAGCCAACTCCAAAGTTCAAGGTGACGTCACTATATCCAGATGGCACTGCATGCAAAAATGATAAATTAAGCTTTTAGGAAGTGGAGTGAGAGGGAGTGACCGTTGCATTCCATGGGTGGCGATCGACGCGAGCGGCGATCTCTTCGAATAACTATCTTAAATTTAAACTAAGGGAACTTTAAACTAAGGAAACAAAAAACTAACGCGGCCAAGCATTCGTTTTTAAATAGGGTTTGTACATGAGTGGAATCGGCTGCCTGATGAACATTTTGAGCCGTTACCCAAAATTCAAGGTGACGTCACTATATCCAGATGGCACTGCATGCAAAAATGATAAATTAAGCTTTTAGGAAGTGGAGTGAGAGGGAGTGACCGTTGCATTCCATGGGTGGCGATCGACGCGAGCGGCGATCTCTTCGAATAACTATCTTAAATTTAAACTAAGGGAACTTTAAACTAAGGAAACAAAAAACTAACGCGGCCAAGCATTCGTTTTTAAATAGGGTTTGTACATGAGTGGAATCGGCTGCCTGATGAACATTTTGAGCCCTTACCCAAAATCTTTAAATCACTTAGAAGTAAATACTTAGAATATTTTTGGCAAAATCAATTTTTATAGTGTTACTTATGTTAATCCATGCTTATTATGTTTTTTCATTTTTTCTTTCTCTTTATGTAATCATGTGATCAGATTATTTTGTGTATGTCTCCTTTCATTGCCACCTGGGCTCTGCCTACTTTCAGTGTAAATTTGAATAAATAAATAAGATTATTTTGAAGATAGTTATGAGTTGTTACCGCAATGATGGGTTATATATAGTTTTTTTTAACAATTTGAAAGAGCTTTGTTTGTAGTGTGCGTCCTTTCCTTGAATTGAACTCTAAAATATTACCTTTCAGTGCTATTTTTTTAGCAAATTGAACTTAAAAATAACATCGTATAAAATGAGAGAATGAGTGAAGTATGGTGCAGTTTTATGGTATATCATAGTGCAATTCTTCCATCTATCATGATTGCATTTTTTGCGATAAACTGTTTTTAAGCTGCGAATTCTCACAGGGAATTGGATGACAATATAATGTAGATATTTACACATCACGTTTTGAGTTTTCTAGACTTCAGGGATCCAAATGCCCTTGGTTCTTGGCGTTTTAAACCCCGATTGGGGATTGACTGCGCTAATCCATAGAATTGTTTTAGTGCCTCAGTGCAACGTTAATTGAGGAACACCCATGTCGTGAAGATCGTTCAAACCTCAGAAATTAATCACCCGAGGGCGTTGCTTTACTGACGAAGCACCGAGAGGAAAACTGCTGAGCATCTACTGTTGACATTTGAATCAGCGTCTGTTGGAATAATTGGCTGGCAGCTACATTTTTTAAGGTAATATATTTACCTCTGACGCCGCTGCAAGAAGATGCTTATGTGTCATCGCGTTTAATGGTGTTTTGCTTGTAAATTGTATGGGAAAGGAATGTTTTTGACTGTTGAGGGTACATCATATACTTCAGAAGCGACTTTTCCAAAAAATATACTTCAAAAGGATTTTTACAAAGATCAGTTTAATCTTTGGTAATAAGTTTATTCTGTTTTATATTTAATTCTTTTTATGTGTTATTTTTTGCCAATTGTATGCACTGATCGGCTCTGAATAATGCTTACTTATTTTTCTTTTAAACTAGAGTATGGGTGGACGCAGAAGGCGTCATATTTGTAGTGATATTTTGCACGCCTAGTTGGGAAAGCGATGAATGTAGAATCGGACCTGTCATAGGTTTACTTATAATGCGCTGGAAGGAACTGCGGAAAATGCCGTGGCATTTACATATGACGTGATCTCGTATGTTACTTTGCATTTATATGCAAATGCGAACAAAAAATTACGATCGTATTATGAAGGCGAGTCTGTGGTGGATGCAGTATGAACGGGGCGAATAGACAATTTCGTTTTCTTTTTTAAATTGGCTGAGAAATGTGTATTTACGATTCCTCGCGCTATTTTTCCCCTCTTTCTGCTCGGGTGCATCGTGCGAACGTTGATGTGGACTCTCGCACCCTGCGCGTCTCTTAAGGGTGGTGGATCCGGGCAGTGCCAGATTAATAGTGCCGAAGGCCAAGCGCTCTCGTCCAGCGAGGGGCGCGCCCAAGTTCAGAAGTTCCGCGCGAAGGAAGCAGACGCGTGGACAAATAAACATGAACTTCGCTCTGAGCCATCGAAGCGAGAATTGAAACCGGCGGTTATGCCGTTAATAACGTAAGTGTTCTTTTATCTCGGCGGTCACCGACGGCAGAAGTACCCATCGCGGCTGCTTAAGGTCTTGCGTTGCGGCATTCCATGCCTGTTTACGTAATCACGTTTCTGCAAGTTTGCAGAATAAGCAACTTGCCTAGTGAATGCTTTATGTTAGTTTGAGAGAAAATATCAATTCACCTTGACTTTGAAGAATTTGACCTCATTTTATAGAAAAAACTCATCTTTCCAATGATATAAAACATTCCGAACTACTTTTCGAGCAATTTGTCTTGGAATACAAGCTGTCTTACATGGGATAGATAGACTACGGTTGTGCGCTCCAGAGGGAGAATATTGAAAAAATTAGGTCTAACGCCTAAAATTTTAAATTAAAATAACACCTAAATTTCTTTAAATAACTAACGGTTTGTAGTTTGTATGTTTCCTCAACTATTAATTAAAATTAAGCCAAATTAAGCCACCGCAAAAATTTTTACGGAATTAAAAAAAAACATTGCGAAGGCGGTTTCACCGTACGGCGTGAAAACATGAGTCAAGTTAGAGACTTATGTGGTTGTTATTATTTAATTACTGAGAATTTTTGTCATATGTTACTATATATTTGCACCATTAATGCACCATAGTATTTACCCCCTACTTCTTACCGACGCTGATTTAAAAATATAAAATTCGCATATGATCTCCATTTTGACTATGGGAAATATCGCGCTCAAACTACCTTAAATACTACTGGGGTGACACTATAATTGGGGAAATAGCAAAATTGTTGTGTAGGTATTCCTGTGATTGATTACGAAACACTTCCAATTACCGGTATTTAAAATAATCAGAAACATAATCGAATTCTTTTGGTATGTATCAAATGGTTAACATCGGTATTGTATGACGGTTCGATTAAAATGTGAGGTAACTGTTATATGCGCCATGAATCGGAGTATAATATGATTTTGAGGTATTTAGGATTATTTATAGCAGCGAGAACAACCGTGAGAACAAGCGTGAAGGAACAGAGATCAGCCACCCCTACGGAGACTAAATAATACTTATTTCGGTGTCAAATAGGGCACTGGTAACCGATCGGTATCGTAGGTATTTTGCTTCAAAATATTATCGTTTCGTTTCGTGCCTCTCGAAACTCACGACTGAGCGTGGCTCCTTCCAGATGGCGGCTGTTTCAGAGGGCGGCTTTGGAGGGGAAATGGAATCGCGCAGAAGTTGCGTATTTCTCATCCACCAGCTGTCGCCGTGTACACTTGGCGACTTGAGGCGTGAGTTACGTACGCCGACGAGGTCGTTACACCCTCTCGTTTGCGGAATGATGGGAAACAAAGGTGAGGGCACTTCCGATTGGCTGCGAGTTAGTCACTCATCAGTTACCTGAGGAATGAATTGATGCCGTCTTGAAAAATTGGTTCTCATGGGCTACTCATTCGAAGCGTAAAAAAAGCAACATTTCGTTGGTATTTTCTATTACAAATTAGACGGAGCCCGTATTTTTGTGTTCTCAGAACTCAGAGGAACGAGAATGTTTTTAGGAGTTAGACACTCGAGATTTGACATTTGAAACGGGTAAATTAAGACTCATAATTTAACGCAGTATCCAATTTCAAAGGGAGCGTGGTGGCCTAGTGGGTAGAGCGCTTGGCTACTGATCGATGGGTCCCGGGTTCAAATCCGGGTAAAGCTTTTTGACGAAACAAAAAAAAATCCTCGGAGTGCGAGGTGGCCCAGGGAAAGGAACTACCCTGAATGTGTGAAATTCACGCGCCTGTGGCTTAGTCCGGGGTGAGCTCTAGCCTCAACTATCCAAACCAACCTTCGTGTTGAATCACTGAGTGAGTGAGATCCTTTTTCTATCGAAATATTTTCCCAGAACCTACGTTGGATTTTACGGGAACTATAGTTAATTGACCTTACATGCGATAGCAAGTGCTACCCTTGCTCGAGGTGCCTTGGTTCACAGACCTGGAGGGAAAGGACTTATTTAAACCGGTTGGTTATTAGTTCGGACGTAGTTGACTATTTTTTAAACAAGCCGAGTCACCCACACGCAAATGATATGCCGACAATGCTAGAATTTTAGGAGAGTAGAAAAATTATAGAGATAGACTTGAACATTCTAACGCAGTTTCATTCCTACATGCACTTTTTCTGCAGTGAGATCAAAATACTTGCTCCATATTTTAAAGATTGACTCTATTATTGTTCTGTGTCTCCTAAAGTTGGATCGCTAATCTCGAAGTGATCCTCCGAGATTCAGCTTGCAGTCTGTATCTGACATTGGAGTGTTCTGATTTCAATAAAAAGAAGTTACAAGTGGTTGAAGAATTGCGAGCAACCAGCCGAGGCTAAGTTTGCAGTCGTCATCCAAAATTGAAATCTTCTGATTTTAGTTATTAAAACAAGTTTGCAAGCTGTTAAACGGCTTAAGCGTCTTCGAGCGAGACTTCGCTACGCAATGAATTTGGTGTCACAGTTGTGAAAAAAATATCTTATTTTTCTAGTTATACCAAAATATCAGCCACTTTTATAACACTACTTTGCGAGGTACTTAAACGAAAAAATGAAGCCATTTGAAACCATGGGATTTGGTTTCGGCTGTGCTCTTCAGAGAGACATCATTCAACAAAATGAGGTCATTACGATGCACAGATCCCGTCAGAAATATAACAGTATGTGGTTCTTCTGCTTTTTCTATTTTTTTAAACAAATTTAGTAGGGTTAACCTTACAGTTATTGGCCACTTAAGGAACATTTCGTGTTGAAAGTGCAATAAAAAACATTTTAAAAACTTTAAATTAAAGTCACCTAACATATTTGAAAACCTGAGTTATTTCCTTTTTAACTACCACAGTGCAAATATAGAGAGAACTTTGGATAAAAATAATTTAGGACATAGAGTCAAGCATTGCCTATTGGCACAGTGATTGGCCGCAGTGATGTCTTAATGTTTCGTCTTTCCTTAAGAAAATGAGAAGAAACTGCACTTTAAAAACAAGTGCTCGGAAAAATCATGTCATGCTGAATAATGTGACAGGTGGTGGTAATTTCAAGAAAGCTGTAGGGACAGAAATCTCTGTCAGTGCCATGTAGCGTGATTATTGCTAATTTTGTCCAACTGTAGTCTTACTATGCTCTTCAAAATACCAAATGACCAATAAAATATGCGGTTTACCCTACTCGCTGTAATACTTTTTAAAATCGTTAGAAAAAAAACTTTTGATACCTTTTCAGCGTAGAACATGAAACGAATATGTCAATATAAAGCCCCTAACACTTGGGTGTATTTATGTGATCACTAAGAAGTTGAGTAATTTATATTGCTACATTGATTACGGGTTTCTCTCAACTGCTAAAGTTTTAAAATAAAATTTGAATGCGCTCTCTATTGTGACTGAGGAAGATGTCTTTCTCCATCATACTCGAAGTGGATCGCTTCGTTCGCATACACTCGGCGGTGGGTGGATGCTGGAGTTTTTTTATGATGAAAGGTGGGGGGTGAGGTTGGGGAGGGGATGACCCCTGGGATGTGTGGATGGTTGGGGAGGGACGGGGTTGCATTCAAGAGCGAATTCCTTCCTCTCCTCTGGTCCCCTCCCGTCCTACACTACTCGTATCATTTTTTGCCCCCTTCAAGAACTCTTGCATCCCCGACGCAAAAAAAATGCCGATCGGCCACCCGCCTTTCTCGCAGCGTAATATTGAGTGAAGTCATTTTGTTTCCACTCTCTGCGGTCGCTCTGGAAATCCCTTGGGGAGTTTTTTTTTCTCCTCCTCCAATCACGACCGCAAAGCCCTTGATTTTCGGGAAAAAAATTCTTTTAACTTCGTACGCACTTCACTGAGCATCCACTGAGGGCAGCATTTATCATTCCCCTCCGACTCATGTGCTTCTTTTTTTTATTCTGCCGCCGCCATATTGGTCCGATTTGCCGGCTCGTGAGCCGGAGGGGATGTGATTCGTCAAGCAGCGTGACCACCAGTCGACTCTCCCGTGAACAGTGTCCGTGGACTTAACGATACGAGAGAATGGAAAGAATAGCTGGCGATTGAAATGGTAGAGACAGGGTGTTGTTCATTTTCGTTTTAGCTGCTTATATAAGGGGTTTCATTTTTACTACTCACGGATTGCATTTGCCAAAGCGACGACAAACCTATGAGGTGGTCTGAGCGAAGAACCACTTCACCTAGAATTTGATGAATTTGGCCTCATTTTAAAGAAAAAAACTCTCATATTACCAATGAAATCAAAATATCTACCCATTGCCGGACTAATTTTCGAGCTATTTGCCTGAAAATATAAACTGTTTTACATGGGATAGATTATGGCTGTGCGCTCCAGAAGGAGAATATTAAACAAATTAGGAACTTCTAGCACCTAGATTTCGTCAAAAAACTGTGTATAGATTGCATGTTTTGTCAACTATTTACAAAAAATAATCTATTAGTCACCACAGTAACTTTTACAGAATCGCAAAAAAACCTGTTTTGGAGGGTTTTCAGACGCACGGCGGGAAAAAATTAGTCAAGTTAGAGACTTATGTAGATTTATTTATTTAATTACTGCGAATTTTGATCATATATAACTATATCTTTGCGCCATTAATATTACAATATTTATTTTATGCTTCTTACAGACTCTGAAATAAAAAAATAAAATTGGACTATGGTCTCCATTATGACTAGGGAACTATCTCGTTCAAATCACTTTAATTTCATGAACACGAGGAAAAAGGGTTTATTTTGGAGTCTGATGGAAATTTCTCGAAGCTACGTGGGATTTTCAAGTTTTCAACGTAATGTCTTAAGTTCGAACGAAAATAAAAATTTTCTAACAATTTCTTAAAGGCGAAATTTCACGGAGGAAAAAAATCATTCCCGTTGACCGGGGCTCGAACCTAGGACCCTCGATGTCGCGACGGGTACTTAAGTAAAGTGCCAGCCAGCCTATCGCGTGGAGTTAATGTGGGCTTTGGTGGAACGAGAGGTTCATGTTTTATGGTTCAGGGATTTTATAATTGAAAGCATAATACTCGAATTATTTCCGCCTTTTCTGAAAATGGTAATTTTTATATTGGCTCCTAATTTTACATAGTTCATCAGCCTTCATTTTGGTAGATTCCTGTGCCCTAATTAGGTGTAATAATCCGAAAATCTGACGCAAAATTTGCATGCTTAATTTTGAGCATCTCTATTACGCACCGACTGCATTTTCTGCATATTTATAATCTCACTGCAAGTCAATTGATTGTGATGGAGATTCTACTGTTAAAAGGCATAAAGTATATTAATATTTGATGTATATGATCCGGATTAACTTTATGTTGTCGATTATTACCTTCCTTGGCTGATAGTTAAGGCTCGTTCACAACAACTTAACTTGGCGTAACATGACTTATTCTCTCGTCGAAGGCGAACCAGTGCGCGAAATTTCTAACCAATCACAACCCACCACTGCCAAATTCGATCTTACAATCGATTGATGAGGCCTATCGATAGTGTGAGTTTCGAGAGTTGTAGTAAGCTCCCCTGAAACAGCTCAGTTGATATGTGAAGTATTATTTGTAAATAGTGAGTTGAACTATAGAAGTATTAAAATGGAAAATTTGTTGAACATGTGAGGGTTATTTCGCACTGACTCGATCAACTTATCCGCATCCATTTTCGCTTAAACGTATCCACATACGACTTCACAACAAAATCACGTTTTCAATATGGCTGCTCGTGGAGATATCGAGAGTAGCAATCGATTGCTGCCCGATTATCGATTGTAGAGCATGCCATGCTATTGGTTGGAATTAAGAGAAAGTTGAGCTCAGCTCAACTTCAGGCTACGCCAAGTCGAGTTACGCTGCTTTAAGTCGTTGTGAACTAGTAGACGCTATTCTCAAGGTCTCATCTCTGGCGTTGCGCCGAGTCAAGCCAAGTTACGCCAAGTTAAGTTGTTGTGAACGGGCCTTTACTCTATGCATTCCACTTTTTCCTTTACAAACGTTATATTTGACTTTAAAATACATTTTTACTAGCTTTGCCCGGAATGCGTTGCAATGCCTTCTTTTCTTTCTAAGTAGGCACACATATACAAAGCAGACACATTTACATGTACAAAATAAATTAAAGACAGTGATTTTTTGTATATTAAATTAAAGTTGAAAACATTTATTCAAGTACTTTGGGATATACTTGCAATATTTTTGGTCTTACCGCCCTCTGCAAACAACAAATAAATTTCTCGGCTGCCCCACTCGTGAGCATGCAACATAAATTTGACCATGTGAAAAGCATGGATTTTCCAGATTTAATCCACACACTTGAAGTGTGACCTTGTTGATGGTCATTGAGAAGGCAAGGCGGACGGAGAACTGTTGTCGTTTGACTACAACTGTCAAATTAGTCACTGAACATGGCCTTTAAATGCTACAGGCTTGGATAGCCATTCAAGAAATCCCTATTAAATGGATATTCACGCCTGGTTACCTAGGAAATTTCTATTGTTGAAAAGGAAGAAAACTGAAGAATTTAGAGATAAAAACTCAATACTTGGACAAAATGAAGCGTATAAGAAAATGTAATTAACTAATTAAATAGGCATAAAAAGCATTGGAACGTATAGAACGCGAAGGAACAAACGGACATTCTTTTTTATATATTTTTATATTAAAATGTAAGTGAAGGGAATAATAATCGTGGCATTTACTGCTCGAAATCCGCTCAAAGTGACGGGTAGAGTCGTTGAAATTGGCCTCCGGGGTCATCTTCGGCGGAGGTCGCCGTGTAAAGAAGGGGGGGGGGAGGCTGGGGGCGGTGGCGAAGTCTGGAGTGTCGGGGCCGGAAGAGCAATACCAGACTCGAAAATCAATACGGGTATTGAGGGTGGTATCATCATTGGCTCTAAAGGGGTTCCTATTAGTGAACGCACTCAAGCGTCCTCCAGATTACGAGCGCTCCTAATGCCATTAGTAAGTGTTTAACTCGTGGTTAGTGTCTACGGTGTGATGCGTCAACGCATCACGATGCAATATGCCGCAAAGAGCGATGGGGAAAGATTGTAATGCCGTGAAAAAAGCAGAAAGGGGGAGAAAATAAGAGGGTTGGAGTTGAAAAAGGCTGAGTTCTCTGAGGTGGTTTTTCGGATTGAGATTTCTCTGATTACTAGTATTTGTTATTAGAAAAATTAATCAAGGAACAATATATGCACGTTGGTCGACGATTATTATTTTTATAATGGACACTTTTTACAGCCATATTAGCGGCGGCACGGTGCCATTTCTATTGAACCAATGCATTTCGACTTTATTTCCTGAAGTTATTTGCTAACAATCCTAAAAAGTGTATGGGCTCGTGCATCAATTTGTCAAACATTTAATTCTTCGTGATAATTTGTTGCAGTCATCATGAACAGTTTATCATGCATCATCAACAGTTTATCGCGAAAATGGCACCTATTATAGGTGGAAAAAAATACCATTTTTCCTCCTGTTCCATCAAGTATTGCATTATAACCATGCAATATCAAGTACAGTTGCGGAGAAAATTGCGTTGGAAGGTAGGATATTGTTGTTCATTTAAAATTGGAGTCAATTTTTTCTATAAGAATTCAGGATGTGAATAACATGTCATTTAAGTGACCTTAGAAGCCAAGAGGTACAAGTGACAAAAAGTTAGTTTTGAGTTCTTCAATTAAGCGAATAGTTTCAGTCTTGACTTTGTGGAACTCTTTCTAAACTTTCAAATTGTATTTACCCACATTGTTTATTGCTACTACCGACCCAGGTTTCAACGGGTAATCGTCAAATTCAAGGGGTCCATTGAAAATGACGGTTACCCGTTGAAACCTGGGTCGGTAGTATCGATAAACAGTGTGGGTAAATACCATTTTAAAGTTTCTTCTTTCTGTAGTTGAGTTCTTCATGTTTAAAGTTCAACTTGTTGTTATTCAATGTGTTTTTTTAGAAGTAGATGAAATTTACTCCACTAGATCTCAGCAACCATCAGTCATTCACTTATACCCCTTGCCCACAACAATTTAACATACTTTAGGAACACATTTCTGCACTTAGCTCGAAAAAACTAAAAAGGTCCTTTGTACCCTTTGGCTTCTTAGGCCCCTCATTCGAAGGTGAGGCCACTGTAGCCGATCTCTTTGTCTGGGTCGAAGTCGGTCGCGAGGGCAGAACGAATTCTCGTTTCTTCTGTTTTCAGAGTATACGTCGCCCGCCACAGTGGTGTGCCACAATAGAATTACGCCATCGGTGCCTGGTCTAACTCTTACTATTGGGATCTATCTGGTTACTCTAATCTTAAAACGGAGAGGCAACATCCAGTCTCCTCGATAGCTTTGTAATTTACTTTACTAGTTAGTATGTTGTTTGTAGTCGCTATTGTAGCGTCGGACGGTGTACACAAATAAGAAACACCTCGTTTCAGTTTACTTTATTATATCCTGCTTTTACTCAAGCAGAGCAGCTTCCAGACCTGCTCTCCTTCTTCCTTAACAACCCCTCTCTCCCCCAAACAAAACCTCTTCACCAAAACATTTTTTTTTAAATCAACACCAAAAACAAATCAAAACATTCAAACAAAAACAGTACCAAATTAAACAAATCAAAAACAAACACTCATGTACAGTTCAAACGCTATACTATCATAGGTGTAAAGTAGTGTTTAGAGAAATGGAAATGAAAAATTAATAGCTTGTGTCCGCTCTACTTATAAGTAATTGATCTGTTTTTATTCTTTGTCTTAAAGGTGTGAGTGATCTCTTATAGTTATAATAGTCGGATAAATTCTAAATATAGAACAGAAATAGCTTCTACGTTTTATGTATATAGAAGGTTTTTGCTTTAATTAAAGTTAAAAAAATATAATTTGATTCTTTCCCCCCTCAAGATAGTTAATTCTTCAGTTTCAGCCTCCTATGTTTCTCTCGCGGAAGACGCTAACAGTCACTTCGGTTGATTGAACATTCTTGTCCTGCCTAATTTAGGGTTTGATTTTATATTTCACTTTTAGTGTTATTGCCATTGTTCAGTATTTTTGGCTTAGGGTAAGCCTTAGCATGCAATAGTTGGCGTATTAATGTGTGGAGATTGCTTTGTAAACAAGAGTGAAGTTGAATGGGATTGGGTATTTTAGATAGGATCGGACGAGGGTCGCCAGATAACGGTCCTCTTGAGGGAAGAGTCAACATTTGCCTGCGGTGTTTGCCTTGTGGGTAAAGCACTTGCCCTTGGGTCGCGGTTTTGAATGTCGCCGATGGCAGTGGAGGTATGCTGTGCCTAAATGTGTGGTCGAACTTTTAGTATGTAAACTATGCACCACAGACTAGAGAAGGTAATAGATGGTACCGTACGGTACCACAACACGGGAGAATATTAAATTGCGCTATGGGCTCTACTGAATGGGTAAGTTGTGCAGTTGGTACGCCTAAAACATAGCTATACGTCGTGGAATTGTCGCAGGGTCATAATGATCTTTCTAGAAAAATGCAAAATTGAAATTATTTAAAAATAAGCACTGTAGTATTTTTCAGGACAAATTGCGTGCGATAGGGATGTTAGGTGGATCATTTTTCCCCCGAACAGTGTCGCTAGCTCTGCTTCTTGGAATTTCTTCGTAGTGTAAGCAATAGAAAAAAAATAATATCATGCGCCGTATAATTGCGAAGTTGAATATTCATTGTTTCAAATGTGCTGTGGATTCCTAATTTGCTTCGAAAAAAGACAACGGGTGTAATATTGGCCTAGTGGGTAGTGGGTGCTGGGCTACCGACCTGAGGGTCCCGGGTTCAGGAACTCCGGGAGATGAAAATTATTTTTTGAAACTGGAAAAAACAGTGCCTGGTGTAATTTCCCTTTCCTGCTCCGTCTCAACCGGTCAGAATCCGCACCGCCATTGCTTTCGCTGAAAATGATATTGCGATTAAATGCACCGATGCGAAAATGCTGATAAGGTTAACAGGAAAAGCTGCGAATTTAATGACCACTTCTTCCTTATAATTCGTGCTAAATCTAAAAACTTCTGAACGGATCAGGTACACAAGTTAATTTGGAGTGTACTGGAGCCGCTTTTTTCAAAACAAGGAAGGAAAAAGGAAAGGAAAGCGTCTCTGGACACCCCCTCCTAAAATCCTCGCGGTGCGAATGTGTGACTGTCAGAACTTCGTGGTCGCCGGTGGCCTAGGGGAAGGAACCAACCCCCTACCCTAAATGTGTGAACTACACACGCCAATGGCTTAGTACGGTGTGAACTCTACTCTCACCAGTATCAAAACCAAACTTCGGGTTGAAACACTGAGTGAAAAAAGGCAACACTTAATGTAGGTATGCTACATTTGACTGCACTCCGACTCACTCGTTGATGTAGTATGCGTATATTTACGGTTTTTCAGTCGGCCTGATAACCTGAAATTTGGCGAAGTAGAAAGATGTTGTAAAAGGAAACAACCAACTAGAAGAATTCATAAAGCTTAAAATAATGTAGCTAGTTCATGGTCAGAGTATTTTCGTTCCCAAACGGAATAGCTGGGGAAATTCAAGGCTGGACATAATTTAAGACTTAAAAATATGGACATTTTCACCTGCCACGGTGAGACTTGAGCCTTAATGGCTGTAAGACAATAATTTTAATTTTTATGCGACATATTTTCACATAATTGTCTATAAATTACGGCATTTTATTTCCCACGCATGATTTCAGTGTTTCAATTGTTCCTCCATTTATTACAATAAATATAGCTACGAGCGAGCGTTGAATGCTTAGTAGTTTTAAATATCTTCTGTAGTGGCATTTTATGAGCAGATGACCATCACATTCATCAAGTAGATGCTTTTGGAAAAACCTCCATCATAAGTCACTTTAATCTACTATAATAATCACTGATGTGTATATAAGTATATGCCAGTAACTTACACATAAGAAATACACGTGAAGCTGAATCATCATTTGGCTGCAGGCCTTTTTTTATTTGCAAAATTAAATTAGAAATAGAGGTTTTCTGTAATTGGGAAAGATACCAATAGAAAGAAAATAGAATAAAGTTTCTTATTCCTTCAATCGAATTTCGTATTCCGGTCGAAATTCCGAAATATTTGGTAAAACGTAACGATTTTTCGCAATATTTTATCGTTTTTGAGTCATCGTCTCCATAACAACCACACTCATTGTTTAAGTCAAAATTCCTTGTATAGGTATAGGGAAACTTGATGGCACTCGACAGCGGCAAGTTTGAGGTTCCTGAGGGCGAATTAAGCATTGAAGAACGGGCAGAGGTACCGCAGGGCTCAGGTGGGGACATTTAAAGAGAACCTAAACATCTTCATTCCTTCTCTCTTGTATGCTCTCCTCTCCCTGACTCTCTTTCTCTTTACAAGCGAGTGCCACAGAGTTTGGATACACCTATATATTCATTAACTCAATGATTCTTTGCACTAAATCATAAATGAATTGTTTATTGGAATCAATGTTAATGATAATATTCTTCCCATTGATATTCAACGGGCACTAGTCTATTATAATGTGCGAATGCCTCGCTCAGTATGGGGAGTGTATGATTTTCGGAAACGCAAGTGAAAAATCGACAAATAAGCAAAAGGATTTGACAAAGGAGCAAATGGAAGTGGTGGGAGGGGAGGTAATGCGGGCGGACTGCGGGGCCCTGGCAGAAAACTGCGTTGACTCCACGGCATGGACAGCCCCCCAAGGAACCTGTATGACTCCATCGGTTATCGTGGTTACAAAAATTATATGAAATCTACATTACCAGAGACATTGCCGAAATGAAAGTTGGTTTTCGTATCACTCCCCCATCAACGGGTGCTACTCCCTTGAACATGTTTAATTTGTAGCGAATTTTGCTATTTTTTCTATCCTGTATGATTAGCATTCTTTTCAGAAGCAAACATTGGCTTAATTCGCGTTAATTCTTATCGGGATTGCCACCGGGTTGAATTGGTAAAGAGGACCGACGTTTCTACGGTCGAATCTTCAGGGTAATGCCGTTGAATTAAAAGTGCGGCAAGCTCATTATCTGGGTCCAACAATCAGGTGACTCCTGGTCGGTCGGAGGGTGACATTTGAAAATTGCGGCAACGGAAAGGAGTATTTCTTCTATTATTCCGAATTATCTTTAAAATGGAATTCCAAGATTTGCTGAGATGAAAACCAGAGTCACGATTTAAATGTTTCTTGTCCAGCCTGATCTCAATGGGTTCCTTTGCCAGTCTAACTCAATAACTGTTGGAACGGCAAATAATCTTGGCGCTATCCCATTTGATCCTGTGGTCAAGACTAATGCTTTGTTCAGCAACAGCAGATTTTTCGGGCTGTCCAAGCCTCAAATGTCTCTGGTGTTCTTTAAGCCTTTAGATCTAAACGCCGACGATGACGGCTTGACAGTCGAAACGTCCGAGTATTTTTTGTAAGTGTCCTTTTGACACGTTTCTATGTTTTTCAAGTGTATATGTCTATTCATATAGTTCAGATGCGGGAGGCAGCCGTTCTGCGATTCACAAAATTCGTAGATAGAGACGAGCACGATAGACATAAAAAAAGAGAAAGACACGCATCGCGAAATCTTCTGTTTTTGCAACCGTCTTCAGCGGCGACTACGGTAGGAATGCCTTCGCCGTCTTCGTTGTTGCTCCAAGAGAGTTGAATTTCTGTTTAAACTCATTTTTGGGCCACGGTAAATTGACAACTGCTTTATGTGAACATTTAAAAATAAAAATAAAATTGCGATTTCAATGTTTTTGGTCTGACAATGAGTGGGTGTTGGTGCCTCTTCGTCCTGAGCAAGAACCAAACCCTGCCACACTCCATCCCTGTAGATGCAGTAGCGCTCCACTTTTACACCGATCAATTCAATTGGCGCCTGTCCCACAGGGGTGGTCCGGCTGCACACATTCATTCGTTGGGCGTGGTGGGCGTCGAGACGATCGATTCGACGCTCCCCTTATGCTCTCTCCGTCGCGGCGTCTCATTATCCAAAGGTGTGCGTCCGTCTGTCTGTTCCTCAGTTCGCCGGGCGGCGTCGCGTCTAATTTGTTCATTATCCGACTGTGCGATCCAGAGGAGGGGGAGGGGCTATCCCCCACCCCCTAACTATCCCTTGCCCCTTCTTGCTCTCTCCCTGTGTATCTTGAGAACTCTTGCAGGGCCGGCACTAATGAGCCGTGCGCTCCTCGCGACACCAAATCTGAGGATTGTTCTCTTATTTAAGTGTGCACTCCTCGGCGCGTAAGGCATTTGTATAGGAAACCTTTTCCGGTGCAGAAATTGCATGTACTCGAGCTTAAAGCATCGAATTACGGCCGTTTTACATGAGGCACTTAATTTTGCAATTTGATGTGCAGGAATTGCGAGAACGGAATTACAGCAGGGGCTATTTTCTCATCTGTCGTTTATGCATTTGCTGATGCATTCTTGCAGTTCACCGCTGTACGCGACGCAATTTTCAATGCACATCCATAAATAAACGGAGACTAAGGGTAGGACTTACGCTGAGATGAAGAAAGAAATACTAGAGGTAGAAAGGGCACAGCACGTGTAAGAGTTCGTTGGAAATTCTCTGACTTTCTTCACAACCTACCTCTAACCGGTAGATTACTGCAATGAATGAATGAATATCTTAACCAGCAACTATTTTCTCAGTTGGTCGTTTTTATATTCCGAGAACCATTGTCTACAAATTGTAGTCGGTCTAAGTTGAGCCTACTTGAGATGACTAGTGATGGGGGGGGGGGGAGAAGACACGACAATTGTCTCAGTGTACATATTATCTATTCGTTTCCGTCCTTCTCTTGGAACTGTATCTATGTTTAGCCATGAATTCAAGGGGGGGGGCTGCCCTTCTTCGTTTCCCTCCCGAGGGAGCCATTTTCTCGGCGAGGAGTCGGACCTTGCGCCAAGTGTTTCACAATGGACCGCCTCTCGCCGCGGGCGGCGGGACCGGAAAGTGCACAGCGACTGCTCGCACCGCATTTCCTCCGCCTCTCCCGGTGTGTCTGTGTGTGTGTGAGACGAAGAGCGACTTCCTTCCCGCATCATTCCGTTTCCTCCGATTCGGATATCCTTGTTATTATTCCCGCATGTGCTGCACCTCTTACTTGCGGAAATGACTGCTTAATTCCGTGAATGCAGTGTGAAATTTTGGTGTTCTTCCTGCGTCCGAGAAATAAATTCCTGTCTTAATTTGCTAAACCAAAATGTTTTTATCAGATCCCTTCCGAGAAATACCGTCGTAATTTGCTAAAAACAAAATGTTTTTTCAAAACCCATTCCTTTGGTGCGGTAAAAGAGCGCTTTCGTCTCGCCAGCCCGAAAACGTTTTTCGAGGAAACAAGGTACCGTGAAGTAATGAAAGAGGCAGCGGATGAGAGAAGGTTTGCGCATTTAAGAAATTTAAAAATGTCACGGGTGCGTCATGCATTTTGAGAGAAATAGACGTAGGAAATGCAACAATTTTGGTCGTATCTAGGCAGATTTCGACTCTACATTGAGGGGTTTTGGAAAGATCCGGTAGGTGGATACGAGAAGATGTTACCTCTTCTTATATGGTATGAAAACAAGTGATAACTCCAGCCCGTGGTACAATTGCAATGAGGCGTTGGTGATTATATGGCGGATGGTTATTATTTATTTTTCACGAAAACCCTTTTGAACCAACGGACCCTTTGATGATTACCCAACCCACCCCTTTGGTGATTGGTTTGCGTAAAATTACGGTGAGTTTGTGATTAAACAACTCACCCGTTGGTGATTACATGGGATATTTAGTAAAAAGGAAATTGGCCGACCGCTGTGCCATCTGTTGGGGGTAAAGTGAAACGCCACTTTTTTCCAAGATGGCGGAAAGTGCAACACGTACTTCTCAGGTTTGAAACTTTACTATTCACCTAATATTCGTGTTGTTGTAATGATAAAAATATTCATGCAATGCGCATAGTGTGCAGAAATAATGTACGCAATGTGGTTGAAAAAAGCTCTGTCGTAAGTAGGTTAAAAATGAATTTGGGCTGGCGGGACGAAAGCGCACATTAACCCTTTGGTGCTCTCTCTCTCATGGGATAAAATCAGAACAATATTTGAAAATTCGGAGCTGTGGCAACGGATATTCTGGTGCTATCTTTGACAATAAGCTATCACGAGTGAAGACATTGAATGAACGATACATCTGATCTTGTGCACCACTTAAGTTAGCTTGAGCAAAAAATCACTTATCCTAGAATTTGATGAATTTGACCTAATTTTAAAGAAAGAAACTCCCACCTTTCCAATGACATCAAAATATTAATCCCTATCCGAACTACTTTTCGAGCAATTTGCGAGAAAATATAAGCTGTTTTACATGAGATAGATTACGACTGTGCACTCCAGAGGGAGAATGTCAAAATAAAATTGGGAATTTATAGCATCTAAATTTCCTCAAAAAAATTACGGTTTGTAGTTTGTATATTTTCTCAACTATTCACAAAAATTAATCCATCACTCACCACAGTAATTTTTATAGAATCACAAAAAAACCTTCTGCTGTGAAGGGGTTTTCACCATACGGTGTGAAAAAATGAGTCAAGTTAGAGACTTATGTGGATATATTTATTTAATTACTGAGAATTTTTGTTGTATATAATTTTTTTGCCATTAATGTCACAATATTTACTAACTTTTTCCACTTCTTACCGACGCTGAAATTAAAATATAAAATCCGAATATGGTCCTCATCATGACTAGGGAAATATTTCTCTCAAACTTCCTCAAACAAGTTTCACATCTCGTGAATATTGGTCCCGGTTATTTTATGGCGACTGTAGAATATGAAGGATGAAAATGTTTGCTTCACCATAGAGCTGATTGTTTTGCTGAGTGAGTGATGTCGCTAGAATTGTTAACTCATGTCCATCTGACAGAAAAAATTGTTGAAATCGCATCGCTCTTTACCTCCATAAGTTATACAGATTCCTCCTGGAACACGCAATGCATTTTTTCGACTCTGTTCATTTGGCTGATGCAATCAATCCTAAGTACTTTAAGTGGTTATATAATGACTTTTTATGTAACTTTATTCATATTCTGGCTACTTTAAGAAAGTGTCCTTCTTTTGATATGGAGAGAAAAAAATCATACCTTTCCACGCTAATTTCTTTTATCGTTATTTGAACTTGAAACTGCATGGTGATAAATGCAAGCATGGATGAAAAATGAGGATAAAAGTTAGTTTTATAATTATTACTATTGCTATTCCCTCGAGAAACTTTACAATAAACGCAATTTCTCAGCTAAATGAATGTTTATGCAATTTTGACGCCTGTTCCACTTTTTTAAAAGTTCTTGGCAAATTAATGCAATAATTAAAGTTTAAACTCGTTAATTAAATAAAAATGCCGCTGAAACTCTAGCAGAAAATCGTTTTACTGGGACTATTTTCCTCAACTAATCTGCATATTTTCTAAATTAAATTTTTGTTTTCCAATGGCTCGGGTACGCAGTGAACGCAGTATTTTTCAAACAAATCAAACGAAAAGGTGAAATTCAGTATTTGCTTTGACTTACGCAGTGTCGGGGGAGTGGAGTTCCTCATATGCCTAATGTGGAAGGAAGGAGGGAGACGCTTCTGTCTCTCCACACTGTTTAAGAAGTGGGCCACCACGACCCGTGGTGCGTGGGCTATTTCTGTGTGCCCTCGACGACGCCTTGCTTGAGTGCTTGCCCCAGTGACGAGAAGTCACTTCGCTATTCTGGAGGTGATGATGCAGTTCCATATCTCATTTGATGATTATTGCAAAACGGATCGAGTTATTTCATGGCACGGTATTGGCATGTAATTTCAAAAGAGTGCATGCCAAGCTGGGAAAGTTACAAAAAAATAACTGATTTAAAGTTTAAAAGAATCTCTGTAAAAAGTAACTAGTTAAAGTTAAAAGTTACTTTTCTAAAAAGTAACTGATTAAAGTAAAAGTTAAAAAAAGTAACTCTTACGTCAAAAGTTACTTTTTCAGTTACTTTTAAGAAACTTTTAAAAGCTATTTTTTTCGCAATTGAGATTAAATAAATACAAAATTCAAAGACTTTTGCTTTTAAGTCGTTAAACTTTAATAACATTCTCATTTCAAAATTTGTATCGGATATCCGTCCTCTCTTGTCTGAAAAATGGATGCCCTGCAGCACTAAACATCCTATCACATTGCGCTGATAATGGAATGCCAGTGTTGTATGTACATACCTTGAGGACATGGTCTTCGTTCGAGTGGTCTCGTGTTTTCTTGTCTGAGGGTGCGTTCCTAAACTTCGGCGGTCACTCCACTCAACCCCGATTTTGTTAGGAAGTATTAGTCTGGGCCTATTCATTGCATTCTTGCACAACTACCCAATTATAGTACATTCTTAGATACCATTTTATTTTCCCCTTTGTCTGTTGGGCAAGCTTTGCGCCAATATTCGAACAGGTTCCGCCAATTCGCCAAAATTTAACCACAAAAAATTAACTGTAGTTAGTCTTGTATCAGCTATTGCATAATTTTAACGATTAAAAGTTAACTCTTCTAAAAAGTAACGGTTAAATTGATAGTTAACTGCATTTTTAACGATTAATTTTAATCGTTAATTTTTAAAATCATTAATCCCAACTATGATACCATACCAAGGACGCTGGTACAAAGAAGAGGCTGAAACTTGGGCCACTTTCTCAATTTCGTTGTGTTGAAGCGCCAAGCACGCTGTATCCGTTCAGAGCAGTAATTATGGAGTTAATGGCGAAAAACAGTCGTCGTGTGCACGTGATGTTGTCGCATTTGTACCCTGTGTGTTTCAATGCCAAGCCCCTCGATCCGAGGTTGGTAAGGTGTGAAATGAGGCAACAATGCATATCTTTTTCACGCGATACTTATCAGCAGAAAAGTAGCGTGATAGACGCACAGGAACTCGAAAAACGGGCCATTTTGTAGCTCTATAACTTAGTAATGCTTTTTGTGAACTATATTTAAAATAGTGTTTATTATAAAAGTTAATTCAGAAAATAATATTAGTTTTAATTTGGTGTTCAAGCGACGGAAATCGCTTTTCCGGTTTCCGAGATATAACTCTTTAAGCTCCAGTGACACCGTTTTGAAATTTTTAGTGGTTATTCAGTCACGTATAGGTTGGGGTGGGTATGGGACTCGGGAGCAGAATGCTCCTATGTTTCGTGTTCCTGCTCTACCTCCCCGGGAAAATGGTTTAAATGTACCGGTCGCGCTATCTTCAAGTTAATTGCTCGCGGTAATAAATTCCGACATTTTGATTTGTAAACTTCTGTCACATCAGAGTTGGCTTCGAGCATATTAATAAACATGCGATAATGATGTGTTGATAAACTTTCAGCGAGAGATTCGAAAATATATATCCTTCATACGCTTATTTTCCGTTTTCTCGCTGAAGATAGTGTTAAAGTAGCGTGAACAACAACAGTTTCCCTCATCAATTTTTATTAATTATACCAAGCATTTTGCGAGTTTCCTAGCAACAAAAGAGTAAAATAGTAATAATTTTTTTACGACTAAATATATTTTCCGACTAATATTTCACTTGGAATTGAGTAATTGAAGTTACTTTCACACCCGTTGCGAATTCGGTGTAATGATGGAAGCAGGTTTTGTGGTCTTCTCGTATCCCAAGCAACCCTCCTGTTCCGGCCGCGCCCCCCACCTTCGGTGCGTGGGACCTGCAGCCAATTCTCCAGAATATACCAAGCTTCGTGGTTATTTGAGCGTCGCAACATCTCCTTTCCCAACTCCGTTGATTCCCCTCTTCTCCGTCTCCCTTTCCCACCTCGCCCGCCCACCCCCGCCCTCCCGACCCAGCCGACACCACCCTCTTGAAGGGGAGGCCCCACTGCTAAATAAAGAAATACCATGTGTTACATTATATCGGCGACCTATAGAAAACGTTCTCCTCTCTCTCGACTTCGTCAACGAAACCGTATTTGACCACATTTATGTTTCGCTAATTAACCTTGAAGCTACGTGGCTTACTTTCGAATATTTATCACTTCACATAAAATGTATGGAATTTGGAATCATCAGCGAGAAAAACTTTCGCTTTTCGAACAATGGAAATATATTTGCTACTTAATTCACGGCTTTTCGAGATATTTGCCACAAAGTGGAAGTCGCTTTCGTTGTAATTTTGTACGTCTTTGTACTGCAGGGAGACTTTATTGAATCAATGAAGTTCCACGATCAGATTGTGCCATAAAGTTGATGGTGCGTAATTCGTATGTTTTCTTAAATATTTTATAAAGTAATTTTAGTACTCACCTTAATACTTGTTATAAATTCGCAATACAAACTTCCGTTGTTAAGGTATTTTCAGCGTACGACGTCAAACATATAAATCATGTTAAAGCCTTAAACATGTGAATGTTGTTAATTACTGCGAATATCTGTCATAAATATTAAGTTTTTACGTAATTAATATAATAATATTGACGTGATGGTTCATAATACTGATTCAACTTTAAAAGTAAATTCGATTATAGTGAATCGGCGAGCGAACTTGCAGAGAATTCGCACATCGTTTTTTTTGTTCACGGCGGCGGTCGCCGTAAGGGGGAGGTGTTTGTTAGTGTATTCAATAATGGAGTCAGAATGAGATTCGATGCTTTTTTCAATTTCTTAGCTCTATTACCCAATGCCGTTGAGGTTTCACTTAATCTTACATATGCACTGTAAAGAATACATTGGGTGTGTTTAAGGTATACATTGCACCGCCGCCAGCCAGGATAACATCTCACCTTATGGAGGAGAGCTTATCTGACATTTAAAAAATTATAACTCACTTGGGGCATTTCAAACCTTAAGTCCACGGTTATTAACATTAGAGGATGTCTTGGCGGAAACAAGATTTTCCAATGACCGTTTGTCATTATAGTAATACAAGGGTCTGCATTGGCTGCTAGAAATAGTCATTGCTCTTTTTATCGTGTAATTTTTTAATTATATTTATTTATTTACTTGCAATTTGTCGGCCCCGGTGGCGACGGGGTCAAGTCCTCGCCTGCTAAATTGAGGGTCGCGGGTTCGATTCCCGCCAGAGTGGATTTTTCACCACTCAGGACATGGGTGTTTGTGTTCGTCTATTGTTATATGTTTATACACCCGATGTAAAAGGCCGTTCGTGCTGTTTTCGGGGATGTGGAAATAAATAAATAGATTTTTTATTTTTATTGAGGATTTTGGTCCAATTAATGCATCAAATTGCCTTCGCCAACGTTTCGATTTCATTATAAATCATAAATCCATTATTTAATCGAAATGTTGGCGAAGGCAATTTGATGTTTTAATTGGAACAAAATCCTCAACTAAAACAAAAAAAACTATTGAAATGGAATTGAACGTTTGTCGACAGTAAGGGTGATTGATTATACTATTTATTTAAATCTTCAGGCAGCGCAGTTAGGGTGCCTACTTTTCGAAATATGTATGGCAAAGGGATATGGCATAAGCAAATACTTGCAAGGGGCTTAATGATCTCTGTTACGAAAATTAAGGGAAAGGGCACTCACAAAATATTCTTTCGGGACGTTTCGGCGGTCGTCTTCGTCGGCTGTAGATCGCTACTAAGTGCCTTGCTAACTTGGGGGGGGGGGATGGACAGAAAAGGGGAGGGGATAGGGATGTACGGGGAGTGGTTGGGAGCGAGAGTTGGCTATTGGTTGGTCAGTGGGCCAGGTTTAGCCCGTGCGGTTCAAGCGCTCTCGTCGCCCAAATGTAGGCCAACTCACGGGTTTTCAATTCGATGTTTGTAACAGATTCAGGGAGGGTTTCAATTAAAGAGAGTGAGATACAGTCATTGTAAGTTGGACGATGGAAAGCGGTATGCTTGAGGATGGGATCGTGAGCGGGATATCGGTCTCGGAGGCTCGCTGTTTCGATCCGCGTGTAAAGGGCCGCCTTCACCCTCTTTGGGACTTATTCAGTAAGGACTCCACGCGGTCGAACCTCTGAAAATCCGTGGATGTGACGTCAAGGCCCCCGACAAATCTCAGCTTTTGAATGGCCCTATTTGAAATTTTGGTTGCTGTGACGTCAAAATTTCGTCACTGTCGAGATTTGGAAATTCCGAGGCCATACAGAATAGCCTCTCTTGCCCGTGTCCTAGAATCATTCCTCTTCTGCTCCTTCTTCACCGAAAATGGCCGTGTCAAATGGAGGTGTGCGCTGCGGAGCGAAGTAATTTTCCACCCTTCTTCTTCCCCGTTTCTATGCCATACTTCTTCCCACCTCGCGCGGGGGGCCGTGCCTCGTGCCTGGCATTCGTCCACACGCAAAGCGGCAAAAAGAGGAGAATACCTATGTGTGGCGTAGAGTGTAGGAGTATTTTTTAATCTATTTTTATTTCTTTGTGCCTCGCACTGGTTGTAACTCTGATCGATTTTCTTTATCCTCGAGGGAAAGTTCATTCTTTCGCGAAAGTTGGGTGTTTAAAAAAAATGTATGCTTGTCATATACAAAAGGATATTCTTTCACGTAAGAACGCAATCCGCCGAGGTGCAATACCGAAGGCATGCAGATTGGCACCAACTCCTTACTTTTTGGGTGGCGTCTTTCTACTGTAATTAAAATTACTCGGAGGCATATTATATTAGTGAGCTTTATTCAGGAAGGCTTCGGAGAATTTGAGCCGCGGCATTGATGGAATTTCGACGTCGTAGACTGGAAAATATTCAAATGAACTTTTAATCTAATGAAACTTTGTGATTAGTCAAGGTGGTGTCGTCACGTCCATTGCATTGTTTTCGTTTGAGTCCTTCGCTGAAGGACATTTATTCATCGTGGGTCGTATTGTTTTGTCAGATGGAAAAATATGAAGACTTAAATTCAAACGATGAGAGCTGTCAAGCTGTTAGCTAAGGTGCGCATTTTCTATCGCACCATACTCTGCCGTGGAATTTAGATATGAATGAATCAATGAATTAATTTCCGTCGATAAATATGGCTGCAATAAAAACTAAGCTTAGAAATTTACCGACCACCTTTTCCAGTAGTGTGGTCAGTGTGCAATAGAAAACTGATATAGTACAAAAACAAGGTCATTACAGAAAATGAAAAGTAAAAAATACAAATGAGTTCAGTCTTCTTACATAACCTATGCCGCCTCCTGCAGCGTTTTTAAACACATCATTATAACTTTTACTATATTTTTTGACAAAATATTACAGAATAGCTTTATAAACAATATTATTACCAAAATGTTACATTAATTACCATAATTCATTTCAACCATTATTCTAAAATAATACGCAAAGAATTTACATCTCTTATTTTAGTTAACCGTTAAATAGTGCAATTTTTAATTGCACTATTTAACGATTTAATTGAGCTAAATTTTTTATTTAAATTGATAATTTGTTATTGGTAATATGTTTAAGCGCACTCATGTTTCATGATATTTTGAGATAAATGATTGAGATTAAAATCGCAAACACCTCAGTTTATTCAGCTGTCTAAAACTTAATGGCCAGTATTTTCTTGTAATATTTTGCAAGCCGAGTGCAAATACGTCTCTAATATGATGTTCATGGATCCATAAAGCATTGAAGAAAAAGTAGCTACCATTATGCATCGTATCTGGGATTAGGGAGCTGAAATAATTGCAACAGGCAGGTGTACTTACGCGTCTAGGGGTGCAATTAAGTAGATTCCACAAAAGGTTTGGGTGAACTTTGTTTTTCTTCAGTTTGATTTTTCTTTCGCTATGTCAAATAACCTCATCGGTGAAAGAAACTATTTACAACTACTGCAGAAATGCTATTCAAGCTCGGGGTATTGCGCTGTTATATTGTGTTTTACCGCGTAGGAGGGTCAGAGGGTGAGTTTTGCTTCGTGAATCGTAGCTTCTCAAATAGGAAATTACCCATCTTTTGTACTTATTGTCCATTTTGTTGAATGTGCGGTATTTAATCAGGTTATTAGTTTTAGCATCTCTATTTATAGTCTAAACTGAATGTCTCATGCGTTAACCCATCGTCTCTGAATTCATTTGCCAAGCGACTCATTCTTACCCATCGGCCTACATGTACTTGCTTGGCGAATGCTGCGATTATAAAAATGCTCTCTTAAAATAAAATTGCGTCAACGGATTGCGTGAATGCTAAGATTACCGTTTTCTTTTCTCATATGTGTGTGCAAACCTGTTCAGTGCCCTATAGTTGAAGAATTAGTTACAAATGCGATGTGTTTTAATGAGCAATTATGTCGTTGAAGAATAATGTACGGTGGCTCTGGGCGAGAGTCTGTTCACGAGGGTGAACTCGAACCCTAGCGTATGAATGACACGGAGCCCGAGGGATGAAAACAATTGAATGCTCGGTAGCGAATCTCTTTCTCAGCAAAGGCTTACTCGGAACGCGAGCAGCCCTGCGTCGAATAATGGGGCGATAAAAATTCGTCTTTCGTTGACTTCTAGCTCGGTTCTTTCTCGTTGGCATTGGATATTATTTTTGGTTTTTTTACGCTCTGTTGCAACTGGTAGCGAGGGTTTACCATGAATCACATCACTCGAAGTTTGCGAAAAAGTCTCTCGTTGTTGACCTACTTTAATTATCGAGTAAGTTTTTTATCCCAAGGGATGTGTTTCTCTAGCCAAATTTATTACGAGTCTTGAGTGTCGTGACCCGAGAATTAATGCGATGCACGTGCGTCATATAATGACTTATAGTCCGAACGCTTGGTATTCTCAATAACTCTCATTACCGTCTTCGCGCGAGATGGAACCATTTCTCTTTTATTCTCAACATTTCAAAGACGACAAATACCAAAAATTCGAGATGAGGGAACAGTAATGACTCTTGTAGATTTTCAATCATGCTTTAAAATTTTTTTTAGTTTTATACGTCATTATTTACAAAATTAAAAAGTTTGAAGGTCATCATGTGGTTCCAATCTTGTTGTAGTACATTTCGTTACCTCCTCGTCGCTTACCGCTTAACAGTACGTAGCACTTGCGTTGCACTTTCTGATATCGCGCGCATCGCGGTATGACGTACTGTGGATCGTTAAAATTTTGTTCGTGGAAGTCTTTCATATCCGTTGCGTGAAAAAATGAACGACTAAAAATAGGTATTATTTGAAGTTAAAAAGTCAGAAAACCAGTGGAAGATCGCGTGAAAAATGTAATAATTATTATGAATACTTGAAAATATCAAATTTTGATGATGAAGAAGGAAGTAGTACCTGAGAAGGTAGTTTGTCACGAGTGCTTGGGACCCATATGAGATAGGGAGAATGAAATAATAGGAAAATGTGCTAAGAAAGGCAGCACACAGCAAGAAAGGCAGTCTTAGGCAGACATGAGAGATGTGATAGTGTGAGTGATATGCTGAATAGATTGAGTTGGGAAAGTCTTAAGAAATGGCGGGCAGCATACAGGCTAGGCAACCTGTACAAGGCCTAGACAAAGGATAAGGATGGAAGGAAATCAGTAAAAGATTGCTCGAGTGAAGCCGAATCGGAAGAAATGACCATAGTTTTAAATTAAGGGCACGGCAGCAAAAAACCGACACAAGAAAATTTTCCTTATTCCTTGAATGCCTTACCTGTAGAAGTCTTAAATCATTTCCCAAAATGTTACTTATAAGGAGTTCAAGAAGAGACTTCGCCTCACAAGCATTATGCGAACCAACTCATAATTTTTATGTGAAAAATATTGATTATTGTGTGTGAATTGAGCATTGTGAGTGATACATGGACAATTACCACCAGGCAAATGCCCAATGTAATGTAATTGGTTAAATAAATAAATAAATAAATCATTCGTATGGAGTGTCGCGGTCTTTATCTCGGAGACATGGGCCTTTTGGAATCTTTGGAAGGGGCATAATAGACAGGAAAGCTCAATGAGGAAGATCGAAGGACACACACGTAATCGTGGAGGATACCCACTTACAGAAGGATGCTGAAGATCAAATGGACGGATAAGATCAGAGACGAGGAGGTTCACGGAGGTAAAAAAGAGGAGAAGCCATATGGAGCATTATCAGGAAGAAAAGGCTCATACGAAGAGGTTTCATATTCAAACTCATTGAATTTGTGAGGATGATAACAAAAGGGAAAGTCCCATGAAGAGACTGGGGGACTAAATACTTGGCCCATCTAAAACAGGGTATAGGTCATTCTATACCTATCAGACCAACACTCCTACTTAACCTCACGATCTCAGATTTTAAAGAAATTTGGCACGTAGGTAGCCTCCACATAGATTCCTTAAAAAAACTTTTTAAGGAATATTTTCCTTTTTTTTTAAATTCCTTACAACCAATATTGTGTTATATATAATAGGAAAGAGCATAAAAATCGCTACAAATTGACACCTCATCCATCTCTCCGCCTTAATTAGGAGATGAGAAATTAATATTTTCAATATTGACGGTCATGCTATTTTGGACGATTTTTGTAAAATTTACATAGCCATATTTTCATAACGGCCTGATATAATTTAATGAAATTTGGCATTTTTATTTATCTATGTAGAGGCTACTTACGTGCCAAATTTCACCAAAATCTGAGATGGTGAGGTTAACTTTTTATTTAAAGTGCGTTGATCTGACATGGAATGACCCATATGAAACAAAAGAGCTACAGTGCAGCGCGTAGCACGAATGTAGATCCAGCAAAAGTTCGAGGATGCTTGCTTGTTTGATAGCTTTTCAGCTAAAGTGATCCTTGGTGAAGTCTAATTTATTTGCACCACAAAAGCAGCAATTAAAAAAATAGAAATATGTAAATTTCGGGAAGATATCCAGCTTTGGTGGAGTGAGTCGGTACGCGGAAGAGCTGTATGAAGGAACTTTTAGACCTGCGAACTTAGATATAGAGAAAGAGAGAGATCAGTACAGAAAGATATCCTCGGAGCGGAGATACTCAACAGCGAAATATGGAAGACATTACGACGGCTGTATGGGTAGAAAATGTCCCCTCGGAGTTACTGGAGAACTTGGGAAATAACTGAATGTGAACTCTTTTTTTTTTCGAATAAATTCGTAGGATCTAGGAGAACGCCGACGAGAAATATGACCATAGGACTTCGTGACAAATAAGAAAGCTTCAATATGCGAAGAATGCAGAACAAATAGTTTGATTTCTCAAGTGGAAAAAGTTTAATGTTAGATGCAAACTTTACTTGCGAATAGTTGTAGCAATTTCTCTGCTTAGTTCAATGCTAAATTTACTTCCGAATTAAAATCCCGTATCGGCTGTATTCTGGGAAATCGAAATTAAATTTAAATTAAAAAAAATTAAATCATAAAATTCCTCTCCGATACGGAGATGCTGTTTGGCATATTTTCGCCAGTGTGCCGAGAGAGAAACCAAAGCCTGGCTGCAACGCTCTACCTGGGAGACTATTCTGTATGGCCTCAGAATTTCCCGAGTCTCGACAGTGGCGAAATGTTGACGTCGCAGCAACGAAAATTTCAAATAGGGCCATTCAAAAGGTGAGATTTGTCGGGGGAAGTGACGTCACATTCACGGATTTTCCGAAGTTCGACCGTGTCGATTCCGTACTGAATAAGTCCTCTGGGGGGCTATTCTGTACGTTTTCGGAATTCCTAGCCTCGGAAGTGACGAAAGTTTGACGCCGCAGCCTCTAAAATTTCAAACAGGGCCATTCAAAAGCTGAGCTTTGTCGTGGGATGTGACGCCACGCCCACGGATTATCCGAGGTTCGATCGTGTCGAGTCCTTACTGAATAAGGCTCCTGGGCCCACTTTCACTCCTCGACCAGCGCCCTACCCTCCCCGTGAGTGGGTGTGTGTCCGTGTGCAGTCGACAACAAAAGAAAGACGTCGCCCGCAACAACCCTTCCTCCTCCCCCGCTCTGAATCTCATTAAGACGGGCGGCGGGTGTTGTTGCAGGGGCCGGTTAGGGTGGGGGTTGGTAACCGGCCCCCATCAGCGCGTGCTGCCCCCTCCTCCTCCGCTCCCCCTTTCCCCCTTTGGAGAGCCGGCCTCAATAAGCAGAAGACCCCCTCCTTTCCCTCCTCTGTCGGTCCGACAGAGCTTCCTCCCAACAAAGGCGGTGACCCAACCCGTCTTAGCCCAGAAATGAGTCTCTCCCCCCTCATTCTCCCTGTCTCCGCCGCAGAGAGTGTCCGAGACGCAATATTATAGGGCCGGCAACGTCATCTTCAGCTCAATCTCCCTCACTCCACTTCCCCGACCTCCTTATTAAACACCGTCCCGGACAACACGCATATTGCACGCCCCACAGGTAATTTGAAATGGGCAACCAAACTCGTAACATTTGCCGTGCAGCATTAAGGTAGTTTGAGCGAAATGTCACATCACCTAGAATTTAATGAATTTAAACTCATTTTAAAGAAATGAAAATTCTATAATCTTTCCGACGATATCAAACCCTAGTCAAACTACTTTTTGAGCAATTTGTCTGAAATATATCTTCGCCTTGTAGACACTCAACTGTCTCTCACTGAATTCGAATGACATACATAATTAAGTTACTTTGAGCGGAATATCAATTCACCTAGAATTTGATGAATTTGGCCTCATTTTAAAGAAAAAACTCATCTTTGCTATGATATCAAAATCTTAACCCCTTGCCGAACTGCTTTTCGAGCAATTTTCCTGAAAATATAAGGTATTTTAGATGGGATAGATTACGGCTGTGCGCTCCAGAGGGAGAATATTGAATAAATTAGGAACTTCTAACACTTAGATTTCGACAAAAAACTGTGTGTAGTTTGTATTTATTTCTCAAATATTAAAAAAATAATCCATTCCAATCAATCACCGCAGTAATTTTTACAAAATCGACAAAAAACATATGTTTTGAAGTCTTTTTAGCCGTACGGCGTGAAAAAATGAGTCAAGTTAGAGACTATGTGGCTATATTTATTCAATTAGTTAGAAATTTTGTCATATATATCTATATTCTTGCGCCATTAATATTACTTACAATATATTTATTTCATACATACTTCATACAGACGCTGAAATTAAAAAAATAAATTCGAAAATGGTCTCCATTATGACTATGAGATATATATTTAACTGAAGTTTATCGAAGTTTAAACTTCAATTATTATCATAGACCTGCTGAATATTATACGATCTCTATGCCTATGTATTGTACGGGGGAAGAAGGGTGCTGGGAACTTGTTTGAGAGGGGAGGGAAGATGTAAGGGATTTGTATGAAGTGGGAAGTGGTGGATATGTAGCCAATGGCAAGTAAGGGATTAATTATGCCTCATGATTATTTTAGTAATATATAGAATGATACCACAACGTTATGCCAGTTTTTGTGAATATATTCTGTGTTTAATTTTAAGTTAATTATGCATCCATTCCCTGTTAAAATAAACTTGACTGTAGGGTTTGAAGAGAAATGAGAAATGGATACAAGCTTGCTTGTCGTTTTGTGCCGGTCTGCCCTTCTTCTGAGCTAGAATATTCTATTTTAAACTTCTTTCTTTTTTCGGAAGACATTCTCTTCGTGGGCAATCTACGTGTGAAGAACCGGTGGACAGAAACGTCCAATTTAGCTTGTATCTATACCTCTCTTCTTTTTCCCCTGTCCCGTCAAGTTTTTATCTGATTTGTGGCATTTTGAGAAAACTTTCTAATTAATTCTCCGACATGTTGATATTTTTCTTCGGTAAACCTTTTGGGAATTTGGTCTCAATTTTAGGTGTTTGATATGAGTGCGTCTGTATTTCTTTCTTTCGATGCATGTATTGGTAATCTCCTTGAGGAAGTTGAATGATTATCACCACAAATTAAAATTCAGTGAATTCAGCCTCTTTGTTAAGAAAAAAGATCCCATCTTTCTAATGCTAACAATATTTTAAGTTAATTCTGATGCATATATTGGGTCAGAAATGTATCGGTAGGTTGTATGTTTTCTCATTTATTTTTTAAAACTTAAATATTACTTGCCTTAATACTTTTTTTATAAAATCGCATAAAACCTTCGGCTGTGAAGACGTTTTAATCGTATGGATTGGAATAAATGAGTCAAATTAAAACCTCAAATACATAGGTTTATTCTTCTTCTTCCTCCTCCTGTATTATGCCAGTGGCCTGTTCTTCCTTGCTGATTCATAGATTGTCCTTCCATTGTCTTCTGGGTTTTCCTACACTTCGTGTACCTATTGCTAGGTTGTGTCGAACATTCTTTACAGCTCTTTTTATCCATACTATTTATATAGTCGTTGTATTCATTTTTTCTGTTTCTCACCTAGTTAACAACAGGTATATTTCGTGAACCTGAAGATGACTCTGTGAGTTGGAATGCTACGTAGCATTAACATCCCGGGGAAATGTGCAAATTTTATGTGATTTTTTCGATTCCTTCTAATATACAGAGCCTGGATATGTTGAAATTACTGTTTAGTTCAGTCTGGCGTTAAACAAAATTTTTGCGTCATTGATATTACTAGATTTATCTTCCTCATTACGGTATATCTTACGGCTGGTTAAATTAAAAAATTAAATTCGAATATCGTCTCTATTATCACGGATATCTCGCACTTGCGCTGTTTCAAACACCATTGCCGCATATATAGGAAGTGGGCCGACAATAGGGGGAAGGTGTTGGAGGTTGGTGTGGGGAGGGGAGGGGGTAGAGTGAGGGGTGGGAAGGGAAGGGGAGGGGGAAGACCTACCGGTTGTCGGTTAAGGGGGTGTACGGGAGGGAGGGTATCTTGAGAGTGAAGGGAAGGCATGCATGCCGACTCACATAACTAACTGATCGTCTCGCATGAGTCTGTAACACTGCTCTGATAACTCAAAATTGTAGTTCAGAGGTTCTTCTGTATTAAAAGAAAGAAATAGAAATACTTTGCTTATTTTCTACAATTTTACTTTAATTGTCGACTAGTTTCGATACACTGTATCATCTTCAACGGACTAGTGAATACAGTGTACAGATACAAAAGATGATACAGTGTATCGAAACTAGTCGACAATTAAAGTAAAATTGTAGAAAATAAGCAAAGTATTTCTATTTCTTTCTTTTAATATGGATTTCTACAAAGTAAAGGCCTCAACCATGAAGTGTATTCTTCTGTATGAATGTGTGCAGCCGAATGCTGCGAAAAACATCGACATTTTCGCTATTTCTCCTCCTGAAGACGCCTTTCTATATGGTAGCCTTAAAAGTCACTTTTAGTCGAGCGAGAGAGTTCCCTAGTCATAATGGAGAACGTATTCGAATTTTATTTTTTAAATTTCTGCGTCTGTAAGAAGTATGAAGTAAATATTGTAGTATTAATGGCGCAAAGAAATAGCTATATATGACAAAAGTTCTCATAAATTTAATAAATATATCTAAATTAGTCTCTAATTTGACTCATTTTTTCACGCCGTACGGCTGAAAACCCTTCAAAACAGTAGGTTTTTTTGTGATTCTGTAAAAATTACAGCGGTGAGTAATTGATTAATTTTTGTAAATAGTTGCGAAAACATACAAACTATACACCGTTAGTATTTTGATGAAATCTAGGTGTTAGAAATTCCTAATTGTTTCAATATCCTCCCTCTGGAGAATTAAAACAGCTTATATTTTCTCGCAAATTGCTCGAAAAGTAGTTCGGCAAGGGGTTAATATTTTAATATCATTGGAAAGATGGGAGTTTTATCTTTGAAATTAGGTCAAATTCATCAAATTCTAGGAGAAGTGATCAATCGCCAAAACTACCTTAAAAGTAGCACTTCGATGAGTGAGCACGGAATTTATGGGAGTAGGGGTAGTAATCGGCGCACAATGGACGCAATTACAATCTCTACGGAAAGTAGAGAGTTATATTTTACTTGCTTGTGCCACTACGAT
The DNA here is from genome assembly GCA_963573305.1 of Pyrrhosoma nymphula. Taxonomy (NCBI): domain Eukaryota; kingdom Metazoa; phylum Arthropoda; class Insecta; order Odonata; family Coenagrionidae; genus Pyrrhosoma; species Pyrrhosoma nymphula. Next base: position 78,308,403 of record OY754337.1, read on the forward strand.
TTTACGATAGTAATGCGTTGAATCCGAGAAAATCCCCACTATAAGACGACGAGCGGTGGTTTGTAATGTAATTACTACAAATTTAGTTTGCCTGAGGAGGAATAATTGTTAGAAAGGTAAACGATTTTGTTTCCTTGGAGATTTTTTTCTTTTTATAAATTAGTAAAGAGAAAGACACGTAACTTTTCTTGTCTTGAATTCGAAATGATTCTAAAACTTTATTTACTTAATAGATGTATATCTATATTTAGTTTCATTAAAAGGAAAGTTATGAATTGTACAAACGCTTTGGAATTTGATGAGAGTGGTGTATGCGCTCGAATGAATTGCAGAAATTCGGCATTTATCCAAATTGCCATCAATACTCAGTGTTCATTTCTGACATTCTTTTCTTTTCGGGTGAGTCGGAAATAGCGTTAATCGTATATCATTTTTAATCAATACAATACAAATTCCTCTTCTTCTATTTCATGAAGTCGAATTTTCTCTGTGAGCTGTGGATGTCTCATCAGTGTAAATTTGAATTTAAAACCTCGAACCTCGGTACTTGTTCTTCTTCTATTCTGAATTTTCTTATTTTTCACCCCTCTGCTAGAATTAACCGAGACGTTGTTCAATATCGAATTTTAATAAGCCATGCGGTGGATTTATTCAGTGACAACTATCGCGATACGACCATATGTGCTTTATATTAAGCAATCCGTTTGTTTTACCCGTCTTTTTTGCTTGATAATTTACGCGAGGTTTTTAGGCTCATGTCTCGCATTTGAGAGGAACCGATAAGTCATAGTTTATCGCCCAATTTATCATGAACATTGTGGTTGTCGTGGTAACAAAAGGTATTGGGCGTAAAATACCCTTAGGCACGCCAACTCGCTTCACACGTAAGTGGTGCGATTTTCTAGTTCCTGAAAATTAATGGCAAACCGCAGGTGGCTTTGGGAAGTTTGTTTCTCGCATTCCACGTGACTATTGGCTCAGTACAATGTGTTCTCTACCTACTTCGGGCTGTTTACGAAGCTCAGTGACAGTGGTCGTATTTTAGATGCAAAATGAGTTCGAGTCATGCTTTAAATGATTAGACGAAATACGAATTGGTACGGCGATATTTTCGGCACCGCTTAAGGACGTTCGGTTGTTTTGCTGTCGAAAAACTAATTGTTTTTTTTTTAGAATTATTTGCCGCAGATTTCTTAAGACATTTGAACGAGAAGTGGGCATGGAATTACACGGGTTCTTATGGGAACGCAAGACTTTATTCATCAGAAAGAATTTTTTCTAGTTATTCAATGCATAATAATTTATGTTATCGATAGAAAAAAGTTTATAACGAATTTTTACTCCGAGCGCTTGAAGAAATCCCTCGCGCGTGTTGCGGACGATGTGAATTAATTGTCACCACGAATCCTTGAACGTAGATGCATAACTTTCAGGATGCAGAAGAAAAGGCTTAAGAACCCGTGTATTCTCATGTCCAATTCTCGATCAAATATCTTAAGAAACCTTCGGCAAATAATTCTGAAAGTTTGCCTGTAGCTTTAGAACAGTATTAATAATGCTTTAAAGAAGTTTCATTGAATTCTCTTAAGTTGAGGGAAACCACCAAACCTCGTTAACATCCACTGATAAATTATCGCCGATCCAGTAATTTTATATTCATCCTAGAGGGTCGATATACTATTTGGGGATTGGGACATTCGCTCGGACCAGCGGGCGGCGTGGCATTGTTGTGCTATGTGAAGGGGTTGGGGGAGAGTAAGGGTGGCGAGATGAGGGTGAGAAGGGTCGATTTTTCTGGCAGGGTGGGTCGAAGGCGAGGGGGCGTTCCATGACCACTGTTGTGCACCGCCGTTGTCGGGGTTACCGCTCGACGGTCGTTAATCACTATTATCGAATCGAACACGGGGGCGCCTGTCTCGCACAAGTGCCTCTGCTGCTGTTTGGGGTCATTTATTAAGTCGCCTCAAAGCATGGAAGATGACTCCCATGGAGCGTACCTCCAGAGTAGTGATATGTCGATGTGAATCGTTACTTGCTGAGCATTCTTTTGCTTTAACGTTAAATGCCCTCGGCGCATCAACAGGAAAACAATGACGAAAGTAAGCAATGAACATGGCAGTTAAGGGAAGTGGCCGAATTTCGACAATCGGTGCGGTTGTACATATTGATGTTTGAGGTCTGCAGGCATTCATGTATTCAATCAATTTATGTAAATGAAATATATATATTTGCATCCATGAAGTGTAAGATGTGTGGTTCTAAATTTATTTCTTATTATTCAGGACCAAAATAACCATTAGACTTTTAAGTGATACATATACAAGCGACAAACATCTCCATGTAACATAAATATTTACTGAAGATGATTTGTAAAACCTGAAGATGATGTGTAAAACATCAAAACCCAGGTCGTAATGAAGTCTTTTTTTTAACTTTTATCTGTGGAAAATTGCTTTAAACTCTTCAACCTTATCATTCCTCGCCACTTCGCCTGAATCTTCGGAATTCATAAATATTTACATTTCCAACAAGCCCTTCCAGTAATTAACTTTTTTTACAATTCAAATTCTCTCAGTCATGTTAATAGAAATTCACCGAACGTGTTGCTATACCTACCATCTTAGAATCAAAATAAAACTTGCAAGCAAATGAAAAGGCTGTCTATGTTTGCTCCGCAGAAGTGCGAGCAGTGATCGATAGTGGGCCAGTAGCTGCCCCATTCGACCTTTAACCGCCACGAGAAGTCCGTGCTTTCACATCGAAGTGTTACTTGCAAGTGACTTACTTTTTGAGGCTATTCTGCTAATGTTCGTCCACATCCATCCATCTCATCCGTGTCAAAGTCAGGCAGCTTTGCGGTCCTAACAAAAAATGTCGCTGCACTACGTTGCGACTGGAGTCCATCTCTTATAGCGTAGGTGGCAGTGCAATCGCTCTCGGGGTAAGACGAAACACTATAGAACGCCAATGTATTTCCCCCCGTCGATTTCAATTCTTTTTAGTTAGTTTGAGCTTATTTATGAATATATACATATAGTATAACCGTAATCATATTTTATATTTCAGAGTATGTAATAAGTATGAAGTAAATATTTTAATATTAATGGCGCAAAAATATAGTTGCATATTACAAAAATTCTCAATAATTAAATAAATAAAGCTACATAAGTCTCTGACTCAATTTATCACGCCGTACGGTTGAAAAACCTTCAAAACAGGTTTTTTAGGATTTAGTCAAAATTACTACGGTGATTAATAGATTAATTTTTATAAATTGTTGAGAAAACACATAAACTACACACCGTTAGTTTTTGTGACGAAGTCCTATTTTCCAATATTCTCCCTCTGGAGCGCACAAACATAATCTATCCCAAAACAGCTTACATGTTTTCCGGCAAATTGCTCGATAAGTAGTTAGGCAAGGGGATAGTTAGTATTTTGGTATCATTGGAAAGATGGGAATTTTATCTTTCAAATTTATCAAATTCTAGGTGAAATGATATTTCGCTCAAAATACCTTAACACGACTGGTAGAGGTTAGCTCTAATTCTGGTGTAAATCTTATGGTAATGAGGTTGATATTCTCGTTCCGATGGCGCAATTTTTTAAAAACATTTTTGTAGTATAATGTAGATTTTTTAAAAACATTTTTGTAGTAGCTCTTCTTATTTCGTGCTACATCCACAAAATTCTTCTGCCACCCGATTACTGCTCCGGAGGCAGTGTATCCTGGAGTTGGGGAGTGAATGAAAATGGATACTAGCGAACTGCGAATCAGTTCGCCTAGTGTATAATTTCATCGATTTGGTTCATCATTGTAGTGAACTTGTTCGGGTTAAAAATGAATTATCTAGATGATTCTTCTTCATGACCTCGTTTTTATAGTGTAATTATTTTCTGTTCTTTGAGCACAAAAGAGATCTATTAATTTGTAAATTATTTATTCTCTTTGCCGACGTTTCGCACTTTTATACGTATGCTTCTTCTGGGATGAGAGATTTCCTTTTGAAATTGTTTGATGATACCTTTGTTGCTATTTATTGTTTGCCTGTTTGTCCATTGTTGTAAATTTGGGTGCTTTCAAAAATGTAAATAAAACTAAGTGTTGTTATAGCATATCAAATTATAATAAATTTTACTTAATTTGGCGATGCCTGTTTTTTTTACAGATTTTTTTGTTTTTTGTTATGTGCACCATTCATTTAAATAATCTTTTGGAAAGGTTAGGTTCTCAACCTATTATTTTTGTGAGATGGAAACTTAATGTGTGGTTATTTTTGATTGCATGATCTGATAGCTCACAGAATTGAATTTTGTATTTTATTCAAGTTTTATTCTGGGAGATTCTAGAAGCATGTATAAAAAGGCGAAACTTCGGCAGAGGGAATAAATAATTTACAAATTTATGGACCTATATCTCATGAAAAAAGAAATAAATTACAAAATAATTTATCGTGAGTGGTATTTTCAATCGCTAGGGGGGTTATTCTAATGGGGCTGGAGAGGCGAGGGCCTAATCAATATTTTATCCTCTTTTTAGAAGCGTGAGAGTCATTGAGTGCTTGACACCCCTAATTCGTGCAGTGGGAGCTTGGCGTGACCGAATCAGGATCTTGTGCTATTTAGAGCGGTTTTGAAGTTGAAGTTTGCGGCGCGCCATGCCGTCCTGGGGAGGCCTCGCGTGTTTATGTGATATTGGTTACTGCGGAAAATTATTTCAAGGCGCATCAACTCATTCTGTTGACTATCGTTTCCAGTGGCCGACCTATATCTGGCGGTTAGATTCTCTGCGTCCAAACTAATATACCTCAAGGCGATTAAATTCTATCTCCGTGTCAACTCTTAAAGATCACGCTCTTATTTCATGTTGTAATGCGTGCTCTGGTTACCTCTTTATCCTTTTCTGTGCACTTCACATGGTTGTTCGGCGTATGTCACTCCACTTATGGTAGAACCTGCGCTTCGAAGTACTGCTTTCATTACATAGATGAACTCGACAGAAACAAGATAAAACGGCAAAAATTGTTATTAATAATAATTGAAAATAATTTTTAATCAATAAACATGGCTGTACAGTACAGGAGTCTTCTTCAAAATGAAGTAATCCTGTCATATGAAGAATGGCTTTTATATTGACGCCATTTCTCAGAGGAATTTAAAAACTTTCTCTGGAACTGCAGTAAAGCTGCATAATTAAAAAATTAGGGATGAATTAAAACAACATAACTACTATCGCCGCAATAAAGGTAGAACGCTGAACTTTAGGCATTCGTGCGAAATTCCGTCGGAGCTCCAAAGAGCCGTGTAATATATCATTTTACTCCTTGTTTATTTGACTACAAAATTCATTCATTGAAAAGTGTGTAAATTTAAAAGTTTAGCTCCTACAGTCTAAAGAGTGAAGAAAAACACGCGAAAAACTAGGAGAACGGCGAAACGGTCGTCTTCTTAATCTCGTCACGGCCAAAATATTTAATTGGTTCACTTCATTATTTTTTTACGAAGAGGACGACATCTCCGTATTACAAATATTCTTTTAAAATTTTATTTTATCCATTCTTTGATTTTTTAAATGGCCGAAAGCTAGATTTCAATTTCCGAGGTGTGGAAAAGTATATGAATATCGAAATTACGTATGCTTTATGAAAAAAATATTGCAAAACTTCTCATGTAAGGAAATTCTTATATTCTTCTCCTTACTTAAAATAAACGAAAAAGAAGAAAATCGCTCCGCGGCAATGCAAACTACCATTTTGCTCTGTTGTTGTTTGCAAAATACTGTTTGTTTATGTGTTAGAAGTTTATTGATTCTATGGATTGTATTGTTGCCACGAACCGAATTAAAGTGTGTAATTTCTGAGACTGAATTAAGTATCTAATTGCGAAATATTCAACATAAATCCATCCACATAAAGTTAAAAGAATATGAAATACCTAGAGCCTTTCTCATTCCTTGTCCAATCAGCGCTGGACAGAGGTCTCACTAGAGGGGTCTTGGCAATGAGATTTGAGTCACGCGCGGCCAGGAGTTTCACCATTGCCAACAGAGCAAAATGGTAGTTTGCATTGCCGCGGAGCGATTTTCTTCTTTGTCGTTTATTTTAAGTAAGGGGAAGAATATAAGAATTTCCTTACATGAGAAGTTTTGCAATATTTTTTTCATAAAGCATACGTAATTTCGATATTCATATACTTTTCCACACCTCGAAAATTGAAATCTAGCTTTCGGCCATTTAAAAAATCAAAGAATGGATAAAATAAAATTTTAAAAGAATATTTGTAATACGGAGATGTAGTCCTCTTCGTAAAAAAATAATGAAGTGAACCAATTAAATATTTTGGCCGTGACGAGATTAAGAAGACGACCGTTTCGCCGTTCTCCTAGTTTTTCGCGTGTTTTTCTTCACTCTTTAGACTGTAGGAGCTAAACTTTTAAATTTACACACTTTTCAATGAATGCAATTTGTAGTCAAATAAACAAGGAATAAATCGATATATTACACGACTCTATGGAGCCCCGGCGGAATTTCGTACGAATGCTTAAAGTTCAACGTTCTACCTTTATTGCGGCGATAGTAGTGAGTGATTTTGCTCTTTAATTGTAAACTTAATTAAAACAAATGTATTATATATAATTGCTGACGATGAACTCGACAACACCGTATAGCTGGTCAACATATCATAGTTTCACTCCGGTCCGGCACCTTTGTTTTTTGCATACTTTCACTCCAATGTTTTTGTTTACTCCTCGGACGTAGTTGCCAAGTCTGTTTCAATATGGCGGCTACGGAATGAAAGTAAGACTCTTCATCGCTTTAAAAACATAAATATCTGCATTAAATGGCCGATAAGGTAACCTGAAAAAATTCATTGTATCCGTTGATTATTTAATCACCATATGGTTGTTTTTGGGGTAGCCTAGTCGAGGAAAATCTCGAAAAATAAAATGTTTAAGTGAGGGACGACACCATTCCGCCATAAGAGCAATGTAATTTGAGGCTGAAAATGACGATTTTTATATCCTGTTATCAGCGCTAAATGGCCGATTACCCCCAATTATTTTTTCACAGATCGACTATGGCATAATTTCTCTGCAATATATGAAAATATCAGGGCATGTTATCAAAGGTGCTTGTAGTAGAGGTTCTACCTTATGTCACATGTATGTCACTACTTGGTGTGTCCGTAGCGGGAATGAATGTGGTGTTGTCTCTCTGGCAAGTGGCCCTCAATCGCAGCATCTCGAGTGCGCCTTAAAGGGTGACTTGGAACTCGTGCGAATGATATGTGGAAATAACGAGAAATTTGAAAAATGAAATAAGACGAAGTAATTCGTTTGTTGTTCTACAAAATTTTTATTGTACGACGCGTTTTACCGATTTACGGCTTCGTAAATCAGTGAAATGCGTACACATACAACAAAGAGTTGTAGAAGACTACTATGTATTTGATTTAATCGTGAGTACTATCAAGATGTATCATATTGATAATTTTCTTCAATGCTTCGTTGGAAATTCATTTAGTGTTGAATTTCATTGTGCGAATGACATTTACAGACTCCTATTGGAGTCGGACGTATGACGACGACTCCAATAGGACGACGAATTCAATGAAACTATCGTCATAAAAGGGAAAGCGTTGTGCCGCAAAGTAATTAAAAATTTACATTGTCCATGTTTGACGCCCTCAACAACGAAAATCAACAATAACAAACAACAGAAACGTCCTGGTGTAGTTCGTAAGGTCTGAAACGAACGGAGGGTTGTGTTCCGAAGTGCACTGGAGCGAAAGAAAGCACCCAACAATGGAATGTCTGGGTGGATCTCCTTAAGTCCACGAACGAGAATTCCCACGACAGTGGCAAGAGTTATCGTCAGAGGCACTTCTCACATTAAGTCGCAAAGCGATTCAAGTTTTTTTAAATAAAAAAATGCCAAAAATTATAGACCCTGATTATTCCCAGAGGGCCACCTCCATGCACCTCTGATTTTTTAAGACACAACAGCACTGCCTAAGTTCTTAAAGGGAAAACGTCGTCAAACCTCGTTTGAATGGGCATGAAACTCCCGAGGTTAAGTCATGAACGGTCCACAACTTGGCAGTAAATGTCAACGAAGGCAACCCGACCATCAGCGTACCAGGAAATATATTTTTAAGAGAAGAGAAATTCCTGCATAAACTGAAATAGAGTGCACTTCAAAATAATTTTAGCTGGCAAAGGGATGGCTATGGTGTAATAACTGGTACTAGTCGAGAAAACTATTCTGTGACTCTGCCAAAAGCCGTCAGTTTCTTGAAGAACCGTTTCAACATTTTCACGGTGCGTAGATTGGATTTTGTGAAATCGGCTCAACATCTCAGTGGGAAGCAATATTTCCCGAGAAAATGACACGCCTATTACCATTTTATATATTTTTATAGTTTAAATCATATATTCTTCGCTGTAACTATTTGAAGATGATAGAAATCACAATATTGTATCCATACTTAATAACAAATCGTAATATTTATTTTGTACACCATTTTTAAAAAATGTCAGGACTTTCAAAATGAGAAATATAGCGGTCAACTAGAAATGATTAAAATGCATCGAAAAATTTCACGGTAAAACGTCAACATAAGGATAAAGTTATAATTATATCGAGGATATCTATCGGTTAAGGTAAGTTCCGATGGAAGTAAGAATACTAATCTTCTACAGCAGAAGTTCCTCATCTCCATCGGTCTATGGTCGCATCTTCAGCTTTGCGTACGTTCTACCTCTCTGCATCCCAATCCATAAAGCCTATTCTTTTTCTTCCCCTTCCCCGGCTCACCCAACACACCCTGCCCCCTCCCAATCGTGGCCTTCAGCTTCCCCTCGTTACTGCTCTCCCAACCACCCACCCACCCTCACGGCCTTCCCCTAATTTCCACAAGCATTCTCTTCTCTTTACTCACCTTCACGAGCACTTCCACCCAAGTGCTTCTTCTTCACTCTCCTCCACACCCACATCTCAAACACGCCTGCAGCTTTTTTTACCACGTTTTTATTAGTTCGGTTTCCGTCATGTCTGTCCGGGTGGAATATTGCAACCGAGTTTAAACTAACTTCCCAATCAGAAAGAGACGTGAAATTTTAACCATAGCTCAGAAGTGGATGACAATGCAATGTTAGCTACATGTTATAAAAATTAATTAATTAATTAACGATTGATTAATTATTTCAATTCCACACACTGTCATCTGAACAGAATCTGGAATACATCAGGAATTTCCTGTGTCCCTGTCAGAGTCTCATCAAGATGTATGAAATCGATTGGAAACTTTCACCCGGGCATAAGACTAAAAAGCAGAAAATAATTAATTAAATAATTTAAAAAAATATAGATACCTCGTTTTTAAAACTGACTAAAAAGCATAAAATAATTTTCCCTGGACCCTTCTAAATTTTTGAGGGTGAATTTTTAGTGGCTATGGAGATATTTGTAAGACTTGAAGAGAAAAACGTGGGGCGCAGGCAGTAGATAATAGAAGTAGATAATCCGGATGAGTTCAAAACCAATTTCAGTGCATTGCAAATGGTAATAATCGTGGGAGTTTGCTCAAAGACACCTGGTCCCTTTAATCATCCTTAATTATCATGGGTTGCCTGCGCCCCAAGTTTTTCTCTTCAAGTCTTACAAATATCTCCATAGCCACTAAAAATTCACCCTCAAGAATTTAGAAGAGCCCAGGGAATATTATTTTATACATTTTAGTCCGTTTTAAAAACTTGGTATATTTAAAAAAATATTTAATTAATTATCTTCATTCTCTTTCTTCACTCTCTCTGCATTACACAACGCTGTACTCTGTCTCAGACCCATCGCGACTTTTCTTCACAAAACACCAAGTTCCAAGTGTGACCAGTCCAGACTTCAAAGAATTATTTTAATTGTATGCGAAATAATATCCTAATTTAATTATTAAGATAACGCGTATGGATTAAAATTTCTTGCAATTCTCCTCCAAACTCAAATTTTTTAATTTGAAATAGGACATTTTATCTCCTAAACCTTTTGTTATGTAATAAATTTATTTTTAGATACTCAAAAACCTGTTCTGTGATGTACAATTTTATAAGTTTAACCCCTTTGAAAAAAATTAAATTATGATATTGTTTTGAATTACATTCGATTAAAAAACAGCAGATACTGGACCATAGCTTTATTTGCGCTATCCATATTTGAAAATTTTTAACCTTTTCTTATTTTATATTTGTCTTTGTTAAGTGGGTTTTATTGAAAAAATAAACGAATTAAGTCTAGTCTTTGTTTCGAGTGGAAGGTTGAATACCGAGGGTGGCACCGGTGACAAGTAATGGAGGGCAGACCGTTTTCATGGGTCACACTTGGTTCCCAATGGAACAAACGTAAACATTGGAAGCTACGGGAAAGGGAGAGTAGGACAAGGGCGGTGAGGCAGCAAACGGTACCAAGAACTACCCACCGCCGATAAAGAGAGGAAATTACGGGTAGATACGTCTTTGCAGTTGGAATAAGTCATGAAGTATTAGTGGGGGGCTTTTATACTTAACCGTAGTTCAAGGGTGGTTCGACCGTAAATTAACTAAGGCCATTTTATTCCTAATCTGGTTATTTATAGAGAAACCTGTCCACTGTTTCATTATGAAACCAAAAAATCCCACCTTCTCACGCTATTTTATTTGCGAATTGAGCTCGAAATGACATAGTGATAATTGCAAGTTTGAAATGTAGGCACCAAGCCATCTTAATTTAAGTTATTAATAAATCACGGAAATCAATAATTTAAGTTACTAATAAATCAGGCCTTTAAAAGCCTTACCCGGTGGCAAACCCGAGAAGATTTTACTAATATTATTCGCCGGGAAAGCCTAAGATCTTAAATCACGGAAATAATTGAACTCAAAATGCGTTAATTCAAATGATAATGGAGCTGCAGTCTGCTCTTATACCTGGAAAATATGTTCTTTCGTCAAATGAAGTTCTTATTGTATGCGTTAATTTTGTTTTCCAATAGTTATGGGAATATATATAAGAGAAAGAGTTATTTTTTTAAACAACATGGATCGATGGATCGATTAAACGTGGATCGATGCATTTGTTTTGAATCACACATTCGCGGGGAAAGCGCCTTAAAGCGACCGGAGATGATGGTGGCAATGGAGAGACGGCATTAAAATATCTCCTGGCATTCAACTTAATACACGGCGCAAACATCACGAGTTTAGGTCAATTGATATTTATACACCTTCAAACTTTTGCCGACGTTTCGGACCTCTATTGATCCATCTTCTGGGCTATAAACAAATGATACATGATGTTGAAAATGTTTTAAAATTCTCTTTTTATTACATAATGGTTAATTAACAGCCATTAAATATAAAAATACAAAGACATATTCAAGATTGTTACCTTTAAAGTTTGGTGCTGTTTTTATTTACAATTTTAATTTGGTTGCTTGGATCCATTTCTTTGTTGAAAAGTTATGTCATTTGTTTAATTATGATAAATTTTGCTTATATAAGTAATGTCTGTTCTTTTATTGCAACTTTTTTATTTCTAGATATATTGTACCTACATTTATTTGAATAATCTTTTTGATAAAATTTATCCTGAGTCTAAAATTTTGGCTTCTTCGTAATTAAATGAGTGACTATTTGTAATTGCATGATTTGCTAATGCACAAGGTTGAACGTTAGTGTTAATTGATGTTTTTTATTGCGAGATCCTATTTTTTAAATATTGGGCTGTTTGGTCTATATAGCTACTGTCACATATGTCACATGGAATATAATAAATTATATTAATTATTATTATTATATCAATTGACCTAAACTCGTGATGTTTGCGCCGTGTATTGGAAGAGGTTGAGAGTAAATACCATTTAAATTCAGATTAATGCACGAGCAGATGACGCAGTGGGGTCGTAGTCATGACAACAGCTCTCCCGTACAACTCCCTCTCCACCTTTCCCTCGCTAACCTACCCCTCTCCTAATCTAAGAGAACCCATTCCGACAGACACCCCCTGCCACACACCCACATTCCCATAAACAGCAAATGCTTGACGGACCATTAATTTCTGGATGACTTTCGTGCAATTCAAATTCGTTTTTATAATAAAAGTCAAAGCAGCAGAAGCTGGTCTGAATAAATGACCAAAGTGATTTCCGGAAATCGTTTAGATCGCCCATTAAAATGCCAATGTGGGAAGAGTAAACTAATATTCAATAATTTATCTATTTGGTTCGTCGTTATGTACGACCTCTGCTTGATTAACACACACACACACGTATTGCCGTTTCATTGCTGGTGTATCCCCGTGCAGATGGTCGCGAAATCATTTTCGAGGGCGAATTTTATAGAATAATAAAAACACAGGCGCTTCATTCGAATATTAGATATGGAAACAAAACCAGAATAGCTATGTTTGCACCGAGCGAAAGAGCTTTTAGATTTCTTTCCCGAATCTCAATGCAACCCCCGCAGGAAGGATCTGTTGTACACATTGACGCTTCATTTCGGCGTGAACGAGTAAATGCATTTACTTTATTTATGGAAAATAAAATATATTTTCACGAGAAGTCCACGGACGTTTTGGCATGAATTAATTAAACTCCATTCCGAAATTAAAAGCTTCAAAACGATGTACACGCTTCTTGACCAAACATGTACTTTAGTGAAAACGGTTTTTGTTAAGTAAATTTCAAAATGGATCATTAATGTTTTTGTAGTCATGTTCACGAGCCCTGAAGTGTCATTTCATATATTGATGTGAAACTTCAAATTATTGCCGACGGATCGAATATGTGAACTCGACCTCCTCGTTTTGAGCTTCACGTTAAACCATAAAAATCTTATATATACTCGCTAAAACTACTGTCAATGGAGCTGTCAGGACTGATGCGCGTAAGTTGCCCAGATAAAATGACACAACGTAATAAAACGACCATCTTTGAAAATTTCACTCAAGGGCTAAACATGACGAGAGATTTCTTGCGGTAACGCTTTCACGGTATAATATCACATTATGACTTAGGTTTTTTCGACGGTTCAAGGACGTCAGTAATCAATTCAACATGGCTGATTGCACATTCGCTATTCCCACACTTCTTTAAGTTTCTCTGTGCTAATAAGCCCAACAGTACCTGATGGAATCGTATGGAATTGTATTTTAAAACGTTTATATTACGTTGAGTTCTTGTTTGTCTGTTCGGTACAAATTTTACTATAGATTTTATACTAAATTCCCGATGAGCTTGAGACTTGAAACTTTAAACATAGCTCAGAACTGTATGACAATGCAATAATTTGTAATAATATCTACTATGTATGCTATATATATCAAATATTACAATATAATAATCAATTTAAGAATTAAAACGTTAAAAAAACGTTTTTTTCTTTGAAATTATTTTCATTAAGTCTGAAATTAAATGCTACAGATTTTGATATCCCTCCAAACCTATACCGTGAGGCTGTAGGGGTAAACCCAGACCGGGAAGGTAGGAGGGAGGACTTGCTCCCTACTTGTACCGGGAAGGTTGGGGGTGGCCCCTCCTTCACACCTCTACCGCGGTGATATTGTCCCCTGTCTGCAAGTGGCAGGCAGGTTAAATGTGGGATGGCACAATGGACCCTGGATCCAAAGGGGTCTTAGTTGCCAGAAGGGCTCCAGACGGTCCTCGCCCACCCTTACAATCAATTAATGATATCGATGCTAGCTCCTTAAAGTAAATAAGAGGACGAATAAGAACAAAACACAATGAAGCTGAGGTATTAAAGGGATTACGAGTGCGCCATCGGCCATAATTGAGGGAACAATTTTGCAAATGAGATACCCAAAACAGGGGCATTCGTCGTTGAAATACCTGAGGAAAATGAGCTTTCATTTGAACAATTAGTTTTCGTATAAATTGCCGAGAGTACTGGTATTCCAACATGAGTTTTGGCATTTACATAATAGTTTTATTAAAAGTTACTAGAAAAGTTGAAATAATTTTACTTAAACAAACAGCAATGTTTCTCACAATACGGGACCGTTCGCGTGAGACAGCTACGTTTGAGGGATCAAGTGACGTCGGAAAATAACGCTCCATTGCCATCCCTAAGTCTCACAAAGAACAGCTCTTACGAGACGCAGTCCCCCTCGCGGACCTATTCAAAGAGAAAGAACCCGTCCCACGTCTCAGTTGCGCGAAATGTTTCGCGTGCACGCGAATCGACTGTTCCACTTGTAGGCGTTTCCTGTTTCATCCTCACACCCTCTTCCTTCCCCTCCCCCATCATGGACCACAAATCCCCCTTCAAAGCCATGATCTTATCAGTGCTGAAGTCAGCAGTGAAAGAAGGTAGAGCTAGGTTTCTCTCTGGTTGTAATAGAGTTTGGGGGTCTGAGAAAAGACGTAAAGAAAAAGCTGGTGAAAACTTTGATCTGGAAAACTTAGATCAGAATTTACTCGGGGTATATATGGTGAAGTTTCTGAGAAAATTGTACCTTGATAATGGCATTACGTGCCGAAACTTTGGTCGGTGGTGTATTTTAACTGTGTTTTTATACAATACTGTGGGAATTTACCAATATTGTTTTGTTTCTCTACAATTCGCCGGAAAAGAGTTAGATCCCTCTCAACCAACTAATAATTTGGCTGATATGTATAAGCCCATCTTAAGTTAGTTTGAGCGAGGTAGTTCTCTAGTCATAATAGAGACCATATTCGATTTTTTTTATTTCAGCGTCTGTAATAAGTGTGAAGTAAACCCTGAAATATTTATGGTGCAAAAATAGTTACATATGACGAACAATCTCAGTAATTAAATAAATATATCTACTTAAGTATCTAACTTGACTCATTTCTTCACGCCGTACGGCTAAAAAGCCTTCTTAACAGCAGGTTTTTTTGAGATTGTGTAAAATGTACTGTGGTGAGTAATGGATTATTTTTTATAAACAGTTGAGAAAACATTCAAGCTACACACCTTAAGTTTTTTGACGAAATGTAGATGTTATAAATTCCTAATGTTTTCAATGTTCCCCCTCTGGAGCTCACAGCCGTAAACTATCCCATGTGAAACAGCTTAAATGTTAAGGCAAATTGCTTGAAAAGTAGTTCGGCTAAGGTTTAATATTTTTATATCATTGGAAATATGGAAGTTGTTTCTTTGAAATGATGCCAAATTCTTGGTGAAATGATTTTTTCGCTCAAACTGCCTTAATAGGAGAAATCATATCGCTTGAATGAGGTAAAATCGATTGACAGTACGGGATTACGTGCGATACTTAATTCCCATCCATTGCGACTGAAATAACACTTGCTCGAATTGGCCTGAACCCTCGGGGGACTTTCCTAATCCCCCCCCCCTCCCCACCACTCTTCCCGTGCTCCAACTTAATCACACGCTGACTCATCGATCAGTTACGAGGGTCTCCCGGAAATGAATAATTAGGAACGCCGAAATAAAACTACAAGCCTCATCGCACGTCCTCCTTCCCGCTAAAACAACTGCTGCTGCTGCTATTTTTATATTTTCATCGATTTATGATTTTTATTCGGACTTTCAAATTTCGCGTGCAAATTATGCCGGAGGGACCGTATGTGGTTGTAACATTGTAAGTGTTTAGCAAAAGAAAAGTGCAGGTGCTTTCAAACCGCAAGCGCTACTCTCAGAAGGCTCCTTTTTAATGACCAGATGGACAAAATAGATAGATGTGGGATATATGCATTAAAATTGCAGAGAGTGTAATGGTGTCTACGTGGGACACACATGGAAGAAGCTTCGGTGTGAGGAGAAAAGAACATTTATGTGGGAATAAAAATAACAATGATAGCAAAAGTAATTTTGCCAAACACTTATTACGTTACAACCACAAGAGTGATTTTGAACTGGAGTTTTTAAAATTTTGTTCTGACCGACGCGAACTGGACTCACGAGAACAGCTAGAGATTTTGAAAATTATGAATGACCCAGACATCAGCCTCATTAATGAGTGCCCATCCTTCTCCCCTATCCCCTGGCCTCCGTTTCGAACAATCTCATCTCCTCCCCTCATTCACTCCCGTCCCCCTCTGACGACACGTAACTACAACTACCAAATAGCTACACAAACAAAACATATATAAAAACCCCTGATGATGATGATCACTCTTCGTAACCCGGGTCGTGTATGTTATTAAATGAAAAAGTGGTTTTATAAAAGTTTATTTATTTAAAAATTACAATGATGTACCACAAAGTTACACCAGAGCAAGTTAATTTTGTGGTAAAGTAATTGGATAAAAAACTGCTTCCTGTAAACAGCGTGTGCCTAGAGGTCTTTCAGTCTTTGACTCGTGAGCGGTATCGCCTTGCGGCGTGGCTGGGAAACCTGTAAAAACCCCGCTAGGCCACCGAAACAAATTAACTCAGAAAAATAATAGATTTAGAACCTAAGCTATCTAAAAGGTTATTTAAAGAAATGGTGCATATCACAAAACAAATCCTGCAATAAAAAAACAGATATCAACAAATTAAGTAAAATGTATCATACTTTGATGTTTTAACAACACTTAATTTTATTTTGATTTTTGAAATGACCTAAATTTTCATTTTTCCTCTTCATTACCTCTTTTTTATTATGTAATTATTTTTTTTCTTTCAGGAGATATAGGCCTATTAATTTGTAAATTATTTATTCTCTTTGCCAAAGTTTCCCATTTTTATACGTATGCATCTTCAGGGCTACAATGAAAATTAATTGTACGTATTTTACATCAATTGAGTATGGTTTACAATTTTGTTATATAGTTATGTTCAAAAGTATGTATACATATGTTTTCCCAAGTTACCTCAGAGAGAGTTCCTTCTGAATTCATTTTTTGGTGATAAATTCGTTGCTGCTTATTATTTGTTTGACAGTTGTTGTCAATTTAGGTCATTTCAGAAATCAAAATAAAATTAAGTGTGGTTAAAACATCAAATTATGATAAATTTTACTTAATTTGTCGATGTCTGTTTTTTTCATTGCAGGATTTTTTTGTGATGTGCACCATTTATTTAAATAATCTATTAGATAGCTTAGGTTCTAAATCAATTATTTTTTGAGTTGGAAATTAATTGTGTGATTATTTTTTATTGCATGATCAACTAAAAGCATGAAGAAGCGTGTATAAAAATGCGAATCGTCGGCAAAGAGAATAAGTAATTTACAAATTAATAGACCTATATCTCCGGAAAGAAGAAAAAAATATATATGGGTCATTCCACCTCAATTCAAAAAACGTTTGTCCCTCAGGGTCTCAGATTTTGATAAAAATTAACTGAATACCCTCAAACCGTTTTGTGAAAAAAAATTTTGAGCGAATTATGCATATTTTCATTTTTTCGCATTTTTTGCAAAAATCCGAGCCTTTAATCATATTATCACTAATATCTCCGATTGTAATTGTCATGCAGCAATGATTAATAGCTCTTTTTAAGTTAAATCTTTATTGAATACAAATATAGCAATAAAAATTAATTTCTTCTATACCCTATTGTTGTTTATTACTAATGTTTAAAAAAGTGTTTTAAACGTTTCTCAAATACTTCATCTCAGAATCGGCGGAAACTTTTTTTCCGTAATCTAAACATACCCAGCTAACTATTCCAAAAATAAAATTTAGTGGCAATTAATAACTGCGTTTTAGTAAATATAAGTTATAAAGTAAACTAATGAATAAATAAATATGTCGAGATAGAATTTATATGTTGTAGCAATGTGTGAATATACTTTTAGACAATCACTGGGTTTGTACGTTTGAGTTGGATGCCACTGGGAGGTGATATCACAGTTCTACGTTTGTAGGGTTCTTCCATTTTTCCCCCGGAACCGGGGGAGTTGTGCCTGCGGTATAAGAGTAATCATCTCGTGTATGCATACATAGGGCCTTAGCGTTGGGAACACGCGAGGGCAGGATTGCGGCGAGAAATTCCAGGAAAGAGGCGCCTCTCTCCATCCATTGTGAATGGGAGAGCGGGATGTGGATGGGTGACCAGGGCAAACAGTCTGTGTTTGCCCCCCCCTGCCCCTACCCCTAGCCCCCTTTAATCCCCGCCTTCACCGCTCCCTCTCCCGACTGCCCTCTGACTGGCCGTCGGCTGGGATCGATCCGCGGACGCAAAGAGAGGAGGCAGCGCTCCCGTTCCGAGAGAAAGAGAGAGGAGGCAAATTGAGTTACCCACTTACTCACTCGGCGGAATTATGTGAAGGGGTCGCTCGGCGTTAAAAAAAATAAATAAGACGAGACTGGCGTGTGAAGAGAGGTCTTTTTTCCCATCCGTCCATCGACTCGTACTTAACACGCGCTTCGTGATAATTTTTGAGTGAAATATCACTTCGCCTAGAATTTGATGCATTTGACCTCATTTAGAAGAAAAAAATCCCATATTTCCCATGATATCAAAATATTAACCCCTTGCCGAACTACTTTTCGTGCAATTTGTCGAAACAAATAATCTTTTTTACATGTGATAGATCACGGCTGTGCGCTCCAGATGAGAATAATTAGGAATTTAATGCACTTAGATCTCGTCGAAAAAACTAAGGGTGTGTAGTTAGCATCTATTCTCAACTATTAATTTCGCATAAGCCCCCGCTGAAGTTCGCCTTACAATTAAGATGGTTGTGTAACTGGCTAACACACCTGACCGGCAATTGGGAGATCCGAGTTCGAATCCAGGTCAAATTATTTTTTCATGGCGGATTTCACCGTCTTCGGTGTATAAAAATTAATCAATTACTCACCGCAGTAAGTTTTACATAATTAAAAAAAATCCTGCTGTTTTGAAGGCGTTCTCATCGTACAGCGTGAAAAAATGAGTCAAGAGGCTGACTCGAGACTTATGCAGATATATTTATTAAATTACTGAAACTTTTGTCATATGTAACTACATATTTGCGCCATTAATGTCACAATATTCACTTCATACTTCTCACCGACGCTGAAATTAAAAATAATAAAATTAGAAGATGGTCTCCGTTATGACTAGGGAACTATCACGCTCAAACTACCTTTAAGGCCACGTGCATTCAAATTTATAGTCGCAGTGGAACAAAAAGGGCACGAAAATGGAAATAAAAAAATCCGATCTAAAACTACCCTAAGGCCGTTTGGCGAGATTTTTCCGTGGTCATCATAGAGACCATGTTCGAACTTTTATTTTAAAATTAAGCAACTGTAAGAAGTGCGATGTGAATACAGTAACAGTAATGACGTTAAAAAAAACATCCCAGTAATCAACTAAATATATATGCATATTTTAGCGTTTAATTCACTAATTTCTTTAACGCAGTAAGCTGTAAATACATTTTTTTCCGTCTATCTGCATACATTAAACGTTAATTCACAAATGCCGGTCTGTCTGATAGTCATGCTTGTGTAGAGGACTTCCAAGCGACTTTAGAAGCTAAATTTTGGTTGAAATACAGTTTGTAACCCGAAACCGACCGGCAAAATGGTACTAACAGAAAAAATTGCGTTTTTCGCTTCTTTTTTCACAAATTTCTTCAATATATAAAATTATGAGCCCAAAACTATAACTCTCAATTATTTCGAGAACCAGTAGTTTGACTTTAAAACTTTTCTCCTTATTAAATGCGGCCACTCAGCAAATAAAAGGCTATTGTTTGACAACCTAAATTCGAAGGTTCGACTGCAGATGATTCACATCTACTTCTATAAGGAATGCATTTAAAGCTTAGTAAATTTAGTAAGCCGGTTTTTTTCACCCAAGCCTCATCTTGTGTGGCTTATGGCTGCTTCTTGTTGATTGCATTTTGCACCAAAAATTGGAAGGATTCCTTTAATTCTATGCAACAATTTTCATTTGTTCTCCTTATCGGAATTTTATCCGGCACACTCTCCTGGTATTTTAAAAAGTATTACTGACGAAAAAGGAGGGGAAAGAGCTATTTCCCCTCCTTTGCTCCATTCCATGCAGCCTCCGAGTCTCTGGCGTACCTAGGCTTGAATTACTTCCTTGAAAAATCCATATTAGGCGAGTTAGGCTAGGGTGACAAGGATGTCAGTGGCGTACCGACCCCCCCACAAAAATATGCTCACCTGAATTCGTTTTCGTTCCTTAACCTGAACTAGCGTTTAGAATTTTGCTTTTTGGGCTTAAAAACTATAGTTGAATTGTCTTAACGAAAAGAGAATGTTAATTTAATTATTGTTTTATTGAATTATAATATAAATATCGTTTTATGATGATGCACATAAATATTAATGAACCCCTCCAGCAGAAGTCAACCCCCCCCCCTCCAGAAGTCAATCTTGCGTACGCCACTGATGGAGGATATAGTTAGCCCCGCACTCTTCAACTGGTGGAAGCGACAAGATAAGAAAGAGAAACACTGCCGAATGAATAGGCACAAGAATTCCCTCCTAGAAGTATGTTGCATCGGTTATACGGGGTTCTACACATTAGATTTGAGATATACATACATCCCGCGATATCTCAACCTCATTGGGTGCATGTACAGAGTCGTGGAATACACTGAGGCCATCGGGAAAAAAACTCTTAATATGCTCGCGGCAAACGTCTAACGTTCACTTTCGTTGGCATTGCTGTTTCATCTTTTTTCACGTATGGATTTATTAGTACTTTTTCATGAACTGGTGCCGTTATGCCGTTAGGTGTAACTACGTTAGTGATACCTTTGATAGCGTCGCAAACTGGGTTAACTTGAAACGGCGCGTGAAACTATTTGGAACTATTCTCCTTTGCAGCAGTAGTGATATTTCGATTTCACGCTGCAGCATCGGAGGCCATTATGTAAATATGTCAAGCTTGAGGCTAGAAATATGTAATGGGGCAACAAAATAAGCAATTAAAATATAGTTGTGTGTGGCACTATAAGAGTTCTTATAAATTATTTTAAAAGTAAAAAAGAGAGAAATAGCAGTGGTCCTTCAATATTTCTGGTAAAAACTCTCGCCCAATAAAAACAAGATAGCATTATTAAGCGCAAGAACTGGTATTAAGTTGTTTTTAATTGGTGGATATGCTATTGCAGGAAAGAGTTGTGGTCATAACAGGATTTTAATTTGAACTGAAATATATTTTATATCCACAAAATAATTCCGTGTTCTTCAGATGGAACGATAGAAAGTGAACCAGATTCATAAATTAAAGTATCAGTTTCAATTGCGCTCTTTATAATAATAGAATCTGGATGAGTGATTTATCTGGCAAGGAAAATCTACGCTTTATACATATATCATTGTCAGTACTACTCCTGATGGTGTGTTAAAGAAATTGATAAAATTCTCAAATATTGCTGACACCATTCCAAATGCAACTTATAAAATTTCTATTTTCCTTTTTTTTCAGGTGGGTTGAGAGTCATGCGTTGCTGGAGCACCATTTGCGCTATGCACGTAAAACAGTGAGTACCATTGTAATTCACCTCTTTCGCTCTGTATCTGCAAACCGTCGCCATTTATGACATGGATTACGCCAATTTTGGCTTGGAAGAAAAGGCAGAAATAAGGAAGTTTTATTTAGTTTATTTTACCTATCTCCGATGACAGTTGAACACAGTTTTATCATTTACGGTCTTTCCTTTTTCACAGGTTTTACTATATTTGTGAGAGTGTCATATTATTCACGATTTCAAGGTTTTTTTCTCTCTCTTAGTCTCATGGTTTGTTTCCGCCCTTATTACTGTCCGAACGATTGCGCGTTCGAATGAGTTTATTTTACTTTTGCGTCGATGTGTGCGGCTTTTTCCCATCGATTTTATTCTGTTAGGAGACGAAAGAAGTCCTATAGTGTCTTATACCCCGGGAAATGTTAATTATGTATCGTGCTGCTTTTTCCCGGAATATAATTATCTCGTAATCCTCTTTAGATTTTAAATGGAATTCGGCTTTAATTTCTAATGATGCAGAAGTGTCTCTTGTGTTTGTGTCTTGTTTTTTTGTCCTCCAGAAATTATCCTATTATTTAAATTAATTAATTTTAGGCAGGTTTTCGTGTTTCGTCCATGTTGGCGTCATTCATGATGGCGACTACCTATTCACCTACAGTGCCGTAGGCGTCCTCAGGCCAGGCTGAAACGTACGTCAGAAACTTATCCTATTACTGTCTAATCGCTTAATTTTTGACTTTCTAATTGCTAAAAACACGGCTGTTATCAAGATTTCGTCCATTATTAGGAAAATTACACTTTGATACGATTGCGTAAGGTTTTTCGGTATACCTACATTAGGGAATTTCTTGTATTTCATTCAGATACATATTTAATGGTGTTTTTTAATTCAAATTTATTACATAAATGAGCTATTCAGAAATTTTTGTTGCTTCAAAAGGACTTAGTGGGCGTTGAATGTTTTGTATATTGTGGCGAAAGCAAGTTATCGCGTCCTCAGTTGCTTAAACTTTTTTGCTACTCACCTGAAGTCTATTTATATCTAAAGATCTGAGCCGCTTAAAAATTAAACTGACAAAATATGCAGGTAGCGTTTTTTTCTTCAATTTGTGGAAATTCATCGATTTTATTTAAATTTAAAATGAAGTGGATAGTACTGTATCGATTACTTTTCATTTTTGATTTACCAAAAATTTAAATTTTAATTGGTAACGGATATATGTGAATACATACTCCACCTTTCCATTGGTGGACCAAAATTTTTCTTTTGGCTCAGACATATGGCTCGTGAGGATCAAGTTTCTAAATGATGGGAATGTGTTAGGTTGGAAATGAGCGGTTTTTTTTGCGACGCGACAGCTGCTGTGCGCGGTCCGTTGAAAAAGCTACTACGTGTTTTAGCATGACGTAGAGTGCTTCCAGGGCGGACGTAGCTGACCGTCAGCTTCCTATTTCGGACGGATGAACTCTCGGTGCATTTGAAAGCATTCCTCCCTCGTACTTAGGGAGCAGGGAGCGGTGCCTCTCTGCCTCGAAACCATAACAATTAACGGGCGGTGGGGTGGGGGTTGGAGGGGCAGAAGGTGGTTGGTTGTAATGCATGCGTATTCGCCGCCGCGTTTAATGGGAGCTCGGCTCCATTTTTTTAAAAGTGTGTGTCCTCTGGCTGGCTCGGAGAAAGGCGGCTTAGGTAACTAGGAAACCGGGAGACCCCCGTTCGCCCCCTCCTCCTTCCGTTTCGGCGTAAAAGCATGCCCTTGGCCGGTCACCCAGAGAGAACCGTAAATCCCACAGCTGGCAGTTCCGACGTGGGCGATGCTGGTTGTGGGTGGGGGGACGTAAAGAAAAGAAAACGAATAAATTCACTCGCGTTGACGGGCCGTGAGGGAGAAATGGAGGATTGTAATTCGAATTCTTTTTCGATATTACCGTTGGAATCAAATTTGCAAAGGTTTTCATATAGCTATACGTGGCTTCGAGACATTAAGGCCTAATAACCAAATAACTAATCGTAGAAAGTTGCAATTTTTTTAATTTTTTCCGCAAAACGCCCTCTGACTTCATTTTGTCCATCGATCAAAGGCCCGTGGTTCGATTCCCGGTGAAGACAGATATTTTTTCAAAGTATTTTCTAAATCTTGGTCCCCTGCACGATATAGTAAAAAGCAAAAATCGTGATATACCCTCAATCATAAAAGGCGCTCTGATGACACACATGAGCACAACTGACCCTGGTTGCTTGTTTCGCTTGTCTGAAGAGCGCAGTAGGGGCTATTCTGTATGTTCTCGGAATTTCCAAATCTCGACATTGACGAAATTTTGACGTCACAGCCTCTAAAATTTCAAATAGGGCCAATCAAAAGTTGAGATTTGCCGTGGGATGTGACGTCACACCCACGGATTTTCCGAGGTTCGACGGCGTAGAGTCCTTACTGAATAAGGCCCCATATCTAGGGGTAAATGGATGCATTGCAGCTTGGTAGTTCAGGTATTTTGCAAATATAACTTAGAATTCGTAATGTGCTTCCTTATGGACACATGTCCTAGATGTTGAGGTACGAAATTGCGGTACGATATTTTTTTCATAGAATTACGGTACGTACGATAAACTGCTATCTGGTAAGGCACTGGTGGTTCGAAATGCGAAAAATATTCTTAAATTAATAAACTCTCTATATTCCACACTGTTTATTGTACGTTACCTTTTCGTATCAATTTAAATGGGAGAATTTAATTTATCCTACAGGTGAGTTTATTCATTTAGTTGGAAGTTTTTCAGTTGGTGGGTACCAATTAAAAGTGGTACATATAACAAACATCAAATAAGGGACACACATAATCAACAATGAAAACAGATTAACGTAATGACGCCTAACATGGAAAGTGGAGTAGGAGTTAATTATTTAGAGAGTAGGATAAGGTTTTCCGAGAGAAAGGATCGATGCTTGTGGCCGGGAAAGAGTTCGGTAGTTTAAGAGGAGAGGCGGAATAGAAGTGAACGTTTGGTGTGAGTGATAGCCTTGAAGTAAGCTTATGGAACAGTGAGTGAGTGTGTACGGTTAGTTCGAGGAGGTATTCTTAAATTAATAAAGGAGGGAAATCAGCTTACTATTTGTTATTTAGCAGAAAGAGTTCTTATTTATATCCTATCCACCATTATAAGGGGAGGGGTCAGGGAAGTAGTCGTTTAGGTCAAGGATGAAGGAAGTGAAGATAAGGAAATGACGGAGGAAGAGGATAAACAACGAGCCAATGGTCGAATTAACGGAAGATTTTTCTGGAAGGTGGGATACGTACTTGATGAAGAGGTCAATGATTCGTTGGTAGGTATATCTATTATTATTAGGGTAATATACCAGTTAAGGTAGGTGTAAATAGAAAATATTAAAAATCCAATGCGTTTTTACAGACGCAGACCCCAGTCTACCTACTCAATTTCTTTCTTCACCTCAACAGACTGCTTACCTCCCTTCATCCCGTCCATAAAACCTATTGCCTTTCTTCCCATTCCCCGCTTACCTAATATTCTTCCCTTTATCAAGGCTTTCAGCAACCCATCGCCCCTAATTACCTCTTCCGACCATCACATCTGCATCCTCCTAATCTCATCCTCTTCTCACCCACCATACCAATCACTTCCTCGTTTGTCTTATCTTCCGACCACCTTCTCCATCCTCCTCCACACCCACATCTCCAACGCCTTCTATAGTGATGGGCAGTTTCGTTCCTTTCTCGGACTCGTTCCTTTCGTTCTCGTTCACTAAAAGGAACGAGTTCAAAGATTCGTTCCTTTCGTTCCTTTTCAAGTTGCGCCTGGGAATTCGGGCATTAGGGTGCATGTCAATGATATGATTCAATATGATTCGTGCTATTTGCTCTCGTCAGTTACTCGTTGCTTCAAATCATTTAAATAATATAGGAATATACCACTTTCAAAAGAAATGCAGAGGTGATACTTAACCACGGCGACCACGGCCCACAAAGTATCCCATTATGGGCTAGAATCACGCTACCTACCGAAGATAATGAAGGTAACTCTGGCTTTCCGTCACTCCAACTAATATCTTTTTTATGGAAAACTCCCGTTAGTGGTGAAAATGACAATGTATCCCAGTGAAAGTGCAAGGAATGCGCATTTAAGAATTATAAGAAACATACCCGTGTGTTGGATAGTTATAGAGAGACTCGCTTTGCTCGCTAGGGGGCTGCGCCCCCAACGTCTTATTGTTAGTCAGTGGAGGCGTGAGAGAAAGAAGCATGCGAGATTTTCACTTTGGCACCATGTTGCCAGAGAACTAAAAGGAATGGAAAACAACGAATAGAATAAAGTTTTTGGCCTGAATGAGATCTAAAGAAAACCGCCCAACAGATTCGAGATCTGACATCTAGTTTAGAAGCTACAGTCGAAAAACAGTAAGTTTCACAAAAATTCCGAATTTGGTGCCATGTTACCAGCCAACTATTAGTGTTAGAGAAAAGGTAATGGTATACCGTTGTAAACCTTGATGACATAAAAAAAACCGTCAACAAATTTGAGATCCGACTTCAAGTTTGGAAGGTACAGTGTAAAACTGGGAAATGGTTTACTAAATTTCGTGTTTGAGGACCTCTGGTGGGAAAATTAAGCAACACAGAATAACAGGGCAGGTCTAATGTGGTTGAATATTTAATCTTCCAGTATAGTATGTCGTCAGATTCCAGATCCGACTTACCAATCAAATGATATGAAGCAAGAACAGAAAGTCTCGTTATAGAAATGCCAAATAAAGCAGCTATTTTTGATTTTATAGTCGGTTTAACGATAAATAATCTTGGTTTTTACTTATTATTGGTGAAAAACATGTCAAGGCGCAAGCGCCTGTCCTGTTTCAAGGTCGTATCCCCACCAGTAGAGGCGTGAAGGAAAGAAACATTTGACAGTTTTACCAAAATTTGACTTTTGCATCATGCTACCAGAGTACTATATGAGATAGTAAAAACAACAAAAAGCACCAAGTTGTAGGTAACGATGAGATTTAAATGCGTGGGAAAAATAGTTTTCAGATCAGAATCCTAGTTTAGGAGCTATAGTGAAAAAACTGCCAAAAATGGAAGTTCTTCACTAAATGTTGTGTTTGAGGACCTCCGATATATTTATTCTGTAAGTCTACGTTTATTTTATAATATTTTGCCGTTCGATGTATAACGTATTAACATACGTCATTCAATCCTCATCTTCGAAGTACCTGGCCTGTCATCTCTGCGAATTGGTTGAGTCCTCTCTTTCCTTCGATTATTTTAGTTCACATTGCATTCCCTTCATTCAATTGATTCCTAACGTTCATATTACTCCTTTCCTTTATTTGATTCCTTTCGGTCCTTCGAATCCTTTCGGTCTATTCGTTCCTTTGGAACAAATCGGTCCATTCGTTCCTTTCGGTCCTTTGGAACGAGAATATTTCCACAACCGGATTCGTTCCTTCTCGTTCCATCAGTGGATTTGTTCCAAAGGAAAGAATCGTTCCTAAATGGCCCATCACTACGCCTTCAGCCTATTTTCGTCTTCCTTTCTCAGAGTCCACGTCCTTGCGCCATGTAACTCTGCACTCCGTATTAAAATCTTCGCCAGCCGTTATATCCTTACGTAAGGCCCCCAGGTATCTATCCTGTTCCTGTATGCTTCTTTCGCTCTCGCTATCATAATTTACAAGCAACTGTGCCCATTTTCTCCCAACGCACTACCCAAGTAATTAAGTTGCTCTCTTTGCTCGTTTGTTCCCTCCTACGTTTATGACCAGTTTCGCTTTCTTTGCCCCTATGGAAGCTCATTGCTTTTGCTTACTAATAATTTATTTTAATTCAATTTCATGAGCCCATGTTTTAATACTTATGTGATATCAATAAGCTTGCAATTCCTTGGATGATCGACTTACCAATGCCTGGTCTTCCGCGAATCCAACAGACTTTATTAGCTTGCCTCCAATTTATTTATTATTACGCCGAGATCTTCCCATACCTCTCATACTATTACCTCGGCAGCCTTGCCTAACCCCGCGACTTGTAACTGCCCACCCTGATTCTCCGTTTGCCACCCTCACCTGTGCCCTCTGGGCCATCTATAATTTTCGGATGAGTCTCCTATCTCGCCTATCTATTCCTACTCTAATGAGTATCTTCATTAGTTTTTCCCGGCTAACTCAGTTAAACGCCTTATTTCGAAATCCACGAAGCAAGGAAGAACGTCCTAATTTTATTGTAGGTTCGATCCTATTAGCGTTCTCATCAATGCAATCGTATCCCGAGTTGCATTTCATTTCCTGTGCCTAAACTGGTCATTGCTTAAGTAGTAATTTTCTCTACTCTCCAACTTTCATTATTGATTATGAGTAAAACTTTTGCTGCTTGTGAAATATAAGTAATTTTTCTATACTCCTCTCATTCTGAAGTTTTTCTTCTACATCGTAACAGGTCTTCAGACTGTTTTACGAAGTCCTCTGGCCGTACTCCTTCCTCGTATATCCTACCAATTAGTAGGAAAAAATTCATCTTCCTTTATTTCCCAAATTGTTCTTTAACAAGGGATATTATATAATCCCGCAGCTTTTCCTTCCTTCATCGCTTGTAATTCGTTCTCAATTTAGCTGTCGAGTTTCTCCGGTCCGAGATTATCCTTATACGTATATTTTTCTTTCATCCTCTATATCCAGGTTCACATGTCTGTTATCGCTGTCGTTTAGCTCTTCCACGAGTTCTTTCCACCTAACCTGTACGGTCTACATCTGTTCGGTTAATATATTCCCTGTTTTGTCCTTACCCCTTGGCATCGTTTTCCCTCACAGCTCAATAACAATTTAACTTGAGCGTATGGCATATCCACTCCCCGCTCGCTGGCAAAAGGCCATTTAATATTTTCGTTTCCTTGGCATAGGACACAATGTCAGTATTCCGAGAAAGTCCAGCTTCGAACCTTTGTCATGGCATGCAATAAATTAACATTTAAATCAGACTAGCAATCCCTCTTGAAAAATGACGCGTAACCTTTTAAACCGGTCGGGGTTTCCTTATGCTGTAAAATTGCGTGGAATATATCAAGTTTGTTCACTAGAGCTTTTGCACAAAATTCCGCCAAATCAACTCGCAAGTTGATCTAGTTTTTCAGTTATACGTGGTTGGTGGTTGTATGGGGGTGGAGAAAAGGGGCGCTTGGCTCAAGACGCTAATGAGTAGAGCCGCTCAATGGAATGATCAGTCTAGTCGCGTCGCGTTTAATGTGGGTGAAGGTCCTCCCCCTTATTCGGACCCCGGAGGTGAACAGTCGCGGCTCGCTTCGACCTTGGAAGCCCTAAGATCGTGACCAGCGCACGCCAATGTATATAACTGGCTCTCGTCGTTAAATCTGAGTCCATGGTACCACCAAAACAAAAAGGTACGGGTATTTTAAAAATCGAGAATCAAGTGATAAATTCACGATTTATGATAATGGTTGAGAGAATGCGAAAATAGTTAGTCATGAATGGAATTTAGTTGGACGGTTTAACTTAATGCGCTATCAGGAGTACTTTTTGACGCTATACAAGTACGATAATTTATAATAAACAAGTTATATTACTCTGCATGTTGTTAGGTGGTTGGAAAATTATTCCATACGTAGAACATGACAAAGAATTTATCAGTAGGTAATTGTATTTAATGTCACATGACGAAGCGTTAATGTTTTTTCGATTGCAAATACGCATCAAATATAGCCCTGAGTAGTTAGGATGAAGACATAATGTTTCTTCGGCGACACAACCACAATGAATTCAGCATTATGAAATTTAAGTAGAGGTTAATACTTCTGAGATTTGTTTTGGGAAGTGACGTCACATTCATTGATTATCCGAGGTTCGACGGTGTCGAGCCCTTACTGAATAAGTCCACAAATTAGCCCCCCTGGACTCGGCTGAACCGCCCTCTCTCTCTCTCGTATTGAAGATTTCCACGGAATGTCAAACGGGGGAGACGCCACTCTCATCACTGTTCTCTTTTCTCTCTTTGTTGCTGGCAGTTGCTGGCGTAAGAGAGCGCGATAGAGGCGCCACTTTCCGGAGCGTGTCCTCCGGCAGTTAAAAACAGCGACAGCTCTCCCTCCGTGTCGCTGGAATTCCGACCCATTCCGTTTTGAAACCTTCTTCTTCTTATTCTTCTATTTCCGAGTGGGAGCGTGCATTATGGGTGGTGCGGCGCCTCGCGCACCTTCCAAGCTGTCCCGCGCGCCCTTCCGCGACCAAGTAAATATAGAATACGGTGTCATCCCCGTTATAATTGCTTTAATGGGGAGGGAGGCTTTTCTCTAGTCGTGATAATAAAATATGATATTCGATTTTCATTTTGAAGTATAAGCATTTGTACAAGTATAAGTATATTTTGAGAAGCATGAAATAACAATTTTGTTTTATTATGAACGAACTTGTCAGTAGCTGACACAAATGTACATATTTGAGGATATAAGTCTTTCCCGGCGAAAGCTTAGTATGAAGATCCCTCGGATTTCCAACCGGGTAATGGTGTTAAGCTGCACCGAAGTTTCGATGGTGTAGTCTGCCATCGTCTTCGGGGTGAATGATTTTCGGCAGAATTGACTTTGCCAACACCAGAGTTCTGTGCAAAACAAGGGATTAATGGGACCGTCTTGTGCAGGAAGGCTTTGATATCAGGCTGGAAAAGAATAACTTCAACCGTGACATAATTTTCCAATTTAGCAATTCTTGGAAACCAGCTCTGAGAATGCTGAAAAAAGGGCGGGAAAAAGCTGACCAACCGCAGCCAACCTTATATATATATATATCTGACTGATTCTGGCGAAAATACTTCACCTTGAAGACTACTCCATCGAAACGTCAGTGCAGTTCAACACCCTAACCCCGTTGGAAACCCCAGAGCTCTTCATACTACGTATTTGAGGCTTCAACTTGATTATTTGTTTCATGACGTACGCTGAGAACGCCTACAAAACCCAAGGTTCTAATTTGCTCTTTAATAGAATTTATTGTAAAGGAAACGGTTGTAGGCTTGACCTTGTGGAATTGATCTGTTACGGAATAATTACAATAACTTTGTTAATTCCACTGATGATTTATTAACACGACCCGGGTTACAACACTTGGGTGTCATCTAAAGATGACACCAAATGTTGAATCCCGGGTCATGTTAATGAATAATCAGTGGAATTAACAAAGTTATTGTAATTATTTCGTAGAATTTATTATGATGGGTAATTTATTAATTTTTAAAAATAATTTAGAAATCATAAGAACTACACATTAGTGGTGGAATAAAGTGTTGTAGAAGGAGCGAAACGTCTGCAGCCGAAACTGTTTCGGTCAAACAACTGTTTCAAATAACCTCTTAAAACAACTAGTTGGTTTCGTGACCGTGCCGAAGCTGAGTCGTTGTGCTCTGTGATGTGCAGTGACAACTGATAGCTGAAGCTGACTGTTTCGTCTTCTATATCGTTCCAGCTGCACTGCACGTGTGGCTGCGTTGCGGTTATAAGCTACAATTTGTTGGATTTGAATCTGTTACTGGCGGTTGCTGGTTTATTAAGCCAACACATGTCCCCCCATCGTTGCAGATAGAATCAGAACTGTGAAGTACGAATCTTTCATGAATCCAAATGAAATTGTTACTTTATTTGAGTGAAAGATATCTTACTGCATAGAATACAGAACTACCAGCCATGTTCTAACAGCGCCGATCGATCGCCTGTTGTTTGGTGTGGCTCTAGCTGTTGTCTGCAACAGGGTGTTTCGCGGAACTGTTTCGTTTTGAAACTGTTTCGATTGCGAAACAGTTGCATTGAAACTGCTGTGTTCTTTTAGTGCCACCACTACTACACATTTGTTTATCAGAACCTACTACTCATTATATTAAATAATGTCTCCCGGGAGTGCTCAGCCGAAACCAAATCCCATGGGAAACGGCTTCTATTTCTAGGCTTATATTATCTAAATGTGTGTTACAATAAGCGGATGATATTTGGATGCCATTGGAAATATGAGATTCTATTTTTTATAATGAGGTTAAATTCATTGAATTCGTTGTGTAGTGATATTTTGCTCAAACTACCTTAAAGTTACTTCTGAAGCACTCTCGCCCTTTGTAACTGCATCCTGGACACTTGTACTCTCGCAAGGCTCTTTAAATTTTCAGAAATATTTTTTCTAATTAGGTAGGCATGGAGTATATCTAAAGCCCTGGAAAAATGTTACGGGTTCGACCCCAGAAATTTGTGTATTTTAATGTAAATAAATTGGACGAATAAGATTGTTCCTTCTTGATGATGTTCTTTACCCCTTCCAGCTGCCCTTGCAACTATTCGGCATTTTATCTTCTCATATCCCCTCTTAGATGGCCCATGTATTCGTCCCTTGGTCTTCCTCGTGGGGGTTTCCGCGCTGTTCCTTAAGAATTCGCTGTTTAAAAGCGTGGCCAATCCATCTAGGCTTTGTCTTCCTGAACTCCGTTGTCTCAGGCGTGACTTGATGGAATTTGCTTAGAATTGTGAATGAGAAGCAGTAACTTTGTAATTCCACATGTATTTATTAGAAAAGATCCAGGTTTCGACGTTGCACGTCATCATCAGGTGATGATGACGTGAAACATCGCACGACCCTGATGATGACGTGCAGCGTCGAAACCTGGGTCGTTTCTGATAAATAAATGTGGAATTACAAAGTTACTGTTTGTTTTCCTGATAGTCCTCCATATAGTTATCTTCTATTCTTGTGTACAACTCCCCGTTTCCGATACTATCCGCCCACTTCAGTATCACCTCGAGCACCAACCAATATTTAGAAATGGCCACGAGAAAAAGAAATGGTACCGGCCACGTGGCAATTTCTACGTATTTTGTCGCCATATTTGCGGCAGGCATGGATATCCTCATTACCAACCAATATATTAATTCATGGGCTACACTACAACTATTGTGATACATATGTATGGGATGGACACTTTCCACTTGCGAACCGCTAGCGCCACCTATTTATTCGTTTATGATGCGGCCCAAATGTCTAATTACACCATCTGGTTTCCATGGTCACCTGCCGTGTTATGAGCGCGTTTTACGAGTCCATTGTCTTCTGGGTGGTTAGACGAAAAGTGTAGCTGGGTAGTTGGCTGGGGAATGGCATCCTATGGTATGGTTTATTGTGAAAGCGCCGTTATATTTTAAACAGGGCAAGGGCAGACGTGAGTGAACAGATGACGTTGGCATATGCCGTCGTCGAACGTCGTGCTCCATAGCATATTTTTTGTTTCATCTTTTAAAATCCATTTTCTCGGTGCTGCTTCGCGTCCTGGCTAGTTGAACCAAGATTGTGGTTTTGCGGTGGTGTAATGGATTTCACCGTGAATAAATGGATCGCGTGTCGTGGAGAGACCTGCGGGAAATACACTGTGCAGAGGAGACGCGCTCTGAACTTTGTTTCACGGATGGATTTCAAAAGAAGTTTAGTCGGATGGCCTTATCTCTCCGTTGTGAAACGGGTTACGAACAAATTGGCGAACAAAACGAATCTAGCGGTATAGGATTTAAGGTGGTATGAGCGAGATTGTTTCCTAGTCATAATGGAGACTATATTCAAATTTTATTTTTTTATTTCAGCGTCCGTAAGAAGTATAAAATAAATATTGTAATATTGTAATATTACCTAATGGTGCAAAGATATAGTTATATATGACGAAAATTCTCAGTAATTAATTAATTAAAGCTACATAAGTATCTAACTTGACTCACTTTATCCCACCGTACGGCTGAAAACCCTTCAAATAGCAGGTTTTTTGCGATTCTGTAAGGATTACTATGGTGAGTAATAGATTATTTTTAATATGTATTTGAGAAAACATGCAAACTACACACCGTTAAATCAAGGTAGATGAGCTCTACGGCCTCTATAGATTAAACAGATAAAATATTTCTCCAATGGCCGTAAAATATATGCACCACTCGTTACCAATTTAACCCCCGTTACCAATTTAACCCCCCCCCCCCCGCTTCCTAACCCTTTTGTCCCTTCCCTATTTATTCTAGGTTTGTCCTCCTCTTCATTCACTTTCAACCTCGTGTTGCTAGTGTTTTTCCCTTCAGCTCGCTGAAGAGGACCACTTTGTGGTCGAAATACGCGTATACGAATTTCACCCTCGTTCCCTGTTTGTTGTTCTGTTCTATTTGACAACGCTCTTTTTGAGCTGTTCTCCCAGAAATCTGGGGCCCTGCTGTGTGTGTGAGTGAGTGTTTTGTGTGATTGCGTGTGTGGTTGTGTAAATAACTTGGCAGCCTTAGTAGAGTCACTACAGCTCTCCGAAGGATCCCAGGTTATAACCCAGGAATCCTGAGCTAGGTCTCATTAGCCTACAAAGGATTCCAATTGGGTTGTGTGTGTGTGTCTGTGGTAGTCCCTGCCGAGGAAATTATTTTCCCGTAAACTACCACAGGAGGGTATTCTGGTGGAGAGGCTGTGGTTGGTCCCTGTTGTGGAACCTCATTCCCGCAAACCAACACAGTAAGTATTTAATTTTTTGACGAGTGGTGCATATATTTTACGGCCATTGGAGAAATATTTTATCTGTTTAATACACACCGTTAGTTTTTTGACGAAATCTATGTGCTAAAAGTTCCTAATTTCTTTAATATTCTCCTTCTGGAGCGCATAGCCGTAATCTATCCCATGTAAAACAGTTTACATTTCCAGGAAAATTACTTGAAAAGTAGTTCGGCAAGTGGTTAATATTTTGATATCATTGGAAAGATGAGAGTTTTTTCTTTAAAATGAAGTCAAATTCGTCAAATTCTAGGTGAAGTGATTTTTCACTCAAACTACCTCTTTCCCGGCGAATGCTTAGGATGAATAGTTAGTTCTTGGGTTTCCTGCCGGGTAATGGTGTTAAACTGAACCGACGTTTAATTGGCGTAGTCTGCCATCGTCTTCAGGGTTAAAAGTTAACCCTGAAGACGATGGCTGACTACGTCATTGAAACGTCGGTGCAGTTTAACACCATTACCCAGCTGGAAACCCGAGAACTATTCATCCGAATCTAGCGGTAATTTATCAATTGAATGCCACGAAGCACATCATGATGTAGGTCCTCAGGCATTCGATTGCACTGTATAAAAGAAACGTGTGATTCTTTACGCATGTACCGTTGATTTAATCAGCACCTCTGCAACCGTTTACTGCCATCAAAAATGATCTTTCCGTTACTTAAGCAGTAACACTTGGTTATATTCCACACTTGTGCAGTGTGTGGCATTTCCCCCTCCCCCCCCTTTTTGGCCAATTCCCCTCTTTGGACAGTTTCCCCTCTGCGGACTGTTTACCCTCCGGACTTAGCCGACATGTGCGCCAACGACGGCCAAAAATGCCTACGACTACAAAATGCAGCGACTACTGCCAGCGACTTCTGCCACGACTTCTGCCGCGCCGTTCCGCCGCGCCGTTCCGCCGCGCCGTTCCCTCACCAGGTCCTGCACCGTTTTTATAGCCAGTAAAGTGAGGAAGGATACCAAAAATGCGGTCATCCTGACCAAGGCACAAAGGCTGTGATCCTGTATTCTGCAGCCGAAGCCAGAAAACAGTTCCTGGCGCTCCACTTAAAAACTGCCACCCTATCTATCACCCATCCCATTATTTCCTCCCCTCCAAGGCTACCAATCGCCAACCTCCTGACCTTACCCATTCCACCTTCGTCCTTGTCGACAGACCCCCTCCTCAGCTGACTCATGGCTGAGCTCGCCCTCTATTGCTTCCGAGACGGCGACCGGGTAACACCGTGGTGTGAGCCTGCTGATTTAGTCATTTTGTACTAGAAGAGAAGCTCAACCTCTCGTACTTGTAAACTTAAATTATTTTCCGACTGTAAACTCTCATTACGGTCGCCTGGCACTCCACCTATGAGTAAATTGTTTGTAATTGGGTTGGTTCTATTTGTGATTTGTGAAATATATTGATAGTTAAGTTATTGATTGATAATACTTGTGTTTCGTTCGTTTTCCTCATTTATCTCTCCCGAGCTTGGAAAGAGTTTGTGTTTTTACGAGTGTTATTGGCCGAGAAAATCTTCTCCCTTCTCCCGATAGCGCTTCAAGGGACTGGCTTCTTGAACATATCATCCTCAGTCATAGTAACAAAAACGTTCATGACGATGTGTTAAAGATTGAAATCGGTTGGCATGTTAAATCTTGAGTGGAATATTACCAAATGTTTCTTCTTTTGTAGCAAGCCGAAATCCTACATAATTTCCTCACCCACCATGCCCTCTGTACATTTTCCGCTTTATATATATTTTTTCACAAAAGCCAGCAACAATTAATAATGGAATGATTGCCGTCGAAGACTCACAAAGCAACTTATTCATGATATCCAAATAAGAATCGTGAAGGGACAAAGCTGTTAGCTAGAGAGTGCTGGGTAAATTGTTCTTGGAATGGATGGCTGAAAATGATATTTTTCTTCCTAGTGATGATAAGTATCAGGAATTTGAATAAAGTCAATGCGGAAAAAGAAAGGGAATAAAGCTACATTTTGATGCTCTGTTAACGTAGTTATTTTCGACTTAAGCCATAAAAGTTTGCAGTCGGGATAGATACATATATTCCAATATGCGCGAAATGCTTTCATCCCCAGCTAAACCACGTTTTTCTCGTTTTCCGATAATATTCTGGCCATTCCCATTCCAAAAGCTCCGAGCCTTAAGTTGTTTCGGTTGCTTTGAAATTTCCACCGGAGTAGTTTGGGGTTTCGAACTTTGCAACCTTGGGGAATTGTTTGCGCGTCAATAGTATGAATTATTCATGTCGAGAGAGGAGTTAGTATCTGAAATACCTTTGTAGTTTATTTTGAATATCGGAGTGCGAGAGAGAGAGCCATATTGTGAATGCCTGGTTCACTTTGGAAGTGCATGTTCCCTTAGCGAAGCATTTTAAATGAAATTATGAAGAGGGAGGAAGTTGAGGGCAGAGTTGCGAGAAACTTTGTTTCCCCGCTTAAGTTTTCATTGTCGAAATTCTTGAATGCGAATATCAAGACTTTTAATGAAAACAGAACATTTTAAATGTTTCTTGCTGTATGTTTTCTACATTTCTTGGGGAAACAGCCATAGAAAAGTCAATTCTGAGTTAATTGTTAACTGCTGTTAAATTTAAAATCGGTAATGACATTATGGTGGATTGCGCTTGGTAAAAAATTTTCACAATGAAATTAATTACCTTTAGTTAAAATTGTATCGTATATCTTCATGCTTCGAGCACTATGAAAAATATTTGTCGAACTTAGGGTGTGTTTAGTTAGTAATTCATATCGAGGCGAGAGGTTTTGAATTGATGGACGAATAAATGCAGCTCTTACCCAAGATTCAAATGCCCTGGGACACAAAATTAAAACTTGATTGTTTTTCGGAACAAATATTGATATGATGTTGGAATTGCAGAAAAGAGAACTATCCTTGATCATGAGAATGGTGCGGACTCAAGGCATTGAAAGCGGTTAATTTGCATTGAAGACTGGTATCCTTAAAGTCTCCTCTTAGATCGCTGTCGTCTTCTTCATGTGGCTGAACAGATCTTGAGAATATTAGAACGACAATTTAAGCTTACTTCAAAAAATTCTTGAGCACACCGTTGAATTGGATCTCTTTCGTGAAATATGTGAGGGACTTGAGGAGCTGTCTTATAGTCTGCAGAAAAGGAATCTCTTTGATCGGCGTGAATTAGGAATACTAGGTCTTCATGTCGCTAATAATTTGGAATACCATCGTTAATGTGATCTCTTGACTAAGCTCACTCGGGTCGGATGATTTCCCGCCGGAATTAGTTTGTGCCTTGGCTTAGCGGAATTTGGAAATTCGAGTGGAGAGCGATTTGCACAGCTTGCTGGAGCTGCGGAAATAAATAAGTGGGTAACTTTTACTCACCTGCGGTAATTTTGTAGCTCTAGGTAATGCAAAAAAATAATGAACTGAGCTCGGTGGTTTCAGGCGTGACGACGTGTAAATCAGTTTTCAATGATGAAAAAGAACACTAGGTATTCTACACAGAATTTATTGAGGCACTACTAATTTCGACATATAGGAATCATCTTCAAGCACAAAAAGTGTTCTTGAAGACGACGCCAATGCGTTGAAACTGGTAGTACCTCAATACAATTCTGTGGAAGATACCATGTGCTCTTTTTCGTAATTGAAAATGAACTGAGAGTCTATTCCAGCGGCGATTTATAAATTATTTGCAAGATGCTGTCCTCATAGTTCAGTTCATGAGCCTCAAGAACGATCTAAAGGAATGCACCTAATTCATTTAAAATTCTCAAACCTATTCAGAGTTTGCTTTCTCCTTGATGTCATGTCGTTTGGCTGTGGTGCGCGCTCTCTTTCATTTCTTTTGTTTACCGTCATGAAAAACGTTCTATCTGCGGGGAACTTGTTTCGCGATTTCATGCGAAGTCGGTGGCGGTGGAACGTTGGGAGTCGTGCCTTCTGAAGTTTTAACGAAGCCTTCCGTCGAAGTTATTGTTTGTTAACTTGGAGCCAGCATTTTGAAGAGAAATAATTGGCCTGTTTTCCTCCTCATTCATTCATTCATCGGAGACCGAGGGAACTTTCCCGCCTCTTTCGTCGCTGCTTATATTTTTTTGGACTGTTTGTGGAAAAGGACGATCGTCGCCATGGATACCGTGGAGACCTTGACACTTGTGTCCGCGACCTTTGACTTATGGATGGGCGTCGACCTTGACCCTAGCGGCGGCGGTGGAGGGCATTCATTATCCGGGCGCCCATCCTACGCGTGACCCTGGCTTCAAACGATCTTTCACCTGCGCATGCGCGTGCCCTCAGGACGCACGCCCGGGGCGTGTCAGTCAACGATCAGTCGCGCGACGGGGGCGGTGGAATCGTGGGCGGATCACCCCCTCCTTTTGCATAAGGTCAGAGGGCGCTCAGATGGCCGCCATATTGTACACGCGTCATTGAGGTACTACATACTTGGGATGCCAACTTTCACTCAGTAATCGATTACCGGTAATCGATTGTGATCGGAAGTTTAATAATCGATTAGACCGATTAATCGTACGCTTAATAATCGATTACCGTACTATTTACGTAGTAACCTTTTACTCAGTAATTGATTACCGGTAATCGATTGTGATCGGAAGTTCATTAATCGATTAGACTGATTAATCGTTCGCTAATTGATTGATTATTGTACTGTTTACTTTTATTAAATAGTACATTAATCTATATTATATATCTCGCTCATACTATGGTTATTAGCGAGTTTTTTGAAACACTATCGCGAAAATTTTGAGCTGAGCAGCATCTCTGTAAGTCAATTCCTACTGTAAAACTTAACTTTCCAAAACATTCTGTCAATATTGGAAACATTTCTGTTGTTATAATATCATTAGTACCTGACTATCGAAAATATAGGTCAAAAATACAATCTGCAGTTATTACTTATCACAGGGAAAATTATTTTGACAGTAATATCTTTATTTATGGGACAGTTATCCACTGTCTTTAAATGTATTTTTCATTAGTATCATAGAATGCTAAATAAATCATAGGATGCTAGGTGTGTGGTCGTGATTTCATTTAGAAGCAGGGAGATTTCAAGACCTCAAATGTTAGTCTGTTGCATTTTCGAATTCATTTTCCATTTGGAAAAATGAAAGAGTAGGGTTCGCGCCGATGACTTGTGAACTAGTTTGGTTCAATCATTCAGCGTGAATAGAGTCTGGTTGTATAAGAAAAATAGACATTACCAAACCGGGTTTCTTTCAAGTATTGATTTTAGATAACATTCTGCCTTCTTCATCGGTGGGAATAATGAGAAAAACTTTGCCGGGGATTTCTCAATCATCGCGGGCGAAATTCAGTCAGCATTAGAAATTATACTCTGCCCAAACAGGGAAGGCGGGTAAGAGATTAAGGCACCGCTCCAGAGCCCAACAATAGCCGCGTACCTGCCGTCCGCCAAACAATAGCCGGGGTCCGGTCGACCGCGTGCGCTATAATGAGTCACGAAATGCACTCCACTCTGAAAAATTATCACATAAAAGTTAGCGTAATTTGTAATTTTTTATTACAGTTTTGATTTCTACGTGTGATTTCATGAAAAAAGATTCTTAAACACGACGGATTTTTGTCAATTAGTCAATAAGTTAAAAAGTTAAAAAAATCAAAATGCAATTTTTTGCAACCACTAAGTGTTACATAACTAATTGACATAACTCCGTCGTGTTTAGACTCTTTATTTCATGAAATCACACGTAGAAATCAGAACTGTAATAAAAAATTACAAATTACGCTAACATTTATGTGATAATTTTTCAGAGTGGAGTGCGATACGTGACTCATTATAGCTCACGCGGTCGACCGAACCCCGGCTATTGTTTGACGGACGGGAGGTACGCGGCTATTGTTGGGCTCTCGAGCGGTGCCTTAATCTCTAACCCGCCTTCCCTGTTTGGACAGAGTATAATACAGTGGTTACCAACTACTCACGTTTATACTAGTATTACGTTCGTAAAAGAATTACGCACGTAATTAGCTACTGAGGTAAACAAGGAATTGAATATAGTTTTTATAGTCTAATAGAAGTCTCTAGAATATCAATTAAATAGTGTTGTGATTTTCATTTCAAAAGTAACTCCTCATGATTAGGAACTCAATAAAATTGTTTTCCAATTTCTTAAAAGATGGCAATCCGCGAAGAGTTGGTAATGATTGGTGCCAACTAATCGATTACCGATTATAATCGGGCGCTCGAGTTGATTTATTTTTGCTGAATAAACGATTAATGTACCTACTCGATTGCTTGCATCCCTAGAACATACATGGAGGGAGCGCGTGACGTCTAAAGCCCGTTTTATACGATGAAAGATTTTGTACAAACGAATGTACGTGAGATTGTACGTTTGTCTCAACGAAATTAGAACAGGTTCTATTTCCCGAGCAGGCATTGTGACATTCGCACAAGGGTTCATACAATTTGCCGCTTTACACAATACATTTTGCCTCATGCAAGAGTTCACGGAAGAGTTTGTACAAACAAATGTACCGTGTAAAACGGCCTGAAAACATGCAACCATAGTCCGCCATTTATTTTTGGCATGCTAGTGTGGAGAAAATTTCTCTCCATCTGCCCTCGTCTAAATTATTCATAT
This sequence comes from Pyrrhosoma nymphula, assembly GCA_963573305.1. Taxonomy (NCBI): domain Eukaryota; kingdom Metazoa; phylum Arthropoda; class Insecta; order Odonata; family Coenagrionidae; genus Pyrrhosoma; species Pyrrhosoma nymphula. Next base: position 78,348,979 of record OY754337.1, read on the forward strand.
TTCTCCCCACATTTAACTGAGAATCGCTTAATCCGTGGGAGGCTATCTAATTTTCCGAAATAACAAAAATCGCAAACGTATTTTTGAAAGGAATTAGTGTAAATTTATTTTAAATTCAGTCATTAAAAACTTCCAGATGGCTGCAAAAGAGCCTCATAATTTCACGATTATTTGATGACTATTACATTAGTATTCACTAAAGGGCACATGTGGTTAATACATGTACGCTGAATAATAACGTAATACATGGAGTAAAAAATAAGAAATTTTATCTTGATGTAACCCTATTCCATAACCTTTGAAATTATATTGGTGATCCATCTCATGTTATATTTATTAAGATATGCATCAAATGTACACCTAATTTGTAAAATAAAGAATTTTAAACAGGTCATGAATAAAATTAAATAAAATTTGGACTAAAAAACCCCGAAAAATGGTTACTTGTTCAGATTAGCATTCGTCCTATTTGCCGCCCTTGCAAAGCAAATGTTAAAATGAATACTAATGGATTTAAATGTAGAATTAACAATTAAAACCCAGTCAAACGAAAATGATTCAGATAACTTTTAAGCATCGTCGGTGCTCTTTTTCACTTCAGACGTCTGTATACCTAATGTTGTTTGCTGAAATCGCGTTGGTATTTTTATTCGTAATGCATGTATTTTTATAACGGACGGCTCTTAACTTTTTTTTTCGTTTTCTCTGCAGGTAAGGTTTGCCGATACTCCCGTTTGACGTGGTGTCCTTCAGAGGGCTGGCTGGATGGCGCAGGGTCCCCACCACCCTTCCAAGGGCTCTCTTCACCACCCTTACTCTTTCCTCTCTCGTCAGACCTCTTTCCGAATCGACCCCTGCATGTCGAGATACATACTAAGGGACTCGTTACCATCTGAGGTATGAATATATTTTTGCTGGCCATCTCTGCAAATCCGTCGCAGAAGTATGTGGCAATTCAATGGTAGCAGCATCTTTCCCTCCGCCATTTCTTCGAAGGTTTACATCTGCATGCTACGATGCGAGCCTCCGCGCCACTAGGGGCATGTAATGACACCGGCCATAAGAGAGACGTGAAGATAAGGCTGGTGAAAAAAAGAAATATGGAGCGTGGCGCTGTATGGGTCGGAAACTTGGTCTTTGCAAAGGGAGTATGTGCGTAGACTTGAGATGTGAGTTTGGAGAAGGATGGAGAGGGTGAGCTGGGAGGCGGGGAAGACAAACGAGGAGGTATTGGATATAGTCGGAGAGGAGAGGAAGCTTGTGGCAGAGGTGCTAAGAAGGCAGAAGAGATGGATGGAGGAGGTTTTGAGAGGAGAGGGCATGTTAAAGAGAGTGATAGAGGGGAGAACACTGGGGAACCGTGGAAGAGGAAGGAAGAGGATAGGAATTATGGACGAAATAAGAGGAGGTAGATGTGAGGGATTTAAGAGGGATCTAATAACGGGCCATCCTTAGGAGGGAAAGTGAGACAATGTCTACGAGGTTGGGATGCAGAATGGGGACTGTCCAAGAACCTACCAATCAGCTGGTAGAATACTTAAATGAAAATGAATTAGTTCTAGAGATATAGTGCGGGGTTATGATAATATCCCCCGTGTCATGCAATAACTCACCTTTTCTGAACTTTCCAAATAATGTAAGCCTATCTAGTGTGTGTAGCCTCTGAGTCTCTGTCGGCTTCCAAGCAAATTCTTCCGTCTCCTCTGTATTGTTCGCTAGCAGCAGGTCAGTTCTTGTGTTCCTATAATTGAGAGCACTCCTGCCTTTAAAGTATCAGATGTGAACATACTATGTTTAAAAATTTCGTGCACATGACGTCTTGCGTCTAAAGGTAATTCTTGAGCATTCCAGTGATCAGAGCGTGAACTAAGAATAGGAAACAGTCACAGTGGAGAGTTAAATATAGCGGCGGAGAAAGGTATTTATGCTTCCTGGATGGAAGTCAACGTTGACTCCCAGGAATTCGAGTCACCCTTGGCAAGTAACGTGTTCGCTTTCTCCGTATTTCAGAGGCCGGTGTGAAAATACTCAACATTATTTTTTATGAATGGCCAGCAGTAGATATTTATTATTTCGACGGTCTTCTGCAAGAAAAACAGTTTATTGCCTATCGTGATGTTGGCTCTTAAGTTAACGTGAATAACTATTTCCCGAAGGTGTTTGTTTCCTTTTGAATTATTTCTACTTTAGACGGAGACTTATTGATAAAAGACAATTGGCATATAGTAAGTTGCATCAATTTGTATTGGTTTTAACTACAGATGTTTTTCATTGGTTTTGTTCTCATGTGACACTTGATTCGAAATTATTATTAACAATTCGTTATGAAAACTTAGATGTCGTATAATGCTTAGTTTTTTCATAATCAGTCCATCAAATTACTATATGTGTTTTAATCTCTTTGGGTGAAAGAAATTCAGATAAGATAAGTAATTCAAGTTTTTTCTTGCCACTTAAGATTTTTTCGTTCTCGAATGAAATGGAAGTGATGTAAAATCTAATTGTTTCACCTTTGTCAGTGCAAAAATGAAGTTGCTAACGTAGGCAGCCCACATGGCCGTTTATTTTTATATTTTCGGGGGAAGTTTGTTAACAATTAATGCCCATTTTACATAGCCTGGCAAAATGCACACTCCGGCAACGTATTCCTCTTAACGTTGGTGATTCCGGGATTGAAATTTCTAAGCGTCCTTGCGTGCGATTCACAATTTGATGAGGAGAGGTGTGATGGAGTAAATAAGGTCGCCCACCCTTATGCGCTCCAACTCAATGTTCTATCTTCGATCAAATTTTATAGCCAGCACCAGATAAACCAAGGGCATCGTTTTTTGAGCTTTTTCTATTCATCTACATCTACATATTACCCTGCGAGCCACCTCTAGGGTGTTTGGCAGGGGGTAACAAGTCACCAAAATGCAGCATGCAAGCGGACCGCCACATGCACACCGCACGGTCATGAATATTAAGGATACTAACCAATTCCATCATTAACTAAAAACCATCATGCAGCATGAAAGAGAATCCCCACATGCACGCCACACATGTACGATGACACATAATATTCTACATGCTACTTAAGAGGGCAATCTGCCTATGAAGCTAGAACATGCAAAACATGCTGTTAGAAACACCATAAAACTCCGTAAACATGCTTTAAGAAATACATAAGTTAGTAAGCTACACTACCAGTCAACTAATCTATTTCTAAGTCCTTACACAGCCGTTATAGTCTCTTATCGCTCGCGGAAAAAACGACATTTTAAATCTATCTGTTCTACAGTCTATCTCTCTTATTTTATTTTTATGATCTAATCTACCATAGTACGTTGGCGGTCGTAAAATATGATCAACTTCGTCGGAAAATAAACTACTCTTGAATTTACATAATAGATTTAGTCTTGTTTTCAATCTACGATCTGACAGTGATTCCCATCCGAGTTGTTCTAAGAGGTCAGTAACACTAACATGACTATCGTAACGGCTTTTCACGTACCTGGCTGCTCTTTTCTGTACACGCATATTGTCAATGCATAAGGTAATTCTTTTTCAAAATGCGGCTACTTAAAAAAAAAAAATTGTGTGATGAAGAGATAGCAAAAACTTCCGAGTTATGATTCATGTAAATGTATAATTAACAATGGCGTAACGATTCGTTCCAAAGATTGTTTGTAGTTTCGAAGCTGGTCCCAGTGGGAGCGGAGTAAGGTCCTTGCGTGCTAATCTGAGGGTCGCGGGTTCAAGTCCCGGCTGGTTCGGTTTTCGCATGCTCAGTGTATGGGTGTTTCTGTCAAGTTCTGGTGGTTCGGCCCCTGAGAAACCTTAAGACATGCCAATGGCTTATCGGGATCGCAGGGGCATACCTGGTTTTATAATTTCCAGAATCGTCGGGGAGCAAAAAAAATATTTTTTTACCAAATATTGACTCGTTGGAATTATGGGTTAATCTTGTCGGTAAAAACAGTGTGTATTGTCTTCTATACGTTTTCGAGTACGTAATTTTGTTGGTAGTAGTAAGTTGAAAAGTGATTGTAATACTAAAGCAACTTTCCATTAATTATATTCGAATTCTTGGAACACTCATAAAAAATCGTCCATGCTCTCGATCTGTTTTGAAGCACGCGCGGGGTCGGAAACGAATGGAAAGGAACTTTTTTATTGAAATGAAAACGAATATGTGTGTCGCGAAGTGTGGGGCAAACTTGAACGAATGGAAAGCACTCCCTTTGTCATCCGTCGACTGACTTATTTTGCAATACACATCCCCCTCAATTAATCCCGAAGTGTTACAGCCACAGCATCCATTTTTACACTTAAGTGCTACATGTCACGTCGTAAGTGACTGTGAGATCTCAATTACCCTAGCTTGAATAACATCGGAGATATTTCCAATCATGCGTTTTACAAATGTGCGCTGACCAAAAGGTCACCGGTTCGATCCCCACGGTAGAATCCTTGGTTTAACAAATATTATCTTGTTTTCTTTAATAGGAAAATGGCATATTATGTGAAAATAATAATAAGTAGTAATATGTTTAATTATGATATTGTTTTTAACGTAATATGCTCAATGCATCCTTTGAGTTCCGAGCGTCGCGATGCAAGTTTATTATCTTTATAATTCGTTCGGGCAGTTTTTAGCAGTGGATAATTTCAATTTTCATCGGTAAGCATCTTCACCGATGATAAGTATAAATATCTCCACACAACTCTTAAATATTTTCATTAGTTTAAATATTTTTAAACGAAAATTACAAAAAAATCACTTGGATCATTTGAAAATTACAAGGGTTGCTATTTTTAAATAACTGTTTGCAATTACAATTCCAATTTATGTCATAATCGTAAACTGACTCCATTAAAAAAAATAAAATAAGTTCAATCACTACGTTCTAATGTTGATGTGAAATGGTTCCTCTACTTCTGCGTTTCCGCCCGTGGCACTTGTGACCTGTCGAATCGTCTTTTCAACACTGAATTATGTGTACAGGTGCATTCATGAATATCGGTCTAGTACATTTTTCTGAAGCTCATTTATTATTCTATCCAACCAAAGATTTGAAACGCCCAAAATAAAAACTTTAATTTTTTAAATGCTGGCCACCGTTTTGGGAATTCGCACCACTCTGCGTCGTCGTTTGTCGGGGGTGGTCGGCTTCAACCATGGCGGCGGATCGTCTGCGGGGTGATTTTCTCGGAAACCAGGGAATCCTGCGCGGCGTATGGCAGCGGAGAAGGAAGGGGAGGGGACGCAGGGTAAACACCCTTTCCCCCCGCCTCCCCCTCCACTAAACTCAAGAGTGGAGGAATTTGGGTGGGGTGAGCGCACTGTGGTTCCCCCTTCCACCTCTCCGAGAGGGATGGCGCCCCTCCCCTCCCTTCCCCACCCACCCCTTGTTCCCCCTCCCTCCCTCCCCCCCCTTCCCTCAGCCTCCTCTGGACCGACAAAATCGATGGCGCACGAGAGTTACAGGGAGGGTGGCGAGAGCCTTCTTGCTTTGGGCATCTCTGCTTTTTCCTTCTCTTGCCTCTGCCATGCTCCCTCCACTCCCGTCTCTATATCACTCCGTCCATTTGGTGGTCCAACCGTAAAATACCTTGATGTAAGAACGAAGGTTTTCGCGGTGGTTTATGATGAACTTCTTCATTTTTTCGGGTTCTACCGCGTTGGTGATGACAACAGTTTACATCGGCGAGACGTGCCGTTCTCTGAAGGTACGGATACAGGAGCACCGAAGAGCCACAAAAAATAGACAATTTCAACTGTCTGCCATATCTGAGCACGCCTGGACCCCGGGACACGACATAAAATTTGACGAAGCCAAGGTGATAGTGAGATAGGGCAGATATTACCCTAGATTAATTAGGGAATCAATTGAGATAGCCCGGACTGACAATTTAAACAGAGACGAGGGATACCACCTGGTCTACACTTGGAGGAGAATTCGGAAACGAACCAATGGGAGGGCAGCAGCGAGAATTGGCGGGAAAGAAGCGCCATATAATGAGGACCAAAATTGTGAACCGGAATCTTCGACCTGAAGACGCTGGCAGTAGTGCCAGCGAAACTGTTGTCATCACCACAGCAACCAACGCGATAGAACCCGAAAAAATGAAGAAGTTCATCGTAAAATACCTTGAATGCCATTTTATTGGTACTCATCCTGACTACTTGGAAGGTAACCTCTCCTCTTTTGTTTACATAGACAACAAAATATTACCTTTCCACTATTTTTTCCGCAAATTGGTCTTGAAATTCCATGATGTTAAGGTAGTTTGAGCGAGATAGTTCCCTAGTCGTAATGGCGACATTATTCGACTCTTATTTTTTTTAACCGTCTGTAAGAAGTATAGTGTAAATATTGTGATATTAATGGCGCAAAAGTATAGCTATAGATGGCATAAATTATCAGTAATTAAATAAATATAATTACATAGGCTCTTTACATGATTGCCGAAACGTCTGAAATCATTTAAAGCCTAATCCGGTGAGAAACACGAGAAGAACTCATCAGCATCATTGGCCTGGAAAGACTGAAGTCATGCATAATTCCCAGGTATTTTACTTCATCTGACGACTTTATGTTTACTCCACCCACAGTGTAGATGGCGTTGGTGTGTTGACTTCCGCTAGAAGTGTACTGCATTCCTTTTACTAAGATTTAGTTCAAGCCCCCACTCCTGGCACCACGAGCTAAAGTTGTTTAGGTCCTATGATAGAACTTCTAAGTCCCAACTTTTATTGTAACTCTTGTTTCAATGTCGAAACGCCTTCGTCACCCTATCTGTGACAGTGTATTTCATGATGGCGCTTGGACGTCGAGAAAAAAGTGTTGAAATTAATGTAAACGAAAAAGGTGGAACAGAATCATTCTCGTAGTTTTTCAAACCCATACAGTTCACAATTATTGCAGTTTTCGTTATCATCTGACAGCAGTTGGTTTATTCAATCGCTGGTCACGCCCTGCTGGACCTGGAATGTCGGTTATAACCCCTGAAAGATTAGATAACAACCTCAATAGATAAGATTAACAACCCCAGAAGGCCCGTTTGTGATGACGTTACAAAGGGTGTGGAACGCCAAGATTTTATATTTTTTATTTTACTCTGGTTTCTCGGGTACATCCAGAAATGTGTGACTTGGAAGATGAGTATCTCAAGAGCCATTAATTCATCGCTGAAAAAATGCATTGAAAAAAACAGCATCAGACTTCTTAAGACGCCGATTGCTACGGCGGCGAAATTGTCGTCCCTGCATTCATGTACAAACCAGAGGGACATCCCGGAAAACATGAATTGTTAGCATTTGCGATAGTTAAAGCGATAGCCTTCGTAAGGAACACAAATGGGCTTACGTACGCTGTCACGATTCGCAGATATAAATCATAAAAGGGTAAATTCACCATTTATGATCTGATGATATCATTTGATTTAGGGTTGCCAACTGTCTTTCGTAGGAAATGAGGATATTTGAGGTAATGGATGTGGGCTCCTGTTTTCCTTTCCCTATTACTCCATTAATCGTCTTCAGTGATGCCATGTATCCTCTTCTATTAAAATTGAATTGAATTGAAAACATTTTTATTGTTCTAGGACGATCTCCTATAAGAGCAAAACACTATTGACAACATCAAACACTTTTCAGATATCGGACAACAATCAATCAAACTAACGATCTGTCTAGTTGTGAGATCCAGATCTTATTCATCAATGTAATAATTTACATTAAATTTTACAATAACAATTATGAACGTAACATCTCAGTAGTATAGAAAATTATATAAATACATATTATAACATATTTACAAGGAGGTAGGATCCATTACAAAATTATATGCCTTAGATTTAAAAGATTAAAACCCTTTAATATTTTTAGCCTAAATGGACAGAGTATTCCAAAGATTCGAGGCTACAACTTGGAAAGATTTTTGGAAACATGTAGTCCGATGAGAAGGGTAGTAAATAAAGTTGGCATCCGATTTAGTTGTGAAATTGGTGGTTTTTGGTATAGTTTTAAAGAGATTGAATAAATATTCAGAATTTCGGTGTACAGGTTTCCACATGGCCGTATGTTACGATTTGAAAGTTCTCACTAATGTTAGCTGTCGCAGGGTCTAACTGAAGACTTTTTACCCAGAGAGAAGCGTAACAGCTATGCCCGAGGTGGGACTGGAAACCGTTACCTTTCGGGATGTTAGGGCAGCGCAATCACCATGCATATTGCGACCGAATCCTTCACCGTGGTTACCCTATTTTATTAGGAGGTTTTAAATTTTGAAGGCCACAATTCCAGACATTTGTTAGCTCCTCCCGTAAATTCCATGTTGCATAAGGACATGGAACATGGTTGGCAGCCCTGATTTGATTTGACCGAGATACGAACCCAGATCCCCAAGGTGTGTTACCCAGTCGTACCTTATCAAGAATTTTGGGGTTGGTTTCCGCACACAGTTTGCACTGTAGTAGAGAATGTGTAGTCTTGCCCGGTGATCCACCTGACAAATATTATTTCTCGTAATTAATTCTACTCTACAGTGTTCGTATCTGTAGGAATGAAATGAAAGTGATAGGATGGAAGTGGCTGCACTCCCTGGGAAGTTACGAACTCAAAATAATCACTCAAGTGTTTCAACCCGAAGTTTGGTTTTTGATAGGCGAGAGTAGAGAGCTCACCCCGTATCAAATCATTGGTGTTTAAAATTCGCGCATTCACGGTGATGGGGCAGCAGTTCATTTCCCTGGGGCACCTGCGATTTTCCACGAAGTTGTGACAATCAGAAAGCCGAGGATTTTCGGGGGGGATGTCCAGAGAGTCTTCACACGGATTTGAACCCGGGACCACGCGGTCGGTAACCCAGCGCTCTATCCACTTGCACCACCACCACACACTTGACGAATATTTTTTTTAATTTTATATCATTTAAATAAAAATAAAGGTAACGTTAAAAAATAAACGTTTGGTTTTTCTGGAGCATAAAAGCCTTATTCCTATTTTAAGGCCTAATTTTGAAAAAGTGTTAAAATTGCATTTAACATTATATTTCCCCTCGTCTTAGGCGACGCTACGTTAATTGAATTAGAAGTGAAGGAGATATGTAAATAATCTATGCTTAATTTTTCCTTCCTTGTTTTGAAAATAGCGGGTCCATTAATCTGCAAATAAACTTGTGTATGTACCTAATCCGTTCAAAAGTTATTAGATTTAGCACGAATTATATGGAGGAAGTGGTCATTAAATTCTCAGCTTTTCCTGTTAACCTTATCAGTATTTTCGCTACGGTGCATTTAATTGCAATCATTTTCAGGGAAAGCAATGGCGGTGCGGATGTTGACCCGGTTGGGACGGAGCAGGAAAGGGAAATTACACCAGGCAATGTTTTTTCCCGTTTCAAAAAATAATTTTCATCTCCCGGAGTTTCTTTTGCGTCGTTTTTATCGCGATGCCAGAAAAATTTCGTAAGCACGCATTTTGAATATAGCTTATTGTCCAAATGGTATTTGTTTCCTTGTGGAAATTGAATATTTCCGCCTAAATTAGGAATTGTTGACAATCATTGTCTTTCAAAACGTTTGAGTTTTCTGTTCGTCAATGCCACAGTCTTCTTAAACTCTTCAATTCGTTGCAGCTTTTTTTTAGTTCACTGTTCAGAGACCATATTCAGAAATGACTCGACCGCGACAGTTCCTTGGACGTGACGTCACAGCCTCCACTATTCTCATATTTTTAAGGTAGTTTGAGCGAAACATCCCTTCACCTAGAATTAGATGAATTTTACCTATTTTAAAGAAAATACTCTCTCATCATCCCAATGATATCAAAATATTAACCCCTTGCCGAACTACTCTTCGAGCAATTTGCCTGAAAATAGAAGCTGTTTTACATGTGATAGATTACGGCTGTGCGCTCCTGAGGCAGAATATCGCAAAAATTTGGGAATTTCTAAGAACTAGATTTCGTCAAAAAACTAACGGTGTAGTTTGTATTTTCCTCAACTATCTATAAAAATTAATCAGTTACTTGCCGTAGTCGTTTTACAGAATCGCAAAAAAACCTGTTGTGAAGTCGATTTCACCGTACGACGTGAAAAAATGAGTCAAGTTAGAGACTTTTGTAGGTATATTTAATTACTGAGAATTCTAGTAATATATATGACTATATTTTAGCATAATTAATATTACAATAGTTACTTCATACTTCTTCATAGAGACGCTGAAGTTAAAAAATAAAATTCGAACATGGTCTCCGTTATGACTATGGGAACTATCTAGCTCAAACTACCTTAAATGGAATTTCTCGAATTTTCGAGGTTGTTCCCTCAAAATTCCGTCTTCTGGGAGTTCTGGGAATGGTCGAGGTCTCCCTGATGAGGACGCTGGGTCTCAGGTTCCCGAAGGAAGAGTCGTGTGTGTCCGTGAGAATGCAGCCCCAAACGATCCACTCGATTAAGGTTTCGACAGACGTCAGAGAAATACGTAGCGGTAAGGAATTTACGGATGAATTAAAACCATTGAATGATGGATGATTCCCTTGTGCGTTATGTTAGTTTCATAATTTTTATCGGGGAAGTAATTACATTTGTATTACTCCCCACGCTCGCCAGCATTCCGGAACACAACTGGAGGACATCTTAGGCAATCTTTGGGATTCTGTTGGCGCGGCACTGTGAAAGGATCCGTTGGGCATGTGGGCCAATTCAATGGAGGTTGTACTAACGTCATTTCAGAGCTGACAGCTATCGAAAATGACTGGGTGAGATTCTCTTCATTGGCTAACTGCAATACTTTGGTGTTTCTAAACTTATTTTTTTAAATGATAACATTTTAGTTCGCAGTCATGGCCAAAACTATAACAGGCAAATTGTAATGTCCTTGGGAATGAAGTTTTGGCACATTTGTTTGACCGTTGATCAGCCACTTCCTTAGTTTTAGTTAATGGTAACGAATTGTGAAAAGGAAGTTATGCTTAAGTCCGTTTAATCATATAGTTACTTAAATATTTATTTATTTTTCTCCTTGTGTTTTATGAGGGATACACTTTTTTTAATACATTTATTGAACAGTGGCGCTTAACTGTTTACACATTGTATAATTTTCCTTGTGGGTTGTTTAGTATTGATTTTTTTGTAGTAAACATCAGTGCTAAATTTATGCTGAAATATTTGCTTTCTGATTTGAGCAAAATTCCCTTGCAAGCTCGGCAGCCATTTTGTTATTCTTACGAGTAATATTCTGGTCAGTTGATTGTTAGTGCTGCGACTCGTTCTGTCAGGGTTATAAATGGATTCGCTGGAGAAGCAAGTGTGGGGATCAGTATGATGGATAGCGTACTGGCTTCCCATCCCGAAAACCCAGGTTCGAATCCTAGTGGTAGTGGACATTTTTCTGCGGAATTCCGATTGTGACTTGGGAGCTATGTGGAGATCACTTCAAGTACAGTACACCGTCCGTCAGATGGGACGTTGGTTCGAAAGTTCCCCTCTGAGCCTTTCGTTAAGGTAGTTTGAGCGAAAAATCACTTCACCTAGAATTTGATGAATATTTGACCTCATTTTAAAGAAAAAAAACTCCCTTCTCTCCAATGATATCAAAATATTAACCCCTTGCCGAACTACTTTTAGAGTAATTTGCCTGAAAATACAAGCTGTTTTACATGGCATAGATTACGGCTGTGCGCTCCAGAGGGAGAATATTAATGAAATTAGTAACTTCTAGCACCTAGTCTTAGTCAAAAAACTAACAGTGTGTAGATTGTATGTTTTCGCAACTATTTATAAAAATTTATCTATTACTCAACGAAGTAATTTGTACAGAACCCCAAAAAAAAACTTCCCCTTTTTTTCGGCTTTTAAGCCGTACGGCGTGAAAACATGAGTCAAATTAGAAACTTATGTATATTTATTTAATTACTGAGAATATTTGTCATATTTAACTATATTTTTTCGCCATTAATATTACAATATTTACTTCATGTTTCTGACAGACGCTGAAATAGAAATATAAAATTCGAATATGGTCTCCATTACGACTAGGGAAATATCTCGCTCAAACTACCTTAAGAGCAGGCTAATGTCGACGCCGGGTTTCCCATCCCCCCCTTCCTCCACTCCCCCAACAACCCTTCGCGTATCAACCAACCTGCCCTTGATGGCCTCAATTGTCGGTAGCCTCCCCAAATAATCAATCGGGAACAACCGAATGGCTGTATGGCAATTGAATGATTTAGCGTCGCCTACAAATCGCTGTCGTGGATTTGGGAATCCCGTTTGCTGGTAGAGTTATTGAAGCTGTGACTTGTGCTAGTTCATTTCGACATGCTAAAACTTAATCTCAGCAGAGACCAATTGGCCTTACTGGTAGTCAGTTCTGCTTTCACTATATTAATCAACGAGTTTTGCTGTTGCAGCATTGGATCTCACAAGGTTTTTTTCTCCGTGTGTACAATTTTGCGTTCGGTTTTATTGGATATTTTAGAATTAAGTATAATTTCCTTGAAGTAGTTTCAAGTTGAAGTGCGAAAGATTTTAAAATAAGGAGAGTTAAGAATTGAGGAGGAGATGATATCAATGAATGTATGATTTTATATTTGGTGTGTTTTCAAGAAATTATGTCGTTAGCTCGCGGAACTGGAACTCGTAATGTGACTTCAGAGTTTTTATAAAAACATCCTGATGAGATGTCTTCACACCTGCTAATGCGTGTTATGCCTGTGTGCGCTAGCACTGTCTCTGCGGAAGTTTATTGTGACGTCATATTTGTTCAGTTTAAATTTATGGTAGCTGGATGAAATTAAAAATAGCTCATTGATCTAGAGTTATGAATTTATTTGTGCTCTCATACCAACCACTTTGCGTTCTTTTTGGTGGTTATAAAAAGATTCTTCTTATTAGGCTAACGCTTAGAACCAGGACGACTTAAAATAAGACCCGGTGCCCCGAAGTTTCTCTAACCGTCAATATCTCTCTTTACATTCAATTGTACAATTCAAGAGAGATCTCTTTACATTCCCTCTCCGTAAGTTGCCCCGTCGACTCCAGTGGTCTCTCATTACTTTTCCATGGACTCCTATTCAAGGGAGTTGAGTGCGCAAGCTATCTTTCATTTGTTTTCATTTAGACTTCTCGAAATTGATTCAACGTTTATGAGATGGCTTCTATATACGGCCCAGCGGAAGAAGGGGGGCGGCGGGGGCTGAAATATGCATCGGCCAGGGTAAATGTCATGCCATGATGGTGTTGGTGCGGGATTTCCATAAGGGGTTTTATGGGTCGGTGCTGTTGGTCGGAAAGGGCAGGGTGGGGTGGGAAGGCAGGGGGGGGAGCAGGAAGCGGTGATTAAGGGAGAAGAAGAGGAAATTGCCTCTCCTCCTCCATCTCGCAGAGTGATGAAAACTAGTGAAATTCCTGGACTGGAGAGAACGTTGCGAGGTAGTTACGTGGAAGACAAGGACATGAAGGAAGAATCTGGCGGTCTCTTATCCTCTGCGATGCTCACCACACACTGAAAAACACACCGCGCAACGCCACACTAAGCAGCACAACGAAACACCACAGACCGAAAGACATACCACGCTACGACACGTGTCCTTAGGAGTAAAACTTCAGGTTGGTCTAAATTTTACTACAAAAACGTTTTAGGATTGACCGAAAGTTGCCGAATACACTGTATGCAATGTTTTTCCATGAACATGTCAGGTTTTGCAGAAAATTCAGAAAAACTGAAATATGATTTTTTTTTAAGGAGTTCATTTCATTCAAGTATTCTACCAGGTGATTGGTAGGTTCTTGGACAGTCCCCATTCTACATCCCAATTTCATATACATTGTCTCGCTTTCCCTCCTAAGGATGTAAAACTTATAAATTAGAACTTTCGTTTTTCGTTTGATTTTTATCCAGGTAAAACAAAACTTGAAGAAAATGTGTCCTAAAGCCTCTTTATGAAGAATATATTATTATAAATCGTACTAATATTCACAAAAATTTGCTAGCTTCATTTAAAGAGTAATGCTTCTTGAAATTTTGAGCTCGGGAGACAAATTGTGTTGATAAGTTCCGTCCTATGGGAAAAACATGGCTTTTGTCTGCGAGAAAAATGGTTTTTAATAGGTATAAAGGTTTTTGGTAAAGTTTTAGCCTCTTAATACAAAATGTTTCAGAGGAAAAGACTTAAATTTTGAAGCCGTTGTCCGTGCAGTGACCGCCAGCCATGTGCCTCGCGTCGCCCAAACGGGCTATGTCAGCGTTCTAATCTCCAGGAGCCTTCTTTTTGCTATCTTGTAATAAAAAAATATCGCTCGCATTGCAGAAGGCTCGTCAAAATTGAACATACGAAATATATTCGGCGCTAGATTGAAAAGAGCCCCGCACCCGTATTCAAATTATTCAAGTTTTGGTGGTTCAACCGTAAAATGGCTTATATTTCACTACATTCATTTTCTGGCCTCATACGCATAGGAAAATATGTTTTCTGCTTGAAATAAACTCCAAAATCTTACCATTCCTTGCAATTTCTGTTGCAAATTGAACGTGGTATTGCATGGTGTCAAATGCGCGAACTGGTGAAACATGGGAAAATAGCATTTCTCTCTCAACGGTCATATATCTCATTCATTCACGTTTATTATTTATAATTTCGAAAATGAATTTACTCAGATGAAGGAACTGATTAGGGCGACTCTGGATTTAGTGAGAAGTTGAGAGAAAATGTTACTAAAAATGTTAGTGATTCCAAAAGTTGTTCTTTGAGGCGAGAGGATGATTGCTGATGGGACACATGTGAGGTAAATACATATATGTGTATATAGAAAGTGTTTTTGGTGGGGAGAGAGACGTATTTAAGGGGGCGTGGTAGATGTAGCAAGGAGGGATCTGTATCATTGAGGGATGTTGCTGGGAGGCGGAAAAAGTGGATGGAGCACGCGTTTCGAGGAAGTCGGATGTTGACGGCGGCGATGAGGGAGAATGTTGGCTTTGATGGGGGAGGGAAGAGAGTGTGGATTTTGGATGGCATGGAGGGAGGAGTCTGTTATAAAGGTCTCAAGGGGGAAATAAATAATGGAGGGAGTTTTGTGGAATGAAAAGCTTTAGCTAACTACCGCAGGCATACTGTGAGAATTGCATTTATGGAATGAAATACCCCGTTATTCAACCCATATTAACGGATGACTCCTTGTTTAGTTTAATGCTTGACATTCTTAAGAAGGGTATAACTTGAGGTAAACGAACATGTGATTGGAATGGGCTATATCCTCGAGAAGTGTGGCGCCATGCGCATGAATATACGTACCTCATCATTTGCGCGATGCGTCGTGAGGACACCTCGTGACCACGTTTGGAGCGACGACCAATCATTTGCAGTGGAAGAGGGCGTCTGGGTTGTTGCATTGGTGAAGGCGCAGAATTGGTGGATCTGGGTTCGAATCCCAGTCTAAGCGAATGATTATTTTTACGGCGAATTTTACACCGACCGATATTGGCCGCATATTTTCAATGCCCCTCTTGCCAGTCACAAGTTACGACTGTCGTGCAGTGTAATTTATGAGTTAAAAATTTTGTTGTATTACAAAATTTATTCCTTTGGCTCATACCTGTCGTGTTATTCGTTAATCTTGCGTGACTTTCGCGTGACGTCCCACGTACTGTGGCTTCCTTTGCCGCAACCCCCCTTCACCCACGGCCTAACCCCTCCGTGCTAAGAGCGTCTCATTGGGTAGATGAGATTCCCATCAGCCAGGAACACTATCCACGTTCGACGCCTTCGATGAAAATCAATTCCTCAACAGCAATCAAGGATGTTGCGATTGTTGAATGTTCATGCTCCCAAATGTTCGCGGAGAATTCGATGTGTTGCCTAACCAGAGCTGAGTAGCACCTCTCTTTCACTTTTTCATCCGAGGACCTTCTTACTATACGCTTGATAAATCCTAGGTTATTTAAACCTGTGGTGCATATATGTTTAATATGTGTTCTCCACGATAGGTTTGAAGTTAAGGAATTCCCAGATATTATACTTCGTCTGACGACTTTATGGTTACTCCACCCACAGTGTAGACATGGCGTTGGTGCGTTGACTCCCGCAGACTGTACTGCAGTGCATTTACCAAGATTTAGTTCAAGCCCCCACTCCTAGCACCACAATCTAAAGTTGTTTAGGTCCGATGATAGAACTTCTAAGTCCCAACTTTTATCGTAACTCTTGTTTCAATGTCGAAACGCCTCCTTCACCATCGCTGTGACAGTGTATTTCATGATGACGCTTAGACGTCGAAAAAAAAGTGTTGAAATTAATGTAAATAAAAAAGGCGGAACAGAATCATTCACGTAGTTTTTCATATCCATACAGTTCACAATCATTGCAGTTTTTCGTTATCATCGGACAGCAGTCGGTTTATTCAATCGGTGGTCACTCCCTGCTGGTTAATGTGATTCCCAGATATTTTACTTCGTCTAACGATTTTACGCTTACTCCACCCACAGTGTAGACATGGCGTTGGTGTGTTGACTTCCGCAAGGACTGTACTGCAGTGCATTCACTATAAGACTCGGGCCAATCGATACGTTTGCTGGTTCGCGAGGGATTAATAGTGTGTGTGGGAGATAGGTGGATGGCGATCGCGGTCACGTGTCTTCGTGATTCACTGTCGCCACGTGCTGTCGCTTCAATTCCACGCCCCGTCGAGTCGTTCGGATGCAACAAGCGAGCGTCTCCTCTGCCTTCCCGTTGGATGGCGCGCGGAACGTGCTCACCTATGTGACACCGAAGTGAAAGTGTGTTGAGGATTGCGTTGAGAAATCTAATCCCTGTACGCTAAGGGTTCCCATTCGTCCCGTTTTTCCCGGGACAGTCCCGTTTTTTTTATTGAATGTCTCGGTGTCACGAATTTTTCCAAATGTCCCGCTGTTTTCTTTTGTAAGTATCTTCATTCCTGAAAGCAGTGCATTATTCTTTTCATTTTAAATATGCTGCACTCCTGGTGTCGAATTCATAAAACTTTGATAAAATGTATTAGGGTGGTTTGAGCGAGATAGTTCCCTAGTCATAATGGAGACCATATTCAAATTTTACTTTTTGATTTCAGCGTCTGTAAGAAGTTTGAAATGAATATTGTAATATTAATGGCGCAAAGATATAGTTATATATGATCAAAATTCGCAGTAATTAAATAAATAAAGCTACATAAGTCTCTAACTTGACTCATTTTTTCCCGCCGTACGGCTGAAAACCTTTCAAAACAGCAGGTTTATTTGCGATTCTGTCAAAATTACTGTGGTGAGTAATATATTATTTTTTATAAATAGTTGAGAAAAAATGCAATCTACACATCGTTAGTTTTTTGACGAAATCTAGATGTTATAAATTCCTATTTCCTTCAATATTCTCCCTCTGGAGCGCACAACCATAATCTATCCCATGTAAAACAGTTTATATTTTCAGACAAATTGCTCAAATAGTAGTTCGGCAACGGGTTGATATTTTGATATCATTGGTAAGATAAAATTTTCTTTCTTTTAAATGAGGCCAAATTCATCAAATTTTAGGTGAAGTGGTTTTTCGCTTAAACCTCCTGAAGCAGTTGATAAGTGTTAATAACGATGCTATTTATTTCCCCATGCTTTTGTTGGCAGTGCTAAATAAACACGGTTCCCGGTTACATATGACGAGACGTCAGTTCGGTGCCAGCATTGTTAGATTGTAAATTGGTTGCTACTTAGTATTGCACATACAACATGGTTTGTATCTAATGAAACAGTACGAGCTTTAATCATTCTAAAGACTTATTTTAATGATTTGTCATCCTTTGACTTCCATGCCCAGGTATCTAAGGATAAGAAACTTCTTGATCAGGTTCAAATTTGCGATAAATATTGTAATGCATCGTGTAAACATGAACTTTAATTAGGCGTATTTTGAAATTCTGTTCTTCTAATCGTTGTAAGTGCGATTGTGATTCATTATACAGGCAGCGTGAATTTAATTCTATTATTCTCATTTCTATTTTGTCCTGCTTTTTAACGAATTGTTCCCGTTTTTTTATTAGTGAAAAATACCCGTTTAATGTCCCGTTATTTCAAAAATACATTATGGGAACCCTACATTCAACGCAGTAAATTCAGTTAGATTCGGTGAAAGGATACCGGTTGCGAGATTTACTAATATCGCTTGATACGCAAATACTTCATGAATTCTAATGAATAAGAATACAAAGACTGAATGATTATATGAGGGGAAAATAAAAAAAATTACTTTTTCTCAGAATGACGATCAGTTACGCATATTCCATGGAACGAGAGTACAGGGGGTGGCCTTGTTCTTCAACAGGCCAAGGCACACCCGCATTTTTCATGTATCGTTCCACCGCGATTGTGTGCAATTCCATGTACAAATAATATATTCCACACTTTCATTCCTATTGTTTAAAAAAACACTGATTTCACTGATGACGTTCCTTGGCTACGTCACTGCATTGGTATGTACCTAACTCAATATTCACGTTTGAGGCTTTAATTGGACCTATGTTTCTCGCCGTGCTCTGAAAACACCTTTACAACCGACAGTTTTTTACGAACTTATAAAAAGTATTTAATGGTGAGTAAATTTTTTATTTAAAAATAATGGAGAAAACATACTAATGAACGCTACATTCCAGACGCAATCTGTGCATCAAAATCACGTATTAAAAAAAGTGTATCCGTAGCAAATCCGAGGCAAAGCAGCTTTCATTTATTGGCGTATCTCAAAACGTAGTTTGTCGTAGTATGTCCCTGATATGTTGGTATCATTGGAGATATATATTCTTTTTCTTAATCTTAACCTGTCATAATTTATTAATTTAGATGGTTATTGATATCTTGCTCAAGCTACCTTCAGATTTATTACTTGATTTATAGCAATGCTCTTGCACGTTTTTTTAAAAATTCACGTAAGGAATAGTATTGCTTGTGCTTTTAATTTTAAGAGCAGTTTTCCTGCAGTTTCATGTTTTTTCCTTGTCCGGTGCAATTTTGCTGTATTCTTATTTGAACTTTCGATGACCCGGCAGACTTCGTTTTTTTTCTCCCGATAAACCTGGCCTCCGTTTTCACGTGTGGGGACGTGCTTTGGACCGAGTCCCGCTTTAACGAAGAATTGTCTCCGGAGACGACGTGGGATGACAATTTTTTCCCTTTCCACGTCCGATGGAGTGGCCTTCCTCCCAACTCCCCTCAGATACGTTCCCCCTAGCGGCGTGTGGCGCCAACTCAGAACCCCCAGACCGTCCCAGCCCCCTTTATTGTACCACCGGTGAAGGAGGGTCAATGGTGGAGACGAGACACCCCCCTCATTGTTGTCGCCTCTTCGAGAACTTCCTGATGCAGCAGAGCACAGGATTAATCCCCAACCCCTCTCCTTTGGCGACTCAACCCTCGCCACTCAATGAGCATCGGGTGGCTCACCACTTTAGGGTGTCCACCCCCTATATAGTAGCCCTCCCCATCCTTCTGTCTCGCGGCAGAGCGAAGTGCAGAGGGCGTCCTTCCCGTGTCTCCCTCTCCTGCGACCCCGTCTCTTTCAGGAGTTCCAACTTCCTCCTACCGCCCACCTCGAGTCCTCCCTCATCCCTCATTCCGCTGCCCTCCCCCCACCCACCCCCCCTGCCCCGCCCTTCGCCTCCTTCCCACGCCCCTGACTCCAGTTTCCCAGAGGAGGAAGTTATTGACTCCGCCGCCGCCCCCCCCCCCCCCATCCCCCCCGCGCGAATTCGCCCACCTCATATGTTTAAATGGAAGTGAGTGAAAATCCTCTATATTTTTACCTTTAATGGGCTCTATCTACCTGTAATATTTCTACCTTCACCTCGGAGTTCGTCCTACCCTCCTTCATTCATCCCGTCCAGAAAACCTTTCCTCTTTCTTCCCCTTTCCCGCTCACCCAATAACTCCCCCTCGATCACAACCTTAATCTAACATTACCCCCCTTCCTTGCCTTCCTCTAATCCCACACAGAAGTTTCCTCTCCTCACCCACCATGTCAAGCACTTCCTCATTTGTCTTCCTTTCCGTCCACCGCACCTTCTCCATCCTCCTCCACACCCACATCTCGAACGCCTTCAGCCTATTTTCGTCCTTCTTTCTCAGAGACCACGTTTCTGCCCCATACAACGCCACACTCCATATCAAGCTCTTCACCAGCCTCTTTTTTTACATCCTCACTTAAGGTCCCCGTCATCAGCTCCCTTCTATTATTGAACGCTTCCTTCGCTAGCGCTATTCTCCTCCTAATGTCTTTGCTACTATGTCCATTTTCTTCTAGCGTACTGCCCAAGTAACTAAATTGTTCTACTTGCTCCAGTTTGTGACTTCATACTCTTATCACCAGCCTCGCTTTCTTTGTCCCAGAGAATCTCATTACTTTTGTTTTCTTATGATGCATCTTCATTCTGTATTTCCCGCACTGAATTTCTAATGTATCTACTTCCCTCCGTCCCCATTCCTCCCCTCCCCTCCTTCCTCCCCCCTCCTCCCTATGCAACATCTCCTTCCGAGTCTGGTGGGTTCATTTCATAAATCCACCCCCATAGCATCCTCTCCTTTCTCCTTCCTCCTCGAACGGTTATTTCTGCGGAAGCACTCGACGGGTGAAAAATTCATCCCCACTGCCTCTCGGCCCTTATCGACTAATTTCGGCGATAATCGAAAAAGTTTCGAGGGGTCGAGGAGAACGACTCCTGGGGGTGGTGTGAGGGGGGGGTGAGACATAAAAAATTCAAGTGCCGGAGAATGTTTGCTCCGCGAAACGCGATCTCCTAAGGGATTCTGAGAGCTACCTATATTGAGTGCTAAATGCGTAATCTTGGAGCGCGGGCGCGTAGACGGTAAACGCACGTCTGGATATTGTTTTCCACATGAGTCTCCCCCTTCCATTTGAAAAACCTAGATCTTAAAGTGGTATCCTAGATATTGCTAGACTACGCTTTTAAGTCTTGTGAGAGTTTTGAAAAAATCCCTCCCTTGTTTCCATTTCTTTAACAAATGAGGGCTCCATTCCCAACTCAAAGAAGCTTTTCTACCCACGAGGCGTGTTACTGCGCAGTCAGATGTATGGGTGGGTGGAGTTGCAGCGAAAATTGTGTCATTTGAAGCGGAGAATTGCGAGAATGACTGCGGAGATGCGCTAACGAGAGAGAGATGGGAAAATTGCCGCAATTTCTCGCAATTTCTGCGCATCAGGCTGCGCAGTTCAGTATCGCGTGTAAAGCGGCCTTTAGATCAAGCTCTCGCTCATCTATGTACATCTACATCTACAAAATACCCTGCAAGCCACATCGAGGGTGTGTGGCAGGGGGTGAGTAGTCACCTACATTCATTACACTCTACCCTAAAGATAGTGTAACTTCTATCTACTATTGTTGTATTAGTATAAATCGCTAATGCTTGTCACAAGGCAAAGCCTCACAAGCATGCACTACTCTATAGATATGTTACAAATGTTAGAGGGACCGTTAGTATTTATGTATTTTGCAACTACAGAAGCGGAAAGTGATTCAAGACTTTTTTAGAAAACATGTACGGCGTGCTGTTAGTACTAGGTAGCAGATGAGGATACAAGTATTAGGGAGTACTATTACTACTAAGAGCTACTCTATCTATCGACAAACCTAGTTAAAAGTCTCTTTGGCAGCTGTTATGGTCTCTTATCGTTCGTGGGAAAAATGGCATTTAAAATCTGTCCGTTCTGCAGTCTACTAGTTCCCTAATTTTATTCTCATTATCTGATCTACCGTGGCATGTCGCATTTTGTAAAATAAAAGTAGAAATAGGATCTAGATGGTTCAGTCGGTGTTTTGAGTGGCGAATTTCTACCAATCATAGTTTTCGTTTAAGCACAAGTATTTTGTGTAATTTAGCTCTGTAAATATTTACCCACTTCGCTCAACATTTTTAATCCAAACATTAACATTGTTTCCAATGGGAGCCAAATTAATCCTCGCTAAGAATCTAGGAGGTATTAACTCGCTCGTCTTACTCGGTGGGAAAGAAGTCACGTGAGACAGCAAGGTGGTATAGGAATGCTATGGAATGATAGCCAATTAATCATGTCTCTAGTCTAACACGAGCAGAATAGGTCTAAATTCCGATGCTCCACCCTGCTATTGTGTGGTATAAATGGTGAATTTATCGTAGCCTATTCCACATCCTCAATTTCCAAATTACAATATGTGAAATCCCGTTGTCTTACTGGTCAATTACGGGGTTGAAAGCGGCGGTTAATTCTTAAATTACAACGCCATGGCCCGTTGAGTGTAAATAACAAGGTTCCCTGCCTCGCCTCCGGGCCCGGTTGAGTGGCCGCGAAAACATAAGCGGAACTCTAACTCCAGTAAATAATGCTCCCGTCTATGGCGCGTATGGTATTAGGGCATCGAATAAAACTAGTTTTATTTTACTAATACCTGACTACCGTAATCATTTCTCACTTAGTAGGAAGCCATTTTGGAGCCATTTAAGGTAGTTTGAACGAAAAATCACTTCGCCTAGAATATGATGAATTTGACCTCATTTTAAAGAAACTTTTTAATGATACCAAAATGTAAACCCCTTTCCCGAACTACTTTTCAAGCAATTTGCCTGAAAATGCAAGCTGTTTTACATGGGAGAGATGACGGCTGTGCTCTCCAGAGGGAGAATATTTTAGAAAAATTGGAATTTACAACACTTATATTTCGTCAAAAAACTTACAACGTTTAGTTTGCATGTTTTCTCAACTATTTATAAAAATGAATCTATTACTCAACGAAGTAATTTTTACAGAATCTCAACAAAAAAAATGTTTTGAAGGCGTTATCATCGTACGGCGTAATAAGATGAGTCAAGTTAGAGACTTATGTGGATATATTTATTTAATTACTGAGAATATTTTTCATATATAATTATATTTTTACGCCATTAATGCAACAATATTTACTTCGTATTTCTTACAGAGGCGAAATATAAAAATAAAATTCCAATATGGTCTACGTTATGACTATGGGAACTATCTAGCTCAAACTACAGTAACTGAATTCCGCCATACATGAGCGGCCGTTTCAAAACCAAGAATTAATTTCTGCTAGTTCAGCAATTCCTCTTCAGTGTTGCCCGTAGTGAGAGCCAAACGCGCCACGGGCTGATAGGTCAGCCTCTCATTCAATGCAGACACAGGGACGCCTGCCAGCTCCCAGGGATACTGTCTCATATTTTCCATCGACAGAAATTACTCAGCACTCAACAGCGTCCGAGAAATTTCTCGCAATTTAACTCCAATCAGGGACTTCCAAAGATCCCAGCGCTTCCGTCCGTCGCGTACGATAGGATCAGATCATGAGAGTAAAATTAGGGAACTAGACTGCAGAACGGACAGATTTAAAATGTCATTTTTCCCACGAACGATAAGGAACCATAACAGCTACCAATGAGACTTTTGTCTAGGTTTGTCGTTAGGTAGTGTAGCTCTTAGTAGTACTAGTACTCCCTAATACTTGAATTCTTATCTTTTACCTAGTACTAACAGCACGCCGTGCATGTTTTCTACATGAGTTTTGAGTCCCTGCCCATTTGTGTAGTTGCAAAATACATATATATATATTAATGGTCCCTCTCCATTGTGATAATATCTGGAATGTAGTAGTGCATGCTTGTGAGGCTTCGCTTCGTGACAAGCATTAGCGATTTATGCTAATGCATAATTATTCGTAGTTACACTAACTTTAGGGTATAGTGTAATGCATATTGGTGAATAGTCACCCCCTGCCACACACCCTTGCGATGGCTTGCAGGGTATTTTGTAGATGTAGATATCGTCATGACTGGCCCTTTACAGGGTGTGTGTGTTTCTGTGTAATATCTATTTGTATTATATTGTTTTTTTACCGGCTAAGACTCAGTTCAGAGCGGTAGGCGTGGAATGATCATCATTTCTACGAGCTAAATAAACCCGATGCACGAGAACACGTTTACTCTGCTATCTCGAGGGAAAAAATTCTGGTATTGAACACCGTCGAAGTATTGATGACATCACAGTGCGCGCAATCTTTAAAAGTTTAATAATTTTACTAAAGCTTCGCTAATTAATCGAAATATTTGCAATCTATACGCTCAAATGAGTTCGCCCTTCGTGTATCACAGCGCGAGTGAATCTCTGCTTGTTTCCTATGACAACGCGTGCACTCACGTGACCGGTGACGTTGTTTGTTCAACCCGTCTATATTCATCAAGTTTTCCTTTTATTTTCCGGAGAAACCAAATTATCTGATTGAAATCCGCTCAGTGGTAACTTTCATGTGTCCTGTTGCATCAACGACGTAACATATCTGCTGACTTTGCTTCCTCCATTAAAAGAAAAATTTTCATGGAATTTCGTTTTTTTAATGGAAATTCGTGAAGTTCCTTAGTCATGTCGCCTGTCACTTGCTCTATCCTTTTAACTTCGAAGGAAGAAGTACTTGGACAGGTAATACATTGATAAGGCACACTCACTTAGGAGAGTCTGTGTCGATAACGTTTCAAGTGCGTTGGAGAGAAGTTTCCGTTTTGCTCGTATGGAGGGCGCGACCGATAAGCGCGAGTCGGGAGTGTGTGATGATGACGAATTGCCCCGGCGATGCCCCAGTTGTCGTCTCTTTCCCGGAGAAGGAAGAAGGTCGCGGCCGGGAGTAGTGGCGAAACCGATTCCGCCATTACTCTTTGAAAATGCTCCCTCGGGCTAAAGGAAGAAAGGAGGACGTCGACTGAGTTCGCTGTCTGGAAACATTCACGCTTTGCTCCTCGACTTAGATAGTCTGAGCGAAAAATCACTTCACCTAGAATTTGATAAATTCGGCCTCATTTTAAAGAAAAAACTCATCTTTCCAATAATATCAAAATATCAACCCCTTGTCGAGCTACTTTTCGAGCTATTTGCCTACAAATAAATATATGCTGCTTTACATGGGATATATTAGGGCTGTGCGCTCCAGAGGGAGAATATAAAACAAATAAAGAACTTCTATCACCTAGATTTCGTCAAAACACTGTGTAGATTGCATGTTTTTTCAACTATTTTCAAAAAATAATGTATTAGTCACCACAGTAATATTTACAGAATCTCATACAAACCTCCTGTTTTGGAGGGTTTTCAGACGCACGGCGGGAAAAAATGAGTCGAGTTAGAGACTTATTTTGCTTTATTTATTTAACTACTGAGAATTTATGTAATATATAACTATATCTTTGCGCCATTAATATTACAATGTTTATTTAAACTTCTTACAGACGCTGAAATAAAAAAAATAAAATTTTGATATGGTCTCCATTATGAATTTAATTTTTTAATTCCAGTGTCTGTAAGGAGTATGAAGTAAATATTGTAATATTAATGGTGCAAAAATATAGTAATGTATGACAAAAATTCTTAGTGCGTAATTTAATAAACATGTCCTCATAATTTACTAACTTGACTCATTTTTTCACGCCGTACGTAGAAATCGCCTTCACAATTGTTTTTTTTGCAATACTTTAAAAAATACTGCGGTAATTGATTACATTTTATAAATGCATAGTTGAGAAAACATACAAAAACTACACACCGTTAGTTTTATGATGAAATCTAGGTGTTAGAAATTCCTAATTGTTTCCAATATCCTCCCTCTGGAGAATTAAAATGGCTTGTATTTTCAGGCAAATTGCTCGGAAAGTAGTTCGGAAAAGGGTTAATATTTTGATATCATTGGGAAGATGAGAGCCTTTTATGTAAAATGAGGTCAAATTCATCGAATTCTAGGTGAAGTGACATTTCGCTCGCAATCCCTCGTGCGAATGACCTTAGTCCTCGAAGCACCCTAATCACCCTAATACTACTACTACTCGAAATACCTCAAGCCACAAGCAGTTCAGTCCTCAACCATTGTCCTAGGTCTTTCAACTTTGCTGTTTTAAGGGACGCTGTGAATCAGTTTAGGCAGGAAGCTAAAGTGCTGCGCGGTAGGAGCCACGGGCGGAAAATACATCTCATTTTAAGGTTGCTTGGCGCGCCGGTCAAATAGGACCTGTGACGTATCTTGGCCCATTTTGGATGTTGCTACGTGCGAAGATGCTGAAGAGACAGAAAGATGGGAATTGAGGTCTTGTGGGCCCTCTACGGGGACCGCCAAACGTGTATGCCCAGGACGCCTAAAGAGTAGGCTGATGACGACGCCGAGCCTCTTTCCACCCTTCCTCAATGGCGAAAAGGACCGTAAGGGACCTTATTCAGTTATGACTCGACGCGGTCGAACCTCGGAAAATCCATGGGTGTGACGTCACATCCCACGACAAGTCTCAACTTTTGTGTGGCCCCATTTGAAATGTTCGTGACTGTGACGTCAAAATGTCGTCTCTGTCAAGACGCGGAATATCCGAGGCCATACAGAATAGCCCCTCAGTTGTCGGTCGCTTCCCCCTTGTATCCAACCAAGGAGCTGAAACGATACAGTCGGCTGGGTGAAATTAAAACTCATGTGAAATTTCCACTTACTATTTTTTTAATTTTCCTTTCCAATTCATATGTAGCATTAACGTGATGTTTTTACTTCAATTTGTGCAAATATTCTGCGTGTCTCGGTCGAATACGCTGGGGCGTATGGGAATCCGCTTTCGGGCCGGGATTAGCCGAGCGAAAGTGGCTCGTGGAGCCCTCCGCAATACATTTAACTGTTACAATGGTGTGTCATGTACTAATATGATGTTAATTTTATAGATTTTTAACTGTGTTCCCGATCAATTTTCGAGGTTGGCGAATATCACCCTACTTTTGTGATAGTTAAGAAATGGGAGGAGTTTAAAACCTTATCGCTTCGGTGTTAGGGCGAATGTTTTTTAAGTCGTGCCTCATGTTTTTTGCTCCCGATTCAAAGAATGCATACAATGCACGATATGGTTGAGTCACTTGTGAGAAATAACAAGGATAGAAGATAGTACTGAGCGCACTTTCCATGTCACTGAAGGCTTTATTTTAGTGGTCTTACGTGAAATGTATTTCTTCAGAACTTGGTAAACGTATTTTTGTCACCAATGAGTGAGTATTTTGCATCTTCAAGCTCACTTCTAAGTTGCTGTTCCCTTCAAACAAGCTCTCCTATATTTTTTTGATTCATCTCATTCTCCTTCATATTGTAGCAACTCCTCGAGTTCCTATTATTTTTTGAATGTCGCCAGTGATTCATTCACGCGAGACAGTGACGTGACAGAGCGTCAAAACCGCTGAATGTGGGGAAATGTGTGTGGCGTGCCTATTGCTCGAATAAGCTTCTCAGAGGACTCGTGCCGTTTCTTCGTGCAACCTTCCCGACGAAACTCCATCTGCCTTTGCGATCTCTCACAATCGACGAATTGTGTCTCCCTCTCTTGTTAGCTTCGTATCGACGTCTCACGGGGTGACGCGTGCAAGGGTAGTTGCTACAAGAGGCACCGTTTGAGAAATCATGTCACGTTGCATTATTTTTTATTCTGCGGGAGGCATTGTGTTTACATTTTCCACTCGACTGCCTGGGAATAAAATCGTCTCGGGGCGCCATTCTCCCTCTCGATAGAGGGGAAGGGTGAGGGGGGGCAGACGACGTGGAAGGGAGGTGGGGGTGCTGTATCGCCCCTCCCATTCCCTCCAGAGTCTAATCCTGTGGGAATCAAATTGCGCCACTAATGGCTAAGTGAAGGACCGCGAGTCAGTAATTCAAAAACTAAACCTACTAAAAAAGCCACCTCACCCGCAGCGTAATGCCGCTAATATGCTCCGTTGTTTACTAACTCATTAATAATAGGGTCCATATTTTGGATTGACTAAGATTATTTTATTACAATACCGCTGCAAATCGCTATAAATCAAGACCAGGATCAAGTTTTCGGGACAATTCATTACCAAGAAAAAGTTGTTTTATTAAATTGATTACAACTTTTTTATGGCAAATGAAAAAGATCTAAAAATTGAGATTAACATTAAAAAAGACTTTTCCTTATTGTATTAACATATCAGAACGATTAAACATAAACGTTTTGGCTTATGAGAGGTCAAAGAGCGTTCCCTATGAAAACGCCAAAACACCGGTACTTTTTTGTTGTCATCGTGATTAAAAATCAGAGGTGTGTTATAAAAAATGTCAGTTAGTATGGCCGCACGTAAAATAAAATGAGCTACAATTTGATGTAATTTGCACTCGTGTAGGTATTATAGTTCATTTTTAATCGGTACTCAAACTCGAGTCTACATCATTTTTGCGCCGACAGTAATTCCTCCTCTTTTGTATTGTTTGAAAAATACTGCTTTCCCTGACGACGTTCCTAAGTTATTGAAAAAATAAAACTAAGGTTCAAAATATGCAGATTATTGGACACATTGATGTTTAACACACTTTTTCCAGCCTTAGAACCGACTGCAGCGCCATTTCTATTGTATTTACGCATTTTGACTTCAGTCACCGCCGAAATTTGTTAATAAATCAATTGATATTTTGGGCTGATGCCTACATTTTATTTTCATTAAATTCCCTTGAATAAAGGGATTCTCATAATCGGTTTCTCGCGAAAGTGCCTCTTTAATTAGATCGAAAAAAACATTTCCCCCCACGTATTACCCCATCGCACTTAGCACTATGTAGTCAAGAATTATTAGTATATTATATTATTGCAATATATTATAACATATAAATATTACGGAGTATTACCAAAAATTTCGTAATAACCAAAGTATCGCTATTTTTATAAAAAAACAACGACATCATGATAATTTTACTCCATTTCAATCAACTAATTACTCTTCATCTACAGAAAACAAAAATTGCAAGCCGCTAGCTGTCACGGCGAAGCCTCCACTTGGTGAGAGGGAAACGTCTGAAACGAGCTTCTTAGCCCCGCTATAGAGCAACCTTAAATATACGAAAAATAGCGTGCAAATTGTGGTCCGTATCTAACAGAGGACATATGTTTTCTTTCAGTAGCCAAAGTATTGGTGAAATGGCATTCAAGTCATTTTGCGTTGGGGTCGCCTTAAAGCGTCTGGCCCGGAAATGACGTCGCAACCGCCTCCTCCTTATCACTTCCGATCACGAACTTGCCTTTTTAGGAGACGGCGACCCCTCTGAACCCTAGGAAGAGGATTCGGGCCTCCTTCCGATGATTTTTTTTGCGCGAAGATTACGTGCTCTGCCGAAATTCGTTGGCTGCCGTTGACTGTGTGCTGTTTGACTGTCGGAATATTTCCTCATCCGTCCATTTCCTTGGAGACGTTGTCGCTGTTGGGACAGCGGTGCCTGGCTCGTTATTTCGGAGATTAACCTTTTCCAACCCTTTCCAGCAGCAGAATCTGTTTTTGCGACAAAGTGAAATATTGTAGGGATATGTGATTCTGCTGAGAGTTTTTTCGCAGTGGACTGGTATATTTCGGGAGGAAGGGACTAATGTGGTGTTAAGAATCTATTCTTGGGTAGATAAATCTTCAGATCGTAGATCATGGAACCTTTCGGGGCGCATATCTGTAGTTTATCCTGCGGTGAACACGATACGCAATCCTGGTAACGGCGATGGGACCTGGAAATAGCAAACCTTCGGGAGGTTTTCATGCTTCAGGTTAAATAATTTAGGAGAAATGTTATTCTCTTTTAAAAACAACTTTCAATGTTACAATGATAAATATCAGTCAATAAAAATTCAGTCCATAAAAAGATAACAGTCAATAAAGTATTTTCGTGTTTTTGAACAATTTAAATGTATTCACAAACATGTTTTTATCATACAATTTTCCCTAAGAAATTTTGTCGCATTGGAAAATCAAGTATTGACTTTTTTCCACATCTTTTTAAATATAATTAAGTTTAATTTGATAAAAACTAGTCGATGAAACAGTTTCTGTCAGCATATCCTCTGTGTTGTCGTGTTAAAATTGATTAATAACTCGTTAAAAACTTAAAATGATGTCAATTAGTTTGGGGGAGAGAATAAAAATATTCCCAACCTCAATTTGTTCATTTGACTAAAAACAATTTCTTCCTTGGGTTTTCCACACACTTCAATTCCTGACCATGGTTTCTATAGTTTGTTGTCGAGAGTGTGAAATGTACATATCACGAATTTATTGAATGGCCTCTGATGATTTCCACGAAGTTGAGCCGGATACACTCGATTTTTTTGAGAAATCTCAGAATAATCTCTCTGAAATATTTAGTAGTTTTATAAATAAGCGTGAGACCTATTTTATCGTTTGCTTTGCTTTCAATTTTACGTCGATCTGTGCCAGCACACTGGTGTCCAGGAATCGACCACTTAAGGTGGTTTGAGCGAGATAGAGCCCTAGTCATAGTGGAGACCATATTATAATTTTATTCTTTGATTTCAGCGTCTGTAAGAAGTACTAAATAAATATTGTAATATTAATGGCGCAAATATATAGTTATATATGCCCAAAAATCTCGGTAATTAAATAAATAAAGCTTCATAAGTCTCTAACTTGACTCATTATTTCCCGCCGACGGCTGAAAACCCTTCAAACCGGCAGGTTCTCTTGCAATTCTGTAAATGTTACTGTGGTGAGTAATAGATTATTTTTTATAAATGGTTGAGAATACATGCAATCTATACACCGTTAGTTTTTTGACGAAATATAGGTGTTGTAAATTCCTATTTCCTTCAATATTCTCCCTCTGGAGCGCTCAGCCATGATCTATTCCATGTAAAACAGCTTATATTTACGGACAAATTGCTCGAAAAGTAGTTCGGCAAGGGGTAGATATTTTTATACCATTGGAAAGATGGGAGTTTTTTCTTTAAAATGAGGTCAAATTCATCAAATTCTTGGTGAAGTGATTTTTCGCTCATAATACCTTAAACATTTCTAAGTAGCTGGTGATCATCGCTCAGAATGAAAAAGTGCTCCCTGGATGCGAGAGTACGCGGTGGCCCGGGAGCAAATACGCGACGGGTGTTTTCGACGAGCGTAATAGCCTCGCGGAGGGTGTAGGATGGTTTTTTACGTTAGAATTGAAGTTTTTTCGAGTTATGTTTTTGCCTCGTCATCGTTGGTGGAACCGAGGCAAAGTTTTTCGGATTGGGAGCCCTCTTGATGATGGGTTCCTATTGGAAATGTAAAAAGGAAAGGCGAGGACGAGGACGGAAGGGAGCAGGTTCTGTGGGCACTCGCTCCTGTTTCCATTGCATTTGCGGAATCGTTCCGTGAAACTATTTCATGAAAACTTAAGCTGATGTTCAATAGCACTTTGGCTTTTTTTCGATCCGATAAGTGGTTATAACATGCCGTCTCGCCTTGCTGCTCTTTGCATAAACATTATTAAATATTATAAGTCTTCTCGTGGAAGTCTAAACTACATTGCCTTCGGATGGTACATGTTCGATATTTGTTGGAAAAATTATGCACCCTCTGCATTAAACGTTCCTCTATGTGAATAAAAAAATCGTATTCCCACCAGAAAACTAGTATTGGCAGATTCCGAGGCGCAGTTGATCTTCATTTTTCTTCAATTTCGCGAAAGTGCCGGGTGATGCTCCAGCTCTTTTTGAGTGGTCTAAATCAAGGGTCTCCAAAGTACGGCCCGCGGGCCACATCTGGCCCGCAGAAGAATTATGCGGAAATGCACTGCATAATGTTTGCTTTTATGATCGCTACTTGTAATTTGCGTTTCAAAATTTAAATCTCAGTTTAATAAGATTTTAAAATCACGAACACTGTAACATCATTTCGCACACTGTAACATTTTCGCACTCGTCCGGCCACACCTTGAATATGCAGCGAGCACATGGGATCCGGTGCAGAAAGATTTAATCCGGGAACTTAATAAAATACAAAGGAAAGCTGCGCGATTCGTCAAAAACTGCTACGGGCGTACAGACAGCGTTACGCAGATGTTAAACGAATTAGGCTGGGAGCCGCTAGAGACTCGGAGGCTGCGCGCTAGGCTTAGATTGCTTGAACAATTGAGAATAGATATATCTTTAAGAGCGACACGGAGAACATCATATTAGAACCCCACTATATTTCCAGGTCCGACAGAAACGATAAATTAAGAGAGATATTTTGCCGAACGGATAGGTATGGGAATTCGTTTTTCCCCCGAACAATAAGGGACTATAATAAATGCTAGGCGTAATTTCATCAGAGCGTTTCCTTTTTATATGTAAACGGCTGGTGTCCTAACACCCCCCGCCACACGCCTATTGAGGCGGCTTGCGGGGTAGTATGTAGATGTAGATCATCCATATTAATGTTTAAAAAATGAAAATATGAGAATTTGGTGGTAGTGTTCGTCGTCAACAATATACGATAATTTAATTTCACATACTCTGTAATTAGTTAGGTAATTAAATTTTCTGATTTCGATAAAACTCATGTCTAGAGTTTTCTATTTATTTTTTTTGCTATAAAAGTGTTAAAGTACCCATTACGTTACGATAAGTTTGGACTTTGTAGACCCCTGGGTGGTGATCCGGGAGTGTTCGCAATCTGAAATTTCGTCATCATATTTCAGATTTTCCGAAATTCGTCAACAATTTTCTGACAAGATGGCGCCCACGGCTCATTTGGCAGTTCTTCGTTCACGGACCGACTCAAATCCGAAGCTTCAGTGTCGACCGTAATTTTTCGGCGGACGGCGCTAGCGTCGCGTCTGAAATCAAAGAGCATCATGGGAAATCCCGAAAACTCGTAGCGATGCGCTAAACGCAGAAGAAACGGAACACAAACCTCAGCCAACGGCTCTGACATCAGCTCATAGATTCGTTCTGAATGTCGTTCGATTGGGTATTTTTGCCGTTCATTGAATAATGCCTCAATGAATGAATGTCGACATGATGAACGTCGACATTCCCGGATCACCACCCTGGTCTAAATCCGTCGTGTTTTCGACGCCCTTTAGTTTACTTCACCGTCAATCACGTTGTGGCGCGCACGGTCCCTCACCTCTCCTGCGCATCGCTCTTCTCTTTCTCATCGCTGTTTCAACGATTAGTCAGCGGGAACTCCTCTCTCTTCGCTGCTTCAACGATTAGTCAGCGGAACTGCCGTCGTCGCCTGCGGATGAAGCAACAAGCTTTATTTAGGTGCGAGTCGAGCTTATTTCCTCCTCCCCTTCCGTTCTGCTCTCGCCTTCCCGACCCCCCCTTCTTCCCCTCTCCCCTCCATCCCTCTCAGAACCCCTACAGTCACCTGCGAGGCGCGGTGCAAACATTTATTCACGTGGAGAGGAGATGTTCAAAGCGCAGAATTTTTCCACGGCGCTTGAAAACATGATCCACGGCTCATTTGCTCGCGGGAATGCCTTCTCCTCTCCGTGGAGACCTCTACTTTTTTTGTTACACTCAAAACGAGTGGTCGGTGCTTACAATAGAATAAAATTAATCGGAGCGTACAAGATAAATATTCAGGAAGTTGGAGCGGAGTTACAATGCGACCGTGTCCAGAGTGAACGTTTAATTAAAATCGCTCGAGCGTCGAGTGACGTAATCTGCGCGGGGATTCTCTGCGATATTGAAAAGGAGAAAAAGGAGAACGGAATTTGAAGCGATTTCGGGTGAAATTGTGCCGTCATTCAGTGCTGCTGGCTCCTTATCGTTCGGTATATGCTGGTTGATACACAATTGCTTTGTGCTCTCGCCAAGTAATCCTGATGACCAAGTAATTATTATGTTTCCTTGGAAGCGAATATAAAAATCACGATTGGAAATTGGGATTGCTTACTCTGTCGAAAATGCATTCGGGTATTGACGTTAGAACATTCTGGACCTTTTTAGATTGATTCTGTTGCCTGGTTGTTGACATTAGCACGGTGTATTTGAACGCGTTAAAAACGGCACATGACTGTCGACCTATTCCTTGGGCTTTTTTTTTTTCCTCCTATCACTTTTACGTGCAACATTTTATTTAGAACTTCCCACGTTGTTTAGATGCTTGTCAATTCTTCCCGTGACAGTACAATTGAAGCGTAAGACTTGACTACGTAATGGAATCGTTTAAATGCAAATTGCGTATAATTCACCCACCCTTTGCATAATGATTACGAATGATTGGTCAAAAAACTTGGTGACGTTTTCCGCGACGTCATTTCCGTGGTAGATTCTCCCCCGCGGACCCGTTCCGCGAGTTTTAACGATCCTCCCTGGGCGTTATTCCTTATGGACCGCGTCTTAAATGCCTTCGCGGAACCAACATCTCCTTCCTCATTGGCCGGGAGCGCCTCTCGATGGTCTTCCTTCCGC
This sequence comes from Pyrrhosoma nymphula, assembly GCA_963573305.1. Lineage (NCBI taxonomy): Eukaryota > Metazoa > Arthropoda > Insecta > Odonata > Coenagrionidae > Pyrrhosoma > Pyrrhosoma nymphula. Next base: position 78,383,197 of record OY754337.1, read on the forward strand.
GATTGGCGCCTTTCCTTGGTTTTATTTCTTTCTGGATCGTGAATGCAGACGGACCAGGCCGTAAAAACTTCGTGTCGTCCACGAGAGAGTCGTGTCGGCGAGCAGAAAGGCTTGTTTGTTGCGTCTGCCTGGGTGGCTGGCTGGGACTCTGGGCGCCCAGACACGCGTCATCTCCGTGTGCCTTCGGATGTGATATGTGGTCGGACCAAGCACGGAGCAATCCCTACCGCTCAGTAATTTCACATACGAACACAGGCTTCCATTGTTTGAAGTACGTTCAGCGATATATCACCACGTTTAAACTTCAGTGAAATTAGCATCACTGTGAAGAAAATGATGTCAATCTACTAATTAAACCAAAATATGTGGAACTTTTAGCGCTACTGTTCGAGATATTTGCCAAATATATAGTATGAATGAAAAAAAAGTACTTGGTTACCATTCCACAATTTATTTGAAGCAGCACGACCTAGGTTTCGGTATCATCAGGTGATGATGGCATCAGGCCTGATGATGACATGATATGCCGAAACCTAGGTCGTGTTGCTTCAAATTAAGTGTGGAATCATAACCCAAGTGCTTTTTTTTCATTCATTGTGAAGGAGTTCCACCGAGTAACGCCAGAGACAGTGTCCTATATTCAAATATATTGAAACCGTTTTCCCTTTTGAATATGGTGCGGCTGTGCGCTCCATAAAGACATTATTTTAAAAAAATGAGCTAATTCTCACGCACAGATCTCTTTAAAAAACTAGATGCGTGTAGTTCGTCTGAATTATGTTACAGATAAATGTTTACTCATCGTAATACGTAATAAAATCGCAGAAAAACCTTCGGTTGACAAGAGGTTTTGAGCGTACGGCATGAAACAAAAAAGTCAAGTTAAAATTTCGAATATATCCATTCAGTTGTTTGTTCAGAAGTTCAGCCATAAACAAAAAGTTTTTGCGTCAGTAATGTTACCATATCATAGTAATATTACCTTACTTTATGTTTATGGAAACGGTTTATTTTTTCACGGCGTATTTAGGGTAAATACATGTGTTAATACGGGAAGTGTGTCAGATTTAAATTGCTCTGCTGGTTCCTTATGATGTGTGATGTGATACATCTCACTGATTTCGCTTAACTGCACATTAGGATGGGCTGAATGAACACGGTAACTGCTGACGTCGAGGGCTTGTCGTCAGGGTAAAGACTCAGTGTGGAGAACAGCTGAAATTAGTTGGAATACATATTGGAATTAAATAATTACAGCTTTCATAAACCATGTCCACGAGTCGCGACGGATTTTTCTTGCTGTTAGTGTCACCGAATATGCATTAGTTTACGAAAATAAATGACCTGAAGACTGAAGTATCTGGAAGACGAAAACGCAAAACATGATTCATGATTAACCAAAATTAAACGTCAGTAATCTATGCGAAATGTTGTTAATTAAATTAATCAATAGAAAAATGATGAAACTGTTCTTCTGTAGCGGACATTTTCCGTATCGGATTTTAAGCTGATTGAATCAAGAAGCGATAAAAAGTACGATGTTTAGCCAATTATCTTAATAAAGTTCCATAAATATCTAACGAAAAAATGAAAATGCTTTCTTCTAGTTTCTTCATCCGCATTACAGCAAAAACAGGCATCGCTGGCCTCTCACCATCTGCCAACAATTGTTTTCGGAATAACAGCCTGCAGCGGTGTCTTCAAAATGAAGCATCCATCAACCTTAAATTGTTTTCTTGTAGCACTGAATGTCGGCGGATGTTTGAATTTTTTTACCTCACCATTGTAGACATCTTTTCTTTCCCATTGAACAGAAGTGTCGGCAGTGACTTCTCTTTATGGTAGCGTGTTATTGCGTTTACTTCTTTCCTATCTGGGTGATCTGATTTTGGTAGTATTCCTCGCTCTTCCTCCACCGATTGTTTCGTCGATTTCTCAGAGCGTGTATCAGGAAAAAAACATTGACGTAATTACTTCACAATCGGATTTTATCTTTTTTATCAGTGTCCAGATGATTATCATGAACTCATACGAAATGCGTTTCTATCAGACATTCGGGGCGGTCCCATCGCGATGGCCGATATCCGTTGACGGGCGGACGTCTTGCGAATTCTGAAGAGAAATGCGGCGAGCCAAAATAAAATTCCAAGTGTGTCCCATAATGGGACGCTTTCGTCGCTCGGCAGAAAGATTTCGCGCTGAAAATAGTCTCCGCGCGAATCCAGCCGTTCGCCGCAGGGAGTGGGGCAGCAGTGACCGTCCCATATTAATGGGGTCATTAGCCTCAATACATTGGGAAGGAGGGGAGAGTCCCTTTTTTGGTAGTGAAATGACCGTCTGGCCAATCCGTAATTTTTTTCCGACTGCGTGTTCGTTGCGAGAGATTTATTACAAGATTTTTTCAAATTCCCCCGCCCCATTCCATCATGGTTTTTTTTCTCCTGGCTTGTAAATCGGTTGACAGACGAGCGCGTGTAATCAATTAGAGGACATGCTGGGTCCCAGTTATGGTTATGTTTTCGTCACTCACTTTGCGCAAGAGTTTAAATGCTTTCATGGATTCGCCTAATTTCCTAACTGGCGTGGATCGCGATATGTTTTGCATCGATGTTCGCACACAGAAGTGTGATGAATATTTTTATCGAAAATCTCTTCGAATCATTTGGATTTCCTATTCTGTACAGTCATCTGTTATAATTACGCATCGCCAACACTGTTTTTTTTAAGTGTCCTTGAGTTACAGTAAATGGCCTCACCATGCGAATCCAACAACTGACGTAGTAACGTCAATTTTCTAGCATTCGCTGGATTTTCGCGAGGTTCATGCGTAAGTTCCTGGTACCAATAGTAGTAGTTTTGGGAATCGATACTGCGGTCATTTTGCACAACTTTTTCACCTTATTCTGCCTTAATTTTTTAAACCAATAAGTTATAGGCATGAGATAGAAATATAAAATCCATTTGCTAAAATTCACCATGCTGTATTAAAATGTCCGATTGTGTGTAAAAACTAAAAAAAATTATTCTTGATATCCTTTGCGCTGTCACCTGGGAGTTGCCCTCGCCTCTCCCCGGATGCTCAGCGCCTCTCTAGCAGCCCGATGCCTGTCATACTCGGTCGGGAGATGCCTCGCAGTTAACATTTACATACTACCCTGCTAGCCGCCGAATGGGCGTGTGGCTGGGGCTGTTACGACATCAGCCGTGTAAAGGAGAATTTCACATTGAGGTGAAAAGTGAATTGTATTTCGGGAGTGTTTTCAGTGGATCTCAGTTTTTATTATGGTCACTTATTGTGCTTGGGAAGAACGAATTTTTGTACCTTTCTGCTCGGCAATGTATTTCTTTTATTTTATCGTTCCTGTTCGACCTAGAAATGTAGTGCGGCGTCAAAATTATATTCTCCGTGTCTCACTGAAACACAACCGTTCGGAATTTATCAAGCAATCTAAGCCTGGCATGTAGCCTCCGTGTCTCTATTGTTTCCAACCTAATATCTCTAAAAAGCAGTGAAACACTCTTTGTTCACTCGTAGCAGTTTTGAACGAAGCGCGCAGCTTTCCTTTGCATTGTATTTATTTTTCGAATCAAATCTTTCTGTCCAGGGTCTTAAATGCTCGCGGCGTATTCGAGGTGTGGCCTAACCATAGCGACGTAGCACCTCTCTTTCACTTTTTCATCCGAGGACCTTCCTACTACATGCTTGATAAATCCTAGTTTCTTTCAGGCTGTGACGCATATGTTTAATATGTGTGTTCTCCACGATAGGTTGGAAGTTAAGGCAATTCCCAAATATTTAACTTCGCCTGACGACTTTGTGTACTGCACCCACAGTGTAGATATGGCATTGGTGTGTTGACTCCCGCAAGATGTGTACTGCAGTGCATTTACTAAGATTTAGTTCAAGCCCCCACTCCTGGCACCACGAGCTAACGTTGTTGAGGTCCGATGATAGAACTTCCTGAAGTCCACATCTTCGCCAATTTCACGATAGATGACCGCATTGTCTGCAATAATATAAGTTTGCTGAAAATATATGTAAGATACATACGAGGACTTAGGTCATTTATATAAACAATTAATAAAAGGGGACCGATCACGCTTCCTTGTGGGATCCCGGATGTCACTCAAACCATGTCAGAGCTAATGCCGTCAATGACAGTTTTTTTTCTTATGATTACTTCGAAAGTCGCGTTTCCATTTCACTGTCTTTTTGTTTAACCCGTATGATTGTAATTTAATTTCCAAGGGAGAGTCGTAGTCTTCACATCGGGAGCGAATCTTCTCTTGTGCGAAGAGATAGGGGTGTGCCAGGGCACTATGCCCTATCCTCAATCGAATCATGCCGACCACTTCCCTAGATAAGTACCTTATATTTTATACTGAAGGGACAGACATCTTTCTGAATACCTACTGATGCCTTTTTGGAACGTATTAAATGAAATGAACTGAATGCGTGTGCTGGAACACAGCCACCAAAGGATTCCTCACATTCTTGACCTCCTGCATCATGTTAGGCGGCATGAAAATATTTAAACGCTTCTAACACGCTGAGCATTCCGTGTTATCTCTCTAGAGCCTCGAATGGCATTTCCTGACTGCTCATCAGTTCTGTGGCATGGAATTTAGAGCACTTATCGACGGCTTATCTCGAAATTCGATCCTCTGTCTCTCTCTTAGAGGATTACCGTCCCGACTGTAAGTTCCTCGGCTTCCTTCGTGATATTAACGCGCGCACTGAGCACATGTATGCGTGACTTTCATGTCCGCCGTTCTTTCAACCGGGTCCCCTATTACACGCTTTTTATTTCTTGATTATTCGAATATTATAATAAAGCTAACAAATCACGAGTGGCCGCTTCTAACTAATGGCAGTTAAGATCATTGTATTGCATAAAATGGAACAGTGGACATTTTGAAGTGTTGGTAAAAGTAAAAGGACTTTGTAAAAATGGAACGATATGCCTTATTTATGTACCTGAAATCGAATTACATTTCCGTTATTCGAGTGAACATTTTTAATTTTTGTCATTTATAATAATTAATGTGTAGTCTACTGTGGGATCAGTCGCAGCAGTCACTGTGCTGAAGTCACCCACTGGTGACATAGGAGAATGTGCGAGGTTCACGGTGAAGCAAACAATTCGGCCCTCCCCGACAGGTTATTTCGCGTGTGTTCGTCTCTATCTTAATTCGCTGTAATTAGATCCATGACAAATCTCACGAAAATCTCGGTTTCGGCGATAGGCGGCGAGATATAATATTGTCACCATTCGCAGCTCAGTGTGTGTGTGTGTGGAGTTGAGACGATGTATCGAAGGGCAGATAGCAATGGCGTAAAGAGTGAGCCAATGCTCAACTGTTGGTCGTCTTTTCCCCTGTGTTGGGCCGCGTGACTCACAACGCTGGATTCCCGTGGACAAAATGCTAACGCAAGAACGTCTGGTGAATTTATTTCCCGAGCGTTCTTTGTAATTGATGAATCTGCAACATTGTCCGGCAATGTTTTCGCCTTTTTATATTCCTGTCGTAAATTCCACTTCCTCCCTCACTTAAGTATATTTTGATTAGTAAGGGGAAGGCCACGTCGTGACTTCTCACTCAGAATAGCTTATGAATCATTGTGAATGTCTCCATTCGTGCCAAGGTTATTTGAACGAATTCACGCAATTATTTGATCTGAGAGATGTGGAAAGAGTGGCTGTGACATGCCTCCTGTTCTCGAGATGTTTATCCTTTTGTGGCAATGTTATGAAGTCGTGAGGATGTAACAATCCCATGTGTATATTTGTTTAGGAATCCGAAAGAAAACTCGATGGGTTTGCAGTGCATAAACTTCAGCGGAAAGATAGCAGCGTTGCCGATGCTTTGTCCACCTTTCGGAAAAAAGGAGCGTATTTGCGGCAGTGAGTCACCAGCTCTAGATAAGCTATATAGAATGAATTGATGGACGGAATGAAGGTGGCGGGTGAATCGCATCCTCCCCCCCCCCCCCTTGCGATAAAACAAGGAAAACAGCTGCATTGATTTTGTAGGAGCGGTCTCATTGAAGGAAAGATGCAGTAAAGACGTGACTGGAAGACGAATTTATGTTTCGTGTCGATGATCCGCTAGCGAAGGAAGCGTTCAATAATAGATGGGAGCTGATGAAGGGAGCTTTAAGTAAGGATGTGAAAAAGAGGCTGGTGAAGAGCTTAATAAGGAGTGTGGCGTTGTATGGGGCAAAAACGTGGACCTTGAGATAGAAAGACGAGAAGGAGGCGTTCGAGATGTGGGTGTGGAGGAGGAGGGAGAAGGTGCGTTGGACGGAAAGGAAGACAAATGAGGAAGTGCTTGACCTAGTTGGTAAGGAGAGGAATCTTGTGGATGAGATTAGGGGAAGGCAGGGTAGGTGGCTGGAAGCGGTAATGATGAGGGAAGGATATTGGGCAAGCGGGGAACGGGAAGAAAGAGAATTGGTTTTATGGACGGGATGAAGAAAGGTAGGGGTTACGCTGAGATGAAGAAATAAATACTAGAGGTAGGTTGAGAGGCGGCGAAGGGACTTCGACACAAGATGCAGCCACTGGACCACCTAAGGAGGACCTAGGAGGAAAATAGGAACGATGTCTCCGGATTAGGAGCGTGATCCCTTTGGATGAGCGATTTAAGGAGGGGAGATCCACACCCCAGCCTCCTGAGAAGAGGAGGCTTGGAAACACCACTGCAATCTGCAACCCTTCTGTCGATTTATCTATCTAATCTCTCTTCCCCCTTTTCCACACATTCTTAGATATTATTTGTCTTTGATACATATAAGGGCCTAAGCCTTTACGCACGAGAATGTCATTCCAGTACGGGTTTTTAAGAATTTATCGTCCCGTATCATATACTCCGCCTCCACATGGGTAATATCTAAGGTTGTATATTAGCGCGCATTTGTATCGGCTAGTTTTTTTTAGAAGGTGTAGCGCGGTACCTTTTTTGACCCTTTATCGCTGGAGCCTTGCGATGGGAAATGATTTCCCTGTCACGAATACCGGGAGTATATGACTCTTCTCCCCTTTACGGAACTCTCTCAAGGTAAGGAATCGCACAGATAGACTTTTAGTCCGTTTTGAAACCCAAGTTTCCAGAAAGGCAGACCCTTTTCTTTCGCTGGCCGGTGGGCGGAGGTTATCTCGAGCCTACGCCTCAGTGCTGTCGCCCAACTCAAGCATTTCTGATCTCATGCGCTCTGCTATTCCGAATTGTTTTCCACGCAGATTTAAGAACTGAACGTAATCTGGAGAGTATTTTCCCGTTGCTGATTACGGGGACCCAAAGCTCCGCGCTAGGAGGGGAATAATACTTCCCGTGGACGGGACGTCTTGGTTTTAGGTTAATTTAGATTGAGTAAGATGTCATCATCCATAATTTTAATAAATTTAGCTTCATTGTGAAGACAATGATCTCATCTTCATAGCAATGCTAAAACATCAGCCACTTACCGCACTACTTTTCGAGATCTTTGCCAAATAATAGGAACCGTTTCCCGTTGAGATGATTTGGTACGGCTGTGCGCTCCGGAGAGATGCTATTAAAAAAATGAGTGAGCTCTGACGCACGGATCGCATCAGAAGGTTAACGGCGCGTAGCCTGTATTTTTCTCAATTGCTTAAAAATTAATCATACTGCTCACTGTAATAATTTTCATAAAATCGAAAAAAAACCTTCGGTTGTGAAGGCGTGTTCAGGGCACTCCATGAATCAAATTAATTAAGTTAAATTCTCATATTTGTTTATTTTTTTGTTGCTGAAACGTTCCGTGCCGTGCTAAGCAAAGTTTTTGCATCATAAATTTTCTGTGCTTAATTGATGCCTTTTAACGATTGCTTGAATTTTAAGATAAAATATACAAGTGTGGTCTAAATTATGACTAGAGAAAAATCTTGCTCAAACCACCTTACAACTTATTAATAAGCTGACGGAAGAAGAACGCTTTGCAGTTTTCCAGTGAGAAATGTGTAATGCGACCGGTTTAGATGTTTTCGACCATTGTGAAGGGGCTAGGTAATGATGTAAAACATCAAATCCGGTCGCATTAAAACATTTATTAGTGAAAAACTGCGAAGAGTTCTTCTTTCGTCATATACAAATTCCACCTCATCAGTTCTGAGACAACATTATTATTGCCGAGCTGTCAGTCGTTTGATTCAACCAGCAAGGAGTGACCCTCCCCCCATGTCCTTCACGAGTAGGTCAGACGACATTTACCAAAGTAGAGATTAATAGTCGAAAAGCATTTGTTTTTCTCTCGCGTAATGAAACATTGATCGGAACTGTCCTTGAAGAGACACGCGCAACGCAAGCATTACGCGACGAAACGCCATAAGTCTGGTAGTGGTTCCAGTTTGCCGTGAAATTCTTCCCGAAGGCTGTCTTTCGTTACATTTCTGCGGCGTAACCACTTACCCTCACTAGATCTATGCCAACTGGAGAGCGGAAAGAATCACCTTTTATGGTCATATTTTCTTTTTAATTGCTCCTAAGTTAAGTCCTCGGGAGTCATTTCTTAAGAGTACGGAGGGTTTTTAAGGATAGTCACTTCTTTAGCGGTCATATATTCACCGACATGCAGAGATGATTAACTTCGCTCGTGGTCATCATACGAACAACTCCTAGTTCTTGTTTTCCCACAGATCGGGTCTCTACCGGCCCTCATCAAATGCTTTCAAACTTGTACGTAAGAACTCCTTGTTAAAAGTCTTACTTTGTGGCAGAAATTCACATCATGGCCATAAAACCAAGTTTTATCTCATTTACTGTTGGCTTAAATGGAGTTTTTGATGGTATTGGCTCGGTCAAGCAGCTCTTGGCTGATGCTCTGTCCGATTGAAAACGCTTATACCATTCGTGACACTGTGAGCAGTCCATACAGCCCTCCCAATATATCTGCTCAAGCAATACCCATGTTTCAGTAAAAGAAGGTTTCCCGAATTTCGAAACAAAATTCCACTTAGGCACTTTCCTTCATGAGGTCCTTCAGGTTTTTTTCGCAAAGCAATGGCGATTCGTGTTTACTATAACAGCAAAAAACGCTAATAGTTCACATTAGGAAAACGCACAGTGTAGTGTTGTCTTACTGAATGTTGCTTTTACGTGGCACTGCTTACCTGAACGTGTGATTGGTGGTTTTTTTGCGTGGTATGACAAATGTCCGGTTTCTTCTCGAACAAACCTCTTATATTCTTCGCGGGGCAATTAAGTACCGAATCTTTTTAATCATTTTTAGTCATTAAATCCGTGCTACGTTCGTCTGTTTCGCGCACGCGAAAATCTGTGTTTGGTGATCTTTTATCTACTCTTTCTTCAGCTCTTAGAATTTTGCGAGCCACAGTTTCCCTGCTGCGTGAACATCTGTTTATTTTCAAGCGCAGAACATTTTAACTGCCTCCCCGAATGGCCAAACTCGCGATGAAATATTCTCTTCGGAACTTTTCACCCGAAATATAATTTAATTTCTTTTCTTTTTAAATCCTCATATTTTATCCGTTTTGGTTGCCGCAGCTGAATTTCCTGCCGGCATTTTTGTGTTTTTAGCTCCGGCTGGTAATGAAGAAATATTTGTCGTTTTGTTTCCTGTGGTTTTGTGCTCTCACCGTGGCAGGAAAGGAAATGCGAAATGGAAGAAGAGAGATGTATATAGAGAGAGAGAGGGCAGTGACATTGCGCGCGGCACGAGCGCATTTGTGGGTTCCCCCCCATCTCCCCCATTTGAGTGGGTGCACCTTGAGGCATACCTCGCAATTAAATAGTGCTGCCATACGTCGCGCGCAATTAGTGCTCTTCGACGCTGACAGTTGGCGCTGCTAGGAAGGCTCTCTTCTTCCCCCCTTACCTCTCAGGCCTTCCCATGGCTCTCATGGACTGCACGAGGCTCTTGATAGTTATACAGCGAATAATCACTTCACTTAGAATTTGATGAATTTTACCTCATTTTAAAGAAAAAAACCTCATCTTTATAATGATATCAAAATATTAAGGTGGCTGGAGCGGTAATCGTGAGTCGTTGAAGGCACATTCTAATAACTTTTCAAGCAAGTCGAAAAAAATATTCTTAGACCACATGCCACTCAAGTACACCTGTTTATACGTTGGAAATCACCATAAATTCAGTAATGTATATGATGCACGAGTTATATTTCAAATGTTCGCCTTAATTAAAGCATTGTTTTGACTTGGATTTTCGGCACGAAATTCGAAATTTCCGAGAAAATCATATCTAATTACGCTTTTCTTACTCGGCATGATACCTTGATATTTGTTAGCAGCTATCATAATAATATGAAACTTATTATTTCGCATTTAGGAGAAAATCTGTACATAAGTAATCGAATTATTTCAAAATTTATGCCGTGTACCATAAGAGTACTTGTTAAAATATCATTGAATTGCCAGGAAACCAAATCGATAGCATGCAGTTTTTTCACTTTTATCGATAGACATTACTAATAAGGACACGTATGCAAAGTTTCACGCAAATCTGTACACATACAAAAGTCGCTCCAGCCACCTTAAACCTCTTGCTGAACAACTTCCAGAGCAATTTGCCTTAGAAATATAAGCTTTTTTACGTGGGATAGATTACGGCTGTGCGCTCCAGAGGGAGAATATTGAAAAATATAGGAAGTTTTTCACTCTCTATTACATTTTTCCACTCTCTATTCCATTTTTTCACTCTCTATGCCATTTTTCCAATGTTGGCACCGTTTGGCCGAATGTGGAATTTCACTGATTTTTGCTCACCAAGCGCCATTTCCAGGTGTTTTCTAGGTCGATAATATCGAGAATCTATTCGAATTTTTCTTGTCACACCGAAATGGGATGTTTAGAGAAATGATGGCGGCCATCATATATGCGTGATTGTGTTAAATGATTTTTAAGTTGAAAGATTCTGTATTATGTCTTCTGAGTAATGAATTCGGTGCGATTTCGCGTTCACGCTCGGCCATTGGATCGAATTCAATCTCCTCTCGGGATGCCGACTTTTCTCATCCTCTCTCTCTCTCTCTGGGATGAGAGGCGACGCCCAGTTTTTTTTACCGCGGTTATTTTTAACTTCACCTGTTTGTTTTTTGTTTTGTCTGGATGGAATCTTGTAATCGAAATCCAACCCACTTCCCAATGTTCAATCGGTGAGTGATGTTGCACATATTTCAAACAAGAAATTTTGAAATGTATTTATGGATTGTGTTATATCAGTTGCAAATTAATTATGAATAAGCTATGCAAATTATGTGTGGCGTTGTATGAGTCAGAAACGTGGACCTTGAGAAAGGTAGACGAAAATAGGCTGCAGGCGTTCGAGATGTGGAGGATGGAGAAGGTGCGTTGGACGGAAAGGAAGACAAACTAGGCAGTGCTTGGTATGGCTGGTGGGGAGAGGAAACTTGTGGATGAGATTAGGGGAAGACTGGGTAGGTGGCTGGAAGCGGTAATGAAAGATGCTGCATCAGCAACTCAAGAATGTATATGCTAATGCAGTATGCAAAAAAATCAGCAACAGCGTTTGTAGCAGAGGAAATAATCCTTTGAGTTCGTCATGTGCTGGGTTGCACCAGTGTCAACCACCCACGAATCAACATCTGAACACAAGATGGTTTGCTGAAGGCCGTGGTAGAGGGAAGGATGTTGGGCAGGCGGAGAAGGGGAAGAAAGATAATAGGTTTTATGGATGGGATGAAGAAGGGTAGGAGTTATGCTGAGATGAAGAAAGAATTACTAGAGGTAGATAGGGTTTTGCACGTGTAAGGGTCTGTTGGATTTTTACTGATTTTCATCATAACCGGTAGAATACTCGGATGATGGTGGTATATAAATTATAGCTAGTGATAATGGTGGAAATGATTTTTGTTAAATTATTATTTAAACTTGATACGTGAGGAATACGCCTCTAAATGTGGGAGGGGGCAGATGTTGAAATTGTCCTTTTCCGTGTGTTGGCGACCCTCTTTAGGAGGAAGAGAGGTTGGAGGGGGAAAAGGGGAGGAAGGGGGAGGGTGAGAAGGGTAGGAGGGTTCTTGGGTTTTGCAAAGCGGAACCGTACTTGTGGTTTCGCGTCGCATATTCCATGTCCGCCCGGACGAACCCCCCACCCTCCCCTTCCCCCTTCCAGTTTACGGTTTTACAGCCGCGCATGCCGCCCACCCCTACCTAGACAGGGCCGCCGCGATGGCCGCCCGGATGTCGTCGCCTTCCAGCTCCGAAAGTGATATGTATACGAGGTGTGGCTTATAAAATAATGAGACTGCTGCTAACTAAAGACGAACTGCGCTTGCGCCAAAGTCTTATGACCTTCAAGTGTGTAGCTTAAAGCCTTCTCTTTAGATTTTAGCCCCTCGCGTGTATGTAGTATGTATGTATATATGCATTAGTCTGGCCGTGGCCTTCGTTTTTAATTCAGGATATCCAACATGTTGTAACAACCCCAAGAAATTCGGCGATAAACTTGCGAATAAATTCCTGAATATGTGAAGGGATTTAACAATGCGTTTTCTGCAGCCAATTTGTTTCGTATAATATAAATAATGGAAGTTTACATTTTTCATCCACATGAAAGCTAGGTTGCCTCTAGGGAAGACCAGTGCTGAGGCATCCCTCATCAAAAACATATACATTGATAACATATAACATGATTAGGCACATAACAATTTAAATCATCATCTGATATACGTATGTATCATGGAAATTTCATAGAATTGATGATACAATAATGACAATCCCATTAACCTTTAAAAGTATCTGTAAGTTTAAGAAAAGAATAATATTGACATTTCAAAATAATCTAACAATGTCTTCCTCAGCTAATATCCAAAACTTGACCAATTGTAGAAATACTTCACAACTTTTCGTATTTTTTTATGTTATCAGGCAACGTATTATAAACTTTTGGACCCATATAAACAAAGGATCGCTTGAAAATGGTTGTTTGGCTTGATTTATTGGATTTTTCCCCTTGTCAAATTAAACTTAATTGTGCTGCCCGATACAGTTCTGAACTTGAGAATCTGGAATTCTCGCGAATATTCCTCCCCATCGATTTTTGCCCGTCTCCGATGAGTGGAGTCTGGACGAATTCGTTTTTCGGCCAGGGCGCAGTAGACTGATGTCTTCTCTTTCGGGCGAAATTGAGATGTCCCTGTGAGTGAGTGAGGACGCCAATGGCGTGGGTTTGGAGGGTTTTTGCCTCGCCTTCTCTCGCAGAATTCTCCGGTTGTGCCAGGGGCGCGCGGTTGGGGGGGAACTAAGGGACATTGTTGCTCCCTGGATCGCAATCCCTTGTGGAAATATAAATGACGAACGAACGGTGGCGCATTGGGATAGGTTGACCGAGACGTCATTTCGCATAAATTTCGTTGATTTTGGCCTCATCATAAGTAACATGATCTTGTCATTCCCATGATACCAATTTATCACTCATTCATCTCGCTTCTTTTTGAGATGTTTACCTATAAAATAGAATGTGAAAAACATAGGTATGTATTTCACTCTCATTGCGTTTAAACTGATAATACCTATATTGAAGGAAGTGTACGTAACTAATTTTGGCTGAGAAAATAATTGTGCAAGAAAGTAACCAGTGTTTATAGGAGGCATAGGCATAAGAAATCGTAGCACCTAGTCTTCCAAAATATGCATGCCTTGTTGAAGAGTTTATGAATAAATATCAGTAAATTTGGAAGGGGACAATTGCAGTCACTCTTTCATTAGTCGCGTTATAGTTCCTAGTTTTATTGTGGCGCAATTTGTTGCTTTCGCTGTTGATTAATTGAGGGAGGGGACCGAGGTATAATTAAGGTCATTTGCGACATCAAGGATAGGAGGGAAGGGGAGGGCGTATTGGGGGATTGGAGGAAGGGCGGAAAGAAATTGTATTTACGTCTGCATCTGCCTATTCATAGCTAAAGGCGCAGTCCCATCCGACCGACAGAGTGCTTCCCTTGAAGCACTCTCCACAAAGCAACCCTAGTACGGGATTACGCTCAATATTCCCCGCCAATGACGGGATTTGAACCCTGGCCCTTCAGAATGGGAAACCAGTACTTTAGCCATCGGACCAACCAGATCCCCTAATCACGTTCATTGTGCCTGTGCATATCGGCGATATACGATATCCTCGCCTGTGCACTGTGAGTAGCCCTCTGATATGTGAATGGACCTTGGGATGAAATGGCCCATGATGCAACCGACTCCCTAGCTCAGCCTCCTCTCTCCTTGTGGATTTTGTTCCTTCTGTTGGCAGCCCTGCTAAGGTGTCCGCCCTTCACGAAGTCATCTTCCACCTCCCTCCTCCTCCTATCCCCGCACCCAACACCGCCCGCCAAAGCAGCGCACATCGCCCCTCTTTTGTTTTCAACTTTTCCCGCGTTTCCACGCCTCACCTCCTTAGAGTCTCCCCTCTCCCTTTGGGCGAAAGTCTTACATTGCTCTGATATTATTTACATTTATTTTATTACACCCCGCGGTAGGTATAGTAATACATTTATATAATTAAATATAATATAAGATTTGTATCTCGAGGATAGGTCAAAAATTTAAAATCTATAACTCCTTGCCAACGTTTCGGTGTATAATTGACACCATCTTCAGGGCTACAATTTACGGTACAACAACATTATTATTGAAGTAACATAGAAAATATTACAGTTTTCACCTTACAAATCAAATTATCATACACGCCATTACAATATACAAATAAGAATTACCTCGGATTTAGCCAGGATCATCATGTTTCAACAATCCACATCTCCAAATAAAACTGTATAATATTTTTTCCGGATAAGGAGCTATCAGAACATTTTATGGAATGGTATATTACTATATTGTGACCATATATCAATATGGGTACCAATTCCATAACCACAATGATGTTCACAATATAGTAATGTACCATTCCATAAAATGGTTCTGATATCTCCTTATCCGGAAATATATTATACAGTTTTATTTTGAGAATGTGGATTGTGGTAACATTATGTTCCATGGCTAAATCCGAGGTAATTCTTATTTCTATATTGTAATGACGTGTATGATACTTTGATTTGTAAGGTGAAACTTGTGATATTTTTTATGTTACTTCATTAATAATGTTGTTGTACCGTAATATTGTATCCCTGAAGATGGTGTCAATTGTACACCGAAACGTTGGCAAGGAGTTATAGATTTTAAATTTTTGACCTATCCTCGAGATACACATCTTACATTCCATGAAGAGGTCTATAATGCAATACTTCAATTATAATTAAATATTTAGTTTACGGGAGCCTTCATAGGTCAGCGGCGGAGGCACAGCGGCGGAACTCAGCCAATGAGAACACGTCTTTAGAAATCATGATGCCAGGCCGCTCAGTGCCGCTGACTAGCGCTGACTCGCCGCGAAATATTCATCGCAACTGAAATCCCAGGCGTCGGCGCGGCGGCCAAGAAGCGGGAAAGCCCTTTGCTGCCTTTCATTAGTCAAACCCCCTTCGGTGGAAATTGAGAACTTCTGTTTTCGTAAAGCCTTCTTTTTATCGACAGTTATTATTTCTACAATATATTTTAGTTTTTTTTACAGTTTAATGTATGATTATGTGAGAAAGCCTGACGAAATCCTCAAGGAAAATAGCTCGCCCTAAGGCCTAGCACATAATAGGTTAAATTTTGCAAAATCGTAAATTTTCGTCGTTTGCTGCATCGGCTTTAAGCGGGAAATTGCCCCTGCACATAAACAGTTCCATCCTTAATCTGCCGATGTAATTAGTTACTATTGGCAGTTTACATTGAGGATTGATGCTAAAATCGTGGATCAGCAATTTGGGTCTTCACGTATTCGAATACTTCCACCTATCATTTCGAATATAGACCAAGTTACGGTGAACTTGAACCAGAATATGTACTCTATTCAATGAAAAGTTAATGACACAGCGTTTGAAAACGAGTATTACTCCCATAACGGTTGTGATGAAAGGCACGAAGGCAGTCAAGTGTCTACTAACTGGGAGATTAACTGTCAGGAGCGTTGAGTGTAGAGTTGCATGTCATACTGTGATAGATCCTGGATTAGTAAGTTTTGATGATGGATGAGTGGATTATCTCGTCGTCGCCTTTAATACTTTCAATATAAAATGTTTCCAGGGCCAGCTTTGTTCTCGTGACCTCCCGAGGGTAATCTGATCCTCTGACGAGCGCATTTATTCTGAAAGAAAGCCAGACATACAACGAAACATTTTCTGCGCTTCATGGCAGAGAATACGACTAATCAAGCAAATTGAAGATAGGTCCTCGGGTGAAAAAGTGAAAGAGAAGTTACTACTCTGTTGTTAGGCCACATGTACCTATATAGCGAGAATTTGGGTCCCTACGCAGAAAGTTTTGACTCGTGAAATTTACAAAATACGAAGGAATGCCGCATGCTTCGTTAAGGTAGCTTGAGCGAAAAATCACTTCACCTAGAATTTGATGAATTTGACTTCATTTTAAAGATAAAACTCCCATCTTTCCAATGATATCAAAATATTAACCCCTTGCCGAACTGATTTTCAAGCAATTTGCCTACAAATACAAGCTGTTTTACATGGGATAGATTACGGCTGTGCGCTCCAGATGGAGAATATTAAAAAAATTAGGAACTTTTAGGACCTATATTTCGTCAAAAAACTAACGGTGTGTAGTTTGCATGTTTTCTCAACTATTTATAAAAAATAATCTATTACTCACCACAGTAATTGTTACAGAATCGCAAAAAAACCTGCCGGTTTGAAGGGGGTCTCAGCCGTACGGCGGGAAAAAATGAGTCAAGTTAGAGACTTATGTAGCTTTATTTATTTAATCACTAAGATTTTTCGTCATATATAACTATATCTTTGCGCCATTAATATTACAATATTTATTTCATACTTCTTACGGACGCTGAAATAAAAAAATAAAATTTGAATATGGTCTCCATTATGACTAGGGAACTATCTCGCTCAAACCACATTATAAAGCACTGCGAGGAAACAGACAGAATGTTGCACAGCTGATGGAGGGATTAGGTTGGAAGCCTCTAGGCTAGGATTGCCTACTTGAAACATTCCGATGTCTCGAATTTGTGTGGCACGATGGATATTATTTTAAACGTGAGAATTCACGAAGTAATATTTTGCGAAAAAAATAATAAATCTACGCGCTCGTGTGCTATCATTTCTTCGTAGATACCTTGTTATGTATTCTACGTAGTTAGTCGTATGTTTGCCGCCACTCGATTCTGTGCAACCACTAATAGACTGGCTGTTGAAGCATGGGGCTTGGGATCGAACCCCGAGGGTACATGTATATGACTTTCCTTAGATTGCCATTCCAATGCCGATGAACTTAAGATTGAAGCTTGAGCACGTAATGTCCCTAAAGGCTGGGACACAATCAACGTTAGCGTGTGACGGGAACCGTGAACCGTATTACGTGGGACGGGAAATTTCAACCACCGGACACAATCGACGTCACGGTGCACCTCCCGTGAAAATTGACTGTCGTAAGCGCAACGGCGAATTCGGGATATTTTAAGGTAAACTGTGAGCCAAAAATACCGTTTATCTTGTATTCATGCATTTATAGACACTAAGCAGCGTGGCACTGACTCTTGGTTAAGAAGATGGCTGGAGAAACTCGCGAAATATTTTGAAAGCTTCAAATAAAAGCTAAATATGGACTGGACGTCCGCCATTTTCTCAATTTGTGTCTTCTGACTTCTGTGGTCCTGATTGGTTCTCCGTGTACGGGAAACGTGGAGAGATGAAAGTCGCCCATCTCTCACGTACACGTACTCCCGGGACACGTTGGCTGTGTCCGTCCCCGGTACTTTCCCGTTAGCCATCTCTACACGTATTCCCATCAACGGCTCGCGTCACACGTTAACGTTGATTGTGTCCCAGCCTTAACGTATGCTAGTCTTAATGAAGATGGTGTAGGCTGAAATAACAACCCGAGGATTATTCGCTGCTGAATTAATTAGTGTTTCTTACTTTTGGAATACGTTCGGAGATTTCAGTATAATCTTATTTAAGGTTCCATCCTATTCGGAGAATAGTTCATGACCCAATGAAACACATCATTAAAAAGTTTTACTTATTTTAACACGTTTTTATAATGTTGAGTTCTTGTCTGTGTTCGGTAAAAATTTTACGATAGATTTTAAACTGATTTCCCGATGAGCTAGAGACTTGAAACTTTAAACATTTTATATATATATATATATATATATATATATATATATATAATAAAAAATACACTTGAAAGGGGGTGGGGTCTACATAAAAACACTTACATAAGAAAAGTAAAAAGAGTGAAGACTTACAGGGGCAACGGCCTGCCACGATGGAAACACCGGTTCCCGATCAGTCACCGAAGTTAAGCATCGTTGGGCTCGGCTCGAGTTTGGAGGGGTGACCCTCCGATTTGTCCGAGTGCTGCTGCCCCTTTCTGCACGTGGCAGACAGTAAGTGCGGAATGATCTTAGCCGTCGAAGCACGTTAAACTAAAATACTACTTCTACGAAGATTTACAGGGAAAGTTTCGGGCATGTAAGCCCTTCCTCAGCTAGAGAAAAAGTAGTGGTCCTTCCTCAGTTAGAGAAAGCTATATATATAATAAATGATACATGCAACATATATTCATAATATAACAATTATTAATTTAAAATTTAAAACGCTCAAAAGAAAATGTTTTTATCTTATAAAACGTTTTTTTTTTAATTTGTCCACCTCATACTACTTATAGTCCGCGGCAGATCGTGGTTATTTTTCCCCTCTTTCCATCAGGCTAAGCATTACTCTTCTTGGCGTACGCTGCCGAATTTTTCTGCTGCGAGCAGCGCGACCTTTCTCCGTTCGTCGTTCTGCCTTGGGCGTTGAACTCTGGGCTCTCGCCTCCCTTCCCCGAAACATCTTCTGTCGTCTCTCTCTGTCCCTAGATGTATTTGCGCCCGATGAAACATCTCACCAACTTGGTGGCCGTCACGAGCATGTTTGTTGCTCCCGGAATGGGCGCAATTCGGCGAAATAAGGTGTTTTATGTGAGAAAGCCTTACGAGTCAGTGCAGAATCGGGTGGCTATGGCTATCGGCGATGCAACAAAATTGTGTACACCTAACATTTATGTATATAATATGGAAAGTATGAGCGATATCTGAAAGGACCTAGTGCCTTTTTAAAGAGGAAGGTTGAAAGAAAATAATATATGGCCATTTGGATTTGATGCCATCGAAATACGGAAGAAGATGACCGCCAATTACGTGTCGCCGACTGCGTAAAATAAATGTAGCTCGACGTAACATCATGCGAATTGATTGCGAGCGGGTTCATTTGAAAGCGTTGAGATTTTTTCAATGGGTAAATCCACGAAACAAACTGAATTCTTAAAGGTAAAATAAAATTGAAATATTGAAGTGAATGCTCGCAGAAAGTTTACACGAATAAAGAGCATCAAATTCTGAGTCTTTAAGTATCCTAGAATTTCTTCCATGGAATGTTTCTGAAAATATGGAAGTTTCATCCCTTACTCGCAATAAGACGACGTTCCACGCAACAAACACTTAGGAATAGTGTCGGGGACACTTAGTTTTCTTTCACACAGTAACGTTATTAAATTTGATAGAAGCCATTGTCACTTGGTTGATACTCCCTGACATGTACTAAAATGTTCTCGCAGAAGTGTCCACCGACGAGCGTATCTGGAAAAACGTGGAAGTCCGGAATGTGTTCCGTTGAGAAAGAATTATCTTTCACATTCTCACTCTCTCTAATTGAATATTAATTTTTGCTCTGTTTTCTCGAGGAATGCTATTAAAAACCTTGCACTTACACAATCCTGGGAAGGCCATAATTATCGTGGTGTTAGCTCTTGTCCAAAGTAATGAAATAGATGAGGCAGGAAAAAGGACTGCTGCTTGCTAATGCGCATTAGTTTCGTCGACTTTACTGCGCTTATTTACTTGCTCCAATACCCGTGATAGCAGTCATGTCCGTTTGGATGCAAAGAGCTCAAAGTTAGCGCTGCTATTTTGTCGGCTGAGTTCATCTTGGACGTCATAGGGATCAACCTTTTTTACGGCATTTTTTCTCCGTGGCGGGATTGAAATAAGTATTCCAGCTGCTGTCAGTTCCTTGACGTCAATGTTGTGTAGACCTGCGCTAATTTTAGATTTAAATTTAGATTTTAAATTTCCAAACCAGTTATCTCTTGATTCATTAAGTATATTTAAATCATGCATTATTTTGTTTTGTTTCCATTAAAGCAAAGTAGTTCTTTAAATGTTATGTTGGCGAGGCAGTCCTATAACTGGAAATGTGGCCAAACGCAGCATCTTACGTCCTATTTCGAGCATAGATATTATGATTTGGGTCATTATGTTTTTGTGACGAAAGTTTTTCATGAAATAACTGTTAGATTAAAAATGAGCCGCCCTTTGTGTTTGGCTCCTCGTCACTTTATAAAAATTTCAAAGCCGTCACGACGTGGATGTTCTATGTGGGCATTCATTTCACTGGAGCATCTTTTAAAAGCATTGTGTTTCATCGCTCGGGGGTGGTGTCATACATTTTGCTCTCATATACTCCGAATGCCACGTGCTCTCGAGGCGCCGTGACCCTTTGGTGGGACCCTGGTTCGTCGAGAGGGCGCTGTTAATTAGGGTACGTCCCCAGCGGTCATAGGAGGGGCGTTAATTAATTATTCAGTCGAATCTTGAGACACGCGCCCCGATTGAGAAGGGGCGCGGTGGTGGTCTCTTCTCTCACCAATGGGTGTGTGTCGACCCTTCTGTTTGTGCTTTGAAAAAAAAGAGGCTTCAGGGGAAGACAAAGAGGAAGGAGAAAGAGGCGAAAGCAGAAGATCTTTGCCTCCCTCTCCCTCTTGTAGTTTCTTCTCTGCTTCGAATCTCCTTCGCCTCCGCGGGAATTGACCGACTAGGCGTTAAGGCCGTTCCACAAGGGACGTAAGACGTTAGTCGAAAGAAGTTGACCGTAATAATTTTCTTAAGTCTGCTAATCTCCAATAAAAGCCCGTAAGGCGTAAAATCTCGCGCGAGATATCGAAAAAAAGGTTAATGTGCGCATTTATCCCGCCAGCCCAAATTCTTTTTAACTTACTTACAACAGAGCTTTTTAACCACATTATGTACACCTTTTAGGCACACTATGCGCATTGTTACAAATATTTCATAATTGCAATTACGCCAATATTAAGGGAATAGTAAAGTGTCAAATCAGAGAAGTGCGTTTTTTCGCTCTCCGCCATTTTGAAAAAAGTTGCTTTTCACTTTCCCCCAACAGATGGCGCAGTGGTCGGTCAAATGCTCTTCTACTTTGTTACATTCAAATCACAAATCAAGATCCTGGCAGTAGTAAAGGCGTGCTCTGATTGCCTGGCGATCCGGCTTGCCGTAAGCCTAGCCACAGAGTACTCTGTGCTTAAGCCGTAAAGATGGGATTTGGTCATCTTCTTTACGGTTGGCCGTTAGAGATTACGATAGGCCCTTGTGGCTCTCTCACGGATTAAGACTTGCGTCTTACGTCCATTGTGAAACGGCCTTTAGGGTGACGTTACGTGAGTGGAAGTTGACTTCTGTGGAAGTGGCGAGTGTAGCGACGCGACGTCTGGATGTACATTACGGAATATCCATTAGAAAACTTTAAAAACCAACCATAGCATGTAATAGAAGGGATTATTCGTGGTCAACACTTAAAAAGATTCAAATATTCCTAACCGTTACAAAGGAGTAGATCTTTGAGGAGAGTTTATTCTGAACTTAGGTCATTCCTCTTCTTCTGTTTTCCTTTCCTGCTTCTGCAGCTCTCTATCAAGGAGGATTATGAGAAGAGTTCGTCGCCTTCCTTGAAAAATGGAAGCCATTTTGAAGTGCCTACTTCTGGTGATACGCTGCGATAGTTGTAGAAGTTGGTGTGGACACTTAGTGGCGGTAGCATTGAATCGCGTGTCGAACGACTGCGATAGCAGTCGACTGCTACGTGTAAACCCACCTCTAAGAGGTCCGTGCTTGCACATCGAAGAGCTACTTGCGGTTCAATGGGAGTGATTGCCAAGCGTGAAAGCCGCCTTTCCTCGTATCCAGAGCGTCGCTCCTTGCTCCCCCGTGCCCCCCCCCCCTCCACTGGAATCCGAGAGGGGCGGGGCCAGGGGGGGGAAGGGGGGGAGGTGACGAGAAAGAGGCGGGGGAGGGGGATGGTCACCGCTCCAAAAATACCCGCGGGCGTCAGCCCGAAGAAAGATGTGGGGGGAGGGGGAGGGTGGGGTCCGGGGGGGGGAGAAAGGGTTAAAATAGGGGTAAGAGGGGTCTCTCTCAGTCGAGTTTGCTTGCTGAGCCATGGGAAGAAGGGTTTTGGAGAACTGAGTCGTTTTCCGTCCACTGCTTAGTGCTGCCTCGTGTTGTGTCTCCGCGCGCATACATTATAGTGCGGCGCTTATTTTTCAGGATTCGAGATACCGGAATAATCACCTCGAGCCAAAGGAATAGTGGAAGAATTGAAATACCTTAGTTAGAGCGAGATAGTTCCCAAATCATAATGTAGACCACATTCGAATTTTATTTTTTAATTTCAGCGTCTGTAAGAAGTATGAAGTAAATATTGTATAATTAATGGCACAAAAATGTAGTTATACATGACGAACATACTCTGTAATTAAATAAATATAACTACATTTTGTCTCTAACTTGACTTATTTTTTGTCGCCGTACGGTGAAATAGCCTTCACAATATAAGGTTTTTTGCGATTCTGTAAAAATTACTGAGGTGAGTAATTGATTATTTTTTATAAATAGTTGAGAAAACGTAAAAACTACACAGTGTTAGTTTTTTTGACGAAATCTAGGTGTTATATATTCCTAATTGTTTTAATATTCTCCCTCTGGAGCGTACAACCGTAATCTATCTCATGTAAAACTGTTTATATTTTTAGGCAGATTGCTCGAAAAGTAGTTCGGCAAAGGGTTAATATTTTTACATCATTGGAATGATGGGAGTTTTTTCTTTAAAATGAGGTCAAATTCATAAAATTGTAGGTGAAGTGATATATCACTCAAACTACCTTAGTTCCTCTTGTAAAGTTTGTTATCACGACCTGGGTCTCGACAATTTGTATCATCTTCAGGACACAAAGTGTCGAATCCCGGGTCATGACGATAGATCTTACCTATGGAATTGACTAAGGTATTTCAATTCTTCCGTAATGGACAACTTTTACATAGTTAAGCCTACAACCGTTTCCTTTGCAAAGAAAATGCTCGGAAATTTCTCTTGATTAAAGATCATATAAAACGGCCCTCTTGTTGACTATTGTAAGACAAAAAATTGTGAGGACCAAATTGTTCTAAAGTCTCCTATGCATGTTCTGGGGACATGTTTTCCAGATGGAAAAGAAAAGATTTACAGCTAAATAAAGCAATGCACACCATGAACTTCTGAGTAAAGGAGGATCTCCGTTGAATTTAAATTTAAAAAATGCAGTCGGAGGCGAATTCGGAGTCGAAGGCACGGATGTGACAATAATTAGCTTATTAATTCTCCCTGAGTTATGCCAGAGTAGTCTTTTTAATTTCATTTTATAGTTCATGGTTATGAATGCCTATAAACTCACTACTTTTAAATTTATTTTTCAACATTTGCATTATAATTAATTGATGTTAATTAATTTTATCGAGTTGCCAAATTATGAAACTTTTTAATTAATGGCGTTCTTCTTAGCCCGATGTTTCATATGTTCACAATAAGTTTTCAACTACTTCAAAGTTCTTACGGAATTAGTTTGGGTGGCATTAAATGACAGTGTAACCTATTTCCAAGCTATCCTTTTATCCTCACATGTTACTACGTCGTGTTTTTTATTTTCCAACGTATCTATTACGTCTCCCACCAGATCAAACTACAGAGAACTTTCCAATTTGAAAAAATATTACGTCGCGCACAATACATTTAAAATCACGAACGTCATGCACCGTCACGTGACAGTGATCACGTGATGGTTACCGCCAATAGGAATTCTTTTTACAGATCTATAGGAATATTTACGTTACGCGATTGCCGATCATGTGATTGCCGATCTTGATCGACGATCAAGTGTTGGTGAAACGGATGTGGGATTTCATCTCCGATCAGTAAGTTGACGCTGATCAACTGTTCGTCGATCAACGAGAGGTTGGTGAAACCGGGCCTTAGAGGTGTTTTATGTTGCACAGGCTCCGAGGCAAGCCCCGTTTGGTGCTCTACAGCACCACACACTTTTGTGACGAGCCGCGGTTGACGATGCCCGCACCGCATCGCTCTTCATGCGAAGGACTTTTTATGTGCGGGGCTCGTTTTTTCGTAAATTCGTGGAAGTGAATGACGCGGAGTATTTCTTAGATGTGCCAGTACCACCAGCGAGCTACCATTTTCGTGCGCATGTGCTTAAATATCCACCACGATTTTTTTAGTAAATAAAGCTAGACCTGTACTGAACGGAATGTTTTAGGCACATGATATTTTTTCAGGTTAAGGCAGCTTTCGGTTTTGTTCATTGCTGTAAATTTAAGTGCTTCCAACTCACAAACAAACAATAAATAGCAACGAAGGTATCATCAAACATTTAATTCGGAAGGGACTCTCTCTTTAAGGAAACTTGAAAAATCATAAGTATATACATACTTTAAAACATAACTGTGTACCAAAATTAGGAACCATATTCAATTGATGTACAATACGCCCAATAATTTTTATTGTAGCCCCGAAGAAGCATGTATAAAAATGCGAAACATCAGCAAAGAGAAATAACATAATTTACAAATTAATAGACCAATAAATATCTATCTCCTGAAAGAAGAAAAAATACTTTTTTTTAAACAATACCCGTTTACGTATAACTCTGGTTGCGCCCAGGATAGGGTTTACAGTATTATTTTCAACTTTTCACGTAGACGCATCTCTCGAATATCATCTGTGACTCTGAAAGTGTTGAAAACATTGTTGGTCGAGCGACTTGTCCCCTCTTGCACGTGGTCCACACTGCGGAGTGTGTGGAGGGGGTTAGTGTGGAGTGGGTTGGAAGGGGTGTTGGAGGAAGAGACATGTGTGAAGGGGATCGTTTGGTGCTCGTAGGCAAGTGTTTTTGGTGGAGTGCTCCTCTCCGTCCTTATTGGAGCGTGAAGCTGTCTTGTTCGCCAAAGCTTCCGTTTGTTCGCCTCTTATCTGGACCTGTGGTCTATCACTTGCTCACAATTGACGCCTTGTAATGGGGATAATTGTCTCATATTGACGATATATTTTTTCATGGGAGGTCTGGGCGCGATGCCATGGAAACGACCTGTGTGGCTATTAGGACTGGGGGGTTATTTTGTAATCTCACTTAAGGGGCTGTCCATAAATGATGTCACACAATGTTTGACCAACCTAGACCCCCTCCCCCCCTGTCACAGTCGGTCACAAATAATGTCACCCCCCCCCCCCTATGATATAAGTGGATATTTCCACCCCCCCCCCTCTCCTCAGTCTGAGTAAAAATAAGACAATGTACAATGGAAGTGTGGATGTCACATGAAGCATAAGAACCCCCCCTCCCCCCTGTCTTGCTTTGTCGCAGGGTGGTGACCCCACCCCTCCCCCTAATCGTGTGGACGTCATTTATGGATAGCCCCCAAGTGAGAATGGGTCATAAAATACGGAAAATGACGTCATTTTTCGTAGTTCCACTCCGCCACCCAGGCGGCGTGACCATCTTCGGATCTCAAGTGATCTGTGGGTCTTTTCTTTGACCCACCCGCTCTCTCGACTCATGATCCGTATCTTTCGACTCTTGATCCGTTTCATCTGCCTCCGCCTTTTATTAGTTTCATCTCACCTGTCGTAAGGAACGTGAAATGGAGCCACCATCGACCCTTTGGTTCAAAAGGTTGTTCGTGAAAGAAAAAAAAACAACTATCCGTCGAATAACCCCTTCCAGCTAACCATTCACCATCGTGTCATTCACTAATATTGCACTTTCACACCTTTCGTCGCCCAAATTCTCATTTCGCGGAAAATAGTGAAGGGACGTCGGTATGTAGCGAAGAGAAGGAACTGCTCGACGGCTGCGTCATCTAGGGAAGCGGTAGTTCCCATTACCTTCAAATATGGCGGAGAAACCACGGGGAAAATTCGAGTAATAACTGAATTCTCTCCAAAACTACTCGTCTCACGGGCATGTTTCTTACATTTTACAAATGCGCAATCTTTACTATACCCCTTGGTATCATCGTCAATTTCTCCAACTACGGGTTTATTTTCGCTAAAAGAGATTTAGCTGGCGAGAGGAAAGCTCACCTTAACTATGAAATTCCACTTATGTATGGTGATTATATTTTTTATGTGGAATATCAGTGCTTCATTTAATTATAACGTCTTCAGTCCACCTGTTTCTCTCGCATGTCCATTTCTTTATCATAAATCGGTTTCATTGTTTGATTGCCATCCATTCTCTCACCATTGGTAGAACCAACGAAGGGAACTCCTTTCGTGCATGCCCAGTACCGAAGCTTCCAATTCACATTCTTTCATGAACCAATCACTGCTAACCCTGGGCCTCCTGCGTTGACTGGTAACACTTCTCAGGTTCCCCATTCCCTCTGAATTTAGCCTACCCTTATTCTTATCCTGACCTACCACCACTCTGACTTTGAAATTCTATCATCGGATTTAAACAACGTTCATGTGTGGAGCCAAGAGTGGGGACTCGAACTTAATCTGAGCAAATGTGCGGCGGTACATTTCTTGCGGAGGTCGTCCAACTATCCCCGTGTATATGCTGTGGATGGCGTTAAGATAAAGGCGACAGATGAAGTTAAGTATCTGGGAGTTACGATAACCTCAAACCTATCGTGGGGAACACATATAAGAAATATTTGTGGCAGAGCTCTGAAGAAGCTAGGATTCGTCAAGCGTATTGTGGGAAGATTCTCAGATGAAAAAGTAAAAGAGAGGTGCTATTTCGCACTCGTCCGGCCACACATTGAATATGGAGCGAGCATATGGGATCCGGTGCAGAAAGACTTAATCCGGGAACTTAATAAAATACCAAGGAAAGCTGCGCGATTCGTCAAAAACTGTTACGGGCGTACAGACAGCGTTACGCAGATGTTAAACGAATTAGGCTGGGAGCCGCTAGAGACTCGGAGGCTGCGCGCTAGGCTTAGATTACTTGAGCAATTGAGAATAGATATCTTTCAGAGCGACACGGAGAACATCATATTAGAACCCCACTATATTTCCAGGTCCGACAGAAACGATAAATTAAGAGAGATATTTTGCCGAACGGATAGGTATGGGAATTCGTTTTTCCCCCGAACAATAAGGGACTTTAATAAATGCAAGGCGTAATTTCATAGAGCGTTTCCTTTTTATATGTAAACGGCTGGTGTCCTAACACCCCCCGCCACACGCCTATTGAGGCGGCTTGCGGGGTAGTATGTAGATGTAGATGTAGATGTACCCTAGTTTCACTTCTGTTGTATATTTAGGTTCATGTCATGAACAGACCATGGTGACAACCAGGGATGTAAATTTGAAGAGGACAACAAGGGGCATTGTTGAGAGGGAGAGACAGAGATGAAAGCTATGGAATAAATCTAATTAAGAAAACTACATTAAAAGAATTGGCTCAACAAAACATGGTGGCAGCGGTGGGATAACACATTTCAGCTCTATGCTAGTAAAAAAGGTGGAAACTTGGTGAATGCTAAGGGCAAGGATACTACAAAAATATTTGTCAGCATGAATTTTTGGAGTCGCTATAGATCAGCTTGTAGCTCATAAGGAGCCTCATAATTCCACATATGCCACTCTTTGAGTAACCTAAGGAGCAATTGACTGATATAATATGTGCATTTGAGATAGTTGATGATGAAGGAATTGCCTTGCTTCCAGCTAAATAGTTAAGGATAATTCTTCGTGATATTGGACTTGAATATGATAGAGAATCCACCAATCAATTGTTAAACCTTTTGGACAAGGACTATGATGACAAGCTTAGTTACGAAGAATTTGAGTCCATACTTAGGAAACCATTCTTAATATCGGAAGAGCTCCCATTAGAATTCCAAATCAAAGCTTTTCACCTTTTACAATAATAATAGTAGAGGGAAAATATCATTTGAAGAGTTGAGACTAGTGGCCAGTGAGCTTGGAGATAAATCTGAAGAAAGCATTCATGATATGCTCTGGGGAGCCACACAAAGGTATAAGTGAAGAAATTGACATAGTTGATTTGCAAAGAAATATTAAACAACCTGAACCACTGTAAATGTTATGGGTCCTATCGCAATAGTTGTTTACCCACTGAAAAAAATCCAACACGAATACAGCAAACCAAACACAAGTACAACATCTCCCCCTTTTAAAATTTTTACGAAACAATTAATGAAACAATGCAACACAAATACAACAAACGAAACACAAATGCAACAAACCAAACACAAATACAACAACTTCTGTACAATGAACTAGCATGAAGCACACTTATTTTCATTCTTCGATTTTTACTTCCTTAGGCAGACATTTATTCTTTATCTTTTATTTCAAAACATTTTTTCACTTCGAAAACTCTTTTCTGAAATAAAATGATGCTCTCCCATATGCCTTACTGTATTATTTAAATTGTAGAAAGACAAATACAAAGTGGACCGGTGCCGCGAATTCATGGATCGCGGAATTCTGAATTCTGCATATGTCCCCGCCCGCATTCCGCGCAAGTCCCCAGAGCATTGGAAACATGGAAATTGTGGTGGTCCGCTGCTGCTGCTCTATATTTCATCGCAGTGGGAAGGAGGGGGCTTCCGTTGGGTCAACCTTTAAAGAGGATGTGCTGAGACGGGAGGCGGGGTTGGACGACGAGGGCAAAGGGACGCGGTTTTAAGTATTCATGGCCGTGTGTGGCATTCAACGCGGTTCCGAGGAGGGAGAGTGGTTCATGGACCATGAAAAGGGGTCTGTGGGAGGTGCCCCCCCCCCTAGGGGACGCTTTGACTCGAACCGCGGTACATAGGTGGCACGCCTTTGACGGCATTTCAATGGGATTTATGCTTAAAAGCTGCATATCTATGCATACACGTGCTAGAATGTCGTGGAGGAAAACAGATAAATTATTAATAAACCATATTCTTAGGGGCAAATATCTGAAATTTCTCCATGTTGGAAAGGGAGCAAAAATTAGAAATTTCTTTGTGTTTTTTATTCACGACCCGAGTTTCAACAGTTAATGTTTTCTTTGATAAGAAAAGTAATTTTTTAAAAGAAAATTCCGCTTGATTATACCATGTGAGGCCTCTGTTAATATTTTAAAATTCCATGTTTCTTGGTTTCAAAATGATTTTCTATTAAAGAGACTGGTCTATATAATTTGTTTTGGTATCTTTGAGAGCATTGTCGTGATATCAACTTGAAATTTAATAATGGCAGTGAAGGGGGATTGATATATCTGCGACAAAATCAGGTATTTAAGGTTTTTAAGTAGTTCTAATCAATTATAAGTTTTTTCTATTATTAAGATAATTCAGTGGAAAGTTTAACTTGAGAGCGTAAAGAAACTCACAAAACAAGGGTTAGATATGAGAAAAATTGTAGTCATTGCATTGAGATTTTCATAATGAACAAAACGTAGCATTTCCCGCAAGCATCATCTTACCTAGATAAGAAAAGCTGCGAAAGCCTTCAGACAAAAATTGCATATTTCAGTTTTGCGTCAAGATATCGGTGGCATAAATGTGTAATACTGATATTTATACGTAATTATTCATCATTACATTTGTTATGGTGGTCTATAATTCTATGAAAGCTCTTGAATCCATTTCTATCTTCAGAATGATTCTAAAGGACTGAATCACTGATCTGTGATCAATGACGCCGCCCCATTCCCAGGAAAAGTATTCCTTTCTCTCACGTTAAATTGTTTGTTAAAGGTTGAAAATAATTCATTTTTTTGAATAAATATAGTGCATGGTGAATAAGTACGTGGTGTATTCAAATAATGACAAGGCCAACTATGTTTAAATCCACAGAGTATTTTATTGGTTCAACTAGTTTCAACGCTACGGCGTCATCATGAGGTACCTGATGATGACGCCGTATTGTTGAAACTAATTGTACCAATAAAATACTCTGTGGATTTAAACATAGTTGGCCTCGTCATTATTTGAAAATGGACTTCCACAAAGTTACGCCAGAACGGATTGAATTCACGTGGTGTATTCATTCTCGCATTGAAGTGTCCTTACCTCGAGGAGTGAGTACTTACTGTCTAAGGACGAATGCGCTCGAGGTAGATAACAGCACCTGAATAGAAGATGATGCGGCTGAAATTTCTCCTTTTTTTGTTACAAAATGCAGCAAGCATCAGGTATGGTTGGGTCATTAAAGAATGTGGGTTGGCTCGTAGGTGAGCAAGTAGGAAAGGAGTGTGCTTAGTTAGTTTGGCCATGTTGAGAGAATGGAAGAGAGTCAAATAACGAAACATATATGTGATAGAAGTGTGAACGGTGTTAGAGGAAGGGGTGGACCAACAAATGTCATGTGTGAATGCGGTGAATATGTTGGTTAAGATAAGGAATATTAGGAGTCTTTTAAGTATTGGAGAGCGTGTATAAAGCAATGTATGAGTGTCAGAGAAGCGATGGTGGTTTGAAAGGATAGGGAATTATGGATGAGAAATTATTAATAGAGAGCCTGTTTTATAGGCTTAACGAAATAACTAATTTTTCAGACTTAAGAAAAGGATTGAATAATAAAGGGATTGATGTGATTGGCATGTATGCTTGGGAGATTTCAGCAAACACAGCATTAGTAATGATGGGTTTTATTGTAGGTCATTTGATTAAAACGTCAAGGAATTGGATTGAATAATAATAATTGGAATGAATGATTAATACGTCAAGGAACACGATTTGCCTTTAAAGAGCAAAATAATTCCACGAAATGGATGCCAAAATGCGGGACAGTCATTATTCATTTTATTTCTTCAGCTTTATTTAATGTAACCCAATGGCAATTGATTCGGGCCTGAGGTGTCGTCCATGCATACGGCAGATAGGAGGCTGATGGGAGAATGTTGTTATATTCCTTTAGGGATTTCATCATCATTCTCGAGTTTTGTCCTTGTCTTAAGGAGACTGTCTCAGGCTTTACTTGGTGGAATCTTTCCATATTGAAAATAGAGGAAAAAACTCTGCTGTTCTCCATAAAATATGTTATTACACGACCCAAATTTCGCTGCAGTGCAGCGTCTTCAGGTGACATTACAAATTTTGTAATGTCACCAGAAGATGCTGAACAGCAGCGAAACCGGGGTCGTGTAATAAAATATTTTATGGAGAAAAGCAGAGTTTCCCCCTCTCTTTTGTCCTAGTCTGATAATATGCGCATGCGCGAATGTAATATATGTGAAAGAGGTATTCAAGGATAGGGACTAGGGAATGGAGGAAATCAAAAGGGAGCCATTTTTCTGGGCGTTGCAGCAATGGCTAAGCTATTTGCCTGATGAGCATACCCCGAAAGGTAACGGCGTGATGGGGATGTATGTACGTCTGTAAAAGATGTGGCATCGTCCACGAAAAATGAATGCATGTATCCGGCGTTAGAATGTTGGACTGTGGCGCTTAAAAGAATGTTGGTCCCGTCAAGTGTTTTCCGTGCAGTGAGTCCTCGAGTGCTCATAGTCCGAGCGTCCTTCGGCACGCACGTGGCGTGTCTACCAATGGAAAGAGCCTGGATTCCACGCGTGCCCTGCGCTTATTCTACGAGTGGCCGGCCGTGAAGGAGTTGCAGTGAATGAAGTTCGCTCTGCAGTGCAAAATGTCTCTCCCTCTCTCTTCAACTTTTTAGTCGCAGGACCCGTTTGAGACTCTCTCATTTTATTTTCTCTTGCTTCGGCAACGAAACTGACTTGAGCCCTAATGCATTACAGAGCCTCTCAGAATTCTGCTTCTCTATTGTGTGCGCGAGTAAATACACGCGGATGAAAGGAATAAACATTTTTTGGCTTGGTTTAGCTGTGCCTTTTTACGTTTTCGTGTGGAGAATTAGCTAAATGTGATTGGTGGATGACTCTGCACTCTCGCTCATCCTAAAAGTGCGTAAACATTAATTATGAGAGCTACCTGATGGACATTTCCCTGTAAAAACATTCTTTCCTAAGGAAATTCCCTTAATCTCTAGGGAATTGTTTTCTTAGAACTTTTTCTTTAGAAATGAAAGAATTCGGTCGGTTAATCCCCTAGAACAAAATGCTACTTAATTTTGAGGATGCATTTTTCGTTGTCTAACCCGAGTGCTGATTTTCACGGAAGCGTTGTTGAGTTTGCAGTTTTGAGTTTCTGGTGAATAATCACGAATCCACGTCCTCGGTTGGAAATAATGGTATTAGCACGTGAATAAAACGTAACGGCATTGTTTATTATTAGCAACATGGATATCTCTGAACATGGATATCCCTAACATGGATATATCTGAATACTACTGTTCAAATGCTATTTTTACTCAGAATTAGTTTTTTTCTAATCATTGCTATTGCGCAAAGGATGTGGTACACAGTCACGCGCACAGGTGCGAAGATATACACCAAAGATGGTGATATTTGCCATGAAAAATCTTTGGACTTGACTGGGATAGTTCCACTCACTGTCGTGAAAAAATCATTTGACTTGACCGGTCGAGTAAAATGATATTTTCATGGCGAATTTTACCATATTTGGTGTATCTCAGAATTAGTTGTTTCCTGAAAGTCGTTTTTGTAAAAATGGAGAACATTTTAGAAAAAAAGAGCAGTAAATTGACGAATGTATTCGTTTGGCTCTTAAATAGCAAAGAAGAAGATATCAGAGGAATCGAAATCCACACCACTTGAAACATGGGGTTTCCTTTATGTTTCCAATGCAATACTGGATATTCTAATTGCATTTATATGCGTCAACATAAGTGCATTGTACGTTGATTGCCTGGGGGTGAAAAAACCTCATCTAAAGCAATCTTCTTTCAAGGAGTAAAACGATCTTTTCTCGCCATGTGAGTGGACTGTTTACTTCCCGAATCGTGAGATTTTCTCATCGACTTGAATATGAATGGTTTTCTGGATATATCGCCTATTCCGACGCTGAATGGATGCCGGCAACCAATTTTCACAAAACGCCGACTTCTGAGTGAAATTAATGTGATTAGCATCAGACTTAACGTAATCATGGCATCGAATGGCTTATCTTCGATGTCTTTGACGTTCCCAGTAATGAGATTTGAGGCTGTTCTCATTCGGGGACTCAAAACTATCGACGACCAAAGGTGCTGATAAAACGGAGACAGTGATTGAGTTGTGAGTGAAGTGCCTGGGTTTGAATCTGATTAATGAAATAGTGTTTTCCTCGTGAAGGCACGAGGCTTTCTTGAGTGCTTTGGGGGGATAGAAAGGCGACTGCGATTATTAAATGCTCTTAAATGCTGGAATTCATCTTTTTTATTATTTTTTCTTTAAAAAGAACTTTGTTCCGATTACATTTTTAAGCCTCGGTAGAGTAAAAGATGGCTCTAAAATAGATGTTTGTTGAAAGGTGTCTTCAAAACTACGTGTTGGCTATTTTAAACCAATAAAAATTGCTTAATCCGCTTACAAGTAGACATCGCGAGACCTACGTTGAGGTCGCTAACGACTCAATGTTTTCTGAAACTAGAGAGAGAGAGAGATTGCAGAAAAAGTTTCACAGCCTTCTCTCCAATAGGCTCGAGTTCGCGAGAAAATTGCTAATATAGCATTTCGTTCTGTGTAAATTCTTTGCAGTACTCCATTATATCAAGAATCGCCGTTGCCGAGTGGGTTACGGCGATATTAGTAAATTATATCGCAGTGTATAGCGTTCGCGGCTCTCATGCGACATTTTTTTTTCGGTCGATTATGTTTCGGAAACCACTTAAGATACCCATTCCCGTGCATGTACAACGGTAGCAACAGCATTTTTGTAAGGGAAGGTTTCTTAGGTTTCACACCGGGTAAGGTTATTTAAATGGATCAACGTTTCGATGGTTGACACTGCCATCGTCATCAGGTCCTGATGACGATGGCAGTGTCAACCATCGAAACGTTGATCCATTTAAATAACCTTACCCGGTGTGAAACCTGAGAAACCTTCACTTACATAATTCGCCGGGAAAACCTTAAATCCTTTATAACAGCATTTTTAGTTTTAACACATTTCCTGGATTTACTACTAACCCTTCAGGGAGAGTAGAGTAGCCATTTCCGGCATTCTATGCTTTGACCCAAAAAGAGACTCCTTTAGGGTATAGATGTAAGGGATCGTATTATATTTAAGGGTCGTGTATTTGATATATATTGTTGTTATTGTTAGTATCACGGTACCTAACTTGAATCTTTTTGGTCGCTGTAATTTCCCGTTCAATAATTGTTATTTATTGCCCCCCACCCCTCTGGTAGCAATCGCCTCCTTTAATTAGCCACCCTCGTAGCTCCCCGTCGTTACTCTAGTCGTCTGAGTTGGTAGTACGTTTTCATTAAAGAAAAAAAGAACGTCGTTAATTAGTACGCGCGCCTCCCTTAGGTGCGTTCCCCTCTAGTCAAAGCGATGCCTTTCTTCGCTTCGTTCGTTCATTGGGCCGCGGTGGGGCCAGAAATTACCAGGTCGTTTTCGAGCTATGACATTCTCGAATTTACTGCATCGCATTGCGACGTTAAGTTAACACCGCGTCTATGTATGTTGTAGAGATGCACGGAGTATGGTTTTTTGCATTCGAATCGAATTTATGAAACATGTATTATCAAAATTCGAATTTATGAAATATTATCAAA
Source organism: Pyrrhosoma nymphula (assembly GCA_963573305.1). Lineage (NCBI taxonomy): Eukaryota > Metazoa > Arthropoda > Insecta > Odonata > Coenagrionidae > Pyrrhosoma > Pyrrhosoma nymphula. The sequence continues at coordinate 78,418,039 of OY754337.1, forward strand.
ATCATTCCGAACTGTTTCTGAACTATTTTTCGTATTAGAGTCGAGTCAAAACTTTTTTTTTGTAATTTCAAGCATGAGTCCATTAAAAAAATTATTTATGCCAAATCAGTGAGCTCTGAATTTCAAATAAGTATCTAGCAAAGACGTTTGTACCAAGTGCTTTCTTGGTGTTGTAGATCACTTAACGACCCAAGACGTCGGCCACCAGTGATGCAAATCGTACTAAAAAAATCTTTTTACGCGGATCCGTGATTTGTATCGCTACGATGTGAAATCTTCGAATCCTAACTTCCGTGTTTTAAGTTCGAATTGAATCGGACATTTTCGGATTCCATTTCGTTCGCGTAGTGAATGTTTTCTTTTGCATATACGGCATCCAGGTCGCTTTGAGTAATGTCGTGGGACCATTTTTCCCTCGTGTGAACGACAGAAGACAGAACGTCCTTTCAACAGAGCGATGTAAACTCATGTAACATTGGTACTCACGTCGCATACGGTTTTTACATCGAATTCGCATTGAGTATTGGATAATGATTCTCTTTTTTCCGATGCCAAGTTTTAAAATCCTTAACTTTTGGACAAAATATATTGCGTGACAAAGATTGCAATTATGCTATCTTCATTTACCTTTCGTACATGTTTTTAGTTTTTCATTCCAAGGAAATGTGCTCTTTATTCGTTCTAATTAGCAAAGCTTTTTTTTAAAGGTGAAATTCGCACTGTTTTATGCTTCGGCGCAAAAGCTAGAAAAATATATCGCAGTACTCGGACGCCTATTGCTTTAGAAACCTGGATTTTTTAAGAATTTCCTTTGGAAACACCGCTATGTTTTCAGTGTGTTGGCTGTAATTTATAGTTAAATGCAAATGTATGTGGGGGCGGCTGGATAGAAGTTGGCTGTGACCTGTAGTACATGCCCGAAGCGGAGTGATTTTCATAATTTCGATGGGCGGTCGGAAGTAGGTTGCGGCACTTAGCTGCTTTTTTATGGGATTTTTCATTTAAGGAACTTCCACGGCGGCTGTGATATAATCACTACAAATACAAATGTCCACGTTTTCATTTTAATTGTTTAAAAAATACTTCATTCTCTGATAGCATGACTTAGGTGTTAGAACACTAGATAAGGTAGTACAAAATATGCAGATTAATCTGCGAATATATTTTTAGGAATGAATTTCCCAGCCATAGGAGACGACTACAGCGCTATTACTTTGAATGAACGTTTTATGACTCTGTTATTGCTAATAACTTAAAAGGAGTATAATGGGGTTGGCTCCTTCATTTTATTACTATCCAATTCCCAAAAAGAGAATTCTCTTTAAAAAACGTTATTCTTCGCGCAATGGGCATTTAGACACTAACACATTTGCCGGCCTCGGTGGTGGCGGGATAACGTCCTCGCCTGCTGGCCAGAAGGTCGCGGGTTCGAGTCCCGCCTGGCGAGGATTTTTCACCTTCTAGGGCATGGTTGTGTCTCCTCGTCCGATGTTAATTGTTATTATACATTTTTAATTATCAATTAATTAAATATCATCGATATAAAGGCCATATAAGAGCTGTTTTCGGTGTTTGTTGATAAGGTGGTTCCACCGTAAAATGACTTAAATGTCATTTTATTCATATTCTGTCTACTTGTAGAAAACTTTGTCCTCTATCTGATATGAACAACAAAATAATACCTTTCCACGCTATTTTATTCTATCATTCTATCTACTTCAAATTACATGGTTTTCAATGGGGGAATGTGAGAAACACGGGGAAAAATAGTATTTTTCCATAAAATACAAATGCCATTTTCGTGGAAAACTGCCTCTAAGAAGGAAATAATCCAGAGAAATTGAATAAAAATTAAATACAGGAATCTTACCACCTTATTTTTCTAGTTATTAGGGAATTAATGCCGTAATTGAAGTCAGAATGCGGTAATTGGTAGGAAATGGCGCTGCAGTCGGCTCCTATGGCTGAAAAAAGTGCTCATTTAAAATACATTCGTGGAATAATCTGCATATTTTGTAACTTGCTTTTGGGTTTCTATAGGTAACGCATTGCATCAGCGAAGGCAGGATTTTTTTGACAAAATATCAAAAATGTTGAATTTAGTATTTGTTTTGACTCACACAGCCTCCTTCAATAAAACCTCCTTCAATAAAATTCACTTTTTCTGAGTGTTTCACTCATTCTCATATTTAAATATGTTATTTCAGGTTCAATTATTGAATGAACATCGTGGAAAGGTATGATAATTGTTGTCCATATTGAACAAAGGACGAGCGTTTCTATTCTTGGCCAGAATATGAATTAAATGATGCGCATTAGTCTGCTTCTAGAACTACCCACTCAAGCAACCACTTTACGCGAGGACCCCCTTTAATGGTTTGGGGGAGGGGGAGTAGGGGAGGGCGAGGTGGCGCGTGTAGAGCGTCCTCTTTTGGGTACCCGATGTAATTTGCTGAGGGGTGGTGCGATGTTGGGGGCGAGAGTAGGAAGGAGATGGTTCCTCGGCGAGGCTGGGTGGGTGTCCCTCTGCCTTCGAAGGGCAACCGGAAGGGGGAGACAGGGGCTGAGGGAGGAGAGAATATCGAAAGAAGGAAGGTTCCGGGGAGGCTTGCAAAGATGCTGGTAGAGTGTTCCATCCACGGTGAGGCGTAGTGGAGAAGAGGTCGGTTCGTCGAGATGAAAGCGTTGTCATTTGATATCCACGCGACGGTATCATGGAGTGCGGCTGTTTTTCATCTCAGTTTAAGTAAAGGACGTACTATAAATGCACGTGCCATCTCTTTGGAATATAATGTATTTTATCAATAGTTGTAGGTACGTACTTATTGTAAAAGTAGACTCATTTTCAAAGTTTCTGTTTTATTTTTCCTTTTGGTTAATCTGGTTATTCTCCTAATTCGACGGTATGCAAGGCTTAATTTGATCTTCACATTAAGTTTTTGAGGATGTAAACTTATTCTTTGAATTTTCATTGCCAATTAATTCAGACTTTTGATATCTACGTCTTCATCATGGTATGCTGCCTACCCTTAGGATAAGGCGTCTCTTGTTTATCTCGTGATTTGCACATATTTTTCCGAGTAATTTGCTCTTAAAAAAAGGGTTAAAAGTCATATAAAAATTGTCCTTGAATTAATCGTACGTGTAGTTGAAAGACATGTAAAATGTGTGTGTGTATATGCATATGCTTTGTCCTGACCTCAAGCTGTTAGCCACGTGTAACTCCTCTTAATTGAAAACAAAAATCATTTAATATGTTAACATGTATGTATATGACAGCCACCAAGCACAGTTTGATGTTCGTCGTTTAGTGGTAATGCTTATTTTTTCTCCTTGAAGTAACCGTTTTTTTCTCTCTTTCCAGGTAAGAACTTCCGAATGAATTCGACAGTCTCTGGCGTTATATGGTGGAACAGCATTTTAGTACTTAAATAAAACTGCAGTAGTTGTACTGTCCACTTAAATTTTACCTGATGATGACGCCCTAAGCGTCGAAACACGTGCTGTGTAATATTTTACATTAAAATTTATTTGGATAGTACAACTACTGCAGTTTTATTTAAGTACAAGAACTTCCGAGATTTTCAGCATACTGAACGGTTATCATCAGCGCTGCTATTTCAGAAAGGTACGGATTTCACCTCCAATATTACAATAAATTATTCAATCGTGATCGAGTTGTATCAAATCAAATTTCCTGTTAAAAATTGGGAGATTTTAGGATGATCTGGACCCATGCATAAACGAAGGCTCCGAATAATGTGGCGGCAACACTTTGGTTTTCCATTCACTATTTTGGTACCAAGTTTAAATCTCGATCATTTTGTTTTTTTTATGCTGTTTCACCGTCTTTCGCTTACTTCCTGAAATCTGATCGTGGCGAAGTACGCGTCAGAAATTGGGACCCCTTACCTTTGCAGGGTATTTCGTTGGTATTCGGTTAATGGCGAGAGCTTTTTTCACTATTATTCCGTTGAATCCGTTACGAGGAATTGCTGTGAGCCATTTACTCTTCTGGGGCCCGATTCTGATCTTCCACCAGTCAATGACTGGTGGAAAGTTCCACCATTCGCTCATTGAACGACTCTTGAACCGTTAAATGAACGGCTCAATGACCCCCTCTGGAGAGCCGAACATCACAAACTTATGCCGATTTCCAACTTACCTCGAAACCGCGAACAAAAAAATGTCTACCTTCCGCACGCTTACTTCCGTCGGAAAGTTTCCACCACGACACTAGCCCTGTTCCACCAAGAGGATAACGGGTGGAAGGGAAGCTTGACTTTCCACCAGTCATTGAACGATGAACGATGTAGTGAACGATTCTCTGGTGGAAGGTGGAACATATGACGTAGTGTCGGAAAGTCATGACGTTTTGGTGGAAACTAATGACGTTTTGGTGGAAAAGTTGAGCATCGGGAAAGCATCAGAATCAGGCCCCTGATCAATTATGATGGCGCCAATGTCAAGTGACCGAGAAGTAATCATTTTGGAAAGTGCTGATTATGTAGTTATTAAAAAAAATCGTACGACCCTGACAGTTTAAAGGCCGTTTTACAGGAGGCCAGAAATCCGTGCCAACAATGATGCGTTGGAGATAAGGGAAAATAAGTGCCTACTACCCCGCATGTTGACGTCATTGAATCTCTAGAAAATTGAAGAAAACTAATCGTGATAATCGTTGGGAGTTTCCTTCCTCCACCGTGATTTCATTTTCTCTCGAACTGGTATTTATAGGAGAGGCCTTGGGAGTCGTCATTTTCAACGTCGCCCGCGAAATCGCCAAATCGGTTGCTTGTTCGAAATGCAAGCGATGGGTGAAAAGACGAGATTTTATTTCCGTTTGGAATTCGAAATGTTTGCATTGGTAGCGGATGTTTCCCAAATGTGACGGGAACTGTCGACAAATTGAATTCATCACTCGCGTAAATGTTTATCTTTGACTCGGATATTTCCTTTTTAAAGTAAGCGACGTTTTGGACTACCGAGAGAAATTAGCGTATTTTTAATATGGAATTGAGATGTGACCTGTAAAAATGTTTTTATCAACCAAACTAACTTGTCCAAGAGAATATCCGCACGTGGACGCTTCCTCTTGTCGTGAAGAAGTATTAATTTTTTTAACATTCATTTTGTAAAAGATTCATGTAAAAGATTTTTTAATATTCATTTTAAAAAATCTTTTACAGTTCCCGGGAGGAATATTTGAATATGAGGAAGTTTGGACGCACAGATCACTACAGAAATAAAACGGTGTACAGCTCGAGTGTTTCTCAATCTTTTGAAAAACTAAATTGATTTAAAATCGTAATAATTTTTATTTAATCACAAAAAAAACTTTGATTCTTGAGGTATCTTCAGCATTCACCGTGAAAGAAATTTCTAGTTTAAACCTTGAATATACTCAGTTAGTTAATTAGTGAGAAGTTAAATTAAAAAAAAGTTTTTGCGTAATTAATAATATTACTCCTTGACGTCAAGCTTCTTACAATTGCTTCAATTTTGAAATAAAATTCGAATATGGTCCCTGTCATGGAAAAGTACAAACATCGTTCAAACTATCACAACGGCGTGATTAGACCCTAAATTTCAGTTTACAGTTTCCCATTTACAGCAAATTATTATCTGCATCAAGGCCATGTTCGATCCGAAGTGAACGCACCCCGTTCTTCATTTTTTATAGTTTTTAAGCGAGGGAGAAGCTTAGGGCCGCGAGTGAGAAGCAAAGTGCCAAAAATTCGAGTGTCCGACACAGTTTTGATCCCGTTGGCGATAGATACTGACTGGTGCGTGGATTTCTATTCGCTGTGCAGCAGTCTGTCGTGCCTCCATGAAGCCAGGGCGATGCGTCCGTGCATCGGGTGATTCATATCAGAACGGCAGTGATGCGTCATCTAATTGACAGTCATTCGCGGTTACCGATTATGAAAAAAGCACGTACTTTACGATTCTCTCGACGCGACGGTGACAGACGGTAGGAATACCCTAGTAGGAACGCTAAGGTGTTGCTTGGCAGCGGTATAGGTATAGTGAAACTTGGTGGCACTCGCTTGTGAAGAGCATGACGCAAAGGAGAGGAAAGCATACACGAGATGTGGGATGTAGCGGCAGAGATTTTTTCCAGAGGACCTTGCGGGAGTCCTTCGATAACTGTGCCAGCTCATCAACGCTTGGTTTACGGTCAGTGACCTCTAATCCTCCGCTGGTGAGTGCCACCAAGTTTCGTTATACCTATACCTACCGATTAAAGCGAATGCACCTCTTAATTACACGGCTTAAACACAGCCGTCAGCTAAATGTTTTAAGTAATCCTTGGATAACGATGGATATATAAAGCTAAAGACAGAATTTTGTATGTGTTTCTTTGGTTGGAGGCGAAACACTAAGGATCATGAGGAATGCAAGTATAAAAACATTAGAAGTAGAACAGAATATTAGACATGAATACTATTACCTTTTAATCCTTAAACGCATTATAAATCGAGCAGTATCCGCATATGACTTCCTCTAATGCCTCTTAAATTACTACTAATAACACCTCCGTAGCGAGAATAACACCTCCGTAGTTAAATGAGCAAAACCAATGACAGATTGGTATCGTCGGTATTTTACGCAATAATATCGTTTCGTTTCGCACCGCTCGAAACCCATCACTACCACCAGCTGTGCGCTTCGCGAGGGAAGTCTACAGGTACCGGTCTCGTCTTTTCGTGTTTTTTCTGTTTTTTACTCGTTTTCGAAGCTCACCAAAGAGAAGAAGTTGAGCGTAAACGACGTGAAAATATAGCGGAAGCAGTCAATTTTATTTTCCAAGTCGTACTGCGAAAGGCTTCGCGATTTCATCGGCGTTGGGAAGTTGGAGAAGGTGCCATTACGATAAGTGAGCTTATAAATAACTGAGAAAAAAGAGTTAGGTGACGACTACGAACTGGAGATAAAATCATATGAGAAAATTGGGAAAGGGTCTTGTGATTTGACATCACGGGGCGAGTGTGTGTGATTCAATCGTTCGAGATTAATTTTGGTACGTAATTAGGGACTCACTCGTACTATTTCTGTACAGTGAGTCCTTAGTTACCTACCGAAACTCTCGAACGATTGATCACGCGGTAAAATTTCGAACAGCTGTAGATTGGAAGTATTTGAAACACTTAAAAATGTCTCGCCGCGGCTTCCCGATAGAGTTTCCATCACCGGAATAGTCTTGATCGAGTTGAAAATTGTGATTAGAGACGCAATAAACAACATGTCGGAAGTTAAGCATAAGTTATCCGTCCGAATGTTTCAAACACACCAAAGTCTCTAACAGTTCGTTATTGTACCACGTGACTCCTTAGTTACGTGATCGGAATCATTTCGAACGAATGAAGCACAACTGAAATATTTCGGGTTCTAGAAACTAGTCACTCTTTGAACAAAGTTCTCTGAAGGTCATTCCTTTGGATTCTTTCCTACTCAACTCGCATGGAAGAACTCTATAAACCACACTATCGAACATCTGCATACGCTAGGTCTTTCCATGGCACCTCTTGCGAAGTATGGAATCAGAAGACGTAAAACAATCTGAAAATGCAAATAAATATAAAAAGAAATATCACGAAATATTACTCCGAGTGAACTAAATACTGTGCTACAAAATCTGATGTATGTTTATGTATTTTTATAATTTTGCCGTTTTGCTAAATAATATGTTGGATTCAATGATATTAATATATCTTGTATATCTTGCTTTTGTAATATTTGTTTGACTTTAAAGATGTGTGTAGTCATGTATGTTCCTAAGGGGAACACTTGTCCCGGAATCATACATTTTCTATTCTATTCTCTTCTATTCTAATATTCATAACGAGTATAATAAGAAATAAGACGATGCAATTTTCCACAGATAAAAATTTTTAATCGACCCGGGTTTCGATGCACTGCATCATCATCAGGTGAACATTTATGGACCACAGAGGTGAACAGCTGATCACCCAGTGTAGAAGGATAATCACTAATAAACATTTTGAAGTTAATCACCCAGTTCAGTACAATTTCAAATTCATACAATCTTTCAGAATGTCACTTGTTCACACAGTGTGGTCGAAAATCCGGTTCATATGTAGACGAAAGTCGAAATTCGACCAAATTTCAGAAAAATTCCGGGGTATTTTCTAGTGTGAATATTTCATAAACTAAGAGGCGTAGAGCGACAAGGTTTGATTCGTTTTGAAGGAAATTGAGTTCCAAGACAAAGTTTCGTCAGATTTGAGATAGGATCCACCGTTCATAAGATAAAGCATTCGAAATAAGGGTTCTAAAGGCCGTTTTACACGATGAAAGATTTTGTACGAACGAATGTACGTGAGATTGTACGTTTGTCTCAACGAAATTAGAACAGGTTCTATTTCCCGTGCAGGCATTGAGACATTCGCACAAGCGTTCATACAATTTGCCGCTTTACACGATACATTTTGCCTCATGCAAGAGTTCACGGAAGAGTTTGTACAAACAAATGTACCGTGTAAAACGGCCTTTAGACTGCGCAAAATTCGCCGTTTCTATCGATTTTTGGAGTCCTTCGAAAGAAAGAATTGCTGTTTTCTTAAGTGTATCTCGTATAAATAGTTAACATACAGGTCTCTGCAAAACTTCAAGCCGGTACCTCATCTACAAGTGGTCGAAAATCCGGTTCATATGTTGAAGAAAGTCGAAATTTGACCAAGTTTCAGAAAAATTCCGGGGTATCCTCCCTTTTTATTCATAACTAGGCAATTCATTCCAGTTAATTAATGTGAAATTTTTAAAACGAAAGTGTCTTCGTGGAAATTCGGTCTTCCATCTCCCTTGCCAATTCGTTATTTCGGAGTAACTGCCTTGCGTCGCCCTCTTCTACGCTTTCTCTGTCTCTCTCACGTTTCCATACTTTCTCTCCTTTCTCTCTTGCCGTTCTTTTTTCATGGAATGGCCGTGTTTTATCTTTCTTCTCTCATTCGCACTTTTTCCTCCATCCACGTAATTCGCTCGGGCGTGGGAGAGAGCCTTTTTTCTTTTTAATTAAACCCGCGCGCTTCGTGGCGACACTCCCGGGGATCCGTGGAAACTCTCCGGTGATGAAATGCTGCGAACAGTATATTCGCCGTTTCAAATTTCGCCCGAAATTCGCCGGTTGTGTACCCGCCTGTAAAACTGCGGAGACAACTAACTCACGGGGTTGTTTCACTCATGTTGAAAACGTGGGGAATTCAGTGGCCTAGATCGAGTGATCAGCTAAGCCGCTATTGAAAACTAGTTAGTTGTAAGGCGGCTTAAGGCACCCATAGATGTGCTTCATGCTGTGTTCGCAAAATTATTAAAATTTCTTATTTGAGGTACGCAAATTTTCCAAGCAAAAACGCCCTTAGGTTAATATAACGGCATTTTGAAATTTGAGTGACTGTGGCTTCATCTAACTCGCCTTGCTCCACTTTGAATTAATGAGTGTATCACTTTAGAGAGTAAGAAGTTGCATGCAAATATTTTTAATGGAAGTTATCATGGAGAAAGTAGAATATCTAAAAAGATGAGCGGAAAAACAATAAAAAAAAATATTTTCCACACCAGGGAATTGAACTCCATGCCTTCCACTCCATAATCCACCACCGGTCTTCTGCCTCCTTGAAGAAATAGGTAGTTCACAGGGCTTAAATGCGTTTTCGTGACTGTGGCTCCATCTTACAGCGTTAAAGAGTCAGTCAGTCAGTGATGAACGTAATTATGTATTCTAATTACTTTCCATAATTTATTTATTTATTATCTCACACAACCAAAAACGGCACAATGGCTAATGACATTGGTCGATGCAACAAAATAAATAAACATGAAACAACAATGAAGAAAAACATAAAGAATGAAATAAAAAATAAAAACATCAACACAAAAACAAAATTAAATCACATTTTGGGGTTCCATACCCAAGTGCCAAAGTTAAGTCATTCATCAGGCAACGAAATCACGGCATTGATCGCTGCGTAAACGAAGGAAAACCTTAGAATATTTTGTATACTATAGTTTAATGGCTAGCGCGCAAACCGAGGCGACTGGCGTCTTCTTAACGACGAAATTCCTTCGTAACTGCGCCAGGAAAGATTCGCGGTCCGCCGGCGTTACTGTGGCTTGCCCGTCTTCTGCCTTCCGTCAGCGGCGTTTATCTCCCGACTGAATCCGGCGTCTCTCCTCTGCCATCTCTCATCTGCTTTCTCTCTCTCCCATGTGTGCCAAATTCTCTTCTCGTTCTTCATCCTTCCGCCATTCTGGTATTATTTTTACGTCGTCCTCCCTCCCCCCCCCCCCCCCCGCGAAGGGGTAGAGGCGTGGAATAGGTACATTTGGGAGGACGGTGGGTCGGGGTGCAGGGCGAGTTCACGCCGTGCGCAGGTGAATCGGGATCGGCGGGATGCCCTTGCGCATCCACGTTAGTCTTTTGTTTGGGTTGAAACTTATGCCCCGTTTAGACTACTATCGTACGTACCATCGTAGCAACTCGCACGCATTCACACTACTATCGTAACTCAGTGCTGCCCTCACCAGGAATCGCGATGAACAAGTAAAGAGCAAGCGAACAAAATAGGGTAATTCCCGCGTCCCAGTGGCGTTTGTAAGACTTTCGACATGGTTTTACAAGCAAATGACACCTATCTTTGTTCATTCGTCAAAGTACCACCATCTAATTTAATATAATGATTGACAATATATTAAATGAAAGGAAAACTTTGTTATATTCCACCAATTTATTCTCCGGTACAACTAGTTTCGACGCAGCGGCGTCATCTTCAGGTACCTGAAGATGTACCTTGCGTCTTCTTCAGGTACCTGAAGATGACGCCGCTGCGTCGAAACTAGTTGTACCGGAGAATAAATTGGTGGAATATAACAAAGTTTTCCTTTCATTTAATATGTAAAAGAACTTCCACAAAGTTGAGCCTGAGACGATGGAGATAATAATGATTGACGTTTTTGATTATCGTTATTCATCATTTCCGATTTCCGGTCGTGATACAAGCGCTAACCATCGTAAAAGTGGCAGTGTTCGGAACTACGTGTACCGTTGTCCGGACTTGCGTTCACATGACTATTTCCGGCAACTATCGTCAGGACGATCGTACGTACGATAGTAGTCTGAACGGGGCATTTGGAATAATTTAGTGCGGATGCGGTATAGCGGACTTCTTTTTTTTTGCTCTCTCGGTAGAAATCTGGTGGCCCGTGTGCCCCTGCGATCCCGATAAGGCATTTGTCTGTGTTTCAGGTTTCTCAGGGGCCGAACCACCAGAACTTGACAGAAACACCCAATATATTATCAGGATGTTGCCTTGCATGTAAATAGAATCTCGAAGATGTAATAAGAAATTCGATGACCAAACCCTGCAGCATACTTCTCGCGTTGAAAAAAATAATAACTTTCGATTTTGTTTTCGACAAATCTTTTCGTGTAATTGAAATTAATGGCTTTCAAGTAAATATAGAGCTATTTTCTCTTGTTTGAAATGCAGTTAATAAAAATCCACTATTCCGGTAAGGGTAAAGTATGGCCCGTGTAATTCACGTGTTTCCAAAGAACTCAATTTGGAAAGGTGGTAAAGGTTGATATTTTTTCACCTCTGAGCATGCATGCCCTGCAAAATATCTCTCTACCCGCTCTCGTGACCGTGCCCTTGCCTCTGCACGTTCGGACTTTGAGGAAGTCTCTTCCATTTCCTCGTGCTCCGTGCATGACGGTATCACGGCTGACATCTGGGGTTGAAGGAATCTCTTCTGGGAGCTTTCACCACGTCATCGAATCGTTTGAGTCACTTGCATGCATTCTTGCATGCTCTCCACTTTGGAGCCTTTGTCGCGTTCCACGACGTGCGTCGTCCAGCGACACATTCCTCCAGTTTTGTGACTCCAGTTTCGTCTCCTCTCCCCTGATTTCACGGATCCCTTCCCACTTCGTCCCTCGTGCAGAGAGAAAGAGAAGCCCCTCCCCACCTCTATTTCGGATATTGTGCAGGAGATTTTTAGTCCCTCGTGCGAGTCCTCTGTCCGCTAGTTTGCATGGCGAATAATGGAAGTGTTGGTAGGTATTAATATGGCTCTGTTGCGAGAGGCCCGAATCCCCTCTCATTATACCTCGCAGACAAACCGTCAGCGCTTCCAATGCGAATGCGTCAGAAAAAAATAGACTAATATTACTTAAATAACGTTATGAACACTCCCATCCTTTATTTATTGAACTAAACATACTCCCGTTGAGATATATGTCTTGTTATAAAGTGTTAAAATTGTTCTTTTTGCGTAGTGGATACAGCCCAAAATTATATGGGAGCAATAAGTTGATTAATTTTCGTAGGGGTTTCTGTATCCCTATGCCCAAACCTAATTTAACTATAACGGAGTACAAACGGAGTTTCTTGTGTATGGGACCAAAATTGTATAACATCCTACCTAATACAATTAAAGAAACTAATTGTTTTGGTAAATACATAAGGTTGATAAAAAAATGGATAATAACTTTTGATGGTATTGAAACGTTATTGTAAAGGGTCTGTATATTGTGTATATTATGCTTAACTTCATATGTGTTGTACATCCTATGTTGTAATTCATATTTTACAGTTACTACAGTTGGGAATTTATTTTTACGCACAAAATTCCTTTCAATGTTTTTCTTTATGTAATGAGAATTTTTGGTTCTATGTTTTTTTTTCATTTCCGCATTTAAGAATTTTGAAGTTAGCCCAATTACAGGCTTATTGCCTTATAGACTATCTTACTTCCCTAAATGGAAATAATTACCCGTATGCACATATGTATGGAAGAATAAATATTATTTTTATTATTGTAAGGTCGATTGACTTAGGAAAAACATAACGCCACGTCTAAATTTACGTGGTACCCTTCAAGCCACCTGAAGGGTGTGCGGCAGGGGGTGACTCCACACCAGCCATTCACTAACCGCCAAACACACCATCATAATGTTTGGGGCTTTCCATTCTAGGTGTTGAAGTACTGCGCACACCGGAACACATCAGCGCACTTTAGCGCACACGAACGAGATAGAATGGAACGATGTGCGCTATGGCGAAATGTTTTGTAACCTACCGCAGAAGGTTGCTGTTCTGTGGGTGAACAACAGTCACGATTGAATGTTTTGTGTAAAGTTGTTGAATTCGTTCAATAAAAGTAATTAAAAAGTAATCCTTTTAACATACAGTGAGTAGATACCTCACAATATGCATGTTTGACGCCTTTTCACAGAAAATCAACAAACTTGTCAACAATCACGGATGCCATTATCGACGCTCTTTTGTTGTTTGGCGCACATCAACTTTGCTCCCGATCTGTTTTGAAGTGCGCGCTGCCTAGTGCGCAGGGTCTGAATCGCGAATGGAAGACAAGTGCGCTGTTGTGTTTTGCGAAGTGATTAAAGCACTAGAGCGAATGGAAGGAACCCTTTATTCGCTATTTTTCTAAATTAGAGTGCCTATTTAAATTAATTAATTAAAGTGGCTATTCATACGATTTTAATATGGAAATGGTTCCAAGGAATAATTGACCTCGGATAGAGAAATGTTTGCAAAATATGCACGATTTATTTATTACCTTGAATAACCAAAAACAGCACAAAGGCTAATTGTATTGGTTAATGCAATAAAAATAAGTGATTGCGTGAACAACTTTAAGAGAACACTTTTCGTAGATTTTCGCAGTTCATTTTTATTTGAATGAATATCTTTTGGTTTTCTACGATGTTATTACTTTTTTGAGCATCAGTTTCGCCGAGGTATCCTTCCGGCTTCGTCAGGCTCTCTGAATCAACAATCACAAAAAATACACAAATTCGGCGGTTATTATGATACAGAATTAATGTATGCTTAAATTTTGCAAAAGTTTTTATACGTGGAAAAGACTTGCAAAATTCAAGTATAAATTAATTCTGTTGCATAATAACCGCCGAAGTTTATTTATTTGTGATTGTTGATTCAGAAAGCCTGACGAAGCCGGAAGAATAGCCCGGCGAAACTGTTGCTAAAAAAAAACTAATTATACCGCAGAAAACTAAAAGATATTTGTTCAAACTTGAAGAGTGGTACGGAGTAAATGAAGTAAAAATAAATACGCAACAGAGCAGCGAAATAATGGTTGCCATGGGCACTCGCCGTTTCCACCAATGAATGGCCTCCTCTCCAAAAGACGTCACTGGTCGATGTTGCAGTTGGCATGTGCTCCGTGCGCAATCCGTTTCTTTCGAATTCGTTCGCGTTATCCTCAGTGGAATGCGTGGGTCGGCCCTAATTGATGATGATCGCGCTGCGATGATCTTTTTGCCTCAAAGGGGTTGGGTTGGGTGGGGGTGGGCGGATGGGAAGGAGGAAATGAGTGGATGATGCGATTACACCCCGACGCTAGTGCTGCGGCTGCATGGAAGTATGGCTAGTTGCAGACGACCGTAATGCGGTCTCGTCCTCCTCTTCTCATTGCGACTCATTGTGATTATTTTAACCGCTCCGTTCGCTCCCACTGTGCACGCCGTTGTGGGACTAACTGAATGGCATGTGTGATCCCTTCTCTGTTCCACCCTACACCCCTCCCCACTGAAGCAACTGGGATAGGAACCGCTTTCAGACCATCGATTAAAATTTAGACTCAATCTATTGTGTAAGTTACAAACCGATTTATTCTCTCACGACGTTTATGATATTTTACGAAGGCCGACTTACTGCGGTAGATCAGATAATGAGAATAATATTAAGGGAACTAGACTGCAGAACGGACAGTTTTCAAATTTCATTGTTTCCCGCGAACGATAAGAGTCCACAAAAGCTGCCAATAATACCTTTAAATGGGTTTGTTGATAGGTAGTGTAGCTAGTTAGTGAATTTACTCCCTAATGCTTGAATCTTTCTACTACCTAGTACTAACAGCACGCCGTACATGTTTTTTTAGTACAATTCTTGTATCTCTGTCCATTTATGTATTTGCAAAATACATTAATACAAACTGCCCCTTTAACATTGGTAACATACCTATAGTGTAGTGCATGCTTGTGAGGCTTCACCACCTGACAAGCAGTAGCGATTTATGGTAATGCATCAATATTCGTAGTTACGCTAACGTTAATAGGGTGTTGTGTAATGTATGTTGGTGACTACTCATCCCCTGCCACACACAATTGAGGTGGCTTGCAGGGTATTTTGTAGATGTAGAAATCTATCCGGCGGATTTTTTATATTAATTCTGAGTTTATGTACTCTCGTTTACCCCTCTTCATCTTTATTATTTTCAATAAATTTGATTTGACATTTTAATACATATAGCAAATTAACTTTTTATATTTATGAGACTATGCAATTGCAATGTCGATTTAAATTGTGCATACATCTGATTTTACGCGGCCACATGAGGGCATCGCGTTCTCTTCTTTCGTTCGTCGGCGGCTGCGGGCATTGCGCTTGTAGTAAGTACCCAAAGTGAGTGCGAGGTCGACTGTTCTTGCCTCGATTCGAGTCAGCTTCCGCATTGCATTAGTGGACCGGGCATATCGCTGCGCGCGCTATGGACACCGCGACCCCCCATCTTGTCGCGGAGCGCCCCCTCGAGTGGCAATCGTCGAGATCGGGTTGCGATCTTCGGAAACTCCGCGTGTGGTCTGACGGCCGAGATTCGCTTCTCCACCAGGCGAGCAATTTGTCGATCGGTTTCAGTTGAAGCAATTGACCCGTGACCCCGTTAAGCTCTGCACAACCTGTTGTGGTGCAGTCTTCTCCTAATTGATTTAGGAGACAGTAAATTACTCACGCATCAAGTAAGCATGTAGTAGTATTAGTACCGAGTAACTTATGTTTCAAATGCTGCAAAGCATCTCACGGTCTAACCTCTTGAGGCCTTCCTCCCCAGACAGGATTCGGGATTTGAACCCTTGACCTTTCCGTTTCTTGGCAGGAACGTAACTGACCTGGCTAAGATAGCCAAAGCGCATTAAATAAGTGTTTTGCTTTGTCTCTGTTACCTCAAAGACGGAAATTAATCGCAAAATCTAGGTTCAACCAACTCTTCTTCGTCGGATGAAAACGAATGCATTCTGATATGGAATCCGAAACAGCAACTTTTGAATTGCCTGTCCTGCGCGCACCAACGGGTGTCCTGAGAATTATGTGTCTTTGTTCGTACAGATTTGTGTGCGGTGCTTTGGTTAGTTAAAAGAACAAGAGTGTAAAGGAAGCGATTGGTCAAAGGTAATCAATTTTCCTATGGGAACTAAGGAGGCATTGGTGTTAATGTATTAATCAATGAAAATATTAGAACAGTGAAATTTCAGGTCAATGATAAAAAAGAAGAAAAGTGCTTTTGAATTATTTATAGTGTATTTATTTGGAGGAAAGTGCTTTTGGATATTTTGTTTTTATATTGAAAAAAGTGCTTTCAAATAATTCTGGCAGTGAACAGATTACGATTGAGTTATCATTTAGAAAAATACTATGGAGAACTTCGTCACTACCTATGACTAACTAATCTGAATGATCACCCACATCTTAGAAGAAGAAACATATGCATGTGTAGCTATTCATAAACACATTTTCTTTATTGGAATAAACTTTATTTAACCAAATGTAAATGAAACTAAAAATATATCATTCGGGGTACTAATATCAGAGTCGATTACAAATTACATATTCACTGCGTGAGTCCCACACCGAGTCCAAAAATGCATTTTTAAAATGTTTTTGATAATATGTCGCCTAAATGAGTAAATTTAAGTTTTGTAAAGAGAAAATGTTATGTTATTCAAGTCTCGGTGTGTAATTAACAATGCTATAAAAGAGAGAAAATATATTGTGAAGGTTCAGATGATAAAGAGGCTTTAGGGCAATGACGTTTCTCAGAATGAACCGGAATCGTTGAATGGACCGGAGGAACTGAATGAGAGCGACGAAACATTGCATGATTGTAGCCGAAAGCTAATACAAAATACTCTTATCAGATTGCTAAGTTACTCCAATGGACTCATGCCATGCTGTCGTATGAATTAATCTAATTAAATTATTATTATAAATAAGAAATTGTATGGTAAAGGACTTGGGTATTGCCTGAAGAGGGAATAGCTGGAAACAAAGTGGGGTGAAGAGACATAACACCATCGCCTTTGTTTGCATTACAAAGCTCGACTTGACAGTTGCCCTTAATTCCGCCCTATTTCTTGATTATTTGCTAAATACCTTCCAAACTCCCGTTTCCCATATTTTTACAGTTTCCTGAAGAATGTTTCCAACGGCCTTCATCTGACAGTCTTTACTTCTTTCTACCGCTCACGAATAGATCAAGTCTCACGTAAATATCCATCTTTATATTTCTTAGCTATCACCTCTGACTGTTTCTACACTATTATCAACTGTTACACACTCCTTTTACCTTCTTGATGTCTCCAATTGTCCTTTCGTTCGCCGAAAATTTCTCGCCCACACTTTGTGTAGAGAGCGTCAAGTTTCCTTACAGATCTCGTTTTTTTTTACATATCGTCTTACTGACCTTTGTAGCGCCTCCGAAAGGTTCTCACGTTCCGCCTCTGTGCACGTGGTAACTCTGTCTCTTAGAGATCCGTCTTTTATATTTTCATTTGGAAACTTCTCGTCTGTTTTATGCTCAGCTTCAATTTTACTCTATTTTTTTAACGATCTGGTATTAAGTTTAAAGATCTCCGTTAGGAAAAGCTGAGGCGATAAATGAAAGGCGAAAAAAAACAGCTATGCCTCTCGTCATGCATGCGAGACGAGGCGCTGGGAACCCTTGTTGGTTCCTCCCCTCCTCCCACCTCTTAGACCTCACTCGTCACTCGGCCGTGAAGCGCCCTCTTTGACTCGGGAGACTGAGTGGTCAAGTGCCCGCACCACCGAACATTATGGGTAGCCGAACAGCGTGTCAATTTGTGTTACTCTCGTGTCCATGGATGCAAATGGACTTAATTCATTTAATTACTAGCCCATTAGCCACGGTTTCAATGGAAAAAGTATTGACGTGATTTACTCTTCGTCGCAAGTGCGTGGCAAAAATAACTTCGTGGAAATTTGGTCAAAATTAGTCAAGAAAAACTTCGTGGCAAGAATGAAAGTAGATGCTTTAGGTGAGTTGCGCGTCTTCAGAAACAGTCTCCATCCTTTAGAAATGTAAGTGGATCTTGAGAGGGGAGAAGTGGGGAAGAATTGAGATGAAATTGCTAGGGTTTTAGATAGCTGTAAATCGTCTCTGCCGAGAAAGAGAATTCTTTTCTGGAGATAAATGATAATGCCAATTGTTGAAGCAGAGAAATTTCCTTGAAGTAAATAAGCTTTCGAGGTGATCCCGTAAAATTATGCACCACCTCCTCTTTCGTGTAAGTCCTCTCTTCTAACTTACTTACTTAGGTGGCCATTCAAACCGTAAGAGGTTTTTCGCCTCGTCAACCACTTGTCTCCACCTCATCCTGTCCTGCATAGTGTTTTCATCCGCTCCTATTTTCCTCCTCATGTCCCTCAGCATCTGGTCGGTTCACCTCAGTCTTCGTCTTCCTGGAGGTCTTTTTCCTGTTGGTCTCCCTTTCATTATGGTTTTCAATAATGAAATATTCTCTCTTCTATTTACATGTCCCGCCCATCTCTGTCTTCTACATTTTGCTTCTGCTATGATGTCTGCTACCTTGTAGAGTTCTCTTAGCTCCTTGTTATTCCTAATTCGCCACTGTTCCTCTTCTTTTATTGGTCCATATATTGTCCTAAGTATTTTAGTTTCAAAATTGTTAAGGTTCTTCTCCGTATTTTTACTGGTTGCCCATACCTCTGAGGACTACTGGCCTTGTAATTGTTTTGTAAACTGTTTCTTTCGTCTTCCTTGAGAGAATTTTGTTTCTTGAGATTTTTTGTAATGCCCAATAGCATTTGTTTCCATTTATAAGTCTTGTTTCCATTTATAAGTCTTGTTTCCATTTCAATTTCTTCAGTGTTTTGCTGGTCAATAGTGACACCCAGGTACTTGAAATCCTACTTCTTTGAAAATTGTGTGTATTAACTTCAAAGTTGACTATTCCTTCTGGGTTTCGTCCGACTTTTAGATCTTTGGCTTTCTCTTCATTTATTTCGAGCACCCTCTTAAGCTTCCTATCCTCTAAATCCTCTCCTCCAAACACATTAACAGTTCGATGAACATAATATAATTACAAGTGCAAAATGAGCATGTGTATTTTTGGAGGTCTTTCGGATCATATTGTGTAGCATCTTATCTATCTATGCGAAATCGCGTGCATCGCTTTAAGGCGCTACGCTCCAGAAGGCAACATTGGATTCCGCGATCCGTGTATGTTTCGGGAGGCGGTATTCGCTGAGAAAAGCTGCGGTCTAATTCTCCCCACCACCGATCTGTTTTAAAGTTCAAATTAGAGAATTACGTAGGCAGTGAACCCTGCAGCGTTTTTTCGGTTGTCGGTATTTCAAGGTATTACGCGATTTAGTCCGTGATATTTGGAATATATAGCGGTCTTTGTCGGATTTGTCAGCAAGCTTGTCGCTCAAAGGAGGAGCCCCAGGTTGTTAATGTAATAAGATTATTTTGATGGGGGATAGAAATTTTTCCGAAGTTATAATCTGAAGAGTATAAAATATCGATAAGTAAAAATGAAATATTTAATTTGTTTTGACTTCACCACTCTCGTAGATTTTGCATGTTGCACTATCATGTTGCTGAATTGAAGAACATGTAATTTTAAAATAGAAAATTAACGAAGTTATGGGTTTCTATTTTATATTTTCTGAGTTTCATCATAACTTACCTTTAACCGGTAGATTACTCAGATGCTGATGAAGATCGCGCCTTACGGAAGAAATACATCATTTCATGGATGATGCATTCATTCATCTTTCGGCCATTGAACACGTAAACACTCTCCGATGGCAAAAGAATAATTCTGTTTCGATTAGATGTTGGAAGTTATACACCAACGTTGCATTTTTTTGTTAATTATTTCTTGAGGGAAACAATGGCTCTTTGAAAATAATTGGTTATTAAAGTTTTTCCGGAAATTAAAATAAATGTTTAACAAAACATCTGCAACTTTTTAACTTTAATGTTTTCACAAATTTTTACTTTTTAGGTTTCCACAGGTATTCAAATTCTGAATAATATTTTCGAGTTCTTGGTTTTTTTTTAAATTCCGTTTAACGTTTCGCGTCCTATGAGAATGAGAGAAACACGAGGAAAAATAGTATTTTTTCATAATATATATATGCCATTTTCGCGGAAAACTATTTATATGATGAAAATAATCCAGAGAAATTGAATAAAAATAAAATATAATCATTTTACCACCCTATTTTTTTTTAGTTATTATGGAATTACTGCCGTAATTGAAGTCAAAATGCGGCAGTTCGTAGGAAATGGCGCTGCAGTCGGCTCCAATGGCTGGAAAAAAGTGCTAATTTAAAATACATTCTCGGAATAATCTGCATTTTTTCTACTTTACTTTTGGTTTTCTGTAGGTGACGCATTTCGTCAGCGAAAGCAGGATTTTTTGGGCAAAATATAAAAAATGTGGATTTTAGTATTTGCTTTGACTCACTCAGTCGCGGCGCAACCTCCTTAAACTAATTTCTACGCAACAATAAATGTCCTTCATACACCAAGGACCCTTAGTCAAGCAGAAAACGTTTTTGAAAATCCGACACTAGTACTCATCGTTAATGCATCAGTACGTAATATCCAGTGTAGTTACTTTCTTACTACCTATGTTAATAATAGTAATAACATTTTAGCAGTTAAAATTAAGATATACTGGGAGCTTTCCATTCACGGTGTTGAAGTCACAAGGCACATCGGAGCACTACAGCGCACTTATAGCGCACACGAATGACGCTGAATGGAACGATGTGCACTGGCGAAATGTTTCGTAATCTGCCGGTAGGTAGCCTTCTTATAGGTCAACAACAGTCGCGGTCGAATGTTTTTTGTGAATTTGTTGAATTCGTTCAGAATGAGTTTTTAAAAACGTTAGCTTTTTGTCGATTAGTAATTAAAAACTTTATAATGTGCATGTTAGCCGCCTTTACTGAAAATCAACAAACTTGACAACAATCACGGATGCCATAATCGACGTTCTTTTGTTGTTTAAGGCACATCAACTTAACTCCCGATCTGTTTTGAAGTGTGCTACCTATTGCGCAGAGTCTGAATCACGAATGGAGGGCAAGTGCGCTGTTGTGTTTTGCGAAGTGATTAGCGCACTGGAGTGAATTGAAGGCACCCACTATTTCTCCCAGAATTGAGTTGTTGGAGCTACCTTTACACCAATTGAGATTTCAGTGTTATGGTCAAAGAAGGCTCCTCATATCCCAAACGCCCCTTCCATTCCAGCAACACCTTCCTACTCCATGCGTGGGGGCCAGAGCCAGCAGAACCCTTCCTTCCCTCTCTCTTAAGCCTGTTATTTCGACCTCTTTGAGGTCGACTGCTTCTCCATCCCCCAAACCCCACCACCGATCCCCTCCCGTTTTGTTTTTGGTCGCCTTAGTGTTTTCCTCGAGGGGTCGACACTCTCTTCCCTGCCCATTATATTCCCCACTTCATTCTGTCGGAGGGCTCCCCGTCACTGTGTACGCCCTTGCTCACCCTTGTCTCAAAAAAATAGTTAACTACTCCCAGCTATAATTGCAGACATAGTCGAATAATATTGGACAAATCTTTTGAGTATCAATGAACTTCTTCACAACGTCGTGTCGACGATATTCATCGAAGATATCTCTCATTCCGCGAAATTGACAGTATTTACGCGATGCAACTTCAGTGCAAAACCAAGGAGGTTAAAATGAAATAGAGGAGGCATGACCGTGAACGCTCATGGGCACAAGTGAAGCAAGAATAGGGGTGCTTGGGAAGGATTTTGTGCCGAGTAGGTGTACGGCCAAACCTGTCACAAAAAATCGCCTCGCCTGTGGTTTTTAACTTAAAGTTGAGGAATATCAAACGCGACCGCTTGAAACGTAAGCCAAGAGAGTGAGGCATCTCAACTCTGCCGACTATAATGGCGGAATTGGCTTCAAGAATCAAGCAGAATGTCGCCTCCATTTATTTTCTAACCCCCTTGTTTAAAACATACGATAGTGAAAACATTGTTTATTTTTCATTTCTTTTAAAGCCTTATTAGTATATTTCAACTGCGCTATTGTCTTGGACGGACTCTGGTGTGGTTTTGTACAACTAGAAGAGTGGAGGGGGGTGGACTCCTTCGAATGACAGACCGACAATGAGTCAGTCAGTCGACAACAATAAGCGCGCAAAAGGAAGACAGCGCTGCAAGGAGGGCCAGCCAGCAGAATATCGCCTCTATTTTTTCATCTAACCTCCTTGCGCAAAACTGAGGAACTTTGGTTGCTGGAATTGCCAAAACATTAATAGCACTTGGAGGGTCCTCTATCTACTCCGGCAGTCGACTTCAATTTCCATCGGCTGTATCTCTTTCGGTACCGTGGAGTAACTCGAGAGGAACTCGTGGCTCACCAGCCTCGCGCTCATAATAATTATTCCCCAGAAAATGGAGCCGGGAATCATTCGAGAGGCATTTCAACGCCATCCGTTCGAAAGCGAAAAAAAAATACGAACGGGTGAATCGATTGCTTTCGAAGTGGGCATTAAAGAGGAGGTGGGGGGGGGGAGAGCGCTTAGTGGGGGAGTTGGGGGGCTCATTCTGTATCTCTCTAAAGGGGCGGGAGGAAGCTGGAAGGCCGCTCTTCACGTTTTTCCATCTCCCCGCTCTGTTTATGGCAGTGAAATATCACTTCACCTAGAATTTCCTAATTTGACGTCATTTCAAAGAAAAAACTCTCATCATTCCGATGACATCAAAATGTTAACCCTTTACCAAACTACTTTTTGAGCAATTTCCCTACAATTATGAGCTGTTTTACATGGGACAGATTACGCCTGTGCGGCCCAGAGGGAGAATATTGAAAAAATTAGAAATTTATAACGCTTAGATTTCGTCAGAAAAGCTAACGGTGTGTATAGTAGTTTTTATGTTTTCTCCACTCTTTATAAAAATTAATCTATTCTGACCGCAGTATTTTTTTTACAAAATCGCGCTGGGCCCCGTGATTTGATCCTTGGCGATTTTGGGGCTCTTATCACTATGGCCCCGGAAGAACGACCCGTTTCAATCTCTAATAGGACCGGTGCGATACATATCGTCCTGTTCCAAGATTGTCTTCAAGAATTCGCTGCCGAGGAGGTTTAAGATGAACATCTTCAATGAGAATTGGCATTTTATGTAATAAATGTAGTCCCTGGGTTGTTAAACGAGTTACCTATGTCAATGCATGATATTAATAGCGTATCTGTTCTTAAAAAATCACTATAAGGGTGGCTGATAGGTTAACATTGTTAAGTTCTTTATTGTCCAAAACGCTACACAACAAAAAAAAAACTAAAAATATTTTCAACTAAAGGCACCTGCTGACAAGCCGCTTTGGCTTAGCCGCTTTGACAAGCTGCTTTGGCTTTGGCTTAGACCTCAACTGCACTATTATTTTTTATCCAATATTTCTTCATTATTGATGAAAGACTATTATCCTACACTAAAACTGCTATCCAATTCTATTTTTTATGCATTGATTTTCCTTGTTTAAAATTTCATGTTCCATTATAATAAAAAATGTCATGAAACTAATACTATTTTGTATATGATGATGTAATATTGATTACTTTTTTTTGTGTCATTAAAAATAAAAAAAGGGATAAGATCATATATTTTACAATGTAAAGTGTGTAATTTGTAATTTTTTTGGTAAAATAAACAAGTGGTAACTCTGGAAAAAAAGCTTGTGTTGTCAGTGATGGGTGCCTTCCATACCCTCCAGTGCGCTAATCACTTCGTAAAACAAAACAGCACACTTGCCTTCCATTCGTGATTCAAACCCTGCGCACTAGGTAGCGCACTTCATAACAAATCGGGAGCGAAGATGATGTGCCTTTAACAACAAAAGAACGTCGATTATGGCATCCGTGATTGTTGACAAGTTTGTTGATTTTCAGTAAAGGCATCAAACATGCATAGTGTATGAGGTTTTTAATTACCTACTCAGAGACATAAAAAAACCAACGTTCTTAAATACTTATTTAGAACGAATTCAACAAATTTACACAAAAGAATCGCCCGTGACTGCTGTTCAACCACAGAATGCTACCCTACATTTCGCCATCGGAAATCATTCCATTCTATCTCGTTCGTGTGCGCTAAAGTTCGCTGATGTGCGCTAACTTCAACACTTTGAACGGAAAGCCCCCGGTATTTATCATTAATTAGCTCAGTAGCAGTTAAGCATTTATTTAAGTTATCCCAGTTTGAGCAAATATTAATTTACTATAGTTGATCCCTTTTTCCAATTTCAACGAAAGCATATATACTCTTGTCGTTCCATTCGTACCATATTTTGATTTATTTCCGATTCTTGCTTGCTTACTCGTTCGTCTTCAGTGATTTATGGAAACTTGTGAAGAATTATCATTTCCATATTAAAAGTAAATACTTTCGTTTCATCCAACTGAAAACTGAATTTACTTTCATGGCAATGACATAAGTCTTCAGAGGCCCATGTTTTTTAATCCGCCTCCCAGAAACACGTTAAGGAGTGACCACCAGTTATCGTGATAGCTGAGGTTATCAATCGACGTATACCCTCATGCGTATTGCCGTTGGTTTGCGAAACCAACGGCACATGTTGGTTTGTTTTGCATATTTCGTTGGTTTGCCGTGTATATTGATGTAGGTGTGCGAAAACAAAGAATTTTTCGAATTCAACCATTCGTAGCTTTTTCACTTATATCTGCACCTGCGAAGCACAGTGCGAGCCACCTCCAGGGTATGTGGCACGAGGTGATTCCACGCCAGGCATCCAATACTCGACCCAGTTCAAGGTCAAACCAAGCACGCTCCCCTAATCTCCGCTAATCGAAAACCAAAGGGAAGTCAGAAGAAAAATGTACGCCCAAACCAGAAACCAAGGAAATGCTGCGTTGACATATAGATACTTACATGAAATACACGGGTTAAGATACCAATAGGTACTGATTTATTATTAAAACTATTAATTCATAGATATAATAGGGTAATAAATCATGCAGAGAACAAAATCGTGCGAGCGAGGTGAGGTTTGTATAGTAACGTACCAGTAATTAATTAATTTATTTATTATTCACGTCCAAAAACAGGTAATAGCCAATCACAATGGACACATAACAAACATTAAACCAAAAGAAATAAACAAAGAACCATATAAAAAATAACAGCATTAAACAAATTAATAACAAAGCAGCATTTAACACTGAACAAAATGGAACAAAACAGGTAGGGAGCGAAAGACGAGAGCAGATCTAGGGGATGAGGGAGAGTGCGACAGATACGGAATGAATGGAATGGAATTCGGGGTCACTTCTCAATGTAGCATTGCACGTAAGATGGGAGTCTGTAGATAAAAGACCGTTTGGAGACAGAGAGACGTGGGGTGGTGCAATGAAATAGCTCATTCAGTCTTGTAGTTCGTGAAGGAACACGTTCGGAGAAAAGATAGAGAAGTTCTGATGACCTGTAGTTTCCATTGACTATTTAAATGAAAAATTTGCTGTCGAGAAGGGTACGGCGGTCAATCAGGGAGGATATGCCTGGAGATGATCTTAATTTATCGAGGGAGTAGTTGCGAAACTGTATATGGCGGTGCCTGATTATGGAGAGGAAGAAATTCATTTGTCTTTCAAGGAGTTTGAGCGTAGAAGGTGTGGCAGTGGCCCAAAATTGGGAGCAGTATTCAAGTACTAGAGAAACACAGCCAAAGTAAAAAGTACGTGAAGCATTTAGATCAGCTATCTCACCATAGCGAAAAATTAAGCCAACTAGACCTTCATACTAACAAATACCAAGTCTAGTCTACCTATTGAGGGTGGAAATTTCGTATATTAGATCTCTGGTTACTATTATGGTCCCTTATTGTCCTCCGGAAAGTTTCAAGCACTAGCAGTCGTTCTCGCTTTTTTTCTTTTTATGTCTGTTTAATGGCGACTTTCCAAAATATCCACGACGCCCCTCTGCATGCGATGGGCCGTTAATATCTTGTAGCGCTGCCAGTTTAAAGATTTTTTTATTTATGCGCATCTTGGGTCATTACGCTCGGGAAAATCCCGTTCGCCTCTAGTCAGCGGAAGCAAGCTGCTTGCTCTCTCGCTAATCCAGTTACGGTCGCGTGGCTACGGAATGCCGCGCGCGTCGCACTTCAAGTGCGGTGGATGCCGGGAAGGCTCCACTACGCCGCCCCCGGCAGAAAAACGTGCGTGCCTTCACGCATCATATCGCGAGGTCCGTGGCAGTCATTAGAGGTGGTCAAAGAGATCATGTGACCTGTTCAATGGTAATGCGATTCATCAGTACCTAAAACAAATTAGAATGAAGTATATAATAATCCCTAATTTGTGTTTATAAGAAAATAGAGTGATAGACGAAAAATATGGAGGAAAGGCTTGTTGTTTTCCAATAATAAATTGAGATTATCCACACGAGAAATTACTCATAGCAACTGTAAATCGATTTTTTTATACCAACCGAAAGACTTGTGACTACTTGAGTGACTTCCATAATTTTTCACGACCTTGCTGTTTAAGTCCGTACGATACGGAAATTATTTAGTATCAGGAAAATGCATTCTCCCAGAGAGCAATTCATGATTATGTGTGTATTATATTATGTATGCTGGTTGTTCCTCATTTCAAAGTTATGTTGAGCACTTTCTTCTTTATTTATGGCGTGTTTGTTTGTCGAGATAATCTTAAATGCCATCAGTTAATCTGAGTAAGATGCCTCTCCTCGTATCCCCAAGGCTATCTAAGGCATATATATTAACAAGCTCTTCTGCTGGCCTTGTTCTTGACGTGCAAAGCACTCCTTGGGATGTCTTCTGTTGATTTTTCTTTCTCGATGGCGTTTACTGACAAGAGGTCGGAGACGAGAATACAAAAGGAGACATTGTATACGCGTAAGAGAGTGCAGAACCAAAGCCGAATGATACCTTCCATGAAATGTAGTAAATCGGATGATACGTTATCGACCTAAGGGTTATCTTTCTTGTATCAATGAAATGTAGTCATAATAACCTTGTTTTACGTTCTTATGCATGAATAGAACACTTTTATTCAGCTACATCACCATGGTTGTAGTAATTCTGTCAGCGTTTGACAAGTAAGAAATACAAGGGTGGCAGGGAGTGATATATTTATTTTTATAAATGAACTGTTGATCCCTGTGCTTCTGCTATTAATCTTTTAAAATACAGCTTTGATTGAATGAAGTAAATCTTTGTGTTTATGCGTGTTTCAGTACAAAAGGTTTAAGGATCGTCAGGACGACATGTTACCAAGCAGGTTTACCTTCTATTTCCCCTTCTATTATGTCCTAGTATTGCGAATTCGTAGTGTATCCAACTATGGCCTCTCCTTCTGGTTCTTGTGTTCCTGATTTTGCCTCATAAAGTTTTCTCGTCTATTCTTCTATTCATTTCCTCCTCTGTGACCTTATTCGTCCACTTGATCTTCAGCATTTGCCTGCAACTCTTTAAGTTTCGAAATCCTCTATTCTCTGCTGTTCCATCTTCCCAATGGTCCATGTTTCTCAATATTCATCTACATCTTCAAAATACCCTGCAAGCCACCTCAGGGGTGTGTGGCAGGGGGTGATTGTTCACCAACATGCATTACACTATTCTTTAAAGTTAGTGTAACTACGACTAATTATGCATTACCATAAATCGCTAATGCTTGTCACGAGACGAAGCCTCACAAGCATACACTACACCATAGATATTATCACAATGGAGAGGGACCGTTAATATATATATGTATTTTGCAACTACACAAATGGACAGAGACTCAAGACTTATGCAGAAAACATGCACGGCGTGCTGCTAGTACAAGGTAACAGATAAGGATTCAAGTATTAGGAGTACTACTACTACTAAGAGCTACACTACCTATCGACAAATCTAGATAGAAGTCTCATTGGTCGCTGTTATGGTCCCTTATAGTTCGCGGGAAAATGACATTTTAAATCTATCCGTTCTGCAGTCTAGTTCCCTAATTTTATTCTCATGATCTGGTCTACCGTAGTATGTCGGATTTCGTAAAATATTATCTACATATTCCAGGCATATAGCGCAAAACTCAACAGGAATGTTTTAAGATAGATTCATTAATGGTGATCTTATATTCTTGGAACACTACGCTTTTTTGTGAAAGGAACAAGATAGCATGTGGTCGGCCGTATCCCCGCACACAGGTTGCTTAGGGTAAATGACGGAAGCAGGCCACCCTTTCGCCGCCGCCTAGTGTTCATCTTTTGTTCATTCTTCCTCGGCGTTGGCAACTTCCGCGTGCTGAAGCACTCCTTTGAGTTATTCGCCCGCCTTTTGCAAAAATGCACGCGCGTGTTCGTGGAACGCGGATGCGATTCCCAAGCGCCTTCTGTCGTAATAGCTTTGAAGAGATCCCTTCTCAGGGCCCTTGGTTGTCGGCTCGGAAGCTTTTCGCTTCTTGCTCGAGCGTATGAGTGAGTGAGGCGAGCCACGAACACCGAGAGTATGTAGGCAGTCGTGGGCGCTCTGGATATTCGAGGAGTCTGCATTCTTCCCTCGACTGTTCAAATAATTACTCTTTCGTTCTCTGCATGGAGTAGTATCTCGTAGCATTCATAAATTCATAGTATTAGTAATATTATCCACCAGATGTCTCTTTAGCAGTGTATTGCATGTTCATTTATGACGTAACTCTCCCAGTTTCTGGTTTGACTGCGCACTGTTCTCTCCTGACTGCTTTCTGGTCTAATTGTAAACCTAGCGGCCAAGGGAACGTGCGAGGTCCCGATTTGAAGTGGGACGAGTGCTGCATGCCTAGTGTGGAATCACCCCGTGCCACACACCCCAGTGGTGGCTAGCACAGTATTTCGTAGATGTAAATGAATTGTTTGAGCGAGTTATCACTTCCTATAACATTCAGTAAATGTTGTCTCATTTTCAAGAAAATTATATAAACTCTCTAATTACGTCCAAATGTTTGCTGAAGGCCGTGATAGAGGGAAGGATGTTGGGCAAGCGGGGAAGAAAGAGAATAGGTTTTATGGACGGGATGAAGAAAGGTAGGACTTACGCTGAGATGAAGAAAGAAATAATTGAGGTAGATAAGGCCCTGTACGTGTAAGAGTCTGTTGGATACTCTCTGACTTCGTCATAACCTACCTTTTACCGGTAGATTACTCAGATGATGATGATCACCTACTCGCAGAAATATTTTTCGAAATACCTATTTGCCGAAAAAAAGAAAAGCCACCTTCAATGAGGTTTGGTGTGGCTTTCCGCTCGAGAGAGATATTATTGAAAAAGAAATGAGCCGACCCCGACACACAGACCGTGTCGAAAATGTAGGCTTGTGGTCCGTGTGTTTTTGCATTGTTTTTTAAGCACAAATGTATAACGAAACCAAATGATTTTATGAAAACGAAAAAACATCGAAGTTTCAGTCGTTTAAAGCGTCGCGATGGCGTGAAATATATAAGTCAAGCTAATGTATCGAATATTTATATTTATTTAGTTTATGAGTAGTTCAATAGTCATATTAGGCACATTTGTCATCTTAAATAATATAATATCTAAAAGGTGGTTCTTTAGAGAGATGGTCATCAGTAAATAGATCACATGAGTACCTCTTGCCAACGTTTCGAAAATTTTTATTTTAATATTCAAGGCTACAATAGTAACATAACGTAAATTAATTAATGACGTGTTTTTACTCATTATTTATTGAAAAAAGAACTATATAAACCATATTACCATGCCTTGAGGTGGAAAAATTAGATTGAACTATCAGAATATGCAAATATCTGTTATGGTTATTGAAATTTGTTGTGGTAACTGTAATTTAATATTTATTGATAACTAAAGCATAGTGATCAACAAGAATTATATGGAGTCTTGACACAAAAAATGTAGTTAGCAAATATATCTTTGAATATATAGATGGATACAGAAGTGTATAATAACGGTTATATATTACGCGTATTTTCCGAATATGCATAACATATTCGTACATGTGTCGTCTAGCGGCGATTTCTATTATGACTAGAGAACAATCTATTTCGAACTCCTTTAAGCAAGGCGGAAGCCACCGCTCTTCATTACACTTGGGCGCCGAACTGAACTCCCTCTCCCCTGCTTTCCCCTCAGCGACCCCTCCACCCCACCCCCCTCCACCTGTCTCTGGAAAAGATTCCTCGAACTTAATTTTTTGTGCTTATAATTCCGGGAATGACGCATTCACCACTCTCTCCGCCGTCTGCTTTTTATTCTTTCCTATGTCATCTCCCCCTCAGCGGGGGCAGGGCCGGGAGGGCTCTTCCCAGACGTCAGGGCCCAGACGTCATGGGAGCCACGTTCTCTTGCCACCCCCCTCCCTAACCCTTTACCCCCCCCCCCCCCACCCTCCCTACACCCAATGAATGAGCACACTTGTTGACGGTCCCGCTGAACACGCAACACGGGAATATGCTCCCGCGAGATATCATTAATGATGATTAAAGAGGAAGGTGACGGAGCTCCAGTACTTCGGAACAAACATGCCTGCTGTACTGAGACGTAGAGAAAAATTGTGCGCGACGCCCTCATATTTGGGATCTTTATGGAATCATAATCGTGAACGTTAACAAGTTACTATCTTACAGTGAGCACATTCGTGATTTACCATCAAAGAACTCTTGTTGTCCGCACAGTAATATGTATTTTTTCGGTGATGATAACTCTCACGGGAATTTTCTCTGAAAGATATTCATAGCGGTGAAAGGTGACTTGCTAAAGAGGGGCTGAAAATGCTGCTATTTTTTTATTTATCATCTCCAACAATTACTTAGACAATTAAGTTACTGAATATGCAGATTAGTAGATTAATTTATAGACAGAATCAATACAAACTTTGTAAATTTCACAATGAATTTAATTTAATACGACCGATTACATCGCATAGGCGACATCTTCGCCTGAAACAGCTCGTATGAAATAAAATTCATTGTGAAATTTACAAGGTTTTTATTGATTCTGTCTATATGGGTTTTCGCAAAGTTACGCCTGAGAGTATTGAGTTCAACAGATGAATATATATTTAAAGACCTCTTTCGCCACCCTCAGGAGCCAAGCTCATGTTTGCATAGGTACTAATGATGACTTTTAGGAATACTAGTTCTTGCGGGAAACCAAATGATACGTAAACATTTTCATACAGGGTGAGGTGATAGAAATATCAATAAGAAATAATGAAAACATAATACCTAGCCAAGACTAACTAGTGAGAGAATCAATTTCAAACGCTTTATATTTCGCAATAATAATAAAAAAATTAATAGTGTTTATTTTGCAGTAGCTTTTCAAATAATCAATTACAGTATACATTAAAAGTACATTTTCCCAATGACAGTCTTCCAATTGCAAAAACAATAATGTTACATAATTTTCAAGCAGAAAGTTGTGATACTTCCAGTACACTTTGTACATTGACTTCTTATGAAATCAGTGCACGATACATTTTACACCTTAATCTGATTGTCTTGCGTGTATCAACCATTCTTTTTCCCTTCTTTTAAAAATATCCAGATTTTTAATAGTTTTTAGTTCTGAGGCCATTGCGTTGTATAAAAACAAACCCCTATAAAATAGTGAGGCCTGTGATTGTCTTTTTTATCATCGGTAGGTGGAAATAACTGATTATTCTAGTATTATAATTGTGAAAATCATTGTTGGTAATAAGAATTTCGTATTTTGTATTTAGGCATTAACCCAATTTTAATTTTATGGATAATGGTAAATGCATTGTATTCTAAAGTGAGTGAGTGACTGACATCCATCCACATTAGCGTTTTTAACATCAGGTTTTTATTGTCCGCGGGAAAAGTGTAATCTTAAATCTCTCCGTTCTTCGATCTATTTTCGAAAACAATATGATTCTTCTGTCGTATCCCAAGCTGTATTTAATTTTGATCGCTGGCCGCTAGTCGTTTATTTGAGATGTGTTTTCAACGTATCTCGTCTCATGGGAATACGCCGATGACATAGGCGATCGATTGGGGACGTGGTGGCGAGGGACGGCTGACTTTGAAGCAAGTGAATTCGTCTGCTCGTCCTTTGATGCAATGCAAGCTGTCGGCAAATCAATCGCTTTTTCGCGAAGTTTGCAATGCGAGCTTTTTGCTTCCCTTTCCATCTCGACAGATGGCGGGCGTGTGCGACGGCTTTTGCTCCTCCGTGCATATTCACTTCCGCCATCGTGCCTTTCACGTCACTTTGAAGTCCGCTTTGCATTCTGACGTCTTTCTGTCCCATATGTCAATTCATATCGACTTCTTTTCCTAAGTTTGCTTCGGCGAAAGAAAAACCTGGAATTGCATGAGGTGTAGGCTACCGATAGGAGTTGTGCTTGGGTAATCGTTACCTCGGCAGTATTTTCCTCGCTAAACCTTGGCATATTGGCAGTTCCAGAATCTACAAAGGGGATAGTTACTAATTACTGGTTTTCAAAATCCAAATACGTCACCCAGGATACTGGCTAACATTTCCGTTCTTTGCTATGAAATTGTTTCCATTCATAAAATAATGAACACTTGCATTGATGAGATTTTCATTACTTATGGCACTTAATCGCGCGCAGAATTTAATTCGCTCTACCCATACCACGGGGTTATTAGTCATGCAGATCGCAGAAAATGTGTTTTTTAAATTCATTTAATTTGACGGTAATCAGTTAGTCCTAAGGAACACTCTTCCTGACACCGTTTGAAAAGATACTGTTTACAAAAATAGAAAATGTTGAACCTGTAAAATGATATAAACCAATTCATAGTGTAGACAAAATTGCTTGATTGTCCCGAATACAGTGAGATGCTAGAAATTGATGCATTACCGAAGCATAGAGAAAATTTTGGACATGAAATTAATAAATAGGTTACCAAGGATTTTGAGGACAGTTTCAAAGCATAAAATAATTTCATATTTCGTCCTTGAATCGTAATTAGATATTATACCAATTTATTGGTGGTATTCTGAGCAGTCCATGTTATAATTTTCTCCGTCGAAGGGACCTCTATAAACTTTTCCCGAAAAAACTCTATATGAATGTAAGACCCTCTAGCAGTCCTGACAGTAAATTCCCCTGGAGGATCTAATCGAACTATTTCCTAATGAAACTCAATTTTATTCCTAATATTAACGACCACCCTAAACTTGCCAAGGAAGTGTAATGTAATTTATATTCTGGCTGATTAAAAAAAACATGCTCTACTTTTGCTACGAACGAGAAAATGTTACTTTTCTTTGCCATTTAATTCGCAGATTGAACTTGTAGTTGCATGGTGTAAATGCTAGAATGGGTGAACATTAGGGACAATACTATTTTTCTTTCTTAAACTAATGTCATTGTTGTTAAAAACTGATTATTTGTAGTGAACTCATGGAGAATTGAATTATTTTACTATAAT
Organism: Pyrrhosoma nymphula; assembly: GCA_963573305.1. NCBI lineage: Eukaryota > Metazoa > Arthropoda > Insecta > Odonata > Coenagrionidae > Pyrrhosoma > Pyrrhosoma nymphula. The sequence continues at coordinate 78,451,598 of OY754337.1, forward strand.
ACACCAATCCGTCTTATTTTTTGAGTTATTGGGAAATAACTGAATTAATTTGTGTCAGAATGCGTTAATTCAATAGAGACGGTGCTGCAGTCGGCCTCTATGGCTCGGAAAAAGTGTCAATATATTCGTCGAATACGTCTCGTATTCTCCATTTTTATTTCTTAATTGCTGTTTTCTAATAGATATGTCTGGTATTGAGAGCGAGTAGCATATTGTAAGTAATAGAAACGAAAGGATCTCTGCATTTTTTACGGGTTTTCTTCCGCGTCAGTTGGCTTGTGGACAACATTTTCGCTGGCTCTCCTGCCAGCGTCTTCAGGTCGAAGGTGTCGGCGTGTGGTTTCTGCCTCGCTTATATACCTTAACTTTTAACGAAGGAGTCCCGATTCTTCCCTCGGCAAATTAGGGAGGCCATAGAAATTCATAAAACACCGTTGAATTTCAACAAAGAGGACGGATATCACCTTCACAGCGCCTGGAAAAGACTCATCCAAGAAACAGCCAATCAGAGAGCAGCACCCAGCCAGCCTACGGTATATAAGCAAGGCAAAAACCACACGCCGACACCTTCGACCTGAAGACGCTGGCAGGATAGCCGGCGAAACTGTTGTCCACAAGCCAACTGACGCGGAGGATAACCCGGAAAAAATGCAGAAATCAAACCATCACCGCGGAAACCTTCGCTCTAATAGAAACGAAAATTTGGAGTACAGTACAATTTGAATTGACTTAAGTCACAGTCGCGGTGGGAACTTCAGAAATTAAAGCTCTTTGCAGCAGCCATCGGAAAATTGGACTCATTTTACCAATTTTTTATTTACGCTTTCTGTCACTCAGATGGAGCAATGGTAACACGATGCATTCCTCTCTCCTTTGATTTGTCCGGGTTATTTTTTCTCTCGCCGGATGCAATATCGATCGCGGATGATGATTTATCGAGGCGCCGGGAGGCGAGGCGCCAGCACGTGAGCGAATCAGGCTGCACCCAAACCCAACCATAAACCCCTCTCAAACCCTAAACCCTAATAGGGCTCCCGTGGTGAACCAGAAAGTGAAATTGAAAAGTCTTTATTGTTCTGTGACATTTTTAGTCCCCTGGAGTATTGAAACAATTACATGCCACAACAAATTGGTGACAAAAACAATGGTGACAACAATTCATACTAATCTCATAAAGTCGCACCACATATAAACCAACAATAAGCAATGAATAAGATAACACATTGCATGTGAAAATCAGGGCAACAGTAGCTACACAGATTTAAGAACACACATTAGGATTTGAGAAATTAAAACAGGCTGCATAGATAATCAATCGCATTACTTACATTTCATAATGCATAAAGCATAATGGAATATAAGTAACCCTTGAACGTGCACGCTTCGGTCGCGAGAGCAGCTGCTGCCGCGCCGCGGAGTGACGAAGAAATGAGGCGGTTGGGTGACGGCCCTCTTGACGGCCGGGGAACAGGTGGCGCCTCTGGAGGCGGGGAGGGGAGGGTGGGAGTGGAGTTGAAGGCGTGTTTCTGGAAGTTGGACGACGCGGGAACGCGTCATATGTGGCCGCTGCTAATACATACTCCTCTCTTGCTCCGGGATGGACGGCCACGTGGAAGCAGCTCATGTAAGGGACGTGCTCTATCGGGATCCACATTATGAGTGTACTCTGTGGCACGCGGGAGCGATTTTGACGCAGTCGGCGAAAATAATTTCATGGGCTTCTTGCTGTATTTTCTCCACGAAATGTTAATATCCCGAGAACTGAGAACCTTATATGTAACTATTTCAGTAGTATTTTCAAAATCTCATCAACGAATGAAGAGTGCAGTAATAAGAAATAGTCGATGAAGGTAGTGGTAGTATTGGATATTCTTCTAAGTTTTTTTTTTAAATTTTAAGCTAACTATTCTTAGAGTCTTCTTAATAATCTATCGGTTAAAGGTAGGTTATGATGAAAGTCAGAGGATATCCAACACACTCTTACACGTACAGTGCCCTATCTACCTCTAGTATTTCTTTCTTCATCTCAGCATAAGTCCTACCTTTCTTCATCCCGTACATAGAACCTATTCTCTTCCTTCCCCTTCCCCGCTTGCCCAACATCCTTCCCTCTATCACGGCCTTCAGCAAACCATCGCCCCTCATTACCCCTTACAGCCACCTACCCTGCCTTCCCCTAATCTCATCCACAAGTTTCCTCTCCTCGCCCACCATGTCAAGCACTTCCTCATTTGTCTTCCTTTCCGTCCAACGCACCTTCTCCATCCTCCTCCACACCCACATCTCCAACGCCTGTAGCCTTTTTTCGTCTTCCTTTCTCAAGGTCCACGTTTCTGCCCCATACAATGCCACACTCCATATCAAGCTCTTCACCAGCCTCTTTTTTACATCCTTTCTTAGGGTCCCTGTCATTAGTTCCCTTCTATTATTGAATGCTTCCTTCGCTAGCGCTATTCTCCTCCTAATGTCTTTGCTACTATGTCCTGTTTCTTCTAGCGTACTACCCAAGTAATTAAATTGGTCTACTTGCTCCTGTTTTTGTCTTTTTACTTTTATGACCAGCCTCGCTTTATTTGTCGGAGAGAATCTCATTACTTTTGCTTTTGCATTCTTAAGAGTAGTAGTATTTAAGTTTAACGTGCTTTGACGGATAAGGTCATTTCGTACATTTTGTTTGCCACGTGCAGACAGGGCAACAGCACTCGGACGAATCGGAGGATCATCCCTCTCCATACTCGAGCCGAGCCCAACGATGCTTAACTTCGGTGACTGATCGGGAACTGGTGTTTCCATCGTGGCAGACCGTTGCCCCCTATTCTTAGAGATATTTCTTATCGCGTCGAACTTGTTAAATTTCTTCGGTTGCAAATAATGAATATTGCTCCTAGATAATTTTCTGAATCATACTCGTTACGTATTTGGAATTCTAGGAGAATAAAGGAAAATTATCGGTTAGCCTTTAACTTTCGTCCCAGGGTGAATTCAGGTGGTAGGCCATCACGGATTAACGATAACCTGTTCTATACCTTAGTTACTATCGATCCATTCTGCACTTATATAGGCGTGGAAATGTTTTTCCTTGTGGAGTATTCGGAACCATCACTCCCGAGTTAAGTGCTTTATTTCTCGTTTTTGATCGAGTCAGTGGGATTAATAAGGCGAAGATAATGCGCGCTGAGGTGCCTATGGTTTTTAAACGAGAATTATTTCTTATATCAAATTATGCACTGAGCGATTTCACTGAAGCTATCGTAGTCACCTGTGTATCAAGTGGTGAAGTGAAGTTCATCCCCTTGACTTCAGTTTGTGTTTATGCGGTCCGAGTGATGATTGATGACTTATTTCCCAACCCTCTTAAGATATCAATTTTCCTCTTCAGATAACATTAGGTTTTCCTTCCAGGAATTGGAGCTCTCTACGATTTTTTATCTGCGGTAGATATTTCTCTTCAGATTAGCCCGTGTCAAAGATTTATGCTAACTTTTGCAATTTCAACCAGCTCACCATCCTGAAAAAATGATTTTGTCGGTAGGCTAGGAAAATAAAGTTTTAAGAAGTGATTCTTCCGGATTTCTTTCTGTGTAAGTCCATTTTGCTAGAACTACAGCTTCGCCGGCGTTGCAGTCGGCTTCTTCAGGTCAGTGAAGACATACATCTTAAAATTCATTGAGCCGCGGAAGCCTCCACATGGATTTCAAATAAAGTCTGGGTTGGGTTCGAGCAGTATGGGGTTCGGGGCCCTGAGGCGGCGAAGACTTTCCAGTGGAATCCGTATCCCTGGTTCGGGCTTTACATGGAAAGCACTGCAAGTACAGTACTCAGTCCGTCGAATAGGACGTTATCTCGTCGTCCCCTTTAATCCATTCTTTAGAGGTAGTATCCCGACGCCCACGCCAGGTGTCTCTCCACCCTCACTCCCCAACAATCCATCCCTTGCTAACCTGCCCGCCCGTCTTTAAAAGGTAGTTTGAGCGAGATATTTTCCTAGTCTCAATGGAGACCATATTCATATTTTATTTTTTGATTTCAGCGTCTGTAAGAAGTATGAAGTAAATATTGTAATATTAATGGTGCAAAAATATAGTTTTACATGTCAATAATTCTCAGTTATTACATAATTTTTTCCACCGAAGTATCTAACTTGACTCATTTTTTCACGTCGTCCGATGAAAAGCCTTCACAATAGAAAGGTTTTTTTGAGATTCTGTAAAAAGTACCGTGGTGAATAATTTTTATAAATACATAGTTGAGAGAACACACTAACTACACACCGTTAATTTTTTGACAAAATCTAGTTTTATTTATTCCTATTGTTTTCCATACTCTCCCTCTGTAGCGCACAGCCGTAATCTATTCCATGTAAAACAGCTTATATATTTAGGCAAATTGCTCGGAAAGTAGTTAAGCAAGGGGTTAGTATTTTGATATCTTTAGAAAGATGTGAGCTTTTTCTTTATAATTACGTCAAGTTCTTCCAATTCTAGGTGAAGTAATATTTCGATCAAACTACCTTAATGGCGCCATAACCCTCGGCTGTCGGCCGCCTCTTCAAGTAACCAATCATCCTGCGTACTTTATGATTCGGCGTAATGATTTCAAAGTTTCTCATGCGTCGACGGCATCTCGTTTCGTTGCCATGGGGATCGGCCGGTGGAGATGATCTGGGGGGGATTTGTTGTGATCTCACTAAAGTGAGAATCCTTATATTAATTCGTGGTATTTGGTAACTATGTATGCTTGCAGCGCTCGGGGTTGGTCCATTAATTTGAGGTAATCTCCGAAGATACCGGTCAGATCGAAGCGGGAGTAGTGTCGTTCAAAAGAGGAAAGATGGGCGCATTGCTTAGGCGTATTTTTATTTACGTGGACTGATCGGAAAGTGTGAAAATTTAAGCATGAAAAATTAATTTTGTTTATTGGTAGAAATTTCGAAGCAAATCATTCGTGTATAGACGCTATTGGTGGTGTACCGATTGAAAATATGTCAACATTGTTTTTATTTTACAAATATTTTGATGGCGGTTTTCAATCAGATTACTGGTTGATTTGTTGTTGTTTCGTAAGTATAAAAATTTAAATATTATAAATATGCAATTGATTACAGGTGAGATACATAAATTTTAATAATGTTTGGCTGATGGACGTACGTGGGGAGGATGAGATAACGTGCCCAGTGAAACTCCACGAAAAGGAACGAAAATGGAATGACTAAATCCAGAACAGGGGTGTTCACAAAATACATATTCTTAATTCGAGTGACGTTGATAAGCCGGGTGACAGCGTTAAAAAATCAACATTAAAACTGTGTAATTATTTTAATTTCCATCCATCATTGCCATCCCCAACTAAAATATTTCCAAAAGCTCAAAGGACCAATTCTGTTTTTAAACCACCCCTTACGATTCCAGAAAAATATTTCACTAACCTACCTACACCTAAACCATTTGATCGACTATACTAAAACCGTGATAATTCCGTGGGCACCGCTACAGTGGGGGTAGAGGTTCAACACGAATTTTATAAAACACGATAACACGAATTTATTCAATTCCCGTTATTTCGGAATTGAATAATATTTCCGGGATTGCAATCCTTAAATATATACTATTGATATAACCTCTGGTGTATGTCTTATGCTAAAATACAGCGTATATTATACGCTCGTAAGTGATACTCAACTTTCTTCCGTTTATCTCGGTGGTGATTATATTATCGCTTCTGCTTCCGACCTATATGTTAGCTTCCAACTCCTCCACCGTCTTCTCCGTGAATTCTGTCTGGAATTTTTCAAAGAACACTCCTGCGATAACATTTCTCCCATTTGGTACACATAAGGATTTTCAAACAAGACATTGCTTTTCATATCTTAAGAAACTCTTACGATGTGCGCAGCGCGTGTTGAACCTCTACCCCCACTTAATTAATTCGTGGCTTAAATTCGTGTTTTCAATTTTTTCCCTGTTTGAGACCCCAAAAAACGGGGTGCGGCTTATATTCGGAGAAATACGGTACGCCATTTGTCGTAGTTCCACTCCGCCACCTAGGCTATGTGACTGTCTTCTGTTCTCAAGTAGTGATCTGCAGGTCTTTTCCTTGACTCACCAGCTCTTTCCCGTAACTCACTGGCTCTTTCGACTCTTGATCCGTATCTTTCGACACTTGATCCGTTTCATTTGCCTCCGCCTTCCATTATTTCCAACCCACGTGTCTTAATGAACGTGAAATGGGAAACAAACTACTCCCCGCTAAGAGTCATTAAAAATGTGACATTTCAAGATAACTTCCCTTGACGGGAGGGATCTTTAACGGTGACCGAATCTGGCAGCGATCGGAGAGGAGCCGTGACTGACCGTTTCGTCGGAAATGAAATAATTGCCCCGGGATGGCGGTGACACCGATCGCGAGGACGAGTTCCGAGAAATACGTCTCGGGGTCCGGGGAGAGCGTGGCGTCGGGTGAGCCTCATGGCCGGCCGATATACGACGAGTGACCGCTCGCTCTCCGCCTATAGGGCCGGGGTTTTGCGTGGTTCGCTGGCGCTGCCGGAATATCCCGGAAATGCCTTGGACACCCGCGTTGAGCAATTCGCGCTGGGTGATCTTCCCGCCGCCGCGCCGATTATGAGCGTGTTAGAGGAACTTTCGTTTTTCCGCGAACAGTATGGGACCGTAATAGTTGCGATGGATCTTTTGTGTGAAAATTCCCACTATCACTACCACTATCGCTGGACTCGGTTCTTGCGTTTAATATCTTATCTTTAAAACCTCACTCCGCTTGATTTGGCTCTCCGCATGATTTTACATCTCATAGTACTCATGAATTATTTGAATCCATAGTATCCATGGAAAGATCTTTAAAACGGTGGTGAGATCAGCCTTGATATATAGTAGTGAGACCCGGCCGGTGAAGAAAGTGTAAGAGAAGAAAGTAGATGCGGTAGAAATGAGGATGCTGAGACGGGCTAAGGGTTAAGACAAGGAAGGATAGAATTAGAAATTACATTACCCGGGAGATGACTTGAGATTTGGAGGCATTAAAGAAGGCTCAGGAAACTCGGCTACGCTGGTTTGGGCATTTGATGAGAAGGGAGGAGAGTCATGGTGCATAAAGGATGCTCGATCTGGACGTGGAGACCCAGAGGAAGACCAAAGAGAAGGTGGAAGTATTGTATAGCTGAAGACATGAAGGAAAGAAGACTGGGTGCGGAGGATACGAGGAACAGAAAGGAGTGGAAAAAGAAAATAAGGCACAGCGACCCCTGAACAAGGGAGAAGGTACAGAGAAAGAAAGAAGTATTCATGAATTAGCAGTAGGTATTGGTAATGATAATCAGTATCAGCATCTTTACCACCGCAGTGCATTTTAGCTTGCTAGTCAACGTACCGCATTCCTAGTTTCTGATTCAACACTGCATTATTCTCCTGATCGCTTTTGCTCATCGCCCAGGGTCTTTGGTAGCGTTCGTGGTTTGGCCCTTATCTGGGGCGAGTGTAAATTGTCGGCTGTGGAATCACCCCGTGCCAAACACCCTGGCGGTGACTTTCACGGTATTTCGTAGATGTGGATGGTATTAAAATCCCATAAACAGCGTAGCCTACTGCGTTCTACGTCTGTCTGTCCGCGCCTGTGTTATTCTTCCTCTCACTTTTGGAATCGTCCATCAACATCTAGAATTTAATTTGAGATTTTATTATTTTATGTGTGAAGAAGAAACGATTTGGGAATTGAATAATTGAATAACTAGCAGAGATATGCTGTGTTATTTCTGGCTTGTTTGTTGAACAAGACTCTGGGTAATTGTGATGTGTGCGTGGAAAAGCATTAAAAAAATGATCTTTAGATATTTGGGAGCTAATTTTTGGTGGCAAGTGATTTCAAGGTTAGCACAATTAAGCTCTCTAAGAGAGTGGTTTACCTTGTTTAATAGTGTTTTTGGTGATTGTCGAAAAATATGCTCAAGATGTGAAACAAATTCTTTCGAAACTTCGACTGGATTAATAGTTCTTTAATTATTCATCTAAAGTTTTGTGTTAGACATAAATGGTAAAAATCAGAATAGTTTAATTTTCCTGCGGCTGGAAGAAAATCATTCCATAGAAATATTTTGTTTTCGGAGCATGAGTTTTCTAGTTACGAAGGGAAGAATGGTAACATCATGAGTCTGCGCTGCCCTTCCTGTTTAAATCTTGTGAGAAAGTTTTCGACGAGTATATAAGAAGAACGTGCAATTCTGAGTGATGCGCAAGTTTTTGGAGGATGTGTTGTAGCGGATTATGTTTTGCTCCGAAGATAAATCCTGATTGATCTTATTAAAATGATTTCTCAATCTACGAGAAAGTCAATCATGTGTAATAATTAATTAAAATTTAACACAAACAATTTTTAAGGATTCTTTAAGCGAGATGGGGTTTTCCGTGATGTTTTATCAAACTTAATGTCTTTGAAGTATAAATGCCTCCTATTCCACATGATTTTTGTGATCGTAAGGGCAAGCAATTATCACGACCTCGTGTACATCAAGTTTAGAGGTAGTCAATGTTTTTGCGGGTACTTACTGTGCCCTTGTTCCCTCTGTCTTAAGATTATGACAAGAATTTTCTGAGCATTTCTTTTTTCGGTTCGCGCCCAGGGTCTTAAGGACCCCTTGTGGGAGGAGGGGGTAAGTAAGGGTTTAGGATTCCTTTCACCCTGCCACCGCTCCCCTAATTCCTCGAGTCATGCGCCTCAGGTGTTGTTATTTACGTCTCTTGTGGGCTTCCCGTCTCTTCTCCACGTTAAGATTCCAGGGGACGTGTCTCTTGGACGACGCATTGTGCCTCCTCCTCCACCGATAATATGCTTTGATTCGCGGAGACCGAAGGGGGAGATGGGGAGAGGGTCGCGGCAACCCACTCGTGTACTATCACTTCCAATAATATGTAGACACCCTCATACATGTAGTGTAGCATTAAGTGTACTCCCTACTATTTGTATCGTTATCTGCTACCTAGTACTTACACACGCCGTGCATGTTTTAAGCATAACTCTTGAATCTCTGTCCATCTATGTAGTTGCAAAATGCATAAATACTAACGGTCCCTCTACCATTGGTAGTGTAGTGCATGCTTGTGAGGTTTTGCCTTTTGACAAGCATTAGCGTTTTATGTTTATGCATAATTAGTCGTAGTTACACTAGTATTAGTATTTTGGTTTAACGTGCTTCGACGGCTAAGGTCATTTCGCACATAATGTCTGCCACGAACAGACAGGGGCAACAGCACTCGGACGAATCGGAGGATCACCCCTCCAAACTCGAGCCGAGCCCAACGATGCTTAACTTCGGTGACTGATCGGGAACCGGTGTTTCCATCGTGGCAGGCCGTTGCCCTCGTAGTTACACTAACTTTAGGGTACAGTGTAATACATGTGCATGGCAGGGGGTGACAACTCACCCCCTGCCACACACCCTTGAGGTGGCTTGCAGGGTATTTTGTAGATGTAGATAGATACAGCTTGTGGGAGCAGTATTAATCTCCCTGAGTAGGCTTAAAGACAAACGGAAGGTGTGTTTTCTTCCTTACAATTCTGATGATTTTCAGTGTAGCTCTGTATTTTCCGAATCACTTCTCAATGAAGCCTTCCATTCTGGCGTATTGGATGCTTCATGGATTCAATGCAATGGGATCGGGTAGTAGATGAGGTTCACGTAATCATTCGTTTACAATCCAATTATATCTGCGTATTCTCATGTCTTCCAGGCGCGTATTTAGTCTTGACTCATCTCTTAGGCTTCCTTTCGAACCCCACCTCCGCTGCTTTCGTGACTGATTCATGATGTCGAGTGGTATGTCCAATCCACTTAGTTTTTTCTTCGGGTGTTGAATCTTGCTTCTGTGTGCTTTATATTCCGCAATATCGTTTTACTTATACGTTTTCGTCAGCCGTTTCCTGAAACACTTGCAAAAGCTTTCAGTCTCTTATTGACTAAATCAATACAAACTTAGTAACTTTCACAATGAATTTAGTTTAGACTGAAGGTAGTTTTAGCGGAAACTCATTTTGAATTTGATGAATTTTGCCTCATTTTAAAGAAAAAACTCCCATCATTCCAATGATATCAAAATACTAACCCCTTGCCGAAATTGAAGAAGTATTCGAGTAATTTGCCTTAGAATATAAGCTGTTTTGCATGGGATAGATTAGGGCTGTGCGCTCCAGAGGGAGAATTTTGAAAGCATTAGGAATTTATAACACCTACATTTTTTTTTTTTTCAAAAAATAAACGGTGTGTAGTTTGTATGTTTTCTCAACTATTTACAAAAATTAATCTTTGCTTACCGCAGTAATTTTTACAGAATCAAAAAAAACCTGCTGTTTTGAAGGCTTTTTAGCCGTACAGCGTGAAAAAATGGGTGAAGTTAGAGACTTATGTATATATATTTATTTAATTACAGAGAATTTTGGACATATGTTACTAAATCTTTGCGCCGTTAATGTTACAATATTTACACCATACTTCTTACAGACGCTGAAATTAAAAAAATAAAATTGGAATATGGTCTCCATTATGATTAGAGAACTATCTCGCTCAAACTGCCTTAACACGACCGGTTTCATCGCATAGGTGACATCTTCAGGTATATTTTCTTGTCAAGCACAGATTATATATCCATAGACTGGGATGGTGTGGGGAGGAAAGGAAGCCATTGGGAGGGGGGGAGGGAGGCTGTGGTTGGGGGAAAGGGGGGAGGTTGGTGGGGTATTTTTTGGCGGCTGGGGGAAGGAGGGGTTGCATAGATGGGAATTTGGTAAGAAGTGAGCCTCACTGCAGGTGGGGAGGAGTGGGGAATGGGGAGAGGTAGCAATTCAAGGAAGGGTTATGGCTAAGATTGGAAGGTTGCGGAAGGGTCTAGGAAAATATGCCTGAAGATGTCACCTATGCAATGAAACTGGTTGCATTAAAAAACATTCATTGTTGGAAGTTACAAAGTTTGTTTTGATTCTGTCAATATGAATTTTCGCAAATTTACGCCTGAGAATATGCAGTTCAGTCAATTATTGTCAACCTTACAAATTATCCATGCTTCTGTTCCGTTACGTGCTCTTAATTCTTATTTACATTTCGGATTAACTTACTACCACGACTGCTCGGCATTTATCTTAACCTTGGAGTAAAAATTGCATTCGAATGCTAGTGCATAAGAAAAACACTTATAACCTACAAAACTCCGCAAAAATGCGATTCGTCGTGGCTTGGGAGCTTGAACCGCGTGCGTTTTATCTTCGCCTTCCGGTGGCAGTCTTCTTCTCCAAGGGAAGCTTTCGTTGCGCCGTGGAAGTTTGCAACCCGCAGAGCGGTTCCGAGAACCCAGTGATCATCCGTCGCTGGGTTCGTGAGCTACGTCTGTCGGCTGGCACTTCTCTCGAGTGAATGACACGCATGTACAGTATCTGACAGTTCCTGAATAATGGCAATGTGGATGCCAGCGGATAAATTCCCATTCATTATCTTTTTCCGATATCGAGAGCGGTCGCGGAATTATCTCTTTTTGTTTTTCTTATTTGTCTTTGGAATGACAACGATTCGTCATACTTAAAAGAGTAATTTTAGAGCATGACGAATGCCTGTTTCATTTTATTGATTGGAAATGAAGACCCCACAAGCGAAACGCATTTTCTGTTCTCTCATTTCACGCGTGATAATGCCATACGATCAGGGCCCGCTCTACCATGTAGGCGAACTAGGCGAAGTGACGGGGCGCCGCGATTTGAGGGGCGCCGAAATGACAAGTGAAGAGAAAAAAAAGAAAAAAAGGGAAATAGTAAACCCTATAGTCCGACAACCTTATTACCTTTTACTCGATAACATATCTAACCCTATTTCATAAAGTAAAGGGCTTGTTAGCTGCTTAACCTTCCGGCGGGCGCGCCGGTTTACAAAGTAAACAGTTTTCAATTACGAAATTTTTTTAGGGGCGCCTTTTCCATCATTCGCCTAGGGCGCCTGTGTTGCTAGAGCGGTCCCTACATACGATTTCAATGAGATTCGGTCTTGATTTCTTCATAAAATGTACAGCACCTATCTTCACCTTTCTTTTTATCTACAGAAGAATGGCTGAAACTCCCGTATCACTCCGACTTAAACAACCCCATTACTGACACTTTGATAATGTCCTCGTTCTTCCATCTCACTTCATAAAATCCAATGCGTCTAAAATCAGGCGTTGCCATCTCCTGGTTAATTTTTCTAACTTGCTTGGCCTCATCGTTGTCCTAACATAAAGAGCCTAGTCCTCCAAGCCATATGGAAACGCTAAATTTCAGAAACGCTAAAGTTCTGTCCGCACGACCGTCAGTCCATGCCACTGTCCCACATCTCCCACGGGCGGCTGAGTTATCCTTCTTCGCGTCTCCACCTACTCCTTGCTACTTGCTTGATGAGGAATTCTCCATTGATAAGGTATAATTTATGGAATGGATGTCGCTGCATCATCTGGAACTTATTCGGAATATACAGCTCGCTTCCTTTGCATTTATTTTGAAATTCTGCGTGTTCTAGCATATTATTTATTTACCAATGAGACTTTGCATGGAGAAACACTTATAAAAAAATTAATAATCAATATAGGTAATGTAATAAGAAATATAAATGTACATTTTAAATTCAAAATAAAAATGTTTGCATTTTATTGTAAATCGGCGCGGTGTTTTGTTTACATACAGTGCTGTGTGCGAGACCATGGAAACTTACCACTGTTTTTGTAATAACAATGGAGTCAACAACTTCGACCGAAGTATTAATAATTAAGAAAAAGTGGCAGCTTTTCATACATTCTAATATCATTTTATCTTTTTTTTACACACTCTTCCAGAGTGTAGTATTTTTTCTGTTGCTATAAATCTACGGCTTTTTCTTGAGCATTAAAATATTTCGGAGCAAAGAGCAGATTGTTGTTGACTTCATAGTTTACAAATACAATATCAAGTTCATATAGTTTCGCATTGAGCAATAGAAATATACTGTATGTGTACTAAACCACGCCGATTTGCGAAAAAAATGCATAATTATTGGGCTCCATATTACGCATGATGACCCTGGGATACTGCTAGACCTCATTCTCGCCACCGCTGATTTGACGTATCTTAATTTTTTTTTAAATTTCGATCGCGTTGCAAGGAAATTCAGTTTCCTTTTGTTTCTACGAAGAGTGGAAAAAAATAAAGATTCTGCTCGCGAGACTGGTGTGCTTCGTCGCTGAGAGAAAGGGTTTTTGAGATAAGTGCGATAAATTACCGCCCGGAATTACTCCCCCCCCCTCCCCCCACCCTTATCGCCGTAAATAACAGCAGTTTGCGTCGTGGGACACATTAAATGGCTCCGGACGTATATGATGGGTCGCGGGGAGTGGACGAGAGGGGAGAAATGTTATAAAAAAAGCGAATTGAAACCGTTCGGCTTCTGCACAAGTGCCTCCTTTGTTCGTCGTCCACGGTTTGAGGGCGGTGGGGAGGGGGTGTGTGAATCGTGGCGGTGACGTCACTGGGCGTATTGACGGGTTGAGTGTGTGATGGGGCTATGTTCCGCTCAGCGTCCTGAGCGATAAATGTTTCAGTCGTTCCCGTTTTGCCAGCGGTGACCAACCCCTCCTCCTTTCCCCTTCCTTTCAAATGGAGTAATCGAATCCGAGATGGAAGAGTCAATGCGTGTTTGTCATGCGATCATTTCCCGTTTCGGACGCAACTGGAGCAACCGACCGCGAAACAAGTCCATTCTCACTTGCGCCTGCATACTTCTCCTGCGAATGTATGCACGCACTTTGCAATGCAGTGGACCATTGCTATCCGTATGCCTCTGGCCGTCACAGTGGTGAGTTTCGAGTCGTGCGACGCTATAATATGACGTGAAATACCGATCGGTTACAGGTTCATTCTGTACATTTGGGCTACTCATGTTTTTTCGCGACTTTAGCTATCGCTTCTTTTATATTAATTTGGAAAGAAATTTAAATTACTCGAAGTAAACATTTTTTCTGTCTCATTTTGCTTATTAGAGTTACTCTGTATTTATCTTCATACAATATCTGTGGTAAGATGGCTAAATATGACATGTCCGTTTTTTTTTTTTTTGCAAAATTGAGTCATGCATACCGTTGGATTTGGGAAGATAAAAAAATGTGATTACAGCAGTTTTTTACATCTAGTACGAAAAGATAATAACTAAACTTTGAGATTCTGATTTTTCAGAGCCTACTAAACTTTAAAATTGCTCTCCTGCTAAATTTGCAATACATCGAAGCCTCCGAGTCTCTAGCGGCTCCCAGCCTAATTTGTTTAACATCTGTGTAACGCTGTCTGTACGCCCGTAGCAGTTTTTGACGAATCGCGCAGCTTTCCTTTGTATTTTATTAAGTTCCCGGATTAAGTCTTTCTGCACCGGATCCCATATGCTCGCTGCATATTCAAGGTGTGGCCGGACAAGTGCGAAATAGCACCTCTCTTTTACTTTTTCATCGGAAAATCTTCCCACAATACGCTTTGCGAATCCTATCTTCTTCAGAGCTCTGCCACAAATATTTCTTATATTTGTTCCCCACTATATGTTCGAAGTTATCGTAATTCCTAGATACTTCACTTCATCAGTCGCCTTTATGTTAACACCATCCACAGCATATTCATGGGGATAGTTGGACGACCTCCGCAAGAAATGTACCGCCGTGCATTTGCTCAGATTAAGATGCTTGGCAATGATAAAATATATCTTTCAAATTATTGACCTATATCTCCCGAAGAAAAAATATATATTGAAATATTACTATTTATTTTCTTCATATGGCTTTCAACTGCTAAAGTATTAAAATTAAATTTCAAATTTGGTCTCAGACTATGACTGGAATTAAATCTCCCTCGAACCCCGGATTGCGCCTCGCTCGCCACCATTTCCTCTCAAACGCCTTCCGTTCGTCGTCCAAATGTCTTCCCCCACTCCTCTCCACATCCTCTTCCTCCTCTGGCTATCTCACCGATTCGTAAACACTCCCGAAGACATTTTCGGAAGTGTTGACCGGTGAACATATTTTAACACCACCCCACAGACTTGATCATTAGGTTTATTTAGACTTGAAAATTCCTTTCGGTCCAAGTTTATCGAAACTACAACACTACCCACGTACTTGTTCGTACTCCCACCCAGAATATCAATGTTTATTCGAAAAATGTAATCTTATTGAATTGATAACTTCTTTTGGCCCGTTGGGCACTTTTGGCATGGGGGAAAAAGAGCAAACTCGCGTCACGTACCGTACCGCACTTTTTGCTTCGTTGACGTAGTTCCTATACCGTCGTCAGACGGTAGCACCGCTGTCCTAACAGTATAAACACCAGATGGTAGGAAAAGCGGTAAGCGGGATAAAGTGCACCGTTTAAAACGCGTACCATATTTCCCTGTTCGTATTCTTTACCGAATCTTGAAATTCAAAGGTTATTAGTTACTTTAGTTATCATATGCCTGTAGTTTCTTTCCTATAATTCTGTAGAAATAGTAATGAAATAAGTCAAATTATTCATGAGAATAATGACAATAACATGCGAGAAAATGATGAAGATGAGGAAATGGTGATTGAAGATGTAACCAATGATGATGAGAATTGTTAATTAGAATAATTAGAATAGAAATATAATTAACATAAGAGATGTAAATGAGTGCTATATTAGGTATTCAAACGCATGTACAATACCTATTTTTCAGATAAATACCTATTTTCTCAACAAAAAATAAAATTTACATAAATGGAATATTCATTTTTAAAAGTTATTGTATCTTATTCTCCTTTTTCATTCAGATTTATTTGGGAATGTAAATCGGTCAAAGAAGCTTTCACTTCCAGCGTGTAGTCCTAAGCACACCCAATTTTTTTGTGTAGTTTTTATTTTAAAAACTGAAAGTGGTGTGATTTTTGTCCTTGATACTACTTTAATGGTGATTGGTCAAAAATACGCAAATATGGGATCGATAGAACTTTATCGGTGTAGGTATATAAGCCATTTTCCTCCCCAACTCGTGCACAAGAGCATGATTAGTTTAAAAAATCATACCTTGAACTATCCGCATCAAGGGAAAATTTCAAGCGGAACGTTTCTCAAAGTAATCAGCTGTGTGGTAATTGTTAAAAATATCCATGAATGTCACGTTTTCTGCGCAATGCGTATTTTATCCATCGTATGAGACATTAAGTTGCAATTTTTGTGCAGGATGTGTATACTATTTTGAGTTACATGGATCGATATTGACGACCTAAAAAGTTATTTTTCCAATGGAAATAGATTATTAATTTGAAATTGGAATATAGTAGATTCTTCGCTTTTTTATCGTGTGAATGAATCCTCTGATCTGCCGGAAATCCCAGAAGGGCTCCATATCATGTTCCCTTTTATTATCGCTAGAATTAATCCTTCCATTTTCCGGAGATCCCAGAAGGGCTCCATGTCATTCCTGCCTCCGGGTCATTCATCCCACACAGCCATATCTCAATCACCGACCTGATCCCATTCTTTCTGCAAAGTTTATGTTTTGTGAAGTCGTCATCGAAGGGGTTGGAGATTGGGTGACATCTTGACTTTCACTTTCAGGACATTTTTATCTGATTAATCCATCCGACAGCGTTCAATCAATCAGAGTCATCATGCTGACCTTTTAATTCTTTATTTCCCGCAGGGTAAGTCATAAAACAATCTTTCAATTCTCATTCACGCGGTTATTGTGCATGGAATTATCCACGTTTCTGACATTTTATGCCTTTGGTTTTTGTATATGTGTTGAATAGGCACTGTTCTATTTTTTTATCTGTATGTTTACCAATTCACTAATATCTGTCATGACATGGCGACTCTCGTTTCCGCTGCCATGTATTTGTAAAACAAAGCAATACAAGTTAATGCGATTCATTTTTGTATATTTGTGGCTGAATTTATCATGTGTTGCAAATGTTACCCATGGAATCCCGCAGTTCCTAAGAGGAGTAAGACGACGCAATAGGGTGCCTTCGACCGACTATACTTTTCATCCTTATGGTAGTGAGAGCGAGATACTTCCCTAGTCATATTAGAGACCATATTCGAATTTCATTTTTTTAATTCAAGCGTCTGTAAGAAGTATGAAGTAAATATTGTAATATTTATGGCGCAAAAATATATTTATGCATGTCCAAAATTCTCAGTAATTAAATGAATAAAGTTATACAAGTGTCTAACTTGACCCATTTTTTCACGCCATACGGTGAAATCACCTTCACAATTGTAGGTCTTTTTTGCATTTTTGTAAGAATGACTGCGGTGAGTAGTTGATTAATTTTTATAAATAGTTGTGAAAACATAAAAACTACACAACGTTAGTTTTTTGACGAAATCTAGGGGTTAGACATTTCTATTTATTTCAATATTCTCCCTCTGGAGCGCACAGCCGTAATCTATCCCATCTAACATAGCTTATATTTGTAGGCAAATTGCTCGAAAAGTAGTTCGGCAAGGGGTTAATATTTTGATATCATTAAAAAGATGGGAATTTTTTTCCTAAAAATGTCAAATTCTAGGTGAATCGATTTATCGATAAAACTGCCTAAAGTTTCATTATTAGACGGCAGAGGTTCGGTGAAGGAGGTTCAATTGCGGCTGTTTCTACATATACACAACAACCTGCGATCGACTACAAGTGTTTGTTTGAGTCACAACAGATATTTATTTCTCTGTTATGTCTGTTTTGTTTAAAATATTCGACTCTCTCTAATGGCATGCCTTAGCAATTAAGAAAAAAATTTAAGGTACTAAAAATGCATATTTATCGACGATTATATTTCCAATGAACAATTTTTCAGTTACAGGAGCCTTCTACATCACCGTTTCCATTGAATTAACGCTTTTGTTACTGCAATTGTTTCAGTAATGTTTAATAATTGAATAAATACGATGGAATGTTCTCCCATTTTACCCATTCTCGCATTTAACACCATGTAATTTAACATTCAATACAAGACAAAATCGTCCCGTAGAGCTTTTGCTGTTCATATCCAGTAGACTCATTTCTATAAATTGCCAGGATGTGAGTAAAATGACATTTAATAGGTTTTAAGGGTGGATCCACCTTGGACAGCGGCGTTCATGGCTCGCGTCCGAACGTGATGAAGTCGAGGGAATCCAATCGATATGTGTGCGAGATCCGATTATATTGGTATCGGCTCAATTTTATTCTGTCACTCGGGAGATCCGGCGGCAGTGAACCCGTCTTTTTTTATGGGGCGTCTCTTTTTTGCCGACCGCTGTGTGTAGGTGGAGGAGGTACGGCTAGGGGACGCATTTGTTGGTGAGCCGTTTGATTGGCCGTGGGTGAGCTGCGCCTCTCCGGCTGGACGCCCGATCCGATCTGGATCGGTCGCGATTAGTATCGGGTTGGGTCGATAGATGTCCCGCCGGATCCATCGCTTCGGAATTCTATCGCCAGGGGCGCCGGTGATGGCAGTTCGCCGCTATAATCCCCAATCCCTCTCCTTTCTACCGCCCTCCTTACCCACTTTCCCCCACCATTTAACCTGCCCCTCTTATTCGTCATCTGTGCCCTACGTCTACTTGCGTTCGCACTGCCCTGCGAGCCTCCGAAATGGCGTGTGGCAGGGAGTGTTTGGACACTATCCACGAAGAAGGGTGCATAAAAGGAGAAGGAATTCGTAATTCGGATGAATGGATGTATGTACCTATCATTTCGGAAGTGTATCTCTCTTATTTTGATGCTTCTTGCAGATATAATGATAGAGTGAGGGGTTGCATTCATTTCCCTTGAATTAAGTCATTTGTGTCACCCTGAAATTCGCCGGATCTGACTTTTTCGAGTAGGTTATCTTAAAAGCCTTTTTTCTCGTATTCTTTCCTGGATTCACAGACTGAGAGACCGACATCACGACTAAGGTAACTCCTTTTTGAATCATCGAAAACCATGACACATGTAAGATGGGAATTACAGACTCGTGAAATGGAAATAAGTATTTTATACTATACGCCGTTTTTACTCAGCCTCATATTGGTAGTTACTATCATTTGTTGAGGCGAAGCATATTTCATTGGAGAATTAGTGAAGGATGTAATTTCTGAGATTTTGAGACTGAAAATAAGAGTTTAAGATGTTTGAAGATGTATTGATTATGATGCTTATTTAGTTAAAATAAAAACATCCAAATGTTAGCGAAGAAAAACCAATGTATCAGGTTGCAGTTTGGGTGACAGGCATATCACCTCTTAACGTAACGATGTTCACATCTCGGCTTTAGGGTTTAAAGAGATGTATGCCTTGAAACATTGCACTGGCACACATTAAATCCGCGGATAATGAAAACATAAGAAATGCACTTATAAGCACTAGTTAGCAGGTTTTTTTATAAAAATAATTGGTGTGGCAGTGGTAGTGTGCTAACCAAGGGTCTGACGGAATTGCGATATCTCGTGTGGATTACTACTAGTGCCAATTGTTTCAGGCGCAAATAGAAAAATAAGTATGCGTGAAAAAGATAAAGATTGTATGGTTTTGACATAAATCTTTCATTTTTTGTGGATAAATGCAGCAATTACTCCATTTGTTGTAAGACGTTTATCAGCGTCCATTTAAAATACGCCTGGGACCACACGAGACATAGCCATCGCAACCGTAAGTAAACAAAGAAGATGGACGAGAAAGTACACTGCGAAAACGCCAAGTTTTAACTGGACGGCATTACTGCGCTGCAATCTGGTTCCAGAATTTTTCAGGATGCAGAATTGATTATAAAATTACCTATTTTAGTTTCCCCTGAGAAATAAATAAGTAATTACCTACATAAATCTGGCAGATATTCAATTAAAGAGTTGACCTGTCGCGCTGTTGCGCTGATAGTTAGCGCCTGACCGCTAGAGTGCTCTGGGTGAAATGTATAACCATTGGAGTAATGTGTCAGACCCTTGGTGCTAACCTTAGAGTATATAGTTCAACAGAGGTGGCGTGACGAATTTCAGGTGAAGCCACGGTGAAAGTTGTCCGCCATATTGAGTGACCGTAAGAACCTTAATAACTCTATGGTGCTAACGCTCCACCCTCTTGACTCCTCGCCTCTCACCTCAGTGGCGCTATGCATGGTTGTATGTAAACTTAGATGTATGAAAATTTAGGGTAATGCATGTAGATATATAATTATGGTTTTTCTTATTATTTGCCATTTGGTTTACTTTTTATTTAATTTTGTGTCATTTAATTTGGTTTTTATTAATGAATGGTTGTATTATTTTTTAAATAATGAACTCAGAGCTTTTGTAACTTAACTAAAAGGCATGTTGATGTTTTATGAGTTTTAACTGGTTGACTTGTGCCCTAACAGTCCCTATCTCAAGGCCCTTCCGGCCGCTAGCAAGAGCAGCACTATGTGTATTATGTGTGCATGTTTGGCCACTTGTTATTTTGATCTTAATATGATGTGTTCCCTGTCCCGTCTTGAACTTTTGAACCTTTAACTAACTCTAATGCGACCTTCGTCGTATGAGCCTTCAATCTCTCTTATGTCGCCTTTTGTGTCCTCGCCTGAGGTCCTCGATTTGACCTCTTGCGTTGTCCACTATTCCCTCGGAATCTTTCGAGGTCACTTATTCCTAGCACGCGTCTTCCCTCCAGCAGTTCTTACCCCAACTTCTCTGCACCCGCCTCACCCAGTAAAACCCAACTCTGTACATACATTCTCATCTGTTTTTCTGTCTACCTATTCAGTTTACTGAATTTTCTTCTGTAGTCTGTGTGCCCTATTTCACAAGTATTTCTTTTCCTGTTTTTACTCATATATGTAGTCATCTATGCCATACCAGTTGTAATATTGCTAACAATTTCATGAGGATAATACTTTTTGGAATTATGGTATCATAACAAGTTTTATTTCTCTTTTAAAGGTTTCTCGGGTTTGACACCGGGTAATGTTATTGAAATTCATCAACGTTTCGATGGTTGACTCTGCCATCGTCTTCAGAATAATGAGCCGAACGAGGATGCTGGCGGTTATATTTTGCCGCAGATGCTCCATTGTTGTAGGAGCCATTACTAGTTCTTTGAATTTCGTCAATTACTGGTTTCCAAGTCTTACTTAACTTGAAGCCGTTGCCTCTATTGATGTTATTTTGTTCCACCTGTATCAATATGGCTTCTTTATCGATTTATCATCGAAACGTTGATGAATTTCAATAACCTCACCTGGTGTCAAACCCGAGAAACCTTTACGAATATAATTCGCCGGGAATTTCCTTAAATCCTTTTCTAAATTTTATTTCTATTAATCACATACCCCACAACTTACACTTACTTTCATGACCCTTAGGTATTAATTTATTTTGTTTTCTTTTACTTGTAACCGAAATGGTTCCTTCTGTTTTGTTTCCCAATTGCATTTTAACACACAATAGTTATGACCCTTATTAATTTATTTTGGTTTCTTTCGTTTGCAACCAGAATGGTTCCTTCTGTTTTGTTTTCCAAATGCATTTTAACTCACAATAGTTATGGCCCTTATTAATTTATTTTGTTTTCTTTTACATGTAACCGAAATGGTTCTTTTTGTTTTGTTTCCCAAATGCATTTTAACACACAATAGTTATGACCCTTATTAATTTATTTTGTTTTCGACCAGAATGGTTCCTTCTGTTTTGTTTTCCAAATGCATTTTAACACACAATAGTTATGGGACCTTTCTACTTTTCTTCCAGCTGCATGTGGTGCATTCTTTGAAGTAATCGATGACACAGGTGGTGCCCGAGGGTTAAGAGCGGCAGATTCCAACCTTGCAGAGAACTTCCTGTGGGAGAGTGACTCTGTTCTAAAATGCCTTTAAAAACACTTAGGACAATGTTTAAACACAAAAACACAGGTAGGACACGAACGAGGTGTAATTGTCTCTGATTGCCTAAATATCGATGCAATAAATCGGAGGAATCGATTCTAATCACCGGTATATTTTATATATCGAGTGTGTCGAGTTTCTGAATAGTTAGTGTTAAGTTTTGAGCTGGCTCGTTTGCTAGTAGCATTTTCACGCAAATTATGAAAAATGAAATCAGTCTGCTTCCACGCTACACCCTGCACGAGTTAATTGAAGGCACTTTTAGCAACAACATAACGTGAGTAATTGTTTCGGTAGGAATTCATTTATTGCCTGATTTCATATTTTTTTAAATAATGAGATCATTATTTTTCTCCACCGTCCTGCTGGCTGAAATTTGAAGAGCTCAGTCCATCGAAAGTGGTGAGTTGCCAGTCACCACGTCACGGATCATATAGCCAGTCGCTTTTGTGATACTTGCACTGGAGTTCAATGTACTTAATGAGGCACTATTTTGATTCACGATCTTCGGAGCAGTCTCAAAACAAATGTTGATTATTTTTGTGTTAGAGTCGCGAAATTACTTGATATATTTTGGTTTTTATCAGGAAAAATATTGCTTTAATATACTTTTATATACGTGGCCTTGCTCGGGTGCCTCTCGGTCTCTCGGGTGTTCTCCCCGCTATTTTTTATTTTTTGCTGAAAGGACTTTATGCCTTGAAATCAGTTATTTTTTTGTCAATCTTAAAAACACTTTACGGAGTATGCTCATCAGAACTTTAGTGTAGAAAACACATCTCATTTCCTGCAGCAATTATGCAAGTTTCCTCCTCGTGGAAAAAAAGGAGTTGAACTATCGATGTGAGGGGAGCCTGTCGGCGTAATCTATATGTAGCCACTGAATATCTATGGCTGCTATCGGTAATCGATGTATCGGAAGATGATTATCGGGAGTATCGACATTGGTTGCTCATCCCTATAACGTTACTTTCGGCAATAAATCCTCGAGTTTTGTGTCGAAGGCTGGTCTCTCCGGAAATTGAATCTCCGCTGGAATCCCTTCGGCAGTCCTTGGCAGTCTGGGCCTGTATTGAATGAATGCATTTCCCCATGTAATGCATGGTGTTAAATAAAAAAGAAACAAGTGGATATCCTTGATAAATTTTTTTCGGAAATACTTGCGAAGGTGCGGTAGTTTTTCTTCTTTGAAAAGAGGAAATAAGGACCATTCGACGAGCGGCTAAAGGGGTGATGCGGCTGCCGCAACGGCAGTGCCATCTCTTTTAGGTGGTTTGAGCGAGATAGTTCCCTAGTCATAATGGAGGCCATATTCAAATTTTATTTTTTTGATTTCAGCGTCTGTAAGAAGTATGAAATAAAGATGGCGAAATTAATGGCGAAAAGATATTTTTATATATGAGCAAAATCCTCAGCAATTAAATAAATAAAGCAACATAAGTCTCTAACTTGACTCATTTTTTTCCCGCCGTACGGCTGAAAACCCTTCAAAACAGCAGGTTTTTTTGCGATTCTGTAAAAACTACTGTGGTGAGTAATAGATTATTTTTTATAAATAGGTGAGAAAACACAATCTACACACCGTTAGTTTTTTTGACGAAATCTAGGTGCTAGAAGTTCCTAATTTGTTTAAATTCTCCCTCTGGAGCGCACAGCCATAATCTATCCCATGTAAAACACTTTATATTTTTAGGCAAATTGCTCGAAAAGTAGTTCGGCAAGGGGTTGATATTTTGATATCATTGGAAGGATGAGACTTTTTCTTTAATATGAGGATAAATTCAGCAAATTCTAGGTGAAGTGATTTTTCTCTCAAACTACCTTAAGTGAGGAAGCAGGCACACGGTCGTAACTTTGACGATGTGGCTCAATGTTCTTGCGATGCCCGAACAACCTTGAGAAAACCAGAATTAATAATTGCCCGGATCATTCTGGTCCGATTCACGGAGTCACGAATAAAATTCGGGGAATCCTGTTCATGCGAGAGGCGCGCGCCTGTTACATAATGTATATTATGATTTTCACGATCTTTCCGATGGCATATATGTGCTACTAGTGTGTTTAACACCCTATTAAGTATTCTCGAGAATAATAATTGAAAATCGAAGCAATTTATACTTTTCAACCGCTGCGCTGGGTGTGTGGAAGGATATTTATTAGGGGCTGGACTGACAATTATCAGATGACTATAAAATAACAGAATGTTTCGAAATAAAGGTCGTTGATAGTGAAAATTGTTTGTCAGTATTATCCATTAGTGTGAATGTGTAAAACGTTGGAATTGACTTTTAAAGAGCAAACAGCCGAGGTAGGTGTTGTGCAACCATCACAGTAAGTACGTCTGTATCCACCTTTCGCTAATATATTTTATTTTTTTTATATTTCTTGGATATATTTTTGGGTCTGAAAGTTTGGGGTACGAAAAATAATATTCATATATCTTTTTCTGTATACTTTTAAAACCAGATAAGGAGACTTTAGTGTGGTGTATGCACTAAGGCACTTAAGGTTTATTTAACGGTATCGTAAGATATTTATCAGAAGGTAGTTCATTTCATTGAACGGGTACATTTGCCGATTAAGAGTTACTAAGCCACGAACCCTATTGCCTATCACATCCGTGATACAACCGCTGGAATACGCCCGAATTTACCGTGAAATTTTCTTTTCAGGAGGCTAACTAATTTGAAGTTATGACATGTGATCGCGTCGGTGTTTGATTATACATATAGTTGTGTTTAAGGTGTGAAATAAAATTTTATGTGTCCTAATAAAATATGGATGAAAATTGCGCTTACAAAAGTTTGTAGGGTCAGAAGTCTGCCCTACTTTTTTTATTAATCGCAAGAAGGAATGAATTTCTTAGCTCGTAATTGTATTGGTACCTCTTAAAATGTTTACACCGCATTGTTTTATTTTGTATGTATTTATCGAATCTTTTGTTCGGCGTACACATCATATTTTCAGAGTGACTTCTGGAAAAGGAAAAATGAGCTAGAAGGGGAGCCTTCGATTTAGGGTCACTGTATGGCATTTCAACTAGTAACATAAAGAGTTCAAGACATTTCTGTGGAGAATTATGCTGTATGGAAGTGACACCTGAACACACGTGGTGGAATAGAAGAGAAGAGTAGAAGTGTTTGAATTGTGGTGCTACCGCAGGATGTTAAAAATACCCTGGGTGGACCGAGTAACAAATTAAGAGGCGCTACAGAGAGTGGGAGGGATAAAA
The DNA here is from genome assembly GCA_963573305.1 of Pyrrhosoma nymphula. Classification (NCBI taxonomy): domain Eukaryota; kingdom Metazoa; phylum Arthropoda; class Insecta; order Odonata; family Coenagrionidae; genus Pyrrhosoma; species Pyrrhosoma nymphula. The sequence continues at coordinate 78,476,696 of OY754337.1, forward strand.
TGCCTACTCGATGTTTTGAAGAAACGGAAAGAAACTCTCATCGGACATATTTTGAGCCAAGAAGGCCTCCTTATGACCTGAATGTTGGAGGGATCGTTAGTATTAATGAATTTTGCAACTACATAAATGTACATAAGGGATACAGGGGGTGTACCAACGGAATACCACCTTTCGGCAGATGACCGAATTTATCGTGTTCGTACATCGTTCCTCCATTTATCGTCGTTCGTTCGTGTGTATCGTTCAAAGTGCGCTCGTTAACGTGTTACTCCGATCAGCGCTAACTTCAGCGCCTTGTAATATTGGCATAACACACTCTATTTTCGCCTGTCCGAATCCGGGGTTTTGGCGTCATATTCTTCATTTTTGGGAGTTAGTTCTTTGGCCCCATCCCCTTCCACTTCCCCCTTTCTACTTTCGCCTACCCCTCCTCACCCCCGCCTTCCCCTCTCCGCCTCTCCCCACCCCGAGGGGTGAGTTGTCATATGGTCCTCTGGAGATGACTCATCGGATACGTCACTCCCTTGGATAAGATATGCGTGAAGCGGGGACGGGGAACATCCCTCGTGTCTTCCACTGCAGAGATGCCGGTGCGAAGCAGACATACGTCTACAAAATACCCTGAAAGTCACCTAAAGGGTGTGGGGCAGGGGGTGAGTAGTCACCAACCTGCATTATACGATACCCCAATTGAAGTTAGTGTAACTACCACTAATTATGCATTAGCATAAATCGCTAATGCTTGTCACGAGGCGAAGCCTCACTAGCATGCACTACACCACAGATATGCTCACACTGGAGAGGGACCGTTATATATATATATATATATATATATATATATATATATATATATATATATATGTATTTTGCAACCAAACAAATGGAAAGAGACTCAAGACTTATGTAGAAAACATGCACGGCGTGCTGTTAGTACTTGGTAACAGAAAAGGATTCAAGTATTAGGGAGTACTACTACTACTAAGAACTACACTACCTATCGACAAACCTAGATAAAAGTCTCATTGGCAGCTGTTATGGTCCCTTATCGTTCGTGGGAAAAATGACATTTTAAATCTGTCCGTTCTGAAGTCTAGTTCCCTAATTTTATTCTCATGATCTGATCTACCGTAGTATGTTGGATTTCGTAAAATATTATCAACGTTGTCAGAGAATAGACCGGTTTGGAACTTACATAATAGATTGAGTCTAAATTTTAATCGACTGTCTGAAAGCGTTTCCCATCCCAGTTCCCATTCCCAAAAGGTCGGTAACACTAACGAGATTTTCATAACGGCCTTTAACGTATCTTGCCGATCTTCGCTGCACGCGTTCTAACTTAGTTTCCAAGCCTATCTCATAAGGATCCCAAATACTGGCAGCATATTCCAAGTGGGGTCTAACGAGGGAGAAGTAGCTGATTTCCCTAACTTTATCTTCGCACTTGCCAAGTAATAGTTTGACAAATCCCAATTTAAGATTAGCTTCATCGGTAATTTCTCGAATATTTTTACTCCTCGAGAGATCATTAGTCAGTTTAACTCCGAGGTCTTTTACCGATTCTACAGTCTCTAATTTGCTGTTGTTTATGGAATTGCTGTTACAAGGAGCGTTTTTCCGTTTCCAAAAATTCATAACAACGCATTTTTTCAGGTTTAATTCTAGCTGCCACGCATCGCACCACTCTTGTATTGCCTCGAGGTCCTGAGATGGCGCTTGTCTATCATTAAGGCTACGAATTTCTCTATACACCACTGCGTCGTCTGCAAATAATCTAAGCTTACTGTGAACTGTTTCACCGATGTCGTTTATGTTCAAAAGGATCAGAAGTTGGCCTACAATACAACCCTTTGCACGCGATTGCGTAAGAATTCTCTAATCCAGGAAATTACGTTGTCGCCTAAACCGTAGGATTTTAATTTCATGAGTAACTTACTGTGGGAAACTTTATCAAATGCCTTTTTAAAGTCAAGAAAAATTGCATTAACTGGAACGTTATGTTCACCCGAGACTAAAATATCGTGGGCAAAAAGTGCTAATTGATTTGTGCAAGATCTTTCCTTTCTGAATCCGTGTTGCGTTTTTGTTAACAAGTTCTGCATATCGAGGTGTCTCATAACTGAACTTACAATTATATGTTCAAAGACTATGCAAGAGATAGATGTAGGAGATATCGGTCTGTAGTTCGATGGCTGTTCCTTATCACCGCTTTTGAATATGGGAGTGACACTTGCAATTTTCCAGTCCATGGGTAATGTTCGTTGATGGATTTACTAAATATATTCTGCAAGTAGGGTGCTATTTCACAAGCTAATTCTCTATACACGCGGGCAGGAATTCCTTCAGGACCTGATAATTTATTTGTACTTAAGGATTTTAACAAGTTTTCTATTCCGTGAGTGCAAATATCGATAGGCGGCTTCTTTTGCTGGAAGTGATCATTTACCTTTACGGATGCAATCTGTGATGACTTGGTAAACACATTTTGAAAGTAGGCATTTAATAAGTTGGCTTAGTCATTTGTTGTCGCAGAGATAACACGTTTTCACTTCGATAACCCGAAGGACAAACGGTAATGATTGGATTGAGGATGAGCTGTCGCTTTTCTCAGCTGCAATCACTGCTGCGTGCTGCTCTGTCTTCTTCCTCGTTGTACGTTTTGCTGGTTGGGTAATACTTGCGCGTGCCTTTTCGTGCGTCGACGTCCTCCACGTTGATTTGCGTGCTCCTCCTTATGCACGTGCGTCCTACTCGGTGAAATTTGTTTGCCCGAAGAAAACAAGAACCGGGAACGAGGGTTCGTTGGGGTGATGTGTGAGACCTCTTTATGTAAAACGAGGCCTTGAAATACCTTTAAGGTAACTCGTAGGCTTCCGCGGATGTATTGTTGACTGTTTCTTTTTTCGGGATTCATTCCGCGATGTTTTAAATTGCAAAAAAAAAACATTTCGCTGGTCTGAACTTCATCCAGCCGTCTGAACAGCTAGCTTCATCAGGTTAACTGAGCTGGCTGGAGGACCAGCGAAATATTGTTTTTTGCAATTTTAAACATCGAGGAATGAATCCCGAAAAAAGTAACTGTCTACCTTTAAGGTAGCTTGAGCGAGATAGTTCCCTAGTCATAATGGAGACCATATTTTATATATTTTTCAGCGTCTTTAAGAATTATGAAGTTAATTTGGTAATAATAATGGCACAAATACATAGTTATATATGACATCAATTCTCAGTAATTCAGTAAATATAACCACATAAGTCTCTAACTTGACTCATTTTCCCACTCCGTACTGCTAAAAAGCCTTCAAAACGGCTGGTTTATCTAGGAGGTTCTGTTAAAATTACTGCGGTGAGTAATTGATAGGTTTTTATAAATAGTTGAGAAAACATACAAACTACACATCGTTTTGTTGTTACACAAGTCTTAATGCTTTCCTGGCGTACAATGTGAGTAAAGTCTTCGCTGGTTTCCCATCAGATCAGCTGTTCAGCCAAAGCCGACGTTTCGATGACAGAAGTCGGAGAAACGTCGGCCATGGCTGAACAACTGACCTGTTGGAAAACCCGCGAAGACTTCATACACACCGTTAGTTTTTTGAGGAAATCTAGGTGTTATTAATTCCTAATTTGTTTCAATATTCTTCCTCTGGAGCGCACAGGCGTAATCTATCCCATGTAAAACATCTTATATTTTTAGACAAATTGCTCGAAAAGTAATTCGGCAAGGGGTTCATATTTTGATACCATTGGAAAGACGGGATATTTTTCTTTCAAATGAGGTTAAATTCATCAAATACTTGGTGAAGTGATTTTTCGCTCAAACTGCCTTAAATGTAATTTATTTTACACCCTGTGTACTATTAGAAAACCGTGTCCTTCGTTTGATGTGAACGACCAAATAACTATTACATCCTAATTCTTTACTAATAGAATTTGAAATTTTGTGCATGGATTTACATTCGAGAATTGGTGGATGTAATAGGGAAAAGCCGTATTTTTCTCTATCATATTTATGCTATTTTTACAATAGGCTCACCACAGAAAGAATGGTTATAAAACTGCCTTCCTATTTTTCAGGAAACAAAATATTACACCAAAAATGTAAGTCAATATAATAATAACAATGGTGTCTTTCTATGGAGCGAAATTAGATCTATCTAGTCCTCTCTTGCATTCGAATCTTTTTAACAGACACAAACATCCATGCCCTGGGAGTAGAAAATTCTACCAAGGTGGGATTCGAACCCACGATGCTTGAGTTGACAGGCAAGGACTTAACTGGGGCCGGCGGTGTAATACAACGAATACGGTAATAAAAGAGGGTGTGCTTCGGTCGTCTCCTGTGGCCAGGAAAAATGTTAATTGTATTATATATTCGTCGAATAATCTAATTAAAAATAATATTTTACTCATTTATTCTCTTTCGTGAACAGGGAAAGCTTGTCATATGCAAGTGTGGTATTTTTTAACAAATCAAAGGAGAAGGTGGAATTTGGAAGTATATTTGTTTTTATTCACACAATCGTGGTGGAAACTCCTTACTGTAGGTTATGAGGGGTCGGATGCGCCCCTGTCCACGACCACCGATAGACAAAGCCTGTGGGGGGCTATTCTGTATGTTCTCGGAATTTCCGAGCCTCGAAAGTGACGAAATTTAGACGTCACAGCCTCTAAAAGTTTCAAATGGTGCCATTCAAAAGTCGAGATTAGTCGGTGGAAGTGACGTCACATTAACGGATTTACCGAGGTTCGACCATGTCGAGTCCCTACTGAATAAGGCCCCTGACCTCTTCTTCGTGACGTCACGATTAGCAGGCTGACGGCGAGGGTAGGCGAAGGGTGCCGTTGAGGCAGGTATTGTCGATTCACGAGAACTAACGCAGAAAAATTAGGGATTACTGGCCGCTTTTCCCCCGGCTATGATTTTTGTTGCCAGAATAACAATGGACAATATGTTAAAGAAGATAATAATAAAAAAGTTCACTATATTTCATCCGAAGTTAATTGTTTTGAATGGACAAATACCATCGCCAAAAAAAGTTTACTTGCCAACATTTACCTTATTTTGAAACGTTAATTGTGTATGTAAGTACTTTAGTTGCATAATATCGAAATAAACAGCATTAAGGCTGTACTTGTCACCAATTTTGAGGATACCGGGACTAGCCACGGTATTTACCTTCTTACGGAGTCACCTGAAAGTGCACATAAGTGCGATATTCCACAGAGGAAAAATCATTCGCCTTGACCGGGATCCTGGTCAAGATGAATTTTCCTCTGTGGAATATCGCAGTACTCATCATATTAAATACGGTAAATGAATAACATACTTCGGAAGTAAATTGTTAAGTGAAGCAGGAAGACGTGACCATGTTCATAGAAATGGTTGTTGCCTCTCTGTGGTTGTCGTGGCCCTGTCCCTCCCAACCACCCTTCATACCCCGGCAAACACTCACCCCCTTTCCCACCTCTGCGCTGTTCTTCTCCACCACTGCCGTGTGCAAGGAGCGAGCACCCCCTTTTCCGCCAGAAATCCCATTACACCCCCGGGGACGGTAAACACCGCCGCGCTGCCTGGAAGCCCCACCGACCCCCACCCCCTTTTCCCTCCTCTTGGTGGCGGTGTTGTGTACTTAGGGTGGGGGTTGGGAAGGTTGGGGGTGGACTGGGGGCGAAGGGGAGGGTGAGACGGGTGGCGCCGATAGAATGGGGCCACTTTTAGGGTAAGGCAAACTTGGTGGCACTCCGTTTTGGAAGAGCGTGACGTCAGGGGAGAGGAAATGTCCTCAGATATGCGTCCTAAAAGGGTTGCGCTACGGTTCGGCACGAAATTATTATGGCCAAAAGAAATGGTGCGAAATATTTTCTTGGGTGTGGCACGATGCGAAATTATGATTATCTTTTTATTTCCTTTTTCGTGCCCTTTTCGTTCCACTTCGACTATAAATCTGAATGCACGTGACCTTTAAGGTAGTTTGAGCGAGATAGTTACCTAGCCAAAATGGAGACCATATTTGTGCTTTATTTTTTAAATTTCTGCGTCTGTTGTTGTTGTTATGCTAAATATGTTGTAGATAATGTAATATTAATGGCGCAAAATAGAGTTATATATGTCACAAATTCTTAGTAACAAAATAAATATGTCGACTTAAGTCTCAAACTTGACCCATTTTTTCACGCCGTACGGCTAAAAAGCCTTCAAAACAATCGGTTTTTGTAATTCCGTCAAATTGACTGCGGTGAGTAATAGATAATTTTTTTAAATACTTGAGAAAACATACAAACTACACACCGCTAGTTGTTTGACGAAATGTAGGTGTTATAAATTCCTAACTTATCCAATATTCTCCTTCTGGAGTGCTCAGCCGTAATCTATCCCATGTACGACAGCTTATATTTTTAGGCAAATTGCTCGAAAAGTAGTTCGGCAAGGGGTTCGTATTTTGATATCATTGGAAAGATGAGAGTTTTTTCTTTAAAAAATTACTTCAAATTTAATAAATTCTAGAATTTTCGCTCAAACTACCTGAAGGCTGTTTAACGCGACACACTTTACTGCACAATCTGATGAACGTATAGATGTGCATTGAAAATTGCATCGTGTAAAGCAGTGAATTGCTACAATTCATGCGCAAATGCACACACGAGAGATGGGAAAATGGTCCCCGCTCTTATTCCCTGCCCGCGTTCTCGCAGTTTCTGTGCATCAAATTGCGCAATTTAGTCCCTCGTGTAAAACGGCCTTTAGGGATTGGTTGATCCGTAATCGGACTAGCCGTGTGTGGCGCCTTACTCCATAAAGCAACATTACTTGCGCACTACTTGCTTCCAACTCGACTCGGCACTTTAATATTTATTCACTTCCATAAACTTTGCAATCGTCATGTGCTCCCTTAAGGATAAAAATTATTTTCCTGGATGTTGAGGTGAAAAATTGCGGCACGAAATATTTTCGTGCTACTACGGGGCAATAAACTGCAAACTAGTGTGGTGAGGAATGCAGGACGATAAATGTTTGGTGGCACGAATCCGAAAAAATTACCGTACCCTACTGTCATCCGCTGATGGGTAAAGGATCTTAGGTCTTTTCCAGGGGTCACCGAGGTAATCCTCCGGTACACCTCTCTTAACCACCCATGCTTCCCTATGACGGACTTCAATCTCTCCGCTGGCGATTGCCACCAAGTTTTGCTTTTTAAAATGACTGTGGTTTGCTCCGCGATGAGTCCCTCTCTCGGATGATTGGTCATTCGATGCGTCGCTCGGCAACCATTTGGGGTCATTTGCACCATCAAGGGAAGATGACCTAGGCCCGGTTTTTACGCATATGTACCTACAATTACAGATATGAATCCCACTTAGTTATTCGCCAAAAAACTCATTTAATGTTTGTCAATGTCTTGACGAGGACTATCTCAGCGACAAATTTCTCGGTAACATTTTCGGAAGACTGTCCAGGCGATAGCATATTGTCGGGAGGATAAGACCTTGCACTGATATCTACGCCTCCCATTTATCCTTCGATGTTGTGACGTTACTTGATATGTTTTTTTATACGCAAGAGTTTGTCGTTCGATTTTTCTACCTTAAAAAATTAATCAATGTATATATTTTTTTCTTCGGGAGATATAGGTCAATAAATTATTATTTATTTTAATTAGATTTATTGACCTATATCTCCTGAAGAAAAAAATATATAAAAATTGAATTATTAAAAAGAGGTCATGAAGAAGAATAATCTATATACAAAATAAATCATTAAATTAACTTAATGGAGCCTAAAATATGGGTTTAAATGTCATTTTAACTCGCGATATTCAGAATTATATGTTTGAAAAAATAAAGTGATTAAAAATACTTCTAATTTTTACGTGTGCGTTAAATGAGGTGTTTTCAACATAGTGCGTCGGCTCGTCAACTTTAGTCAAAGCTCTGGATCAACAACAAGAATGCGTCATAATTTCTCCCAGAACTCATCCCTTCATACATTACGTATTTATGTTCGTTTAGGGAGAGCGATGGTCACATTTTGCTGCTCTTCTTTCACCCGTAAATGTAGAAGGCGTTGCTATCGGCCGAGTAAATGCCGGCGGGATAATTGTCCTGCCTACAATCGCGGTTACGTGGACGCTACTTTGGTTTTGTCATCGAAATACTCTTTATCTGCGGGAAATATGGCGACAGCTTTTTTTGTTGAGAGATGGCAAAACCGAGTCTTTTTCGATTATTTGTGGAATGGAGGAAAAATAATAATATGTAAAAAAATTCTTTTTTTTAACCACGCTCTTATTAAAGTGTACTATAAAGTAAAAAATAATTTTTTATCACTCTCCTAATAAAAGGTAGGCGCTTGTGGAATTGATATGGACGATATAAATGACAGAGGTAATATAGTTGCAATATAAGTATGTTGATTAAGAAAAAGCACTCACGCTTTTATGAGGACATTGATGAAAAAATAAGTTTTTTTTACATATTATTATTTTCTAGTCTTAAACGAATCTTATACTCGACTTTGTAATCTCTTATAATACACTTCAAATTTACTGGTTAACTAATTGATATATCTGATTATTAATTCATAAGTTTATCGTCTAAAATACGTTTGTGTTCAATACTTACTTATTTTCTTCCATTTAGTCTTTATATTAATTGTGAAACTGTTCTTTGAAATTATTAGCATTTATTCTCATTAACAATGCTAACTTCTACTATCGCCATCTATTGGCAAAAGGCTTTTTTTCCATATAAAATGTAAACCATCTAATTATGTATGTACTACGGTAGATCAGATAATGAGAATAAAATTAAGGGAACTGGACTGCTGAACGGTGAGATTTAAAATGTCAACGAACGATAAAAGACCATAACAGCTGCCAATGAGAATTTTTACTAGGTTTGTCGATAGGTAGTGTAGCTCTTACTTAGTATCTAGTAGTAGTAGTCCGTTTATATAGTTGCAATATAAATAAATACCAACGATCCTTCTGACATTGGTAATATATCTATAGAGTAGTGCATGCTTGTGAGGCTTCGCCTCGTGACAAGCATTAGCGAGTTATGCTAATGCGTCAATAGTCGTAGTTACACTAACTTTAGGGTATAGGGTAATGCATGTTGGTGAATACTCACCCCCTGCCACACACCCTGGAGGTGGCTTATAGGGTAATTTTTAGATGTAGATGTCTTGGGGATGCATTTGCGGAACTGCATCCTGTTATCGGGCCAGCGGAACTCTTTCTTTCGTCTTCGCTAATCACGCATGCGCATGGAAGAACCCATGGGTGAGTTCGGATGGCCGTAAGTTCCCTTGGCTGCGATTTCATCGGAAGGATGTTTCCTAAGAAGGATCGGAAAAATTACGCCGTGTAACTCGAATACAATGTTTCCCAAATCACTGCCTTATGAAGGTTTTGAGAAGTTGGGATTCATCATGCGAATATATATATGAAGGGTCCTTGACCTAGAAAGCGAATGAGAGATGTGAACCTCACTCTCGCTGGGCCACGTCTCAAGTACGCTGCGAGAATTTGAGACCCAGAACGGGAAGATTATGTCTGCGAGACAAAATATTCGTAGTTGTAGTAATTTTGTTTAACGTGCTTCGACGGCTAAGGTAATTTCGAATTTAAACTGTCTGCCACGCGCAGACAGGGGCAACAGCACTCGGTCGAATCGGAGGATCACCCCTCCAAACTCGAGCCGAGCCCAACGATGCTTAACTTCGGTGACTGATAGGAAACTAGTGTTTCCATCCGGGCTGACTCTTGCCCAACATTAGAAAAACTCAACGGGAAGGTGGATATTTTATTTAAATGTACCGTTACCGAAGTGTAGGTGTAACAAAGGTTTAAAGATGACTGGGTTAAAAGCCGTTTGACACTCAAAAGGTTACACGCTGGACAGAGAATAATGAAAAACTTCATTTCACGAGGGCATTTAAGAGGTATCATTTTACCCTTCCGCGCACTGCGGGAGCACTTTTGAATTGACAAGGCCGCGCTAATCGGAGGAACACGTTGATGAGCAGACTTGAGCGAAACACGTGAGCGGCGATGAAATCGCAGGGGAAACGCTTGGTAACCTGCCGCACAGTGGTCTGCGGAGCCCGTTTTCCCGGTAAAAAGTCGATTTTCCGAACTTGTTCAAATGACACAAAAATTATTACACAAAGGAAGATGAAAGATCAATCCATAACACATAGAATTTTTTTCTCGATAAAACATTTATTTTCCAAAATGCAGACCTAAATTCGAGGGAAATTTGTCTTGACGTAATTTTTGAAAATTTCGAGACTTTTTTTCTCCATCTGTAAAAAGAGTTAACGCCTCATTTAATGCATTTTATGTGTTTAAATAGCACCTTTATTCCATCCTCACTGAGATTTCCCTTTTAGTTAGCCTACAAGGTCTTTAAAGCCCTTGTTACAGTGTTTCAAAGAGACACTGGCGGAAAAACTGTTAGGGTGTGCAAATTTGGCTGCACAAAAAAAACCTTCTCTTCCACCGTATTGAGCTATGCCAGAGTAGAAAGAAAAGTAACTCTAATATGTTATTTTGTAAAAACCATCTGCCATCAGAATACTACCCACCGGCATGCCGGTGGGTAGTATTCTGTTGGCACACAATAGTCACGCCTGAAATTTTGTAAATAGTAAAAAAATGAATACTTTCAAACGAAATTCTGAAAAAAGAAAGGTTTTAACAGTAAAAGCATTGAATGAAAATTTTAAGTTATCAACGTTCGACGCCCTTATTGTAAATCAACGTAAAAACAACTGGCGGACGCGTTTGTCGAAGTTCTCTTTAGAGCACTCCAGTGTATATTAAAAATGCTTCAGATCTGTTTTAAAGTGCGCAATTGCTTTCGCATTGCCATCGCTAAGAAACTACACTGTTGTGACGTGCTAGTAAAAAGGCCATAGAGGAGATGGAACCACAGAGAAATCATGACGACATTTTGGGAGGAGAAGAGGAATACTTAACGAGCAAAGTATTTGTTTCCCGCCGTCCAAGGTTGGCCAAACTCGAAAACTAAGTAGAAGAAGATCAAAACATGCGGTACGATAGCGCATGGGAATATCGAAGCCATTAAACCGAGCAGTCGGCTATATTGAATAGATCAGTAGTGTAGTCTAGACGGTGAAATCATAGGTATTAGTAGCGGAATGGTGGCGGTGCTGCAAATATTTATGTATAGAAGTACAAAATGGAAATAATTTCCAGAAAAAGCACTGCACTTTTCATAAAATTTGTGGACATACTAAGCCGTGTTAAGGGGATGATTTTTCGAAAAAAGAAGGCTTCATTTCTATCTATATCTACAAAATATCGTGCGAGCCACATCAAGGGTGTGTGGCAAGGGGTAAGTAGTTACCAACATGCATTACACTATACCCTAAAGTTAGTGTACTACATCTATTTATGTATTAACATAAATCGCTAATATTTGTCGGGAGGCGAAGCCTCACAGGCATGCACTACACTATAGGTATGCTACCAATGTTAGAGGGACCGTTAGCATTTATTTATTTTTCAACTACATAAACGGACAGGGATTCAAGAGTTATGCTGAAAATATGCTCGGCGTGCTGTTAGTACTAGGTAACAGATAAGGATTCAAGTATTAAGGAGCACCACTACTACTAAGAGCTACACTACCTATCGACAAACCTAGTTAAAAGTCTCATTGGCAGCTGTTACGGCAGTACTTTCGTGCGTCAAGACGCCATCTATTCTCGTCTTGAGGTAGTTTGAGCGAAAAATCACTTCACCTAGAATTTGATAAATTTGGCCTCATTTTAAAGAAAAAACTGTCATCTTTCCAATGATATCAAAATATAAACCCCTTACCAAACTACTTTTTGAACAATTTGCCTAAAATTATAAGCTGTTTTACATGGGATAGATTACGGCTGTGCGCTCCAGAGGGAGCATATTAAAGAAATTAGGAACTTCTAGCACCTAGATTTCGTCAAAAAACTAACGGTGTATAGTTTACATGTTTTCTCAACCATTTATAAAAATTAATCTATAACTCACCGAAGTAAGTTTTACAGGGTCGCAAAAAAAACTGCTGTTTTGAAGGGTTTTCAGCCGTACGGCGGGAAAAAATGGGTCAAGTTAGGGACTTAAGCAACTTTATTTATTTAATTACTGAGAATTTTGGTCATATATAACTATATCATTGCGTCATTAACACTACAATATTTATTTCATACTTCTTACAGACGCTGAAATAAAAAAATAAAACTTGAATATGGTCTCCGTTATGACTAGGGAACTATCTCGCTCAAACCACCATAAATCTATGACGCGAGCTCTCCGCATTCTGCACGTATCTTTCTGTTTCCGAGTCTCCCTTGGTGGTATAATTTCTCCTCCAACCAATCGATTCCCTGAATACGCCTTTTCCCATCATTCATCACTCACCCGCAGTCTCCCTCGTATTTCGCAGGCAAGATGATGATGGGTCCCCTACTCACCCCAAGGAGCCCCGAACCCTTTTTAGTACGGGAGTTTCTTTTTTCCTCCCTTTCCTTATTTTTTGCTGGGCAGGGAAGGGTATAAGAGGCCCCAAAATGAAGTGGAGAGACGTTCATTTCCCTTATTCGCTCCACTCACTGCCGTTTAGCTTTAGGGGCTGGAACCCTTGAGGCAGTTTCAATATTCGCTGTTCGAAATCCTGGTTTTAGACCTCCAGAGATAATTGGCAGGCGATGGATTTTTCAACGTCGAGGGTGAAAGTGCGCGAGGTACATTGAATTCTTATCCTTTGATTGCAAGAATGGGATACATTTTTGTGTGCGACGGTGACGCTTAAATATTTTTTTTATTTTTATGGTGCTGATATTGAGCGAAATTTTCTTAGCTTTCTTGTATTTAAATAATAGCGGCGTCTTAAGCCCGTTTCATGCGATGCTTGATCCAGCACAAGACCTAGTATGCTAGCTGGTACTTGATATTGAGGACGAAACCCAGTATACTAGAAACCGTGATAGAAGGTTTCACACGACCATTGAACTTGTGCTTGCGATGAATCGGTACTGTCGCTTGCTGTTAAAATAAAATGGAAAGTTTCCATGAAAGAAGGAGACTTTTGGCTGCTGCAGTAATAGCAGGGATTGTCGCGACATTTTCACCGCACATTTTCACCGCCAAAGAGTACGTAACACCCGCAATAAAAATGAGGCGCCGATTTAAAAAAAGTGAAGATCGCACTGCGACTGTAAAAGCTAACGTGATTGGTCGACGGCTACTAGGTCCTACTGGGAGCTAGTAGCAAACTAGTACCGCATCAATTACGAATCAAGTAGCCCAGCGTGTATAATAGCTATCATGCTTGTTAGCCAGCGTGCTGGTTCTATATCACACGGTACTGGAAAGCTATCATGCTAGCGAGTATCCTCGAACTTGTGCTGGATCAAGTATCGTATGAAAACGGGCTTTAGCTAATTAGTTTCCTACAAGCACTCAAGCCGCTTGACCTGAATTATCCATTCAGCCCTGGATACGTGAACTTAATTCACCGGAGATTTTTTTGCACGGTGTTATATTCCCCTACATTTTTTAGATTCAGCATTGTATTGATGATTCTGGTTCATGTTTAGATTTTCAATACGCATGATAAATACACAATACCAGGTACAGATTTTAAAGGGTCTTCTAGACGGTTGATCATGACTACTCACAATATTTTCCCTTAAAATCGACCTTTAATCGGAACTCATATTGGAATGGTAACCAGCCTGGTCAAAAGTGTACTACTCGCATACTTCATTAAGATTTTTGGAAGTTATTCGGAATATGTAGCCCACTACCTTTTTTTGCGAATCGGCGTGTTTTACCTTAATATTTTTTTACCATTAGGAATTTCAACATTTAATTTTATTAATATAATAATAACACGAATTCGCACGAATTATAGATGACAATTTTAAATTCAAAATAGAGATCAATAAACCACAATTCAAATTTTACCCAAATGTAATTTTGTATGGGAGCGTGGTGGCCTAGTGGGTAGAGCGCATGGCTACTGATCGAAGGGTCCCGGGTTCAAATCCGGGTGAATCCTTTGGACGCCCCCAAACAATAAATCCTCGGGCCCAGGGAAAGGAACTGGCCCCCCTACCCTGATTGCGTGAGATTCACACGCCTGTGTTCTTAGTTCGGGGTGAGTTCAACCCTATCCAAGCCGGGCTGAATCACTGAGTGAGTGAGTAATTTTGTGAAAATCTTAATCTTATCATCACATCATCTCAAATGATAATTTAGAATTTCAGTCCTCATTCCACACTACACTGTCGTTTTCTTATCTCCCATGTTCCGCAGCTTTTGTAAAATATTAATAATATTCCATTTTTTTTACTAACTCTTCCAAAGTGAAATTACCAAAGATTGGATGTATATTGTTTACCATTAGCGTCAAGTTTCCATGGTCTCGCATCGAGTACTAAAACACTGCACGTAAACATAAAAAATCTAAAGATGATCTAGCTGATATAAAAAAATGCAAAATCAGTGAGCTGCATATCGATATATTATAAATAATAATGTTTGTCTATTTGTCTGTCTTTTATACAAATCTACAGTTTTACTTCGATCGTGCTGAAATTTTGCAGACTAATGCCTGTTGCTCACGGTAAAATTTTTCATAAAACAGTTTTATAAAAATTTTTATTGAAAGTTTTATGAATCGTACGTAAAACGTACTAGCTTGCTCACGGTAAAACTCAAGAACCTTATAAGAGGAAAATCGAAGCAGTACTAATATGAACCGCTATGCCGTAAATGGCGCTAGCATCGGGTATACCTTGAGGTTAAACATTTCTCCATTCTCTAACACTCGTTGCGGGGCGAGTTTCAGTGGAAAGAGGGAAGAAACTGTGTAGGAGAGGTGTGTATATGCTAGAGAAGCAACTGCTCGATCGCTGCGCCACGTACAGTAGATAAGAGGAAACGGCATTATTTAACAAGATGGCGGAGAGGAAAAATCGCACTTCTCAGGTTTGAAAGTTTCCCATTTCTAAAGTAGTTGATGCATTGTTGTGTTAAAAGTGTTAAACAAATTTGCAAAGTTTTCATAATAAGTGAGGTGAATTTGGTTCCGATATCTCTGTTTAAAGTGGGTGAAAATAGCGAAAAAATGTGCGAGACGAAAGCTCACCTTCGCGATGAGCGGAACATCTCATTGGTTGTTGCATAAAACGGTTTTATGGAAATAGAACCTGTCCTATTCCTTAAAACGTTTTATAAAACTCGGTTTTATAAAACGGTTTTACCGTTAGCAAGCTCATTTTTATAAAATTAGTCGGTTTTATAAAACGTTTTACCGAAAATTTTACCGTGAGCATCAGGCATAATTGTTCAAGACAGGAGAAAAATTGTAGGCTATTATAAAAAGAAGATCTCAGGGCCCCAAAACGTCTCAAAAAGGGGCCCGTTGGTGTACGCTACGTATTGGGTTTTATGCAGTGATTTCTTTTTTTGCTTTTTTAAAAAACTTCTGCTCAAGATAGAGACTAGGGATTTAAAAAAATCAAATGACTGAAAAAATGAAGTTTATAATTCTTTCAATCAATTATCTTTTTCAATTCGTATTTGTCTGACAATCGCTTTAATAGCTGCAAAAACTTAAATTTTTCTCTGAAATCAACAATAGCATATTTCCTTGACAACCAGATTTTTGGACCGTATGGTCAGATTAAGGAGGTTCCGCCGCGACTGTGTCAGTCAAAACAAATACTAAATTCCACATTTTGATATTTTGTCAAAAAAATCCTGCTTTAACTGATGCAATGCGTTACCTACAGAAACCCAAAAGTAAAGTAGAAAAAATGCCGATTATTCCGAGAATGTATTTTAAATTAGCATTTTTTCCAGCCATTGGAGCCGACTGCAGCGCCATTTCCTACGAATTACCGCATTCTGACTTCAATTACGGCATTAATTCCCTAATAACTAGAAAAATAAGGTGGTAAGATGCCTGTATTTTATTTTAATTCAATTTCTCTGGATTATTTCCTTCTAAGAGACAGTTTTCCACGAAAATGGCATTTGTATTTTATGGAAAAATACTATTTTTCACCGTGTTTCTCTCATTCCCCCATTGAACACAATGTAATTTGAAGTTCAATTAAAGAATAAAATGGCGTGGGAAGGTATTATTTTGTTGTTCATATCAGATAGAGGACAAAGTTTTCTACAAGTAGACAGATATTGAATAAAATGATATGCAAGTCATTTTACGGTAGAACCACCTTAACGCATTTAAAACTCATTTTGCTTAGTTAAGCTGATTAGGGATGCTAAGCGTTGGGTTTTGTGGAGTGGTTTATTTTTTTGTTTTTTAAATGTACTTTCATTTAAGATATTTAAAATTTATTTTATTAGATAGGTACTCGAAAGAAGGAAGTTTCTTATTTTTTCAATCGATTTTCTTTTACGCATCGTATTTGTCTAAAAACCGCGCTTTCAGCAAATTATTTAAATAGATACAATAATTAATCAAACTGTAGTCTGTTTTGAAAACTACTAACTAACCCCTTTCCTCTTTATGGTGAGTTATGAAGGATGTGTGGTCCCGAGCAACGCCGGGTTATTCAGTAAGTAGTGAATCAGGACCGGATGTTTGTAGGTTGACTGTGTTTCTCTTACTTTCCTGGCGTCATTGATTCAGTTATCCCTGCATACTCAGCAGAACGGACCTTCCGAGTTCACTGTCGTATGGAATGACTTCTCGCCTTGGTGTCGTGATGGTGAGCACCGGTTAGATGGAGCTTCTGGATTGGAACACGGACTTCCCTGATTAGTACGCGAGTCTTGTTTTTAAACATTGCCGTCGACCTGTAGGGTGTTCAGTTGACAGATAAGGCCGATGATGGGGTCACGTGACGAGATGGAGGCGCAGCTGCGAAGCCCACTTCCTCGGCGACAGATATTATTTATTATTTTTTTTATGGCTACGCTCCCATATTTAAACCTGAATCATATATAAACGGTGGCTCGGAACGTACGTGAATGACGCATTGGCAGCGCGTGTATGACGAGTGTAATCATGTCGGATGGATGCGGGAGTAAAATTAATCACCGATTTGCGAAACGATCTCGAAGGAAGGGAATAAGAGTTCGAGACATAATCGTCGGTGGCGCTCTCAAGTCGAGAGATTTTTTTCCCCGCCGTCGACTCCGTGGGAAATTAAACTTTTGTAGCGGCACATGGTGCGGGAGTGAAACAGACACTCCCGGGAGAAGAAATGAAGCGGTGAGATGGTTATTCGAGAATGAAAGCGAGATACGCTGTTAGCTTTAAAGATTAAACTCCATTCATTTCGATGTTTTCACTTACACCATCTCGTGGGAATGCATTTGAATAGCCAATTACTTTCATTCAGGTACATTCTAGACACGGCTCTTAAGATAAATATGCGTGTATGTACCTTAACTCATTTAACATAGTTTGAGCGACATTGTTACCTAGTCATGATAGAGACCATATTATAACTTAATTTTTTTATTTCAGCGTCTGTAAGAAGTATAAGGTAAATATTGTAACATTTATAGCGCAAATATATAGTTACATATGACCAAAATTCTTAGTAATGAAATAAACACAACCACATAAGTCTCTAACTTGACTAATATCTTCACGCCGTATGGTGAAATAGCCTTCACAATAGAAAGTTTTTATGCGATTCTGTAGTAATTACTGCGGTGAGCAATTGATTAATTTTTATAAATAGTTGAGAAAACATTCAAAATACACATCGATAGTTTTTTGACGAAATCTAGGTGCTAGAAGTTCCTAATTGTTTTAATATTCTCCCTCTGGAGCGCACAGCCGTAATCTATCTCATGTAAAACAGCTTATATTCCCAGGCAAATTGCTCGAAAAGTAGTTCGGCAGGGGGATAGTATTTTGATATAATTGGAATGATGTTAGTTTTTTCTTTAAAATGAGAATAAATTCAGCATATTGTTGGTGTAGTGATATTTCGTTCAAACTACCCTTAAGTTACTTCCATAGTCTTGTAAGTCGCATGCAAGTAGCACTTTGGATGTGTGAGCACGAACCTCCAAGGCAGTAGGGGTCGATAGGAGTAGCAATCTGTACCCTATCGATCAACGTTCGCGCTTGAACGAAGAACAGACGTCCTTCAATTTTGCGCGCAAGTAGCGTTTCGATTGTACGTGAGAGTATCGCTCAACTGAAGTCCCGATCGCATGAATGCGAGCGGAAATAAAAAATCTAAACAGAAAACTAACTATAGGGAGAATGTTTGTTTGTTTTTAATGAGATTAATGTTGCTGTCATAGGTGACGAAAGAGATGGATGTATGACTATTCTGGTCATGAATTAAATATGATAAAATAATTCTGAAACTTGATAGATTTTTAGGTCTATAACTTTTATTTCGAAAAATTATTAATTGCGCAATCGTACGTGGAGTTCGATGAGTGTGGTTTATGAATTAATGTTTGAAATTCCGCGATTTTCGAAAATGCCACATTCATTGACAATAGCTATTTAAACGGCGTCATTCAACTTTTCTTTCGGCCATTCTTTTATTCGGGTAAGCCGGGAGTAACGTCGACGATGCCATGTAAATAGCGTTGCGCAACGAGATATTGATTCCCTCGAAACTTCCATGGAAGCCACCTTGCACATGTACTGGGCTGCTTTAATTCATGATCGTGTCATGCATGTGCCGTGCGTGCGTCATTAGGTCGTCAGGGTGTGTAGTTAAGGCCTCAATTTGTCCCATATTCGTAATGGGGGATTATCATTCGAATAATTTATCGATATTACCGTGGAAGTCAAATTTGCAAAGGTTTTCATGTAGATTTTACGGAGTTGCTTCGAAACATTAAGTCCTTATGATTAAATAATTAATAGCAGTAAGTTGCATTTTTTGCTGTTCCCAAAACTAACCTCTGACGTCATTTCATCCTTCGATCAAAGGCCCGTGGTTCGATTCCCGGTAAACACGGATATTTTTTCAAAGTATTTTCTGAATAATTATACTGAACTGTATTTCCGGCAGAAGTGGACATCTTCACAAAAGGCTTATTAAGCCATCATTTAGAATGTATCGGGAAGAAGCGATAGATGAAATGACGTCATGGCCGATATGGGAAGGTTGCCGGTCCATTCAATTTTAGACTCCTATATCTCTGGCAATATCCTGGGTAATGAGGGGTGATGGTTTGCTGAAGGCCGTGATAGAAGGTAGGATGTTGGGTAAGCGGGGAAGGGGAAGGAAGAGAGTAGGTTTTATGGACGGGATGAAGAAGGGTAGGACTTATGCTGAGATGAAGAAAGAAATACTTGAGGTAGATAAGGCCTTGCACATGTAAGGGTTCGTTGGATATTCTCTAACATTCATCACAACCTTCCTCTAACCGGTAGATTAGGTACTGTAATGAATGAATGAATCTCTGGCAATTTTTTGAATCTTTAAGAGATGATTTACCAATGATCATTTGTCATGGTCCCCTGCACGATAAAGTAAAAAGCAAAAAATCGTGATAAACCCCCAATGAGGGTGACACCTCTCGTACGTTTCCTAAGCTCTTTGTCCGAGCACCCGTTCTAATTTTATAAGTCGCTTGCCCTCAAAACACAGGCGGCGGAAGTGAATGCCAGATAATATACTCTCCCTCACCATAGACAACTTGGGTGGGATGTTGGCGTTTTAAACACGAGATAATTTAAATCCTTTTCCATGCTGGCTGGCGTAATTTGCGTCCCTCCTTGAGGCAAGCGATAAAATGAGGGACTCCGATAGTTTCTCAGCTCTAGTTCCCTCTCCCCATGTCCAGTGCATCGTCGACTGAGAGCCGTTGTAGGTTGGATCTTCCGATTTCCGAATTTTCCGCCGCGTCGTTCCATTTCGGGGACAGTATTTCGCCGGCTATCCGGAGTTCTACAACTCATCTTATTCGTTCAATATGCGTTACTATGGAAACCTGGAAGAACGTGATTGGTTACGTAAATGTTCTCAAAACGTATAGGGCCTGATAGATTGTTAAAAACTCTTATGAGTTCGTAGGAAAAGGATAAAAAACTTTGCACTATTCCACTGTAGAAATTTAATTTATTGAGTCGACATGTTTCACTGCACTGCAGCATCTTCAGGACTGTCACCATCGATCACCTCAATCGATTGTTCCTGCAACCCGAATTTTGTCATCAGTCCTGATGATGAGTGCTGTGAAACATGTCGGCTCAATTTATCAATTTCTCCAGCGGAATAGTGCAAAGTATTGTATCCTTTTCCTACGAACTCATAAGAGTTATTAACAATCTATCAGGCCCTATACGTTTTGATAACATTTACGTAACCAATCACGTTCTTCCAGGTTTCCATAGAAACGCATTTTGAACGAATCCTTTTCCTACAGTGGAATTCCACAAAGTATCGGCCGCCACCAATAACTTCATCTTATGAGTTCAATAAGCAGCGAAGATGGCGAATGTACAATGAACAGCTTGGAGGCGTAATTACTGCAGAAAAAAATTATTACGTGACTAATGATGAGTTCATGTATTCGTACTATGAATGATGTGCATGAGTAAATGTATGGATTAAATAAACATACATAAAGTTTATACAGCGATGAGAAAATGGATCCAAATGATTGAAGCAGTGGCTATTGGGAGATAAGTTACGAAATCGATTGTTCCTGCAACCCGAATTTTGTTATGAGGCATATAAATTTGTGGATACCATAACTGCCGAATCCATTTCTAAATGTTTGTGCAACCGGCTATCAGTCTCCTCACCTTAATCTTTAAATTTATCTGCTCTGTTCTGTCCGTGGAATTATGTTACAATGCTTCGTATTTCATATGGCGGTCTTGGTTTACCGTTCCCAGTCGCTCATTATTGAAAGTTAGTAAAATAAGTGGAGGAAATTGGTGGGTTTAATTAATTAAATATGAAGGGGGTAGGAAATGTGATATGAGAATTTAAAGATGGGCGAATCCAGGTATTTATGGAGAATTTTCGCTCAAATTTATTTTTATATATGCTTGTAGCGGAAGTAAAGGGTGGACATTGCAGGAGAAAATTTCTTTCCTCATGGAAATTTAAATATGTATAATGTAAATAAAAACACAAGGCCTATTAGCCTGGCATAGGTTAGACCTACTTATATTAGCAAAGACCGTTCCTGTATTTTAGTACGAGTACAAAACCATTTCAAGCAACGGACCGAAATCGCGTGGTTAGTGTCATCCGGACGTGATGGACTCCTTCTTTTCCCTACTACATGGCCTTTGACTTAATCTATTGTGTAGAACACTACTTACGATCAGTACTGCCATCTTACTTTCTTTGCGAAATTAAAAGAAGCCATAAACCGTGTAATTGTGTAGCTTGCTGTAATAAGAGAAACCTGTTGGTCAACCTGTCAGTATTTAAAAATCGAAAGGTGACAATCGACTAATCGTACCCGCGAGTAAAATGACATCATATCAGTTTCAGAATCTTTAAAAACCTTTGTGAAAATGAAAATCTGATTAAACATTTAAAGTAGACCCAAAATTCGCGGGGTCGTCGCTATTTTGGCGTAATTTCGCAATTAACGCCTAATTTCGTAAATAATTAGTGATTTCGTGATTTTTCGCGATTAAATTAAGGATATTTTTCGAATCTGTGGGATGTAATTAGGAATTATTAGCACAAAGAACACAGTTTTTCAATGTATGAAAATTGTCATTACTTCCAAAAATACCTGGCCCTGAAGATGGGTATTGGGCTGGGCCAATCGGAGCTTAGGCTCTGCTGGAAGTTACTTGCAGGTTCTTGACGTGCAAGCTTTCAGGCGCCGCCCGCCCAGCATCCACATAATGTCGGTTGACTGCCCGAAATAATCGTCTTGAAGTAATCGCCTTTCCGGTGAATCA
Organism: Pyrrhosoma nymphula; assembly: GCA_963573305.1. Taxonomy (NCBI): domain Eukaryota; kingdom Metazoa; phylum Arthropoda; class Insecta; order Odonata; family Coenagrionidae; genus Pyrrhosoma; species Pyrrhosoma nymphula. The sequence goes on from OY754337.1 coordinate 78,498,599, forward strand.
AATGGGGTCTCGCGGGAAGGGGCGAGAGCAAATGGGACGAACCTATTAGACCAGCGGAGGGCGGAACGGCATTAGTAATTGCGCAGGTCTTGAGTTGATTGAATTGTTGCTTCGGTAATAATGCATGTTGCCCTTACATGGCTGACTGATGATTGCCTACTCTGTGTGTGTACCTCCGTTACTTGGCTAATGAGTCATTTCGAAGTCCAGATGTGATTTTCGAATTCCAAAGGCCGAAGCGGAGACGAAAGATGAGGTTTTTAAAGCGTCGCAATGGTAGGAGTGAAGTTTCGAAGGAAATTCAACGGCAGCAGCATGGTTAACATAAGAGGAAGTATGGAGATGCTATAAAAATTGCCCACAGCATTACACGATATCTCAAATGCTGTAGGCTATGTTAGCATGCGAGCTAACGGGTAGGATAGGGATGAATTATTGATACAATTTAAGTATTTACGAAATAATTATGACCGAGGAGAAAGATTGTGTAAGATGGGCATTACTAATAATTATCATCTATGTCAATGTCAGGTCTTCCAAATTCGGCACACGCCTTCAGAGTCAACTCATTAATCAGTGCTCAATGTGATGAATTGAATAAAATTAAAATTACTAGAAAAAAAAATATTTTAAATAGTCGTTAAGTTTGTGTCTGTAACCTTGATTATTTAATGTTGAGGTGGAAAAAATCATTTCTCAATTATAAATATTTTGAAGCACAAAGGGTTAACTATCTTTGTTCTCAATGCAATTACACCATATTCAGTACGCTCATATCATTGTAAAGAAAGTGGACTTGGTATAGTGGTTGTTATTTGCCTTCTAAATGCAATATTATTATAGGTGCATACACGTTAAACAACGAGATTCATTATCTTTAATGTGAAGGTTTTTTAAACGTTTAATTTTTAAATGGTGCGTATCTTTTAGTGGTTAAAATATAGATCTATCTGGGAAGTTATCATCTGGGAAGTTTCCAAATGTTTTTTATCTGGTTTCGTGGAATCTATGGAAATGACGTGGAAAGGTTGCTGCTGGGAAGAACTTTGATGGGCGATCAATGGGTATTACTGCACTCAAGATGAAGGTATCTGCACACATTTTACTGTCCAATTCGACTCCGGTATTGAGTGCGTCAATCACGGTACAGAACAGGAGGAATATTCGTTAATTTATCCATTTATTAAATGCTAATTATGATGTGTGTCGGATTTATTTGAATTTTCAAACCTCTGCATAAACTTTGAGCACACTGCTACCTTAGTAATATGCCTTTTTTATCTAATATTGCCTATCGTGTGTTCACGTTCATATCTCGCGTTGCAATGCACGAGTTAAAAGGGACGACCATATTCTAGCGCTCGAATACTGAATTAAGCTGTAGAGAAACCTTTTTAGCCGGGAAACAAAGTCATTTGTTTGAACGTTCATAGATATCCCCATAATTGTGTAGTTGAGTAGGGACATCCAATAAAACCCACAAATCTATTGGCTGAATACCAAACGATGATTCATTCTGTGAAAATTTGTTGTATATTGAGGATTTTCTACGAAAAATGACTTCGGCAAAGAGTGTTGAGAGATATAATCGATAGGTGCGATGAAAACCGCCCCGTTATCGGACGAATGCTTTTTTCCCCGTTCTATGTGTATGTTCCGGGTGGAATCCTACCGCGAGCTTGAGCCGGGATGGGAGAATTAAGGTGGTTTGAGCGAGATAGATCCCTAGTCATAGTGGAGACCATATTCACATTTTATTCTTTCATTTCAGCGTCTGTAAGAAGTACGAAAGAAATATTGTAATATTAATGGTGCAAATATATAGTTATGTATATCCAAAAATCTCGGTAATTAAATAAATAAAGCTGCATAAGTCTCTAACTTGACTCATTATTTCCCGCCGTACGGCGGAAAACCCTTCAAACCGGCAGGTTCTTTTGCGATTCTGTAAAAATTACTGTGGTGAGTAATAGATTACATTTTATAAATAGTTGATAAAACATGCAATCTATACACCGTTAGTTTTTTGACGAAATCTGGGTTTTATAAATTCCTATTTCCTTCAATATTCTCCCTCTGGAGCGCTCAGCCATGATCTATTCCATGTAAAACAGATTATATTTACAGGCAGATTGCTCGAAAAGTAGTTCGGCAAGAGGTTGATATTTTTAGATCATTGGACAGATGAGATTTGTATCTTTAAAATGAGGTCAAATTCATCAAACTCTAGGTGAAGTGATTTTTCGCTCAAACTACCTTAAGCGTCGCGGTTAACTGTAAATGAGAACTGGTGTGGGAAGGTGGAGCGATTCTCTGCAATCAACATAATTATCATTAATTTAATTGCAGTCTCGTGCATTGAAACTCTCCCGCGTCGCTTCCTTTGAACTCCTGGGCGATCGTGTGCCAATCTCTCCTCGATTAGTCATCCGTTGCGCAGCAGCCGAGCAGTGCCGCTGCGGCGTCCATTGCATTGTTGAGCGGGAGCCATTTGCTCCCATGATTCCGCGCCGCCGAACGGATGACTCACGCCGCGCCGCGTGCCGTTGTATTGCCGCGCCCTCTGGAGTCGAAGAGACTTTATCCTCCCCCCCCTTTCCATCTCTGTTGTGTTCATTTTAAAGAGCGTAGGCGTTTGGCCGTGAGTGAGTGTCCAACTTATTGACCTCTCTGTATCTCGGGCAGAGTTTCAACTCCCGCCTTCGCCCCCGTCTCTCCCCCGCCCCCACGAAACCCATTGCCGCGATGTGGCCAATTGGCACCGGGGAATGTTCCAGATCTCGTCAAACCATTCACCGCTTCTTTGACCCTTTCATCACGCCCGTAAATATACACGCTTCTCTCATTTCGAGTGTTTTTCATCCTCTCTCCGTCTTCCCTGTCGTGGGTTGGTTTACCTATCGGCTGTGCGATGCGAAATCGTGAGCCTTTCCTCGTTGTGCTGGTAAGGGACGGAGAAAGTATCGCGAGAGATGATCTTGGCCTTTTTTTGACGCCCCCCCCCTCATGTAAGACTTCGTGAACATCCCACCCCCTATCCTACGTAAGTTGTAGATTAGGTATATTTTCGGAAGGATTCTGAAGCGTAACGGGAGACTGAATAAATAAGAACTAAGACGATGCAATTTTCCACTGATGAAAATTTTGAATCGATTTTTAATTGAAATTTATGTACCTGATGATGATGCAGTGCATCGAAACCCGGGTCGATTAAAAATTTTTATCTGTGGAAAATTGCATCGTCTTAGTGCTTATTATGTTCATATTCCACAAAATCTCGCCTGATTCCTCCCTTTTTTGGGAGACTGAATTAAGTTTCTCACCGATAACCCCCGTCTGGAACAAATTATTTCCAAGCTTGGATGGGAAAAATGAGGAAATTCAACGTATATACAAGTATTATCAATCAATAACTGAACCAGAAGATGTATTTCCCACAAAACCAACAAGTCGAGGGCCAGGCGACCGTTATACGAGCTTCCACTCAGAAATGACAATATTTTATAAGTGCTAATGGTTGAGTTCTCTCTAAGTAAATTGACTGAATGCCTCAGGTTCACAACGATGTCTCTTACTTGGCGTCTCGGTTGGATACTGAGAGCCTTCTCCGTGGTGAATCAGCTGAGGAGGGGGTTTGTCGGCTACGTCGAGTTGGAATGGGTTAACTTAGGACATAGGCCATTGGTAGCTTTGGAGGGGAGAAAATAATGGGATGGGTAATTGATGGAGTGGAATTTTTCAATTGGAGCAACAGGAACTATTTTCTGACTCCGGTCGCAGGAAACATGATCACAGCCTTTGTGCCTTGGTCAGAATGACCTGATCTCTGGAATCCTTCCTCCTCCAGGGGCTATATAAACGATGGAGGACCTGACGATGGAAAGACATGGTGAAAGGCGTGGCAGAGGTCGCTTGCAAGAAGTAGTCGCTGCATTTTGTAATCGTCCAGGGCAAGTCCTTGGACAAAGTCTGTAGGGTAAACAGTCGGCAGAGGTGAAACATGTCCAAAGAGGGAAATTTAGAATAAAAAGGGGGGGTGGATTAAAATAATGCCACAATGCGCGTAGAAATTATCGGTGAATAATATTCTGCGCAATATTGGCTACCCATGGGAATACTGAGCAGAAGATATTATATGTTTTTGGTAGAACTGTGCGGCGATGGGACATGTATTTTGAGAAGAGGACAAATGTTTGCCGTCGGCTTACATTTTGGCGGCCGGGAGTGTACATGTAAACTCAATATTACCTACTGTCAGAATTGGGTTAGGTTTAATCAAATGACCCGGAACTATTAAAGGTTTTTCACTGTCCTACATTTCGAAAAAATATTGAGTACGTATGCTAAATCAAGATATTCTGAAACTACACCGGTTATTATTATTGGAAACACTTAGTTTTTGCCGCGTAAAATGTAAAAGTTCGCGTTTTGAATGTAATGAGGAAAACTCCTTGTCATTCGTAGAACTTCAGGCTGTAAGATATTTCGTCCGACTATGATTCAGAGTGTGATACGAATACAACCTCACGTTTTGCGAAAATATTACGTAAGAAGATCTTGGACCCCCGCAACCGTCGACGTAAGGAAGGGTGAATTGAGCCTAACTCCCCACCGCAAAACGTCTCACGTAAGGCGGTCTCTTAGAAAGGTCTCAATGAACAATGGGCTTATTATATAATTTTCAGAAACAGCTCAAAAAATTCTTTACGTCATTATATGCGTGGAAACTTATTTTTTAAAGAAACTGTGTTATAATGAAAAAATATTAACAAATTGATGATTTTGAATGGGATCGTAAACGGCAAGAACAGGGAATGACGGGAAATTGGGTCACTGCTCATTCCGGCTGAGCGGGTGTCTTGGTGTCGTAACTTGTTTCTCTGTTGGCCACTGTAACGCTTGTACCACCAGCTCTCTAGCTACTGCTTCTACTGCTCAGAATAATGGTCTTTTGTATCGATGCGAGATAATTTATTGAAAAACTCTGCTAAACTTAAATTATTATTGGTTACGAAGGAGAGAAAGAGGATATTGCTTGATGCGTGCGCTTCGCGATATGTCTCCTTCATTCGTTCTATTATTGCGGGTAATGCAATGCGGGTTAAATGGGTTTTAAATATTTAATTTGTGTACCTATGAGTAAGTATAGCCTTTTAAGTAACTTCAATGATTGATGCCACTCTTTAACATGTCTCACTACAATGACTTGTCTGTTTTCAAAATGAGCAAATGTTGCTTATTCCTAAACGCATCAGAGTGATGAAAAACGTGCAAGAAATTATCACTCTCCGCTTAAATCTCCTCCGAATATTCTGATATCAAATTCCAGTTGTAGCCGAAGGATTTCACCAATGGTTAACCTCCACCAGTTTGCACTTGAAATTTTCACCCTCACTAATGAGTTGGCCTAATCAGCGATTAAATATATCGGTGCATCCTCGAATTTGTAACATGTTAGTGGTTATAGTGCTTTCTGTTTTTTAGGTTTGTTGTTGGGAGCGATAAATTTTAAAGAAACTCTCTTATCCATTTTTACTACACCGTTGTGTTTTTCGTTTTCTAGTTCCATGGGTTATTCGTGGGTGAGTGCTAGTCCAAGCTACCCTCAGTTACCGTGTTCGATCGACTTCTAAGTTGTCTAACTGCTAAACCTTATGCCTACAAAACATATTTTTCTATTAATTCATCACTGCCGATCTACGGCCGGACTATGTTGCTGCGTAAAAAAATACTTTTGATGTTGAAAATTGTGTTCTTTACCGTAATGCTCGGAAGTCGGTCGACTTTATTCACTTCAAAATTGATGTTCTGCCTCTCAATAACGAATGCTCGCCTTTAAGACGAGTATTTGTTGTAGTCTTAGTGAGACCAAGTGCATCTAATGTTTCTGACAAAATATATGTTGAAATTAAACAGAGGTATTTTTACGCATGCTGGGACATATCTTTGGCCTAAATACCTTTTTCAATGATCATTGAATACCGATGGGGTCCATATTGGAGTTTTTTTATATTTTGCTTTAAAATAAGGGCTAATGTTGTGACTGTTAGCACGTGTGACGCCTCCTTATGAATTTCCGCCTATTTTACCAGAAACTAAAAATTAGTGTTACCGTTTTATATATTCTCTTCCAGTGAACGCTCTAACATTGATAGTTTGCCATTTTCTGCGCCGCATGCTTCACTGTATCATGTTAGAAAATTCAAGTCTAAGGTGCATGGTTGAGTATTTCAGTATAAATGAAGGATAATAAATATTAAAAATTATTTTATGAAGCATAGTGATGAATATGCGTATAGGTATAAATTCCTGATTTTTGCTCCAAATTCCGAACTCAACCCTTGCCCATCGGCATAAACTCGCGAACATGAAGTTACTCGAAGATGTGTCTTTAAAATATTCTTGTACTTATGATGATTTGTGAAAATATATTTTGTGGCTCATAATCTCTTTTCTTCTTCCTCAGGTAAGCATCGTGCATATACTTCTCCGTTTGGCGAGTAGAGAGGCGGTAGTTTTTTGCCCAAGGTATGAGTTTTAATATGTTCCTAGGTGTAAGTACTTTTTTGATTGCATCATTACTTTGCAACTTAGACATGAAAAATGGTAATATAATTAATATATGTGAATTCCCGAGGCATATCAAGCTATTAACAGTACCTACTATGTATGTTCTCGTTAAAAATAAGGTAAGCTTTTTAGATACCCTTCGTAACATGTAGTCGTCACTCATTAATACCGCTGAATGGGTAAAAATATCAATTTTAGGTAGACAGTCATTTGTTATGTGCGATAAAAATATGTTTGCCATTTTTTGTAATAATCATACCATATTGTACCCTCCCGTTGTTTACATGAGTTAAACTGACTCTGTTAAAAGGACAATAAGAAATGAATTAAGATATTTTTAATATTTCAGTTACCGTGCTTAAGAATCTAAAACGTTTTACGTTATTTCATTGCTTGTTTGTAGATTTTCAAATGCATGCTGAAATGAATTACAGTATTTGAAAAGATCGTCTGTGAAATGGCCTAAATTCGAAATTGGTGTCGGACGAAGTCGAGCCATTTTTTCAACTTCGCGAGTACCTGAAAGTTGTAAATGTTGTTCGCTAACTGTATCAGTTATACCTTTTGCATAAGTATGTTATCTCAATTTTTTACGAATTTACTGAAGTTATGTCTTCAACTCTCCGGGATTTAACCAGTGAGTATATTTCATTACAATTCGATGAGAGAATTTTGTGAATTATGGAGTGAAATACTAATTGTTTTCCTATATTTTGCGTATGGAGTGTAATTCGTGAATTTGAGCGATTTGAAGGGTATTCTTCGGGGTAAAGGATGAACGCTTTCTCGTTAAATTACCCTATCCCTCTACTGCCAGCGTGGACAAACTCAATTAGTATTTCGAAATCGCTAATATATCATATTGACCCGGCTCTAATCCCAAATGAACCAAGCTGTCCTGGTCGCGGGGTCATAAAAATTTGAAAAATAAATGTTAAAAACGTATTTAATTGGAAATAAAATGCAAAAGAAACGCCAATTAAAGAAAAAATTAATATATCTGCAAAACATTGGGCAGGAAATGGGTTAGAGCCAATAGCGAGTTAGTGTAAGTAGATTTTCATCCGTCGGTTCAAGGTTTGAAGCACATTATAATTCGTAATCTGAAGTTGAGGAAGCTTTTTCAAACTTCGCTTCTATATTTTTTTTCAAATATATATCATAGGGTGGCCACAGAGAAACTTCATGAGTGATACTGCTCTGAGGTAATACGGTAGGAATTACTGAGATATACCCTCCCGTTGACCCTTTCCTGATCCTCTTTTCTGTTTAAGTGTCACTCCGTAGGAGACTGCGTTATGAGTTGGACTTAATTTTTGCGACGGCTTGTAGCCGACTCAAACAGCATTGCCAAGTGAGATACTAATCCGGCCTAAGGATGCGAATCTTTTGTATAAATATGCGCGTATACATTTGTGGTTCGTCCTCCTGTGTGTAGGTCTCTGCATCAAGGACAACATTCAGAGGAAATAAGATAAGAGGGAAAAGATGGCTGGGGACTGGATTGCCTCTTAGGAATAGGGAGTCGTGTCTTTTTTCCTCCCTGCTCTATTTTTTTATTCAACGGTTTGAGGTTGTTCTATTCGGGATCACAAGGGCGGCCGTTCTTTGGTTCAGTCCCAACCGTAAAGCAGAAGGTTGTGGAGCAGCGCCTTGGGAATGAAATATTCACCGCCAATGTGGTGCGATTTCCGTCGACGTGCCAGGAAGGGCTCGTATCGGCTCGTCCGCATTCGCTTGGAAGAAGAAAAAAGAGTGCCAACAGCGTTAAGGTTGGCCTTTGGAAGGAATGAAGTATTGACCCGCTCATCGATTAGCTTCGTTTATGTGCGGAAAGAAATCCTTTGAACAAAAAATATCTGGGTGTCATGGTGAAGTGCGTTGAATTCTCCGTTGCTACTTTTTGAGTTCCTACTTTTGAAGCGTGGAACTACTGACGCATGGTCAACAATGAGAGTGCTGTAATATCATGTAAAGTTTGCTTGAAAGCTAAACGTATGAAATGAATTTAGCAAAATTGGGGGTTTCCGACGTGGCTTTATGGAACTTACTATTCATCTGGAATAAAAAAGTTATACTTTGTTTTTCCACATTAACTTTTAATTTTGATAAAATTTAAATAGAACAGGACCTGATGATGACGTTAGACGTCGAAACCATGGTCGTGAAATTTTTTAAATTTAATGTGGAAAAAACGAAGTGAAACTATTTTCTTCAAAACGACTTTAGTAAGTTTAGGAAAGAAGTTTCTATCCTTGAATATTGCTGCCTGAAATATAATAATGAGAGATAGTTTTCAGTGATTGATTACTCGTTGTCATCCGGCACAGTGATTGTTACAATCAGTCTTCAAGTCTAGATTAGTGGATGCTCCATCCTTGAAGTTCCTTCACATTTTTCTCGTTCTTTTCTTTTTTAATGAGACTCATAAAACGTTGAACGCGAAGTAAATGAAGTTAACTGTGGCTCTGTAGTATAAGAAATGTTGCTGTTTCTCGGAAAAATAAAACCATTTAAGGCACATGGGGTACTATTTCCTGGAGAGGAAAGTTCCCTAGGATCGTCATTTGTTAGTCTTGTGCGTTTATCTCTTTAAGCACGTGACGCATATCACTCTTTTTCATTCCCTTTTGGAGACAGCAAAAACATATGGGCTATGAACGTAATTTTTCTGTTTAAAAATTTTGTTTTTGTGAATCAAAACATATTGCAAATTCACGCCTTTGAAAAAAATTGGCACGTTTTCTAATTAACGTGACCGGAAAGTAACTAGCATTTGTCGTCGAGGCGGAATCCATTCCAGGCGGAACCATTTGGGAGGCCTTATCTCGCTTTTCATTTCCGGATTCATTTGTTTTTACAGCCCTCGCCGCCATGATGAGCCCGAGTATGAGGATATAAGGGGAGGGGTAGGGTGAGGGAAGGACAGGAGATGTCTCGCCAAAATATGTCACGGAAGTCTTCAGAGAAGAAACGTTGGCACTCCGTCAAAGCATTCTCTTTTTTTTTCCCTTTTTTCTGCAAATGCTCCAACCACCTTCTCCTCCCCCCTCCCGTCCCGGTTTTTTCCACTCCGTATTCGGATTCAGTCTGTGTTGGATCTTAGACGACGCGTCGCTGGACATTGGATGCGGGTTCTGACGTCATCGATAGTTGGATTCCATTGACATGTTCACCACGAGAAGGCGTTAATTGAATGGGGATCGTCCCGTGCATCACAATCCCGCTCGTCACATTTCCATTCTTTTTACTGGTTCCATAGTCGGACAAGGCTCGTGTCCAAGCGTCCCTTGCACAACGCAGCGATGGGTTGTTAGGCCACGTTCAGTGGCCTATAACTCAGACATGGACCACGTGTTGGGTCTGCTTTTTGCTCGCCATACCTCTTCATCCATAACAGTCATATCATCTGAGAAATCTACTGGTTAGGGGTAGGTTATGATGAAAGTCAGAGAATATCCTAACGACTCTTGCACGTGCCGTGCCCTATCTACCTATAGTATTTCTTTCTTCATCTCAGCATAAGTCCTACCTTTCTTAATCCCGACCATAAAACCTATTCTCTTTCTTACCCTTCCCCGCTAGCCCAACATCCTCCCCTCTATCACGGCCTTCATCAAACCATCATTACCCCTTCCAGCCACCTACCCTGCATTCCCCTAATCTCATATATAAGTTTCCTCTCCTCGCCCACCATGTCAAGCACTACCTCATTTGTCTTCCTTTCCGTCCAACGCACCTTCTCCATCCTCCTCCACACTCACATCTCGAAAGCCTTCAGCCTATTTTCGTATTCCTTTCTCAGAGACCACGTTTCTGCTCATAGAACGCCACACTCCATGTAAACCTCATCATCCGTCGGTCGTAAAATGGTTGATGGTGTTCTCAGGAAACCATAGCATTATCATGTTAGAATTGAGTAACTTCCATAAAATTTGATAATTTGCACCTCTAGTTTTCTTGAAGAAACGCCACGTGAACAAGGAATTAGTTTTTTTAAATAATGGATACTTCGATGGAAAGGAGAAGACCGTATGAATATACATCAGATTTGGAGTTCCTGCGTGTGTCCTGGTATTATAGTTAGGGGTGTATTCTACCCCTGGGGATCGCGATTGTCAGGATGGTGGCGGAAATGAAATGAGGAACTCGTTTGAGGACTGAGATGTATTCGCTCATACACGTTACTTATCAACCAACGGAAAGGACGGAATGGGCCAAGTGAAGGAGGAACTCGGAATTGAGGGTTCGTCTGGGAAATAGCCTTCGGGAGAAGGACGGGGTGAATCGGTTTGGTCACTGCTGTCGCCAGTGCCGTGGTGCTGAGAGAGGAGCAGAGCGAAGGCACCAACACCAAGCAAACATACCAAATGCGGGCCACGGTCATACCTCGCGCCTCCAATTTATGTTATGCCCCGCGGGGGGCGCCCTTTTGTGTTGACTTCCATGCCCAGACATCTAAGGAAATGAAACTTCTTGATCGGGTTCATAATTGTGAACATGAACTTTAATCAGTCATATTTTGAAATTCTGTTCTTCTAATCGTTGTGAGTGCGATTGTGATTCATTTTACAGTTTCATTATATTTTTCTCATTTCTAATGTGTCCCGTTTTGTTACGAAATGTGCCAGTTTAAAAAAAATGAAAAGTGCAAATGTCCCGTTTTTTCAAAAATACATTACGGGAACGCTATCGTAATGTAATCGGTGTGGGTTGGGGGGGAACCCGCCCTTCTTCGATACCCCCCTCCCCTTCCCCCCTTTCCATCCCTCTCGTTTCTGATCGCCCCCCCCATCTTCTTGGCTTTAACCTTTGGCACGCCACCTTCCGACCCCGTTGACCACTTCTGTCGTCCTACCTTATCCTCGGAGGCGGGCGGGGCCGACGCTGAGGTGGGCCGAGCCGCTGGAGAAGAAAATCCCTGGAGGGGCGAGAGAGTCAAGAGAGGGAAAGGAGTGTAGAGTGATTCTCGGGAGAGGTGGCTCCAAAAGCTTCAACGCGATCGAAAATCAAGGCTGCTAGGGCTCACACTATTTTCCAAATTGCAGCCTTGAAATAGGAAATGCGCTATGTGTAATAGCTTATATTTTTAGATGAAGATTTATATTTTGCTTTCTCTCTCTCAGTGATTCAACCTAAAGGTTGGTTTGGATAGATGAGGGTTGAGCTCAACCCGGAGTAAGCCACAGGCGTGTGAATTTCACACATTCAGGGTAGGGGGGCCAGTTCCTTTCCCTGGGCCACCTCGCACTCCGAGGATTTTTGTTCGGGGTCGCTCAAAGGCTTCACCCGGATTTGAACCCGGGACCCTTCGATCAGTAGCCAAGCGCTCTACCCACTAGGCCTCCAGGCTCCCTATATTTTGCTTTACTTGATGGAATTTCCCAAGTATGATTTTGCGCCGTGCTGATAGACGCCGAAAAAAGTCAAAATTCATCAACTTTGACGCGTGATATCTTCACTTGGTAACCTCGTGGAAAACTGACGCATGCATGGGAAGGCAAAGGTAACGGTTTCAGGCGTTACTTAATGAAAATTATCCATCATGATGGTAGGAAAAGAAGGTACTGCAATTCCACATAAACCTATTGTACGACCCGGGTTTCGCCACAGTATGATGATGCTGCACTGTTGCGAAACCCGGGTCGTACAATAGATTTTTATGTGGAATTACAGCACCTTCTTTTCCTATCTTCGGGAAGGCAAAGATTGAACTTTTGTTCAAATTCTAATCAAAGAAACCGCGAAGTATCTATTATGGTGGGAGCGCAAATCGGAAAATGAAAAGCGTCTTCTGCATCGCCTTCCCTGGCCGCACTAGGGAGTAGCCTTAATGATGGGTAAATAAGTGAAGGGTTCGGGAGATTATATGAGGAGGGCATTGAGGCGGATTCGATCGATTCGGACGGAGCTCTCTTGAATATTTCACATCTGATGAGGTCGCTTTCAATTATTGGTGACGACTCTCCCTCTCGCTTCACGTTACCATGAATTCCAAATGCATTGCCACCGATCGAGTTACGAGAGGTGACTGATGAAACATTTAATCTAAAGCTGTGGTTCAGGTAAGTGGGTGGTTGTCGCATTGCAACTCAGAAAGTTCTAATCCGAAACATCTTAGATTTTGATGGTAAATGATTAGTTTCCCGAATAGAAGACGAATCTTATCAGACTCCAAAAAGTCCTCATCACACATCCTTTGCCCTGGCTTCATCACGAAATCCTTTTGAGGGATATCCTGAGCCCACTTGGCTAAATATTTATCATCAGTTGTGTCGTCCGACCTCTGGGGGGTTATTTTGTTATCTCACTTAAGTGAGAATACGTCATAAAATGTGGAAAATTACGTAATTTTTTGTAGTTCAACTCTCCCACCCAGGCGGCGTGACCATCTTCGGCTCTCAAGCGGTGAACTGCTGGTCTATTTATTTGGTTCATCCGCTCTTTCAACTCTTGATCCGTATCTTTCGACTCTTGATCCGTTTCATTTGGTTCCGCATTTCATTAGTTCCATCACACCTGTCGTTAGGAACGTGAAATGGAGCCACCATCGGACCTTGGCCGATCGTGAGCCGATCATTAAGAGAGCGAAACGGATCTCCCGCCTTCTCGCAAAGAGTCATTAAAAAGGTGAGATTACAAAATAACCCCCCTGGTCGGTTTTCAGTCCCTCCAGCACTTTAAGGCTCCTTGGACTTGATTTATCATTATTCGGCACGAATAAGAAGTGTACTCTTTCCTTTTTGCTTTCGTATCCTGAAGTACAACCCGGGGCCGCCCTCGCATTTTTATGACTTCATTATCTTGTAAACCTTACGTTTAGATAAACTACCTTTCAAAGAGTTAAAAATTCTCACTAAATCCACGAACTCCGCAGTCCAGGTACCACCATGAACAAGTTGTGAGAATGAAAGCCAAAAGGCTAGCGAGGGTGCTGCCACCTTGCTACAGCGTCTCCCTCAGGTGACAGCAAGGCGGGCAGAAATTTCCGGGAGTTGTCAGTCCTGTTAAATCTACGTCCGTGCTGATGACGACGAAAACACACGCATTTGGTTTTGTCGACGGCTACAGAAGCGACGGTAGGAGTTCCCGGCGCGGCCGATGAGTGTCTCTTGCGTAGCAGCGGTGTTTGCCGATCGAGATGAGCACACGAATACCCACGCCAAATATTGTCGACAACTATACGTTTTTAATACTTGTAGTCATAATAATATAAATCTCCTAAAAGAGATGATTGTGCTGCGGTAGATTGCGAGACACTGTCATCACGGGAATTCAAGCTGATAGAAAAATAAAAGATCTCTCATAATATGCTGTGTTAATAAAAATGCGCAATATCACAAATACGTATAGTACCTAATACCGGAAAAGATAAATTTATGAGCAAATTCTGAAGATTCAGGAGATAATAATTCTCTTGGAATACCTATTACGAAGCAACGGTGACTGCCATGAATAATGCTGACGTAGTAAAATTGTTCGTCGTAAACAGGTATACCGATCGGTATCGTCGGTGTTTTACGTCATTATACCGTTTCCCAACGCTTTTAGCTTGCGATCTGTCGTTTGATCTGATTGGCGACTTGATTAAATGGAATAAAATCGTGGGTGCAAATCCTATTCAGCCCACGGTCTCTTTTTTTTACGGAAGATGTGTGAGAATTAGAAAAAGAAGCTCGATGTCGTACTCAACGACATCGAGCTTCTTTTTCCGACTCTCCCACATCTTCCGTATGAAAAGGAGTCAATTCGTGGGCTGAATAGGATTTGCACCCACCGGTCCTCTGTATCTACGACGCATCTTGAAATTATACATGTGCCCTTAATAATCCTGATGATGATACCTCACAAAATGTTTTGTTAACAAGCCTTTAACGAAGTTCAAATGAAATGGGTAGCATGGTTATAATAACTTGTGGAATGACTACTTCAACCTCTAGCTTCAAAACCTGGTTTAGCTCTTGATTTTAAGATGTTATTATGCTTATCATTCCACAATGTTATTCAGGGGTGGTTTTACTATAAATCCAATTTAACTTGTATATGGATAATATTGACCACTTTAAATAAAAACTACAGTAATTGTACTGTCCACTTAAATTTAATATAAAATACACAACACTTGTTTCAACGCTCCTTAGGGTGTCATCATCAGGTCTGATCAGATTAGGTCTGCTCCTTAGGGCGTCATCATCAGGTCAGACCTGATGATGACGCCCTAAGGAGCGTTGAAACACGTGTTGTGTATATTGCATTAAATTTAAGTGTACAGTACAATTACTGTAGTTTTTATTTAAAATGCTGTTCCACCATATATCGCCCGACACTGTCGAATTTATTGACCACTTTAATTATGATTGTTTGTTTTTTTCTGGGGATTTTGTCTACAAATTCAATTAAAAAACCACTTCGCCAACGTTTCGCTTTTTTATATTAGCTTCATCAGGGCTAAAAATACAACACACATGTTGTTACACATTGCAAACATACTGGGATAAACCTTTTACTCTATTCTTTTAATTCCACCTGAAGGTATGTTCTGAGTAGCTATTAATAATATTTATGTATATACAAACACGTTTTTTGATCAATTTTGAGGAAACCGGGACTGCCACGGTAGTAACCATTAAGGAGTCATCCGCAAGTGCATATTAGTGCGATAGGAAAAATAATTTGCCTTGACCGGGATTCGAACCCGGATCCCTCGATTTCGCGCCGAGTACTTTACCTTTTTTTTGCTACCGAGGCGTCCTTCTCCTCTGTGGATTATTTATTTTTAAACCACTCGGCGTGAAATCGAGGGATCCGGGTTCGAATCCCGGTCAAGGCAAATTATAAATAAAGAAAGAATAAAGGCGAATGATTTTTCCTCTGTGGAATATCGCTCGTTTTTTTATGTGTGACTTACATGTTGTATTTTTAGCCCTGGTGAAGTTTACACAAAAAAGCGAAACTTTGGCGAAGTGGTGGTTTTTTTAATTGAATTGTAGACCAAAGCTCAAGAAATCAATCCAATTTAAGATTTCTTTCGAGAGGACTGATTAAGGATTTAACGCTGAAGTGTTGTCGAATTTGGCATCTGCACGACGGTATATGTGAAGGTAATGCCTAAGTCTAACTGATAACAGAATTTTCTAGGGCACGGAAATAATGCGTAAGTCCATGGATATCATGACGTGCAAACTTACGTATTTGGTTCACACCTCTTTAATTAGATACTAAAACAACCGAATGGCTGTTCAAAGACGTTCAAAGATCGCCGAAAGTTGAGGACATTTAGATAGCAGCCATTTAACCCGTCGAATGAGAGTCGTGTCTTTGAAACAGTAGACATTTTCTGAGAGTAGGAAGCCGAGGACGATTTTTGTGGTTTAGCCGTAGGGAAAAGGAACACGAAGGTTTTGGGCGTGAAGTACGCGCCCTTTGGGTGTAATGTTCTGACATGGTAACATGCAAGTCGTGTCAAACGATTTTAGAAAATACAGATGCAATGCATAAATAATTAAATCACCATACCGTGCAAAAATGAAAAAAGTACCTAATTGAAAAACAACGCTATCTAATGTTCCCATTCACATTGTTGACAGCCTCGATCGCTGCTATTGTGATCCCTAATCGTACGTGGAACAGATCACAATTTAATACCCCGTTCTGCAATTTGTCTTTGATTTCGTACCTGTGATCGAACCAACAATAGTAGCCAGGAATTTTTGATAAATTTTGGCAGAAATATTGAATTCGTTCCTCCACAGGCCCGGAGCCCTTGTTGTCCGAACTTGCTGCCTGCCCTCCCCTGTCACGCCCGTGTTGCTATTCTTGCTGAAGGCTCGCCAGTTTCGAGGGCGGCATTTGTCGCTGCGAGCAGTCTCATCCAAGGGCAGCGGTGAATTCCATTCACGTCACCGTCCGTGACCTACGGGGGTTGTGCGTGGCCAATCACCTCTTTACTATCTCTCCCTTCGAAAACTCACTCTCTCCCCCCTCTTACCTGCCCCCTTCCCCTCTCCTACCTGCTCCTCACTCTCTCCTCTTCTGCCTCTTCTTCTTCTTGGAAGGAAGGATTAGGGGCGGGGGGCGTATTTCTTTCCTCTTTCTTGTACTCTCTTTCCTCCTCCTCCCACGCTCACCCCCTCCACGTGGAGGCTGGTAGCCTCCCCCCCCCCTCTTCCCCTTATTCGCATTCGTATTGTCCGTGTCAATGCCAAATCCCACCGATTCGTCCCCTTCGGCCGCCAGGCGGCTGCGCAATCGGTCCCCTAGCGGAAGAATCTGTGTTGTCTTGAAATGGCTGTCTTGAATCTCTCTTGAAGTTGTGTTGAGAATTGAAACAGGATTCCAACACGGTTTCTGTTGAAACTCACTGGAAATAGTGTTGAGACTCATTTTAAATTGTGTCGAAACTCGCTTGAAATTGTGTCGAAACTCACTTGAAATTGTGTCGAGACTAATTTTAAGTTGTGTCGAGACTCACTTGGAATTGTGTTGAGACTCACTAGAAATTGTGTCGAGAATCACTTGAAATTGTGTCCAGACTCACTTGAAATTGTGTCGAGAATCACTTGAAATTGTGTCGAAACTCACTTGAAATTGTGTCGAAACTCACTTGAAATTGTGTCGAAACTCACTTGAAATTGTGTCGAGACTAATTTTAAGTTGTGTCGAGACTCACTTGGAATTGTGTTGAGACTCACTAGAAATTGTGTCGAGAATCACTTGAAATTGTGTCCAGACTCACTTGAAATTGTGTCGAGAATCACTTGAAATTGTGTCGAAACTCACTTGAAATTGTGTCGAGGCTCACTTGAAATTGTGTTGCGACATGTTGTCCAAACAAGTGCTTACCCTGGGTCATCCAAGTGTCACTAACTAAAAATAAGTTGAGGGGGAGTTCAATTTCGCACAATGATCCCTACCTCCATTACCCTGATCTTCATACTTCCTGCCTCCCTTCGCGTTATTTAATGCTGTCTTTCTTATACTCCCCCTTCCCAAGCACACCCAAAACCATCACTTTTTTCTTAATACAGCTCTCAATACGTCCAATATCCACTCATACTGCTTCCGTCGCATTTCTGACGATAATCTCCTATCCTACCTCGTTGCCATGATTTACACATCTTTGATTGTCATCCTTTCCCCGCTGTTTCTTTAGCTTGATGTTTATCGTAAATTCTTTCGTCGCTCACATGTACCATTTTTTTTAAACTAGCGCGCAGCCAGCGTAGTCCGGATTGTGGAGGAGTGCGATGTGAGTGGTTCCGGGATCGATACCAGATGGAGTCACAATCGATCCCGTGCGTTTGGCCATTTCGTGCGTGCAAGGTTTATCCGAGAAGTTATAGAGATATTACCTGGATCATTTTTCGCAAAAGGAACAGGCCTCAGTTTCGTGGTTTAAGGTAGTTTGAGCGATATATCACTTCACCTAGAATTTGATAAATTTTGACTTCAAAGATAAAACTCACATCTTTCCAATTATATAAAAATATTAACCCCGTGCCGATCTACTTTCCGAGTCATTTGTCTAAAAATACAAGTTGTTTTACATGGGATAGATTACGACTGTGGCCGCCAGTTGGAGAATACGGACAAAATTAGGAACTTCTAACAACTAGATTTCGTAAAAAAAACTAGCGGTGTGTTGTTTGTATGTTTTCTCAACTATTTATAAAAATTAATTTATTACTCACCGCAGTAAGTTTTTCAGAATCGAAAAAAAACATCTGCTCTGAAGGTGTTTTCACCGTACGGCGTGAAAAAAATGAGTCAAGTTAGAGTTTTATGTAGATACATTTATTTAATTACTGAGAGATTTGAACATATGTAAATGTATTCTGGCTACATTAGTATTACAATATTTACTTCATACTTGTTACAGATGCTGAAATCAAAAAGTAAAATTCGAATTAGGTCTCCATTATGACTAGGGAACTATCTCGCTCTAACTACCTTAAGGCGCCATCTACTCTCTCCTTCAATCTCTGCGTTTAACCTTCCGTGTACCCCCACCCCCCTTGTTCGTCCCCCCCCCCCTGCGTTTGAGTCAGTCGTCGTCGTCTCCGTACTCTTGCCACGTCTCCTGGTGCCTCTCTCAACGGTCGCTCTCGCTCTGCCCACGACGGACGAAATGACTTCCATCTCCCTGCCTCGTGACCTTCCGTCGATCGCACTTTATGGAGTGAATGTCCCCAAGGCGTCCTCTTTTATTCCTCTGCTTCTGGTCGTTCTTCGTTTATGGATTTTCGTCCACTGTAAGTAACAGCTTGGGCGCTAATGTAAGAATACTTTCTAGCGTTTACGTCTTTTGCATCGTTGTATTTTTTTCTCATTTTAGTTTTTGCTTTTTACCGTGTATTCAGAAGAAATGGTAAGGGAGGCATGGGGGGAGGAGGAGGTAGGAATAAAGGTAGGAGCAGAGCTGATAAAATCAGTGAGATTTGCAGATAATCAAGCATTGGTTAGTCAGTCGGCCAAGGGGTTTCAGTCAATGGTGAATGCATTAGAGGTGCAGTGCGAAAAGTATGGGATGAAGATCAATCACAAGAAAACGAAAGTAATGAGATTTTCTAGAAGTAAGAAGGCGGGGCTGGATATAAGAGTGGGAGGGCAGAAGATAGAGCAGGTCGAGCAGTTTACGTATCTGGGTAGTATTTTGGAGGCGAATGGGTTTAGTGGTAAAGACATCAGATGCAGAATTTCGCTTGCTAAAGAAGCATTTTCGAAGAGAAGGGAATTGATGAGGGGGGGTCTGAGAAGAGACGTAAAGAAGAGGCTGGTGAAAACTTTAATATGGAGCGTGGCGCTATATGGGTCGGAAACCTGGTCATTGCGAAGGGAGGATGTGCGTAGACTTGAGGCATTTGAGATGTGGGTTTGGAGAAGGATGGAGAAGGTTAGCTGGATGGCGAGAAAGACGAACGAGGAGGTATTGGATATGGTCGGAGAGGAGAGGAAGCTTGTGGCAGAGGTTCGGAGAAGGCAGAAGAGATGGATGGAGGACGTTTTGAGAGGAGAGGGCATGCTGAAGAGGGTGATAGAGGGGAGAACACTGGGGAAGCGTGGAAGAGGAAGGAGGAGGATAGGAATTCTGGACGAAATAAGAGGAGGTAGAAGATATGAAGAATTGAAGAGGGATCTAATAACGGGCCATCCTTAGGAGGGAAAGCGAGACAATTTATATGAGGTTGGGATACAGAATGGGGACTGTCCAAGAACCTACCAATCAGCTGGTAGAATACTTGAATGAAATGAGTTTTTGCGATTCTAGAGCTTGTATCATCCCTCATCCCCTAATACATATGTAGCATACAAATGACCGACCATAACAGCTGCCAATGAGACTTTTATCTGGGTTTGTCGATAGGTGGTGTAGTTCTTAGTAGTAGTAGTACTCCCAAATACTTGAATCATTATCTGTTGCTTAGTACTAACAGCACGCCATGCATGTTTTCTATATAAGTCTTGAGTCTCTTTCCATTTGTGTAGTTGCAAAATACATATGTATTTACGGTCTCTCTCCATTTTGAGCACATCTGTAGTGTAGTGCATGCTTGTGCGGCTTCGCCTCGTGACAAGCATCGGCGATTTATGCTAATGCATAATTAGTCGTAGTTACACTAACTTTAGGGTATAGTGTAATGCATGTTGGTGAATACTCATCCCCTGCCACACACCCCTGAGGTGGCTTGCAGGGTATTTTGTAGATGTAGATACAATAACAAAACAAAAGTGTGAAATATGAATGAGAAAGTTTTCGGGGGTTTTCCATTCAAGGTGTTGAAGTAACAGCGTACATCGGAACACATTATGAGCGCACTTATAGCGCAAACACGAACGACGTTTAATGGAACGATGTACGCTGGCGAAATATTTTGTAACCTACCGGCAGGTGGCATTCTATGGGAGAACAACAATCAGAGCCGAATGTTTTGTTTAAAATTGTTGAATTCTTTCGAAATACGTATTTAAAAAGTCTGCTTTTTGTCGCTGGGTAATTATAAACTTTACAATATGCATATTTGACGCCTTAACTGAAAATCAACAAACATTTCAACAATCACGAATGCCATAATCGACGTTCTTTTGTTGTTTAGCGCACATCAACTTTGCTCCCGATCTGTTTTAGTACGCATAACATAGTGCATATAGTATAGAACATAGTGCGCAGGGTCTGAATCACGAATGGAAGGCAAGTGCGCTCTTTTGTTTTGCGAAGTAATTAGCGCACGAGTGCGATTGGAAGGTACCCTTTATTTTCAAGGGGTGATTAATATTTCTTACTGAATTAATATATATCTGAAAATGTCACAATTTATCGACCGTTGCCATTTCTTTGTGTTTAATCTATTGAACAAAATTATGTGATGATCGTTTTTAAAATTATTTTATAATATTTAATTATCTCTAATAATAAAATAATAGTATTTTTTCAGTCTGTTGCTCTGACCGCTTTTCCCGGGAAAACTGGTTGGCGGATTATTTAGAAATTTTGCATTCGGGTATTTTGAGTTCACTGAGACGGCCATAGGCTATTTAAAAAAAAGTCCCCTGGGCCCCATAGTGGGTCGTTTGTTGTCCGTAAAATATCCCTAGACAAGAATTTGTCATACCGTTAGAGTTATACGCCCTGGTGGAAATTTTCCCATAAGAATTCCGTAGAACACGGAAAATCAAGGGAAATTTGAAAATTCCTTAGAAAATATTATTTTCTAAGGAAATTCCCTAGAACTCTAGGGAATGTTTTTCCTAGAACGTTTTTCCTTAGAAATGACAGACTTGTGTTGATAATTTTCCTAGACCACAATGCTACTTTAGGGAAAACCTTTTCTTTTCAAAGGAAGTGCCCTTAACAATCTCGGGAATTTTTTTCCTAGACGCATATTTTCTAGGGAAAACGGGGTTCAATTTTCTAGGGAAAACGGGGGTTCAATTTTCTAGGGAATATTCCGTCAGGGCGTACAAAACCTATGTAGAAGACAAAATATGATCTTCGGGAAGTAAGGGTAAGTAAGCCTGATAGGCCCTTGAGGCCCCCAAACTGTGATGTCTAATTCACCGCATTGCGTATGAACCCGATTACCATGAAATTTTTCACGTTTTTCACGGGAATATCGGCTTAGGGATTTTGATGACACTTTTTTTCGTTGTTACCTTTTACCTGTGAGAAGGCATTAAGCTATCACAAACCATCATCCACCTTCGTTTAACAAAACGGCGGAGGCCCTTTTGAAGAACGGATAGCCAGCTAGTTTAGTGTAAATAATCGGTCGGTCTACTTACTCGGCGCGTTTCCAAGCGGTACTTATTAATTTCGTTGACCACAATTTTTTACATTCTTTACGCAATATGCGCAACATTCTATTTCATTCTTCACCCAATTTCTTCTAGCTTGTAGGCTCCTCTCCTGGTCATTCTCTAAAGTTTTTATATCTTATTCAAACCTTTCTCGTTACATATATTAGCCCTCTCATTGTTGTTTTCCTGGGGTGGGTTTTTCCCGTGACGGGTGCCAACCAAAATCCTCACCTTTTTCCCACAATTGTACACATCTTTTTACATTTATTTCGGATACTTCATTATGTCGCGTTAGTATTCTATTTCTATTGTTGGTAGTATTATTTATTTGATTTACATATTTGCAGTGTTTTTCATGTTCACTGTATTCATATACTGACGAGACGTTAGATGAAAGAAAGGACTTTTAAAGTCTCAATATCGCCTCAATTGAGACGTTTATCTAACTATCTATCCATATATCTATCTCATACACCTCATTTCTGCTGCATGAAAGGTTCTTTATCGTCTCCTTTTCTATGCCCAAGTCTCTGCTCCATGTATTAATATTCGTTTATAATGCAAAGTTTTGTATGTAATAGTTTTGGTTCCCTTCCCCACATTCCATTGCAATGTAAAATCCTTTACCTACTGTATGTATAAATGCCAACTCCTCTTCGTCTTATTGGTTATTTGAGTTTGAGATAGAAGTGCAAAAGTGTTTCATTTATGACCTGCCGCCTTTTCCGCCTCCCCCTCCGCCCCTCTCTCCCTCCTCTCCCCTGACCCTTTCACCTGTTTCTCCCTCAGGGTCCGCCCACGTGAGCTTCCCAGCCTCTCCCTCCCCCCCCCAATCATGTGGTGTCCTTCGCTGTTCCCGAGGACGAGTTCCGCCGACAAAATTAAAATTCGACCCCACTTGCTCCCTGCGTTCGGGTTATATGTATCTCATCCTCTCAGGTGAACGCCCTGGCTCTCGTGGCTTAGGACGTGGCTCTAGGGATTAGGTGAAAGTGATGCACTGAGGGTGGAATATTCTTCTAGGGATCAGAATCTCTCTACTCACGGATAGTAAAATATCACTACATTACATTTAATTATTCTACCAGTTGAGTGGTTGGTTCTTGGACAGTTCCCATTCTGCATTACAATTTCGTAGACATTGTCTCACTTTCCCTCCTAAGGATGTTCCGCCATTAGATCCCTCTTAAATTCCTCATATTTTCTACCTCCTCTTGTTTCGTCCAGTATTCCTATCCTCTTACTTCCTCTCCCACGCTTCCCCAGTGTTCTCCCCTCTATCACTCTCTTCAACATGCCCTCTCCTCTCAAAACTTCCTCCATCCATCTCTTCTGCCTTCTTCGAACTTCTGCCACAAGCTTCCTCTCCTCTCCGACCATATCCAATACCTCCTCGTTCGTCTTTCTCGCCATCCAGCTCACCTTCTCCATCCCTCTCCAAACCCACATCTCAAACGCCTCAAGTCTACGCACATCCTCCCTTCGCAATGACCAAGTATCCTAAGACCCATACAGTGCCACACTCTATATTAGAGTTTTCACCAGCCTTTTTTTATTTCTCTTCTCAGACCCCCCTCAACAATTTCTTTCTCTTTGAAATTAATTCTTTATCAAGGGTAATTCTGCATCTGATGTCCGTACCACTAAACCCATTCTCGCCCAAAATACTTCCCAGATACGTGAACTGCTCGACCTGCTCTATCTTGGACCCTCTCACCCTTATATTTAGCCTCACATTCTTACCTCTAGAAAATGTCATCATTTTCGTTTTCTTGTGGTTTATGTTTATCCTATACCTTTCACACTGCTCCTCTAGCGTAAAGAAAATATCACTAAGGAAAGAAAAAACATGTGTTCGTTAGCCCTTCACAAATTGGAGTTAGATTGGATTATACAAAAATATAGATGCAGATATTATTTTTATATATTATATGTATGCCTGTGCTAAAGTTGTGATGATAATTCAGCAGAAAGATAATATTATTTTAATCGGTACCTCAGTAGTATCTCATTTCGGAAATACAAACTCTCTGTGTGCTGGAAAGTATAGTTTCTTTGCTTAGATAGCGCATGTTATAGGGGCCTTCATCGCGAATCAATGCGTCTTCAGGGAATCGTTCCATTGGGGATCTTGTTATTTTTTTTATTTCCCCGGTGTAAGACCTCAAAGCAAATCCTCAGGATTGTGAATCATGCGCGGAATTTGGCTGATCATAAATCTTTCGATGCGTAAATAAATTCATCTTGCTTACCATAGCGTTTCGCGTATTTCTTCAGGGAAGCGATGTGTTATTGCCAAGTGCTTGATCCTGGCTTAAATACTTAGGTTACTTTTAAGGTGATTTATCACCCCTTGACATATGATTTCCCTAAGGCTGCCTTTCAGTGGATATTACTCGTGGACATTTCGGATCTGTGAAATACCTAAAGGCGTACTTGACGGATCACCTTTTTAAGCTCTGTATTCATCAATCGATATATTAACAGCACATCTGCACAACTCTCCCTTTGAAATCTATTTATTTTTATCTAAAAGTGCCGTGCAAGCTACCTCCAAATGGTGTGGTACGGGGTAATTCCCCTCCAGGCATTTAATGCTCGCACCAGTTGAAGATAAAACCCTCACGCACCTCTGTCCACTGAGCTCAAACCAAAAGGCAGTCCGGAGTACAAATCACATCTAAACCAGAAACGTGGATGGAGCTACGTTTGACCAACATGTATACATGCATTAAACAGGTGTGTAGACAAGTAATACTGGTTAGTATTACTAACGTCAATCATTGTTGGATACTATGAGATACTAATTCATGCAGAAATCCAAATCAAGTGGGACATTTCATGCAGGATGACATGCTACTACAATAATAAGTTATTAACGCAAGTGCCGAGTCTAGTCTACGTAACGAGGGTGGAAATTTCATAGAAAAGATCTGTCGCAAATATTATGGTCCCTTAATGTCCGTGGAATAAATTACATCGTAAATCTATCCATTCTCTAATATCTATCCGATTAAATCTATATATACACTTGTGATCATTTCTATCGTAATACGTAATTTACATTAGGTACCCTCAAACTCTCTACTAGGCTAGCTTGCTGTCATTGTTTCATAAGTCCTGTCCTTTTTGTTGAAGTTATCTTTATCACGGGTATGCAAAGCTGCTAAGACACCACATGGGAATCATAGGTCCCATTTGACAATATTGTGTCTATTATTTACCGAAGGGGTCCACATATGTCCTTACACGTGCCAGGGGAAGATGGATTCACATAATCATATGGCCGTGCTCACTGTCTTTGCCGCCTCCTCCCCCCATGTCTCTCTGGGCGTGGTCATTTTTTAAGTAGTTGGTTAGATTAGGTCTACATTTAGTTATTTAGTTTTTCATTTTGACACACGTAATGGTTTTAATTATCAGTGGTGTCTAAATTTATAAGAGAACCTTTAATGACAATTCCGGGCCCACTACTATAATGTATACTATTTTTGTGTGTTCTAACTTTGGCTATTGATAGAGACAGGAGTAATAGTGATGTAAGTTTTATCCATTATGTTTGTTGTTCGTCTCTGTTCGTACTCTGTTGTAGTAGTACTCTCTATTACTTGAATCCTTATCTGTTACTTAGTACTAACAGCCCGACGTGCATGTTTTCTGCATAAGTTTTGAATCTCTGTCCATTTTTGTAGTTTGCAAAATACATATACACTAACGGTCCCTTTCCATTGTAAGCATATCTGTAGTGTAGTAACCCTCAACAGGTAGAGGAGAATTTTCACGTGTGTTTAATAACATAACATCATTACTAACGCTTCACACCGGTCGATTTGTCCGAAATTATTTTATTTTGTTCTCTGCATGAAGTAGCATATCGTAGCATTCATAAATTAACAGTATTAGTAATATTAACCACTAGATGTGTCTATAGCTTTGTTTTGCATGTTTGCATGTTCATTTACGTATCACTCTCCTAGTTTCCGATTGGACTACGCACTGTTCTCCTGACTGCTTTTTGTTCTGCGCCTAGCGGCAGGGGGAGCGTGCGAGGTTCTGATTTTTGCTATGACGAGTGCTGCATGCCTGGTGTCGAATCACCCCGTGCCACACACCCTAGTGGTGGCTTGCACGGTACTTCGTAGATGTAGATACCTATCATCTTTTTCCATTCCTGTTCCCTTTTTTCCTCGTCGAACCAGCTCGACGTGATGTGCACGTGGTCCACCCCCTCCCCTCTTCTCAATTCTCCCCACCCACTCTCCTGCCTCTCTCCCCTACACCCCCCCTCCCCCCTTCTCCGCCCCCTCTGGTTGGCCGCCGACCAAACGGAAGGTGTCGTCGTCCCAGGAATACATCGGCCTCTATCTCTGCATTCCACCCCTTCGTGCGGTTTGCTCTTTTCAGCGTACGTAAATACGAATCTTTTTTTTGCGCCCCCCCCCCTTCACCCTTTTCCTCTCCTCTCTCTGCAATCCCTCCTTCCCTCACATTCTCTTCCTCCTCCCCTTTTGGGGGAGGACAGGGGGAAGGAGGGGAAGGCGGGAGAAGAGGAATTCGGAGGAAAACCACTGCTACGGCTGCTCTGTCTGCAGGCGTGGGGGAGTTTTATTTCCAACCTTGTGTAAACCTCCCTCTCTTGCCCACCCCCCTTTTTTTAAAGAGAAATCCTTGTTTATTTCCACGCCGCGGCGCGTCGGATGAGGAGGGTGCAGAAGCTCTTCCTCCTCCTCCCGCCGCCGCTCGCCCTGCCCTCTGGCGGCAGAGAGCGCCCCCCTCCACCGCCTATCTCGGCCGCTCCATCTCGCGTGCGAGGTTTCCCGCGCGACCTTTCCTCAACAGAAGAAGGGCAAAATTCGCAGAGCATTGTTTTCCGCCCGGCTATGGAAATATTTGCTCTTGCGGGGATGGCTGCTATATTACTATAAGGCGTTGGGAGAGTGAGGGCCAGGGGGAGAGAGACGGGAGAAATCGGTTTGGGAAGCGTTGTCTCGCGGTGGAGCAAGATGAGGTATTTTTTTTAGGGTTCTGTTGCAACGGCACGGTGGATGCCGCCGTTTCTTCGTGAGCGTTGGTCAACACGCCACGGATGACTCTCCTGGTTGACACTTTCAATTTGTGACGTTGGTAGGGAAGTGTCATCGGTCCCTTATTGTTCCTTTTGTGTATTAATGACATCACTACCGTTGTTACGAGCAAAATTCGCCTGTTCGCAGATGACGCAGCGTTGCACAGGGATCTAGGCAATGAGTCTGACAAGATTGCGTTACAAAAAGACCTAGATGCTATGAATGAATGGTGCAATACTTGGCAGTTAGAATTGAATTTTAAAAAGTGCGTTGTTATGAATTTTTGGAAAAAGAATAACTTGGTCAACGAAACGTACACAATTAATGAAACAGACTTATCAAATGTAGGGTCAGCTAAATACTTTGGTGTGACCCTTACTCAGGACCTGTCTTGGGGGAAATACGTCCGGGAAATCTGCGGACAGGCTAGTTGCAAATTGGGATTTATCAAAAGAGTATTAGGTAAATGCGACGAGAAGGTTAAATAGCGATGTTATTTTTCACTCGTGAGACCTCACTTGGAGTTGTCCGCTAGCATATGAGACCCATACGAAGTAGGACTAATCTCTGAAATAGATCGAATACAGCGGAGAGCAGCAAGATTTGTGAAAAATTGTTACGAAAAACTTAGCAGTGTTACCGAATTTTTGAAGGAATTAGGGTGGGAATCTCTAACTGATCGAAGGGAGAAATACAGGTTAAACCTTTCGCTCAAGTTCGGAGCAGACAGTTTTTTGCTGGACGTTCAACATATACTACTAGAGCCAACGTACTACGGTAGAAACGATCACAGGAATAAGATACTCACCCAGTTTCTGATTGGACTACGCACTGTTCTCCTGACTGCTTTTTGTTCTGCGCCTAGCGGCAGGGGGAGCGTGCGAGGTTCTGATTTGTGCTGGGACGAGTACTGCATGCCTGGTGTGAAATCACCCCGTGCCACACACCCTAGTGGTGGCTTGGACGGTACTTCGTAGATGTAGATGTATGCTTACCTATAGATATAAATCCGACGTGTTTAAGGTAGTTTGTGCCAGATAGTTCCCTAGTCATAATGGAGGCCATATTCGAATTTTACTTTTTGATTTCAGCGTCTGTAATAAGTATGATGTAAATATTATAATATTAATGGTGCAAAAATGTAGTTATATATATATATATATATATATTGTGTGTGTGTGTGTGTGTGTGTGTGTGTGACAAATATTCTCAGAATTTAAATATAAAAATAACCACATAGTCACACTTGACTCATGTTTTCATGCCGTACGTGAAATCGCCTTCAAATTAGGTATTTTTTTCGACTCGGTAAAATTTACTGCGGTGAGTAATAGATTAATTTTTATAAACAGTTGAGACAACATGCAAACTACACACCGTTAGTTTTTTTGACGAAATCTAGGCGTTATAAATTCCTTTTTTTTTCAATTTTCTCCCTCTGGAGCGGAATCTATCCCGTGTAAAACAGCTCATATTTTTAGGAAAATTGCAAAAAATGTCGTCTGGCAAGGGGTTAATATTGTGTTATCATTGGAAAGATGGGGAGTTTTTTCTTTAAAATGACGTCAAATTCAATAAATTCAAGGTGGAGTGATATTCGCACAAACTGCCTTAAATGAAGGTTACACTCAATATTCCTTAATACCCAGAGTGGAGTGTTAGTCGGTTTGTTCTCTCAATGCATTTTTACGTAGTTGTATCATGTTTCTAAACACTGGGGGCTAGTTTTCTAATGGGCAAAACTGTGCTCATGAAGTTTCCCCAATTTCAATGGAATTAAACGAGACAAACTTGTGTGTTGGGGAGGTCGAGACAGCATTTCTTGCTCTCCTACTTGCCTCGCCTGACGTCGGCTCTTCAGGTCCTGGCCTACTCCCATGGTAGGAGCGATTTTTCGGTGCGGGAGGCTCTTCCCAATTTGCATCAGGCAATATTACACTAAGGTGTTACTCAGAGACAATTCCGTTACAATAACGATGCTTTGGTGATTTCGTTACATGGAATAAAATATATTTATCCAGTCATTCTTCTGGATATAAGATAGAAACGTGAGGCAAATCTCGATTCCAACTTCTACTACCTGTTTTTACGGTGAAGTGTGCGATTAATAAGTCCTAGCCATCAAAATTACCTTCTTACATATTTTTTCTACACCATTTCTTTATCAAATAGCTATATTAGAAAGAATAGATGCTTCGTGTTGCGGCTACAAGTTTATTATTTATGTATATTCAGTGGTAAAAATAAAGAAATGGGTATGTTTCTATGGATATATCGTCGCTGTTTAATCACATAGCATGGAAATTGTATTTGTTTATTATAATGACTAAAATAATGCATTATTAATCACCTATCTGAATGGCATGGTAAATATTTTAAATGTTTTATTTTTTGTATTTATTTTTTCAACGAAAATTATATAAATAGTTTCTATGAATTATTTTTTTGTAAAAATGGACATTTGTGTCCCAAAAATCGCTAATATAATTACAACAGGTTGGATTAATTGCATACAAACCATTGTTCAGCTTCATTGAAACAGCTCCTTTGGTGAACATCAGTCAGATATTTTTCGTTCGGTTTAAACACGGGTGTTAAATTTGTTCGTGGAACGCCGCATGGCACGTGGCATCACGATTTAAAGCTCCTTCTGTTCCGTGTTCCTTCTTCTGTTCCGTGTTCCTTCCCATGCGCCGCTTAAGGTTCCCATAATAAACCCTATTCCAAGCCATTCTCATATAACCTGGGTGCGGTCCGTGCATACCAGAAGCCGAACGTACGTCTGGAACATCCAGACTTGTGTTTATTTTAGGCCAAACGTAGGTGTTCTGTAGTGGTGAAATCTTAGGCGGAGAATGAACAAGATTAAAATGAAAGGAAAATTATTTTAATGTAAGTTACCTATGTAGCCTTAACTTCAGTTTTCAAATTCTTCATTGTCTAAAAATTACGTCATTTTTTTTAAGATTTACTTGTAAGTTATTTTTTCACATTTCCCTCCCTCGTTAGACAAAAATTGATTTGCAATCATCAGTCTTGCTTTTAAATTTTCCTTCAATCATACTTAATGTTACGCTTCATTCCTCATTATTTTTAATAATGTCGTTTCTGTATTAGCTTTTGATGTGCGTAATTTGCCGTACGCCAAACTTATCACTATTGTTGTCAGATTTTACCTTGAGATGAAATGAGGAGGAGGAAATTTTTGGTATCTCCATCTCAGTGGACTTCCTCGGTCTATCTGTAATGCCTATCCTTCCCCTCCCTTTAGCCCAATCATCCAATATTTTCCCTTCTGCCACGGCCTTCGGCATCTTGCTGCCTATTACTGCCTCGCCTCCATCATTTTCCAGCTTCGCCGCCGCCGAATTTCCTTTCTTTTGATTCCGCGAGTGAATCGAGACGTTTATGTGCATCCGTCCTTCCCTCTCGTCGTCTCCTGAATCGCACGAATCTTAATTTCGAGACCTTCACGCGGAGGAATCCATAGCATCGGGGGGGGGCAGCGTCCGACCGCGAACTGCCGCATGTGAGTCCCGACCTTTAAGGGGCCGACGCGGCGGAAGGGGGGAAGGTTGGAGAAATAATAATAATGAAAGGTCTTTATTGGGTGAGATTGAGACAAACTGTCAATTCTGCCATCTAACCCCTCGCCAATATAATGAAATAAAGCATATGATTGTCATGTCAAATCATTGTACAGTTGCAATCTGAGATGTTAAAAAGATATAATTCAAGGCATTAACAAAAGATATATATGTATATATCAGTAGAAAAACCTTTCGTTGTGTGTGTATATATATACATGTATGTATATAATATTTCGTTCAAACAGATGGTGAAATAAAGAGGATAGGAAACACATAAAATGTGGTAATTCAAAGGTGTTGTGAAGATGGTATATATATTAATGCATACATATATATGAACAAACTTTTTATATCTCTTTCTCTCACCTCCTGCAAGTTTATTTGTGTGTATCCTGTGTATGTATATATATACACATTACACACACAGGATATATCAAAGATATTATGGCATGTGAAAGTATTTACAATTGTGGAAAAAACGTAAGGATTATTATACTTACATCCTTTTCGAAAAAACCACTGCAGGAAAACACTCGCACTAGAAGAGGGTGTGTGAAAAATCTGCGAAATCCTATCTACTGACAGTGTAGCTAGTGTTTAAAAACAAATTAAATATCGGTCGATCCGCATCGTTGTCGATATCGCTCGCCCTCCCAGCAAATAATCTCCGCTAATGGAGCCCATTCCCTTACCCTTGATCCCTGTGGACGAGTGGATGCTTCGACCCTTATTCATTTTGCCTCCCTCGGGTGGGGGGCGGCGTTAATTGAGCGAGTAGTCCCCTTGGCCAGGGGCGGCGGCGGAGCGTACACGGCCATGATCAAGTCGGCTGAATTTATCCCGGGCGATTCAAACACTCTCGTCGCCCATATGAATGCCATCTCACGAGTTATCAATTCGATGTTGGTAGCCGATTCGGGGAAGGGTTCTAATTACAATAATAATTACGCTCATCACTGACTCTGTAACGCTGTAAGATGGAACCACGGTCACGAAAACGCATTTCAGGGCTGTGAACTGCCTATTCCTTCAATGAACCGGTAGACCGGTGGCAGGGTGGTGGACTGTGTAGTGGAAGGTATGGAGTTCGATGCCCTGGTGTGGTGAATATTATTTTTCTTAAAGTTTTTTTGCTTATCTTTTTTGTTTTTGTGCTTTCTTCCTGATAACTTCCATTAAAAATATTTCCACGCGATTTATTACTCTCTGAAGAGATACACTCATTAATTCAAAGGGGAGCAAAGCTAGTTAGATGGAGCCACGAATGTAAGTGTTTGTTATTAAATTCATCATCATTCAACAGGCGCCTTAGGCGCCTCATAAACTAACTAGTATGGAGATAGAAACACTTGTTGAAGGTTTTTCAATAGGAAGCGGTATGTTTAGGAATGGAATCAATGAAGTGTGGACATTAGGTGGAGTGGCGGTGCCCATTCATTCGCATGGAGAGCGGGGTAGTACACTCGCCAACGTTAAATGCCGAGCAGAAATTGAATGAGAGACGGTAGACGATATTGGTGGAAGTACATTTGGCCGTCGAGGAAGATCTGTTGTATAAGAGGGCGTGTAGCAGAAGAGCGGAGGGGGGAAGTTGCGTCTAGGGCGATTGCAAGTTGAGGAAAGCGGTGGAGCTGGCGGTTGAAGGGGAGGTTTCGTTGATTTTAAGATATCTCGCAGGTTATATCGATATCCCTCCGCAGATGTCGACCACATCCTTCCGATTTCCATGCTTCCATTCTGTTTTGCTCGGACTCTTTCGCCTAATGTTAATGGGTAGGAGCCGTTTACTTATTTCTTGAATTTTTATATATTTAAATGGTAGTTTTTTTCATAATCATCATTGGTCATTAATCCTAAGATTGGTTTGATTCGGATCTCCAATCCACTAGCTTTACAGCGGTTTCATTCCAAAATAATTCCTCATTATTTCCTCGTCCGTAGAAATTTGTCTCATGCATTCCAACCCTTGGCGTTCCACTGTAATTCTTCCCCTTCGTTGTCCCTTTCATAATAGTTTCCGGGAGGAGGCAGTTAAGTCTCAGAATTGGTCCAATATTTTCGTCTCTCCTTCTAACCAATACTCTTCGCAGGATTAATATTCCAACTCTTCGCATCGGCGATTCCCTTTGTTCATTAGATCATCTTCAATCTTCGATAGCACCGCATCCCCATTGCTCCCAATCTTCTTAGTTCTGCTCTGCAGTTATCATCCAAGATTCACTGCCTTATGGGGTGGAAAACTCGTGAAAAACTCGCTTCTCAGCGATATTATGAAAGCATGAGATTTTTTTTCGGAAAAAATATTTTCCGTGAAATGTTTTACGCTTTCTCGAGGGATTTCCATGGTGATCTCTGCTTGGACTTCCCACGGGATTAAATTCTTCATTCTGGCCGACTCGTCGAAGAAAAACAAATGTACCGCAGTTACGCGTGCACTGATCCATTCTCTCGATCCAATATCCTAGCAAAATCTTCAGTTGAGAATCTTTAGAAATCAGTGACAACATGCATAGCCTGAAAAAGTTGAATTCGAGGAGTTAATGTCTACACAACTTGAACAATCCAACGGAGTCACTGTATTTCCAGGTCCCGCTGCGCGGAGCCGGGCGGCGACGCGCTATCGAAAAATCGAATTTATTCTCGGCGTCGCAAACTCTTTTCAAATATTTTTACGGAATAATCTAGAAATATGTTTAATTTATGCTCTGACGAAGCATCCCAGAGACTATTTTCCGAATAAGGGTTATATTGTCTACTTTATGTAAACTTTTGTCTAAAAAAAAGTCCATCATTTTGTGACATAATAGCACTCAAATATGGGTAAAAATATCTGAAAGTTATGCATAATATAGATAATGTACCCTGTTTACAAATGGTAATGTTTTTTATTTCATTTAAATCCTTCCATTGCTCCTTAATCTGCTCAATATTTAAGGTTTTCGAAGAAAAATGAGAGCGGGCGCTTTTTAGGAAATTTTTTCGTGTTTGAGCCTCTGTATCTAAGTAACGTGTAAGACCTATGAGAAATGACTTACCATTCCATAATCACTAATGACTTGTGTGTATATGTGCCAAGTTTCAAGACGTTATACCAAAAAAAGCAATTTTGGACTTTTGTCTGGTGATTTTCGATTTGAGCCCTCTGTGCGGCGTTTCGGTGGAAGAATCTCCCACTGCCGTCAGAGTTGTTGATCAACGAGAGGAAAGTCTCCTTTCCAAACGTCGGCCAGAATATAACCTACCCCGGTGGGAATCCGTTAACCATCGTATTCTCTATTGACTTAATTTTTTAACTGTGGCAATATAGCGGTTAGCTAAGGAGAGATTGATGTCGACAGTTAGTTGCATCAAGTAAATGTTCGGGCTGATGTCTGCTAGTGATGCGATTCACATCAACAAGAGTCACTACGTTGTCTGTCTATATAAACAGGAATTGCGCTCATCAAAGGAATAGGCCAGATAGGTGTCAAATTGTAATAAAGACAAATAGTTTACAGGGACGCTGCTAGTCATATTGGTTTTGCATAAATAATGTGAGACTAGTATCGATCCGGAGAGGTGTAATGATGCGCAATTGAAAACACACAGGAAAGTCTTCATTTACAAGCGATTACTCCATGTAATGCTTACGGCATTTAGAGAACCCAACCCAGATTATTAACGATAATGCGATGAGAATAAAGGAAGTACGCACTTGACTGTAAAGTTGTCAGAGCTAAGGGGAACATGTCGAAATACGTCATATAGACCGTAAACCTCTATTTTTGTTCATTTTCATCCATTTATTTTTTACATTAAAAAGAATAATTTTTGCTGTTAAGTTTCCTAACTCAAACTTCCCTAGCACAATTATTAACGGAATTATCGTCTCTGTCAAAATTCATCATCGGTAAAAATCTCGGGTTCAGGTCTAAGAAATTTAATTCGTTTAGTCTGATGGTAAGATAATTTCCACGTTGAAATGTTTACTGGAGTGAAATACTGTATTTGTTTAAGACCTGCTGATGAAAATGTTTATAGGAAATTTATGTCGTCTAGTTGTTGATCTTTTACTTAATTTCCTGAACGTAATAGCTTTTTTTATGAACCAACGAGCTATATTCCACATTCCCTGTGTACTACAAATGAAGCATTATTCACTCTCGGGTATGCCAGAAAGATATTTTAAGATCAGTTCTTGATTGATGTGGTGTGAGGACTTTAAGTTGTTCCATCTGGTTGCATGGTGTGCCATCAGTTTGTGGCTCGGCAGGGTCGTTCAAGGAAATTGCCACTCTTGCGCGATGTAAGTCCGGGGAACAATATAATCAGTAAGCGGCGCTGAAGAATATTCTCGGACAGCGTTCCCTCTCATGACTAATATAAGATTCGCTTCACCTCAAGGTTTCGGAGCGGGAGGCGTTGAGCCGGGCTGAGCCGGAAGAGTTTAGTCACGATCGCACGCGCTGGAAAGCGGCAAAGCAGTTGTTGCTTGGGTTGTCTCCCCACGTTGGCTAAGAGCGCGAGAAATGTCTCGGCGTGGACTTCCGAGCGAAGGTCACTCGCCGAATTGAAAACCGACTGCCACGAGGTGTGCGATCGGGTGGGCTAACTTCATGCTTTGTATGAATTTGATGGTGCCGGGCGTGACTTCGTGGAAGTGACTATCCATTCTCAAAAACACGACTAGGTACTTTTCCGCAGCTGATTTATTCTGCGATCAATTTAACCTTGACAAGATATCAAGATTCCTAACAGCACGCCGTGCATGTTTTCATAACAACTCTTGAATCTTTGTCCATTTATGATGTGACAAAATACATAAATACTACTAGGCCTTCTAACATACCTTGAGTATAGTGCATGCTTGTGAGGCTTCGCCTCCTGACAAGTTTTAGCGATTAATGCCAATGCATCAATAGTCGTGGTTACACTAACTTAATAGGGTATAGTGTAATGAATGTTGGTGACAACTCACCCCCTGCCACACATACTTGAGGCGGCTTGCAGGATATTTTGTAAATTTAGATGCCTCATCAAGATGACTAAGGCATCAAGATTGGAGGAAAACCGTTCGTAGGAGAAAATAATCTGTGAAAAAAGTAAAAAAGTTGTGATATTGAAAATGGATTCATGCTTTGTTGTTGTGAGCGAATCTTTTTTACAGTATTTCCTTGTGAATTGACTTGCCCACGGGCTTGTTTGAGTCTAGATAACTTATCCTTCTTCCTAACTTGTCTTATATTCTTATCTTTCCTTGTCACCAACATTCACAGTTACTGCAGGTTTATCGGATTTGTCGTTTTTGGGCTTGGGCACTTCCGACGCTTATTCTCTTGGCATCGATGCATTGTTCAATAGGTGAGGAAATTGATACTCGATCACGCCATTAATTGGTGTCCGGTTATCGCTCAGTAACACAGCCTTGAGGCTTCCTTTACGTTCATTCACACTTTCTTCGAAGGCATATCTGAGTGCGCTATCTGACACTGTCCCTCCGTTGAGGTCATCAGACCATTGTAATTGGACTATTGTTCATTTCCCTCCAATTTTTTATCTCTTAATCGCACTTACTATCTTTACCATTTGTGTTTCGTTGTTAAGCACTATCTTATGTGTATTTCGTTTACCTCTCCTTTTGTGTGTCATTTCAATTAGTTGTGCTTTTAAAACAGTTCTGAACAGTTCTCTAGTCTTAACACCGTACAACGTGCCTATCCCACTATTCTCTTTGACGCATTCTCTTCTGCAGTTCAACTTCTGTTTTGCTCTGTTACTTTCTGCACTTGTTTATATGGAGTGTTTTGAAATTGGTTCAGTCTGCTGACTCGTGTATATCTTATATTGGTAGCCCATTGCTAGTTACTTTTTTAGACACGACTGTCGTATTTCTCATCTATTGCGGCACAGCGGCAATGTGAAGTTAGTATAGACTATGAGTACGTGATTTGAGCGAATCATTTTTATGCTTCATTATCGTCAGCATATTTCATGAACGAAGTGGCGGTAGCTTTCACGCCGGACCAGAATAAATGTATCACGGGGTGAAGGTGACCAGAAGTAATGTTGAGGGGGGGGAGGGCATTACCCCGATCCGCTAATGAGAGACGCACCGAGAACCTCCGATTAACGTCCCATCCGACGTACGGAGTACTGTACCAAGCATTCTCCTAAAAGTATGAATAATAATATACATTTTATTAACAGGCTTGCTGCACTTATAACCAAATATTACGTCGAAATTTACATAGATCTTGATAAGAAATAATATTTAAAAATATGTAATTCAAATATGGCACACAATAAAACTTCACACACATCGAAATAAAGTACCAACATCAATAAGTCTCTTTGGAAAAAATAACTGAATAACAGAGCCAAATGTTACATAGAAGTTTACATAGATCGTTATAAGAAAAACTGTTAAAAATGTTCAATGCTAATATGGCAACATAGTAATACTTCACAGAAAACAAAATGAAATACCAACATAAATAAGTCTCTATGGAAAAAAGAACTGAATGAGATATTTTGTAAAAGGAAATTGTCAAAAATACAACAAAAATTTTAATTAAAATACATAGAAATAAAAGATCTTAGGCTTTCCCGGCGAATGATATTAGTAAACTCTTCTCGGGTTTGCCACCGGGTAAGGCTTTTAAAGGCCAACGTTTCGACGAGTGACATCGTCATCGGGGCTGAGACTGATTGCCGAGTTGGTCCATGCCGGGGTTTTTATAGCTGGCCAAGGGCGGTTGAAAACCCATTGTTGACCGTCTCGTTCTAGGCGGTTTGAATTTGAATTGTAACCGCGACCGTTTAATTTTATTGAGTAGCGGTCACCATATTTGGCTGATGTACTGCCCATTCTCGATTTAACTTCTTCTCCTCCAAACTTATTTCGATAGCCTCTTTCATCAAACGATCCCAGTATCTATTTGAACGGCAAAGGATTTTGGTGCCGTTAAAATTGATGGAGTGCGCATTATTTAGACTATGCTCTGCCAGGGCCGATTTTTCGGGATGAAGGTCGGCTGATTTAGAAAAATCAAATTTGACACTCCCAAGTATGTTAGAAGTTGATTACAAATCACAGTTTTCGCGGGTGATATGCGTGACCATTCGATAGGTAATACTTGGGCACTGACGTTGCATATTTGTCTGCGATTACAGTTTTTAGTAAATAATCTCTTTTCGCTGCTCGAGAAAGCCGAAACTTTATCTCTATTTGAAACAGTTATTCTGCACCCATTGTTATTCGCCAATTACTAGAAGACTTGGTTTGTGATGAATGATGCTGCCTTCAGTTTATCTATTTAATTTCTCATAAATAGCGCAATTGATATCAGTTTATCGCGAAAACGGCTCGTTGCCTTAATGTTGAAAAGCTGATGATTTCGATAGGTCAGGGCTCAGCTGTGCGGTAATTCATTCTCACGAAAAAAGAAAAACTTCTCAAGTGTGTTTCCATAACATTTTTATCTTTAAGATGCAGAGAGTTTCAACGCCTCTACGGTTCCTGAGGATGACGCAGAACCGTTGAAAGTAATTACGCATTAAGGTAGTTTGAGCGAGATATTTCCCTAGTCGTAAAGGAGACCATATTCCAGTTTTATTTTTTAATTTCAGCGTCTGTAAGAAGTATGAAGTAAATACTATAACATAAATGACGCAAAAATATAGTTACATATGTCAAACATTCTTAGTAATTCAATATATATGCCTACATTAGTCTCCGACTTGACTCATTTTCTCACGCCTTCCGCTAAAAAACCTTCAAAACAGCAGTTTTTTTTGTAATTCTATAAAATTTACTGCGGTGAGTAATAGATTAATTTTAATAAATAGTTGAGAAAACATGCAAGCTACACACCGTTAGTATTTTGACGAAATGTAGGTGTTGTAAATTCCTATTTTTTTAATATTCTCCCTCTGTAATGCACAGCCGTAATCAATCCGTTGTAATACAGCTTGCAGTTTCCGGCAAATAGCTCGAAAAGAAGTTCGGCAAGGGGTTTATATTTACATATCATTGGAAAGATGGGAGTTTTTTCTTACAAATCAGGCCAAATTCATAAAATTCTAGGTGAAGTGATTTATCGCTCAAACTAACTTAATAAAAAAAAATTTCTGGAAAGATGGATAATTATCTTATTGCACAAGTACCTAATTAATTTCCCATGTGGCTCACCATTAAGCCCTGGCGAATATAATATTAAGTGTAATGTGTGAGAAAAGTGGTGATTTTGAAGGTTGGATTCCGTGTGCGTAAATAGATGGACATGTATTTGTATTTTTATGAAACTTCTGTTATTTGTGAGAAAAAGGCGTATTTTCAATTTTTGAGTGCCTTCATTCGTTCGGTCTCTGCAGCGTGGGAGGGTTGGATGTGTGGGAGGGAATTGTATGGGAGGAGAAGGGAAGGGGGTAGGAGGGTGAGATAGAAAGGATGAAGGGAGGATGGGGGTTATACATAACCCTTAAAGGACAGACGCGTGAATCATTTGGGACCCTCCCGAACCTCCCAACTCACCTCACCCACCTCTACCACCCTCTCCTCTCTCTTTTCTTCTTCTTCTTGATTACTACTCATTCGTATTTAGTGGTGGCGGCACTAAAAGAACTCAACAGTATCACCTCAATAGTTTCGCAACCGAAACAGTTTAAAAACGAATCAGTTCCGCGAAACACCCTGTTGTGGACAACAGCTAGAGGCACACCAAACAACAGGCGATCGATCGACGCTGTTTAAACATGGCTGGTTGCTCTGTATTCTATGTAATAAGAAGTCTTTCACTTTAATAAAGTAGGTAGCAATAATTTCATTTGAAGTTATGAAAGATAGGTAATTCACAGTTTTTATTCCACCTGCAACCACGGGCGGACATGTGTTGACTGAATAAACCAGCAACCACCTCCATCAGATTCGAATCCAACAAATTGTAGGTTATATATGCTCGTATAACGCAGCCACACGTGTCGTGCAACTGGAACAGAATAGAAGACGAAACAGTCTCGGCTTCAGCTTCATCAGTTGCCGCTGCACAGCACAGAGAGCAACAGCACGGCTGCGGCACGATCACGAAGCTTACCTGTTGTTTGTTACAGTTATTTGAAACAGTTGTTATTTATTAATTCGTTGAGGCAGGGGTCGTTGTTGTGTTCAAGGTTTTTTGGTTACCCTTATCATATTTTACGAAGAAAAGGTGACGCATGCCGGAGATGTGTGTGATTGGTGGAACTTGTGTCTTCCTCTTCTTTCTTTTTTTCATCGTGGTGTGTCTTGGAGGAGGAATGGCATTGTGACGTAGGGAAATATCTTTCGTGAGTTATTATTTCCAGAAATCCTCCAAAGAATTTGTCACCCAATCCAAACCCCCGCATTCCTGTACACCTGGCGACATTGATTCGTACGTTCCCAGGCGAGAGTTGGAGAGATTCTGTTCCCCTCCCGAGTCCTCCCTTCCCCGAACACGCCTCCTCTCTTCCTCCGTCTTTCTTCGCCCACCTTACCCATTCCGCCCCCCACGGGGGAATTCCACCGTGCCCTTCCCCGCCCCAATCCCCAAATCCCTCTCGCCCCCTTGCCATTGGTACTTTCTCCTCTGCGACACCACGCTCCCTCTACACACAAAATGTGCTGGTGCACGTACCCTTGTGTTTAGTTTGCATCACCAACTTTCTTACTGCGGTAACCATCTACCCGCGTCATGCCGGTAAAAGAAGCGCTCAAAATTGCTACCATTGTAGTTCTTATTACTGGGATTGAGCTAACCTGGTTATTTGCCTACCGTGGTAACTTTCAGACTTATCAGTAGCTGTCAGATTTTTAACTAGGTTTGTCAATAGATTGTCTACATCTACAAATTACCCTGCAAGCCACCTCAAGGGTGTGTGGCAGGGGGTGAGTAGTCACCAACCCTAAACCCTAAAGTTAGTGTAATTTCGACTAATGGTACGTTAGCATAAATCGCTAATGCTTGTCAGGAGGCGAAGCCTCACAAGCATGCACTACACTATAGATATGCAACCAATGTCATGGGGACCGTAAGTATTTATGTGTTTTGCAACTACATAAACGGACAGAGATTCAAGTGTTATGCTGAAAACATGCACAGCGTCCTGTAAGCACTCAGAAGCAGATAAGGACACAAGTATCGGGGGTACTACTAGTAGTAAGAGCTGCACTACCTATCGACAAACCTAGTTAAAAGTGTCTTTGGCAGCTGTTATGGTATCTTATCAAATTGGTAGTGTAGCTAGTCAGTTTATTTACTCCATTATACTAGCATACTTATCTGCTACCTAGTACTAACAGCACGCTGTCCATGCTTTCAGCATAACTCTTGAATATCCGTCCATTTATGTTTTTGCAAAATACATAAATACTTCTGTTAACATTAGTAGCATACCTATAGTGTAGTGCATGCTTGTGAGGTTTCGCCTCCTGACAAGCAATATCACTTTATGCTGATGCATCAATAGTCGTAGTTACGCTAACTTTAATAGAGTGCATAGTGTAATGCATGTTGGTGACCTCTCACCCACTGCCACATACCCTTGATGTGGCTTGCTGGGTATTTTGTAGATGTAAATTTAACTTTTTTGGTGTTGGAAGCACAAGTAAGGCAGCATTCTAGTAATCTGGAATTAAGAGGAAATTGTTCATTCACGGAAAGCGCCGGGGTGTTCAAAAATGAAACTTGCCTGGTGGTGAAATATCTAATCTTCTCGCATGGTGATATAGCTGTGTGGGTTGGCAGAGGTCGAGAGTTTAGCGAAGATAGATTAAACATAATCTTGATGATGATAATAATGATTTTACATGCTTATATTTCAGTAATAAATGGGAATTTATGCACGCTTAAATGTCGTGTGTCGATTTGGTTTGGCACTAGAATGCGTGGAATGTCAGTTATTGTCACGAAAGAAGCGAGTGGTTGCCGTGGTAGGACGTAGCAGGGCGGAATGCGGGTAGGTTACGAGAGTGATTATAATCTTGGTAGAATGTAAGTAATGGACGCGGGGCGTAAAGGGTACGTGCATAGCTGTTTAAGGGGTACGCGAGGAAACTCGAATAATTGCTGTTTATAATAAGAAAAATGAAATATATTCAAATTGCTATGCTCATAAAATATGCTTACCAGTGAGAGCGCAATTTCGCACTCATCTTCTCCGCGATCGGTTATTTGGTAAAAAATTTATAACCACCTCTACCCAGTTTGATCAAATGATGTTTGCTCGAAAATTGTGAGAGAATTTTGATCAGATATAATTTTCTTCAAATCCGCCTGCAAACATTATACTCAAACCCGTTTGATCAATTTTTTGTTCAATCGTTTGACCGTGGGACATAGCCTTCGCGTCCGACATCGTTTGCTTCGTGCCCTGAGAGAGGCGCTTTCGTCGCTCACTTGTTCTCGAGTGGGTACCAACTTGCTCGTGAGTCAGGCCGTGTTCCTGTCCACGCTGAGGTGTGCTGGCCGTACTCAATTTTCCTCAAATTCAGGGTGTGACGCACGCAGAGAAGTAGGTGGTGTCATGAACTCACAAGCTGGTAACCACTACCAATTCAGAAGGTTAATTTTTGTTTAACCAAGAAGATAGTAACGATTACCATCTCACTTGGCTACCTTGCGATGGTTGCCGTCACCGCGTTGTCCTGGTAACCAGAACCAAAATGCGGTTTATGCCTTAACCAGACCCATAGTTGTGATAGACATCTCTCATTGTCTGAGATATTCAGTAAAATGGTCTCGTTACCAAGCTCTAGTGGAAGGATCTGTGTTGACACCATCTAGAAATGGCTGCCTTGAATCTCTCTTGAAGTTGTATTGAAAATTAAAACATGAATCCAACAGTCTCTGTTGAGACACTCTTGAAATTCTCTGTTGAGACTCACTTGCCCTCTCAAAATAAAAAAAATATGTTTTAAATACTATGAATATGTAATAATAACAATGTGGCTTACATTTTTATATCATTATCCTATTCTACCTTTCGACACAGTCTCGAACTCGCATGATCATCTTCCCTACCACTCATCGCGAACATTTTAACACCCAATATTTATGAACTAATGCCAATTAAGTCTTACATATATGGCCACTTCCGAGGATTAATGTGACTTCGAGAACTAATATTTGGAAACTGCAATTCCGTGTTAGTCTGAGTAAATACCATTACATGACGATGACAGTTATTTGACATAAATTAATTGAAACCTTTATTGCCACATAGTATGAATATAAATGCAATATTACTGAAAATAAACAAGATGTTTTCCAATTCCCGCTCCAAGTGCATGCGCACCATCACTCCTACCACGTTGCTCCCCCAACGACTCCAGCGGGTTCCTCGAGCTTCCAGACTTGGTTGTGTGCCGGCCACTGGCTGCCTGTCGCACCAACTATGAAAAGATGGTTCCCGTTACCAGCCGCATAGCCATTGTAACCGAGGGCTAGTCGACCAGTCGTGCTGCTGCTGATTACCAAGCTCAGGTAGTTACAGTGGCCAATAGACAATTAGGGTGACCAACTGCAATCGTTTCATCAACTTACAACCGCGTTACCACTAATTTTACAGGTTACCGAAAACAACCGTTTTTCTGCGTGCGTCAGAATCTTCATCTTTAGACCAATTACACGACAGCAAGAGGGCTGTTTCAGTATAGCATGGGGCTTATTAATCCATCGGACGGATACTGATAGTAATGTACATGTGGTGTATACTGAGGCACTGTCCGTATGGTTGCATTGGAACTCGGTATGAATCGAACGAAGGCTGCTTCCCGTTCGTGATCCTGCGCTTCGGTTCCGGCTCTTAAACATTCGCGTGTTGGCCAACGTGGGTGGCTGGTCTTCCGTGTGGGTAAGGGGCACGCTCCAGAAATTTCCCGTCGCTGTGCGTAAACATGCCGCGCCACGGTTGAAAAGTGTGTTCGCCGTCAATCAATTGCCACCCTCTCCCACCCCCTTATCTGCACCCCCCCC
Source organism: Pyrrhosoma nymphula (assembly GCA_963573305.1). NCBI lineage: Eukaryota > Metazoa > Arthropoda > Insecta > Odonata > Coenagrionidae > Pyrrhosoma > Pyrrhosoma nymphula. The sequence goes on from OY754337.1 coordinate 78,542,090, forward strand.
CCCCAACCCCCCTTCTCCTGAGCCACGCACTTGCGTGAACCAACCCCAATGCCACCAGCCCTCCACCCAGCTCCTCTCTCGCGGTCGTTACGCTACGCTGGTCGCCGGCCGCCTTCAGCTCTTTTACATGCATTGTATTCCTACGTGCTTTTTCCGTTCATCTACACATTACCCTGCCAGACACCGAGGTGGCGTTTGGCAGGGGGTGTAATGACGACAGCCATGAAAGGTAATAGGACGAGGGAGTAGTCAGAAGGGAAGTGTGTGTTGACGGAGTGTCTTAACATGTCTTTTTTTGTTGCTATAATCAGTGATGGTGCGTGGAAAAAAGACGTTATGCACTGGCGAGTTCGGATGAATATCTCTGTAAAGAATAACACCAAAGACGGTGAAATAAATACGCCATGAAAAAGTCATCTAACTTAACCGGAATTCGAATCCGAATATCCCTAATGCCGGTTCGGTATTGTTAGCCAGTTACACCACCAAGCCATCTTAATTCAAGGAGAAATTCAGTGGCGGTGTTGTACGAACAAGTTGTTCTACCAAGGGAACGAGAGTTAATTTTAAGAAAGAAGGTGCAGTCAAAGGTGAAGGATTGGATAAGTTTTAGTAGGTTGGTTGGGATGAAAGGAATGGATGTTGGTATAGGAGACCCAGGGTCCAAACGCGGTAGAAAGCAGCTAATAGATTGATGAGCACTTCCTGAGTAATCTACGGGAATTAAAATCCGCTGGTGTTGGCTTCTGCAATGCCAAGTATCTGGTGGGTGGTAGAAGTCGTTGAATCAATAGCATTTTTGAAGAGAATGGTTTTTCGGGTTTCCATCAGCGTTTATCCATTTTTGGCGGACAATATTTCGCCAGCGTTCCAGCTAGCTTCCTCAGGTCCGTACCTGAGGAAGCTAGCTTGAACGCTGGCGAAATAATGTCCACCAAAAATGGATAAACGCTGATGGAAACCCGAAAAACCATTATCTTCATCAACAAAAGTCCGCGGAAGCCTTCACGAAAACAATAGCATTTTTATTTTTTTACATAGATGAAATTGTCGCGAAAAGAAAAAACTTGTCTATAAGTAGCGGATCCTTCCAGATAATTGATCAGTGATAGAATGCAGGCACGTAACCCACGCATTTCTTTGTAGTTTATGGCAAATCACTTCAATAATTGGGATCAAAATGCGTTATCGCAGTGGAAATGGCGTTGCATTCGGCACCTGGAAAATGTCTGGAAAAAGTTTACATTAAAAATATATTTTCCGAGTAATCCGTATATTTTGTGTGCACCTGAATTTTGTGGTTTTAATACCTAAGGCGTCTCATGAATGAAAACAGTATATTTTGTAACAATTCAATCGAAAAGGTTGAATTTAGTATTTGTATTTACTCGTGCATTGTAGGTGGACCCCATTAACATTTAAACGGAGTAATGTCAGAGAGATGAGTTCGTCAGACGACCCATACGATGTCGTTTTACGGTCCCGCTGCATATTTTCAGGATTAAAAAAAAGCTTTTGCTGTGGGGAAAATGGTTTTGATTGGGCAAGTCTCTCAATCTTTTCAATAGGAGGAATTGGAAAGAAAATATATTTAATTCTTCCACAACTCTTTGTAATGTTAACGCGCTTATCGAGTATTCTTCATTCGCGGTCATGGAGTTTCAAGCTTTATACTTAAGCAAGGCCCATCAAAATTATCGAATGTCGATAGCTCTTTGAGAGAATACAATATTGCTGCTCGGTCGTAAACCCTGTAATTATCTCGATACTTTTAAGTACCTATTGATTTTACGAAATCGCATGTCGATAACAGTATAGATGGGCCAGGTGCACTTCATTCTGAGCGCCACTCTTATTTGTCGGAATTACCACAGGCCACTTCAGACTCATTGTCAAGTTACCATTCGCCACAGTGTACGCGACACACATACGTGGTTGAGGGAATCGAACCAGTGACCTTTTTTAAATGTTAATTGAACAAAATTTATTGTCCTGGAGCAGCAGCTCCTTGAGAACAAAATACAGTGAATAAATTAACTCTCCAGAGGACTACATTATTGAAATTACGTACAGCTATAATTAATAAAACAAATAAACATATGGAAGCAACAAACATGAAATAGAAAAATAAATTGTCAACCAAACAAAACCATTATGATTTTGGCACTCATAACAAAAAATAACAATTTACTCTCAAAATTATGTGCCAAAAAATTGAAGCATTCATATGTTATTTCATGAGATATTGTTCTTTCTATAATAAATTATAGAAATTGGATTAGAATAGATGAGAGGTGAAGGATTTGTTTAGTTTTACAGGTAGAGAGTTCCACAAGGAAGTAGAGTATACCAGAAATGAATTATGGTATGAATTCGATCTATGCCCAGGATAATAAAAATAATTGGGATCAGTTCTGTTACATACAGCAAGATTATTTGGTTTTGTTACAAACTTTTGCTCAAGAGGAGGGCGCATTGCATACCCACTTGAAAATAGGTTTTTAAGAGAATTGATGGAGCCTACCCTGGATTAGGAACAAACTGAAGTAAGTTAAATTACAGGTTTAAAAATATATTGATACATTTAAATTGTGAGACTCGGAAAATTTAGTGCATTTCTGGGAAAAATGGCGAAATATCTCCAAAATGAAGAAGTGGATGCCTTTAAAAAGAGGTTTACAGGATAAAGAGCATCGATTTCTGAATTTAAAGGAGTCCAGAGCGTCATCCGCCAGAAAATTCCGGAATTTCTCACACCCAGTCTCACGAGAAGAAGTTGACGTTTCCCGCGATAAACACTTGGGCCACTCTACCTGCCTCCTTGCATGGCGGAGGTCGATGTCGTAAGGTCGAGTATCCGAAGAGCCCTTCATTTCCTCTCAGCGTTGCCACCTCATCCCCCTGCCATACACCCTTCGCCGCTTCCAGAAATACTACTCCCGTCTTCCCCCCTCCGCTCTCAATGAGTCCACTTCCCCTCATTCTTGTGGCACGCACGTGCCACGCCCCCCATCCAATGGTGCTGGACCGCCTCTCGGCGCTGCAAACCCTCCGGGAATGAAAATACGGACTCCATACTTCGTCTACGTAAAAAACCTCGGAGGTATTTCTATTCTTGGTTGAGGGGGGGGGGGGGCAAGGGGTGGCTGTCGTACGGGGGGTGGGGTAGGGTGAGGAGGGGATGGGGGCGTTGCCGGCCCATGCACGTGTCTGCGTGAGTGATTCCATGGGAAAACCCGGGCTCGTAGAAAATTAGGCTGACGTCGAACTACGTCCCTGTGTGTAATAATGGGACTCATCATCATTTCGCACCGATCGTTAAGTATTACCGTTAATTTACTGTAACTAGTGAAATTCTTCAGGCATCTGTTTCTGAAAAATAACGATATTCACTACGGAAATGAATTTAAAATTTTCTGTTTAATTCTAAAAATTAATTGAGGACATATGAGTTAAACACATTAGAAACCCTGATGATTCCTCAATGGGGACGCAGCTCCTTAAGATAACTTATCCATACCATACGTCTTCATACTGCCTGTCTATAATAATTTCGTTACTTTTTGGTGCACGGATTGCTGATTGCTGGGTAGAATTACATTCCGGGTATTTAGTAAGTGGCTCCAATTCCCATCATTTTATCTCACTCTATTCCCCAAGACCATATAACTATTCATGACCAAAGTGGGTTTCGACCTGGCAACATTGGGCTGCTGTCACCTATACCTAAGCCTTATCACCTATCTATATACCACGGCTTACTAATTTAAAACAGTGATAAGGATAGGGGTTTCATATTATAAGAGCCAAAATCCCGGGCATTTATGAATTTCTCGCGAATAATAATGAATGCGGCCTCTGTGGCGGTGGGGTAAAGTCCTCGTCTGCCAAACCGAAGGTCGCGGGTTCGAATCCCGCCTGGGGAGGAAATTTACACCTCCCAGGGCATGGCTGTGTGTGTTCGTCGATTTAATTAATATCTTGTAATTTGCTTCGGCTGTAATATATATAGAAATTATTATTATTGTAATACGAAATAATGAGGTCGCCCTGGAATATGAGGATGGTTGGCTTTTGTAATATTATTTTCAGCTTTGTGAAATCAATATTTTGGAAGCCATTCAATAATTAATTTTACAGCTTCCATTGCACATAATAATGTTTCAGAGGAATTGCAAATGTAGTTATTCTACTAAAATTCTTCCACCATTATCTTCACCACCATTCCACAATTTCTTCCATTGATTACACATGCAGTCATTTTTACTTTAGTGTTATAACTTCACCGCTATTTATAACTATTAATTCATTAATTAAAGGAATTGGCTAATCATACATTGCCGTACATCACACATTGACATCTTCTACGTTTTATTGACTCAGGCTAAGCTATCTCCGTTCATTGTTGTTTGCGGAGACTTATAAACCGCGCTCACGTCCGCGCCATTGATTCGTAAATGCCATGCCGCACCATTTAGCCAAAGCTTCACGCTAATCTTAGATTACTAAACAAAATTCAGATCTGTTGAGTTTCAGGGTGAAACGGAGGATGTTATTTTATCAGCGCAATATATCTCTTGAACTGATAGAAGTGACAAAATAATATAGATCCACCGCCGAGCTGATGGGTGGAATAATTCCATCTCCCCATGCAACATAGTGACTTAAATAGTGCCTAAAGGCACGTCGGTACTTCAACATGCAATTGATTTTCGCCCACGTCTCCTTCCTGTTCATTTTCTATGTTACTTTTCCCTATGACCTCCCCTTTTCATTGCTGTCGTCCTTACACCCTCTACTCCACGTCCCTGAGGCGTGTAAAGCGTTGATAAAGATATAAACGAGGATGGTGGTGCATTATCCTTTACTCATTTATCCGATGTGGGTCACGGCACTCTCAAGGATAATGATATCAATTCATTTCCGCTACCCGCGCGGGCAGCCTTATTCGCGATATATGTACAACTTAAGTTCGTTTAGGAAATATGTTGAGAGAGATTGTCGTCACTTTCGATAGGCTTTTAAAATAAAGTATTTTGCCACTGCTATTTCATTTATCAAATAAAACTTCAAGAACATTGGTAATTTCATTGGTATTGTTAACCTTTACACATTTTCAAAATTATAGCATCTTCAATTCTACTGCAATGATTTATTGATTTATGTGATCTGATTTATTGATAGCTTACCCTTCAACAACATTTTTAATTATAATTAAGTGGTCAGTAACTAGCTCTCATCAAAATTAGTTTAAATGTGATTTTATTGGGGCGATGCTCTTTAGTAATTTTCTTTCTAGTTTCGTGTGTATGTTATTGTAATGGTTTTCTCATATTACGGGTACCTACTTTAATATCTCGACCGCTGTTGAAAAGTTCTGCCTTTCCAATGCTACCTTCTAACTTATGACTCTTATGACTTTCTTCGTCGTGCCATATTTTGAGAGTCTTACTTCGACTCATTTTACTTAAAAACTTAGCGGAAAAGATACTCGCTGGACCGGGCAGGGTGGAAGTGAAGTGATTTGGAAAAGTATTTCGACTGGAATGGACCGTGGAAACCCATTTATGGTTCGTGGACATTGAGGTATGGGACGGCCTCGAGTTTGAATGCAGCTACGGACCGGAGCGGAGAGTTGGCTTTGGTGTGGTTTTACGCTTTTGTCGCTTGCGAGCTGACAAATATTGGACGGATGAGTTTGATGGCGGGTTGATGGTGTTCCCATCCTCTCTGAGCGACGCACAGTGGGATACTAAGCTAAGTTTACTTTCAAAATCGAAGAACTTTTGATAAAATTTAGATATTGAGATGAATATTTTACCATTTTAAAGCTAAAACTCCGAGAAATGTGGAAAAAATCCGTATAAATCCGTAAATATTTATACGAACTTGCAAAAAGTCTGCATATCAACAATTTTTAAAATTTAGTACGAAGAAAAACTGCTTTCAATAAGAAAAAAAATATTGTTTTTAAATAATGTGAATGTGTATATTACAGTGTTCCAGACTAGTCACTTCTATTGTTGTATTTAATTAATGTTAATATTGGTATTGCAATTATTTTTTTTACAGAATGCAGTTTAGATATCCAATATGTTCTAAATGTCACGATACACCAATTATTCAAATTGTTTAAATAAAATTGTTTCCAATAAATAAACTTTTCATTTTTTTCTCCACCAATTACAATAATATTAGTGATTAGTCTGAAACACTGTAATATTTACATTCACATTGATAAAAAATCCTTTTTCTTATTTTATGCAGTTTTTCTTCGTATTCGATAAACAGTTGTCGATTTGCAGAATTTTTGCTAGTTCGTATAAACAATTACGGATTTCTACGTATTTTTCCCATGCTCTACAGGGTTTGAGCTTTAAAATGGTGAAAATGCATCTCAATTTCTTTATTTTATCAAAAGTTCTTGGATTTTGAAAGTGAACTTAGCTGAATATCCCACTGTCCCATATGCTCCCGCAATCCCTTTTCAGGGACTTTGAAGGTCACCTCTTCCGCAGGATTCGCAGGGGCTGCAACTCACCGTGGGTGTGGTGAGGTGTGGGTGTTGTATCGAAAGGAGCCGCAGAAGCGCGGGAGACGAGTGGGGTGTGGGTGGTGCATCTATTTTCGGAGCGCAAGGACAGCAGCCGTGTTAAGAACCTGCAGCTGAAGTGGCTTCCGGTTCTTTTGGAGAAAAAAATGGTTGCATTGCGAGGGATTCTTAATCTGTGGTTTCCATTGATGTTTGCGGAAAATCCCAACTTGGTGAACCTTAAGAGACAGAACTCAATTTTACTCTCACACCATGTAACGTAACTTAATAGCACTTCGCTAGATACGCTAATACCTGCTTATCGTGGTGGATCTCTCATTGGAGATATTAATTAAGGAAATGAAAAAGAGTAGAGATAAATTACATTGGGTACTTCTTGAAGACTTCTCAACATTATTGTGAAAGCGGTTATATCTTGGACCTTTTTGGGATTTCCTACTTCTCTGTCGCAAAGATAAAATTAAAGATAACCGCTTTCTCGGGAGGAGAAAATTAGAATGCAAGGGCCCTTTTCTTTTTTGTATAAATATATTTTTTTGGCAGTTATTTCCTTCATTTTACCGCAGAGTGCAGCCTCTTGGCCGTGGGGAACTCTCTTTAAGAGGTGACTGCCCTGGAAGTGCAATACGACTCAAGAATTTGTATTTTCGGTTGGCAGTGCTTGTGCGTTTGGCAGGCCTGCTGAGCTCCCCACCCCCATACCCTCTCTCCCTCCCTTGTCCAAATATTCCGTGGTACAACATCCCCATTCCGTTCCGTTGCATCCGATTTCGGAAGGGGGGGACGGGGGGGTTGAAGGCGTGACGCCTGTGGCAAGTGGCCCGTGAAATTTCTTTTAAAAATAGAACGAAAGCGCCTTAAAGTGGGAATGATGTATGAGCGCAATAATTGAGGGAGTCTCTTATTGAATTATATTTAAAAAACAATTGACAGCTCTTAAAATATTAACTGTCATAATGTAGACCTTGGCTATTTCGATCATTTTAACATCACTACGTCATGGACAGAGTTTAAACTATTTGATGAACAAATCGTATTTATTCTCGACCTCTTCCAATACACGGCGCAAACATCACGAGTTTAGGTCAATTGATATATATATATATATATACGTATATACACCTTCAAACTTTTGCCGACGTTTCGGACCTTTATTGATCCATCTTCAGGGCTATAAACAAATGAAACATGATGTTGAAAATGTTTTACAATTCTTTTTTGATTACACAATGGTTAATTTTCAGTCATAAAATATAAAAATACATAGACATCCAAGATTGTTACCTTTAAAGTTTGGTGCTGTTTTTATTTACAAATTTAATTTGGTAGCTTGGATCCATTCCTTTGTTGAAAAGTTATATGTCATTTATTAAATTATGTTAAAGTTTGCTTAGATAAGTGATGTCTGTTCTTTTATTGCAACTTTTTTTATTTCTGGATGTATGGTACATTTCTTTGAAAAATCTTTTTGATAAATTTTGTTCTGAGTCTAAAATTTTGGCTTCTTCGAAATGAAAAATAAATGACCCAAAACTCGTGATGTTTGCGCCGTGTATATGAAGAACTATTGGTTTGCGCCTACTTTCAGCTTAGACATTGCTCAGAAGAGTGCGACGAGAAAAATTTATAAAGTTAATGAACCTTGGGAGATAGAGCAGTGTAATTTACCTACTGGTGGTAAAATAGCTTGATGAAATATACCATTCATTACGAGCTCTAGCAGAAGCATTTTCGAAAAACCTTGGTCCGGCTTTAGAATCTCTGGTTAATTGTTTTCTCGGAATGAAAAAAAATAGTAGATGCATTCTGCCATCGATAACGCTCACGTCAACTGCCGACGATCTTATATATTATAAACATACCCGATCTTTCCGTTAACAAATGAACGAAAATGACATTTCATCTTGCGGTAGACGTAAACCAGACTTTATAAAACCATGGCTTAGGGGTTTATTAACTATATTGTCGATCGAATTATTAACTTTAAAAGTAGCGTACATTTCACCTTCGTGATTGTAATTTATTCGACAGTGTTGGTCGTAATCGGATAACTTGGGTCGCAAGCACTACTTATGCTCGTTTAAGATGCAAACCCTATTCTGTAAACATTCTGCTCAATCGTAATACGATTCCTACCTCTGTATTAGTTTCAGTCGTTGAATTATATTAGGTATTAGTTTTTAATTTCAGTATGAAGTATGCAATAGGAACGCGGTATGTTTTATTTTAAGGGCTAGGTAGGTTTATTGTTAGCTGAGTGATTATGTCCCTGAAGAGGTGCGTTTATCTTTATTAAGAGTCCTTTTAAATGACGCGTGACGGTAGTTTTCAGATGTGACGTGTAATTACTGGCATTAAACAAATGAAAGAGTAACTTGGTTTCCTTCCACAGATATATTTTCCTGGTACGACATGTTATGACACCACTGTGTCGAAACATTTCGTACCAGGAAAATATATCTGTGGAAGGAAACCAAGTTACTTTTTCATTTGTGAAATTCAACTTCCACATAGTTGAGCTTGAAACCATGGAACGTACTGATATTAAATTTCATTTTAAGGATGGATCGTTTATAAGGTGAGAATTCTATGGACTGGGGTTGGTTGAAAGGAGGAGGAGGTAGGGCATCCGATGGCGGTGTAAGTTAAAAGTTGTAGAACTGACAGAAGCGTTAACATTAGAGAAATACCCTGCCGAACGGATAGGTGCAAACATTCCCTCTTTCCAAGCACCATTAATGATTAGCGTGGCACTAACGTCATTCTTATCGTTCACATACTATTCACCTCCGTCCTCTCCTCACTCTTTTTCCCTATTCTACCCTATTTACCATGGCTGGTCTCCTAACATCCCCTGCTACACGTCTTTGCGGCGGCTCGCAGGGCAGTATGTAGATGGCAGTTCCTTCTTGGCCTTTCGTGCCAGATAACTCACAATTAATGGTAAAACAATGTATTGATGTATCAAGCATTTGTTTTAAGTTATATATGGATGTGGAGGCTGACGTTCCAATCGAGCAGTCTCGACAAGTCACTTCCTGGGTTCTTGTGTGTATGTGATGGGTGATGACGTTGCCCTGGTGGCAAATCTTTCCTAACTGTTATGCCACCCCAGTAGCCCTCTATTTAAATACATGATAGCGCCATCTGTCGTTAAGACTAGCGAGTGAACATATGTATTCCGCATGTTGTACTTAACGATTTTCGTCGGTAGAACAGTTGCTAGGAAGCGACTACTTTCGTTCGACTTTCTTGGGATCGAGGCTATTTGATACCGCGGATATGATAGATACATTTTAGATACCGATAATCTCTTAACGCGATCTTGACGAGTTAGAGAAGAGCGCTACAGCTGTGATTTGAAAAAAAACCGTATGTTGCAATGTTAGGAATCGATAAATCTATAGTGAAATTGTCGAGAAATTTGCGTATTCATGACGACTTAATTGGAGATTGGTCGTTCTTCCTTGGAATAGTTTCCTCTTTTTCGGTGGGGTAATGGAGTGTGAGAGAACTTGGAAATTGAGGAAAAAAACCGGGGTTAGTCACCTTAACTGTCGAAAGTTAATACGGCCCGCCCCTCGCCTTATGTGCTCCCAGCCATTGGCCCCATTACACTTTTCCCCCTCCATCTCCCCTTCCATTCATCATCTGGACCCCTGTCCACCCCTCCCTCTCTCTCTCCACGCCCACCCCTCTACGTATCCCTGGCTGGGAGGTATTTCGGAGAGGGTGTGGAGCAAGGAGGACCGGGACTGTCGAGCCAAGAGACGACGACCCCTCCTCCCGTCATCCGTGGAATTCAGTGTGTGGTGACTATGTTAAGTGCTCCCGCGGATCCGAGTTCACTGCGCGGACGAAAACGGTCTCCTTGTTCATTGAACTGCAGGGTATTTTATTTTCTTGGATACGTTTTTAAAATCAGACGGACAGTGTGGTATTAGGAGGGAAACAACAATTAAACGTTTGTAGGGTGATCCATTCTGGTGCAATATCTTAGTGCAGTGATTACCAACCCTTTTATGCTTGCGGCACCTTTCAGACTGAGGTTACCATGTCACCCTTATTATATTTTGTTTTATTTAAAAATATTAATTAATTAAAGTGGCATGTGCATGAGGAAAATTTTAACTTCACGTTGAAATAAATATTTCCTCAATTTTATTTTATTTATTTAAGTAAGGTAATAGTAAAATCACAACCAACATATAATATGGTATAGTTTAGGTGTAGTGTACTACTGGAGTTAGGTTGGAAGATGTCCTTCGATTATTGTTACCATCTGTCGGGGGTGAGAGTAATCAATTCACGCATTGGTCATACTAAACATTTTTCGTTTTCCCTCCCTCAATAATTTCGCGGCACCCCTGGCTGTTTTCCCTTCACCTTTAAGGTAGTTTGAGCGAAAAATCACTTCCCCTAGAATTTGATGAATTTGGCCTCATTTTAAAGATAAAACTTTCATCTTTCCAATGATATCAAAATATCAACCTCTTGCCGAACTACTTTTCGAGCAATTTGCCTGAAAATACAAGCTGTTTTACATGGGATAGATTACGGCTATGAGCTATAGAGGGAGAATAATTAAAAATTTAGGAACTTCTAGCGCCTATATTTCGTAAAAAAACTAACGATGTGTAGATAGCATGTTTTCTCAACTATTTATAAAAAATAATCTATTACTCACCACAGTAATTTTTACAGAATCGCAAAAAGAAACCTGCTGTTTTGAAGGGTTTTCAGCCGTGCGGCGGGAAAAAATGAGTCAAGTTAGAGACTTATGTATCTTTATTTATTCAAGTACTGAGTATTTTGGTCATTTATAAATATATCTTTGTGCCATTAATACTGCAATATTTATTTCATACTTCTTACAGACGCTGAAATAAAAAAATCAAATTTGGATATGGTCTCCATTATGACTAGGGAACTATCTCGCTCAAGTCACTCCGGTTGGGGACCACAAATGACGCGATTGAAACAATTGAGGTATCGTTCGATATCGGGTGCACGACTGCAATTCGAGCCTCAACTACGGTTGAACGGCGCTTGCGCAAGGAGTGAGTCGGGGTCCGCTGCCATTTGGGGTGGGGGTGGAAATTACCGCGCTGTGCAACTTGCGACTCAGATGTGCTTGCGTGCTGATTTTCGTGTCAACCGAAAGATTTCGCGTAGGCATGACGTGTTGAGCCATGAAACTGACTTTGTACTGAAATTGTGGACGATAAATAAAAATAAGTTGTGAAATTTCGAGTAAACTTTAAGCTGACGGCTCGTACACGTCAAAAAAAGGCCCGAGGAAGTGCTGGAGAACGCATCTAATCGGAAAGGACGTTTAACGAATGAGCCATGGATCAATACGCGCTATGTCCATGTTGGAATGAGTGACGCGGCTTCGAGAAGAAATTTGGAAAGTTAAGGCGGTGCTCGCCACAAACTACGCGTTCCGCCGACGCTTGTAATTCGACGTCCACCAGCTATAAGGTAACCGATAACGCCAACGTAATTGCGTGATAACCCGCGGCCTTGTCATCGACGCAGACACACACGGCTGTTTTCGTATGAGACACTGCGTTCGGAGGGCCTGCGTTTATTTCGTTTCTTCCTCATTCCTTCCTCTTTTGTTTTCCTCCGCATCTCTTTCCTTCTTTCTATCTCGCTGTTCCTCACGTCTTTCCTCCTCGGGTCATTTCTGTCTTCCCTTTTCTCTCTCCTTTCCTCTATCTCCACCGCTCTTCCTCTTGAGTTTCTCCAGGAGACATTTACAGTTTTTTTAAAAACTTTTCTTTGAGTGGCGAGCGTTTTCGGATGTCTTCTGAAGTAGGTATTTGGACGCCGTCAATATACTCCCTAGTATCTTTAATTATTTTCCGATTTTCTAGGTTCTTGAGAAGTCTTTCTGTGAGTCTGCAGTTGGCCCATTAATCTAATCTACAAAATACCCTGCAAGTCACCTCAAGGGTGTGTGGCATGGGTTGAGTAGTCACCAACATGCATGAAACTATACCCTATTAGAGTTAGCGTAACTACGGCTATTGATGCATTAGCATAAATCGCTAATGCTTGTCACGAGGCGAAGCCTCACAAACATGCACTACACTCTCGTAGATATGCTACCAGTGTGAGGAGGACCGTTGGTATTTATATATTTTGCAACTAAATAAATGGTCAGAGATACAAAAGTTGTGCTGACAACATGCACCGTGTGCTGTTAGTACAAGGTAGTAGATAAGGATGTAAGGGACATAAGGATAAAGGGGGCTGAAAGTGTACATAGTATGAGATTCTTCATTTTCTGTGTCTTTCATGCTTTAAATGTGCATATGCATTTCTTTTTATATGACGTATGCGGTACTTTTCTGTGTATTTCATTAGTCCCGATATTTTCATTTAATGTTTCTCTCAGCGAGTTTGATGATGTTTCTGAAAATAAAAAGGAAAAATTTGTGAAGCGTTAAGTCAAACAACAAATCATTTGAAAAAAATTGAAGTAATTACATGACTATTTGACTTTTTGCACTTCCATCTTGTGTTCTCCATTTTGTTTCCCGGGCAAAATTGAACTTCGACTTCGCGTTAACGCGTAGCCACCAAAAAAACCCGGGTGCCGAGTTTCACGGGTATCTAATAGTTTTTTTTTTATTTGGGTAAGTTTTCCCCATTTCGGACCACTTCGTAGCGCTGTCCCTAGTCGTTCCCTCCGAATGAACCACATGTCCCCGTGCAAGGGTTTCGGGTTACTCTTGACCCCTTACTCCTAAACCCCTCTCCACCCACGGTCTTAATTCCATTCTCCCAATTAAGAGCGCTCTCCCTTCTTCTCTCGTCGCTAATCGTCTTAGGCGTACATTACGATGTTCGCCGCATCCTTATACCTCATCGCTCCCCCTAACCCACACCCTTCCCCCCTTCAGTCCTGAGCGGGAAAGCGACCCTTTTTAAGCGTATTTCACTCGGAAATCCTCGCCGTCCTTGCCGTCTTCTCTTTCTCTTTTTGTGGAATTTTTTTGTCGGCAGAGGCGGCAGAAGGCTTTCACACAGCGGCCCTAAAAACTTTATTAAGAATCTTGGGGGGAAAGACTACGGTTCTCTTGAGGGACGAGTGAAATATTACGTTTAAAATCCTTGAAAGTCTAATCTCGGTAAACTCTTCAGGAGTTACTTAATTTCCCAAAGGGCTCAACCGTTTTATCATTCCAGCGAGACGGCAGTGCGTCTCTCAAACGAATGGCGCTTCTCGGAAACGAATTGGGAACGGTTTGCGCCGTTTTAAAGTGAAAATAATGATGTTTTGTACCTGGTGAAGATAATTTTCTGTGCGATGTAACAGCGGCGCGCTCCATGTGCGATTTTATCGAGTTTCAATTGCAGCCTAGCTAGATTCACTACTGCGGCCTGCGTGCTCTTAAGGAAGTTCCGCCGCGACTGTGCGAGTCAAAACAAATAGATACTAAATTCCGCATTTTTGATATTTTTTCAAAAAAATCCTGCTTTCACTGAAGCAATGCGTTACCTATAGAAACCCAAAAGTAAGGTACAAAATATGCAGATTATTCCACGAATGTATTTTAAATGAGCACTTATTTTCAGCCATAGGAGCCGACTGCAGCGCCATTTCTTACGAATTACCGCATTTTGACTTCAATTACGGCATTAATTCTTCAATAACTAGAATAATAAGGTGGTAAGATGCCTGTTATTTATTTGTATTCAATTTCTCTGGATTATTTCCTTCTTAAAGACAGTTTTCCACGAAAATGGCATTTGTATTTTATGGAAAAATACTATTTTTCCCCGTGTTTCTCTCATTTCCCCATTGAACACCATGTAATTTCAACTTCAATTATAGAATAAAATAGCGTGTAAAGGTATTATTTTGTTGTTAATATCAGATAGAGGATAACTTATTCTACAAGTAGACAGAATATGAATAAAATGACATTTAAGTCATTTTACGGTGGAACCACCTTAACTATTGTTGTTTATCAACTCGTAAGATACGTTTGCGTCCATTAGTTTATTCTATCTTGTGTGAGCATAGACAACCATCCTATATTTAACCATTGAATTAATTGTGAATTATTTTTAATCGTATTAATATTCGCTGCGTATTACAATTCTATGTTTTTCGTGATGTATAGCTGTTTAATTATAGTAGTTCGTCAAACTAATGATGAACGCAATACCTATATTATCAATATTGTTATATGCCTTATCACGATTTTTTTTGCTTATATCTTGTCTAATTAAAATGTATTTTACACACTTAAAATAGCTCTGAATTCATTTTCATCAATTTATTTTGGAACCGGAAGCCATCCAAATCCCTCATTTCATCAATTTTTATTACTTATTTTTGCGTAAAAAATGATTAAATAGCTATAAAAGAGCTTAGTTGTTGAGTTTCAATGATACTATTTTTTTCTCTGAAAACGGAACTTTCTTGAATCCAGGAAATCTTATAAAAAATAATATTCTTACCAATGAGATCTTTTACGGATTGTTAGTAGGTTTTATTGAAGGCTGGACCATTTAATTAAAAACATAATTCCGGGGAATACACTTATTTATTGTAATTTAATTGCTCGTTTCCTATGGTGGTGAGGTAATTAATTATGTTCGTTCTGTTTTCTTTGCAGGTAAGAGTCCATTACGTTGCAGTCATTTTTATATGGTAGCCATTCTCCCAGGCTGCTAACAGTTAAGTATTTTATTGATAAACATTATTATTTGATAAATTTGAGTTTTAGAGTAAAGATGGGTTTAAAAAGAAAAAAAACTTGTCTTTTAGTGAACGCATAAGTGAAACATATTGCTTAGTTTGTTATTGCGTCCAGTCATACCCCTAGACGTTTATTGAGTTTTCATTAGACGGATTCTTAGCTTTGTGGCATCATTGGAACTCGTGGATTGTTTCATTGTGAATTTTCTTCGAGTGGAATGGGTAGTGTCACATAACCTTCATGTTTTAATTCAATGAATATATCTAATTATCAATGCTTGTCGTGCGTAGTTTTTCTTATACATTGACAGTGTATTTGTTAATACCTCAATTGAATTAAGACCACATGATGTAATCGTCATGTGTGTTCTAGTATTGATTTTTTTTGGTTGTTTACTATTTAACTTTTCCGAATTCTTGATTTGTAGTGATCGCTTTGTAGTAGTTGCTGTGAATCGACGCTCCGATGTAATATTTCGTGGAATGCCATATAGTTTTTTTCTTTCCCTGGCACGATTATGACTTCCCGGCTCCTCCTTTTAAATCCTCTCCATGCCACCCCCAATGGTAACTGCTCGCCGTCCTCTTTCCGTTGATCGCCATTCCATTCTTCGCGGTAGAGCAACGTCCGTCCGTCCATCTAACGTCCATCATTTCGTCAAAGGATAACTTCACGCGGCGGCGCGGAGTGGCGCGACCGTCGCGCGAAGGGTCTCCGGGGCTCAAATAGAAGACCCCTGTCCCCCCCCCCATTCCTCCCAGTCCGTCCGTCATGTCTTGTCTTCTCAGGAGACGGCCTCGCGTGGCTGGAGAGGGGGTGGGGGCGAGGTGGCAAAGGGGGCCCCATTGAGGTAAATGGAGGGCATGACGTCACAAGCATGCTTACGCAGTCCGCCATGTTGAATATCTAGGTTCCCTTTAGTTTCAAAGAGATATTTACCTAGTCGTAATGGAGAGCACATTCGAATTGAATTTATTAAATTTCAGCTACTGTAAGAACTGTGAAGTAAATATTGTAAGATTAATGGCGCAAAAATATATTCATGCATCACAAAAATTCTCAGTGATAAAATATATAGATCTACATTAGTCTCTAACTTGACTAATTTTTTCACACCGTACGGTGAAAACGGCTTCACAATAGAAGTTTTACCGTTGCAATTTTGTTAAAAGGACTGCGGCGAGTTATAGATGAAAGATCAATTTTTATAGTTAGCTGAGAAAACATACAAGCTACACGCTGTCAGTTTTTGACGAAATCTAGTTGTTAAAAATTCCTAATTTTGTCAATATTCTCACTCTGAAGCGCACGGCCGTAATCCCGTGTAAAATAGCTAGTATTTTCAGGCAAGTTGCTCGAAAAGTAGTTGGGAAAAGGGTTAATATTTTGATATCATCAGAAAGATGGGAGTTTTTTTCTTTCAAATGAGGTCAAATTCGTCGAATTCTAGGTGAAGTGATTTTTCGTTCAAACTACCTTAAATTACCATTATGGCTAGCATGGACGCGTATAACTCACGGTTTACTTCTAATAGCTGTCCTGGTGAATTCAAAGTGAGCCAATTTGCTGCTAATTCGTCGCCTTTCATCTCACGCCGGTGCCTAATGTATGGGAAAAAAATTCAAGCATTTGCTTATAATTGGGTGTGTTTCTCAGCTTTGGGACGCGGCAATGAAAGCGATAGAAATAGAAAATATTCCTTAAGTTGGGAAATAGGTAACTTATTTACATATTTGTTCGCCTGTGTAGCGCCATTTTCAGGAATAAAAAATTTCAACATTTGAATAAAGGTATTTCAGTTCACGTACGGTTTTTCACTGTAAATGCATAGACAGTGGACATGAACTCTCAAAAGTTCGCACGCTCGTTAAAGCAGAGGGGCGCATTAAACATTTTGTATGTTTAATTTTTTCCTTAGCACACTGTACGCACGACTAAACGGGCAGTACCAATATGGCTGGCGTTCCACGCTCACGTTACAGTTTCGAGCGTGATGGCTTCGGGTACACATTAAGGTGCATATTGTCTTAACTTTAAAAATCACCGAAAACAGTAACTACATAAGCGATACTCACTTCTTGAACGATTTTTCCCGTCAGAATACCGAAACACATTAGTCCGAATAATGTCGCGCGGCATGACATGCTTCTCGTGCAAAACTTGACCGGGTTTAACGTCAACATCGCTCCTTGGTATAGCTTTTCGCCATTTCTTCCGCTTCACAGGGTCTGTAGGTGCCGAAAAAACGATAACCAAGCTTTAACGAAGATAAAAATGACTTTTTGGAGCCATAGACCTCACTGCGCCCTGGTGCCACGCAGCTTCGCGGCTATTCGATTTGCTATGAGAAAAAAACTGAATGTACCGGGGTTTTGGGTAAGAGTCGCATTGCTTGTAATACTTAGTTACCAACGCATACCTTTCAAAAGCCTTAAAAAGGTTAGTAATTGCAAAAGGTAGCTTGCAATTGCAAAAACTATCATCTTTCCAATGATATAAAAATGTCAACCCCTTGCCGAATTACTTTTCGAGCAATTTGCCTAAAAATATAAGCTGATTTACATGGGATAGATTACGGCTGTGCGCTCCAAAGGGAGAATATTAAAAACATTAGGAACTTATGGCACCTATATTTCGTCAAAAAACTAACGATGTGTAGATTGCTTACTTTCTCAACTATTTATAAAAAATAATCTATAACTCACCACAGTAATTTTTACAGAATCGCAAAAAAACCATGCTGTTTTGAAGGGTTTTCAGCCATACGGCGGGAAAAAATGAGTCAAATTAGAGACTTATATAGCTTTATTTATTTAATTACTAAGAATTGTGGTCATATATAACTATATATTTGCGCCATTAATGCTACAACATTTATTTCATATTTCTTACAGATTCTGAAATAAAAAAATAAAATTTGAATATGGTCTCCATTATGACTAGGGAAGTATCTCGCTCAAACCACCTTAAAGACGGGCCTTCGTCACGTTTCCACGAGTAAACAAACCTTCACACGGGAATACGATGGGTGGATTGGTTGTGGCGCTCATAGTTCGTCAGAATTCCGCGACCCTTTGAGTATACAGTTCAACAGAGATGGCGTGACGAAGTTCAGGTGAAGGCATTTCCGCTATATTAACAAGGCCCAGGAGTACTGCGATTGTCGCAGTATGAGATCGCGAGACGGGACGGATATTCCAACGAGTTCTTTTGTTTTCTGCGTGAAAGTTAAATATTTAAGTTACATAAAATATTTGTTTTATTAAGTAAATTGTAAAATTTATTGTAAACGACATTGCGTGCAATAATTTGGAACAAATGCTATTTTCATATATGGTCGCCTGCGCTGTTTATATAGATGATACTGAAATAGTGATGTTAGTTGAATTTCCTCATCACTTCATTTACATCTACGAAGTACCGTGCAAGCCACCACTAGGGTGTGTGGCACGGGGTGATTCCACACCAGGCATGCAGCACTCGTCCCAGCACCAATCAGAACCTCGTACGCTCCCCCGTCCGCTAGGCATAGGCCAAAAAGCAGTCAGGAGAACAGTACACAGTCCAACCAGAAACTGGGAGAGTGCTACGTAAATGAACATGCAGTGCACTGGTAAAAAGACATCTAGCCAAAAAACTAGTGGTTAATATTAGTGGCCAAAAAACAGTAAGGAGAACAGTGCGCAGTCCGACCAGAATTTTTCAGGTATTCAGAATTCAGGTATTTCATTCCTTTTAATTTAGAAAACGCTACATAGGTACAATATAGGCACTCAGTATGGTTTTCATTGCTCCTACTTGACTATTTATCCTTGATTCGAATATTTATCTACAGGAAACGTGTAGATAAATATGCTTAGGCCTATTACGCTAATGGTAAATCACGGATACTCAACATGGCTATTTAATGAGGTTTTGTGGTTTCACCCAACTTAAGAGAATTCAATGAAACTTCCTAAAAGTATTAATAAAATTGTTCGAAAGCTACCTGAAAAATTTCAGAATTATTTACCGCAGGTTTTGTACGATATTAGATCGAGAATTGGGGATGAAATTACGTTCTTATGCCTTTTCTTCTGCATCCTGCAAGTTATGCATCCACGTTCAACTATATTACCCGTGGTGCCAATTTCACACGATCTGCAACGCGCGCAAGGTATTTATTCAAGTGCTGGGAGTAAAAATCTTAATAAATCTGCGGCAAATAATTCTGAAAATAATCAGGTAGCTTTAAGACAACCAAATTAATGTTTCCAGCAAGTTTCATCGAATTCTCTTAAGTTGAGTAAAACCACCGAACCTCATTAAGCCATGTGGAGTGTCAGTGGCCTCACCTTTGCTTACGGCCTAGTATACGCAGCGTCACCTCTGATGCTAAGTTAACTCCATGGTGCCACCTCAAATATACGATGAAGATAGGAAGTGTGACTGGCATGCATATAGCCCATAATGCGCGGAGCGCGCCATCTCTCCGTGTCTCATTTCAATGCTCTGGCCCTCCCCTTCGCTCCTCTCATTGAAAAAGGGGGGGGGAGGAGAGAGAGGGAGAGGGGAGGTTGTGGGGAAGTAGTGGGAGTGGGGTAGCAAGTGCACGTCCCTCAATCACAACCGTCTCCGAGACCCTTTGAACTGTTGTTTTGAGTGCTTTTGAATTGGTTAGATATGAGAGTAAGGGGATGGGGTTGTGTACATGAATAGGGGCTGTGGGCAGTGCATCCACGCTAGTGGTGCCACTAAAAGAACACGACAGTTTCACTACAACTGTTTCGCAACGGAAACAGTTTCAAAACGAAACAGTTTCGTAAAACACCCTATTGCGGACAACAGCTAGAGGTACACCAAACAACAGGTGATCGATCGGCGCTGTTAGAACATGGCTGATTGCTCTGTATTCTATGTAATTATAAATCTTTCACTGAAATAAAGTAATAATTACATTTTGATTAATGAAAGATAAGTACTTCACAGTCCTAATTCTATCTGCAACGACGGGCAGACATGTGTTGACTGAATAAACCAGCAACCGCCTGCAACAGATTCAAATCCAACTGATTGTAGCTTATAACCGCAACGCAGCCACACGTGTGGTGCAACTGGAACAGAGTAAAAGACGAAACAGTCAGCTTCAGCTTCATCAGTTGCCACTGCACAGCATAGAGCGCAATAGCACGGCTGCGACACGATTACGAAACTAACCTGTTGTTTGCAACAGTTATTTGAAACAGTCGTCTGACCGAAACAGTTGCGGCTGCAGCCGTTTCGCTCCGACAACACTTCATTCCACTACTAATTCACCGGCATATCTCTGGCATATGCCACGGCGCCCGGCCATGCTTTGGGCCGTCTCTCACACGAGGCCCTGTATCCGCTCGTCTTCTACTATGGCTCGGCTACCGTGGGCACGTACAGCCAATTGATAAAGTATCTCGGCAAATTACACTAGCGGTTCATACAGGTCGGCGGAGGAAGCTCGTAATGCGTTGGCTACCATGGGCCGTCTCTGGTGACCGTGAGAATTTTCGGCTACAGTTCAATATATATCTCTGTATCAAGTGGAACCAAAATCCGGCCTTGCTCTGGACTTGGTTAACGTTAGTACGCATTCATTGAAAAGAATCCACTGCGGGAGGCCAGGTTATTCGGCATCCCAATCCTCTCGTTATCTTAATTGGAATATCCCTTCATAAAGTCGAAAATAGAAAGAGCTCCCTATGTGCAGCCCTATGGTGGGTTCAGCGAAGGGCCGGCGCTCCGAGACCAAAGTAGCGATGAATACCATCGTAGTCTTTGATCTTTGTTGGTTGAGTGGGGCAAAAAGTGATGGTATGACAAGTCGCACTTGATCTGAAAGACACCGCTATTGTATTAAATGAGATAAGGGTGGCATTGGCAAATTATTGTTGCTTGGTGACATACCAGATCTTCCGAGTGGAAGGAGAATTGGTTATTTTTTTATTTTGGAGGGGTGACTTACAACTGAGTTCATTTGGGTCATTAATGTTGTAGTTTCTACGATTCACGTGGGGTTGAAGGGGGTGGACGATAGTTTCGAGGTATTCCCTGTTCTTGCCTCAGTGAATGACTTCGCTCCTCTCGAGTTAATCGTCGATTGGCTTGAATGCCGAAACGGAGAAATATTTAGACGAGAAAGTGGATCTATGTAAAAAGAAAATTTGATTTATGTCTATATGGTTTAAATTCCATCAATATCGTTAATTGACTTGAAGTAGGATAGCACCAATCTAATTCGAAGCGAAAATGTTACTTCTTCAGACCCAAAATATCTCCATAATTTCCCCGGAAATGTTTAGTATTTACTAATTCCGCTTGAGTACAGTTTAAGCTACATAATGAGTGTAGAAAATATATTATTGGATATCGATCATGGTTGAAATTAGACTTTTACCGTAACGAAAGCAAGATTCATTGAGCGCGTGATTGGGCAATTCGGTAACCGAAGAAAGCCATATCTGTCAGGTCTCATTGGGTTACGGATGTAACGAGAAATCTCGTAGAATCAACCTATGTCTTGAACTTTTCGAGTGATATAGGTATACAGTCCACTCCAGAAGTCTTTCGATTCGCATTTCACGCAGATTTGCTGATCGTCTGCTAGAGGTCGCGGCGGGCGGATATCTTCCGCATTGAACGCCAAGGGATGACTTCCGGCAAGAGAGAGGCGAGAGAGACACTTATCAAGTCGACAGGCCGAGTGGAACGGTTGCGGTTCATCGATGTCATAGACCACAAAATAAGACAATAGATGGAACCATATGGTGCGATTGCACGGGGAAATATTGAATGTGTATATTAAAATGCGCAATTGGCTATGTTGTATGGATCAGCTGTGCAGTTAATGCGCCGAAAATGTTAATATTAGTTGAGGGATTTCCATTCAAGGCGTTGAAGTCACAGCGCACATCGTAACACAATATAAGCGCACTTTAGCGCTCACGAACAACATTGAATAGAACGATGTGTGCTGGCGTTATGTTTAGTAACCTACTGTGTGGTGAACAACAGTCACAGTCGAATGTTTTGCTTTAATTAGTTGAATTAGTTCAAAATAAGTATTTAAAAACGTTGGATTTTGTCGCTGAGTAATTAAAAACTTTACAATAGGAATGTTTGCCGCCTTTACTGAAAATCAACAAACTTGACAACAACCACGGATGCTATTATCGACGTTCCTTTGTTGTTTAGCGCACATCAACTTTGCCTCCGATCTGTTTTGAAGTGCGCTACCTAGTGCGCAGGGTCTGAATCGTGAATGGAAGGCAAGTATTGCATTGTTGCATTCTAAAATAAAGCAGTCTATAAGAAAATTTTACTTTTTAGGAAAGTTTTTGTATATTTCTTCTTTATATTTTGCATTAATACATTCACGTCTACAATATGGTTTAGTTTGCTGGGGAGGTACAATTTAAAACATTAATAAACAAACTGAGAACAACCCAAAATCATTTCTTGAGAATAATATTACGCTAACCAATTAGAGAAAGCTCTTTCCCATTATAGAATGAATTAAAAATTCAAACTCTACAAAATCTTTTTGTGTTTAAAGTGTTAAGGTTTTTCTATATTAAAAGCGGGAATAGTGGAACTGATAACTTATTTTATAGGACAAGAAGTAAAGATAAGTTACATTTCAAGAATCCTAAGGTTAATAAGTCAATATTTAAGAACTCTTTTTTGTTTTTAGGCCCTATGCTCTATAACAAATTACTGTTTGGAATAAAAAAATGTAGCTCAATTACTTAGTTTAATAATGCAATTTAAAATAGGTTTACTCAAATCAGAGTTGTAAATTCTTTGCGTAATATTTTAGAATAATGGTTCAGATGAATTATGCTAATTAATGTAACATTCTGGTAATAATTTTTTTTATAAGCTATTCTGTAAAATGTTGTCATAAAATACGGTAAAAGTTAAACTTTATCTTTAAAAACGGAGTAGGAGGCGGCAATAAGTTATGTAAGAAGACTGAACTCATTTGTATTTTTTACTTTTCATTTAATTTAACGACCTTTTTTGTGTATTAAAGTTTTCTATTATACACAGCACATTACTGGAAAACGTGGTCAGTAAATTTCCAAACTTATTTTTTGTTGTAGCCATATTTATCGTTGGAAATATAATTCATTGATCATTGTGTGCTGTTGTGTTTCGAAGTTATTAGTGCACTAGAGCCAATGTCGGGTACCCTTTAATGCCGTATCTTAATTATTTATCCTGAAAAAGTGCAAAATGGAGATAGTTTCTTTTAAAAATCACTGCCGTATTCAGAAAAACGCTGGGCAAATTTCACGCGATTAGCCATGTTAGAGGGATGATTTTTGCAAAATAAACAGGCTTCACTTTCATGTGTCATGGCGCCATTTACTATTTTCTTTAGTCTGTGACCAACGCGTGCATTCAACTATATCGAAATTCGCGAACTTACATTTCATTTACCGATTCGCGGCCTTTGGTCTTTCCTCCTAGGTCACTCTTCTCGGCTTGATAACCGAATGGCGATGCTTGGTGGGCGCGCCGAGCAAAAAGTCTATCTTTATTTTCAAGGATGTACTAAGAACCGCGAGAAAACATTATAAATGCTAAGTGTCTAATATCCCTTGCAATAGCAAAAATAATTGAGACCAAGGATACTTGAAAAAAAAAATGTTATCAATATTTCCGTGTGTGGGTGGTACCTGTAAACTTTCAACGAATACATTTCTGTTTTAGAAAAGTAATAGTGGCAAAAGAAAAAAAACTCCGAAACAACGAAAGACATTTATTCGTGTGCACACGATTTGTGTGTTATACCTAGTCGTATTTAATCTCTAGCACGGCCTCGCTTGTTGCGGTGGTGAATAGTTACGACAATTATGTTATGAATTATCCCTCGCCGACATGTTTTGATGTTATTAATTACACGGCAGTCTAAGTCTACTTGGAAAATTTAGATCATGTAAGTTTCATTATGACAAGTAGGATATCATTTTAACCAAGCAATGTGTCTCTGGAACTAATGGAAGGGACAAAATATGAGAGCTACGCTACCGAACTGGTTAAATACTTCTTTCCACGCACCAAAACACAATCATCTACATCTACGATGTACCGCGCAAGCCACCACTAGGGTGTGTGGCACGTGGTGATTCCACACCAGGCATGCAGCACTCGTCCCAGAACAAATCAGAACCTCGCACGCTCCCCTGGCGCTAGGCGCAGGCCAAAAGCAGTCAGGAGAACAGTGCGCAGTCCAACCGAAAACTGGGAGAGTGATACGTAAAAGAACATACAAGCATGCAGAGAAATGCTATAAACACATCTTGTGGTTAATATTACTGATACTGTTAATTTATGAATACTACGAGATGCTACTTCATGCAAAGAATAACATAAAATAATGCCGGACTAATCGACCGGTGTGAAGTGTTAGTAATGATTTAAGCACAAGAGAAAATTTTACTCTACCTATTGTGGGTGGGAGTTTCATGTGATTGATCTATCGCAACTATTATGATCCCTTATTGTGCGTGGGAAAAATGACATTTTGAATCTATCGGTTCGGCAGTCAATTTCCTTTATTTTATTCCTGTGATCAGTTCTACCGTAGTACGTTGGCTCTAGCAGTATATGTTAAACGTCCGGCAAAAAACTGTCTGCTCCAAGTTTGCGCAAAAGATTTAACCTGTATTTCTCCCTTCGATCAGTTAGAGATTCCCACCCTATCACACAATCACAGTAAGGCACTTCGTAGGTACAAGGCTTACCCTTCATTAAAATGCAATCCGCTTTCGTCATTTCCTTCTTCCAATTCCTTTTTCCTTCCAAATTCCTTTTATGTCTCCGATTCACTTAAATCGAGGTGGTGCGAAGAAGAGGATGAAACGCATACCACGTACTCAGCGAATGTCCTGCTGTGATGAGGACTCAGAACAGATATCTGGGCTCACCATTCTTGGAGCCCGATGAAGTTAGGGAAATTCCCATCGGGGACCTGCTTGCCTTCAGCAAGGCAGTCGGACTCTATGTGATCGTCTATAAGGTGACTGGCACAATGGACCAACGGGTCAGAGTGCCTCAGGGACTCCTAGTAAGGAGCTTCATCAAATGTACTATCTCTCTATCTCTAGTACCTCCTTAAATATTTACTAAAATTAACTTTTACAAACCACGTAAAAATCATAGAACTCACGACCGGGGTTTCGGCGCTTAAGCGTCATCATCAGGTCTTTCCCGGCCCTTTTCATCTTCCTTTGAAACCCGGGTCGTGAGTTCTATGATTTTTTATGTGGTTTGTAAAAGTTTATTTTATTAAATATTTAATATGGAATACCGCAAAGTTACGAGATAAAGTCTTTTAATCCTATTACCTCCATTTTCCATGCTATTTTAAAAAGACATTCTTGAAACGTAAATAACTATTAGTAAAATCGTTGGAATAAAATTGTTGTGATCGGTCGGTTTGATCACATTTAGATCATGTGACCCTCTTGTGGTAAGCTAAGTCTTGGGCCGTCATCGTACATAGATCGTGGGATAAAATGCAATTTCGTCGCTGGCGAATCCTTATCCGAGTCATCTTTGAGACTGATTACAAGACAATTCGCCGACTTCCAGTTATCGTGTGCTTTCGAATCAGTTTGTTGATTTTATAATTTATTATATGTTGGCATTATGCGATGTTTTCTTTCAAAGAGAACGAGTTTCCATGATTTTTTTCGGTTGATTGGAAGTATTTTTTCGTAATCCCCAAACAAGACAGAAGAGAGATGATCTGTTATTTATTATTTTCTATAAATATATAAAATATAAATAAGTAACAGTTTGAGAGGAAAGTAATATTACTTTCCTCTCAATTTTATGTGTAAATATATTATTTTCTTCTCCGTCCAACTGGGTTACGGGACTGTGGAGTGAAACCAGGATGCTCGGTTGAGGGCGAAATGAGAACCCTGATTAACTAAATTTCTCCGACACCACAAAATCATATTTCGAGTGAAAAATAACGCCGCGCCGTTAGTTTTCCCTCGTTAGTTTTCACTCGACGTTAGTTTTTGGCGCGCAGCTAGAGCTAAAAGCCTGCCTAAGGTGGTTTGAGCGAGATAGTTCCCTAGTCATAATGGAGACCATATTAAAATTTTATTTTTTGATTTCACCGTCTGTAAGAAGTATGAAATAAATATAGTAATATTAATGGCGCAAAGATATAGTTATTAATGATCAAAATGCGCAGTAATAAAATAAATAAAGCTACATAAGTCTCTAACTTGACTCATTTTTCCCGTCGTACGGCTGAATATCCTTCAAATCAGCAGGTTTATTTGCGATTCTGTAAAAATTACTGTGGTGAGTAATATATTATTTTTTATAACTAGTTGAGAAAACATACAATCTACACACCGTTAGTTTTTTGACGAAATCTAGGTGCTCGAAGTTCCTAATTTGTTTAATATTCTCCCTCCGGAGCGCAATGCCATAATCTATCCCATGTAAAACAGTTTATCTTTACAGGCAAATAGCTCGAAAAGTAGTTTGGCAAGGGGTTAATATTTTTATATAAATGGTAAGATGAGAGTTTTTTCTTTAAAATTATGCCAAATTCATCAAATTCTAGGTGAAGTGTTTTTTCGCTCTAACCACCTCAAGTGTACCGTAAGGCATATACGTCCCTTATCGAATCTAGGCTTCATTCATGTGTTGAAGGTTGTTCGGACTTCCCACTGGGTTAAACTGTCCATCTCTGCCGACGTTTCGATGTTGTCCGTCGATGACGATGGACGACTCGTACATCGAAACGTTGGTAGAGATGTAGTTTAACCTGGTGGGAAGTCCGAACAAACTTCAACATCGCCACACGCCGGGAAAGCCTTAGATCTTTCTACATTCATATGATTCATCGCCCCGACTATACTGTTTAAGTAATCAGTGGTTCATTCCTTCTATCAGCGCAAAACTTATGTAGACTTGAGTTTAGATTGGGATTAAAAGTCAAACAGCAATCCTACTTGAAAGCGAGTACATCAAACTTAAATTTGTTTAATTTTGCGTCAAACCATGCGCACCAATTATTTTACAACACAATATTTTATCGCATTGAGAACCAAAAATTGCCCATGTTCTAGCGTTTTCTGACCGACCGCTCTCTTTGAAATCTTATTAATGAAAAACTTAACAAACGTTCCTAATGAAGTGGACATATTGTTTAGTACATAGTGCTCATCAGAGGTGTTTCATTTCGCCGATTCGCCTTCCCCATTCCATCTTTGGGGTGAGATGCAGTTTACCCTCACACCCTCCCTCTGCAATCCTGCCCTCGCAGCAGCTGTCCTCGTTGCCACGGGGATGGGGATCGGCGCGTCTTTAAGTGACCCTGACCCTGAGTGACGGGAGAGGGGGAGGTAGAGGGAGGGAGGGAAGGAGCCTGTCTCTGGAGCCGACCGGTTGCCCCGGAGACGCCCGCTCAACGCCGCCGCGATTGTTGGAGAGGCCCAGCGGGCGGTCGGGCCGGGGAGGAGGGGATTCAATTGTGTTTCGCGCCGTCTCCGTTGCGGCGCTGGTCGCTTGAGGACGTCCTGCCGCGCATGCGCCGTGTCGCTCCCTTGTCAGGTGACTGCGAAAGCGGGCTATGGAAAGTAGTAGTTATGAATGAGTCACTATATATTTCATGTCGAATTAGAATTTCAAGTTTGAGTGGCACAATTCAGATCAGATTGAACAGCTAACATATTCGAATGGGATGATGAGAGAAAATGAAGAGGGACGAATGAGTTCGCCAGTCATATGTTAATAAAAGAGTTTGGAATAGTTGACAGTGAACTGAAATAATAAGGAAAAGACTCTCATTAACTTTCATGTTTTTTAGTTCTAACCTTTATATGTACTTGAGCGTTGAGCTATTCTGAATGTTGGTCTTTTACAGGATATCCAAGCTGTGTAAGGAGGGAAGCCCACGAATTACAGATTTTTTGTATACTGATTTTTAAAAGTGTATAATTTCACTGCAAACCAAGTGTGAATTAAAATTTTGGAAATGGTCAAAGGATGGCGTCTGTATGGATGTTGATTTTTTTTCTAATTTTGTGTTTACTGAATTAAGGAGTGTATTATTTCTCTGCAAACCTAATGTAAAGGGAACTCGTTAAACAATTATGGTGGCTCAATCCAGGTCATGACCTGAGAGCCCACATATAGCGTCTGTTGATAATGTCTTAAGTATATTATATGCAATTTTCTACTGATGGAAGCAAATATATCATCATCTTATAGATAAGGTTAGGTTTGGGGTTGGATGGCGGAGTTGAGTGAATACAGTTATTCAATCCGTCCAGCCAAAATCTGACTCTGGACCACTGTACGACGGGGAACTCTGTGCAGTGGTGGAAGGCGTCGAGGCGGTGGCGACGCCGGGGGTGGGTAGGGGCGAGGTAGGGATCTGGGGAGACAGGAAATGGACTTGATTGGACGGGAAGATTGAGCGCCCTAATTGCTAGCGGTGGCGGCGGGAGGGTGCGGATTCGCCGGGACGCGTGTGCTTCTCTGCCCCCCGAGTTTCTGAGATTCACGGAGCACAGGGGGTGGGGGGGGGTTGGCGGCGGGGGTGGACGGAGACGAGGAAGGGGCTGACGCGTGGCGTGAGGAGGAGGATATAGGGCCGAGGCACGCCTCCCGAGCCGAGCACAAAGACGACATTTTATTGTTGGGGGACAATAGCCACGTGTTGGTCCTTGCACTCATTCACCCGCTCGTCGAGTTGTCAGCGGATTCGAGGATTTCGTGGGCACCGGGTCCCTGGGCTAGGTTTTCTCACTAACCTAGAAGAATAAAAATACTTCTTTCCGATCCTAATATGAAATGTCATCCTCTGAATCAAATTAAGAAAACAGCAAGTCTCTATCTTTAATAGTTATCCCATGGTTGAATGATATGTAAACACGGACAGAGTGAAAATAAGGCCTTACGCGGTCGTCCAAAACTGCCCACGGCCGTCCGTACCATAACGCCGAGCTTCCCAACTCAGGAATCCCGCTGGAAAAACTTTTCAGGCTTAGGTGCACTTAAAAATTATTATGCTAGACTTTCCAATTGTTTTCTCAGGAGAAAAATTTTCGGACTAACAAAAGATTAAAACGTACGGAGTAATATTAAAAACTCATTTCTATTGTTTTCTCAGGAGAAACATTTTCGGACTAACAAAAGATTAAAACGTACGGAGTAATATTAAAAACTCATTTCTACCATTTCATGGCTTATGAATGATAAATTTAAAAAATGAAGTTTATCATACCTCTTTCATAGCAATTGTTGCCAACAAGACGACAGGTATAGCTACTAAATGTCAGTTATCAACAATATATTAGGCATGCTATATTACTGACATTTGGGCTATTGTCCCTGCCATTATACCATTGACTTTCCTTCATTTATATAAAGAAAGGACCAGTCACACATAAGGGAGATTCGAGTCACAACAAAAAGTAATATTTGTTGTCCGGTGTAATCGTCCACGAATTCAGGGTTGTATCATTTTCGCGCACACAGGAGAAAACGCCCTTTTCACGAAGTGTGATTCTCGGGTTTCTAAGACATCTTTAGAGCGGAGTGCACGTACCTGAGCTTCAGACACTTCCTCTCCGTCGTCTTCATACTTTCATTCGCCAGTGGAGGGAGATTAGTTTCTCCCACGGAGTGTGTTGAAGTGGCGCAGTCGAAAATCGCCCTACTTAAGCCTCTCTCTCTCCCGATGATAATTGAGCTAAGTTTCATAACGGAAGAGCTTCTGCCGAACCTGGGAATCGCAAGAGTTCTCATGGAATTTTTAAAAATCCTAATGCCTGTTGCTCACGGTAAAATTTTCTATATTAGAGTTTTATAAAAACTTTTATTGAAACTTTTACGAATCGTACGTAAAACGTACTTGCTTGCTTACGGTAAAACTATTCATACAACCGAAATGTTGACCAATCTGCCATCTATGAGACGCTTTGCGAACACTTGAAGTGATAAATGCACTCTTTTTTGGATTACTGTTTGGTTAAAAACTATTTATGTTGTTTATTTACTTACTTTCTGACCACCCTCAACGGCGATAAGGCTTTGTTTATACACCCATGCTCTTATTGTGCTTATTATGAGAGTATGAATGATCAGGCGAAAGCATTAATAACAATGATTGCCATGAGTTGATAGTTCCATGAACATCCAGCCATGTTTGTTTACTTTTTCCTTGTATGGCAACCCATGAATACGAGATTATCCACGCGATGAACGAAACATCTCATCGGTTGTTGCATAAAACGGTTTTATGGAAATAGAACCTGTCGTATTCCGTAAAACGTTTTATAAAACTTTGTTTTAAAAAGCGGTTTTATCGTTAGCAAGCTCATTTTTATAAAATTAGTGGATTTTATAAAACTTTTTACCGAAAATTTTACCCTGCGCAAACAGGCATAAGACACATTAAGGTCAGGCAATGTCCTGCATATTACCTAATAATTCTTATGAGGGGTATTGATGTAAAATTAGTATAAAACCACCGATTTTTACTTTTTTGCGATTAGAAAATTTTACCTACTCAACAATGCTTGCCACATATTTCCTGCTGCGCTATTAACATTATATGTCATATAAATCAAACGTCGCATGATATAAAATGCCTTTCATTTGTTTAAATTTATCAGTAAAATATTAATATATATAATGGAATGATCTCAGGCAGACTGAATTTTCTCCGCACCCCAGGATATGGTGGCGCGTAGAAGTTTTGTTAATGAGCTTTAATTGTAAATTGGTTCAATTGGAGAATTGTGTGGTCGAGGTATAAGTCTCGCACATTATTGACAGTGATCGCACTCATGTTCGTCCGTAGTAAGCGCATGAGGTGCTTCCAATTCATCTTTATCTTGGTTGCATTCATTGAAATTCCTGAATCTGTATTAGTTAGAGAAGAATATGCAACGTCCGCACGATGCATACCGGGAATAATTAAGATATAAAGGAAAGCCTGGAGCGTCGTAAAAAAAAATTGCAGGGATCGAACAGGGAGTATGTCGTAGTAATAAAAGAAAAGTATTGGAAGCCTCTAGAAAAATTTACGGCTACGCGCCAAGCTGATGTTAGGTGTACACCAAAGACGGTGAAATTCGCCATGAAAAAAATAATTTGACTCGACGGGGATTCGAACCCGAATCTCCCAATTGCCGGTCAGGTGTGTTAGCTGGATAATACACCTGACCGACAATTAGGAGGTTAGGGTTTGAATCCCGGTCCAATGAAATGATTATTTCATGGCGAATTTAACCGTCTTTGGTGTATATCTTCGCACCCGTGAGCGTGACTGCATACCACATTATTTGTGCAATTGCAATGATTGGAAAAATAGATATTAGGGACTTGAAACATTCAGATCAGGCGAGTATCAGGATGAGACCAGGGGAGAGAGAGATCAGGGGAGTATTATTATTTTAACGCCACACTATCTCTCTGGAGGCAATAGTAGTTACAAAGTGAGAGAGTTACTCTGCCGAACGGATTGGTACATAAGACTCCTTTTTTTCACGCACCACTAGTGACAACGACGAGAGCGAAGCGTGACCCAATTAGGGATTCCGTTTGACGTGAGATTCTCTTTCCCCTCTCCCTCCTCCTATTCCTTTACCCTGTTCACTTCCATTTTCATAGATGGTATCCTAACACCCCCTGCCACACGCCTTTTTCACGGCTGGGAGAGAAGTCTGTCGATGCACGATCTTCGTTTCCTACTGTATTTCCACCGTCTGTTTGGTGGCGCTTGATGAATGTAGATCTGTTCTCTCGTCTACACCTACAAAATATCCTGCAAGCCACCTCAAGGGTGTGTGACAGGTGAATAGTCACCCACATCCATTACACGACATCCTATTAAAGTTAGTGTAACTACGACTATTGGTGCATTAGCATAAATCGCTAATTCTTTTCAGGAGGTGAAGCCACACAAGCATGCACTACACTATAGGTATGCTACCAAAGTAAGTTAGAAGGACCGTTAGTATTTCATTAATTGAAAGAGATACAAGAATTATAGTGAAAGCATGCACGGCGTGCTGTTAGTACTAGGTAACAGATAAGGATACAAGTATTAGGGAGTAAGTAAACCTACTAGCTACACCACCTATTGGAAAACCTAGTTAAAAGTCTCATTGGCAGCTGTTATGGTATCTTATCGTTCGCGAGAAAAAGAAATCTTAAATCTATCCATTCTGCAGTCTAGATCCCTCATTTTATTTCCACGATCTGATCTACCGTAGCATGTCGAATTTCGTAAAATGTTATTAACGTCGTCAGTAAACAACTTGGTTTGGAACTTGCACAATAGATTAACTCTAAATGTTGATCGACGGTCTGAAATCGATTCTCATCCCAGATACTACAAAAGGTCAGTAATACTAATGATAATAGTAATAAATTCAGGCTTCACTTTTTGGAACCTCTCCATATCGGAAATAAACGAAGTGTAATTTTTAATTCCTCCTAATGATATTATTATAACGGCCTTAAAAGTATCTTGCCGATACTCGCTGTACGCGTTCTAACTCATAAGTATCCCAAATACTGGCAGCGTATTCCAAGTGGGGTCTAGCAAGGGAGAAGTAGCTGATTTCCCTAACTTTATTGCCGCATTTGCCAAGTACTCTTTATAAAAAATCCTAATTTTCGATTAGCTTGGCCGGTAATTTCCCGAATATGTTTCTCAGCTGCACCGAGGTGCTTTACCGCCAACTCTCTCGCCATTATCCCATACTCCTTGGATCGTTTTATTTATTGTTCGATTCTCGACCTTTTTCCTCCATCGCGAAAAAAAATCCGAGCAGTTCCCGTCTCTAGCTCGACCATTAGTTGACTTCCATTCTCACATTCCCTCATATAACACTTCCCTCTCGGCATTATATTCGGTGATTCTCCCACCGTTCATATCAGGCTCATCACAGTTCTCATGGCCGTTCCACTTTCATACGGCGTATGATACTCGTTAGCGTAACTCGACGCTTGGCACTGAAATCGTGGAATCTTGGTATCAGAAAGGAGATAATTTCGCTTCATAAATTTCATAGTTTACTACTATGTAAGTTATGGATGGAATTTTACCGCCTGATAGTGTGAACAATTATTGCTCAAAATATATTTATTTTCTTCTTGATTTCGAGCACCTTTTGCCTGATGAATATAGGGTTGCTACTCATGTACGGAGTAGTGGCAACGCAAAAATTTTTTCCAGCATATTTTTCAGCCACAGTAACTCCGAATAGACTAAATCAATTGGAGAGATTTGAAGCATGTCTTTTTGGTACATGAGATGTAAAGAATGAATAAACAAAAACTTGTTTATGATTCCACTCATCATTTAAAGCAACACGACATATGTTTCGTCGTATAGCATTCCATCATCAGGCCATTATGATGGAATCATCTTATGATGGCATGATGTGCCGAAACCTAGGTCGTGTTGCTTCGAACAAAGTGTGGGATCAACTAAGTACCTACTTGTTTTTCATTCATTATTAATGGAGGAGTTCCACCGAGTAACGCCAGAGAGTGTCTTACATGAGATTCGTATTTTATTTTTTCAGTGTTGCTACTCGTGCGTAATATAGCTTAATTTCTAGTGGACATCCGAATATTCGACGTTTTAATGATGTCAGTTACAAAATGTGTTGGATGAAATATTCGCGTTGTCACAGATTCGTGAGCTAGAAGTTGCGAGTCCATTGGAGAAAACAAATGTTTCAAACCGCATCTCCTGTAATTACCTCCAGAGGTTTACACAGATACCTCCTGGAATGCCTTTCATGGTGCCGGCTGTTTTGGCCCATAAATCGAGTATTTGCATCCTCGAAGATAATGGTGTCTCGCGACAATGGCCGTCGCTTAGCGGTGGCCCAACGGAAGATGGGGCGTGATTCGCTATTGATACGCGATCCGTGGTGCCTCCTCTTGGCCGATCAAATTGCTCCTTCGATTTCCACGCTGTCCTCGTTCGGAAAAAGTTAATTTTCACGAGTGGATCGAGAGCGCCTCTTCCGCTGCGGAGATCTGTACCTGTTATTATTCTCTTCTTCTGCCCCCCTACCCCTTTCTCCCCGGGTGAATCGCCAATTCCCACGGCCGGGCTGGGAAGGCGTATGGAATAGGTGGGCGAAAGGGGCGGGAAGGAAGACGTTGAGTGGACAGGGGCGGCGATAAAGGCGTCTTTTGTCTTACTCTCCTCCTATCTCACGCCATCTTCCCTCTGGATCCACTGACACAGCTCTTCCTTCTCCTACGCCCTCCACGACCCCGTGTCACGAGAAGGGCGGGAGACGCGACACGGGCGCCCCTGCCCCGCCCCTTCCACCCCACCCCTTCTCCCCACCCCCCTCAACCCCCAGCCCCCGGCACTCTACGGCTTAAGGTAGTTTGAGCGAGATACTTCCCTAGTCATGATGGAGACCATATTTGAATTTTATTTTTTTAATTTCAGAGTCTGTAAGAAGTATGAAGTACATATTGTAATATTAATGACGCAAAAATATAGTTATATATGACAAATATTCGCAGTAATTAAATAAATACAACCGCATAAGTCTCTAACTTGACTCATTTCTTCACGACGTACGGTGAAAACACCTTCACAACAGATGGTTTTCTTTGTGATTCTGTTAACATTACTGCGGTGAGTAATATATTATATTTTTTAATTAGCTGAGAAAAATACAAACTACACCGTTAGTTTTTTTGTGACGAAATCTAGTTGTTATAAATTCCTAATGTTTTCAGTATTCTCCCTCTGGAGCGCACAGCCGTAATCTATCCCATGTAAAACTGCTTGTATTTTTAGGCAAATTGCTCGGAAAGTAGTTCGACAAGGGGTTATTATTTTCATGCCATTGGAAAGATGGGAGTTTTTCTTTAAAATTACGTTATACGCATCAAATTCTTGGTGAATTGATTTATCGAACAAGTACCTTAAAGGGGTCTCGGGATTTCCCGAGTCTCCTTTAAGGTATGTTGGTCTTTTCCAGGTCCAGTGGAGTTATTTTGTAATCTCACCTTTTAAATTACTCTTTGTGGGAAGGCGGGAGACCCGTTTCGCTCTCTTAATGACCGGCTCACGATAACCCAAGGCGGCTCCATTTCACATTCCTTGCGACAGGTAAGATTGAACTAATGAAATGCGGAGACATAAATCGGATCAAGAGTCGAAAGATACGGATCAAGAGTCGAAAGAGCGGGTGAGTCAAAGAAAAGACCTGCAGATCACTACTTGAGAGCTGAAGATGGTCACGCCGCCTGGGTGGCGGAGTGGAGTACGAAAAATGGCGTAATTTTCCAAAGTTAATGACATATTCTCACGTAAGTGAGAATACAAAATAACCCCCCGGACCACCCATTTCTTGATGAGAAATTATGAGATATTCTTCCTTGTCACTAGTGCCGTATAAATATTACTCTTCTGGCTGATGATCTGCCTTCTGCATCGAAAAGTATGAGAGTCCGATACTGGAGTTGCAGATTAGTCGACGAATGTTTCCAGTGACTACTTATTCCAGCTCAAGGATCCAACTGATGTGCTAATTTATTTGAACGGACTTATTTTGACTTAAATTTTCGTAGTCGCTGATAACTCGACTTAAATTTGCTGATAACTCGAACTATTAGCCGATTAATCAGATTTTCGCATGAATGTCGTATTTTTATGTTAGGGAAGATTTATTTTTCTCACTCTCCAATTGTTGCCTTTAAGCCATTTAACTTCATGTTGAAATTGTGAAATAAAAAAATACTTTTAAATGCATGACCTTGCTGACGTAACCAGGTGGAGAAACAGGTTTTTCAATAGATAGGTATCTGAAATGTGATGAGGATGACAATTATATCTTAAGGTGAATTCTCTTTGAGTTGTTTGCTGTCCTTCAGGATCCGAGGAGGTCTTCCTCCTCCCTCTCTGTGCCCAGGAATCCAATCAAAGTTTCCGAGTTCCGTTTCCCCTAAACCACGACTCCATTACCATGCCCTCTGAAGACGTCCGTGAAGAGGATTACCACTCTGCTGTCAAATTTAACAACTCGCGAGAGATCTCACCTCTTTTATGTTATGTCTTAAAAAAAACACTACTGTCGTAATTCCGAAAGCATGCTAAAATGAGTTTCGAGTCACTGAAATTGGTGATGCTATTTAATTTTTGTAGACATTATTTTTTACGAATAATCGTGTCATCCGTATAGGTATCGGCTGCAGCGCAACTTCTATCTCAATAGTTATTCTTCCTGGATTGATTGAAATATTTCGGCAATAACTGGAAGACTTGATTGACTTGATACTTCATTTTAACATCATTTTACTTTTTTACAATTGGATGTGATATGCTTCTTAAATCAGTTTTCCTCCAACATTTTGTCATATGTCAATGAGATTTCATCGTTAAGCGTTGAAGGATTACTTGCCATTTCTTGTTGATTTTTTTGTATCTGCAGTTAGTAAATGTAGAGCTGTTTGGTGATAGTCAAACCGCAAAATGTGTTACTTTCATGTCAGCTATTCTTATTTATACGGAGCAATAAGGCTTGAAACTTTTAATTGTTTACGTTTTGAATATATTGCATCATGTATTTTGCCCGGGTAGCCAGTCATTTGTTATCAGAAATGGTTTCCGTTTAATGGAAATTTGCACTTTAGTACGATTATAGAACGCTAAGTCCTTTGCTTTGGCTCTTCCACTTTCGCATTTGACGTCCGGTATGTCCACCCAGGTCATGTCCACGATAAATAATCTGTACAAAAGTCGTGAACATGAATGCTACATATGTAGCCTTGGTCATGAATTAAGAATTCTTATGAAGCTTAGCCTGTTTTTTAGAGGCAAAAACTCGCTAAACTTTGTGGAAATGTTTTACATAGTGAAAACCAGAATATTTCACTCCAATAACATTTGGAAATTTGACATTTAACAATAAGAATTCAGTTTAGAAAATAAGTTCATGTATTTAATTTTTAAATGTTTTTAAAATAATTGTGGGTTCTTGAATCAAAAACATAAATTTTTAATCTGGTATGTTGTTAGTGATATATGTATTTGTAAATAATGCTGCAATTACATTCATTCGGTATTTACGAGACCAGAAAATTGAGTAGGTGTTATACTGCTGCATGAGGTGAAGTATCATGTATTTTTTTACGTATCGCGATTTATCTCAAATTGGACTTCAATATTACGGCCGGCGCAGGCTGTCGGCTTCAATTTTTTTTAATGTGCACTTTCACCCACATACCGATTTTGCCCGTGCCGGTGAGGGGAAATATTCAAAATTCAGTCTGCTCGTTATTTCAATAGAGGACGGAGCCGAAATCCCATCAAGTTGACGTGTTATATCCTGAAGATGAGCAAGTACGACCTGGTGACGTTAATATTGAGTTAGTGGAGAGCAGGCCTTGTCTATGGGACAAGACTGCGGACTGCTTCAAAGATAAGCATGAAAAACAAAAAGCCTGGAGAGAGGTGTATACATTTTTGGACGAAGATTTCGTCGAAATGGACAAGAAAGAACAACATCAAATAGGTAAGGATAGGCAAGACCTCGTATCTATCACATCCAAAATGAAACTGGCTACTTTCCGGTACTGCCGTTGTGTGTGTAAAAACAACGCTAGGTCGGTGCAGGTGTATGTGAAAACGCCTCCCGCCTGCGTCATTGGCTGGCTGCTGCGAAGGGCCCTTTCGGCGTGGTAATGAACTTCGGAGCCCTTTGCCTTGATCCGCGTGGAATGCAATGGCCGCTCAGTGGATCGGGAGTGGGGGGTTTGAATGTGTGGTGGTGGTGGTTATAATTGGACTCCCCTGTGCGAGGAAAGTGTCTCAGAATAGAGTTAGGATGAAGAGGGGGAGGTGGGAGGTTGAGAAGGACGGAGAGTGGTGGGTTTCATGCGGTTCGAAACGGAACGGTATTACGCTGTGAAACTCCGGCCATACCGATTGGTAAACCGATTTTCCGAATTCGATCTCGGCAGGGTTTTCCACGGCAGTTGTCCTTCCTTAGTTATCAGTACGTAATTCAAGACTCATATGAAACAGCGAAAAGTGCATACTTTTTTATCGTATTTGTGACGTGCATGCGGCCAATGTGCATTTTTATCTCTGAAACATATTAGTTTAATTGATTGGCTTAGTTATTTATTCTGTTTTTCTGCTAAAATACCCTTAATAGTCAGCGTTTTGCGACCAACCCTACTTAGGAATACGCACAAAATTTATTTTATGGCTTCAAATTTTTGTGACAATCCCAGTGGTATTGGAGACATTTAGTTGGAAGTAAAGTTTTAGCTGGATAAAGTTCCTATCCTTGCGGTTGCACAAATGATTTGCTACGTAGACACGCGTACGGGTGAAAGAATATACGCTGTGATGTCGTGACGTATTTAAAAATTAATTATTTTTATTTCCAGACCCTTCTTTATTTGAGATAACGATACATCTCACATCCTCTCTCTGAAGACTCTCTCAAAACAAAACATTCTTTCTTTTATCAACAACATCTTAACAACCTTTTCCAAAAAACAAACTTTCAACAATGAACGAAACAGCTTTTCTTTTAAAACATCAAGAAAATTATAATTAATGACTAAAATATACGAAAGAACCATCAACATGATAAAGAACAACTAAGAATAACGAAGCCTTGATTATTAAGCAAAATCAATGCGATCACTTTTTTATTAGGGCATGGCACGACGTTATAACACCGCAGAGGGTGAAATTGGGCATGAAAATATCTTTTGACGTGAAAAGAAACCTGGCTACAATGTAGTCTGGAGACGATCTTGTTTGCATAAACCCCCGCAAAAATGACGCCTTGAATTGTGAATGACAGCTTGGTGGTGAAAATGGCTAACAAACCTGACCAGCAATTGCGAGATTCGGGAATACCGCCCGAAGACTTCACGGGGGGCTTCCTGAATAGGGTGTGGCTTGTATACCACGCCGGAAAAGGAGTTAACAGACCGCGGCTGCTTGCTAGGTGATAAAGAAATCCTGTTTTCAACACCTAACGCCTGAGTGATGGATCAAATATTTGTTGGTAAAATTGATGCTATCCATATATCGGAAAGAAACAAATCACAGACTTGGCTAAAAATAGACGAATGAGAATAAGAATAGAATATTCAACGGAGCAGTTCCTGGAGTTATGGGGAGTGATGCGAAAGTCAACTTAAGTATGCATAGTACAATGATTCTTCAATTTTGAATCGTAATTTTTCGAGAATGTTGTTGTCATGTAAATGTAGTAAATGTGATAACCTGGGAGGATCCAGGGCTCTGTAATGATGCGCCCGAATCACACCCTTCCCCCCCTCCAACCTCCTTCATTCGCTTCTTTGCGAATTCTTTGAGCATCCCGGCGAGTATTCATTTGCATTCCCTATCTTCCCCTGCATGCTCGCTATATAACGACGTCGCGCCGATGAAGCCAACAATGCTTGGTTGGTTGGCTATTTGTGGAGGCGAGTGACATCCGAGGTCATTTTCTCCATTGAGGACAGGTGGGTCGCAGTTTCATATATTACAGTTTCAGACTAATCACTAATGTTATTCTATTTATTCAATGTAAGTATTACTATTGTAGTTATTTTTTGTACAGAATACAGTTCTGATATCCAATATAGTTCTACACGTCATGATACACAAATTATCCAATTTGCTTAAATAAAATTGTTTCCAATAAATCAACTCTCCATTTTTTGCGCCACCATTCACAATAATATTAGTGATTAGTGTAACGCACTGTAATCTTACGATTACAGTACGTTAGACTAATCATAAATATTGTATCTTATTTGCTTGATGGTGACACAAAGTGTCGAAACCCTGGTCGTGACAATAATTGTTACAAGTGGAATTAACTAAGGTATTTAATTCTTCCGTAATAAAGGATGGCATTGTGTATGTAGGGAGAAAGGCCAAGTGGAAGATATGAATAGTAGCCGAGGAATAAATGGAGGAAGTTGGTGAAATATACTGGAAAGAGACTGAAGAAGTGCTCGGAAGGTGTACTGAGGGGCGGAGAGGTTCTTTAAGAGCTGAAAAATAGAGACAGGAGAATGTTGAGTTGAGAAAGAGAGAGGCAGGGAAAATAAGGTGGATGCGGGTAAAAAGAAGAAAGGCCTCAAACTCCTTGTTTGCTGTGGTGGCTCAAAATGCCCCAGGTTCACTTCGGATAAGTTGGCAACGCCGTATAGTGTGTGGGAGAGTAGGGGGACAGGAGAGGGGTGGGTGCCCTTTCTCTCTCGCCTTCCACCCCCTCGTGGCATTGGCCGTTGCCGCGGATAACTCCTTCCCCCTCCCCCTTTTAATGCCTCCCCCACCGCGTGCATTGT
Organism: Pyrrhosoma nymphula; assembly: GCA_963573305.1. Lineage (NCBI taxonomy): Eukaryota > Metazoa > Arthropoda > Insecta > Odonata > Coenagrionidae > Pyrrhosoma > Pyrrhosoma nymphula. The sequence continues at coordinate 78,582,740 of OY754337.1, forward strand.
TCTCAGTTGAGGCAGACTCTCTCGCCAAATGGATTGGAGTGGGAAAGCATCGGGTGTGCAGTAAGCATCTTGCTTCTCTTGATCTCCAAGTGGCGATGGTGATTGCGACTGACGGCCGGCAACAATCGAATCCCTTCGATCTGGTAAGGATACGTGGGTAGGTTGGCTGGGGTAAGATTAGGACAATAGCGCGGAGAAACCTATTCTCGTCCTTGACCTACTCTAAACTAAACTGCAAAAAGGGTTCGAATTTGTTTCCATGTTTTGTGGAGGCGACCGACAGATGAGGTCATTGAGGACGTGGACGTTAAAATGGGTGGGATTATTTCGGGAAGGGGCGAGAGAAACGTGGCCCACCCTTATACGAAAGCCGACAAGGGGTCAAAAGTTTGAAGGGCGTGTATACTTTTCCGAATTGTGAATTTAAATTCTCCATAATGCAAAAATTTTCCGCTAGGGGGAGTGCGTAAATGGAGGGGGAGGCGATTTGAGCGACCTGGTGGGTTATTTTGTAATCTCACGTAAGTATTGTAAAATTACGTCATTTTTCGTAGTTCCACTCCACCTCCCAGGCTGCGTGAACATCTTCGGCACTCAAGTGGTGATCTGCAGGTCTTTTCTTTGACTAAATGGTTCTTTCGACTCTAGATCCGTATCTTTCGACTCTTGATCCGTTTCATTTGCCTCCGCCGTTCATTAGTTCCATCTCACCTGTCGTAAAGAACGTAAAATGGAGCCACCATCGGGCCTTGGCCGATCGTCAGCGGATAATCAAAGAGTGCGAAACGGATCTCCCGCCTTCCGGCAAAGAGTCATTAAAAATGTGAGATTACGAAATAACCTTCCTGAGGATCCCTGGGGGGATGGGGGCGTCCCTTGCACGGCAGCTCACCGAGGAAGGCGTACGGCTTGATCCTCGCTCCTGAGAAATGAGTGAATTCAAAGGTGAAGGATCATTGCATTAGGCATACGTTACTTTTTTTGCACCACGCGGCGTTACTGAGAACTACTCCGTTGAAAATGGTCTATTCGTAGCGAATGTTTCATTTTTTTATTTCCTACATGATTAGTATCAACTTAACAGAATGAAAAAAGTGCGTCTACTAGCGCAGGGGCAACCCCTACCTACCCGAAGGTTTAACCCATAGGATCCTACGTGGGTTGGAAGTGTAAGGGTAATGGGAGTAATAGGTCGCAATGTTTGGCACTCGAACATCATTCAGGATGAAGGGATCCCGTCACAAAATCTGGGTTTTAATCACTCAGGGCGTGGGCAGACAAACGCAATTGATTCGAGTGTCTCTTTGCTGCACGCCACTGAGCTGGAAGCCAGAGCCTCTTTGGTCGACGGTAGGCGGTGACTTTGATCCAGGTGTTCTCCCTACCCGAAGGGCAACAAGTCATCGTTACTCCCTCCGTGGTCAAGCCCTACTATAGAGACGAGTCAAGGCAGAGGTTGGCGGATGGGAAGCGCTTGACTCATCAGCCTCCAGCCGAGTTCTATGCACTTCAATCTTAGCCCAAACCCGGTGAAATCCTCTTTACTTGGGTTGTCAACTTTACAAAAAAACGTTTATCTCAGAACTTCATCTTTCAAGCACCGAATGGTGAGAATGAGAATGTAATTATCTTCTAACGTATGTACAGTAATGTTAACGTATGTAACAGTAATATTAACCACTATATGTGTTTATAGCATTGTTCTGCATGTTCATTTACGTATCACTCTCCCAGTTTCTGGTCGGACTGTGCACTGTTCTCCTGACTGCTTTCTGGCCTGCGCCTAGCGCCAGGGGGAGCGACGGAGCGTGCGAGGTTCTGACTTGTGCTGGGACGAGTACTGCATGCCTGGTGTGGAATCACCCCGTGCCACACACCCTAGTGGTGGCTTGAACGGTACTTCGTAGATGTACAACTGTGGCGATAGAAACCCAAGCTAAAGATGAGCACACGTTAACGCTTGATCCGCACTTTATTTAAAACTGCAACCGGTTTCACCTTGATAAGCCATTATCTGGCCAGAAGATGCCTTATATATGTGAATACCGGTCGCAGTTTTAAATAAAGTTTTGCAAAGTACGAAGTTTTTTATTCAAAATTGGTTAATTGACATTTGCTGCAGTTATGGATAGACATTTATGGATTCCGTCGTACATGTGTCGCCATCTGTTCGAGCGCACTCTCGTCATTATGGAATGCTTCCATCGTCTGGGATCTTCTACTCGCGATGCCCTCCACGCTTCTTCTGACTTTTTATTTATTACTCAGTGACACGTGTAGTATTTTGGATAAACTGTATGACTTCATGCCTCACTTCGTGGAAGTATTTAGTATATATATATATATACGTATATATATATACGTATGTATATATACGTGTATATATATATATATATACGTATATATATATATATATATATATATATATATATATATATATATACGTATATATATATATATATACACGTATATATACATACGTATATATATATACGTATATATATATATATACTAAATACTTCCTATTCACTCACACGTATATATATATATATATATATATATATATATATATATATATATATATATATATATATATATATATATATATATATATATACGTATATATATACGTATATATATATATATATACGTGTGAGTGAGTGAACGATATATATATACTATATCGATATATATATATATATCGTTCACTCACTCACACACCGCCTTTAGGCGAATAAATATATAATAATTTGAACAGAAGGTGAAAGAAAGAGAAAGGAAACATATAATTAAAATTGGACGAAGACACTGGTGATGTGGAAGATGGTAAAGCCGAGAAATCAGAGGGTAAAAATGTGCCGTGGCCGGGACTCGAACCCGGAACTTCCCGATGTCGCGCCGAGTGCTCTACCAGTTGAGCTACCAGGAGACTTAAATTTACCATGATTTCGGCTGGGGCTTATAGCAAAGAATACCCCTTCAAGCTTGAGCCCGTAGCCGTGGCCTCTGGATGGCACACAATGGCAGCTATTCCATCACCAAGAGAGGAGAATTAGACATGGACACAAGAAGAAAGCAAAGATGAGTTCATTCACACGGATAGTCGGACAGAGATAGGAACATGAACTGAAGAGGAAAAGAGCCGGTTCGGCCATACATTTCGTTCACTCACTCACACACCGCCTTTAGGCGAATAAATATATTCCACATCACCAGTGTCTTCGTCCAATTTTAATTATATGTTTCCTATCTCTTTCTTTCACCTTCTGTTCATTATTATATATATATATATATATATATATATATATATATATATATATATCGTAATGAGTGGTCTCGATCATTCGGTGGGCCCGATGCAGTGTCGTTATTTAGGAAATAATGCAACCGAGAAACTAACGCTGGGATATGAGGAGCGCCACTTTCAGCCCGGACATCTTTATGACGTTTAATATGACTAATGTACAATTTTAAAAGGTCATCTTGCATTGGGAGTTATGGAGACGCTACTTCGGAATATGCCCTAAAAAAAGCCAAGCGTCATTAGTCCATGAGGCTCATTACTAATGCAGGAAATGTCACGATTTTGTAGGCATTAGAGGACTGTGGATGTCCTGCGTTAAAAGACTAAATCATTTTATTGCTCTCGCCTGATTAAATAATATCTTGGAATAATGCGTTAATGAGTGAATTTATGATTCTTTATTGCCTTGGCATTACCATGATGACATTTAAACAATACATAATGTTCTTGGAGAAACAGGGGAACGATTGGGTAAGGGTGATATGTTGGGTTAGATAAGTGTTACTAGGATCGTATCTCATTTTCTGATCTTGTTTTGAAGTTTATTTGTGCGTATGTATCATTCGGTGGTGTATGAGGGGCGGGTGGGTGCACTATCGTACATCTACATCTACGAAGTACCGTGCGAGCCACCACTAGGGTGTGTGGCATGGGGTGATTCCACTCTAGGCATGCAGCACTTGTTCTAGTTCAAAACGGGACCTCGTACGTTCCCCCGGCTACTAGGTGTAGACCAAAAAGCAGTCAGGAGAACAGTGCTCAATCCAACCGGAAACTGGGAGAGTGCTACACAAATGAAAATTCAGTGCACTGGTAAAAAGACATCTAGTGGTTAATATTACTAATACTATTAATTGATGAATGCTACGAGATACTACTTCATACAGAGAGCAAATTAGTGCCGAACGTTTAAAGCGGTGTGAAGTTTGAGTAATGCTGTTATGTTATTAAACACATGTAAAAAGTTTACTCTAACCAGTGAGGGTGGGAGTTTCATATGATTGATCTATCGAAACTATTATGATCCCTTATTGTACGTGGAAGAAATGACTATTTAAATTTATCGGTTCTGCAATCTATTTCCTTTATCTTGTTCCTGTGATCGCGTCTACCGTAGTACGTTGACTATAGCAAAATGTTTTGAACGTCCGGCAAAAAATATTCTGCTTCAAACTTACGCAAAAGATTTAACCTAAATTATTGGTAACACTGCTAAGTTTATCGTAACAACTGTTTACAAATCTTGCTTCTCTCCGCTGTATTCGTTCTATTTCTGAGATTAGCCCTACTTCATAAGGGTAGCGGCAAACTCTGAGGTCTAACGAGTGAATAATAACATTGCTCTTTAACCTTCTCGTCGCATTTTCCTAATATTCATACAATAAATTCCAATTTGCGACTAGCCTGTCCTCAGATTTCTCGAACGAGTTTCCCCCACGTACGAGTGAAAGGAGGCGAGAAAAGAAATACAGGGAGTATTCTTGATACGTCGGATCTTTATTTCATGAATGCGAAATTACATACGTTACTCTCGTTATTGGGAGATTCTTTTGTTTTGTTTTTCAGAAATAAAGTTGAAATGAAAGAAAGAAAATTACGCTATACATAACACTAATTCATCGAAATCATTAGTACAAATGGCTTGCATATGAACATTTGGTCGATGGTAACTAATATTTTCTGCTTTCCAATGTTAATTTTATATTTCTTGTGTTATAAACGTTTAACTCTCGTTCTCAGTTCTCCGTAGACACCTCGGTCACTAAAATCGACCCACTCGTTCCGGAGATACAACTGAACTGAGCGCGCGCCGTGCCCACACAAGCCCAAATTTAGACCCCCACGCGCAGCGCTGTGACGTCACCTCGCAACCCCCCCTCAGCTCTGGACAGTTAATTTCCGGTAGTCGACAAAACAGGCTATCATGTCATAGTTTTAGATATTCTGTAATCCTTATAGTTATTGCACACGAGGCCCTCGAAAGTACACAAATATTGATCGCGGCAAAACCTGACATGACATCGAGAACGAACCATAAGATGTTCATTCGCATTCACATCAAAAGCAGCCGGAAGTGAGTGACGTCACCGCTCGCCTCAGGTGGACGCATGGGGGAGTCCGATGAATGAATTAATGTACGAATAAATGAATGGGAGAATGAAAGCCGTGCGCCCAACGTCCCTCAATTGTTTGCGACGTCGGGTCGTGTTCGCGTGAGGCGGGCGTGATTTGATCCCGTGTCATTACCGTCGTCGTGGCGTGCGCAATCTGTTAATGAGTAATTTGATGATCTCGTGCGGATTGTAGACGTAGCCCATGCAGAACCTGCTGAAGGGCCCTTGAAGGGCGAAAATGAACCCTCATTTAATATATCCCTAATGACGGCTTTAATATTTGGAATGTAGCTGAGGTGAATAGTGAACAATACCGCCTTTAGATTCGCGGACGACCAGGTGTTGCTCAGTCGGTCATCGAAAGGACTGCAAGCTTTACTATATGCATTGGAAAAGCAGTGCGAGAAATATGGGATGAAGATTAATCATAAGAAAACAAAAGTAATGAGATTCTCTAGGACAAATAAAGCGAAGCTGGTGATAAGAGTAGGAAGTCACAAACTGGAGCAAGTAGAACAATTTAATTACTTGGGTAGTACGCTAGAAGAAACAGGACATAGTACAAAATACCTTAGGAGGAGAATAGCGCTAGCAAAGGAAGCGTTCAATAATAGAAAGGAGCTGATAACGGGAACTTTAAGTAAGGATGTAAAAAAGAGGCTGTTGAAGAGCTTGGAATGAAGTGTGGCGTTGTATGGAGCAGAAACGTGGTCTCTGAGAAAGGAAGACGAAAATAGGCTGAAGGCTTTCGAGATGTGGGTGTGGAGGAGGATGGAGAAGGTGCGTTGGACGGAAAGGAAGACAAATGAGGAAGTGCTTGGCATGGTGGGCGAGGAGAGGAAACTCGTGGATGAGATTAGAGGAAGGCAGGGTAGGTGGCTATAAGCGGTAATGGTGGTTTGCTGAGCGCTGTGATAGAGGGAAGGATGTTGGGCAAGCGGGGAAGGGGAAGAAAGAGAATAGGTTTTATGGTCGGGATGAAGAAAGGTAGGACTTACGCATGGATGAAGAAAGAAATACTAGGGGTAGATAGGGCACTGCACGTGTAAGAGTGTGTTGTATATTCTCGGACTTTCATCATTACCTACCTTTAACCGGTTGATCATTCAGATGATGATGATGCCAAAATTGAAAAAATGCATAAATAATAGTTAACTAAGCATAATAACTTAGGTTTCAGCATCTCATGCCATCATCAGGCATCTCATGCCATCACCTGATGATGGCATGAGTTCCGCTGAGTAACATCAGAGACAGTGTCCAATAGTAAATAGTATTTTATCGAGACTGGAATGGTGGAAATTGACCCATAGCAATGAATAAAGAATCGGCAGTTTTCCACTTGCTCCGAGAATGACTTTTGAGTTCACGGCCAGTTATAATGCTTTACGTCATTATCGAGTCCAATATAGGATCAGTGTAAATTGAGTGAAAATGTGGGTATAAAAATAGCACTCCTTCATCTTAATATGGTCCGAAAAATCATATTTTAGTTTCCGATTCGGGGTATACAAATTGACATCACTGAGCTGAATAAAATTATGTAGTGGCATAGATCAAGCAATATGTTCGTATAATGAGAGCTTCGACCGAGGAGTATTTACTTCCATTTGGGTCTCTTGGAAGGGCAATCTTTCTCCCCCGGCAGATTCCCTATGCAAACTGTAAGGCTTCCGTACTCTTTAGAATGTTGTTGGGCAAATCGTACGTACAAGTTCCGTTGGCCGTCTGAAAAAAACCGCTGTTTCAACAGAATCCTTGGAAATTTCTGTAGAGTTTAAGAGGACTCGTTACGTTCTGTGCTGAAGCGAATTAGGAATGTATTTAGCTAGGAAGCATTGTTGCCATAAAATGTTCGCTTTGCCACAGCTGATTAAAGATTTACCGTGATTCTTCGAATTAAAGAGCAATGTATTGACGTACGATGTCTAAGGTTTTTCCTATGTGAAAAATGGCCAAACTAACTTGGATGTTTGGTGCTCTTAATTTGTTAATCAACAATATGTGAGTGATTACTTTTGAGAATTATTTTACTTCAGTATGTATGAAGATAGATCACCACTGTGATCTTCAAATCTTTCTGTCAATACGTTTGTATTCAATGAATTCACCGAATAACCAAAACACTCAATATGGCCGACTGCGTATTCAGAGTGGCTTGATTCCTCCTATGTCCTTCATAGATTTTGTTTTCATATCTGCCTGTTTTTCTACTCCTATGTAATACCATACATGCATCAGAATTGACGTTTGGCAGGGAGTGTCCGTCCAATGACTGTGTGAAACCTTCTATTCGCTCTGTGAACTTTTTCTCCACTTCGAGACTGAGATCTGTCTGTGATGATTCCTGAGTACTCGCGGTACGGACCTGAGATAAGCATTCAGTGGAGCGAATCGTCGCGTACGTCTTTTACTCATTCGTCCGAGAACCCTCTTATGATTGAATTGATGATTCCCAGATGGCTGACCTAGTCCAAGACATCCAAGGCATTCGGATTCACCCAATACGATGAGTGCTCAAACCCGAGCTGTTGAATACGTGGATGTGATGCTCGTGTGAGTTACGCTGCCAGATGTGCATCGCCGGGAAAATATTTAAAAATTCAAGTCTAGCACCGTCCCCTCTAAGATTAACATAGTCAAGATAGTCATTGAATTTGCAAAATTTCTTGGGTTGTTAGTTTATGTTGCTCCATACTTTCCCTTTTCTCCTTATTCATAAATATTTATGCGATGAACAAACTTGGTTAATGCATCTGTAATTGACCGTTCTGTGTAAGTATATGCAGTGGCATAGCTAGCATGGGTGCGGATAACGTGGTGTCACCCCATTAATGAATACTAAACAACAGAATTTTGGGGGAATCCCAGACCGACCGGGCCATAGAGCTAGGAAAATATAAACAACAGACAGTGTTTATGTGCAAAATATTTGTAAATACCAGCGTAATAGGTTTAGAATTATATAATAGGTGGATGGTAATCCCAACTCAGGCTCTCCTAAGGGGTACGTATTTTCCATGTCATGCAGTTTATATGAATAAATGAATTTATTTTCACCAATAAATATGACTACGACATAAAATAGGCTTGGAAATTTACGTTTTCCAGTTGTGTGGTCAGTGTACAGTAGAAAATATTTATCATACAAAAACAAGGACATTACAGCAAATAAAAAAGTAAAAATCGAAATGAGTTCAGTCTTCTTTACATTACATATGCCGCTTTCTGCAGCGTTTTTAAACATATTATTACAACTTTTACTTTATTTTACGACAAAATTTTACAAAAATAAGAAATAAATTTCACATATTTGTAAAATGCTAATGGCAATGTGGAGCTGAATTGGAATACACCTTTTACTTATTCTTAAATTGAAAGAGTGTCGAAGTCCGCTGTTGCTATGTTTTCTTGGTAGATTAACCGGTGCATAATTTACGGATGGTCATCCTCTCCTGGGTGTTGCCGCCTTGTGTTTCGGTTCATGTTCCTCCACGGATTTGCTCCGAAGAGTCGGCGTATCGACCAGCTGACTTCTCTCAAAAGAGGGCAGTGGTTTTGAGGGGTGGGGGGGGGGTGGAAGGGGGCAGGAGGGGGGGGGAGGCGATGGGGAATCACCTTACCCGCCGCCCGTTCCATATCATCCCATTTGAATCTTAAACGCTCCACTTCCTACCGGGGTCGTCAAGGGAACGAGCACCACCGGCATTTCTGCATTCTGAAGAGGATTCTGCGTTGCGAGGAGACGGGGACCGTTACCTGCCCGCTCTTCCTTCCTCTTCTCGTGGGAGGAAGCGGCTTCTCATAATTGCCTTCTTCTCCGACGACTCGACCGGCTTGCGCGCTCGCGATCCTTCGTTGTTTCCTGCCTTCCGTCGCTTCCGTCCGCTCCGGCCGGCGGCGGCGCTGCGTGTCTGGCGTGTCGCAGAGCGCGCTCTCTTCGTTCACTTGCGACCGGTCTTCCGATTCTTCTTCTGTTTTTGTGCCGCTCCCCTTTAGCGCAATGGCCGACGAGGTCGGATGGTCTTCGGAATGTACACTTCTCTACTTTTTCTCTGCTTTTCTCCAGAAAACTTCTGCCTTTTGGGATTTGTTAAAAGAGTACTTGGCAAGTGCGACGATAAAGTTTGGGAAATCAGCTACTTCTCCCTCGTTAGACCCCACTTGGAATATGCTGCCAGTATTTGAGATCCTTATGAGATAGGCTTGGAAACTGAGTTAGTACGCGTGCAGCGAAGATCGGCAAGATACGTTGAAGGCCGTTATGATAATCTCGTTAGTTTTACTGACATTTTGCAGCAACTGGGATGTGAATCGCTTTCAGACCGTCGATTGAAATTTAGACTCAATCTATTATGTTCCAAACCGGTCTATTTTCTGACGACGTTGATAATATTTTACGAAATCCGATATAATACGGTAGATCAGATCATGAGAATAAAATTAGGGAACTAGACTGCAGAACGGACAGATTTAAAATGTCATTTTTTCCACCAACTATAAGGGCTCCACAACAGTGGCCAATGAAACATTAATCTAGGTTTTTCGATAGGTAGCGTAGTTCTTAGTAGTACTCCGCAATCCTTTTCTGTTACCTAGTACTAGCTGCACGCCGTGCAAGTTTTCTACATAAGCCTTGAGTCTCTGTCCATTTGTGTAGTTGCAAAATACATATATACTAACGGTCCCTCTCCATTGTGATAATATCTGTAGTGTAGTGCATGCTTGTGAGGCTTCGCCTCGTGACAAGCATTAGCGATTTATGCTAATACATAATTAGTCGTAGTTACACTAACTTTAGGGTATAGTGTAATGCATGTTGGTGACTACTCACCCCCTGCCACACACCCCTGAGATGACTTGCAGGGTATTTTGTAGATGTATATGAAAACTGTCGGTGAAAAGTGGGACAAGGAAGAAGTACTCTGCGGGATTCTGCTTTACAGTGTTAATAGCGAGTCTCAAAGCGAAAGGAGTTAAAGAGTTTCATGCTCGTATGGCCAGAGATTTGTGTTAGTCCCGCTGGCAAAAATGCATTCCTCTCGCTGTGTGAGAAGACATTGGGGGCTTTCCATTCTAGGTGTTGGAAGTACTGCGCACATCGGAACGCAATATAAGCGCACTTTATAGAGCGCATACGAACGATGTTGAATGGAACGATAAGCGCTGGCGAAATGTTTTGTAACCTGGCGATGTGTAGCATTCTGTGGTTGAACAACAGTCATGGCCGAATGTTTTGTTTAAATTCATTGAATTCGTTCAATGTAGGTATTCAAAAACGTTAGCTTTTTGTCGATTAGTAATTAAAAACATTACAATATGCATGTTTGTCGTCTTTATGGAAAATCAACAAACTTGAGAACAATCTCGGATGCTATTATCGACGTTCCATTGTTGTTTAGCGCACATCAACTTTGTTCCCGATCAAGGTCCGTATATACGGACCTTGCTCCCGATAATAGACGGACCTTGCTCCCGATCTGTTTTGAAGTGCGCTACCTAGTGTGAAGGGTCTGAATCACAAATGGAAGAGGCTAGTGCGCTGTTGTGTTTTGCGAAGTGATTAGCGCACAAGAGCGAATGGAAGGCATCATGGAACTATATATCGAACGGCATATATTTCGTTCGGTAGCTAACAAGATAGCCTATAGGTTGGCCCGTCGAAGTTAAGGCAAATGGTGATATTTTTTCGATTGTGAACGATGCCATGAATTTATGTCGCAGTAATTTTAATCAATTTTAAATTTATTTTTATTCAATATTTGATTGATGAATGCAAAAGCGTTACTGGGAGGCAACATTTAGTCCTTTGTTCAATCTATTTTCTGGATCTAAAATGTGTCAAAGAAGGCAGTACAGTCCAAGATCCGCTACAAGTAGTTGGTCACTGAAGTCGAGCTCTTGCTTTGATTGGAGTCGCAATTAAAACGTGTGAGTACTTCATATTTACATCAAAATCGTTTATAATCCACCGTAAATACTAAGTGTGGGTAATGGGTAGGAATTTATCCACGCCTGACATTTAACAGCTAATGTATACTCTTGGGTTATATTTGCCCCATCCCGCCATGCTTGTTGCAATAAGGACATTTGGCTTAGAGTTTGCATGCAGTTGCAAATCTTCTCCCTCAGGTTGAAAGACAGTTTTCTACATGTAAATTATATCCGTGCTTTCTTTTTAGTAACTCAGTATCTCCAGTCACTTCTCTTGCGTTATTTTCTGAGTAGATATTTATGCCACGTAAAGGCTATACCAAAACGGTTTATTATTGTTTCGCATATCGTCATCAACACTGTACATCTCTATAGTTTATGCTCGTCTGAGGAATGTTTTCTCTGACCGTTAATTTACTGAGGGCGGAAAGCTATCAAGATTTAGTCAAAATATTCCTTTTTTTTTGGAAAGTTTTTCCGTATACTTGGTGAATGAACACTCCGTGAAATTAGCCTTCCCTGCTCTGGAATTAAAATTTTACCGTAAAACGTTACGCTCAATGAAGAAGCACATACTTGTTCCACTTACCAGTCTTGTCTCAATCTTCAGGTCTTCATGATTGCTTTGTACTAGGGTTAAATATAAATTCAGAAGGACGAATGTGTCATACACCCAGTGGAACGGACGAGACACAACGGACCATCCTATGTTACCAAGGTCGAAGGGAGGTGTAGACTTGTTTCTCTGTGGTCCAGTATTGTTGCAAAACGGCTTCGGTGGTCATGGCAACTCACGGAGCGATCTTAAAGTTATTCATGGGAAGCGTTGGTTTGAGTGATTCGCCGTTGGATCCTTCCGCCATTGCTTTCCGGTGTTTCCAAGGTCGATAGATATCTCGATTCGTTGCCTCTTCGATATATCGAAGTTGCCTATCGAAGATGCAAATATATCGACCCTGCGGTGTTTCCTTTCCCGCGCACCCCCTGGGATTATAAAGTGGCGACAATTGATGATCGCATTTCCCTCGTTTTCGATCGTCCATTCTCGTCACAGCGCTCCTCATCATAATACACCGTCGACCTTGGCACCCGTACCACGTTGCTCGCCGAATGCATATTCATACGACACGCGTACTCGAATGCGAGTCGGGATCCTTAGTGCCTTAGCGTCTTTAACAATTCAATCTTAAGGCGTATGCAATCTTCGCTCGCGCCCATAAGGGGGGGCAGACGACGCCATACCCCCCTTACTCCCCCCCTCGCTCACATAAATACATCACATACCCGTCTCAGAGTCGCCACTACTTCCGCCAATCGGACGTTTCGGGAAAGATGAAACAAGTGGAATATCGCAATCACGCTCGCCTTTACTCGTGGAATTCGACTCCAATGGAAACAGCAAGTGTAGCAATGTCCTGATGGGTATCACCTCTTTTAGTCCATCTTTATGCGTACACGTCACTTCCGGTTTATCAAAAAAAAACAAATATTGAAAATGAACAATGAATGTAGCAATTCGGGTAAATGCCGAAATTCGGCAATCGGCGAGGCGTGTTGTACCACGGATATTTGGTGCAATTTCAGGGTGTCCGGTGACTTGGAAAACCTTGAAAACCTGGAAAACTCAGGGAAATATTTTGTCCCGGAAAACTCGGGGAAATCTCAGGGAATTTTGTATTTTTCCAAAATACCCTGGAAAATGCACGCTGCACGGCAGCCGATTTCCATTCAGGAATAGAGAGAGGTTTCCAATCATTGCGGTTGCACAAGTGATGTGGTGCGCAGTCACGCGCACAGGAGCGAAGTTATACACCGAAGAAGGTGAAATTCGGCATGAAAAAATCATTTGACTTGACCGGGATTCGAACCCGGATCCCCCAATTGCCGGTCAGGTGTATTAGCCAGTTACACCAACAAGTCATCTTAATTCAAGGTGAAACCCCCGCTGAAGTTCGCCTTGAATTAAGGTAGTTTAAGCGAAAAATCACTTCACCTAGAATTTGATGAATTTGCCCTCTTTTTAAAGAATAAACTCTCATCTTTCCAATGATATCAAAATGTCAACCCCTTGCCGAACTACTTTTCGAGCAATTTGCCTATAAGTATAAGCTGTTTAACATGGGATAGATTATGGCTGAGCGATCCAGAGGGAGAATATTGAAGGAAATAGGAATTTATAAAACCCAGATTTCGTCAAAAAACTAACGGTGTATAGATTGCATGTTTTCTCAACAATTTATAAAAAATAATCGATTGCAGAGAATCGCTCCACCTTCCCACACCAGTTCTCATTTACAGATAACCGCGACGCTTAAGGTAGTTTGAGCGAAAAATCACTTCACCTAGAATTTGATGAATTTGACCTCATTTTAAAGATACAAATCTCATCTGTCCAATGATCTAAAAATATCAACCCCTTGCCGAACTACTTTTCGAGCAATCTGCCTGTAAATATAATCTGTTTTACATGGAATAGATCATGGCTGAGCGCTCCAGAGGGAGAATATTGAAGGAAATAGGAATTTATAAAACCCAGATTTCGTCAAAAAACTAACGGTGTATAGATTGCATGTTTTCTCAACAATTTATAAAAAATAATCGATTACTCACCACATTGATTTTTACGGAATCGCAAAAAAAACCTGCCAGTTTGAAGGGTATTCAGCCGTTCGGCGGAAAAAAATGAGTCAAGTTAGAGACTTATGTAGCTTTATTTATTTAATTACTGAGAATTGTGGTCATATATAACTATATATTTGCGCCATTAATACTACATTATTTATTTCATACTTCTTACAGACGCTGAAAAAAAATAAAATTTGATATGGTCTCCATTATGACTAGGGAACTATCTCGCTCAAACCACCTTTTGATGGCTTGGTGGTGTAACTGGCTAACACACCTGACAGGCAATTTGGAGATCCGGGTTCGAATCCCGGTAAAGTCAAATGATTTCTTCATGGCGAATTTCACCGTCTTCGGTCTATAAGAGAGAGAGAGAGGTATAACCGGCGCATTTAATTGCATTTTACTCGGCTCACAATCAGCGTAACCTTGCGCTCCCTGTTCATTTCATACTCTTTTCGCAGCTGAGCACCCGCTCGCAGTTTGTGCTTCGTCACCCCTCCCTTCGCAAAGTCCAGGGGGCCGATTGCATAACAATGAAAATTTCACACGGAATAATTCTCATGTAAAATGGCCGCTACGCATGGAATCGGAATTGATGCCGAAATGGAATTGTATATCTCAGTCAGCGGAAACAGAATTCTGCACGGAAATCTTGATTCCGTTCGAAGAGCTGTACGAATGGAATTCGTGGTTTTGCCAAATTTACGAGAAATGTAAGCGTCTGCGCATGCGCGGTGGTAATTCCCACAATTATACGAAAACCATTCGACCGGCAACCTATATGGATAATTGGGCATTGTTATATTATTGCTAATCCTCTCCCATTAATCTCAACCCTCCTCATTTTAATGTTTGCAGAAATGTTTATGAGGAGTGGAAATATATTTTGCGGTCACTGCGTGTTGAAATCACGGCCATCGGGTTCGTAGTCGACAGGACCACTACAGGGAAAACCCAAGCTAATTATAATTCTTGTATTGTCCAACAAATACAATTTTGTTCTAATTGAATTCTTTTGGGTGTTAAGGCCTGGTTACACGGTACATGAGAATGTACCGTGAAGTACACACATAAAGTTTCTGCACATTTGTGTGAATGGTTTCATATACAGATTCTTGTACATTCTCATGAACAAGATCAATGAATAGTTGGCTACACGGTACATTTTTTCGGACAGATTTTCGTACATTTTCTGATGCGCATTATGCGTTTTCGTTTGTTTTTCCTCATTTTAAACCGTCGGCGCGTTATTTAAACCATTTTTTTTGCCATGGAAACGACATTCAGTTGTCATTTGGCTTGTGTTGGTGGTTTATTTGGTTTCGTGCGCTCGAATTGTTTTTGGATTTTGAGCTCTTGCTCGTTACTTGTAACAAAAAAAGCCGCCAACACAAGCCAGATGACAACAGAAGGTGTCATTTGCGTCGTCTGCCACTAGGTGTCTCTGTAATGAGGTCAACTTGTACGATTGTCTGAACGAAATTAGAACTGGTTCTATTTTCTGTTCAGACATTCATACAATCGTACATTTTGGTGTGGTTACACGGTGAATTTTCGCGTTCATTCTGACATTCAGACATTCACACATTTTCTTGTACATTCTCATGTACCGTGTAACCAGGCCTTTAGATCCGTACCTATCACAAAGCAATTAATTCTCAGTTTCCGAAATACCCATGCAATGTACAGTGAATCCTTAGCAAAGAAGAGGAAAGTTACCTAGGCCTAAATGGAAAATGAATAGGAAAGAGGTACTGCAAAACTTTTAAGAGCTGCGAACCAAAAATACGTACTTTCTTGAAAAGCCGTAGAAATTTGTTGCTGAAGTTGAATCGGAAATGCCCTCATTGAAAAAAATCACACCACTTTCTTTTATTTGCAAGTTCTTTATCAAACTATCCTGAATCTAGTTCATTGTGTTCAAATGGCACCTGACTTAAATTTTGTTGTCAGTTAACCGTTTTTGTTTATTTTTCGGTTAAAATAAAACCATTTATACTCCGCATTCCTGGTATACTCTATTATTTAACTCAAAGTAGGTACCGACATTTCTCATATTGGCAAAATTCGCCGATTTTATTAGAAATTATTAAAAAATATGCTAGAAACAAAGTGCAAAGCGAAGGCCGTTTTGGTTTATCTTTTGGGTCTCCTGCCCGATTCCTTCCCGGCCTTTCAATTAAGTTTCTGCTCCTCTTTCGTAATCTTGATACCGCCTAGTCCCCGCTTCCTGCCGTCGACTTATCTCCAGACTTTTTGTACTTCTTCTTACCGCGTGCCTTTCTGATCTTCGTACCTCCACTTATCTCTCGTTATTGTTATCTTTTTATTATTCTAAGCGTCCCCCGTTACTTATTGTTATTTATTTTAGCATTTTCGTTGTCCTGAACTCCTCCGATGTAAATATTGATTAGGCGTCTTTGGTTGTCTATTGTTATATTGTAGTTTATTATGATCTTTCTACCATTTATTTGAATTTCGGTTTATTTCCGGACTTGGTTATGGTAGTTTGGCTACAGGGTGGACTCTAGGACGGTGCTTCCCTACATCTTATGACTTCCGTACCCCTGTTTTTAGCCCAGTCCCCCCCCCCGTGGCGCACCCCTTGGTACCCCCCAATAAGTTCAGAACAGCTCGCAGTAAGGGGGGAGAGAGAAAGCTTGCCACGTTTCCACCATTTTTCAATATTTTTCACTTACCCCTTTTGCTCTGGGTGTGTTGGAAAAGCTGACAGGGCTGATCCGACAGTAAAAATTGACCGTTGATAAACGAGGCGATCTATTCTTGTTAAATAGCGTAACTCTCAATATGGAAAACTCTCTTCTCTTATAGCGACCACCGGATTTTGTCGAGAAACTTTACTACCCTCAATCCTCTCCGTTTATGAATCTGATGAAGGAAGGACTCCAAGTTCTTGGGCATTAGGATTTTCTGTCGCAGGGAAAGAAAATAAAATCAGATTATCAGCTTAGAAGTGTACTCGTTAATTGCAACGAGGTCTTGCACATTCACATTGATTGACTCACTGAAGCGTTCTCTGGTGAGTCAGTCTGGTTCATATTTCGTGGGTCGAATTTAAATATTAGTGATTTGACAGGAAGTTAATGTATGCCCGAGGTTTTGTTTGATATTTGAAGCTTGCCTGTGGTGAGACCAAAATTAATTTTAGTTGTTCATCATATCGAAGGTAAATGGAAGATTACCGTCTTAGTGGCCAGTTCCTCTAACCTCTAGAGGAAAGAGGAAATTATTTGCCGTCGCTAATTTACCACGTCTAACATTTCTGAACCTTAGAAGAGAATAGAAGCAATTTGTATTTTCTGACAGTCGAGAAATGTATTTGCCATTTGAAAGACAGATCCTCTAATATATTTTAGCAACCTTTTCTATCATTGAACTTGCTGAGTTAGGGATGTGTATTCTTATATTCCAATGGATATTTTTTTAAGAATCAGGTACAGAAAAATTCATTGAGTTTCGTAGGATTAGTCTGTTCTGAGCATAAGAAGCGTACTGTTAGTTTGAACAATATGCTTCAACCCACATGCCATCCGTCTTTTGGCTCAAGTAGCTCTCCATTTTTTCTTCCTCAATTTCAACTCCTATATGGACTTGTTTATGTGCTTGTGTTACTTAATTTGCATGCGTCACACGCTCACTAGAAGCAATATGGTGGTCGTAAGAGGGAGGAAATGGCGAATGTTTCGTGAGTGTGTTTAAGGGCATTTCCTCCTCTTGTTGACTGCAGCAAAGCTTGCGGGCGTTTCATGTCGTTATGTTAGAGGTAAGCGGCGCAATGTGAATATTTCTCTGGGAAAGGTGAGAAACGAAGAAGTAAAAAACCCTCTTTTAATTGAGTTATTCTGGGTGGAAGCTGTTTGTGGGAATTCGTGCTGGGAAGCTGCTCTTGTCGGGCGTGGGGAAAATGCAAATTGGATTCGATGCATTCTTTGAGTTTCCACAGCCGGCGCTGAAATAAATATATATATAATACTTGAAGACAAGCCTATATATTTTCCCATTCTCTTGGCATTTTCATCGATGCGTGATACTCGTTTAATTATATGCAGTTTAGAATGAATTAATTCGATGTTAATACTCCATATTACCAGGGCCGTACCTGGAGATTTAGGGGCCCTGTGCAAACGAAAGTCAGGGCCCACACTAACTTTGCATTCCCTTATTGATATAAAAGCAGCTTTTAAGCATATTTCATGGAAAGAAGAAGGAAATTAACTGACAAATTGGCTAAAAGTTTCAATAAATTTACATGTGAACAAACAATTAGTAGTAGGTAATTTCGGGTAATAGGCGGGTTTCCCCGCGCCGCGCCGTCTGAAAGATGTAAGTCCAGTGCATAGGCGCGGGGCCCAGTGCAGCGGCACCTGTCGCACTACCCTAGGGACGTCACTGCCTATTATATACTTTTCTTTATGGGGTAAAACATTTCATTATCTCCGATGAAAATACCACGTATAATTTTGGCGCAATATTGCTGTCGAGGTAACAAGAAATATATTACCAAGTAGGGGAACTCATGACTTGTCATGATTGCTGGCGAAAATTCTAAAATAATAAGAAGAAAATACTGCTATTGGAAGCGTGCTGACTTTAAAACCCAGTTAAATGGCCGAAAAAATAAGTATTTGGTCCGTGTACTTGTTATTTCTTCTGCAGGAGTATACTGGTGTGTTACACTAAATGTTCAAGCTTTTTAATTTATTGATAATGTGTTTGACTATATTTCTTATGGGCGTGTGGATATGTTCTAATGATTGGGTTGGGGCATGGTATTTCTGGAAATATTTAATTCCTACCTTACCTTCTTTTATCTTCCGGCTTTTCCTCTACTTCAGTTCACTGACCTAGAGCTTACATTGATATTATGGCGCAGCTTCGACCCTCATAGCCTCACGCTAACCACTTCCAGATAATTCTTTTAGTGTGGTTGTCATATTATCGATTAAAAATGCGGGATTATCCCTTCGATAGTTAAACAAATTCGTTTAGATGGAGTGGTATAACTGGCGAATTTGACGTAGGCATTGCTTCGCACCCACATTACAATGATTCTGTCTTTCATTTTTATTTCATACGGATGTACGTCCTTTGAATGTTTTTTGAGATGAGGAATCTACGTTGGTAAAATCTAGCTAAGAGTTTCCCTGGATGCAGCGGAGACGAGGAGTTAAATGGAAGCGGGGCTGTCATGCAAACGTGCCTCAGAAATTCCGCTGCTACTTTCGGTGGCCGAATCCAGAAAAAATAGAATTCTTTGTAAATGAAAAATCATGAGGGCCATATTCAATCGTAGTTAATGAGTGCAATCCGCACGTAGTAGTTCACGCCTCTTTTTACGGAAACGCGAACCTGTGTTGAAAATATAGGTCTTATAAGCACGGAAAGGCTCGTGGATTATAATTTTTTTATTTTTTGCTGAATAAATGTTGATTACTGCGCATGGAAACCGTATGAATGTGATAACAGAACATGATTAATCGCCGTTATATTCCCCTTCTGAGCGAACCCCTCATGTCTGCTCGAGGTGTAATTTCGATTGCATCGTGTTTGGTAACGCTTCTTGCGTTGTTTGAATAGTAGCGGTGCATTGCCCATTGATTCCCTGTTTGTGGGAGCTATGTTTAAAAAAATTCGTTGATATTACGTATTTATTTGTTGCTTCAAACCGTTAAAAACACGAAGTAAGGTGACAGTTGCCAAATTTAATTTGTGGTATTAAGATATAATTAAAAAGATTTCTGCATACCCAAATATATATAAATAAAATGACGTACCCCGCTGTTTTTTAATCCGAGAATTTTTACACGTCTGTGATAAGGGTGTCAAATTGGATTTCATGAACAACTTTGAAATTGTAATCAGTGTTATTATTAATAGTGACAAGTTACGTCTCTAGACATTTTCATGGCGTTCAATTTGATGTCCTTGGACCGCTTGCTTATCCGTTCCATCCTTTCCGCCAAGCTTTCCTTTTTCGCTTTCCCTTTGATGACTTAAGAAGATTCACCCCAAGAAGGGGTTTGGTTCCTTTGGCTTCTTTCACCTTTATTATCGCGTCGCTGCCCCCGGTATGACTCGTGACGACTTGAAAATGTGTATTGTTTTCACTTTCCAATACTTCTAACCGGGTGATGAGGAACGGGTTTATCTTTGCTGCAGTGTGGCAATAAATAGCTCAAAACAATCAATCACCATTGGTGCAACAATTAGTTTATGAAGAGATAAGGCTTAAGAGTTAAAAGCAATTTTCCACAGTTTAAATTAAAAAAAAGACTTCATTACAACCTAGGTTTCGATGTTTTACGCGTCGTCTTCACCTGAAGATGATGTGTAAAACATCAAAACCTCGGTCGTAATTAAGCCTTTTTTTTACTTTAAATTGTGGAAAATTGCTTTTAACTCGTAAACCTTATCATGTTGAAATTCCACGCCATGGTACTAACACATGTATGGTATACTACGGTATAATGTATTAGTACCATGTTCCACGCTATATCGCCTGAATCTTCGGAGTTCATTAGTTTATGGAGCTTCCGCTGCGAATGTGTGAGTGAAAAAATACCGAATTCCCCCTTAGAGCTTGGTATTGTTTGAAAAATACTGATTTTGCAGATGATTTCCTGCCTCAGCAAAAAACAAATAAAATTGGAGGTTACAAAAATGAAGAGTATTCGACAAATATATTGTTTTATAATACTTTTTTCCAGCCATAGGAGACGACTGGAGCGCCGTTCTTCTTTCCCTCCACGTCTCCATGACCTGAAAAATGAGATCATTTCCATTACACTGCCCTCTCGGCCGTGTCTCGACGTTAAAACGGGCTTCCTTCCTTCGGACCAGCTCTTATCTTGTAAATTTCCCTTTTCCGTGAAGAGCCCCGTTCATTTTTATACCAATGCTGAGATATCTCTCAGAAACAGTTGGTGGAGAAGGGGAAGGTACTCACTATTTCACCAATTGGTGTTATTTTAATAATTACCTCTTGCGGTGCATTGATATGTGTTAGCATCACCCTCTCCCTTAAAAATGAACGCTATAGCGATGTACTCTATTGCCAAGTCCTCCTGTCTGGAAATTAGGAATGGAAAAATGTCAATTTTTATTCGTTGCTGCACTAATTTTTCTGGGGATGAACCTAACGTGCTGAGTAAAACTGTTGATTTTGTGTGCGTGTAATCCATGTTGAATTCATTAGTTAATATTTCTTAACATATTTTTTTCTTCATTTTAGGTAAATAGCGGTCCAGTGAATTCCACTCTGACACTTAGCCAAAATCCCATTTTGGCAGCATAAAAGAGTGAGTAGTAACTACTACATTTAATCATGAAATTCGAATTTTATTTTTTAATTTCAGCGTCTGTAAGAAGGGTGAAGTAAATATTGTAACATTAATGGCGCTAAAACATAGTCATATATAACATTCTCAGTAATTAAATAAATATATCCACATAAGTCTCTAACTTGACTCATTTTTTCACGCCGTACGGTTGAAAACCCTTCAAAATAGAAGGAGTTTTTTGCGATTCTCGAATAAATTACTGCGTAGAGTAGGCAATTGATTATTTTTTATTAATAGTTGAGAAACACACACACACCGTTTGTTTTTTGACGAAATCCAGGTGTTATAAGTTCCTAATTTTTTCAATATTCTCCCTCTGGAGCGCACAGCCGTAATCTATCCCATGTAAACCTGCTTGTATTTTCAGACAAATTGCTCGAAAAGTAGTTAGGTAAGGGGTTTTATATTCTGTATAGCGGTATTACATATAGCGGTAATATTTTTATATCATTGGAAAGATGGGAGCTTTTTTATTTAAAATGAAGTAAAATTAATCAAATTCTATTTGAAGTGATATTTTGCTCAAACTACCTTAATGTCGCCAATGAAAACCGTATCCACAAACACGTGTTTCTTCAACCCTTGTGACACTGGAGGGGTTGGGGGGAGGATGCAGGCTAGGGTGAGGGCTATTTGCGAGAGGGGGTAGGGAATTTCTTGGCCTGGGGGATGAAAGGGGGGATTGCGGAGGGTATAAAAGGAGGTGGGGGGACAAGAAGAGGCAGTGCGGGGGCATGTGTGTAGTTAGCTTTGTCAGGAAAGTTTAGAGGTGACCCTGTTGTGGTGCTAATGGTGTCATGACCTCTCCGTAGACATGTACTAACTGAACTACGATTTGCCGCAGGGGCTTATGGCAGTGGGTGTTGGGTAACCAGAAATGAAATGGTGGTAGGGATTAGGGAAAGGGGGTGTGAAGATGGAGAGGACGAAATTGGATTGCATGTTTACGTAGTGTCTCGCTGTTTTGTTTCAGCCTCTTAATGGTGCGTGGGAACATGTAATTTTTATACATCTCATTTTGACCGTGTATCTCGCGGGAGTTAATTATTTAAGGCGTAACTTTATGGAAAAGCTTCACGATTGAAATGAAAAACTTTGTGAATTCCACAATAAATAGACCTAGGTTTAAATATAACCTAGGTTTCGTCGCTGAGCGACATCATGCATTGCGGGACTAAAATTATTGTTGAAATTTTTAAACTGATGTTATTTAAATAAAAGTCCTATACACGGATAGCTTCTTATATGTCGCGCTTCGTATTCTTTCTCAATTAAAAAAAAACAAAGTTCATGCTTTTTATAAACTCACCAGATAACTTTTTTAATGTTGTGAAAAGGGGCTTCTGGCGTACGGAGTGAAACAAATATGTCAAGTTATATCCTGGAATATATGTATATTTTTGTTAATTACTGATGTGTTCAATTAAAACATTACAATAATGTGTCATTTTCAGGCTCTAATGTAAAAATATATGCATATTCCTCCGTTCGCATATCTTCGACGAACGTCCCCGTAGTTGCATTCGAGAAAGTGCGACTGAAGTGTGAGTCTTATCGCGATGAACAGCGTGCTGGTTTTCCAAACCGACGTTAGCTTTTACACGCGGCGGACGAAAGGCAATCTCGATTAAGGTAGTGAAACGTTGAGTGAAAAGTTCCTCTACTCATGATATAAACTAAAATCGATTTCCATTTTTATATTTTAGCAAGTTTAAGAATTAGAGAGCAAATTTAGTGACGTATAATGACGCAAAAACTTTTTTGAAATCTCAGTGATTAACTATGTATGCTATGAGTAAGAGGCTTTAAGTTGATTTTGAATAACTGTGACCTAGGTGAGAGACAAATAGATTTAGACGACATGAATGGTTGGGTTGGTGTATGCCTCTGAGAAAGTGGTTGCGTCATTTCGTGACCCAGTATATACTTCCCTTTTTAAAACGTTTTTATTAGGTGGAGTTCTGATCTGTCTGTTCGGTACAAAAATTTACAATCGATTTTAAACTAACTACCTGATTTTAGCTAGAGACTTAAAACTTTAAACATAGCTCGGAACTGGATGACAATGCAATAATATGTAAATATATATATACTCTATATGTTATACATACTAATTATTACAATATAATACACATTATAAATGATACATACAATATGTACATAGTATAATATAACATAATATAATAAAATATAATTTTATAAATAATTTAAAATTTAAAATGTTGAAACAAATTTTTTTTATCGTAAAAAACTTTTTTTCCTTAAAGTTAATTTTTCAATAATGGCACTAGTGTCAATGTGTGTAGGTATAACATACCCAGTGGAACACGGCTTCTAATTTGTTGTAAATTCCTCGAATTGTCGGACAATGTGTGGCTAGTAATTTACTAACATTACAGTGGTGAAATTTCTTTTCTTTACAATTAGGCTGAACTCACTGAATTGAATGTGAAGTGATATCACGCTGGGGCTACCTTTTAAGGTACTTTGAGCTAGATATTACCCTAGTCGTAATAGAGAGCATATTCGAATTTTTTAAAATAATTTCAGCATCTGTAAGAAGTATGAAGTAAATATTGCAATATTAATGACGCAAAAAATAGCTATATATGACAATAATTCTCAGTAATCATATAAATATATTGACTTAAATCTCTGACTTGACTCATTTTCTCGCCGTACGGCTAAAAAACCTTCAAAACAGCAGGTTTTTTACGATTCTGTAAAAATTACTGCGGCGAGTAATTGATTAATTTTTATAATTAGTTGAAAAAACATACAAACTACACACCGTTAGCTTTTTTTACGAAATCTAGGTGTTAGAAATTCCTATTTTTTTCAATATTCTCCCCCTGGAGCCCATAGCCGTAATCTATCCCATGTAAAAACAGCTTGTATTTTCAGGAAAATTGCTCGAAAAGTAGTTCGTTAAAAGAGGTTAATATTCTGATAAAATTGGAAAGATGAGAGTTTTTTCTTTTAAAATGAGGTCAAATTCTAGGTGTAGTGATTTTTCGCTCAAACTTCAGCAAGTTCGTCACAAACGGAAGAAAGCGAACTTTCTTTCCGCCTCTCTTGTTTGTGTAACGTCTCGTTATGCAATTGTCTCCCACCGCGACGCCGCCGTCGCCGTTACCCATAATCCCATTCGTCACCCTCACCCCACTTCCCTCGGCGAAACCCGATGGGAGAGGTCAGAGCTCCTCCCCGACAGAAGAAATCCGATTAAAGTAATTTTTTGACCCAATAGTCTTGAGGGGGAGGTGGTTCGGAGACAACAATGAGTGCCTCTTTGAGGTGACTCAATTGCCCGGGGCGAGACTCGCCTCTCTTGCTGCATAGAGAAAGAAAGAGGCTGAGAGAGGCTGAGGCGAGATTCAAATTTTTTGTCTCGCTGTCGACTTTCAATCTGGGTATAGAGTGTGTTAGAGAGAGGGCGGCGCGTAATTACCCGCCGGAGTGGAACTCGATTCGCGGCGTCGTGGTTTTTTCCTTTTTTTCTCTCTCTTCGTGAGCGAATCTTAGCGCCGTTTGAAACGTAGAAATATTTTCCGAGCACTTTTTCTAGTATTTTTTTTTGTATCCGAAGAGGAAATTCCTCGAGTTAATTTAGTCTCTGGTTCAAAACGATTTTATCATTCCTTTTTCAAATTGCCGTGCCGTGGCACTGAATGCGGCGTTCTTAAACCATTTTGCACCTGTAGACCGGATGGAATGGGATAAATACTTCGCGGTGCATCTGGAGGCTGAGACGTCCGTGAGAAACAAGATCAAGTTAGACAAACCTGTGGCGATGGCATTTTATTTATTGAGTCCGGTGTTATATAATATTTATTTTTCGAGTACTGAAATGGATGTACTAAGCTTATTCATTTTTTTTGCGTGGCCATAAAATACACGTCAACTCTTAAGCCATCCGTATGATACAGTTTTTCGGGTACAGTGTTCGTGGATCAAACATCTGGTGTTTCATTGTTGGGAAGTATGATATCGCTCACGTTGCGAGGCGGCTGGGAATTTCCTAGGGGCTGCAACGGTTCTGGACACCCTGGTTGAAGAGCACCCTGCCGCTAATGAATTTTCTTGTCATGGTCGTGTCCATTGAACTTGTTGTGGGATACGTATATTCCTGATCGTAGCCATGTTATTTTACAGTGTAACTGTTAAATAAAATTGCATATGCCTATGGCTTCAGCACCAATCTTCAAGTATGGCAATGTTTGTAAAGTGGGCATTCAGAGTTCGCTATTTTTTCGAGCACAAGGAATGCTTAGCTCTTCTTTCTTCGATGAAGTGAAGCATATCTCATTTTACCGTAATTTTATATTTATAACGCATTTGGATTTTTCCGAGGTACATTTAAATTTATGTAGGTATATCATTGGAAGTAGGCTAAGAAAAGTAATGCAATGTATTTTTGTGGTGAGAATCGCAAGTACACCACTTGACTCGTCAAAAAGTCTTAATTAATAAAACAATAATTTTATTTTATTTTTTTATACGAGCATGACATATTTATTCGTGTTCATATCTGATAATGACTGCGTAAAATCGCAATCCACAAAAGGGAGAACATGTGAATGGAAAAAAAATACATACGGTGTAAAGCTTGTCTTGAAATTTTCAAATGCCTAGGTTCTCAAATATGCTGTATAGATAAGTTTTACCTCCAAAATTTTGTCGCATTATCAATGGTTGTTAAACAATTTTTGGGCGGTTAAGTTATTTATAATATAATATTCATCTCAATAATGCTCTTCTGTTTGAATTTTTGGGCGGTTAAGTTATTTATAATATAATATTCATCTCAATAATGCTCTTCTGTTTGTATTGCACAAGGCTGAGTTCAAGCCCACGAGTTTATTTATCATATCGAGGTTTTTATTGATATTTCCCGTTACACCCGTATATATATTTTTCAGGTTGCAGGCGTTCATGTATGGTTTCCCTCGTGGTGTTCCCTCTTCGCTAGACCACGCCCGTTGAAACGCAGTGTAGATGGTTTGTGCATACGACCTCTATTTCTGCTCATCGCGTGGTGATTTAAAGAAAAGCAGGGCATCAATGTGTTCTCAAGCTCGGAATTGTCTATCTCTTTGTGCTTGCTTGTTTATTGAGACGTTCCTTCTGGTCACAGTTTAATCTCGAGAGTGAGATGTTTGCACCCACTTCGGATTCGCATAGTTATTTTTTTTGCTTTGTACTTCGCCGTTCGGATGCCACGAGGCTCGCGTAAGAGGAGTATTGGGTGAGGGGAAGGGAGTGATGAATAACCTCCGCATTTACTTCTTCGTGGTACCCAGCAAGACAATTCAAGAGTGTGTGACACTTCACAACAGGCATCCACTAACCACCAAACACACTATAGTACTGTCTATTATCTAGTATACTACATATACCGTTAAGTAACGTTTATGTAAGGAGATTCCAAATCCATGCAGCTTTTAAATATTACTATCTGAGTTACCCGGAGTTGATTCGGAATCATACTTCCTTCATAACTCGTCATTTACGAGGAGAATCGATTTAAAAAAAATGAGAAACCTTATTCTTTCGGGTACCCGATAAAATAACTTTTATCTCTCTATCTTGAGTGAAAGTAGTTTGAAAAAGCAAAAAAAATAAACCACTGTACCAAACCCAATACTTAGCCTCTATTCAGCTTAACTAAGCCGACTTCTATTCAGCTTAACTAAGCAAGATGAATTTTAAATGCGTTAAAGACCAAAATCTGGTTGTCAAGGAAATATGCTATTGTTGATTTCAGATAAAAATGTGCGTTTTTGCAGATAAAAACGCGATTTTCAATCAAGTACTAATTGGAAAAGATAATTAATTGAAAGGATTATAAACTTCATTCTTTCAGCCGTTTGATAATAAAAATCCCAATCCTCTATCTTGAGCTTAAGTAATTTTAAAAAGTAAAACATAAAAACCACTGCACAAAACCCAATACGTAGAGTAGACCACCAAAGGACCTCTTTTTGGGACCTTTAGGGGACTTAAGATCTTTTTTAATTTGCCTATAACTTTCCTCCTGTCTTGAACTATTAGTCTGCAAAATGTCAGCACAATCGGAGTAAAACTGTAGATATGTATAAAAGACAGATAAACAAAGAATCTTTTTTATATATATAGAAGATTCTACTCATTCAGGGTGGATGCTACACTCAGAAATCACGTGGGCCTATAGTTAATGCAAAATATGCAAACATAAACAACATATTATATATAAGCATGTTACATATAACATGAAAAATATGGTAAATGATTAACTACTTAAAGTAACTGTTATTACTTTTAGACTTCTGCGTCTTTTCTATTCTTGACCCTTGGTACAAAGACGTCTCCGGGATGCTTGTAGTATGTATTTCTTTTACCGACCGAGGTTTTAAGATGACCTAAATCTGTATCAAGCTTAGATTAAAGAGGAAGGGAGTAGATGGCGTTTCTACGTGCGAAAGTGAAGGCTTGTTTAATCGCGAAAAATGAATCTCCTAAGATGACTAACCATTACTATCCATGACTATTGTGCCCCATTTGTCCATAAAGTATTTGAATAATGCATTCCATCCATGGGAATAATTTCCATTTTGCATTTATGTATATGTAAATCATTAGGGTACCACGATGATTCCGTTATCAATGCGTATGTATTAAGTGCTCCACTGATCCATTCAATATGGCCTGATCTATTCAGTGATCCCTTGTGCAATCGTGCCGTATGTTTTCATCTATTGCCATCTTTAATCTCGTAACTTGTACAATCACAGCGGTCTTGTACGGAGCTAGGGTTTAGGTTTGATTGTCCTTCCGTCCCATTGCAGCGATGCTAAATGTTGCTTCAGTTCAAGTACCCTGAATTAGATCTGGCGCTGCTTTCTTGATACTCCCGCATTGCCGCTTTCAAAGTGACCTTAACTTGATTGCGCTCTCGTGACTGGTGTAATGGCGTAACCAGGGATGATTGGTCTTATTACTCAGGTGGTACTTTTTCGAGGCGGCATTTTTGGGATTAAAAAAATATTAAACACTTTAAAAAAATAAGAATGGCAAAACTCTCTATTCTATCCGAGAAGTAGCATTATTAATTAATTTCTAAGGACGGTTTAGGTATCTTTACATATTGTATGTTGAACGTCAACTAAAAAACAGAATAGATTTTTATATTAGGTATCATAAATGATTTTTCTGTACAAGAATAAGAAAAATATATTTTAGTTCTTTATTTTATTTAAAAATAAAAGAAATCGGATTATTTATTATTAAAATTAATTTTAGAATTATGTCGTCATGGCTATGATATATATATATATATATATATATATATATATATATATATATATATATATATATATATATATATATATATATATATATACGAGTTCGTGGAAAATCACACACGCGATAATTTAAATAAAAATAAACTTTTCCACAGGTGGGGCGGAAATAAATATAGAAACACAAAAAGAAGAACACTCACACACTATACGTTCTGATATTTCGACAGCCGAAAAGCTGCCTTTCTCACAGAAGGAAGGATACAGATACTGATTCTGTATCCTTCCTTCTGTGAGAAAGGCAGCTTTTCGGCTGTCGAAATATCAGAACGTATAGTGTGTGAGTGTTCTTCTTTTTGTGTTTCTATATTTATTTCCGCCCCACCTGTGGCAAAGTTTATTTTTATTTATATATATATATATATATATATATATCATATTTTCCGAAGGAACGGAGGCAATTGACATACCGCAGACAGGGTGGCTCAAACTGTAACTTCGCCATTGTGCGGGTGATTTATAAACGCAGATCTATGAAGCGTGTAGACTGCTGAGAGTTGTCCCCTGGGAAATTATTTTCACGCACTGTCACTAGGAATGAATCCGTTTTTTTATGAATTTAATTTTTGTCGATATTTGGCTAAGCTAAGGCTTGCTGGATTTTGCTTGGGAATTATCTACATCAGTTTTTTCGATTTTTTAAAATGCTGGTCGGAGATAGTTTTATCATCCAACTGTATACCTTATGTACGCCTTTGCTCCTGCGTGACACTCAGGGAAACGGGATAGTGGACTATTAATTACACTTGTCTGCTTAAATAGATGCAAATTCATTGATTCCGTGCTCATATTCTTTGTGATTGGTCATGTTAATGGAGAATATAAAGCTAATAATTTGAACTCAAAATATTCAATTAACACAATTAAACCTTGGTCCCCTCTCTATATGTTTATTTTCAATCCGTGCTTTAGTATTTTGCGTAGGTAGGTATCTGTAGCGATATTTCGTGGAATATCTATATCAATGAGAGTTACTTCCACGTTAGTTAACTTTTATTTATTTTCTCGTCCTGTCAGCTTCTTGATGGCTTGTAGATATTTATTATAAGATCAACAGAACAAAATCAAATACAGTATTTTCTTTATATATTGCAAGATTTTCTGTTACCTAAAAGTATGAACCTCTAATAATAATTAGCGTTAACTCATGAATAATTGGTAGGTATGTATTATGATGCAAATAACTAGGTATTAGAGATTTTACCAGTTGAAATTTGTCTATTGAGCTTTAGGTTGTCTGGTTTACCTAAGAAAGTAAAGATTGTAATTTGTTTAGTTATTCAGACCCGGTTTTATTATCTTGTTACGAAAAAACTATACTGGTACATCTCCTTTCGATAAAGCTCCCGTCAACTAACTTATAGGCTAATGTACTGCGAACAAAATTCCAACTTTTAAGTCAATTTTAAGGAAATGGAAAATCAACGTGAACTTGCGGTAGCCGTAAACCAGTCATTATTACACCATACCTTAGAATTAAATGCTTTTAATTGGCATTTTAACATTATTTATAAACAGTGAGTGATAAACATTTCATGTAAAACATCGATATAATATTTTACAATGAAGTAGTACTGAAAACAAAGATTAAGTAGATGCTTGTTACTGTGCTACTATGTTGTTTGCAACTAGATTCCATGTTAAATTTGGAGCAGAAGGGATCACCATAGCAATATATGAGCATGATCAAAGTTATCCCGCCGAACTTTGAAGCCCAGCACGAAAGCACCAATCACAAAACAAGTCCCATGATTCTCCGCCTCAAGTTGGCTTGAAGCGCAATGATAAGGGGTCGAAAGGGTGTATCGCTTGCGCCCCTTGCCCCCACACCTTCCCAAGGGCCCTTCGCGCGGCCCCTAACGTTTCGGACACCCTTCGCAAGATGGCCGCCACCACCGAAGTGCCCTTCAGGGGCCCTTAGGTGCCGTTTTGGAAACGGCTGCAGTTCGTGGCTCACAGTTTACTGGAGCGAAAAACAATTGAAATGAGGTTTTACATTTCGTCTATTTGTTAACTTTTTCCCCGTAAGAAAAGCCTTTAATTCGGTGCCGAGGTTTCTTTCTTTGTTTGTTTTTTTAAATGCACTAAACATATAAGGTTGACATTTTCACTGTCAAATAACTAATAGAATGAAGTTTTATTATTATTTCGTGCCGTCTTCTTGTGCTCTTCATCTTTGCCTAAACTCTGGGTCTTGTTTTTAAAATAGTCAATTTTGTCACTGTTAACAATTGAAATTTTAACTTCCTTGGCAACCGCAGTGAAGGATTTATTTAGGGATTTGTGCCTGGCAAATTTATCACTTATCAAATTTATGCCGATTTTTTTTCGCTCGACAAAATAGTTTTCTTGCCTTACGTATGAAAGTAGATGCAAAGTTTTATCAAAAAATGACCATAAATCTAAAAATTCTACTTGGATGTACAACATTAGGCATCTAGCGTTGTAAGCGCTGGGGACGTGGATTTAAATCATGCAGGAAAATAATTTTGAATTACTGACATTATTTTTCATGACGCATTAATGCATTAATGTATGACGCATTAATGCACTATGCATTAATTTTTTCTCCTCAAGTAGGGTATAATACATATTTTAACGTGTAAACTACCTGTATAGATTTAGCAGATCATTGGCAAATATATCAGTCAAAGTATAAGTAAATGCCTTAAAATAAAAGTCACACAAAAGATCACTGCCTGTGAAAAATTAATCTCTTATTTATTTCCTATGAAAATTAAGAGAACAATTGCGATATCTGTCAATACTAAGGTTCACTCTAAACTTCTTGAAAAGGATATATGATCTTTGATTGCAGTTGGTGGTTTTACAGTGTGTTGCCTCCTCCTTACCATCTTGTTCAGACAAGTGGCTTACAGCGTCTTATTTGCACCGCTTTCATTGGTTTTAATTCAGCACAGTGCTTCTTGAGGGGCCTTGAGAATGCTGCAGGACTCAAGCTTGCCCTTCCTTTTTTCCTTCCTTCGTAGACGTTTTTGCCAACCTTCACTAGTCCTCCTGATCTCAGTCTAAATTCCATCAGATCAACGACTTGATCATTTCTGCTCAATCAATCAAAATCAATATGCGAATGGCAGTCATATTTAAGTCACCCCTCTCCTCTTCACGTGGTTAATTTACGTGTCACGTAAAAAGAATTATTTTAAACCCCTGAAAAAAATTTCATATTTTTTCTCCTTCCTGTTGGATTTTTAACTCCCTCTCCTAGTTGTCATTACGTGCCTTGTTTATTTTTATTGCATGTGTTTTTTAACTTGATTTTTCTGTCTGTTTGGGTGGAATCTTTTAAACGATTCTTCACCACCCACTTACACTCATCAGATCTCCTTCAAATATTGCTCACAGGTGTAACTTCAATGACAATACAATATTACAATGTAAGTGTCACGGCTTTCTATCCCTTTAGGCCTGGGTTCGCTACTATAGAATTTCGTCCCGTCTAAATGCTATGCATTACTCCACCTCAAGTGTGAGTTGAGGTGGTTGTAGAAATGAATTAGTATGTCTTCGGTTCGAGGCTATCCTGCTGCAATATATTTTTTCTGTCAAATATATTTCAGATATAACGTAAGATGCCCGATCCTGTACATCAAGTCGACTGAACTAATTTTCCCACGTGTATTTTGGATGACAATACAATATTTTCTCCATTTAAACAAATTTAACACAAAATTTAAACATTAATTTAACACAAAAAAACGTTCTTTTCCTTTTCATGCTAATGTTCACTCAAAATTTTGCCTTAATTTATCTAAAGAATAACTACAGTTATTGAATGAACAATTGATGCGAAATTATTAATAGCTAAAAACAATAAAATAAAATAAATTTAAAAAACTATTTAAAAACATGGTTTCATTAAAAAATGTAGTAAAAAGTATTAATTAATTTTTAAGTTGTGTTAACTGATCTACAAAAGGCAGAACGTGATTATTTATGACTAAAAATAAAACCATGGAGGCGCAATCAACATTTGTGATGCAAAAGACTTTTCATCGGAAACACCCAAGTCCTTATCATAACTCGTGATTATAAAGTTTTGTCAACAAATTACTGTAAAGGTTGAGGCATGGTTCGCTTGCCGCTAATTCTTGGTCATGAACAACTTGGAATACTCAGGACTTTTTACCACGTTACCTATATAGTAATGGTAAAGTATTTTGTGTCTCATTTGTTGGCTGCGCCCCCATGGTTTTATTTTTAGTCGCAAATAATCACGTTCTGCCTGTTGTAAGCCAGTTGCGTGACAGGTTAAAAATTTATTACTACTCTTTAATACATGTTTTTGATAAGACCATGTTTTTTGAAAAAGTTTTATTTATTTATTTTCATTGTTTCACTTTGGTGTTGAACAACATCCTTTTTGGGCCTGGTGTTCAGCTCGGAGCGTTGAAGACGATCGATATCGGCGTGGGGGATGATGATGTTTTCCTCGGGGCATATCTCCTTCACGCACGAGGAGGCTCAAGTGTGACGGCCGGCGGAAGGAGGAAATCTTTAAAGTCGCGCCCTACATTCGTCTTCGTGTGCGCGCAAATGAGGCTCCACCAATGAGGTTCTCCTTCGTCCCACCCTCACTCACCGCCGTCTTCCGTCAAGAGAAAAAGTTGCCTTTGGCTTGTGATGATCATCTTGCCTCGCGAGGCAAGAATTTCGGGCAGTCTCTCCTCGGCAAAGCGCGAACGTTGTCGGTGACACCCAACTTGCCCCGCGTAATTTCCGTCTTCTCGTATTTTCCATCTCCGTTCATATACCTCTCTGAGATGCCTGGATTTCCTCCCTCTGCCATCTCTTCCGCCTGACCGCCCCCCCCCCCCAAACGATCCCTCCCCTCTTTAAGGTGGTTTGGCCGAGATAGTTCCCTAGTCATAATGAAAACCACATTTCAATTTTATTTTTCAATTTAAGCGTCTTTAAGAAGTGTGAAATAAATACTGTAATATTAGTGGCGCAAAATATATTTATATATTATTACAAAAATTCTTAGCAATTAAATAAATAAAGCTACACAAGTCTCTAACTTGACTCATTTGTTCACGCCGTACGGCTGAAAAGCCTTCAAATCAGCAGGTTTTTTTGTGATTGTGTAAAAATTACAGCGGTGAGTAATTATTTTTTATAAATAGTTGAGAAAATATACAAACTACACGCCGTTAGTTTTTTGAGGAAATCTTGGAATTAGAAGTTCCTATTTTTTACAATATTCTTCCTCTGGAGCGTACAGCCGTAATCTATCCCATGTAAAACAGCTTATTACATTAGGTAAATTGCTCGAAAAGTAGTTCGGAAAAGGGTTAATATTTTGATATAATTGGGAAGATGGGTGTTTTTTTCTTTAAAATGTGGTAAAATTCGTCAATTTCTAGTTGAATTGATATTTTGCTCAAACTACCTAAAATTCTCTCCTCAGCCTCCAGCGTCCCATTCCCTCCCCGTTCACATTCACTCTTGCTCAAGATTCCCGCTTCCATTTTCCCATTCCACCCCCTCCCTTCTACCCCCTGCACACCTCCTACCACGTCTTCCTCGCCACGAAATTTATTACTTCGTTTTTATCCATACTCACACCTTTTAGGTAGTTTGTTAAGGTAGTAGTAGTGATGTATCAACTCACCTAGAACTTGATGAACTTGACTTCATTTTAGAGAAAAAACTCCCATCTTTTTAATGATATCAAAATATTATCCTCTTTGCCGAACTACTTTTCGAGTAATTTACCTAATATTTATTATAAGCTGTTTTATATGGGATAGATTACGGCTGTGCGGTCCAGAGGGAGAATATATTGAAACAATTAGGAATATATAACAACTAGATTTAGTCAAAAACTAACGGTGTGTAGTTTGTATGTTTTCTCAACTATTTATAAATAAATAATCTAATTACTCGCTCAGTAATGTTTACAGAATCGGGCAAAAAACCTTCTGTTTTGAAGGCTTTTTAGCCGTACGTCGTGAAAAAATGAGTAGTTAGAAACTTATGTAGACATATTTAATTATTGGGAATTTAGGCATACATAACTATATTTTTGCACCATTAATATTACAATATCTACTTCATACTTCTTAAAGACTCTGCAATTAGACAATAAAATTCGAATATGGTCACCATTATGACTATGGGAAATATGTCGCTCAAACTACGTTAAAGCCTCCAATCCTAGCTCCTCTTTCATCCGAAGCTGAGTTGGTGAGCTTTATGTGAATAACTTTTCTTATTTCTTACGTTTTCCCATCATATATTCCATTTGCTCCACTTCTGTTGTCTGTGCAATTCTTCGCCCTTTTTCCTTGGAATTAAAACTATTTTGTTGTAAAAAAAGCTACTGGGATACATCTACATACTAACCTGCCAGCCGCCTCTGGGGTATGTGGCAGGCATTTGTTTTCTTAGGTAAAAGAGAAACTTCATTACACAGTCATTATCAAGGCCTTGATAATGACTCTGCAAGTCGAAACCTTGGTCGGTAAATTAAATAAAAAGTGGACTATTCAAAATTTCTCTTTTTCCTAGTATTGGAGTAGGTACCACTATGTGACACCTTAGAAAATTAATTCTTTGTTTTGTCTTCATTGCCTCGATAAAATAATGAAATGAAATTGCGCCAATTCTATTAAATTTGAACGAGGAAAAAAGTTATTATTTATATACATTCCATTTGCACACTTACATGATCCAAATACAACTTGATATCTTCCGAATATTATTTATTTAAAGTGTGCGAGAAACTAGGAACAGCAAAGAAAACAAAATATACTGATTAGAACATATCCTTTGGCTGCATGCATAAATTGAACATTATAAGCAATATTATTTTAAGTGCGTTAGATATTGGAAGTGCTTAAATTTTTCCTGAAGCGTATTCCATCATGTATATTCCAAAGTCTGCCGCGTGTGAATTGGTTCTTGCAATTTGTTAATGCAAACGACGCAGCTTGTTTCCTAAAGAATGTCGATTAATTCCTTCCCTTGCACATGTCCTGGATGGAGCGGTCATGCGTATAACTTCGCGGAACGGCGCTTAATTACTGAAGCATGCTCGAGATGGAACTAGAATCCGCATCTAGGTTATTGGAGTGAGCTTCTATGCCTTTAAGTAAGGGATGCAATAAGGGCTGTCGCCGCACGCTGCTTTTTTGTCGCCGATGTCGGACTGGTTGCTGTCGTCGTTGGTAACCGAATTGTGAGCAGCATTTCCCGTTCAGCACAACCCTTACCTTGTGCAATTAGGTCAACTTGAGAACTGGAGTGAATTCTTTTCTTAATATACGGTTTAAGATAGAGCAAGCTATCAATTGGTCAGGTATTTAAGTAAGAGAATCGAGACTATTCCTTACTGTGAAGGATAGGCTCTTTTTTTACGTCTCCGGACATCATGTACGGGATTCTTACTGGTTGCAGATGTTTCTATGCGATCATTCTCGGTCTAAACAATTTTTTTCCTTAAACAAGATAATTTATTTGTTGTATACTCAGTATACACGATGATATTAGGCATATGTATAGGATGACCATTCCATGATCGCGGCTTTATGTAACCCGACATACTCGAAGCAAGAGGTGTATTTTTTTCTTGGAAAGTATGCCAGTTGCAGTGCACTTCCTCTCAGCTCAGATAACTATTTTTGTATGTAAGCGATGGCTTATTCACCCGATAAAGCCTGTTTTTTCCATCTCCTAGAAAAAAAGGCGACAATAATTGTCCTGCAGATAAGAGTATCCTGCAGGCTGAATCAGAGGGAATCATTTATTTTACAGTGATTGTCGTGAGGACAATTATCCTGCCGAAATGTATTCGATTTATAGCAATCACTGCCTTTTATGGGTGAAAGATAAATAGCGAAATGTGATTGGATGACGACTCAATACTCTGCATCACTTACCCTTGAACATACGTAAACAACGTCCTGAAAAGTGGTGTCTGGTTGGTTAATATGGTAATTTATCGTGTCAAAGCGATTAAAATGGAATTTATTACATCTCTTTGTACTTTTTATTATTTTGCATTCAATATCTAATTCAATACCTAGTTCAATTCAATTAGTACACATCAACCTTCTTGCAAGATGCCCTCTCTCCTGATAATCCCTCTCATATTGTTAATATCACTATGGTAATCAATGCAAAATGATGAAAACATGTTAACAAACGAGAAATTGAAAAACGAAATTAAATTCACTATTAGACAAATGAATGGATAAATAAATAAATTCACCAAAGTGATTAGTAGTTGTCGCTGAATTATCCAGTCATACACTGGACAGGCGTCAAGTTAATCAGTTTAATGTCCACGCTAATGTCGATTTAGCCTGATTTTCCCTAGAGCTTTTCGGTCTATGAGCACGAGGCTAGATTGAGTCCACGGCTACTGTAATGGAATGGCACTTTTGCAAGGCGAGAGATTCTCTAATTGTGGAGGAAAACCACTGGACCGTGATACGCTCATAAAACCGAACAGGACCAATTTCCTGGAAACGGTCAATTTGAAGAAAAGAAAAACACTTGTACTCTTTCTCTCTCGATCTTGTTCGCTTCCCGCGATTAAGAGGATTATAGAGGGATGGCTGAAGAAGCCACGAGACAGTGTGAAGTACGTTTAGCTCCGTAAGTGAGACGCGATATTCACTCATCGTCATCACTGTTTCAAGCCTAGAATTTTGGTTAGATGCCACTCTCCAGTTAATGACAGATAAATCTCTAATTTAGCTTTTTTATTATTTTTTGAATTATGCAGTATGCATATATAATATGCCAAGAGTCGATAAAAATATAGAAACAAGCGAAAGACACAAATTTAAACTTCCAATATTTCGGTGGTATTGGCATCCACCTTTCTCAAGGTAAAGAGTACGAATGGAAAGAGTATTCCTACTCTTTACCGTGAGAAAGGTGGATGCCAATACCACCGAAATATTGGAAGTTTTAATTTGTAAGTGTCTTTCGCTTGTTTCTATATTTTTATCGACCACCCTCGTGGCATATTTTATATTTATCGCTCGAGTGGTCCTTCAAGAAGTTATATATATACAAATATATGCGAAAACATTAGAAAAATATCGGATATTTTGCTGACTTTTTATGGCAACCGTCACTGTTTCCTCCGAGTCATTCATCGTAACTTAAACTTTGAATTAAGGGGGAATAGGATAATAATTGGCTTTAGTAAATATTTTATTGGTAAGCACGTACAAAACAAGAATCTACAAATTTTTTGGGTTTCATGTTAAGATTCAAGCGTGACAAGGAATTGTGTAGGTTAGGGACTGCGATAGAAACGTGCATTGTTGATAATTCCCGACTCACTAGGTGATTAGGAACATTCTCTGATAATTTTAGCCCTCCGGCTTGATTGGAAATATCCAGGGATTTGTATGAAAGACCTCTGACGTTTTTCCGTATCGAGTCGCCTTTCGCTCACTAGATGGTAAAACTCCTTATGAAGCGAACCAGTTTACAGCGAGTGCTGTAGCGAGCGTAACATACATAGCGACAGTAAAGAAGTTCTACTTCCAAACATCTTAAACGTGTTTATAGGGCTTTTATACGTGGATAATTTTGGCGTATGGCTTTACTTAATTACTTGTACTTTCTATAATTCTATGAAAGCGAAATCCAGCGTACGTTTCACAGATTTATTTGTGAGTGCTTATTGTTTTCGGAAGAATTCAGGTGACTTAATCTTGAAAGTCACTAATTTTTGTATATTTTTGAGATGTTCTTTGTCTCACCCATTTGTAATCTACTAGAAAGGTTTCATTTATTTTTTGTATTTAAATGAGCTGAGAAAGAAAACAGTTCCTCTCACTTTCCTGTCCCAAATGAACCTAGTCCATGAAATCGGTCGCTCTCCCGTGACTCGGAAGTGTCGTTTCAAACACCTGAAAAAAAGGATCGTAAGAATTCCCGCTCTCAATTGACCCGTGTAATAATCGTATCATGTCCAGGGCCGGTACTTTTAAAGATTTAGGTTTTTCCTGACCCGTTGTCAATATTTTGGCAGAAATAAATATTGTCTAGAATACTGATGAGTTCTTCTCGGGTTTCACACCTGGTTAGGCTCTCCATAATCGCCGATGTTTCGGCAGAAGTCTTCCCTACCATTATCAAGGCCCTGGGAAGTCTTATGCCGAAACGTCGGCGATCATGGAGAGCCTAACCCGGTGTGAAACCCGAGAAGAACTCAACAGTATCATTCGCCGGGAAAGCCTAAAATCATACATTGTCTTGAATAACTTTCCACTAAAATTATTTTATTTCGACGTGTTTCGACGTAGAAAATTAAATTTACAACGCTTAAAATTACAACGTGTTGACGTGGTTATGTCGAAACGCGCTTTAATGGAATAATTTAGAGGGGAGAATAAAAACATACTATTAATTCATTATGGACTGCACCGGGACTGAAACCGGTGGTTTCATTGTTTTAACCTATACTATAGTATACTACCTATACTAGTGAAGATAGGTGCAAGGTAGGAAATCGAATGGTGCAAGTGGGTGCATTTGATCGTGGTTGAATGAGGCGGAAGGGGATCTCGAAGAAGGAATTTTAGGGGTCTGAGGATCAGGCACGTGTGAAGTGATGCAGGAATGTCAACAAAAGGAAAATTATATATACGTACTTAATGCTGGAACAGGTCGGTGTGGTCAGTCAGTTTTGAAAACCTCACATTGTTCTCGGTTTAGAAAAGAAACATGCTTTTTGTTCACCACAGAAAGGCGCAGCTTGAAGGATAATACAGGCATCTCATCCTAGGCAAAGTATATTGTTCGTCTTATGTCGCGGGTGACTTGGGACGTCTGTAGAGGGGTTCTCTATGGACGATCGGACGGATTGCTTTCCTTCGCTGTCCTGGGGCCTTATTCAGTAAGGACTCGACATGGTCGAACCTCGGAAAATCCGTGAATGTGACGTCACTTCCCCCGAAAATTCTCAGCTTTTGATTGGCCCTATTTGAAATTTTAGAGGCTGTGACGTCAAAATTTCGTCACTTTCGAGGCTCGGAAATGCCGAGAACATACAGAATAGCCCCTCTGACCTCTCCCTCGGGGAAAGAAGAAAGGCAGTGAGACAGGATTTGGACCAGAATGTGTGTGCAGAAGTCGCGTGCCTCGGCACTCGGCAGATTCCTCTCTCCACGCTCGGTTAGGTCAGCCCCACTTTTACATGTATTACGAGTTAGTCGGGCATAGATGTAGACATACCACATACCTCCCTGGGGGGGGGGGGGGCGAGCATACCAGCCCACTTGCGTCTCATACCGGGGCTATAGCCCTCTCAATCAGCCTCGCGCGCCTCACCTCTCTGCAGCCTCAATCAGTGGTGATCGCGGAAGGGTAATGTACGGTCGGGCGAAACAGATGTATACGTCTACTATAGTGTGTCCTACATATTGGAGAGCGTGGGGTCTTACGGAGATTCATATCCCGGGTAAATCTCCTTAAGGCCGGAGGTGGCGAAAGTTGTTGGACAATTGTCGTTGTGCCACGCAGTTTCCTCATGCAGGAAGACAAGATAAGGGTCGTAATAAGTTGATATTGTTTAAAATAAGTGTTCTACAAACATTTTTGCGAGAAAATTTCATGAGTAATGTGGCTTTTCTGGATATGTTCTCTTCACGCTGTTGTCAGCAAGCAGTAAACATTTTTGGCTTAAAAGTTGTAGGGAGAAAGGAGCAAATGGTACGTATTACTACTCATTATCTCTGATCATTTGATGTGCGGAGTTAGAGAGGATTCATTAAAATTTCGAGGTTAACTTTAACTCCGATTAACTCAATGTGAATTAATGTCTTGACAAACTTGCTGAATGCTCGTCCTGTGAAATACCAATAGCAAGGTGAAGGTGGTATTTTTATTTTGGCTTGGAAAGTCTTGGCCTCTTTTCTTCTGTTCTTGTAATAGAATTAGTAACAGTAAATTTTAGATAAGTGTGAATAACGTCGGCGCATATAATTAGTCTGGTACTACTTTTTTCTGTAGTCCTGTGTTTTTTAAATGATTTTATATCTGAAAATGCTTTAATAACCATGGAGATCTTCGCCTCTTTTAAACCATATTGATTGCAACAATTTCGTTTTGATGTGCTAAATAGTAACGTCCATGGGTTCAAGATATAATACCAGGAAATTCATTAAAATAATCATTTCAAATGACAAGGATTCGAACCCGGATCTCCTGGTCTCATTTTTTTCACTGAGAATGTGTATCCACTGGCATCCTATTATTTTTTTTACCTATATAAATGTTTTTTTTAAATCGGATTGTGTATTGTATTTTTTTGTAGCAGCGTTAAAAATAGGGGCACATTTCATTTTCCAAGGCAGGCAATTGTTAGTTAAATGTTCCGCACGTCTTAACTTTCCTGATTGTTAAATGTAGTGGGGGAGAAGGGGAATTGGATCCTACGACTGAAAAGGCGTTTTCACACTAATGGGATTTTCATCGCTGTGGATGCGTGCTGATGAAGAAAAAACCTGTTTTCACCATCCTGCGCTTAAAATATTAAGAAATTAGAAGATGTTATGTGGTTATTGCCAACCACTATGTTAAGTGGTTGGCAATCGTATCGGAAAGAAAAATAGCCAATTACGGGTATGTTTCTTATATTTTAAAAATTCGCATTATTTCCTTTACCTCTAGGTATCATAGTCAATTTCGCCATTTATGTAAGTTTTTCACGAACAAATTTCGCTGGCGAGACGAAAACTCACCTTTACCATGAAATCTCACGAAAAAATCGCGAAATTGGTCATTTTAAACCACGAATTTCTCTGGAACTACTGATGACTTCGAATCGGAAAGAAAAAATAGCCAATTACGGGTCTGTTTCTTGCATTTTACAAATGCGCATCCTTTTCTTTACCCCTAGGTATCGTAGTCAATTTCGCCATTTACGTAGGTGGTTAAAAAAAATTTCGCTGGCGAGACGAAAACTCACATTTACCATATTTTCATTTTCATGTTCGATTTAAGTATCCACTTACGTCCAAGGGCACGGAGACAATGAATATGGCGCGTGGAGGGAAGATGCTTGTGTGACGTCATTCCATCTCCGTCCGCCTCAACGAGTTCAACTCCTCTTTCGCCGTGATTCTCCGCTGGGATGCTGTCGTATGCGCGAGACGAATGGCGGGAGGAGAAAAATAGGGTTGGGTTGGGTGGTGGGAGGCTAAGGGGTCGAGCGGATGTTGTGATCGAGGGGTGAGAATGAATTCGTGAGCATAAACCAGTTTGTTGGAATCGAAGTCCGCTTCGCGCGGGTTCGCGAGGAATGAGATTTAATTGCGGGAGCCATTCTGCTCCATTTTCATCCCGCGGATCACAATGCCTGCCTGCCTCCCAACACCACAATTAATAAATCCGTTACTCGTCTTTTTTTATCAATTTCCGCTCTCAGAGGAGTCCTTCAATGGAATCGATGAAGAAAATGCCCTCTTTCGTCCGGCTCCGTTAGGTTGGACACAGGGTTTGAACCTTTGTTAGGTTATAATGCCCTCAGTGGGTAAAGTTGGATCCACAGCAAATGCGAGGCACGTGACGTCAAGAGACGGTAAATCAGCTGATGTGTAGGGGGATTTCCATTCTAGGTGTTGAAGTCACAGCGCACATCGGAACACATTATCAGGGCACTTGAGCGCACACGAACGACGTTGAATTGAACGATGTGCGCATACGAAATGTTTCGTAACCTACCGGTAGGTAGCAGTCTGCGTTTGAACAGCAGTCATAGACTAATGTTTAGTTTAAATTTGTTGAATTAGTTCAAATTAATTATTTAAAATGTTAGCTTTATGTCGCTGAATAATTGAAAAACCTCAGACTATGAATTTTGACGCCTTTACGGAAAATTAACAAACTTGACAACAAGCACGGATGCCATAACCGATGTTCTTTTGTTGTTTAGCGCACATCAACTTTGCTCCCGATCTGTTTCGAAGTGCGCTACCTAGTGCACAGAGTCTGTTAAACGAATGGAAGGCAAGTGCGCTGTTGTGTTTCACGAAGTGATTAGCGCACAAGAGCGAATGGAAAGCACCCTTAGTTAGGTCTGGGCCAGCGTACAAGCATCCTCTTTTTGGCTAAAATTATTTGCATTACCGGTTTTTTTTAAATGCAAATGAATACGGGTGTCCGAAAGAAAACGAAGTGTTTGTTATTTATATAATTCGTAGCAATGAAACAGAAAAAAACAGGATTTTCTTCCATTTCTAATAGCAATTAAATGCTGTACAGCAGAGTGGCATTCAATAACAGCTTCATTGACACAATTCCAATGGACTGAGAGTGATTTTATTAGGATGTTGCACCAGGGAAAGGGGCTCCACCACGTCCCCTGATGGAAATAACTCTATAAGAATTCCCTAGAACATAGGGAAAAGCAAGGGAAAAATTGAAAATTCCTTTAAAAAATTTATTCACTAAGGAAATGCCCTAAAATTCTTAAGGATTTTTTTCCTAGAACTTTTCCTTTCGGCCCCTGAAAAACCTGATGACAAGCCAATGGCTTATCGGGATTTCAGGGGCATATTGACCACCAGAATCGTCGGGGAGCAAAAAAAATAATAAAAATAAAAGACTTCGGTTAGTTATTCCCTTAAAACAAAATGGTACTTTCAGGAAAACCTTCAGGTATATGAAAAATTACACCAGCAATTGCACAGAGTGCGGTGTGCAGTGCATGGAGTGAATGACTATAGGGGAAAAATATATATTCATAAAAACAAAAAATAATATTCTGCATAGTTTAATTCTTACAACCACATAGTTATTGCAATTAATTATAATGAGACTGACGAAATATTTCTCATTAAAAAAAGAAGTGCAGCCATTATAAAAAATCACCTTTCTCTGTCAACTACATTTGGTGTAAAATAAATATATTCTAAGCCACTGCAACCCACTTTCAAAAGCATTTCTCGGGGGGAAATACATTATTTGAAAATTATTCCCTAGAGGTATATTTTCTAAGGAGAACGGGGGTTCAATTTTTTAGGGAATCTTTCAACAGGGTAATTATCATCTCCAATCAGCAGCGCTTTATTATTTGTAACAACATTTTCTTAAGTTACGTCCATGAAGTCTCTCGCTGGGTCATTAGCTCGATATCGAACGTTGTGACCCAAATGGACTGATATGAGTACGCTCACTATATACATACAATCTGACGCCAGTTCTCTCTATCTTGGGCCGCGTGGACTGCTTCGCTAAGTTATAGATTGGTGAGGGTCTTAATTTGATCCGTCAATCTTAACGGTGGGCGTCCTCGTGGCCTTCTGCCTTCTCTTCCTTGCCTTCGAGAACCATCTTCCCCAAACCTATTGAGCCTTATGACGCGACGGAAGAATTTGAGACAATTGCGCTGAATTGTTGGCAGCAGTCGGTCTCATCTACATCTACATCTACAAAATACCCTGCAAGCCACCTCAGGGGTGTGTGGCAGGGGTTGAGTAATCACCAACATGCAATACACTATACCCTAAAGTTAGTGTAACTACGACTAATTATGCATTAGCATAAATCGCTAATGCTTGTCATGAGGCGAAGCCTCACAAGCATTCAACACTACACTATCGATGTCATCAAAATGGAGAGTGACCGTCAATATACATGCATTCTACAACTACACAGATGGAAAGGGACTCAAGACCCATGTAGAAAACATGCTAGGCGTGCTGTTAGTATGTACTAGGTAACAGATAAGGATGCATTGCGTGCTGTTAGTTAGTTAGATGAAGGCGTGCTGTTAGTATGTACTAGGTACCAGTCTCTGTATGCCATTTTCAATTGGGCTAAAATGGAGGCGTTAGTTCTTCGCTCTTTCCATGATATACGCATCATTCTTCGATAACAATACAATTCGAACGTCTCAATCTTCTTGCGTATGAAAGTACGCAAGAAGATTGAGGCGTTCCGCCATGAAGTGCGATGTGAATAAAG
This sequence comes from Pyrrhosoma nymphula, assembly GCA_963573305.1. NCBI lineage: Eukaryota > Metazoa > Arthropoda > Insecta > Odonata > Coenagrionidae > Pyrrhosoma > Pyrrhosoma nymphula. Next base: position 78,627,381 of record OY754337.1, read on the forward strand.
AAGTATTCGTGCTTTAAGTGATTGAAATTACTTTATTCTTTCATTGTTGTAAGGAGGAGCCCCGGGGGATGGGGCTGGAGTTTGTCTTCGCATCGGAGGGGGGAGGGGCAAGGCGCCTGGAATGTCGCCTTCAGGAGCACTCGGTCGCAGGTCGTGAGTGACATAAGTGACGTCGCCGTTGGAATGCGGTCGCCGGTCACTCGACCCAACCATCCACTCAATTCCGAATGCTGCGATAGCTCCCTTAAAAGGGTCTCCCGTGAGATTCCTTCCTTCCATGGTGGGAGCGGACAGACATATCGACCCTGAACGAAGCAGCAATCTACGGAAAGTAGTTTTTGAGTGAGATTTTTCTCCAGTCATAACAATGACCATTTTAGATTTTTCTAAATTCAAGCTGTTGTAAGCTATAAAACATGATATATTCCGTAGTCTTGGGCGTGGCATCGTGGAATTTGCTTAGCATTGTCACCTGATGATGACGAGCTTCGTCAAAACTTAGGTCGTATTTGAATGAATCTATATGGAAAAACTAAGTTATTTAGTATTAAGCATGAATTAAATATGGTAATGTTAATGATGAAAAAACTTTGTTTTTTGTGTTGTACATTTTGAACAATATTGGACGTTCGTTATTGAAGGATGAATGGTAAATAATTGGAGAAGAGGGAGTATATAGATGAGAAGATTAGCAGTAATGAAAAGTATCTCGAGCTGGAGTGAAATATCTCGATGATAGAGGCGTTTGAAGCTGGTAAACGAGTGAAAATGGTTCATCAAAACGTGCCGATTGGAATTACGATACTGCTGCGGGCGCGTGGATTGGTGCAATTGTTTTTATTTTACCGATTCCTTACAAGGCAGACGAAATTAGGCTGAAGGCGTTCGAGATGTGGGTGTGGAGGAGGATAGAGAAGGTGCGGTGGAGGGAAAGGAAGACAAATGAGAAAGTGCTTGACATGGTGGGCGAGGAGAGGAAACTTGTGGACGAGATTAAGGGAAGGCAGGGTAAGTGGCTGGAAGGGGTAATGAGGGGCGATGGTTTGCTGAAGGCCGTGATAGAGGGAAGGATGTTGGGCAAGCGGGGAAGGGGAAGAAAGAGAATAGGTTTTACGGACGGGATGAAGAAATGTAGGACTATTGCTGAAATGAAGAAAAAAATACTAGGTAATACTAGAAATACTAGAGGTAGATAGGGCACTGCGCATGTAAGAGTGTCTGATATTCTCTGACTTTCATCATAACCTACCTTTAGCCGGTAGATTACTCGGATGATGATGACTCTTCACCAGAGGTCACCAGCATCTCCACAACGGTAAACGAGAAATCGTGCGAAACGGAAGTTGGTTACAGCAGCCATCTTTCAACCCTAGTGATGAAAGCGAATGAAAACCGGTAGTGCACCATTGTAATGATGATGATCGCTGCCGAGTCATTGTTTTCGACTGCTGACTGATGAGAATGGTGCAAAGAGAGAGAGAAGGGGGCACCACTTCACCGCACCGTGGTGTCCGGCTCCCCGCTGAAGGGGGCAGGCAGGGGTGGCCGCCAAGAGGATTGGAGGAAGCCAACCCGGCCCCCACCGCAGGCCGCCAAACCCATCTGTTGTTGCGCTCTGTGGGCCGCTTGTGGAGGCGAGAAGGGGCAGACTATTAGGGGGAGGGAACGTCCCCTACTCCTCCTCTAGACGAGACAGCCCCTCGCCCGGCAGCTGTCCCCTCTCAAGACCCTTCTCCACTTATGAACTTCTTATACCCCCCCACCCCCAATCAAACCTTTCCCTTCCCTTCTCCCCTTGTTGTATATATATATATATATATATATATATATATATATATGTGTACAGTCCATCCGGATGTGTGACGTCCCCTCCCTGCGTCTTTTCCCGGACACTAGAACGTCACCGGTGCCCGTTCGACGGAACGAGGAGTTGTGTTGAGTCGGCTGTCTGCACGTCACTCTTGCGTCAGAGCGAACGCCCCCCTCCGCAGTCCTCGTAGGTGATGCTTCAGTTTAAGCTTATTTGAGCGAGATAGATCCCTAGTCATAATGGACACCATATTCTAATTTTATATTTTAATAACAGTGTTTGTCAGAAGTATGAAGCAAATATTGTAGTATAAATAGCGCAAAAATTAGTTCTATATGGCCCAAATTCTCAGTAATTAAATAAATATAACTGCAGTCTCTAACTTGACTCATTTTTTTAACGCCGTACGGTTATATCGCCTTCACAATAGAAGGTTTTTTTTGCGATTCTGTGAAAGATTACTGAGGTGAGTAATCGATTACTTTATATAAATAGTTGAGAAAGCATACGAAGTACACACCGTTAGTTTTTGACGAACTCTAGGTGCTATAAAGTTTTATTTTTTCAATATTCTCCCTCTGGAGCGCACAGCCGTAATATATCTATCCCATGTAAGACAGCTTATAATTTTAGGCAAATTGCTCGAAAAGTAGTTCGACAAGGGGTTAATATTTTGATTTCATCGGAAAGATGGGAGTTATAATTTTAAAATGAGGTCAAATTCATCAAATTCTAGGTGAAGTGATGTATCACTCAAACTACCGTAATCGTTCTTGCACGGCCGAGGTTATTTCTCGCTCGTGCCAGCCATTCGGAGATACGGCACTCGGAAGGCGAGTCGGAGGATCATCCCTTCATCAGATTTCGAGCCCTAGTCTCTCCGGTGACTGATCGGGATAGAGACTGTGTGTGTGGCAGGCCGCTGTTCGATCGACCTGATTGCGAATCGATCTTCGTGATGAATGATGATAATTCTGTTTTTAAAGTCGATCCTAACTCGTCCTTGGAGCCAGAGTGTATTACAAAAATTTAGCCGGGAACCATGAACACAAAGCGGTACATACGTTACACCAGCCGATAAAAAGGGTGGGTGCTGTGATAGGATTACTTTTCTAAGCTATTTATTTTAGTTTTAGAGGCTAGTTTATTTGTCACTGTACATGCTACCATTTCCTCTTCTCATAATCTGTCATTATAAAATTATTTAAATAACATTAACCGTCTGTTGTTGATTGCAATCGATGTACATTTCTATTTTGTTTGCGGAAGGTGGTCTTATCTTCGTTACATTTCATCGTTAAGATTTATTCATTCACCTTTTTCTTCGCGAGGCTTCTTCTAGTCGTTATTTTTAGTTCCTTATTGCCGTCATTCTTAAAAATAACATCGGTCGAAACTTTCGCGAGATTTTGTTTTCGGAGTCACTTACAATTGTTTCTGGGACGCTGGTTCACCCCTCCTCCGCCGTTGCCGGGGAGTCACCACCTGCGCGTCTGGATGGCCTCGCCACGGACGTAACAGGTGATCGGCGAGCTTTAAGTGTCGACGGATTTGCGGGCTTCCCCTTACCTTCTAGGCGTGACCAAACACAACTGCTTAATTTGAACTGTTTATGAGTTAGTTTAGTTTATTTTGAAATTCAACAAAGCGATTATTGAGAAACAAAAGAAGATTACCGGAATGATATAAATCCGTATGAGATTTTTTGCGATGTGTGGAAAATCTCCGAAAATCGCCGAATAGAATTGCTTATTTGATTTATGAATTCCTAGTTAGCTCATCACTGACTTAATAGACGATATCAATTCAGCGTTTTTGCTTCCCGATTTCATTTTAGGTTTTGCTGCCATTCGGAATTTATTCTTTAATGGGCTCGAGGTTTTTATATATATATTATATATCGTACTATTAAATTTGATATTTTTGTCATGTTCGCTTTTAATTTTCAACGAATATCCATTATTAAAAACTTGAAATTGATGCTGTAGCTGGCACATACGGTGACTATCAATAATTTCAAGTAATAAAATACTATATTGGCAGAATTTCTACTGTTTTCGAATTGAAAAATTTTCTGGTGAAGTTGATAGTACTTCCCTCCATAAATACTCGTTAAAGATGAAATATGTGTATTCCCTGGCCTTCCTTGGAAGTCAGCTTGTGTGTTTCCAGTCGCCTTTATATAGGAATCGCCTCCCCTCTGGGGGTTCAGATGAACACTCGCTGAAGAACTGACAGGCCCTGCTGTGTGAACTGCCTTCCGCGTCCGCCCTTCGACAGCTATCTGGCACGGGGGTGACCTCACCTTGGGCAATTATCGTCGATCCAGCTAGCGCAAGTCGAAGGGTCAACGGAACACGCTAGCTATCTTCCCTCGTCAAGGCGGTGCTATGTTACGGAGATAGGAGCCGAATTAAAACCTACTGCCGAGGTAAAATCTATCTAGAGTCCAGTTTGGATTCCGTTTCACAATTAATGAGCTATCCTACGTGAAGGCGATTACATCAAACTGAATTTAATTTCAATGTGCGCTTAATTATTGCTTTCCAGTTTTTTTTGCAATATACCGATTTTTTATCGCGATGGGAACAAAATAATGCGTGTTTTTGGCGTTTTATAACGGGCCGCTCTCTTTTAAAATCTTTGAGAGAAAACTTGACGCCCGTTTCTGATTAAATTTTTACTCTGTGCAAACGACATGATTCTTATTTTTCATTTCTATCTAAACAGCCAAATTAAATGTTATTATCAGGTTTGAGAAACAACATTTTATTAGTCCTGGATGGTCTCGAAAACGTTTTTTTTTACCGAGGCGAAAGGGTCCGTAGTGTAAGCGGAAATTCCTCTGACGTGCTGCGCCTCCTTCCCCGTGGAAATTCAGCCCCAGTACCTATAGCCTCCAATGCACGTCCCTAACAGAAACATAGTTTGCATCTGACTCCTCCTGGTTGGATGAACGGACTCTAATGGACTTAGTGTCAAAAAAAAGAGAGCGAAATTCGTACGACAGGCATTCATGTTTTTGTTTGAATTGTCCGATTGTATTTGAAGTACTATTATCTTATGAGGTTTCTTGAAGCCACTCGGAAGGCCATTGTCGGGGAGCCCGACGGAAGCGTCGTCGTCGGTTATGTGACGTCCGAAGCCACGTCCGGCAGCCCGCGGCAGATGCGGCCCGCGCTGGCCTAGTTACCCGGCGGCGGCCGCGGGGCGCACCGGCGGCATATGTAGACGCGAGAGGGGCACTGCACCACACTCCCTTCTCCGTGAGCATCATCGCGCCATACGGCCCGGAAGACGCCCTCCGCAGACGCGTGAAAAGTGGAAGGAGGCCCAACCCCACTCCCCTGACCCCCTTCGGCGCGGAAAAATCGCCTTCCCTCCTCCCATCATCCTCTCAGTCAATCCTCAACCCCTTTGCCTCACCTTGCAACCCGACACCGGTATGGCCACCCCCTACCCTGCACCCCCCCCTCCTGTCCACTCCTACTCATCCCCCAACCCCTCGAACCTTCCGAAGACGAGGAGGGAACTACGAGAACAAATGACACCTGTGCTTTCACTCTGATAGCCAATCCCCATCCATGAAGGCCATTTTATACGCTACATTTATTTGCAAAATCTATTGCGTGAACGCTTGTATGAGGAAATGGTACCGTGTGAAATCGTCCACCTGAAGATGGCATAAACTGTTGAAACCTGGGCCGTGAATAAAAAACAGAGTGAAATTTGCAAAGTTTGTTACTTTCCACCATGGAGAAATTTCACATAGTTACCCCTGACAATGTACGATTTGTTAGCTGAGGAATATTTTCAATTAACTCCTTTTCCAGCCACAGGATATCACTGAAGCTCCATTTCCATTGAATTGTCGCATTTTTGACTCAATTTATAGAAGTAATTTAGTTGTAACTCGGGAAATCAGATTGGCAGATGCCTCATTTATATTACCATTCAATGCTCTCGTAGAATACGCATTATTATGAGGTGTTTTTTTTGCGAAAACAGCACTTAGAGTACACAGAAATATGCACCATTAATCCCCATCATTTATCCACTCTGCTCTTTGACAATATGTAATTTGAAGGCTTTTCGGGCTTCCTTCTGCACAATTCCATTGTCGTAGACGACAGTTACGATAGCATTTGCTGCTATCTTCTTCAGGTCAGAAGTTAAGATGCAAATGTTCGTGTCCGTCTTATATCGCGGCCGTTTTTTTTCCCGCCAATTCAGTTGGGTGCGCTTCCATTGGTTGCTGTATTCTTTTTCATTAAAACCATCACCCAGGCATTGGAGATGGTGTAGCCATCTTCCCCGTTGATGTTTTATGTTGTTTTATTTTTTATCTATTTATTTATTTAAAAACAATTTCATTAAAACCATCACCCAGGCTTTGAAGATGGTGTAACCATCTTCCCCGCTGATGTTTTCCGTTGTTTTAACGATTTCAACGGCCTCTCTGTTGAGTCTGGGGATGTAGCGGTTCTCTTTCGCGTTTGATTTTGCCTCTTCAAAATTCATGTTGTGGCTGGGTCCACTCCATCTATGTTCGAAACTGTCGTCTACGACGTTGGAATTGTGCGGAAGAAATCCCGAAAAGCCATCACTGCCATCTCAACGACTCCTAAGAAGCCTTCGAGTTCATGTAATTTCAAGTTCCAATTTGCGAGAGAAACGAGGAAATGTAGGATTTTGTCGCTCATATAGAAATAGAGGACACTTTTTAATGTAAGTAGGCAGAATATGAATATACGTAGTTACGTTATTGGCATTTTACGTCGGTACCACCTTAACTTAAGGTAGTTTGGGCGAGATATTTCCCTAGTCATAATAGAGACCATATTCGAATTTTATTTTTTAATTTCACCGTCTGTAAGAAGTATGAAGTAAGTATTGTACTATTAATGATGCAAAAGCATAGCTATATATAACAAAATATTTCAGTAATTAAATAAAAATATTTGTATAAGTCTCTAACTTGACTCATTTCTGCAAGGCATGCAAATCCAGGTATGGTGCAAAATCCTTCAAAACAGTTTTTTTTTGATTCTGTGAAAATTACTGCGTTGAGTAAAAAATTAATTTTTATAAATAGTTGAGAAAACATACAAACTACACACCGTTAGTTTTTTTTCACAAAATCTAGTTGTTATAAATTCCTAATTGTTTCAATATTATCCCTCTGGAGCGCACAGCAGTAATCTATCCCATACAAATCAGCTTATATTTTCAGGCAAATTTCTCGAAAAGAAGTTCGGCAAGGGGTTAATATTTTGATGTAAATGGAAAGATGGGAGTTTATATCTTTAAAATGAGGTCAAATTCATCAAATTCTAGGTGAAGTGATATTTCGCTCAAACTACCTAAATGTGTCCTTCGCAGAGAACTAGTACCACACTTCGTGCGCATGCGTCCTTGATATACGCGTTTCGTTCATCCCCGTCATCACCGCCCCTCCCACCCCCATGATAACAGGAGAGGGAGGCACCCATCGGTGACGTCATCCGCAGCCGGCACCTGCTCGCCGTAGCTCTTCTTCCTCTCTTGCCCATCGCCTGTGTTTTGTTTTTTTTATCTCGCCGCTCTTCGCTTTTCCTCGGTTTTTTCCTACTCCCTCTTCGCCTCCCCCTCTTCCCCCCTTCGTATCCGGCGGAACCGTGCGGGAGGAACATTTGTCGAGGACGCGGCATCTCCCTGTCCCTCCCTCCCTGGACGCTCCTCGTGAAGATTTTTCTCCTAATATTGAGACTTCATACTCGTAAGCAACTTTTCTCTCCACTTATTTTTCCCCATTTTGATTATTGCTGCCTTGTATACCATGATCTTAATAAAGAGCTCATTGTTAAGCTAGAACGTCTATTAAATATGTGTGTAAGATTTATTTTTACTTAAAGTAAGATAATCACATTTCCCCTTATTTTACGAGTCTCACGTGGCTGAAGGCCAAAACCAAGGAAATATGTACTTGCTTAGTTCCTTTTTTATGGTCTTTTTAAATATCAGCATCCCAGAGAAGTAAAGTCCAATGTTACCACCCGAATGGCTCCTCATTATTTAATTGTTCCACTACATACATCTACGTAGTACCGTGCAAGCCACCACTAGGATGTGTGGCACGGGGTGATTCCACACCAGGCATGAAGCACTCGTCCCAGCACAAATCAGAACCTCGCACGCTCCCCCGGCCGCTAGGCGCAGGCCAAAAAGCAGTCAGGAGAACAGTGCGCAGTACGACCAGAAACTGGGAGAGTGATACGTAAATGAACATGCAAACATGCAGAACAATGCTATACACACATCCAGTGGTTAATATTACTAATACTTTTAATTTATGAATGCTACGAGATGCTACTTCATGCAGAGAGCAAGATAAAATAATGCCGGACAAATCGACCGGTGTGAAGTGTTAGTAATGATGCTATGTTATTAAACACAAGTGAAAATTCTACTCTACCTCGCGAAAACATCCTGATTATGCTCTATGTTTCTATCTATAAGTGTCCTCATTACCGCAATCGCATCTCTGGTTCCCCTCCCCTTCCTAAACCCAAATTGGTCAAAGTGCTATTTAGGCGATGACCAATTTGGGTTTAGGAAGGGGAGGGGAACCAGAGATGCGATTGCGGTAATGAGGACACTTATAGATAGAAACATAGAGCATAATCAGGATGTTTTCGCTTGTTTTGTAGATTTCGAAAAGGCGTTTGACAGAGTAAACTGGGAGAAACTAATGCAGATACTGGGGAAAATAGGAATAGATTGGCGTGATAGGAGACTCATCCGAAACTTATATATGGGGCAGAGGGCTCATGTAAGGGTAGCGGACGGTGAATCAGGGTGGGCAGTTATAGGTCGCGGGGTGCGGCAAGGGTGCCCGTTGTCGCCTTTACTTTTTAACATCTATGCTGAGGAAATGGTAAGAGAGGCATGGGATGAGCTAGACGTGGGAATGAAAGTAGGAGGCCAGTGGATAAAGTCGGTTAGATTCGCAGACGACCAGGCGTTGGTGAGTCGGTCATCGAAAGGACTGCAAACTTTAGTAGATGCACTGGAAAAGCAGTGTGAGAAATACGGAATGAAGATAAATAATAGGAAAACAAAAGTAATGAGATTCTCTAGGACAAAGAAAGCGAAGCTGGTGATAAGAGTAGGAAGTCACAAACTGGAGCAAGTTGAACAATTTAATTACTTGGGTAGTACGCTAGAAGAAAGAGGACATAGTAGCAAAGACATTAGGAGGAGAATAGCGCTAGCGAAAGAAGCGTTCAATAATAGAATGGAGCTGATGACGGGGACCTTAAGTAAGGATGTAAAAAAGAGGCTAGTAAAGAGCTTGATATGGAGTGTGGCGTTGTATGGGGCTGTTACGTGGACCGTGAGAAAGGAAGACGAAAATAGGATGAAGGCTTTTGAGATGTGGGTGTGGAGGAGGATGGAGAAGGTGCGTTGGACGGAAAGGAAGACAAATGAGGAAGTGCTTGGCATGGTGGGCGAGGAGAGGAAACTTATAGATGAGATTAGGGGAAGGCAGGGTAGGTGGCTGGAAGGGGTAATGAGGGACGATGGTTTGCTGAAGGTCGTGATAGAGGGAAGGATGTTGGGTAAGCGGGGAAGGGGAAGGAAGAGAATCGGTTTTATGGACGGGATGAAGAAAGGTAGGACTTATGCTGAGATGAAGAAAGAAATACAAGAGGTAGAAAGGGCACAGCACGTGTAAGAGTTCGTTGGATATTCTCTGACTTTCATCACAACCTACCTCTAACCGGTAGATTACTGTAATGAATGACCTGTTGAGGTTGGGGGTTTCATATGATTGATCTATCGCAACTATTATGATCCCTTATTGTACGTGGGAAAAATGACATTTTAAATCTATCGGTTCTGCAGTCAATTTCCTTTATCTTATTCCTGTGATCGCTTCTACCGTAGTACGTTGGCTCTAGCAGTATATGTTGAACGTCCGGCAAAAAACTGTCTGCTCCGAACTTGCGAAGTAGTGATCGTAACCATTAGATAGTTTATAAGTGTAAATACAGAGTTTAGCGGAGAAATGGAAAGATCTCAACGCCGTGTCAATAACACGGAAAGTCAACACGCGAGTGTCGCAAATAGTTTGCTTCATCATTTACATCTCTCATCTCCAGATTTTGGCAGTATGGACACCATTGTATCTCTGTTTACAAATACATAAATGCAAACAGTTCCTCTAACATTGGTAGCATACCTACGAGTGTAGTGCATGCATGTGAAATTTCGCCTCCAGACAAGCATCAGCGATGTTTGCTAATGGATCAATAATCGTAGTAACACTAACTTTAATAGGGTATAGTGTGATGCATGTTGGTAAAAAAATACTCACCCCCTAGTGGCTAGTGGCTTACCGTGGCTAGTCCCGGTTTCCTAAAAAATTGGAGAAGAGCGAACACCTCCTTGTGTTCTATGTATGGCTTTATCCTCGCAGACTGTGGCGCTTAGCGCACGACTTGGACTGCTAATGACATCATATGCCTAGCAGTCCGGACCACCATGCTCCTATAAAGCCACCAAATAATCCATAGGGGAGAAGGACGCTAACGCGGGAGAAGGTAGCTTAACTGGTTAAAGCACTCTGCGCGAAATCGAGGGAATGATGGTCAAGGCGAATGATTTTTCTCTTGTGGAATATCGCACTTATGTGCACTTGCGGGTGACTCCGTATAGGTTATTACCGGTTAGTCCCAGTTTCCTCAAAATTGATAAGACTTGGTTAGCACCGTAATTTTTTGTTAAATGAGATAATGCATCATAACCTGCATCATGAGATAGCTGCAGAAATTCATAAATCGTTGTGATGTTATTTTATCACAATATAAGTACACGAAATTTAAGGAGGCCTTTTGAAAGTGAACACATTTTTATTTGCCATTTATTGGATTTTATGTCCCTCAAACAAATAGTACTTGGCTTACCATGAGAACAGAAGTCGGTTATGTAACGAAGGTGAGCGTTAAAAAACTATCTGAAGTATATGACGTCTTCATCCTCCATTGAGAATTTGCATCGCATGACACTCAGAATCAAATTTAAGTCATCAGTAACCGTTTGTGCATTTATTATCTGCATAACATTGAATCAAATGGTCTCCTTAATCTACCCAATTTTGTTTCAGGTCATTCTGCCGATCAATTGAATGTGAGAGAAATTAATTCACCGCAATCGCAGTTGAATTAAAATTCGCGTCGACAATTTTTCTTTCCGTTTTCGAATAATAATTGTCTTAAAAGCCCTGCTAAAATAATGCGAATGCTTCTCCAAGTGCATAAATATTTTTTTATGAAACTAAAGTGGCCCTTGAAATGCGCCATATGACAAGAAGTATTTGTTTAACTTTGTTGAACCATGCCATAATAAATACAGAGGAAGCGCATTTCCCGCGCTTTTCGTAGGCCTACTGAATAAAAGTGGGGGGGTAGTGTTACGGCACAGAATATATATATATATATATATACTCTGTGGTTACGGCCTGTATATCTCGGAGTCCATGAATATACATTTGGATCCTAAACTTGCCCCCAGTGGGTGTTCACAAACATTCCACATGCACCGAAAAATCAGGACTAAGTAGATTGTAGCGCCGCCACTCCAGAGGAGGTTCTAATAAGGAAAGGCCGTGATGTGGCCGTGATTCAAATCGAGATACTAGAAATAAAGGAGCCGGAATTGGTCTCCCAACTAAACCGGGCCTTTTTTTGACACACAGAAGCAGAACCTAGCAGCGTGACCTATCTTTTGCGGAAAGCTAGGCAACACTGCTGCCCGTACAGTAGTGCCGAAGATTCATAGATTCATGTCGGAGTCTACGGTTCGGGTTAGTGATGTGGCATGGGGCGGGAGAAATGGGCAGAGCGCTCCGGGTGGCGATCGGGGACAAGTCATTCCTCCTGCTTTGAGGACTCCTTCCTTGCGGGTCGTTTAGGCGATGGCTCGACGTTTGTTTGACACACATAATAAGCTGAGAAGTGAAGCCGCCTGCGGAAGCCACGATCAGATTGGTTTCACCTCTCTAGTCGAATTCCGAAGGCTCTGTTTTCTGTACAGCTTTCTCGTTTCGCTTCTCTCTTCGAATTTAAGAAGCTGCTTTATTTTTACCATCATAATTTTCCTTAGTCCATGCACATTTCAAAATAATTTATCATTAGAATTGTTAATTTAGATCCAATACATGCGTTACCTTCAACTCGAACTGAATGTAATAGGGAGCACACGATTTTCTCGCCTTTTCTTTCCTTGTGGATTATCGCATCGTTAGTATGCACGATATCATACTATTTTATGATTTTTTTCATCGGGTAAATATCGAAACACTTGCGTCCTAGTGCTTTATGTGTGACAAATTGAAATTTCTACCGGGTTTTGAGTGAATATGTCGACTAAATACGTACCGAATTGATGCAATCATTTGTTTAACTCTTCAGGTGCTGTATGGCGTATAAATATTTCAATATTTGAGATTTACGTCACTGGCCAAGCTTAGGCAAATTTACTTTCGGTTAAAAAAATGATAATATCAAAAAAATTAAAATAATGATTTTAATGATGATATCAAATAATTAATTTAAAGACTAGTAATGTTTTCTAATACCCTGCATTCTCTTTTCCATTACAGAAACCAAGATGGCCGACGTAGCCAAGAAGGGCGTAAGTACGGCCGAAACAACTTCTAACAATGGATTCATTAACAATGTGACGTCAGACACTAACACGACCGAAAACGGTATAGAGGGGGGGAGTAGTGGTGGTGGGGGCGGGGGGGAAGGGCCCGCGCCCGCCGCTCCGGATTTACTCAATTTCAAACTCCCCGCCACCGAAGAAGGCGCATCCCTCCAGGAACTCATAGAGTCAGAGTTAGCGCTTAGGATAAGTTCCGCGACGAACGCGGAGGAAGAACAGGAACGAGAACAGGAACAAGAACATGAACGAGAACAAGAGCAGGAGCATATACAGGAACAACAAAAGCAGGAACAATCCTCAGAGCCTCCGGCGGTGGGTGTCGTGCAGAGTCCCGCGTCCCCGCCCACGGACCTCCTCCTCGATTTCGGCGAGCCGCCCTCGCCCCTGGGGGCCATGGACCCGTTTTGCGGCGTGGCCGCCGAGTTCCCAGAGGACATTATGACCCCGGAGGAGGAGGTCGTGCCGTCGGGGCGGGCGCCGTGGGCCGCGGCCGAGGTGGAGGTCGAGGACGTGGTGGCCGAGGTGGTCGAGGGGGTGCTGGGTGGTGCCGTAGGCGGTGACCGGAGAGTGCCGTTTATCGGACCCGCCGACGTATCCCTCGTCGACTTCTCCACCACCGTCACCGACGACTCCGCATTCGAGATGCTGACGCCGCCCACGGAAGAGAAGGCCTTCGGCGTCGTCAATATTCCCGAAATCCGCGTCGATACGCCGCCGCCCTCCACGCCCGAGGACGACGCGTCAGCGGCCGATACCTCTCAGGATAGGGACAGTCAAGAGGTGCAGAGCCCACAAGACCTGGGCAGCCCGCTGGAGGAGGCACCGTCGAGCCCCATGGACCTGGGGAGTCCACTGGAAGAGGCACCGCCCAGTCCCCTGGACCTGGGGAGCCCACTGGAAGAGACACCGCCCAGCCTCCTGGACCTTGGAAGCCCCCTGGTGGATGTGCCGGTCAGTCCGCTGGACCTGGGGAGCCCCCTGGAAGAGGTGCCGGCTAGTCCGCTGGGCGGTGCCCCCTCCAGCCCGGACGACGACGGCTGGGAATGCGTGGGTGGCGTCAAGGTGGAGGGCGTGGCTGTGGAGGAAGACGAGGAGGAGGAGGAGGCGTCTCCAGAATCATCTTCGGAGGCAGCCAGGGCGATGAACATGTTCGAAGGGACGGTGGTGGAGGAGGACGACGATGTGGAGGGGTTCGTGGGGGAGCAGGTTGAATTTGTGGGCGAGGAGAGAGAGGCCGAGCGTGTCGTGGAGGAGGTTGTGCGGGAGGAGGAGGTAGTGGAGCCGGTGGAGGTGCAGCGGGAGGTAGAGGAGGAGCTGGAGGGTGTGGTGGAGGAGGGGTGCGCCGATTCTGTAGTGGCGGAGACGAGCGGCGAGGTCGGGGTGGTCGGGGAAGGGTCTCTGGGGGAGGGCGAGGCGGGGGAGACTTTAACGCCCGTCGTGCAGTCGGAGTCTCTCGCGCCGGAGACTTCAACGCCCGACGAGCAGTCCCCTGCGGCTGCGGAGGACATGCCCGTTGGCAGAGTGGTGATCCCGAGCACTTTCGCGGCGGCCGATAACCCGCCTCGGCAGCCCCAGCATGTGGATGTGGTGTCGTCTGAGTGTGGTGTGCCCGCGTCCCGTCCCTCGCTCGTTGACTGGAATGCTGTCGTGAGTGTGCTTGCCCACCCTGTGGGCTGTAGAGATACTAACCATAACGGAGATGCCACATGTTTGCACCGCAGTAACGGTAATGTTCACCATGGATGAAGAGAGATAATGATGGGAGCTTTTCATTGAAGGTGTTGAAGTTGGCGAGATCATAACACATTTTACCGCACACGAACGGCAGTGAATAGAACCATGAATATAGAAGTACCTATCTATATTCATGATTAGAACGATGTGCGCAGGTGAAGCGTTCGGTAATCTTCCCGTAGGTAGCATATGCTCGATAGTATATGTAGGTTACATAGAATATTCTATAGGTACACAGCAGTTACAGTCGAATTAATTTTTAAATAGTTAACTAATTCCTTCAAACTGCTAAGCATGCTAAAGAAGGAATGCTATGCATATCGAATTGATGAAAAAGTATACATTAACCACATTCGAGGCCTTTACTGAGAATCAACTCACTAACAACAATCGCAGATGCAATTATCGAAGCTCTTTTCTTCTCAAACACACTCCAGTGCACATCAACAATATCAACAATGCTTCCAATCATTTTTGTTAAATCACAGGGTTTGAAATGAATGAAAACAACTGCAGTGTTGTGTTTCTGAGTGTGCAGAGCACTTATGTGAATGGAGAGCGCCTTACGAATACCCTCAACATGCTCTGATACATCTGTCAAGGCAAAATTCCATCTTTCCTACCTATTTTGGAAAGCTGCTACTTTGAGACTTAATGAGAGATTCGTCTGCATCATTTGTTATTCATTCAGGCATTGCGTTTGCATGTCTCATCTCTAGTCTCAATATTTCTTCACTTAACCCTACATTCATGCCTTAAATTATTTCCTAGACCAGTACATATTTTCATGGCCTGTCAATGTAGGTATTCCAATCCTGTTAATTTATGTCTCACTGAGATGCAGTTATTGTAAATTTCTTTAGTTTCGGCATACATTTTATCTATTGATACACGTAAAATTGCCACTTCAGAAGGCTCAGTTAATTTATTTGGACATTCTTTATACCTCATGACACTATTCTGGGATGATGGTTGTTTGGACTATGTTTTCATCTGGAGCTCTCTTTCTGTAGATCCTATTCATTAAAAAAAATTCTGCATAGTTCTTGCCCCAATGTCTCGGGATTGAAAGTTGTACACTTAAAATGGACCTCTATCTCAACCTTAGCGGTTGTCCTGGGTGGTTGGCCTTTTTCTTGTCAGGGCTTGTGTTTTACACTGGACACCTGTTACTCTAGTGATGAAGACAAAGTTTTGATGAACCCAATAAACATGTTCATAAACTACTAGCTTCACAAATCCTTCCTACTGCAAAATGAAAGTTTTGGTGGCATTGAATACCTCAAGTGAATCTAATTCAAAGGTATTTGATATCAACTGAGGGCAAAATATCAGCTGCATTATCATAGCACCTGTAAAATATATTTCCATTCCAAAGCTACACTAAACATATAAGGTGCTGTAAACGAATAAAAATGGCTATCAGCTCAATGAGACATAGAAATTTTTTAAGTACAAGGATTATCTCATCTTTTCATTTTACGAATATTAGCAAATTTCAAAACATAGAATACATTGCTGATAGCATTTCAATACATTTTAAACTTCAGTCAGAACTAGATATACACCAGGGTTCTCCATAACCCGTGTGATCATGTTACCATCATTTTTCAGTTGTACTCTTGAGAGAAACATGATCGTCATTCTTAAATTTTTTTCACGTAATTTAAATCACCAGATTTTATTAATAGAATGCATTCTTAAGGCAGTAAATGTAAGCATTTCCCATCTATAGAGGTTTGCATTTCGGATAATGGTTACGACAATGTGAAAGAAGTAACCATTGCTCCACCCCAGATCTTTGCGTGCAAACATGAGGCAACTTCTAATTTATTAACTCTAGGGAAAATTGTTGCATTTAAATGAGATTGATTGAAACCAGTGAGAATCCCTTCGAATGGCATTCTTCTTTGATTCAAATAAAACCTCCCTGACTCCATCATTAAGATGGATGCAAGTTTGTTTTTGTATGCCATGATATTTGATCCCATGTAAGAGACTGATAAAAATATGGTAGAGTGTTTTGAAATATGCACTTTGAATTCATTTATGATGTAAATAGTGTCTATGAATAATTTTTTTAGTTCTTTCCTAAAGAGGTGAACTATGAAGTGACATCATTTACCCATCCTTTGATTGGCTATGGCATTGCTATTAATCACTTACTGGTTGTATATCACAGTGACTTTGTCACTTTTATGCCGATAGCCAAGTATATACATAAATAATTATACATTCTGGTAACTTGTGAGTCCTTTGGGTATCAATAAGAAATATCACTGTTGGCTGATAGTTTTTCATAATGTTGAAGTTCTAGGGTTACGCCCTTACTTGAGACAATATTTGTACATTTTGGTTCACGGACAGAGAACCAGCCAATTGAGATTACTCTGCCTGGACTTTATTCCAAAAAGTGTATGTATTATCCAGTGAAAATTCAAAAATATAATTCCATCTCATTTAAATGCTCGATTCCTTAAATAGAAATGTATAATAATGTAACGCTTAATTATCTGTAAGTGTATAATACGTTTACCCCCATGGAAGTGAAAACGCTTTGTAATTAATATACCTATGCTGCTTTAGGAGCTAAAGTAAAGTTTATAAAATGAGTCTTAACTGAAACAATTGATAGTTGATTTCTGTTCCTGCTAAATTAACTCATTAGACTTTGTTGCATTAGTCAGTGCCTATGATTAATGCAAACGTTTGATGCATAACTCATAATTGTGATTCGAGTGTTAATCGTCATTTTCTTGACTGCCTTTTAGCAACTATGCCCATTGCTTCTTGCTAGCTTTGATAATAGATATTGAGCTGTCAACCTTTTTGTTAATTGAACTAATATATGAAATAGCCTCAAAAAGTAAATGACAATATTGGAAACTTAAGTTTTCAATTGAATAACTTGACTGAGAAATAAATTTTGTAGTGTCAATTTACCCTAACTTAGTGGTTAACCTCTGTTGCACAATGCATCATTTGAGGTTTCTCTCTGAAGAGATAAGTCTCAAGATTTGTTTTTCATGTTTAATGTTGTGATATTTGATTTTGCAAATGCTTTAAGCTTAATGGAAAGATTTGAAACCCATGTCAAAGTTTTATTCCTATTGAATGAGATATCAGCATTCCAGGTTACATTTTTGCTATCTAATTAATTTCATGTGTAGTAATGACAATCATAAGTCCTCCATGACCTTTGCATGAACCAGTATTTTGATGAATTGCTACCTTCTATTTCATCTTTACAGTGCTAGTTATTAGCTATTAGTGAATTTCACTGGAACTAGAATGTGATGTGTGTTTATGTCCTGTTCATGGCAAGGAATTCTCCTCTGAGTATATGCTTGAATATTATTTTCATTTGAAGGAACCTTGATGAATTAAAATAAGGTGATTTAAGTATTGCGTGGGGGAGAAGTATTTCCCCCAATCTCTATATTTTCCAACTTGAAGCATCTTTTGTGAAAGTGTTGGAAATTTTCCAATTATGATTTGTTTTAATCATATTACCTAATCCTCTGTATCATGAATAAGTTTCAAGCAAAATTTTAAGAATATTTGAGGTATTTGGACAGTAAGCTAATATGCAAAATTAGAAAATGATTTAAAAATGTATTTATTTAAATTCTCAAATTCTACACTTTTTTACCATGCTGGGTTGTCCCTGTTTTACTTGCAGTGCGTACGAGGTCTGACACAAAAATAACGAGACTGATGCTTTAACTCTGTTTATTGACCTGATATGTACAATTAGTGGTGGTCATCTTCAAAGTTGGACCCCATTGAGTCCACATACTTCTGCAAACGTTCCTTCCACTGGTCATACATTTTTGTACATCACTTTCCATCAGGCTGCACAGGAGCTCCGCTGTTTTTGCATGTTCCCCTTCCACTGTTGAGAAGTTGGTCCCTTTTAGCACTGACTTGATTTAGGGGAATAGGAACAAATTACATGGTGCCATAACAAGGGAATATGGATGATGTTCAAGGACTGTGATTTTTTTACAGGCCAAAAATTGCTTGAATGATAACGCACTGTGCGCAAGTGAATTGTCCTGGTGCAAGATCCACCCATTCTTGCACAATTCTGGGTGCTACTTTCGAACATGTTTGAACAATTTCTCCAAAACGTGTTTATAATATTGTTAGTTAACATTTTGACCCCTGGGTACCCATTTGACCAATCGGTACCCATTTTCGTCAATTCTTGATGGGCATGGTCTGCCTGGACGGTTGTCATTTTTCACAGAGTCCCTGACTTAAAAAAATCTCTTATGCCATTCAAAGACAAGTGCACACAACAAATATGTGTTGCCATCAGCTTCTAACAACGTTTGGAAAGTCTCTGTTGCTAACTTTTTAAGTTTCACAAGAAACTTGATGTTAATGTGCTGATCACTTATCGTATCCTTCATTTTCCAGTGAAGCGTAGAAACATGACTGTTTTCAACTGCTCCCCACTGCAACTGTGTTGACCATGCGAGTTGTATCTTGTCACTGCATAAGAATACAGTTTAAGGTTGATCACAGTGCATGTGCAATACAACACAAAGAGTATTCCCTTAGTAATGTGAACAGTCTCTTTATTTTTGTGTCAGAAATTCGTATTCACGTATGTATGTATTACCAATTATTTGGAGGCAACCTATTCACATGGGTTAAATGTCTATGCATGTCAATCCGAGAGGCAATATCACTGACTTCATTCATTTTTAGTTCAGAGTTACTGGTGTTATACATTGAGAGTTAAACAATATGATTCTGCACGCTGGTTTGAATTCAAATTGCAATATTTCCTTGCAGTCCTAAAAATAATGAACATGATTTTTCTTGCATTTACTACCAAGTATTGAATAGGTACTTGACCTTGACCTGAAATGACTTAAACCTTGAATGATTTTAGTAATTTCAGCCCGCTCTTCTCTGTGTTATCTGGACAATGCTGAGCTGAGTTAATCTGTGTATGTGCCTCTATGTATTTCTACCCAACAGGAAGATCCACAGAATTGATGGAAAAAATAGCTTTGAGAAATGGTCAAGTCACATAAGTTGAATTCTATGAACTGTGGGTCTTCAAATCAGACTTCATTTGGGTGGTAAATTGGTTAAAGTATTGAGAAGCTCTATTTGGGAAGTCCACCTGGCGAGAGACCACATAGGTGCCGACGCTTCGATGACCAAGTCGTCCATCATCTTCAGGGCAGAGATCGTCACTCTGTTCTGAAGACGATGGACAACTCAGCCATCGAAATGTCGACACCTATGGAGTCTCTCACCTGGTAGACTTCCTGATTAGAGCTTCTCAACATTACTTGCTGGGAAAGCCTCAGAAGGTTAAAGTATGCAGATTTTCAAATTGATACAGCTATATCTCCAATATAGTCTAATAATATGTAATGATTTGCAAGTTGATCAAGAAATTGTTCTCGTGAAATTGGAAAAGTACTTTTTAGCAGAACATTTTGTAATCAGTTAATTTTTCTGGAATTCTAGAATTTTAGGTGGCAGTCATTATATATACTGAACACTGAAATATGTATGTTATCTTCCTTCTTACCCATTGTAATACTCAATTCTTGAAAATTAATGGAAATTTTGCATTATCAAGGTGAAGAAAGATGAGCAGAAGGTGGAAATTACCGAATCGGCTCAAGATGCAGAAGCACCGAAGAAGGCGGGGACTCGTAAGGTCAAGAAAGACTCTGGAGATGGCAAGAAGAAGACTAAGAAAGGGAAGAAGTCCGATGCAGAAAAGGAAAACTTTTCAGTGGTAAGCCAAACACTCGCTAAATAGCTGATAAAATATTGAGCAAACAAATTGTTGGTCTAGCTCAGCTATTTTTGTAATTTTAAGGAACTATTACTTATTTATTTAAGTGCAGTACTTACGGTACTTAAGGTAGCAGGTACATAACTCTGTATTTTTTCACCAAATTTATCCAGTGTGTTTTGATGATCTAGGGTGTTTGGAGAAATTGCCAAAATTAAGTATATGAGCTCCCCCTTTCTCTGTCATCCCTAGCTGTATTTGCTTGATACATTCATTCTGGATATAATTGGTTTTCTTCCAGTATTTGAGGAATGAAGATGACATTTAAGGGACTATCGCTTCATGTGACAGAGGTAGGAGAAGGCAGTTCTTAATTAATCCTCGAAATTTGTTTTTGTGAATGCTTTGTGACTTTGGTTTGGTCCCAGCCCCCATGTTTTCCATAGCTGCTGCCCGTTTGCTAATTATCTGGCAGTAATTTCCTTTGAAGTTGCTCAATATGCAAATTTCCAGATCAAACTCTTTGTAGGATTGAAAAAAAGTGCAGAATTCAATTCTCCCTAGGTTAACATGTGGGAAAAGCAATTCTTTAAGCTATTGCTACAAAGTTGAGTCATTTAAGAAAAATGTTATGTCTCTTTTCTTTGGAGGAATGCTGTACATAATCATAGAGAAAAGATATTATCGACAATTCCTCCAAGTCATTGAAGTCAACTCTTATTTCAGTGCATAGTATCTCTGTCTGGTGATGGTTATACCCTACATAATTTTCCAGCTTGAGTCCCTTCAGATGATAAATGAAATCATCAAGTAATCTTTTCCTCCTTATTCATAAAAGTCGGTGCATTTTTTTTAGATTGGCTCAAGTGATCAATTCAGACTACTTTCAATTGAATGCGAGAGGCTAAACTGAAACTGAAAGGCCCCTTGGAGTTATAACCCCTCATTATTGTACATTATGGCATTTCAAATCATTGGAATACCTGCTCCAAACTTATGGTATAAATACATACTGTTCAAGTCATGCATGGGATGGAGAGGGGTAGGATGTATTCCAAGCTGAGTGATGAAATTGTGTGGGGAGACAAGTGCCTGTGGCTGTGAAAGATTAATAAAAGTATATATTCCATCTAAACCTACCTGAACCGTTGTATCACCTCTAATTTTTCTCTCGAGTTTACAAAGCCTGCTTTTAAGGATTTGCTTGGTCATCTATGTATTTTAGATCACCATCTTAATTGGCAAAATGGGTGAAATGGAAATTTGTGATCGGTTGTATGTCTCCATAAATTTTTTTAGAGAGTGGAAACTTTTACAAGCCACCGAAGTAAAAAATTTGTGACCTAGGTTTCTGTGCTTTGGCATCATCATCAGGTTCTTTTGCGACACAAAACAATTTCATACGTGCTATTCATTGAGTGGAAGGGGGAAATGGCAGAGATGGAAAGGGGTGGGAAGAAAGATGGTGGGTGGGGAAAAGTGTTTACTCCTATGCAGGTGAGAGGGTGGGGAAATTTTCAGGGAATATCACTCGTGAAGGAGATTAACTTCAAATTCTTTTTAATATTTGAAATCGTTTTGAAGGATACCTAAAATGCAATGCATATTTCCTAAGAAGCTGTGAACCTGAAGTTATTCATTTTCAGTCAGAATTCCTCTTTATCCTCCCCCTCTACAATAGATGTCACTTTCCCTCTTGTTAATATCACATCCAGTCATCATCATAATATCAAACAAGGCATCTGCCATCAATTACATCCACCTTCTTGACCGCATTATCTAGGAAGCAGAATCTGGGGTCTGTTTATTAAAACATCTCCAACATTTTCTTTTGCTAATTTAGTGTTTAACCAGATATAATAACGAGAGGAAAGGCAAAGGTTATTGTTACAATATGTCAGTTGCAGCTATGGAGAGCCTTAAACAGACCATTAGCTTGTTTTTATATCTCTTTACCATAGGGAAAGGTGATCTAAAGTAAATGGATAATCTTGTTACATAACTATGTTGTTGCTGTGGCAGGTTTCACAATTTCTCAGTGAAATGGCTATGCGATCTCATGTGAATTTGGATGGAATGGAATTGTTTGGCCTCTTGGTACTTGCATCTAATTTTTGTAAGATTTGATTCTTTAGTACTATTGTATGACAATGATTCTTCTTTGAAAATATATTGATAAACCATGCTGTCATCAGTTTAAAGGTAAATTGATTTCCTGTGTGTTATTAAATGTTTATGGCATGTTTACAGTAGTTTGTGTGTTCTTGAAGTAACAATTCGCAATGCATGAAGCCTGCTAGGTAATTCATTTATTTATACAGTTAAATGTGATTTCATTGTTCTCATTGCTCAAAGTTGTGATTTTTAAATTGAGGTTTGAAATATCCCATTACTCTGGCTTGGAAGAGGTACTTTTCTTCTGCAGATAGAGGCTATGAAATGTACCGTAGTTACCATCATGGCCTTAAAAAAGTAATCTTTTATTGCTACTTGAAATGCTTGCATCACTTCACAGAGGTTTAGTCCTGTAAATTTATTATGTCTCACTCGATTGTAATTCATAATGAATTTTTAAAAAACACTTGGTAATCTTCCACAGATTTATTTCTATGGCATGATGCATTTCACCACTCTGTGGCATAATCATACCATAGAAATACCACTCTGTGGCATATAATATAAATAAATCTGTGGAAAATTACCAAGTGTTTTTTATTCATTATGAATATCGATAACTTCCACCAGGTCCAGCCTGAAACAGATATATGTATTTACTCATTTGAAACTTTCCTGCCTGATATCGTAATATTGTTTTATGAGTTTAATATTATCCCTGACAGCCCTGGTGAAGACTTGATTGCACCTTATTAACTTGGCTTGAATTCTAAAGTGTTAAACGATATTAGCATCAGTTCTTGGAAATTGTAACTTTTCAAAACTATAATTAGTTTTTCAAGACTATAATTAATTCACAGTGTAATGATATTATTAAAAAAATATTATGTAAGTATAGGTTACTTTTGCTAATGTGATTGTATTACCTGTTATGGACTGCCTACTCTAGAAGTTTGACTGACTGCATATGAATTTACACTTCTATTTCCATGAACAATGATTGATTAACACTTTGAAAGCCTGTTCTGAAATAATGGATGAGCACACAATGATGTCAGAGTATTTCTGAGGTTTTTTATAAGCAATTTTCTCCCTTAAGACTTCAGGCTGAACATGATAAGATTGTCTTATCTGCATCTACTTCTCTTTAATGTCATTGATATCTTTTTATGATTTTTCTGAAAAATCTATATCAAATGTGAGATAAGAGTTGATCATTGGATAGCATTGGTTATTTCTTGTAGCAAATGGAGTAGCTGTCATCATGGGTCAACTTTGATAATGTTATTTTGTTACTTACTCCCATGAAACTTCCAGTAGAGGTTGATTTTACAGTGAAACTGTTTTACACCAAGTTCTAAAACATTCAGAAAAGACAAGAGATCTGCTAGTATAAATACATCTTAATGGATTACCTAATTTTGGTGTTTACATCATATTTCTTTTATTTTTGTGGATTGCGTGAACAGTTGTCTCTGTGCCAACAGTTTTTTTCTGGACATGACCTGTTTTTTTACTAAGTGCATGATAGTTTGAAGCATTTTGTGTTTTTTGGCATGGATGTAGAATTTGCAGTCGAACATGGGATCTCAGTTGGGCTCGGGGTTTCCAAAAGGAGAGAATGAGGCCATAGACATGGACGAAGAAGGTCTTAGTGGGATATCCCTCCAAGAACTGGTAAGTACTGTGGGCAAAATGTAACATATGCACTTAATTATGTAGTTGTTTTAAGCCATTTTTGTGTAAGATAAAGTTGGTCAGATTTGGAACTAATGAATGATAGATTTGATTCTTAATCACTTCTTCTTCTATTCAATCTTCCTCTTGAATTTATTTCTCATATTTTTTCTTTAAAAAAACTGTGTGATTAGTCTGTAAATTATGATGGCATGAATATTTTGAGTTTTGGCGCGGAACACTATTTGACAAAGCATATGCATGTCAATTACAGATTCCCAATCTCAAGTTGATAGCTTTTCAATTAGTATTTTTTGGAAATTTTTCAATCATAGGTACCTATAGTTGACAGAAAAGAAAGAATACATTTACGTGCAGGACTCAGATCATATAGTGGCCACCGGTGTGCTTCTTGAGATTATTTCTTTTAAGCCTACTTTCCTGCCGGAATTTCTATAATTTGTTCTACTGTTTTATCATTTTTCTAATACAGTAAATTTCCTAATAATAATAATAATGTTAATATTATGATATAAAATTATTCATTTGCATCAGTAGTATTGCTAAAAAACATTCATTTTCCCAAATCTAACTTTTTTGCAGTTTAAGGATGTGATAGTGAAAGTACCTACATATTGAGTTTTCCTGTGCCCAGTTTTAATGCAAGTTATATGTAAATTTTGCCTTAATTTGTGAAGAACATTAGCATTATCTTTAACCGTTATGCCTGGGTGAAATATCATGTCCTATAGTTGTATTTGCATGTTTAAAGTTAATGTATATATCCTTAAATTATGAGGATTCTGGATGATGAATTCAGATTTTGGAAATTTTTATTTTTCATCCAAAATTAAACCTACCAATTAAAAAAATAATGTTTTGCAATTTAATCTCCATTAAATTTGTTTACGCTAAAGCATGATTTTTCTTTTTTTTAATTTTGTATGTCATTCCAATTAGTGAATGTGTTGCTTCAATTATTTTCACACCTAATTTTCATTTGAATTCTATAGTAGCTTTTGATTCAATAGGCTTGTGTGACATCAATTGCTTGTAGCTATTACTGTGTATTGTGATGCATGATTTTTGTTGCTTAATCCTAATATTATATGGTGTCCTAAAAAATCTTCTGCAGAAGGAAACCTATTGCAGCCAAGCTAGCAAGCCCTTCCAGGTGGATGATAAAGATAAGGACATAGTAGGACCCAGTGTTTCAATACGTGATTTGGTAAGTTCTTTCATGTGTCCTAATGAAATAGATATAGAATGGTCAAGGGTACCCAAGGAGCTCATGGTAATCCAGGTTAGTATATAATGAGTTCATGTCTACGACGGCTGGTGTGCCAATTATCACAGCGATAATGTTTGTTCAGAGAAATTTTAGTAATATACTAAACATCGTTGTTGATTTAACCTGTTACTAACCTTTCATGGACTAATTGGTTGGTTATGCATGTGATTTTTCAAAAAGGGTGCACTGAGGGTCAAGCTTTTGACCTAGAATAGCACATGTCTATAGTAATAAGATGACAAAGAATCCTTGATTGTATCTATTGAACAGGGTTAGAGGCTTGGCTAATTTTAACAAACTTGGTAATTAGGGCTCTCATTATCCACATTTTATTATATGTTGGCGTTGAATGTGTATATTTTCTGATACACCGAAACATTTTAGGTTGAGTCCAAATTTAATATGGAAAACTACTTTCTGAGTTATAACTTTCATAGGTTGTCTGATTATAAACAAGTTGTTGGTTGTATAAATAAGTTGTAAGTTGATTGATTGGAATATGTGCATATGCGTAGGCTTTGTAAAATGTTCTGGAGGCGATAATGAGGTGAATGATTGGTCCTTATTTAGTGATTAAGAGTATGTGCTGTAGTTTGCAATGGAGATATTGGTGGAAAAGCTGTGCTATTGACTTGAATGGTATAGTGGTTGTAAGAGTTTTAGGTTTTCATCCTGAGGACCCTGGTCCTTTACGATAGGGGTATTATGTATTGGCTGTTAATTATCCATAATATCTCAGGTAAAGCAGGCTGAAACATTTTTATATTACTGTTTATGAACTTGTTGATATTAGATTAATTTGTTTGAGCCATGAAAAGCCCTGCTGGGTATCTTGAGTGATTATGCTTATACCTTTGCTGCTCTTAGAATCACTTTGAATGTACATGCCTTGTACAGACTTTGTGGACTCGTTGTATCATGAGGGTGGAGAACTTTGCTCTGATGAAGTCGATTCTAGGGGATTTTTCTTCATGCTTGCTATTCATGTACTTGTGATCTCCCTGGGTTTAGTGACTGAGCTGTTAAGATTAACAAATTAGTGCAGCTGTCCCTTAGTTATTGCAATTATTGTTTTCATGGAGGCATTTGTTCATCTCTTTTTGTTTACTGGGTACAGGAAATGTAATGCACTCCAAAATGGGTATGAACTTGTTTCTTTATGCTCTAAGCAAATTTTGCACTCCTAAATGTTTTAGGTTTAGTATACGAATTTTATCATGTAAAATTTAGACAGTAGGAATGCAGTGCATAAAATTCATTGCAATTTGGAGGCTCTGAATGGAAAACTGATCGGAACTTAAAGATTTACTATTGATTATTCAGTACTACTTGTTTGGGCCGTGATGGCTCATGATCAAGTGTATTTATGTACTTGTTTACATGTAGTCTTTTAGGTTGTCCTTCAGGTCCCCAGTTAGCTGAATGCCATATTAGAAACCAGGAAGGCCTTGCAAAATAATTGTTGTAATTCTGAAACACCTCCTAAAAACTTCTAATAATGACAATAATTTATATGTATTTGGAACATATATTTCTAGTTATTGTTTTAATTGACAAATGATTTTGAATCCTCTCTTACTAATGGGCATACTCCTCTTTCACTGAATTTTAGCAGCTTCATGATGGATGGAATGTCACAGGAGAATATCCGTAATGATGTCATGTTGCAAGATGTGACAGAAAGGTGGCTGGTGTTGTTTAGTGCTTGATGGTTCCATTTCGCGCTTTGTGCAAATTGCTCTTACTACAACATTTAGTAACTATGTAGTTGTTTGGTTTTCCCTGATTTAGAGATGTGCACAATGAATATGTATTTGTTCAGTTTGATTATTATACCAAATTTTGCAATGCAAAATATCATCCACCACACAGTAGAAACTCAATTTGTAAGAGTTTATGGAACTCAGAGAACTAAAATTGTGAGTTTCACACTCTCCAATTTTAGCCGAGTGGAATTTTATTATTGCAAATGACTGATTGTGTCCGGTAAAGAGTCATTTGGAAGTGAGATTGTCCGTTTTATTTTTTAAATCTAAAAAGGTCCTCCTAGGAGGGATTGTGGGGGCTAGCGATTTAAGAGCCAGGCTGTGTTTTACTTTATTGGCTTGGGAAATAGGGTCACACTCTCCGAGCACACTTTTCTGAAAGGGAATTGGTGCATGTATTTTGATTTGAGTGGCATGCTTTCTAGCAATATTCTAACCGATGAGTGAGTGGGAAATAACTAACCGTAATGTGTGTTTCTCCCCCTTGGTGTATGTGCTAACCCACGGTGCCTCTTGCATGTTGGCCATGTTAACAATGCAGAAGAAGAGTTTCGCGGGAGATGAGCCATCGTCCGAGAGTTCGGAGGAGGACATTGATATGGACGGTGGGGAGGAGGAGGAAGGGGGAGAGGGGCGGGAGGTGGAAGAGGGTGGGGGAGAGGAGGAGGTTAAGTTGGAGGAGCCGAGGGTTGGGTTGGGGGCCGGGAGTGCCAACTCTTACGATACACAAGGAGACACAGACGATGCTGGCTCTGATGCACCCCTGGATAACTGTTCGGTAAGAAAGACTGAGTCCAATTCCACAATGCTTTGCATCCATGGCTTTGCTTGCCGATTGTTAATTGCTTGAGTTCAAGACCCCCTTCATAGTCTTAGTATGAGAAATTGCTCAATTGCTGAGAAATTTACTCAAATAATATATTATTAAACTTGCATTTCATTTGGATAAAAACTGATAATATTTGCTTCAGCAATGTTGGCTGATTTTGCATGGTGTGTAACTTTCTATGATTGACTTTGTAGTTGCTTATTGACCGCATCTCAGTCAAAAAGGGAAGTGCTTGTTAGGAGATCAAGCCATTTCATGTGGTGTTTTATCTAGGCTTGAATTTGCAGTTGATATGAGGAAAAATTGATAAATTCCAGCTGTTCAATGCACTGATTCTCGATTTACAAAGAGATAATAAGAGAAAATTAAAGAAACTAAGGCCTGATTTAAAATAATTTGTGATTTAGTTGTGGAGGAGCATCTATAATTTTTTGAATTTATTCTGAAGCAAATTCTGAGCTGAATTTAATGCTATTAGGACATACTAATTTTGACTTTTTAATCTAGATAAAAATTTTAGTTAAGCCTATTACACATAATCATTTTTCATGGTCAGATTCAAGGATGGTGGCACTGACAGCTCAGATGATGCCTCTTTGTCGTCATCATTTTAAGGGATAGTGGCAATGATTCATGATCCCTTTTACTATCA
Source organism: Pyrrhosoma nymphula (assembly GCA_963573305.1). Lineage (NCBI taxonomy): Eukaryota > Metazoa > Arthropoda > Insecta > Odonata > Coenagrionidae > Pyrrhosoma > Pyrrhosoma nymphula. The sequence continues at coordinate 78,655,738 of OY754337.1, forward strand.
TTTGTGACCGTTGCCTTTTCCTTCCCTGAACATGTACCAGAAATGTCCTGTAGCCAATCAGGGTGCATGGCAGCATGAGCTCGATTATTGAAGAAAGAAAATCTGTAATGCAGAAATGATGCCCCCAGCTATGCTGCTAATGGTTGTGTGAAATAAGAAAGTGATGGCTCGAGCCCTTTCTGTATCATTGAAAAGCATCTCGTAAATGATTCCTCGAATTGCACATGACAAATGGTCATGTAAAACAGGCTTTAACTCAATATTTTTATTATTAATATGTGAAGGAAAGGATGGCAACAATGTCATTAAAGATAACCCTGTAGGCACTTTATTCATTGGGTGGCTAAATCTTTTTAAGTCTTGAATATTCCAATGGTGTATAAGACTTAATGCCCCATAGTGGAAATACCAGTTTTGATTGGGCATCACCAAGTTTTCACCCGTTTGCCAGAGCTCGTTACTTTGGCATTTCCTGGGCTTGGTGCCCTTACCTCCCACCCACCTATGTAATCCCCCCTTTTTATCTCATCCTATCGGCCCGTGCCCCCCCCCCACCCCTACCCCTCTGAGTAGGGTGACCAGATCAACATTTTCAAAAGCAGGACATTTGAAGGAAAAAAGCAGGACATTTTGAAAAAAAGACTGACAACACATTAAATTTTTTAAAATTTGCTTTTCACTTGTGTATAATGCAGCCAAACTGTCAATAGAGACGATGAGTAAACAAAAATGCATCGCACTGAAAATCAGAAAATGATGCATTTTTATGTCCTACATGAAACATTTTGCAACTTTGTTACTTCAGGTTCATCATATTTTGTAATTCAAACATTTTTTTCTTCCAAAAGTTTCTAATAACAATTCTTTGAATTATTTAGTAAATCCTGTCCAGCTGCAGTCCTCCCTTTGATCTTTTCCCCACCCCACGTGTTCTCGCGTAACAAAAAAGCGTGTGCTATCGCAGGTTAAAATGATGTTACGTAAACTAGAGGAGGGAGTGGAAATTGATCTAAACGCCAGACCAGCCAGACTCTGTTGCGAGCATTCTGGCTGTTAACCGAAAGCAGGGCCAAAACTCATCTTTTTACAAATGGCAAAATTTCCTTTAAAATGCGTATTTTTCAAAAAAAGACATAAACAAATAATACTTTTGCCCTAGGATATTATGCTATATGCTGTATTTTAGCATTTGGTACATAATGTTTTTGAAAGGCAGAAAGCCAGACAATTTGGCTTTATCAAAAAAAGCTGGCCGGACGCTCGCATATTAATATATAATAAGGACATGTCCAGCAAAATCTGGACGTCTGGTCACCCTCTGCCTGTGAGTACCATGGCCCTTAACCCTTGCAGTGATGTATTTTAAACCTCCTGTTGAAATGTTAATGAGGGAGGACGTGGCCAAGCAGTGTTGAGAGGGTTGAGGGACAGCACTTTATTGATATGTAGGTAGCTGTCAATAGTATTTTCATTTTAAGACTTGTGATATACCAGTGCAGCACTCTTTATGGAATGAGGCACCTTAGGAAAGATTAGTTTTAACCTTCTTCAAAATTCTTTTAGTGGCGACGTAGATTGATATTTATGTGCCCTTATGTACTGGTTGTTTATTTTTACCATCTTGCTATTTTCAATATGATTGTGATATTTTAGTTCTTTGACAGATAAACTCTTTTTGATCTCACAGTAGCCTTTTAACATCGTCTGTTTGGACTGATAAATTATATTACCTACCACAATAATAATTTTCATGTACATAGTTACAGGTATCCCTTATCAACTCCTGGGGTAATGTTCCTAAGAAAAAACCATGGTTGGCAAAACTGTGATTTACTAGCCATTACAGTTCACGGGAAATCCAGGGTTAGATTTCACACTCCACTACTACAGCGTGTAAAAATTTGGATTACTTTAAAATCACTCAAATAATTCATTCATATATTTAGTAAAAACTGTCTACTCCCACTCTTTGATGCTATCTTTTGTATGATAGTCCAATAGCACTGGTAGCTGTTGCATAAAAGATTCTTCTGTAATGTAGTAACTCTTAGACAATAAAAGCAGTTTTAATTGAGCTTAGAAACCTCCAATTGAATCAGCACTTTTTATGGATCTTGAGAAACGATTTTAAATCATAGTTCAAGCGTGGAAAGACTCCTTATTGTTCAGTTCTGTGGAATGGCCTGAAAGATGGATGTCTCATTTTTGTTAGGTATCATATGTCTTGAATGTTAACATTTGTTATTTGTGGGTAAAGATTATCTCTGATCAGTACAAATAGATGGAAAATGTGCAGATAGGGTAAAGTTAATATTCCATAAGTTTAAAAAGGGGCTTCCTCTCCTTCGGGCCCTCCCCGTGATCCATACCAGCCTGTTTTGAAGGATAAAGACCTTACTATGAACTGAGAATGATTATTAAGATTTTCATGTATTCTAGATAAAATGGTGGAAATGGCCAACAAAGGCAACTGTGTAAAAGTGGATCACATTCCATGGTAGGCAAAACTTGGTACAGATTTGGGCACTGCATAAATTTGAATCTGCAAAGCAGGATGGCACGTTCGGTGGAGTTTCACTCTACTCAAATCATAGACTGCAGACAATCAAGGGAAACCTCCTCAGTTGAGAAATCTAGTTCTCAAACCCCCCCTATCCTACATGAGAGCTGCGCCTTCCTAGTTCAGACCCTGGGAACACCCTTGCTTAAAGCATAGACTGAGTATGATCGAGGACCGTGAACTGGAGTTGGTAAGGGAAACCTGTGTAATCATTTTTCCTATTAATATATCCTGGGCTTAAATTTACCTATTTTCTGCATTGTAAAAAGGAAATAGATACATCCTAGTACAATTACTCAAAATTTTCTTTTCCTTTTAATCAACTTGACTTGAATCTTTATGTAATAATTTACTACCAAGTTAAAGACCTACATAAGGAAAGACTGAGAAAGTATAAATTTGTTACTTTGTATGAGAATATGTAGGTATATTTGGTTAGAGACTATGTTGTCGTAAATGTTTTTTTTATAAGTATAGAAAGGAATAAATAAAATACACACATCACCTTAGGACCATGCTCAGGGAACTACGCCGATACCTCATGTTCTAAAGCTGGCCGTAAATACAGCTGTGAATTAAAGCATAAAAAAATTTATTGTGATAGGAGTAGTTTTTCTTAGACACAAGTCAGCTAAAGTTTCTTGGTGTAATACTTCATGCCATAATGGAGAAAGCTATGTAAAAGTTCCCCTAATTTAAGGATTTGCCTTCCTAATTTGGCTGAATTAAATTAACAAGAGTATGTTCAGCTTAGCATGTGCATGTGATCCAGTTTAAATGCCTTTGCATTTGCAGTTTGTAGTTGTTGGATCTGTTTCTTTTGGCAGTAAAATTGACATCCAACTATGTAGTGGTGTGACCTGGATAATGCCTCTTGTCTTTTTTTCTCTTACTTGTTATGCATCTGTGTATAAATAATTCACAGGCTGAGAATGGTTCGGGCAGTATCAAGTACTATAGGTCATTTTCTCGTCTTGAGCAAAGAACATTTGGAAATTTGGCTGTTGAGGTAAGTTGAGAAATCTTCGGCTATCTCAAATTTTAAAGCTTAAACATACAAATATAGATTAATAGAGCATATAATTAAGATAAAGGAAGTTTTTGAAAGAAAAGTTATTCATGCTATTTCTTATAGTTAGATCCATTTTCAATTTGATGAGATAATTTGAAGATAACAACTATGAATGCAGCTATAAAATTGAATTTCATATCTGTGAATTAAAAAATCTAAAATTTGACTGCAATCGGGAGGAAATGTGAAGAAGACGCTACCTCAAGGTTTAGTTTGTCTACCAATTTGAAATTGCATTAATTGATGAAGAAGTCTTTCAAGTCCTCCATATTTTTCTGTGAAAATATTTTTAGCTAATTCCTGTTACCATCTTTGCCAAAATTTGTCTCATTAATAGTAAATGTTTAAAAGTATTTCCCTTGGGAATGGAAATATATCCTGAAATGGTCTGACTGTTGTTTTACATCGCTTTTAAATTAATATAACAATAACCTGAAGTCGAATGTTGCAGTTAGCTAACACTTGCTTTGAATTATTGTGCTTGATGTTTTAAAATTTGTATCTCGTTCTTAATTCCATGCATGCGTGCGCTTACCTGTTTTGAACAATGCATCATCATTTGCATGTGGCATGTTGTTTTCGTTGAAAATGAGAAGAAACGAGCCAAATCATTGGTTGATCTACGCCGCCAGAGTGAGTCTCTGCGCCAGGATGTTGATGGAGGATATTTCAGTCCCTCAAACCGGGAACCGATCTTCACCGGTGTATCAGTCAAGGCTCTAGTGAGTGTTGCATAGCTTAAGCATAGCTTAATCAGCTGTGGCCCTTTAAGGGGTGGATACAATGCCTGAAAGGGCATTTTCAGACTGCTCGGGCTTTCTTTGCCAAGGTTGCATGATGTAATAGATTTAAAAAATCCCACTCTCACGATTCAGTGCTTGTAAGATGGAGCAATGGTGGGAAAATTTGTTGGTAAAGTAGGTAATAATCAAATGAGACAGAAAAATTGCCAACTTTGGTAAAAAAAAAACCGTTTTCAATTGGACAATTCTTATGAATGGGGAGTACGGCAAAAACCAAACCATTCACCTTTAAATTCAGTCATTTTGCGAGAATGTAGGTTTCAGAGAAATGTTGTTATTGAAATAATGAGGAAGCCATACACCGTGCTTGGCAGGGTGCCGTTTAGGCAGCATGGCTTTCTCACCAGGGCCCCGCAGTCCACTTACCTTGCCTCTACAACTTGCTTTGCGAAATTCTTTTGCTATTTGGTGAATTTCCATTCACATTTTCAAAAAGTAGCCACTCCCCTTAAAATTTAATTTATTACTGGGTATTAAATATTCCTCTATGGTCAGGAATAGTTTAAAAAAAATCATGTAGACAATGCCAATTTGGCTCATTGGTGTTTTAGATTGGTTTATGTGCTGTCAATTCTTCACTGATATTTTCACTTAGTATTGATGGTGGTGTACTACATAAATTTGGATAGAATTTTGTCTTTTCCTGAACCTGAGAAGTCTTGTGTCTCTTCAAGCAATGACGAATGCAGTGTTGCAGCATGATTTAAGTTTTCACAAAGGTATTTCAGCCCCCAGGGAAAATGATTAGCTAATAACTGATATCAGTTCTGGGAATTGTGAATGAATTGGGAACTATGTATGTGCCTTGGGCCTTCTTAGAAGTTTGCGTTCTCATCCTCCTCGCAATTATGAATAACTTCCCATAATTATGCAAATTCTAATAATGATGCAAACTCAGTTATTCCTTATTTAGTTTTGTTTAATTTTTCTTCATTAGAGGTAATTTCTTGTTTCTGTTTCCTAATGGCCTTTCCTATAATGGCCTAGTTTTGTAACTTTTAACTTTTTTACAATTTCTCCTTCATTGCCATGCGTGGGTTTAGGCATTTGTAGTTACTTCATGATTGTCTTTCATTGGTGAATACTAAATCTGATACCTACATACTTGATGGGGTACTGGTATGTTAACGTAGTTAGCTTCTTTCCCTTATTTTTGATGGAGAATCCTAACACATTATGCAAACATGCATATTTTTCAAGTTTATATTGTTATCTAGTATAAATCTAGTTACCTGATCCCATTGTTAAAGATAAAAATGAAGCATGCTGCAGAATTGGCGGTTACTTGCAGTTTTTCGTTATTTTCTGCATCGAGGTTTGTGAGCACCAAAGAGCATTAGTGTAGTTGTGGGAAGATTTAACTTATAAAATGCAACCACGGGTAATGCATCCATTTGCTAGAAACTTAGTTCTCTCAGCAATCATTGTGTTTTTGTGTCCAATTCAATTTTATTATGTATTTATATCAATGATGCCTTGCTAAAGATGAAACCTGGACTATATTGTGAATCAATGCATTCAAAATAACAGTTAATAGACAAAAAGATAAGATAAAATGAAACAAAATAGAGAGTTGATAGAAAATTGAAGTACGTATGTATGTAACTTATAAACTTTCATTTTTATATTTCGATTGCTTGGTTCAAAATTCATATCCCATTCTTTCATGAAGGAAAGCAGCTAGTATAAGTTACATTTCTGGAAGGTAAGTTAAATAATGCCATATAAGCCAAAGTAATAATTGCACGATGAACTCCAAGATAACTGATAAATAACTTACTTGTTGCATGATTTAAAAAAAGTGTTTAGCATTAACAATTAACACACTTTTGCTCTATTTTGCCTACTGTGTGGTGAAGTAGAGTAATGAGTGGCATGCTGGGCTTCTTTGCTACCTACGATGTTGTCATAACCTTCTTTTTGCATGGCTCAGAGGGCTAGCTACTGCAACCTAGTCAATTTAGAGGACGCTCGCAATTCCATCCGGAGGAATATTGATTCTGATCAGGTTTGTACATTGCATTTAATTATTAGGACAATATGGATGTTTTCATTTAATTGTTTTTTAATTGCATTTGTGGACTTAAGTTTCATTTATAAGTATCATAAGAGGAAGTTCCAGCACAGGGTGTGCTTACCTGCACAGCTCTGTAGCCACCTATGGAGTTGTGTAGGCTTTTGGCACTCCTTGATTTAGCACTTCCTGTGGAGCTACTGTATAAATATAATTGGTATGGTTACTAGAAGCCTACACTTACTTGCATGAGGACTTAGTTAGAATTGAGTTGGAAACAAACTGGCTGTGATTAAAAAAAAATATTTCTCAAAAATATTTTTCTCTATTGTTAAAAATATTTTTGCTTTGCAATGGTTTATTCTGTATTAAACTATCTGTAATTTTCAAATTTACTAGTAAGTGTTGGTGATAAGTTACTTAGGGTAAGGCAGTTTAGGTACAAATAATTAATTATTTGTTTAAACCATTTTAGTGAAATTACTTTTGCAACTTGATAAATCTGTGATTGTTTGATAGTCCTTATTTTGGCAATGCATGACCATAATGAGATGGCACTGGAAATTTAAACACATTGATACTCTTCGGTACGTAAGATAAATCGCCTCTTGACAAACCCAAAGCTTTGCTCAGTGCCATGGGAAAGTTTTGTGATCATTCAACAGGTTTATAAGTAACTAGTGGGAAATTTTGCTGCACTTAGCTGGAAAACAGTGGTAGTGGTAATTCCTTCTAGAATTTTTGTTTCTCTTTATATTTTCTCCTATATAGTTATACAGTGGAACCTCGATCTATCGTTATTGAAAGGGATGGCCGAAAAAAACAATGAATGCGGGAAAGCGAATAATCCTGGAAATCATTGCCAGGGCATTCAATGAGTGTAAATTTATGGAAATTGTTATTATTCTCGGGAATTATACAGGAGTGTTCCATCAAAGCTGGAAATCTTTAAATTTATGTCAATAATTAGTGGGTACACTAAATAAAACTCCCATGTTGGCGGTCAGAAACGATAGTTCGGAGTTTTATTGATCTAGAGTGAACTCTTGATTATCCGGTTTAATTTCACTTTTATTTCTTATAGTACTCCTAATTTACGCAAGACAAACAATATATTATTATTTTCGCACAAAATACGTCAGTTTAAACTGCCCTGAGGACTCACCGAGGGCTCTCTTCATCCGATCGCGAATCCTTTTAGTGGCGACTACGTCATTGTATTCGTATTTCCATTACGCCCTACTCTGCAACAAAATGGTTATGCGTCCGCTAGTCCCGTCACCATCACCTCCACATATTCCCCTCCCCTACTTACTTTCTTTCTCCCTTGACCAATGGAGGCGTAAACAATGCCCTTATCCATCATATACTGGAAGCCCGTATCACTTTGTTCTCTCTCTTGCCATTTTTTCTGCGTCATCATGCGCAATCAAGACATACTGTGGGAGACCCTCTACACCTGGGTGGCAATTAATACGTTGTTGTCTATGTCTCATCTCCTGTGTTGGCAGATTAATAATGAAGTTGCAAAGTTAAGGGTACAAGCTGCAATCTCGGGATCTTTCACGTCAGAATGTGGGCGAAGAAAACATCCGGTTCCTTTGGGTTGAATGCAGCCGCATGTGAGGCCGCGTCAATAAAAGCACTTATGCGATACAGTACACTTATTGTTGGTAACATTTTATTTTTTACAATTGGTTATCATTAAAAAAAAAAACAAATTCAATCTAGAAGTTTCTTCCATCACTCATCGTCTCGTGCAAAAGAAGAGCACACGGCGATGTAAACAGAGCACATTCCTTTTGAGTTAGCAAGGAAAAGAATTAAATTATATTGGGTGAGTTTGAATGGCATGAAAATGGGGCAGGTATTTAAGCTCCACTTGAATTAAAATATGAAAATCCTATGTCAGATTATTTTCTAAAGATCGCGGAGAATATCAGCGATGGGTAAAAAATCATGCACGGATAATAAGAAATTTAATGTATATCAGCACCAGTTCTTGGCAAAAAAATCCATATTATCTCTAAGCCTCGACGAAATACTCGGAAAGTTTTGGATTTTATACCTAAAACTGGATATGGAGTCGATCAGATATTATTCTAAGGTAAATTAAGTAATAATTTGAGAAGAAAAAGTAAGAACAGGAGACAAAACGTGAAAGAAATACAGTAAAACCTCATTAATTAGAAATTCAAGGGGCCAAAAAAATTGGGCTTCGAAATAATCCGGGTTCGAACTGAAAGTACTTTCCGAAAATTAATGAAAAAGATCCCATATTTTCTGACATAATCACCGTACTGCTATATTCTTCAATAAAAAGGCAAAGAATATGCTCTAAAATGAGGAGTTAATGGACGAAATTCTTCACCTTTCTCAGATTCAAGTTAATGTTGGAGAAGTATGCACTATCAGACGCAATCACGCGGATAATAAAAACAAAATGAATGTTTTCGGGCATGTGTCCAGTAAAATCACATAAGGTCAGTTTGCCAGGTCACCAAAATTTTCACCGTAGACCGTAGTCCTACCGCACCGCTGCAGATCTTTAAATTTACCGTCCTGCTGTCTGCCCATTTCCACCAAGACTTTTTACGGTGAAGAACTGCTGCATCATCACCCTTGCCCACTGTAAGTCCCTCATCAGTTACGACCACAAACCAAAAGTATCATATTTCACTCATCGCTTTCCCACACCCTAACTTCTCACGTGGCTTCCAATAGTGGAGGGGATTGGGAGAGGGGAGAGAAGAGTAGGGGTGGAGCATCACATCAAGGTCGATGACGAACTCAGAACCCCTTAGCCCTCCGAAAGAAGCTCGAGGGAAACCAGCAGTAGTCCCATGGATACTACATACTCCATTATATAGACTCCATGAGTAGTCCCTATAACTTCTGCCTTCCTTGCTTTGTGATTCACATTCGAGTTTGGGGAGATGGGACAAGAGTAGATCAGAAAAGCGTAAACAAGGCTGAGAACCATGACTTGTCAGTGATTCTGGGCAAACAAAAGAATCTGAGGAAGCATGCGAAGCGAGATGGGAGGAGCGGCTACCAAACGATAAAAGTGTTTGCACAGGGTAAATGGGTGGATATCACACCATCTGGAAACTACTACTCCACCATACCTACAGCAGATGAAGGATGAAAAAATATCTGCTGATGGTAACAAGCGAATAGCACTGTTTCCATTTCCCCAAATGTCGACGTTCTGGCATTTTTCCTCTTCTTGGACGTGTTACCACATTTATCTATTTGCTCTCTGATTGCGTCCTTTATCGCAATTATTGAATTTAATGTGCTAGCCGACAACCCGAGGCTTTTTGCTACATATGTCCACACATTTCTCCCCTGGATTCGTTTCTACTTCTACTATTCTGAGACGATCTCGCAAAGTTCTTACGAATCATGCAAATCGAATCGAATCTCGTAAAGTTCTTCGGATCATGGCTCATCTCTTTGGATGAGCTATGATCTGAAGAAAAATTAAATGAAAATTATAAACAAACAAAAACTGACTGCAATAAGTGAATGAAAATCACAGAATAATGCACACAGAACCACTAGCAACGAAATGAACTCGGGGAATGATGCTATCCCGGACATGGAGTCGACTACAATGTGCACAACGTGATTGTGTGACTGTATCCCCAACATTTTAGTTTTAAGAGATGGCAGCACAAATAAAACAATGTAAATTCTTTGTTTTAATTTTTTTTCAAATGCAGTATGCAGGAAATGTTGCGGCGGGACCGTGATATACAAACAATCGTTGTGGGAAAACGATACTTCGGATACAATGTATGTGGGAATATATAACTTTACCGATATGGAGTTTCATACGGGACTAAGAACGGCGTACGATATTAGCGGGAAAACGATCCTTGCGGGAACGATAGATCGAGGTTCCACTGTTTTGTATTTTTTCTAAGGGAAATTTAGTAAATGTATTTTATACTCGTGATACAATGTTTACCACCCATGCATGAGTTTTAAAATAGTACCTACATATTTGAAATGGTGTACCTATGTAGGTAAAGCGAATTTTTCTGACATTAACTTTTAAACACCCTGTTCGTTTATCCTTTTTCAGCCGTGAAGTATCATAACCGATGTCCATTTGGTATGGATTCTCGTACTTTTTGGAAATTTAGATTTAATTCATGGAGTAAAGGAAAAATGTAATTGATGCATATTATATTCATTTATTCCTTATGGATAACATTGAAACAAGTCAGTAATATAACAATCAGTATACCAGCAGTTAGCTGAGAACAAGAAAAGGAGTTTCATGCACATAAAAAAATGAGTGTATTGTATTACACCAATTGGAAGTCCATGGCATAATAGCATCCTTCACATGGAGCATGGTAACGCACCTATGCCAAGATTAAATATTCCTAAAAATCATCTTTCTTTACAGCGATCCAGTTTCAACAAATTTGATGAGCTGAGTAAGAAAACTGTAATCCACGTCAAGTCAGTGGATTCAGCTAAAGTTCAAAAGCAATTCAATGAGGTATGAATCCCATCTGTGAAGAGTTTAAACAAAATATAATATAGATTAGTTGTGCCAGCAAGGGGAATGAATTTATCTGTAATGCTGGTACATATGAACTAGTGGAACAGTGTAACATTGCTTTCATGAAACACTAATGCATAGAAGCAGGAATGAGTGTTGACTGTGATGCATGATTATCATAGATATTTTTCTTGTGATACATGTATTTATCCTCTGATAGCCTATCAAAAGTATATTCTTCTCTTGATCTGGGAAGTTGCGTTGTTCCCTGAATAGTGAATGAATATTCAAGACTCTGATTATATGAGTGCTAAATAATGACTCTGATAATTTGAATGAAATATTTTTTACATCTCGGATCAAATATGAATGCAGAGAATATCATTATGCAAAGTAATTGTGCATAGTGCATATCAGTGGCGAATATAGGTTATAACTTTGGGGGGGGAAGACCTGCTAGCTAGCGGAGACTGGCTGTAGTTTAGGTATTTGCACATGTGCCTCTCGCCACGGCCTTTTATTTCCCTCCTCATACTTACACCCCTCCCCATATATACGCCACTGGAGCACATACTGCTGCATAAATTGGATTTAGATATGTATTTGATTTGAACTAAGTCACTCTTTACGATAATGGATTTCGGAAGCAACATCTGAAAGATGTTTAGATAGTGATGCATGAATTACCCTGAATAATCAGTATATAAAATACACACTATATGAAGCGAGATCTTTTAACCGAGGCAAGAAAGAGTAAATAAATGCTTAGATCATGACCTACTCAATACTGTGGTGTTACCAACGTAGTGATACATTACATAAGATGAGCAAACCCGTTTATCTTTGGGAACTCGTTCACTCTGGTCCGGTCCTTTTTGAGAGCCGTTCCTTTTCACTCTGCCACTGTTTCTTTTTTTATCAGTGGTGTATTCTTATTATCAATTTGTACTTGGCTTTTAAATAAAAGTTAAAATAAATTACTAGAAATACATGGTACCAACACTGTAATAGCAACTTTTTAGAATATTTGATAAAATAAAAGAAAAAAATAATATGACCAACTTTTTAAATAATAATTCATAAAAGGTTTTATTTATTAACCATAATGAATTTTTTTTTGAAGTGGCAGCCTTCTAGCAGAAAAAGAAAAAAGTATAAAATAAAAAATTGGTCTAGTATAGGTATTTAATAAAAAATGAAAAATGAGATAGAGCATCTGTTGACGTACCTAAGTCAAATAGAAAATTTATAAACTCAAAAAATATGCCGTAGGCGACTTGAGTGAATAGTAGCCAGATTACCTTCAATATTGTTTTCTATCCAACAGAAATTTTAATCCTTCAAAGGACTACAGGCAATTATCCGATTTTTGATTGCTCTATAACGGTTACAAAAATTACTCTCTGTACTCAATATATTAGACGAGAAGCATTTTATAAAGAGAGTGGATGTACGAAAAGCCATGAACCTGTAAATGAGACGAGGAGCTGTTTAGATGAATTTTAACAGCACAAAGGCTAGAATGCAACGGAGGAGGTAGAATGGTGTATTTAACCAAAGTTGATCCAAGCAATGCTATGAGTTTACTCTGGCTAGGCATCTAGGAATTTCAGTTGTTTATATTGGCCTCAGCTGCGAGAAGAGATAGGCCACTCTGAAAATTACCTTGGTATTTTTCATAATTTACCGTGCCCCTTGAAAATTACCACAATTTTCTAGATAATTCAAGGATGTTAGAGATAATTTTTCATACACATAAATTACCAACATGTTCTTTTAAGCCAAGTTCACATTTCCTACGTGTTTAATAATAACTTGAGGCATGTGCAACTCATTTTTGGAATATTTTACCTAAATAACAACATTATAAGAGTAAAGCATTAGAATATTCATCTTGAAAATTTCTCATACTTTGACAAAAGAAAGCCAGATTGCGTGTTGCTGCAGTAGTTCTTTTTACAATTTTAAAAATTTCTAATAGATTAATGTTTTATTAGGTATGGTTTGAACATCGTTATTTCCTTCCTATTGCTATTGGCTTTCTTATTTAATCATACATTTTCTGTTAAATGCTTACAACTTAAAAATACTGAAAAATTATGGTAATTTTCGAAAATTAACATAATTTACCATGGTAATTTACCTCAGGAGAATATTACGGTAATTTTCCCATCTCTAGCTGCGAGCATGGTTGAGTAGAGTGAGCCCACTGGCACAACTATAAAGAAAGAGAAGTATGATTAGTCTGCTAGCATCCATAAATGAATTTTTGAGACCTCATAAATGACCTCTTAACTCAATTTAATTAGGTGACGTTTATGTCGCCGAGTGCTCAGTATTCAAAATTAATAATATAATTTTTTTAAAATTTTGGTATTGGTATCACCAAGTTCCTATTTATATCATATCTTGAAAAGCCAATGTTGAAAACGTTTAATGTTGAAAATCTCATGTTTTTCCGCGTTTTAGATGCCGACATAGCACAGCTTTTTTTTTTCATTAGCCTTGACTGAAAATCTATTAAAAGGATTTTGGAGTCATTTGCCTCAATTTTTTAAGATGAAGCATTGAAGTCACTTCTACCACTCAAAAGTTCAAAAAAGAGTTGAGAGTAAAATTTCCATTAAAAAGATATATAAATCGTTTAAAATTTAGTTAATTATCATCAATCAATGCAGAATGGGGCAAGCTTAAAGTCAGTGAAATTTACTTAATGATCCCCTGGGCCGTTGTGGAAATATTTTCTGTCGAACTTGAGTTACAGAGTTTTGAAAGGACAGTGGATTTATTAATGTAGACGCAAGGACCTAAATGTGATACTGAGCAAGAGATGCAGAGCGGAAGGAACTAAGGGACCGAAAGAACTAGGAATTAGATCAAACGAGTTTAATTGGTGGAAATTCATATTAATAACAGATAACAGTTTGTATTTTCCACAATACATACTTTTTATGCTACCTTAACTAGTTTTGACATTTTCATGTCATTTTCAAGATATTTTCATTTTATGCTTCTCTTAAAAATGATGTGTAAATGTCGAAACCAGTTGAGGCTGCATGAAAATTAATGTGGAAAATACAAAGTGTTATCTATTATTAACCCTGCAAGCCCGGAGAAGATTGAAATGAATCCCATCTTGTAGGTCAGAGGAGATTTAAGTGGCATCGCTGGTTTTCCGCTGATTTAAATGGAATCACCGCGACTACCGTCACTACGTCACCGTCACTACGTCGCTAGACGACATGTGAAGTTTGTGCTCAATGTAGTGGCTACGTTGCTCATCATTGAAGGGTTAATGAGCTAGAAACTTATACCTGGAGAGGCTATTGGGGAAAGGAACTACCGAGACCTCCCGTATGACTGGAATGGTGGGGCGTGGGGGTTCAAGGAACTAGGAACAAAAGGAAAGGTCATTCCATAGAAGCCATTCCTCAGTCCTTTTGTTCAATTCATGGACCCTTTCCTTTGGACTCATTTGTTTGCAAATGCCCCACCTCTTGTAAGATTATTGAGAAGAAAAGGTGAATTGCTAAGTTCAGAACGTAGATACCCTGGAGGGTGATTTATTTGTAAAGACAGTCAGGTATCCAGACTTTTGAAATGCTTATGAAGTCTGTCATGGTGAGGTAGTTCAAGGCTTGAAATCAATTTAAACCCTAAACCCATGGCACCTTTAACGCTGCACCATGGGCTGTGGAGATATTAGAGGAATCAGTGCCAGGAAGTATTGTACTTACTCATTGTTGTTAAGTGTATTTTGCTGAAAGAGTTGAAAGTTTTTCCTTACAAAATTTTAGTGAACTAGCCACATTGAAATATTAATAATTGTAGAGGATTCAGTGCTACAACTTGTTTGCAGTTAAATGGTTACACTCATTGAGGCAAATGCTGTCCATCTTGCCTATATACAGCCCTTCATATCATGCTGTGTCTAATTTGAACATTGAGCTACAGATTAAATATAAAACTCAGTTCAGTGCCTTAGATTCCCATTGACTTTATCTGCAGGGAAATTCATGCATTACTTTTTAGAGTTTAAGGATCAACAAGTTAATGAATAGAAGTAAAAAATGTCTGAAAACAATCTCCAATTCCTTATTAGTATCAATTACTTGTCAGGCTTCTTTTTTCTGATTAATGAAGTTAGTTCTTTTAGTCATAAAAAATTTGGCTTACTGCAAAATTAAGAATATTTTTGCGTGAGATGATTCACTGACAAGATTTTATTCCATCCTCTGCATGCATATGCACATTTTTGCAGATGCATACATTCTTGTTGTTGTGTTATGTCCGATGTTCTTTTTAGCAATATATCACATATTGTGGATCAAATGAAGTATTAGAAAATTCTGAATATTTTCTACACCAATCATAATTGTGATTGCACCGGCATATTGAAATTTTTTTGTAAATGAAATGTATATATATTAAGGATAAAGAAAGTGATGAATACCTAGCTAATTGCTTGTATATATTTTTCAATTGCTGATCAATTTATGCCTCATGTGTAAGTACTAATGATGATTGCAGTCATTGAATGCTTTTTGCTCGCTTTACTATCTTCAATTGCTGTGTATATACATACTTTTTTATGCACATTCTTGTATTTTGTACAGCATGGGAAGTACATTTTTATTCTAATAGAAACTGTTGGTGAATGCTGAGAATAAAAAATAAAAAAAATTGTTTTCATTCAGTGGTAGAGTACCTCAATTGGCAAGAGCCCTTGCATGAGGTATTTGATTGAATAAAATTTGATCGCCAGTAACTTGGTGTTACTCCATTGTTAACAAAATGTATTTCTCAAATAACTTTTACTCATATCACTAGAAAAATTACAACTCACAACCTGAGTTTCGTCGAATGACTGTCATCGTCAGATAAAGAGGTGCTGTGCATCTCTCTATGTGTATCATGCAGCTGGATTTTAAGATTATTTACCGGATTTAAAGTCATTAAGAAGTGACCATACAAGTAATTTTAATGTCAAAATTTTATTTTTTCCAATCATTGTGATTCCACAAATAATGTGGTAAGCCATCACGATCACGGGTGCAAAGATATACACAAAAAATGGTGCAATTTGCCATGAAAAACTCATTTGACTTGACCAGGTTATGAACCTGTATCTCCCAATTGCCGGTCAGGTGTGTTAGCCAGTTACACAACCAAGCCATCTTAATTCAAGGCAAATTTCAGCTGGGGTGTATACGAACAAGTAGTTCGCAAATAGTTGGTGTTGTAACTGGCTAACAAACCTGACCGGCAATTGGGAGATCCGGGTTCGCATCTCGTTCAAGTCAAATTATTTTTTCATGCCAAATTTCTCTGCCTTTGGTGTATATCAACATTTTATGTTTGTGTAATAGCAGAAGGGAGCTTAATGCCTGGGTTCTGTTAGAAATTCTAAAGAGAATGTATGGCCCTGAAGTGAGATTGATCAAGAAATGTTTGTATTCCACCTCCTCTCTTATCCTGACCACATTTGCTTGCCTCTTCCCCTCAACCTTCTACGACCCCCCTGACCCTACCCATTGTCCTTAAAAGACCCCTCTACTCTCACTGCCACCCCCTTCACCCCCACAGCACCTCTTCAATGGAAGATGATGATCATTCGATGAATCCTGGGTCATGAATTGCAAGTTTTCTAGTGGCATTTATAGAAGTTACTTATGTAAGAAATGTTGTCGTGGTTTTTGATTGCTAATGTGTATTATTATATTTTTATTGATTTTCTTCTGATAAAATGTTTAGGCTGCGGCTGCGAGTTCAACTGTTGGGCCGTCATTGTGCCGTAGTTGCTGTAAGCAAGTGTTTCAAATGGAGCAGATAAAGGCAGAGCGAGCGGTGTGGCATAAAAACTGTTTCCGTTGTAAGGAGTGTAGCAAGCAATTAACGTGAGTTACATTTATTGGACTCTTAAAGGATGGTCATCATTGTACTTTTTTGATTACTTTATATTTTATTTTGATTTTGATATATTTCTATAGTGGTTTTACCAACCCAGATGGCACAGACTTCACTGTATCCACTTGGCACATAGATAGCATCTAATGGCGAACAGGATACCGGATTGCATTGTCGCTAGTCATCACTAGATACCATCCACTGATGAGTTATGTATTCGTTAAATGTGAACTCGTGCAATGTTCCCTGCGAATGGTGTACAATGAGATACAAGAAGAGATTCCTATGCCAGCGGCGCAGGAATATGGCACTGGTGATATCAAATATATCGATAGTATTACTTGATCGAAAATGATCGACCTTTGTTGATTTTGATATTTTATATTTATTATTCTTAATTAATAATTGATAGTGAAACTAATACATTGCACAATGTAATAGTAAAATTTTGAAATGTATTAGTACCAAGAGCTTGCTGAAGGAAAGCTGAAGATGAACCCAGCCTGGGTAATAACATATTATTATAGCACAAACGTAGAAACTAAGAAAAACATACCTATGCTTATGGGCAGCAAAGAATTTCAAATAGATGGACTCCTCAAACGCATAACAGCAATTATCCAAATTCCCTGAAGAACCTATTGCTACTTGAAACGTGATGAACGTAAAAGATAACTTCAGCCTGTAGAGAGGCTCCAGTGTGAACATTGAATGACATATTTAAGCATTCACCCGACATGCACACAGTAAACAAACTTTTGACATGATCTAGATAGTGAAGTATAATCCATTCTTATGACTATTACCAAACCTTTCAAGGAACATTCTCCAAAAAATCAAAATCGGCATGCAACGGGTAATTTTCAGAGTACACTTTGTATTGGAGATAATGATGATAAATACCGTAAGTATCATCTGTGAAGCCACAAACATGCCAGGGCAAAACAAGAAATATCAGGTTAGCATAGGGAGAACAGCTATAATAAGTATAAAAACTTATTTATTTTTATTTCAAGTCAAATTAAATAGCAGTCTTGGATACATAGGTATATAAAAAATGCTTCCATGCTTAAGCATGGATATATTTAAATTGAAAGTAACATTGCTTGGCTAACAGTTATTTATATCACTAATGAAACAGCTGGCTAAAATACATTCCATTATGATGATAGACTGCCACACATTCAGTAAAATACCTAGGTATTATCTCGTCTTGGTGCATTATATCAATTTGCAAAAGTTTATGAAATGTATGCATGCAGTCATTGCAAGTCAGCATATCCACCTGCAATTGAACAATACATAGCTCATTAAACACTTTTATTATTTATTTTATTGTATTATTTCTAATTGAAATCCATTACAGTTGTTAGAGGGAAAGGGGTTCAACTAAAATCATTCTCTCATATAATTTTGTCTATTTTGAAGTACCCAAGCTTGGCTATCAACCATATATTTAGCAGTCTCTCTATTAATCAGCTAGGCTGTTGTAACCACTTCATATTCTGTATTGTTAGGAGATCCACTTAATTTCCAGGTCTTATAATTTATTCTGACAAATCTACATCACATGTAACAAAAATAAACGTCTTATAGCTTTGCACATTTTTCTGAAATACACGAAAGTACACTTCCTACATTCACCATGTCTTCCTTCGACATAAAGAACGTTTTGTATGCATATTAAAAATGCTAACAAACACTGCATTGGAACTTTCACAGACAATGTATCTTTAATGTGTATGAGTTCTAAGAAAAGTGGGCAAGGAATAGTGTCAGCAAATATCTAGTCTAGCAATTGTATAATGAATTATAAGAATATTACGTTAAATTAACTTCCTCCAACGAAAAACATTGATTTATAAAAAGGACATAGGAATGCTTTAAATGCGAGAACTACACATCGTCAGGGGGAGAATAACTTCGAGAGACGAGGTCAAAACTAAAATAATTTTTAGGATAATTGACAGAATTAATTGTAATTACAATAACATTGGCCAAATTAAGAACAATTTTAAATAAATCACTGGTTCATTCTATTACATTTTAACATTATCACATTTTTCTCATGTGACAAAGATATGAAATGATTAGTTTTCTTCAGTTTTAAAATGTTATCCACATCCATGAATAGAGAGGCAACAGATTACTGTCTCCAGCATTTAAATGCTTGCATCAAGGCTCCACAATAGATCTGCAATAGATATTCAACATAATTGAAACCACTCACCTTTCTTTTACAATGAGATTCCTTTCTTTGCTGTGATTCTTTTTTTTTAGAACTCCCGACAATCTTGAAAACCACCGACAAGTGGCCATAGCTCCATGTTTTCGCAAAACACTATCACAGTCATCACAGTCTTCTAGCCAAATTATGACTTCGATAAGATGATGAAATCTGTATCTCTCTGCGAAAACACTTAGTTGGTAATTGGTTGGTTGGTAATCTGGCTATCTTACTAAATGGAAATCCTCCAGGAAAACTTTGCATATGCTTAATGGACGACGAGTTTTGACACAAACAACTGCACATAAATTGTACATGAAAACTAACGCCACTGGAGCAAAAATAAACCTATTTTTCGCTCAAATTACTTGAAATACGTATGTAGGGTACTTTAACAGCTATTTTAAAATGAGATATAAGTAAATACTACAGATTCCCAACTTAATTTATTGGGAAAGAACTCTTAACATCACGGTGTCAACAAAGGCAAACCACGAATCTGTGACCACTCAGAAGTGAGCCTCCATGCCTGAAAAAAACAAAAATAGTTCCCGCGTACGATCCAGGGCAAAACAAGATACTAGTATTCAATATGAATGGATACCTTCTATCTAATGTCTTAATTTAGTTTTTAGTTAAAAAATAGACACATTTGCACATTGATTGTAGTCATACTGGAGATGTGGATGTTTCTCCTTCCAATATATGCCAATTCATCAGTTAAACAATGCAAAATTATCCCCACAATCATAACATAAACATCCAATGTGAGATTTCTTGTCTCTTATACATCGCCTTTCGTTGCTAGATACAAAAATGGCTCATATGGGCCCTGTGCTATCTGGGAAATAACTGTGGAACTATACAGTAGTATAGTGATTATGGAAATATTCCATAATCTGCTAAATGACCTCAAGCCATCGATGAATGCAACAAAACTAAATCTTTATGCATGTATAATCCTATAGTATTTGTTCAAAGGGAAATCTGGGTTTCTCATGCATTTCACACTTTTATCTGGTAAATTTCATGTAAAATTTTCATTGGGGTCGGTTACAGATCTTTGGGCCCTAGATTTAATGCTGGATGAAGTCCCTAGACATTCCCAGCAAAGCAAATTCAAATTTCTGACTACCAGAACATTCTCAATCCAAGAATTTATCATAAGCTAGGCATAAGTGAGGCAAATTCTACTCTCAGTTGATCCAATATATGGGACATATATAATGTTGCCTTTGAAAAGCATATTACATAAATCTGTTGACAATATATATAAATATGTATTATGAAACATGTGAAGTAAGTCTGTTTGAATGTAATATTTGTCTTTATGATTTCAGTGTGGATATTTATAGCAGTCATGAAGGCCAGCTGTATTGTAAACCTCACTTCAAAGAACTTTTTAAGCCAAAGGTGGTTGTTGAGACAGAGAATGTGGGACCAGGTAAGGGAATGCATTTGAAAATGTTTGTCTATAATACTCCTCTTTGAGTATCTATTGGGAATAATAATTAATTCATGAATTAGGCTTTCAATATGAGGACTGTACTATTTTTAATATAATGTCTTTTGTTTATTAATAAGAGCCGATGCATTGGCTTACTATTTGAATCATAGATTATATAATAAAGTTTATTTCTGAATATTTTAAGGCATAGACTAATAATTCCAATATTATATTGTTACACTCATGAGTGTTTCACAGGGCTGGATATTTTTAGTATTTAACTATAGCAAAATGAGAAAATAAAATTATTAACGCATTATAGTGCGACCAAGGAAGCCCGAGATGATTATTCGTGAGAATCAGCCAGTCGAGCTGCCCCCTGATGTGGTAAGAGGTGAGGCAGGGGTGATGTTCATTGATTTTGAGTGTTCTTCTGTTTTGGCCTTACTGCTTCTGAGCATGTGAAGCCATAACCAATCATCTCTCAACTCATCTTTTACACTCTGCACTAATCAGGAGTTGTAGTGAATGGGCCGGATTAATTAAATCTGAAGCTTGAACCAACTACTGTGTAAGTTTTCTGCCTGGTGAGCTGCATTTTTCAATGCCTGTGGAATTTTGCTAGTACATTCTGTGCATAGGAAAGAATAAACACAGTGAATATGTTCCAGATATATATTATAATTGCATCGTGCATGCAAAACCTGCCTCAATAACATGACCTGAAGTAGCAGTGTGTGGTATTGATTTACCTGATATCCTAAGCTACATTCTGATTGATTACCTTGGTAACTGAACCTGAAGGTCTAAGAAATGAAAGAATGATCAAATTTCTTTGCAATTTGGAAATGCGTAAATGTTGTCATATACAGTAAAGCCTTGATTTTACATAGTTGGAGGGATCAAACAAGAGGCTGTATGTAAAAAAAGTGTTTCAAATCAAGGTTGATAAAAATGTGTTTTAATATCACATTTCATGTCTCTTCATTTTATTTCAAATCAACCCATGAGTCATATAAATTGCTTTTGAAGAGTGGATTTGATTTGAGTTGCTGTATATGATTGCATGTAAGATCCACCTTTTTCCCCAAAGCATTCAGTTGAAAATCACCCCCGGGTCTTATATGCAAAGGCGACTCCACACACAGGCTAAAGTCATCCCCGATTTGCTCTCTACTGAGGGCAAATTTAACCCCAGATCATGGTCTGTACCAACCAGCCCTTCCCTAAATATTATTATTTTTAACCGGCATTATTGTTACGAACAGTACTAGGGTTGACATATAATGTATTTGTCTGAATACATATAGCCTCCCATTGTATGTAAGAAGCACCCCAAATTTATCTCTAATCTTGGTAATCGGTGCCTAATTTCTACACAGATATACTCTCGTACCAAGAATTTCCTTTGCATTAATATTCTTTAAAAAAATGGCATTGGTCATTTTTTTCAGTTTATCCACAGATCTAATGCGGGAAAAAATATTCAAGATATAATTTGTTTCGTGGGTTGCATATATGGATTTTCATTGTACCTCTTCAGAGGAGGCAAAAATGGTGTTCTCCGTACTTATGCCTGAAGTGTACTTTTGGCGTGTAGAGCAGGATTGGAATTTTTTCCAGAGTCGAACTGCCGACTGTAAACTTAAAAAGTCCAAAAATATTACCTAGTATTATTGTATTGCCTATGAGTTCCTAATATTTCAAAGCTCTCTTGAGCTAAATAAGAATGAAAATCATGGTTCTTATTACTTATGCATGCGGCGCGATCAAGTTCGAGGGTTTGAATCATAGCCGAATTGGGATTTTTATGGAGTTGAATCAACAGCCGAAGACTTAAAGTCCAACCATGTTACCGAGTTTTATTGTATTGCTTAACTATAACTAAATTTTCACAGCTCTTCCTTTCTAAATAAGAAAGAAAATCATAGTTCTTTGAACATAAGCATGCGGTGTGCTCTGTTACGAGGTTTTGAGCCATAGCTGGATTAACAATTTTTCCAGAGTCAAACCGAGGACTGTAGACTTCAAATCCAACCATTTTAACTATCAAAATTGTATTGTCTATAAGTTCCTAAACTTTCATAGCTCTATGTTGCTAAATAAGAAAGTAAATCGTGGTTCTTTGTGTCTATGCATGCGATGCACTCAAGTACAACGTTTTGAGACATAGCTGGATTTACCATTTTTCCGGAGTCAAACCGAGGACCGTAGACTTGAAGGCCAACCATGCTATCTATTACCGTTGTATTGTTTATGAATACCTACAATTTCATAGCTCTACATCGCTAAATAAGAAAGTAAATCGTGGTTCTTTGCATCGATGCACGCAATGTCCTCAAGTACGAAGTTTTGAACCATAGGTGGATTGATAATTTTTCCAGAGTCTAACCGAGGATCTTAGACTGAAAGTCCAACCATGCCATCAATCAGCATTGTATTGTCTATGAATGTGTAAAATTTCATAGCTGTAAATTGCTAAATAAGAAAGTAAATCGTGGTTTTTTGTGTCTATGCACCCGATGCGCTCAAGTACGAAGTTTTGAGTGATAGCTGGATTGACAATTTTTCCGGAGTCGAACCGAGGACTGTAGACTCCCAAGTCCAACCATGCCATCAATCACCGTTGTATTGCCTATGAATACCTGCATTTTCATAGCTCTACATCGCGAAATAAGAAAGTAAATCGTGGTTTTTTGTACCTAAGTTCTCTGTTTATTTGCACACAAAATTTGAACTCCCGCCACAACGGAGACTCGAGATTTGCTTAAGATGGCAGGGTGCCTTCCATTCAGTTTGTTTGCATTAGAAAAGTGCGTACCATGACCTGTCTACGGACCCTGGGTTCGTATTTCCTTCCGAGCGCTCTGATTGGTTGAAGCTGGATGTCACGTACGTGTTCACGGAAGGAAAATGGGACGTTCGCGAATGATGGAAAAACGAATATGGATCCCTATCATTGCCGTTATCCCTGAAAATGATGGCTTCATACAGTCATTACTTGAGCTATCATTGCCGCTATTCCTGAAAAATAATCGTGTGAATCATGCTTTAGTTGCTTGAGCTCGAATATAGTGCCCCCATTACTTTTCCTACGAAGATTTTGAGCAAAACTATATTCGGAGATGTACGGTATTTGAAAGATGAAATTTCTACTTGAAACTGTGTCATCTTGAAAATAAGCTATCATAAGCATAAGCAGCAACAGTGAAAGAATGATACATATGTGATTCGCCACAGAAACAAGTTTCAGATGTCTTCGTATGATTTACATGACCTCTGGGCAAATAAACAATTACTATTATTATTATTTGATCGGGAAATGTCAGTGTTAGTTGGTTTTTTTCATGGACACTGAGATATTGTGCAGGATAAAATATGTGCATTGACATAGTCTTGTAAGTAATGAGTAGCCTCCGAAAACACCCTGTGAGTATCTGTGTGCTGTCATATGAATATTTTCAGCAAAAAGTGAACGGTTCATTCAATGCTGGTGGCTAATATCTGTGAAAGGCTGATTTTCTTATTTTCACATATTGTCTGCACATGATTTAAGCAGAACTTTATGAATTATTATTAGGTACACATAATGAGAAATAACTTATGAAAGAAGTATGTACTAACAAGGTTTCACAGCTCACTGGAGAAATGTGGTACATGTGTCAGAGAAATCTAAGCGTTATCCACTTGAGTTGAAATGTATTCATACTTAAGATGGGGTGGGATTAATTAAGATACATGGTGCACTTAAAAGCTCTCAGGAGTAAAAATTGATGCAGACATGAATACATACATACTGGAATCGGAACGGAGATATCTGATGAAAATGGCAGTAATGATCATCTCAATGATCACAATGAGCTCCAGGGTCATAGTGACCTATTATTCACTGATGGTGTCTGCCCCAATTTTCTTCTGAGATGCCCCTGAAATTTTTAATCATTGAGGCTGGGTTCTCTTGCACCATAATTTTACGATACTGTTGTTTCCAGGGCTAACTTTGTGTGTTACCAATGTATGCATACCTCTTGTGTGTTTACAATGTGGTGCTATGATATCAATTCACTTTGCAAATTTCTCTATTTGCACAGAAGAGTGTGAGATACCACCTACTGACTTTGATTGACCTATATGTATCAATGAACTGCTATTGGCCGTATACATTGATATGCTTGGTTTATTGTTTGCAACCATTTCAAAAGTAAAATTTCAAATGGTGTTATGGATAAATGCTATGGATCACACATTAACTCATTGAAAAAATCCATTGTTGAAGCGCAAGTAATGTGGTGTTTGTACATATAGTTGCATGTTTTAAGCTTTTGGTGGTTGTAGGTGTGAGGATGAATGCTCATATTTCCCAGAATCATGCTGCAATGCGGGTGTGTCACAATATTTCATTGCTCAACTGGATTGATGGAATCTTATCACTAAATTAAATTTTTTATGCTCCCTGTTTTGGATTCATCGATGGCTGCTCTGTTTGAAATTCAGGACATGCTTAGATGTTGACTGACATTGCTTGGATGAGGGAGGAATAGAAATCATCCTGTGTGAAAGCAAGGGAAGCAATGATATTAATATCAGTATTTAGGTGTTGTTGATTGTAAGAGTTGTGAAGTAAAACCATGACTGAGTCAAGTTTTGACAGAATGAACTCAATTGATTTTGTGATCTGTACTTTTTCTCTTGCAAGTCTTGTTTTTATCCCATAATGTGACTCATTTAGTGACGATTTAGGTCCTCATGGGAATTTGAAAATACCCCCTCGCTTGTTTCAAATAATATGTAGGCAATGCCATTCATATGGATCTTTTCACATTTCTTTCTTGAAACATTCAAACACATACTCAAAGCATCCCTGTCTGAACAAGATGAACTGGGACAATAAAGTTATTTATTTCTTCCATTATGAGCGATCATGTCTTCTCTTTGGGATGATTGTCATTGTAAGCATTGAATATTGATTGAAAATTTTACCTCAGGAATTACGTGGTTTGAAGGCAGCTTTGCAGTTTTTTAGGCTACTGACAGCTGTAAGACCATTGACAGTGATTTTTAGACTACTGGAAACTGTTACTGAAACTACCATTTGTGGAAATATTTTACACTTACAATAGTCAGCCTCGCTAATAGTATATGAAATTCATCATGTGACATGATATTGTGTTCTGCTAAACTCATATGTATAAGGGGCCAATTCTTGTCTTCTTCAGGCTTGGAGCTTCGATTTCATCCTTATGTAATGGTTGTATGTAGCTCACATTAAAAACTTGTGTCTTACTAATATGTTTTTAGCATGCCTCTTTTGATTGCAATAACATCATTTGTCAAAGCATATGACTCTTGTGGGAACTCTCTGACAATAAATGACTCATAAAATTTCATGTAAATGGATCATTTATTAAGTTTTTTTTTCCAATCCTTTGGATATTCAAAAAGCAATCTGGATATAAACATTTCCACTAGGTCATCATAGTTAAATGCAATTAGGTGGATTATTGACAAAGCCTCTCTTTCATTTAGCATTGTTTGATGAGGAGATTTTTTGATAAATTTCTGTGCTTAGTTTGAAATGTATAATTATGAGTACATATTATGTAAAAATGAATATATGCTTTTGCTCAAGCCTGAAAGTCCTGTTTTTGCATTTTTGTTGACTAATCATGATAAGTAGTTTGAATTTGACACAAAACAGTATTAATTACAAATGAGGAAATATTTCATTGCACATTTTTCTCCTTTATTTCACTGGTTCTCATGTTTCCTTTACAGCATCAGACAAACCAGACCTTGGTTTGGAGGAATTGAGCTCTCTCAACGTGAAATCTCGCTTCCGTGTGTTTGAAAAAGATCCATCCGAAGATTCTAATGCCAGTTTGGAAAAGTCATCCAGTGGTGTCAATGTGAAGAGATCTCCCAGTATACTTAGTAAACTTGCCAGGTAGGAAACAAAACATTGTCACAGGCTTGCGTATGTTGTTTGGCTATTTTCTGGGCTGGAAAGAACAGGAGAGCCTGAGCTCTCCACTTGCTCTCTGGGGTGTTATTGACGACTAATGACTACAAGTTGTTACAAGTCCAAATTCCATGGCTCTTTCTGAATAAGTGTCACTGTGAACCTCTTCTCAGATAAAATCATCATAATGAAAAAAATGGAGTGGAATCAAGTTCTATGGGTGAGAGTCATTTGGCTTTACCCTGGTGAAAATAAACTGTGACGGACAGTGTGATAGAAGCGTGAATACAGTGTGCATAGAATGTGACTAGAGCGTGAGTACAGTGTGATCACAGTGTGAATGCAGTGTGCAGTGGGGTAGCTAGGTTTTGGGTCTAAGGGGGGCAGAAAGTTTTAAGGGGGTAGAAAATTTTTAGGGGGCGCCAACTCATAAATTAACCAGTTTACTAAACTTTACAAATTTTGGTGATGCAATAGGTGGATGAGTTTGTACAAAATATGACGATTGACAACGTATCATACACATTTATTTATATGTATTTGGCACTTAAGAGTGGAAAAATACACAGGCTTAGGGGTGCTACTGGCTACGCTACTCGCAGTGTGCCAAAAGCGTAAATTGGGACTCAGAAGCGTGCAGAAAGCATGATAGACAGGACGGTACAGTGTGTGGACATTGTGCGCACAGTGTTCGTACACTGTGTTCACAGTGTGAGGACACCATGTACACAGTGTGAGGACACTGTGCACACAGTGTGCCTACACTGTGACTAATACCCTTGTACAGTGTGCAGCACATTGTTGTCACACTGCCTGCCACAGTTTATTTTCACCAGGGTAACCACCATCATTAAGTTCTATACTTGTAATCGCACCATTGAAGAACAAGTGATTGGAGCCATTGCCGTAAATGGCATGTTAATTGTTCATTAACGCAAGAATATTTGGGCTGATAAGCACATCTTTAAAGAATTGGTGCCTTCAAAAGTCCTCTAATTGCCATCCTTGATCTCTAGTGTTTAAATAACAGTTTTGATGGGAGTATGTTGTGCTAAAGTATGTGGGGAATGTGAAGGGTTTTGGAAATCAGACATGTCATGTAAGAACAGTCTCTTTTGCTTAGAAAAACAGGTTTTTGACAAAATATTATATAGTTTTATTTTCTACTTCATTTCACTGCTGCTGAATATCACTAATAGTATTTCTCTGACAAATATTTAAAAATTTTTATACTATAGCTCTGGGTGCACAAGTTGAGTAAATTTTGCTATTGCAATAATTTTTTGTTCCCAACTTAGCAAACTTAACCCATATTTTTTTCACTTGGTGCAGCTTTGCTTTATTATTTCCATTTCCTTCCAAAATAAGGTTCCAGAAGAAAGGAATGGACATTGGTGTCACTGATGACTCTCTCAATGGAGTACCATTCGAGCAGTCAGACTCATCCTCCGAAGAAGCATCCTCATCTGAAGAAGAGGGTGACGAGGAGGGTGGCGTCATCAAATCATCAAGGCACAAGAAAAAAGAGCGTCCTGTCAGCTTTGGAAAAATGGATGACATGAAAACAAAGTTAGTTTCTTCATAACCATTGGGAAATATGCCAGTGAATTTATTTTACCATTATGCCTATTTGTTGCCATGCCACGCTGCAGAAGTTGTGAAAATTTCACCTCCCCATTTTTGTTGCTCCATTGTACTGTGGTTTTGCTCCAGAAATACGAGGCCATGCATTTAAGGCTGAGTCCTGCATTATGAATGTTCAGTAAAATTAAGCCTGGTCCTTTCTAAGGATTAAAATAGGAGTTATCCAGTTTTGAACATGGATTGAAGTAAAGGAAAGGGCAAAATCAAACCTATCTAAGAGATGGGAGTAGATGTTTATATGACCAAATTTTGAAAACTGAGGTTGCTGTCTCCCTATCAAGTCATTGCATTTGATATTGGGCCTTTAGATTGACATTTATCGGAGTCACAGTTATTAAACTGGGTTGGCAAGGGCCTAGCCATGTTGAAACACAGGTTTTCGTCAGATCACCGAAGTTAGCAATGTTGTGCCCGGATGGAGGTTCGATGGGTGGCTCCCCTCCATACCTCTACCGGGGTGGATGGAGGGGTGACACTCCCTCCAGACCTATACCGGCAGGCCCGAGGGAGATATACCCAGACCAGTAAGGTTGGAGGGAGATAACCCTCTTCCATACCTGTACCAGGAAGGTTGGGGGGGCCCCTCCTTCATACCTCTACCATGGTGCTCTCGTCCCCTGTCTGCAAGTGGCGGGCAGGTTAAATGTGGGATGGTACAATGGACCAAGAGGTCTGAGTGCCAGGAGGGTTCCAGAAGGCCCTCGCCCACCCTTAAAATCTATTAAACAGGGTCATGCCATTTTGCCCAAAATTCAGATATGTATTGATATTGCCCTATCATTCACATTTATGAATATTAAGAGCTAATATTGAAATCTTTCTTTGTGCCAAAATTATGAGAATCAAAACCAGTCGGGCTACGACAGTACTCGTGTAAGGTTATTTGAGTAGAATCGCCCAATAGTGAAATTAGGTATTACTTTTCACAGAAATATGCTCTCAATAAATTCACTATGTTCATCTTTTCCTAATTATTCTAGTCTCTTACCAATATTATATTTCCCGCGATGGCGTCTTTAAAGCACAAAATGAACAAATAAAATCACGGAAAGGTTTTCAATGACGTCTATGAAAACAACTTTGGACTAATCTAACATTAGTATTTTTAAAGAGTCTTCAGTGCCTACTCTCAGCAATTTGGTTAGTAAAAAAATGGAAACATTACATCCTGACAGACTGAGAATGCTCCATTTTGTAAGCAAAAATTAACAAGTGACTAGTATTCACTTAGCTTTCTTTAGCATTCTTAATTTAAGAAATAAAAATGCCATTGCGAAACAAATTGCTGCTCAATTTTATTTCTTCTTGAAAGCTAAATTATTAGAATTGTGATTAAAGGAAAACCTAGAGCTACTTGTTGGTTCCTAAACTTTACAATAAAATTAAAAATGGATTGGATTTGTTTTATGCACGTATGTATTTATGATGAAAAGGAACTGGGATTCAAAATTTGACATGACCAGGATTCAGATTCAAGATTAGGTATTTGAGGTTCAATAAAAAAATGAGATTCGATATTATTCTAACAGAGACGGATTCGATAAATTTTGGATTTGATACATCACTAACAAAATAGCATTATACTAGGTTAATTGAAGCATCAGATTAACTTCCTTCGACCTTCTGTAGACTTGGTCTAGCGAAATTATGAATACTACCAAATGTTTTTACCTCTGATATTTTGGGTTGGAATCAGTACCATAACCCTTTTGCTGCGGTCAACCTGCGGAGACTCCCCAGCCCCTGTGTGGCGAAAAAGTGAACGGTGGGTAGGAATGACCTTGCCAACGGAACATAGGAGCCAAAGATTATATACAAAAGAATAGGAGCTATGCTCACAGCAGCCCACCAGGCGAACGTAGCTCCTACGTTCACAGCAGCAAAAGCGTTAAGAAAGCGTGATGCTTAGTACATAAACATACTTTATTTTATGGCGGACAAACCTAATGTAACTGTGCAATAGGAACAAATGGTTGGATTATTTTTTTACAAGTGTTCTGGTTTTTACATTTGTTAATTATTTAGGCATTAACTACTGTTTATGTCATCAGTTGGAAAGAAAAGTATACATGCAACAAAATGAGGATATTGAGTTCTTAAAATTTTATATACATGTGTCAAAAATTACTATTATTATTTTAAATCTATTATATTTAGTTGTGGGTACATTAACTTCAATGTTGAACCACTTAAATGCTCTCTTTCTGTTTCCAGGTGGGAAAGTGTTGGTGCGAATGGAGTGCGCAAGACTAGGGAAGAGCTTAGAGAAGAGCGCAAGGAAGAAATCCAGAGGTTAAGATCAAGGCTTTTCCAGGTAACGACACATTTTCAGACAAAGGCTTATTTCGCACTATTTTTATTTGGACTTACCAATGTTCATGTGATTGTTTATCTATTCATTGGATAAGTTTGTCTCTCTGACTCAAGTAAATTGGATATATAGTCAAATCCAGATTTAACACTTTTCAGGAGAGTCAAGATTTTATGCTTAAAATGCAGAGAAACGTTAAATGAGGATTTAACATTTTTTTAAATTATTTTTTGGGTCTATTATGTACAATTTCCTTTTTGCAGCCATATCTCTAATCGTAAGAGTTTTTAATTTGATCTTGTTATCAAGTGTGTAGGGGACCCAGGAAGCCCAGGTTCTAATCTTGAGAAGGATCTGTAGATTTCCTGGTAATGATACTGTACTAAATTAGTTGTTTGTTGTGCATTCAGGGAAAGCTTGGCAAGACAAAGGAGATGTACGAGCAGGCTGTGATGGATAGTGAGAAGGGTGGGTCTGCGACAACCAATGGGGTGAAGAGACAGCCCTCGGAGAGAGCGAGGTCATTGAAGGAGCGCTTTGAGAAGGGTGAGACTGGAGTGGACTTGGTGGAGGATGCCTCCGATGACATACGGAAGGAGAGGGAGGAGCTGGTCAAGAAGGCACGGGAAGAGGAGCTGAGCGTCTTTGAAGCTGGTGAGGAGTTTTATTTATTTATTTATTTACTTTAACTGGTGAACCCTTTTACAAAAGTGTGATAAAATAAGAAAACTGTTACAAATTATTCACTTATAAACAATGATATTAATTTGCGTCCAGGTAGATAGTTACATATATAAATTTGAAAGTTGGGTTAACATACATTTTGTAAAATGCTAACGGTTACCGATTTAAATGCTTAAAACAAGTTAAAAAGATAATAAACATATTTGGTTAAAAAAACAAGGTTGTTACAAACAGGAAAACACTATTACCGCATGGACAAATATGTATAAACAACGTACAGACAAAAATATTAATGAAATACAGATTTATAAACATTAATTAATACTATAAAAAGTGTTTTCTATGCACATTATAAACATGTCTCTAAAACTCTTCTGGTACTTTAAGTACATATTTTTGACATGAGACAGAGAAGAGGTCAATATTATTACAGTTATGGGTATCTCTTTTTATCTGACTGATAGGCGAGTGGTAAGCATAGTTTTGTTCATGATATCTAATATCAGAAAGTGTATCATACCAGATATTATGAGTTGGAACTCTAATAAATATTTCACTGAAGAGCTTGTGGGAATCAATAAAGTTATTCAGTAATTTGTAAAGAAATTTTATATTATTAATTTTCCTACATTTATGTAGAGAGGGAAGGTTTAATGAGTGTAGTGTTTCATGATAACTACAGTGGAAGCTGTGTTTAGCGAGGGCTCTTGGGACCTGAAAAATCACTCGCTAAATGGAGCTCTCGTTATTACCAAAATGATTAAATAATCATTTCACAGCCGATTCCTACAAATTTAATGCTAATTTAGCCATTTTTGTGGGAATTTTTGGTGAGTGGCGATAACATTCTATTGAGATAGCTATTAAAAATCATATTTTTGAACACTTCCATTCCTTATGATCGCATTCACTTTCAATGACATCAAATTCCATGTTAGATGTCATACACTGGAATATAAAACGTCGAATTTTGACACTTGGTGACATGTGTAGGTACTGTACTGTGCATTGCTATAAATTGTTATTGTCCCGATGGGTGCGTCGCGGCAGCAAGTAATTGAATTGCAATGGACTATACACAGCAAACACTTCAGAAACGAGAAATTATTTCATACCTCCTACCTCTCTAAAAAGTGAATAAAAATGGATATATGGTTCGGAGAAAGTTTTATTCATAAAAATTTGCAAAAATGCTAGATAACTACATGACCAATATATTACCTTCGGGAATTTAGTTCCACGCAAACACCGTGCTGCTATCTTCTCCAGTTAAAAGGTGGAAATAAAGGAGAGTACTTCAACACCTGTAAGATCCCCTCAGAAAACAGCTGACTTTGGCTTGTCGGAATCATAAGAGCCCATATCACCAGCATTTACGATTACTAAAGCATATAATAGTTATCCATTGTCCTTGGCAGTAATAATTATGCGTGGAATACTATCTGGAAACATAATTGTTACAAGCAAGTCCAAACATAACAGTTGTAAGTTCCGAAACTTCCTAAATGAATTCCATCAAGATACGCGTAATCGGCGTAATATCTTTTACCGTACTTCCATCTAGTGGCAGCATCGGGAACTTGTTGATAGTGAATACCGTGATTAATACTGACTACGCTCCCTGCTGCGAGATACACATGATTTGTAGTACATACCTTTCGTGCAAATCGAAATGAATCATCTTTGACCTTTTTTCAATATATATACTCTTTGAAACAATTACAAAATACAATAGAAAACGTAGATTACTTAACAAACAGGGCATCAAGTTGTTTAAACATGTTTAAACAACTTGATTACCCCTTGATCCAAGGGCTGCAGAACACTCGTCGTGTTAGGCGGCAATAAGATGATTTTCACATTTCTAAGTTCAATTTGTGGATGGGCAGGGCAATTGTCAATGAACAATACTACTTTTCTATTTTTCCCGCCAATCCTAGCATCGAACGCTCCCCTTTTGTCGGACATAGCAAGTGCAGTCTTTCATATTATTACTTGTACGTCATATAAAGTTAAGTAAATCACATGTATTTGAAAAGTTTTCAATGAGCAAATTAAATTTAACATTTTTTTACATTGTTTTTATTATTTTCCATGTTATCCGACCTTCTCACTTATCCGACCTTGCCGCGGCCGGTTTAGGTCGGATAATCGAGACTCTACTGTATCAGAATTTTGGTGGTGTGCAATGGTTGATTCCTGCTTATGGTTAATGTGTCAGTAAATGTAATGGAATATGTCATAAAAAAAACATTTAAGAAAATTAAGCTTGTGTTTCCCTGGCTTCCTGAAGTCCTGATTCCAAATCATTATTTATTTTACAGGTATATCAAAGAAATCCCGCACACTCTTCCTTGAGCTTGACAAGGCCCAGAAGCAGCAAGTCCCTTCAATGCCTACTCCAACCAAATCACCACTTCCTAAGGAGGAAGTGCGGAGACTCAGAGAGGTTGGTATTGAATATTTGTTGCATCTGGTTGAGAGCAAAGCTATTTTATATTTTTATTGTGCACTCTTCTCTTGCCAAATTAGTACATGTCTATATATGTTACATACTCAAAATAATGCTCGCACAACCACAACTTCTTCCTTTTCCAACGCCTTTTATTTGACATACACATTACAAATGATCAACCGATCACCTTGGCGGTCAGACACACACTCCTTCCCATCTCACCATCTGTCTTCTTCCTCCCCTCTTTCCCCTCTCACCGTCCATACACGTCTCCCCTCCACTGCCGCCTTGTTGTTCCCCTATCCCCATACGCACACACTCTCCCCTCTGCTCCATCTCGGCGGCCATATTACATGCCACCCATCGCCCTTCACTTCCATGTAACATATATATATTTACATGTTTATTTTACATGTTTATTTCTCCCCTTTATTTTAATTATGTAAGGCATTTTCTTAAAAATATTTTATTAAAGGCTATATAGTAATGCAGTGAAGAACTGTGTTTTTATATCAGAGAACTTGTTCATTAATACGTGTTACACTAGCAAAGTATGTGCTTTCAGACTGATATTATTTCATTCTTCTTTTAATAATTACTGTAATGATGATTGAAAAGAAAAAACTTTGTTTAGCTCCACATAAAATAATTTTAATACGACCTAGGTTTCATCGCTGGGTGACATCATCAGGTGGTTTAAAAAACATTTTTCCGCAATATATACAGTAAAACCCCCATACAACGAACACCCATACAGCGAAATTTTGAGGAAAACTCCCTATTTCGAAGTCATTGGCCCGGTCCCGGACCCTTCCAATGGACAATACACGCAAAAAAACCTCCCGTAACGAACCTCTCTAACTACGAAAACTCCGTACATCGAAGTCTGCGCTTGGGCCCAAAACATGAAAAGTGCCCCTCTAGAACGAATTATTGAGAAAAAAAACGTAGCATTCTTCATTTACAGGTAATTTTTCCATAGACATTTACGTAATGAGCAGGAAGTTGAACCGCAGCGGAGAGTACCGCGTCTTAACCCTTCCGCTCCGGGCTTCGAAATGTTTACATCCGAGACCTACAGAGCAGAGGGCATGAAAGAAACTTGACGCTCTCGCTCGGTGAAGGCTCGTTTACATGTTTATTATGGTGGGAACAAGCAACTCTGATGGTTCCCACAATAAAAAACGTGTAAGGGAAGCCAAAGCTCCGCTCGGCGTTAGCTGAGCCGGGTGATAGTTGGGTGGATGAGTAATGCACCAAGAGGGGAGGGGGAATACCAGTCAGTTCCAGCCGGCCAGACGTAACCCAATACAGAAAAATACTCTGAAAAGATCAGATCAGGGGGGCTATTCTCCACTCTCACTCATCCACCCCACCTCTTTTGCGAAGGTGCAGGTGGTGAGGATGGAGCTCAATTTTCCCTTTTTAAATCGTATCAGATTACTTTCCCATATTGGGTTACATTCCCGGGACCCCTGAATGGGAGGAGCTCCATGGTTTCAAATTACCTTTCGGTATCCGATTTTATTTTGGGAGAGGCAGGTGGACGGTTATCGTAAGACAGTCCACCTGCCTGTAAGAACCTTGTTCATTCCCGTCGGCGATACATTTTTTCATGCTTATTTTCTTTGTTTTTCCTTCGTGGAATTATATGTTAAAATTTAATCTTTACTTTTCTATTCAAAGTTTTTTTTAATGAGTGGAAATATTTTTTTCGCGAATACCAATGGGCTTATTTTTTTTCTTTCCCGCGAAGTCAACGTAATTTCTTTGTTTCCCCATTCTTTCAGCACGCAAACTTCATTTGTTCCTTCATTTGCAAGACCTCCTGTTGATATTATAATTATAAAATAGTCTAAATAATTGTTACATCATTATTTATAAGACCCACGATCAAAGATCCCCGTTTTCTTGTATTGTTGTGCTTTGAAAAAAGGAGGGGAAAATGTGAACGGCTTATCTACTAATTTCTGTAATCGAATCACCATTTCGCGATCTAAAGACGTACAAATAAATACATTGTAATAAGGCTCGTCGAGAAAGGCTCGTGTTTTAAATGGCGAGTGACCACTTGCAGATTATTTTCATTATTGTATAATTATTATATCAACAGGAGGTCTTGCAAATGAAGGAACAAATCAAGTTTGCGTGGTGAAAGAATGGGGAAACAAAGAAATTTTGCGGGAAAGAAAAAAAAAATAAGTCCTATGTTATTCGCAAAAGAAAAATATTTCCACTCGTTAAAAAAAACTTTGAATTGAAAAGTAAAAATTAGATTTTAACAGAATTCCAGAACGGAAAAACAAAGAAAGTAAGCATGAAAAATTTGTCGCCGACGGGAATCGAACATGGTCCCTCTGCACCGCAGCCCCGTACGCTAATCAATGGACCACACCCTTGATGCCGCAGGCTGATAAATAGGGATTTTATAACATCTATATATGTTTAAACGCCTTTTTTGTTAACTATTGGATTTATACGCCCATATGTGGAGTGATTCGTGAAAAGCATTCGGAGTTCTATATGCATACGAATTTTCATCGAGATCTGCGACCCGTTTATCGGACACTCCCCTCGTTAGGAGGGCGAAGTATTCAAAACTTCATTGGTTGGTGTTCAACCATTGAGAGCCAATTTTATCTACTCTGTCCCCATCCCAAAGGAAAATCTGGAGTAACCTCTCTTCTCTATCCAAATATTGCTATTGCCGTCTTAACCTTGATGGATGTGGTCTGTTAACCGGCAAGTGGTGCGTTTGCTCGAGATCGCCCTAATATTTGCTCGATTGCTTGAGGATACCTTTTTTCCCAGAAATCGCAGCCGAAAATGAGGGTGCGCCTCTGACACGAATTTTTTATCTGACAGCCTTTGATCCTCGGTCACGATATGAGCGGTGGGCTGCAGAGAAATAACGCGGCAGGGTGGTAGTGGCCACGAAACGAGCAGTGATTCGTCCTAAGATAAGTTAAGAATCTGAAATGGCAGTACATACTGTCAGAAGACAGAACGTTCTCGGCCGACATTTTACCACAGAATGAGAAGAACGGCACAAGAAATATTTAATATCTGGGATTGGTGGCGAGCGGCACCTATGCCACTCACGTCTATCATGGCTGGGTTCGAGTGTGGTCCATGTCAAACATTAGGAACATAAAATTCATCGTTGCCACTCTATCGCTTGCCTACCACCACTCTTATCGTGGCCGCGGCTCGCGCCGCTCGTATCGTGCCCGAGGCAAGTCCCTCGAGAGCTGAGTGACCTTGGTGCTTAGCG
Source organism: Pyrrhosoma nymphula (assembly GCA_963573305.1). Taxonomy (NCBI): domain Eukaryota; kingdom Metazoa; phylum Arthropoda; class Insecta; order Odonata; family Coenagrionidae; genus Pyrrhosoma; species Pyrrhosoma nymphula. Next base: position 78,692,617 of record OY754337.1, read on the forward strand.
TGAGTCATCAAGGGGAGGGTATCATTGGCTCGCTTGTTTACGGGGGATGCAGTTGCCTAATAACTTTAAAAACTTGTTGTTTGACAAGGCAAGCGTGTGGGGTGCAATTGGGGGACAGCGATTGGCCGCGCGACAAGTGCAAGCACTGGAATTTTCCACCCCCCTAACTTTCTCATTTTCTGTCACCAGACAACTTTGAGTGACTGTATGCACCTGCCTTAAGCTCAACTGAGAGAATTCTATGACTATTAACATTTATGCATGCGTCAATATAGGTCAGTGTTGTTCCAAAATGAACAAGAGCAAAAAGTTGTGGTCTTTCACGGTAGTTGAAAAAATTAAAGCGCTTTAAGTCATCAAAGACGCGGAGGATGTAGGAAACCGCGCTGCCGGACTAAGGCATGATGTGCTGGAATCGTGCATTAGAAGATGGAGGAAGGATAAGGTTGCACTATTCATACCAATAGGGACAGAAGGTCTTTTCGGGGAAAATCTACGAGCTGTGATAGGACATGCGCGCGCGTGCCACCGTACTGCGACGCCCGTCTCACTAGTAAGTAAGCCGTTTTTATGTATGTACCTAAATCATGATTTTTTTTATTTTGTCATTCATTGAAGATTTTTGTTGGACCATATTGAAATATTAACTGCTTTAAATTCCATAGACAGTTATGATTTCTTTCAAAGTTTGACTTTTTTCAAGTTTTGATGTCGTATCTACGCCTTATCGTTCGTTTTTTACGCGGCTGACGCTGGGGTATTTTGAATTTAACGTGTTTGCATTCCCACTCGTCATTGTTTACAGCAAAATATAATTTGTAAAAGTTAACCACGTTTTAAAAGGCGACTTACAGCGACTATGACTTGTGCATTAGGAAAATGGTGGGGGGATTCGGATTTATAAATCAGAGCTCGGTGCGACTGTCCGCACTTACCAACTAAACACGAATTGTAGCGAGGTTGGATTTGTTTTGTTTTAATGAATATCAATTACTCCACACATTCCAAAGGACAATAAACAATGCAAGCATTGTAGGGCCTAGGCCAGAAGTGAAAACTTGCCTCCGAGGTCCATACATGCCTATGGAAAATGCCGCGTAAATTATAAGAGAATATCGCTAGCGGCTTTGATAATGGCCGAAAATTCGAAGTTAGTCCCGCAACACCTCGCAATAGGAAAAAAAGCCCCAAATTTTTTTCTTCAACTTCGACGCATAAAAAGAGGGGTGCGACTCTTACACGCGTTAACGGCATCGTCAATGCATTATCATCTGAGATTGCCATTGTGACCTCAGTGCATTACCGACTGCCACGTTTTTACTCGTGGTAACTAACTCGCCCCACCTATAAACCATCGTCGTTTATCGATATCTAGTATATTCTGGTCACGAACATAGATATTTACCGGTATTTCAATGGGATTCCAACAGTGCGTTTCATTTCGGAAGTATAAATGGGAATATGTGCTCTTTCAAGCAAAATTGCTGCATAAAACTGCCAATTGATATTGACTTAAATTATTGCACTCCAAGAATAATATCGACTAGATACTCAGAAAAATTATGGAGCACTTAAAAAAATACCTAATCCTTAAGCATTAATTTTGGTGCTCCTTTACTTTCAGACCGTAACTAAAGTAAGCGATGAGGCGTAGAGCAGAATCGACGAAAAAAACAATAATTTCAATTAGAAATACGCAGGTTGAAAATAACACGGTGATAGCCACGGTATTTGATGGTAAATAATAAAAATTGTTTATCATCACTCTAGGAAAGGTTTTAATGGTGAATAAAGCAAGATTGAGATATTTACTTGACTTGCATCGTAAAGCACGCGGAACACTTAGATGCCCCTTTGGAGACGCAACCCGCACACCACCTCCATACATCGAAAACCCCCTACATCGAAGTAATTTTTCTGGTCCCAACAAATTCGTTGTATGGGGGTTTTACTGTAGGTACACTGGGAGGAAGGGGGGGGAAAGGTTTGGAAGAGGAGGGAGAGGGTTGGTCTGGGGGAGGGTAGGGCTGGGGGAGAGTAGGGGGAGGTTGGATGAGTAAGGAAAGAGAGAGCAGTTAAGGAAGAAGGTTGTTGTGGGGGAGGCTGTTGGTTACTGTAATGATAACCATTATAATATACCTAGGTGAATCTCACTGTGGGAACATAAATTTGACAATCAGTAGGTAAATGTTTCTCAACATTCTTTGGACTCCTGGACAGCAGCAGAGAGGGAAAACTGTCTGAGAGCCTTCTTTGCTTTCAGGATTGATACAGTGACCATTCATTACAAATCACAGTAGCTTATAGTCACTCAATGCATTGGAGGAACTAGAACCACTTTTACAATAATCAAGAAATAGATGAGGTCGTAATATTTTTGTTATTAAACACAGGTTATTTATTTGTGAACTTTTGGTATATCTCATGCTTACTGTTTTATTTGTCTTCTCGGAATCAGAATACATTTGTAACATTCCTTTTAAATTGGTCCTTACAAGTATTATTTCTTATTGCCTATTACTAAACTGGAGAATTGTATGTTCATGTCAAATCATGAATCTCTTTTCCCAAATATTGAAATATGATTTTAAAATAGGTTTCACTTGAGGTGTATATTTGGCAATATGATTTGTGAAAACAATGTGTACGTATAATTGGAATTAATTTGTCTGATAATGTTAAGTGCATTGGTCGGATGTTGACTCATGTGGGAGGAATTTTTATGAAACATGGCTACAGATGACAACAAGGCAGTTATCAGATGATGTTGTCCGAGCCAGTGACAGAGTAGAAGATGTGCAAGTTGAGACTGCAGACATCTGCAACAAGTTCAAATTCTTTGAAACCTACCAAGAGGCTCCTCGCCAGAAGAAAGCGTTTCGCATCACTCCTCCTCGTGAGGGTCAGGTCAAGGTTGGGCCAATGAACACACGTTCTTCAAATTGTTCTCTCCACGTTTTAAACCACTCCCTTTTGCTATAACTCTCTAACCGTTCTCGCCTCTTCCCATTCATCATGTGGGCATGGTACTGAGCTCAATTTGATACACTAATGGCTTTTTGTGTATGTATTTTAACAGAGAGTGAGACCTGAGTTAAGTTCGTGGTGATTTCTTTATTTACGGTATGTTTGTGCCTGCCTTGTTTCATGTTTGCTGTTTTGTGACATTCAGTGCTAAATGGGTGTTTTATCCAAGCTGCAGATAACATATATTTATAAACATTTTCCAGTCTCCCTCTACTAATTTAGAGCTCCCGAAGCCAGATGTTAGTGAAAATACTTTTGGCACCATGCTAAAAATACCTCCAGTAAGTTTATCTTTGTGGGGCATACACAACCTCAAAGAGATCTTTCAGCTAAGATATCAGACCCCCCCAGATCATTGATGCCATTTCTTTAGGTCTCTAGTTACCCACTGTCTATACCTGTCCCACTTGTACCATTATATGCCCTGCCACCTTTATTGCAGTCCAGCCTTTTTATTTCTGAAAAGCATCATTCTTATTATTTTCATTTAGGCATTTATCTTTATCCTATAGAATTAAAACTGTGCCCCGAATGTACTTATCACTGAATTCAGTACCATAGCTGAATGAATGACACACTTTGTTATCTGCCAATTTGACCTTATCTGCTCCCTGCTTACCATTCCCACTTCCAGCTCTTCTTGTTCTACTCTGACCAATTCCTTGGAGTATGCATTGGAATATGGCAATGGTAGACAAACACCCTACCTTCATTCCCCACCCTATTGTTGCTCTTCATGATTTGCCATCCTCTTCCATGACCTCTGCAAATTGACATGCCTGGCTATCACTTCCTGGAGGAATATTATTGATCCTTGCTGATCACTTTAAGGGGTCATTTGGAAATATGAACCCTTTCACCAAGGCAAGGTTCTGTATAGTCCATGGAGAAGGACAATAAATATACTGGCAAAGTAAAATTTTTACCTGCCTTTACTTTCCTTCTTTGCTAAAATATAGGCTGTTTAATCTCATCCTTCCTCTCTTGCTATGCCTATGCCTAAATGTAAAGTGCCTAAATGACTTAGTACATGTTTTACCTCAGCCATATTTGTCAATTGACTCTTGAGGAAGATTGCCGAATATTTGAAAATACAGTAGGTGTTACTTGCTAACAATATCTCTCTTATCTCACTTGTACGAGCATGGATAGAGCAAGGGGACCTCTTGCAATCATAATTTTGAATTGCAAAATTTGAAATGTTTTCTCCTCTCATCAGCTGGAAATTTTATGAGTTTTAATTGCTTTAATTTTCGCTGTTATAAATCAGCTATGCATATTTTCTCCAACTATTTATCAATATTATAGCAATTAATAATTCTACTGCCTGATATTGTCAGCACTGGTTTGGTAACTAATTTATTATGCAAAGAAATCTGTTTTGCTTTGCTATGGGGCATGAAATGATTAGGCTTTTAAAATGGGAACTGTAAATTTTAGCAAATTAAGTGGTATTGGAGTTATAACTTACTTCTTAGACTCATTTTTAAGTTTCTGCAAAAGCTTATTGGCTATAGCTCATGGTTTGATGACCGATACCATCTTCATGTTTTTTTTTTTAAGTTAGGGCAGCCAGGAAATCATCAACTTATATTTGTAAATATCTTCAATTTTTCACTCAATGTTTTTGAGAATGGGAAAGCATGGTCTTTTGCATTGCCTATTCTTAAGTGATCTCTTTGGCATTGGCTGGGAAAACTAAAACATTTTACTCCTTACGGTGCAAATTTCATGGCAGCTGGATTCTTGAGTAGCTAAATATTTTTTGAAAATTTTGAAATACAATTTTTCATAATGGTAAGGTAAGTAATGCTTTTATGTGCCCTCTAAAATATTAGGTCAAATTGGATAAACTTTTTTTTTCATATGCTTGATGTATACCAGCTCCATTTTAATAACACAAACTTTACAAAGTGGTTATAGGGGATATCAGCTACTACTTCCTTGAAGCCTTGCCTGAAACCATCAAATTTATGTACTCCTCCTGCCTTTTAATATGATGCTCCTTTAAAAAATAATTTTCAGACCACAGTTAATTATTCCAAATGCCATACATTTCAACTCCCTTTGTCGTTTTCGGTGTTCTTTATAGAGAATCTAATGACAGAACCTATTCATATATTTCATTTGGTACATGAAGAAACATAATTGAAAAATCCATCGTAGTCTTGAGAGCAAATATGCAAGAATATGAAATTGTACTGAGGTCAATATCTTCCTTTTAATGAGGTTTGGAAGATCTTATTTACTTGCCTATTCACTTTAAGAATACATATATGTATGTATATTTCTGTCACTTTTTGAGTGAAGATAAATAAATATAGGTACCTATGCATAGTAATTAGCTGCCTTAAGTTTGTCTTTTAGGCCAAATTATGTCCTGAGAATGGCTATTGTATGAATGCTTTGACATGATTTTTCCCTGACTGGTGTGTTGACTTTTTTCTTCAAGGACTAATAGACATGTCTAATATATAATTGGATTAGTTTAGGATTTCCTGCAGTAAGTGTATGGAGTTTTGTCTATTTACTCACTAATAACTCTTATGTGTATCTTTGTGGATGTGTCTAAATGCTTTAGTGGCAATTTTTTTGGTTTTGGTGATAAAGTTGCTGAAATAATTTAATGATTTAATTTTTTAAATGCCAGCTGCTATAGTTGATTGGATATAATACCTTGAAGCTAAGTATTTGACCGGTGAGGGTCATGATTGAAATCAATTAATTTCCTTAACCAAATCAAATATTTAATGGCTAAACTGGCTATCAATGAAATTTCAATTAGTTAACATTGTCATAGATGATATGCTTTCCTTGTGCTACATTAATTATGATTTCATTTTGATTCTTCTCAGACTGGTTCACCAGAAAGGGAAATTTACCGTGATCCGAATGTGGTTCGCTGTGAAGATGCCCCAGAGGATGAATCAGAAGTTGTGGTGAAGTCTCACACCACCACCAAAATGCTCTCCCTCTTCAGGCAAATGGAAGAGAATGCAAACAAAGATGAAGTGCCAGAAGGTGAGTTTTTCTAGTTCTATGCTTACTCGTGCACTTAAATTTCGTGAGCGTTTTTTGAAGGATCCAGTGTCTTAAATCAAAAAATTATTATCTTTTATTATAAGAGCCTTTGTGTGAGTCATGCCTCAGACTCGATGAAATTTCATTGATATGATACACAACAAATTGGATATTCATCTCTCATGTACTTACTCAGCATTGAATAATAAGGGGTATTTACACTCTGGAACTGTGATTTATTGTCATATCTCCAAATGTGTAAAAAATCGAACATTAATTAAAGCATTTGAAGCTCAATTAAAACTGTTTCTACTCTCTAAAAGTTACTAGAGTATGGAGGAATGCCTTAGTGATAATTTGAAAGGTTCAGTCTGATCTGGTATATTTTAACGTAGGTATCCAATGTGTGTGTATTGTTTAATTTTTGGAATAGTCCTATATTCTACTTCTTGTAAAATCACAGGACTTATAATTTGGAAAACTTAAGGATATTCATAAAACATTGCGATTATTTTTTAAATTACGTAATAATTTGTAGTAATAAAAAAAAGAAATTTTTTGAACATATCTGATCTGTCTTTGTTTGTTGCATAGGCCCGAAACCTTTGAAGAGGTTTACGCCACCGCCTGATTACACGAGAGACTCTGAGTCGGAGGAAGAGGACGATGAAGAAGAAGAGGAGGAGGACGAGGAGGAGGAAGGGGAGGAGGAGGAGGGGGCGCAGGAGGACCCGAATTTAGTCCGTGCCTCTGACAAAGTTGAAGACGAGTTCCTTAAGCAGGTGTGCTATATGATCATAATGATAACATCTTATTAACCTTCAATGATACAAGGTACCTGGTTACATTCGGATTTATGTTTAATAAAAGATTCTAAACCAACCAGTTTTTCATGTATTACACTTCAATACATATTGTTATTGCTATATGGTGCACATGCAACATTGTGTTTTGCTCTTTTTCTTGCACTTTCTTTAAAATACCTGCTTACGATAGGGTGGATATTTTAACCTGGAAAATTAAAATTTTGGTCTGGAAAACCTGTAAAAGTACTGGAATTTCATAACTTCTGGTCTATAGCAATCCTGCATATGTTAATTGAAAGCACTCTGCTTCTGTGAAACCTATCTCAATATATCAGATGTCTTATCATCGCCATTAACCGCTTCCCAGATGCGCCCGAGTATACTCGGGCACCGAAAACGCACAAATTCTGATGTGCCCGAATATACTCGGGCATGTCCAAAATTTTTGTCCCTTTCTTCTCATGCCCGAATATTCTCGCCAGCTGCTAGTAGTTCGTTTTTCTGCCATCAGAGGAACAGGTTAGGTAGCTCACTCTAGCCGAGCGGCGCTCTCTTCAAATGCTGATTTCTGATGTTAAAACAGTGGTCATTTTTTTGTAATAATTCTAGCAATTCGAGGGTCATAATTTTTTTTCTCACTAAAAAGTTATCCTTTTATGGAATTGCATTCACTTTTATTATCATTGGTAACCATCCATTTATTAACTTCATGCATGGAGTTTCTTTTGCGATCATTTTACGAAATTTACAACTTCAATTTTTGTCATTTATCGATAATTTTTGCAAATTTATGATGTAAAACTTCCGTTTTCGGAACACTAGGGGCGAGGTGCTTTGCATATAATGATTGTTTCCACGAGTACTTTGTCGGAAGGACGATGGTGACAGTTTTTCGTTGAGTTTCAAAGCATACGCATCCTTGATTTTCAGAGCGCATGCACTTTTTTGCTGAAATTCCACTGATGCAAACATTCCATTTTTAGTTAGAACATTTTCGTTCTAATACGAGTGGTGTAGTAGGAGTGAATTCTACGGCAAACTCTTTGTTTTCACTTGGTACATTTGGCAATCAGAATTGGATTCTGGAGAGGAATCAGTGTTGACCAGCAGTGATTCCGAGGTTATGGACATTGAAGTTCCTGGCTCCTAGTCGACTCTCTCCGGAGAAACAAGCTCAAAATCAGAAGGCGCAGCATAATATTTGCGGGAAGCGGAGTGGGAGGAAATGCTTTCAACAAATCCTCCTCCGGCACCACCTAGGTTTCTTTTTGAAGGTATTTCTTTGATGAATTTCGACCTGGTTCCCGAATGAGGTTCCCTAAAATACTTTTTTCAACGATGAAATTGTTGACTTAATAACTTGGGAAACTAATCATTGTGCCAGTAACACTTTGCGTGAAGAAGCGGGGCCGAGAAGTGCTAGCGTAATCAGTGGCGAGCTGTGACAAGCTCAGAAATTTGTTTTTTGCACTTTTAATGCTACAGAGCAGAGTGCGGAAGCCAGATACTGAGTTTTAGACCTATACTCTCCTCTCCCTTTTTTGGACACAATGTCTTACCGATGATTCGTAAAAATAAGGCAATATTTACATTTTGCCTATAATAACGATTTTGATCCCCAAACACACCCCAATGCCAAACTAAATAAAATATGGCCGATCTGCCAGAGGCTGGAGGAAAAGTTCAAGGCACTCCATACTTTAGAGACTGAATTTACCATCAAAAAGAGCCTACTCTTGTACAAGGGAAGATTGGGGTGGCGGCAGTTCATGCTTATGAAAAGAGCTTCATTTGGCAAATATTTGTCCTTTGTGAATCGAGAACTGGATACGTGTGGTCAACGACAATTTACACAGGAAAGGGGACTGTGTTGGATAAAGACTTTGCCCATTTACCCATGCCCTCAAAAGTGATGATGGCTTTAATGAAGCCATTATTTGGCCTATGATATTGCCTGACGACGGATAACTTTTATACAACTCCAGATCTAGCCGACTTGCTCGCTTCACACTCCACTGACTCGTATGGAACACTGAGGAAAGGGATTCCAGCACTCTTCAAAGAGAATCAAGTAAAAGAAATAAAGTTTCCTGTATTTGTCATAAAATTAATTTTGTTATAACATTTTCAGAGCGAAATTCGTCGTCATGAGGGTTGCCTAACTCCCATGAATGTTTGTACGTTGTTTCTTGATGTACTATGGACTAAAATTAATAGTTAACATTAATGTTGTCAGCAAATACATTTGCAATATAAACTAAATGTATTCCTCATTAGATGTCTAACTAAGGTTTACGGGAAGGAAAGTTATACTGATATGCAGGTGGCCTAATTCTCTTAAGTTAAGGGGCAACATTCAGAAATTATTGAATAAATCATTAATTATTTGGAATAAGAAATTAGGGAAAACATTTTCAGATTTGCCTCCCTTTAATGCTTCTGAATCTGAAATAAAAAATATGACTTTTTTTGACCGTTTTTGTAAAAAAAACCTGTCAGGGAAGCGGTTAAAGCTCCTAACTAGTAAAACTAGACAAAATTAACAAAACAATCTCCAAATGTATGGTATATTATTCTGATATGGATTATGACACACTTGTAATGACTTTACCAAAAAAGTTTAATATGTCTTTTGGTATTGTTACAAAAATCTTTCCCTATTGAATCCAGTTTTAATAGACTCTTTGAGTCCCAAAATCATTACTGTTACAAGAGTGTCTTGATTATGCGTGGATTCAAAAAACATTTTTTCCCTGAATATGTCCTAATAAAATGGGGTTGTCTTATATGCCAGTGAGTCTTGTATGCATTGAAATACAGTAAATATAAAACTAATTCAACACCACATATTCTGAATTTTTTATGCATGAATGGATAAATGCAAATAGCCTGCATCTACTATTGTCTTCAAGCCGTCCTTAAAGGGCTTGTGAATTTATATATCAAGGGACTTAAGCAAGCTTCTCATTTCTGTAGGAATTACAAGCATGTCAGAATCACTTGCCCCTTTTGGTTCCATCTGCAATATGGCCCTTCAAGGAATCTTGCACCAATATTGATTACATTTATTATTGAAAATTGATGAATTCTGAAGATGTAAAATTATGTTTTATTGTTGGATTAATTATTTTGCATAGATTGTTGTAATAAATTGGAAAATATTTGATGACACAGTTGTGTTATGGATTGAATAATATCTTTACTGTGGCATAGTAGGGCTCTGTAAGTATTGTGATGAAGAAAAGTTAATGAGATTATAGAAAGTATTTTGAAAAATATTAATCAGAGAGACTAAGTCACTAATATGAGCTAAATCTGCACATTATGTGATCAATAATATCTATTGCTCTTGAGCCATTTGCCGTAGAATGTCTTTGTGGTTTTCTTCTTACTCGAAAATAGATTTCAACTTAAAAACCCATTTGCTTTACAGATTACATTTATTTGACCTAATATGGGGGCCTTATGTAGGGGCATGATAAGTACAGTCAGTTTTTGGGCTTAATCTGTGACGATGACTATCATTATCCCATTGCAGGCATTGTCACAAAATGCTGCCCGTGCCAAATCTTTGAAAGCAAAGTTTGAGAGGTGGGAGGCGGATATGGAGAGGAAAGGAGAAGGTGCGAATGGTGTGATTGGAGACGATGAGACCCCCAGCGTGGACACCACAAGAAACCTCAGAGCACGATTTGAGTCCTTGCAGAGTGATGCCAAAAACACGGCCACAGCGGAGAGGCAACAACGCCCACGAGTCAACAGATTTGTGGTGAGTCCCTTTTCTATCTCACTCGGATCTAATGTGATGGTGTAATGTGATGCTCTGTGAATGATCTAGTATTTTATAATTAATTTAGAGATGATGACTTAATGCTATTATTAGGGATGTGCGAGTAGTACTTTTTGATCTCGAGTCGAGTTATAGTTACTCCCAAGTATCGAGTAGAGTTTTATGAACAATGGCAATTTCCCAACCAGGCAATATAATAATACGTGCACCAACTTATTCTCATTTTCCCAATCCCCTAGTGCATTTTCTCTTCTGAACATATGGCCTGATTAAGAAGGGAAAAGGTGATAAGGAATTTTTATTGCAATCGTGACAGAATTAGGAGATGAATTAAAATTAGGGATGAGCGGGAAAGGCATTTCTAGTTTCGGGACGGGACGGATTAAAAATTTTCTTGATGATTTCAGGACGGGAATTGAAAAGAGCCGAACCTTCTTGCTTTCTCCCTCTCCCCAGCATTAGCATCACACAAAAATAAATAAAACTGTTTATCAATAGATTCAAACTAGTCTAGGCTATAACTTTATAGGAAGGGTGTTTACATAATATGACATAAAAAACCTATAGCGCTAAAATAAAAAAATTCAAAGTAAAACCTACTTTTTCGTAATATTTTCTTAAATGTATCAAGAACTATTAAGTTTAACGTAAATATGTTAGGTATTAATATTGTAGAACTTTTAATAACAAACAAAACAAAAAAGTTGAACTTGATCTGATTATTAGTAACAGAGATAATGGGTGTTCCGTAAATACGTATTGGTATTTTGAACCTTCGAGGGGCGCTGGGGAAGCTACAGGGGGATTTTTGTAAAAATGTTTTTCTGGTAGTAGTCTATCAGTGGGATAAAATTCAGTTTTACGCTAATTATTTCCCAAGCTTGACGTTTTGGGGTCTTCATTGGCTGCCCTAAAAATTGATTGATTGAAAAGGTGTAGATAAAGATGCAACCACGCTTCATTTACCGCAAATGATGTTTCCGAGAGTTTTTGACGATATTAAAATTTGCAGTAGATCGGACTATGTAACCATGGTTATGTTTTTTTAATTTAGAAAAATTTTCCCAGTACAACCATAAAGTACTTAAACAACTTTTTTTTAAATATTTTTATTGTAAAATCAGTATTATTCATATACGAGGAATGCTCATTTTAAACCAAATTTCGCACTGCTAGTGCAAGGGTTACTTTGACAATTTTTTCACGTGAATCTAAGGAGGGCACAATCATTCCACGTACCTTGTGATGGAGAAAAATAAGTTAAAAATTATCAGTAAAAAATTAAAAAAAATTCATCTCGCCCTTATTGAGAAAATTAATAATTTTAATGTTTAAAAATCATCATTTTTCATGGCGTCATTTCTCCATTGATTCTAGACCTTTACCATCCATTTTTCATGCATTGCATGTGTTAATGTTAGATTTATATGGTTGTCTGTGCTATTGTTGTTAATAGGGAAGTTATAACTGTTTTAGCGCATGCGTGCATTCTCCTTTCGTCACTGCCCTTAAGATTTCAGAAGTTATGCAAAATTTAGGACAGCTTGGCACAGGTACTATGGGATGCAAAAGTTTGTTTCATGATATGACAAATGCTTTAATCCTGAGGGAAAATTGTGCTCTTTTCTAAAATTTCAAAAGGAATATTATAGATTCACTTTTATATCAATTGTACTTATCTTAAATGCGCTAAATGACGCGTGATTGCTTTAAATTTCAAGGCTGGAGGTCGGAAAAGCAAAAAAAAAAAAATTTTCGAAACAGTATTTTTGGGATAGACCTTTCCCATCTTGAAATTCGGGAAGGCCAAAAACTTCGGGAGCGTAGGAAAGTGATGAGTGAAATGTGATGCTGACTCGAGAAAAAAATATTGCTTCACTCCAACCCTCCGATGAGCACCAAGTATCATGTATCTTGTGAGAAGTGATCAGGTATCACTTCTCACAGCCGAGGAACATTTCTGCGAAATGATCGATTTTAGGCAAGTTTACTATGATAGCGGTTCCTGTCGGCAGATTTCTGAACCTATTGGCCTCGGCGGCTCCGTCGACTCGACTCGACTTTTGCAGAAATACTCGAAGTACTCGAGTCGAGTACCAACTAATCGACTCGACTCGAATTTTCGAATACTCGCACATCCCTAGCTATTATCATAAAAATACTTTCATATAGTGTATCAGTTTTTTATCACTTTAAAGCATTCAATCTAAAATTATTTTTTTCTGTAAAATTCCTGTTGTACTACAGAAGTGACACATATTACCCATTTCATGAAGGAAAATTCCATTTTTAGTGTCATAGCATTACTCTTCTGATTTAAAGCATGCATATTGTATGCAATTCATTTAGTGTACAATTTGTGGTGTCAGGTTAGGCCTTACGTGCTTATGGAAATATAATGCAATACTAAGCAATTAATGTGATGTGAATATTAATTTTGAAGCTTCTTGATGTTTGTTGAAGGTAAATTACTTGTATGTGGAAATTGGAAATGAAAACCTTAACCATTATGTTTTATGCCAGTAGCAAATAAGTACTCTTTCTTGATGTTATTCTCAATTTTATTTGCGCATGTGGTGGTCAAGTGTTTTGCATTGTGATCATTGGTTTCAATTTTGAAGAACTTAAATGAGCTGCAAAAATTTACTCTTGACCCTGCTGATATGATATGATTCTTTCTTATTTCTCTGATTTCTTTTAAATTTAATGTTATAATTTAATGGGTACTAAAGATGAAGTGTAGAATTCTATTCTTACAACTTTGCATTAACTTGATTTGATTAGCATGAAGTACGAGTACCCTGAGTAATTCTCCTTTGTCATAAGGTCACTCTTTCATTGGTACGATTTGAAGTCTTATGCTAGAGTTGTGTATTGATATTTTGTGTGTGCACTGAAACTGCATGATTGAATGTGAACATGTTGTTCAGTTTTGCACATTGCACTTGATGTACCTCTTGAAACACATCTTGGTTGTAACCGTGAACCTTTTTCTATCTCACACTAAATGAATCTAATATCTGCCTCTGTAGAAATAGCTTGTACCCATTACACCGATCACCTTATGCACTTTGGAGACCACCTTTATTTTCACATGGAAATGGAAGCTTTATAACACCTAATGGCATGTTGAAGGTACATTGACTGAATTGCTGTGAAGTCATGAGGAAGATGTCAGTACTAAAGTTGGATAGCTTTAATACTCTGATTTGGTAGAATTATTCTTGGATGTAATTTGATTCTCAGAATATATATGGGTGTTGATTTTTGAATTTTCTTGTTTATACTGTTAAAATTGACTATATTACATCGAAAGAAGTGTTAACTTAGGAAATGATTAGAATAAATTCATGTCTCTGATTAAAGCTAAAAGTGCTTTTGGTGAGAGTTGGGCTGTGCCTTCTTGTACAATTGCTTTGGTAACATTTTACATGGTGCTGTATTGTTAAACATACTGTAATCATGAAGAAACTCTTCAAATTTGTTATGATTCAGTTTAATGTGCTTGTTGATGGTGTCAGGCCTGGTGCTGGCTGTCCACAAAATCAGACATATGACCAACAAATTCAGGTTAAATTCTGATATTTTTACTCTAAAAGTATTTATCTAAATTGAGGGCATGGTAAATGTATAAACTGGTAGTTCACATTTTAAAAACTTATGGACTTGGTTAGTTTGGAATTGAATTTTATGGCCTTATGGCATTGATACTACTCACTTTGTCAGAACATCAGAAATGTGTTGTAAGAACCCATTGATAACTGTTTAGCCTCATGACTGTTCTACTGGAATGTCAGGACTTAGCAATGGTTAGACAATAGAGGAGGTGCAAATCAGTGGTTACATATTGTTGAAATTCACATTATTAGATAGGAATCACTATTTTATGCAGTAAAACCTTGATTTTGCGTAGCGACATTAAGGTTCGGCCCGGAAGCATAGGGTATTTCAATGGTAAGCTCTTGAAGATTTTTTCTAGATGAAGTCTTTTGAAGTGTCTAATTACTTAATCCTCTTAGTCCCACGATAAAAGTTCAGTCCTTTCTATGTAAGGAGTTTTCTCTAAAATCCTTTGAACAGTGTCCCAACTAGAGAGTAACTCTTTCATGCCCTCAGATGGCATAGTATTTCCATCGTTAGTAGTATCCTCCTCGCAGCTACTTCCTTCATCCATATGTTCTAATTCTTGGAGTTCTTCTGTGTTCAACTCCTATGGTCATCAATGAGCTCCTCGATATCATTTCCACTGACAATACATGAGATGCAGCCCTTTCTCTCATTTTGGACAAATTTGAATAGCACAATGACTTCTCAGAACTTATTTCCTGCCCCCTTATCAAGAGGTGACTGGTTATGTATACACTATGTATTAAAAACCTGTTTTCATTGTGTGTTGATGGCATTGAGTATCATTGTGGTCATTTTTTATTGTTTATAGCAATACATAGTTATTTTGTTTAGCCATTCTGAAAACAAAGTGAAATGGAAAACCCTTATTTACAAATCACATAATAATAACTACACCTAAATTGGAAATAAATAATGCTAATGATGTTTGTGAAGTCTGTTCGTGTTCTTCACCGGGTCTAACTCTGGATTCTGCCGACGTTTCGATGTACGAATCATCCTTCGTCATCAGGGCCCTGATGAGGATGGGCGACTCGTATGTCGAAGTGTCGGCAGAAATGCAGAGTGTGACTCGGTGGTGAGCCCAAACATACTTCACTAACAGCACATGCTGGGAAAGCATAAGATCATTCAATGCTAACAATTGTTTATAATATTTATGTAGCCATTTACCCTAAGCATTTCCTGTGGCATCATTCACTACCGGTAAAACGTCTGGCTATTGGTCTGGTAAACTGATGGCTATTGATTGCAATAGTTATTACCTTCTGTATGAGGGCCTCACATTGGCTGTATTTTTTTTTAATGATTGCCATGGAGTCCATTGACAGTGTCCTTGTAATATCTAGTGCTCACTATTGGGAGTACTCATCGAAATGCTATCTCACTGTACGCTTTAACTTTATGGATTTTCTATTATTTTGGAATAAATTTTAGTTGTGTACCCATATTTCACATTTCTGACATACCTATGTGAAGAATATATTCAGATAAATGATTATAATTTAAGAAAATTTCTGAGGAAATTGTGGAAACCCTATGTCATTGAAATTGAATTAATTTCATTGAGAAACATTTTTACTATCGAGTGAATCTTCAGCAATGTACTTTCAAATAACTCTCATGGTTAGGGTTAAGAGTTGGCTTCCATGGCTTCTAGGTGTAGTAATCATTTGTATTTGCATTAGCCGGTGATTTTTTTCTTGCTTCAAGTACACACTATTTTTTGGTTTGACTTTCTCTATAATATATAAAAATAGCAAGTATGCTCTACTTCAAGTGGCAAAGGTGCTAATTTTGGCCTTTTCTCTTTCTGTGGTAGTTATTTTTTTTCTTCCTCCAAAAATCCTCATCAACCTTCTGATGTGATTTATTTAATTGATGCATATACAGAGTTATTTAATTGGATCCTTAAAGAATTTTTCCTCCAGAAAATAAATCCCTTCCAGTGGCAGTTTAGCTTTAGGCATTATGAAAGAAAATCTTTCTGCAAAAATCAAATGGTGACCTTCTAGTGCTCAAGAACTGAGTAATATGAGTTCACTGTCACATTTTTTACAGTCAGGATGTTGATTTAACATCAGAGGTGCAGCATGGTGAGGGACATTAAGGCATAGTCTCAAGTTAAAATTCCTCAGATGTAAATCTCTCCTACTATGTTTTTGCGCACCATAGGTTTTGGGGGAAAAGATGAGTGCTTGATAGCAGAATTCAACAGACTCAGAGTCGAGGTGGGTTCACTCAGGTCAGGTAGGCCTTTTATATTACTATAGTTCTCAGTTGAGGAGAAAATATATGTCACTCTGAAATTCTCCATTTCATGTTCTCTGTGGTGACTCCGCTTAACTTCCTGTTGTGGAATATCCACCAACAATTTTCTTTTGAAAAATATTAATGTTGTCTATCAATTATTTGCAACATACCAAAATGCCGAAAGCCAATGTATTACTAATCACAGGCTGCCAAAATATGAGAAAACTACATTTCTTAAGCAAAAGTTAGAATCTTTTGAAACTAATTAATAAATAGTTTTGCAAACTATTTTTTCAGTGACTTAAACAAATCCACGCAAGAAAAAGTTGTGGGAAATTTTGTCACCTTTATGAAAGTTATTTACATTCATACTGATTATGATGATTATTTTCATAGGATGTAATTATCTGAAATAACAATTCATTTCAAAGGCTGTAAAAATGAAATACTCTAAAATGCTCTTACTTTACACTAATTTTTGTTAGATGAGGAAGTGGGCGAGGGTGGTGGGCGGGGAGAGGAAACTTATAGATGAGATAAGGGGAAGAGAGGGTAGGTGGCTGGAAGGGGTAATGAGGGGCGATGGTTTGCTGAAGGCCATGATAGAGGGTAGGATGTTGGGTAAGCGGGGAAGGGGAAGGAAGAGAATAGGTTTTATGGACGGGATGAAGAAAGGTAGGACTTATGCTGAGATGAAGAAAGAAATACTAGAGGTAGAAAGGGCACGGCTCGTGTAAGAGTTCATTGGAAATTCTCTGACTTTCATCACAACCTACCTCTAACCGGTAGATTACTGTAATGAATGAATGAATACTTTCCTGGAACTAAATGAGGCATGACTTCAATAAGAAACACAGACTTCAAGGATTTTAGACAGGATGCTTTAAGAGGCCTTACTGGTATTGGACTTATCATATATACTAGAGTATTAACCAAGAAATTCCTTTCTTTTTTCGGCAATTGAAAACCTACCTTCTACTCGTAGTCATGTCACTAAATAAGGTGAATTTTTTTAGGCCGGCTTTTGCATCCTCATACCGACTGCATAAAACCACATGAAACTATTTACTGATTAGCCACAGAGAATATTCACTGAGAAATACATTGTTTATGTTCCAAATTTTGTATTAGGTCCTACTCCTGACAAATATATTTGGTACTTCTCCTTTGCGACACTAATGCAGAAAAACCATAAACACTGATTTCCCAACCGGCGATGCTGGGACTGTAAATCTCTGTAAATACACTGATTGATATATTGCATATTTTTTTTACATTCCGTTGGTGGAAATAACTTTGGGAAAAAAGGCAAAATACAGTAAAACCTCTCTTTTACACTTTTGACGGGGATGAAGGAAAAAAGTGTAAATCGCGGGAAAATGTAAATCGAGGGAAATCATAATTTGTAGGAAATAGAAGCAAAATCAAAGAATAATATTAAATAACTTTATTTAAATTAACAGGTGATGTTTAATATTTGATGAGTCACCAAATAGACATAAATAAATGAATAAACAAAAGTTAACAAAAAATAAAAGTATTCTCATATTTTAACTTAACTTGATTTGAGGTGGTGTCTTCCTACATATATTTATCTTTGCATCAAGGGCATAAATTTTTTCTTCAACAATAGTCATGTCATCCATTGTACGTGTTTGCTGCATTATAGGTTGTAGCCAAGGTCTTTCTTAATGTTTTTAAATCAACGTGGATTTTTGGACTTTTCAAAAACAAAGGGCTTCAGTCACATTGCCATCTGGATTAGCTCCTAATAAAACAGTAAGGTGACCTTTGCTGAGCTTGGCCCCATGACAATGGGTCCCCTTTGAAGTCTATAGGGTCTATTGTGTGGCATTATTAAAAAAAAAGACCTGTCTCGTCCACATTAAAAATTTATTATTTCGGGGGAAGATTGAAACAATGTCTTCAATATTTCTTCAAGTTCATCATAATTGGAGTATTTAATGAATTTACGCCTTTTTCCAATACGGCCGCATTCCTTAGCACTTTTCTCTATACATTTACGGGTTTTCACAGTTGTGTTCCACGTTGAACCTGGTATATCAAGTTCTTCGGTCAGGGACACGCGAGTGCCCGTATTAGTGTCAATTCTCTTTGCACAAAGTTGATTTTTTCTTCAAATGATAACGATTATCTCGCACGCTTGTTTGCCATTTTAAAATACGTTTCCTCACGATTGTCGTAATTTCTCATTTAATAAAACTAAAGGTGAAGTAACTAAAAACCTAAAAACACAAGATGAATGGCATTTGTGCGTGAGTTACGAGAAATAAGAAAAAGATCGCTGCGAAGCATGAGAACAAGAGTTAACATGCGTTTTAACTTTTCGCCACAATGACAGCGGTAGTTGGCCAAATAACATCTAATTAAATATATTTATGGCATCCGCTACAAGTTTAAATGTACTGCTTAAACATCTAGTACAGCCAGGGAAGAGAATTCTATTCCGGTATGGCTCCTTAAGCCCGTATGACACTTCCCAATTTATTGGCCAATGAATTGGCGCGCAATATTGTTGAGAATATTGTGCGTTACGTACCGTATGGCACGCATCAATATTGGCACCAATATTGCCCATAACAATGCTCTAATGTCCTGCTAGAGAACGCCACATATAAGTTAACAAAAGAGCATCACGAGACGCGGGTTTGTTTACTACGAGCATTAGGAAGGGAGGCGGTGAAAATATTATTCATTAAATAACCATTGCTTTAGTATCTTTAGTAATTTTATAGTAATCGTTGTATATTCGTAACGTTCTATAAGAAAGCGGATGTTTTGCGAAGAGATTCTTGTTTTGGCCGCTAGGAGTCAACAAAACTGACTTTTGATTGGAGATTGGCCGGGAGAAAATAGAACCCGTTCTAAATTCCAAATTGGGCGAGAAATTGAGTCCAATATTGTGAAAGGGAGATTGGACGAGAAATTGGTGTGTGTCAGGTGGACCACAATCCAATATCCAATGTATTGGCCAATAAATTGGGAAGTGTCATACGGGCTTTAGTACCAATTCGAGAATCCCGATCGCAAGCATTACAATATCCGGCATAAATACTTTTCAGCAATGCTATCGATGTAATGTGCTACCATCAAACGAATAATTGTGTTTTTAAAGGAAACCAAATAAATCAGCATTCATATATCATGTTTAAGCATGTATTTTATCCATATTTAACATTAATCACGCTCGAAGAGTCGCCAGTTGAAGTGCGCCAGCCGCCATGTTTCTTGCCTTCAAATGTCGTAAATGGCGGGATTTGAAAGTGTAAATACCGGGAAGGGAATACATTGGAAGGATACAAATTTTTTTGGGACCGGGAGAAAATGTTGTAAATCACGGGAAAACGTAAATTCCGGGGACGTAAAAGCGGGGTTTTACTGTATTCTGAATAATGAGATGAAACAAAAACATGAAGACTTCCCATCACAAAAATGGGGAACGCCTGGCCTCTTATGATTTCCAATACACCACACGTTCAGATTTCCCACTGAACCAGTTAAGACTAGCCCCTAGCTTCATGTATCTTTCTTATATCTTTCTTTCTGATTCTCAAATACTTTGCTTTCGCACTTATTTGACTCACTTAGAGGTAACATTGGATTTAAGAGTACGCTAGCCCCGAAGGACGGTGTGGAGCCTGGCGTGAGACACCAGACCAGCTCAAATACTTGTTAATGCCCTTCTCTTGCCACTAATATTCACATTTCCATAGCCATCTGTGCCGATGGTGGATCTTTGTAGAATTGAAACCCAGGCCACATATTGGAGTCCATGTTGCAAAAGATTTGCAAAGATAACAAATTTTTATTTCAATTTTTACTCAAACCAAAGATTATTTCACACTCACATGACCCGGGTTTCAATGAATAATCATCATCATCATCTGATATCACCGAAAAAAATAACAATTTGACTTATACTCGAAGATATATGATATTTTTACACTATAGTTCATTGGCAAATGCTGTTCCCAATGAACTGCCAGGCCTCTGCCCCAGCAGCAGCTAATGTCCATAATCTCCAGTGATAATATCTACAGAAGTTTTACTTTTCATCCAATAAGATTTCATGAGTGATCATGCATTTAGTATCCCATGTTATAGCTTTTAACATGCTCCTTTACTCTCTATTTGATATTAGTATTATAGGATCTTTGGTGGCATGATGGGTCGGTTTGTGGATCCCTCTGGAACACCTACCCTACCTTCTTCAACCAGTGGGGCTTCTTTTAACACACACCTCTCCTTACCAAAAAACTTTTTTTTTTAGCCTTGCCCTGTTTGCTCTCTGCTATAAAGTCCGAGCACATGGATGACAGTTACAAAGAAATTGGTTCACCAACTTAAACAGGCATAAAATATTCAGTTTGACTGGCTCAATTAATACAATAATATCGATGAGATTTTCAAAAGAGATGAGCTGTTGGTTATGATATTTGACAAGGCACTTGGAAATGATCAATAGTAATTAGCAATTATTTTAACATAATGGCTTTAAGGATTAATCCTTTGAATAATTGGCTCTTGACCTTGAATTTTATTGTCAAATGACCTTTTAAAAGTTAACTTTACAAACAGCTTATGTTCAAATACCAACACTTGAACAAATACAAAGGAATCCCCTTTCACAAATACACAAAACACCCTTTGAATTTACTGTAGAACCTCGGATATACGACCCTCGTATATACGAGCCTCGATTACCTCACTTATACACTGATTTTTTTGGTCCCGTGAATAACCCCATAAGACTCAATGTATTTCCAACCTCCCTTATGAAACTTCATTTATACAACAAACTCCGTTATGAAACATTTTTCTGGTCCCATGACAGGAAGCACCTCACTTATGCGACTTGCCAGAGAGCTGCCGTATGGAAAGATTGCATATATTGGTTTTAGCCGATGATGATTATCAGTCTCATGCTTTCAATTATGTACGTATTTTTGGTAAAATTGACGTATACCGTGATGCCCCAACGTATTGTTTATTTCGAAACAGTTCACCGGGGCAGAACACTTCGATGGTTAGTTAGTGCTAATTTCAAAGTCATTATTGTGAGCTTTCGTGAGCACAAGTTACTTTCAAGTGTTGCCAAGCTATTTTGAACATTTTCTTATGCCTATGGTGCACCGCGAACCAGCAGCTGTGTACCCCCAACCAAATATCCCTCGAGTAGATATGTAAACATCTCGGCTGCACCGACCCATACATTTTTTTGGGGCTTTCGCTCCATGACTGATATATTCCCCTCTCCTCCTTCCAAGCTTCCCATCCACGAGTGATGATTGTAGGATCGCCAGGCTGTATTTTCCGGATGGTGTGATATCCTTTACCCATTTTCCCTGTGTAAGCACTTTCATCATTTGGTAGCCGCTCCTCCCATCTCGCACCTCCCCAGATTTTTTTTGTTTGCCCTGAATCGCTGACGAGTCATGATTCTCAGCTTTGTTAACGATTTTCCCATCTACTCTTGAACCATCTCCCCAAAATCGAATGTTAATCACAAGGTAAGGAAGGCAGAAGATATAGGGACTATCCATTTTGAATAAAAACTTTTTTATTCAAAATGGATATCTATCACTTCCGCGAAGTCAAGCCTGAAACAATCAAATTTATATAGGGACTACTTCTGGGTGGTGTCTGTCTGACACTGCGTCAGCAATTTTTTTCTCGGGTACTCTTCTTTCGGAGGGCTAGGGATTCTGGGTTCGTCGCCGACCTTGACATAATACTCCACCCCTACCCTTCTCTGCCGTTTCCCAAGCCCCTCCCCTAGTGGAAGCCACCTGAGAAGAGGGCGTGGGAAAGCGATGAGTGAAATGTGATACTTTTGGTTCGCGGTTGTAACTGATAAGTAGGGATAGGAATTTTTCGGTGGTTTGAGAGGGAGAAAAGTGGTACTTTGAAATTAGGAATTCGGTACTTTCAACAAGACATTTCGGTGTTTTCACAGTGACCACAAATTTATATATATACACATAAAATACTGATTATTTCAAAGTCTAGAAAAGGGTCACTTATACTATAGTTTAACCCAATATGATCTGGGTTATTATGCGACACTTTCCCTTCTAGCCATGTTATGACTAAAGACAATCACCTCGGTGGCGGAACCTGGAAAAGTGGCACTAAATTTAAAAATAAAATTTAATACATTTCATGTATTGACATGTAACAAGAGAATTTCCATCCTTGTGAAAGTTTGCTGCAGTTACGTGCTTCGAAGATTTTAAATTTTTCCAATTGAGTCTTTCCCAAGCAACCTGACAATTGTAGAATATGTACATGACCGTACTTTTATCGATACAATAAAATCCATCTTTTTGATACTGGAAAGCCCGGTTTCTTGCGCTTAATTTTGCATTCGGCATCTCAATAACTTGTCAAAATCACTTGAAAGCACAGAAACCAGGAATAAAACTAGGATACTTAATAGTTGTCACTGGAAAATAAACAGTCATTTGACGGAAATGGCCAAAAACTAGAGATTCAATCAAAATCAATATTGGTGCCACGCAATAAATAAATACATGGACAATTATATTGATGTCGTAGTTGGCCTTGATAGGTGCTTTAAAGCTAGCTACGCAACCATTGCAATGGAACGTCCCGATTGTAATAAGGTCATTCACTATGATGCAAAATTGCAATTTAATTCACGAATTCAGTAGATGAATTGGAAAATAGATTTTCAGTGGAGACAAAATACTTCTATATTCAGCCACTCACTCTTAAATCAAAAACAAAAATTCACGAAACTTGCCGCCCACTCAAAAAGTTCGTGACAACATCAGGTATCCAGTTCAGTTTCTAATTCGCTCGCTGGAAAGCGAGGGAAGGAGAATGCTGCTGCCCAGCGTGATTGGACGGAGCAGCGAGTGAGTTCGAAACTTTTCATGTTGGTTCTCTTATGTGAAAGGGTTAAGAACCCCGATTTTTCGCCGCCGATAATTTGAAAAGCAGGCGACGGATCAAAAAACGGAAAAATACGTCTCTCTTTATTTTTCAAACTCTATCAGAATTGGCATTTAAAAAACTCTTGGCGAAAAAACCCATTGAAATGAAACAACTCAAAGCGGCTATTCATTCATGCGCAGTCCGTCTCGTCTTCAAATCCGTAGTAGAGTCTAATGAACAAATCAGAACAAAATAAAATATCGGAAAAATACGTCCCTTTAGTTTCAAAACTATAATTAGCATTTAAAATCTCTTGGTGAACGATCCCATTGAAATGAAACAACTCAAAGCGGCTATTCACGCATGCGCAGTCCGTCTCATCTTCAAATCTGTAGTAGTGTTACGAACAAAACAGACCAAAATAAAAAATCGGAAAAATATGTCTCTCTTTAGTTTTCAAACTATGATTGGCATTAAAAATCTCTTTGTGAATGATCCCATTGAAATGAAACAACTCAAAGCGGCTATTCACGCATGCGCAGTCCGTCTCATCTTCAAATCCGTAGTAGTGTTATGAACAAATCAGACCAAATTAAAAAATCGGAAAAATATGTCTCTCTTTAGTTTTCAAACTATAATTGGCATTAAAAATCTCTTTGTGAACGATCCCATTGAAATGAAACAACTCAAAGTGGCTATTCACGCATGCGCAGTCCGTCTCATCTTCAAATCCGTAGTAGACTGTTATGAACAAAGCAGACCCAAAATAAAAAATTGGAAAAATACATGTCTCTCGAGTTTTCAGACTATAATTGGCATTAAAAAACTCTTGGCGAACAAGCCCTTTGAAATGAAACAACTCAAAGCGGCTATTCACGCATGCGCAGTCCGTCTCATCTTCAAATCTGTAGCACAGGGATTCCCAAACTATGCTCTGCGGAAGGCTAATGGGTGTTCCGAGTAACCTACAATGGCTTTATATGCTGATACCTAAACGCAATGGTTTAATATATGTGAAGTCCACAAGGTGCTATGTTAAAATTTCAGGATTTACGAAGTGTTCCATCGCAGGAAAAGTTTGGGAAACCCTGCTGTAGCAGATTACTTAGAATAAATGCGCATATTGCTTTTCCTTTGTTCGACTCACCTCGGAGCAGAGAGCCACCGATAATAGATGCCGATAGATGGTCAGTCCACTAATTGTAAATAGAAAGCACCGCGGCGTGACAAGCTGTGTATTGCTGGTTAGCACCGTTTATCGAAAGCACCCGATGTCATCCTCCTGCGATTGTCATCGTAACACCGGTTATGCTACGATGAAGTGCAAACTACCGCATACCTCAGGAATATTTGCACGCGAGTTCGTTTAAATCGAATTGAGAACATTTGCTTGCTATTTTAATGTTGTTCTTGCATTTGAAATGTACTTCCAACCATTTTCTCATAAAAAATGAAAATTCTCGTTTTGGGGCACAATTCGCAACATTTCGCGAGTTCAAAAGTCATTTCCCCAGTCAGTATGGAGTATGTTGTAACTAACTACCACTCCTAGGACATTTTTGTCTAAATTCGCGATCGTGAAATTTTCCTATCCCTACTGATAAGATACTTCCGGTGGGCAAAGATGATGATGCAGCAGTTCTTCATCATAGAAAAGTCTTGGGGAAATGGGCTGAGAGCAGGCTGATAAATTTATAGGTCTATATGGTGAAAATTTTGGTGACCTGGAAAATACACCTTATGTGATATTGCTGGACACATGCCCAAAATCATTCATTTTGTTTTTATTTTCCACGTGATAGCATCTGATAGTGCATACTTCTTCAACTAACTTGAATCTGATAAACGTGAAGAATATTGTCCATTAACTCCTCCTTTTAGTGCATATTCTTTGCCTTTTTATAAAAACATGTAGCGGTATGGTGATTATCTCGGAAAATACGGGATCATTTTTGTTAATTTTCGGAAAGTACATTTAATTCGAACCCGGATAATTCTTAGCCCAATTTTTTTGGTCCCTTGAATTTCGAATTAACAAGGCTTTACTGTAATCGTTTTGTATCCTGCCTAGCTTCCATTTAGGGTGTTTGATTAAAACTTTTTATCTTAAAAATTATTAGATAGGTAAGTCTTGCTGAAATCTGGTTAATGAGTTTATATTAATGCTCTTCCCATGACTCAAAATCAGGGTAAATTTGTTGTTTTTAATTTAAAAATGACTGAATGAACAATGATTTTCCTATACCACAGGCTTTCTCATTGAACAGAATCTCAAAACTAATATAAGATCTCTGCACATATCTAGTGATATTCCATTTTCGGAGAAGACTAGTTAGCACTGGAAAAAATTATCTTTTTATCAAAGCAGATTTTTATAAAGAAATACTGCTGTTGATTAAATTAAATTGGGTTAAAAAATTTGATGAGGCTCATTTATCCAACTGCAGGGCTCCCGGCAGCAATTCCAAAAACTTCCTTTGGTTTTATCTATTTCAACAATGTTTTTTACCATTTAGCTAACACATTAAATCTTAAGCGATGGTGAGCATTTGTGAAAACGTTATATGCATCACAGCTGCATACAATGGTGCAAAGTACTTATATACAATTGGATTTGAGATTGGTTATTGAAGTTGAGCATGGAGTAACCACCATTAAGAAGACCTCAGAGGGATATTTCTCTAATGGAAAAGTTATAAACGATACGTGTGTGACAAGAAAGAAAAAAATATGAGTGATATAGCCTAAATTTTTAGGTTATGGCTTCAGCCTTGTCCAGCATTTGAAAAAAATACAGGGAGTATTCTTGATACTCCCATCGAATCTTTAGTTCGTGAATGCAAAATTACATACATTACTCTTGTTATTGGGAGATTCTTTTGTTTTGTTTGTCAGAAAGAAATTTGAAATGAAAGAAAGAAAATTACGCCATACATAACATTTATTCTTCGAAATCATTAGTGCAAATGGCTAACCTATGAACAATTGGTCGATGGTAACTAATATTTTCTGCTTTCAAATGTTAATTTTATATTTCTTGTGTTATTAACGTCTAACTCACGTTCTCAGCTCTTCGTAGACACCTTGAGCACTAAAATCGACCAACTTGTTCCGGAGATACAACTGAATTAAACGTGAGCTGTGCCCACACAAGCCCAAATTTAGACCCTCACCCTTAGCACTGTGACGTCACCTTGCAACCCCCCCTCCGCTCTCGACAAACCATTTCTGGTAGTCAACGAAATGGGCTATCCAGTCATAGTTATAGATATTCTGTAATCTTCATAGTTTTTTCACACGAGGCCCTCGAAAGTAAACAAATATTGGTCGTGGCAAAACCTTACATGACGCCGAGAACGAACCATAAGATTAATATTCGCATTCACATAAAAAAAGAAAAACATTATTGAAGATGCACAGGAAGGAAATACCTTGGAAACAAAATAAACGTAGAGTAGTTAAGTTTGAAGACTAGGAGAAGGCCCTGCATGAGTTTTTTTATGAGTGCGTGGAGGCAAAAATTCCAATTGGTCCTATTTTACAGATATAAAGGATTAATTTTTGTGTCATTGCACATCAAGAATATTATTTATGTTTATTTTTATAATGATTTTTATATTTTTTGCAATGATTGTCATATGTATATCAGTACGTTGAATCCGAAAATAGTCAAACGATAAATATTTTTACTAGCTTCAGTCTATGTTTTATGACACTTATGTCCTGATATTCCTGTTAGACTGGGGGGAAGTTAGGCTTGGCCAAGGAGAAATATGGAGAAGATAAGGTGGACATGAGGAGGATGACTAGAGGGCATTAGGAATTGTAGGTTGGGAAGTAAATAATTGTGGCGATTCAGGAGTGGGTAGATAGTGAAAATAATAGTAAGTGGGCGATGAATTTGAAGACCTAATATAAGGAAACATTTTGGGTAAGCTTGGAGTTGGTAATTTAATGATAACTGAAATGATAACTGGAATGATAAACGGAAGTAACATAGGTATCATAAAAGTGGAAAGGAGTATAGCATAGTAAAGGAAGAAGCAGTGTAATAAGGCAACAAGTTTTTGAGTTGAGTCTATTCATTTATAAGTAGCATCCTGGTATTTCATTCAAACCATTCTCAACCAGTAGAATACCTGTCTTGATACTTCCAGGCACTTAAAATATCCCGACTGAAAATTATTATGAAATATTGTTAAAACATAATTTTTTATTGCACAAAGGGACATTTCACATCCATTTGTGTTTGCATTACTACAAGGTTATATTGAAATTGCTGCTGAGGAATTGTTAATCTTGGAAAAATTATGAATTAGGTTCAATTTGACCAAAGGCTTTAAATAATTTACTTCATTTGTTCTAGAATTACTGATAATGGCCATACATTTATTCAGGAAGGGCTGTGCGATGAAATATTCCATTGGAAAGGTAAATTTATATCATAGACAGATGCATCATATTTTAGTAGATTTCCTCAGCTGAGTTTGTCGAGATAAAATGTAGATAGATTGGGAGGAACTGATATTTTTTACTGATTTGGATCTGTGGTGAGTTTATAATACTGCCATTATGCATGACATTTTGACTGGTGTTGTGTGCTTGCATTAATAGCTGTGTCAGAGTTGATTAGATGTGCATGCCTCATCTCTATCTTAACATTTGGCTCTGTATAGTTGAATTGCGGTGAAGTTCAGGGAGGAGTGTTTTTGTTGAGGGAATTACATATTTTGTTCTCTCTTTCAATCCCGTACTCCAACCGAAACAGTGATTTCGGACAACCTCGACCCAATGGAGGCTGGTAGCTAGCGATGGGAGTTGAAGATGTTGTGGAGAAGTGAGCTAATGAAAGTTGAGTCAAAGGCACTTGCCATACTTGAACATATTGTGATGGGAAGGACAAGGAGAGGGTAGAAAATGTGATCCAAAAATGATGACGTTGTTTTGATTTTGTGGAATGTTATTATGTGCATACATATAGTATTTAATATTGAATTTGTATGATATATGGTATGAGCAACTTAAAAAAAACAGAAATTATGGTTAAGTTTCTTTGAGAAAACTATACAGAAGCAAGATCTGTGGAACTCTATTTATTTATTTCATCTCAATAAGTAGTTGTGTGAAGTCATCATCTACGCTATGGCGGATTATATTTCTACAAACTGCTCAAACTTTTTGGACCCATTTTCTGGTCATTGAAGTGTTAGCACATTGAGTGATGGCATGGTAGAGCCATTTGGGTCCACCTGCTTTAGTTGCTTACTACTTTTTGTTCTTGTGTTTTCTGTATTTTATAAAAAAGAATACTCCTTCTCATGTACAGTCTGGCTTTATTCTGGAGAAACCTCTCCTCTGTAACATCTTAGGTTTTTGTTTGGAACTCAAAGCAGTGAATTTCTGTTTCAACCTAGAAATATTAAATAGTTTTTGTTAAACCTGTTGATCCTTAATTTTCACAATAGCTCCATTAAAGGGTCTCAGTTCATTATCCACATCACTGAATAGTTTTTTTACTGAAGAAATTGTTCTTTAGTCTTTGATACTCATAGTGGGTTCCTTAATGTTTTGTCTTGTGTTATGAATAGCTCTCTGTATTTGTCTGGGCTAAAAATGCCCAGTGTGTATTGTATGCCTTCATTGTAGAAGAACTGTATTTGTTGAAGTATCTATTTGATCAATCTAATGAAGCTTGTGCAATACTGAAATACCCAAAGCTCTTTGGTCCTTGGTTTGGCACCTAGGTTTCAGAAGAAAATGTTACACTAATATTTTTTTTATGAAGATGAAAATACCATGGAAAAAATTATTTCAGAAAAAAGCCTTTTTATATTTATATTGAAGGCCTTTTTACTGTCTTCCTAATTCAATAAATTGAAATGAATCTCTTTTTGATGTATTCTATTATCAATATTTAGATGACCACTATTTTGATTCTTGGAGGATTTGCATTTCATTGGTAATTTTTGCAAGTGTCTATTTACTTAGCAATTGTTTGTATTTTTGTGACCAAGTCACAAAAATGCTGCGGTTGGAATATCAAATGATTCAAGAACAGAACTCTTAAAGTAACATTATAAGGTGCTTGTGAAGTTGGCTTACATGGCATTAGAAATGGTATATTTTGGTGCATTTTGACGATGACTATGACCATGCGAAGATCCTTTTGTCATCCAGTATAATTATTCAAAAAGTAATTTTATAAACTGATGCATTTTAGTATCAATTTTGTACCTAGAGAAATTGCTTTGTATCCGGTAAAATAGATTACCACCCTCGGATTTGATGGAAAATCAACTTTTTGTACTGTTTATATAAGTTTTAATGTGAAATTTTGTATTTTAAAATACAAGAGGTATTAAAAAGTAGCCATTAAGACAGCCAATTATTACTGGATCTAAGGCATAAATTGTTACATTCTCCATAAATACCTATTTATCATAGGATGATTGTCTATTTTTTGAGTTCTTGAAAATGTTCTCAAAATCTTTATATATCATTTATCTGATGTTTTAAGTGCAACTTATGGCCACTTAATTGGTAAGTCAGTTGTGTATTTGTTTGTGAGAATAACAAATAATTAAACTATTATTTTTGTTCTTTGGTTTGATCATATGTGCTGCTTATGAGTTTTTAAGTATTCTTGTGCATGTTGATCATTTGGGATCTGGTCCATACAGTGGGACTCTAATAGTAATCAATCATACGATCGTCATGGAAGTTTTATACTTTTGATAATAATCAAGATATTATTTAAAAGCCTGAAAGGTATTATACTTTTGCGTATCAGGAGAGTAGCTTTAAAAGTTACCAGTGATGTACCAGATGGATTTAGTCAATATTAAGAGAATTATGTCCATATAATGTATTTATAGATGAATTTATTATTATTCTTTCACAGGTAATCAAATAAATTTTCATGTTTCCTGAAATATGTTTTTCCATAATACTTAGGAACTGGGTCATCAGTTGTAATGAAATATTTGCTCATTTTAGTACATTTTCATGTAGTATATGTATGATGTATTTTGATCTTTTCAATATAAATTGCATAATCTGAATTTATTAGATACTCTTGAGAAAATGTTGATTAGTGTTTCAAATAGATCTTAGCCTTGGTACTCATTTGATTAACTTAATTGTCAATGTCTTATAGCATTCCCCAAAAAACTTATTGTGTCACATTTGTCTAAGATAACTGACCATGGTATAAATGTGTTCATGTTTCTGGACATTCTGTGTTGAAAGAACCCTCCTGTGTATTCATTTGGGTGTCAAAAACTGAAAGCTTAATGGAATGTGTTGTGATTTATGGTGCTATAGTAGTTTTGTATCTGTAAATTTTCCAGGGAAGTCCATTTTGATCATAAATTTTATTTCACAACATAAGGCTTTTGCATTAACTAACAACTTACTACTTATTACTAGCTCAGGAAATATTTGCTCATGAGAAGTTATCCATCTTGGTCCACAATGTATCCGCCCTCAACTCTTCTTACCAGATTCTACTCATTGCTATATTTGTCCAAATGTAGCCCACTCTTACATTATAAAACTAATACCCATAAATTATTACTTGGTCAACCGCTTGTCAAAGTAAATGGAAGCTTTAATTTTTAGTGCCCACTTCAATCAACAAAAATTGTTTTAAATTTTTTTTAGATCGTATGTATTCAAGCTTAATAATTTCAACTTTTTGTTGGTATATTGTTGTTCTATGTAATGAATTGAGCACATATTTCACATGATTGTGACTTGAGAAATCAAAAGACCTCATGGTATTATAACTCTTCAGGTGAACATGCACATCTCTCACATTATATCCCTCGAGAAATAAGGATTTTCATATCTTGCATTGTAAATTTGGTTCATAAAATTGTTCGGTGAGCTTTCAATTCATCCATTATGAATCCCAATGTGTGGAGTGCTAAAATATTGAAAGAAGAACTAAAAATGGTTCATTGAAGAGAGGTTATTTGTTTGGAAGTATCTTTTGAAAAATTTCTTTGATGCTAGCTTTGTTGAAATATATTAGTGACATCATATCTTTGGCAGTTGGAATAATGTGCAGAAATACTAATTCCTGCATTCTGGTCTAGTTACCACATTCTGTTAATAGCCTCAGATATGGTATATCAGATGGTCTTGCCATGATAATGTATGCCATACATATTTAGTACATATATGTATCTTAGCAAAGAATTTTGACTTCGGAAAAGTTGGCATATTATTATTTTTTTCAAATAAGAGCATAGTCTTATTACTTTGAGGTTAAATGATTATAAAATAACTTACATCAAAATTGAAGTAATGAGCTTCTTGATGACTTCGGCGAGGGAAAGAAAGAAACTCCATTATACCTATTGGAAAAATTGTGGACAGTATTACTCTCCGAAACTCAATAACTCTGAGATATTTTATTAATTAAGTCAGTGAGTGCTTCGTATTCGGTCAGGTTATACTGTCGAAGATGAATCAGACAAATCTTTTAAGTCAGCCAGAGGCCAGTGTCTTTGGAGATTGTAGGTTTTTGTAATGATTTACGATTCCTTGAGATTTATTTTTGATGTTTATATTGTTAGTTTGAGCTGAGCTGAAATTTGTTCATCATGATCCTGTTCAGTCCATTACTATGAGTGCAAGTAAAAAAAAGGTTAGTGGCTGAAAAATTTATCTTGAGTAATTAGTATTAACAAGGTCAGAATTGAAGTCACTCCTGCCAAAATTATGGGTACTAATTACATAAATATTGACACCTTTAATTATACCGAGGAATTAATAATTATTTTCTCTATAAATATGTATATGTATAGATATACATATCTTCTGTTTATTTCACCTCTGTAAGGATGATGATGATGATTATAATTTATCTTCAAAAGACTCAGCTAGTCTCAAGTTACAACTTTCATTAAATTACCTTTTGCGATGGAATATATTGATTCTGTTAGCTGTACCATAATTCTGAACTCCTGTCTGGAGCAAACAATTAGGACTTCAGGAAAGAACAATCTTTGAAGGAGAATACACTTTCTGGTGCTGTAGTATCAGCAGATAGGCCATAACCTATCATATTTCTAAAAATAATAGACATCCTGTAAGAAATTTAAGTTGAGCAGAGTAAGAATGGATGAAATGGATCTATAGGCTTAATTAAGAAGTAGATAACAAAGAAGGGAGTTCAAACTAAAATGTTCACTACTCTTTCTGTGTAAGCAATTGCCTCTGAGGTACTACTATATCCTCTCGATCAATATCATATATTACTTTTGATGTTAATTTGAGTCCATAAGGTATGTGGAAGTATAATGAAAGGGGATGTTCATTAATTATGTTAACAAAACAGGAGGGGGGAGGGGGTTTGAAGAAGTTTGACAATTGTTGACATGTGGGAGGGGGGGAGTTCAGGATGAAACTGTCAAAAATGTTACTTTTTTACTTTTTACAGTAAATTTTTTAATCTTAACCGGTTGAGTTCTTGCCAAGTAAGTCATAGGGGCCTATTATGTAATTCATAACTTTGGAGTTACGGAGAGCAAGGAGTTATAATGGCCGCCATATGTCCTGTGGCTTTTACAGAACTGAAAATAACTCCAATCGGAGTTACGAATTGGAGTTATAAGGGTGGGTCTAGGGTTGGCGTTATCGAACCTCTGAGATAACTCCAATTTATGACTCCGATTGGAGTTATTTTCAGTTCTGACATAGCCAAAGGAGCTATGGCGGCCATTATAACTCCTTACTCTCCGTAACTCTAGAGTTATGAGTTACATAATAGGCCCCATAGTCTTACATCATCATATTTTGTTTTTATTCAATGTACTTGATAGTAGACTGTACAAACATATGGTATTAATCTGAAGATTAATAACATTCATTTGACAGATTTTTAACGGAAGCTGATAGTAAATTCAAAGACTGCACTAAGCCATTGCCATCTAATAGTGCAGCTATCCATGGACTTCTATTAAAAAGGATCTAAAGCCAGCCATATAAAATATTATTAGTAGATTTGTGGGGGGGGGGAGTGTTTGACATAATTTTATTAGGGGGTCACAGAAAATTGTGTGAAATTCACAGTGAAAAAATCATTCGCCTGGACTGGGATTCGATTTTGCGCTGAGTGCTTTAGCAGTTAAACTACCCAGGCGTCATCTCTCACTGTGAATTTCTCTGGAGGCTTTAAGGAGCGAGATGTCTTCACAGGTACCGTGCATACAATGCCAAAGTACCCGTGTGCGAACGCTAAGTGCTACTGTCCACGAGGTAAAGCCAAACTTTAAACACAAAGGTGTTTACTTTGACAAATTCAAAGAACTGCGGAACTAGCCGTGCAGTAACTTTAACGGAGTCACCCACTAGTGGTCACACAATTGTGTGAAATTCACAGTTACTACGCGGCTAGTTCCGCAGTTCTTTGAATTAGTCAAAGTAAACACCTTTATGTTTAAAGTTTGGCTTTACCTCGTGGACAGTAGCGCTTAGCGTTCGCACACGGGTACTTTGGCATTGTATGCACGGTACCTGTGAAGACATCTCGCTCCTTAAAGCCTCCAGAGAAATTCACAGTGAGAGATGTCGCCTGGGTAGCTTAACTGGTAGAGCACTCAGCGCAAAATCGGGGGGTCTGGGTTTGAATCCCAGTCCAGGCGAATGATTTTTTCACTGTGAATTTCACAGAATTGTGTGACCACTAGCGGGTGACTCCGTTAAAGTTACTGCGCGGCCAGTTCCGCAGTTCTTTGAATTGGGTCACAGAAAGTTTCACAATTGTTGACAAGGGAGGAAAAAATTGCCAAACAATTACTGACATAATTAATAGACAAAGCATAAGTCTGAAAGTATTTTCTGTCTCCAATTAATGCTTATTTTATCATGAAAATTACTAATTGAAATTTTAGAAGCCCTAGTTTTTGCAGTTTCTAATATTTGGAATTAGTCTATAGAGTGAGATTTTTTCCACGGTATACATTACAGAGACTTAGTACTGAACTTATTGATCTTATTGATAGAGAGCATGCCGTGTTTCAATCTCACGTCCTGCACCAATTTATTTAAATAGGAGTAGGCTACATTCAGACAAATATGTCACCATCTTCATGAATCAAATTTTAAATATACATTAAACATCGTTTGAGTGCTGAGGTCCATTTAGTCAATGGTCATATATATCTCAAAAGTCTTTTTAGTAAAAAATGTACAATAAATGACTTGTATGAAATGATCATCAATTTGGAACAGGGTTTTATAGTACATATATATTGATTTTATTTTATCCATATACTGAATAAGGTCTGCTCATGAGATTGTTTTTCTTGATCATAACCATAGTTTAGTTGTTTTTGGATAAACATGACTTTATACTGTGTACAATTTTTTTAATATTTAGAAAATTCTTCAATAAAAGTTATATTTGAACATTCTCAGCATGGAGGCTTTTGACTGTCTGAGTGAAGTGGGCTCCTGATTCATGTACCTTGACCTAGCCGTGTAGCCACAAGTACTGGTCCATGACATGGCTTGGATTCTGGGAAGGGAAGATGAGGAGAGATTAGGGAATCTCGAGGATTTTAGTTTTGAGGAGGTTGCTACCGACTTTCCAGGGGTCTTGGGAGTATGGAATACCTTGCGATTAAAATTTGTCCTATTTTACCAGGAATTATGGGGGGGAGGGAAAGGGGGAGTGGCCACCCCTGCCTGTATCCCCCTTAATCCACCCCTGCCTTGAGAGTGAGTTGCTTTTCTTGCTTTTAGTCTTGTGTTTTCATCTTGAGAGGAGGGGACATCGCAAGTGCCTTTGCAAGTTTTACAAAAAGTGAAGTACCTATAACTATCAATGCATTCACAATTGTATTCCTTTACTGTGGAAATGAAACATGATTACATTGAGTCATTAAACATCTCTCTACACTATTTTTTCCTGGTTTTAAACGTTGGCGGAAAATTAAAAAAAAAAAAAAACATTACTGTAAAAAAATTTTGATGTACATACATATTTTTTCACCCTGGTGCCAATATATTTGTCATATTTGTTTTCACATTTCATTATCAAACTTGAAATTTCAAATGTGATGATGCAATGTCGTTGCAATGGAACAGATATTCTTGCGTCATCATGAAAGGTCTGGGGAGTGTGGAAGAAAGATTTTGCCATAAGTATATATAAGGGTTGACATATGTCCTCATTTTTGCAACATGTCCTCAATTTTAGTTCAAAATTGACTGTGCACAAACTATTTTTAAAGATTATAAATTTGTCCGCAATTTCTTGGTTCAAACCAAGTTCAATTGGAGACCAGCGAGAAAATCAGTAATAATCAATATATACCTGGAAATTGAAAACATTCCATTTCCAGGGTACCATCTACCACTGTAAACACTCATATTAGTTAAGCGCTACAGTAGGTTAAGCATCAACTGAGGGTTGGAGCAAGGCATGCCAACGATCCTCATTTTCTCAGACGTCCTCATTTTTCACAAACCATTGTTTATTGTCTGGGAGAAAGAAATTCATAATTATCGGGCAATTCAGACCTTAAAATTTGAAACCTCCTTATCTTGATCCAAGGTTTAATTATTAAGTTGTTCAAGCTGCTGTAGATAGATAGGTAATAAGATGGTATGGCTGCGGTAGATAGATGGTAGTGCACCATCAAAACATCCAATATATTGTGGTTCCAAAACTGGCCTCTCTCATGGATGTTGCTCTATCTTGGCAGAAGGGCCTTAGGATAGACAGTTCAATATAACCATAGGTTTTGGAGCTACTGAATAATCAAAATTTACAATTACCTGGAAATCCATACATTAAAAGATTATAGGTCGGTAGTATAAAGAGATTTGGTATGAACGTGGCATTTCAGGGAACTGAGTCCTCAAAAGTCCTCATTTTTTACCCAATTGTCCTCATTTACAGGGAAGCAGATATGGCATCCCTAGCCATAAGTAAGAAAACATTCGACCTATGTGCATTGAGGGTTGTGGAACACAGGATCCTGCAAATGTTTCGCCGTATGGTCGTCTTGCCCCGAGATGGGATGAATTGTCTTGGTACATAAAAGGGCCAATAGTCGGACAGTCAAAAATAACAAAGAATATTATTGGATGTTTTTTTTATTTTAGACAGACGTAATTAGGGTTGTGGACAAAAAAACGTCTTTGGGTACATTGACAAGACCAGTCGTGAAGTTGGTACCGTTGCCAACTTCAAACTAAGTTATATTTTTTGTTAAATATTTTTGATTGGGCCGCTATCGCTGTTATGTGCAAGATGGAACGTTTTTTCTTCCTTTCTCCTCCTTATTGACCTTCCCATGGCCCAGCCCAATTCCCCATTTAGTCCCTCTGATGGGCCTCTGAGAGTGAAGATACTATTTTAATTCCTTCACCTCCCCTTTGTTTAGTGTTGATTTCAATATTCCGAGGGTGCCCCAATGCGGTCAGGTGATCATCATTTTTATTTTTAGTAGCAAAAATTTTTTAGTTCGACGTTTCTACTTCTCCTGCCTCTTCAACTGGCTAATACTCATTAAATATTAATTCTGATGTTAATTTAATTGGAAATTCACGGGGGGTGGGATGTTTGTGCTGATGCGCACTTGTTATTTTTGTGTGTTCAAATCTCTCTCCTCGACCTTCCCCTAACCTTGCTCATTGCGCCATCTGGAGGGTGGGGAGAGGGGGTGTGCACCAGCACCTACGAGGTGGGAGGGGCTGTTGCAGTGGAGTTCTTTCGTTGCGGAGAGAAGTGGTGAATGTCTCCCGAGTGTAATTGGTTTTAGGACGGAGTCCTGATAGGGGATGTTATCTCGACGGCCGGTGAGTTTTCTTCCCATTCCTGCTCTTCCCTCATTCCATTCTTTTTTATATATTTAATTAATTCTCGTGGGTCACGCTTTCCCCGAGGCTATGTAGGCACACATGGCTTTTCCCAGTCACGAGTGCCTACACAGCCTAAAGAATTTTATCTGAGCTAAGGTTGTTCAGTTATTCTGTGAAACAACTGACTCCTGGTGTAACTCGTATGATTGAGGAAAGGTAGGTTAGTAGGTTAGGTTAGCATTATATCGGCAGCATTATGAGGCTGAAGGGAAACCTAGCTGTGACTTTGACCTTTTCGTAACACAATGCGGACGAATCACGAGTTTACTCATGTTTTGCCTGCCGTCTGTTACGAATGGATCTCGAGATAAATCGTGTTTTCTACACGCTGTCTTTAGATACCACCTGCTGTGATCAATTGTAAATTATTCGTCTATTTAGGTGTTAACATCAGTAATCAATGTATTAAATTCGATTTCTTTCTAATTTCTTTTGCCTATTTTCCATTTTTGATTGCATTTTGGTATTTCGAAGAGCCGCTAGATGAAAAAATCCCAGCCAGAAAAAATACCTAGTCACTGGGATAAGTTGGAAAAAAAATGCCTGGTCTTTAATGTGTTTGCAAAAGGTGGCAAGAGGTCCACAATCGAACATCCCTACCGGTGGACAAATTTTCAGATTAGAAGTGCCTTATAGCCCTCAAAGTAGGGCTTGGGGTTCCATTGAAAAATGTATGCCTCTACTGGAAGTCAAAGTAGGGTTATCATATTTTGAAACCCCAAAATGTGGACACCCTCAACAGGATTGATCAACACGCTCTTAGGACTGTCAAATGAAACATTATTCGTTCAATTATATACTGTCAAATAACTATATTCCACGGCACACCCCTCCCCCCAGCCGCCATCACCCCAACCCCTGTGTCACAGAGCGATCTGGTAGCCAAGCTATGAAGTATTTCCAACCCATGGTAGACCAGTAGTGCCATCTATCATTAGTTCGTTTAAGTTTTTGTACAGAGAAAATAGCACACCATGAAGCGCCATAAATGATGCCATCCCCTGGATTCAGCTAAATCGAAAGCCCCGTGGAGTGGCGATCGCCGTCTATCGCCACCTGTTGCCCTAAATCGAAAACACCCTAATCGAAAGCAGATCGCTAACGGTGTAATTCAATAATCGATATAAAAATATATATAAGTAGTTGGTGATACGTAATGAAAACAAAAATCAAAAGATATTACTTCCCAAAAATAAAAAATGCGGACATTAGCAGAAATCGTAAAAATGTACGCGGACGCTACATTAAAACTCGAAAATATGGACATGTCTGCAAAAATGAGGACGTATGGTAACCCTAAGTCAAAGCCCTCAGCAAGCTCTGCATCTCGTGTCCATTATTTCTACCTTGAAGATTAGACTGACATGCAAGTGTGTTGACAACACCATCTTGGCTTGCCAGGAAGAATGCCTATGCTTCTGACTTCACAGTTGCAGATCACAGGAAGGCACACATCTGCTCCCTTGATAGCCCATGAGTTCCCATGTTTTGATAGAAACATCCATATATGGGCATATCGGTGTGTCTCTTGGGCAATGTCTTTTCTCGACTCTCTTGATTTCGAGCTTGAGAATGTCTGCCTGGGGGTATGAAGTGGACGTCAAGACCAGTTACAGTTCATTCGCAATAACTCGGCCGACACTCAGTAGTCTGCTGCACAGATGGGCCTTGTCCTACTCAGAAAATAGGGGAAGCAGTGCTTACTGAGAGGGTAGCTATGAGTGAACAGTTTTCCTGTGGTGGAAATGGATGGGGAAAGTAGGGGAGGACAGTTCCCCTTCAAATCTGAAGTCAAATGGGTTGACTTGTTTATGTTGCCCACATGTTGTCCAGGTCAGCCAAGGCAAGAACAGTGTCAGAGAAGAGGTAAACCACGTGGAGCTTGAAAACCCTACCCTTTGATGGGCGAAATCGTTAGAACTTGGACTAATCTGAACCAAAATCTCTTAGTGCACATCGTCGTTGTTGAGGCAGAACTTACTAAGTCAAAAATCTTACCTACTTATGAGTAATAGTGGTTTTAATGTTTCAAACAACTCCTAAAATCAGTTTTGCATTATTATTTAATATTAACATGTTTGTAGCAACAACACCAAAAAACATGTTAATATTAAATAATAATGCAAAACTGATTTTAGGAGTTTTTTGAAACATTAAAACCGCTATTACTCGTAAGTAAGATTTTTGACTTTGTGAATTCTGCCTGAACGACGACGACATGACGTATGGTGGGCAGATACCCCTCCAGTGTTCCCTCTCCCGAGTTGTCATCGGCCAGGTTAACGCGAATGAACTGTAGCAAACGAGAGTGTGGAATAATCAGAAGGCTCATGGTATGATATGCCTGTGCCATGTGCTTTCTCTCATGTGAGGTCCACCACAACTTCTTCAGAAGTATGAGAGTTTATCGAAAGCCTATTAGGACAAAGGGAATTAATTGACACTTGTGATAATTGCACTCCTTGTGCTCAGTGAAGCTGGAGAGGTTCAGTTCTATGGTGGACTATGAGAGCAAAGTCGTGTCCCTAACCCGGAAGCATGCTAATGTTGACAAAGCTGCAGATGACAAATTCCTTGGTGCCACAGGCTTCCTGATGAGTATGAGTCCAAGGTAATGCCTCTGAAAAGTTTGGGGGCTGAGGTTTCCAGTGGTTTGGTGAAGGCTAATGTTACTTCAAGACAATAAGAGGGGAAATGAATGGAGAAATAGTCAATCTGCCCCACTGACGAGAAAAAGAAAAATATCTAAGCACTAGGTAGTGAAGTGCTGGGATTACAGACAGTGGGTTCATCTGAAATCAGACTGCCCTCACAAAGTTGGGATCGAGCACCTGTTCCAGCCAGCACAGACCATCAAAAAGGGTGAAACCTGTGGAGAAGCAGAAGCATATAGTTTTTTTTACAGCTTTAAGAGCGAATACTAATGGTGAATATAAGTATTTAGATTTTGGTTCTTCATTGCACATGTCTTGTTAAAGGGACTTGATGTCTGACTCAGTCTTTTGCGAAAACATGTCTTGCAGAAATGAACCAGTGATTCATTTAAATATGGGAAGATTGAGCTCAATGGTCTCTAATGTAGCAAAGTAAAGATAAAAAAAACTCCAATGGCCGTAAAAGTTTTTGTACCACACGTCAGAATTCACATCACCACATTCCAGAAACTAAAATGTTACCCGATTAGCCTTTCTATGGTGGTTTACAGGGTTTGTGAGAAAGGCAAACATTGTAGTAATATGATAATGTATTTCCTCTCCCTCTTCTCCATTATCATATTAAACAAGGTTTGTCCTCTTCCTGATTCACTTACAACCTTGTGTTGCGAGTGCTTGTTTACCTTCAGTTTGCTGATGGAGGGCCACCTTGTGGGCGCAATACGCATATCTGACTGGTACCCTCGTCTTTTCTTATTCTTTGTGTCGTCCCTCTGTTAACTTTAGTATTGTCTATTTGTCGACTTTGCTCTTTTTTTCAGTGAGTTTTCTACCCGAAGTTGTGCTTGAATGAGTGTGTGAGTGTTTTACTGAGTGTTTGTGAAGTGTGATTACTCTGTGATTGTCCCTGGCGTAGAAGCCCATTCCCATAAACAGTCACGGAAAGAGTGATTGGTGATCATAACTCCGGCGTCTTAAACGGGACCCCTTTCAGCCCAGTGAAGGATCCCACTGTGGAGCTGAGTATATGTGTCCTGTGGTTGGTCACTGGCAAGGAATTAACCTTCCCATAAACCCCCACAGAAGTGTAAATCGGGTAAAATTTTAGTCTCTGCCTATTTTGACGTGTGACACAAAAACTTTCATGGCCATTGGAGTTTTTTTTATCTCCGCTTTGCCAGTAATTCCTTTATCAATCTCCAAAATAAAACCTGCCTGAAGAAATACAAATGTGTGCCATGTTGTTCATTTTGAGTCAATCAGTCATATGCTTTCTTTTATAAGTTAATTTTCATTGGTAAGTATGAAAAAATAAATAAAATTAGACTTCTGTAATGTCATAAGATTATATATACTGTGTTTTATGTGTAACCACTAAGCTACGGAAACATTTTTTTTCAACTTGGCTGTGATGGAGGTTTGATGATGATTATGACTTTTTCATATTGAACGGAACAATGAAGATATTAATCAAAGGACTTCCTCGTCTATGCATGCTTATCCATTAAGTGAGTCTTAAGCCTTAAGTCCCCTGCTGAAGGAATATTTTTACTTAAACGGATGCCGTCAGGGTGAAAGATTGTTTCATTGAGAGCTTTCAGAAGTGTGGTTCTCAATAGCTAGTAATGAACTTTTTTTAGCTGCTTTAAAGTCTTCTATTGTGTAAGCACCAATGTGTTATAAGTGGTTTTAATCTTGAGGACTGTAGTGCCATGCTTGCAATTGTGAGTACTTTGTATTAGTCCCAATAAAAAGGAGATCTAGGATTTTTTTCACCTCTACTTACACTTGAGTCACGGATTCTAGTTGATGATTTCGCCCCAATAAAAAGACTTGGACTTATACTCATGTATGGTAGTTGTTGGTAGAGAAGGATACTGATATCACAGGAATAGAACTGATATGAAACACCATTCATGAAGCTAGTGGTGAGTCATTTAACTTGCTCACTTTGCTCTGTTGACATATCATGTATTGGAAAGCATAGAAACTTGGCACTTCTAAATTTCATAATGAGAAGTCAAAAGGTTTTTGTTTCTGATCAAATGTGAATTTATCGTTCAGCATTTTTAATGCCATTTACCCATAAGTTTTTTTCTCTGACAGCTGGTAAAATAGCCCCTG
Source organism: Pyrrhosoma nymphula (assembly GCA_963573305.1). Lineage (NCBI taxonomy): Eukaryota > Metazoa > Arthropoda > Insecta > Odonata > Coenagrionidae > Pyrrhosoma > Pyrrhosoma nymphula. Next base: position 78,734,721 of record OY754337.1, read on the forward strand.
TATAGGTATTAATAAATATGTATTAAGAGATTTACTTCCCAGGAATCATTTTCAGGAAATCCAAGAATCTCTTAATTTTAGGGTTCTTTTTATGGAAAAAAGAAAATTTGGATTTTTATGGATATATATTGGATATTTTTATGTCACAAACAGGAGGTACCAAATGTATTTGGAATTGGTCGGCTTCTAGACAAAATGTGGAACATAAATTTGACCCATTTCTTGGCAAATATTCTCCATGGTCTATGACTGAAAGAGAGGTGTTATTTCACCCTCTCTTGTGGTATTATGCCAGTCATATGCTGAAATTTTTCGCCAAAAATATTATCATATTTAGTGACTTGACAATAAGTTGATGGTACATTTACATAGATTGAACAAAGTTAGAAATGTATCAACTTATACTCCATGATATACAGTAGTTCATTTAAACATTCTCTGAAATCCACAGTGTAATAAGATGCCTGGGTAGATAAATTGGCTGAACCAATTGGCACTAATTCGAGGGATCTGGTTTCGTACTCGAGTCCAGGAAAATTACTCGTTTAGTATAAACTTTCCCACATTCCTGTGTTTCCACCATAGGAGTATCTAGAAGCATCTGAAGGGGGGGTCACCACCACTGAAGGGGGGGTTTTACATGGGGGGTATTCCATACCCCCCCCCAACCACCCCCTGGATATGCCTATGGTTTCCACTGAGGGCCATTAAAGTTATTCAATCTTTTGAGGAGTTCAGTCAGAGGATTATTCCAAATATCTCCAAATAGAACTTCCTTTGAATCTGAGATTGTTTTGGGAATGGAAAGTTGAAATGGACACACCAAATGTCTATGATATTTCTGAGATTTTATGATTTTTCTCCGCAAGTGAAGAGGCCCTTCTTTTATTTAATTTTTCCCAAATTTGCAGGAAATCCAAGCGAGTTGTGCTGAGCTGTGTTCAAAGTGTGGAAAACGTGTTTATCCCTTGGAAAAGGTTGAGGCTAATGGGAAAGTTCTTCACAAAGCTTGCTTCCGCTGTCTTCAATGCAAGTGCTTCCTGAGGTAACTAAGAATACAGTCATAATACATCTCATGTGGTTGAAATATTATGAGTTTTTCTTCATTCTGAAGTGAATATTTAGTTCTGGTTTATTGGAGAAAATTTCCAAAAAGTATTTTAATGGAATCTCCTGGTTACAAGATCTTGTACCTTAGCAAGTTATCAGTGGGGTAATTGTATGCAAATTCAAACAAATAGCCATAAACTCGTGGCTGGATCATCTTCGATTCTAACAACTTTTGGCAAAAGCCAATACATATTATTGTAGCACAAATTTTTGAGCCTACTTCATCATCCCTTTGCCCATACACAATACTGTACAGATGTACAAGTCTGTGAGAGATATTCACAGTAGCATTTTTTTTAACATGCTACAATTGTAAAATATTAAAGTTAAGGAGATATTACTATTCCTGAAAGGAAAGGGTAGTTGAAAGGCTACTATGCATAGAACTAAGAAATTTGAACCCGCAACCTTTGGATTGGCGGATGAGAATGTTACCCCGCCACCACCAAGGCTGCAATATATAGGGTAGCTGGTTGCTAAGGAGCATTTTAATTGGCTGTCAACGTTTGAATTTGTATCAGAGCATCCTGATTGGCCGTTTCATGAAGCTGTGAAATTACTCTCCTCCATATTGATGTTAAGGTGTAACGGACTACCCGGTTGAAGTTTATTTGGGTTTTTCATTATTTATACGGCTTCTCTCTTAAGTCTGGGAAAATAATGACCCTACTCATAGGCGTAGCCAGCCACCAGCAATAGGTGTGGCACTGAGGCAATAGATGTGGCATCATCAGTATGGTAATGGACGCAAACTTTCACGAAATGTTCACAGCGAGGTCAAAATTGAGACTAATTCGATTAAAGACAGGAAGAAAATCGGTTTCCGTATTTTCAGAAAAGAGGTGGAGGCTTTTGTACAATTTTGACCAATCATGATTAGGGTTTAACTTTGAAAAAATGAGAAAGAGGGGTTTTATTTTTGGAGTTAATTGACAAATTTTGTATACGCCCACTGTAGTTCTATATCTTCAAAACTTCAAAAAAAGTTTCCCCGATAATCTTTGTCTTCACACTAGACACGTCGAGAGACTCACACCTTCATAAACCTGTCAATTTGGGTTATTTAAAAGGCTATTGGGAAAAATGGAGACATTATTTTATTTCGGGAGGGAAATTTTGAGAAAAAAAATTTTGGGTTTCAGGACAATAGGTGTGGCACGTGCCACAGGTGCCACACCCGTGGCTACGCCTATGACCCTACTCCAAATATAGTGGCCTAAATTCTGATGCATAGTGGCCCAAATGTAATGAGAATACTTCAATCTGTAGATACCTACCTCCTGGATGAGAGGATGAAACACCATCTATGAAGCAACTGAACATGATGGAACCTGATAAAAGAATGCTGCAGATAAACAGATTTTTGGGAAACCTGTGGAATAATTTCTGAATCATGTTTAAAGATTTTGCACCAAGGAGAAAATTTAATGGCTTAGACCAATGTAGAGTTTCATAAAATTCAAATTTCCCTGTTTCTAATGGATTAGTTTTTGTGGAGTGATAGCTGAGAGCATGATTTTCTTTTCTGTTTCATTGAACAATATAGTTAGGATAAGGTTGAAGAGTTAAAAGCAATTTCCCATGGATAAAAGTTTAAAAAAAGACTATATTACGACCAAGGTTTCAATGTTTTACACATCATCTTCAGGTGTTGACCAAGGTGATAGTTGACCTGAAGATGATGTGTAAAACATCAAAACCTTGGTCGTAATTAAGGATGAGTCGATTCCAAATGTCAATTCTTGATTCCACCGATTCTCAGGCTTAGAATCGGTAATGAGAATTGATCGCCTAAAGTCGATTCTGATTCCATCGATTCCAGATAGATAAATATTTTAAACATAGACTCTAAGCTGAGGATGTATTTGCTATTTGTCATTAAATACACTTTTTTAGTGACCCAATTGTCTTTGTTATTTTATTCCAGCCAGTACTTGAATTTAAATGATAGTCGTACACTACTGGTATATCAATATCCCACCTGATATTAGGAATAAGAATCGATGGAATCGGAATCGGGAATGGATTTGAAAGAATCGGAATAAAAAAATGTGGAATCAGCTCATCCCTAGTCATAATAGTCTTTTTTTTATTTTTATTTGTGTGAAATTGCTCTTAACTCTTTAGCCTTATCATGTAGAAATTACATGCCGTATCGCCTGAATCTTCAGAATTCAATGTAGTTATGCATAATTAGTTTTTTGAGTTACCATGATAAAAATTTGTACTCTCATTTGGCCATATGAAAGCCGTCGAAGTTCTTTTATCTCTTGAGAAGTTGATATCAGAAAGAGTGGCAGCTATTGCTGAATGCCTCTTAATAAGGAGGCATACGTGTCTATAAAAAGGAGAGATGCAAAAAAACTTATTCCTATCTAATTATAAGGAAACTATTTAAAATAGATATATGTATGTAGTTGATTTCAGTTTTTGGAAATGTGTACTTGACATATTATAGACACGTTGTGACTCGTGATATATTTTTGTGTTCATAATATTGTTTTTTCCTCGTTCATTCCTTTCCAGAATGGAGAATTATACAATGAATAATGGGAACCTTTATTGCTTGACTCATTTCAAGCAACTCTTCATTTCCAAGGGTAATTATGATGATGCCTTTGGTTCTGATCAACACAAGCGAAAGTGGTCGTCTTCTCTGAAGGAGTCGAAACAGGAGGAAGGTGACGTAGATGATGAGAATGTGAAAAGCAAGGGGATTGAATTTAGGGACAACTTTTTTGATGACGATTCCTTTTGCACAGAAGATTTGCAGTGAGTTTCTAGTGTGACGTGCTTGTTTAATGAATGCGGCAAAGGAGGATGCGTATTGGATTCAGCCCTCTGGTAGGGCTAGCAAATTGCTCACAACTCCCTCCTAAATATAGGTATGAATGTCTCAAATTCATGGGGACTTATTGAAGCATGCTCTTCTTTCATGAGCACCTGATCAGCAGTATCCACTCATTATTGGCTACATTCTTTGAAGATGCCTGTGCCATATAATACTGCCATTGTTTATCTTATTTTTCATGCATTTATAAAGAATATTTTTAATGAAAAAAACTGATGTTTGTAGAGAATCGAAAGTCATTTACTGGACTGATAGATCATTGGAAGCTAATTAGAACATTTCAGTGACATCAAAATGACAGTGGGGCTTTTAAAAAAATATTTTATATTAAATATTCATCGTTCAGTTTTAACCTGATGACATTTGTGGCTCCTATAAGGTAGGATTGAGGCTTTTCCAGTGATGTACAAGGAACTGAAAATGTTATTTGAATTGTAAATGTGTTATGTATTATTCTGGAAGGGCATCAGAAAGATAGTTATTATAATAATGATGTATTATATGAGTAAATGTATACCCATAATTACGTGCCATATTCTTTGTTGAAAGTTTAGGCATTGTTGATGTTATTGCCTTGTTTTATGTTCCTGATTATTGTCTTTGTAATATATAAACAGCGATAAATATTTTGCTAATAGTTTACATACATGTTAAGAGAATATTCCTGTGTCTCAGCTATTTGAAATTCTGAGTCAGACTTTGGCATGTGAACTTGTGTCCCCGGATTACTTTTCAACAAAATTACTACAGTTGAGAGCTCTAAAGAGAGATTAAAGTGGACCATAAATTGTGTCACATGTCAATCTGGATGAAATCATTTAAGCGTGACGGATGCAAGGATTTCTGGAGGTTCTGACGAAGTGTGATACCACACAATTAAATTTAGTTTACCCCCAGACTATCATGAGATGTTTTATTCTTCCTGAGGAGTGTTTTGTAAAATTTTGTGACTTAATAATATATGACATTATTTATGGACAATATGAAAATATTTTTCCCTGTTTTGTCAGTTGCCTTTGTGTTAAGTAATGAATAAATGTTGAATTATTGACATTATGGAATGTATTCATATTTGGGAGTAACTCTCTGTGGAATATGACTCAAAATGAATTTAAGTGAAGATCAGTGATATTCCATTTTAATCATTAACCTGGTAGTATTCATGCATGTGGTTTTCGGCACTTTACTCCACTCACAGGGTGTTTCTGAAACCCCAGTGATAACATTTGAAATGTTGCAAACGACTATTTGTTGTTATTAGGTTTACAGGAGTTCAAACAGTGTGTGTCCAGAAGGGGAATATTCGGTTAGGTGGGATTTGAGGGTGAGATTGGGTGGAGTGTATTGATTTGATCACAGCCCCTCGATTGTAGGCACACCTACCTACATTGACGTTGGGTGTGCCTAGATTCAAGGGACTATTGCTTACCACACACACTGTGTATCGGCCATTAATCGAGTCTCATTTTTGGCCTCCAATTTTAGACACTTCCGTTTGTGTCACATTGATTAAATTTGGCACCAAGGTAGAGGTCGTATGTTTTGTTGACTGAAGGCGACATTTTAGAAATTTGACCTTTCGACCCTAGAATGGGGTCCAATCCACAAATCCAAATTGTGCCTAGCGGGCTTTCAATATTAAAAACTTCGAGACAAAAAAGTCGGAATTTTATTTGCAAAACTCAAAATTCAAAGGTTTTTGGTCATGTGGAATACGATGTAACCACTTCCGGTTTTTGGAAATCCAACAGTGACCCCCAGAAAAGCACATTTAAGCCAGGAGTGGTCGCTAAGCTACCATCACGCGAGCGGTCGCATGTGAGACTTATTCTCACACTCAGGTGTATCATTGATAATCTATCATAGAGCGTTTATTGGCAATATATTACACAATATTTAGATTTAATATATTTCTCTTAATGTTCATTTCAAACATTGGTTCCCACATATTACTGATACAATTAAGTAATCATTGCAACGTTTACTGGCGATGACATCGTTGGGTATCAATGAAGAAAATTGCCATTCTCAAGAAGAAATATTTATTTATGAGGACATACTTTCTCATGACTCATAAATTTGCATTAACATATCTGCTCTCCACGAAATGAATCAACTTTGCCTGCATGTTGCGAAAGTGTAACGCAACTGAGTGATACAAAAACACTAACGTCCGTGGTTGCACAATGAGAAAAAGTCTCACACCTCTTAGCCGACGGTATCAGACATCATTACACAGCTGCGGATGCTTCATTTATACTTTATGGGACGGTCGGTCAATAGGAAGAGGTAAAAAGTCAGATAGAAGGAAAGAAAGCTTATTCTAACTCAGGTTTACGAAATAAGCACAAGTTTAAATTCGGTGTGAGAGAAAATCTCATAGCGCAACCAATTGCGGGTTAAGGCCACAGGAATGACCAAAAGTGAATTGGGACATGAAAAGTGTCGAGTAATAGGTTTTAAAGGGTACCAAAGTCGATGGTAAGGTCCTCAGATCCCTCTTGCCATCCCTTGACTTCCAAGGGTTACGCAGGGATCAAAGGTCATGAGGTGTCAGCAAGCAAGCTGGGGCAACAAAGTCTCGAATCATAGGTTTAAAAAGGTGCCCAATTCGATGGTAAGGTCCCTCGTGGCATTCTCTGACCTCCAACGGTTATGCGGGGGTCAAAGGTCACGAGATGTAGCCAAGAAAATCGTGGCAACAAACGCGTTGAATCATAGGTTTAATAGGTTGCCAAATTTTGTGGTGAAGTCCCTAAGATCTCTCTGGTCATCCGTTGACCTCCCAAGGGTTACGCGGGGGCCAAAGGTCCCGAGGTGTAGCCCAGCACATCGGGGCAACAAGCCCCGTATACTGTATATATTGTAATGGTTCCTTTTGAATGAGGGACATGGAATGTAAATGGAATGAAGTTCCGCGAATGGTGCCGAATATCCATTCGGCGAAGCAGCAGGTCAACCCAGAAAAGGATTGATACATTTAAACATAGTATATACGAGTAATAGAAACATTTGACTATGATCCGCAGGTTCCGATTCTTGGATAAACGGTAGGCTCGTCCCTGGAATTCTGATGGTAGGGAGGTAGGCTTACCCTAATAGCAGAGAACGTTGTGACAACGTTTACAATGGGAAAAGGTACAAGTGCACACAACGTTGATGTTGGTTGTCGCAACGTTGCATGCACGTTGCATCAACATCCGAATTTTCCGAAAAACCACGTTGCTGCATCGTTATCAATGCAACATCGCTGCAACGTTATCGGTGCAACATTTTTAAGGCAACGTTAAGAAATTTACATTTCGTTTTTTCCATTTAGTGTTCGTAAGATGTGGAAAAATGAATTAGAAGCAGGTTGATTATGGTGGCTTGATTATACATACCTCCCCATTCCTCCCAGCTATAGTGTATGCAATAAAGATTGGCCTGACCCTGCCAGCAACGATCTGCACAATTGAACGTTCGTTTAGCACCCTAAGGCGGGTCAAGACTTGGGACCCGAAATACAAAGGGATACAGCAGATTAAGCGGCCTTTGTTTGCTCAGTGTTCACAGGAAGAGAATAGATTAAGCATAAACTTTATCGACTCAGTTATAGACAAATTTGGTGCTGAATCAAGAAGGTTGAAGCTTTTGTTTAAACAGTAAAACAATAGTAGTTTTCTTAAAAAGGATTTTTTTAGTTGTTCTTATTTGTAATGTTTTCATTTTCTAAATACACTGTTTCTATTCAAATTACAAAAGTAGTCGGTACAATCATTTCCCAAAATTTTTCATGAGCCAGGGGGGTGCAAGTGCACCCCCTGCTAATAGATATTCCTGGATAGTGAATTCTTGGCATCCCGTATAATCGAGGGGATTCATTTGAATTTATTGGAATTTCTCCCGGTTGCTGAAAATTTTCCAATTGGACAGCGCCGACTTAACTGCACTCTGGTAGAACGAGGTGGGGTCTTTCGGAAGTGTGGAAATGTTGCTTGTGGAGATGGAGGGGTCGCACCTGGTGATGTTGTCTCCTCTCTCCAGGATCACTGCTGCACTTCCTTTGTCGGCCTTCTGTATAATTAGGTCTTCGGAATCGATGAAGTCGTGGAGCTCCTTCAGCGTTTAAGATTCGGCGAGGGCGGCCCTGCTGGTGGCTGTGGTCGCTGTATTAGCAGTGACTACGTCAGCAACCATCCGCTTTAAGACAACTCCTTTGCCTAAGGTGACTTTACAATCCACCGCAAGCTTTTTAAAGGCAGTGAGGTTCACCGTTGGCCTGGGGGCATATTTGAAGCCTTGGTCTAGAAGGGCAAGGTGTTTATTGTTGAGCGCGCTATCACTAAGATTTAAGGTGCGGCGAGCGGGTGTGAACACTTTCGTTGTACACGGGGGGAGGGACACACACCGGTGAGCACCAAGGTTGCACAATTTTTTCTCCATGGCCCAGCGCTTCTTGAACGATACCCTACTCACACACTCTTTGACACTATCTTCCAGAGTAATCCACTCAAGGTGATGCCATTTGTGGCACAGTTCAATGTGCAGAAAGAATAAGTAGTAAGAAAACGAGTCCCTTTTGGAGTACCACCTGTGCCGTCCCTATGGTAGTGAGACAGGTGCCGCTGCACTGGGCCCAGCGCCTATGGGGGCCACGCCCGGGATAATATCTTTCAGACGGTGCGGGGAAAACCCGCCTATTACCCGAAATTGCATACTACCCAACGCACATGTAAATTTTTTGAAACTATTTGCCAGTTTGTCGGTTAATTTCCTTATTTCCATGAAATATGCTTCAAAGGTGACACTATATCAGTAAGGGACGCCCTCAATCCCCAGGGACGGCCCTGAGTACCACACTTATTTCGCCACGAAGCCAGTTGACTTTGGCCGCAGGAACTGCTCGCCTCGCAGCTATTGAGGTAGATGACGTCTTCAATTGGATATACATACTTAAGACAAACTTTATTCTTTTATCCAAACCCTCGCCAATTTATACATGAAATGTCAATTTACAAATGCTGAGTTCTCTCTTAAAAATATCGATTTTGTAGAGAGAACTCAATATATAAGTACGCCATGGTATCGTTTTAAATTCACGATAAAGATTTAAATTTCACAATTAAAGCAATATTTTAAGAAGTTTTTTCCTTCTCATTTTTTCCTACGCTTAAGCCTGTTTCCTTCAGTACCTTGTCCATTTCATCCAGCATCTAAGATTATCTTTTTTTATGCTTTATAATGTTGATATTATGTCTGGTCATAGTGCAGCAGCTGATCGCTGATTTTCCACCATTCGAAGTTTCTAATACAGAAAATTGGTATAATTTCACGTTGAAAATCACAGAAATTGTCTCTCTTTCGCGAGTTCCTTTGTCTACGTTGCTGTATTTAATCATCACCAAGCTGCCCGCAAGTTCTCATCAGTCTTGGCTCTCTATGTTAAATCAGAATTTTTCGTTGGCTGAAATTACCAAACGAATTTGGGCTAGAATTGTAAGTGATCGAGAGTTTGATCGTCTTGTGGCCACTAAAGTAAAGAGGTTTCAGTTCCCCCGTGAAACTCCTAATGACGTCGTATGTTCTGTTCGTAACGCGATTCAAGTGTTGGTGTTGGAGTATATAGAGTGTCAAATCGTCCGTTTAATTATTCAAGGGTTAAATCCTCTCACTAAATCCGATATAATGTTTGCTCACCAGCCCACTACCTTTGATGAGCTATACTCTGTCATAACCCAGGCGTCAAAGCAATTAATGGATTGTGCCAAGTACGCCAACACATTTCATAGTATTTCTCATAATGTCTCCTCTGTTGTCTCAAGGCAAATAATTTGTTCTTATTGTCGTAAAATTGGGCATCATGCAAGGAAATGTCGGAAGAAAGCCCGTGAAATACGCCAACCAGCCGTGAGTTTCATGAGCGAACGTCAAAATTGGAATAGTAATTTGCCCCTTCTTCCAATAAAACTGCAGTCTGTTTCTTGCAATGCCCTCATTGATACGGGTTGTTCTGTTTCTGTTTGCGACGAAAAGTTCTTCAAGACTCTTAAAATTCGCGGTCACAAATCTCAAAAGTCGTCCGATTCTATCGAACTATTAACAGTTTCTGGTCAACCGTTTCGATTAAAGATGTCGATCCAACTTAAGGTTCGAATCGACAAATTTTCGTGGCAGCATACATTTTATGTAGCCAATATGCCATTTTCAATTCTTCTAGGCCTTGATTTTATTCGAAAATCCAATATGATTGTTCATCCGAAAGCAGTTTCTTTTGAAACGTCTCCCGCTACAAAGTTCAATTTTTACGGTTATTCAATTGACAATTGCGCATCGAGTGCGCATCCCGAAGTGCCATGTGGTAGTCAGTCAACAGATTCTTATGGGTATTCTTTGCTCGTTGAAAATGGAATGAAATCTTCGGATAATTTGATGAGTTAAAATATTTGCTGTCGCTATTTCCCGATGTCATGACCCCCAATTTGGGAACCACATCGCTTATGACTTACGAAATAGAATTAACTGACTGTAACCCGATTCGGAGTCATCCATTTTCTTTATCTCCTGTTAAGGCACATATCATGAAAAAACATGTACAATCGCTGCTCTCCCTCCCACGCCCCTCCTTCGAGGCAGTCCCCTCCCCTCCTTTTCACTCTCGTCGCCTGCCTGCTTGCAGTCGCGAACGTCGTCAGCTGGAGGTGAGACATCAAGGGGTGCGATGACTTGACTGGTGGAAATGGACTTCCCATGGACGAAATGTCCCGACAGCAGATGATGACCAGGGACTCTGTTGCTAATGAGTACGTTGTGAGTGGCCATTATGACCTATAAATTACAATTACCTGCCTCACTAATGGATTGCACTAATTTAATACGTTAGATTATGCGATTTAGTTGGCCGCGCTTTCATCTATCCCCTGACCAGAAATCCCTCTGTATTTCAGTGATCAAACTCAATAATTGGGTTACGATGTTTATATGTATAGTGTCGTTCCTCGAAAATATTGGATTAAATTGTTTTGGAGCAGTTAACGAGGTTTGACGTGATGTTCAACGAGTGATTGTTGCTTTGCACTATTCTTTTGACTCTTGTTCTCGTCACCTTTTCTGCGAACAAATGATTGCATGATTGCGTTGTCTAAGTGGCGAGTGGTATATTAATAGTTGATTATTTGAGTTATCCATCAAAGAAACCAAGAAAAACAGGTTTTGAGCGTTAAGTTATTTTAAGTTAATTTCCTAGTGATTCGAGTGACATAGGTGGTTTTGCAGTTTCTGCGAAGAATTTCAGCCTCAACGTAATAAACTAAACGGTCGTTGAGCTATTAGCGAGTTTAGAGTTAACCAGTAGATTACCATAGCTACTTAAATAATAATAATTTGGACATGTGGGTCGGTGGTGCCCACCTCCTAGACTCGATTTATATTTGTATCCCCTTATACAGTATTTTTTTACCTCTCCCCCTCCCCCAAATTTCCTGAAATCCCCCCTTAAACCAAATTATAATTATGACGCACTTTTCGCCGTGAACCCCTAATGCGACCATCTGTCCTGAAACCTTTTTATAGTGGATGCATGAATGTGTGTGGCAGATATTACTACTTACTTATTTTTTAAAAGATTTTTGTGCCGAAAACAAGTGTAATGCGTAGAATAAATTTAATTTTTACTAGCTGTCAATGTGGCATTTTGTTTCATCCATCTCATGTGTACAACTGAGTATCTGCAAACTGAACGCAAAGCAAAATGGTAGCTTATGCATACGTGAAAATGGATTCAATCGAAAGTTAGTGTTGGTGAAGTTCCCTCATCTGGGTCCCAAGGCACAGGCCCGGCTTAAGGCCCTGACGACTGCACGGGACGCCGCAAAGGAATGAGTGCCGTGATGGTGAAAAATATTTTTACTGCAACGTTAAACTGGCGAATGGGTTTGATAAGCTGGGAGGGGAGGCGCCGGAATACTCTCTCGCCCGGGTAAAATTATGTCTTAGCCGGCCCTACCAAGGCACGTAGACCTTTTTGGCCACTGTGCCATCCGTTTTGAGTTTTTACCTCTGGAGGCCTACACCTATTCTTGTGGCCTACCTATATGCTTTCTATGGGGCAATCCGTTATGTCCTTTGATTTGCGTGGGAGGTGCGTTCCAAGGTATTTCCTTACCTTGACGTTAAGGCGCTTAGACCTCTATTTGGTTCATTGTGCCATCTACCTTATTGAGTTTTAACCATGGCGACCCTTAGCCTTCCCAAAGCCTAGAAAGTCTCCAATGGGTACTTAACATTTTGTTTGGTCCTGCAATGGGCATACTTTAGTACCGATTCCAGAGGTCTAGTGATTGATTGATAGTGATCGTATATATTTTTTCCTCTATAGTCGTTCACTCTATGCATTGCACACTGCATTCTGTGCAATTAATGGCGTAATTTTTCCTATTCCCGAAGGTTTTCCCCAAAGTAGCGATTTGTTCCAGGGAAAGTACTGACGGAAGTCTTTCATTTCCAAGGAAAAAAGTTCTAAGAAAAAAATTACTATACAGGGATTTTCCTTAGGAAAGAATATATTTCTAAGGTAGGTTCAATTTTTTCCTCGCCTTTCCCTATGTTCTAGGGAATTCTTAAAGGGAAATTTCCATAAGGGCTAGCGAAAGCCAAAATATATATAATCCAGAGAATAAAGTATCGCAGATGACATGTGACTTTGAAAGAGCATCTCTCGAGTTGGGACGGTTGCTTCACTGTTGGCCTCTTGTCCAAGGGCCGGCCAACTACCAGCCGGCCGGCCGGCCAACTCTTGCGAATAGGAAGCTCTGGTGAAAGTAAATTATTTCGAGTGTTTCTTCTAGGAATGAAGTTGATATTATTGATTGCAGTGTAATTAAGTCAACATCTACAAAGCATGAATTACCACCCCGAGTTGCATGTTGGTAAATTACTTTAAAATGTTTATAATATTGTTATGGAGCCTTAAGAAAGTGAATGATGTTGTAAATGTGCATTACCTGAGTCGTACTACTCTGACCGTTCACTAAGTCAACACGATTACGCATGAAACGTAAGAAATCGAGATAGTATCTCAAAAGACATTTTCAACGTTGAGCCGTCCGCGTGAGCAGACGAACCGAGTTCGAGGCCTCCGTTGGGGTCGAGCACCGGCAGAGTGCTGTCGAACAAATGGCGGTAGAGGGGGAGGATGAGCCGTCCGCGGGAGCAGACGACTGGGAGAGGAGTGAGTTCGAGGCCTCCGTTGGGGGCGAGCGCCGGCAGAGTGCTGTCGAATGGTGGCAGAGTGGTCCCGACAGATAATGGGGCCACTAAAAGAATATATACAAGGGCCTGCCACAGGCGTGCCTGGGGCTTTTTGTAGCCTCGGGCGTCACCACGTACGGACCTCCCCGGTATACGACCAGAAGGCCGACGCTGCTCCTCTCCGCCGCCGATCGCCGTGTTCCAAGGTAGCGCATCGCTTCCCGATCCCCAACCCTTCCTTTTAAACCCCCAGTCCCACAGGAGGAGTATCCCTTTGTGTTTGGTTTCTTTTGGTTATTCAGGGTTTTCGATTAATAAATATTATTGCTATCAAGGAATTAGCCGTGGTTATTGGCCCACTGATTACCCTCTCTCTCTCCCTCCGTAAGGTAACACAACGTAAATTGTTTCATTGGCGTCATAATGCTTTGATTATTTGATACGAGTGAAAATAAGATTCTCTTAATACGTCACTACGTGTTTCTACGATTTGCTGCAGGCGACGAGGGATTGATGTGACTACATTCTCTTGAAGAAAACTTGAACGATGTATTTTTCACACAAGTTATAGAATACTAAACCCTACCAGTTTTGACAATCTCGTGTCATTCTCAAGGGTATCCTAGCAACGGGACACTGACTCTTGGTTACAGAAGATGGCTGGAGAAACTCTCGAAATATATTGAAAGCTTCAAATAATATCTAAATATGTACTTAGAGGATACAGAGATACTATAATATCAGGCTCTTTACCTACGTGTGAGTGTCAAGAAATAATTTTATAGCATTTATCGTGGCTATTACATAAGAGCTCAGCATTGTGTCTACGCATTCACAAACACCGGATGAATGCTTAAATAATAAAATGCTGTTTGGCCAGCTATATTTGGTTTCCGCGTACTGTATTGCGGTGCTGATTCACTGGCAAGTGTGTGGTGATGTCCTCACTTGAGTTCCGGTTGTATGCGCGCTCTGAGAAGTCATAATATGTGTCGAAAGACTTCTCGTATGTTCCAGTTGACGTCGGAGGAAGAGCAGAACATTTGGTCGCGGCGCGGCGACGAAACATAATCTCGCTGTTACGCAAAAAGTTATCAACATTCAGGTAAGTGAATAATTTACAAGATGGCATTTCTAAGGTTTTTAGCATTTTCTGGAATCCTCGCCTTGGGCGTCAACTTAATCGTGTTTTTTTTAAATTTTACTGCGTGACAGTTTAATAATTTTAGTTTCACCAAGTAAGTAGATTTTTGTTTTTCAGAAGTTTAACAGATAAACTCTTCCACTTGACAATCCGATCAAGTGCCTGGGCATAGTAATGTATTATGTTGGTTTATGTACTTCTTCTCACAAGATGTCCTATCCTACTATATACACGGATCCCTGCATGCCAGTGACTTATTTGACAGTATTACTGTACGTGTATGAAGCATGTTAAGTTTAAGCACTTAATTTTAATATTACTCAGTGCATAACTACATCATAGCAATATATGATATCTACCTATAATATATTTTTTTCCTCCTCTTAATATCGCGAATAGATCCTAAAACGCGTGAACTAGTAAACCTGTAGCCCTCAAACAATTCATAACGTTTTATAACATTATATAATTAAAAAGAAACTCCAATGGAGTGAAACTCCGACGCATGTGCAACTTATTCATTCTCAATTATAACCGTAAGGCCTTCTATGACAATAATTCATATACTATCTAAAGTTCCAAGAACTTGTATCAATAGCTGTAATTAGAAAGACTATCACTTGCTAAATCTAAGACTCAACCCATTATTTGGGTAATAAATATATACCAAATAATGTTTATTTTAGCATGCTCCTTAAAATTTTCGACAACTAAGTTATGCCCTACGAAAATTCAGTTCTGATCCTCGGCTTGACATTAGCATGTAACTACTCTTGGAATATGCATGCTGTCGAAATATCAACCGGAGTCTATAAAATGATTTATTGGTTGAAATGTTGAAAGGAATTTCGTCCTTTTGACATCCGAAAACAGGTTTTTTCTACACTCTTGCTTCCAATTTTGGCATTTTTATAAAATTACTTTAATTAAAAAAGACTCGATTTTTACTTGTTCGATGTGTTTTTGAGCGTCGTAAATTTGATTTCGTTTCGTCATATTCACGACAAGTACTTCCATTCTTTCTGACGGTGCGTAAGAAAATTCTTTCTCGGTGGTTCCTCAATTTCCCTTATGGGTGTCAAAATAACCAAATGTCAAAATAACAAAAAAAGTCGATATTACCCTTGTCCTATTCGATTTCGACCTATTTAGTTTTACCACATTGTTGGTCATGCCCAGTTGGTTGGCAAAATATGCATCAGTTGCCTTAGTTACGGGAGTATTGCCTTGGTTACGGGAGTAACTTCATACGCGTTTTTCTGTTCACACTTACCCATTCAATCTTGCTGTTTTTTATGTCTAAGAGCTAGAAACCTTATCGATCCATCCTTCAAGTTGTGTGATGGTAATTGTTCTTTTAAGGGAGAAATTAATTTTCATGCGTCTGCATGTTCGCTTTTTACGTCTTTTTCGCGACATCTTAGGCTTGGGCGACGATGGATTTATATTGGCGTCTGTCAACACTGCTCACATTTCATTTGAATTCTGGGAGCTGTGGATGAGCTAATAGCAAAGAATTATAAAGTACCAAATCGCAAAAATGCTGTTTCAACTATGTATCCATCTCGACGAATCACAAAATTAGCTCTCGCGATCTGGATGTTGAAGCACTCGAAACCTCGTCATTTTTAAGCTTATTTTGTATACATACTTAATATATCTACGTACAAATATATCTCATCATACTCCGTCGATTTGCTTCCATCTTTTCCAGCTCTCTCGTTAAAAGAGGTGGCAAAGAGCTTTTATTTCTAAATAATAGTGTAGGGGGCTGAATAATTCTTTCAAATCATGTCTTTCTATGAATGTGGTACTAGCTTTAACTGGACTAATTGTTGTACTAACCATGCAGTATTAACTTTAACCGGTTTAAATAGAAGTAAAGTATTACTTATCGGATTAAGAATATGGTCATAAAAGCATACAAGATTTGTTTAGAAAAGGAGTATGCTCGGAGAGAGATATTATCAGAAATAGCATAAGAGCATTCAATAGCATTGTCCCACGTTGATACATGTGCATTGTGAATGTACCTATTAAATTTTTAACACATCTTCGCTTTTTCCTGGCGATCAAATCACACGCAAAACCTCTAATTTTAAGATATCAGAACTATTTCATAAGAAGAGTAATATCCATGACAACAGTGTCTAGGCTGCACTAGTCTACCGGAGTCCACTGTATATTTGCTATCAGACTTCTTAAAAACGACTTGTATAGCGTAGAGAAAAAATATACGATCCCTTCCTCCACACTCTTGACATGTCTGATCACTATGCATTCCCTACAAATATACTCTTAGATGGGTCATGGTAGAGTTTAAGAAAGAGGTCTTCTTGATATAGGCATGTCTTATCTTCACGACCTCTTTTGACCTACCTCAGGAGGTCTTCTTTGGGTCATGGTGGAGGGAAGGAAACAGGTCTTTTAGACCAAGGCTCAAGAGGACATTATGGCCATTCGATGAGACATCTTCATGACCTCTTACTGACCTGCTTGTTCTCCTTTGGAAGTGGATAGGTTAAGCCGTTGTGTTTTCAAGGAGACTGGAGATTGGGGGAGGTTAAAGCGAAGACATTAGAGGTGAAGGCCAAATATTGATCACGTCATTTAGAAGAGTGATATCAGGGTAATTCAGCTCAGAGGAAATTTAAGATTATTAAAAAATCCAGTTTTGAACCATTTTCAAATAAATGTAAAATAATTGCATTGGAATCAATTTTATGGCCAGTCTCAAAGTCTATGTTTTGCGAAGATTGATTTTAAGCTTTCATTATGCTGTGCTGTTCACATCTCACTTGGAAGTTCCTCCCGATTAGTCGAACATAAACACTTCAGTTGTCGTCAAATGTTACAACATGAACTCCGCACTTCTCTGGAATGCCTAATCTGTCTTGGAATAAAAAAAAGGAGTTTTCCCAGCACAAGAGGGCTATCGAAGGAAACATACAAATTTCTCCAATCATCAGCGTTGGTGTGTTTTAAAATGGTACCATGGTAAAAATTACCAATAAATGTTAATTTGCACCACACGTAGATGGTATACTCTGGAGGTTATTTTTTAGACTCGTCGATGTATTAGTAGACTTTTGGCGTATCGTCTTCACGAGGAGTTTGTCCATAAGAGTGACTTTGTAACTTTTTCTGAGCAATAGTTTTGATTACTCAAAAGTTCTTGAGAGAAGGCAGAGTCCGTCAAGGGGATGGAATATAATACGCGCACCAATATTTTGGAACAATTAGAAATGTCTTCCGACCTTATTGCCATGATATAACACCCCGTAGTGACATAATAACTGCTTGGGCTTCTCCTCCAATGTCCTTGCTTTTATCAAACAATCCCGGGCCCTTAAAAATCATATTCCATATCTACATCTACAAAATGCCCTGCAAGCCACCTTTAGAGTGTGTGGCAGTGGGTGAGTAGTCACCATCATGCATTACACTATACCCTATTAAATTTAGTGTAACTACGACTATTGATGCATCAACATACACTGCTAATGCTTGTCACGAGGCGAAGCCTCACAGGCATGCACTACACTACAGATATGCTCACAATGTTGGAGGGATCGTTTTTATTTATGTATTTTGCAACTACATCTACAAATACACAAATGGATAGGGATACAAGAGTCATACTAAAAACATGCGCGGCGTGCTGTTAGTACTAGGAAGGTAATATATCTAGCGCTAAGCAGTTCCCCTCTTCTTAAATTTCGCTCTTCTCACCTCTTAGGTGAAGGAGTTCTGGGATAATTATTTAAAAACAGCAGAACGTGCAAGAAGTGTTTCCTGAGTGTAGCTGAGGCGAAGGTTTGCATGGTTGGGGCACTAGAATAGAATTTAGAATAGAATTTTTATTTCAATATATTATTACAAAAAAATTAATTGGGTAACCCCTAAGGAATACACCTGTATTGGGGCTAATATCATGTTATCCATGCAAAACTGCTAACAAAATATACATAAGTAGAATTGTACATAAACAAATATTAATATAACCCTGTGAAAATTATGACAATAATAGGGAAATTGACACAACAATAAAAACACCGATGACAGTGGTTATGAGTTAGATAGATACGTACATGATTAGCTGTTGTAGAACATTATAAAAAAAATAACAAAATCATTTCAAAAGCTTTCATTTTTAACAATTAATTCAGTGTTTATTACATGAATATTACAGAAAAAGACCTCTATATTTTTTATATGAAGTAGCCAGTATTTTATTTCATAAAGAAACTTTCGGATGTTTTTTTCTTCCTCGATGTATGTCGGAAGGACATTAAATATTTTTCTTGAGATATATATTCAAAACATCTTTGGTACAACGTCAGATTGACTTTTTGTAAAGAAACATGATTTCTTTGACGCAAACTGATGATGTGTGACTTAGGTAACAAATTTGATTCGTCACCACTTCTTAAATAAAAAGTTTTTAATACTTTGGAGGATGTTATTAAAACGGAGGAAGTTTTCTAGGTATAGTAGTAGGAAGTCCGCTCTTTCGACTACGTGGAAGGGAACAGCGTGATGGGTATCCATGTTCTTCATGCTTCTTCTTCTTCCGACTGATAAAATTCGTATATACTAGCACAGTACTCTATGATACTAGTCTCCATTATTAGTGGAAAATCTCGCTAAAAGAACGAGTCGGATCCAGTTGGTGGTGACCACAATGCATTCCGGAAAACGCCCCGTTTGATCATTTGACCAGTTATTCATCGGAAACTCTTCTTTAAGAAGCGTTGGAGCTTTTGTTTCTCGTGAATCGGCTGAAAACGTCCGAGCTAATTGGTTGATTAGAAGAATGCATCAGCGGTAGAATACACATCATTATTACGATCCGAGGCACAAGAGGGTGTGCGATAATCACGCAGCTGTTTCATCACAATCTCATGTACTTCCGGGGTCGACGGAGTACATTAATTTTGATTCAGAATTTATACTAAAACGGTAAATGACTATTTGATTAGCTTTGAGATTTGACTCGGAACAAAAGCCGACCCGAGGTGCAGATGCGCTAATCACACAGCTGTTTCATCACAATCTCATGGACTTCCGGGGTCGACGGAGTAGATTAATGTTTATTTAGAATTCTTACTAAAACAGTAAATTACTCTTTGATTATATTAGAAAAGCAGTGCGTCTCAGAAGGAAAGCCATTATATTTTTCGGATGGGAAATCATTCTGCGTTCAGCTGAGTTCCGCTTCGGTGCGAGTAGTGCTCGTCTAATTCCGCAGCAAAAGGTAAAATTAATAAAATTTACTTTTCCTTTTCGCTTTCCATTTTGTCAAAACTTGTCATTTATTCCTTCTGGGTGTTGATTTCAGATTTATTTTATCATATCACCATCTAGATTTCTGATTGACATGCCCCTCCCACCTCAATCTCTCAATTTTGACCAATACCCTTCAATCATGCCTTCATGTCTCTCCACAACCCTTGGAAGGCCTTGACGCTTTCTTCATCACCCTCATCCAGTCTTCACGGTCCTCTTACTTCCGTCTTCATATCGCGTATATTTTTTCTATCTCATGGTTCTGTTCTTCTCCTTCAAACTCTGTTCTCGTGCACAACCCCAAGTACCCGTCTGAATATTATCGTCTTCCAGCTTCCGAACAGTTTCCCGTTCCTGTTATCCAGTGCCAATTTTTCAGGTCCATGCATAATTATCGAACGCACTACATTTTTATAACTGAATTTCTACATACCGTTCCTGAAGTGAAAATCTTCATTAGTGAGCAATAAAATCTGTTCCCACCATCTTCACTTGCATTAAGGTATTACCTAATACATTCTCAGAGTATCGTTGTTTATCATAGATCCTAAGTACATGATTTTCTTATAGTTTTCACAAGCTTTGGTGCCAATATCAGTGATCTGGGCTTCATTATTTCCATTGTCTTGTTGATCACATGTATTTAGTCTCATCTGCATTCACTTTTATCCCAGCTCTTTCCGCTGCCCTTTCCAGACTACTGTATTCCTCCAATAAATCTTTAGCTCTACGTAAAACGAGATGTACATCGATATAGGTACTCCAGTACCCCAATTCTGTGACTCGTTAAGGATTCGTCGTTAGCTCACCCGTTACGATTATCCTTGGATGTCAAGAATCTTTCCAACCAACTACGCCATTCTGCAACATGGCTTAGCGACAGGCAATCGTTACATTTTCGGTAGCGAAATTTCGGTTCTTACCCAGTGGCGTAGCCAGGTTTTGGGTCTAGGGGGGGCCGAAATTTTTAGGGGGGGCCAAAACTTTTTAGGGGGCGCCGACTCATAAATTAACGAGTTTACTAAACAACTAATTTTGGTAATGTAATAGGCGGATGGGTACGTACAAAATATGACAATTGACAACGTATGATACACATTTATTTAAACGTATTTGGGACTTAAGAGTGGAAAAATACACAGAGTTAGGGGCGCCAGAACACGAGGCGGGGGGGGGGGGGGCATTCGCCCCCCATCCCCCTGGCTACGTTACTGTTCTGGCCGGCAAATCTTAATGTTTTTTAAAGCAGCTCACATGGAGGCTACGATTTTCCACCAATCAGATGTAGCTAAAGCCTACAAATTTACTCTTTGCCTTCAATCCAAAGACAAAAAGTGTCCTGACGAATTCCTCTCGGCCTTACCGGGGTTATATGGACCCCTTGCTTCGAAGCGACGGGTTATCGAAGGTTTTCGCTACAAACCGACGATTTTACTGACGAAAGTCGTTATTTACCTATTGTGTTGTTCCCGTGAAATAATTAACACCAACTAGTTCCGGTTTTGGCCTTTTTATTTGGGACGGGCCCGAACGACTACACTGTTACGTTCATACAGAAAGACTCCCACATTCATAAACGTCTTCGCCTTATATAGCCGCTGACTCCTTCTCCCTAGGTCGCTTCTCGCCAGCTCCGCGTCCTTGGCGCCGCTGCCTCTCCGGTGTTCCGGTTAACTGGGCCTCCACGCGAACCCGCCACACCTATGACTTGCAGAATACCGATTTTCGCTCAATAATCGTTAAGGAAGATAACGAACCGACAGGTGTCGTTAGGATGACTTAAAGAGTTTCAGAATAAAGGGGCAGTTAGGTAACACGTTCAATTATCCGGCGTTTCCCCTTATCCCTACATTTCGTTCCGATGAGAGGGATTGCGTGCCTCGTTTACCCTGAGACTATGGCGGCTGGAGCTTTTATCGCCTAACAGGGTTACCCTCACTGGACTAGTCGAAGGTAATAGGCCAGACGAATTGGTCCTATAGTTAAGGGGTTGGGCACTATGCTGACAATTCGCCTCGTAAATAGAAAAACGCTAAGAATCACCAACAGATAAAGTAATGTGCTGGTCATGCCTAAATAATTTAACACGCGTAATCGGCAATTTAAGGAACAAAATTGAGTCTTATGTTAGTGAATTTTTTTCATGGCAACAGTTGAATATTTATGTGGTAATATGTATGCATTTTTCGTGGCATTCTAGCTCAATTTATGAGTATATAAGTTTCTTCAATGTGAGAACGAGTCAGTTCTTTGTTTATTTGGGGAGGCGTCATTCGGCGATTAAAATTCGGTGACAAAAAATAAAAGAGCAAATCTTTATCTTTTTCAATCTTTATCACATTGCGGGTATTATTAGTTGTTTCAAATATTTTTTAAGCATACGCAGAGATGTAAGACCTTCAGTAAATACTTTCTATGTTAAGTGTTTTTTTGTTTTAGTCAACATTCTTTTTTAGGCATCGTTCTTATGGGTTTTGTTATACATGTTGGAAATTTAATTGAAAATTAACGTGCGAAAATTAACTTGGCAAAGGTATCCCGATTTTTCTTCGAAATATTCCAATACTTTTTACAGTACAATAATATACATAACTCGCTTCGCTCGTAATTCATATAGAATAAAGTGCGTCCAAGGTTATAAGGCAGTTGAGCATTCAATCCTAACGTCGATAGGACACTGGCTTAAAAATGCCTTTTGGTGAGGCATATAGGACGTAACCTCGACACTATTACGGATGAATAGCAGTACACGAAATTTTGAATTAATGTTTTTTGATGTCATCCTATTCAATATTTAACTATAATTATTGCACGATGAAGCTTTTCATCATCATCATAGTATTACAATCCTGTGATTGGTATACTGCAGCCCTCCATTGCGCACTGTCCCATGCCAGTTCCTTCACTCCCCTATGGTTCTTCTTCCCCGTATCCCTCTTGACTTGCCCCAAGTACTTGTCTCATGGTCTTCCTCTGGGGACTTTCCCTTCAATTTTTCCCTCCATTATGCTACTTATGTAATCGTTGTGTCTCATAACATGGCCAACCCACCGTGTTCTTCTTTGGCGTATGGTGCTCCACAGTGCCCTTTCTTCTCCAATTCTTCTGTATACCTCCTCGTTTCTCACCCTATCCGTCCATTTCATCTTTAGCATCCTCCTCCAGCACCTGGTCTCGAAGGCCTCTATTCTTTTCTGGTCAGTTTTTCCAATGGTCCATGTTTCTGATCCGTCGAGTGTCACTGCCTACACGAATGTTTTCACGTACTGTTTCCTTGTCTCCAGTCTTATGCTCTTCGAGCAGAGTAGCGGCCTTTTGGACATGAATGCCGTCTTAGCGAGGGCTATTTGACGCTTGATGTTTGTCGTGCTTCTTCCATCCCAGATAATGGTGCTCCCGAGGTAGGTAAAGGATGCCACTTGCTCCAATCTTTCTCCTTTGAGGCGGACTTCGGCCACTACTTTCTCTCTTCCGCACACAAGTATCTTGGTTTTCTTCTTATTGACTTTCATGTTGAATTCCTGAAACACTTTTTCAATTGTGTTTAGTGAGTTCTGTAGGTCTTCCTCGTTTCCTGCTACGATGACGATATCATCAGCGAAGCATAGCAGCATGAAGATTTTACAAACTAAAATGTATAATCTAGTACGATTTTCCTTACACCCCCTACACTAAGGGATTGATTCACCTCGATATCAAGACCAGTTTTATGATTCAGTGTATACCTACCTATGTACCTACCTATATGTATACCTATGATCACAGGCATATAATTGGCGCAAAGAACTATGTTATCCGATCATACCTGATAATTTCTCCAGAATATGCATACAGAATTGTACATCCAGAATTAAATTTATGACGTAATTACGATCCATCCTGGGAGCTGTCGTTGATCATAATGTGTTTGCAAGATTTACCATCGTTCCTTATCATCTGCTTCTCGGATTGAATTTTAATTTCCTTCAGATCCCTTCCATGGAATCCTGTTGGAAAATCTTTCGAAAGTGAGAAATATTCTTATGCTATGTGGGGCGAGATGGTGGACGGCCGTAACTCAAGGACGCCCATCGTAGTCGAACTCTTTAAACCCGAGACGTTCGACGTAGTCTCCCGTACGAAGCCGAACGTAGAAGAGTGCATGATGTAGATTCATATGGTGACCAAGGAAGAGGTGGAGGAAATAGATATGTTTGACGCGATAATGGAGGAGCAGCTCAAAAAATACGAAGGCTACAAAACGGACATGCCCTGAAATCGAGGTCGGTGTAGGTGAAGCGCGAGTTGAAGCATATATATTTGGAAACGGGGAGCGAAGTTAACGCTAAGGAGAAATAGACAAATAGTAAGAGGAAATTAATAAATAATTCTCGGGTTTCCAGCCGAGTAAGATTTTGGATTACTCGGCTGGAAACCCGAAAATTAGTTATTAATATCATTCGCCGAGAAAAAAACAAATCCTTTACTAAGAAGAAATGTCAATACTACTAAACGCACGAAAAAACCCTATTTTAGTATTACCTATGCAAGGGTCGTACATTATTATACGGATCGTAGAAAAGCGAAATAAGTCAAAAAGCCGGAATTGTTAGCTCTAGTAATGGGAATAATCAAAATGGAAGTTGTTGCTGTTGTATTCAAGGATTTAGCTGAGTAATTTATATTAGGAGTAGATTTTTTTCAGAGATATGGAGTCAATATTAGTTTTGAGAAGATAGTATAGCGATGAAATCGCGAGATTTTTTGATAGTAGAAGCAAGAAAGATATTCTTTATGGAATTTCAGTTTAGAGAATTAAATAAGGGAATAAATGGGTTGATGAGTGTTAATGATAGAGACTTATGATTATCGCAAACGATACAGGCAACTCTCATCATATCAACGGAAAAGCAGTGTGAGTTACGAGCTCTAATTAGAATCATAGTCATTAATTCAGTACAGCTCCTGAGACTGTTAAACATTATGTACATCGGATTAAATTAATCAATAATTCTCCGTTTTTTCAGAGGCATTATCCTATTCTTTATCTGTGTAGGGAAAAGTAAGATCAACAAATGAAGCAAATGCTGCAAGATGGGATTATTGAAAAATCCCCTAATTAAGTTTATTATGTTGATACCAAAATATGAAAAGCATTCGAAAGCATATGAAGATAAAATTTTGGGAACTCGAAGCAAAATTGCTATGAAACGTCAGAATTTACGTAGTGCAATAAGTAGCATGTAAACTCCATTACTTCAGGCTATACTTCGTGGAAGCTGTGTGTGTGTATATTTATACATATATAATTAAAATACACAACGCACTTCATCCACAGAACTTTTAATGGTACGACTTGATTCTCCATGATAACGTGCATGTACCTGACAATACCGTGTCACGGCAAAACGCGTCATATCATTAAAAGTGCTGTGGAAAGGGTACGTTTTGCATTTTAACAGTATGTAATTATTTATTATTTTAAAAATCGGAAAGAAAGACAAAACAAAAATTGTAAATAGTTTTTTATTGCATAATACACCGTTACATACACTTTTGTATTCATACATACTGCACCTTTCGAGGCTTTAAAAGCATTCTTAAGCAACGTATTTGATAATTGGGCCAAAGAGCTTTGGTTTCCGAGTTCAGGTAAGGAAAATGCCCTCGTTGCATATCATTAAGGTGGCTCTATAGCGGGACTAAGAAGCTCGTTTCAGACGTTTCCCTCTAACCCAGTAACGGCTTAACCGTGACAGCTGGAGACTTGCAAATTTTGCCTTCTGTAGATGAAGAGTCATTTGTTGATTTCAGTGGAGTAACTTTATCATGAAGTGGTTGTGTTTTTTATATAAAATAGCAAAACTTTGGTTTTTAAGAAATTTTTTTGTAATATTACGGGGCACGTTGCGAAGGCTAGATTCCGAAATGAGGATTTTCAGCCCACTTAAATCAAAGAATCATCTTTCATATACACAAAAAATATACAACAATTGATGCTGTTTTCGTATTAAGGCTATAGCAATGTTAAACGTTCAAGCCTGTATTGACAACGGAGTAGACATTTACCATCCCCACCCAAGGATAATCGTTCCCCACTCCATTTTTGTCAGCGCCGCCTTCACAGTTTCCCGTTGGGCTTCTACCACCCCAGTAGGCGACCACAGGCGGCGACCGTTAAATTGAGGCGGCATGGAAATATAGACCCACCTTAAATCAAGGAAACACTGTCTGTGGAGTCTTTCTGCAGGAACTTACATCGGTGCTGAGAAAGGATTTTTACAAGCTCTCCAATTATGGAAATGCATACTTACACCGACTATTTTAATCGCTAAGGGTCTAAGTGGTTTAAAGTGGCCAAGTTCTCATACCTATTCAAGGATATGAGAGTTATACTAACAATAAGTAAATGAGATTGAAGGAAGTTTCCGCGATTTGAAGTACCGTTCAAATATACAATCACAGCTATTACTTTATGTGCGACCTCATCCAACGATTTTAATTGCTATAAAATTCTGCAAATATATGTGTCGTTCAAAAGATGCTGCGATTCAGCGACAGTAGGTCCATGATTTGGAGGATGAGTGGACTGCGCAAATAGTCGATTTCTGGTTGGATAACGTTGGACATCGTAGCTTTTATGACGTTGGCGAGGCATCGTATTTTGGAAAGCACTTCTAAATTAATCGGTTTCATATTACGGCAACAAAGTATCAAAAGTTAAAATCTCAAAGTATGGAATTATTCTTCCAGATTTTACGAATAGTGCTCCACGTTTTTCTAGAAATCTGCCTCCAAAAGGTTTTTTTTTTCAGTAGCTTTAAAAAATCACTACAACCTATTCGCGTATCGAAATCCGAATGCTGTTGTTTCACTACAGAGTTTTGTAATGTGAGAGTTAAAGGCATAATGGCAACCATTATGCAATTGAGGAATTTCACTAAAATGCCGGTGGAAAAAATCCCGGAAAATGACTCGATCTTGGATGATCGGCTTGGATGATATTCCGGGAGGAATAACGGCTTTAAAAAGTACATTTACGAGAAAGTTGAGAAGATCAATGCGTGGGTGAATATTTATTGGAGCTCTCTCCCTCAATTGAGAGATGGGCTAAGATTATTTTATTCTGATTGGTACAGAGTTTTGGGGTACCTATAAACTTAACCCCCAAGTTGTATACATTTCCAATAATAAAGTAAAATACTGGATGATTAAACAATGTGCAGTGGTTCCTTTTTCTTCCTCGTCTTCCTCATATCCTCTTCTGATCTTCTTTCACAAATTACATGTATTTTACTTACAAAATAAAATAATAATATATTTTCAAGTGATATGATAAAGGGTTTTGTGTACTTTCCCATAGCGAAATAAAAATGAATAATGAGGTGATGTGCAGTAGTAGGTCTTATTTTCTTCGTCTCCTTCATATTCACTTCTGCACTTGCTTTACAAAGTGTATATATCTTCTGTATTTTTACATTAAGGTATCTTCTTCTTTCTTCATTTCGCCTCCTTCAGGATCAGTTCTTACTCTCCTTTCCATCTCAGTTTCCTTTTGACGGCCGGGATTTGCAGGCTCTCCTTCGTGAAGTTAATAATGATTTGTGGATCTTTCTCCGATAGTTTCCCTAATTTTTCGTACGAGGGACGTTGTTCCTTTGTTGCTTGTTTCAACAGTCGACTCTTTCCTCTTCGTAATTGAGACATTCGTGGAGTGTATGGTGCACTGTATCTTCCTGATTACCACACCTCTGGTCACTTGTTTTAGATTTTCTATTTTCTTTAGGTAGGACATGAAGTTTACATGCCCTGTCAATATTTCCATTATTTTTAAATTCATTTTTAATGTAATTTCTAGCCTGTCTTTTATTTCTGAGAAGAACTGGGAGGTGACTCTTCCTTTATTACTATTGGCCCAGCATGTTTGACATTTCTCTATAAGGATTGACCTAACGTTCGTGGATGAATAGTTAGAAGCAGATATAAAAATAAATCTGGGGGACACCTTTGGAGCCGGCGCCTGGCCTCTCGGGCCTAAATCCGGTTTATTCTCCATAAGGGGGGAGGGACTCCAAGTCATAGGGTAAGGGTAGGGGAAAGAAAGCGACACAATCACCCCATGAATAGGGGTGACTACGTCTTTTGCGAAACCATGAAACCATGATGCGTCTTTTTCGTGGATGAATAGAGGGACGCAGGAAAGGTCCAGTGAGAGACGGACAGGAGTTTCGTGAAACAATGATAATTGATAAAAATATAATAATTGTTGTGGCCGTTTTACACGTTGCTAATCAGAAATGAAAAGAGAAATAACTGCGATACTTATTTTCCCTCCAAATTTTAGGTCCAATAACCAATCACAGGCAAGCACGATCGTTCCGAAAGCATACCGGTAGCAGCGCTGGAATCTATCGAAATAACAAGGCCAAAATAATCTCTCGAATAATTGTTCAGCATTATTTAAAACAGTAAAAATGCCATGATACCTCTAAAATATGCTAAAACTATATGTCGCAGTTTATTAACATTGCGTGAAGTTTAAAGTATCAGGCGACAACTTGTGGAAATGAACGATGGATAACATAATCACAAAAAAATGAGTTGTAGTATCCTTATTTTTCATGATAATGTTACATTGCGTAGTTCAGCGAATGCCCGGACAGCGCCACTGCGCACTGAAATCAGCCAAGGTCGCTCTAACCTATGGTATTACTAATACGTATTAGTAATACCATGGCTCTAACCCTTATATAGGGACCTTGAAATCAGCAACTTGTGAACACAGGCATCGAATTCTATTTTAGCCCTGAATTTGGTTCCGAGTTTTCGGCGCTGATTTCAGTACTGAGTTCAGTGATGACACAAGCATCGCGTAAAACGGCCTTAACACCTTCATTCACAGGACTTGAAAAACAAATTTTCTCTCGTGTCCAGTCATAAAACTGAAAAAGCCGTAACATAGTGGTGTTTTAGTTCAGACATTTTCGTGTTGCATCATAAACTGACCCTGATTTTTTTTTCTTACAGGGTAAATAAGTTCCGGGAACCAGAAGCAAAGTCTTCTTCCCTTCTTCTTCCGTGAGAAATACTGGCTTATATCAGCCTTAATATCGATTAATAATTCGTGTGAGTGTTCTTTTTATGTGTTTCCTACAAGTAAAATTTTCCGCACCTGTAAATTCATGTTTACATTTCACTTACAGGTTCTGCGACGGAAACATAAGCTGTGTTGAGAAAGTAAAAGTTGGCGCTGATCTAAAGGCACAACAAATTTGACGCGACTCTCCAGAAATGCAGCTTCAAACGCTAACATGCTTTATCTTGTCGATCAGTTTTCATCCGTCAGTGTTATCATCCTTTTCCTACTCCCGGAGGTGGGAGGGTGCAAAGAAAAGAGCGGGATACTGTGAACTCTATCCTCACTGCGCTTGCGTTGACAGCGAATTGGAATTTAACGTGTACTGCGAGGGTAAGGTGGCCATCCAATTCGAACACCATATGATACCCAAGAGAATCAGCATGGACTGCGACCCGAATTACAAAGGCGACGTTTACAAATACCTTTCGCTCCTAAAGATCGGACCCAGGGCCGGTCCTGGGATTGACCTGAACCTGCACTCCTGCCCCCTGCCGATAGACGGGTATGCTTCCCTGTTCTACCCAACCGCGCAAGAGAAGAACGACCTCAGTCCCTACGCCATCCAAAAACTGTACATCCACTGCCTCCTGATCGAGGACTTCCGACTGGAAAGGAGACACTTCTCCGGTCTCGACTCGCTCGACGTGCTGGGAATTTTCTGTTCCGGAATGAACCGCATCGACCCCGAATTGCTGTCTGGGGTATCTCGGCATCTGACAGAGTTGTTCATAGAAGATTCGCCAGTCGGGGTTATTCCTCCCACGTTCGTCTCGAACTGCACGTCGCTCAAGTATTTGCATCTTCAGGGCATGGGGCTGAAGGCCTTTCCCAAGGGCTTCATCGGACCCACGGAGCGTATAGAGCGGTTTTCCGTCGCTAAAAATGCTTTGGTGGAACTTGACGAAGAAATCTTTCGACCGGTGAAGAACTTGGTGAGCGTGAACTTGGGCGAAAACAGACTAACCAGATTACCCAAGAGTTTATGCAATCGACCGGAAACAGAAATGATGTACCTCCATAATAATGATTTCACGTACTTGGATCCGGAATGCTTTTCTGGTTTCAGTGGACTGATACGGTTAGACTTGGACGAGAACAAACTGCAATCATTACATCCGAGCCTTTTGATCGGGGCAATACGTCTAAAGAAGTTCTCTGCTTCTCGTAATTTAATTGGAATGGAAGCATTTGCTTATGAAACCACCGACGGTGATTTAAAAAATTCAACGACGAAGAGCGTCTCCATGCAAGATATTCGGTTCAACACAACTTCATCATTACACGAAATTTTTTTTGCTAATAATAAAGAACTTGATGATGTGAATCTTCGAGATAATGCTTTGCACCTACTATCGGAGAAGATGTTTCACAGTAATAAACTTTTATACACTGTTGACTTGTCTTCCAATAGACTTGTGCGAATACCTCAGAAACTTTTCGAAAGGAATCCGGGGATACATACCTTCGATGCTTCCAACAACTCTTTATTAAACATCTCTGATGTTACACTGGCGAATATAAGCCAGCTTTTGACGTTGAAACTTTCCAGAAATCACATTAAATCTTTGGGTGGTAGATTCTTTCACGGCCCTCCTAATTTAAAAAGCGTAGATTTGAGCGAAAATGAGTTGGAGGATTTGCCTGCCGAAATATTTCTACCTTTTAGCGAAAGCAAAAAACTGACTTCTCTCAACCTTTCCGGGAACTTACTGGAAGGACTACCGCAGCTTACTCTACCCAGCGTTACCCATTTGTTCTTGGATCGAAATAAACTCAAGAATTTGTCGGCGGACACGTTTCAACCAATGAAGAGTTTAGAATTCTTAGACATTTCCTATAACCTTCTTGACAACATCGGCGTTATGATTTTCAATAGCGGGTGGATGAAGTCAATAAATTTATCAAACAATCGTCTCAACACATCGAACGAAGTTTGGAATGTGGGTCAGCAATGTGTTCGACCAGTTGGTGCCGTTTGGAGAACATTCCGCTCAAGATATGGATTGAACAAGTTAAAGAAATCCAACCCACCGAGTAGACTGGAATACCTTAATCTTTCCAACAACAGCATTGCATCGTTTTACTGTTTTCATCTCTTGGCCTTTGGATCAGAGGAACTTTTAGAAGACAAAGCTCTGAAGACACTGGATTTGTCTAGGAATAAAATCAGTTTCGACGATAGTGAACCGATGTTATATTACAAGAGAAGGATTTGGGGATATGAATCACGCTTGTCAGTACTAAAGAACTTAGAGGTAAGCATAATCGATTATGATTATAATTGTATTAGTCTTAATTCGCGTCCACAATTTTAATTTACCTGTTGGGTAAAATATAATTAGGATTAGTTCACGCCCTGAAACATGAGTTAGTAATGCTAGGAGTTAAATGTGAAGAATCCAGGAACTCTTTGCGATAGCATAAATGAGAATAATTTTTAAATATAATGTGTATTACCTTTAAAAAGTTGATGCAAAATTGATTTCAGTTCTCAACTGGCTAATATATTGCATATATTTTCCCAGTAGTTTTGCTGTATTGCGAGACGGAAAAGTTCCATCGTTTTCGACCAGAATTTATAGTTTGTTTTCAAAAGTATCTTCTTAATTAGGTTAGTACGATGGAAATGGTCCCAGAGGGCTGCCTCACCTGTGGATAATCAGCGGGCTTATATAATAATAATATATATGAGGGTTTATTTACAGGGTGATTACAAAAGAATACGTTGTTTTCAAAGATCTGTATTTTTCAAATGGTACTAGCTACAGAGCTGCGCGACCTCTTAAAATGACCGATACATTCTCTATTTTTGTTGAAAAAAAATAACATTACAAATGTTCAATATGTCCTCCCAGAGTAACCCGAACAATATCAAGTCGATATTCAAATTCCTCCCACACTCTGTGAAGCATGTCAGCAGCTACTGTCTTCACAACCAAAGTTATGCGTGATTTCAATTCCTCGCTGTTAATAGGCATTGATTAAGTTTCGCTTATTCCTCTACTGGAAGCAGATTCCAATGATTTTTTGTTTCAGCAATAGGCAAGACCTCACCCTTCATCTATGGCCTCCGAGGTCACCTGATCTCGCACCATGTGATTTTTTGTGGAGATATGTCAAAGGTCAAGTCTTTGTACCGTCATTGCCTACTTTTGATATCAACATACGTATACAAGGATGGATCAAGATGCAAAACTCTTCTTAAGGTGGTTCCACCGTAAAATGACTTACTTGTCATTTTATTCATAATCTGTCTACTTTTAGAAAAAGTTGTCCGCTATCTGATATGAACAACAAAATAATACCTTTCCACGCTATTTTATTCTATAATTGAACTTGAAATTACATGGTCTTCAATGGGGGAATGAGAGAAACACGAGGAAAAATCAAGAATATTTTCCATAAAATACAAATCCATTTTCGCGGAAAACTATTTATATGACGGAAATAATCCAGAGACATTGAATAAAAATAAAATATAAGCCTCTTATCACCTTACCACCTTATTTATTTAGTTATTAGGGAATTACTAACGTAATTGCGGTAATACGGTAATTCGTAGGAAATTGCGCTGCAGTCGGCTCCAATGGCTGGAAAAAAGTGCTAATTTAAAATACATTCGTGGAATAATCTGTATTTTTTCTACTTAACTTGTGGTTTTCTGTAGGTAACGCATGTCATCAGCGAAGGCACGATTTTTTGGACAAAATATTTAAAAAATGTGGAATTTAGTGTTTGTTTTGACTCACACAGTCGCGGCGGAACTTCCTTAAATGATTATGTAATTCTGCGCCTGTAAAATGAAAAGATTTTGTATTCTTGCAAAGATGGAGGATATTAGAAAAGTTAATGGTTCTCCTTTCAAGTTGAAATGCAGCCGATAAATAAATGAGTAGTACCTAGAGCACCTGGGGAAAGTGATGGGCCTTTCCGATACTTTAATTCACAATTAAATGCGCAACAATGCAACAAATTTCCATTCAAGGTGCTGAAGTTAGTTCACATTGTAACACATCAGCGCACTTTATAGTTTATAACACTCAATGAATTCACAAAACAGTGAAATCATTGTCTGTTAATATGTTGTGGTGTATATATTGTTTTCGTTTTAACCAGGATTTGAAATGTAAATTGATTTTTTAACAAACGAATGATGTCTTAAAAATAAACCGAAACGTTGGCAAAGAGTTGAATTTAAATGGAACTGTCCAAAACCTCAAGAATATTTGAATAGATCAATTGATTGTGGTTTACAAAACTTTATAGAATATTGAAGAAAATGCATACTTGTTATATCACTCGAATGCTAAGACCATTTTATATACCACGTTGTACTTTCACCTCAAGCAAATAAAAGAATTTCCCTGAATATTTCACGATATTGTGGATTTTAACACTGTTTATCTCTTGATCGATTAATAATAGAAATAAGAACAACTATTCTGCAAGAAATATTAGCAAACCAATGCACACTATTCATAATAGCCACGCCAATACCATTCTCTACTAATCCAATTTACTTGAAGTACCACATCGGTTATGAAAATTCCAGTTAAACAATAGACTCTGCTACTCTAACTCAATATATTTTTACACTGCCGTGTATTGTTTTTTATTCGCTGCATCAATCACAGAAAGGTTTTCATGGGAATATTCCTCAGGGCATGTATCCATTACAAATACGCAAAACATTTTAATCTCGACTTTGTGACGTTCGTATTATGTTATGGTGCTGTCACTACAAATCTAAGGTATTGTCTATGAATTATCCATTTCATTTGGTGTATCACGTCTATTACATTTACATTAATAAGAGACCTGAGCTTATTTACCGAGTTTTCAATGATAGTTAAGGATTCTCGGCGATTTATGTAATTTAACTGGTTTAAAATATTTAGCTTCATATTCTCAACGCTAGCCAAGTTAAACAGCTCCCTATATGCAATATTTCATTCTGTCACACTCGACAGAAGCAGACGACATTCATGGCCTCGGAACTATTCGTAGAGAAGTAAGGAAGTAAATTCGTAGAGAAGTGGTAGTGATAGGACAGCATTAGTACCATTGATGAGTTGATGCGTCAGCACTCGCGAAATTATGCGAGAGATTTCAAAGTGGCGCAACTTCATGAGGTCCAGGTGACGTAGATGCGCAAACCGCGCTCGTTTTCGTCCACCAGAATGGCCTACCTTAATTAGTAGTACCATATGAATAAGCAACCGAGGCGTCCTTGTCCCATGTGGATATTTAAGGGCTTTAGGAGAACAAGTTGTTCAGGTCAAGGCGAATGATGATTCCTCTGTAGAATTTTGCACTAATATGCACTTGCGTAGTATTCTCAAACATTCATCATGAAGATGATTTTAAGACGTTCAGAATTAAATTTGAATAGTGCGTTTCTTTATATGATCTTATCTGCAGAAATAGCAACATTATAGGCAATATGGTGAAGCGAATGATGGTCAAATTGATCAGAATGAGATGATTGCTGCTAAGTTTCTAATTCAAATTATAAATGATGTTCCCAATAGTGTATACATTTGTTTACTATTATTTGTATAGCGAATGAGAAGCAGTATCTTTGTAATTCCACACATTTTTGTTGCATATATTTTCCTCATCATATTGAACTCTATCAATGTCCTCTGTTTTTGCGTAAAGTGTCTGACAACGTTGATTTCAAATAACCAGATGGATTAGAGTATCATCCTTTTATTTTAAGCTTAAGGTCAACCTAAGTTACAACTCAACTTACCTGATTTACAATGTTAATCGTAATATTTTCTCACCGTGCATTTGGTGGAATAGGTTCTTCTTCTGCATCACAACCTGATTCAACGCATCCCATTGGATTGGAGGCATGATCTTCCCAATCTAAGATACCTGGATCTGAGACATAATAGAATCAAGTACCTTTGGCATCAGGACCTCTTGTTCTCTAACGGAGTATTGCCTGGCCCTCTCGCCTCCAAGTTCTTCATCGAAAGGAGCGGATACTTCCAGTTTGCCGACTGGCACCAGCTCACTGTGGACCTACGTCACAACCTGATCGAATGGGTGGAATTCCCCGAAGCGCTGGTAATGGCTTATTTTTAAAGAACATCTAACTATTCCTAATGCTTCTACAGAGAATAAGGAAATGATCGAATGTGATACGCCTTGGCGGTCAGATAACAAATGAAGGGTGGTAGGCGTCACAATAACATTGGCACTGCAGTACTTACATATCAATGTAAAAAGCAACATAATTTGATTGCTGAGTTCCATTTGCGATATAAAATGAAGTAAGTGGTTATAAAATAAGTTGGTAATTATTTATTAATGCTAATTTGATGGCAGTAGTTTTGCTTTAACCACATATGTTAAGCGAACGTGCAGTCTCTCCATCGTTATCAGAAAGTAGTTGAAATAAATTTTTCGCGACTGAATTCCAGCATGTTATAGTGCTTTAAGTGTAATAATTGTGCGAATGAAATAATTACGTTTTCATTAAAATCGCCAGACAAGATTATAACGGCATTAAAAATAAAAAAGCTTCACTGTTTGAACACGCAATAAGCAATATCCATGACATGAAAATTTCCACACCGTAATTGTGACATCTAGTTTGGATAACTGTTGGTCAAAATATGTATTGATTAAATAGCCGATTTAAGATATTCTCATATTAACGCTATTGCAATAGTGTGGCAATAATCTTAGGGAAGGCTATTCCCGTTGAACACCAGAACAGTTTTTTTAATCTCTGACGATCGTCAGAGATATTATGCCAGCCATTTGTAAGAAAAGAGGACACCGACGGCGAACACCCATGGCCGTATTCTCAGGGAAGGCAAGAGGTTCTCTTACAGAAATAAGGGTCCTCTTAATGGGCATTAAGGTAGTTTAAGCAAAAAATCACTTCACCTAGAATTTGATGAATTTGGCCTCACTTTAAAGAATAAAACTCATATTTCCAATGATATCAAAATATCAACCTCTTGCCGAACTACTTTTCGAGCAATTTGCCTGAAATTGTAAGTTGTTTTACATCGGATAGATAGATTATATACGGTTGTGCGCTCCAGAGGGAGAATAATTAAAAGAATAGGGATTTATAGCACCTAAATTTCGTGAAAAAACTAGCGGTGTGTATAATACATGTTTTCTCAACTATTTATAAAAAAATAATCTATTACTCACCCCAGTAATTTTTACGGAATCGCAAAAAAATCTGCTGTTTTGAAGGGTTTTCAGCCGTACGGCGGGAAAAAATGAGTCAAGTTAGAAACTTATGTAGCTTTATTTATTTAATTACTGAGTATTTTGGTCATATATAACTATATCTTTGCGCCATTAATACTACAATATTTATTTCATATTTCTTACAGACGCTGAAATAAAAAAATAAAATTTGGATATGGTCTCCATTATGACTAGGGAACTATCTCGCTCAAACCACCTTAATGGGAAATGTTTGGCCAAATCGAAGCGAAGTTCTCAAAACATATCTTCCTATTGTGTCTTTTGATTTACACTTTCTAGATACTTAAGCATGAATAGGTTGATTACAATGTGGAACATGTTTAACTAATGTTGAAAAAAGTACTAAAGAATTGAATTGTCCTTAGATGTGTAGCGTCAGACGATGTTCAAAAATAATGAACACCTATTTTCTGCCTTCTTCATTCTTTATTCTTCAATTCATCAGAGCAGCTTCCAGTCCTGCTCTATCCCTCTCCCTTAACAACCCATCCCCTCTTCCAAACAAAACCCGTAACAAAAAAATTTTAACAATCAACGCAAAAATAAATTAAAACATTTAAACAACAACTATACCGAATCAAACAAATTAAAAACAAGTTAAATAAATACCCAGGTACGGTTCAAACGCTACAGATGATTATATTTCGCCCGAGAAAACTGCTCGTTCAAATTTCACGTAAGTTTTTCTCTAAATTTTATGCAAGTTGTAAATACATTGAATGAAACTACTCTTAAAATTCTATCGAATCACTTGAAACTTGTTTACATTATGAAGGAAGAGGCAGCCAGACCTCAGATCTTAAAAGTAAATATAACCCTATAATATTATTGCTTGACGGCTGTAAGGTGGAGTGATATAAAGTGGAAGATATAATTTCACTGGACAGATTTTTGAAAATATTGTGCAAATATTTTAGTACGCTTAAATCTCATATTTTTTCAATCGGCTCTAGGATATCTCGTATAAAGTGATATGATCACCGTATGCCAAATTTGAGCGACATCAGAGACTCACATTGAAATTCCTATGTTGAATTGAGGTGGAATGACCATCTCTGTTTTCGGCGTATTACCTAGAAATCTGACCCATTCAATATGGCCGATTCCGCATTTTAATGGGTTCAACATTTCCTTGCGTTAACGTGAGGTATGGTTTTATCTATTTCCTTCTTTCTTCTATTCTTGGCAACCATTTGAGTTCGTTTCTCTAGTCGCTGCAAACTTTGCATTTTTATCTCTCTTTGTTGAGATATTGATGACCAAAGAGGAAGGATCGAAGTTATCATCTTTGGTTTTTATCTTCGAATTATTTGCTTTCAGATGATGGACGTTCCAAAAGGCTGCTTGGTTGACGAGCAGTTCGGGCATGCTACTATAAAGCTTGGGTACAACCCCTTTGTGTGTGGCTGCCAAACATACCAACTGTTGCGTTACTCATTGAAAGAAGTGAGACCAATATCAGAACTGGAGAGAGATGAAGGCAGCAAGTTTATTCTACCGGCCAAGATTGACATAGGGGGACTGTCATGTTGGTAAGTGTAATGGGACAGTGCAAAGTAGCCATTAATCGTTCACTGTTAATTGCAAACGTCAGGTAAGACAGGTAATTCATCAAGATGACGATTTATTTTGAGAGAACAACTTCTTTGCACTCGTTAACTCGGGTTATTATAACTTCCCTGATGCGTTCTTTCTAGTCATTGAAACTTATTAGCTAATCAAGAAAACTGAGGAGGCCAATGGCGAATTGGCAGAAGGCACTCCTTATACTTTTTGCTTGGCACTCAATGCCCGTAACTATCAATACAATTTACAATGGAAATTGCCATTTAAAGTGAATGCGTGGACAGTTTTAATTCTACTTTAAATCCCAGTTTTCATCTGTATGCATGAACTCACTGTCCTCAGTTTTGTCCTTTGGAAATTGAAAAGAAAAATTTTGCTTGAATATTTTACGAAATTTTGTATCAGAATATTTACGGAGGACTTTCATTATATTTTTCTTAAGCCTGCGCATTACGGTAGAAACGACATCAGGTATAAGATAAAGGAAATGTATTACACAGCGGGTATTTAAATGTCATGTTTTTTTCGCCAACTTCGGGGACAATAATAATTGCAAACATCTCATCCGTGAAATTCTTACTCCCTCTAAGTAGAGTGGACACTTGTGTTTAATAGTGATGCGCCAAGCCTTTGAGTGATCTCGGTCACGTCGTTCATTCACATTTGGGCGTCAATCGCGATTGACATCTCATGAATGAATGTTTTTGCAAGTCATGAGCTGCCAACGGTCTTGGACCCCTATGGAAATAAGTGATTGATATAAAATATTGATGGACTAAGTCGGTCATTCCCGTGATCCCAATCACGATCACCATTCACTTGAGTGATTCTGTCATGAACGCCAGGTCGGTGACTGTAAAACGTTGATGGTGATCACGACCCTGTTCCCAATCACGACCCGCGCCAATTATAACAGATCGCCACCCTCTCTTAAATGGCACTTCAACGTCGATCAACAAACCCCCGGTGGTCATCATGGCCATTCTGGGTGTCTTTTCTGGGGCTTTCGGGGTTGTTGAATGTGTTTGTAGCACCGAAATATACTTTCGTAGCAATCCCGCGGTTCTTGAGGATGCTCTAGTTCGTAATGTTCGCACTTGTTTTTGAAATTTTAAGGAAATGGCAAGAATTGTCGAGGAAAACCACAAATATACTTTTCCAGTTACTTTTTTAAATTAAAATAAATCTGATTTCAATTTAAATTCAACGATAACAGTATTAGCCGTAAGTTATATTGCTTATTGTTGCATTCTCTCTGGCAATTCCGACAGGCCGGTTGCTGCAACACAAAGCATTCTGGAGACAGCAGTACCTCTGTGTTCCTCAACCAGTTCCATACACACCGACTGAGGGCTGTCACTGCTTCCCATACCTACATGTGTTTTTTTTAATGAACAACCTATGACCGAAAGTGACCCTCTCGGTGAACAAATAATCACGAATGACCAAAGAATTGGGATTGATGGAGAACGACCAGGGTCGCGAAAGACCTGCGTCCGAAAATGACCCTCTTGATCATCTGAATGATTCCGTTCACCGATCAATCTCCGAGATGACCCGGGTAACGTGATTCGATCGTTAATGACCGACCTATCACTTAATTATAAACTCGCATTGAACGAAACCCTCTTTGGCTTCATGTAACAGAGTGCTTCGACTTGGAAGTATGGTCTTCCTAGACAATCGCCTGCTATGTATTAATTCCCCTGATTTTTACTTTCTTTTTCAAAGTTTTCTCATTAAAGAACGCTTAAAAAAACAAAGTTAGTACGAACTGCCTTCTTCCTTAGTGATTCTGAAGACAAAATTTCATTGCAGCAACGGGCTCTGATGCTCGGCAGTATAACCGTTGATAAGAGTACCGATTTCTGATTTCCTCAAACCCAACGGCATAACGGAGGAGGAAGATCAATTGATCGGAAATGAAGTGATTTCAAGGAAAAGTGTATGTGGTTGAAACTATTTAGGCTGCCTTTTCGGGATTCTGCCGCGTGTGTTGGTGAAGAGTGACAGCATTTTAGTCTGCGTTACAGCTGGCATCTTTAGAGCGTAGTGACTTGAAGATGCCAGCTGCACGATAGTTTTCTTACTCACTGAAAAGTTTCAAATCAGACAGCGACGCTTCACCATTTCAATTTCGGAAATGAGGCACGTGTATTCCATAAGTAATATTATTCCATACTTACTAATAGGTATTTGTATGAATATATACAGCAGTAAATTTGACAAGAGTGCAGCAGCTATGTTTAATAATTAATATAACTAGTCGTAGAGAAACATTTTCCGGGAAGAATTGATGAAAAATTTGGGGAAAGCGGTGTGAAGCGATATTCACTACAAAGATTACTCAAAAGATGGTGTACGCAACAATGTGCACGAGAGCAAGGCGTAACTCGAAGAAATAGAAATTCTCTGTGAAAAAATCATTTGAATTGACTAGGGTGCCTTATCAGATCTTTCTTTCGTTGTCCCAGTTACCAATTATCCAGTGCAATAGCGTTGTGTCATTTTTTTTAAATTTAATATCTAAACTTTAAAATCCTGTGGATGTTTTTCTTTATAAGGTACTACGAAGTTATTTTATTCAAGGATTAGAACAAAACACTTATTTAATTATCTACGAAGACTTTCATCCTCCATATTTTTTTATGTTGAATCTACTCTCGTTTCATTTCTCGAGAATAAAAAACTTAATCACGTGTATGTATATTGATAATGCAGCTACATGTCTTTCCTGATTCAAAATATTTCTTTTAAGTATAAAATTCTGATCTATTATAATAACAATATATTTCATTACTCCACAATTACATAAAATACCGCGTATTTAACTTACAATTTTTATGGAGCTTAAGGCAGCCTAAAAGGTCACAGAAATGTGAAGAGGCTACCTTCGATTCATGAAACGCATTGCTGCTATGAAACAGAACGTTTTATACAGAGCATTTATAATAAACTTACATAAAACCATTTATTTTTGCGCCGATTATGAACAGAAAAATAAATAAATACAGACTACTTCATCGATGTTATATATATATATATATATATATATATATATATATATATATATATAAATATATAAAAACTTTGTCACAAGTGTGACTAAAATGAGAACACATAAAAAAGAGTGTCTTTTTTATGTGTTCTCATTTTAGTCACACTTGTGACAAAGTTTTTATATATTTGTGTTCACGCTCGTGAAAGCTTCCAATGATTATATATATATATATATATCCTATACCTTTCGCTGAAGAAGGTGGCGGCGATCCACCGAAAAATTTACAACCCGTGTGAGTGTCTTTTTTATGTGTTCTCATTTTAGTCACACTTGTGACAAAGTTTATATATATATATATATATATATATAACATCAATGCTATCATATCCCAATTTTCTATCTAAAAGTCGAAGTTAAGCGGAGCGTGCTTTTCATCGAGTGTTTTTTCCACGTTTAGGGATCCTATCACCGTGAGGGGGAAAATGATCTCGAAACCAGAGACGTGGGTCCATCACATACTGCCCCTAATGGGACTGTGCCTCCCATCATGTGCACCACCCACGGACCTTCCCACACCCGGAACTCATCATCGCCGCCATAGCTGTCTTCAATCATAGCACAGCGCGCGTCTGCAGAACATCCGACACTTGGACAATAATCAGTGATTGAACGGGCGCTTTCGTTCCTTATGTCCTCGTTCATTACTAGAAACGAGTTTAATGATTTGTTTTTTTTCTGTTCTTCCGCTCGTGTTTTAGCTGTGCCTAGAATCTAACATATATTTCTCGTGGCCGGTTGTAAAACGACACAAACGAGGTTTGTCCAAAAAATAAATCGAACTTTCCCCAAATAACTTAATTGACTTTTTTCGCAGTTCAATCGGATGTATCACCTTCAAAGCAGTTCCGTTCCTTTTGTTCTCGTTCCCCGCTAGGAACGAGTTTAAAGTTTCATTATCTTCTAGTCTTTCGCTCGTTTTTTTTTAGTTATGCCTGGAATCTAACTTGTATTTATCGCGGCCGGTTCTAAAAAGTGTTGTTGGTTGTAAACTTGATTTGTCGTGTTGCGCCTTTTTCTTTCTGCTATACGTATTCTATTTCACTGTTTTTTTTTTGTGCTGCTCTGCTGCGGTGATGTACTTCCGGCCCTACTTCCGTTTTTATCACGTTTTTATGCGACTAAACAGTTAATTTCATGGGCCCATAACCTATTGGAAGTTCTAATTTTGAGTAGAAATAGAAGGCGCACATGGAAATAACTGCTTAGTCACATTGAGAGATAAAAACGGAAGAAGGGCCGGAAGGACATCTGCGCAGCAGATACAATAAAGAAACAAGTGAAATACAATACGTGCTGCAGAAAGAAGAAGGCGCAACACGATAAATCAAGATTACAACCATCAAAACGAGACATACGAGGTTTGTCCTAAAAGAACTGTAACTTTCCCCAAATAACTTTATTAACTTTTTGCGCTCTTTAATCAGATGTATCAGCTTCAAAGCAGTTCCCTCCGTCGTTTAAAAATTGCACAGAGCGCTACGACGCCGCACAGTGGGTTGAAATGCCGATTTAGCACGACAAAATTAAATATTTCGAAATTCATCAAATAAACGCAAAACTATGCCTATAAGGTAGGAAAAACTCTATTTCATGACAAACAATACGATTTAAGGCTGTTAAAATAGTGTAATTCGTTGTACAGGCCTGAAAGTGGCCCTACCGAAGTTACTCTTTTTTCGCTAGCTTACCACACGTCTGTTAATGTGCTTGGTTTGCTATCAGGGGAGCCCATACAGGAAAAATGTTTATTTTATAATTGAAACATATCAATTATTATACAATACCATTAATCCTATCAAATTATTATTTTATTTAACCATTGTAATTACGTATTAAATACGAGTATGCAAAAATTAACGAGGACTATTATTTCAAGTGAGCTACAAAAAAAACACCACCGAACACCAATGCCGCATCATATACACCATGATGGCTGATGACTCTGTAACATTTTACAATAATAAAATCTTGCACCAAGGTGCAACTTTTTATTTGGCAGGCATTTCATTGCATTGCCGTCCATAAGACGATCAGTGCAGACAGACGTCACTAGCATGCCTAACATTCCACGCCTTTCCGCTCAGAGAATGACACCGTATTTTTAAGGCATACTTTACTTGGCACATGTATAAAGATAATTTAAAAACGAATAGACATTTATTTATACAAATTATAATGATAGTTATTAATTAAGATTAATTTAAGTTTCGAAAATATTATTGCTTTTCTAAATTTTAGCTCACCGCAAACAATGGTACTTCTAGCGTATTCTTGTCTCCCGAGAAATTAATTATTCGATTGTTACCATTCGCATTGGAACACAATTTGCCTTGCGCCTCGTCGGAAGCGTCACCATGAACCGCACCCGATCAATGCCTGTCCCAGGTTACGGAAGGACCGAGGAAGACCGGAGCAGCCCCACGAACGTGATCCCCAGCCA
The DNA here is from genome assembly GCA_963573305.1 of Pyrrhosoma nymphula. Taxonomy (NCBI): domain Eukaryota; kingdom Metazoa; phylum Arthropoda; class Insecta; order Odonata; family Coenagrionidae; genus Pyrrhosoma; species Pyrrhosoma nymphula. The sequence goes on from OY754337.1 coordinate 78,777,773, forward strand.
ACACCGGCAACCACCAAACCAACCAGGAGACACGATCCGGTGACCAGCCCAAACACCCATGCCTGAGGAAGACCGCCACCCCCACGAAGGACGCCAGTCCTGGAAACCACAGAGACCCCCCGAACTGATTTGTCGAGTCCCCACCAATCACCCAAGATGGCAGGCAATCACACTAAACCTTTATCTTCCGAGCACTCTCTCTGGCACAAAAATAAAAATTGGGTGTGCTTAGGACCACACGGGAGAAGTGTAAACTTCTTTGACCGATTTATATTCTCAAATAAATCTGAATAAAAAAGGAGAATAAGATAAAATAATTAAAAAAATGAATTTCCATTTATGTAAATTTTATTTATTGACAAAATAGGCATTTATCTGAAAAATAGGTATTGTACATGCGTCTGAATAATATAACACTCATTTATATCTCTTATGTTAATTATATTTCTATTCTAATTATTTTAATTAACAATTCTCATCATCATTGGTTACATCTTCAATCACCATTTCCTCATTTTCATCTATTTCTCGCATGTTATTTTCATTATTCTCATGAATAATTTGACTTATTTCATTTTTCATTAATATTTGTACAGAATTCTAGGGAAGAAACTCTTGGCTTATGATAACTAAAGTAACTAATACCAATTTTTGATTTGTAATTGTCCAAATATCTCGTAAATACATCATCAATCGTTGTCCCATATCTCGTCGTGCTCTGATTTTTATCATTCGACATGATTAAGTCTAGCTTTTGTTTGAGAAAATCGATTAGTGGTTGTGTCTTTTCATCGGCAAAATTAATATTGAAATCGCCACTGATAATAATCATTGGAATTTCATGTAAGTTTTCTTCGAGCAACGCAGAACCGTTTTTAGTCTATATTAATAAATTTTGATGAAGAAATTTAATGATCTCCTTTATATTTTTCCCTGGAGAAATATAAACAGGAATAATTATGATAACCTGTCCAGTTTCTGTGACACATCTACTTAAACAAAGTTCTCCGAATCCTGTAAGAACGAAGGTTTTCGCGGTGGTTTACGATGAGCTTCTTCATATTTCCGGGTTCTACCGCGTAGTTTGCTGTGTTGGTGACAACAGTTTCGCTGGCACTACTGCCAGCGTCTTCAGGTCGAAGATGAAGACGCTGGCAGTAGTGCCAGCGAAACTGTTGTCACCAACACAGCAAACTACGCGGTAGAACCCGGAAATATGAAGAAGCTCTTCTCCGAATCCTGACTGAAACTCTCCAAGGCCAGCTGATCTGTTTGAATGAATATCCACATGTGAGGTCACCATATTCGCGTTATCACCGGCATTATGATAAATTGCCACTCCACCGGCAGAAACTCCAGGTCGTAATTATTTTGTAACGCAAAAGAAATTCAGAATATCTATGATTTCTCCATCTTTCATATGTGTTTCCGACAGAATAATTACATTTGCTTTTTTCAAAATATTGTCATTGAGGTCGAGTGCGTGCGCAATGATGCTTTGACAATTGATTGTAAAAAAAAAAGCTATTCCTGTCCCGTTGTTAATAAAGTCAGACATAACTTGACTAATTGCTGTTAGTTTATTAAGGAGGTTCCGCCGCGACTGTGTGAGTCAAAACAAATACTAAATTCCACATTTTTTATATTTAGTCAAAAAAATCCTGCTTTCACTGACGCAATGCGAAACCTATAGAAACCCAAAAGTAAGGTACAAGATATGATTATTCCACGAATGTATTTTAAATGAGCACTTTTTTTCAGCCATAGGAGCCGACTGCAGCGCCATTTCCTACGAATTACCGCATTTTGACTTCAATTACGGCATTAATTCTTCAATAACTAGAAAAATAAGGTGGTAAGATGCCTGTATTTTATTTTTATTCAATTTCTCTGGATTATTTCCTACTTAGAGATAGTTTTCCACAAAAATGGCATTTGTATTTTATGGAAAAATACTATTTTTCCCCATGAACACCATGTAATTTCAAGTTCAATTATAGAATAAAATAGCGTGGAAAGATATTATTTTGTTGTTCACATCAGATAGAGAACAACTTTTTCTAAAAGCAGACAGAATATGAATAAAATGACATTTAAGTCATTTTACGGTGGAACCACCTTAAGTGATGGCCTCTTGAATTCCAGCTGTAAATCCATCATAGATGTAGAGTTTGTCCGGCCATGACAAAAAATTTGGCTATTGTCTTTTGTGGTGATATATAGACCATTAATACTTGTCACTCTGGATAAGGCGACGTACACTAACTGTATGCAGTGTGATCAGTCACATTCATATACCACTTCATCAAAAGTGCCACCTGCGATTTGTGAATTGTGATTGCACAGGCTGAAACTAATGGAAAATGATTCCTTCGAGCAATAATGGTTTTATTGTTATTTAGGGGTATTGCAGATGCTGTTCTAAATATTGGTATAGCTAGATATTATGTTGTGAAATATATCCTGCCCATTTCTTCTGTAGCTTCTGTCCAACTTTGTTCGGAAATATCAACCAAACTTTAGAAATCTCTGTGTTTTCATCTACATAAATATGATATAATTTTCCAACGGCGCCATTTGCCAGCCCATCTGTTACATCGATGTTTGTAGTTAGGATGTAATATTTTCCTGTTACAAAGGTTATCTCATAAGGTAATCCTCCAGTATCGATCGTGGACTTTTTATGCAATTTTTGCTTAACGTAAGCTTCTTGTTCCGCATTGTGACAACCATTGAAAATGTCTTTGGCAATGGAAATGCTTTTTCCATGCAAGTTATTTAGGATCAAAGTGTTATAGTTCTGTACAGATGTGTTATCTAGGAAAAGCCGTATTCGATTAGGGCATAATCTGTCGGCATCTTCTTTTGTAAAAAAACGAGATTCAATAAGGGCAAGTTCATCTTTTGTTAATTTTTCCCCATTTCCGATTTTAGTAAGTGCTGATGAGAACATAACATTTGCTTGTCTCATCACTTGAGTTAATTCGTAAAATTTCAACCCATGCCATAATGTAGGTCCAGTCATTTTCTTCTTAATTTTTATGAATATGGGTGTTGCTTTAACAGGTGGTAACTGACGCTAATCTCCAATTAATATCATATCTAGACCGCCTAAATTTTCATTGAATTTTCCAGTAATTTGTTTTAGTCGCTGATCGATTCGTTCTAACAGCTCTGCCCCTATTATACTAACTTCATCTTCTTCTATCGAATAACCCATTTGAGGGTGCGATAAATCGCTTCTGGATATGCCTTTTTTGATTCAATTTTCTTTCTGTTCATATTTCCTTCATCCTTTGAGAGTGCCTTTCCTTTTGTTCTTGCGTCCATTTTCTTCCATCCCTCGATTTTTTCTTTCCGGAAATTTCGCTGTGTGAATTACTTCTCTAAAAAGAGTTCGGTCATCTATTGTGTCAATTTTTATTCCTTAGAAGGGCAGATGTCTGCTCTTTGGAAAGCTTTCAATAGGAGTTTCAGCAAAAAAAAGCACTCTTACTTAAAATGTTTCGACTAAAATTGTTTTTTTTTTGTGTTTCAGTGTTTTTTTGCGTTTGAATAATTATGTATCAATGACGTTTCACATTAGCAATAGGAATGCCATTTACAGAATCTGATTTTGCACGTGTGATATGTCTCCATTTCAGTCTAGCAATAGAATAATTATTATGCGATGCATATAATAAATCTGAAAATTTACTATTATAGTTCAAAAACTTTTTGGTATTAAAATATGGCATCAGGAATGAAGATATTAAGGAGGTTCCGCCGCGACTGTGTGAGTCAAAACAAATACTAAATTCCACATTTTTTATATTTTGCCCAAAAAATCATGCTTTCGCTGATGAAATGCGTTACCATTAGACACCCAAAAGTAAGGTAGAAAAAATGCAGATTATTCCACAAATGTATTTTAAATGAGCACTTTTTTTCAGCCATAGGAGCCGACCTCAGCGCCATTTCCTAAGAATTACCGCACTTTGACATCAATTACGGTAGTAATTCCCTAATAACTAAATAAATAAAGTGGTAAGAGGCCTATATTTTATTTTTATTCAATTTCTCTGAATTATTTCCGTCTTAGAAACAGTTTTCCACGAAAAAGGTATTTGTATTCTATGTAAAAATACTATTTTCCCCGTGTTTCTCTCATTCCCCCATTGAACACAATGTAATTTCAAGTTCAATTTTAGAATAAAATAGCGTGGAAAGGTATTATTTTGTTGTTCATATCAGATAGAGGACAACTTTTTCTACAAGTAGACAGATTATGAATAAAATGACATTTAAGTCATTTTACGGCGGAACCACCTTAGATGTGATATTTATTCAACTCTGGAACTCATTATGGGGTAATTTGAGCATCCTGATTGTTTGTACTATAATGCTATTAATTTTTTTCCTATTATGAAAAATAAGGTCCTTTGTAAAATGCTATATTTCTGTAATACCTCTCAATTTTCCGTACTGGAAGAAGTGGGTTCGAGAATTATGTACCGGCCCGTACTTTACCAACCTAGTGTTGGCCATGTGGTAATACCACCCCTGACTTCACGTTAGTAATATGCCATACGTGCCGAACACGAATTTATTTTATCCGTAATGGTTGAGGAATTCCTAGACCATGCCATAGTAAATTTACCTATCATCCCCGACTGTTAGGCAATATAATTGGTAATATATAATGCCACCCTAGGCTTGCAATTTTTAATTTACCATACTTTTGGATTGTTATATTGTATGGGATTTTTGAATTGAGAATTGACGACCCAGGCTTTGCTTGCCTTATTAAACCATGGGCCGTCACTTTACAATAAGAATATTTAGAGGTGCTAAACTAAAAAAACCAAAGACTAGGGAAAAGACCACTCCATTTGAAAAGAACAATTGTAAAAATTCCTTATATTATTATTAGCGTATTCTTCCAATAATGGAAGACGTTAAGCAAACTACTCAATCAAGATTTCTTCGGGTTCTTCTCGTTGCTCCAATAGGCTTTCATTCTTTCCGAGTGGGCATGTTTTCGTTCTTCCGACCACTTCGGTCTATATTGTTTCTCCTTTGGTTGCTCTGATTTAACTTCCCATTTGTTTACTTTGTGTGTGAAGGTGTCTCTTTCTAAAATGTCTGTTGCACATATGTTCGCGTTTTTGAGGTCCTTTCGAAGTTCTTCTAGCCAAGGTGTTGAATTCTTAAGTGAGGTTACATAATCTAGAATCTTTTTTGTCAATCGATTTTCTGGTAGTCTATAGTATACTGAGATGAACAAAGAATCTCATTCGTCTTTTCTTAATGTCACATTCAATGTTTGAAAATTTTTCTGTTGTTTTGATTGATTGTAGCCTGTTACCGTCTTGTGCATATCTTGCTCCTAGGATTTTTTTGATGATCTTCTTCTCTTGTTTTTTGATTTCTTCCAGTTCTTGTTTTCTGTTTAGTGTCAGTGTTTCGCTTGCGTAAAGGACTGCTGGTTTTATGACAGTGTTGTAATGCCGAATGTTTGTGTCTTGACATGGATTTTTTGTTATTGATGTTTTGAACTAACCCTAATGCTTTCTTGAATTTCTGGAGACGGTTCTGCTGTGAGATCTTCTCAAGGCCTGTCGGTTCAATGAATTCCCCGAGGTATTTAAAGTACGGGACCCTGTCAATTTTACCGCATTTTGTTCTCAGGCTCGTGATATCTGTCTTTGAACAGAAGAATTTAGTTTTCTCGAATGAGATCTGTAGTCCCACTTTTTCTGCACATTCCTCAAGTACCTCAATCTGTTTGACGGCAGTTTCCTCATCTTCTGACAGTATCGCCAGATCATCCGCAAATGCAAGGTATGGTATGTAGAGGTTGTTTTTGGGAAAGCCCAGTCGGATCGGCTTCCAAGACTCACATTTCTTCGAGTTTAAGTTGGCTCTCGGAACAATCCATCTGAACGATAAAACGGAAATAAAATTATGACGAAATAAGGACATTTATTTCCGTAAGGTCTTCTTGTTAAAGTCGAGGATAAGAGACAGTGTCTTCACCGAGTTAAAATATCCGACCGCAAGAGATAGATAACTCGGGCTCCCTTCGCTCTCGTCGGCTAAGCTGATATCGCAGTAGGAGGAAGAATCTCCTTCGCTTGACCAGCGTGTGGTTAATAATATTGCTCGTGCATATCGCTATCGCTCGGCCGGTCGCCGTGCAGGGAGTGGGATGGGCATGGCTCGCGGAAGAGAAACTTCTGGTATTGATTTCGTTATCTTCCGAAACTAAGCCATTTCATTTATAATACCATTCCTGAAATTTGTCTTCCCCGCAGATTACCCGCCCAACTCAATCCACCGCGACTCTCCTGGCGATTTCATTGGCCGCGAGCTGTTCGAGAAAAATGAATTCCACATCCTCCTGCTTCGTTACCTGCCCGTCGGCTGATATAAAAAGGCGGCGTTTGAGAAGCAAGGCATTCACATAATCGACTCTGCTCAAACACTGAAAAGGATCAGAGCGAGTGAGGTACTGACCAGTCAGCCATTTCAGCACAGAACATCAGACGACTCTTTGTTCGGTTCTTTGTTCTCAACAGAACAACGCTCTTCAGGAGACCATACTCACAAGGTATGATCATTTCCATTGAATTTGATTACCTTTTTCTTTGGTAAAATACTAGTTCCATGCTCCACCATGGTTTGCTTGAAAGAAAAATTCCTATATCGTCTTTAAGGCGAATGAGAAATCGAAATTTGATAATTGTATCCTATTTCAACCCCTAGCCAAAGAAACGGAGAAATATTTAAAGAAAAAATGTTCTCTCTTCATACAAGCTTCTACGTACAGCCTCACGAGACTACGTGAAATATTGAAATTTACTCTAAAAAAATAATTCTAATACTTCGTTCAGATAATTGACTCTGAACAATAATTTCCCTCTTGACACCCAATGAGCGTCAGTTTAACTGCATAAGCAGTTGCCTTAACTAGTTACAATAATGGAGTGAGCTCTTACGGCTGGAAAATTAGCAAAATTAAAGGGAGTCTCCAATAGCCGTAAACAATTAAATTGTTTACGGCTATTGGAGACTCGCTTTAATTAAGGTATATGCCTTAACTAGTGTATCATACATTATACAAAATTTGAAAAAAATAAATAGTATAGTGTTCTAAATCAGACATTTGTCTGATCCGTCCACAGGGGTAATTAATCAGTAGCCGACCGCAGTGATCTCAGCAGCCGACTCAGCAAGAGATCTATCTCCAGACCGGTTGACGGCAACATCTCCATTCCAAGCAAGATCGCAAAAGACTTCCACTCGGCTCAGAAATACACGTGGGTCAAATCTTCTTGGAGGTCGAAATGGAGGAGTTTCTACTCGAAGTAATGTCTAAATCTCCCGTCGAGGAGTACATTCATAATTTGAAAGCTTTGCCTTATATTAATGTGAAGAACGCGAGCGAGAGGACATTACTCCATCAAGCGGTGATGTTAGGGAAGCCGGACTGGGTTCGGGAGATCCTGAAAGCGGGGGCTGATCCTTTGATAGAGGATAGGTATGGCCGCGGCGCACTGAAAATTGCGAAAACCATGGTCTCCAATCACCCTGGGGACAAAGGGCGAGAGGAAATACTACAACTGGTCCAATCTAGGCACAAAAGTTGTCGGTCAAGAAATAACGAATCTACAAATAATGTTGCTGATTTCATAAATGACTTGCAAACGCTGGTTTCCACCAAACTGAATTCTATGGAAACACATATGTCAGGGGTAACAAGCGCGGTGCCTGTTTTAACTACGGAGTTAGATACAGTAAAACAGTCTTCGGAGGAAGTGAAAAAGCAAGAGGATAGCACTGTTACTAAGGTGGACACTATGCATTCGCTTTCGTCCACCAAACTGCATCCTTTGGAATCACAGATGTCAGGGGTTACGAGTGCGGTGTCTGCTTTAACTATGGAGTTAGAAACTGTGAAACAGTCTATACAGAAAGTTAAGGAATCATTGGAGGAAGAGGAAAAGGAACATGACAACTTCGTTTCCAAGGTGGACAGTCTACATCAGGTATGTGATAACGCGAAGAATGAACAAGCGAAGGTGGTTTCCATGGTAACCACGTATTCGGAAGCTTTGGAGACAATTAGCAGTGAGCAAGGGAATGCTTTCTCCATTGTGAACAATCTAAAGCAGCCCGTGGCTGATTTGGGAAATGGAATGAATAGATTAGATTCCATGGTAACCGTGCGAAAGGAATCATTGGAAGGAGTTAAAAAGCAACAGGGTGAAGCCGTTTCCAAGGTGGACAGTATAAATCAGGTATGTGAAAGCACGAAGAATGAACAAGCGAAGTTGGTTTCCTTGTTATCCACACAAAAGCAGTCTTTGGATGAAGTTAAGAAACAGCTCGGCTCCACCGTTTCCAAGGTGATTACCCTGCAATCGCTGATGTCCACCGAACACGCTTCCATCAAGGAATCCATGGAAACACATAAGAAAGAGTTGGTGGCTGAAATAAGGAATTCTAAAGAAAAAGGAAAGAATTTTAAACCCTGCAGAGAGGAGTGTATAGAGGCGATGATGCAGAAGACGAAGGTGATGCCCTCGAACGAAGGCAACGTTTCGAAAATGAAGAGATTTTATAAAATTCTGTACGACGAGGATCGCATAACGTCCAGCATTCTGGAATTCATTCGTTTCCAGTCGAGCGTCAGAGTTTTCGTCGATTTCGAATCTCATTACGTCGTAAGAATGAAACCGACGTTGAGTGACCACGACGGGAGTAGACAGCCTGGGAGTATCTTTGAATCATTCGCCGACTTCGGAGAGCGAAAGGCGTACTTGGGAGGGAAACAGGGAAGTAATGAGAGAAGTTCTATTGCTCGACTCGCCCGTGCATTGTCAGAGCTGTCCGTGTATTTGGCGTTCCACTACAGAGGACTTCCATATTCAGGAAGGGGCGACGGAGGGCGATTCAAGAGAATCCTCGAGGAGGCGGAGAGGAAGAAGAGAGACGGGAGGAGACTGGATTTTTGGATCATAGATTCACTGGGTAGAAGGACTAATCAGGCCAAGGAGATATATTTGACATCGACCGTTCCTTCGATGATCACCGAACATGGATCTTTGGACGGAAGGTCGAGGCTAAATGAACAACTCCCGTCGCTCCTTAAATACTACGAGGAACAAGTGGTGGCGACACTGAGCAGGGAGACCAAGGTACGTGAAAAATAAATTCGTTTTTTAATTAATTTAATTGCACTCCATTTCAATTTCTGTGAGTAATAAGAGCACTAAACTGACGAACGACGGTGAATGGAATATTTTCAGGAACCCATTCAAATGTTATGCCATTCTTCGTGAAAGTGCACGGCAGTGTGTGTGCATTCGTGAAACATTCGAATCTCTCGCTTTGAGTGATTCGTTTATCTTTTTTTTTAATAATACATTTATAATCTCAGTTCGTTCCTTAAGTTCCATTTAAAAATTTCGAATGACGGTACAATGGAAAAATGCACGAGTAGACTGAAAAGTGTGTTCTGGCACATCCATTACCCAAGTAAGTATTAAAAAAACAATATTGAAAAATAATTTTAAAATTATTTTTTAAAATTTAATTCCACTCAATTTAAAATTATTTCAAATAATTTTAAAATCAAAATGTCATAAGGTGGCTAAATTCATGACTTTTACCAGATTTTAAAATAATTTTATGCATACACACACATATATATATATATATATATATAATAGACTATGCCACAGGTGGGGCGGAATTAAATATAAACACATAAAAAAAGAACACTCACAATATTAGTTGATATTTCGGTTGCTAGAACCTTTCTCAAAGGAAGACGGATACAGAAGATTCTGTATCCGTCTTCCTTTGAGAAAGGTTCTAGCAACCGAAATATCAACTAATATTGTGAGTGTTCTTTTTTTATGTGTTTATATTTAATTCCGCCCCACCTGTGGCATAGTCTATTTACATTATCGCGTGTGTGATTTTCCACGAACTCGTATATATATATATATATATATATATATACATATATACATATATATATATATATATATCGTTCACTCACTCACACACCGCCAAGTGCTAAATTTGCGGTCAGAGAGGGAGACGTTTACGTCTAGTATCTAGATATCACAGTTAGAGGGGTTAGCACTTCTGTGCATATCAAGCCCACCAACCAACAACAATACCTCCATTATAACAGCTGCCACCCCTCCCATACTAAACGTTCCCTCCCCTACTCCCTTTCTATTCGTGGCCACCGAATTTGCAACAACCCTGACTACCTTGATAAATTCCTTACTAACCTCCATCAATCTCTTCTTCGCAGAGGCTATCCAGAGCAACTTCTCAATAAAAAAATCCTCAATAAACCACACTCCCCCAAACTGCCTCCAACTAATAGCATTTCCCAACACAATATCTCCCTCTGTACCACCTACTTCCCAGGTGTGAACTCTATTAGGCGTATTATTAAAAACCTCTACCCTATCCTGTCAGACAACCTAACCACTTCTAAAATATTCCCCCAATGTCCATCTCTCAGCTTCAGACGCCCCCCCAATCTATCCGCCATTTTCAATATTACCAAACCCCTGTCCAAATCACTCAAACCCACCAAATCCCTTCCCACCCCTTGCAACCGCCCGCGATGTAAAACTTGCCCCATCCTCATCACCCAGCCCTTGCCGGACAAGTTCCTCGCTTTTCCCCTCCCTTCTGTCCTCTCACCCTCCTGCACCACGCCTAACATTGTCTACATCCTCCTCTGCCAATACTGCCCTTCTTTCTATATTGGCTTATCCACCACTCCTCTCAATATTAGAGTGAATGGGCACCGCTCTTCTTGTAACGATTGCCCCTCCCTCTCTGTTTCTCTCCCTGTCGCCATTCACGTCTCCTCCCACAACTTCACTTTCAATAACACTTTTAAAGTTGGTCTTCTTGCTTCCCTTCCCCCCTCTTCCTCTCCCCTTCAGCTCAAAGATCTTGAATCTTCTTGTATTCTGGTCCACCAGGCTTTCTCGCCCCCCGGACTCAATAAATCACACTAGTTTCTCCCTCCCCCTCATCTCATCTCTCCCTGCTTCCTCCACTCCTCTTCCTTTTGCTCCCCTTTTTTCCTCTCTCCCCTCCGCTCGCCCTCTCCCCGCCCGCCCTCTCCTAGCTCTTCGTCTTTCCCCTCCTTCCTCTCCCCTCTCATTCCCCTCCTTCCCCTTGTAACACCTTCGTCTTCCCCCCTCTTTCCCCTCCCATACCTCAACCTCTATCCTTTTCCTCATTCCTACTCTTCTCCTAGAGAAAGGTGGAGCGAATATCTTCACCGAAATATTGGAAGTTTTTATTTGTAAGTGTTCTTTTTTCCGTGTGTATATTTTTATCGGCCACCCTCTTAGCATATTGTATATTTATCACCCGAGTGATTCTCCTGGAAGTTTTATATATATATATATATATGTATGTATAGGAAGTGCTGAGATATGATTTGCATGGAAAGTTTTTTTTTTGACATTTCATAGTAAAATTATATTTTCTCAAACGATATATCATGACTTTCTCGATGCTGGGTTTTCGATTTGGGGTGCGAGAATATGCACGTAGAACCATAGGGTGGCTGATTATATGAGAATACATGCTGTTAGGTAGATACAAGGTAGAATATTCAATATGTTCAAGCATGCAATCTTGTAATAGTACATTCATAATATTTAAGTGTAAGAGTTATCATTTTTTATTTTGAGAGGGCAAGGCAGAGTCAGTGGATAGGGTAAGGGAGTTTTAAGGGAGTGGGCTAGGGAATTTCAAATTTTTACCTGAGATTTGATAAAACAATTAAAAAAATAAGTCATAGCTTCTTAAAGAGTAAAACATATATGAAACATGTTAAAATCATATTGAAATAATAAAAAAAAACATTTTTAAAGTTTAAAATGAGAGAGCTAATATGTTTTCAAAATGAGTTTAAAGTATTCCTACATCATATTTTAAAATACTTTTTTCATATGATATTGCTACTTGGGTAACCTCCCATTAACTTGGCCCATGCTTTGCTTTTAAAATTGATTCATAAAATTACCTTGAGAAAGAGTAGGTATGTATATATATATATATATATATATATATATATATATATATATGATTCTTCCTATACCTTTCGCTGAAGAAGGTGGCGGCGATCCACCGAAAAATTTACAACCCGTGTGAGTGTCTTTTTTATGTGTTCTCATTTTAGTCACACTTGTGACAAAGTTAATATATATATATATATATATATATATATATATATATATATACTCAATATCCGTATGAACAATCACCGCCATGCCACCAAAACTCCACCTTTTCTTGATCCCATTCCCAAACATACCGCCTCCCACTCTCAAAATTTTGAAGATTGTTTCTCCCTAGAGATCATAGAAGCCCTTCCTGAATCCGCCGGTAATGTTGACGTGAAAATTCGTGAATACGCCCATATTTGGGTGACAAGAGCATTCGAAAAGCCCGGGCTAAACCTAGCCCATTGAATTAAAAGCCCAATAGCCACCTCTCTCTCCCCACCACTATCCATTCGCACTTACCCCCCTTCCTTCCTGTCCGCCCTTTCCTTCCCAAGGGAACAGAGCGGACTCATCATTCCTCTACCGCTGACGATGGCGTCCTGACGCCGAAACGTACAAGTTTTCTTTTGTGAGTGTCCTTTTGGCGTGTTTCTGTGTTTGTTTAGTGTATCACTGTTTTATTTATGCATATATATATATATATATATATATATATATATATATATAATAAAATATTGGTATTAGCATATAATATATAACAAAAAATTAAGTGGCTGGAACTTTTATAAAGATTATTACAAATTCATAGTAAACTTATGAATGAAAAACATAAATAAAGCATAATATAATGAAATAAAGTACAATTTAAAAATAGTTAACGTATAAATAGTTAAAAATAGTTAAAACGTACCTCACGTTATTTCTTACAAACAAATATGTTAAGTAGAAGATTACATAAAATATCTTCAATCTCAAATACATCTATTTCTTTATATTAAAAGTACAAGACCCAAAGAAATGAATTTTATTTACTACAAATATTGATGCCAATAGATTAGCCCCCAGTGCAATGTGGAGCTTTAAAGTTTCTACTGGAAGGTTCTTTTTAAATTACCAAAAATATACACTCCCCTCTACATTTATTGCAGAAGATCTTTGGAAGTGCAAGTGGATAGCTGCAAGATGAGAATCATGGTTTTGAAAGCACCGACATTATTGCTGAGTGAGAAGCAACTGACTGGAAGTCGACCAGAATGACAGAACACAAAAATTATTTCCTTACCATACAGCCATCATATGTTGTCAGAGAATTACATGGTAACACCTATTCTATGTTTTGATTTTAAAATCTGTAATATTCAATGTATTAGTCTTTAAGTGGTTGATAAAATCTTCTCCTGTTATGTAACGATTTTCTTTTTGGGAACCGAAGTCATTGTGTCCTTGTGAAATTGCAAGATACTTTGTGAAATTAAGAATTATTATTGGTAAAATAATTTTTATGCAGATAATGCTCAGTGAAAATTTGTATTCAGGAACATATAAGTATTTTTTCAAAGAATTATTTTTTGCAACATTTAATCTTTGATAAATGAAATTAATGCATGTTTACATTTATGGTTTGAAAAAATGCAAGAAATTTGACCTTGTGACTTTGAGTTTGATAAGTATGACTTTACAATCTTCCTATAGCTTTTAGATTCAAACATAAATATATTTCATAATTTCATTCAAGTATTCTACCAGCTGATTGGTAGGTTCTTGGACAGTCCCCATTCCTCATCCCAACCTCATAGACATTGTCTCACTTTCCCTCCTAAGGATGGCCCGTTATTAGATCCCTCTTCAATTCTTCATATCTTTTACCTCCTCTTATTTCATCCAGAATTCCTATCCTCTTCCTTCTTCTTCCACGCTTCCCCAGTGTTCTACCCACTATCACTCTCTTCAACATACACTCTCCTCTCAAAACCTCCTCCATCCGTCTCTTCTGCCTTCTCCGAACCTCTGCCACAAGCTTCATCTCCTCTCCGACCATATCCAATACCTCCTTGTTCGTCTTTCTCGCCATCCAGCTAACCTTCTCCATCCTTCTCCAAACCCACATCTCAAACACCTCAAGTCTACACACATCCTCCCGTCGCAATGACCAATTTTCCGACACATATAACGCCATGCTCCATATTAAAGTTTTCATCAGCCTCTTCTTTACGTCTCTTCTCAGATCCCCCCTCATCAATATCCTTTTCTTCAAAAATGTTTCTTCAGCGAGCGCGATTCTGCATCTGATGTCCTTACCACTAAACCTATTCCCCTCCAAAATACTATCCAGATACGTAAACTGCTCGGCGTGATCTATCTTCTGCCCTCCCACCTTTATAATCAGCCCCACCTTCTTACTTCTAGAAAATCTCATTACTTTTGTTTTCTTGTGATTGATCTTCATACCATACTTTTTGCACTGCTCCTCTAACGCATTTACCATTGACTGTAACCCCTTATATTATAAACTATAAAAGTTAGCTGTTTAATCGATTATGTCACATGTTTGCAAGTGGGAGTGCAGTCATTAGTTTCTCAATGTCTCCTTCAAGAAGTATTCTTAATAACGAAAGATTCATTATAATGAGTGTTGTTTTATCAAGGTTGTTTGTATTGCACAGCTAATCAGTCATATTAGCCCAAATATAGCAGTGTACATAGGTAGAATTCCAAATGGTATGGATTCCTTGAGTGATTATGAGGTGGTATCCACCAACCATCAGCCTATTGGAGCCTTGTAAATATGAGGAAAACCATGCAACATAAATAAATTTTACTTCACTTCAAGAGCTATTTTCACCTGGGCTACTGCTCTTCCTCTTGCATATAACTGCAGCTACTGGACCTACGACAATCGGTGACAAGCATCGTAGGTACTGTAAAACAATTGTAGAAAAGTACTAAGTATTTAAAATAAACATAAGTATGTCATTCATTCATAAGAGTAATCTACTGGTTAGAGGTAGGTTGTGATGAAAGTGAGAGAATATCAACGAACTCTAACACGTGCCATGCCCTTTCTACCTCTAGTATTTCTTTTTTCATCTTAGCATAAGTCCTACCTTTCTTCATCCCGTCCATAAAACCTATTCTCTTCCTTCCCCTTCCCCACTTACCCAACATCCTACCCTCTATCACGACCTTCAGAAAACCATCGCCCCTCATTACCCCTTCCTGCCACCTACCCTGTCTTCTCCTAATCTCATCCACAAGTTTCCTCTCCTCGCCCACCATGTCAAGTACTTCCTCATTTGTCTTCCTTTTCATCCAACACACCTTCTCCATCCTCCTCCACACCCACATGACGAACGCCTTCAGCCTATTTTCGTCTTCCTTTCTCAAGGTCCACGTTTCTGCCCCATACAATGCCACACTCCATATCACTCTTCACCAGCCTCTATTTTACATCCTTCCCCAAGGTCCCCGACATCAGCTCCTTTCTATTATTGAACGCTTCCTTCGCTAGCTCTATTCTCCTCCTAATCTCTTTGCTACTATGCCCTGTTTCTTCTAGCGTACTACCCAAGTAATTAAATTGTTCTACTTGCTCCAGTTTGTAACTTCCTACTCTTATCACCAGTTTCACTTTCTTTGTCCTACAGAACCTCATTACTTTTGTTACCTTATAATTTATCTTCATATCATATTTCTAACACTGCTTTTCCAGTGCATCTACTAAAGTTTGAAATCCTTTCGATGACCGACTGACCAACGCCTGGTCGTCTGCGAATCTAACTGACTTTATCCACTGGCCTCCTACTTTCATTCCCACATCTAGCTCATCCCATGCCTCTCTTACCATTTCCTCAGCATAGATGTTAAAAAGTAAAGGTGACAACAGGCACCCTTGCCACACCCCAAGACCTATAACTGCCCACCCTGATTCACCATCAGCTACCCTTACCTGAGCCCTCTGCCCCATGTATAAGTTTCGGATGAGTCTCCTATCACGCCAATCTAATACTATTTTCCCCAGTATCTGCATTACTTTCTCCCAGTTTACTCTGTCAAACGCCTTTTCGAAATCTACAAAGCAAGCGAAAACATCCTGATTATGCTCTATGTTTCAATCTGTAAGTGTCCTCATTACCGAAATTGCATCTCTGGTTGCCCTCCCCTTCCTGAACCCAAATTGGTCATCGCCTAAATAGCAGTTTGCTCTGCTCTCCAACCTTCTTTTTAATATTCTAAGCAAGACTGTTGCCATGTGCAAAATTAAACTGATTGTTCTATACTCCTCGCATTCTGACACATTCTTCTTTCTCGGGATAGGTATTAATACTGTTTTCACGAAATCCTCTGGCCATACTCCTTCCTCGTAGGTCCTGCGAACAAGTTTGAAAAAGGATTCTCTCCCCTTGCTACCTAGATTATTCAGTAGCTCCGAAGATAGGTTATCGGTTCCCTCGGCTTTTCTACCCTTCAACTCTCTTAATGCCCTCTCTTTTTCACTGTCAAGTAACTCTGGACCGAGGTTATCATTATCTATTGTTCCTTAATCCTCTAGATCTAGGCTAAAGGGTCTATTCTCGCTGTCATATAGCTCCTCTACATATTCTCTCCATCTTTCCTGTATATCTTCCTGTTCAATTAATATCTTCCCTGTTTTGTCCTTAACCTTTGGTATTGGTACCTCTCTTACCACCCTATAACATTTTCACCTTGTCGTACAAAGCGCCCACTTCCCCCTCCTCCTGCAGCTTTTCCATTTTTTCGCATTTTCCCTTCCACCAGTTTTCTTTTGCCCGATTGGTCACTCGCCGGAGTTAATTATTCAATTCCTTGTACTTCCTCTTGCCTATGTCAGTGTTCATATTTTTCCATATCCTTCTCTCCTCCATTTTCTTAATCATTTCTTCTGTAACCCACTGCTTCTTAACCCTCTTCTTTTCCACCGTTCGTATCGTTTTTTCTGCCGCTCCTGCGATGCCTGTTTCTTTAACCACCCATCTTCTCTGTATTGTTCCTATCCGCTTTGCTTCACCTATGTTCTTTTCTACCAGCTCTTGGTATTCCCTCCTTTTCAACCCTTTCAATGCTTCAAGGTTCCACCTCTTTATCTTCCTACCTTTACAAAGCCTTTTGAATCTAACTTCACATTTCATCATCACCAAGTTATGATCTAGGTCCGCATCCGCCCCTGGATAGCTACGTGAGTTTTTTACACTGTTCCTAAATCTCTGCCTTACAATTATATAATCAATTTGGTATCTCCCAGTATCACCCGGAATTTTCCATGTGTGCCTACATCTGGGGTGATGTTTAAACCAAGTGTTTGTCACTACTAATTTATTTCCGCTACAAACTCAACTGCCTTATCCCCGCGATCACTCCTTCGTCCTAGCCCAAACCCTCCCACTTTTAATCCATCCCTCCCTTCCCCCACCACTGCATTCCAGTCACCCATCACTATCAGATTTTTCTTTCCCGGCACTTCTCTAATTATTTCTTCTACTTGCTCGTCCACCTATTCCTCCCTATGGTTGCTCGCAGGCATGTATACCTGGACCAGTACGAAATTCGTCTGTCGTGCTTTTATTTCTACCACTAGTATCCTGTCGCTCACCTGTTCAATGTTTACCAACCTCAGTCCCAGTTTTATGTTCAGTACCATAACTACCCCACTTTGACTCTCGTCTCCCACACTATAGATTACCCTGTAGCTATCACTCCAATAGTCCCCACTATCCTTCCATCTCGCCTCGCACAATCCCAAAGCATCTACTTTTCCTTTTTCCATTTCCTGCTTAATATTTTCAAGCTTCCCGGCCCTCATCATGGTCCTCACGTTCCAAGTTCCTATTGTTACCACTGTTTTCCTCCTCCTCTTCCTCTTTTTCTTCTTCCTCTCCTTCCTATCCCTTGTGTCCATCGATAATGATGCTGTGCAAGGATTGCGTGTGATGACGACTGCGGAAGCCTTGCCTCCACCACTGCCGGGCACGACACCTGCCCTAGTGGGCGGCGTCCCGTAGTTGCCAGGAATCAATTCTCTGTGAATGACTTTCATGTTCTAGGAAGTGATAGTTGAGAGGTATTCCCATCCACTCAACGGTATTTTTAACGTGACACCATCACGGAACTACCTTTCGTCTGGCTCCTACCCTTCGACATATCTGGTATGGGTGGCCCTACCAGGAGCAATGTTACTTGCTCCTGCCAGTCCAGCTCTAGGGGTCATTGGAAGGCACAAGCCCTTCCACCACGTCAGGGTCGTAGTTCAAGGAAGAGATGTATGACATGAGAAGAGATGTAGAGACATGTATGAGAAGAGATGCAGAGACAAGAAAGAGATAAGTATGTACTAATAAAGAAATTTGTTGGATAATTTATTTTTTAAGTAGGAACTTCCACCCTGATAACTCAGTATCATTGCACTTAATTTCAAATTAGTTATTGCTATATTTATTTTTTTATTTTTTATTTTACGGCCTTCATTGGACCACTTTAGTCATCTTCTAGATTTCTTCTTTTTTCTGTCAGCCCAGTATTTCTTCATTCACTCGGATCGTTGCTTTCTTTCTTCATCTGAGATCCCCCTTCCTATTCTCTGGTTGTTGAAACATATTGGTATTTAGTCTGATCTGTTTGTCCTTGACTTTCACGATACCATCTGCCTTTTCTTTCAAATCTTCTATTGTAATGTGTAATTCACTCATATCTTCCTTAATTTCTGCTATTTACACCACTACCATAGGGACGGCACTGCAGTTACCTTTACTACTTGGGGATTCTAGTTTCGGTATTTTTGATGCAATATATAGTTATTGCTATATATTACATTAAAAATACCAAAACTAGAATCCCCAGGTGTTAAAGGTAACTGCAGTGCCATCCCTAGGTTAGTGCAACAGGTGTCGCTGCACTGAGCCCCGTCCCTATGAGGGCCCTGCCCTGGCTTGCCTTTTTCAGATGATGCGGGGAAACTCGCACCCACGTGTAAGGTGTGGGTGCACCCCATTCGGCCGATCTTATGCATACGTAATTTTTGGACCATAAAAAATTAATTTTTAAGTAATTTTTGCGTAGCATTGACAATCATGTTAATGATTCTCATTATATGCTGCAGGTGCTGAAAGAGGCCTCTCAACTTTAAAACAAATTTGAGATCTACAGTGTCCCAAGACCACCTGACAGATCTTGCAATCATCTCTGTACATAAGAATTTAGTTGATAATTGAAAATTAAATGAAATAAGACAGCAAATAGATTCAATGAAAGCCAGAAAAGTATATTTTCACTAATGAGTACCGTTTGTGCATCAATGTAATTTTGTATGTGAAATGTCGTAAAGGTTGTCCTGCGGTAAAAAGTCAGTTTTCCATTAGGTACTTTAAATGCTAAAATTTTACCTTAGTCATGAAAATGCAGGGACTTAATAAGTTTCATGAAAATAAAATCAATATCTTTTCAGTAGGCTTACCTCATTGAACAAGATAAGTACAAACGTAAATATCTTGAAATCATTAGCCAATTCATCAGATTATATATTCTTTTTTCCTTGAAATATGTTTGAAAGATGGAACTATATCAATAAGGGAATGTGAAGTTAGGATGCCCCCCACTTTCGTTGGCACAGGGCCCCTCAATCCCTAAGGACGGCCCTGGGTAACACATGCATGCTTCGGAATAGCATTACTAGATGCCAAATTGACAATAATTCTTTACAAATAACATCCCTTTACTATCTGACTCTCAGAATCGTGAGGGTCAAACCGCTAATTTGAAATTTATTTATTAGATGGGTCCTGGGCTACAGTATCACTATGGCCTTACAGGGTTGTGATAGTTTCTGCCCTGATTGTAGTTCACTATTGGACAACATATGTATGCAGCTGTTTGATGATACGACAAGGTGGTCGGCCGTTACTCAAGTGGAGAATTTTTGATGCAGATGCCAAAATATAACTGTTGAAATTTCTTTAAATGTTAGTTACTGATGATTTTTGTGATTTGCAATCACTGTTAATAATTACTGTGAATTTAGATGCCATTAAATATTGAAACGCTGTCATTTTAACTTTTTGCTTGCAAATTACTGTGGACCATCAAAATCATGATGGTTAGGTTTGTGAGAACATTAACATGCATGTGGGGATGGCCAACCTCTAGAAGTCAGTCGTCATGGAACTTAGTCTCAGCTGGGACAATGGAATCTTATTCGACAACACAATGCTTCTTTGCAGATCAAGCGGATACTGGGACCGGTTAACTGAAGAGGCTATTGAAAAATGGTTGGCAGATAAAAACTTCAACTGCCACACTTAATACATGATCAGCCAAGCGTTGAAACCAGTGCTGAAAAAATTAAGACGGCAAGGAAAAACAATGACAAGATCTACAATGGCCAATCAGAAACGACCTGACCCACTGTCGGAGGAAATATAAGCCCGGACGAATTTTGACACGGTGCTCAACGCCCTGAGGACGATGGCAGAGTTAGCCATTGAAACGTCGGCCTTGGCTGAACAAGTGACCTGTTAGGAAACCCGCGAAGACTTCACTCACATTGTACGCTAGGAAAGTACTTAGTCTTACATAACATTTACATATATTTAAACCATCATGATTGTGATGTTAAGGCATTAATGAAGTCCTAGGATAGAGAAAGTTTTGAGCTAAAATGTTTTATACTTAATTATCTGTTATATTCAAATAGTTTTTTTTAAGGAGGTTCAGCCGGGACTGCATGAGTTAAAATAAATACTAATTTCCACATTTTTTTATATTTCGTCCAAAAAATCCTACTTTCGCTTATGAAATGCGTTACAAACAGAAAATCAAAGGTAAAGTAGAAAATATGCATATTATTCCACCAATGTATTTTAAATGTGCATTTTTTTCCAGCCACAGGAGCTGACTGCAGTGTCATTTCCCACAAATTACAGCTTTTTGACTTCAATTACGCCATTAATTCTTCAATAACTAGAATAATAAGGTGGTAAGATGCCTGTATTTAATTTTTATTCAATTTCTCTGGATTATTTCCTTCATATAAATAGTTTTCCGAGAAAATGGCATGTATATTTTATGGAAAAATACCATTTTCCCCCGTGTTTCTCTCATTCCCCCATTGAACACCATGTAATTTCAAGTTCAATTATAGAATAAAATAGCGTGGAAAGGTGCTATTTTATTGTTCATATCAGATAGAGGACAAGTTTTTCTACAAGTAGACAGAATATGAATAAAATGACAAGTAAGTCATTTTACGGTGGAACCACCTTAAGTTACAACTTACATTCCTGCCAATTTTCAATTTCCTAGCTAGCATGGGAATTTTTTAACTGTTGTAACCAACGGACAGAATTAGTGTCCAGAATAAGTAATATGTATATCTACCTATGTATGCACAATAAATCTCAGCACAAGTGATCATTAGTCAATCCATGCTAAAAGGACCTACTTCATGACTTTATTACCACTTGATTGTTTGCCTTCTTTAACAACCAAAAAGTCCTCCATTCTGGGGTGAGAGGTTGATCATTCTTTTGAATGCATTCTAAAAGAAATAGGGAATCATCAATGGGTGAGATCTTTTTTGGTAAATAAATGGCAGTTACATGCATATGTTCATTTAAGTATTTTACCAGCGAATTGGTAGGTTTTCGGACATTCCCCATTCTACATCCCAATTTCATAGACATTGTTTCACTTTCCCTCCTAAGGATGTCCCGCCATTTGATTCCTCATATCTTCTACCTCCTCTTATTTTGTCCAGAAGTCCTATACTCTTCCTTCCTCTTCCACGCTTCCCCAGTGTCCTCCCCTCTTATCACCCTCTTCAGCATGCCCTCTCCTCTCAAAACCTCCTCCATTCATCTCTTCTACCTTCTCCGAACCTCTGCCACAAGCTTCCTCTCCTCTCCGACTTTATCCAATGCCTCCTCGTTCGTCATCCTCGCCACCCAGATCACCCTCTCAATCCTTCTCCAAACCCACATCTCAAACGCCTCAAGTCTATGCACATCCTCCCTTTGCAATGAACAAGTTTCCGACCCATATAGCACCACACTCCATATTAAAGTTATGGAGCGTGGTGCTGTATGGGTCGGATGCGATCGGGTGAGATTCTCTTGGACATAGAAAATGAGGCTGGTTATTAAAGTAGGAGGGCATAAATTGGAGTAAGTAGAACAATTTAAATACTTGGGAAGTACGCTAGAAGAAAATGGTCATAATAGCAAAGATATTAGGAGGAGAATAGCGCTAGCGAAGGAAGCGTTCAATAATAGAAGGGAGCTGATGACGGGGACCTTAGGGAAGGATGTAAAATAGAGGCTGGTGAAGAGTGATATGGAGTGTGGCGTTGTATGGGGCAGAAACGTGGACCTTGAGAAAGGAAGACGAAATTAGGCTGAAGGCTTTTGAAATGTGGGTTTGGAGGCGGATGGAGAAGGTGCGTTGGACGGAAAGGAAGACAATTGAGGAAGTGCTTGACATGGTGTGCGAGGAGAGGAAACTTGTGGATGAGATTAGGAGAAGACAGGGTAGGTGGCAGGAAGGGGTAATGAGGGGCGATGGTTTTCTGAAGGCTGTGATAGAGTGTAGGATGTTGGGTAAGTGGGGAAGGGGAAGGAAGAGAATAGGTATTATGGATGGGATGAAGAAAGGTAGGACTTATGCTAAGATGAAAAAAGAAATACTAGAGGTAGAATATGCAATCCTGAATTGTAGAATGTGGAATGTCCGAGAACCTACCAATTCGCTGGTAAAATACTTAAATGAACATATGCATGTAACTGCCATTTATTTACCAAAAAAGATCTCACCCATTGATGACTCCCTATTTATTTTAGAATGCATTCATTAGAATGATCAACCTCTCACCCCAGAATGGAGGACTTTTTGGTTGTTAAAGAAGGCAAACAATCAAGTGGTAATAAAGTCATGAAGTAGGTCCTTTTAGCATGGATTGACTAATGATCACTTGTGCTGAGATTTATTGTGCATACATAGGTAGATATACATATTACTTATTCTGGACACTAATTCTGTCCGTTGGTTACACCAGTTAAAAAATTCCCATGCTAGCTAGGAAATTGAAAATTGGCAGGAATGTAAGTTGTAACTTAAGGTGGTTCCACCGTAAAATGACTTACTTGTCATTTTATTCATATTCTGTCTACTTGTAGAAAAACTTGTCCTCTATCTGATATGAACAATAAAATAGCACCTTTCCACGCTATTTTATTCTATAATTGAACTTGAAATTACATGGTGTTCAATGGGGGAATGAGAGAAACACGGGGAAGAGAGTATTTTTTCATAAAATATACAAGCCATGTTCTCGGAAAACTATTTATATGAAGGTAATAATCCAAATAAATTGAATAAAAATTAAATACAGGCATCTTACCACCTTATTATTCTAGTTATTGAAGAATTAATGGCGTAATTGAAGTCAAAATGCTGTAATTCGTAGAAAATGACACTGCAGTCGGCTCCTATGGCTGGAAAAAAATGCTCATTTAAAATGCATTCGTGGAATAATCTGCATTTTTTCTACTTTACTTTTGGTTTTCTGTATGTAACGCATTTCATAAGCGAAAGCAGGATTTTTTGGACAAAATATAAAAAAATGTGGAAATTAGTATTTATTTTAACTCACGCAGTCCCGGCTGAACCTCCTTAAAAAAAACTATAGGAATATAACAGATACTTAAGTATAAAACATTTTAGCTCAAAACTTTCTCTATCCTATGACTTCATTAATGCCTTAACATCACAATCATGATGGTTTAAATATATGTAAATGTTATGTAAGACTAAGTACTTTCCTAGCGTACAATGTGAGTGAAGTCTCCGCGGGTTTCCTAACAGGTCAGTTGTTCAGCCAAGGCCGACGTTTCAATGGCTAACTCTGCCATCGTCCTCAGGGCGTTGAGCACCGCGTGAAAATTCATCCCGCTTATATTTCCTCTGACAGTGGGTCAGGCCGTTTCTGATTGGCCGTCGTAGATCTTGTCATTGTTTTTCCTTGCCGTCTTAATTTCTTCAGCAATGGTTTCCACGCTTGGCTGATCATGTATCCAGTATGGCAGTTGAATTTTTATCTGCCAACCATTTCTCAATAGCCTCTTCAGTTAACCGGTCCCATTATCCACTTGATCTGCAAAGAAGTTTTGTGTTGTCGAATAAGATTCCATTGTCCTGGCTGAGACTAAGTTCCATGACGACTGACTTCTAGAGGTTGGCCATCCCCACATGCATGTTAATGTTCTCACAAACCTAACCATCATGATTTTGATGGTCCACAGTAATTTGCAAGCAAAAAGTTAAAATGATAGCGTTTCAATATTTAATGGCATCTAAATTCATAGTAATTATTAGCAGTGATTACAAATCCCCAAAATCATCAGTAACTAGCATTTAAAGAAATTTCAACAGTTATATTTTGGCATCTGCATCAAAAATTCTCCACTTGAGTAACGGCTGACCACCTTGTCGTATCATCAAACAGCTGCATACATATGTTGTCCAATAGTGAACTACAATCAGGGCAGAAACTATCACAACCCTGTAAGGCCATAGTGATACTGTAGCCCAGGACCCATCTAATAAATAAATTTCAAATTAGCGGTTTGACCCTCACGATTCTGAGAGCCAAATAGTAAAGGGATGTTATTTGTAAAGAATTATTGTCAATTTGGATTCAAATAATGCTACTCCGAAACATGCATCTGTTACCCAGGGCCGTCCTTAGGGATTGAGGGGCCCTGTGCCAACGAAAGTGGGGGGCATCCTAACTTCACATTCCCTTATTGATATAGTTCCATCTTTCAAACATATTTCAAGAAAAAATGAATATATAATCTGACAAATTGGCTAATGATTTCAAGATATTTACGTTTGTACTTATCTTGTTCAATGAGGTAAGCCTACTGAAAAGTTATTGATTTTATTTTCATGAAACTTATTAAGTCCCTGCAATTTCATGACTAAGGTAAAATTTTAGCATTTAAAGTAATGGCAAACTGACTTTTTCCCACAGGACAACCTTTACGACATTTCACATACAAAATTACATTGATGCACAAACGGTACTCATTAGTGAAAATATACTTTTCTGGCTTTCATTGAATCTATTTGCTGTCTTATTTCATTTAATTTTCAATTATCAACTAAATTCTTATGTACAGAGATGATTGCAAGATCTGTCAGGTGGTCTTGGGACTCTGTAGTTCTCAAATTTGTTTTAAAGTTGAGAGGCCTCTTTCAGCACTTGCAGCATACAATGAGAATCATTAACATGATTGTCAATGCTACGCAAACATTACTTAAAAATTCATTTTTTAAGGTCCAAATAGTATGTATGCATAAGATCGGCGGGATCGGGTGCACCCACACCTTACACGTGGGTGCGAGTTTCCCGGCAACATCTGAAAAAGGCAATCCAGGGCAGGGCCCTCATAGGGACGGGGCTCAGTGCAGTGACACCTGTTGCACTAACCTAGGGACAGCACTGCAGTTACCTTTAACACCTGGGGATACTAGTTTTGGTGTTTTTTATGTAATATATAGCAATAACTATATATTGCATCAAAAATACCGAAACTAGAATCCCCAAGTGGTAAAGGTAACTGCAGTGCCGTCCCTAGGGTAGTGGTTTAGATAGCAGAAATTAAGGAAGATATGAGTTAATTACTCATTACAATAGAAGATTTGAAAGAAAAGACAGATGCTATCGTGAAAGTCAAGGACAAACAGATAAGACTAAAAACCAATATGTATCAACAAACAGAGAATAGGAAGGGGGATCTCAGATGAAGAAAGAAAGCAACGATCCTAGTGAATGAAGAAATACTGGGCTGACAGAAAATAGAAGAAATCTAGAAGATGACTAAAGTGGTCCAATGAAGGCCCTAAAATTAAAAATAAAAAAATAAATATAGCAATAACTAATTTGAAATTAAGTGCAAAGATACTGAGTTATCAGGGTGGAAGTTCCTACTTAAAAAATAAATTATCCAACAAATTTCTTTATTAGTACATACTTATCTCTTCCTTGTCTCTGCATCTCTTCTCATACATGTCTCTACATCTCTTCTCATGTCATACATCTCTTCCTTGAACTACGACCCTGACGTGGTGGAAGGGCTTGTGCGTTCCAATGACCCCTAGAGCTGGACTGGCGGGAGCAAGTAACATTGCTCCTGGTAGGGCCACCCATGCCAGATAGGTTGAAGGGTAGGAGCCAGACGAAAGGTAGTTCCGTAATGGTGTCACGTTAAAAATACCGTGGAGTGGCGTGGGAATACCTCTCAACTATCACTTCCTAGAACATGAAAGTCATTCACAGAGAATTGATTCCTGGCGACTACGGGACGCCGCCCACTAGGGCAGTTGTCGTGCCCGGCAGCGAGGGAGGCAAGGCCGCCGCGGTCGTCATCACACGCAATCCTTGCACAGCATCATTATCGATGGACACAAGGGATAGGAAGGAGAGGAAGAAGAAAAAGAGGAAGAGGAGGAGGAAAACAGTGGTAACAATAGGAACTTGGAACGTAAGGACCATGGTGAGGGCCGGGAAGCTTGAAAATATTAAGCAGGAAATGGAAAAAGGAAAAATAGATGCTTTGGGATTGTGCGAGGTGAGATGGAAGGATAGCGGGGGCTATTGAAGTGATAGCTACAGGGTAATCTATAGTGTGGGAGACGAGAGTCAACGTGGGGTAGGTATGGTACTAAACACAAAACTGGGACTGAGGGTGGTAAACGTTGAACAGGTGAGCGACAGGATACTAGTGGTAGAAATAAAAGCACGCCCGATGAATTTCGTACTGGTCCAGGTATACATCTCTGCATCTCTTCTCATACATGTCTCTACATCTCTTCTCATGTCATACATCTCTTCCTTGAACTACGACCCTGACGTGGTGGAAGGGCTTGTGCCTTCCAATGACCCCTAGAGCTGGACTGGCAGGAGCAAGTAACATTGCTCCTGGTAGGGCCACCCATACCAGATATGTTGATGGGTAGGAGCCAGACGAAAGGTAGATCCGTGATGGTGTCACGTTAAAAATACCATTGAGTGGATGGGAATACCTCTCAACTATCACTTCCTAGAACATGAAAGTCATTCACAGAGAATTGATTCCTGGCAACTACGGGACGCCGCCCACTAGGGCAGGTGTCGTGCCCGGCAGTGGTGGAGGCAAGGCTTCCGCGGTCGTCATCACACGCAATCCTTGCACAGCATCATTATCGATGGACACAAGGGATAGGAAGGAGAGGAAGAAGAAAAAGAGGAAGAGGAGGAGGAAAACAGTGGTAACAATAGGAACTTGGAACGTAAGGACCATGGTGAGGGCCGGGAAGCTTGAAAATATTAAGCAGGAAATGGAAAAAGGAAAAATAGATGCTTTGGGATTGTGCGAGGTGAGATGGAAGGATAGCGGGGGCTATTGAAGTGATAGCTACAGGGTAATCTATAGTGTGGGAGACGAGAGTCAACGTGGGGTAGGTATGGTACTAAACACAAAACTGGGACTGAGGGTGGTAAACGTTGAACAGGTGAGCGACAGGATACTAGTGGTAGAAATAAAAGCACGCCCGATGAATTTCGTACTGGTCCAGGTATACATCTCTGCATCTCTTCTCATACATGTCTCTACATCTCTTCTCATGTCATACATCTCTTCCTTGAACTACGACCCTGACGTGGTGGAAGGGCTTGTGCCTTCCAATGACCCCTAGAGCTGGACTGGCAGGAGCAAGTAACATTGCTCCTGGTAGGGCCACCCATACCAGATATGTCGAAGGGTAGGAGCCAGACGAAAGGTAGATCCGTGATGGTGTCACGTTAAAAATACCGTTGAGTGGATGGGAATACCTCTCAACTATCACTTCCTAGAACATGAAAGTCATTCACAGAGAATTGATTCCTGGCAACTACGGGACGCCGCCCACTAGGGCAGGTGTCGTGCCCGGCAGTGGTGGAGGCAAGGCTTCCGCGGTCGTCATCACACGCAATCCTTGCACAGCATCATTATCGATGGACACAAGGGATAGGAAGGAGAGGAAGAAGAAAAAGAGGAAGAGGAGGAGGAAAACAGTGGTAACAATAGGAACTTGGAACGTAAGGACCATGGTGAGGGCCGGGAAGCTTGAAAATATTAAGCAGGAAATGGAAAAAGGAAAAATAGATGCTTTGGGATTGTGCGAGGTGAGATGGAAGGATAGCGGGGGCTATTGAAGTGATAGCTACAGGGTAATCTATAGTGTGGGAGACGAGAGTCAACGTGGGGTAGGTATGGTACTAAACACAAAACTGGGACTGAGGGTGGTAAACGTTGAACAGGTGAGCGACAGGATACTAGTGGTAGAAATAAAAGCACGCCCGATGAATTTCGTACTTGTCCAGGTATACATGCCTACGAGCAACCATATGGAGGAAGAGGTGTACGAGCAAGCATAAGAAATAATTTGAGAAGTGCCGGGAAAGAAAAACCTGATAGTGATGGGTGACTGGAATGCAGTGGTGTGGGAAGGGAGGGATGGATTAGAAGTGGGAGGGTTTGGGCTAGGAAGATGAAATGATTGCGGTGAAAAGGCAGTTGAATTTTGTAGAAGAAATAAATTAGTATTGCACACACTTGGTTTAAACATCACCCCAGGCGTAGGTACATATGGAAAATTCCGGGTGATACTGGGAGATACCAAATGTATTATATAATTGTAAGGCAGAGATTTAGGAACAGTGTAAAAAACTCACGTAGCTATCCAGGGGCGGATGCGGACCTAGATCATAACTTGGTGATGATGAAGTGTGAAGTTAGATTCAAAAGGCTTTGTAAAGGTAGGAAGATAAAGAGGTGGAACCTTGAAGTATTGAAAGGGTTGAAAAGGAGGGAATACCAAGTAAAGAGCTGGTAGAAAAGAACATAGGTGAAGCAAAGCGGATGTGAACAATAGAGAGAAGATGGGAGGTTATAAAAACAGGCATCGCAGGAGCGGCAGAAAAAACAATACGAACGGTGGAAAAGAAGAGGGTTAAGAAGCAGTGGGTTACAGAAGAAATGATTAAGAAAATGGAGGAGAGAAGGATATGGAAAAACATGAACACCGACGTAGGCAAGAGGAAGTTCAAGGAATTGATTAATAAACTCAGGCGAGTGACCAATCGCGCAAAAGAAAACTGGTGGAAGGGAAAATGCGAAGAAATGGATAGGATGCAGGAGGAGGGGGAAGAGGACGCTGTGTACGCCAAGGTGAAAATTTTTATCGGGTGGTAAGAGAGGTCAAACGATACCAAAGGTTAAGGACAAAATAGGGAAGATATTAATCGAACAGGAAGATATCCATGAAAGATAGCTAGAATACGTAGAGGAGCTGTATGACTGCGAGAATAGACCCTTTAGCCTAGATCTAGAGGATGAAGGAACAATAGATAATGATAACACTCGGTCCAGAGACTTGACAGTGAAATAGAGAGGGCATTAAGAGAGTTGAAGGGTAGAAAAGCCGTGGGAACCGATAACCTATCTTCGGAGCTACTGAAGAATCTAGGTAGTAAGGGGAGAGAATCCTTTTTCGAACTTGTTCGCAGGATCTACGAGGAAGGAGTATGGCCAGAGGATTTCGTGAAAACAGTATTAATACCTATCCCGAGAAAGAAGAATGCGTCAGAATGCGAGGAGTATAGAACAATCAGTTTAATTTTGCACGCGGCAACAGTCTTGCTTAGAATATCAAATAGAAGGTTGGAGAGCAGAGCAAACTGCTATATAGGCGATGGCCAATTTGGGTTCAGGAAGGGGAGGGCAACCAGAGACGCGATTGCGGTAATGAGGAAAGTTATAGATAGAAACATAGAGCATAATCAGGATGTTTTCGCTTGCTTTGTAGATTTCGAAAAGGCATTTGACAGAGTAAACTGGGAGAAACTATTGCAGATACTGGGGAAAATAGTATTAGATTGGCATGATAGGAGACTCATCCGAAACTTATATATGGGACAGAGGGCTCAGGTAAGGGTAGCTGACGGTGAATCAGGGTGGGCAGTTATAGGTCGTGGGGTGCGGCAAGGGTGCCCATTGTCGCCTTTACTTTTTAACATCTATGCTAAGGAAATGGTAAGAGAGGCATGGGATGAGATAGATGTGGGAATGAAAGTAGGAGGCCAGTGGATAAAATCAGTTAGATTTGCTGACGACCAGGCGTTGGTCAGTCGGTCATCGAAAGGATTGCAAAGTTTAGTAGATGCACTGGAAAAGCAATGTTAGAAATATGGAATGAAGATATGTAATAAGGAAACAAAAGTAGTGAGATTCTCTAGGACAAAGAAAGCGGAGCTGGTGAAGAGAGTAGGAAGTCATAAACTGGAGCAAGTAGAACAATTTAATTACTTGGGTAGTACGCTAGAAGAAACAGGACATAGTAGCAAAGACTTTAGGAGGAGAATAGCGCTAGCGAAGGAAGTGTTCAATAATAGATGGGAGCTGATGACGGGGACCTTAAGTAAGGATGCAAAAAAGAGGCTGGTGAAGAGCTTGATATGGAGTGTGGCGTTGTGTGGGGTAGAAACGTGGACGTTGAGAAAGGAAGACGAAAATAGGCTGGAGGTGTTCGAGATGTGGGTGTGGAGGAGGATGGAGAAGGTGCGTTGAACGGAAAGGAAGACAAATGAGGAAGTACTTGACATTGTGGGCTAGGAGAAGAAACTTGTGGATGAGATTAGGGGAAGACAGTGATGAAATGTTCTAGAAGGAGGAATCTGGGATCAATTAAGAGGGGTAAATGCTTTTCGAATATGTGAATGGACATTTGTTAAAATGAAAAATGATTTCGCCAAGTCCAAGGATGGAGGTATCAGAGGGGGAGGAAATCGGGTGGTCTGTGGGAAAACGTCACTCCCTCTCAATGGCGGACTGCCAAGGAAGGTGTATGACATCCTCCTCGATCATCAGGATTACAAAAATACTGCAAAACAAAGATATTCGTGAAATAACTGAATTCAAAGATAAAGGATCACAGAATAGAGCATAAGCTGGTGCTTTTTTCTTACCAGTATGATCAGTATCAACTTTACAAAAAAATGCCCCATTGTTTCACCTTTTAAGTGCCAAATTAGCATTAAGACTTTTTTATGAATTCGCATGCAACCATGGGGATGAAAGTTTAGCACTCTGAAAAAACCTTTTTCCGGCTTAGTATCCTCTCCCTTGAAGTGTAGGCCCTAAATTGACGTAGTCATAGGATTATTAGGGAATCAATGGAATTACAGCTGGATATAAGGGAGCAACTGTGGGATTTAAATTGAATTTCATTTGGCTTCTAGGGGTAAGAGTAATGTATTTGATGAGATGTTGCATAACTTAATGGAATTTCTTCAGAATTACGAAACCATTGAAGTAATTAAAGATCAACAAAAACTTTGTGAAAAAAGGCTTCCCTAATGAGAACAATTTGCTGCATTCCAACCTATCCCTCCTCGATATTGGTTCTGGACCTTCGCTGTGGTGCTCCAAACCTCTCCCTTCAATAGACTCTGTACAAGGGTGTAACCAGGGAAAGCTCTTGGAGGGAGCGCAGAAAAAAAACAGAGTTTAGAACCATTTTATTTCTATACAAGCCTTATAATTACAGCTACAACACTTAACTATAGTTAATACAAGTAAAAATTGATAACCCTTGGTAATTATGTTTGCATTTATCAAGATTTGAATGTAGGATATTAAAATTGAGCATTTTATCCATCGTTAGGGGGAGGGGGGGAATCGCCCCTATCGCCCCCCTCCCCTGGTTATGCCCTTGACTCTGTATTATAAGGAGAAAAGGAATTTGGATCTATATGGCCCATATATCGCCCTTCTAGAATGGAAAAATTTCCAGCTCTGGTGAGACGATGATGTGGCGTGAAAAAAGTTCCTGCCATGGCTGACTTGTCGTTCTTCTCATAATTGTATCCAAGAACTCCACTCCCCACTCCTTCACCATTCAATCGCTCCTACAATAATCGTTACTATGGAATCCAATGTCCACCTGCACTCTGCCCCACAGAATCGGCTGATGTCAGCAAGACCCTCCCCCACATCTGGTGAAGATGGGAACGGATCGGGACCCCTATTAGGCTGGATGTGTAAGGCCCCCCAAACCCGGTGTATTTTATTTATTTTTTCATAGATCGAAAACTAAAAGCCAAAATTATTTTATACTGCAAATTACGATGGTAAGCATATGTGTTCAGCTTAATCAGAGTTTCTTCTTCATTTTACACATAATTTGTTACGATTTCTCGGGACGAAAACTCCGGACTCTGGGCCCTTTTCCTGGGAAGTGTTCCATACTTCCAGAGCCAGTGGTTGCCTCCCCTAGACCCCCCATCCCCCGGTTGCCCCCTCCCCCCGAACCTCTGGTCTGGAGCCACCCCTGCCCTATAAAAGATAGTGTCACTACGACTATTGATGCATAAGCATAAAACGCTGATGAATGTCACGAGAAAAAGCTTCGCAAGCATGCACGACACTATAGATATGCTACCAATGTTAGAAGGACCGAACTAAGTAGTATTAATGTATTTTTCCAATACGAAAATGGACAGAGATACAAGAATTATACTGAAAGCATGCATGGCGTGCTGTTAGTACTAGGTAACAGATAAAGATACAAGTATTAGGAAGTAAATCAAACAACAAGCTACACTACCTATTGAAAAACCTAGATAAAAGCCTCATTAACGGCTGTTATGGTCTCTTATCGTTCGCGGGAAAAATTACATTTTAAAACTGTCCGTTCTGCAGTCTAGTTCCCTAATTTTATTCTCATGATCTGATCTACCGATTTAGTAGATCACCCGGCGCAATGTGGTCGGAAATCGAAAAAAGCCTGACAAAAGTCCAAAATAGCTTCTTTTTTTTAGATAAATGCTTGAAACTTGGCACATATACTCAAATATGATTTGTTATCATGAAATTGTATGTCATTTTTCAGAGATCCGACCCGTTAATTAGATGCTAAAAAATATTAGCTCAAAAATAACCAACATTTAAAAAAACTCCCATTCTGAATTTTCTTCAAAATTATTTAAATTCAAGCAGGAATTTGAAAGTACTTTAATGAAATAAAAAACATTACCATCTGTCAAAATGTTACTTCTCCTGCTCTATGGATACATTCAAGAGATTATTACCAATGTTTTGTGTGCCATTACGTCACAAAATTGCGGACGCTTTTTTCAGGAAAAATTTCACATAAAAAAGTAATTTTAATTGTTTTTTTACGAATGTGTGCGCGGAGTTATTTATACGGAGTATTAATTGAAGTCATCTTTAATGTTTTCTGAAAAAAAATCTTTGAAAAATATTTGCGACGCCGAGAATAAATTCAATTTACCGATCGCGCGTCGAGGCCCGGCTCCGCGCCAGCGCAGCGGGTCCTGGAAATACCCTGACTCCGTTGGATTGTTCAAGTTGTGTGGACCTTAACTCCTCGAGTTCGTCTTTTTTCGATTTCCGACCACTGTGCGGCGTCTCTCGGCGCTCAGCTGTTCGCTCGGGTGAGCAGGAGGACGACTTGGCGTCTCCTTCAACGGCCCGTGATCCTCACTTGTCGATCTTCGGATGCTCCGCACCATCCTCTTCTTCTCATCTCGAAAATGGAGGGAAGAACAGCGAGGCGTCTCCTCCAGAATTCCCAGGGGGTTATTTTGTAAACTAACTTAAGTGAGAATACGTCATAAAATACGGAAAATCACGTCATTTTTCGTAGTTCCACTCCGCAACGCAGGCGGCGTGACCATCTTCGGCTCTCAATTGGTTATCTGCAGATCTTTTCCTCGACTCACCAACTCTTTTCCGTAACTCATTGGCTCTTTCAACTCCTGATCCGTATCTTTCGA
Source organism: Pyrrhosoma nymphula (assembly GCA_963573305.1). NCBI lineage: Eukaryota > Metazoa > Arthropoda > Insecta > Odonata > Coenagrionidae > Pyrrhosoma > Pyrrhosoma nymphula. Next base: position 78,811,700 of record OY754337.1, read on the forward strand.
CTCTTTATCCGTTTCATTTGCCTCCGCCTTTCATTCCATTCCATCTCACCTGTCGTTAGGAATGTGAAATGGAGCCACCATCGGGGCATGGCCGATCGTGAGCCAATCATTAAGAGAGCGAAACGGGTCTCCCGCCTTCCCGCAATGAGTCATTGAAAATGTGAGACTATATAATAATTCCCCAGGGTGGGGCCTCAGCTAATTCTTGTGCACTGAAAGTTAGACAATTACAAATCTCACATTCACCGCGGGACATATCTCAATTATTCCGAAGTGCTCCTTCCAAGACTTTTGAAACTTCATTGCCCGCAAATTTTCTTCTACCGACTCTTTATCAAGTACCTACACCCATCAGCCACATTCATTCGTAAATTCTTTAGGCCACTTACCGTGCTTTTTCGCTTTTCGAGCTCCTCCAGTCTAGCTCCCACATTATTATCAGTTTTTCCCCTAAATTTGCGACATACCCTTATCCTTGAGATTGCTGCCTTCTTACTACGCGCATATGTTAAATGTTGACAACGTCATCAGTAAACAAATTATTTGGGTACTTAGATAATAGATTAAGTCTAAATTTTAATCGATGGTCTGAGATCGATTCCCAGTTACACAATACCAATCCCAATACCACCCAGTATGCACAATAGTTGAATGTTTATTGGAATTAACGGCAGAAATGGCACATGGAAGCCACAAGTCCCAATAGGATTGACAGCAACTCAAGCAATGGCTGTGGATCTACGCTATTGTGCGACGAACGAGTTCCATGCGGTCAGGCGTTTCAGTGTCGAATATCGACAAAATGTATTCGTATCTGTATTGCGACGTTCACCTAACATGTCTACGACCACGAAATCTTAAGATCTGTCCTCCGCGGAAAGAACATACAATGGCGTTCTCGTCTCTCCACATCCTTGACAACGGACCACAGAATCCACACTTTTATGAATTCCTCGCTATGATCCTGAATTATTTCAGAAATAGTACCACTAAACCGCTGAGGAAGCATCTCATTGAAACGCTTCTCTTCCCCTTGGTGGACTACTGCTCTCTGGTCATTTGCGACATTTCAAGGGAAATAAACCTCAAGCTTCAGAGATTAGTCAATACAGGGATAAGGTATGTCTTCGGCCTTAGACGGGATGTGCGCATCACACCTTACAGGCGGGAATTGGGTTGGCTCACAGTAAAGGAGCGTAGGCATTACTTTGCCGCCTGCCTCATGTATAAAATACTAAAAACTGGGCTACCCAACTAGCTAGTTATTTCTCTGTTTATCACAGCACCAGACCTGTGAGGGGTGAGATCCCGCCCCTGGCGATACCTCGCTGCTCCACGGAGACGCTTCGTAATTCCTCCTACATTAGCTCATCTTACTAATGGAATATACTACCATCTCATGTGAGAAACGCTCCCTCATTTACAACATTCAAGACTCGATTGCGATTACAAATTAACACCATAGAGGGCGAACCCTAAATTCTGTCTACAAATAAAAACCTTATGTATTTTATGTATTTTTTTATTATGTACTTTGTATTTTATTTATTCATTTCCTGATATAACTATTTAAAGATTTATTGTACAATATAGTGTACGAAAATAAAAAATATCTATATATCTATCTATTTATCTATCTATCCATCTATCATTCTGCAGAGTGCGGCTCTAATATGCCGATCTTGGTCTATTGTCCGTCAGCCGCGGCCGGGGTAAACTTCCGAGGGATGTTCGTGGATTCGCTGCGAAACTACTTTGCGAATAGTAATTCTTTCATCGATGTGACTTTGCACTCCCTGACCAGTGGCGTAAATGCGAATTGTTCACGGAGGGAATCGATCAATATTTTATGAATTGACATCATCTATGCCACAGGGGCATTAAAAATATGCGTAAAAGTGTTTTGAGGTATGGGTGCAGCCACGTTCATCCTAAATCTACACCATCATCATCTGAGTAATCTACCGATTAGAGGTAGGTTATGATTAAAGTCAGAGAAAACCCAACAGACTCTTACACGTGCCGTGCCCTTTCTACCTCTAGTATTTCTTTCTTCATCTCAGCGTAAGTCTTATCTCTCTTCATCTCGTCCATAAAACCTATTCTCTTTCTTCCCCTTCCCCGCTTGCCCAACATCCTACCCTCTATCACGGCCTTCAGAAAACCATCGCCCCTCATTACCCCTTCCAGCCACCTACCCTGTATTCCCCTAATCTCATCCACAAGATTCCTCTCCTTACCAACTAGGTCAAGCACTTCCTCATTTGTCTTCCTTTCCGTCCACCGCACCTTCTCCATCCTCCTCCACACCCACATCTCGAACGCCTCCAGCCTATTTTCGTCTTCCTTCCTCAAGGTCCACGTTTCTGCCCCATACAACGCCACACTTCATATCAAGCTATTCACCAGCCTCTTTTTTACATCCTTACTTGAGGTCCCTTTCATCAGCTCCCTTCTATTAAAGAACGCTTCTTTCCCTAGCGCTATTCTCCTTCTAATGTTCGGTCCTGGTGGCGACGGGGTAACGTCCTCAGCTGCCAATCCGAGGGTCGCGGGTTCGAGTCCCGCATGGGTGGATTTATCTCCATCTAGGACATGAGTGTTTGTGATCGTAAATTGATAATGTTACATCACCCGATGTAAGAGGCCATTGCGAGCTGTTTAAGGGTAAATATAAAAAAATAAGCCGAATAAATAAATAATGTCTTTGCTACTGTGTCCTGTTTTTTCTTTCTTTCTAGCCTCGCTTTCTTTGTCCTAGAGAATCTCATTACTTTTGTTTTCTTATGATTAATCTTCATGACCGACTGACGACCGATGACCGACTGACCAACGCCTGGTCGTCTGCGAATATAACCGACTTTATCCGCTGGCCTCATACATTCATCCCCACATCTAGCCTTCCTCCCATGCGTCTCTTACCATTTCCTCAGCATAGATGTTAAAAAGCAAGGGCGACAACGGGCACCCTTGCTGCACCCCACGACCTATAACTGCCCACCCTGATTCACCCTCAGCTACCCTCACCTGAGCCCTCTGACCCATATAAAAACTATGTCATACGCTAATTATGTTTTTAGGCGTTCGAATAATTCAAGTGCTCTCGTTTTTAGATCCAATGAGTGTAATTCCTAAAAAAAAGTCGGAAAACTATTACTCTCGGTCACCCATAATAAAACCCTTTGTCCTTAAGGGGAGCTGATTTCCTTGATTGTATTATCCGTCGTATTAGTATGAAAACTTTATATGTAATGCAAATACCGGGATAAGATCAATTCGAATCACTGAGGTATTGTATGTTCCTAAACACCATTCCTTAGTATTTGAGCACTTCTTCCTAATTTCCTCCCGCAAGCTATGAAAGTTTTTACCTCAGAATGCTAGAACCTCTTCTAAAATTTCGATGTTCAAGAGAAATATGACTGATCATTTACGTAACTTTGCTTAATTTTCTCATATGATATCGATATGACCAATTCTTGATATGTGATTTCATATCTGTGCATTGCAATGTTGAATGAGATTCGTTGTGCTCTATCGTATTACCTATACTGTTTGATGTTGTGTCTATTACTTTATAATTCCATTGTGTTTCATGCATAATGTGTCAATAATGCGTCTTGTTATCTATGTGCCTCTTTTAATTTCTTAACCCCTAATGTGTGTTCTTAAATCTGTGTTGGTACTTTGCCCTGATTTTCACATGTAATGTATTATCTTATTCATTGTTTATTGTTGGTTTATATGTGGTGCGACTTTATGAGATTAGTATGAATTGCTGTCACCATTGGCCCCATTTATTGTGGCATGTAATAACGTATCAATGTTCCAGGGGACGTCTTCGCATCGCGATCAAACTTAAATATTTAATAATCGTCAAAGCCTTCGAAAATGTCACTTGTAAGCCATGTTTCAGTGATCACAATAGCGTCATTGTCTACTGAGTTACCTGCAAGTTTTAAGTCATTTATCTTAGTATTCATTCCTCTTACATCTTGTTTACATGTGTACCGAGAAATGTTCTCATATGCTTGCGAATATGCTCGTTTTTTTAATATCAGACTTTTTGTTAACAATTTTTGGGATCACTGCTGACATATTCATAATCCACTCAGTATCAGCAGTTGCATTCTTCATACGTTACGTTCATTTGTAAATTTTTAAGGTAGGTATTTTCTTTGCCATGGGGTTTGGTAATTTCGAAAATTTTTAGTCCTTTACCCGTGAAAATCTTTTTGCATTGGAGGACGGTCAATACGTCACTTGTATGTGTTGATTATAGCCTATGTTGGTCTGAGGCAGGATTGATTACGCGAACCCAGCACTGAACTCAATAAAATTGAATGACGATACCACCTCCCCGAGTGAAGCCTTAATATTGCGCATCCGGCCATCTTGCGAAGGACCTCGGAGCATTGCGCTCCATAAGAATTCATGGGAAATTCTTGCATCTTTGAACATTTTTTCCTTGGATCGTATAATTCGGATTGAATTGCAATATGGATGATCAGTCACTGGGATTTTTAACGGCAGTTTAAGCACGTCAAAAAGCACTACGCTCACATCCTATATTTCCCCTTTAAGGTAGTTTGAGCGAAAAATCACTTCACCTAGAATTTGATGAATTTGGCCTCCTTTAAAAGAAAAAACTCACATCTTTTCAATGATATCAAAATATCAACCCCTTGCCGATCTACTTTCAGAGTAATTTGCCTAATAGTATAAGCTGTTTTACATGGGATAGGTTACGGCTGTGCACTCCAGAGGGAGAATATAAAACAAATAAAGAAATTCTAGCACCTACATTTTTTCAAAAAACAAACGGTGTTTAGATTGCATGTTTTCTCAACTATTTATAAAAAATAATCTATTACTCACCACAGTAATTTTTACAGAATCACAAAAAACCTGCCGGTTTGAAGGGTTTTCCGCCGCACGGCGGGAAAAAATGAGTCAAGTTAGAGACTTTTGTAGCTTTATTTATTCAATTACTGAGAATTTCTGTCATATATAAACTATATATTTGCGCCGTTAATATTACAATATTTATTTCAAACTTCTTACAGACGCTATCTCGCTCAAAGCACCTTAAAATACATGGTCCGAGGGCCCTCCCAACATGGCCGATCTGGATTCAGCTGTTCTTATGCGCGTTATACGGCGATCGTCATTCCATTGCATTGAATTTAGTGGTTCCCAGTCTTTGCCCACGTATATTTTAGATGGCAAGGTTCTTTAAGGACTTCCCATACCTTTTCTGTGCCCTCTTGAACCTTGAGGGGCGTATCTTCTTGACTTTCAACCATGTTAATTATATATTAATCAAATTATAAGCACGAAGTTGACGTTCAGAGAGATCTACGAACTACGATTCTGTGGTTTCAGGTGTCAATTTACCGAATTGGTTTATCTTGATGGAACACTTCATGGTCTCAATTTCAATTTTCAGAGAAACTATCAAGGACCTGAGTACATTTATATTTACCCAATTATCTTTCCAAATTTACAGCAATAAGTTATTCGCCGACCTTGCTGGTTCGGACAGTATATACCTGCTGCCTCTAGAGGCCAACACACGATAAGGTATGAATGGGTAGTTTGCTAATACGACAATTGATTACCCCTTCCTCAGATTTAAAACCTTTACCGCAGTTCAATAAACAAGCAACTGCAGTGGCAGTTTCCCCGATTTTTTATTTATCGACCGCGGTTTCAGCGCTAACGCGTATTTTTTTAGACGACTTGTATTGAAAATGACGCTTTAGCGCTGAAATCGCGATCAAAATAATAATCATCCGTTAATCTCCTTTCAAAATGCTTTAAATGTTCTGGATAGAGCCTAAAACCTGTAGGTTAATGGCACTTGCATTTTATTCCCACTGATGACCATCATTCAAGGCGGGAATTTGAAACGATTGATATTTATTTTACTATCGAATATGAAGTAAAATACAATCTTCCAAGTAGGAGCAAACACTTACAATGAGTATAAATACTCTTTTAGGAACTACAATGGCAACATCAACAAAGCTAGATATAAAAATTTATGATACCTACAAAAAATAAAATGCTGTCATTCTAATCTAATTTATTAGGTAATTATTTGAATATATTTTCGTCGCTTTCTAATTGCAAGCATAGAGTGCCTTCCATTCGCTCTAGTGCGCTAAAGCACTTCGTAACACAAAAGCGCACTTGCCTTCCATTCGTGATTCAGATCTTGCGCACTAGATAACGCACTTCAAAACAAATCGCAGAAATCGGGAGAAAATTTCACGTGCACTAAAGAACAAAAGAACGTCGCGTCCCACGTGATTGTTGTCAAACTTGATTCTCAGTAAAGACGTCAAAAATGCATATTGTGAGGTATTACTTACTCTGTGATAAAAGGCTTACGTTTTTAAATACTTATTTGAAACAAATTCAATGAATTTGAAGTTAAACATTCGGCCGTGACTGTTGTTCACCAAAAAGAAGGCTACCTACCGGTAGGTTAGTAAAAATTTCGCCATAGCGCACATCGTTCCATTCAACGTCGTTCGTGTGTGCTGACAAGTGAGCTGATTTGTTCCGATGTGCGCTGTGACTTGAACATCTTGAATGGAAAACCCCCCCCCATCTTTTTTTTGCTGACCGGTGCATATATAACTATCGCGGCAAGTCCCCCTCGTTTTGATTCGGCCGGCCACCGCTCACAATCACGTCGCCGCCTCCAGCCGTTTCCCCACAAGGTCGTAGTTCCCACTGCTCTCCGCGTAGATGTCTCTGGACGGTCTCCTTCGAAAACGGCTCCCCGGCTGTGACGCCGGCGCCATGGCGGCCGGGCGAACCCCTCCCCCCTTCCCCGTGATATAGTTTTATTGATCGCCGGAAAAGAGTGTGTCAGAATGGAGAGAAAGAGGTAGCGAGAGGTGGGTAGGAGGGAGGTTGAGAGAGCAAAGCGGGCTGCATGGCCTGTTCCCTACTTTTTTGCAGAGGGGAACATTTCACGACTCCCCTACTTTCCCTTCCTGTGCACGAGGATCGATATATATATACTCGTATATATGTGCATGTATGTATGTGTGAGGAAAGGGGTTGGAGGGGTCGTCTCTCAGAGGGGGATCGAAGACTCTAACTAAACCACCCCTCCCTCACTCCATACTCAAAATCCTTCCCCTCGTATCCTCGAGAACCCTCTCGCTCTGTACGAGTCGAGGGAGGGCAAGGCGTGTTAGTCCCTGGCACGGCCGCATAGGGGGCCGCACTGTCCTCGTCGAGGGCGCATTTTGCAACATGCATTCGCTTCTTCCTCCTCTGCTCCGAAGGGGAGGAGACATTGAAGTGTAGGAGGGGTCGAAAAAGCGCGAGGGGGATTATTATTCGCGGTGGAAAAGTGGGTGTACGGGGGAAGAAGGCCTTTTGACGGAGAAGGCAGTGTCGTCGATGTGAAAACGGTGGTGTGCCCGACTTCTGTCGTCCGTGGCGGATTGAACGTGCCCAGCTTCGACGAAACGGCGCAGGATAGAAGGATATCGTGCATTTGAAATCCGCCGTGATAGCATTGCATATAGTGATTGTAAAGTGTAATATGTAATTTGTGCGTTGACGTAGCTCGACACGTGTTCTTCAGAGGATAGAAAACAGCATTCGTGAATTGCATGGTTTTATTTTGTCACCAGTTCGCCACGGATTACTTAACTGGGTGATTTCTCTCCATTGCTCTTGAGACCCTGGTATTTACGTCTGTATATATTCTCCCCCACCCGCGCCCCTAACCCCGCAGTACCCCTTGCAACGAGGAACCCTTTCGGTGAATTCGCCGCCTGCTGGAAGTGAAAAAAGGCGATTTGAGTGAGAGGGGAGGGTCGTGCCTCCCTGTCCAGAGAGGACTCGGCGTGTTGTACTGCACACGGTAGGAAGGAGGGGGGGTTATCGCGGAAAGTAGGGGAGGGTCGGGAAGGGGGGAGGGGGCGGATGGAGTTGCCATGGCAATGACGTCACGCGAGTCCCGGCCGGTCCAACATGGCGACGGGCGCTGGGACAGTGGCTCTGTCGCCGAAGGAGTAGTATCGACGGTGGAGGCGGAGGACGAGGAAGAGGAGGCGGTGCTGGAGGAGGCAGAAGTGGCAGCGGAGGATGCGGCTCCTGCCCAAGGAGCAAGGCCCACGTCGTCTTATCGCCCCGCTCCTTCGTCTCCATTGAGAAGGAAGGCCCCTCCGTGAAGAAGAATTACAGTTTGGGGCCAAATAAGTGATCGTGTCATGAAAAAAGTGACCCCCTTTTGTTGAAACCACCCCCTCCCCCCAAACAACAACCCCGCCAATCGCTCTTCGGTTGTGTGTCTACGCTGCTTTTACCTCCGGTGATTTCCCCAGTTTTCGAACCAACATAATCCTCCCAAACCTAGAAGAATATATTCGTGAGAGGATACGTATAACATACATACATCTTGGAGCCATCCCCCTATTTCTCCTCTCTTTGGAAATATTTCTCGACAGTGGTGCTGGTTGTTCAAGTTTGTTATTACCGTCGTTCTCGCGTTCTGTGCTTGCTCCGGTTTGCTACCTGGATTGCCTCACCACAACCTTTCCCCATACGCAACACAAGTAAACTAGTTCCTCGACAAAAACAACACTGAACAACCCAACCTCCACCCAATATCACGTCCCTATGTTCTTTGAAATTTAGTCCCCAATTCTACTCCTAGTGGAGGAAGGAGGGAGCAGATGGGAAGTATCTAATTAATTGTTAAAGCCTCTCCCCCTTTGTCCAGTAAACCATTGCTGACCCTCGTCCACATCCGCAAGGAATACAGGAGGAAAAATATTTAAAAAATATATATGTATACATATTCTATATATATATATTCATAGGTAGTTAAGTATACATAAAAGATTAACATATATACATAAATATATATATCTACATATATTACAAGTGTGCATAAACGTAGAGGAGTTTTTTTTGTGGAATTTCTCTGTTCATCTGGCGGGTGTTTACCGGGAGTTACTAAGTCGTCGGGTGACAGCATCGTCAAGTGGACCGGGGAGTGATCTTGTGCGTCTCTCTCCATACGACTACAAGGCAAGAAGGCACCGCCACGGAAGACCACGTGAGGAACAGTCGTCGGAGCCGTCGCTCAGAGACCGACGACGGAAGCACCGACCACCCGCGTCTTACCCTCGCCTTCGTCGCCTCCCTGCTCCTGATTCTGCCCTTGGCCGCCGTCAACTGGCTCGCCCGGGACGACAACATGTCTCTCCTCAGCGTCACAGGTGAGTCAGTCCCCGGGCAAAAGCACCCTTCGCATTCCTCGAAACGAAAGAGTGCATATAATTTTATATCACCTCACGAAACGAAGGATCGTTGGCCGAGTCGAGGTCTCTCCACTTACACACGCGAAATTCAGAGGTGATTGTTGTTATTGGGAGCTGAGATGAGTGGATTCTTTCCCTATCTGCTCGACTAATTGGAATTTTCAGACACGTTTGACAAAACGTCTCCGTGATATTTTAAAATACCGAGTGTTTAAGTGAAGTCACACGATCAAACGGAATTATTTTTGCTTAAGGGGTGGTTGAATAATGTTTTGTCCGTTCACGGCAGAACTGACGTGCATTTCAGACCAGTAGGACGATGATTATTGTTATTTTTTGCCACCAACGGGTTAGGGTAGGTTTTTTTGACGCATCGCAGCTGCGCTCCTGTTACCTACCCGGCAATGTGTTGGACAAATTCTTCACGCGATCTTTCCCTTCAAGGACAAGAACTAAGCATGGGAAGGTTGGCATGAAATGGAGTATTCAACTCCAAGACGAATCTTTTTTTATTGCTACCAGCATTGTTTGAATGGTCCGCGACCGACAAATTAGGACATTCGATCCATCCGCCTGCGTGTTGGTGATGGTGAGGATTATCTGGGATAATGGAAGAAGTGTGGAGATAAACCCGGTTCGGCATTTGCCAACTCATTTAACGAAAGGCGACAGTTTTACGTCACATCCGACGAAGCAGTGCACTTGAAGTTCTTAAGAAAGGGGAGTCACGGAACGGTGGTAATTTGACCAACCGGCGCGATCGTTAAGGAAATTTATTATCTGGAGACAAAAGGGAGGGCAGAGAGAAAACTCAATGTCGGCAATAGCCCTAGATACTCTTTAACGCCAAGAGCCTACGGATCAATATTTTTACTTCCCATCTAGCGGACGGAGAACTGCATTTGAAGTGCTTTCCATAGTGATGACACATCTCAATGGAAAGATGTTTCTTTTGGATAGAAATGTCAATTGGTCCAGGCACATATTTATGTGAAGGCTAGAATACTTGTTAGACTCAGGGCTTCTGTTTCTCTAGTGCGAGTGATGAATACAAAAGACACCGTGGCCTGAATATTGATTTTTCTATTGAATTCGGAGTGAAGTGTTGCTTTCGGTGTCAGTAGGTAGTCTATTTCTTCGTATCCCCTGCTACGCACGTAATGATATCTGGCAGGGGCTGATACCTCACAGTAAATTCTCTGCGTTACATACAACTCAAGGGATATGAGCTAGGAATGAACTTTTTATCGATGATACAATTATGCTTACTATAGTCCACTCACATGTTGAAAAAGTGTCCTGCGCCTGAAAGGCATCAGGATGTGATTGCTTAGTATAATGCCGAGATTTAAACAAAGGCATTGCAAATTCAGACGTCTAGCCGATTTGAAGACAATTTCTGGTCCGTCCACATTCGTGAGAAGGAACTAATTCCAACAACTCTTTATCTTTTCACTCGCTCTCTCATAATAAGAACTAAGATATTAACATTTTCCACTGATAAAGTTTTATTCGACCCGGGTTTCGATGCACTGTATCATCACCTGATGATGATGCAGTGCATCGAAACCCGGGTCGAATAAAACTTTATCCGTGAAAAATTGTAAAATCTTAGTTCTTATTATGTTCATATTCCACAACGTCTCGCCTGATTCCTCACTTTTTTTCGCTCTCTCATCATGCTTATTGTGAAATCTACCGCAGTGTCACGGAACTCTTCCTATATATGTATTATTTCAAAAAAACCGGGTGATTGACTGACTTCAGACTTACTCGAGGGTTTTTTCTATATTCAAATATATATTCTGTTTGAAAGATATATTATTTTTTGAAGTGATTCAGGGCTAAGTTCATTGGAGAATGCCGAAATATGGACGTTTGTTTAGCTAACTTTTGGTGCAAGGAACACATGCTTCCGTCATATGGCTTAATTCTGCTGTAATGATGTCTTATATCTAAATAAGCGATCATTCATCTAGTTGACATGATAATAATAATGTCTATTACTCCCAAACAATATACATAAAAATACAATGTCCAAAAGATAGGGAGCTTTAGGTTACCTAGAAGGGTAATCTGTATTGAGGTCACCATCAAAATAAATAAATAAATGACCATACATTGATATTTAATATGAAAACATATACCTACATTTTACAAATAATTCTTCAGCAAAATAGGTCTTCAATATTTTAATAGTTAAATAGCTAATATCTAACATTTTTAAAAAATGAAGTTATATTTGATGCATTTTTACATACAGAAGGTAAGAGTTGTTCTGCAATTTTGTGACTACAACATACTTCTGTTGGTAGCAGCATCTATTTATATTTACATCTACACAGTACCCTGCCAGCCTCCTCCAGTGTATGGGGTGAGTTTTCTTCAACATGCACTGCACTATATTCTAAAACTAATGCTGTTGAATGTACGAGTATTGATGCTTTAGCAAAAACCTGCGAATGTGTGTCAGTGGGTGTATTTTCGCTAACATGCTGCTATCTATACTTAGCTCAACTACATTCTGATAGGCGATCGACAGGCGAGGTCATAGGCATCGTTTACGATGGACGGGTGAGACAGAAAGAGGTGAAGGCATGATTTGGGGAATTATGAGAAGATTGGCGGTGGATTACGTGACGCCTAAGAGCATCTACTCTCTAGTAGCTACTCTTACCGGTGGGCGTCTAGCGATCGACAGATTTCGAAGTATTCGTCCCCGCTCTGTTTCGAACCTGGGTCCATGGCATCGGAAGTTATGGTTTGACCCGATCTCGATTGATGTCATTTATCGCATGATAGAATGGGTAATTTTCGATTCTGGTCTCCCCCCATGAACGATTGTTGTAGAAATAACGTAAATGCTAATTGGACGAAAATCAATGGTGGTTTTTCGGCAAGGGAAATTTTAAATTGCACGTATGCAGGGCTCCCAACCGTCTTCATTCATTCGGGCACGACCTCATTAAAAAAAAACATTCGTGAAAGGGCGGGAGGGATTTATAATGCCAGGAATTTGTGCCCTTATGATTTGAAACCACGCTATCCTTATCACTTTTTCTCTTGATGAATTGGCTGGCGGAATCTGCCTCTATTGATAGTGGGGAGAAGGTGAATTCGCGGTAAATACGATTCAAGGTATAGCATGAATATAAAGTCTGCGCTCTGGTGGAAGGTGGCGTTAATGAATTCAGGTTGAAGAGCAGAGGTGAAGATTTGAAAAGCATTGGTCAAGCCGTGCACCGTGGTTCGTCTCGGAAAACGTGAGTGCTCAGGATTTCGGTGGCGGGGAAGGCATTGTGCTATTCCTTCGAGATGTGGGTTAGGAGGGGGAGATGGATCGGGTAGGAGAGGGGTGCAGGATTAGGGCGAGCGGTCAGTAAGAGAGCAGTCCGTCAGTGGGGTGCAGTGAGGGTGAGGGAAGAGACGGGAGGGGAGGGTTGCGGTGACGTGGCAGGCATTGCAACGTGACGACTCGTCTTCTCGGTGAGAAGACAGATAATTTATGGTTAGCAAGTGAGAGAGAAAAATGTCTTCTGGAAGTAAAAAAAAAACAAAAAAAGGCGGCAGATAAATGCTTTGGGATTGAAGAAAGACAGTGACAGGTGGTGCATATTTGATATTTATTTAGACCCAGTATTTTGTGAAGTGTTGGACGTTGTCATTTTTGCAAACCTTTTCTCAGCGTTAACCGTATGGAACGAACCTGAACGAAAGGGCACTTTTTTGACAAAAATCGTCTTGGCTGTTCATCTACACTGACGCAGAATCCTTCAGACCACCGAAAGTCTGAGTGATGAGAGGGTCTTCTTTTGAATCTTCGCCTGACAATGCTTGCGTTCCACACTACGCGTGGTTAGTGAAGTGGTCAGATGCGTAGAATGAATTTCAGAGAGTACATCATCTGTCAGGTTTCATAAGTGAAAGGCAACAGCGAGACTGGCAATGTGCTGTCTACGTGGTTGACCTACTGACTGACTTAAGTGTTCCATTTGAGGGAGGATCTTGCATTTACTTCAGTGGTTTTCTCTCGAACTTTCCAGAGATGTATTCTGTTACTCAAAAGTCCCGTCATATAGGTCTCTAGTTCCGCTATTGAATACGAACAAAAAACATGAGGGATTTTATTTATATAAAAGGATTAATCACATACATGCATGCGACACGATAATAAACTCTTAAAAATTAAATTAATCATGAATGATACCAATTAGGCTACCTTTCGAACAGCCGGTCAATCCGGTCTTAAGTTTCAGCCATACTGATGCCATCATTTTAAAGGAATGAAAAACTCTTTTAAAACATTCCCATTGAGCAGTTTATACGTCTAACTATATGCTTATAATCCCATAATCTTTAACATATAGCAGTTTACCCTACTTTTTTGATGTCGTCAGATATGAGATTGGCTTCGAATTTACATCTATCTGGTTGTTAGGGCGAAATTTTTCTCTTTAGTCATTTTAGGGATCCTAATCGAAATTTATTTGAAAGTTTAAGCAGTTTCAGGAAGCATGAAGTTTATGTAGCAATATTAATAATTCAAACACTTTATTTTGCACAACTTATCTTCTCAGTAATTTACTAAATATACATATTCTGGGCTTAAACTTTCATTTCACGCCGTGCATTGAAAACGTCTTCACAACTGAGATTTATTTTATATTTAATAAAAATTGCTACGGTGAGTTATAATTTAGTTTTAAAAATAATTGAGGAAGAGTAAAAAAATCACAGTTTCATTTCTGACGCGATCTTTTTTATTTTTTTAACAATATCTCTCTGGAGCGCTCAGCCAAACTGTATCCCTTGGGAAAGAGCTTCTATTTGTTTGGAAAATATCTCGAGAAGTAGCGCGGTAAGCGGTTGATATGTTGCTATCATCAGAAGGCTGAACTATTTTTCATTACGGTGAGGCTAGGTTCATTGAATTTAATGCGCAGTAATATCTCGCCCGAAGTACCTAAGATGATTCTGTGTGCACGATAACCCTTGACGATGACTCTTGGGCACATTAAGAAAGTTGAATCTTTAATGGTCCATGTTGAGAAAACTGGGGCCCTTTTTTGTAATGGCAAATGTGAATATGCTATTCCTTCTTGTTGATGGTTTCTTAATATAAAAAAGTGGTTTTATTTGCACATACTAAGTCTGCTGATTGAAAAGAAGCAGTATTACGCTTCTCTCTTTCTTAAGAACCGCCACCCTTGTGAAGAACCTTAGTTATTTAGTTGGTTAGGGAGTGATTTTTCTATGGTTTTAAGTTAGTTAGGGAGTTATTATGTTTTTAGGTAAACAACTGAATGCTATTCTTTTATATTAGTTGACGACCATATTTTTGGTGAGTTTAAATGTTTGCATTTCCCTGTAATTACTCATGCTTATTTGATCTTGACAGCTTACTATTTCAGTTCTGTTTTCGTTGGTCAATGGTTGCCACCAAAAGAATACAGTGATTCCTGGCAGTGTTTTGAATCCCAAGGCTCACAATTGCTGAAGTTAAATAGCTAATATCTAACATTAAAAAAAATGAAGTTAGATTTGATGCATTTTTACAGACAGAAGGTAAGAGATGTTATGCAATTTTGTTACTACAACATACTTCTGTTGGTAGCTTCATTGAGTAGGTAGGTACTATATACTTCATTGAGTAGGTATGTAGTACATCCCTGGGTATATAATTATGTTAAACATGGACTTTATTCTAAAAAAGATTGACCGAATCCATCGATTCTTTAGTCCCTAGTCTCTTTACTCCTCTATGTAGCCTTTCGTAACTCGCAATGCTGAGTTTGAAGGACATTAGGTATGAATTTTGGCTTCGTTTCATGTATCGTGAAGGCTCCTTCGAGATGACAAACAGTTAAATGTGCCGTTTCCTAATGCTATGAATCCAATTCACTGAGAAGTGAGTAAACCACTCATTGCCAATTTTAGCCTTAATGTGAGTTTTACCCACAGACATTTCTCGTTACACGTCTTCTAGACGATATCTTTCAGTACTTAGAAATGTTTTAAAGCCATTTGACGTTTCTTTTTCCCTAATGAGTGGCACACCACCGTTTTCGGTCGGAAATCGTGCCCTCTCATGAATAGGATGTTGTTGCTATGACTACCTGAGCATTCGAATTCGTCAGATTCTGTGGTGACTGGCGCATGGAGAATTACTTTTATGTTTACTGTAAATAAGGGTGTTTTAATTTCCCCGGACATGTCCTCATTCAACATGGGACTGTCCGGGAGGAATTAACAAGGATCTAGAATTTTGATTTTCATAATTTGTAACCTCCTTATCACTGCTTAGATTAGGTGACCACGGTCATGGAATTGTCGGCGATGGGCATGGCATTCGTGGTGGAAACGAACTGTCCTGGCATCACAAAGGTAGCAGTTTCGAGTCCCGCCTCGGGCAAGGGTGTTGCGTTATCATTAGGATGAAGGCCTTAAAAGCTATAAGGTACCACGGAACTTTTGTAATCGGTGCATCTAACAAGGGAAATTCACAATCTTTGGGAAAATTGTGATCTAAACAGTAAAGAAACACGAGTCAGTGTAAAGACGATTGATGGTGTATATGGGATGGAAGTCCTTATCTTTTGATTGAAATCTCCTTATTTCCAACGGGAGACAGCTTATGTTATTATTTAAAAAAAGGCAATACCAGTGTTTGTTTCAAATGCGCGAATGATTGCATCCTCTTGCCATGTGCAATGAGTTTGTTTTTACAGAAAATATGAAATGAGAGTGTTTGATTTGTTTCTTTCGAACATCATATGGAAAGGAGTAATTCTTGGATGAGTGCTGTCACCAATGAGGAAATTTGCTTCTTGTTTGTCAAATCACTATTACTGATAACGTATAAAAAATGGTCAATTCTATCGACCCAATTCTTCTTTGATCTTCATTAAGAAAAATTAGAAAGTGAATGAATGAGAACGCTGGGAGTAAAAGTTGCTCTCGTTAATTCTCCACCTAAATTTGCCAAACGTCGTTTGGTCTTCAAAAGCATGGGTTACAATTCTTTACAAATAAACTACATGCATCTTGAATGTTTCGCTCTTTGATTAATACCGTTGTAGTATCCATTTATTCAGAACTGCGTTCATTTCAAATGCATATGTGACATGAGATATCTGACTTTTTCCGTAAATGCTCCTAAAATCACTTCACATTGTTTCTGGAGCCACTATTTTCTAAATTACGACATTTTGCGTCCATTTAAACAGCCTCAGGGGGCCTATTCTCTAACTCGAAGCATCGGAGCTTTCTGGCGAAAAGATGCTTCAATAACCTACTTGCTCCCATCGGTATTCTCTATCATGGAAGCTACCGAAGAAAGAGCAAGCAGAAGCTACCGGTAGCTTATTAGGCTCCCACCCGTATTCTGTAAATGTCACGGAGCTACTTCCGTAGCCCCAATAAGCTCCCACGGTAGCCTCACGGAACGCGGCCTCCGAATACCGTGCTTAAATATTGATCATTTATAACGCTTATCTATCTATAATTATCCAACGCACGGGTATGTTTCTTACATTTATTAAATGCGCATTCTTTGCACTTTCACTGGGTTACTTTGTCATTATCGCCATTTTCTGGCTTTTTCACATAAAATATATTAACTGTAGTGACGGAAAGCCATATTTACCTTCGGTAAGTAACGTGATTCCAGCCCATATTGGGATACTTAGTGAGCCGTGGTAACGTCTATCACATTCGTATTTCTTTTGAAAGCTTCATCTTCGTATATTATTTAAATGATTTGAAGCAACGAGTAATTGACGAAAGCAAATAGCACGAATCATATTGAACCATATCATCGACATGAACCCTAATTCCCGAATATATTTACGAACAATCTTATTTCAAGTGATCAAAACAGCCAAGATGGACGTTGTGCGTTCGCTTTCACAAGATTGTTCACGAGATTATGTAAGCAAAAATATAACATTTTTAGGATTTTGCTCGTATGATTTTTAATGCGTGGCATTTTTCGCTAAACACGATACAAGAGCATCTTCACCGTCTAAAACGGCCTTAAAACATGTTTCACCAGTTTTATCCACGGAAAAACATTGAGACGAGCTTTCCCATTGGTTCTAAGATTGACGTCACCAGAAATGAAGTTTCCGTGGATTTGGTTTAAAAATATTCTCATACCCGCCTTTCCTCAAATTTCTCTCCACTTCCTATTACGTTCTTGAGAAAGCTCCATCGAGTTAGAGAATACGGTTGGTAGCCAATTCTGGTAGCCTATTCGATGCTACTGCATCGGTAGCTTCCAGATAGAGAATAGCCCCCAGGAATGAAAAAAAAAATTATTTTCTACACTATAAGTGTTATTTTATTATTTTTTGGTTCTTCAGACGTCTATAAACGTTCAAATGTTCCTTTTACACATTATTTGTTTGTAGACCACCAAAATGTAAGGGAAACGAGTTTTGTTGCTTGATTAGTCTCAATATTAGTAGCCCCTTGGAGTGAGGTTGTCATGCTGAGGAAGATTCACCATATGGTCAAATTAGACTCATAGATCCTCAGTGTCTATTTTTAGCCTTTTCATTTTGCATCGCCTAAAGTGAGATCAGTAATTGTGCCACGATGATCCCCTTATCCGATCTACAACGATATTCTCTCCCCTCTCAACGACTGCTCGTAACCTGGAGTCCTGCTTCTCCAAAATGTCGCTTGTTTTCCATTTAAAAAAAGGCAAATCCTGACTGAGAAGATAATGAAAAATAGAATCATTTGAAGCAAAGTTTGTTCTTGTAATCTTTACGATCGGGCATCTCCATCATAATCAGAAGAAAACTCATAACTTGATAAGATAAATAAAACGTAGCTGTTCTGTAGTTTATGAGAGAGAAAACTTGGTAGAATAGTGGCAGTAATGTATGACGTAGTGAAAACCACGATAATATTTTTTTTATATTTCCAACGATATTATGCACGCATTAAAATAATTTTATATTTATTACGTTACTTACCTGAAGTTTTTTTATAATTTATAAAGTCCTATTTTTGTTTATTAAAATCATCTATTCCTCTGTAAAAGGTATAATATTGTTAATGTTTGTGGTGCTTCCATGGGGGTGGGGGACATTTCTTTAAGAGATATTATGTTAATAATATGTACGGACTCATATTTTGTCCTGATATTAAGGGGATAAATTATTACGGGGATTACCGAAGAGGTTATTGTTTCTCTGAAACATTTTACAATGTTATATAATTGTCATTTGCTTAATCTCTTAGATATGCTCCTCATAATGTGGGTGTTATTCAGAAGAGCAAGACTTACATTCATCCAGCAGGTAATAATGAGACCAGATAGTTGAACATAGGTGTTGCATGAGCTGAAGTGTGTTGTTCTTTTTATAACGTGATGTGATTTACCTCAGACTGAACTTCAATATTATGAATGTTAGTGAAATAAAAATTACAGACACATGGACAGTGATAATTTTCTTACAGATGCTAATTACTGCATGTTCTTAATTGGCATTTTGTTTTGAAATTGGGTACAATACAAGGAATTGATCTCTGATGATTATGAACGTGGAAAATTAGTTGCTATGGTTTTGATTGTTGGTAGGCTTCTTGCTCGTCAGTCAATGCCTTTGATTGGACACTCGCGGGTTGAGTGAAAAATAATTTGCGAGTGGGATTAAAATGATTGTGACGTAACTAGAAAGGTATGTTAGCTTGAAATATTTTGTGACCCGCCCAGTGAATTACTCTGAAGCTCATATTTGGGTCGTGACCCATAATGCCGGTGGGTCTAACCGCGTCTCACGGAATATCCGCTGCCAACGGACCGCCAAGAACGCCATGCACTGCCGTAGATTCGATTATTATAATCAGGGCATTGCGTATTTTTATTGCATGCTGTGCGATGCGCAAATGAATGGCTAAATGCGATCGTGGAAGCCATGTTAAGGAGGCTTGCTCACTTTCTTTCTCCGAGGAGTCGCTTTGGAAACTGTTCGACGTAATTCCTGCCGGGCAGCCATGGAATTACTTCGCAGTATCACTCGACGCCTAAGGCAAGTTATTGAAAAGGCCTACTAGTTATATAATACTTATATAAGGAGACAATATATACAATATATACAATATTGTGTATATACTGCCCTGCATTGAAGAAATTGAAGAATGTGGCATAGCTCTTTTACAACGATATGAAAACGCTCTGAAAGTGCCTAACACTCGTGTAATTCAAAAAACTTCATCCCATAAAACAAACAAACAATGCAGGTTCGGCGAACATCATCATCTTGTTGGTTCCGTGAAATGTCTACCTCTAAACTAGCACTTGATAAACCAATGAAAAACATTGAAATAAACGATGATGTTGCCTGCATTTATGATGGCAGTTGTTGGTTTGGCATTGTGCGTCAATAATATGAAGACAAGAATGATTTTAATATTCACTTCTTTCACCAAACTATGACATATAGCCCCATTTTCACCAAATTAAAAAAAATATCAAACCTAAACGGCTTCGAGTATCAACTCCAAGTTTGTTGTCAGTGTAGGTTATTATGATATGTTACTTCCCTATGAATATCACATTTTTACTAGGACTTCCCTTTGAGATATGTGACCTTGAAAATGTAAAATTTTGAGTTACCACCAATTTTGGATTTGTTTTGGGGGGTAAAGGGGACTCAGGACAAAAACAAAATATTTTTTTCTAAAACATGTGTACGTAGAGTATTATTCCCAAAAGAATTTGTTTTGAGATCTGGTCCCCATTTTGAATTATTGGCCTTCAAAAAGTGAAAAAAACAAACGTTTTGTGCGGAATGTTGATGCTGTTTATGCCTGAATATTTTTTTAAATTTATTTTATCTTCCATATTTTGAAAGAACAATGTTTTTAGAAAGTATTAATATAAGTATGGTTGCTTTAACTTAAAAAATGCAAATATTAGCAATAGTCGCAAACATCAAAAAGTGTCATTTTTACTCTGCCGGCACATGTAATAATGCCCGTATTTCGGATATGGTTAGCTCTAATGTGACGAGAGCTGATTTGTTATCTACATATAAGCACCTACCTATGTGTAAAATATACAAAAAATAAAAAATGGGTCAGCAACCACTTTTATTAAAATTGGTTGATTTCTGGTGGAATGACCCGCCATTGAAGACTGATTATGAATACCATTGTAAGGTGATAATCGGGAATGCTTACGAAATTCGATGACTCCTTTTAAAATGACAAAATAATGGAATTCCCAAGGCGCATCACAACTTTTCCTATTTGACCAATAATTCTACATCTACAAAATACTCTGCAAGTCACCTCAAGGATGTGTGGCAGGGGGTGAGTAGTCACCATCATGCATTTCACCAAACCCTAAAGTTAATGTAACTACGACTGTTGATGCATTAACATAAAGCGCTAATGCTTGTCACGAGGCGAAGCCTCACCAGCATGCACTACAGTATAGATATGCTTCCAATGTTAAAGGGACCGTTAGTATTTATGCTTTGCAACTACATAAACGGACAGAGATTACGTAAGTACTAGGTAGTAGATAAAAGTATTTGGAAGTACTTCAACTACTAAGCGCTACACTACTTACCAAAAAACCTAGTAAAAATCTCTTTGGCAGCTGTTATGGTCCCTTAACGTTCGCGGGAAAAATTACATTTTAAATCTGTCCGTTCTGCAGTATAGTTCCCTAAATTTATTCTCATGATCTGATCTACCGCAGTATGTCGGGTTTCGTAAAATAGTATTGACGTCGTAAGAGAAAAAATCAGTTTGGAAATTGCATAAATTTGGCATAAAAATGGCTTCATAATTCTTCTATTTGAAAATACTTGAGAAAGAAGAAAGATTATAAAGCCCTAACTACATTGTGTTTATTTACGTCTGAATTCAAATTTGGGAGAAGAGTTGTGCATTGATTTTACGTATTCAACTTTCGCGGAGTTACCATTATAGTCGCCGATAGGAAACCACCTATTTCCACGCTGAAGAGCACACGTAATATGAAGTTGCCTGTTCCGAGAAGTGAGGAGGCCGCATTCCTCACTCACATGTTTACAAGAGGGCGTTGGTGGTCGGGTGTCATTGCCTGCTCCCATGTCAACTAGATCGTGTGTCATTGGCACGCTCCGTGCTGGCATGGCGGTATGAAGCATATGTTCTTGTTTTCATCGAATCGTGCTCCACCTGCTCCTTGTTTTTCACAATTCACGTCCCACCGGTTGTCCCCACCTGGATATTGCACCCGCTGTGGTGAGTTAGTTTGACTCAATCTATTATGTAAGTTCCAAACCGATTTATTCTCTGTCGATGATGATAATATTTTAAGAAATCCGACATACTACGGTAGATCAGACCATGAGAATAAAATTAGAGAACTGGACTGCAGAATGGACAGATTTAAAATTCTTTATTCCCGCGAACCATAAGAGACCATAACAGCTGCAAATGAGACTTTTAACCAGGTTTGTCGATAGGTAGTGCAGCTCTTAATAGTAGTAGTACTTCCTAATACTATCCTTATCTGCTACCTAGTGCTTACAGCACGCGGTGCATGTCTTCAACGTAGCTCTTGAGTCTCTGTCCATTTGTGTAGTTGCAAAATACATATATATATTAACGGTCCCTCTCCATAGGGAGCATATCTGCAGTGTAGTGCATGCTTGTGAGGCTTCGCCTCGTGACACGCATTAGCGATATATGCTAATGCGTAACTAGCCGTAGTTACACTAACATTAGGATATTGTGTATTGCATGTTGGTGACTACTCACCCCCTGCCACACTTCCCTGAGGTGGCTTGCAGAGTATTTTGTAGATGTAGGTGTATATAGGACAAACTCCCCAAGTCCACTCTTCCAAACGGCCTTCCCCTCTCTTCGTAACCCGGTATAAAATCTCAACCTGTCGTTCCCCCAATACGCTCAAAGTCTCTCCATTATGGAGCTTTCAGTCGAGTTGATACCCACGGCTGGAGCCTTTTCTTTTTTTTTCAATATTTCCTTCCATAGCTCCTGTCCTCCCACTTTGATCTCCTTTCTGTATACATACACATATATATTCTTCGCCCATGCATCCGTTCCCGGCGTAACATTTCCTTTGCGTGTCGGTTTGAAACGTACAGGGCACGCCATGGAGCGAATAAAAAAACTGAATAACGGACGAATCACGTCATCGAATGTGTGTGTGTGTGTGTGTCGAAAGCATGCCGCCTGGTGGCCGAAAAGACAACATTGTCGTGATGAAAAAATAAAGGAGAAGTGTCCACTTCAATTCCTCCGATCAACAAGATCAAATCGAGTGGAAGAACCGTCTCATTGCGTGGAGCAACTTAAAGGGTTACGCTCACAAGGGTTTATTTTATTCCTATGGTACATCGCCATGGATCCATTTGTGTCCCTGTTGCGATCTGTTGTAGTGCTTCAGGAAGCATCGGTGTAACTTCTGTGGGATAAGATTTAAAGCATTATTTTTATGTGATGGACATAGGGTTGCAACTCTTTATCTCTGGAGCTATGGGAATGTAAAAAATATAATCCTGTAGGTTTATAATTTGACATGAAAACTCAGGTTTTAACGGAATAGTCGGGTTCTTTTATTAAAGTATTCTACCAGCTGATTGGTAGGTTCTTGGACAGTCCCCATTCTGCATCCCAACCTCATAGACATAGTCTCGCTTCCCCTCCTAAGGATGTCCCGCCATTAGATCCCTCTTAAATACCTCATATCTTCTACCTCCTCTTATTTCGTCTAGAATTTCTATCCTCTTCCTTCCTCTTCCATGCTTCCCCAGTGTTCTCCCCTCTATCACCTTCTTCAGCATGCCCTCTCCTCTCAAAACCTCCTCCATCCATCTCTTCTGCCTTCTTCGAACCTCTGCCACAAGCTTCCTCTCCTCTCCGACCATATCCAGTATCTCATCGTTCGTCTTCCTCGCCACCCAACTGACCCGTCCTTCCTTCACTCTCTGACCCTACTACATCCTTCTCCAAACACATAACTCAAACGCCTTAAGTCTACGCACATCCTCCCTTCGCAATGAACAAGTTTCCGACCCATACAGCACCACGCTCCATATTCCAGTTTTCACCAGCCTTTTCTTTACGTCTCTTCTCAAACCACCTTATCAATTCCCTTCTCTTGGAATATGCTTCTTTAGCAAGGGCAATTCTGCATCTGATGTCTAATAGTCGGGTACCACATTGAAAAATAAGGTACCACTGTCATGAGTGACAAAAATACTAGAGCGATACGTACACAGTTGCATTCAGTCAGTATAGGTTCTTCAGCGTTTTCATGGGAACTGAAATACGTGCTGGATAAAATGTTTGCGTTTTTATTGTTCCGTATGTAAAAAGCTGAACGAACGGAAAATGGTTGAAATCACATCCCCTCCTGTCGTGTCCAGAAGGTGCTCAGATTCTCCGTGAAACACCCTGCCTGTACTTACGAGAGAGTGAGAGCTCGCTTTCAACACAATTGCTATTCCTATTGCATTTCGGTGTAATGGTGAGGACCGCCTAGCAAACTTCTCTCCCGAGTTAGGTAGTGTTATTGTATAGGCCCGGTTCTATAGCCCCTGGTTAAATATTTTCTCGGTATGACAACCGTAGTTAATGCATTCTGACATCGATAACCCACCTCGGTGGAGGTGGGGTAACGTTCTCGCTTGCTAACCCAAAGGTCGCGGGTTCGAGTCCCGCCTGTGGAGGATTTTTCAACTCCCAGGACATGGTTGTGTGTGCTCGGCCGTTGTTAATTGCTGATATACCCCGACAAAAAGGCAATATAATAGCTCTTTCCGATGGTTGTTGTTAAATTAAAAAAACAACGCTCGCGTCAGCTAACCGACAGTCTGGTATATAAAACGCTAAACCCCAACTCTCAGTTAACATCAAGTTAACAGAGAGGCTTCTTCACCTTGCGGTTAGTGTTTACCAGTGTGGCGTTTTATCGAGTATTGAGGCTGAAATACATGAAATTGTTGAACATCGATAATTTACAGGTCGCGACAATCCCAACCATTTCTAGTTTTTTTTCTTGGAATATTCGGATTTTCCGTGATTGTAGTGTATCGATGTCGTCATTGTCTAGGTTTGGAAATATCGAACCCTACCTACCTCATTAAGGCTCTCATCGTAATTCAGGCCACACCTTTACACTCATCCACGAGTAGCGGCAACCGACGCGGTTTTATTAATAGAATTGTATCTCTGAGCTTGGTTAAGTGTAACGACATATGCTCAGGATAACTTATGGATATGAATGACAGCAGGGTATCAATTTTTATAGTGAAACACGTATACTGGCACCATTAAGTAAACGTTCACGCTGAAAGAGCTTTCTTTATTTGGAAATGGAACCAGAATAAGCCCACCAAAGAACTGCACTGATGACTTACGGTAGTTTGAGGGAGATAGTTCCCTAGTCATAATGGAGACCATATTCGAATTTTATTTATTAATTCATGCATTTTCCGCATTTAAGCAAAAGCTAAATTTTCTATTTTAAAAAGAAGCGTATTTTTTATGAGTAACCGCTGCACTACCGAACAAGAACAAACTTACAATTTTGCTTTAAAGCTACTGGTTAACAGATAATGAAGCGGATTTTGACTTTAAAACATAGATCTCCATCCTGTCTTTAAGAAGTATGAAGTAAACATTGTAATATTAATGGCGCAAAAATATAGTTAAATGTGACAAAAATTCTCAGTAATTAAATAAATAAAGCTACATAAGTCTCTAACTTGACTCATTTTTTCCTGCCGTACGGTGAAATCGTCTTCACAATCGAAGGTTTTTTTGCGATTCTGTTAAAAGTTCTTCGGTGAGTAATTGATTATATTTTATTACTGGTTGAGAAAACATACAAACTATACATACTCGCCGTTAGTTTTTTTTTTTACGAAATCTAGGTGTTATAAGCTCCTATTTTTTTTTAAATATTCTCCCTCTGGAGCGCACAGCCGTAATCTATCCCATGCAAAACAGCTTATATTTTCAGGCAAATTTCTCGAAAGGTAGTTCGGCAAGGGGTAAATATTTTGATATCATTGGAAATATGAGAGTTTTTTCTTTAAAATGAGGTCAAATTCATCAAATTTTTGGTGAAGTGGGTTTTCACTCAATGTAACTTAAAATTTAATCCATTAGCCGCGTCGACGGTGACCGTGATTGTATTTTTTGTTGCAACCTGCGTGGAAACGGTGCAAAAAACATTACTTTCCCATCAAGTTCATTGGTTCGTAAATCAAAATCGGGATGTGGGAAGATAGGGAAACTGTTTAACAAGTTTATTTGGTTTCATTCCCCGTGAACTTGGACGTTCGCGAAAGGTGATTGGAAAACACAAAATATTTGAAGGCGGGTGATGACGGAAAGGTCGTCGCTAGTACGAGGACCCTGCCAAACAATAGACGATGCTAACGACTCGTCACAATTTTCTCCTCAAATTGTCCTCTTAAGATAGTTTGAGCGAGATAGTTCCCTAGTCATAATGGAGACTATATATTCAAATTTTATTTTTTAATTTCAGCATCTGTAAGAAGTATGAAATAAATATTGTCATATTAATGGCGCGAAGACAGTTATATATGACCAAAATTCTTAGTAAATAAATAAAGAAATCTGTATAAGTCTCTAACTTGACTTATTTTTTCCCGCCAAAGGGCTGAAAACCCTTGAAAACAGCAGGTTTTTTGCGATTCTGTCAAAATTACTGTGGTGAGTAATAGATTATATTTTATTAATAGTTGAGAAAACATACAAAGTGCTAGTTTTTTGACGAAATCTAGGTACTAGAAGATCCTAATTTGATTAATATTCTCCCTCTGGAGCGCACAGCCATAATCTATCCCATGTTAAACACCTTATATTTTGAGGCAAATTGCTCGAAAAGTAGTTCGGCCAGGGGTTGATATTTTGATATCATTGGAAAAATGAGTTTTTTCTATGAAGTGAGGCCAAATTCCTCAAATTCTAGGTGAAGTGATTTTTCGCTCAAACTAACTTAATTGTTAGTTCAGAGCTCCGTTCCTCCATGTGTCCTCCAGAGATTTTCCCTTCTCCGCAACCACAACTTCTTAGACAAGCATTAGTGACGAATGTGAGGGTATGAATGCATGCTAGGTTGAAATTACAAGTGTGTAACATAACGCTGTTATTGATCTTGAGCTGCATGTCTGCACATCTACCAAAGCTCACCTGAACCTACGAAGAAGTACCGAGCAAGGGGCCTCAATGGTGTGTGGCACGGGGTGATCCCACACCAATCATGCTACACTTGTCCCATGGATAATGGAACCCCCGTTTTCCCTAAAAAACATGCCTCTAACCAATTCACTTAGAATGCATTTTCCCCGGGAAACGCCGGTGATAAAAAAAAATCTTTGCACATTTTTTATTGAATAATGTTTTGTCAGTCTCAAAGAGTCCGCGTCGGCGTCGACGAACGTGGAGACGTCGGCGTGTGGCATCATGCACTCATCCTCCGCGCAGTGGCATTTCATTGCGCATTTACATTCACTTTCCGGCGGCGCGCGAGTAGAGAGGGAGCATCCGTCGTAGGACGGAACATCCACTCCCCTCCCGCCCGCCTCATGCCTCGTCCCATTTTTCCCGACGCCCACATGGACGCTCGCTGTCAAGACGTCCAGAGTCACGTGACGACGGCAGAGGGGGGGGGGGAGGGTAGGGAGTTACGACACAGGGTGGCGGGAGGAGGGAGGGGGGTGAACACAGCTGCTCTGACTCGGGCCGAAAGCTAGCCTTACAGCGAGTTTCGAGCGGTACGAAACGGTAATGTGTGTTGTAAAATATCGGCGATACCGATCTTTGCACCAGGATATGATACCCAATTTGACTGGGGTAATGTTATCTACATCTACAAAATACCCTGCAAGCCACCTCAGGGTGTGTGGTAGGGGGTGAGTAGTCACCAACATGCATTACACTATACCCTAAAGTTGGTGTAACTACGACTATTGATGCATTAGCATAAATTGCTAATGGTTTTCAGGAGGCGAAGCCTCACAAGCATGCACTACACTGCAAATATGTTGCCAATGTAAGAGGGACCGTTAGTACATATTTATGTATTTTGCAACTACATACATGGGAAGAGGTTCAAGAGTTATGCTGAAAACATGCATCGCGTGCTGTAAGTACTAGGTAG
This sequence comes from Pyrrhosoma nymphula, assembly GCA_963573305.1. Classification (NCBI taxonomy): domain Eukaryota; kingdom Metazoa; phylum Arthropoda; class Insecta; order Odonata; family Coenagrionidae; genus Pyrrhosoma; species Pyrrhosoma nymphula. The sequence continues at coordinate 78,839,171 of OY754337.1, forward strand.
CAAATAAGAATACAAGTATTAGGGAGAACTACTTGTACTAAGAGCCACACTACCTGTCGACAAACCTAGTTAAAAGTCTCGTTAGCAGCTGTGATGGTCTCTTATCATTCGCGGGAGAAATAACATTTTAAATCTGTCTGTTCTGCAGCCTAGTTCCCTAATTATTCTTCTCAATATCTTATCGCTAAGGCGTAGAATGTCGGATTTCGTAAAATATTAATAACGTCGTCAGAGAATAAATCGGTTTGGAACTTAGGTACGTAATATATTAAGCATAAATTTTAATCGTCGGTCCGAAAGCGATTCCCATCCCAGTTGCTGCAAAAGGTTATCCACCCGTAGTTAATCTTCCTTCGTTTTTAATCACTTGAGGGGCATTCAAATAAGTCGAATGTGGATATTTTATGATTTATAATTACTCTAACGTCAATGGATGTTTTCATGCATATAATGTACTGGCGGAGGGCACCCGTTGAAATTCGCCGGGAGAAGAAAATATGGAACAAGATATGCATAATGTTCATCCCTTCAATCAATTCAAAGACAATCCTTTCAATTTGCGGTTCAAAGCATACAAGCAGATATCGAGCAACTCAGATTACTCGGTACGTTCATTAAAATTAATCGTGATATAGAGAACGGGAAAATTTTCAAATTATCTATTTAAGTGTAATACCCTTAAATTCTTTTCATATTTATTCATTAAGCTATAAACGTGCTTGCATCGACCCTCCTCAGTTGACTAAAAACCAATGTGGACATTACATTCCCTTTGAATTGATGGAGCATTTAGTTTGTTTTCCATCGGTGGAAGCATTTACGATTTTCTTGCTGTTTTCATCAATATTCAAGTAATAACCTTGAACAACACAGAAACACTTAAAATGGACAATTCCAAATTACCTTGGCCATATCGACGGATAATTCCTGTTTTACCAGTTAGACTGTATATTGACTCCCCTTTTCCACTTTTCTAAGAACCCTTGCACGATTTATATTATCATTTGAGCAATATTTCTGCATTTTGTATCGAAAATGTTATTTTAGAATTCCTGTCTTTTTCCTCCTTCTCCCCTGCTAACCCATCAACATAAAGATACACCAAATGGGCCATTTTGCGTGCACCATCCGCATGCATTGACTAATCCTTGTTTTCTTTAACCACTTTCTTTCCATCTATCTGAAGAGTCAGACCTAAGGGCAAGCCGATTTTCTCATTCTTGGTCTCATTTTTTGGGATTATTCATCATCATCTGAGTAATCTACCAGTTAGACGTAGGTCATGATGAAAGCCTGAGAATATCCAACAGACTCATACACGATTCAGTACCCTATCCATCTCTAGTATTACCTTTTTCATCTCAGCATAAGTCCTACCTTTCTTCATCCCGTCCATAAAACCTATTCTCTGACTTCCCCTTCCCCTATTGCCCTACATCCTTCCCTCTATCACGGCCTTCAGCAAACCGTCGCCCCTCATTACCCCTTCCAGCCACCTACCCTACCTTCCCATAATCTCATCTATAAGTTTCATCTCCTCGTCCACCATGTCAAGCAATTCCTCATTTGTCTTCATTTCCGTCCAACGAACCTTCTCCATCCTCCTCCACACCCACATCTCGAAAGCCTTCAGCCTATTTTCGTCTTCCTTTCTCAAGGTCCACGTTTCTGCCCCGTACAACGCCACACTCCATATCAAGCTATTCACCAGCCTCTTTTTTACATCCTTACTTTTTGTGACGAGTCCCTAAGTACCTTTTATTCATAAAATTAGTCCCTTGTCTCATTTTCCGTGTCTACTGACGAACTGAAATTGTTCTGGTAGAAATTTGGCTGACATACAGGAACCTGGGACCAGGAAACCAAGAAATGGGGATAGGCAGATTACATGTAATATTTACAAGAATGCCACGCACCCTTTTTAAAAGACACATTCCGTAATTTTTACGATTGAAATAGCAAAAACAATATCCAGCGAATTGAGATTGTATCTATGGGAGGCAGATGATCTTCAACTGGTAACCTCTCATTAGGCACACGGTAACTTTAGCTATTTATTCCTAAGCTATGAGTTTCCTAAGCATTCTTATCCATCTTTTTGTCTTCATAAACAAAAGTGAGAGGCAATTTAGACTAACTTTTAAATGCCATCATCGGTACATCCTATTGTGCACTGTGAACTCCGACATGTTATTAGAATGTAAAATATTTCAGTTTTTATGGGATTCTACGTTTAGGGTATGTAAATAAACATTGAAAAAAATACTTGCAGGGATTGGATAAGGATCTGTCTACTAGCGTTTAGCTCAACAATAGCGTATTGCTGTGAAGAAAGGCGTAGTTTCTTGTGGGAAGGGGGAGGCGAGAAGGTATAGGCATAGCAAAACTTGGAAGCACCCGATTGTGAAGAGTATAACTCGAAAGAGAAGAAAGCATACAAGAGATGTGTGGCGCAAAGGGGCAAATTGTCTCTTCTGTGATCCTTCCGGAAGTCCTTCGGTAGATTTTCCCACTCATTAACGCTTGACTCACCATCCGTGATCTCTAATTATCCGCAGGTGAGTGCCACAAAGTTTCGCTACACCTATCATAGGTGTCTCCACTCCCAACATATGGAGAAAATTTCAACTGTGAGAAAATCTTTTTCCGGAATTCATACTTGGAGATTTCATTCTATGAGATATGTATCCATGAGATATTTAAACGTGATTATAATTTCTTGGTGGGAGTAGGCTGTCCCTTCCTATATCCTAAGCACCCTTCCTATATTCCTGCCAAGCTCCCGCTCCATGCAATATGTGGACCATCTCCCCAGTGAATTTCAACCTCCTTGCATGTATGTATAAACACCATTCTGCCATATTGTATTTTCCCTTTAAATTGCCATTCTATTAGTGAGAAAAGAAATCACCTTACTTCTGTTTCTGATTAACTCTCCTACGCTATTCCCTGAGGAAGTAAAAAATTAACATTAAAGAGAAATCATTACATTTACTGTGTTTAGATGCAAAAGCATGAACCTAATGTTAAATTATGCACATCCATTGAAGCTGAGGAACACGCAAGAAAGTATTAATCTAGACAGAATTAGTTTTTCCCCAATCTACTTATAGAGACTGCGGGGATCAAAATCGTCCGCAGTTATCTAATCAAATTAATCCAGGATATTTTATGTACGCAAAAAGTTAATAACGCAGTACTTATTAACTTTAGTATGATCTTTTACCTGCTCCAAGAGAAACAATAATTGCGTAAAGCCACAAAACCTGAATTTATCTCACTGTTCCACTTAGCAGGTTCACCCAGAGCAGCGAGTTAGGGGAAATACTCTGATAATAAGTGCTGGTTGTACACACTCATGATTCCAGGGGTTTTATAAGTTTCGTCAACGCAGTATTTATGAGCTACGGTACCGATATGTACGCATCTTCAGACGAAAACATATTTCAATTATTAAAGTTATACGTCTTTTTAAGAAAAATATGGAAGGAATGATCTGCATTTCAAATCATTTCATTTGGTTAGTGCTAATCGCGTTCTCATTTGGAATTATGCAAGTTTTTAAATCGAACTGATCGATATTTTTAAAGCAAAACTTCCCACGAAGATGACGATAATATGACAATGAATTCCTCTCAATCTCGTCCTATCCATTTTATGTAGTTCATCAGTTGTGGTGCTAAAAATTTCATCATCCGAGTTACTAATCAATGGAGGAAAAAGAACCGCGCAGAAAAACAGGCTATGACGCAGAACATTCGAGAATATAGGTCACAGCAACGAGTGTGACACTAGTGTATAGTAGCGATGACATTAACGCCCGATAACTTGGGAATGAAATTCTGGTCTAAAAATGTGTGATCCTTCACAGGATCAAAATCCTACGTAATATTCTTTTACGAAATCGGACAACGATCTCAGCGGATAGCTTGCAGTCATGTGAGAGTATCTTCATTCAAGTATTCTACCAGTTGATTGGTAGGTTCTTGGACAGTCCCCATTCTGCATCCCAACCTCATAGACATTGTCTCACTTTCCCTCCTAAGGATGGCCCGTGATTAGATCCCTCTTCAATTCTTCATATCTTCTACCTCCTCTTATTTCGTCCAGAATTCCTATTCTCCTCCTTCCTCTTCCACGCTTATCGCCTCTCCCTTATTCCTTCCTTCCTCTCCCACGCTTCCCCAGTGTTCTCCCCTCCATCACTATCTTCAACATGCCCTCTCCTCTCAAAACCTCCTCCATCCATCTCTTCTGCCTTCTCCGAACCTCTGCCACAAGCTTCCTCTCCTCTCCAACAATATCCAATACCTCCTCGTCCGTCTTTCTCGCCATCCAGCTAACCTTCTCCATCCTTCTCCAAACCCACATCTCAAACGCCTCAAGTCTACGCACATCCTCCCTTCGCAATGACCAAGTTTCCGACCCATATAACGTGAGCGTATCTATGTATGTAAAAATGGATGTTGGTATATCTGTCTGTCTGTCCGCACTTAATAGACTTCGGCACCGTTTCACCGATCAACATGAAAGTTGGCGCGTATATGTATTTTTTCAAGGAGAAGGTTTTTACACTTTCTAAAAAGATCTAAGGGCCCCAAAAGGTCCCAGAAAGGGGCCTTTTGGTGGTCTGCGCTACTTATTGGGTTTTGTGCAGTGGTTTCATTTTTTTCTTTTTAAAATTACTTTCGCGGAATATAGAGGGCTAGGGATTTTTTATCAAATGGCTGAAAGAATGACGTTTATAATAATTCCAATCAATTATCTTTTCCAATTCGTATTTGTCTGAAAATCGCGTTTTTGGCTGCAAAGATGCGCATTTTTCTTTGAAATCTACAATAGCACATTACCTTGACAGCCAGATTTTGGTCTTTAACGCATTTTACTTAGTCAAGCTGATTAGGAATGCTAAGCATTCAGTTTGGTGCAGTGGTTTATTTTGTTTTGTTTTTAAAACTGTTTTCACTGAAGATAGAGAGCTAAAGTTTATTTTATCTGATACCCGAAAGAACGAAGTTTTTTTTCAATCGATTCTCCTCCTATGTGATGAGTTATGAAGGCCAAGTGTGATCCCGTGCATCGCCAAGTAATTCAACTAGTTAACTAAATTAAAGATAGTATACCAAAGAATATAGCTATATGTCCATATAAGGTTCATATAAGGTATGTTCAGCTAAAATATGGATATATTAACGGGCCCAACACCTAAGTCTGATTCAGTAAGGGGTTTTTACTTCTATGGGGAATTTATTATGGTTATTTAAATTATGCATTATTGCTTTTTTCATTAGAGGAGCTGCATGAAATGGTTTGGAGAAGCAGTTATGGAGAATTATTCAGTGAAATTGCTACCCTTCGCATTCTACTTTGAGAATGCAACCTCATCTAGCGCCAAAACAGGATGAGGGGGCTGGCTGGATGCGTGATTCTCACCAAAACGTCGTCAGCAAGGGGAAAGTTCGACGAAGGCGCGCGGAGGGTTTTTTTATATTCTCATCCGAGGGCAGACGGACGAGAGGGAAACTTGAACGGCCAAGTTCCCGTGGCGGCGAGGCGTCTTTCCCGAAAGGATGAAGGAAAGATAAGAGCCGTCGAAAGCGTTTACATTACGGAGAGCTCGGCAGATAAAGTACACCGCGGTGCACTATAAATATCCGGACGCCCAGCAAGTGCTCAGTGCTAGGAAACGCTATTTCAGATGTATGTAGCGACATTCCGTGAGATTCACTGTACGAGTATTAAAAAAAAACCTTTTCTGAAAAAGTTTAAGTCTGACCTTATTTGTGAATGAAATGCATGGTCCCATTCTGGTTTGTCGTCATTCTGGGATTCGGCTGCTGGCATTGGTCACCCGATTCATTCCCGGGTGGCCCTGTGTGGTGGGTGATACGAACCTCAGAATGACGCTAATGGTGATGATGCTGGCTGAATACAAATTACGTTGATAAATTTCACTGACAAACTGACACAACGCCGTAAAACAAGGGCTCATTAATATTCTCCAGTATTCTACATCCCAAGTCCGCATAAATTACTAATGCATATGAAATAATTTAAGCAAGAATTCAATGCTGAATTTAAATGTGGTGTAGAAATGGTATTTATATTAATGTCGCATCAATAATAATAATATTTCCCTCGGTATTATAATGTATAATTGCCTAAATATTTAGGATCGCATTTCCCGATTAATGAGAGCTTCAAGAAATTCCAATTTCAAAAAGATCGCTTCAATTCTTTGTTACTTCCAATTTATTTGGCATCAAGATATCAATCTTTCATCAAAAACTGAGGTGACTTCCCCCTCTAACAATAAATGGGTTCATAATCGTCTCTTACTACACGATACTTATTGTTAGTAAACTACTCGAATATATTAGACTCAAGTGAGACAGAAAATTGCGTCTAAATATCGAGTGGCAATAGTTTCCTCACGACGAGACCTCGGAATAGCAGTCTACATTATTACGCGTTCGGAACGTCGTGCAATCATTAGTAATTTCTCCGCACGTGATCCCGATGCTATTAATCTCCATAAAAGAACTGGAAGTTCTCTACCAGAGGCGTTTTTGAGACAAGAGAATCCTCCACGGCTTCTCTATCGTCTCTTAATCCACTCCACCAAAAATTACAATAAGGTCATCCAATCTCAAGGTCGTTACGGTGTAGCAGCTCGATAATGATAGAGAAAGAGTTTGCAGTTTTCACTGGGTTAGATTCATTCCAAGGCTATTTTCTATACTTTAAATAATTTTCAAGTTGTGGTCTAAATTTGTATTTCTAGGTGTTCTGAATTATACTGCCATTTCATACACCCGTTTAAAAACGAACTGCCACATCATAGACGAATCAACAACCAAGGCTTCAGAAAAAAGAGAGAAACAAGCATCCAATAACATTGGTAGGACTAAGAACTTCTCGCAATTAATTGAACACAACACCTAAGAGTAAGTCTTTGCCGGAAATTAGGTGGTTTGTGCGAGATAGTTCCCTAGTCATAATGGAGACCATATTCAAATTTTATTTTTTTTATTTCAGCGTCTGTAAGAAGTATAAAATAAATATTGTAGTATTAATGGGGCAAAGACATAGTTCGTTATATATGACCAAAATTTTCAGTAATTAAATAAAAAAAGCTACACAAGTCACTAACTTGAGTCATTTTTTTCCCACCGTGCGGCTGAAAACCCTTCAAAACAGCAGTTTTGTTTTTGCGATCCTGTAAAACTTACTTCGGTGAGTTATAGATTAATTTTTATAAATAGTTGAAAAAACATGCATACTATACACCGTTGGTTTTTTGACGAAATCTAGGTGCTAGAAGTTCCTAATTTCTTTAATATTCTCCCTCTGGAGCGCACAGCCGTAATCTAACCCATGTAAAACAGCTTATATTTTTAGGCAAATCGCTCAAAAATTAGTTCGGTTAGGGGTTGATATTTTGATATAATTGGAAAGATGAGAGTTTTTTCTTTTAAATGAGGCCAGATTTTTATTTTAAAGGTGCATTTTATTTATCTCAAGAGGTGGCCTCTTCATCGTTTTTCTTTTCTGGTACTACATGCCTCGGGAGGGGTAACAGCATTTCCCTGTTTTTGCGGTGTGTACCACTGGAAACCATGATAGAAGATGGAACGAGATACCATCGCTTTTACGTCATGATGTCAGACCTTAAAAAAGGTCACGACCCATTTGCGTTGAATTTCTCCGTCAGTAATACGAGCTGCCTTGAAGACCCTTCCCGCCTATAAATTAGGAGGAAATGGATGAGTGCTTGCCGGACACGGGTAAAATGTCTGGGTGTCGCATTCACTTCAAAGCGAATCTGCGACGTGGGCACGACCTGCGAGATGAGAATGGAGTCAAATGAAGTGGACAAATGACGAGCGCTCGTGGGATGCACCGGCCAAGCCCGCGTTCTGACATTCTCGGGATACCGGAGTGTAATCATCGGATTTTTTTGCTAGTTTAATGCTGAATGAACTAAGATATGAGTAAAAAAATACATTTATAACTCAAAACCCATCGTCTTTGACTGATGTACATCTACTTCTACAAAATACGTTGCAAGCCACCTCAAGGGTGTGTGGCAGGGGGTGAGTAATACCCAATTGCATTATACTATACCCTAAAGTTAGTGTAACTACGACTATTGATGCATTAGCATAAATCGCTAATGCTTGTCACGAGGCGAAGCCTCACAAGCATGCACTACACTATAAGTATGTTACCAATGTTAGAGGGACCGTTAGTATTTATGTATTTTGCAGCTACATAAACGGACAGAGATTCAAGAGTTATACTGAAAACATGCACGGCGTGCTATTATTACTAGGTAGCAGATAAATACACAAGTATTAGGGAGGTCTACTACTATTAAGAGCTACACAACCTGTCGACAAACCTAGTTAAAAATCTCATTGGCAGCTGTTATGGTCCCTTATGTTCGCGGAAAAAATGACATTTTAAATCTGTCCGTTCTGCAGTATTGTTCCCTAATTTTATTCACATTATGTGAAAATGTTCTTGCAAGTTTTCGCGTACCCATCAACTCTTCGAGTTTAGATACATGGTGCGAGTAGCCCTTGGAATACTTACGGCAGGAAGTTATTCTTGAAATAATATTATTTTCAGGAATATTGTTTCACTTTCGCCATCGAATGTAATGGTATTTTGACATAAAGGAATAAATGCATATTTGTGATAACCATTTCGGACACAGCGTAATTGGAGGCGTGACTTATTATTTCCAGGTACTACTCCGAAATCATTTTGGGTGTGGGGAGTGCCAAGATACTTCTGGACACAACAGCGCTTTCCGTAACGTTACTGTGGGTTCGCAGGCCTGGGGGGGGGGGGGGGGGGGGGGGAGGAGGCTATTTTGTATGTTGTCGGAATTTCCGAGCCTCGAAAAAGACATTTCGAAAAAGATGAAATTTTGAAGTTACAGTCTCTTAAATTTCAAATAGGGCCATTCGAAAGTTAAGATTTTTCGTGGGAAGTAACGTCACATGCACGGATTTAACGAGGTTTGACCACGTCGAATCCTTACTGAACAAGGCCCCTCAGCTGATATGAAGTTATTGTGGATTTTTCGCCATCTATTGAATAATTCCACATGAAAACGCGGAAATGCCATCTCGAATCTCCGTAAATATCCTCGAGTGTGTTCGTGTTATTCAAGGGGGACGGCGAACAGTCGGAAAAAAAGTTCACCAAGGCGAGCGGTTGTGTTCCTGTGCAGGTGGCAGAGTGTGGGCCCTGCGGTGGGGCCCTTAGCAATTCCCCGGAGAGACTCAGGGGCGGCGAGGCGGCCGAGGAATAGAATGGGGAAATAAAAACGGGAGTTGGAGCAGCGCGGTAGGTAGGCGCCCGCATTGTAGACCGGGCAGGAGAGGGGAGGTTGGAGGGGTGGGAGGGGCAAGGGAGAGGGGGAGGAGACCAGCAAAGGAAAGACTCGGCCATGACGGAGACTCAATAGAGGCGGGATCCAAAATCCACTCACTCTCGATGCTTGTCCCGCCTTAAAATGGCTAAAGGTAGTACGATCGAGATAATTCCCTGGTTATGGTGGTTTGAGCGAGATAGTTCCCTAGTCATAATGGAGACCATATTAAAATTTATTATTTTTATTTCAGCGTCTGTAAGAAGTATGAAATAAATATGATAATATTAATGGCGCAAAGATATAGTCATAAATGACCAAAATTCTCAGTAATTAAATAAATAAAGTTACATAAGTCTCTAACTTGACTCATTTTTCCCGCCGTACGGCTAAAAACTCTTCAAAGCGACAGGTTTTTTGCAATTCTGTAAAAATTACTGTGGTGAGTAATAAATTATTTTTTATAAATAGTTGAGAAAACATGAAATCTTCTCACTTTTAGTTTTTTTTACGAAATCTAGGTATTAGAAGTTCCTAATTTGTTAAATATTCTCCCTCTCGAGCGCACAGCCATAATCTATCCCATGTAATACGGCTTATATTTTTATTCAAATCGCTCGAAAAGTAGTTCGGCCAGGGGTTGGTATTTTGGTATCCCTGGAAAGATGACAGTTTTTTTTTAATGAGGCCAAATTCATCAAATTCTAGGTGAAGTGATGTTTCTCTCAAACTACCTTATTGGAGACCACATTCGAATTTCTTTTTTTAATTTCTTCGTTTGTTAGAAGTATGAAGTGAATACGAGTAGTGTAGTATTAATGTCACAAAAATACAGTTATATATAACAATAGGTAATTCTAGGTATTTAAATAAATATAACCACATAAGTCTCTAACTTGACTCATTTTTTCACGACGTACAGCTAAAAAGTCTTCAGAAAATAAAGTTTTTTTTGCGTTTCAGTAAAAAATTACTGCGGTGAAAAAAACATTATTTTTTATAAATAGTCGAGAAAACATACAAACTAGCTACCGCTAGTTTTTTGACGAAATCTAAATGTTATAAATTCCTAATTTTTTCAATATTTTCCCACTGGAGCGCACAGCCGTAATCCATCCCTTGCTAAACAGTTTATATACTTTGGACAATTTGCTCAAAAAGTAGTTCGACAAGGGTATTAAAGTAGTTCGGTAGAGTTTTCATATCAGTGTTGATGAATCAGACAAGTTATTTCTTTAAAATGCGGTCAAATTCAGCATATTCTAGGTGAAGCGATATTTCTCTCAAATTACTATAATTGCTATTTGATTCTCATTCTGGCTTTTAAAAGACAGAATTATTCCTTCGCTTGAGGTGAGAAACAAAATCATACCTTTCTGCGTTATTTATTTCGCAAACAGAACTTCAAATTATGTGATGTTTAGCATTTAGTTCATTTATTGAGAGAGGGTGAAACGAGGGGAAAAAGTATTTTTCTATCTGTTAGGATCATGGATAATTTGCGAAATAGAGGTATTCAGTACTCGATGCAATGTCGTCTATTCAGTACTTGGGGATACGATGATTACGGCACGGAGTTACGTTCGAGACTGACTTCCGCCAAGCACGGCACATCACCGTGAAGGAAGTAATCTCCAGCGCCATCTATACGGGTTTTCACCCTACTAGTTATGACCTATTCCAATGACATTTCAGCTAAAAAATCTTCAAAAGAAGCAAATTCCCTCAGGTTCTTCTAAATAAATTATTAACCAGAGATTCTTTGCATTACGTTTACTCTGCTGCGTGATCATCAATATTTCATTGTATAGTCGCAAAAAATCTATGAGCATAGTTCATTGATACAAACATTGTCATTACTGTAATGTCTTAATGACATGTCTGTAATGCGTGTTGCTTGGAGGTAATACGTAAGGGGCAATTCAAGATTTACGTTGAACGTTTTTTGGGGGCGTAGAGAAGGGTTTTGTTCTCTTCTTTCACTGCACTGCGAAGAGGATTGTGGGAGTTTGAGATCGTTTTATGTTTTGTTTTAATGCTAGGCGCTCGTTATGTGGCCCGTAGGTAGTGTCAAACATTTTTGTGGAATGACAGTGTCACCTCTCTTCACTCTGTTCATGGCGTGTTGAACGATGGATAGGTTTTTGTTCACGCGTGTGATAACCGACCACTTATCTTTCCCTCTCCACCGAGAGAGAGCTTTGCCCCTGATTCGCCCCCCGCCCCTCCTTCCTGCCCCCTCAACAGAAACCTCCACCTCCTACTCCCCGCTCCATCTCCATATGCCACAGCCTCACGGCTTATCCCGTTTTACCTCCTGGTATATTCCACGCGGTCTTCCTCGTGGTGCTTTTCCCTCTCTTAAAATTCGTCGTGTATCAAAGGGTGTCGCTAAAAAAGCGCACTGCGAAAAAAGCGCACTCATCCGTTCCTCTGAGCCTTCGTCCACTATAATAAATTTTGATCCGTCGTTCATCTGAAGCAATTCTTCGTCTAAAATAACTTCTTCTCTAGTCTTAGGCTCCTTTTGGGTTCCACGTGCACTGCTTCTCTGTATGTACATGCTTCTTTTTGTGGTCAGTTGTTGCGGGATTTCTGTTACAAAATGGTAGCCCTTGTTGTGGAGTTCTCCCAGTTCTTCTCTGTAGATCTTTAAAATGGACGTGTCTTCTTCACGGGCTCTCTTCTTTGCAAAGCGTATCCGTTATAATGTGCTGCAGGCTTACCATAGTTAGTAGTTAAGACTTCCATAACTAACCATCTCCAAGTATTCATTTTCTGGTAACGTAAGCCCTACCCTAAACTGTCACATTTGCCCTTGTGCGCACATATCTATATTTGCGCTTTATTCGCTGTTGGTACATACATCCATCTGGACCTTTGTCTCCCTGAGTGCTGCTCTACGAATGATTTCTTCCTCTTCTAAAATCTCATTCACTTCCTATTTTCTGATTCTATTCGTCTATTTGATCATCAGCATCCATCTCTAGCACCACGTTCTGAAATAATCTATTTTATTCTGTTCCTGCTTTCCAATGATCCATTTCTCTTAAGTCCATACTGTAACGTTTGAAACTTTACCTTAGTTTTGATTATGATTTTTGTTTTAATTTGGTATAATTTTTGTTTACATATTTTGATTTATTTTAGTGAGAAAATATTTGATTGTTAAAATGTTTTGGGTTGTGAGAGCTTTATTGAAAGAGAGGAAAGTGGGTTGTTGAGCAAGAAAGATAGCACGACTGGAAGCTGCTCTGCACGAGTATGAACAATTACAGAATAAAGAAAATAGAAAATAAGGGCCGAATGTATAGTCGTTACCGGACTGTCCCACAGCCCCTAGCAGGCCCCTTCGTCAAAAACGGTATTTATAGTCAGATTTCCACCCTCAGCAGCCCCCTAGCCTATCCTAAATTTGGCAGCAGATGCATGATCCACCAGGGGCCCCCTTATCGAAAAACTAACACAATATATGAACTTAACTGACTCAAACGAATGTGCATAACCATAAATTAGTAATTTCGAAGATTTGGTGTTGAAAAAAAAAACGGTAATATTTGCTCTTAATCGATAAAAATTTTATGTGACGCCGGAATCATTCCAAGGATGTTCATATACACTCGCAGCATATTGTTTCCCAAACTTTCTTCTTCTTGTGGCAGGAAACTGCGTCTTCTTACTTTCCAATCTATCTTTATGCTTCTCCACCAGGCCACACAAAATCTTCTTCTCCAAACCGTTGAAGCTATTTGCACGTCGAGCGGCCATCCCATTAATTTTCATGCGGCGTCTGGCTCTTTATTTATCCGTATCCATGTTGAACACGAGCGTCACCACTGAAACATTTGAGCTGCGAATTCCATTTCCCGCCGTTTGTAGTCCTTAGTTACCAGATCTAACCCCCAACCATCCCCTACCTAGCAGCTCCCTTAATTTTGACTATAGTACGCACAATTCAAGGGCCCTGCTGGGTAAGGGATGGATAAGGGGACTCCTGGGTAACGACTATAAATACGGCCCTATGTGTTTCTAATTTGTAAACAACGTCTGACGCTACAGTACTCTACACGAGTATCTTCAGGTACTGCTTCCTTTTTGGCAATCGTAATTGGTTATCGTGCGAGTGGGGTGAGGTTTGTATAATAACGTACCATTAATTTTTTTATAATTCAAGTCTAAAAACAGGTAAAGGCCAATCACAATGGACAAATAACAAACATTAAACCAAAAGAAATAAAAAAAGAACCATATAAAAATGAAAGCATTAAATAAATTAATAACAAAGCAGCATTTAACACTGAACAAAATGGAACCCAACAGGCAAGGAGTGAAAGACGAGAGCAGATCTAGGAGATGAGGGAGGAGTGCGACAGATACGGAATGAATGGAATGGATCGAATTCAGGGACACTTTTCAACGTAGCATTGCACTTAAGATGGGAGTCTATAGATAAAAGACCGTTTGGAGACAGAGAGACGTCGGGTAGTACAATGAAATAGCTCATTCAGTCTTGTAGTTCGTGAAGGAACACGTAAGGAGAAAAGATAGAGAAGTTCTGATGACCTATAGTTTCCATTAACTATTTACATGAAAAATTTTCTGTCGAGAAAGTCATGGCGGTCAGTCAGGGAGGATATGTTTAGAGATGATCTCAATCTATCGAGGGAGTAGTTGCGAAACTGTATATGGCGGTGTCTGATTATGGAGAGGAAGAAATTCATTTGTCTTTCAAGGAGTTGGAGCGTAGATGGCGAGGCAGTGGCCCAAAACTGGCAATCGTTATTGTTTATTTGAACACAGCAGTGGTATTTTCATCATGAACTCTTTCTTGACTTATGCTGTTCTTCGCTTGATGACCGTTGAACCTCCTTTCATCCCATGCATTGCCGCTTCAGAGGTAGGTGAAGGATTCAAAATTGTCTCCTTATAGCGTAATGCCTGCCTTCAGCTTCTCTCGCGTGAATTGGTTTACGTTTTCCTTGTTTTAATCTTCTCGTGTTATCCTTGTAATACTCAATGAATTGTGTACAAGGGTGCTTACAAGTCTTCTGGCTTCCCTACCTTGACTGCAATACCATCACTGGAACTAAGCTAGCATATTCATTCTCCATTCACCCTAATTCCTTTGGTTCCCATTTCTTGGACTTCTTCGCCTGCTTCCTCCTGGTATAAATTGAGAAGTGCCGGTGAATATTTGCATTCTTGTCCAACTTATTTGTTTGTTTTAGCTTATGCATTGTTTGTGTATTGCTTATGTGTCTTATTTGTTGTTCCGTCCTTCATTCTCATCGTGGTGACTCCTATAGAGCAGGTGGATTATTTTTTTGTCAACGTGAAGTGGAACATTTAATTCCACTTCACGCTGTCAAAAGGCCGTTTTACAAGAGGCATTTCATTGCACAATTTGAAGTAGCACTGTTTACGCAGTGCGAGGATGCAGGCTTGGAATAAGAGCATGGGCTATTTTTCCATCTCTCGTTTATGCATTTGCGCATGCATTCTTGAAATTCACCGCTGCACACTACGCATTTTTCAATGCACATCAATGCGTACATTAGATTGCTAAATTAAAGTGCCTCGTTTAAATCGACCTGAAGACCTCCAGGCCAGCGAATGTCATATACCTGGGGGCTTATTCTCTATCTCGAAGCTACCGATGCGGTTGCTTCGAATAAGCTACCAGAATTGGCTACCAACCATATTCTCTAACTCGCGGGAGCTTTCTCAAGAACGTAAAAGGAAGTGGAGAGAAGTTTGATGAAAGGCGGGTATGAGAATCTTTTTAAACCAAATCTGCGGGAACTTCATTACTGGTGACGTCTTTCTTAGAACCAATGGGAAAGCTCGTCTCAATGTTTTTCCGTGGATAAAACTGGTGAAACATGTTTTAAGGCCGTTGTAGACGGTGAAGATGCTCTTGTATCGTGTTTAGCGAAAAATGCCACGCATTAAAAATCATACGAGCAAAATCCTAAAAATGTTATATTTTTGCTTACATAATCTCGTGAACAATCTCGTGAATAGGAACGCACAACGTCCATCTTGGCTGTTTTGATCACTTGAAATAAGATTGTTCGTAAATATATTCGGGAATTAGGGTTCATGTCGATGATATGGTTCAATATGATTCGTGCTATTTGCTTTCGTCGATTACTCGTTGCTTCAAATCATTTAAATAATATACGAAGATGAAACTTTCAAAAGAAATGCGAAGGTGATACTCGCTACCACGGCCCGAAAAGTATCCCATTATGGGCTGGAATCACGTAGCTCACCCAAGGTAAATATGGCTTTCCGTCACTCCAGTTAATATCTTTTTTGTGAAAAATCCCGCTAATGGCGAAAATGACAAAGTAACCCAGTGAAAGTGCAAAGAATGCGCATTGAATAAATGTAAGAAACATACCCGTGAGTTGGATAATTATAGATAGATAAGGGTTAGAAAATGACCAATATTTAAGCAGGGTATACGGAGGCCGCGCTTCGTAAGGCTACCGTGGGAGCTTATTGGGGCTACGGAAGTAGCTTCGTGACATTTACAGAATATGGGTGGGAGCCTTATATGCTACCGGTAGTTTCTGCTTGCTCTTTCTCCGGTAGTTTCCATGATAGAAAATACCGATGGGAGCAAGTAGCTTATTGAAGCATCTTTTCGCCAGAAAGCTCCGATGCTTCGAGTTAGAGAATAAGCCCCCTGGAGTGGTTTAAGAAACGGTTTCGAACGTAACTTTGGGGAAGTCTTTCACAGAAGAAAAGTTAGATGAATTTTCAGCACAGCTTACTGCATAACACTTGAAGATTTGACTCTGCAACGAAACCACGGTTGTGATAAATGAAACTACGTGAGGATAAAGCTGTTCTGTAAATTCATCCTACTTTCCTACTGGATTGGTTTGTTTACTCTTATCATCTCTACCGTCTATCCGTTTATTTTCATGTTGTACGCTCGCGGTACTATAACCGTTGTTCTCAAGGATGATTGCAGCTCTTCTGGCTTCTCCGCTATGACTGCAACGTCACCAACGAAACGAAGCGGGATGATTTCGCAGAAGCGAGAATAACGTACGCACAGGAATACCTGGACGAACGTAGAATGGAGCAAAGGCATTAGCGGGCGCACAGCAGCCATCCTTCCTCCGTACCTTTCTCCCCCAACACAATTCTCCCCCCTCCCCCAACGTACGCACTTTCCCCCCCTCTCCGCCACTTCCACGGTAGGGGAGTGGGGAGGGCAGGGGGAGGGGGGAAGGGAAGTGGTGTGTTGCCTCAACTATCGACCCCTCAGCCTGCTTCGCCCTCGCCTTGCCTTGCCATGCCTCCCGCTGTGGCGGCGGCGGCTGTGTCCTAAGGGGCGGAGGGGATGGAGGGGAAAGAAAGGGAATGAGAGAGGGGTGGGGGGTGCGCCTTATAACCCAGTTCTTCAGCGGGCGCCACCTGCAAAAGACACCCCCCTTTCCCCCTCCTCCCCTACCCCCATCTACTCTCTAAACTCTCTCTCAGCCGTAGTGTTTAAGGTAGTTTTAGCGATATAGTTCCCTAGTCATAATGGAGACCATATTCAAATTTAATTGTTTTGACTACAGCGTCCGTAAGAATTATGAAATAAGTATTGTAATTTTAATGGCGCAAAAGTAAAGTTATATATGACCAAAATTCTCGGTAATTAAATAAATAAAGTTACATAAGTCTCTAACTTGACTCATTTTTTCACACCGTACGCCTGAAAACCCTTCAAAACAGCAGGTTTTTTTTTGCGATTCTGTCAAAATTAGTTTGGTGGGTAATAGATAAATGTTTCGAAATAATAAGGTAAACATGCAAACTATACACCGTTAGTTTTTTACGACATATAGGTGTTATAAATTCCTATTTTTTTCAATATTCTCCCTCTGTAGCGCACAGCCGTTTTCTATCCCATGTAAAACAGCTTGTATTTTCGGGAAAATTGCTCGAAAAGTAGTTCGGTAAGGGACTAATATGTTGATATCATTGGAAAGATGAGAGTTTTATCTCTAAGATGAGGTCAAATCCATCAAATTCAAGGTGAAGTGATATTTCGCTGGGACTACCGTAAGTTTCGAGCGATACGAAGCGAAACGGTTATTGTGGCGTGAAATACCGACGAAGACGATTGGTATACATACTCATGAATTTCCTCATCCAGGGTTGCTTCCATTGAGGAATTTATATATTTATAAGGTTCTACGACGTTTTTACATAAGACTATCTGAATAACCCGGCGTTGTTCAGGATCACACTTCCTTTATAACTGTAACAGGAGACTCGATTGAAAATAATGAGAAACTTCATTCTTTAGGGTATCTGGCAAAATATATTTTAACTCTCTATCTTGAGTGAAAATATTTTAAATGGAAAAAAATAAACCACTGTACTGAACCCAATGCTTAGCATTCCTAATCAGATTAACTAAGGAAAATGCATTTTAAATGCGTTGAAGACCAAATTTTCTGGTTGTCAAGGAAATATGTTATTGATTGCATTGTAACAGAAAACACTTTGTAAATATTTCCACACCAATTTTTTTTTTATTCAACCGACCTAGGTTTCGGCAAACATTGCCATTATCAAGGTGAAGTCACAAATACACGAGCGATATATATATATATAGGTATGGGATGGAGGAGGGGAGTGGTGGGAGAGTAAAGGCGACTGAATTGGGGAAGGAGGGGGGGGGAAGTCGTGACGCAACGGGAGTAAGAGGGGAGGGGGTTGTTTACAGGGAGGTTGACGGTTAGGATTTTAGTGGTAGTGACGCAATCGTCAGGAAGGTGACGGATTCAAATTTCGTTCAAGGAGAATGGAGAGTAATGGGGAGGAGTGGGATGGGTACAATTGGTCATTTACAACAGAGACATTTTTGTTTTTACATGACAAGCTTATTTGAAATTGTTCCAAAAAGTCAAGTTTTTTCCCTTTACATTGGGTATGGAGAACCAGAGTTTTAAAATCACTATGATGGTTGTGGTCAAGTAAATGTTTAGCAAAATTCGACTTAGGATCATCATTGTGCCAGCATTTTACATGCTCTCTTACTCGAGTGTTTATTGCACGCCCACTTTGCCCAATATATACGGCATTACAATTAGGCGTGTCACAACATAATTTATATACACCGCTTTGGTCCCTATTATTGAATTTATTTTTAGAGTTAAATAATAGTTTACCAATAGTTGCACTATTATAAAAAGAGATTTTTACCCTATCTTTCGGGAACTCATTGGCTACATGATAGGATAGGGGGCCAAGAAATGGTATCTTACGCCAGGATTTAGCTGTCCTATCAACATTAGAGGACATCGTTGTAATTGATTTTAATGTACATTTTTTCCACTTCCTATCAAGAATGTTATCAATAGTAACAGTTTTATATCCATTGTGAGCTGCAATGGATTTAATTATTGATAACTCATTGTCAAAATTACATTTGGACATAGGAATAGAGACCAGGCGGTGTATTAAAGAGTGGAATGCCAACATTTTACAATGCAATCTGTGACAATTTTCCACAAACTTTCGCCTGATACTTTAAAATCTGGTAAATATGTTATTGTTGATTTCAGATAAAAATGTGCGTTTTTGTAGCTGAAAACGCGATTTTCAGCCAAATACGATTTGGAAAAGATAATTGACTGAATTAACTATAAACTTAGTTTTTTCAGCCATTTGATTAAAAATATCCCAACCCTCTAATTTGAACGGAATTAATTCTAAAAAGCAAAAAATGAAACCACAGTACAAAACACAATACTTAGCGTAGACTACTAAAGAGCCCCTTTTTGGGACCTTGTGGGGCCCTGAGATCTTTTTAAAATAGCCTATAATTTTTCTCCTGTCTTGAACTATTAGTATACATAATTTCAGCACGATCGGGTTACAACTGTAGATTTGTATAAAAGACAAACCAAACGAAACGGTAAACACTGCTGCAATGCAAGGACCACGGAGGTCGCGTCGGAGAAAACAAAAAGCGCGGATTATCGTTATGTCGTCGGTGACTTTCGTCTGGATGTCGAAGCAGCGCTGTCCGTCCCAGGGATCTCTCCTCCCATCATCCAATGCCCTGCCTCCTGCTCTCCCTCTCGCTTCAGGGGGGGGGGGGGGCTTAACAACGACCCCTTCCTTTCCACCTTAAGCCCACTCCCGACTTCCTTCTGCTATTTAGGGAGTTTGGGGGGGGGATTGGCGAAGGACGTCTTCCCCCATGAACCCTTGATTATGTAATTGCACGGTGGGGTGAACTTCGCTTCGCCATAAACTTTCAGTTCGAGCCGAGGATTGCTCAAAAGGAGGCGTAAGAATCGCATGATTCTATTTTAGCGCTAAGCACGTGCGACGAGTTTCTCTAAAGGCCGTTTTACACGGTACATTTGTTTGTACAAACTCTTCCGTGAACTCTTGCATGAGGCAAAATGTATCGTGTAAAGCGGAAAGTTGTATGAACGCTTGTGCGAATGTCTCAATGCCTGCACGGGAAATAGAACCTGTTCTAATTTCGTTGAGACAAACGTACATTCTCACGTACATTCGTTTGTACAAAATCTTTCATCGTGTAAAGCGGCCTTAAAGCAGTGTCCCAACTCGTTAGGCACTGGAATTTGACTAGCTAAATTTGGGCCTATATGAAGGTCTGTCTGCTCGTTGCTTCCGAAGATGAAATTCATAACATAAATCTATCAAACATTTATCATTTATTATATCTATTCATAAGAACTCACGCCTTTACATTCAAAACAAATTACCTCCCCGCCATGTTTACTCCAATTCCACTAGTTTTCACGCATTTACCACTCGGAATTATGGGAAATTCAAGATGGTGGAGAATTTAGGATGGACTCCATCACGAATATAGAGAGTATGTATAAGCCATGGACTCCATCTATCCTAAATTTTCCCACCGATTTGGCTACCTAAATCCGCTCACTTTTTATGCCTAACGAGTTGGGACACGTAACTTCCAGATGGCGTCCTCCCTAAATTTCCGGATTTAGGTACCTAACTGGCGAGTTGGGATACATTAAAGAAACTACAGAAAAACCAAATCAGAGCCGGAAAAGTCTTCAAATATTCTCCCTTTCCTCTCCCAATTCCTTTTCTCTATTCCCTACCTTATCCATGGCTGGTTCTCTTATCGCCCTCTGCCACTGGCGCCTGCTGCGGCTTTCAGGGTAACATGTAGATGTAGAAAAGTTTACCGGTTAGTTACTTCGGGTATCGAACGGCAACTGATGTCAACGGTACCTTAAGGGATAGGTGGGTAAGTTGGTAAGGGAAGGACTTTTTGGGAAATGGAGCAAGGGTGGAGACAATGCCGGAATCAATATTAATCCACACTCTACGAGAGGATCCCAGGGTTCCTTAGTGACGTCCCTTACGACGGACGGGTATTATACTTACTGTCTTTGATATCTTCATACCACCCCGGCAACTAGCGGTATTTTTATTGAAAATATCCGCCTCTGCCCGGATTCGAAGCTCGGCCCTCGCAATGGGAATCCGATACTCCAGGCGTTACAAAGGCCCAATCTCCAAATTCTTTGACTTTCAGGTCAGGAACTGCATTTAAGTATATCATTGCTGCCACCGGCTACCAGTTATCAACTTATCTACCCATACGCAAATTCTATAATTTGTCATTATGATTGATCATTCAATCCTTAGATATTGTCGACTTCAGTTCTCCACTCTACCCTGTCGCCTGCTTATTCCTTTGTCCCCTATTACCTCTTCTGTTTCTTATCCCCTTGTAGTTGGCCTCTGTACTTTTTTCTTCATATTACAAACATTTTTAATACATTTCAACAAAAAATCTTACATTTGCATGCAAATACATTAGCCTCTTAAATACGAACAAATTCAGTGTGGACTCAATTCGAGTCATAAATTCATCACCTTTGGAAATAGATCTGACCGCTATAAATGCAAAAATACTCTGCGAGAAAATATATGGCTTTGCTGACTGCTTTGGGTATAGTCAAAATATGGCAACCAATGTTTATAATGGTTTTTAAACGAAGGTACTAAGGACTTAGTTTTAATCACTTCACAGTCCATAACACTAGCAATAGTTTCAAGACACTGAACTCGATAATATTTTTAATGAGTAAGTCTTCAGGAGTCATCGATATCGCCCGCTTAATGAGATCATCACAAAAAGGGGATAATGGACCGCGTGAAGGCCTTTATTTATTTATTTATTTAAAATATTGTTCACATACAGCAGTAGTGCCAATTTAAAGTGAAACATTTAAAAATAAACGTGACAGAGGACAAAAATACAATAACAACATAAAAATCAACAACGCTGAGCCCAAGATGGAAAGGGGAAATATTTAATTTGTTGACAGTTGGGACATAGCTTGGGTGGTGAAATGGTTATATGATAAATAAAAAGGATCGACAGTGTGGGGGAGTGAATTAAGAAGGGAGGAGAGGCGAAATAAAGGTGAGCGCTGGGTGAGTGATATCCTAGGAATAGGCAGGTGGTGTAATGAATGCGTACGGGTGGATCGAGCTGGTATCCTAAAGTTGAAGAGAGAAAGCAGTTCAGGGCAGTCAATGGTCGAGTTAAGGGTGTTGTGGAGGAGTTTTAAATCAGTTTAAAGTCTGTGGTTTTGGAGATTAGATATGGAAAGAGAAGACAGAATAGCATTTGAGGACATATTGCGGAAATGTGGGACTCTGTGTTTGACTATTTGGCAAAGAAATGGGGGATGCAATCAAGGGATTTTAGATTATTTGGGGCTGATATGGACCATATTGGGGAGCAATATGATAATGGGGAGCTTTGTCCTTCTGTCTTCCTCGTACGCCTTTCCCTTTTATTCCCCCCTCTATTCTTGTTCTTTACAAATTCGTCGTGTCTTGAAGTTTCGCCTGTCCGTTTGGACCGTCTCTTCATGACAGTTCTCCTTCCGGCTTTCTCCTCCTCAATTCTTCTCCACACTTTCCCGGATCTGATACTACCCATCTATTTGATCGTGAGGTACTGCAACAAGTTTCGAAAGCCTATATTTCCTTCTCTTTCAGCTTTCCATTGGTCCATTTCTCTCAGCCACTTAGCGCCACATTACACGCGAATGCTATTTGGTATCGTTTCCTCACTAGTAATCCTATTTACCAGCATAGTGATTGCATGAAGTACGTATTAATAATCCGGGCATTTTAAGAAAGAAAACTATTCTTCAAACATCAAGGCTTAAGGACTCGATTTGAGGATGGGCGAGTGATTCTCGAATTAAAGTCATAAAATTGTATTGTGAAATTTGAAAAGGTGCTTCAAACTACTCATTTTCGGGACAATTCATTAAGCAAGAAAGAGCTGTTTTATAAAATTGATAACAACTTATTTATGGCAAATAAAAAATATGAAATTTAAGATTAACATTAAAGGGAGGATTTTCCCTGTCTGTATTATGATTTCATAACGATTTAACGCCAACTTTTTTGCAATCTATGCAATGAGTAGCTTTTTACACATACCTCCCCACTACTTTCTGGAAAATTTTCCTTAATAAACGTTGCCCTTTCTCATACCGCCACCCCTTGGTTTCATTGCCTTTGCCAAGCATTGTATGTAAATTTTTGTTTTTATTATTTTCATGTTAATATTCTTTTATACCCTCCTTTTCATTTTTGTTTCATTTCCTTTTTGTAATTTTTTAATGTAAACTTTTCTTTAAAATCAAATTTAATGTTCTGTATCTAACAACGACAACAATATAATATATGTAAACAAACTACTACACCTGACGATGCCATAAAATTGGTGAAACGCGTAGTGTGTTTAAAAAATAAAGAGCGTAGAAAAATACCAAACTTTATTATAATGCATATTAAAAGTTTCAACAAAGTAGAGAGCCTGAAGCTGTGAATTTTATGCCAACTTTTTTCCTTATGAAAGGTCAAAAAGAGTGTTCCCTTAGAAAACGCAAAAAATCCGGTACTTTTTTTGTTGCCAACGCGATTAAAAACCAGAGGTGTACATTAAAAATTGTCAGTAAGTATGGTCAAACGAAAAATTAAATGAGCTAAAATGTGATGTGATTTACACTCGTGTACGTATTACGGTTCATTTTTAATCGGTGCTCAAAACTCGAGTCCACATAATTTTTGCACCGACAGTAGATGTGCAGCGTACGAGTCTCCAGCGACTCCCAACTTGATCATTCCGTTAGCTGCGTTGTTCTCTCTATTCATTAGTTGCAGTTTTTAACGAAGAGTACGGCTTTCCTCATCATTTTTGTCGCTGTATAAATATTTCTGTACAGTGTACTTCCACCAAGGGTAGAAAATGAAGAGGAGGACAGAGATAGACAAAGCACCTCGAGAATCGTACTGTGCAAACCATTGAATATCGGGATACTGGAGGATTGAGTAAGTTTGGAGGAAGATGGTAAATCTACATCTACAACACACCCTGCAAGCTACCTCAAGGGTGTTTGGCAGGGGTAGACTAGCCACCAACATGCATTAGTTAGTGTAACTACGACTAATGATGCATTAGCATAAATCGCTAATGCTTGTCACGAGGCGAAGCCTCTTCAGGCACACACTACACAATAGATATGTTACCAATGTAAGAAAGACCATTAGTAATTATGTATTTTGCAGCTACATAAACGAACAGAGATTCAAGAGTTATGCTGAAAACATGCACGGTGTGCTGTAAGTACTAGGTAGCAGATAATGATACAAATATTTGGGAGTACTACTACTACTAAGAGCTGCACTACCTACCAAAAAACCCAGTTAAAAGTCTCATTGGCAGCTATTATGGCCTCTTATCGTTCGCGTTGAGAATTACATTTTCAAAATATCCGTTCTGCTGTCTAGTTCCCTAATTTTATTCTCATTATCTGATCTACCGTAGAATGTCGGATTTCGTAAAATATTATTAACGTCGTCAGAGAATAAATCGGTTTGGAACTTACATAATAGATGAAGTCTAAATTGTAATCGCCGTTCTTAAAGCGATTCCCATCGCAGTTGTTGCAACATTTCTTGTTGCTGCATGGTTAAGTTTAGGATCAGAATTTGATGCTGCAGTTAAGGAATTGTGAGATCGATGAAGGCTGATGATGATGACGTCAGTTTCATGTCCTTAAGGGGTAAAAGTAATCAGTGCAAATATCCTTATCAATTTTATTGAATATGGGCAAGAACCAGCTCTCCAATTTTTTCCATTCCAATTTTAATCCTCCCAATCGCTGATGAATCATATTTATTTTATCTCCCATCTAAATTTAGTCCCACCAGCAGGTAGCTTTCCTCCTATCGTTATTATGACAGATTCCTTTCCGGGTATACCCAAACCAATCTGGTCGTTTTCCTCATAGCTTCTCCAGCATTGTTGAGCTCCGTTCAATGAAGCTCTGTGTATGGTGACATTCTTTTTCCTTCTCAGCAATCCTTTTTCTAATTCTGTACGGTCTTGAGAACCCATTTCCAGGGCAAGAATTGTAAGGCTTCTTTTCGTCTGTCGTCTACTTTTCCTCATCATTTTTTCTTTTTATTTCTTGTCTGTTCCATAGACTGCTTCACGGCACAAAAATATTTTGTTGCGCATCTTCGCTTGTCGAGATATCCTCTGGGCGTTCTGCGTTGTTAGTCTCTTCAATGCGACCACTTCCAATCGATCCCATCTGACGTTGATATTAACGAACTACACGCGAATGTTCGGAGTAACACGTAGTTTGAGCGGAAAATCACTTCACCTAGAATTTGATGAATTTGTACTCATTTTAAAGAAAAAACTCCCATCTTTCCAATGACATAAAAATATTAACCCTTTGCCAAACAACTTTTCGAGCAATTTTCCTAAATATATAAGCTGTTTTGCATGGGATATATCATGGCAGTACGTTTCAGAGGGAGAATATTGAACACATTAGGAATTTATAACACCTAGATTTCGTTAAAAAACTTACGGTGTGTACTTTTTATGTTTTCTCAACTATTTATAAAAGCATATATATTATTCACCGCAGTAATTTTTACAGAATCGCAAAAAAACCCTCTATTTTGAAGGCTTTTTAGCTGTACGGCGTGAAAAAATGAGTCAATTTAGAGACTTATGTACCTTTATTTATTTAGTTACTGAGAATATTTTCATATATAACTATATTTTTGCGCCATTAATATTACAATATTTACTTCACAATTCTTATAGACGCTGAAATAAAAAAAATAAAATAAGAATATGGTCTCCATTATGACTGGAGAACTATCTCGCTAAAACTACCTTGAGGTTGGGTGACAATCAACGATGGCGTTAAACTTGGAAACGTCTAATTATAAATAAACCGTGCGTGGACATTGGTGTCTTAACGTCACGTTGGCCAACATGCATAGACGTGGCGAGGAATTGGTACCAACTTCTGTCTTTAGGTAGTTTTCTGCGGTCATAATAGAGTCCCTAGTCGAATTTTAATATTAAAATTAAAGTAGTTGTAAGAAGTATGAAGAAAGTAATTATTGTTATATTTACGACGCAAAAACTTTGTTGCACATTACTTAGCTTCGCAGCAATCAACAAAACTTAAATGCTCGAGGTTTTAAATTGACTCATTTCTTTCAAGTCATACGCTGAAAACACCTTCACAAATGAAGGATTTTTATTGGTATTTTATAAATATTTTTACGGTGGTACGCTGTGTACCCTTCCAAGGCGTGCCCTTACTTTTTTTAAATAATTGAGAAAACATGCATACAATCCACTGTGACATTTATGACGAGATATGTACCTCACTACTCCTTCATTTTTGCATGTCTCTTTGGGGCTCTTAGCAATACCATATCCCATGGAAGTCATGGCTAATGGCTTCTATTTTTTGGAAAATGTATCAAAAATCATTTCGGGAAGTGAATGATATTTCAGTGTCACTAGAATGATGAGATCCATTCTAGATAATGCGGCCAAATTCATTGAATTTTACGAGTAGTGATATTTCGGTGAAACTAACTTAATTTCAAATGAAATTAAATTTCTTAATCATATGCCTCATTATAAATATGCAATACATTACTTCTTAAAATGTTTTATCCTTCCAACAGCAAATTAAATTTCTTTCTGTTTATTAACCAGAGAATACTTACTCATTGCAATTTCTGGATAGGTCAGGGCAGAGACAAGACTTTTAACTCCAAAGTAGTGGGGGAATAAATAGCGATTGTTTATACTGGTACGCACGGCGTTAGTGGAAACGGGACGTAAAGGCGATCTCCTCGGAAGTGACGTCGCCCCGCAATCATGGTCCTACTTCCGCCCCCACACCCACCCTCTGGTGATAACTCGGCGAAGCGACGAAAGCTCGCCTCCGTTCTTCGCAGTGATTTTTTCATCGCCTACGTTTGACCAAGTTTCTCCCTCACCGAGGATATGTTATTTTCTTTAAAATTAGGTAAAATTCATCAAATTCTAGGTGAAGTGAGTTTTTTAGCTCAGACTTCCTTAAACCTGATATTTTTCACGACAGTTCAATGGAAAAAATAGACTTTTTGGAACGATATCACATTATAAAAGCAAAAAAAAAATAATAATTCATAATATTCATGGTTCATAATAGTCATAATTGAACGTCTGAGTAGAACAACAGTAATATTCCAAAAAATACAAAAAAAAGTTAAGATAGCCATTTTGTAGTTTGAATGTAGTGCTATCGTTTAGCGGAAGAACAGTAATATTTCCGTCCTACCTGTCGTTGAAATAATGCTTAAAAGTTTGCAATGAGTGGAAGAAAAATAACATTCCAGGAATGTTACTCTTCTTCCACTCAGACGCCGTGCCGTGCTCGCCTAGTACTCGTTTCTATCACCCAGGGCGCTGTCCTCTCACAACTGACAGTACAATAATATTGTTATTTTCGTTGAGTTTGTTGTTGTTACGTTATATTGTGGTGAAAGCTGTGTTTAAGTTCAAGAATTATTTAAAGTCCTAATAAACTCTTCATTGTACAGATTGCCGGGAAACGTAAGAACCAAAACTATTATGATTACATAATCATCTACATCTACATCTACATACTACCCCGCAAGCCGCCTCAATAGGCGTGTGGCGGGGGGTGTTAGGACACCAGCCGTTTACATATAAAAAGGAAACGCTCTATGAAATTACGCCTTGCATTTATTAAAGTCCCTTATTGTTCGGGGGAAAAACGAATTCCCATACCTATCCGTTCGGCAAAATATCTCTCTTAATTTATCGTTTCTGTCGGACCTGGAAATATAGTGGGGTTCTAATATGATGTTCTCCGTGTCGCTCTGAAAGATATCTATTCTCAATTGCTCAAGTAATCTAAGCCTAGCGCGCAGCCTCCGAGTCTCTAGCGGCTCCCAGCCTAATTCGTTTAACATCTGCGTAACGCTGTCTGTACGCCCGTAACAGTTTTTGACGAATCGCGCAGCTTTCCTTTGTATTTTATTAAGTTCCCGAATTAATTCTTTCTGCACCGGATCCCATATGCTTGCTGCATATTCAAGGTGTGGCCGGACGAGTGCGAAATAGCACCTCTCTTTTACTTTTTCATCTGAGATCAGTAAATGGACTCACATTTAAAAGAAACTCATTCTTCTATATTTAAAAAAATATGTTTACTTCTCCCTAAACATTATTATTTTCCCTTTTTCATGCTAATTTAAAGTGTTATGTCTCAAAAAGTAATTAAAGAAGCTGTTATTTATTCCTATTTTTGATAAAAACTGTTTTGAGTGGAAGAAAGATAATATTCCGTGGCACATTATTGTAAATAGATATAAAACTAAAATTTTGTGTTTTTTCCCATTTTCAGACAGTATTTAGTGTCCAAATATCTACATATTTTCAATGGTAGGTTTTTTTTGTAAAACTTCAAATTTCTTAGTTATAAAGTTTTTTTTTATTTCCTGAAAAATGAGATTTTGGAATAATACTGTTCTTCCACTCAGACGTTCAATTCACAAATGTCATAATGTTTACATTGTAAACGATTTGAATGTTTGCAGCCAGTGGACCATTATGTCATTAGCCCTTGCTTTCCAGTTCGTACTTGCGTCATAATCCCTGATTTGTTCCCTACCGCTCGCATAGCTCCTTTGATAATCGTTCTGATCCTTTGCGATGCTGGTTTCTGATGGAGAAAAGACAACCCCCAAGGAGAGACCTACCTATTATTAAAATTGTGTTTTCCGCATGAGAGTTCATCTTATCATTTGGCTTTCCGTGATAATGACGTGGAGTCAAATGGCAAAATCGGGAGAAGGTTGTTAAAATGAGTCATGGTGGTAAATTTAGGCCTGTGTGGTTATTCAATTAATTGAATCGTCGATTCAATTATTTTTACAATTGATCGATTATTTCAGCACATCGATGTCGATTGCGGTAATTGACTCTATTGTCAATTTTTTTCAAGTGCCAATTGTTGTTCAATTGTTAATTGTTATTCAATTCAAAATTATTTGCCGGTAATTAATTGACGATTATTGACGGGTGGTGACGGCAACCATCTACCCCTCCCTCGCTCCAGAAGTTAGCAAGAAGATATCCCGGCAACTATCACTGCGTCCGAGAGGTTGATCAGCCTCGGTAGGAACATTGTCATCGACACACGCCAGTGTCTGTCGGATGAACACGCTGAGGATCTTATCTGCCTGTCTTCAAATAGCGATCTATTTATTTAATTAATTAATAAAAACTGATTGTATTTCAAATTAGTTCTTTCATTCTTCTCATTGCCAAAGACAAGCCTTTGAAAAGCACGATCCAATTGAGTCCTGTCAATTAATTGGTTGATGTCAATTAATTGAGCAATGGTAATTTATTGACACCCATTTCGATGTCAATGAATCGAATGACTTCAAATAATTGTCATTTCTTCAATTACCGACAATTTAATTGACCACATTTCCAATTATTAGTATGATTGATCGATATCGATTTTTTTCGATCATCGCACAGGCCTAGGTGAATTCGTGCTGAAATAGTGTGTATTTATATTCGAAGACCCCGAGCATTCATGTTTAAAAAAAATAGTATTAGTTTTGATTCATGTATCGTTAAAGTTACAAATGAAGACAAATCGTTAGATCATTAATTAAATCGTAAGATTGATTGAGTGGAGCCCGTTTCTTTACTGCCCCGTCCCCTTCTGCTAACTCCATTTCATATCCCCTTGTGGCTCTTCTTCTTCATATCCCGATTAATTTAGTCCGTATGTCTTCCTCGTGTGGGGTTTTCCCTTCCATTTTCCCTTCTCTTATTTGTTCCTTACTTATTCGCTGTGCCTCTAACAAGGAGACATCGCGTGACTTATGTTCGGGATCCAAACGAGGCAATTATTTTCTGAAACTATAGAGAGAGTGCGGGAAAAGTGTCACAGCTTTATTTCACATAAGCCCGGGTTCGAGAGAAAAACGCTATTAAAGAATCTTCCCCCGTATAAATCCTTAACAGTACGTAAATGTATGGGAGTGGGCAATTAACAGTAATTCCGTCAAATATTCGAAAGAAAAAATAATTCCGTAACCTGGGATCGAACCCCAGAGTGCCCACCATATGAGGATAACCGGCTCAGTGCCTTAACCCACTGGAATACGACCTCTGTTGAGTGATACGTGAACTGTAAAGGATTTATGCGGGGGAAGATTCTTTAACAGCGTTTTTCCCTCGAACCCGGGCCTATGTGGAAGAAAGCCGTGACACTTTTACCGCATTCCCTCTATAGTTTCAGAAAATAATTGCCTCGTTTGAATCCCGAACATAAGTCATGAGATGTCTCCTTGTAAGAGCGCCTATTCCATCTGGACCTTGTCTTCCTGATAATTCTCCATATGGTTCCATCCATTTCTATTCTTCTGCTCACTTCCTCTTTTCCGATTTTATCCGTCCGTCAATTTCGTTTAGCGAAGGCGAAAATATGATAAAATAATTGCTCTTGCTTTAAGTTTCATCTAGGTTTGCAAGATTAGAATAACAAACTTTTAAGCGGTCTTCGTCCCACAATTTCCCCGCGAGCTTCTTCTCGCGTCTGTCACCTTCTTGAAGTCAACAGTGTCCGGCGAGATGTGGTTGGCACTGCATTATCAAAAATGAAAAGTAATCGATATAGTACTATCCACTTTATTTTAAATTTACAACACATGTTTCGGCCTGTTTTCATTAGCCATCTTAGCAGATTATACCTGAAGATGGCTAAGTAAAAAAACCGGAACAGGCGTTGACGATTTAAAATAAAGTGGACGGTACTATATTGATTACTTTCATTTTTGCCATCTTCTTCTTCTGATCTCACGTCCTCTGCTTTCCTTACACCCCTCTTCCCCTCAGTTCTCTTTTTTTTTCTTCAGCATTGGAACGATACAGAGAAGGTCATCATGGCTATTTCAAGAACTTTTTTTTATAGGAAGTTTCTTTATTTGTGACGGTATATACAATTTTTTTACCCCTCTTCATTAAGCTTTTTTATTTTCATAAATTAACATTTGGAAAGACCAATTTTTACAATTTCAGTAATTATGTATCATAATTGTAAACGGTCAGAATTTGTTGCGGTTAAATGTTCACATTATTACTGGAATCTAGAAATTTATGTAGTGCACAAGTTTAACTATGGTTGCAGTATTATCATTAGGTCATAGTTAGATATAACTATAATTTTAACATATCCAATTCAATTTTTTGCAATATTTAGAAAAATATTTTCATTTATACTCGAAATTTAAATTACTAATCATATTTACAATCTTAATTTTATAAACTTCATTATTTTCCTCAAGCTCAACAACAGTAGGAATATTTTGAAATAAATTACCAATGTTTTTTTTTAACGCGGACTTAATACCACACTTTGGCCATCGCGTTTACTTAAGGCAGAATTTAGGTGGGTTTTCCTAATTCCCTAGTTTTGCCTTTCCTGAGGCAGAACGTTATAAGGTCTCTGCCATCTCAAGAACTGTAAGAAGCGACAAAATAAGAGCCGAACGTGTGTATGCTACAATCCATTTATTCCACGCATCATTAATAACTGCGGCCTCAAGGAGGTTCGGTGGTTTTACTAAACTTAAGAGAATTCGATAAAATTTACTGGAAACATTAACTTGGTTGTTTTAAAGCTACCTGATTTTTTTCAGAATTATTTGCCGCAGATTTCTTAAGATATTTAAACGAGAAGTGGGCATGAAAATACACGGGTTGCTATGTGAACGCAAGGCTGTATTCATCAGAAAGAACCTTCTCTAATTATTCAATGTATAATAATTTATGTCATCGATAGAAAAATAAATATGTGACAGATTTTTACTCCGAGCGCTTGAATAAATCCCTCGCGCGCGTTGCAGATCGTGTGAAATTGGCACCACGGGTAAGGTACTTTGAACGTGGATGCATTACTTGCAGGATGCAGAAGAAAAGGCATAAGAACGTGTAATTTCATGCCCAATTCTCGATAAAATATCTTTAAAAAAACTGCGGTAAATAATTCTGAAAATTTGCAGGTAGCTTTAGAACAATATTATTAATACTTCCAGGATGTTTCATTGAATTCTCTTAAGTTGGGTGAAAACACCGAAACTCCTTCACAGAGCGAGACAGTAAGGCACTCCGAAAACATGCAATTCTTGTTCGAGCTTTCCCTCTTCTTGTTCCTAACCCCTATTCCCTATTCCCCTTTCTCAAGGCTGGATTCCTGAGGCCCTCTGCCACAAGCTCCTGCTTCGGATCGTGTGGTAATGCATAAGTAGATGGGGAGATAGATTTCCTGCATTCTGAGTGTCGTAAATGGTCGATATTCCGCGATATCACGAACGAAAATCACTACTTGGGTACATCTTCGCAAACTTTATATTTATTATTTCTCGTATCAGGGCACGCGTTCTCTAAATCGACCTCGGGTCAGGCCGACCTCCCTCCTTAAGCTCTTAAAAGAGGATACCTGCCCATGGCGGAGTGCATGATGACGGTGCAAAGCTGTTTCGTCCGCCCCCCTTACGTGTGCCCACTGGACCAAAGCCCCACATCGCCACCACACAATAGATCCCATCTCCTCTCCTGTCACCTCATCCCTTTTGCAGATCCCTCGGGTTAGAGAGAGAGAAAAAATACACAAACTCTAAATGTCCGGTGCCTCCCGGGGCCCAAGGAGCAGCAAATCGCTTTGTCGATGTTATTTTTTTTTGGCCCTCCTAATCGGTCTCCACTGTGTTCGTTAAAGAAGCTTTCACCAAGGGAAGAGGAGAGCTCGCGTCAATGACCATGGGTGAAGATGTAAGGGAAAGATTAGCGAGGTTTTAAGAAAGGAAGATAGCGTTGCATTGTTCCGAAGCTTGGACGAGGATAGCTTTGAGTCCTGTAAAAATGTGGTTTTGGAAAAGGATTATGGATATACTAGATTGATATGGTGGAGAAGCGAGTTAAGCGCTCATACACATGAGGTCCGGCATAGTGATGGAAAAATCGATTTCGATTAAAATCGGAAATCGAGTTTTAATAGTCAAAGATCGAGGAAATAGAGATCGAGCCATGATTTACGAGTTTCAATCCAAACTCGATTTTTAACTTCGATCTTGACCATTTCGTAACGTTTCGCGATCAGAGTGCTGAGTATGATAACGTCATCCGTCCCATGTGAAAGACTTTTCTGTATGGCCGGTAAAATTGGAAAGGCACGCCCTAGATTATCAAGAAAGCATCTCAATCAGTTGATCTTTCTTAAAAATTTCAGTGAAGCCCAATGGTTCCCAGCGGTGTTCCCCAAACTTTAATGTGCGTGCATTTGTAAATTTTTACTACAAATAATTCAAGAATGTATTCTAAGTTCATTTTTAGGGATTTTTTATACTTTTCAAATATGCATTATGAGCGTTTTTCGAATGAATAATAAACATGTTTTTGTACCAACTGTATTTTTTTCAAAAATAACCGTCGATTTTTTCGATTAATCGATCTTTTGGTTCAAATTTCGATGTTTGTTGAAAAGTCGAGCTCTTCATTTCGATTAAAAATCGATTGCTCGAACAATCGATTTTGACCGACATTTTTCCATCACTAGTCCGGCAATCTCTGGGGAAAAATGATTCACTCTCGCTGAATGCTATCGCCAGTTTCTCATTACAGAAACTGGATTCTGCTGTCTAATTCCAGATTTACGTCCCATAATCAGTTAAGGAGAAAACTACAATTTTGAATCTTTGAATTGCTTGCGCCCAACAGACTATGATATTTTCAGGCACTTTTAGTGGCACAGAATTTTTTCATGAAAATAGTTTGAGTTCTTATAAGTTCATCGCAAATTTTTACAAAATTTGCAGTCAAAGGTTTTGACTAGACATTGATAATGAATTAGTAAGTCGAAATCTAGGTCAGCAAGTTTAAAAAAATATTTTGCTGTGGACCTTGTTAGGTTTACCTCATTTTTATAAAAAAATATTCACGTGCCATCTGAGCAGCACTACACGTTTCATGTGGAAACCCAAATGACTGTGTCAGCTGTCTCCAGATAAAATTTCCAGCTCCCCGTGACTATCCTATGGACGGTTAAACATAATCACACCTTGAATTTTTACGACGACGATGGAGTAAGTAGTGGTGAGATTTCAGTTCAGAAGAGGCGTCAAGTCTTTTTGAAACAAATTTCCCCGGCCGTTATCGTAAATAGGTCCGAAATGCTATCTAAAATTTATGTGTCACTTTTGCGGTTTTATATAACATCAATTACAAGTTAGTGTAACGAAAGTAGTTTCTTTATAACGACGATTTTGCCTATGAAAATTGTTGTGCACCATGTAGGATAGTTATTTTCGCACACTAATCTTCACGACATGTCGATAGAATGTCTTAAGAAGTTCAAGGTCTACATTTACATATGCATGCTATCTTGTGAGCCACCGCATGGGCCTGTTGCAGGGGGTGTTGACACCAGCCGCGTAAAGGAGAATGTTATAGGCGGGTTATTAAGTCGTGTATTTAGAGAGTTGTTTTGAATGGATCTCAGTTTTTATTATGTTCACTTATTGTGCGTGGGTAGAATGAATTTGTTTACCTCTCTGTTCGGCAATGTATCTCTCTTATTTTATCTTTCCTGTCGGACCTAGAGGTGTAGTGCAGCGTCAACATGACATTCTCCGTGTCACACATGAAACACACCCGTTATGAATTTCTCAAGCAATCTAAGCCTAGCGTGTAGCCTCCGTGTTTCTATAGGTTCCCAACCTAATCCCTCTAAAAGCAGTGAAACACTCTCTGTTCTCTCTTAGCAGTTTTCAACGAAGCGCATAGCTTTTCTTTGTATTTTGTAATCAAATCTTTCTGTCCAAGATCTTAAATACTCTAGGCGTATTCGAGGTGTGGTCTAACCAGAGCTCAGTAGCACCTCTCATTCATATTTTCATCCGAGGACCATCCTACTACATGCTTGATAAATCCTAGTTGCTCTAAGCCTGTGGTGCATAAATGTTTAATATGTGTGTTCTCCACGATAGGTTTGAAGTTAAGGTAATACCCAGGTATTTTACTTCGTCTGACGACTTTATGTGTACTGCACCCACAGTGTAGACATGGCGTTGGTGCGTTGACTCCCGCAAGAAGTGTACCCGCAGTGCATTTACTAAGATTTAGTTCAAGCCCCCACTCCTGGCACCACGAGCTAACGTAGATTAGGTCCGATGGTATATCTTCAAAGGTATACGTACTTAAATATGGGGACCTTAAAATAGCTGCTGAATAGGACCACTGGATGTGGAACATAGTTTCCATTGTCGAAGGATTTATTAATATTCCACCTTGACATTATGACGGCATGGAGAAAATTTAACGCAACTTGGATTTCTTGGATTAAATAGGTGGACCTCAGAGTAGGTGAGAAAGATAAATTACTGGCAAAAAATAGAAAAGGGCCGAGTACGGACTAAATAATAGCAGGCAGTGGGATGTTGAATGGAGATAGCGAAGAGCAAATGTGGGGCGTGTATTTCGAGGGCGGGGAAAATTATTCGCATGTACTTTTTTCGTAGATTTTTGCAGTTCATTTTATTTTGAGTAAATATCTTTTGGCTTTCTGAGGTACAGTTACTTTTTTGAGCAGCAGTTTCAACGTGCTGTATTACCGGCTTCGTCAGGCTTTCTGAATCAACAATCACAAATAAATAAAACAAAATTAGGCGGTCATTATGTATCAGAATTAATTCATACTTGAATTTTGCAAAAGTCTTTTCCACGTATAAGGGAGTTTCTTGCCATCTTCTCTGTTTAAGTTTTGTTAGGTTAAAATAGCGCGGTGAAACTGTTGCTCAAAAAATTAATTATACAGCAGAAAGCCTAAAGATATTTATTCAAAATGATTCGCATGTAGTTGGGTTGGGATGAGGATATTTAGGGAAGGCTCGAGGAGGAAAATGGTAGGAGTTAAGAAATGCCGATAGGTAGAGGTCTGCGTGTCAGGAACATCTTTGATGTCCTTCAGAGCATACCTTCAATTAACGAGAAGCAAATCCTAGATTACATTGATTGCGGTCACCGGAAGTTAAATACTCGTTCCTTTCTCTCTTATTGGCGGATAATCTCTTATCCAAACTTCAAAAAGCCAACTTTTTTCACATACCCCTGGACTTACTATGAATTCTTAAATGATGTGTTTATTAGGCTAATCTACCGGTTACGGTAGGATTAAATGGAAGAGAGTCCTTTAAATGTTTTACACTCTCAGGCCCCTATCCCCTTAAACGATTTCATTCTTCATCAAGTCCTACCTTTCTCCATCCCGCCCATAAAACCTATTTTCTCTTCCTTCCCCTTCCCCGCTTGCCCAACATCCTTCCCTCTATCACCACGGCCATCGGCAAACCACCATTACAGCTTCCAGCCACCTACCCTGTCTTCCCCTAGTCTCATCCACAAGTTTCCTCTCCTCGCCCACCATGTCAAGCACTTCCTCATTTGTCTTCCTTTCCGTCCACCTCCATCCTCCTCCAAACCCACGTCTCGAAAGCCTTCAACCTATTTTAGAACCTTCAGCATCTTACCCCTCCCAACCACCTACTCTGCCTCTTCCAAAAGTTTCCTCTCCTCTCCCACCACATCAATTTCTACCTCGTTCATTTTCCTTTCCGTCCAACGTACTTTCCCCATTCTATTCCCGATCCACATCTCAAACACCTTAAGGTGGTTCCGCCGCGACTGTGCGAGTCAAAACAAATACTAAATTCCACATTTTTGATATTTTGTCAAAAAAATCCTGCTTTCGCTGATGAAATGCGTTACCATTAGAAACACAAAAGTAAAGTAGAAAATATGCGGATTATTCCACGAATGTATTTTCAATGAGCACTTTTTCCAGCCATAAGAGCCGACTGCAGCGTCATTTCCTACGAATTACCACATTTTTACTTCTATTACGGCATTAATTCCCGAATAACTATAAAAATAAGGTGGTAAGGTGCCTATATTTTATTTTTATTCAATTTCTCTGGATTATTTCCTTCTTAGGGAAAGTTTTTCGCAAAAATGGCATTTATATTTTATGGAAAAATGCTATTTTCCCCGTGTCTCTCTCATTCCCCCATTGAACACCATGTAATTTCAAGTTCAATCATAGAATAAAATAGCGTGGAAAGGTATAATTTTGTTTTTCATATCAGAAAGAGGACAAGTTTTTCCACAAGTAGACAGAATATGAATAAAATGACATCATTTTACGGTGGAACCACCTTAAAGTGGTTTGAGCGAGATAGTTCCCTAGTCATAATGGAGACCATATTAAAATTTTATTTTTTGATTTCAGCGTCTGTAAGAACTATGAAATAAATATTTTAATATTAATGGCGGAAAGATATAGTTATATATAACCAACATTTTCAGTTATTAAATAAATAAAGCTACATAAGTCTCTAACTTGACTCATTTTTTTCCGCCGTACGGCTGAAAACCCTTCAAAACAGCAGGCTTTTTTGCGATTCTGTAAAACTTACTTCGGTGAGTTATAGATTAATTTTTATAAAAAGTTGAGAAAACATGCAATTTACACACCGTTAGTTTTATAACGAAATCTAGGTGCTAGAAGCTCTTTATTTGTTTTATATTCTCCCTCCGGAGCGCACAGCCATAATGTATCACATGAAAAACAGATTATAATTTGAGGAAAATTGCTCAAAAACTAGTTCGGCGAGGGGTTGATATTTTGATATCATTGGATAGATGAGAGTTTTTTCTTTTAAATGAGGCCAAATTCATCAAATTCTAGGTGAAGTGATTTTTCGCTCAAACTACCTTAAGTCTATTCTCGTCGATTCTCCTTATTTCGTTTCATACTAGTTGATATACGGTTGATGAAAAACTGGGTGACAATTATCCGAAAATTGATTTTCATTTTCGAAAATGGATCCATGCGCGACACTTCATCCAAAGAATGCAAAATTTCGAGCAGGAAAAATTCGCTTCATAACAATAAATGCATTTAGCACCCATTTTGAAGGGTTACATTGTTGCGAATATATAGTTGCAGCTTGTGCTCTGATCCCGCATCCCACCTTCACAGATCATTTCACCGCCATCAGTGACGACATCTACCGCCCACTCTCCGAACCACCGCCCGGGACATCTATCCTATCCCCTTTCCCCGTTTACCGCTCTCCTGCCCCTCCAACCCCTTCCCTCCCCACCCATTCCCCCCCTCACCCTCCGGCGACAGGAAATCCCTCACAGAATCACTTTTCCGTCTGCCTCTGCCGTGCTATTCGCCGCCGCGGGGCGCTAGGTGGACCAAGAGTAGGAATGTTCGATTTTTCGATTAATTGAATCGTCGATTCAATTATTTTTACAATTGATCGATTATTTCAGCACATCGATGTCGATTGCGGTAATTGGCTCGATTGTCAATTTTGTTCAGGTGTCAATTGTTATTCAATTGTAAATTGTTATTCAATTGTCAATTGTTATCAATTCACAATTATTGTCCGTTAATGGATTAATTGACGATTATTGATTCGCTATGGATTGAAAATTATGATTAAAATAGCTCCTGCTCTAATTAAAAATTTTCCCTAGTTAACAACAATTAATGCGTTGTATAAATGTTCGTTCGCAATTATAACGTATCTCTATTTATTCTTGCAACTTTTGGTCAAAGGATAATGCTGTAGAATGTTTTGGATTTCCCTACAATGAGTTACATAGTACAAAAAGTTGAGAAAACTGCTAATTTTAGGGTGTGAGGAGTAAATTATTTCATGGGCATGTTAACATTTTTGAATCTGTCATAGAATAAAAATAATGGATGAAATGGCAATAAAATTACCTTTTAAATTATATATGTTATATAGCATTTTCATGCACAAAGACCCATATATAAATTTTCAAAGTACATCGGCACATCATTTTGACGCCGACAGTAATTCCATGCTCGCGTTCTCGCAATTTTATTTGCATCAAATTGTGCAATAAAGTGCCTCGTGTGAAACGGCCTTTAGTGTCTCCATCTTTTTTTTGTTGTAGATACTGATTCCGCGTGGAAAGATAGGATTTTGGCTGATCTGTTAGGCTCTCTTATCGGCTTCATATTGTGGCGTTTCCATGGCACATTGAATCTCCCCTGATCTGAATTTTTCAAGTAGTCTAGTGTAAGCCTAGCGAGCTGCCTCCGAGTATTAAGGAAGTACCTATTGGACGAAAAATCACTTCTACAATTTTATGAATTGGATCTCATTTTAAATATAAAATTCCCATCTTCCAAATGATATCAAAATACCAACCCCTAGCCGAACTACTTTTCGAGAAAATTGCCTGAAAATACAAGCTGTTTGACATGGGATAGATTACGGCTGTGCGCTCCAGAGGGAGAATATTGAAAATATTAGGAATTTAGAACACCTAGATTTTGTTCAAAAGCTAACGGTTTATAATTTGCATGTTTTCTCAACTATTTATAAAAATAAATCAATTATTCGCCTCGGTAGCCTTTACATAATCGCAAAGAAACGTGCTGTTGTGAAGGATTTTTACCCGTACGGCGTGAAAAATGAGTCAAGTTAGAGACTTATGTGGATATATTTATTTAATTACTGGGAATTTTCTTCATGCATAACTATACTTTTGTGCCATTAATATTATAATATTAAATTGATAATTCTAGCAGACGCTGAGATTAAAGATTTAAATGTTAAATTCGAATATGGTCTCTATTATGACTAGGGAAATATTTCGCTCAAACTATCTTTTAAGTATCTCCCAACCCAGTCCTTAACATCACTCGGTGTTACTCTCTCTCTGCTCACTCGTGGCTGTTTTCGACGAAGCGTGCATTTTTTTCGTACGTAATTTGTTTCTCTAATTCAAGCTTTCTACGCAGGGTCCCAAATGTTCGCAGCGTATTCGAGATGTGGCTTAAACAGAGCGAAATAACATCTCTTTCGCTTTTCCACAGAAAGGGCGAAGGATTGGGCTGGAGGCGAAGGAGTAAAACTTGCTCGTAACTCCTAAACAGGTTGGAGACAGAGGATGTATATATACGGGGGTTTTCCATTCACGGCGTTAAAGTTTGCGCAAATCAGCGCAACACACGAACGACGTTTAATGGAACGATGTACGCTATGGCGAAATGTTTTGAAACCACCCGAAGTAGGTAGCTGTTCTGTGGGTGAACAGCAGTCACGGCCAAAAGTTTTGCGTAAATTTATTGAATTCGTTCAATAAAAGTATTTAAAAACGTAATCGTAAACGTAAATATACAGTGAGTAGATACCTCACAATAAGCATGTTTGACACCTTTACCGAAAATCAACAAACTTGACAACAATCACGGATGCCATCCACAATCGACGTTCTTCTGTGGTTAATCGCACATCAACTTAGCTCCCGATCCATGAATGTACATATGGATCTAAATCTTCGGCACCACTGTACGGACATCAGTGTTGCCTATCTTTCCACAAAAGATAGGTCGCTGCAGTCGGTATGGTTCCGATTCTGTATGTCAAAAATGGCCGGTTTAATTGAGAGGCCAATCCCGGTACTTTTATTTCCAGTATATCCATTTGAATCACGGCCTTTCCTTATTAGAAACACCTTCTCTAGAGTGGCGGCGCTACAATCTGCTTGGTCCTGATTTTTCTGTGCTTGTGGAATGCTTGGCAACGACCACTGAGGGCAAGTTTAGGATCCATATGTATATTCACGTCCCGATCTATTTTGAAGTGCGCTTCCTAGTGCGCAGGGTCTGAATCACGAATGGAAGACAAGTGCGCTCTTATATTTTGGAAAGTGATTGGCGCACTAGAGCGAATAGAAGGCACCTTACATTCACCAAGAGAATGGATAATAGGATTGCCACGTGGGGGACCACGATTTTCTCGGAGGTAACAATGTATAGCGGGGATGGTTCTCCTCAAGTCTGCATTATTATTCTGCACAAGTCTCCTCAAGTCTACTTTTTCTTCTCTAATAAACTGCCTCTCTCTTAAGTCCGTTGTACACGCGAAAGGTATTGCGCAAACGCTATTGTAGACTTCAGTTCAAGTAAGGCATGGAAAACCGCTCATCACCCCTCACCCCTTTTCTCATTACATGCATTAATGAGCGCAATATCATAAATTTTCTTCCTCTAGAATAATGAGTTCTCATCGGGGGTGAAAATTTGATTTGGAGGGTGGCAGAGGGTGTTAGTTGCCATAATTCCCGATACCATATCTATTCCGATAACAATGCGTCACGCAATACTTTTCAAGCCAGTCGAATAGATTGATGGCTGTTAATTTTACCAGATACCAAGCAAAGAAACTTCTCTATAATCACATGCTGGAAACAGCATTGATAAAATCATGAAATACTTCCGGTTATTCACCATACCAGATATGAGTCCTCTGTGAGGAATGGACGTTTGTTCAATAAGCAAATTCCTGAGCGAGAAATTGCCGTTGAATGGGTAAAAGATTGCCTCTGATGGAGGCACAGGTGAAGGAATTAGGGAAAAAAAAATTTGAACAAAGCATATCGCCAGCAATATCACGATTTTTGCATTTTACTTGATCGTGCAGGGGGGCGTGACAAATGATCATTTGCAAATCATCTTTTAAAGGTTCCAAAAATTGTCAGAGATATAGGAGTCTTAAAGTTGAATGGAGGGACAACCTTCCCATAAGGGCCGTGACGTCATTTCATCCATCGTTTCTTCCCGATACATTCTAAACGATGCCTAAAAATGTCTTTATTGTAGAGGTCCACTTCTGCCAGATATACAACAGTATAAAGATTTAGAAAATACCTTGAAAAAATATCCGTCTTCACCGGGAGTCGAACCACGGGCCTTTGATCGATGGACGAAATTAAGTAAGAGGGCGTTTTGCGGAAACAGAAGAAAATGCAACTTTCTACGATTAGTTGTTTGGTTATTAGGCCTTAATGTCTCGAAGCAACTCCGTAGAGCTATATGAAAACCTTTGCAAATTTGATTTCAATGGTAATATCGAAAGGGCATTTGAAAGATGATCCCCCATTCAAGCGGCCGTAGAACAAGTCACATTTGACGTTCGAGAAGGCCGTAAAATTTGAGAAACGAAGATATTTACTGGAAAACTGGTCACAGGAAACGGGTCAGTCGAAGTAAAACTTGAATGGAAGAATCAAAAAGCATGAAATATTATTCTCGAAACACCTTGGGCTCTGACTCTCGGGAGAAGGGTCTAGATAATCATTTTTTGAAAGAGGCTAAGGAAAGAGGTAAGTGAAGGTGATGTTGTTTTTCAATATGTGCCATCTAATCTGAATCTTGCTGATATGTTTACTAAGCCTTTGTCTGGTGTTATTACTGAAAGGAATTTGATGAAGCTTGGGTGTTTTAGAATATGAGTGTTCATTTCTTTGTGTATTTGTTCTTTGTTTTTTTTTATGTGTTCTGAAAAATGTGCAAACGAGGGGAGGTGTTGGATAGTATAGTTTCTGCACATTTTTTTTAATATGCACACATTGCTGCTCTTTTGTTTGTCTGTGCATCGTTACTCTGTTGTTCTCCGAACAAGATGTCGTTGTAATAAAAGACGCATTCAAAAAGTACCACGACGTTGTGTCCCATGTAATCCGTTCTCCCTTACCTCTGTTTTTTCGTCACTTAGTAAGGGACATTCAATCCAAAGCAAAATATAATTTTTCATTCATGTAATCATGCGAAATATCGACGAAAACTAACGCAGA
Source organism: Pyrrhosoma nymphula (assembly GCA_963573305.1). Taxonomy (NCBI): domain Eukaryota; kingdom Metazoa; phylum Arthropoda; class Insecta; order Odonata; family Coenagrionidae; genus Pyrrhosoma; species Pyrrhosoma nymphula. The sequence continues at coordinate 78,881,719 of OY754337.1, forward strand.
AGGAAAGTCAGCTCGTTACCCACCAACTGTTTTCAAAATACTTAAATCAGTTGCTATTTAGGAAAAAAAAGGTAGTGTTTATAACCACAGAACGATTAGTGCTTCTCCATTGTTATTCATTCCCCAACCACCGTGGATACGAGGAAAAACCGGAAATGGCAAAACGCAATTTAACACAGAATAGGTAATTCGAATGTGCCAACGTCACCAAAATTGATCTTATGGCTTAAGGTCGATGGACTGCTTTTATAATGGCAGTGCAATCATGAAAGCAATCTATTAGCGATACAACAAGGAAAGGTAAATTCAAGAAGTCCCAGTTAGAACGTTGAGGATAATCAACGCTTTCAGTGAAATTAATGTCAATCACTCTGCGCGAACTTTTGTACATATTGACTGAGCTTAAACACAAACGATACCGCGTAGACAAGAAGTTTCCTGCCTGGAACATCGGATGTTGTCTCCCACTCTCTCTCTTTCCAAACAGATGCTTTGACGGCTTGTGCCATGCACTGAACTTCCTCTCCGCAAAACAGAAAACCCTGCAAAAGAACGTTATCTGCTATAATAATCACCAATGTGCACATACATATATGTCAGTAACTTTCACATAAGAAATACAGGTGAAGATGAATATCCATTTGGCTGCAGACCTTTTTTCATTTGCAAAATTAATTTAGAAATAATGGTTTTCTGTTATTATGAAAGATAACAATAGAAAGAAAATAAAAATTCTTATTTCTTCAATCGAATTTTGTGTTCCGGTCAAAATTCCGAAAGTTTTGCTAAAACGTAGCGATTTTTCGCAATATTTTAGCGTTTTTGAGTCATAGTCCCCATAACGACCATGCTCATTGTTTAAGTCGAGATTCCATGTATATCCATTAACTCAATGATTCTTGGCACAATATTAGATATGAATGGTTTATTTCAACCAATGCATGTAAATGATAATATTCCTTCCGTTGGTATTCAACGGGCACCTTCACTAGTCTATTGTAAACATGAACTGAGCTCATTCACTTCATATGTTAGGCAACTTATCGTGCCACTATACCTCTGATTTAATGACTATACCGACGAGTCTCGATTGCTATATTTCCTAGTCAAAATGAAACGCTAGTCCCTTTCGCTTTACCATACTTGATTTTGAGAAACATATATTTACGTTGGATCAGTATGTAGCAGTCGTATTTCATCGGAGAATGTGGGAAAGGCAGGACGCACGACCCCATGAGAAAAGCAAGCAAGCACCTACACAAAAAAGATCCATGCATAAAGAGAACGTAATTTATTATTGAGGTTTAATCATGTTCAGAAAGCGCATTGTTTTGCTGAACCTTAAGGTAGATGGAGCGATATATCACTTCACCTAGAATTTGATGAATTTGAAAACATAGCGTAATTTTAAAGAAAACATTCGTATGTTTCCAATGATATCAAAATATCAACCCCTTGCCGAACTACTTTTTGAGAAATTTGAAAATACAAGCGGTTTTACATGGGATAGATGACGGCTGTGCGCTCCAGAGGGAGAATATTGAAAAAAATTAGGAATTTAGAACGCCTAGTTTTTGTCAAAAAACTAATGGCTTATTGTTTGCATGTTTTCTCAACTATTTATAAAAAAATATTCGATTACTCACCACACTAATTTTTACAGACCCGCCTAAATAAACCTGCCGTTTTTAAGGCTTTTTAGCAGTACGGCGTGGAAAAATGAGTCAAGTTAGAGACTTATGTGGATATATTTATTTAATTATTGAGAATTTTGGTCTATATTTTTGCACCATCAATGTTATAATATTTACTTCATACTTCTTACAGACGCTGAAATTAAAAAAATAAAATTCGAATATGGTCTCCATAATGACTAGGGAACTATCTCGCTCAAACCACCTTAATTGAATTTAAAGTGCTTCTTCAAATCTCCACTCGTTCAACAATTTCCTCGAGAGGCTCCGTCTAAATATTTCACAACGGAAAAACGGTAGAAGGGTCGTGGTTTCATGTGCTCATAAAAAGTTTCCCGCCGATCGCAAGGTATTAGTCTACACTCTGGTTTATGAGTGAGAAAAAAACCACTTTTCAAGTAGGATTCATACAATTGGACCAATTTTCCAACCTATTTAATTTTTAAAACTCAAAATTATTGTTTATCCTTAAAGGGAAGAAGGACTTGCCAGATTCATTCATCAAGGATTTTTCGAAAAGGCAAGGATTGTAACAACAATCATCCTTAGTCATAGCGTAATTACTTTCGCAATACATAGGTTAGGCCAAAGTAATTTTTTTCGCGTAGGAAACTTTGAGTTCTATATTTGAACATAGAGCACCGCTTGGTCTTGTGAGTACATTTTGAACAGTTTCGAAGAGTCCCTTCGTATTTTTTGCTCGATGTTTTGAGGTTGTATTATTCAAAAGATGTTGTTATTTGAAAAAAAACGATAAACTTAAGGGTATAGATTTAAAGGTAGCTTATACGCTGTGCCCTAAAAGTCCACGAAATGAGATTGGGACATCGGATCAGAAGCTAAGATTATTAAGAAAGAAGAAGAAATTAGGAGGACAAAGGAAACGACGCTATGATGATTTACATTTTGATTCTTTTCTCAGTTTACGTTGCAAATTTGGGGATTCATGGAGATGAACTGGAATGATTAGTCAATATATGAGTTTAATGAGGATTACATTAGGGTATTAGGTTAATTTAAGATGAAAAGATTAGATATTGATAGCAGCCTACCAGGCAAAAATTATGTCGTGAATAATGAACCTTTTTGTGTCATCAAAATTCTCAGTACGAGACTGTCTAGCAGCGTATTATTTAAAATATGCAAATAGTGATTTCCTAAAACTTTATTTACCTCTTGAGTGTACTTCAAGTTCACTCAAATCCTCAATGTTCGCTAGTTGTTTCGAATTTTTTGTAACAACAACTAATGACATAGTTACACAACCATCCTGCTGGCTGATTATCACGAAATGTGATCCGGGAAGTTCCGAAATAAATTTATTTTCGAGCTTTTCATAAGCTCTTTGACGTTATGAATTTCCATTTTTTAATAGCTTATATATAAACTTTCTCTTTATTTCATATCGTGTTAAATCGCAAAGGCCCGTGAATAAGTTTGACAATCTGAAATACATTAAAACTAGTGATGCGTTGAATCCAAATCCTAAATCCGAATAAATATTTTTTTCCAAATCTCGAATTAGAATCCTGCTTCACCACGTTATGGATCCAGGTTTCGAAACAAATCCGAATTCATTTACACATTTTATTGTAAAGTTATCAATGCAAAAGTAGCTCTAGGGGTTTCTTTACCCTATAACTAAATATTTAGGTTTAAAAAACGAAATAAACTGAGCAAATATTTCAGTTTCACAAAGACGAATATTGATTCTAAAATTAGGAGTGCAGAAAATAAGCTGTGATAACAAATAACTTATAAATTTTTACTTATAAAATGGAGCATAATAAATCTATCAGGATCTTATCGGTTTCTTTTATTATTAACCGAATTGCCAGGAGTGATAAAGGCTCTCCTATAAAATACCGATGATAGAGTATCCATAGATGTTTTCAAAACCATTTCATGTGTATTTTGGGCTAAATTGCCGCCTTTGGTAGTACCTACATCTAGGGCTGAAATTGATAGTTTTTCTTACATGCTCCCATATCACGTCAGCGGCTTTAGAGACGCCATCGAATCAATTTTTATAAATTTTTGAGAAAACATATAAACTACACACCGTAAGTTTTTTGACGAAATCTAGTTGTTATAAATTCCTAATTTGTTTTTCAATATTCTCCCTCTGGAGCGTACAGACGCAATCTATCCCATGTAAAACAGCCAAAATGTTTACGCAAAGTGCTCGAAAAGTAGTTCGGCAAGGGGATAATATTTTGATATAATTGGAAATATCGGAGTTTTTTTAATGAAGTCAAATTCATCAAATTCTCTGCGAAGAGATATTTTGCTTAAATAAATTAAATAATCGTCAACAGCATTTAGTCAGTCGGCAGCTTTGTGGACTCCACAATACTCAATGCCAAAATTGAAATCAGTATTTTTTAATGGAACGCTAGGGCGTAACGCATGTTAAGATGAATATGCGTCATTGTGAGTAAAAATATGGAGTTGCAGTTGTTTTACCATATTGTAGCACATTATTTATTTGCCGAAAAAAATATTCGACACCGTAATTGGGGTTAAATCCACTGTTAATACTTTATCAAAATCCAGTTGGCAATATTGGCAAGGAAAATATCGAGGTCGTAAAGGCTGATATCGGTTTCGCCCTAGTTAAAATATTTTGAGTGGTGTAACAATCTTGGATAACATCCGAGCATCGTATTGGGGACATGAATGAAAAACCAAAACCTCGCTTACGTTTGGCCTTCCCTGCGGAACGGCTCAGACCATTATGTTACCTGTTGATGGACGACTAACTTGGATCGAGTAACGACTGCGGTTGTAAATGCCGAGCGTTGGTTTCATTAATTCGCACCCGAGGGCGACACAATCAATATTCCTCGGAGTGATTTCATCCCTAACATGTATGGAAGCGCAGGGACGAAAATGAACGGTGAGAATTGAAATTAGTGCATTGGAGATTGCAGACAGGTTCAGGCGTTAGGTACTTATTCGAATATTGCCACTTCCACTATGTTGACGAATAAAGGAACCGTTGTACCACTCCACGAAGTTTTTATTCAAGAAATCGATTTGGACGTCTTACAGCATCAGCATCAAGGAAAGAATATGTCTGTTTTTCCTTTCCATTCTTTTATTTAATTTATTCAATAATTCTTCAAGTAAAGCAATGGTAATCCATGCTTTCTTATTCGCTTTCCATTTCACAGGAAGTTCGTTCTTCTTCAATTTTTTTAGACGTCGTGAGTTTTCACTTTTGGCAATCACGAAATGTTATTTCTAGTTTTCCATCATCAAATGCAGTCCAAAATACCGTTAACCGTTCTTTTGAATTGCGACCTCTGGAACAATTTTCTCCTTTCATCTGCAAGGTTTAATTTGGAAGGGCTCTGTAAAACCCTGCTATTTGCCACACACCCTTGAGGTGGCTTGCAGGGTATTTTGTCATTTGCTCTCCCACAGGAGATATTAAATTTAATGCTGTATTTTCCTAAAACCTGTAACCAGTTCAATAAGGAAGTTCTTTGCTCTGGCTGCTGAAAACCACTCAAACACAATACGATTCAGTTAACTGTAATTCGTGGTCCTTACTTTCATCCTATCTAAATAATTTTTGCTGCTCCATAAATATTTCTCCAATATTTTATCCTTTTGTTTAATGATGTTGCACATTGTTGCATTTCCACATTTAAATTGAGTAGTCACTTCCTTTACAATAATTTTGTCCCCATTGACCATTTGAATGACATAAATCTATTCCTTAAGATTAAATATTTTCAGTTTTTTTCACGGATCTGTGAAAATAAAGAATATTTTTCAATATAAAAAAATACACCTAAAATCGAGTTAATGTTTCCATAAACCTTAAGGATTAATTTAATGGATACTTGCAGCAATTGCTATTTTACCAAATTGCTGTAACTTTTGTGAGATGAGAGCAGAATGATCACACCTCTAATTTAGAGGTGGTAGAGATGAAAAAAAACTTGTTCGGAGAAAAAAAACGTAATCGGAGAACCTCAAGGAATCAAATTTATTACTTCAGGCTTCAGCCAGAGACTTGAGTTCCTTCCTCATAAAATTCTCTGAATGTAATCTAAGACGAGGTCTTCTTGGGTGGCCCTATCTCATTTCAATTCCCCTCCCCCCCCTGTCCTCTTCCCACTCCACTTTTCTTCCACCCCTGAGGGTGTCTGTCAAATGCACGGTGTCAGATGTCACGCAGGTGGCTTGGACTCCGCAATGAAATTAATCCGTACCTAGTTGGCCGCCACCAACCGCCAACCGTTTGCACCGGTTTTTAAGGTAGTTTGAGCGAGATGGTTCCCTAGTCATAATGGAGACCATATTCAAATTTTTTTTTAATTTCAGGTTCTGTATGAAGTATAAAATAAATATTGTAGCATTAATGGGGCAATGATATCGTTATATACGACCAAAATTCTCAGTAATTAAATAAATAAAGTTACATAAGTCCGTAACTTGACTCATTTTTTCCCACCATACGGCTGAAAACCCTTCAAAACAGCAGTTTTTGCGATCCTGTATAACTTACTTCGGTGAGTTATAGATTATTTTTTATAAATAGTTGAGAAAACATGCACCGTTAGTTTTTTGACGAAATCTAGGAGCTATAAGTTCCTAATTTCTTTAATATGCTTCCTCTGGGGAATCTACAGCCGTAATCTATCCCATGTATGACAGCTTATTTTTTAAGGCAAATTGCTCAAAAAGTAGTTTGGTAAGGGGTTTATATTTTGATATCATTGGAAATATGACACTTTTTTCTTTAAAATGAGGCAAATTTATCGAATTCTAGGTGAAGTGATTTTTCGCTCAATCCACCTTAATTATTTTTACTAAATCATGGCCCTTTTGAGAAACGAAGAAATTGAATTTACGATTTTCGATATTTCGCGAATCATGTTGGCATGATTCGCAAAAGACAAGATCTTATCAATTGCAATGTCTCCAAACTAATGAACGCAAGGAATTGTTCATACCTTTTTCTATAGTTAAGCATAAATTCAGGCGTACTACCGCAGCGGTAATCTTACGAAGTAAGATTTTTCGTCCGACGATAATTTAATTATTAGTCGATAAAAATAAGATCTCGGAAGTTACTTAAATAGTATATATGATTGTCTCGGACCCCCTAACCTCCCCTATGTAAGACAACGTAAGAAAAGCTCAACCCCCTCCCTCCCCAACACGTCTTACGTAATATATACCCTTTCACAAATTCTACTTCTACTTGTTGCAGCACGTAATGCAATGCGTCTCGAAGGTTTCGCCTTATTTATTGATTTTCTTGAGAAAAATGCGATCATTATGCAATGCAATTTCGATATTTCCGGCTTTGACAGGTTTACGCCTCTCTCTGATTTTACTGTAGTAAGTATCTCAAATTCACGTTTTGCAAAAAGTACTGAAGTAGTTACTTGAATGAAGGCCCCCTAATCACTGACGATTCTTTTCAAATAGAATTCCGAAGAGAATAGTATCACATTTAAAAAATTCATGAATACGACCATCTAAATTCTTCCAAAATATTTTTTTTGTAGCTAATATCGGTACTCTTACAGTTATCAATGTCAATTTTTCCAGCTTTTTGTTTAGTTTTATTTAATATTTCTTAAAATTTATGATCTCTCAAGCAGGATTATCATATGTCTTAAGAATCGTTAAATGAGACTCTTCGTTCTATTACACACTTCTATTTCCCTAGAACCCGATCATGGCTTTGGCACTATGTACCATGGTCAAGGTATGTATATGTAGTACCTTGATATTTTGTTTGATAGTTCCGAAACCACTGTCGGTATTTAGTGAAATAAAAGTGTAATAGAATATAGTGTCTCATTTTACGATGTTTGAAGCTAACGTTTTCCTCAAGGTTAGGGTATTCAAGTATTACGTTAGACGTTTTGGGGGTTGAGGGGGGTTGGGATCATCTTAAATTGTCTTATGTATTTGATATACCCCATGGCTCATGTCTTATGTATGTAGGAGGGGGGGGCACAGGCCTGTAACCAATTTGCGTAAGATTTTTTTCCGTCTTGAAACGTTGTATCGTTTCCGAATGAAATTTAGCAGTGACATCGCTCGTTAATGGCGTATTTTTCGGAATTTCACCTCTACACCAATGCTCCTATTCTGTCGCCTGAGTGGCCAGCTACATTACCTCCAAGCTCAATGTATGTTATACTCAAACACTGCATAATTATGTGATATCCCGTGCTCAAAGCTGCACGCTGGCTTCTATGGAAAGATGAAACTGCAGAAAGCGAGCATTTAACGAAGAGTAGATACAAATATCTAACGTCTTACGTAAAACTGAGAGGGATTGGGGGGGGGGGGGGGCGGGAAAATCTTACATTGTCTTACATAGGGCGAGGGGGGGTCAAAAATAGCATTAATCGTCTTACGTAATACTTGAACGGCCCCTTACGCCTGAGACTTTCACTGATTAGTCTTGTTGAGGGATGTTGAACTTGAAATGTACTGGAGGTATTATTTATCTTGCATTGCATTGACGACGTTTGCCATCATTTGAATCACTGAGTAAAATAAACTAGGTATTTGCAATCTCCTCCCGACATGCCTGTTTGACATAAATGGACGGAACTTTGACAGTCCTCTGTACACAGACACACGCACGCAAACATCCAGAAGTGTAGCGGGTGGGGGGGGTGGAGGGGAATGTGGACCCTAAACTCCCCTCGAACCTCTTTACCCTAAAGCCGCCTCCTCCCCCATCCCCTCCACTTTAGAGTGTATGAATACTCACTCAAACTTACGCCAATTGTATGTGTAATATGTATGTGTAATATGTGTATAATGTGTACGCCAATTGTATGTGTAATTGTATGTGTATATTACGCCAATTGTATGTGTACTTGAAATGATTATTTTGCCTGAACTTGAAATTGATGAGACGCAGAAGCTTTAGAACTAGATGTGTCGTAAGAATAAACATTTTGTGGAATAGAACAATGTTCCTCTACGGAGTCGTGCGTAAACTATACGTTACCGTTTTTTGATTTTTTCACCCACTAATTCGTTGACAACCGTAGTATTTTTCCCAAACCCCTTCCCCTGACATGTAACGTTGCCTCTACAAATGAAACTTTCAATTCAAAAATGTTTTCTCTATTAAAGAGTTAGTTTATTTTTAGTGATATACATTAATAAATCAAATGAAGTAGCGAAACTAGATATTATAGAACAATCTAATCACAATTGAAACAAGTTATATTCATTTTTAAATTATAAAAATAAACCATGAATTACGGCGCAAGGTGCTCTGTTCATCTAATTTTTTCTCTCCCCTCCCCCACATTTCTGACTGATGCCTTGGAAAAGTGTTGTCACGAGGTCACTATTTAACCCGCGGGAAGGTTAAAATGTAAGCAATTTGATGTTATGAAGACTGACAACATTGTAGAGGCTATGGTTCAGTTAAATAGAGTTAAAGTAGAAGCTTTGGGTGTAAGAAACACCCCGCGCGCCCTTCCTCATGTTAAACACTGTAGTATTGTCGAAGCGATGTTGACGAGAAAGAAACGTATTCAGGCGCATTGTATCAAATACGTTACTCTGAGTTAACTCCCCCCTCGTTACCCACCGTAGGTTTTAACCCGGGAGTGGTCGCTAAAGCCTCAAGTACACGAGGCGAGTTTACAAGCTACAAGCCGGCTTTTTCACAAGTAGCTCGTAAACTAGTCCAGTGTACTCAATGCACTCGCTCCGTTAGCTGCTTGTAAAAACGCTCTGGAAAAAGTTGAACTGCCGGCGACTTTACACTCCACTCGCCGGCTTTTGAGTGGGCTAGCTTGTAAACTAGCCACGTGTACTCACAGTAGCTTGTGCATAAGTTCCCTGGTAAAAATCGAACGCTTGCCCTAGCGTAGAGGCAACGTCAACGGGGAGTTCTATACTCTTGGAGGAGCTTCCTTTACTCCCCAATAACTCTCCGAGATTTTTAACTCCAAACACGTTCCCCGAACTCTTCCGCAAGAGCGAACGGAGAGTTCCTAATCGTTTCTTTGACGCTTCGTTTTTCGTCTCCCCGTCAACTCTTCTAAAACGCTTCCGGGGAAGGAAACGAAGAGTTGTCTGATGATTTTGTTTACTCTTCGATTTCACTGCTACTACTACGAAAAAGTTGTAATTTTTGCTCAAAGAATAGGCTTGTGTAAATAAAAGCTGGTTGTTCAAACGTCCCAATAATATGCAATACTTTTAGTTAATATCATGATCTACCTTAGTTGACGGACAACTTAAACTTAAATAACATACCTACGGTAATGATCACTTCGTAATATTAGATAGGAATTGAATATTAACATACGGTGTAACTAATTAATTGGTAGCTAGCCAGTTCGTACATTTTCCCTCGGAAATACTTTATTATGTCTACATCGTATTTAAAAACATGTGCATGATGTACCAACTGCGTATACTTCATGTATTCAAATGAAGATTCATTAAGGTTTATGTCATGTTTGGCATGGACGTTTGTTTACTTGTAATTATGAATAGAAAATGAAACAATTAGATACCATAGCTATGTATTTAGCACCTAACTTGTTAATCATCTAGCATAATCAAGGCAGTCGTACATGAGGCATTGTCGCGGTAATCAATTTGAATTAATGGCATACCTATGCATAATTATAGAGTGGTGATGACATAATGACATATATTGTTCATCTTCCTCTCATTTATACTCATCAAATCTCTCCAGTTGTGGAAGAAAATGCTTGGAGGATGAGCAAGGTCATGAGGAATAATAATCATGAAAAGTAAAATCTAGAACAACATCGACATTAACAAGGAAAAGGCAACTATAACAAACATAGAGGAACTATTCCTCAACATTATCACCTGTTATTAATAAGAAATTATATTAACCGGTCATTGAAAAGCAAAAATTCGTGAAATATAAGCATCTAAAAACCGTAAAAAACCAGTCACGGTATGTAATAAGAATTACACCCTGTGAAACACTCGAAATTCATACAGCGGTGATAGCCCAGTGGTTAACGTGAGCGACTAAGAGTGGATAGGTTACGAGATCGATGCCAAGATAAGGGACATTTTTTTTCTCTGCTTTCCTAAGTTTTTTTATTATTTTACTTTTTATATATCCTGTTCTTTGCATCGTTACTTCAATGAAAACTATTTTTAGGCAATTTTTAGGATGTAAATAGAGGCGATAGTAGACTTTGTACCCCGTCCACGCTCCGTTAACACTCCAAGACGACGTTTCGTTAACTCTCCGGTGTTCCACTTTACGCTCCCCAGACTCTCCGTTCACCCTCCCTTGTGGCTTGGTCAGCTCTTCCTTCACTCTCCGATAGGAGCTTCATTGACGCCCCCTTCACGCTATTTTTTCGCCAGGGTTGCTAGTAGCATTGGTCAGCAGACGACAACACGTGGTTTCCACACGCCAGCTAGTTGGCTACTGAGCAAGTGGGAACTTTTGTGTGTACTCGACTACTAGTGTACTCGCAGACTCGCCGGCTTTTTACAAGCCGGCTTGTTAGCTTGTAAACTCGCCCCGTGTACTTGAGGCTTAAGCTGCCGATCACGCGAGCGGTCGCGTGTGAGACTTTTTCTCACACTCAGATGTATCATTGATTATCTATCATAGAGCGTATATTACACTATATTTAGATATAATTTATTTCTTTAAATGTTCATTTGAAACAATGATTTCTACAGATACGCAATTACTGATACAATTACGTAATCATTGCTAATTTTACTGGCGATGATATCATTGGGTACAAATGAAGAAAATTACCATTATCATGAAGAAATATTTATTTATGAGGACATACATTCTTATGACTCATAAATGTACATTAAATTATCTGCTCTCCACGAAATTATCAACTTTGCTCGCATGCTGCGAGAGTGTAACGCAACTGAGTGATACAAAAACAATAACGTCAGTGGTCGCGCGATGAGAAAAAAAACTCACACTTTGTAGTCGACGGTATCAGACATATATCATTACCTACACAGCTGCGGACACTTCATTTATACTTTTGGAGACGGTCGGTCATAAGGAAGAGATAAAAATTCAGCTAGAAGGACTGGAAACTTATTCTAACTCATGATTATAAAGTGAGCACAAGTTTAAATTTGGTGTGAGAGAAAATCTCATTACGCGACCAATGGCAGGTTAAGGCAACTCCCTCTCCCCCCTCTCTTAGTTGGTCAAGTAGTTTATGCACGACCACTACGCCATGATGGGATTTGAATATTTTTATTACGTCGTCCTGTTTCAGAATTCTGAGATATGTTCGCCTCGATTAACTTGTAATGTGTGTGCGGACTGGCGACACGCGAAAAGGCTTGCGTGCTGCTTGAAGCCTGAAGATGGAATTTTAAACATTTCGCCACGGCTAGAGTTCTTTACATAATCACTGAGAATTGGGAGAAAATGAAGTAAAATGACGTCGTTGTGGTAGGGGGAAGGACGTATTTAACGAGACTTGAGTTTTGAAATCATAGGGAGAGAGTGGAATTGCCTTCAAAATAAGCGTCAATTCATATTGGGATTATGGGCGGGGCCTTCTTCGTCCCAAATCATGCGCCCTTTCTCGAAGTGTAAATAACCTCAGCCGTAGGTGTAATGGACGCCATTACGTGGCAGCAAAAGAAACTGAACGGTAAAAAATTGCGTAAATTATTATAAAAGATTTACTTTTTCATTTAATTTTTTATCCTAATTCTGCACTGCGATATCATTCAGTACTTGTATTCCTTTCTTCTATCATTATTCATGGTATTATTATTCGCATATACTCCCAACACAAAAGTATTTTAGATATTCATCTCAAATGTCTAGATTTTTTCTTAGTTGAGGCATTCACAGTTTCAAAATTCACTGTGCTTACATAGGTGCCCTTCTTTGTGTCACCTTTCGCGAGTGATTGAACTAACTCTTGCTTATTCATAACTCTATCCAATTTCTGAAGGCTCATGAGCTCAAACAATTAATGAAGCATGAGTCATCTTCCAATAACCAGATGATCGGCCATGTACTTCATTTGTACCACCCGATGGCGTTTCTTTGACATTGAAATCAACGGAAGCCACTGAAAGGGTGTGGCAGGTGTTTTTTGGTTTATGACCGTGGTAGGGGAAAGCTAGGAGAAAAATTAATCTGGTGGGAAAAGAAAGGCACGATGATCTCTTAGACAGTCTTGTATTATTTTGTTGCCGCTGCAGTCCGATAGCCACTTGTCACACTTGGCAGGGATTTTTTTACGAAAAGCCCGTCTTTCATTTTGTTCAATTTACGAAACGAGTTCTTCTGTTAAGCGTCCAATATGTTCGTGACGCACTTCACGAAAGGGCTTTTAAGTGCGGAAATAACATACGAATTGTTTTGCGATAAATGCGAAAAGTTTGAGCGAGATTATTCTCAAGTCAATTTAGAGATCATTTTCGAATTTTACTTTAAAATTTAAAACAGTAGCATGTATCATGAAATCATTATGGTGATTTTAATATCTAAATTCCTCAGTAATCAATTATGCATACGTATTTTAAGCTTTAACTTGAATTGTTTCTCGCCATACGCTAAAAACCCTTTTGCAACCGAAAGATTTTGACGATGCCTACTATGAAAAGTATTGCAGCGAGTAATAAAGTTATTTTAAAATAAAATTGGAAAAACGCACTAACGGCGCACTTTATGACATGTGTTATTGCTTCCTAGTCTCTCTATAGGAAGCATAACATTTTCATTCCTCCAGGAACCCTTTGTTGATGACCCAGTCATACATATGAATGACCTATCGCAACTATTACTATGATCCCTTATTGTATTCTCAAAAAATGAAATTTTAAATCTATCGGTTCTGTTGCTATTTCCCTTATCTTATTCCTGTGGTCGTATCTACCGTAGTACGCTGGCTCTGGCAAATATGTTCAGCGTCCGGCAAAAAATATTCTACTTCAAATTTTCGAAAAAGATTTAACCTATATTTCTCCCTTCGATCAGTTAGAGATTCCCACCCCAATTGCTTCAGCAATTCGGTAACACTGCTAAGTTTATCGTAAAATGTTTTTACAAATATTTATGCTCTCCGCTGTATTCGATGTATTTCTTAGACTAGTCTTATTTCGTAAGGGTCCCATATGATAGCGGCATACTCCCCAAGTGAGGTCTCACGAGTGAAAAATAACATCGCTGTGTTTGCTATTATAGCATGGCTATACGGTAAATATGGTTGCTCTATATTCCTCCTCTATTGTTTATCAATGTATTAATATTGTCCACTTTGCATTTGAATTTTATTCACTCATTTCTCATTCTATACTTCAAGTGTTTCCCTGCTATCCATCGAAGATTTCTCGCTCCGTTTAGAACTCGGCTGTTCCGTGTTGTCATTTGGTTTGCATTCTTACATGTTTTTTCCTCCAAATTGTGCCGGTTACACTTTTTTTCCACGACGTTAGCATTCGTAGTTTGTTCATGAACCTTCATTTTATAGTTAACCGTGGCTTTTCAACATTATACCTTAGGTATTTTATCCCCATTACGGTTTCCATAATTATTCCATCCACCTCTAGGTTGCATCTGATTGGGACAGAAGAAAAAATCCGTGCAGCATTAAATCTCGCGAAATTCAGGGCCTCAGCGATAGTGGGCCACACGTGGAGCAGAAGGATTACCTCGGAGATTACTTGAGGGGGGGGGGAGTAAGATTCGTCGTCGGAAGTGGAGTAATAGAGTTGGGGGAAGCTGGTTCGCCACATCCCCTCTACGTATTCAATAATCCCCCACTTCACGCTCCTCATCCCAGTTCCCTGTAGATGAAACGGCATAAAATAGAGGCTTTCGAAAATTGGTGCTGTAGGTGGATGCTTTGCTGAGAACTATAGATACAGGTGCAGGGGCGAAACTAGGGTATTTAGCGCCCCTGGCAATTCAGGGATGTGACCCAAAAAGGCACTTTACGTTTCGTGCCGTACCTGGGAGGCACCCGAACTCGGAGTCCGAGCCTCGGCGTTGAAGGAGACCCAACCCTTCACCGCGGGTGGTTTATGGCACCAACTGACCAGTCACACTATGGTTTATAACTTTAAAAATTAAACATAAATCGCAAAGTTATGTTCGGCTTTGTGTTGCACTAGTCACGCTGATGAAAATGGTTTTTTCATCGCAGTCATACGATAGATATTAACCATTTTACGTGCTAAGTAATTTTTATACACAAAACTGGTTTGGTTTACTAATGCACGTAAAATGGTTAATATCTCTCGTATAACTGCATTTAAAAAAATCATTTTCATCAACGTGAATAAGAAAACACAAAGACGAACATAATGTTGCAATTAATGTTTAAATTTAAGGGGTTATAAACTATAGTGTGACCGGTCAGTTGGTGCTATAAACCACCCGCAGTGAAGGGTTGAGTCTCTTTCAAAGCCGAGGCTCCGACTCCGAGTTCGGGTGCCTCCCAGGTACGGCACGAAACGTAAAGTGCATTTCGGGTCACATCCCTGCCTGGTAGACGGGTCTGAAAATTTCTATAATTTGCATTAGCCATTAATGAATTTTGGGGCTACTTTTAAAGACTAAATAGTTCATTATTAGGGAGCCAGTAACAACTATCACTTTCAGAAAGGAAAATATAAATTATATAAATACTATATAGATCATTATAAATAAATAAAAATAATGAATACATATATTATTTGGAAGCCAGTAACCACTATCACTATCAGCAAGTCAAATATAAATGATATAATATTTTACTGGGTGTATAGGTACTGTTCAAGTGTTTAGTTTTTGCAGTGTAAACTCTTGAGAGTGTTGTGAACAACTATTGAATTAAAAATACTTAGTTTTTTTGGCGCCCCCTTCAAGTGGCGCCCGGGGCATCTGCCATACCCTAGGTACGCCCCTGTGTGGGGGTATAGGGGCACTAGCAGGAAAGCGAGAGCCAAAGGGATAGGCCACTACTCTCTGAATGTATAATGAACATTACGGAAGGGAAAATAGACTGGAAAGCCTCAGGATGAAGACCGAGATGCTGTATAGGTGTTGCAAAACGGAATAAGATACGGAAGAGCTGCAAGGACATAAGAGAGTCAAGTAAGCAGAAGGGGACGTGGTGGAATGGAGGGCAAAAACGATATTTCTAATTCATTATAAAATAATAAATGATTAGCATCAATACTCGGTAGCCTACGTTTTGTACCCTACAATATTTCTTTGAGGTGGTTCCACCGTAAAATGACTTTAATGTCATTTTATTCATATTCTGTCTACTTGTATAAAAAGTTGTCCTCTATCTGATATGAACAACAAAATAACACCTTTACACGCTATTTTATTCTATAATTGAACTTGAAATTACATGGTGCTCAATGGGGGAATGAGAGAAACACGGGGAAAAATAGTATTTTTCCATAAAATACAAATGCCATTTTCGTGGAAAACTGTCTCTAAGAAGGAAATAATCCAGAGAACTTTAATAATAATAAAATATAAGCATCTTACCACCTAATTATTTTAGTTATTAGGGAATTAATGCCGTAATTGAAGTCAAAATGCGGGAATTCGTAGGAAATGGCGCTGCAATCGGCTCCTATGGCTGGAATAAAGTGCTCATTTAAAATACAATCGTGGAATAATCTGCATATTTTGTACCTCACTTTTGGGTTTCTACAGGCAACGCATTGCATCAGTGAAAGTAGGATTTTTTTGACAAAATATAAAAATGTGGAATATAGTATTTGTTTTGACTCACACAGTCGCGGCGGAACCTCCTTAAACAGTTTCAGTCACTCATTGTTAGGTTTGAAAACGCGCCCGAATTATCCCGGTAACTTCCAAAATTTCAAAATAATATTTATTTTCTCCATCCTCACGGTTCGAGACGTTTTTCTGCCATTTAAAGAATGCATATACAATTCTAGGAAATACATTATTTCCATTGCTGTCGTATGCTGCAATTTATGATTCTTGTTCACTCACGATAATTACCGTGAATGTAACAGAATATGTATTGTTAACTGAGTCTTACGTGATTCAAGTTATTGTTACATGGTGTAAATGGTATACCATTTGCTCGCATATGCACTAGCTCTACAAGAAGAGATAGTTAAATAGGGCTGGTAAAACTA
This sequence comes from Pyrrhosoma nymphula, assembly GCA_963573305.1. Taxonomy (NCBI): domain Eukaryota; kingdom Metazoa; phylum Arthropoda; class Insecta; order Odonata; family Coenagrionidae; genus Pyrrhosoma; species Pyrrhosoma nymphula. The sequence goes on from OY754337.1 coordinate 78,898,539, forward strand.
GCTACTGGTAGTGCTAGATCCATTGCGATGAAATTGCAGTATTGATGTTGCTCATTTACCGAAAACACAATTTAAAAGGAAGTTACTTACGTGCTTGTCATGTAATCTCACGGAATTTTCCGAAATTTCTTACTCTTGAGACGGACTTGAACTTGAAATGAACTATTCAGGATTTAACAACCCTAATCACAGTTTGTACGAGCTACTCAAGTTCAAAATATTCATTGCTCCTCTAGCATAAATGTTTTTTTTAATATTTGTTTTTCGTGCTTGGATTGCAATGATTGATGGCCAGACTGTCTGCTCATATTAGCTGAACATTTTTGTATGCTAAACAGCAATGGTTTATTTTTCGAATTCGTCTTCAAAAATGCTAAAAAGTTTGGTCGCAATTGAACAGGCCACTGCTCATGAATTCCGAAGATTCAGGCGATATGGCGAGGAATTTCAACATGACAAGGTTTAAGAGTTTTACACATAATCCTCAGGTATTCGATGGTTGATTCGACCTAGGTTTCGATATTTTACACATCATCCTGAACATCGAAACCTAGGTCGTAATAAAGTCTTTTTTTAAATCACGTTTATTCGTGGAAAATTGCTTTTAACTCTTCAACCTTAACAGGTCATTTCTCCATTTGTCCATGGCGTGGCAAACTCTTTGGATCAATCATTTTGAAGCGCAATTTATCTTTCGTCGATGATTTGAACGTTCGCTTTGCACATTCGATATTATGCGATCGATTATTCCGATGTATCGATTCGATCGGCGATGGGCATTTTAAAATACCAATGGTTGGGTGATTAGATCGAAGTTTTCTGCGCGTCGATATTTCTCGTTTTCAAGCACCGCTCACTTTCTCGCGAATACGTCACTGCCTCCCCTCATCTCCATGGCCGAGGGAGAAATTACAGTGTACATATATCGTCCGAGCTGAATCAAGAATAAGAGAGAGGAAGGGGTAGAAAAAAATGGTCGCCATCGACCCACAGCCAGCCCACCGCATGACGTAGGTATTACACCGAGAGACAGACCCCCCCCCCCCGTCCTTCCATTCATTCACATATGTGTTTGAAGGTGTATCTACATATATAGTTATATATGTATAAGTAAATCCCCGAGTTCTCTCTTCACTTGCCTCCTGCATTGCTACGGTTGCCACGCGACGGGGAATAGGGGGGGGGGGGGCAGGACTAACTTCAGTTAGTGTGAGTGAATTTGAAGATAGCGATGGGATTGCATTTACGACGCCAGGGACTCCGTTGCCAGGGGGGGGGGGGGTTGCAAGGTCGTCAAGGACGCTGCTCGACTGTGCATCCATCTGGCGGGGATGAAAAGAAACAAGGGAGGGGACTGGGTAAGCAGTTGGCGTGGTGACAAATAAACACAAGAGGTACACCTATGTACGTAGAATGTACACCTCCTCGCCTCTGCATCTATCTCTTCGCCTTAAGACGTATTATTAGTCGGTGTAACGCTGTCTTCTCATATGGGCTCAAGAACGGCCTCTTGCAATCGCCACCTGTGCAATCTTCGACATGGAAACCAACTGCCTCGTTCGCTTGTCTTTTCTGCTCGCGTACATAATCAGGTGTGCCGTCTTAATCACGAACAACGAGATGACTTTTTTGCCTTTTTCTTTTACTTTCGCGTTTTACTTTTGCGCTTACTGTTTGTCCTCTTGAAGACTTTCACCACGAAAAGTAAAAATTTCACGATAAGGTTGAAGAGTTAAAAGCAATTTCCCACAAATAAAATAAAGACTTTAAATTACGACCTATGTTTCGATGTTTTACACATAATCTTCAGGTCTTCCCCCTTCAGGTTCAGGAGACCTGAAGATAATGTGTCAAAACATCGAAACCTAAGTCGTTATAATGTCTTTTTTTTTAAACTTTTATTTTTTGGAAATTGCTTATAACTCTTAGACCTTATCATGTTGAAATTCCACGCCATATCGCCTGAATCTTCGGAATTCAATATAAATTTCAGTCACCATTCCAGTAAATGCGCTAGAAATGCCCCTTAACCCATTCACTGCAGACATTTATTACAGAATTCTTCCACTTGTGTCAAATATTCACAAGAAATAAAAAAGTAAATATTTTCACTTTTTTATTCTAAAATTAAAATTAATGGTGCTATCTATGCTATAAATAATTTTTTTTAATTTTTTACAGTTGTATGCTAGTAAGAATATTACCATGTATGTTAAGGCGATATATACTGTCTCCAGAGAAGAGAGAAAAGTTTTTGTTTTCGCTTTAACTCATGTTGGAACTTAATGTTAAATTTATTCTTAATTTTTTTAGCTACTTGCAGAAGAAACGCTCTATTTAAATTTGTATAAACATAACCAAACCTGTTTAAAGGGTTTCTCCAAATAAAGGTTTTGGATTGATACTTCTAATGACAAAAACAGAAAATTGACAAAATTACCGCATGTAACGGATATCAGCAGCTTATTTTCCCAAGAAGTATGATGGTAGAGAAAAGTCTTTAGAAACCGTAAGGTCTCAAGTTATGGCTCAATTTTCAAATAACTAACTAAATATATAAAATTTAAACGCAAAATTCATGATGACATTGAATTGACGCTGTGGTAAGATCCTCCATCTGTAAAACGATTAAAATTGAATAATTTCCCCCCGAATAATCTGCTTTTGAAGCATCATGCTTTACATTTTCAATAATGTACGCTTACCGACAAGAAGAGAATTCCTTTTTTTAAACAAAAGACGTAAATAGCTGGTATTTCTGACTTTATGGACTCACATAACGCTCAATTCGCTTGTAACTAAGGAAATGGAAATAAGGAGACAGGTACGACAATTTGATGCTTAGTGACTATTAGTGCGGCGTGGATTACTTCAAGCAAGGCCTTGCTGGACTAGCCTTGGCCAAAATGCTGTAATTTTGATTGGATCTGGCGACCTATGACATTACAATATGCTATTCTCTGAGTAACCAATAGAATCTGTCAAATTTACACCGTCGGTAAATCGGTAATGAAGTAATATTTTACAAGCTTAATAATAATGCGGATCTATATGGTTTCCACACTTCGTCATATCCTGGAATAGGAAAGAACCGAATGAACTCCTACTCCGCGCAGTTATCCGTTGTAGAGAATATTAAAATTTGAGGAAATAAAAAAATAAATGTTTATTTACTGACCTGAAGCTATCTTCATGATTTGGTTAACTATATCTTGACCAATTATTTGTTACAGAATTTTGCAAAACGTTTATAGTCTACGCATAATGGTATGTAATTTTAACAAAATTGACCTGGAATATCGAATAAAATACTACAAATATAGCTAAAAACCTAATAAAGAGACACGCAAGAAGGACATAATATAATGAAAATATATGTAGTACTTAGGGAGTCATTCTGAAGGACAGAATTAAAAAAATTAAACGACTCACGAGTTTTTTTTTGGAATGGCTGGACACGAGGAAGAAATGAAGTATCGCACTTAAGATATTTAAGATTTGAAAAGGCTCCGCGCAGAACAATCTACTGAACCTTTGTTGACAGTCTGCTCTCTTAAAGGAAGGAGATTAGGAAAAATGCCATCGAAAATTCTCCCGCGAAAGTCCTTCCGTATTTCAGAGAAAAAGGCAACGCTGGTCATGAGCCACGGATGGATTAAGAAAGGCATTGGTGAAATAATTTTCACTAGGTTAGAAGCACAGTGTAACGTTTTGAAATTCATCTTAATTTTTGTTTTAATTTGGGGTAATTTTTGTGTAAATGTTTTAATTTATTTTAGCATGGAAATGTTTTATTGATTGTTAAAATGTTTTGGTTGTTAAGGGGTTGTTGAAGAAAAAGTTGTTGAATTAGGGGAATTAAAATAATATGTATTCTCCCAAAGACATACAATTACATTTGCATATATGTATAGGATTCGTCAGTCAGTTAATACAATACAAATAAAAAAAACCGAGTGGTAACAATCTTCAGTTTTTGTCACATAGCTGATCATCAACTGTATAATTGTATTGTTTATTTACATTGCCATTTTTTATTTATTTACAATTGAAAAACAAAGAAAAATTACAGTTTTGCAAGATTCATCGGAAAAAATAATGATAATGCATAGCAAAATTGTTTCTTAATGACTACTTGGATCAATAAAAATTCTTAAAGTTTTTGAAAGGAGCTCAATTACTGAATAAACATTTCATTTTAAGGAATTCCTTCAATCTATTGAAGAATGAAATTTATGGAATGAAAGGGACTGGAAGCTGGAAGAGCTGTTCTGTAACAAACAGAAGAATTACCTCGTAAAAAAATGGAAAATAAGTATCTATTGTTTTGACGAGCGCACACAATCTGCCGCTGCAACAGAGATGGAAACACTATGCTGTAAATAAAAACTAGAATGACATTTCAAACTTAGAACAATTAAGAGGAGTATTGATTGGAGGTATGGAATGAAAACGTTAAAAAACATTTTTTTAGATCAAATATTTTGAACATTAAATTTGAAGAGTTTAATATTTATTTACTACTATTCGAAAATTGAAGACTTAAATAGCAACGCAGGAAAGCAGATTACTAAATATCTTCGACCAGAGTGCATTTTAAGACCCTGCAGTTTTAATCATTTTACATGACAGATTATATTTAAACATGAAATTTAAAGCATTTGTTAAATATTGAATCTGTACATATTTATACCTTTTGTGAAAAAACAGAGTTGTAGAAATGGTGCTTTATTGTTCTCATAGTTGAGTCAATATTTTCGAACACTTTATATGCCTAAATATCGATTGCCTACTAGTTAGAGTTATATCAATCCTTTTCAGTATTGAAGCTGCAGAATATTTTTCTCCCAGAATTTAATAGTTTTGACATTTATTTATATTTGTGGTCCCATAACCGAAACAATATTTATCTTTCAGTAAAATTACCTTCATAGTTTTTCTCCCCAGCGCAGAAATATTAATGAAGGCGAGTCACTTTGAGAAACTTGGGTTTTACTTCTAGAAAATGTTCCTCGCCGAATGCGAGCGAAATAAATTATTTCACTTTTTGGGGCTGATAAACTTGGCATTGAGACAAACGGATGGCCTCTGGCCAGACCCACTCCACCCCTCGTACATTCCTGTCTACCGATCCCTCCACCCTTGCCCCAGAATGAACCCATTAATTTATGGCCGCAAAGAACGCCCGCCTAAAAAAACTGCTTTTTTATCCCGAGTGAAAATCGCTGAATCAGGCGAGCAGAGAAAAAAAATCGCGGATAAAAACGAAACCCTTTTTTTGGGGTGGGGGGTGCTTTTTAATGCAAGGGTCTGCCTGGCCCAACCCTGGCTGAGGTTATCAGTATCCGTGGACAGGTATGTCAGTCCCGAATCGTCATGAGGGAAAATACAATTTTTTCTCTTCTCCTCCGTAGGCAGTTTTTCTGGGAAGGAAAAAACGTTACTCACGACAACAGTAAGCCTTGGAAGATTGCACGGACGCTTTGAAGTTTCCTGAACACATTTAGAAATACATTCGGAATAATGTACGTTTGTGTACGCCTCCATTTCAATATGTGATTGTTTTTTGTCGGCGTGATACCTAAATACCGATATATTAGTCTGAGAGCAAGCAAAACTATATGGTTCGCGGTAATTACGAGGACAATCATGTACTCGGGAAATGTTTTTAAAGATGGACCACGTAACATCATGTTTTTCCAATTTGTCATTATATGTAACCACTAAATGTCTTCGGAAGTTTTCCACGTATATAGATTTCCGATGAAAAGCATTGAGGTGGGATAAATTTTTATGACACGACGTGTAATTCGTTTTCTTCATTTAGTAACCCTCTCTGATGTATTAAATGCATTTATAATAAGTAGCTTACAAAACCATGTTAGCAAATATTTGTGGAATTCTTGGAATAAAGGGACATTCGAAATTCAAGTAGGATTGAATTATATGAAATTGGTGAAAATTGGTGATTAGAAAAAAATTCAGTGTTAGTTTTATACTCTTAATAATCTAATAACAGTGCTTAAGGTATCAAGAGGAGTAAGAAAGAAGGTAAAGAGAAATAAGAATGTAGGAATGTAATTGCCTTAAGGGAATGGGTACTTTTGCTTTCTCCGAGTACCATTAGTACATTGCGGAATGTGCTATCACAGAAGTGGTTAAAAATACCATTTAATCAATTCAGTTTAATTTAATTATTTGCTGGAGAAATTTCCCCCAGGAAATGCTATTATAGCACTCGGAATTATTGAAAATAACGGTTACATTCAATCAGTACATGTTTAAATATGTAATGATGGAAGGTTGTGTTAAAAAGAATCGAATTCAACACAAAAATCAAATTTTCCTTTTTTACACTTCTTTGATATTTTAAGCTTAGCTTTCAATGAATCCTTTTTACTGTGCAAGTTATTATTGATTTATAATCCTTACGTTGCATTTGCGATTGCCGAAAATGACTCATCCCTATAGTTGGAAAAAATATTTTGGGGAATTAATTAGTATTGGAATACTTCTGAGATGTATCTATCACTTTTGCAAAAGCACTTGGCTTTACACGGAAATGAATTTCAGGCGTAATTAATGGCAATACAATAGATTTGGTAGTTTCAAAAAAGTGTACTTTATGAGATGCACCTTAAATTAATTGCTTATTTGTTGCTTATGTTTTTTATCATGCAATGAAGGAAATGAAAACTTCGAGGAGTCACATAGTGGGTCAATAAATCCCTAACAATATAATCATTGCAATGCATACATTCTTCTTCCTCCATAATGCGTCGCTTTTAAACTTAGCATCTTTGCTGTTACGAGAAACTGGCGATTCATCATCAAAACCTTCAACATCATTTTCTATTACTACGGTAATAGATGGATTAGATCATAGAGTTGAAGTAGACAAAAATGATCTTGAAATACGAAATCCGAGCTATAAAATGCAAATTTGCTGATGGCCACGCAAGGTCGATCAGTCGCAACATGTCAAATACAACGCCTAAAGCAGTAGAATAACTAGAACGTTGTCGTGCATGATGCTTCCTCTTTTGGCTCGGAAAGATAACAAATAACGGAGGAAAGCCATTTTGTGCTATGGGCAAGGTGCATCGCAAGCCTAGATCAATAGGGCCTACTGAGCAAAAGAAAAGATGGCTGGACTACCGAACACCAAGAAGCCATCCATTCCCATACTTATTCAATCTACGGTTTCAACTCTTTGGTGTCTTTCTCAAAATATTTCCACGTGTTCGTACTCCCGATACGCGACACTTTGTCAATCGATCACGTGTCAGAATCATCCTTATAATTGAGGAAATTAAATTTAAAAGGCCATGCGTGTGGTATTTGTTCTTAAAAACAAAATTAAAACTATGAGAGGAATATATTTCTATATTCTGAGCTGAAACCAATATAGAGGCGAAGAGTCACTTCACGAAAAGAGTGAATGTAGAATGCTGAAATTTCATAAAACCTAAATATTTGAAAAAAAAAAAAATGCAAAAAAAGGTGTTACCGTCGTGGGACGACTGACAGAAGTGGTAGATTGAGTATGGATGTCACTGGCTGTGGGGTGTGCTCTGTGGCGGAGAAGAGTTAACAAACCCATAGTTAATGATGTTAAATAAATCGCCAATTAGCATAGTAAAAATATACAGGCATAGTTATGAGTTTATTTAAGATGTATGACATAAGATTTATTTCATTTATTTATTTATTTTTAATTTTATGGCCTTCATTGGACCACTTTAGTCATCTTCTGGATTTCTTCTGTTTTCTGTCAGCCCAGTATTTATTCATTCGCTCAGATCGTAGCTTCCATCCTTCATCTGTGATTACCCTTCCTATTCTCTGTTTGTTGATCTTGGTTTGTAGTCTGATCTGTTTTTCCTTGAGTTTCACGATAGCATCTGTATTTTCTTTCAAATATTCTATTGTAATGTATAATTCACTCATATCTCTCTTAATTTCTGCTATCCATCTTGCACTGGTCTTTCTGTTCCATAATTTTTCTATAATCTTTTTGATTATTCTGAAGAAAGGTAGGACTTATGCTGAGATGAAGAAAGAAATACTAGAGGTAGAAAGGGCACGGCACGTGTAAGAGTTCGTTGGACATTCTCTGACTTTCATCACAACCTACCTCTAACCGGTAGATTACTATAATGAATGAATGTTTTCTGGTGTTCTGATTAGGTGTCCAAAGAATGAGATTCGTTTCTTTCTCATTGTGCTCATTACAGGTTCTATTTCTCTGTTGACTGTTTCATTGGAAGCTAATCTCCAGTGCCCGATTTCTTGGTATTTTCTATTTATGCAAGTTTAAGATTTACATAAGAATACAGACGAAAGAAAGCGCATGCACGCACAGACCCATACCCTCGTACAAATTTTACAAATTCTCCCCTCCCCCCTAAGATTGCTCCCTGAATCCGCCCCTGGAATGAAGGACAGTGTGCGGCCAACCTATCTTAGAATTGAATGACTAATGACAACATTACTCCTGCAGGACCAGCAAAAAGCCAAAAAATGAAGTAGAATTTCTCTGTCGAACAAATAAATTTAAAAGTTTTTTTACCAAGTGCCATTCACGGCAAAAATAAGAAAATATCGCGGCAAAAATGTGACTGAAGCGTACCTAATACTAGTCATCGCCTTTTTCCCCCTTATTCTTTTTTTATGACCTTTATTTTCGTGGTTGTGGCCCTGAGACCCCCTGCCACACGCCCTTGCATTTGCTCTCTGGGTAGTTAGTCGATATAGATGAAGATCAAGAAAAAATTTAATCCCTTTCCTATGTTGTTCTCGGATAAGGCAGAATAATTATGTCTTAATGACAACGTGACAGGATCGGACCGCTAGTGAGGCACCGAATATTGATCTATGCCTTTTAAACCGTAGGCTTAACGGCTTTATTTGTTAAACTGCTTTGGGAACTAGGAAAAAATAAATAGGAAAACTTAAATCATTTCGTTTTTCAAACTACATCCATTAGATACAGAAAGAAGTATGCAAACATGGCAGTCTAGCCTATTGCGAAGCATCAATTCTCACATTACTTGCTTGCACTCCACTAATTTTACCTCGGCTTTTGACCGTTGCAATCACCCTTCATGATGCACAGAACAATGCAGCCTCTCACTTTTCATATTGTTTACATTTTTCATTGTATTCGTATATCAGAAAAAAATGTAATTAAGAAAGTATCGCGTTAAAAAAATAAGAAAATCCCACTTTGTCTATTTCCTTCAATAAACATGAAACAAATATCATTGAAAATGAAAACGTAGGGATGCGAATCCAATCCATCGTAAAATTTACTTTTTTTCCGAATCGCACCTGGTTTAATTGTGCATGTTAATGGCATCCTTTTGCCGACGAAAATAGAATGAAATGGGCACTGAGCAATTCAGTGTGATTTGAGCACCTCAAATATTTAGCCATATTCCAAGGATAGGAAACTGTATAAGACTAGACTCTGGGGAAAATGTGGATTCTCATTTTGAAATCAAATCACTGTGTAAAAATGTACACGCTTATTTTTATAGACCGATTCATGCTTTAGCACCGAGTGCCAATTTCAAGGTGGCAGTTGAAGGTGACTGCGTATATTATGTAGGCATGTGGGAAGTGGAGGTGTTGTTGGGGAAGGAGGGTATAAGGAGAGAGTTGCTGATCGCGTGAGAAAGGTTCCGTGGGTCCGTCAAGAGGTCAGATCAAGGGAAAGGAAGAGAATTTGAAGGACAAATCCCTCGTAACCAGGTGGGTGAAAGCGGTGGAGGTATAAGGGGGGAGACGTACCTTTAAGAGTGGAGAATGGGTGGGGAACATATTATGGTCATTATGTAAAAGCAAATTAGCTGGGATATTAGTAATATAAAATTGTTCTAAAAAGACCAAGTGCCTTTATATATTTGTCTCTACAGTGCAAAATGTTTGGAGTAAAATTGTTAAAATTTTTATGAGCGCTAAAATGCTTTGCGAAATATATTTTTGAAACTCATACATCGACATACAAAATAATAACACAACATGAAGTTTAAGAAGTAACAGGTTACCTGCTAATTTCCAGGATGTTTGATTTATAAGTAACCAGGTTTTTCGGTCATGCACATCTACATCTACGAAGTACCTTGCAAGCCACCACTAGGGTGTGTGGCACGGGGTGATTCCACACCAGGCATGCAGAACTCTTCCGAGTTCAAATCGGGACCTCGCGCTTTCCTCCGACCGCTAGGCTCAGACCGAAAAGCTCGTTTTTACCACTCGGAAAATAAATTCGTGGGCTTATAGGTACGCCAAAGACGGTAAAATTCGGCGTAAAATTATCATTTGATTTGATGACAACTGAAATTAATTTTTATCATGCGAATTTAACCGTCTTTGGTGTAGTATATGTTCGCACCCATTACGCGTGACTGCGTACCATATCACTTGTGAAATCGCAATGAATGTAAAAAAGCGTGGGAACTTTTTTTTAAGGTGGCTGGAGCGGTAATCGTGAGTCGTTGAAGGCACATTCTAATAACATTTGAAGGAAGTCGAAAAAAATATTCTTATTGCGTCTGTTGCGTCTTATTCTGTTGCGTCAAAGGAATGATGTTTCTTTACCAAAAGCCAATCTGACGTTGTACCAAAGATGTTTTTTATATATATCTCAAGAAAAATATTTAATGTTTTTCCGACGTACATCAAGGAAGAAAAAACATCCGAAAGTTTCTTTATGATATAAAATCCTGGCTACTTCTGATAAAAAATATAGAGGTCTTTTTCTGTTATATTCATGTAGGAAATACTGAATTAATTGTAAAAAATGAAAGCTTTTGAAATGATTTTGTTATTTTTTTTGTTAGTGTTGTACAACAGCTAATCATGTATGTATCTATCTAACTCATAACCACTGTGTTCGGTGTTTTATCGTTGTGTCAATGCCCCTATTATTTTCGTAATTTTCACAGGATTCTATAAACATTTGTTTGTGTACAATTCTACTTATATATATTTTGTTAGCATTTTTGCATGGATAACATGATACTAGCCCCAATACAGGGTGAAGTAGGTGTATTCCGTAGGGGTTACCCAATTACTGTTTTTTTAATAATAGATTGAAATAAAAATTCTATTAAATTCTACTTTCAAAATTTTTTTAGATTTGCTGAGTCTAGATTGTTTAAGTGCAAATAAATATTCTCTATTTTTTTCCAAGAAAACTTCCTGTGAAGTCACTTCCTTTACCTCCGGTTCCCTAACCCTTAACAATATCCCCCTCCCATGCAATTTCCCTTCCCCTCCCATCTCACCCTTCCCCTCCCGCGCCCAACCAAGCACACTACCTGCGGAGATCAACCGACAATAAACCCTTCTCCCTCCCCTCCTTAACCACCACCCACCCCCCTCCAACTCACGGGGAAGAACACACACACAAACACAAAAGCGGAACCTAATCTTAATTCCGTCCTCTCACGCTATACAACGCTCAATGGACGTGATTGACAAGTGAGAAGCCGTTAGCTCCGGCAATAGCACTCCAACAACACTCACTTTGCCTCTTTTTTTGCCTCCTTTGCCTCCTCCATTTTCTCCTCTTCGACAAAAGAACATCGCGCCGCGAGCGAATAATCGAAACATCCCCTCCGTTTTGAGAACTCACGAGAGGCATTACTCCTTCGCCGCTGAATACAGGGCGTAAAAGCGAAATGACCGCATTACAGTCAACTACTGGAACAACTGCGATATTTCAATAAGGAAGTCTCCAGGGAATACATTTTCTTGCAGAATCTGTCCTAAAGTACTCGGACAAAAAGGGGTTTATTTTCCTTATGGGAATAGGGAAAGCTGTGACTATCAATAAAATTTTATTCGCAAGGTACAAGTTTAAACACTTCTGCATGATCATTAGATACCTTCATCTACATCTACAAAATACCCTGCAAGCCACCTAGGGGGTGAGTAGTCACTAACATGCATTTCACTAAACCCTAATGTTAGTGTAACTACGACTATTGACCGACTACGACTATGACCTTCATCTACATCTACAAAATACCCTGCAAGCCACCTCAGGGGTGTGTGGCAGGGGGTGAGTATTCACCAACATGCACTACACTATACCCAAAGTTAGTATTCCTACGACTAATTATACATTAGCATAAATCGCTAATGCTTGTCACGAGACGAAGCTTCACAAGCATGCACTACACTGCAGATATTATCACAATGAAGAGGGACCGTTAATATATATGTATTTTGCAACTACACAAATGGACAGAAACTCAAGCGTCATGCTGAAAACATGCACGGCGTGCGGTTAGTACTAGGTAGAAGATAAGGATACAAGTATTAGGGATTACTGCTACTAAGAGCTACACTACCTTTAGATAAACCTAGATAAAAGTCTCATTGGCCGCTGTTATGGTCCCTTATAGTTCGTGGGAAAAATGACATTTTAAATCTATCCGTTCTGAAGTCTAGTTCCCTAATTTTATTCTCGTGATCTGATCTACCGAAGTATGTCGGATTTCGTAAAACATTATCAACGTCGTCATAAAATAGACCGGTTTGGAACTTACGTAATAGAATGAGTCTAAATTGTAATCGACGGTCTGAAAGCGTTTCCCATCCCAGTTGCTGCAAAAGGTCAGTAACACTAACGAGATTATCACAACGGCCTTTAACGTATCTTGCCGATCTTCGCTGCACGCGCTCTAACTCAGTGTCCAAGTCTATCTCATAAGGGTCCCAAATACTGGCAGCATATTCCAAGTGGGGTCTGACGAGGGAGAAGTAGCTGGTTTCCCTAACTTTATCGTCGCACTTGCTACAAAGTACTCTTTTAACAAATCCCAATTTACGATTAGCTTGCCCGGTAATTTCTCGAATATGTTTACTCCACGAGAGATCATTAGTCAGTTTAACTCCGAGGTATTTAACCGATTCTACAGTCTCTAATTTGCTGTAGCTTATGCAATAGCTTTTACAAGTCACCTTCGTGGAGAAGACGCAGAAACGTAGAAACTAGTTTCACTTCAAGAATAATTTTTTTTTGCAAAGACGCACACGTAGTCCTCTTTTTTCAATTATAACGAATCACCTCCCAGTTGAGTCTAAAACCATCGAATTCACAAGGCTAAGTGCCCAATTTTGGTCACTATCCGACGTCTGGACACAATGAAACGTTGGACATGGTATAAGTGTATTAATAGTTTTCTCTGTAGTCTTGTGAAGCATGAAAATTAAGGGACTAGTACGGTTTAAAATACGGAGAAATGAGTCTTAACATTCGGCGACTTGGGCCGTATTCCATTCCACATCAAGGCGCACTAGCCATCAACTAAAGTTACCTGAGTTAGCGGAAGTGACGTCACATTTTAAGCCTTTGGACTAACTTGGAGACCAAAAGAGGGTTAGTGCGACTAGTAGGTATGAGGAAAGGTTTACTAAGAAGGAGTTATATTCCACGAAGTCGTACTAAACAAACATGGCTTCGAAGCGTGCAATGAGTAAGTGGTCATGTAAGCATATTAGTAAAATATACTTCAATCGACTCAGTGTGGATTTATTCCTCAAGTTTTGTTTGTAAAAATCATGCGCTTATTAGAATTTAATATCGCATCGAAAACTTATTTGTTAGTCACGTTTTAACGGGTTAAGGCGAAAACTGTACCATATGTTTGATTAGTTTTGTGCATTTCTTTATTATAACTTTAATGGAGATTCAACCCTGCTTACATTTGCTTGATAGACGTTTTACATATAAATATAACCGGAAGGTCAGTGAAATGTTAGCGTTGCGAACGTTATCCAATGAGAAATCGCTGGCGATAACCACGCCGATCTTCATCGCTATACGACGCGTACCGATACGTTTTTGTTTTTAATTCGCCGGTGGCCGCAACCGTGTACTAGCGCTAGCTGTCCGTTCCAATTTGCTAGTACACCCAAAGTGTATACTAGTTCATAGTACATAGTATATACTTATACTTGGATCGGAACACGGCCTTGGTCTTCGTGTAAGGAGGAGGGGTGAGTGTGGTCGAGAGACGGGCGTGGGATGAAGGTGGGGTGAAGGGGGCGTGGCGGGGGGTAGAGAGGAAGAAGACGTTCCATAAGAAGAAGTGTTCATGGTAAGAGGAGTGGTGAAGGAAACGAAGGAAGCTCTGGAGGAGACACGGAAGAGGGAGTTGAAATAGATGGAGGAAGCATTAGAAGAAGGAACGGCGTGTTTAAGAGGGGACCCCAGAGGGTAAAGTTGCGTTTAACATGTGCGCTAGAGGAAGGAAGGGAACAGGAATTCTGGGAAAAAATAAGGGGAGTCGGGAAATAAAAAGAAACTACAGAGATGCGTACTTCAATTGAATGGGAATGTTTACGAAAGGTCAAAAAATATATTACAAATATATTAAAGATTGATAATAAATGAATTAATATAATTATATTATCAGGACTATTTATTAAAATAGGAGCACCACCATTGCATTTTTGATTTCCAGGAGTAACACAAGGATTATCTTGATAGAATTGTACAATATTAATAACACGACAAAAGATTGCACCTTTAGTAATAATAGGATATCAACTGACTACAGGAGTATTTCGAAATATTATTATTATTATCATATTAAGAGTAATTGTAGGAGAAGCTGGATGTTTTAATCAAACATCCATTCGTAAAATTGTAGCATACTCATCAATTAGACATATAGGGTGATTAATTATAGCAATGTTAATGGGAACATAATATTGAACCATGTATTTTGAATTATATACAGTACTCAATATTGCAGTAGTAGCACTCTAAATAGTAAATTCACTATCTTATTTATCTCAAATGTTTTCATTTAAAATAGGAAGCACAATAAAATATGCCTTATTTATAAGAATATTATAACTAGAAGGACATCCACCTTTTCCAGGATTCTTAATAAAATGAATAATTATTCAAAATGAATAATAAATGAATTAATTATGATTTTTATAACTATAATAACAATAATTGCACTTTACTTCTGTCTATGAATAACATACAGAGGTTTTACCCTAAATTATCAAACATCTTATAGATCTAATAAAAAAAGGAATAAGTCACTGACTTGTGCATCAAAATCTAATTCATTAAAAAGTATCCCATTTATTACATTAATCCATTTATATTACGATCTTATGTTAAATAAACAAATAACCTTCAAAGTTATAAATAAAAGTAATAATCTCTCTGGTATTAGTTTATAATAACAACTTTAGAATTGCAGTCTATTCTCATAATTTGACTGTGAATCCTAGTAAGTGAGGATAATTATTCCTCGTACACAGATTTTACTCAATCTATCCTGACTAACGTATAATATGGCTTATGTGAAGATTAGGATCTGACAAAAAATTCACCACGAAATAAATAAAACAGCAATGACGATGATATCGTTTAATATGTAGTGCCAATTAATTTCAACTATATATTTGCATGCCGATATCAACTGGGTTTGAGTTTCGACTGGCAATGATGGAGCGTTCGATATATCGTGCCAGATTTGGCCAAACTATTCTCAGAGACCCAAGATGAATTTCCCAGACTGCCAATCATGCAAAATTAAGGCGGAGATTTGAGATTTAGAGCTGAAGAAGTAAATCACGCAAATGCCAGCTTTAAGTTTCCCTTTTCGTCCTGTCCTTCTTACCCTTTGCATGCAGCTTTAAAACAATGGTGCCGCTTATTTTTAGGAATTGAGACAGATTGAGTTTTCAACCTCTAAGAATAATCGATGCGGGGAGAATATTCACGCGTTGAACTCTTGCCACTGTCCGTCATCGAGGTCCCGAACTGCGGAGGGCCAAAGAATTTCGAAAGGAAATACATACGTGCCGATTAAAACGGGCGATGAAACTGTATTCTAATGCACGCTCAATGACTCTTAGACGGAGATCGAAGGGTCAAAAAACTCTCCAGGAAGGAAGTTTTCAACGATGATCGGCACCCTATCGCATCCGGGTTTTCAAGAATTCAAGGACCCGCTCGTTTATCACGAGATAGGTTTCGGCGTTGGTCTTCATAATGTAGAAAGTTTCATTGCAATTTTCTAAAGATAAAGATTTATTCTACCGGGGTCTCGATGCACCGTACCATCATCAGCTAGGTGCATAGGGTTTGCAGACCATGGTAGGTATTTTTACAAATATGGTAAAGTATAACATGTATTATATATATAGGTACGTATGATTTGGAAACTTTTTGTACCTGATGATCTACACCTACAAAATACCCTGCAAGCCACCTCAAGGGTGTGTGGCAAGGGGTGAGTAGTCACCAAAATGCATTACACTCTAGGGACCCAAACGTTAGTGTAACTACGACTAATTATGTATTAACATAAATCGCTAATGATTGTCACGAGGCGAATCCTCACAAGCATGCTCTACATTATAGATATGTTACCAATGTTAGAGGGACCGTTAGTATTTATGTATTTTGCAACTACATAAACGGACAGATATACAAGAGTTATGCTGACAACATGTACGGCGTGCTGTAAGTACCAGGTAGCAGTTAAAGAATCAAGTATCAGGGAGTACTAATACTGCTGTTATGGTCTCCTTTCGTTCGTGGGAAAAATGTTTTTAATCTGTCCATTCTGCAGTCTAGTAACATAATTTTATTGTAATGATCTGATCTATCGTAGTATGTCGGATTTCGTTAAATATTATTAACGTCGTCAGAAAATAAATCGGTTTGGAACTTACATAATAGATTAAGTCTAAATTTTAATCGTTGGTTATGAAAGCGATTCCCATCCCAGTTGCTTCAAAAGGTCAGTAACACTCACGAGATTATCATAACGGCCACAAATATATATATTTATGTATACATGATTTACAAACTTTATGTAATGTTTTATTTTATTTTTATTTTATCATCTACTTTATGTATCATCATGATGCAATGCATCGAAACCCGGGTCGTACAATTCTTTATCTGTGGAATATTGAAATTTTAATTTCCAAATTATGTTGAAATTCCACAACATCGCGCCTGATACCTCCCTTTTTGTTGGTCTTCATATTATTTGCAAATGACCAATAAGTTGACCAAATGACCAATCTCTTATACGTAAGTTCCTAATGTTATTATCCTTGGGAGCCAAAGGGACTTGTTGGGAGCCAAAGGGACTCCCCAAGGGTTGTGATTCCCCGCGATAAATAAGCAATCAATGCAATTGGGAATCCATCTCATATTCTATTAAATGGAAAGAGACTCATGTATGTTAAATATGAACTCCAGTTGATTATTTAAAACAACATGTTTGCAATATCAGTGCAGTTTGGAACTAATTTAAAAAAAACATAAATTAGCCATCGTCGAAGAATCAGTTTTTGCAATAAAAAATTCACCGATAAACTTATCGAATATACGGCGTGAGCTTGTGTATTAGATTGAAATGTAGTGGGTGTAACTCAGCAACAATGGAGCAAGAGCTTTTTATCAAGACTGGCCTCAAAGGAAAGGAAAATTTATGCAATCACTCGAGCGAATCAATTCCATTCACCTATTTATTCTTAGAGAGACAAACCATTACATATTTTCAGAATGTCATTTTTTGCATAGGATAGTCTTGCAATACCTAGGCCAACATATAAATGTCACCATACTGGAGTTTAGTTTGTTTTCCTATTCCAATTAAACAATATGTTAAAAGCAAACAAAGCATTATTTATCTAACTCCAAAGTAATTCTCAATACGACACTAATGTATTACATCTGGTGATGGTGAACCTACCCATGGAAACCTTTTGCTTTACGATGTGAAGTAAGGGAGAGAAATCCTTCGGAAAAAATGAGCATCTGCACATCCTAGTGTTTTCAATGGGAAATATGGCTGCAATCATAAAAAGTGCCCAAAATAATTGAGGTATATGATCCCAAACAAGAATCAAGCAACTATGTGAAAACGTTGACAAGCGTCTTTGTAGAAGCGAGAATGCAGATCACATTGATCGATACTGAAACTCCAAATTCGTGTTCTAACATTTGAACAGCGTGTACTTGATACATTCTCAATTAAAAAACCGGATGAACGACATATTTTTCTCTAGTTTTCATTTGAAAATAAATAATTCTCCCCTTACCACAGTGAGCAATGAGGAGTTTGCAATTTCAGTATTAGTCAACGAATTTCCCTTTTTCTGTTCCCATTTTTTCATCAGATACTTTTAGATCTGCTATGGCATGTAGGTACTTACATATCTCGAAGACAACAATCGAGAACCATGGAAATAATTACCCGTTGTCTTGAAACAACTGATAAGTATAATACGGAATAATTTAATAACTTTGTTAACTCCACTAATTATTTATTACCACGACTCGGGTGTCAACACTTGGTGTCATCTTCAGGTAAAAAATGTGGTGAAGTATTTTTCACCTGAAGATGACACCAAGTGTTGAAAACCGAGTCGTGCTAATAAATAATTTGTGGAGTTAACAAAGATTTTATAATTATTCCGTAATGGAGCAATTCTACAAGGTCAAGCCTACAACCGTTCCCTTTGTGATAAGTGTATATTTTGCGGAGAAGAAATATGGGCAACACCAGATGACTCCTTAAATATCACTAATACCGACAAAATAATCTGATATACAATATAATCTTTTGCATCTCTTAATGAGGCCATCCACTTGATTGACCATTGGCACCTTCAACAACCGTATGGCACAGTGAAAATGGTAATGATCGTTAAAAAAAATTGGGACCCCGAAAAATGGACTCAGTGCAAACAAACTTACTGTACTTCGAAATAGTTAGAAGGAAATCTAAGAGAGAATTAGGCTTAGATTCACTGAGTTGACCTCTCCGAAACTCCAGGAATTGAAGGAAATTTAAACTTCCCACGCCCGTAATTGCTCCTGCTAGACGTTCAAATCGTTGGAAACCATAACAGGAGTTTTGAAACTTCTTTTAATGAAGAACTAAGACCAAAACACCGTAGGCAGACTGAAAACCTGAACTTAACGATCGGGAATCGTTGAGCAAACCCCAGTGATTTGCAGCTATTAACCGTAACCAGAAGCAATACATTGGCACCTCTCTCCACCAAACCGCATGCATTATCTCTTCTACATCTACAAAATGCCCTGCATGCCACCTCAAAGGTGTGTGGCAGGGGGTGAGTTGTCACCAACATGCATTAAACTAGACCCTATTAAAATTAGTGTAACTACGACTATTGATACATTAGCATAAATATCTAATGCTTGTCAGGAGACGAAGCCTCACAAGCATGCACTACACTAAAGATATGCTACCAATGTTAGAGGGACCGTTAGTTTTTATGTATTTTGCAACTACATAAACGGACAGAGATTCGAAAATTATGCTGATAACATGCACGGCGTGCTGTAAGTACTTGGTAGCAGATATGGATACAAGTATTTGGGAGTACTAAGTACTACTACGAAGGGATAGACTCCCTTTCGACAAACCTAGTTAAAAGTCTCATTGGCAGCCGTTATGGCCTCTTTATCGTTTGCGGAAAGCTCTTATTCCCTTTGGAAACGAAAATGGGCGAGTCTAGAGCATTTATGAGTTTTGACTGTGGTTGCAACAGTAGAAATGCATGGCATTGCCACAGTCGTCGTTTATCTCGGCCCAACCACTGCACGAATAGTCAGTTATGATGCAGACGCGTGCCTCCAGACCGTTTGGGAGCACTTCTTATGGCGATATATCACGAATAAAGTACCTTTTTATGGGCCTGGAACGAGGAGTCCCTCAAGAACTGAAGCCGTTACTCTGGACGCCCTATTTGGAAATCGTTCACATTAGCGGTGGGGAATAAAGAGGCTTGGATCGCAAACCGCGATTGCCACGGACTTAACTCTTTGGCGATAGACGCTAGTATTCTGTGCGGATCTCCCACGGGAGACTTACGAAGGTCGATCAAAACAAAATGGGACACTTGAGGCGCGGAGACGACTTCCGGTTTGACGACGAGTGAAGTGCGAATGGAACGGTTTAGCGAACGTTCGGGCAACGTGTTCCGTAAATGTACTAAACTAATTATTTTGAGGGGACCATTTAAGTATTTGGTACGTAATACGTTTTGGGGAGGGAGGGGGGTTGGGCTTTTCTTACGTTGTCTTACGTAGGGGGGTAAGGGGGTCCGAGACGGTCTTACGTAAGATATAAGTCACTTCTGAATTCGCGTTTTTATTACTTTTAAAAATTATTTTCGTAGAAAAAATCTTGCTTTTTTTAGGGTCACCGCCGCGGCGGTACGCCTGAATGTATGCTAAACTATAGAAAAACGTAAAACCAATTCGTTACGTTGATTAGTTTGGAGATGTCGCATTTTCAAAGATCACATCTTTTGCGAGCTTTGTGTAGGCACAGAAAATCGCTAAATATCAAAAACCGTTATCAATATCCGTGATGAGGTCCGTTTTTGCGCATTTTGACATAGAATCCCCCATAGTTTGCTATATATGTCTATGTTTTCAAAAATGTCTGATAACTTACGTAAGATTAGGATGATAGGGTTCGTGAAATCTAGCGTTGTCTTACATGGGGGGTAAAAATCGTCTTACGTAATACTTGAATAGCCCATAAGGCGCTTAAGTCACCCAAAGATGAGTTTAATGCTGTGTTTGAAAAGTAATTAAAATTCCTCATTTGAAGTACGCAAATTTTCTGAGCAAAAACGCCCTTGGGTAAAAAATTCGGAATTTTAAGATTTAAGTGCTCGTGGCTCCATCTCTCCCAGTCCATCGATCCCTTTGCTCCCAGGAATTAATGAGTGTATCACTATAGAGAGTAAGAAGTCGCATTAAAATATTTTAAATGGAAGTTACCATGAAGAAAGCACAATACCTTATAAGATAAGCGAAAAAACTATGAAAAATTTCTGTTACTGTCAAAATAATTATGAGATTGTTACTTTATTTAAGTGAAAGATTTCTTACTGCAAATAATACAGAACTACGAGCCATGTCCTATCGGCGCCGATCGATCGCCTGTTGTTTGGTTTACCTCTAGCGCCTCTAGCTGTTGTCCGCAACAGGGTGTTTCGCGGAACTGTTTAAGCTTTGAAAATGTTTCGGTTGCTATACAGTTGCAATGATACTGCGTTTTTCTTTTAAGAACGTTCGGTGGTTTCTCACAACGAATTCTCGGGAATTCGACGAAACTTGCTAGAAGCATTAATTATGTTTTCCTAAAGCTACCGGAATTTTTTCAAAATTATTTACCGCAGATTTCTTAGGATACTTGATGCGGAAGTGAGCATGAAATTACATGGTTTCTTATGGGAACGCGAGGTGCGACTAGCTTTATTCATCGAAAAGAACGTTCTATAGTTAAGAAAAAGAAAAATAATTTAAATCATAAATAGAATTATGTGTGAAAATCGTTTTATATACTTTATTTTTCTTATTTTTGTTTTTCTTATTCTTATTCTTAACTCGAAAAGGTTCTTTTTGATGAATTAAGCTACTCGTACCTTGTGTTTTCATAAGAACCCATGTAATATTTTGTCTACTTCTCAATCAAATATCTTAAGTAATCTGCGGTAAATAATTCTGAAAAAAATCTGGGAGATTTAAGACAACATAAGTAATGCTTCCAGCAAGTTTCGTCAAATTCTCTTAAGTTGAATGAAACCACCGAACCTCCTTCATGCCACCGCTAGCATATCGGCTCTCTAACTCAAAATTTAACAAGGAATATCCATTCCTCTCAATAACCAACAGTGAGCCATTTTCTACTTGAAGGGATGAGTCGACTGGTGATTTAAAATTGCATCACGTACAATTGACTTCTGTAAATTTAAGTGCATCCGGAACAGTAATATGCTTTGAGTTTAAGAATTTCCGTAAAATTTCGAATGACAGAAAAGTTAGTTTTGTACATTGCTAAGAGCGACAATTTTTAAATTTATCGTGGACGAGCGGAAGGTACCCGTTGAAATTCAACGGGTGCGAAAAACATTGAACCTATTTTATAAGAAAACCACAAAGCATGGGGAAAAACTGTCAGCGTGGTCATTTGAGGAGTTCGTAACCTATCTTGTATGTTGTGTTCGTTGTAGTAGACACGCTGACCGTTTTTCATGTACACGGAGAGATGAGTGACTGTTGGTCCACTTTCATGCACGGGACACCCAAAAATAGGCCACTCACGACTCATTAATACTTAAATAGCACCCAGGTTGATAGACGGTCACTACGTCTCTCCGGTTCTCTTAGGCCGTCTTCTTAGTGATTAACAGCTTGATCGCTTCCCTTGTATCGTTATTTTTCTGACAGATCCGAAAATACATATATTTGCATTCAATGACACTATTCAACTTTGATATGTGCGTTGAGTATCTTAATCAGGATTTGAGAGTAGGGTACAATCCAGCGGTTGACAACGTCAAAAGGAACATTTGCAGCAGCAGCCATGTTTATTTGACCTCTAAATCCTTCGTCACCCAGACTGCGCATTCGGCATAAAGGGTAGCCATAATCATTCGTTTCGGTTACTAAATAAAAAATCTATGGTGATCAATGGTCTTAATGCACTTGTCGATTTTCATGCACGGATGTCGTTAATTGTGCAGAATTTACGTTATTTTTTCGGGTAAGAAGCATGTGGTGACGTATTATAATTTCCGCCATCTTACAACAGATTTAAGGTTCGAAACAGATGGGTCTGTATTTGAATCAGATTTATAGCTGGTTACCTTTCCGTAGGTTGGGTTAGGATGATATTTGTGCGGTTCTTCGCGTAACCCGAGAAACACCACGGGGAGATGCTCATGAGATCGCTGGTGGGCATGTCTTTGAGCATCCAAGCCTAACATTTGTCGTTTTTATTTCAAGGGCTCATTTTATCGCAAATAAGACATTCAATTTGCTTTAGAAGATTTTTTCGAAAGGTTACTCTTATTTCTGTATGGCATGTTGATGGATATGTTTTTAAGTCCAAGGAGGAGAAACACAGCGGCAAGTAAGAGTCTTGAATAGGAAACTCGACGACTGGGTGAATGTACCTAAGTTAACTGCACTTTAACGTTTTTAAACATATATAAATAACTCGTAACGTTTATGTGGGAATTGGTCTAAAAACAGTTCGCAATCGTAATGAGAGGCAGACGGTTCCACTACGTGTAAAGCATCTGAGTATTAAACGATAATAAACAATGCCGTGTTTGTTGTCTCTCATGTGCCCCTGTGAGAATACTTTTTAGAATAGACACTGAAGAGTATACTTGTTGTAAATATGCATTGAATTTATCTGTTATCCCCCGAAGCAATCTATCATGGGGCCCTTGAGATTCTGGGCCCTTCTTATGCAGATTTTATTTGTACGTGCTATCATGGGCCTGCAGGAAAACGTGGTACCTAATTAAATGCTAGAGGTGTGAATATCCTTTGAAAATCATATCTCTGGTTGTCAAGGAAATATGCTATTGTTGATTTCAGGAAAAATATGAGATGTTTCAGCTAAAAGCATTAATTTGAGACAAATACGAAGCGTAAATGAAAATCGATTGAAAGAATTTGAAACGTCATGCATTCGGCCTACCGATAAAAAAATAAAAAAGACGTAATTTTTTTTGATTGCCTGGGGATAGTTTCCATTCCATTGTTAAAAAGGGAAGTCCTCTTTTTTTCTCTCATTTCTTTTCTTCCGTAACTCCCCAGTGCCATATTGTAAAATTGTATATTTCCATGTTTGTTTTTTCATGTTCTTGATTAAATCGTTATGCAAATCTAAATGCTGTGTAAAGGCTCTTCTTACCCGACGCAATCCGACTCTTAAATCGCCCCCACACCACCCCTCCCCCCTCCTCCCTTCCATTCCCTTTATCTCCCAGGTGCGTGGGATTTTTTTCCCTCCCCACTCCATTAAACCCCCCGACTCGTGCACTTCAAACCCTCCCAATTCAAATTCCTCCTAATTGTGGTCAACGTCGAAGGCGGAGGCTACAATGTGTTACATCCAGAAATGTTTTCTATCTACATGCCAAATTTCAACTCAATCGATCCAGCAGTTTTTGCGCGATGGAGCAACAGACATTCGGACACCGTTTAAATTTTTATATATTAGTAAGGATCAAACCCCTAACCCTACAAAAAAAGGGTTTTGGTTAATTGAACCCTGCAGTGTTTGCTGTCTACCAGAACGAGCTTGTGTTCAAAATTTTATCAAAATCGGTCCAGTGGTTTGGGAGGAGAAGTGGAATATTCACACCCACATACCCACATACATTGACTTTTATATACATATGATAAAGATAATAGAAATAATAAAACAGAAAAAAAGCATTGAAAAAAGATACAAAAGCAAACAAAAAAATGAAGTAGCATAGGAAAACAAAAAATAATATATATAATATGCAAAATAACAAAAAATGATAAAATTTATAAATAAAAAAAAAGAATAATATAAAGGAAAAATGAAATAAAAAGCTTTTGTCAAATAAATTTAAGTTTCTCTTTCTCGCAAACGCAACACTTCCACACTCACATTTACTTCAAATGCTATGCTTGCTGATTGTTATTGAACCGGTTGGGTTGGGCTCTTGCACACCGGGACGGTCTAATTGTATGCGCCTTCGTCGCCGTGAATAAACGGTACGCAAACATCGGGTGTTGGATGTTCGAGTTATGAACGTTCAATTGCTCATTGGAATACGTTATCCCAACGGCGAGACCTCGACATTCGCATCATATGCTCAAGGGAGGCAGTTTCTATTCCTAGAAACTCCTGGCACTGTTGGGATGTGCTACCAAAATTTGAATCCGAGGTCATTTCCAGCTTCGACAATCTATGCAAATTATCGATTAATAGCAAATTCATACCAGTATATAGTTCTCCCCCTCTTCGCAACTGAAATCCGTTACAGTATGTAGTTCCAGCTTCGTAAATATTTACGTGATTGCAATTTATTTTTTCATTCGAAAGTTTCTATCAAAAAAATAAGTACTGACGCTAATCATTGGCAATATTCAAGATGCCAAGTTAGCTAAAAAGCGCTTTAGAAGGACGTATTGTGACTCTGCGCTGAAAAAGGCACGCCGCAATTATGGCATTGATTTTGAGGTCACTAGGTAGTAGTACCTTAAGAATTCCTATATTTTCCACGTACTCAACGTGTTGGTTGTATCTGCTAACAACAGTCTCGCCCGTGTTACAATAGGCGTCTTCAGGTCGTTCACATAAGTGCAAAGAACTAGAGTAAATTCACAGCTATTCTTCGTAGGTAACGTGAAAGACTACGAAATATCTATGAGCAGATAGATTATTTAGATTATTTATAGAATTTACGAATGTTTCTTTGCAAATTAATAATATTTTCATAAGTCAAGAACAGGAAGATTGACCACCAATCAGCGGGCTTAAGATTTCGAGTGATGGGACGATTAACTCAACAAATACAAGACTTAACTAGATACGGGGCCGTTAAAGTATTACGTAAGACGATTTATGCCATTTTTCTCCCCCCCCCATCCCCTATGTAAGACAATGTAAGATTTTCCCAACCCCCCCTCCCCAATCCCTCTCAGTCTTACGTAAGACGTTAGATGTTTGTATCTACTCTTCGTTCAATGCTCGCTTTCTGCAGTTTCATCTTTCCATAGAAGTCATCATACAGCTTTGAGCACTGGATATCGTATAATTATTCAGTGTTGGGAGTACCACATTAATTGAGAATGGAGGTAATGTAGCTAGTGTAATGAAGCTACAAAATAGGAGCATTGGTGTAGCGGTGATACTACGGCAAATACGGCATTAACGATCTCCATGTCACTGCTAAATTTCATTGGGAAACGATACAATGCTTCAAGACGGACAAATATGTTGCGGAAGTTGGTTCCAGACCCCTGCCCCCCCCCCCCCCCACGTAAGACAATGTAAGATGATACCAACCCCTCCCCCTAAAACGTCTTAAGTAATACTTGAATGGCCTCTACGAAGTAGTGAGCGCTTTTGGAGCGCTATCTCGGAGCGTCTGAAGTCAATACATCGCTAGTTCCCAGCGAACTGATACACTCGGTTTTTTTGGCGCAATAATAATCTAATGAGACGAATCCTCACTTTTAACAGCTCACAGTAGCGCACCCATCAAATAATTGCCACGCTACACGAAAAGACATCTTGAAGATACTTATTACAATAGATCAAATTGACGAAAACAGGTTTCCCCAACTCCTCAGTGCGAATTTAGGTGCTCGCCATTAAACAACCATCATGTGAGACTTATAAGTCTGTTAATAAATATCTCACATTGTAATCTACTGACTTTTATAAATAGTAAATATATCATATTTTCAATGAAAAGTTTCGGCAAAATTAACAAACAAATGAAAAATTAAATACCTTCCATTTTGTGTAGTTTTTTTATTCACTTAATTATTGATTTTGTGATTCTCTAAATCTGGAGAACTATTGAACCTATTCTGGCTGGTATCAACGCAAAGTAAAAAAATATAAACTATGGCATATAAATGCAAAGAACTAGATTACAAGGTGGAGTATAGAGGTGTTCCGGGTACGACTATAGTAAAAATCAACAGTTGAAGAATAGAAGAATGTATTAACGATTCTGAAGCATGGAGAGGGCATTTCGATATCCGAGGAACAGGCGAGTGGTGCGCTTGGATGATCACTTGGTTAGAAGACACGAAGTGGCGGAGGGGTGTCAACCGTCTGAGATGAAAGGCGAATACATTGGCAGTAAATTAGCTTAGAGGCGACGCTTTGAAGAAATAGTGGCGACTCGAGCACCAGAAGGCTTAGAGCGAAGCCTTTCAAGGACTGACTGCTTGGATGCTGCGTGGAATATATACGACGCGCCTCTCGCCACAGACCACGTGGTCTGGGGGGTTATTTTGTGATTCCGAATAGCAGAAACTACGCCATTTCCGCAGTTTCTAAACTACTCCGCAGATGACATTGAAGGTTTTCAGTAGACATCTCTTTTCTCCCACTCTTCTTAAGACTTCTTCAGCAGGTTATCCTTGTCCATAGGGAAGTCTGCTGTGCTAAGGTTATTAAGGAGCGGACTAAGGTCAGATACGTAGGAGAGACGCCGGCTGTCAATGACCTCTTGCGGCTAGTTTCAGTTCCTATGCTCCTGTAAAATTCCTGTCCTGTTGTGTCCTGTTCGGCGCACAAATTGTTAACTATCCTTGGAATTCCCATTCGTTGATTCTTAAAATTAACCCCTCGTACCAAAGGTTGCTCATTGTTTTTGATAAAATCAAGTTAAATGAATCTATATCTACAAAATACCCTGAAAGCCACCTCAAGGGTGTATTGCAGGGGGTGAGTAGTCACCAACATGCATCACACTAAACCCTAAAGTTAATGTGACTATGACTATTGAAGCATCAACATACACTGCTAATGCTTGTCAGGAGGCGAAGCCTCACAGGCATGCACTACACTATAGGTATGCTACCAATGTTAGAGGGACCGTTAGTATTTATGTATTTTGCAACTACATAAATGGGCAGAGATTAAAGAAACATGTACAGCGTGCTTTAAGTACGAGGTAGCAGATAAGGATACAAGTATTAGGGAGTACTACTACTACTAAGAGCTACGCTACCTATCGGCCAACCTTGTTAAAAGTCTCATTGGAAGCTGTTATGGTCTCTAATCGTTCGCGGGAAGAAAGAAATAAATAAAGGCGCCGAGATGATCTCAATTTTACATTCCATTATGCGGTTAGGGTACCTACCTACCATTTATCACTCGAGTAGTGATTGGGATATCGCCCAGGAAATCTGCTCCACGTCCGGGGTTCGAAGGCGGGCCCTCGGGATGGCCGTCGCTCGCGGTGTAGTGTCTTTTGAGTGCGAGTTGGGCAAGAGAGGAGTCATTTGATTGAACCCCTCCCCTGCTACCGGATAAAAAGCCCCGTGAAACCTCCCGTCCATTCGACCCCTTGAAAACGACCCCCAACTCCCCCATTCTGCCTATGGCCACAAAACCTCCCCCCCCCCCGCCTCCCTCCACCTCGACAGCCTCACCGCGAGCCTCTTTCTCATTTCCCTTCGCGTGATTTTACTCGTGTGCCTCTCCCTTCTCTCGGAAACCGCACGCAATCCGTTTTTCTTTTTTTTTTTTCACTCTTCCGCCTCTTCCCCTCCGCAGATATTTATAGACGGGTGAGGTCGTGGGGCAAACGCGTGAATCGATGCCCCCCCCCTTCCCCCATCTCCCTGACCGCCCCTCCCAATCTCTTGACCCCTCAACCCCCTCCAATCACCCCTTCTTGCGAGGCGCGAGTTTCCTCTCCGCTCCGTTCCCACGGCACGGCCTCCGTTGCCAAGAAACGGGGAAAAATTAACCGTTCTAAAACACCCCCATCACACACCAAAAGCACATTTGGACACAATGTGCAGAATGGGGGCGATTCCATTTTAATGTGAACTGTCGCATGGTTATATCAATAAGAAGAGCCCTTGTCACTTAGTCACTGACTCAGGAACGCTGTAAGATGGAGCCACAGTCACCAAAGATTTAAAATGCCGTTATTAGATGGAGCCACAGTCACATAAGTTTTAAAATCAGGTTACTAGATAAAGCCACAGTCAGATAAGTTTTAAAATGATGTTGCTAGATGGAGCCACATTCACTTAAATTATTAAATGCCGTTATTAGATGGAGACACAGTCACTTAAACACAGTCAATTAAATTTTAAAATGCCATTATTAGATGATGCTACACCCACTTAAATTTTCAAATGCCGTTATTAATTGGAGCCACAGTCAGTTGTTGCGCTGGTTGCAAGAAATTTCATAAAAGCGAATATCAATTGCAATTTCCAGTGATTCCGGTATGTGCGTTTACAATCAACAAGTCGCAGGGCCAGTCGTTTGACCACGACATTTAATTTCAACATCTTCCTCAAACAAGTGAGAGCCTTTTAAAACGCTGAAATGTAATATCATCTCATTGTTTCCAACCGATACGAATTTGAAGTATGCAATATGGTACCTTCTCATTGAAATTCATCAGGGAGAAATATGAGGCATCTTTTGGCCAGAAGATGCCTTACCTAGGTGAAACCGGTCTCAGTTTTTAAATCATGAGTGGAAAAATACGATGTTTTATTTGTTCAAAATGGATATTTTTCACTTCCACGAAGTCAAGCCAGAAACAATCAAATTTAAAGTACTTTAATTTTTTTTTACTTTTATGTTTTCTGTGGAATTCCGTTATCTGCTTCGTTGCCACGTGGATAGCTCTTTCTCTGCATGCTACAATCTATCAACTCAATGTAAGAATATTATTTTTACAATTCTGCGATCTCAAGTGGAGATATTGTATAATATATAACGCCTAAAAACAGTAATTAAAAACAATGCAAGAGAATTCTGCAGTATCCGGGGAAGAGAGATGCTATAATTCAGGTAAAACGTGAAAATGATTCGAATGACTTTAATACTTAAGCAGTCAAAAATCTGCATTTCGAAATACCTAAACTCAGGCACATTTACACTGCTTGCAACCGCCATTTTTCTTTTGTATTGGCGTAACAAACACAAAAGCTATTACATTACTTACTATTCGGCCGTAACATGCAATAGTATTTCACAATATCCCATCATCGTCGTCAATGGCACAATATACTAAGTTATGTTCAGGGCGGTTGTAGAGAAATAATAATTTCACTTTGACTACCTACTACCTTTGTTATTGCGATCAAATAAATCTCGACATAGCACAACAACCACTTGACAACCGCAGCCCAGCAACAGAAAACAGGCACAGATAAAATTGTAAACAATTCACAAATGCTTTCCACTTCAACAAGAAAGACGTAGTTTATCGTCCCAGTGGGAAAAATAGTTATAATATTTCAGAATAATAACAACCATATCATGAAGGAAGCAACATAACATCACCGTATTAGCGTCAACGGAGAGGATTGAACCCCATTCTGTTACAAAAGCCTATAATTTGGTTTTTATCTAGTTAAATATTTAAAATAAATCCATCTGTGATTGTATTACAATTTTTTACTTAAAGTTAAATGAGGGGTCAAATTTACTGCTATTGAATACGAAAATCTTCGTTACATGGCTATTATAGACAGCGTCAAAGACTCTTTATAAGAAATTCCAATGCTAGCTAATTTAGGGTAAGGAAGTTAGTATTTTTAGTTTTGGCTTGAGTAGAAATTGGTCGTAATTAGAGCCAAAAATGATATTATAAGGGAAAATGAAGCGCATTGAAACAACTTGAAGGATTCAATTTTTATTATTTAGGCAAAGTCATAATCAAAATCATCAACATCATGCCATTTACTAATGCGCGAGTATTTAAAAAAATAATAAAGTAAGATACCTAGAGAGTATGCAATAGAGAATATGCAAAACCTAGAGAGCAAAGAATATGCAAACCTATTATGCAATGGTGTTCTTGCGGTAATGACGTTAACGGAAGAGGAATAATTACAACCCCGTAAAATTATTATTCGCAGCTAAACCTATTTTAATAACCTGAATTTGGGTCATCGCCAGTACTTGTGGCAAAGTAGAACTTTCCTACTCACTTGGATTTCCTTAAAGCATGTGTGACAGCCACCTTAGAATTAGTTATACGGATAAACGGATGCATCAAGAGAGTAATGGTAAGACACAGGTCATCCCCAAGATCATTTTAGAACCTAATACTTTATTGGTAACAATAGTTGGGCAATATTTAATTCAAAATCAGTTATTCTTTTTTCAATTTTAAACACAAACAAGGTGGATAAAAAATGCAATGTAATATTTTTTCGAACTGCAAAAAAAAAGAATTATATAAATGTCCTGGGGTGTCATTCTGTAACTCCAAACCGATCGGTACGGTAGGCTTTTCGTCGGGTGTGACGTCACACCGACGAGAGAGAGCAGCCGTGCGATTCTGTACGCACCCGATCGGTGCGCCGGCGAGCTCCAGTCGGTGCGAATCGGTGTATCGCACCGACACCTAAAAGCTGTCGGTGCGGCGGAGAATCAGTCGGTTTGCTTGAGAAACACCGAAGCAAATCTATAATTAATTTGGATTTTTAGCCCGAAATGGGATATTTGATACTTGTAATAATGATTAAACATATATTCATGGATTTAATAGCGACGTTATTTGTTATTAAGAGAGCAAATGCAAAAGTCGATGAATTTAAGGTCATAAAGTAGATGATCGAAAAGAGAAACTTCTACACAACTAGAATTCCGTAGTATTGCATTGTATTCTCTTGGCCGTTAAAAATGTTTTTCTATTTGACACTAACAATTGTACGTAAATGGCACCATATTTAGGCTATTCAGCATACTGTCACCGGAATATTTTACATAATAATTGCCAAAAATTGTCCGCGGTGAATGCCTATTATTGCGGTTTGGCTATTCTTAAATGGATGATTCCCGTTGAAAGTTTTCATATTATAATCTTACATCGTGTATGGGGTTACTTCCTTAACTAGATTACATACTAAGGTAGCTTCTGATTTCAAGAAATAGGCGATTTCGCACATTTTCGATACCTATGTTATCCCCCGATTTTGGGCCAGGGTAACGAAAGTTCGTATTAATACTGATGATTGTTTGCTTCCGGCTTCTATTTTCGTAGTTGAGGAGATATATTTTATGAATCTTTTGCATTGAACTGTAAATCATCACTCTATCATAATAAATTTCGGATTATTCATCAAATAATGTTGAAACAATGTGTTGGACAACACCATGGTGTGGTGACAACACTACTTGCAAATAGGTACCTACACGTACAATAACCAAGAGTGCTAATAGCAAATTTACTTACTTCTACACTCAACTTAAATTTCTTTCACCATATGTATTTATTTATCACTCATTAAATTCATTTTACATTCAACTTTGCTCTACGAAATTACATAATAAAATGTTTCATGGCACGAGCGCGCAGCAATTTCACTGTCCTAAAACCACGAATATAGAATAATATACCCACAAGAATATTTCAATACCATACCTTCAATATATAATACATTCACGGATTTTCTATTTTCGATATCACGCCACTGTTTAATTAATTTCAACGAACAATTCTATCAATCTTTGGACGATTAAATATTATATCGGTACTACACGTAATGCCTTTTCTGCAACTAGAAATTCCAAATGCAAAACGCTGTTAAATGTCGGATCTCAATCACACGAGTTAATAAATATAATCAATCAATATACAGGTTAAACTGAAATTTTGAAAGTTATTTCTGTATTCAAACGATCACAGCTGATTCATTCTCACTTCGCACACTTCATTTTATCTCATAGCACTCAACGTCTTTTACTGATACTTCATATTCTCACGGACGCTACTAGATATGTGCTTTAAGTATAATGCACTTATTTTAATTGTCAAATACACATTGCTCAAAATTCACATAAATTAATATACGATCATTCTCTTTCCGACATCGTTGATTTCTGTTGTTGTTTTCAACCCCGAGAGCACTAGGCGGCTTCCGATAGTCATTTGTTTGTTCTATCGTCTTCTATTGGTGGGAATACAGCATGTGACCGTCAGCTTCGGAAACACTCGGAAAATTGTGAGGAGGGGGGGAACATTTTGTGGGAGGAGTTACCTAACCGACTGGAATGGCACCGACTTGCATACAGAATCGCTGAAATAGGCTCCGTCGGTGGCTGAGTCCAAGTCGGTACGGAATCTCAACCGGTCGGTTGGTTAGGAAGCCCAACCGATCGGTACGGAACCGACGAATTACAGAATGACACCCCTGATCCTCCTAATCTTAGGGCTTGTCTGGAGGAGCCAAGTTGGAACAACGTTTAGTTGAAAATCAATGTTTCACCTACGCATTTACATACATGTACGCATATGCATATACATACACAAATACACGCTTATTCGATCAATTTTGACTTAATAGCCTTTTTCATCGAACAACGATAAATTGTTATGACCATTAAGGTGAGATTTATAAATAGTTTCATCGCCGTCATAGCCAACTGGTTGTGTCAGGCGAGACTTTGTGGAACTTGCTTAACATTGAGGAATGAAAGGTGCAACTTGGTAATTCCACATAAACCTTATTATCGACCTAGATTTCGAAAAATGAAGTCATCATCAGGTACATTCATAAGAAAACATTAAAAAGTACATACATATATTTGAGCAGTTTTCTTATGCATGTTCCTGATGCTGACTTCATAAGCCGAACCCTAGGTTGTAAATGAGGTTCGGTGGTTTTACTCAACTTAAGAGAATTCGATGAAACTTGCTGGAAACATTAATTTGGTTGTCTTAAAGCTACCTGATTTTTTTCAGAATTATTTGCCGCAGATTTCTTAAGATATTTGAACGAGAAGTGGGCATGGAATTACACGGGTTGTTATGGGAACGCAAGGCTGTATTCATCAGAAAGAACCTTTTCTAATTATTCAATGTATAATAATTTATATCATCGATAGAAAAATGTATATTTAACAGATTTTTACTCCGAGCGCTTGAATAAATCCCTCGCGCGCGTTGCAGAACGTGTGAAATTGGCACCACGGGTAAAGTACTTGAACATGGATGCATAAATTGCAGGATGCAGAAGAAAAGGCATAAGAATACCTACGTAATTTCGTGCCAAATTCTCGATCAAATATCTTTAAAAAACTGCGGTATATAATTCTGAAAATTTGCAGGTAGCTTTAGAACAATATTATTAATACTTTCAGGAAGTCTCATTGAATTCTCTTAAGTTGGGCGAAACCACCGAATGTCCTTAATAAAGTTTATGTGGAATTACCAGCTTTAATTTCACAATGTCATAGCCAAAGTTGCGGTTATTGTGAATTCATTCGTGTATTCCTGCATTGCAGAATACGATGATACATATGTCCATGCATACATCAGGATAATTAATAATTTGTTGCTTACAACACAGATTAAAATTTGTGTACAATATTATATTTTTTAATTCAGTCGGAATGGTTAGCAATTTTCATAGTTTTTTTATAAAAATATAATATTTATCGCCAATTTGATTCTCAAGTCGGCCCCCGGAAAGTAGTCGAGGGCAGTTCGGCTCGCAATCTCCAAATCAGCAAATAACTTCAACTTTGGCCGCCTTTCTCGCGAAAATGGATGATTATATTGGATGGAAATCCCCGAAGTGGCCTTATCCGATCCCTTTTCGGTCGCGGAAGTGACTCGGCGAGTAATGGCCTAAAAGGAAAGCGGGGAGGGAACAAGAGGAGAGATTGGCGTGCGCGGAAAAAAGAAAAAAAAAAAGATGTCGAGATGCTTTTCCCGACAAATGTGCTTGATAGTGAATTGTGTTGGTGCAGGCCTGTTCCGTTTCGTCCCAATCAGCCCTTTCGACCTCATTCAGAAATGATTCAAGAATTAAAAAAAAATAAACAAAGCAAGTGATTTTTTTTGACGCTACAACCTCGTAAATTTCAAGCATCGGTTAAGAAAAAGAATGGTATTTGCCAATTTTATAATTTAGAAATAATTACATGAGTTGGCGTAACTTATTTAGATGTAAATTATTTAGATTATTTGAGGAGGATACCTAACCAGAATGATGTAAGTGAATAATAATAATTACACAAAATCACTGAGCTATTAGTACGGAAATTTAAGCTTTTGCCTTTACATTGTTGCAAAAATATTAGTTCCACTACCTCTTGGAGTAAGAAGAAGTTTATTATATACCGTTACGCTTATCGAACGTTAAACCACGTTAAACGTCTCGAATATCCATTCCTGTTTTCCACTTGTGAGTGAGATTCTCTTTAGAAGTATTGAAGCCATTCGTATTCATTGCTGAAATATAATAATAATAATAATAATAATAAATTTTATTGTTCAAGGACCTTGTCCTATGGAACATAAATCATTTGTACAATATATGCTCTGCAGTGAGAAACAGAAATAGATACAATATATGAAGCAATACATTCGGAAATATGAAGCAACTAATTTAAAACATAAATGGATAAAATAACTCAATAAAATAATCCATTGATGTGATGATACAATTTTACAGAATTAAATATTGGTTTATATTAAATTTTACAATAAATTTGACAATAATAAAGAGAAGAGGAAAACCTGGATTTTAATTATATTCTTACGTAGTAGATAACATTTACGGAAAACAATTATGTATTACTATTATATGGTGTAACACAATGGTATAATACAATAAATGTTAATTACAATTGTATTTTTCAAACAAATATGAGTACATTTTAATTTTAAATTGATTAACAGTACAACAGCTGATAATGTCGTCAGGTATATCATTCCATATTCTTATAGCAGAGTTTAGGGTTGATAATTGGTACGCCGTAGTTCTGCAATTTGGGATTTTAAATCGTCTTCTAGCTCTTACTGTTCTACAAGCTTCACTCTGGCTACGTATAATCATATCATAGAGATAATCAGGTGTTTTACATGACAAAATTTTGTATACAAACACAGATAACTGGAGCTTTGTTTTCTGTTGAGGTTTCAACCACTGCAACTTAGTGTAATAAGGGGTGACATGCTCATGGATATTTATATCATATATGTATCTAATCGCAGAATTTAACAGTGTTTGCAACTTCTTATATAATTCACCGGTTAGGTCAGAAAACACAAGAGAACAATAATCCATATGTGGAACCAACAAAGTATTAACCAATTTTTTCCGTACCTCTATTGGCATTAGGCGTTTGAATTGTTTGATCTGTGCTAATGTTTTATGTACTTTGTTAGAAATAGTGGATACATGTTCATTCCAAGTTAGCGTATTGTTGATATTAACCCCTAAGTTTTTTATGATGTCCGAATAGCCAATATCAATGCCTTCAACTTTTATTTTCGGTATTCTATCATAATCGAGTTTCTTGACATACTTAGCAGTACCAATAATTATAGCTTTAGTTTTATGAGGGTTAAGTTTTAGTAAATTCGTCCTGGCCCAAACACAGATATGGTTAACATCTTCATTTAATTTTTCAATGGCATCATCGATCTTTGTTGGGTGACAGTCAAGGTAGATTTGTAAATCATCTGCGTAGAGATGATAGTTCGAGTGGGAGATTGAACGTGGTAAATCTCTTATGAAAATTGAAAATAAGAGGGGACCAAGTATTGAACCCTGAGGCACACCACATGATACTGCCGAGAAGCTAGACAGTTTGTCGTCATCTCCTTTTATTGCTTGAGTTCTCTGGAACAAGTAGGAACGGAACCATTTAATCACTGGGATAGAAAATCCTAGTTGGTACATTTTATCCAGCAACAAATCGTGATTAACACAATCAAAAGCCTTTGAAAAATCAAAAAGTACAAGAATAGTAACTCTCTTTTGGTCTATTGAGAGACGAATGTCTTCAGTAACTCTTATGAGAGTCGTTTGTGTGCTATGTCCCTTGCGAAAACCTGACTGGTACTTATCCAGTAAATTATTAAATGATAGGAAATCTAACACAGAGTTGTAGACGAATCTCTCAAGTGGTTTAGAGGCGATAGGCAGCAGTGAAATAGGTCGGTAATGAGATAGTTGTGTAGGGTTTCGAATTTTCTTAATAGGCTTTATAATTGCTCTCTTCCAAGAAACAGGAAAAAGGCAATAATTTAGTGAGCAGTTGTAAATATCAAGCAGTGTCGGAAATATCACACTCATAACTATTTTCAGCGTTTTATTATTAATCCCATCATTTCCAGCAGCATTAGACTTGATACAATGGAAGCATTTTAGCATTATCTCGGGAGTTAGATTAGGAAAGTAAAACGTATTATTTCCAAATTCATCAACTTTGGACAAGTTGACTCCTGCATCACTATAACGACAAACGGCTGAACCTAGTGTTGATCCGGGGGTGGAGTTGGCTGATGAGCTGATAAAATATTCATTTAATTTGTCCATAGGGACACCCAGTTTACTTCTATCATTCCGGGATTTAATCAGTCCAAGTCTTCGAATTTCGTTCCATATAGTTTTTGAATCCCACTTGTCCATAAAACACTGATTATAATAATCTTCCTTAGCCTTTTTCATAATACTTTGGGCCTCATTTCTCAGTTTTTTGTACTCCTGAAATAGTTCTTTAGATTTACTTCTCGTATATCTGCGGCGAATTATGTCCCTTTTGTTTATAATATGTTTTATTTCCGGAGTAATCCATGGAAATTGATTTCGCTTCGGAGTAAACCTTTTCAAAGGGGCATGAACATCTAATAATTGATTTAAATTAAGCATTAGGATTGATACCTTGGTATCAACAGAATTTGTAGTCAGGAAGTCTATCCATGGCAAATTATCAAAATCTTCTTGAAAATTACGGAGATCGAATTTACTGAAATCGCGGTAGCATATAAACTTCTCTTTAATAGTTGGTACCTTTAGATTAAATTTTAAATATATTAAATCATGGTCAGATAGGAAGGGAACTGGATATTGGCCATGTTCATTTATTTTAGAAATGTCATCTATAATTAATAAATCTAATAAGGTACTAGATGTGGGCCGATGATGAGTCGGATCAGATGGTACTATAGACAGATTAAACCTGAAACATAGATTTTTAATGTAATTACTGTCGTGCGTAATCTTTAAAAGATCCGAGTTAAAGTCACCACATATTACTATGTTATTAAACGACGGAAGGAAGCCTGCGAGTGTACATTCAAAACATTCACTCAAGTAACCAACCTTAGGAGGTCTGTACACAACTCCGAATAGAATCTTTCCAGAAGGACATGATATTTCAACAAACATAAATTCAGGCTTAAAGTTTTCATTGACGCAGGACAGTATCTTTGAATTTAAATTCTCTTTAATGTACACACACACTCCTCCACCACTTCGTTCCAACCTGTCGTTACGTAACAATGTATAATTTTCCAAGTTTAGATATTCGGTGGGCACAGATGGTTTCAACCACGACTCGGAAATTGCTATCACATGATAATCACTACGAACAAAGTGCTTACGAAATTCATCAATATGAGCTGGTAACGACTGAGCGTTTACATGACATATATTCAGGGTTTGATCAGAAATACTACTTTGAATATTTGAGAATACACGTGTTGAGTTTGATTTGTCAGCATCATTATATGCGGGCACTCCACCTCTTGAACCTTCAAGTTCATGTCATTCAAGGGCATGGAGGTCGTCTACAGTACGTAAAAGGAGTCGCTCACTACCATCATACTCCCTTGCAAATATTTTCCCCCCTCTGATCCACAAATATTTGAGCTTACCATTCTTTTTAAGCTCTCTCGCCTTTGCATACACTTTGCGATTCATAGCACTGAGTGATTCATTAACATAAATAAGGTTGTCAGGGGAATCACTCAAACCAATGTCTTTTGTTGAGAAACTCCTTTTTACTTGTCGAGCTTCCAGTATTTCTCGTGCTGAATTCGATCTCATGAATCGAACCCGGATGGAAGGGGGTCTACTGTTGGGTAAGTTTGAATGGGCCTTAATTCTATATACGTAATCGACATCACTAGCTTCAAGTTTGACCCCAAGGCCCAGCCCAACTTGACACACAAGGGCCTCCAATACCTCACCAGACTTAAACGGAATCCCGTGAATTTCTACGACATTCCGTAGAGAGTCCTGCTCCCATGTGTTCAACTGAGCTTCAAGGTTACTGACTCGTTTTAACAAAATTTCATTTTCGGCCACCATGCCGTCAAATTTACCACTGAAGTTTGATAGTGACTCGTTAATGAGAGAAATAGTTTTGCTATGTTCGTTGATTAAGCATTCCCAGGTTGATATAGCTTTCTTTAGTTCACTTATTTCACTTTTAATGGAATTCACAAACTCACTTTGGTTTTCCTGGATCACCTTGACGCGATCCAACAGCTCCTTTAGGATGGGATTGGAAACCTCATGTTGACTCTTGTCGTGGAGAGATCCATGGTCCAGGGCTTTGATCGGGGTGTCATCACCGCGGGTAGAGCGACACTTCGCTATGCAGGTGGTGCAGTCCCAGGAACGATGTGTGTCCTCCAGTAGCTGCAAATCAGCTTCGCTGAGCGAGGCGCAAGCAGGATGGAACACTTTTTCACAAGTGCTGCAGGTTACAGTTTTCTGCGTGCGCTTAAGGACCTGGCTGCATTGCGAACAGGTAGGCATGATGTAAATCACAAAGGCTAACGCCACCAACACCACCTCGTCAGATAACACCACCTTACACTCGAGCAAATAGTCAGGACTTAGGGGAACGACCAAGGCCGTGGAAACACGTCCGTTCACTGCGAGAGCTCGAGACAGAATATGAGTGTTATCGTTCTGGGAGTTTTTCTTTAACTATGGTAAAACCAATATTTCTCCAAATTTGATGCTCCTTCTGCAGAGGGTGTATATAATCATGTCTCTGTATACCCGTAGCTAATGATCTAACAAATAGTTAAACATATCTAAATCAAAAATAGTTCCTATCAAAAAAACCCACCATGAATATGTCAAAATGTTTTGTTTATCTTAGGTAAGAAAAGCTAGCATCATACTCGGTAAGCTTCTGGAATCAGTAGTGAATGTTGTTTTAACAACAGCAGTGACGATTGGAAAACCCCAAAGTAACCCACTTCTCTCTATGATATTCCCAAATCCATATAGAAAATTTAACATGCTACTCCTTTCCTAATATCTCCAGGATGTTATATTTCCGCCTTCTTCGATCATCCTCCAAAAGTTTTCTTATTCCCGTGACGTGCCACATTCATGTACGTATTCGCCGTCCATAAACATTAAATTCATCGTATTTATAGCTCACAACACAAGGTCATTCTTTCAGTTGAAATTATGCTTTCCTGAAGACCATGTTATCCAACCGTTCATCTCACAAGCGTCATCATTCAAAAACTTACATTGATACCATCGCAGATAATAAGCGCTATAAACCAGAAGTGCCAAGGAAACAGAAATTGTGCCTCTTGAGTATTTTTCACCATTGTGTCATGAGCAAATATGCATTTTGATGTGATTGCAACGCAATATGATGATAGCATTAGGTAATGAAGGGCACGTAGGCAGTTCTTAAAGGAAAACTAGTAATCTGGTTCCTTTTCACCGGTGTCACAGTGTGGAAGAGCTGATAAAATGGCGGTAGTCCACTCTATGAAGAAAACTGAGGTGATTTATTTCAAACTGAATGTATCTAATTTTTTCTAGAATTGTGGTAAATACTATTAGAATAAATCGTATAGCAATTTTTGCGGGGAATATTCCGTATTTACCGCTTACTTTTACACAGTTTCCAAAATTTCTTTCCACGAATTTAACATTAGATATTATAGTTTCAAGGGTAAGGGTGTTCCTAGTGGCAATATGGCACCCGTGGCACATGCCCTGGAAGTAACTTCCTCGGTATTTCATAAATGTAGAATACATAGAAAGCTGCCTTTATTCAATGGATATATCTGAGATAGTTGTTTTGAAAAAGAAATATACCATAATCTTTGTAAAAATGGTTACACAAGATATTATTATATCACAACTATAGTAGTTGCATGACGCAGGCCAGACACCGCTTAACTTATGTTTCATCTTATTGAAAAATAACTGCCCTTATTTCGGGCAAATTCTATTTTGTAAATAAAAAGAGTGACTTCTTTATCCCACATAAATTTATTACAAGACGACCTAGGTTTCGACGTGGTACGTCATCATCAGTTGCATCTGATGACGACGTACCACGTCAAAATATAGATCGTCTTGTAATAAATGTATATGAGTTTACGGAGTCACTATTTCCATTTACAATGTTTAAAAAATTACAACGGACAACGGAGACAACGGAGTTTATCATAAAATAAAATGATATTGGAAATTTACCACAATATAAACTTAATTCAACCGGTTTCGATACACTGCACCATCATCAGATGCGGTGCATCCAAACAGGTCGAAATATAGTTTATATTGTGGAAAATTGCCAATATAATTTTATTTTTTTATGTTGTTCCACGACATCAAGCTTGAAACAACTCTTTTTATTAGGAGTTTATCATGATTCTCTAGGTAGAGGGAAATGGCCCTGGAATTGGCCACACGGAATAAAAATTGGGACCACTATGGGTGAATTAATCTGCATTCATAGCGTCTCTCTCTTTTTAACAACTTTAGCGGAAATGCGACAGAAACATTATGGATAACTCGTTAGTTTTTCGTCGCACGACCGCAACTTTCAATTGTACACGCGTTTAGCCTTTTTTATAGAACCAACATCGGTCAAAACAACCCATTGTATTACCCCTGGCGATCTTTTTATACCAGATCGAAACAGGAGTAATGTAAAAGTTTGTATTAATTGAACGGGAGGGTACAACTTTGTCTTAAATACAGTTTTATAGTCGGAGCGTGTCTCATGTGTGGCTTGAAAACTCGTCTTAGCCGGAAGAGGGCGGACTCCGGCAAATGAAGCTTGTGGTGCGATTCGGGATTTTACGAGATGATAAAGAGTGAGATGAGTGTAAGGAGAATGTGATGTGGAAGGATAGGACTCTGGTGTTGGGAATGTGGAGATGGTG
The DNA here is from genome assembly GCA_963573305.1 of Pyrrhosoma nymphula. Classification (NCBI taxonomy): domain Eukaryota; kingdom Metazoa; phylum Arthropoda; class Insecta; order Odonata; family Coenagrionidae; genus Pyrrhosoma; species Pyrrhosoma nymphula. The sequence goes on from OY754337.1 coordinate 78,940,047, forward strand.
GCATAAAAGGGATGATGGAACGCCTGGGGAGCGAGGAAGGGGAAGGAAGAAGATTGGGAGTTTTGGCAAGAAGTGGCAGTGTGCTAAGTTGGTACGAGCGAGATAATTCCCATAGTCATAATGGATACCTTATTGGAAATTTATTTTTTAATTTATGCATCTGTAAGAAATGTGAAGTCAATATTGTAACATTAATGGCGCAAGAGTAAATATATATGTTAGTTATAAAAATTCTCAGTTATAACATAAGTATAACCGCATAAGTCTCTAACTTGACTCAATTTTTCACGCTGTACCGTAAAAACGACTTCACAATAAACGTTTTTTTTTGCGATTCTGTAAAACGTACTGCGGTGAGTAATTGATTAATTTTGATAAATAGTTGAGTAAACGTACAAACTACTCATCTTTAGTTTTTTTATGAAATCTAGGAGTTATATATTCCTAATTGTTTTAATATTCTACCTCTGGAGTGCACAGCCGTAAGCTATCTCATGTAAAACAGCTTATATTCCTAGACAAATTGCTCGAAATTTTGATGTAATTGGAAATACGAGTTTTTTTCTTTAAAATGACGTCAGATTCATGAAATTCTAGGTGAATTGATTTATCTCTCAAACTACCTTAAGGTATATGAGCTCAGATACTTAGCTCATACTACACACGTAATTAAATTGTTCTGCTTGATCTAGTTTGTGTCCTCTTCTACTTTTATGACCAGCCTCGCTTTCTTTGTCCTAGAGAATCTCATTACTTTTGTTTTCTAATGATCAATCTCCATTCCGTATTTCTTGCACTGCTTTTCCAATGCATCTACAACAGATTGCAATGCTTTCGATGACCGACTGACTGCCTGGTCGTCTGCGAATCTAACCGACTTTATCTGGTGCCCCTTGTTGTCTTCTAAATATTTACATCCCTGGCTGTCTTGATGACCAGTTAATGACATAAATCTTAATATACAACATCTTCCCCATTTACATTTTTTAACAAAACAATAAATGAATAAATCCAACACAAATACATCTTATGTTTCACATTTGTTTGGCTTTATGTGAAGGGTATTTCTCCTGTATAGAATTAGTTCCTTGCTTGTCTTAACATATGATCTTGGTTCACTGCATTTGTTTTCAATCACACCAGGGGACCAACATTTTTCTCTCAGGTCCCTGCTAAACCACACAGACTGTGCATGAAGGTTTTTCTGTTTAAGAATGATACTTTGTGAAATATTATCTGTGCCCTTTGTTTTAATTTTAATGCTTTTCTTTTTCGATGTAACCATTACATTTATTTTTCAAAATAATAAATGAATTAATCCAACACAAATACAACAAATCAAACGCAAGCACAAATATAACATAGAATTCTACAAGAATTGCGTTAGATATGTCGGATATTGTTGAGGAACATTTTTAAAATTGAACGGATCTTATCCAGAGAGATATGGTAGAATAGTACGCGAAAAACCTGATACTTAAATTTTTTCCTCTTGCTCTAAGTAACACATTTTGTTGAAGCCTCTCGTATGAACGCTGTAAATTGTAAAAAAAATCTAAATTTAGCCATGTCATAGATACTGGCTTTGGAAAATGTTGTCAGATTCTTTTGATGTTATAAAAGTTTATTTATTTGTAGAAAAATTACTCTTTATTCTGTACTTATATTATATCAGTAATATTTCAGATGCTGATGGCATTATATTTTATTGTTAATTTCTTTCACTTATGTATGAAAAACATTGAAGAGTTAGAAACGCATATAAATTCATGAATGTTGCCCCAGTACAGGTTTTCCCTTTGAGGCAACCCAGTTGTCTTGTTTCTTTTTTCATCTTAATTAATTTAATTTAAGAGGTTGTTTGATTGTCAAAACCAATAAATTAAATTTTGTCGCGATACTAAATAAAGTCACTGAACTTTCTCTTCGTGGTTTGAGATAGGCCACTCCGCAGTGGATTCAATTCACTGAAGGTATAAATCTTTCTTAATATAATCTTTTCGGTCTTGAGTTGCCTGCCCAAAATACTGAAGTCCTATTTCCAATCATTGTGTTTGCACAAATGATGTGGTACGCTGTCACGAGCACGGGTGCGAAGTTGTACACCGACGACGGTGAAAAAACCGTTTGACTGGATTTGAATCGTATACTGGGGACGAGAAAATCTTGTTCGTATAGATCCCCCAGCTGAAATTCGCCTTGAATTATGATGGCTTGCTTGGTGGTGTAACTATTTAGTTGGTGATACATAGGATACTTCTTTCCGTCGGTTAGATTGGGTTAAATTGTTTGTTGGTCCTAATGATTTCTTGAAAGGCTTATGTAAAAAACTATTCTAAATTTGTGATTCGTAAAATTTCCATTTACCTTAAACATTTAAGTTCATCTGTTGAAGAGTTTGATTACCTCCTGAGGATGTTACTATACAACGTACGGAGAAGGATGCAAAAGCTGTGTTTAATAAATATGTTTCGAGGGATTACAATGCAAAAGATTTGAAGACAATACGGTACCTCCTGGTATTGATATTGGGAAATAAAATGAAGTGAATGATAAGACGATATGTTAAAAGAATATATCATAAATTAAAAATTTATCCAGGTTGTCGCAAATATCTACTTTGTAAAGATTATTGGTTAGACAATAATAATTTTAATAAAATTTTGATAGAGTTTGATTTAATACACCTGACCGAAAGTTGGGGGATCCGGGTTCGAATCCCGGTCAATTCAAACGATTTGTTTCGTGACAAATTTCACCGTCTTTGGTGTGTTACTTTTGTCCTCTTGTGAAAGCCTTTTCAATCGCCCCAACTCCGACGTGCCACCGTCGCGTGCCAATGCGACACCATGGCGGTGGCGGCCGCAAAGCCAGACAAAAAAAGAAGAACGATCGACGCCCTTTCGCGCTCTTTCCGCCGCTGGAGTCCTCTGTAGCGTTAAGTGAGACGCCTCCCCCCCCCCCCAAGCACCAGTGCGTCGCGGCGTCCACCATATCTCCGTCCGCAGCCAGAGACTTCCGCTCCTCCCAACGCGGATGACCTCGTTTCCATGGTTATTGCCACCACTTAACGACCGGGCTTTTCCCCCTTTGAAAAATAATATCTCGAGGAGGGGAAACAAGGGGACGGTAATGATAATAAAAGGAGAAATACTCCCGTTGTGGCTTCTCTTCATCTTCCTCCTTCACCGAACTCCTCCTCGGCGTCTGTGAAATGTGTCCGCAATGACGGACGCCCTTGTGCCGGGGTTATATAGTGCGTGGACGAGGGTCTGGAGAAGGGTCCATTTGGGGGAGTTGGGGGCCCTTATGAGGGGCTGAAAATGGAGGCCCTGAGTCGCTCGTAGGGTCGCGCTTTCCCCACTCACCACCACTCTCCCCCCAATATTCGTCGTTTATGACCACCCGATGGACCACAAAAACCATCCATCTAGAAGCCCAAATCACCCAATATAATTCTGTAATAAACCCACGAGGAACTCTTTTTAAGGTGTCGATGCATAGGCGGCATTGGGAGAGTAAGTACAAAATTAAATTATCTCGGGATAAATGTTCATTTTGACGCAAATAAAAATTTATATGTATATTTCCGTCTTTAAAAAAGCAACTAATATATCTTCCAAATTATTACGACGTTTCCGAATGATCGTATGCGCAGGAAATATAATGATTGCATTCTGCAATGGCATGTACAATTGGGTACAGGGAGATAAAATTTGCCGTTGATGATAGAGGTCCCTTTTTATAGGGTTCATTTGAACTGTAATTAAGAAATGCTTGAAGCGTACGTTTATATATTTCACTTTCGAGAAAATGAATAAAGGATAAGGGAATTGACGAATGATTGTAAATGGCTTTAACGCTTATGGTGTTTGCAGTGAAAGTCACCGCCATTTGGCATTTAATCGGAAGATATTCAACTTACGCACATTGCAATTCAACCGGATTATGATAGCGAGGCGAGAAATTTATCTGTAAATCAATGACCCATGTGAAATTCCTCAGTATAGGTGCCAGGATATTCTAGCATTTAACTGCCGTTGAGGGGACGTAATAGCTATTTTGGATGCCATGCGGAGAGTCTTGGATTCAATTCCATGAGATTCCCTTGGCGACCTAATTTCCCAAACTCAATTCCCTTTCATTCACTATTCCTTTCGATCCGACAAGTCTATGAACAGGGCCATCTTTTGGGATCAAGCGGCCCCTGGGCCCGAGATAGTGTGTAGCCCTTAAGGGCAGCCCAAACACAATTTATTTCAAAAATTGACACAAGATAAGCGATTAAATAATTTTTTTAGATTGCTAACTCAAATAATAATTCAATACTATTATTAATATTTTTTTCACTATTCATACTCACAAAACCTATATATTTTCAAATGCCATTGCATGTGGCAGAAAATGTATAATTTATTTTATAAAGATATAGTTAATTAATTAAATGTCACGCGATCAGGATGAATACTTAATTAACAAAATAAATTTTTTGAAAATATGATTTTAATAGATGAATAATTTATGGGATATGGAAAATTTAAAATTTTGTCACAGTGAGCTTAAAAATCAGACAAACGTTTACAAAATTAGACCTATTGGGCGGGGAAAGTTTGAAGTTGGGAGTTCTCTAAGAGGGAGAACTGCAACAGTGTTGCGGAGAGAGCAAATACTATATCATATGGATGAAGTATAAAAGAAGAATAAAAATTCAGAGCTTAAGTTTTTTTCGAGTCTCAAAAACAAGTTGGGTACTTTTTGACTAGGGTTGATACCTTGTGGCCCCTTAATACCCCGAGGCCCCTGGGCCCGGTCAGCCCTGTCCTAAAGACGGAACTGTCTATGAATCAACACTACATAAAGCCGTGTGCCATCTTATTACAGTTCCGTGGTTTCAGAAGGTTATTTTTTATTACTCCTCGATTGACTTTTGGAGCGAAGACTCAGGGAAAATTTTCGGCAAACCTAAATGAAATGATTGAATTTCCTGATATTATCATAATCAAATGCACGCTTTTTCTCCGTCAAAAACACGTTCTGCAAAACAAGCTTCAGCCGGGCCCAAGGTTGGTGACCGGGGAAGATTTCGGTTTCATCTCCGCCGTGATCTTACGCCATTAAGCATGCTGCTTGACACACGGCACAGTACGAAAACAGGCGGCATGATTCTGAGCACGTAGGTTGCGTCAGCTGTTGTCTTAGGGAGTGGAATAGAAAAAATAATAAAGGAAGTATTCTGGATACTCTCATCGGATCTTTATTTCGTGAATGCGAAATTACATACACGTTACTCTCGTTATCGGGAGATTATTTTGTTTTGTTTGTCAGAAAGAAAGTTGAAATGAAAGAAAGAAAATTACGCTATACATAACATTTATTCATCGAAATCATTAGTACAAATGGGTAACCTATGAAAAATCGGTCGACGTTTCTAATATTGTTTGCTTTCCAATTTTAATTTTAAATTAATTATCGACTAACTCACGTTCTCAGCTCTCCGTAAACACCTCGATCACTAAAATCGACCGACTCGTTCCGGAGATACAACTGAACTGAGCGCGCGCCGTGCCCACACAAGCCCAAATTTAGACCCCCACGCGCAGCGCTGTGACGTCACCTCGAAACTCCCCCTTCGCTCGCGACAAAACATTTCCAATTGTCAACTAAACGGGCTATCCAGTCATAGTTTTAGATATTCTGTAATCTTTATAGTTTTTGCACATGAGGTCCTCGAAATTACACAAATATTGGTCGCGGCAAAACCATACATGACACCGAGAACGAATTATAAGACTCGTTCATTCGCATTCACATCAATAATGATGGCATTGCATTTACAATTAATTGAAGTCGCCCTGATTCCAAGTGAGCGCAGGGTAGCGTAACGTAGTTCACTTGACCTTCGGTCGACGCCCAAAGCCTATGACGGCTAATTGAAAAGAAGAAACTCTCCAAATCATCTTAAGTGAAGGATTAACATAATATTCAAAAGCTCTTGCAAAACATTTCGGCGTTTATAGAAAGGGTTAGCTTGGAACTCGATAAAAGGACAAAAAATAATGACCATCATGGTAGAATTAGCGTGAAATTAACTTAAGGGCTATTTGCAGTCAATTAAGGTTAACGGCAACTGGGAGATCCGGGTTCGAATCCCGATCAAGTCAAATGATTTTTTCATGGCGAATTTCACCGTCTTCGGTGTATAACCGATAAGGTTACTGTGTGAGTCAAAACAAATACTATATTTTCCAAATATTTGTTTTTTTTTTGTTTAAAATATGCTGCTTTCGCTGATGACTTGTGTTAGCTTCCTTAGAAACCAAATTTAAGGTACAAAATTTGCAGATGTCCCCGATTGTATTTTCGATGAACACTTCTTTATAGCCGCAGACGCCGACTGCTGCTCCATTTCTGTGGAATTACCACATTTTGACTTCAATTACCGCAGTAATTAGCGAATGAATAAGAAAAAAAGGCGGTAAGACGAATCTATTTTATTTTTAATCAATTTCCTGGGAGTTTTCGCTTCTTACACACAGTTTTACGTGAAAATGGCATTTATATTAAATTAAAAAATAGTAGGTTTACCTGTGTCTCTCCGATTTTACTATTCAACACCATGCAATTTCAAGTTCAATTAGCGAGAATAATAATATAATAATTTATTGCTTCCCTGTAGTACAGTATTTTTTTCAAGCATTTTAAACAATAGATGGAAACTAGGAAACCCCAAAGATGTTACCTGTGTGGGGGTAACCAAAAGTTACCGTGCAAAATATAAAATTAATCAACAAGTATATGTACAAGGTTTACATCATTGCTACACTACATAATACACATACATAATACATAACGATACACATTGAAGCGTATAAAATAATAATAGCGCATAAAGATAACATTTTGTTGTTCATATGAGATAGAGGACTTGTATAAGTATCCAGAAAATGAATAAAATGATATGTATGTCCTTTAATTACTGCAGACCTATGGGATGGCCACAACGTTGAAGTTACTTAAGTTCTGTGTGGGACGCAATTTCCCATGATGCCCTGGTTTCTCCTTATCGAGGGACCTTATCCTCACTTCTCTTTTGACTGGCTTATGGTCCGTTTACGATTGACGTCAACGTGAAAATACACCGCGAGTTCAACGCATTAGTGTTTACGGAGGCATTAACGTTTCGCTTGAAAGCGTCAACCATGAACGTAATGAGCACGGTTGGCGTCAGAGCCTCCGCAGTATGTGCCACTAGCATGGCATTATTTTGTCAACCGTTTATATTTTAGATTATGTAAAGGCTAGATACGCCCTCAGCGGAGAAAGTCGTCAGCACAGCACTCGTTTAGGCACGTCAGAGGTCAGAACGAGAAGTCAGCCGAAATGGCCCAGAAAGCTAAGGTTTGAGTGTCATATTTTTGTTTTAAATGAATTGCGATTTCAAATTTTTATGCATGTGTATGCTGCTGCCCGAAATAAGGAAAATAATCTTCATCCTCATGAATGTTTGACACTGAAACAGAAAACAAACTTCCTTCCCATTATCTTAGCACTTAAATGCTGTGCAGTAATGCGGAATTTTATAGCCACTTCATCGTCACAGTTCTTAAAAACTTAGATTGATTTTAATAGGATATTTGGCGAGGTAACAGTGGTCTATCATGTAAACGAATCTGACCGCATCCGGCGTCAAAGCAAAGAAGTTATTCTCCTGCCCAGAAAAGTACTGGATATCATGAGTAGTTTACGCACCCTCTATCATGTGCATGCTTCAAATATTACGTTATTTCGGTGGTATCCATCGCACTCCATCCAGAATCAGTACATATCATCTCATCTGAGTAATCTACCGGTTAGAGGCAGGATATGATGAAAGCCAGAGAAAATCCAACAGACTCTTACACGTGCTGTCCCTTTTCTACATTTAGTATTTCTTTCTTCATCTCAGCGTAAGTCCTACCCTTCTTCATCCCGTCCATAAAACCCATTTTCTCTTTCTTCCCCTTCCCCGCCTACCCTACATCCTTCCCTCTATCACGGCATTCAAGCAAACCATCACCCCTCATTACCGCTTCCAGCGACCTACCATGCATTCCGCTAATCTCATCCACAAATTTCCTCTCCTCACCATGTCAAGCACTTCCTCATTTGTCTTCCTATCTGTCCACCTTCTCCATCCTCCACCACACCCACATCTCGAACGCCTTCAGCACATTTTCGTATTACTTCCTCAAGGTCCACGTTTCTGCCCCATACAACGCCACACTCCATATCGACCTCTTCACCAGCCTCTTTTTTACATCCTTACTTAAGGTCCCCGTAATCAGTATATTCTGAAGAATTATTTACTCACGATCAGTTATTACAGTGGTAACAACATTGGCATATGTATCCTTATCAACCTATCCTTATCTGTTACCTAGTACTAGCAGCACGCCGTGCATGTTTACTACATAAGTCTTGAGTCTCTGTCCATTTGCGTAGTTGCAAAATACATCCCTCGGTCCCTCTCCATTGTGATAATATCTGTAGTGTAGTGCATGGTTGTGAGGCTTCGCCTCGTGACAAGCATTAGCGATTTATGCTAATGCATAATTAGTCGTAGTTACACTAACTTTAGGGTATAGTGTAATGCATGTTGGTGAATACTCACCCCCTGCAACACACCCCTGAGGTGGCTTGCAGGGTATTTTATAGATGTAGATGTAAACATCCGAATGCAGTCAAAGATGGACGAATATTGTCGACGGAAATTCCTATTGACTTCCAAGGATATGCACCGATGTCGTGTCCGTGAATATCATTCACGGTTAGAACATGTAGTTGACACCAATCTGATACTGACCATTAAACATTATTTTTCAAACATTTCCCTAAATATTCCGCTTGTCGGAAGAAAGTACAAACTATTCTGTGGTTGGCATATGTCTTTCGCTCTTTCCCATTACAATTTCCTGTTCACTTGGCAGCAATGATGCCTTCCAAGTCTTCCTTTCTGCCATAAGGAAAATTCTCTTCGCCCAGAAGTGAATGTGCAACGTAAGGTATTTTTTTTATTCTAGCGGAAGAAAAGAACTCTACGGGTCACTAAACTGTCATGGGCCACAAACTCCCCCTAAAGGACTACGAAAATATGAGCGAGTATATAATTTGTACGCTTCCTGCCTGATTGTAGCGATATTCCTCCCGGACTCTCAATCCTTCCCCAGCACCCATCCATCTTCCTCCCTTGCCCCCGAGAAAGACTTTAAAGAGTTCCTTCAGTCTACGCTCCGTATCTCGCGGAAACACACGCGCGAGCGGGGGAAGGAAAAAAAACAGACGACGGCCGGAATGCACCACCGCGACCGTCGCTTGTCTCCGGCTGCGACGATAACTTCCCCTCTTGGTTGTCCCGGCCAATTCCCCACGCCAACTTGTCTTTACGCGACCTCAATGGCTTCAGAATGGGCGTCTGGCGCTCAAACTTACTGCCAAAAAATTTTGCTTTCACGGCACTTTTCTCTGTCATACATAAAAAGTGAGAATAGTAGCTCAAGGAATACTCATCATGCCAACTTAATAACATCTGCAATAGTTATCATTCAAGACTGACTGCATTACAGCAAAAATATAAGTGAAAATGATCGCTTTTGGTTGATGAATACATCGGTTTCTGCATTCGTCCAAAATTTACGAACCATGCAATAGTAGAGTTGTCAATATACATCTACAAAATACCCTGCAAGCCACCTCAGGGGTGTGTGGCAGGGGGTGAGTATTCACCAACATGCATTACACTATACCCTAAAGTTTGTGTAACTACGACTAATTATGCATTAGCATAAATCGCTAATGCTTGTCACGAGACGAAGCCTCACAAGCATGCACTACACTACAGATATTATCAAAATGGAGAGGGACCGTTAATATATATGTATTTTGCAACTACACAAATGGACAGAGACTCAAGACTTATGTAGTAAACATGCACGGCGTGCTGCTATTACTAGGTAACAGATAAGGATTCAATTATTAGGGAGTACTACTACTACTAGGAGCTACACTACCTATCGAAAAACCTAGATAAAATTCTCATTGGCAGCTGTTATGGTCCGTTATCGTTCGTGGGAAAAATGACATTTTAAATCTGTCCGTTCTGCAGTCCAGTTCCCAAATTTTATTTTCATGATCTGATCTACCGTAGTATGTCGGATTTCGTAAAATATTATCAACGTCGTCATAAAATAGACCGGTTTGGAACTTACATAATAGATTGAGTCAAAATTTTAATCGACGGTCTGAAAGCGTTTCCCATCCCAGTTGCTGCAAAAGGTCAGTAACACTAACAAGATTGTCGTAACGGCCTTTAACGTATCTTGCCGATCTTCGCTGCACGCGTTCTAACTCAGTTTCCAAGCCTATCTCATAAGGATCCCAAATAGTGGCAGTATGTTCCAAGTGGGGTCTAACGAGGGAGTTATAATGGAAAGTGTTCTGTAATTCCCGTGTATAAGTGAGAGGAATAGTAAATGTGTGGTCTAGTATGAACTAAAGTTGGTGGTTACCGGCGTAACTTTATGGAAATTGCAATTAATTTTGAACAAAAAGGTTTTAATTTGTTATTAATATGTAAATAATAATTTAATATGGACATTTAATGTGGAAAAAGTTTTATCTTTTCATTCAAAATATCTCGATAGAACTGTTTGTGAAAATTTACATCGCCATCCAAATTAAAACGTTATTGCCACGGTATCCTACGGGATCATTTACAGTAAATTTGTCAATTGAAAACCGCCAATGGAATTAGAGCGAGAAGTTCAATTCAAGGTACTCGCAAAAAGATAAATTTGCTTCCTTTCCGATGCATTAAATAAAAATTCGATTGTATCGTGGTAGCAAAAAATACTGCGCTGCAGGGAAGAAAGCTGGTGGAAATATGCAAATGCGCGGATATAGCTCTCAATTTGATCGATAGATTTTTTGTGAGGGCCGAATTATTTAGGTAAAAATCGCAATTTTGTGAAAGAAATACAAGCAGTAGTTGGCGGTGCGTAAGGGCTTTCATGTCAAGAGCATTTACGGCGACCATTTCGCACGATTCAAAACAGCGAGAGATTAGCCGGATACGACACCGGATACCATCGGTGTTGACAACTCTCTAAAAAAAAAATACGGAGAGAAAAGCAGAACATCCGTTGACGTGGAAAACAAAGGAGTTAAAGTTTTGAATCAGAGGCAGGGCCGGCTTCTCCAACGATTAGATGTGGGGGGGGGATTGTATCAGCGCAATGAAAGCCAATGTCACGTGCTCACGCAATCAGCGAATCTGAGAATGCCAATCGCCATTGGGTTACATCGAAGCGCGTTCACTTTGATGAAAATTTCCCAATAAGAATTCGCTATTACATATGGAAAAGGAAGGGAATAATGGAAATTACCTTAGAAAAAATTTCTTTCCTGAGGAAATTCCCTTAAAATCTAGGAATATATTTTCCTAGAAACATTTTTCCTTAGAAATGTCAGACTTCGACCAGTAATTTCCCTAGAACAAAACGGTACTTTAGCGAAAACCTTCAGGAATAGGAAATATTACACCAGCAATTTAATATAATGCTGTGTGCAATGCATAGAGTGAATGACTATAGAGGCAAAATATATATTCATGAAAACAAAAACTTTATTCTGCATAGTTTCATGTATACCACCATAGGATTATCAAAATTAATTATAATGAGACTGACAAAATATTTCTCAAAAAAAAAAAAAGATGTGCAACCATTATAAAAAATCACCTCTCACAGTCAACTACATTTGGTATAAAACAAATATATTCTAAGTCACTGCAACCCACTTTCAAAAGCATTTTTCAGCGATAATGCATTCTTGGTAAATTGTTCCCCAGAGGTATATTTTCTGGGGAAATCGGGGGTTCAATTTTCTAGGGAATTTTCAGACAGGAAAGTTGCTAATGTATGGTTTACTTCTCTTTGAGGTCGGAAGTCTATTTACAAATTAAAGTATGTAACGTTGATAAACAGTCACGATCTCTCGCGGAAAACAATTTAAGTTTTCACATCCTACTCAGTCTCCACATTTTCGAAATGCTATTCAAATTGCCTTGTTACTGGAATAATGTGAAGTAAGCGCTTCCCTATATGAGGAGGGAAAAATATATATGAATCGTCTGGGTTTGGTATACCGGGCACGGACCTACTCTGAAGGTCATTTTGAACGAGGCATTTTATTGCACAATCTGATGTATGTACGGATGTGCATGTAAAATTGCATCATATAAAGCGGGGAATTGCGGGAATGCATAAACGAAAGATAGGAAAATAGCCCCTGCTCTAATGCCGTGCATGCATTCTCGCAATTTCTGTGCATCAAATTATGCAAATAAGTGCTTCATGTAAATCATCCTTGAGAGAGGCATAATAGGAGAAAATTGCAGAGACCATTAACTCTTTTTTATTGCGCTTAAACTAAAATAATCGAATCCCATTTTTATTTGAAACTCAATGAATGAAACATACAAGTACCTTGTTAAGCATTTTCGGTAATACGTTATCGCCAAGACAGATTAGGCTGTCAACGACGCTTAAGTTGACTCGCTAATACTCCACCTACACCGTAATGGAAAAGATTTCACTACTATCCCTGTTTTCAAGATCGTCCATTTCTGAAGATTCTTCTCGGTCTAGTATTTTAAGTGATGAAGAAGCACCATGTGCTTATGGATTCAAGCAAATTTCAACGTCTGCAACTCGAGAAAAATGTAGTTATAATGGCACATTGTGTAGATATCCTTGAATATTTGTTCCTCACGCTGTTCAAGATCACATAAAGTGTGAAAAAATAAAGCATCAGAATACATATCTATTTCACACTTTTCATTCAATAATATTTCATAGTTGTAGACGTGTGTTAATCCCTGAAACATGATTTTGTGGCAAATAAAATTGGTTTAGGTTTATATGAGAATGAATAGCTATTTCAGGAATTTGGGATAGTAGAATTGTGTAACGAAATACTTCCTACTTCCAAACTCACTCACTCAGTGATTCAACCCGAAGGTTGGTTTGGATAGCTGAGGGTAGAGCTCACCCCGGACTAAGCCACAGGCGTGTGAATATCACACATTCAGGGTAGGGGGACCAGTTCCTTTCCCTGGGCCACCTCGAACTCTGAGGGTTTTTTGTTCGGCTACTTCCAAAATATTAGATTAAATGACGCTCTTTGCACGACATGGAAAAATAAAAGCTCGGTCACTCTCGAGAACTCAAGAGTAGTTTCACAGTGAATTATAGCTCAATCTAAACTATTAAATTCAATCTGTAGTCGTTGAGTATCTATATATTAACCAGTTTCATCCACAGCTCTGAATAATAAACGGAAGTAGAAGAGATCTGAAATCGAACATGAATCGTTGAACTCGACTCAATATTCGACGCAGCAAAAGTGAGGGGGTCATCATACGAAGAAAGAAGATATTCTGAGTGATAAATTGCACCTAAAAGCAATAAGTATTAGGGAAACAAGAGTGCTCAACCGTATTTTTAAACTGAAATCAAACGGGCGCGTCAAATGACTGCAAGATCACGATTACCGAATCGGATTTTTCTTCGGAATAGTTGGAATAGAAACGCAGAAGCGATAAAAGTGAAAGTTAAATCGCGGTGGTGGGACGAGACTCGTGATGCGCCGCAAACTTTGCTTGGCGAGACCTCAAAAAGCATTCTTCTTGGTCCTCCACAGCCACGGGCAGTAAAACGCACGGCTAAAACGTATTTCACGGCTTCTAAGCCTTGGCCGTGCGCATTTATGTGACTGGGGGGATTCGGACGTGTCGGATGTTGATTGAGGGCAAGTATCATGTGGATCCAAAACTTGCCCCCAGTGGGTGTTGCCAAAATTTCCGCATGCACCAAAACATCAGGACCAAGCAGATTGTAGCGCCGCCACTCTAGAGAAGGTGGTTCAAATAAGGAAAGGCCTAGATTCAAATGGAGACACTGGAAATAAAGGTACCGGAATTGGTCTCCCAATTAAACTGGACATTTTTGACACACAGAAGCGCAACCATGCCGATTGCAGCGCGACCTATCATTTGCGGAAAGCTTGGCAACACTGGTGCCAGTACAGAGGAGCCGAAGATTTAGATCCATATGTATATTCATGGCAAGTACAAACACTGTCACGTCCAATCCTCGCGTGAAGGAGGTCCACCTCCACTGAGTGAGTCAAGACACTCACTAAATTCCGCGTAATCACTCTAATTGTTCAAAAGATACTGCTTCCACCGAAGGCACTCATTAGCTATTAGAAACACAAACTGCAGGTTAATCGACGGATAAAATTTTTATGAACACTTTTTCCAGCCATAAAAACCAACTCCAGCGGAATTTCATTGAAATAACGCATTCGGACCAATTATTCCAGTAGTTTGCTAATTTTTCTAAATGTATAGTAGTCAGGTGCCGGAATTTTATTTGCATTCAATTCCGTAGGAGTTTTCACCTTTTAAGATTTCGCTTCTCATCAATTTACGATAACTCTAGATGGTTTTACAGTGATGAAAAACACTCAAGAATCATTGGATGATTGGAAGACAATATAATCACGTGTCAGTTACTACAAATTATAAGAATTTAATAAATAATTTGTTTGTTCTAATAAAATGTACAGATTAATGTTTAGTCCAGATATTGCTTGTAAAATGGAAACACAAGGCACTGCAGCGTCAGTTACGAACCGGATTAAATGTTTTCTCAAATAGTTTTTTTATGGTAGAAATAAACGCTAACTTATTTAACCTGGTCTGCCGTTAATATCGAGTGTTTCGGCACAAGATAAGATATATTTATTGCTCATGCGCAGATAGAGAATACACAGAACATGAATTGAAGCATATGAGCTTTAGGTAGCTTCAAGGATATTCCTGTGTGAAACTACCGTCATGACATGAGTGGTTATCGTTAAAAGCATGCATAATACAAAATGAATGATATGAAATACATTAATTCATAAAAAAATTGAATGAAAATTCTGAAAGCCTGATTTTGAACACGAATAACTAGAAAGTACATAATAATATAATGAAATTTTTAATACAATTGAAGACAAAAATTTTATATTTTCACCCAAAAACAAATTCCATGCCTTCGAAAGAAAGCAGCCATTCCTTAACTTTTTTGGAAAATGGCAACTCTTTTTGATGACTTCTTCAAACGGTTAGTAATAAATTGAACTACTTAGGTCCAATATGTACAAAACATCTTTTGAAAACAGTTAGGTGAACTGAAATTTTAAATCGTGACTCTGGGCAGTACATCAGCCAAGTATGGAGACCGCTACTGAATAAAATCAAACGGTCGCGGTTACAATTTAAATTCAAACCGCCTTGAACGAGCCGGTCAACAATGGGTTTTTTCAACCGCCGTTGGCCTGCTATAAAAACCCCGGAATGGACCAACTCGGTAATCATTCTCAGCCCTGATGACGATGAGGGAGTCACTCATCGAAACGTTGGCCTTTACAAGCCTTACCCGGTGGCAAACCCGAGAAGATTTTACCAGTTAGGTGAACTTTTTGCTGAATGAACTTCTTCCTTCTACGGCCACCTCCAATATAAGGTTTATCAAACGAGGCTGATTTATTGCCACTTCTCAAAAAAAACGTTCGCAAGAATTTTGTAAATGTACAAATGTCTCAGTGGGAGCACCTTTAAGCTAAAATATAAGGGAAAACTGGGATGACGTCTGCTTTTCCTATAGATAATCCTGATGATGTTCTTTTGATCATAAATGACTGGCTGTATTGAATTTAATACCATAACTGAGCTTGGAATTTACCAATGCATTATATAACATCTTTAGATGGTCTAAATTGCACTTGTTGCGGATATAATAAAATTTTGCGGTGCAATGTAGTAAATATTTCCGCACGGAACATAGATGATGCTGCCACTTGAGGTTGTAGTCTAGGATTTCTCCCAAATATCTATTGAAATCAACTTTGGCTACCGACACACTGATATTAAAAGTATTGAAATCACAGTTAATCTCATGATAGAGTAGTTTTCAATCATTATGAAAACGGTTAAAGACATCAAAACACATGCACTTTGTTTTATGAACATTCATTTTTAGATTGTTATGAAAAAACCACATCCTCTTATAGTTCAAATCACATTGCATTTCTTTTATTTAGATAGTGCCAAGTTGTACAGGCGAAGCTCAGTGCAAGATGATCAGCGAAGGCAATAACAAGAGCAGACATTGCATCCATTCTGTAATGGTTTGACTAGAATACTTAAAAAAAGGTACGCGTGAGATTAAATATCATGACCTTTTTAATTTATGATAGTTACTTCAGATTGAACTTTAATGTTATGAGAGTTAATGAAATAAAAATTTCAGGGAAATGGATTGAGATAGCCTTATTACAGGTGTACTTGCAACTAAATTTGTTCTAAATTGACATTTTTTCCCAATCGAGGCAATATAAGGATATAGTCCAGTGTAAATATGAATGTTTGATAATGTTCTCAGTTTCAGGCGTCACGTAGTGGAAATAACGTGATAGAAATGAAAATACATCGCACAATTCCACTTAACAAAATACCTTGTTACACGACACTCATTTCAGCTTTAAAAAATTGGCATAGTAGGAAAGAAATTAGGAGGAGAATAGTGCTAGCGATGGAAGCGTTCAATATAATAGAAGGGAGCTGATTACGGGAACTTTAAGTAAGGATGTGGAAAAGAGGCTGGTGAAGAGCTTGGTATAGAGTGTGGCGTTGTATGGGGCAGAAACGTGGTATCTGAAAAAGGAAGACGAAAATAGGCTGAAGGCGTTCGAGATGTGGGTGTGGAGGAGGATGGAGAAGGTGCGTTGGACGGAAAGGAAGACAAATGAGGAAGTGCTTGACATGGTGGGCGAGGAGAGGAAACTTATAGATGAGATTAGGGGAAGGCAGGGTAGGTGGCTGGAAGGGGTAGTGATGGTTTGATGAAGGCCGTGATAGAGGGAAGGATGTTGGGTAAGTGGGGATGGGGAAGGAAGAGAATATGGTCGGGATGAAGAAAGGTAGGACTTAGCTGAGATGAAGAAAGAAATACTAAAGGTAGGTAGGGCACCGCTCGTCTAAGAGTCTGTTGGATTTTCTCTGACTTTCGTCATCACCTACCTTTTACCCATAGACACCTTTAAGGTGGTTCCACCGTAAAATGACTTAAATGTCATTTTATTCATATTCTGTCTACTTGTAGAAAAAGTTCTCCTTTATCTGATATGAACAACGAAATAATACCTTTCCACGCTATTTTATTCTATAATTGAACTTGAAATTACATGGTGCTCAATGGGGGAATGAGAGAAACACGGGGAAAAATAGTATTACTCCATAAAATAAAAATCCCATTTTCGTGGAAAACTGTCTCTAAGAAGGAAATAATCCAGAGAAATTGAATAAAAATAAAATACAGGCATGTTACCACCTTATTTTTCTAGTTATTGAAGCATTAATGCCGTAATTGAAGTCAATATACGGTAATTCGTAGGAAATGGCGCTGCAGTCGGCTCCTATGGCTGAAAAAAATGCTCATTTAAAATAAAATCGTGGAATAATATGCATAATTTGTACCTTACTTTTGGATTTCTATATGTAACGCATTTCATCAGTGAAAGCAGGATTTTTTGGACAAAATACAAAAAATATGGAATTTAGTATTTGTTTTGACTCACACAGTCGCGGCGGAACCTCCTTAATGAATGAATCAAGGATGTTGAACGTGAGCTCTATGGATATAACTAGCTATTGGTAGTTGTTCAACCCATCTTGATTTTCCGACATGGGGGTGGAACTGTTGGTGGAAATGGACTCGGTGGAAGTGTTGGAAAACATTGATCCGAACTCCATGCGCCTTACCGCCATGTTACCAACTGCATACGTTGTTACGCCGGTTAGAACCTCGAACATTCCTACTCTTATGCGTCGGACGGTAAACCTCGGAAGCTCTATGCAGGTGATTGGAAAATATTTAAACAGATTAATAATGTCTCCTAATCCTGTCTCCTTCAAGATGCCTTACCTAAGATCTAGGAATGGTGCAGCATCTGGGAACTTAGGTTAAATTACAAAAAAATGCAGTGCCATGACAATATCCATGAAGATAAGCCCGACTTAATTTCGACTACACCATTAAATCAATATATCCGAAGTTCGTGTCCTCCATCAAAGATCTGGGCGTTATAGTTGACCAAAAGTTTTATTTCAAGGAACACATACAGGAAATTTAATCGAAAGCCATGTCTTTTTTAGGTCTTCTCTACCGTTTCACAGATAACACAAATAATCAAGCACTGCAGTCCTACTTCTCATACATTTTTCTTCCGATACTCACTTATTGCTTCCCTACCTATATGGTCTATGTCGGCCGCTACAAATCTTGCCACCCTTAACAGTGTCACATCTTTCTTCGCTAAAATGGTGAATAGCCCAGGAAAAATAAGCAAAATTTGACCTGAACCCGGAAAAAATTAATAACAAAGCCGGATCTTTTTAGCTGTATTCAGGACCCCTTTGAGATGAACATATCAAAAGTCCCAAGCTCTCCCTGGTGGGATAACGAAAATATCCTGGAAATACTGGAATTTTCCTGGAATTCGCGTTGTTCGGTAACTATAAGAGATAGAGAGGCATTCTTTATTTCTGCCACACCTGCTTTTAGTGCTCTACATAAGTAAAAGGTGCCCGGTAGCCTCCCGAGGCTCCCTATCTGATCCTGGTCCACTAGAAGGTCATCAAGTGCCACATAATGTACTAAAATCGCCATAAACCGATATTTACCGGACTACTAAGGTGCGAAACGGCATTACTACAACTTGCTTCAGTGCCTGAGACAAGTATAGAAGTATATCCTAATCCAAGTTTCCATAATGCGTCCACGGACTCCAATACTATCATCACTCTCTATCTGTAGTTTATCCCACCGTAGACTCAAATCCGACTTAATACTCATCTGCAACACCCTTCATTCTTACATTGACAGTCCCGATCTAATTTCAGTCATTCAACACTTTCAGAGTGCCTTCTCGTCCTACCCGAACTAACTCATTATTCTACTGATATTGATCCCATTTTCCTATCGTCTAACAAAGTCACTAACCTGGCCACAATACATCTTTTTGTTTTGTTTTTTATTTTTGGGTGCTACAAGTGCACTTTAAATTGGCAATATTTCTGTATGTGTACTATTTTCTTTAAAAAAAAAAAAAATTACACTTATGGAAGGCAAAAGAGGGGGGGGGCAAAATTAGGAATTTCGGCCAATCACGGTTCGCCATCGCCATCGAGGGCGATACTATATTCCCCCCCCCCCCCCCCCTAAAAGCATTGGAGAGAAAGTTTTTCCTTTCCTTGGTTGCCATGGAAACGGGCGACGACGGAAGGATGGGTTGGCGCATCACGCAAAAGGAGGCGCCACTGGGCATTGGAGGGGGTAGGGGTTGGTGGGTGGGTGGAGAGAGATTAGACGTGGAGGCGGTGAAGGGATATGATATGCTTTGGTGAATCGAATAGGCGTATTTTTTTCATCGGGGCGTTGTGCGCTAGCATGATGGCCGATTCCGAAAGAAAAGGACGTCTTCAAAACGCAGAGGCGCTTCAACGTGCCCGCCGCCCGGAGTCTTTCCCATCTGCTGCACGCCCTCGTCGTTTGGAAAGGCGTACTTTCATCGATCGAGGATTTTATTATTTTTATACTATCTGTGCCCGGCATGCGTTGCAATGGCTCTTTTTCCTTCGTAGTAGGCACACATTTACAAAGCAGACACATTTACATGTACAAAATAAATGAAAGACAATGATATTTTGTGCATTAAATTAAAGTTGAAAACATTTATTCAAGTGCTTTGGGATATAAAATATTTTTGGTCTTACCGCCCTCTGCAGAAACAAATACATTTTTCGGCTGTCCCACTCGTGAGCATGCAACATATAATTGACTATGTGAAATGCATGGATTTTTGCAGATTTTATCCACACATTTGAAGCCATTGATCTTATGCCTTGTTGATGGCCATTGAGAAGGCAAGGCAAACGGGGAGCTGTAGTCGTTTGACTACAGCTATCAAATTAGTCACTGAGCCTGGCCTTCAAATGCTGCAGGAGTGAATAGCCATTCATGAAATCGCTATTCAAGGGATATTCACGCCTGGTTACCGAGGAAATTTCTATTGTTGAAAAGCAAGATAAATTGGTGAATTTCGAGATAAAAACGCAATAATTGGACAAAAACGAAGCGTATAAGCAAATAAAATGTAAAGATTAAGTAGTGCATTCTTTTATGCGTTCCATGATAAAAATTTCCTTCCAATATCTTGAGTGCAAGAAACTTAAAAAAGCAAATAAAGAAACGTCTGCACCGAATTCAATGCTTTTGTCATTGGAGTAAATGTTTACAATATTGGGGTAAAAACAACCCCAAAATTTGCCATTTTTATGATTCACTTCCTTGGCGCGCGCACAACAACTCACCAAAGTTTCATCGCAATCGGATGAATGGTTTTCGAGCGAATAGGAGATGAACATACAAACAAAGAACATTCCGTACTCATGATTAAGACTGCTTAGTACTTATCTACAATATATTTTTAGTTGCGGTTGTCCGTTGAAATTCAGCGGGAAGGGGATGAAAATTCAAATTGTTGCCGATGATTAAGAGAGTTAATCCATTGTTATTCCTGTTGCTCACGGTAAAATTTTCGGTAAAAAGTTTTATAAAATCGACTAATTTTATAAAACTTTTTTTTTTTTTTTTTTTACGGAATTTTACGGAATAGGACAGGTTCTATTTCCACAAAACCGTTTTATGAAAAACCAATGAGATGTTCCGCCCACCGCGTTGATAATCTCGCATTCATGGGAAGCCAAACAAGGAAAAAGTATACAAACATGGCTGGAAGTTCATGGAACGATGAGCAGTTTCCTTCTTATTAGAAGAGTTGGTACCAAAAACACGAGTTACGAGTCACTTCACGTGTTCTCAAAGCGTCTCATAGATGGCAGAATGGTAAACATTACGGTTTTATGAATAGTATTACCGTGAGCAAGCAAGTACGTTTTACGTAAGATTCGTAAAAGTTTCAATAAAAATTAAAAAAAAACTTTTATAGAAATGTTTACCGCAAACAACAGACATTACGCGCAAAATGCATTTACCGATTAACAGAAATGTACCACTCACACTACATCACCATTTGATCACTTGACAAGCCATAAATGCCTCAAGCGTATAATAATAATAATGTATGCGTTAAATTATAGAGAGTTGGTCACGTCTTAAAAAAAAAACATCTCAACTACCTTTTTTTGCCGAAGTTTCTCCTTTTAACTAAAGCATCTTCAGGGCTTCAGCACAATGCAAGGAAACCATGTATTACCAAATATAATAATACAAAGGTAAAAAAGTTTACACTCATAAATTTAGTACCTCAAAGGTGAGATCAACTTTCCTGAGGTGACAATGGTAACAAAAACAAACTCTCCCTCCTGGTAACACAATAAACACCAAAAACTAAACCAAAATGGAAGCCCATTAAAAAATATAATAAGTAAAATAAAAAATAATTAAAAATGAATAGTACAAATGATAAAATTAACAATTCTGGATATCGTAACCTCAAATTTCGAATGTATATTACATAATTTAAGAATATACAAAACATATTAGTAGTGAAATTTTGGAGAACAGTAAGTACATAACATATATAAGAAAAAAACTTAAGTTATAAGAGATCAAATAATGATGTATTTTGCTTAACTTTTGTATGTATATATGCTCTATGGTTATAAACTGAAGGAGTTTTTATGATGTGGACCATTTCTTTGAATAGCCTCTTCTGAAGGTTCAATTCAAAAGCACGTCGATTCAAAAGAAGGAATATTCGAATTCGATACGAATTATATTCATAATATAAGAGAAACAATTGCACTTTTCCACAAATTGATTGCGTACAACGCGTTTCGGCTCACAGAGCCATTCTCAGCTACAAGACCTTGTCCTGTGTTTGGTCTTGTACCTGTTGATGGCTCTGTGAGCCGAAAAGCGTTTTACGTATTCAAGGAATTTGTGGAAAAGTGCTATTGTTTCTCTTATATTATGAAGAACTTCCACGATATCTCGCCTGAATCTGTTGAATTATATTCAACACGAATATGTTTTGTATATTCGTAAAATATGTGACATACATTCGAAATTTGAGGTTACGATATCCAGAACTGTTAATAAAATGATTTATACTTCCTATTATTATTTTTTAATTATTATTATTTATACTTATTTGGCATTCTTTTTTAATTATTATTCTTTATACTTATTATATTTTTTAATGGGTTTCCATTTTGTTTTTGTTTTTTTGTGTTGATTTTGTTACCAATAGGAAGAGTTGTTTTTGTTACCATTGTCACATCAGCAAAGTTGATCTCACCTTTGAGGGACTAAATTTATGAGTGTAAAATGTTTTACCTTTGCATTATTATATTTGGTAATAACTGGTTTCCTTGCATTGTGCTGTAGCCGTAGCCGTGCGTAGTAACTGTACCTCTGAAGATGCTTTAGTTAAAAGGCGAAACTTCGGCAAAAAAAGGAAGTTGAGATGTTTTTCAAAAGACATGACCAAAACTCTATTTAACGCATATATTAATTAAGTGGTCAATAACCAATTCAACGAAATAATAACAATGTTTATTATTCCCAGACAATAATCATAAAAATAAAATGTCAAAATATAGGGAGTCTTAGGTATAATTTACTAAGTTGCAATCACTCACTCAATGATTTCCAGGGTAGGGGAAGCGTAGGGGAAGTAGTAGTGTTTGGATATAGTTTGGATAGGAGATCCAAATAGTAATAATTTATAGTTTGGATATAGTTTGGATAGGAGGATTTATAGTTTGGATATCCTCCTATCCAAACTATAAATCCTATATATATATAAATCCTATAGTTTATATAATCCTATATAAACTATAAACCAAATAGAATGGTATAGCTCACCCCGGACTAAGCCACAGGCGTGTTAATTTCACACATGCAGTTCCTTTCCTGGGCCACCACATTCGAGGATTTAGTTTGAGGGCGTTCAAAGGCTTCACCCGGATTTGAACCCGGAACCCTTAGATCAGTAGCCAAGCACTCTACCCTACTAGGCCACCACGCTACCTAGGTATAATTAGGTATAAAATTTTAACTGATTAACTTCACGTGTACCAAAAATATGTAGAAATCTCATTGACGACTTCGTATTATTCACAGTAGAATTAAAAAAATTACAATACAATGATGTGCCTGCCGTATTATATATTTTAGAATTTTAAAGAATTTTTCGTATTGTGCCACTTCTCATTTCCTAATTTAATGAGTCACCAATGCATGAAATTTTGATAGATTTCGTGGGGAGGACGTTTGAGTATTTAAATCAACGTAATCGTATTTGAGTAGTTGATAAATTTCGATTTTCGATATTCATGGTGCTACTGTTAAGATGGCAAGCTTTACTAATGTTTTATTAGGCCTTTCTGACCGGGTAATTTAAATTGGAATCGTCAACTTTTTGGGATGACACGCCCAAGTTTCTAGAATCATTTATTTTGTCATTGAACGTATCAGCATAGGGCAAAATATATTTAATTCGTTTTTTATGATATCGACCTCAGATTTATTTATACAGGGAAGTAATATTGAGTTTAGGTCAGAAATTTAAATAAGCTATTTTTTTACCGACGTTTCGGATTTTAATTATACCATCTTCAGGGCTAAATAAAATATACGATGATCAAAAAACAAAAGCACCAACACAGCATTTACATCAATTTGTCAAATAATTATCTATAACATATTAACTTAGAATACATTCATTGGTGTCTTTCAACATCAGACTTTGTCAATGAATAGTCGAATTTAATTTCTGACCTAAACTTAATATTATTTCCCTGTAGTAATATATTTATATTATTTTTTTCACTTTCATACAAACTTATGTGAACATTTTGGTCAAGTGTGGAGACATTCAGGTCATAAATGGTTAAAAAGCACCTCTGTAATTCCTCGGCACGTGTATCCGCCGTACAATGACTCACCTGCCAACACCGTACCGGTTGAAAAAAACTGCTCTTGGAATGTCTGTCTGTCCCTTCCCCCTTCTTCTCCTTCTCTTCAACGTCCCACGCTGCATGCCGTGATTGGCTGTCGAACTGAAGGAAACAGTTACGTATTTTCTTTCCAATTTTCCGCGGGATTTTTGACGAGAGAGGACCGGATTAGGGTGTGAGGATTAGGGATATTTAAGGGAGGTGGGGAGAGCTGTTTTTTTTAAGGGTCGAGCTTCGTTGGTTATTAGCAGGGGCGATTGGCGCCACGTGCAGACAAGGAGGGCTTATGTAAGGAAAGGGTGTCCCATCCCTTCGCTGGTTGTACTTTTATTTCACCCAGAGCACACTACAATGGTCAGGCGCTCTTCGCGCGTAATAAATCAAAACAGCTATTCTCAATGTAGTAACACAATTTTTTTACGCGTTTTATAGATTTAACACATACTAGATTTTATTTATTTTAAATACTCATAAACAGCCGATGTCGGCCTTTACAGTGAACATTTTCAACTTAGAATCTGCAGGTCAGTGCGCTCCGGCTTCTGAGGCATATTCCGTCGATATGGGTGCCCTTTTTTTAAATGGCAATGCGTACCCAACAATATATTACTCCACATTACTGTGTGGGCGTCAGAGAGAGAGGGAGAAAGCGAAAAAGAAAGAAGGTAGTTGGGTATCTCATTAAGGTGGATACAGCAATGAGTTGGTTTGATTTGATTCCTTTTAAGGTAGTTTGAGGGTAAAAACACTTCACCTAGAATTTAATGAATTTGGCCTCATTTTAAAGAAAAAACTGTCATATTTCCAATGATATCAAAATATCAACCTCTTGCCGAACTACTTGTCGAGCAATTTGCCTAAAAATATAAGCTGTTTCACATGGGATAGATTATGGCTGTACGCTCCACAGGGAGAATATTAAGCAAATTAGGAACTTCTAGCACCTAGATTTTGTCAAAAAACTAACGGCAAATTGCATGTTTTGTCAACAATTTATAAAAAATAATCTATTAATCACCATATTACTTTTTACTGAATCACAAAACAATCTGCCGTTTTGAAGAGTTTTCAGACGTACGGCGGGAAATAATGAGTCAAGTTAGAGACTTATGTAGCTTTATTTATATAATTACTGAAAATTTTGTTCATATTTAACTATATATTTGCGCCATTGATATTTAAATATTTATTTCATACTTCTTACAGACGCTGAAATAAAGAAATACATTTTGAATATAGTCTCCATTATGACTAGGGAACTATCTCGCACAAACCACCTTAAATATTTAAAAAACAGCCGATGTAGGCCTTTACGTTGAAAATTTTCAATTTGGAATCTGCATAATTAACAAAATAAAAAATGAAAAAAATAAACGTGGGTTGGGAGTAGTATTGAAATAAAAACAAAGGGACAATAACATAAGTCAATAAACTACAACAGCATGTAAAATTAGGGAATCAGGAGAAAAACGCTTTTCCTAGCTGGTGCTTGAATGTTCCGAAGGGAGTAGAGGTTGAGGAAAGGGTAGACAGAATAAATGGTGTTGTACACACAAGGCAGGAAGCCTGTAAACAAGGGATCACTGGGAGAGAGAAAGACGGAATTTCGGTTGGAGTATAAGGTCATTGTTGAGCAAGGCACGGGTGGGGATGTGAAGTGAAAAGTTTGTGAGTAATTCAGTGGATCGGTACTGACCATTTAACGTAGTGTAAATAAATGTAAGGTCAATAATATTCCTACGGGTGGAGAGGGGGGGTCAATGAAAGAGTAGACATGATTTCAGTGCGAGAAGAATTACGGAGATAAGCGGTGATGGACAACGGAAATTTAGAAATTAACGCGGCGTTCTAGAATTTTCAAGTTGGAGGAGCAGGCAGTGGAGTAGATAACGGAGCAGTAATCGAGAATTGGAAGAACGCAGCCAGTGAATATGCTTTGCCCTGCACAACAAACGCAGAACGAAATATATGTATTTACACAGGATAAATCTACGAAAACGTGTTCTTATGATGTTTATAGCTCAATTTTTATTATTTTTTATATTTTTAAATCATTTGCTTGATTTTAATGTTATTTCACAGCTGAAATGCATTCTGTAGCATCTTAAAATTTAGAAAACAACTGAATTACATAATGATTCAAAAGGAAAAGCACTGGCCAGGGTCCGTATTGTCCGGTTATGTATTCGTAAAAGTTTCTCGGGTCTGACACCGGGTAAGATTATTTAAATTGATCAACGTTTCGATGGTTGACTCAGCCATCGTCATCAGGATAATGAGTCGAGCGAGGATGCTAGTGGTTACATCCAGCCGCAGATGCCCCATTGTTGTGGGGGCCGTTACGAATTCTTTGAATTTCGTCAATTACCGGTCTTACTTAAGTTGAAGCCGTTGTCCCTATTTATGTGTTTTTTGTTCCACCTGTATCAATATGGCTTCTTTTGTTATTCATTCCCAATATTTGGACGCCCGGAAAAGTTGCGTGGAATTAGGGAAAGCGACATGATGACCCAGGGTAAAGGTTATGCTCTGCTTATGCAGACTTTTCCGGTTGGAAAGACCTAATGCTCCTTTAATGCTCTTTGATTCTTTTCTCGATGGTCCTTCCTGTCTCGCCAATATACGCCCAACCACACTCGCATGGTATGCGGTATCCTCCGGTTGTTTTCAGGCCGAGGTTTCAGGTTAAGGTTGCTGAATTTCAATAACCTCACCCGGTGTCAAACCCGAGACACCGTTACGAATATGATTCGCCGGGAAAAACCTTAAATCCTTTATATTCCACACATATTTTATTTGGCGACCGGTTTCGATACAAGCTATTCATCATCAAGCACATCAAATGAAAGTTCACATCCTTTATGTAGGTAAAGTCTTGGTGGAGTGGGTAAAGTATGTGAAATGTACCTGATGATACCTTATATCAAAACCAGTCTCCAAATAAAATATCTGCCTTCTATCATGTCTCGCCTGATACCATTGAATTTAACTTCACATAATTATTGTTGATTTTGAATTAATTGTTTTAATGATTTTTATACTATGTATAAAAAGAATGTTTGTAAGTTTGTCTTTTATAAAAATCTACAGTTTTACTCCAATCGAGCTAAAAAATTGCAGAATAATAGTTCATGACAGGAGGAGAATTATAGACTATTTTAAAAAGATCTCAGGGCCCCAAAAAGTCTCAAAAGGGGCCCTTTGGTTGTCCACGCAACGTATTAGGTTTTATGCATTGGTTTTATTTTTTGCTTTATGTATTTGTTCAAGAAGGTTTTTATACTATCTAAGAATATCTCAGGGCCTCATAAGATCCCAAAAAGCCCCTTTGATGGATTTACGTATTGGGTTCAGTGCAGTGGTTTAATTTTTTGCTTTTTAAAATTACTTTTGGTCAAGGTAGAGTGTTTTTATTTTTTAATCAAATGGATGAAAGAATGAAGTTTATAATTATTTCAATCAATTATCTTTTCCAATCGGTATTTGTCTGAAATCAACAATATCATATTTCTTTGACAACCAGATTTTGGTCTTTTACGCATTTAAAATTCATTTTGCTTACAATTAGTTAAGTTGATTAGCAATGCTAAGCATTGGGTTGTGTGCAGTGGTTTATAAAGGAGTCTATGTTTTTCGCACGGTCAACTATATGTAGCTTGCTTTAGAGTACGCAAGATGATTTATTTGTCTATGCTCCAAATGGGCAAACGAAAAACATAGTGTATCGTCAAGCATTACAGTTAATGCTTTTAACTAAATAAATTTTTTCCGTTAATTCTTCAAATCTATTGTGAAAAATAAAAAAAATCGATTGTGGAACGAATTAAGAAGAAAAAAATTTCCTTGTTTTTTCATATTTTTACCATGTTAATTTTCAGAATTCTTTGAGTTATTTGACTTTTTATTGATAATGTTTTCGGGAGATATTGCCATACTGTCTACTTTTCTGCCGTCACACAATTGTGTAGGATCTCTCCAAATACAAATTATTTAAATAAATAAAATAATTAATAGCACTGTAGTCTGTTTTGACAATTACTAACAACCGCTCTCCTCTTATATGATGAGTGATGATGGAAGTGTGGTCCGGAGCAATGTAGGGCAATTCAGATAGTTTAATTACGTATATTATGAGTGAATTCAAATGGTATTTATTCTCAACACCTTTTAATATACGGTGCAAATATCGCGAGTTTAGGTCAATTAATGTATATATATTCAAAATAATATATTCAAAACTTAAGTCAGAAAACCCTATACAGCTAAGAAGCAATATCATTTATTCTATTCCATGTAAAGACTGTGACAGTAGCTATATAGGCCAAACATCCCAATATTTAAAAAATAGGATCGCGCGATATAAAACATCAATTAGCACTAAAGTTCAACTTTGTGCATTAGCGAATAATGCAATTCAAATAGTCACTAATTTAATTTCAAAGAAGCCGAAATTTTAGACTCAGAACAAAATTTATCAAAAAGATTATTCAAAGAAATGTACCATATATCCAGAAATAACGAAAGTTGCAATAAAAGGACAGACATTACTTATATAAGCAAAATTTATCATAATTTAATAAATGACTTACAACTTTTCAACAAAGAAATGGATCCGAGCAACCAAATTAAATTTGTAAATTAAAACTATTAAATCTATCGCTTATTATGAGTGAATCTTCTCAGATTTATTAATTTCTGTTTCTTCTCTTTTTAGGTGAGTGGGATGAAATCCCTGTGTTTTTCTGGAAGCGTTGAACGATGGAGGAAATGGTGAGTGCCCTTCTTTGATCCTCCATTCAGCGGTGAAAGGAAATACAGTGTGATTGACTGTAGCAAATGTTAAAGCGTATTTCATATGACAATTTTTCATGGACAGGTTCAGGAATGGCGGGAATGACAGTTCAGATGAAGCCTCTTTGTCTTCATCATTTCAATGGATAGCGGCAATAATAGGGATCTCTTTTACCATCATTTGTGACCGCTGTCTTTTCCTCCCCTGAACACGTACGTGAAATGGCCTGCAGCCAATGAGAACCATTCGTTTCGCACTTTTGAATATACTCGATGATTGAAATTATAAAAGCTTCTTCTTCTTCGAAGGCATTTTTGCCTGTTCTTTTTGATTATGCCTTTATTAATTGAGGTTGTCGGATCATCTCTTGCGTGGTCGACCTATGCCCCTCTTTCTTAATGGTATTCGGTCCCTTGCTATCTTGCCGATTCTTTAGTCGTCCATTCTTAATATATTCATTCCATTCTTTTTTCCTTTTGCGTGTCCATTCTGTTATTGGAGGTATCTTACATAGGTCTCCGATATTTTCGTTAGAAATCCTATCTAATCTTGTCTTGTCCATCATTTTTCTCAGTAGAGTCATTTCTGCAGTCTTTATTCTCTGTTTTGTTTTACTTGTTTGTGCTGTAGTTTCCATGGAATATGTCACTAAGGTATGATAAATGCTTTGTATATTTTTTTTGCTTCTTTTTGTAAGTATTTATGTCTCCATACTGTTTGGTTCAGGCAACCCCCAACCCATTCCGCTTTTGTTATTTGTTCATTTACTTCACATAAATTCCCATAGATTGTTACAACTGCTCCTAAATATTTGACTTTCATTACCTGCTCTATGATGTCCTTGTTTAGTTGTAGTTTACATCGGATTGGTTCCCTTGATGTTACCATTGTTTTTGTTTTTTTTTCGGGTGCTATTTCCATATTATGTTTATTTCTTATCTCCATGAATCCTTTCAAAGTCCTTTGTAAATTCATCTTGTTTTTCTGCAATTATAGTACTGCATCGTCTGCGTTGCATATAATATTTATATTATTTGCTTCAAGTTCATATCCTTTTAGGTTTTTCATATTTTTATTTGAAAAACTAATGCGGAAGGGATGCTCCCATAGCCACGCAGCAAATGATTCATCTGAAATATGAAAATGACGGTTCGAGGTATCCCTTTCCGTATCATTGAAAAGAATCGCGTAAATGATCCCTCGACTTGTACGTGACAAATGATAGTGTGAAACAGGCAATTGTGAAGCCCTCACGCATTGTTATTTTTCTTCACTAGTAAGGTGATTCCTCCAAGTCCATATAATACAGTATGCATGTATAGTCACCTGATAAAGTAGTAGTAATTTTGTTTAACGTGCTACGACGGCTTAGACCATTTCGTACATACTGTCTGCCTCGTGCAGACAGGGCAACAGCACTCGGACGAATCGGAGGATCGCCCCTTACAAACTCGAGCCGAGCCCAACGATGCTTAACTTCGGTGACTGATCGGGAACCGGTGTTTCCATCGTGGCAGGCCGTTGCCCACCTGATAAAGTATCGTGACAAATTAAACTAGCGGCTCATACAGGCTGGCGTTGAAAGCTCAAAATGAATGTGTTGGCTATCCTGGGCCGTCGCGTCGGTGGGGAGTATGATAATTACCGACTAATGTTTAATCTTCCTTCTTAATCAATTAGAACCAAATTCTGGCCTTACTGGCGACTTCCTTCGCGTTAGAACGCAAATAATGAAGTGAATTCACGATGGGAGGCAGCCTAAACGTCTCGTATCTTATCGCAATATCGAGAACGGAAAGAGCTCCTTTTTGCAGGAAAAGTGCAGCCCTAAGTGATACTGCAATTGCAGGCTCGTTGAAGAGCGAGCTCTCTGAGACCAAAGTGGCGAAGAATTCCATCGTAGACTTCTCTATCGATTGTTAAGGTAGAACCTCTACTATAAGGACCTTCGATAACATGCCCTGATATTTTCATATATTGCAGAGAAATTATGCCTTAGTCTATCTGTGAAAAAGTAATTGGAGGTAATTGGCGATTTAGCGCTGATAACAGGATTTGAAAATCGTCATTTTCAGCCTCAAATTACATTGCTCTTATGGCGGGATGGTGTCGTCCCTCACTTCAACATTTTGTTTCTCGAGATTGTCCCCGACAAGGTTACCTCAAAGACGACCATATGGTGATTAAATAACCAACGGATACAATGAATTTTTTTCAGGTTACCTTATCGGTCATTTAATGCAGATATTTATGATTGAAAATCGATTAAGAGTCTTACTTTCATTCCGTAGCCACCATATTGAAACAGACTTGGCAACTATGTTCGAGGAGTAAGCAAAAACATTGGAGTGAAACTATGCAAACAAAAACAAAGGTGCCGGACCGGAGTGAAACTATGATATGTTGATAGCTATACAGTGTTGTCGAGTTCATCGTCAGCAATTATATATATGTTACATTTTTTAAAATTACGTAAACATTAAAAGAGCAAAATCACTCACTAGTTATGTTGTTTTAATTCATCCCTAATTTTTTTATTATGCAGCTTTACTGCAGTTTCAGAGAAAGTTTTTAAATTCCTCTGAGACATGTAGTCAATATAAAAGCCATTCTTCATATGACAGGATTACTTCATTTTGAAGAAGACTCATATACTGTACAGCCATGTTGATTGATTGAAAATTATTTTCAATTATTATTATTAACATTTTGAGCCATTTTATTTTGTTGCTGTCGAGTTAATCTATGTAATGAAAGCAGTACTTCGAAGCGCAGGTTCTACCTTAAGTAGGGCCAAAATGTGGCGTAAATTTAAAACAAATAATAACAAACTAATCAAATTGAACAGTCATTTTAATTTAAATGACAAGAGAACAAAAAATAGCTTCTTTAAGAGACCGAAGGACCACTGGAACTTGGCAGGCAGGAACTGGTGAGTCGTGAAGTAACAGGGCACGGCATTCAATGCAGGGCGTGCGGGCAGGAAACAAGAAGGCGTGCAGGCAGGAAATAGGCGTGCAGTTGTAGCGAGAGGCATGCAAAGCTGGGCGTGCTGGCAGCAAGTAGGCAGGCGTGTAGTCGTGAACGGGCGAGATATGCCGGTCAGGACTTCACGAGAGAGAGAGAGAGGTCTGGTTCCTTTGGTGGTTCAGTGAAAAGAGAGCGAGGCGTCGCGTCGTCTCGATTGCTCCGTCACCTTCACGAAGGAAGAGAGGGGGGAGAGGGGAAGCAGTGACAGCTCCACAAACGGCGCAACACAAAAAACAAAAAAGAAATGAAATTAACATTTGCGTGAATACGTAACAGTGAGGAATTTGACGAGTCGTACTTGGTTCAGAAAGACCCCGCTGTACTAAACGAGACAAGGATGGCCTTAGTAGTAAATTCTTATTTGACGGTTCGGTCGGGGGCATACCAAACTTTCAGTATGGTAAGAGATTTGGAGGCTTTGTTTGTTTGTTATTTATAGAGAGACGAGCGAAAGCTGAGGTCATCTGCGCCATTGATGTTGGCTTCTCTACGATTCACGTGGAAAAAACGCACATATTAGTGGCACCGTTGATTCAAAGACACCGAAATCAAGCATGAAAGGTAAAAAAAAGTATCGCCATTGCGCTCATAATTCTACTGGTGAATCACGGTATGAACTGAAGAGCTATTAATTCAAAATTTAGACAGTACTTATCAACAATTACGGACAAATGGGTAGATCAATGTGGAAAGAGATTTTTTTGATGGAATGGAGGAAGGATGGAAAAAAACCCAGCCCCGGAATTAGTCTGCTCTTAACAAATGGCGCGGGTATAAAATTCCCGTTATTTTATGTCACACCTCGTATGCTTAGCGAAGTTTGCGATTTTTCCTTCCCGATATGATTGGTATCAACTTTTGCAAACGAACCTTTGCCATATTGCTCCATCATTTAAGCGCCGAATGGTGAAAACGGGATGATTTTTTTAAAAATCTACCGGCATATGTAACTGTTGCGATGAGAATTCCGGCAGTGTGAAATCGCCCCTTCTGGGGTGATGTCTCCCTTGATGGGATTGGTTGGTGGGAGTGTGGGAGCAGGGTGGGATGTGGGAAAGATAGGGGGAAGGATGGGGGAGCCATCTCCGGGAATGGACTTGTCTTCTTCTCCCTCGACTGCGCTGGACAATGGGCGCAGGAGTGGACGGACTCCGCCTGAACCGAAGCAGAGCTGTTCACGACAATGCATCAGCATCACGAATTCTCCCGAAAGATCCTCAAGACGGCCATGGGACGAGACAATGAGACCATCTCCCTTGTCTTCCTAGGTTTCTACGCTTCCCGTTCCCTTTATCGCCACCCCATCCCACTGCTACCCTCTTCTCTTCCCTCCTCGTCTTCGACGAACCTCTCCTATTGACGTCAAAAAAACGAGGCTTTTGTTGCAAAAACGTTTCTTCATTGAATGGCACCACTCCTGCTACTTTGCCTCTACTGTCAACCCGTGAGCTTATTACATGCCTTAAGAAAGTTCCACCGTGACTACGTTAGTCAAATCAAATATTAAAATCCGCTTCTTTGTGTGCATCGCTTAATAATAATATGTGAAAAAATACTTTTAAAAAACACGCTTATATTCAAGTGTACTAAAGAGTAAAAACTAATATTTTCATCACTTTCTTTTGAAAGGTGGGCGTTTGTTGAATAGGTATTGACATAAATGACAAGAAGTTGGATGTTGATTAAGAATAAAGCGCCCACGCTTTGATTTTTCGAGTGATGAAAAAATTATTTACTACTCTTAAGTACCTGCACTTGAATATTAACGTCGTTTTAAAAAAGTATTTTTTACATATTATTATATTCTACTAAAAAGCCTTTATATTAATTGTTCGACGGTTTTTTGAAATTTAAATTATAAGCATTTATTCTCACTATAAATGATAACTTCTATTAGGGAATTCAGCGGCCGAAGTCGGCGGGATGGAAGGCTCCAAGTGCCTCCGTAAAGGATTCAATGACAGGAAAAGGGCGCACTGAGTGCCAGAGGTCCCTAGGCAGCAAAGTTGCCAATCAAACTGGGGCTCAGTTATATTTCCCAAAGACGTAAGCGCTGCAAACACCAGGACTTTATTTTTAGGCATGTTATTTCTACCAACACCTGACAGGGAAAAGAATAAGGTATGCCCCCCTCACGTCTCTTTGTGTTAAAGACAAATCACCGGAAGCAAAGATCGAAATGTGAAAATACCGCAAAGGGCTTACCTCAAGATGACAAGATGTAACTCCTGAACCATCCACACCACCGGAAGCAAAGAGGTGAACGAGGTAACAATGCACGGGACTTACGCTAGATAAAAATAAAATAAATCTGCCGAACCATCCAGAAAGGGCAAAGCCACATTCAAATAACACACAATGAAATCTTTTCACTAGCGGTATGAACATGAAGCGCGCCTCAAATTGTTCAAGTGAGACTACTCGCTTTGGAATCGAAGAGACCCGAGCTTTTCTCTATCACATGATATTGTTGTTTCAACCCAGTTTCTAGGTGGGGTTTCAAATGTAACATCTTTTTCTCTGTAACTCATTCCATCAACGTTACTTTCGAGGCATATTTGAAACATTGTGATGAGGAATCATACAATCAGACCCAACGCGCGTGTGAGGGTTATGATTATCAGTGTAACTTGTGGTGTACGGGGAGAATTGTAGTAATCCAACCACGTCATTAAGGCTATGAGGTTAAGTTAGTGATAATGCGCAGGATACTATGTAGAATAAAAACTGAGAATACAAGAGGAATCTAAAATTGGGTCATGTTTACCCGAGGCGAGTAGTAAGGTAACATTTTGCCACGCGAGTTGCAAGAGTTTAAGGTATCGGTTTATGGATACAACATGCAAGTGGACGAAAGAACCATTGATAAACTATAGGCGATAAATGCAGTGGAATGAAAGTTCTCTAAAGTGTATTTTGGTACCACAGACGCTCCGGAACAACCCCGGGAACCCCGGAAAAGACACCCAGCATGTTGACTACCGGGGGCTTATCACGCATCCAGGCCGCTATTTTACAATATGGCGGCGATACTTCGACTTCAGGTTTTCATAGAGTTAAATTAAGGCTGAAATAGAATTTCTTGGGTCCGAATCATATGAAATCAACACCTTAAACCCATTTATAGCTCGTTGACACAATTTTCACAGATTTATTTTCAATTTTCCCTTCCCCATACCAGCCCCCTAAAATTTGAGCCTGCACGGTCAAATCGATGGCTGCTTCGGACCAAATCGACCAACGGATCCATAGAATAACTGTACCAAGCGGCTTGCTTGTATCACAATTTGCATCATATTTCTCCTTTTCGGATTGTACCGCCGGCAGTATTAGGCATTTTAGCTTTCAACGCGATTGAATTCAAGTTCTGTCTTTAACGTTCATGTCTTTTACTTTTGATGGATTGAATATTCCATAATCTCCTTGAAATCACGGACGTTGATGTATTGGCAACTGAAAGCATTTTTAATAATCGTCCTGGTTATAAAATACAAGGTTCTTGGAAACATTGTGTAGCCGCCGGCTATACGATGTTTCCAAGCTACTAGCCGGTATAATTTTAATAGGTTATTTGCGTTTCTTACCATCATATAAAGCTAAAATGACAAGGTGGAACATAAATATATAATTGTATCATTTAAATTTATTGATTTGACTTATTTTGTTTGTTTTGAGAATTTGTTACACCTTTTGTCGTTAGTTTTATAGATTTATAGGAAAGGTTTGGAGACAATTTGCGTATTAGAATTTGTTTTTGTGTAATAAATTGCTTTAAAAGCTAAAACTTACTATACCCGTGACTAGAATTGTATGCACCTATAATGAGAAGAATTGTAACGAATTCCAGGAGGCGTGCTTGGGTAATATATTCGAAGTTGTCTTTTTTTCTGTGAAAAGTATCTTTACGGAGCAGCTCCGATTGCGAGATAATAATTTTATGGAGCATTGTATGGATTAAATAAAAAGATAAATTAAAACATACGGTACAACATCACAGGGAAATGTGGAAGCTGTTGATGTACGCGATTGGTCGTATCGAATACTTCAGTTGTGAAGTTGTTACGCCGATATCAAAGGTTTTAGTTGTGAGAAAATCGCGGTACTGCAATGATTTCTCAAGAAAATTACTAATTCTTTTTCATTCAAATATTCTATCAGCTGATTGGTAGGTCCTTGGACAGTCCCCATTCTGCATCCCAACCTCATAGACATTGTCTCGCTTTCCCTCCTAAGGATGTCTTGCCATTAGATCCCTCTTAAATATCTCATATCTTCTACCTCCTCTTATTTCGTCCAGGATTCTTATCCTCTTCCTTCCTCTTCCACGCTTCCCCAGTGTTCTCCCCTCTATCACCCTCTTTAACATGCCCTCTTCTCTCAAAACCTCCTCCATCCATCTCTTCTGCCTTCTCCGAACCACTGCAACAAGCTTCCTCTCTTCTCCGACCATATCCAAAACCTCCTCGTTCGTCTTCCTCGCCACCCAGGTCACCCTCTCCATCCTTCTCCAAACCCACATCTCAAACGCCTCAAGTCTACGTACATACTCCCTTCGCAATGACCGAGTTTCCGACACATATAGCGCCACGCTTCAGAGTTTTCACCAGTCTTTTCTTTACTTCTCTTCTCAGACCCCCCTTATCAATTCCCTTCTATTCGAAAATTATTCTTTAGCTAGCGCAATTCTGCATCTGATATTCTTACCACTAAACCCATTCTCCTCCAAAATACCACCAAGATACGTAAACTGCTCGACCTGCTCTATCTTCTGCCCTCCCACCCTTATATTCAACCCCGCCTTCTTACTTCTATAAAATCTCATCACCTTCGTTTTCTTGTGGTTGATCTTCATCCCATACCTTTAACGCATTCACCATTGACTGTAACCCCTTGGCAGACTGACTAACCAATGCTTGATCATTTGCAAATCTCAATGATTTTATCAGCTCCTCTCCTACCTTTATTCCGACTTCCTCCTCCCCCCATGCCTCCCTTACCATTTCTTCTGAATACACGTTAAAAAGCAACGGCGATAGTGGGCACCCCTGCCGCACCCCCTGTGCTATCGTGGACCATCCCGATTCTCCATCGGCTACCCTTACCTGCGCCATCTGGTTCATATACAAATTTCGAATCAGACGCCTGTCCCTCCAATCGACCCCTAATTTCTTCAACACTCCCATTAATTTCGTCCATTCCACCCGATCAAACGCCTTCTCAAAATCTACGAAGCATGCAAAAACATCCTGCCCATACTCTAGGTTTCTTTCTACTAGCGTCCTCATCACTGTTATAGCGTCTCGCGTTCCTGTCCCTCTCCTAAACCTGAACTGGTCGTCACCCAGGTATTCATTTGCCTTCTGCTCTAATCTTCTGTTAAGAATTCTCAGAACTACATTGGGCGCGTGGGATATTAAGCTTATTGTCCTATAATCTTCACACGTTTTTGCCTTGATTTTCTTTGGTATAGGAATTAGTACAGTCTTCGTGAAGTCTTCCGGCCATACTCCATCCTCATAAATCCTACGAATAAGCGCAAAACGTTTTCCTATTCCGTTCTTCCCCATGCTCTTTAAAAACTCTGCAGGTATGTCATATATTCCTACCGCCTTATTCCTTTTCATGTCTCGTAGGGCTCTTTCGATTTCGCTATCAGGACATCTGGTCCAATGCCATCTCTGTCGATGTCGTCTTCCCTTTCTATATCTAACATATTGGGCTTCATTTCTTTACCATACAGCTTTTCAACATACTCCTTCCACCTCTTCTGGATCTCTTTCGGTTCTACGATCACCTTTCCCGTCTTGTCTGTTATCTTGGTAATTCCCCTTCCCTAATTACCACCCGTCAGTTCTTTTACTTTTCCAGATAATGCATCTGATCTTCCCGCTTTTTGGTATTTCTCTAACGAGTCGATCTGTTTTCTCCACCACGCCTCTCTTGCTTTCTTTGTTTCTCTTATAAGCATGTTATTAAATTCTCGGTATTTTCTCTTACCTAGCTCTGAGTTTACGCTCTTCCATTTCCTTCTCTCCCCCATCTCCCTGATCATCTCCTTCGTGATCCACGGTTTTCTAATTTTAGTTGCACTCACTACGCCTACCGTTGCTTTCGCCGCTTCTATAATTCCGTTTCTCAAACTTCCCCATTCATTTTCGACTGATTTAACTCCATGGTCCTCACCCATTCTCTCATCCACCTTCTCCCGATACTTCTTCTTCATTGCCCCAGTTAATGCCTCCGTATTCCACTTTCGTACCCTCCTTCCCATTCTTATCTTTTTCAGTTTTCCCCGTCATTTCATGACTAATAAGTTGTGGTCTGTGTCTGCATCAGCTCCTGGATAAGTATGCGAGTTTTTAACACTATTCCTGTATCTGTGACGTACCATTATATAATCTATCTGGAACCTATCTGTGTCTCCCGGCTTCTTCCAAGTGTACCTACGTCGAGGATGATGTCTGAACCATGTATTCGTAATTACTAGGTTATTTCTGCGGCAAAACTCCACAGCTTTCTCGCCCCGGTCGTTTCTCCTTCCTAGCCCGTAATCGCCCACCTCCCGCCCATCTCTTCCTTCACCCACCACCGCGTTCCAATCCCCCATTACTACCAGGTGCTTACTTCCTGGTATCCTACCAATTATTTCCTCTAGCTGATCGTACACCCCATCTACCTCCTCCTCTTTATGATTAGAGGTAGGCATATAAACCTGGATTATAACTAAATTCGTTGGTTCTGCTTTTAGCTCCACGACTATTATCCTATCACTCACCTGTTCTGCATACACTACTTTTCTACCGAGTTTCCTCTTCATTACGAATGCAACCCCGCGCTGACTTTCATTCCCTCCATTATATATTAATCTATAGTCGTCGCTCCAGTATTCCCCGTCATCCTTCCCTCTTACTTCACCCAGACCAATGATGTCTACACACACACTCTCCATTTCTTGCTTTATATTCTCTGACTTCCCCGCCCTCAGCATAGTCTTAACATTGCACCTGCCTATTTTGATTGTTCGTTCCTCTTCTTTATCTTCTTTTCCTCTGCTGCTACTACGTTTGAGCAAGGATTTCATGTGATGACGACCGCAGGGGCCTTGCTCCCACCGCTGCCGGGCACGACACTTGGCCCACTGGCCCGAGTATCGTAGTTGCCAGGATTCATTATCAATTTAGAACTGTCCATAATTTCAAGGTTTTTGTTTTAATTGAGATAGTATTCCGTGGCCTTACTCAATAGTGTTTTTTACGTGACACCATCACTTCAGAGGCCGCCCCACTGGGGTCAGATGCCTTTTGCAGCCGCCTCACAGAGGTACAAACGCTGCGCGGACTACCATTCGTCTGTCTCCTAACCTTCGACCAATCTGGCATGGGTGACCTGGTAGAGGAGCATTGCTCCCGCCAGTTCAGCTCTATGGGTCATAAGAGCACGCAAGCCCTTCCACCACGATAAGGTTGTAGTCCAAGGGAAAGGAAAATTACTAAAAAGAAATAATTTACACAACAGAATAATAATATCGATAGAATTTATGGGTGTTTTTCGCGCGATAGCCACGTCAAGTAGATGACGTTTCGCGAAAAGCAGGCTTCACTTACGAGCCTCAAGATTCCATCTACTCCCTTCCTTAATCATTGAAATTTGGAAGTAATTGCGCGCAATATATCCCTAATATTATCTAATTTACGCGAATTCTATCTAAAATACAATATAATACCATTTAATTGGGAAGACAGTCGAAATTAGTATATTTTGCGCTATTCAAGAAGTGGATCCAATCTCAGGTTTTCCATCAGTCGTGGAGAATTCTCAGGTAATTATTACCCGGAAAGTCTTTAAATGATTTAGGTACATAGTTTTTTTTACGCATGAACCCTCGGGTAAGGCAATGCCAGGGCAAGGGCCTAGCCACGTTGAAACACCGGTTCCCATCAGAACACCGAAGTTAAGCAACGTTGGGCCCGGACGGTGGTTGGATGGGTGACCCTCCTCCATACCTCAACCAGGCATGGATGGAGAGATGATACTCCCTCCATACCTATACCGGCAGGCCTGAGAGGCCAGGCCAAACCGGGCCGGTTGGAGGGAGGACATCCTCTATATCTGGTACTGGGGTGAGGCAGGGGGAGGCCAATCCTCCATACCTCTACCGAGGTGCTCTTGTCCCCTGTCTGCAAGTGGCAGACAGGCATGGGGTTGGCACAATGGACCAAGAAAGGTCTAAGTGCCCGGGCTCCTGACGAAGGCCCCCCCAACAACAATCTAATCTAATTCTAAGGCAATGCTAAAAGTGAGCCATTATCTGTCATCCTGACTTCAGTTCTTGACAGCTGAAGCTTTTCCTCATTAACATTATATTCCTTTCTTCATACCTTGAGGCTAATGAAACTCAAAGCCAAAGCCCGTTTTTATTCCCTCGGGAAAGAATGCCACTCTCCCGGCTGACAAATGCGTCTTGATAGGGTTTGAAGGCTTGTTCAGAGCATGAAAACTCTTGAAGGATCATCAATTAAGGAGAAAAAAAAATTCGAAAGGAAATTTAATGACAGAGTATGTTAGTTGAAATGGTGTCGCACGAACTCCCAAGAGCCTAATTTCTCGACTCTTAAGAAGAAAACGAAAAGCCAGATTGTGGCTGTGGTGCTTGAGTCTCAAAAAAGCGTAAACTCCTTGATTCAAGGGTTTTTTTTCATCCAGATTTTTACGAGGCGAGACCCTTTTCTTTGTACCCCGCGCGGTAACATTTCGCGACCCTCTCACTTTAAATCTGTAGTCGAATCGACTTTGAATTGTTTCCATGACGATTCGTGATGAGTAAAATTTTATGATTAGTGCAATTAAAATCATCAAGTTTTTGGAGAGGGGTGAGGATCGTTCCCAGATTTTCACCATCTCCATGGATTTATTTCCCTCCGTCTGCTTTTCCGAGCCAGGAGGATGAATTGGGGGATCATCGAATTCCATACGTCATGTAAAACTCTCGGCTTTGGACTTATCTTAAGCCGGATGAAAGCATTCCTTGCACTTTCTCGTACCAATACACTTGAATTTTATCATCCTTTTCACCTCCTGGGGGGTTGTGTTTGAATCGCTCGTAATAATCTCTTCCGTAATGACTTCATCCGTGCACGCGATTTCTTCGCTTTCTCATCAAACGTAGCCTCTTCGCCTTTTTGATAAAAGATAATCCAATTGAGCTGAAATATTTGAAGTAATGAAATTTCTTAGCAGTTTTCCACTTAAAAAAAATTAAATATAGGTTTATGCCACCAGTTTCGATGTATCACATAATTGTCAAGCACGTTAATTATGTAAATATTATTTGTTTAGTATATTAAAACCGTGCTTGACGATGATGTAATACATCGAAACTGGTCGCACAAACCTATATTTAATAAAAAAGGGGAAAAACTGCTAAGAAATTTCATTATTATGAATGAATTCCACCACATTTGCCCAGATACAACTTTATTTATAAAATATTTGAATCTAATTATGCGGTTAGCATTGCGTTTACCAAAACAAGATTAATTATTTTAACTGAATTGTAGTTTTATATCGATGATGGCTGTATGTGTGCATAAACCTTCTTTAAGTTGCGTTTATGAATGACGTCCTTGTGGTTGTGTAAAGTCAAATCAGGATTAAGGGTGTGAATGCGGTTGATTAACTTAAATAGTTTGCAAGTTGACTTTGTGGAATTTAATAGACACTTTCCATATATTTTTATGCATTGCGTAATACACCCTGTTTTAGTATGCACAGTCCCGACCGCTGACAACGCTTAGCATCATTTTAAAAGCGGGGATTACGCGGATTTATGATTCCTATTAAAAAAATATATGTGTGGTAACAATGTGAAACATGATGAGAAAACCACCTTTGTTAATTCCACAAACTTTCTTACGCTGGCACGACGCGCGTTTCACCACACTGTGGCATACTCATGTGCTCATACTAGGCACATGAGTATGCCACAGTGTGGTGAAACGCGCGTCGTTCCAGCGTAAGAAAGTTTGTGGAATTAACAAAGATGGTTTTCTCATCATGGATATCCATAATTTCCACGAGGTCAGGCCTGAGATCATCAGTTTTAATGTGAAACAGTTTTGCTTGTAAGAAAAGTGTGGAGTATACTAAGTTTAAACAAATATGAAGGCAATGATCAGTCTTTCCGTTATCATTTTTAGTTGAAAACTGAGGGAAAAACACGATCGTTTGCCCAGAATAGTTTAGCCTTTTAGTCCTTGGCTCGCAATTCCTCTGTTTCTTGGCGGGAGAGTGGGCATTCATGTCTTTATCACATAGAGTACTTAGTTATCGTTTTAATTTACGGGTTTATGATTATTTTATTTCACAACTGTTGAGCTTGACTCACAGACGCTACAAAAATCACGGTTTAAGTCACTTGTAATCACGCTAAAAAAGTATAAGAAACAATCCAAACAAATGAAAATTTAAAATTCACTTAATTGAAATGGGGCAGTAAGTGGGCTTAACTACGATAAATACTTGAGAGAATGATTTACGTCAGGTCTTCTTCATCTTGTTCATTATCTTCTACATCTTTCCAAAATGATGAAAACGAGAAACTTCGATAATTAAGTGTGATCATCTACCTACTTCAGCTTAAAATAATTTTTCAAAACGTCATCGCCTGAATATTCTGAATATTTTATAATTGAAGTTTCCCGGTAAATCACATAAAAGCCATCTGCATTGAAATATTTTCAGTTGTAATGGCTTGATGAAAATGCGAATTAATCTAACGCCTAAAACATGTTCGTACGACAGCGATTGAATTTGTTTTTCATTCCCATGGGAACAGCTCTGACGCCCTAAGGAAAGATTGCCTCATCTTTCGCCTCTTTAAACCTTACCTAATTCATGTTCGATTTACGTCTCAATTTAGTATATTTATGCGTGACAATTTAGAAAATTCATATATTTACAAATGAATGTAAATAGTACGGGAAATGACGTACGAAGAGGTTGTAGAATCCTTCGCTGTCGGCGTCAAAACTCTGGCTGTACATTCGATTTGGGATCACTACCGTGTCAAATTCTGCATTGCTGACGGAGGTTTGATGGCCGAGCTGTCCTTAGAAACGTCGCGTCGCCAGCAAT
The DNA here is from genome assembly GCA_963573305.1 of Pyrrhosoma nymphula. NCBI lineage: Eukaryota > Metazoa > Arthropoda > Insecta > Odonata > Coenagrionidae > Pyrrhosoma > Pyrrhosoma nymphula. The sequence continues at coordinate 78,983,138 of OY754337.1, forward strand.
GCAGAATTTGATGAAACTCCCGAATACATTCACAACCAGCCTACTCCGGGAATGCATCAAATCTTCCTTCTCGTCAAAACATTATGTAAAATTGAGTTTAAAAAATAAGATTGAAATTTTTTAAATACTTGATGATTTATTCAAACATTTTTGCTAATTTTATAATATGTGGTAGTTCAACTTAATAACCACAGGGAGACACAGGAATTTCCTGAAAACTGTCGCTAAGTTCTCTTATTGTTATAATGTACGCAGTGAATGTTCTAATTTGTCTGCTCTGGTTATGAACGTATAGAAGTTAATTACTGTATCATAAGCAGTGGTCAATCCGAAGATAAGTTTGATGTAGCTCTCCTATCTACTTTCTACTCATCTAACCGACTCTTTCCTACATAATTCTTCACTTTCACAATCTTAATAATTTATTCGTAATGTATTCTATTCCATGTAATTCATTCCATTCATTTATCAGAGCTTTCATTTTCCACCATTTCTATCCAACTCTTCGCAGAACATCATGTTGTGTCTCTCCTATACTTTGATCCTCATCATTTTACCTCGTATTCATCACCGTGCGATTGTTTCCATTCTATTTTGATCTGCATCTCTCACTGTCCAGACTTCGCTGCCACATAAAGAGCACGCTCCAAATATATGTTTAAAGGAGTGCTCAAGTCCATTTTGGTGTTACTAGCTGTTAGTAGACCTCAATTCTGGTATAATGATTTCTTTGCTTAGACTATTCTTCTCGCTATATCGCTCTTGTTTATTCTGCTACTGGTTATCGCAATTCTCAGAATTAGTGTTTCTGTGGGGTAAAATTCTGCATTTCAGTAATATCCTCACTCACTCCCCTTATCTATCTCATCAATGCATTTTCTTGGAAGAAATGAGGATAGAGGAATGAGCAATGTTAAAGATATTCAAGTGAGAGCTCTAAAAAATACGAAAAATATTTAAGGGGTAAATCATGTCTCCGATATGTATCACGCTGCACTGTGTTTGCCAGTTGCATAATCAGAAAATGTAGCCAAGGAGAATTTTAGTTCTTTTTATTCTTAATTAGTCAGCATCGGATTTCATACCAGATTTTGCGACTAAAATCAGTTTTGTTCAATGAATTGACTCAATGGGGACTAGATAATAGCGGAATGAATCGTTAGAACTGTTCTAAAGGTGGCTCCACACATTAATTCTATTTTTTTACTTCGATATGTCAACACGAACTTCTATGACGGTCGGGGTATTCGGGGGTGGTAGCAATTGGTACACTATCGACCACTGTTTGATGTTCTACGGAAGATAGAAAACCCTATATTTTATCCGTGTGAAGGCTTCCACGGCTTGATGCATTTGAAGATGTAGGTGTTCCGGGTTTTCCTCGACGTAGATCCATTATGCTAGGACGAAAGTTTCGCCGGCGTTGAAGTCGGCTTCTTCAGGTCAGGAAAGAAGAAGCAACGCCAGAAGAACTCAAAACGCTCGTCAACGCAATTCTTATTTACTTTATTTTCTTAATAATTTCTTCAGTGACCCATTGCATCTTTATCCTTCTCGTTTCAATCAATCCTATTGTTTCCTCTGCCGCTCTTACTATGCCTGTTTTTATACGTTTCCGCTGTTCCTCGATTGGTCCCATGTGCTTTGCTTCACCTATGTTCCTTTTCACTAGCTCCTGTTATTCCCTCCTTTTTAAACCTTTCAATGCCCCGACGTTCCACCTCTTCATCCTCCTGTATTTACGAAACCTTTTGAATCTAACATTAGATTTCATCATGACTAAATTATGATCTGAGTCCGCATCCGCCCCTGGATAACTTCGCGAGTTTTTGACACTGTTCCTAAACCTTTGCCTTTTCATGATGTAATCGATTGATATATCCCTGTATCCCCCGGAATTTTTCATGTGTATCCCTGAGATGATGTTTAAATCAAGTGTTTGCTACGACTTATTAATTTCTCCCACGGAGTTCAACTGCCTTCTCACCGTGGTTATTTTCTTGATCCAAGCTCAAACCCTACCTCTTCCAATCCATCCCATTCACTGCATTTCAGTCGCCAACGTCTATCAGCTTTTTATTTTCCCGTGACTTCTGTAATAATCCCTTCTAGTTGGTTGTATAACCAACCGCTACCTTAGGCCTAGGACTTCTCCGGGCGCGGCCACTTTGGTGCGATTTCATAATTTTCTAATAACACGGCTATAGGACTCGGAGCATTTAGGGCCCAGTGCAGAAAGATCTAATTAAAGTAAAAGATAAAATACAAAGGAATGTGGCTTGATTCGTTAAAAGGTGTTCCGTGCGAAAGTGTTATTCTACTTCAAGGAGACTTAGATCTCTGTGAAATCGCCTTCACAATAGGTTTTTTGCGATACTTTAAAAATTACTGCGGTAATTGATTAATTTTTATAAATAGTTGAGGCAACATACAAATTGCACACCATTAGTTTTTTTTATGATATCTAGGCGTTATAAATTAGTAATTTTTACCACGCTTCATTTAACTTTCACTGTTTGTTTGTTGTTTGTCTGGATGGAGTCTTGTAATTGAAATCTAACCCACTTCTCAATGTTCAATCGAGCTGTATTTTGACACACCTACTCACTCTCGATGACAAGACATTAATCAGCCATTACGTTCACTAATTACCAAGTTAACCTACTAAAATTAAATGTTTTACATTTTATATGAAAAAAAGTCTTTTACCAAAAGATGGCGCTAGTAGAAGTTAACATTTATAGAGAGAAGAAATGCTATTTATTTAAATATCAAAGAACCATTGCACTTAATTAATGTAAAGACTAAAAAGTGGAAAATAATAATATGTAAAAAAGTACTTTTTTTTTAAAGTACCTATTTTTTTTACATATTATTATGTTCAATATCCTCCCTCTGGAGCGTACAGCCGTAATGTATCCCATGCACAACAGCTTAAATATTTTGGCAAATTGAAAGTAGTATTTCTTCTAATGTTAATTCTTAGTGTATGATTTTCTTTTAAATGAAAAAATAGCGTAATGACAAATTATTGCTCTTATTTTGGTTGCATGCCTCACCCTCTTGTTTTGTTTTGTTGTGAGGCTGCCCTATATATTGTTCATTATCATATCATGTAATCTATTAGCCTTTATTTCATATTTCCTGCTGTGTATTTACAATGTTACTTAGTTATTAAGTTTCCTCTTTCACACAAACACGACATTACACTCTTCCCATGTCAAGTGCGCCACTTGTCAATTGACCGGTAGGGGTGAGTCTCGCACTCACCGGAACGGTATTATCTACGCGCCTTCGGCGTAATTAGAACTGTTGTGAAAGTAGTTCGGTAAAGGGTTATCATTTTGATATAATTGAAAGAGGGGAGTTTTATCTTAAAAATCTAGTATAATTCATCAAATTCTAGTGGAAGTGATATTTCGCTCAAACTGTCTTAAGCGCCACATTCCGCGAAGCTAAAGCCAAACATGGAACATGAGTTCGCTTTGATGAATTTCTTAGCCTCTTAGGTCTCGTGTTGGTTAAGGGAAGTGCAAATAATAACTGAAATTCTCTAAATATTGTGTAGATAAGGTGCAGGGATCATAGCTGCTTGATTAAATAATACCAATACTGCATGCAACCAAAGGAATAAGAATATATGTACTGAGGCTCAATGATGAGATCTGGGGCCTGATTCAGTAAGTAATCGACACGGTGGAATCTCGGAAAACCCGTGAATGTGACGTCACTTCCACCAACAAAACTCAACTTTTGAATGGCCCTATTTGAAATTTTCGTGACTGTGACGTCAAAATTTCGCCAATTTCGAGGCTCGGAAATTCCGAGTACATACAGAATAGCCCCCGAGGAGAGAATAAATATCCAATTGGTGTCTGACAGACTCTTGTTTTATCTGAGAGAACGTGAGTGCAGCGGCAAGGTCATCATGCTCTTCCCACAATGCATCGCTCTCAACAATCCACCCCCCTCCGGCCGCACATCGCCCGGACCGAGTCCGCATGGTCGGAATTATTGATGGCTCTCGTAAGCCGAAAGTGAACTAGCGGATGAACCGGAAATCGGGGCAGAGTGGGAAAGGAGGAGAGAGAGTGCGCGTCATGCCATATTGTGGGGGTGTTTGGGGGGGGGGGGGGGGGGGGGGGGAGAGTGGCAGGAGGTGAAAGAGCAAGGAAAAGAGGACTGGAATGGTGGCGGAAGGGGGGTCTTAGGGTAACGTACGAATCCTGGTATGCATGCATTGAGGTTATTAGAATCAAACTCTTCTTGCTGGGGAAAGGTGGGCAGAACATCCACCTGCATTCTACATCTACAAAATACCCTACAAGCCACCTCAGGGGTGTGCGGCAGGGGGTGAGTATTCACCAACATGCATTACACTATACCCTAAAGTTTGTGTAACTACGACTAATTATGCATTAGCAAAAAATCGCTAATACTTGTCACGAGACGAAGCCTCACAAGCATGCACTACTACACTACAGATATTATCACAATGGAGAGGGACCGTTAGTATATATGTATTTTGCAACTACACAAATGGACAGAGACTCAAGACAAATGTAGAAAACATGCACGGCGTGCTGTTAGTACTAGGTAACAGATAAGGATTCAAGTATAAGGGAGTGCTACTACTACTAAGAGCTACAATACCTATCGAAAAACCTAGATAAAAGTCTCATTGGCAGCTGTTATGGTCCCTTATAGTTCGTGGGAAAAATGACATTTTAAATCCGTCCGTTCTGAAGTCTAGTTCCCTAATTTTATTCTCATGATCTGATCTACCGTAGTATGTCGGATTTCTTAAAATATTATCAACGTCGTCAGAGAATAGACCGGTTTGGAACTTACATAATAGATTGAGTCTAAATTTTAATCCACGGTCTGAAAGCCTTTCCCATCCCAGTTGCTGCAAATGGTCAGTAACACTAACGAGATTATCACAACGGCCTTTAACGTATCTTGCCGATCTTTGCGGCACGCGTTTTAACTCAGTTTACAAGCCTATCTCATAAGGATCCCAAATACTGGCAGCATATTCCAAGTGGGGTCTAACGAGGGAGAAGTAGCTGATTTTCCTAACTTTATCGTCGCAATTTCTAAGTACTCTTTTAAGGTGGCTGGAGCGATTTTTGTTTGTATACACATTTGCGTGAAACTTTGCATACGTGTCCTTGTTAGTAATACCTATCGATAAAATAAAAAAAAACTGCATGTTACCGATTTGGTTTCCTGGCAATTCAATGGTATTTTAACAAGTAATCTTATGGAACACGGCATATATTTTGAAAAAATTCTATTACTAAAGTACAGATTTTCTCCTTAATGCGAAATAGTAAGTTTCATATTATATAATAGCTGCCAACAAATATCAAGGTATCATACCGAGTAAGAAAAGCGTATTTAGATATGATTTTCGCGTAAATTTCGAATTTCGCGCCGAAAATCCAAGTCAAAACAATGCTTTAATTAAGGCGAAAATTTGAAATATAACTCTTGCATCATATACATTACTGCATTGTGGTGATTTCCAACGTATAAACAGGTGTACATGGGTGAAATGTGGTCCAAGAATATTTTTTTCGACTTACTTGAAAAGTTATTAGAATGTGCCTTCAACGATTCACGATTAACGCTCCAGCCACCTTAACAAATCCCAATTTAAGATTAGCTTTACCGGTAATTTCTCGAATATGTTTATTCCACGAGAGATCATTAGTCAGTTTAACTCCGAGGTATTTAATCGATTCTACAATCTCTAATTTTCTGTTTTTTATGCAATAGCTGTTACAAGGAGCATTTTTCCGTTTCCAAAAATTCATGACAACGCAGTTTTTCAGGTTTAATTCTAGGTGCCACGCATCGCACCAATCCTGTATTGCCTCGAGGTCCTTAGTTAGCGCTTGCGTATCATTAAGGCTACGGATTTCTCTGTACACCACTGCGTCGTCTGCAAATAATCTAATATGAATAATTCTGTCATTATCATGGCATCCAGAGCCTTGATAATGGCAGGAAAGTCTTCTGCCGAAACGTCGGCGATCATGGAGAGCCTAACCCGGTGGGAAACTCGAGAAGAACTCATCGATTACTGGGTGCTTCTATTAAAGTCGATCTTACAATCGATTGATCAAGCCTATCGATAGCGTGTTTAGAGAATTTCCTGTAACAGCTCAGTTGAGGTACAGTATTAATAGAAAATATTGTATTGAACTGTAAGAAGTATTAAAATGGAAGATTTGTTGAACAGGTGAGGATTATTTTTAACGAATTCGATCAACTTCTCCGTATCCATTTTCGCTTGAACGTATTCATGGGCGAATTCACTACAAAACCACGTTTTCAATATGGCTGCGCGAAGAGACAGGGGATATCGAGTGTAGCAATCGATTGCTTCCCTACTGTCAATAGTGCAGCATGCCATGTTATTGGCTGAAATTTAGAGAAAATGACGTGGGCTCAGCTCCAGGCTTACGCCAAGTCGATCTACGCCACTATTATCATGGTCTCATCCCAGGCTTTGCAACGAGTCAAGTTACGCCGAGTTAAGGTAGTTTTAGCGAAATATATTTCACCTATAATTTGATGAATTTGACTTCATTTTAAAGAAAAAACTCCCATCTTTCCAATGATATCAAAATATAAATTCTTTGTTGAACTACTTTTCGAGCAATTTGCCTGAAAATACAAGGAGTTTTGCATGGGATTGATTACGTCTCTGCGCTCCAGAGGGAGAATATTGAAACAATCAGGAACTTCTAACAACTAGGTTTCGTAAAAAAATCTAACGGTGTGTAGATTGCATGTTTTCTCAACTATTTATTATAATTAATCAATTATTCACCTCAGTAATTTTTACAGAATGCCAAAAAAAACCTTCTATTGTGTAGGTGATTTCACCGTACAGCGTGAAAATATGAGTCAAGTTAGAGACTTAAGTCGATATATTTATTTAATCACTGAGACTTTTTGTCATACATAACTATTTTTTTGCGCCACTAATATTACAATATTTACTTCGTACTTATTACAGATGCTAAAATAAAAAAAATCGAATATTGTCCTCATTGCGACTGCTGTCGGCGCATAAATTATGTGCACTCGTGTTTGGGTTCAAGTAACAAAATAACGAAGAGGCTTACAGAAAAAACCAAACACACCATAATTTTCTTACCTGGTTCTGTGTTATTTGATGGTAATTGTACATTTAAGACACGTATTTTAATATTTTTTACAACGGGTGGAACGTTATAAGTACCGGTTTTGGACAGTGTTCGAGCAAATCGCCGGATTTGATAATTCGTAACTTATAAACATGTTGTTCAATTGCTACCAAAGTGTAATACGTTTTGGATAGGTTAGTGTGCGCTATGTGTTATAAGTTTCAGGAATGCATCTTTTACACAAAAAAAGTTGATATAATTTTTTTTTTAAAGATAGCATTTCCAAATTAGAAGGGAAATGCGATGTTCCAGAGGAAAAATCATTAGCCTTGACCGGGATCCCAGTCAAGGCAAATGATTTTTCCTCTTTCGTGGAATATCGTACTAATGTGCCCTTACGGGTGACTCCGTATAAGGTTAATACCGTGGTTAGTCTCTGTACCCTCAAAATTTGTTAGTAAGGAAATATCTCACCCAAGCTACCTTAAGTTGTTGTGAAGGAGGCTTTAGATTGAATGTGGCGAACTTCAGATGTGAGTTAGTCGCTGGAAACAATCTTGGACTCGGGGTACTGGAGTGAGAGGATGCGAGAGGAGTGGAAGGGGCGTTGGAAGAAGGCAAGATTGATTGGTTATTGCTCCGCTATTGAAGCGGGTGGGTCGAGATGCGGGATCAAGTCTCTTTTCTAAATCGCCTGTAAGAGCGGGTTTACGAAGGTAGTGGTGGAACGGCTTCACCACCTCTACCGCTGCTGAGGACTAACCAATTAACTCCATTCAACACTTAATCACTCCAAGATTAATGCTGTGCGTCGAATTTTAAGAGCCGTTTAACTGGATAAGCGTGCCGGATGTTAATGGTTAGCACCCCTTGGTAAAGCACTGGACTTGTAAATAAATAAAGTTGTCTCAGGGCAGATGAGGTGGAATTGATTAATTAGGAATGAAATAAATTAGCAGTTTTCCACTTTTTAAAATTAATTATAGGTTTATTGCTATCGGTTTCGATGTATTTGCATCAACATCGGTCCCAAATCTATCTAATCTATTTAAATCTTCCCCAAAGAAAAATACAAAATTACATTTTATACATTATATAGTCTCTCTAAACTCTTATTCATTTCAAAAGACAAAGTGGAAAATACAAATGAAAGTGGAGTACATAAAGTAAGTTGTCACTCATGCCCTGCAGTTTATATTGGTCAGACTGGACGAAGTTCTACCTCACGGCTTAAAGAACACAGAAAATGACTGAGGAATGGAAATGACAACTCCATTATAGCCAAGCATATCATGGAAACTAACCACGGCTGCAACTTCCAACAACAAATACTGCATTTGGAAAGTAAAGGAAATAAATTGGATATTTTTGAGCAGCTTGAAATAATTCAACGCAGTCTTGGTCAAATTCCACTTAATGAACGATAAAATATTTCAACCCCACTCCCCTTTACTCTACATTAGATTCCCTCAATAGTAGCTTTCCCGTCAATATTCTTCTTCACCCTTCTATTTTCACTCCTTAACAACCATATTTACATATTATGTAAATATTATTTGTTTAGTATCAGAACCGTGCTTGACAATGGCGTAAATACACCGAAACAGGTCGCATTAAACCTATAATTAATATAAAGAAAGTGGAAAACTGCTCATTTATTTCACTCCCACTGAACTTATAATTGCAGAAAGAAGTTGTATCACACATAATGACTGCTCAGATGGTAAATAAAGTAATGTCAAAATGTAAATTAGTAATGTCAATATAGTTATATGTAATATAATGTGACTGTCAACTATAGCAGTTTTTTTGCGCAAAATTACTTCGAACAAGAGGTCTTTTATCAGCTTTGAATGTGATGTGCTATATCTTGGGAATTCCAAACATATAAACAGGGTGTTTCAGGGGGAAATGTACATGTTTCAGGAGGAGGTAGGGAAGATTATGTTAAGCATTTTTTGTCCTGTGAACATGGGGTCGTAACTCCTTAGTTATCGAGCTATGGCAACGCAAACATTTTGGGAGAATCATCCTACAGTTACCATGAAAACAATTAAAACCAGTGGATTACACCTATGATTTTGAAGTAAAAATTGTTTATTTTTTAAGATCTTCATCTTTCTTTTCCTGCCGACAGGTTCCTTCCTATTCCTTCCAATTGTCAAGTTGGTAACCGAATTCATAAAAGATGTATTCTTTAAAAAAAGTACTTTTTGGGATAATGTTTTTACTTTAGGAGATACGTAAAATGCATTATATACTTAAAAATTTCCCCCTGAAACACCCTGCCTATTTTAAATACATGAAATGTCCTAAGAACACAGAAATTTACTCACATGAGGGCTGTAATGAATAATAGTGCATCAACGTTGAAAATACTAGGACTTTTAAATTGTTGAATAACTGAAATAAGTGACTTTATTTTTTTAGCTTTAGCACGAATAATGTTGGAGTGAATTTCGGAGTATTATTAAAAAATAATGTCCGTTGACTTCCGGAAGTCTCATTTAAACCGATCGACTTTATATCGTCACAATAATTTCCTTATGTATTCAATTTTTGAATATTAATTTTTCAGTTGGTGGTAAATGCACAATGAAAGAAGAAATGACGAATTACCGCACTTAAGAGTAAGGTCTCAAGGGAATTTATGAACATCTTTGTTGTTGATAATGTTCATCAAGTTTAAGGACATTCATCAATTGAATTCACATGCTTTAGCATAAATTACACGTTCCTTGAAAGCTAAAATATCACAACTATTATTTGGTTAAAAACAACTTATAAAAATATATTAAAAAACACTTTTTAAAAACAGGACTTATTTCAAAATGCACTAAAAGTAAAAATGCACTAAAAAGTAGAAAATAAATTTTAGATTGAAATTTACAAAGTTAAGAGACCTTCTATTCCAAATTTATAAATATATTAAAGTTGAAAGTGAAAATGAATATTTGTTTACTTTATCTGTACAATTCGTCGATGATTATGAGGCAAGAACGTATAATCGGACGTCTAATTGATCATCTAGTTGATCATCATGATTATAAGACCAGGGTGCTCAAATTCAACAGTAAATTACTTTGCACCCATTTAATTTTAGTAGATTAACTTGGTAATTAGTGAATATAATGATTAGTTCATGTATTGTCATCGAGATGAAACATGTTTGCAAAATTTGGGAAAGATACAACAACGGGAATGGGTTCAAAAATTGGGTAGTAGATATGCGATTAAACTCACGAAGCAAGTTAATATAAGACCAGTAATTAATTGATTAACTTGGTAATTAGGGAATATAATGATTAATGCATGTACTGTCATCAAAACTAAACATATATGCAAAATATGGGAAAGATTGAACAACGGGAAAAGGTTCAAACATTGTGTAATAGATATGCCATTAAACTCACGAAGCCAGTAAATCAAAAATATTTAATTAAATAAAATCTGGCAACGTGAAAAATTCGAAAAAATTCGCCAACATTTTATCATCAAAATTAAACATTTGTGCAAAATTTGGGAAAGATTGAATAACGAAAATGGGTTCAAAAGTAGGGTAATAGATATGTGATTAAACTCACGAAGTGAGTTAATATAAGAACAGTAATAATAAGTGTAGGTGCAATAGCATTTAAACGTTGATCTGATATTTGAAATCTCTGAAAGGTAACGATTTGAGTTATTCTTTTGTATTTCTTGTATAAATAATTGATTAGTTGCTAAGACTATAAAGTCCTTATTTTAGGTTTCTTAAATTCTGTTTTTATTCTTTGCAGGTGAGTTGGATGAAAGCCTTCCATTTTCGTTAATCCATGCAAAGTGGAGGAAATGGTGAGTGCCTTTCCTTGATTCTCAATTCTGCATTAAAAGACATTTTTATTGATTTTAAGACTACCAGTATTGATAGTTGCCTTAATTGGCTAAAGTTAAACGCCCACGTTAATTTACCACAATGCATATGTTAAATAAATGAACCACATAAGATCAACTATCCCCACTGTATAAAGTTTAAAGTTAACTGAGCAAAGTCATGCGTATCCACCAATAGCGATATCATGCGTATTTGTAGAGCTTTCCTGTGTTAAACGTTTCCTTACTGAACGTGTATTTCACTGAAAATGGCGATTTAATAGCTTGCCACTCGGATTTTCTCATCAAACATTGAAAATGACTGATTCCATTTCCAAACCATTGATGGCATTCTTTCCTCCTTCATGCATCTTAAATGTCCGTACCATTTCAGTTTTTTGTCATATATTGTTTCTAAAATTGTTTTTTTTGTTGACATTTTTTCCCTAATGTAATTATTTGTTACATGATCTAGCAGGGTTGAGTTACAGCCTCTCCTCCAGCATGACATTTCAGCCGACATTAATCTCTGAGACATATCTTTATCTAAAACCCAAACCTCTGACCTGTGCGTCCTAACTGGTTCTACAATTGTTTAAATATATTTATATTAGTTTCATTCGTTATGTTCTTGTTCCACAAAATTGGATACTCCATTTTAATCATTCATTTTCCTTAGTCTACTTTCTTCACTATGTCACTGTTGTCTCTTCTATCTTCACTTATCGTAACTCCAAGATAATCGTAGGAATTGGCGTTTTTAATTTTTCCACTTTCCAGATCTATATCTTCTCCTTTACCTCCTATTAACATGTATTGCATTTTTTATGTATTTACCTGTAGGCCCCATTTACTATATCCTTCCACTAATTTTTTCATCATATATGTCATATATTGTTGGTCATCTGCCATTACTATTCGGTCATCAGCGAAGAAGATGGTATATATAGGGGTGTTTTCTACCCATATCCCATTGGGCTGTATTTCTTCTCTCAATTGTTTACGGCTGCGTATAGATATATTTTGAGGCATATGTGACTACGTCAAAAACAGAATGAGACATTAAGACACTCCGTTGACATCAAATTCACTTTCGTCTTTTTCGTTTCACTTTTTCCCTTTCCCTATTCCTTCTCCTTTGCATGGCTGGTGTTCTGACACTTCCTGTAACGAGCCCCTGGCGGTGGCTGGCAGGCTAGAGTACAGATGTTGGTGGTTGATTGTAAAAGAGGGAGAAGAACGGGATAGGGTGAAAAGGAAAATAAACTCTGTCTCCCGTTGGCGCTTTTGGGAGATAAGGCTGAGAGCAAGCGTGACCGCAAATGTGTCCACGGTTAAACATCGACGCGGGAATCAATCGATACGGCGAAGAGTATTTTGGTGCCGTTCCTTCCTTCTAGATCATAACTCTCCGCTATCTTTTCTTTTCTTTAGATCCGTCGCTGGTTACTGCCCCGAACTTGCTCGCCGGAGGACACTACTGGTTCATTTCCCCGACCGATGATAATGAATCCATATCTACGGTTTCCTTCCCTTTCTCTCTTTCGAATCATGAATTATCGCCGGGAATCTTTGTGTTCTAATCCTGAAGAGGCCGCTTTCTCCCTCTGCAGTGAAAACGCGAGTTTTATTCTCATGTAGTGTTTCAACTAAGCTGTCGTTGTGGTGTGGAGAAGAAAAAGCCTAAATTTTTCCAATTAAATTAGCTTTAATTTTACAACTATTTAAGATGGTCTTTATCACTTGCGAAACTATGAGTGGAAACTAATATAACTCGGATATAAAACTATAATCTATTAGGATGAATAGTTCTCGGGTTTCCAGCCGGGTAATTGTGTTAAACTGCACCGACGTTTACATGGCGTAGTCTGCCATCGTCTTCAGGGTTAATATTAACACATTGAAGGGTCGATGCAGTTTAACACCATTACCCGGCTGAAAACCCGAGAACTATTCATCCTAAGCATTCGCCGGGAAAGACTTAAATCCTACATACAATCTATTAGTTTACTATCTGGTCTGCTCCATATTGCAGCTGGCTTAATTAAAAATTAATTAATTTTGCGAAAATGTTTCCTCCTCGAACGAATTTCTTCTACAAAAACAAAAATACGCACTGGTGGAAGAACGTATCGAGATGAACCAATGATTCTTGCGCATTCTGCGAGTGAGAAAAACATATAATTTCTATTGTATTGACAGAGTTGATGCATTTGTACTCCTTATAATCCTCTGTGCGCATGATATGAAGTAAACAGGAATTGAGGATCACATTGAGGTTTTCATGATAAATATTTAACGTGATCTACATTTACGAAGTACCGTGCAAGCCACCACTAGGGTGTGTGGCACGGGGTGATTGCACATCAGGCATGCAGCACTCGTCCCAGCACAAATCAGAACCTCGCACGCTCACCCGGCCGCTAGGCGCAGGCCAAATAGCAGTCAGGAGAACATCAGGATCTAGCAGGGTTATATGAAAGGGTCGACCGTTCAAATTTATCCCTAATCTCGTTCACACGTTAAGACCGCTTTAGACGAGGACCTTGATTGTGCAGTGTGGTGCGCAGAAATTTTGAGTACGTGTGCTCGGAATACGGAGTACGGGCTATTTTAATGTATTTTCAAGCGCAGTCATTCTAGAAATTTTCTACACGACGAAATTGTAACTGTGCATCCATCCACATAACAGACTGTATATAATTGTATTAAATGACCTTTTCAACCAAAATTGACAAATTTACACAGGTGTGCGCCACTGATATGAAACTTTGCAATTATTACATTATGTCGAAGTATTATAGGATGAACTATTTTCGTAGATTTTCGCAGTTAATTTTAATTTTCGTAAGTTTCTTTTGGATTTCTGCGATTAAACTAAACTTTTTTAGCAACAGTTTCGCCGTGCTATTCTGCCGGCTTCGTCAGGCATTCTAAATCAACAATGAAAAATAAATAAATAAACTTAAGCGGTTATTATGTACAGCATGATTAATTAATACTTGAGTTTTTCAAAAGTCTTTTCCACGTATAAGGAAGTTTGTTGACATCTTCTCTGTCTAGGTTGTTAGATCTTTTTTCTATTTCAATGGCTTCCCTGATGGTCCATGCTAATTTCTTTACATAAAACTTTCGCCCTTTTGATGTCAATACTGAGACCTTCTAAAGTGTGTGCTCAGCCACGGCAGAGTGATACCAATCTTTCTTCCAAATAGCCCGTTCGTGTTCCTTCAGTCTGCATCCTATGAATCTCTTTGTCTGGCCAACATATGATTTTCCGCAACTACAGAAAATTTCGTATATACCTTCGAACATAGTGGGAGATGGATCTTTAGCTCCTCTAAGATGATCATAAACTTTGGAGGTGGTATTAAATCTTATAATGATGTTATGCTTCTTCATGATTTTACCTATGCGATCTGTTGTTCCCGCGATGTAAGGTAGCATAACATATCCCAAAGGCTTAGTTGTCAGAATAGCACGGCGAAATTGCTAAAAAGGTTTAGTTTAATCGTAGAAATCCAAAAGAAACTTACCAATATTATAGGATGATGTTTATCTTGGCTGGGTGTTTTATCACTATCCCATACTGACCACCGATCCGTTAAAAATTATATATAGTAAGCGAATTCAACAATTTTTTGCTATATTTATGATTACTGAAAACTTGCAAACGTTTGCCCGGTTGCTCCATTTTTTAGGGCCGTATTATGAAAACAGTATTTTTTATCTTCTAGAATGTTACTGCGACGGCTAGTACTCCAGCGGTCTGAAATGGCCCTTTCTAGGGTTGTATCCACCCCTTTTAATGATTGGTAGACGGCACATAAAAATCATTGTTCAGAGCAACACCTAAAAAAAATATTTTCAGAAATGCTTCTGGAGCTCAAAATACAAAGGTGTGATTATTCTTTTTTCATACGCGAAATATGAGGAGTACGAGGAAAAAAATCACAATAATACCAGGAAAAATCGTTTGCGGAAGAAATGAGGTGCGTGATGGGTACAAGCCTCCCACAAGAACCCCGAAGGTACTTTGAAGGTCTGACGGATGTGGTCTATAAAGCGCGGCTGAGAGGAAAACTTTGCACCTCAGAACTCGACCCTTGAAGTGTGATCCTCTCTGATTCCCTCTCCTTAAAAAATATATTTAAAAAAATCCCTGCCCTGGAAAAAATGTGGACGAGCCCAGTAAAAACCGATCTATGAACCAATATCGCGAACAAAAATTAAACTTGGTAAGCGAGTTACATCCTTCCCCCGAAGAAGCGACTCTTTTTTTTCTATTTCTCCTTCGATTTCGCGTGCTTTTCGACAAGTTCGCAACTTCTGGAACTACGTCTCGTTAAGGATATCCTTTGCAAGTACTTCTCTAATTGATATTCCACGCAAGAGTGCGGAGAAGTGGGTCGAGCAATAACTTAAGGGCGAGTGGCCTAGTTTCCCATCGCGCGCTGCGTCTACGCTCGCCCCAAGCCCCATGATTCCTCGCCCCGACGCCAGAGCGCACCTCGAGCGGTGGCATTAAGGGTCACGTGGGTTGCATGCCTCCCAGGATCCAGATGAGTAACTACTTTCCTAGGTAAGGGGGATGGGGGAGATGGCAATGGTCCACATTTTGCAGAAAAAATGTCATCGAATTACCGTGAGACACCAAAGCATTTATATATATATACAGCGATAGGAAAAGGATATTTATTTTAGAAGGAATTCGAGACACAGTTCAGTCATTATAAAAAATGTTAAGTTCGACTAAGCATAAATATAATCAGGGTGTAATGAATAGACAATTTGGAAGTGTATTCCTTTCGAAGTCCGAGAAGTAAAAAACGAAAAGACTCCTTAAGTTTTTTTAAAACTTTTTTCGCTCATGCCGGTATAGGATAGAAAATTCGACTTTAATAAGATACCCGTAATATTTGGACCGACTCTAACTTTTTGATAATTGTAACTCCCATTATATCCTTAGGATTTCATCGACTAGAAAAAGCAGTTGCTTGGAGCCAAGCAGGTGCATTAAGATTAAAGGAGAGCTTAGATGGCGTATTGATGCAGGAAAGTGCAGGGTCACACATCTAGACACAAACATTTGTAGTTGAGTATTCACTATGTAGAGGACTCTGGAAAAGTGAAGAGTGTCATAAAAAATTATCCTCCTAACATTACTATCGTGCGTAATTTGTCCATGTGTTTTTATGAACAGTGCAGTACTTTCCATTTTGTGTTTTTTCCAAATAAATCCTAACGGTACCGCAACAATTTCGTCACTAAAAAATTGATTTCGACGTATAAACTGCAAAACTGATCCTTTCACTATGGCCGATGGCGCAAGTGGCTTTAATATTCCTTGTAGTCAGGAGGGGAGGCGAACGATAAGTTAGCAATAAGTGATTTAGAAAAAATATAGATGTAGATGCAAGTATTTGGGGAAGGTAGTAAGATTGAGGGGAAACCTGGCGTGAGCGACTTACTCTTCATGAAATGCGACAAGGCGTCCCTGGTTGCCCGTAGAATTAACAGATGGAGTACTATTCTTGATGTGTTCTCCACACATGTAAAAATCAGGATTCTACTGAACATTTTCTTTCTCCTTCGGAGTTCGAATTCGAGTCCTCGGCATGGGAAGCCAGTACTCCAGCCCACTCATAAATACTTGATTGATCCCTCTGGGATTTCTTTTGAAATTAAAAGTTACTAGTATATCTACTGACTTCAGTAGAAATTCTTCTAAATTTTTCCGTCATCTACATTGAAGTTTTCATTTTATACAGTATTGCTAAGGTACGTTTATGGCCAAAGTGAAGTACATAAATAATAATAATAATGTGCTTTTCTGAATCGATATATTTTCAAGGTGCAAGTCAGTGAACCAATAAGAGTATAGTTCAATAAGAGTACTAGTGCACTTTCACCACCCAATAGGTAGTGGCGTCATCCTTACTATTCCCACTGATTCAACCAAAGGTTAGTGGGGAAAGATGAAGGAATTGGTTCTTGTCCTTAGCTAAAAATCTCATCGCAGAAAAACACCCCTATAAATAGTGGAAGAATGAAAAACCAGCGGAAACTACAGATGGAGAAGCAATTCAGTCAATTTAAAATGCTAAGATTTTGATAAAATTCTTATGGCGTTTAATGGTAGTTTTAGAAGTTGTAAAAATATGAGACATTCCTATGTTCACATCATTTACAATTCAACTCGTTCATTTGTTGGGTTATAAAGGATTCGTGCATCGCTTGTCTAAAAGACAAAAGAGAGGGGGGTTCATTACAACTCATGGGAGCTGATTCTGTAACTGACAGATCTAAATCGTAAATGACTATGGTGATTGTATTTGTTAGTGGCTTTGTGGTGAGGGATGATGATGTGCTAACGGTTCCCTTATGTCAATTTCAGATTAGCTGCTTTACACTTCTGTGAAATGTTGGATTAGTGAACTCTAGGTTATATCCCTACCCTCCGAGAGTGGTCAGTCAAATTGGAAAGTAGGAAGAGAGGGGAGGTGGAGGAAGAAGACACAAATGAGAGTGGAAATTCGCGCGGTGCTAAGTCTCTCGATATCGGGAGAATTGTGGTGAGTGGCAGTGGGTGCACAAGTAGCGGTGAAGGCGTATGTATGAAGAAGATTACTCGGAGGGAAATTTGAGTTCTTTAAATTAACTGTTAGGCAGTCTTAACTCTTTCCTACAGCTGACTTACCGACCGCCTCACTCTCTCTCTCTCTCATTTTCTTGGCCGGTAGATTCATTGTGGACCTGAGAATTTGACCTTCTTTTTCATATAGGTTCAATTAGGAGTTTTTATTCCATTTACGTTCCCATCTCTGATTTATAACCTTTCAGTTTCTTGGGCTCTGATCTTTAATTTTTTATGTATCAAATTTCGATAATGTTAAATTTAAAAACGATGAATCGTAGCATCTGCGTCTTTTTTCTACTCTGCGAGCCAACTCAAGGTTGTGTGGATGAGGGAGTGAGGTCACCGATAGTGAAAAGAGGACGGAATGTGGAAGAGAAATTGGAAGAGGGAAAGTACTAAAGTGAATTGCGTGCTGAACGGATTGTCTCAGTGTCTCATTCTCTGTTCTCGTTTAAGGTGGTTTGAGCGAGATACTTCCCTAGTCATAATGGAGACCATATTCAAATTTTATTTTTTTATTTCAGCGTCCATAAGAAGTATGAAATAAATATTGTAATATTAATGGCGCAAAGATATAGTTATATATGACAAAAATTCTCAGTAATTAAATAAATAAAGCTACATAAGTCTCTAACCTGAATCATTTTTTTCCCGCCGTACGGCTGAAAACCCTTCAAACCGGCAGGTTTTTTGCGATTCTGTAAAGATTACTGTGGTGAGTAATAGATTATTTTTATAAATAGTTGAGAAAACATGCAATCTACACACCGTTAGTTTTTGACGAAATCCAGGTGCTAAAAGTTCCTAATTTTTTAAATATTCTCCCTCTGGAGCGCGCAGCAGTAATCTATCCCATGTAAAACAGCTTACATTTTCAGGCTAATTGCTTGAAAAGTAATTCGGCCAGGGGTTAATATTTTGATATCATTGGAAATATCAGAGTTTTTTATTTAAAATTAAGTCAAATTCATCAAATTCTATGTGAAGTGATTTTTCGCAAAAACTATCTTAAGTCACTTGTGGTGCACGGAAAGAAGGAATATTTTTACGTCCTAGTTTTGCGTTGCGCCTCTTTTTTTTGTCCCTTCCATCAGTTCCAGAGATACAGCGTGCGGTTAAGAATAATATCGTCCGTCTCATCCTGAAATCCGAATATGTCAAGCCAGCTATCCCTGACGCGTAGCCTACCGAGTTTCTGGTGGTTCACCCCTTCTTTCGGCTGAGTAAAGGCCGTTTTACATGGGGCACGAAATTGCACAACAACTTAAAATTAATGTTTTCTCAATCGGGTGTGCAATAATTTTTTAATTAGAGCAGGTGCTACTTTTCCGTCTCGAGTTCATGCATTCGCGCATACGTTGACTTTCATATATATAGACATAAATATTTCATAGTAGGACTATAGTTCATATATATTGACATACTTTCAGACCGTCGATTAAATTCGAAAATTTAGACTCAATATATTATGTAAGTTCCAAACCGGTCTATTCCGTGACGACGTTGATAATATTTTACGAAATCCGACATACTACGGTAGATCAGATCATGAGAATAAAATTAGGGAACTAGACTGCAGAACGGACAGATTTAAAATGCCATTTTTCCCACGAACTATAAGGGACCATAACAGCTGCCAATGAGATTTTTATCTAGGTTTGTCGACAGGTAGTGTAGCTCTCAGTAGTAGTAGTACTCCCTAATTCTTGAATCCTTATCTGTTACCTAGTACTAACAGCACGCCGTGCATGTTTTCTACATAAGTCTTAAGTCTCTGTCCATTTGTGTAGTTCCAAAATGCATACATATCTATTTCCGGCCCCTCTCCATTGTGATAATATCTGTAGTGTAGTAGTGAATCCTTGTGAGGCTTCTCCTCGTGACAAGTATTAGCGATTTATGCTAATGCATAATTAGTCGTAGTTACACAAACTTTAGGGTATAGTGTAATGCATGTTGGTGAACACTTACCCCCTGTCACAAACCCCTGAGGTGACTTGTAGGGTATTTTGTAGATTTGGTTACGGTCTTGCAATTTACGGCCTTACACGATGCAATTTGAGATGCATGTTCGTACGTACATTATGATGTGCAATTACGTGCCTCGCGTGCAACACACTCTCAAAGTTTTTTTTACGAATCTTGCGGCTTCACTTTGTGCTTTGTCTATTCCGCGAATTCGAGTATTTCTGGGCAGGGTCCTTAAAGTGCTCATTCGTCTCGCCCTCTCCTTCCGAAGGCAGAGGACAGGGAGAGGAGGAAAGCACTAGGGTACCCGGAAAACACTTCCGTCGACTGAGGGGAAGGGTGCGATCATCTGTTTTTCAGTCCCGTCCCGACGTGACCCAGATTCGGGGGACGCGGGCGAAGTCACAGAGCGAGAAAGAGGGGCCCCTCCGGCTCGAGCCGTGAGTGCTGCCCTCTCGTAACGCCGTAGTCTACCTCCCTCCCACTATCTCTTCAGGAGCGAATGCATAGATGTGGCGTGCAGGAAAGGCGGGGAGGGCGAGGCTGGGAGGGGCGGATCTAGCCGGGTGAAATTCCTCGCCAAACGTCCTAGAGGTGCGCTAATGGTATTGTCGAAAGGTCGCCTTTTCCTTCTTCACCTCTTCAACCTCTTCACTCCTGGACGGCTCCATCTACGCGGTGCTCACGAGGAAAATGATGCCCCCCTACATGGACGCATCGAGTTACTTACTATTCCACTTCACCTCACATCATGCATTTCATTTATCCCCGAAGGATACGCTCACTTCATTATTTTCCCACGACGTAGCATGAGCGAAATATCACTACGTATAAAAATACATTGCATTTGGCTTCATCGTGTAGGAAAAAATCTTATCTCTCTAGTAATAATATGATATCACCCACCTACCAAACTAGTTTTCGAGATATTTGTAAAAAAAACTTGAAGCCGTTTTCTATGAGATATCATACGACTCTCAGCAACACAGAGACATTATTGGAAATATGATAAAGCCCTGACGCTCATAGACGACGTAAGAATTGTTATGGTACATAGTTAGCATGTTTTTTAATTCATTGGGAAAAATTAATATGGTGTTTGCTTATTGATAAATCTAATTATATTTTTAATGTATGTTGACTCGTCTCATAGGTGTTGGGAATGCGTGCAATACTTTCCAAAACGCATGTTTTTATATAGCTACCTATATCCTCGAATGGGATTGCTATCTATTATGCGGGCGATACGGACAATCCAATTCTAAAGCGCGTGGTGGAAAATAAAGGTATCATTTTCAAAGCGGGATCACTAGTTACAAACAAACTTTGTACGCCATGGCATTCAGACGGGAATGGTAAACATTCAGGACGGAATAAGTAGGACTCTAGCGTCAGAGTTTTTCCCAAAACTAATCTAGGAATGAATCGCAGAAATGCATCCGAAAACGGAGTGAAATATTTTGTGCCAGTAGCAAGGAGTAGCTGTAAAGTGTGTAAATTAAATTGGTGTGGTTGAAAAAAATAACGCTTTTTCAGTAAATATTCGGGGAAGTAAAATAATTTCGGTTCTCCATTCATAGAGTGCGTCCCAAAACAGAGAACATTCATGTCTCTGGAGCGAAGCATTCTAAAAGTGCCCCAAAATAAATTAGGGCGGCGAAAAATGTAGGACGCAATCCCAAAAGCGTTTTTAACAACAAAGAAAAGAGAAGAAAAAATTGGGCGCGAAGCGGGATTCCGTTCCAAAAGTACTTTGGTACGTTGTGAACTAAATTGGGACGTAGGAAGAAATTAGAGCGCCTCTCTCCGGAAAATTCCCGGAGGTAGGGAGAGCGTCTCAAAACTTTTGAGACGAGAGATTTTCACGGAGACTCGGTCGGTTAGTTTCGAGGCTTACTATAGATGGCGCGCGGAGTGTTTCGAGGGCAACTATCGAGTCGTCCCCCCGATAGCAAGAGGGGCGTGGAGTGAAAAGTCGAAAAGAAAATGGACAGTTTAGATCATAAAATAATAGAATACTCATGTTTTTTTAACCTTTATTTTGCCTTCACGATGTGGAATTTTCGCCGTGAAACCATAAAAAAAATACAGGGAGTATATTTCATACTCCCGTCGGATCTTTATTTCTTAAATACGAAATTACATACTTTACTCTCGTTATTGGGAGATTCTATTGTTTTGTTTGTCAGAAAGAAAGTTGAAATGAAAGAAAGAAAATTACGCTATACATAGCATTTATTCATCAAAATCATTAGTACAAATGGCTAATCTATGAACAATTGGTCGGTGTTACTAATATTATCATCTTTCCAATTTTAATTTTATATTTATTGTGCTATTAACGTCTAACTCACGTTTTCAGCTCTCCGTAGACACCTCGATCACTAAACTCGACCGAATCATTCCGGAGATATAACTGAACTGAGCGCGCGCCGTGCCCACACAAGCCCAAATTTAGACCCCCACGCGCAGCCCTGTGACGTCACCTCGCAACCCCCACTCCGCTCGCGACAAACCATTTCCGGTAGTGAACGAAACGGGCTATCCAGTCATAGTTTTATATATTCTGTAATCCTTATAGTTTTTGCACACGAGACCCTCAAATGTACACAAATATTGGTCGCGGCAAAACCTTACATGACATCGAGAACGAGCCATAAGATGTTCATTCGCATTCATAACAAAACGCAAATCGGCGGTTACCGAGGAAATCTCTAAAAAACAGTGACTGATGCTGCTTATGAATTCAATTTGACATTATGTGGTCCTGAAATTATTTCAATTGCATCAAAACGGCTAAAATAACGCACACTTTATAGTCGCATACACTTTACACCCTTGCGTATTCTTGACCTCATTTGTTTCTTTCCATTTCCCCGTTCGCGTGATTTGTTTCGAGTTTTACGATGGGGACACGATCTGAGGGGTGAGGATTGAAGGGGTTAGCGGCAAGCATCGAGAAAAAAGCCATCGATAGTGGACTTCGAAGGATTATCGATGTAGAGACAACCATCGATCTTCAATAATCGATATATTTACGTCCTTTTAAATTTTTCATAAGTGTTTCAGGTTATGACTCCCATGTGAACACGAACAATACGAAAGAAAGTTGGATAACTCATGTCACTCAATTTGTTTATATGAACCCTTCTAAAGTTAATATATTTTATTCCGAGTTGATTTGAGATTTTGAATCTAAAATGAAATGGAAAATATTAGCAAAACATTTACTTTCACTGTAGCAACCAACAAATATTAAGATTATCAGCTAATGTGAGTTTACACTGGAAGAACTAAGAGTAAATATGGCATTGAAACAGAAACATTGAAAATTGTTGGCCAAAATTATACGAAGTTTTGGATGAAATCGTGAAATCCATAGAAAATGTAAAATTATCGATGAAATGTTATCGATGGGAAAAATATCGACGCTCGTTAATGTATCGATGTTTATAGACTGCCGACCGTTGGTGCTCATCCCAAGTGAGGGTTGGCAGGTGATGGGATTGGAAGAGAAGAAGGCACAAGACACTTTTGGAAGGGACAAGAGTCATCATTCCGCGGTGTCTCGGTGTTGGTGGGCAGATGATGCATTGTAGGGCATATTCTGTGACGCACGACAAATTTTCTCCGATAATCAATTTCATGCAATCAAATGAAATTTGATGGTCTTCAATCCATTGGAACGATAAATCGGAGCCCAATTTATCGATTGTGTTACTATTTTCATGGATATTTATATGGAATTTTTTATAGTTTTAATGCAAAATGGCGTTTCAAAACTACTGAATCAATAAGTAGTGATAATGTCTTTTGCCATGAAGTTTAGACCATATTTAGTCAACAATTCGGCAAAAGTAATAGACTTCATATTTTGTTAAGTATTTCTCTCTTCAAGGTCACAATGAAATTATTCAGAAGAAAGTCCTGTAAAATTCCACCCAAGCGAAACTGAGTCATTTTTTGCTTTCCATTTCAATTGGTGTGAAAAATTACCTTCAAGAGAAGACACTTATGTGAGATAGATCAATCTGTATCAATAATTAGGCCCCAAAAATCGATAACCAGTTATAGGCGTACCTCGAGGCGTTACAATAATTTGACACTGAATGGATTAATTCGCGAAATAAACAAAATATTAAGGAAACCCGCTCGCTTCGATAAAAACTGCTACGATTGAACAGAGAGTTCAATACAGGTAATAGAGAAACTAGGTTGAGAGCCGTTAGAGAATCAGAAGCTGAACACTAGGCTTAAAATACTTAATGATACGGATCAGTCGAGTTACAGTATGTTACGGAGAATATTATTTTAACTCCATGCTGTGCATTCAGAAGAATTAGTAAGGGAGGCATGGGGGGAAAGGAGGTAGGAGTAATGGTAGGAGGGAAGCTGATAAAATCAGTGAGATTTGCAAATGATCAAGCATTGGTTTGTCAGTCTGCAAAGGAGTTACAGTCATTGATGAATGCGTTAGAGGTGCAGTGCAAAAGGTATGGGATGAAAATAAACCACAAGAAAACGAAAGTGATTACATTTCCTAGAAATAAGAAGTCGGGGCTGAATATAAAGGTAGGAGGGCAGAGGTTAAGAGCTGGTCGAGCAGTTTACATATCTGGGTAGTATTATGGACGAGAATGGGTTTAGTGGTAGGTACATCAGATGCAGAACTGCACTCGCTAAAGAAGGATTTTCGAAGAGAAGGGAATTGATGAGGGGGGGTCTGAGAAGAGACGTAAAGAAAAGGTTGGTGAACACTCTAATAAGGAACATGGCGCTGAATGGGTCGGAAAATTGGTCTTTGCAAAGGGAGGACGTAAACTTGAGGCGTTTGTGATGTGGGTTTGGAGAAGGATGGAGAGGGTGAGCTGGGTGGCGAGGAAGACGAAGGATAAGGCATTGGATATGGTTGGAGAGGAGAGGAAGCTTGTGGCGGAGGTTTGGAGAAGGCAGAAGAGATGGATGGAGGAGGTTTTGAGAGGAGAGGGCATGTTGAAGAGAGTGATAGAGGGGAGAACACTGAGGAAGCGTGGAAGAGGAAGGAAGAGGATAGGAATTCTGGACGAAATACGAGGAGGTAGAAGATATGAGGAATTTAAGAGGGATCTAATGGCGGGACATCCTTAGGAGGGAAAGCGAGACAATGTCTCATAAATTTGGATGTAGGATGGGTACTGTCCAATAACCTACCTTACAGCTGGTAGAATACTTAAATGTGGAAAAATGTATCCCAGGAACTGTTTGAAGCGACAAAATAAGAAAGATAAGCTGCCGAACTGGTGGGCATGAAAATTTCTTTTTGTTTTACCAGCCACCACTGGTTACTATAAGAAGCCAGAGTGAGACACCAAGACACCTTTTTTTCCTCTGTGAAATATCGCAATTCCGTTATTTTGTTTGCAGCCATGATTTGTACCTATCATGTGGGAGTGAATAACTATTTTATTATTATTATATGTCTAGCAGACTCGGGGCATTGATTAATGTCATTCATGTTTTTCCATTGAACTAATTTCGTTTGTAGTTGGCAGGCCATGAAATATCCGTGCCACTACAATGCATAGTTCCTCAGGGCCACATATTTATTCCTTTCCTTCTCTGTGCGCAACTTCGTGTTTATTAATTAAATATCAGTTTGGAGTGGATTATAGCTAACTCATTATTAAGGATTATAGGAGTTGAAGGATTATACTAACTCTTGAATCTCTGTCCATTTATGTAGTTGCAAAATACATAAATATTAATGGTCCCTCTACCATTGGTAGCATATCTGTAGTGTAGTGCATGCTTGTGAGGCTTCGCCTCCTGACAAGCATTAGTGATTTACGCCAATGCATCATTAGTTCGTAGTTTCGATAACTTTAGGGTATAGTGTAATGCTTGTTCACAAATGAAAAGAAACTTTGTTTCATTTCACTAAATTTTTATACCGTACAACTAGTTTCGTCGCAGCGGCGTCATCTTCAGGTACCTGAAGATGACGCCGCTGCGTCGAAACTAGTCGTACGGAAAAATAAATTGGTGGAATAAAATAAAGTTTCTTTTCATTTGTGAAAATGAACTTCCATAAAGTTGAGCCGGAAACCATTGAAGTAATGCATGTTGGTGACTACTCACCCCCTGCCACACACCCTCGAAGTGGCTTGCAGGGTTTTTAGTAGATGTAGATGTATAGGTGATAGTTAATCGTTTCTGGCTTCTCTGGTGTTCGCCCTTTATCTGATGCATTACGAGGGGACATCGACTGAAATCGCGACTGAGCGCGGATTACGGCGTGAAGGAAGTCGATGACGTCGCACCACGCTGCTGCTTTTTTTTCACGAACACTCTATCGGGCGCAAGTTCATTTGACTTTAATTTTTTTCCACAAACCTGGGCTTGAAGGAGCGCGAGGGTGAGAGGGTGGGTGGGGGGAGGGAGGGAAAAGGGGGTGAACTCTCTGTACTCTCTACGGCACACTGCGAGGCGAGGGACCAATCGGGAGGGAGGAAGGGTGAAAGGGATGAGGGGGACGATGTAGGTCAAGGATTCCCCGAGGCTCGGTCCCTAGACCCTAGAAGGGCGCCCGAGGATGTGCAAAAAGGGTAATGGGGGTTTTTGGGGGGAGGGACGTGGGGGGGGGGAAATAAGGAATACGACCGTACCAAATGGCGCACGTACCAAGAGGATGGTGGGGAGGTGGGGGAGGTGGGGGAGGTGAGGGTGGGGGGAGGGTGGGAGGGAATAGGGGTGGGTCGCGAAATTCGTTTGCCTCCGACGAAGCCTCTCGCCTGCGGGGAGAGAATTAAGCGTGTGATCCGTTAACTGGAGTCGTTTCGATTTAAAAAGGAGTGAGGGGGAGAGAGAGACGAGATGGAACGGCGGCGTCTGGAGCTGGAGGAGGAGGGGAGGAAATCGAAGAGCGACTCTCGTGACTCGCAAATTCAGTCCTGCCAACCTCACCACCTCTTTGACCTCTGCTGAGATGAGCTCGGGAGACTCGTATTTAGCGTCGGCACTCGTCCATCACCGAAATTGTCACGCTTGCTTGACTTCCTTTCGAGTATTTGGTGTAATCTACATCTGCATAAACTAGCCACCACTAGGGCGTGTGGCAGGGGGTGTTAGGACAACAGTCATGGAAGGATGAAGGAAAAGGGTGTAGGAGGATGAAGAAAACTAAATTTATATGGTGTAATCTACGTCCACATCTGCGTGCCGCAGCTTGGGCGTGTGGCAGAGGGTGTTTGGACACCATTCATGAAAGAATGAGGGAATAGGGTGTAGATAAATCGGTAAACATCTTTATTGGGGCGAGATTGAGACTTAAATGTCCCTTTTTACATATAACCCTCGTCAGTATATGAATACCGTGAACTGAAAAATACTGCAATATATAAACGAAAGAAATAATACTAAAAACAATAGAAAGAGAAGTAAATTCTTCACGCGTTTCCGTCCGGGATAGTGGCTCCATCTTCTCCTATGCCGACGTTTCGAAGGATGACTTATCCTTCATCATCAACGACCCTGATGATAAAGGATAAGTCATCCTTCGAAACGTCGGCAGAGGAGAAGATGGACCCACTAACCCGGACGGTAAACCGTGAATAATTTACTGCAGCCAATCGCCGGGAGAAAATCAAACCCTAAATAGAAAGAGAATATTAACGACATCTATACACCTACATCTACAAAATACCCTGCAATCCACCACAGGGATGTGTGGCAGGGGGTGAGTATTCACCATCATGCATTACACTATACCCTAAAGTTAGTGTAACTACGACTAATTATGCATTAGCATAATTAGTCGTAGCTGCTAGTAAATGCTTGTCACGAGGCGAAGCCTCGCAAGCATGCACTACTGCACTACAGACATTATCGCAATGGAGAGGGACCGTTAATATATATGCATTTTGCAACTACACAAATGGACAGAGACTCAAGACTTATGTAGAAAGCATGCACGGCGTAATGAAGAATAGGAAATAAGTCATGGAAACGGACGGAGAAGTCACGGAAACGGACGGAAAAGTCATGGAAACGGACGGAGAAGTCATGGAAACGGACGGAGAAGTCATGGAAACGGACGGAGAAGTCATGGAAACGGACGGAGAAGTCGTGGAAATGGACGGAGAAGTCATGGAAACGGACGGAGAAGTCATGGAAAGGGACGGAGAAGTCATGGAATCGGACGGAAAAGTTATGGAAATATAAGGAAACGGACATAATAAAGTATCAGAAATATGTGTAAGTAGATGTGTACAATTTTGGGAAAAACGTGAGGAGATGTAGAAGGATGGAGAGGATGAAATTGAGTTGCCTGTGAGCGTATTTTCACTGTACCCCTCTCCGTTATTGCTGTAGTCACTAATGGAGCGTGAACGAAATTTATTTCCGTTGCTAATATTCCGGCAAAGCATCTCTTATTTTGTCGCTTTTATTACGTCTAGAGATGTAGTGTGGGGTTAAAATTATACCTTGACTAGCTGATTTACCCGGAGTTGATTCGGGATCACACTTGGCCTTCATAACTCATTCATATATTAAGAGGAGAATCGATTGAAAAAAAGAAAAACCTCATTCTTTCGGGTATCTGATAAAAGAAACTTTAAATTTCTATCTTGAGTGAAAATAGTTTTTAAAAGCAAAAAAAATAAATTAAACCACTGCACAACACCCAATGCTTAGCATTCAAAATCAGCTTAACTAAGCAAAAGGAATTTTAAATGCGTTAAAGACCAAGAACATCTGGTTGTCAAGGAAATTTGCTATTGTTGATTTCAAAGAATAATCTGCACTTTTTGCAGTTAAAAACGTGATTTTCAGACAAATACGAATTGGAAATGATAATAAATTCAAAGAATTATGAACTTCATTCTTTTAACTATTTTATATAAAATTTCCTAACCCTCTTATCTTGAGCGGAAGTAATTTTTAAAAAGCAAAAAATGAAACCACTTCACAAACTCCAATACGTAGCGTAGACCACCAAAGGACCCCTTTTTGGGATCTTTTGGGGACTTAAGATCTTTTTAAAATATCATATAATTTTCCTCCTGTGTTGAACTATTAGTCTGAAAAATATTCAGCACGATCGGATAAAAAATGTAGATTTCTAAAAAAGACAGACGTATAAACAGACAAGCATTCTTTTATATTTATACGTATATAGATTGTCACCCTAAAACTCATCTGTTTTGAATTTTTCAAGTAATCTCAGCCTAGGGCGTAGCCTCCGAGAGTCTATTATCCTTCCTAGAAGTTTTTAAGTGGACTTTGAAATTGAAAAGTTTAAGCAGACTTTGCAATTAATATTAAAATAATTTTTCCTAGTATTATTAACATCCAATATTCTCATCATTAATTACGCATTTCTCAAATAAGCATCCTTAACCAACGACGATTTGAGACTATCATTATACAATGAGCGTTATGTTTTTTCCCAAGGATAAAAAAAATTATACGACCAGTTTTTGCTATTTATCAGTTTATTCTAGTTGTCTCCACTTGTTCAATTTTTTTGTGGTTGGTATCGACGCAATGAAAAATATGCTAACATTTGCAGAGCCAGTTACTTCTCTTTCATGGAAAAAAAGGTAGGTAGGAAAAAAAGGTTCTTTGCTTATCCTGAAATTCAATTTATATTTTAATAAAAATTCGGTGAATGGTTCCTATAATTAACCAAACATAATAGTTCTTAAATCGTTACCCTTTTCCTGTAATAGTGTTATAGTCTTCGGTAAACATTAGCATTATTTTAAGTTTACCAAAGAAAAATGCACTTTTTGTAATTTTAAAGTACATTGGCGTACTTTTTCTTGGCCATCTAATATAAATTAAATATTACCAGTAGTCTGATAGTTTGAAGGGAAACGGTCTAATTGAAAGTGTGATATGATCGTTAGTTGAGGAATGATGTCTATATATAATTTGATTAATCCGTAAATGCAAGAATGAGCTTCGAATTCAGAGTAGTTGACGAATAAAATCATTTCGATGGGTTAAGAAATTATTTAAGGTTTAGTTCCCTATTGTTGACATATATCTCTCGCTTCTATGTTTGGACCCCTGAAATGTTGCTTACAGAATCAGTCTGTTGCTGTTTCATCTTCTTATTAAGGATGATATGGATATAAAAAGCCGTAAAGGTATTTTTCTCACTCCAACCTTGTGTTTTTGTGACGATCACCGTTTAGCGTTCTGAAGTCAGCAACTCCGAGGCCGAAGTACGTGTTGTACGTACACAGTTGATGTTTTTGGTGATATTTATTTCGTTAATATTGTATTGCCGTAAGAGCGCACTGCTTTTTTGTAATTTCAATTCATTCATATCCTCTTTTCTCGGCTATTGACTCCGTACTTGCCTCAAATCTGAGGAGAATCCAAATTCAAATACACACTTCAATGGACTTTTTTTTTTACTAACTTAGAGCTTCAGGTTTCCTTCATTGAGCGTGCATTGCTCAGTATCCTTATTTGATTTTGGTAACTAACTGGCTACTTGATTGCGTTAGGAATATTTAGTTGCCACCAGAGAAATGACAAGTAGATAAGCTTTTTCGTTCCAACTCGGAGTGATTAAAGAGCTTGGCAAACCCCGGATGAGCTCCACCAGATTAATTTTAAGTTCTCCAGAGGAGACAGTATGCGTAAAAGTTTATTTTTTCAAAGCAAAAGAAAGTTTTTTGGGGTTGGATCGTTAAGTCACCTATAGTATTTAATAGCCTCCTAATACGTGGAATTGGATTAGCGTTTGGCGCCATTTGAATTGATGAAATGATTGTTGGAATCGGTATTGAATGAAATTTATGACATGAAATTCGTTTCAGCACTTGTCAATAACCACGTTGCAGTCCTTTGACAGAGACTGTTGATGGCATTGCATATTTTTTTCCGTAAACACTCATTCGAATGCAGGTTGACTTTTCGTTTAATTTCAGCAATACTTGACCTTAATTTTTTATCCCGTGAACCGTCGTCGTTGAGGCCAGTTTCCTCTCCTCTGGTCTCGGACCGCTTCGTTCGGCGGCTGTTGGTGACGTGGAGAGGGGATGAGTTGTCGGTGGGCTCGCGTCGTCAGCCTCCAGCGAAGAGGTCGCGCGCGAGTCTAGTGGCACGTCTTTAAACCCCTTCATGTTCCAAATTCAATTTCGCCGTCTGTTTTCCGGTGGAGGAAGAAGACGTTTGCGATTCGTCATTCTCCGCCGGCACACTGTGCCTTTGACAAGCCGCTTAGCATGCAAACGCCCTGCTTTGCATACTCACGGCCTTTCTCCGGCAATCTTCGAGGAAAGAGGGGGGTTGGCAGTTCTCTGCCTTTCTTAACGACTCTTAACTGTTGGGCTTGTGTTTGTGTTTGCGGAGGAAGGGTTGGGTTTGGTAGAGAAAGGTGGGGAGAAGAATTGAGAGTTCTCTCCCACTGCTCCCATACGCTTTTCAACCCCCCGCCAACCAACCCCTGCCACCAACCTATCGGGTGCCCTGAGGCTCCCTCACTCACGACTGCTCTGAGCACTAGAGTCGACGACGAGTCTCGCGAGTAGTGGAACAAACTCTGTTCGAGTCACCGTTGCCGTGACGCTCCAAGTATAAGAGTAGAGCTAAAACTATGGGAACTGGCCTAAAACAAAATACAAGTATCTATTAGAATTAATTATGAAAAAAACGCAGTACCAATTCCACTATTTATTTTAAAAGGGTGTTTTTGTCATAATGAAGTCTATCTTCAATATCCACCAAGTATCGCCCCAATCAATTAAGTATCTATTAGTATATATAATTACGCTCATAACTGGCTGACTGACACTGTAACGCTGTAAGGTGGATTGTGGAGTATAAGGCATGGCGTTCGATTCTCTGGTGTGGTAAAGATAGAACCACTGAACATATTTCAGTGACATTTGCTACGTTTTAGGCCCTTGGTGCTCCCTAAGAAATCTTTTTAAAAAATTACAACTCAAACGGAACTTATAAAAATCAAACGTCCATTGCCTGGGGAAAATTGTATGGGCACACCTTTAGCTCAAATGTTGTATTCCATTAATTATATTTCTTACTGTGTTTTAGGAGTGATATTACACTAAGCATGTCTATAATCAGAAGAAAAACTATGGCAGGAACTTACATTTATAAAAAGTTGATACGCAACCCCTTGTTTTGCTGGTTACTCACCTAGGCTTGCAGCAATATTGGCTCAGTTGATTTAACTGTTTTCTATCGATCAACTGTCTATGAATGTTCATTTTAAATAAAACAAAGATGGTAAATTTCCACACAGTATATTATCAACCACAGTATATTAACAAACACCGACCAAGGTTTCGGCACGTAATGCCATTCTCAAGGTACATATTTCTCAAATGCTCCACATTATATACCCCGGGATGGAGGCCAGGGGGTGGGGGGGGGGGGGGGGGTGGGAGGTATTAAGTCACAGAATACAAGAGGAAAAGGGTGGTTTAAAGGTGGTTTAAAACAGAAAAGCCGTTGGTGGTGAAGGTCAGGAGGCATGGTCATCATATTGTCGGACGGGAGGGAGAACAAGGTTTAACAAAGGCGATCGATCATTAAAAACAACATCATTACATAACTTAGCCGGGCTATGAGTGATTTCATATTGTTCAAAGAAATCCAGCTTAGCCCCTTTGTCAAAATGGTGTAAAACTTCCGTGTCAAAATTACTAAAATGATTAAAATCACACAAGTGTTTAGCAAGACAGGATTTATCGTCACAATTAATAAAACAAGATCTATGCTCCTTCACTCTGTCCTTAAATCTTCTGCCTGTTTGGCCAATATAACAAATATCACAGTCATTACACTTTAATTTATAAACACCACTTCTGTCTACGGGGTCATACCGGTCTTTCGAGTTGAATAAAATTCTTCCTATTGTCACAGGGTTATAAAACGATACATTAGAACATTCATTAAGCACAGTTTTCTGCAATCTGTACGATAATTTTCCCACAAATGGAAGTTTTACCCTGCGATTTGGGAGGGAGCTATTACCAGGTAGTGATGTAAGTAACTGTATAGCTTTTCTTTAGCTACAACGGTGTAGTAACCTGTATATACATTTTTCTTCAAACCCATTCCGACATGCCAAGGCCTTTATTGTGTTTTAAACCACCCCCCTCCCTTTTCCTCTTGTATTCTGTGACTTAATACCTCCCACCACCCCCTGGCCTCCATCCCGGGGTATATAATGTGGAGCATTTGAGAAATGCGTACCTTGAGAATGGCATTACGTGCCGAAACCTTGGTCGGTGTTTGTTAATATACTGTGGTTGATAATATACTGTGTGGAAATTTACCATCTTTGTTTTATTTAAAATGAACATTTCATATTTCCACAATGTCAAGCCTGATACGCTTCTATATGTCTATGAATGATTTTTTTAGCAAGAGTTGAATCAGTGTCAGCGCTGGCTATCTCTCCACCTACCTTGCATTCCCTATCAACTTTTTCCCACATCAACGCACACTTTTCCTTCATGGCTCAAATGAGCCCAGTTGTCGGTCACCCATACTCAAGCAACGAAATGACCAACCGCACAATTAATGTAGTTTGAGCGAAAAATCACTTCACCTAGAATTTGATGAATTTGTCCTCATTTTAAAGAAAAACCTCTCATCATTCCAGTTCTATCAAAGTGTCAACCCCTTGCCGAACTACTTTTCGAGCAATTTGTCTAAAAATATTAGCAGATTTACATGGGATAGATTATGGCTGTGCGCTCTAGAGGGAAAATATTAAAATATTTAGGAACTTCTGGCACCTAGATTTCGACAAAAAACTAACGATGTGTAGTTTGCATGTTTTGTCAACTATTTATAAAAAATAATCTATTACTCACCACAGTAATCTTTACAGAATCTCAAAAATACCTGCTGTTTTGAAGGTTTTTCAACCGTACGGCGGAAAAATATGAGTCAAGTTAGAGACTTATGTAGCTTTATTTATTTAATTACTGAGAATGATTGTCATGTATAACTATGTCTTTGCGCCATTAATATTACAATATTTATTTCATACTTATTACAGACGCTGAAATCAAAAAATAAAATTTGAATATGGTCTCCATTATGACTAGGGAACTATCTCGCTCAAACCATCTTAACCCGCCATTGGTCGCGCAGTGAGCATTTCTCTCACACCAAATTTAATTTTGTGCTCACTTTGTAATAATGAGTTTGAATACGTTTCCTGTCCTTCTAGCTGACTTTTTATCCCTTCCTATTGACCGACCGTCTCAAAAAGTATAATTGAAGAGTCCGCAGCTGTGTAATGATATGTCTGATACCGTCGGCTAGAAGGTGTGAGACTTTTTCTCATCGCGCGACCACTGACGTTAGTGTTTTTGTATCACTCAGTTGCGTTTCACTCTCGCAGCATGCGAGCAAAGTTGTTTCATTTCGTGGAGAGCAGATACGTTAATGCAAATTTATGAGTCATAGGAATGCATGTCCTCATATAAATAAATATTTCTTCTTGAGAATGGTAATTTTCTTCATTTATACCCAATGATATCATCGCCAGTAAAATTAGAAATGATTACGTAATTGTATCAGTAATTGTGTATACGTGGAAATGTTTCAAATGAACATTTAGAGAAATAAATTATACCTAAATATGGTATAATATATCACCAATAAACGCTCTATAATAGATAATCAATGGTACATCTGAGTGTGAGTAAAGTCACACACGCGACCACTCGAGTGATAGGTAGCTTAGCGACCACTCCCGGGTTAAGGTGATTTGGGAGAGATAGTTCCCTAGTCATAATGGAGACCATATTTGAATTTTATATTTTAATTTCAGCGTCTGTAAGAAGTATGGATTAAATATTATAATATTAATGGCGCAAAGTTATAGTTATGCTTGTAAATATTCTCACTAATTATTTATAATAATATAACTACATAAGTCTTTATCTTGACTCATTTTTTCACGCCGTACGGTGAAAACGCCTTCAATACACACGGGAATTTTTTGCGATTCTGCAGTAATTACAGTGGTGAGTAGTTGATTATTTTTTATAAATATTTGAGAAAACATACGAACTACAAACCGTTAGTTTTTTGACGAAATCTAGCCGTTACAAATTCCTAATTTTTTTTCAATATTCTCCCTCTGAAGAAGCGGCTGAGTCAAGGAAAATACCTGGGGATCACTACTTGAGAGCCGAAGACGGTCACGCCGCCTGGGTGGCGGAGTGGAACTACGAAAAATGACGTAATTTTCCGTAATTTATGACGTATCCTCACCTAAGGAGGTTCCGCAGCGACTGTGTATCAAAACAAATTCTAAATTCCACATTTTTTATATTTTGTCAAAATAATCCTGCTTTCACTGATGCAATGCGTTACCTATAGAAACCCAAAAGTTAGGTACAAAAAATGCATATTATTCCACGAATGTATTTTAAATTAAAAATTAGCACTTTTCTCCAGCCATAGGAGCCGACTGCAACGCCATTTCCTACGAATTACCGCATTTTGACTTCAATTACGACATTAATTCTTCAATAACTAGAAAAATAAGGTGGTAAGATGCCTGTATTTTATTTTTATTCGATTTCTCTGGATTATTTCCTTCTTAGAGAAAGTTTTCCACGAAAATGGCATTTTTATTTTATGGAAAAATACTATTTTTCCCCGTGTCTCTCTCATTCTCCGATTGAACAATATGTAATTTCAAGTTCAATTATAGAATAAAATAGCGTGGAAAGGTATTATTTTGTTGATCATATCAGATAGAGTACAACGTTTTCTACAAGTAGACAGAATATGAATGAAATGACGTTTGAGTCATTTTACGGTGGAACCACATTAATTGAGATTACAAAATAACTCCCCTGGTCTCTTTTATGTTCTTCAAAATCTCTGACTGCTAATGTTGTCCAAAATTCTTATCCTCTGTCATCCTATTCTGCGCTTTCACAACGTTCTTCCCCCTATATATGTACTATCGCTCTTTCGTAAAATAACAAAAGTGAGGAGACCTACGTAAGAAAGATTCATTTTTACGCATGATACACGTTGTTCCTCAACGGAAAGGTTGGCCTAATCAAGCATAACGACGTCCACTGGTCTTCAATCAAGACTGTATACGAGAAATCTTTTCTCCCAACCTTGCCCTCTAATCAGCTGGGTGATTTTCTCTGTTCGCTGGTATCAGGTTTCGAGAAAGCAACTGTTGCTTTCCATTTTATTAAATTTCACGAAATAAATATTTCTGTGTGGGATCCCAACTTCTCCCGTCATGTTCTAAGTGTAGCCTAACCGGAGCGAAGCTGTATATCTTGTTTACTTTTTACATCCGAAGACTTTACTGCTATACGCTTTTGTTTTTTCTAGTTTTTCTAATGTAGCGCCGTAAACGTGTTTCATTTGTTTCCCCCAAGCTATGTATGAAGGTACGGTGAGTCCCAGACATTTGACTCTGACATTCATCTGACTCTCATTTTTAAAAGAATTGCTACGTTTAGACATCAAGCTCTCTCTTTTCACAAGAATGAACAGAAAATATCCGAAAGGAAAACTTATCTGGTAACTCCATTTATTAGGAGAACTTCACTCTTAAGATGAGACCATTCAATATTTACGTAAAATATATATGCTTAGTACGAAATATTTTCAGTAAAACTACGCAAGTACATAAGTATATTTCTGTGGAACTTACATAGTCTACGACGTCAATTTCAAGGGTTAAGTATTCGTTTATTGTCTTTGAAAAATGTCACTCGTTGAATCTTCTTGGTTATTTGTCTGGAGGAGACAATGGTTTCGAGACAATGAGTCATCCTTACCTTTATCATCGTGATGGTGGCTTAGCGTGATGAAAGCGATAGTTGGTCCCAAAAGAAAACTGTGCCTAAATTCACCAAGTTATTTCTTTCAATATGCATCATATTTCTCGTAAAATAATTTTAATGAATTTTCATAAAATAATTACTGATTCACTTTAATTACTAAGTTTACAATGCCATGACCAGATAGATATAAAAAATGACTAATTTCTGCGCCATGAAAAATCTCTCTGTACGCTTTAAATAATAACTTACATAAGCCCCTTAAGAAATAAAAAATAAAAAAAACGGTACAACCAAAGTATCTTCAGGTTAAAAATAGAAATACCCGCAATATGATTCGAGTAATTCTACAACGGGTAGTATTCTCTAGTATACTCAATTGCTTCAGGCTTCACTTGACGGAAATCTTATTTATCTATATCAGTAAAATACGTTATTTTTCATTCCCCTTGGGAGGACGCTCTTCATCGTGATACGCATCGGAATGTGTTCGCCGTGCCGTTTTAATGATGTGAATACATATAACCTCAACGACGTGAATTTTAACGATATCCGTATCAAAGTGAAACGCGTCGTAATAAATATTTTCTGTGGAAAAGTACGCGTTGCCTTTTAATGATAGATATGGATAGTATAATACGTTAAAAAATATTAAATACACAAATCCAGTGAATACATGTTTTTTAATTTGCAGAAATAAACCATTCGAGTTATCTTGACTAAAAATCCAGATCCAGGACTTTAAAGCAAAACATTTCAATGCATGAATTCTTCTCGGGTTTCCAACCGGGTTAAAATCTCCATTGTGGCCGACGTTTCGATGCTCGACCTTGCGAATCGTCATCAGGGCTGTAGATTGTCTTTCTCGTCAAGTGGTCATATTTATATACTACTCTCGCCGGGTTCAAGTTCCTCTGAAGGCGGGTGTCTGTGTATCTCTTTCCCTCCTTTTTTCTTTGATGTTCCTCAATACTGGTTTCCAGGCGTTACTGAGTTGGAAACCTGATTCCCTGTTAAAGTTTTTGTCTTCCAGCCGGATTTCAATCGCTTCTTTTACCAGGCGATCCCAGTAGCCGCGTGAACGGGCCACTATCCCGGTGTCTTCGAAAAGACTGGGGCAAGAAAGCAAAGTCAGCTATCGCCGAACATTGCCTTTCCAATAACCACTTCATCCATTTCGAAGACACCAGGATAGTTTGCTTTCGCAATCAGTATCGTGAAACCAGGGGTCTCCAATCTCTTCTCCACGAGGGCCACATAGTTTTTTTCACCACTTTGCGGAGGGCAGTAGTAAAAAAAGTAATGATAAACAGGTAACTCAAGACATAACTTTTTCATTTTCACAAAAGTTTTTAAACTAGGTTTTTATAGAGTATGTGAAATTAAAGTATCGTATAATAATGACTACGAACGCCAGCACCAAATTACCATAGTTTCGTCTAAAAATGTTAATAAAACCATGAATGTGAATGATGTAACTGTATTAGTGTTTCAAATTAATACTAGGTTCAAATTTGAAACAATAATTAGAGGCAGCGATCATCCAAGCAATAATTTTGGTGCGCAGTTCAGCATAATTCTTCCGCGGGCCGGATAAAGTTATACTTAGGACTGGGTGCGGCCCACGGGTCGTAAGTTGGAGACCCCTGGGGGACTCATAAGGAACGAGAACTCTTAAGGACGGCGTTATGGGGTGAAAGTCTTTATCATAAGGACCCCCAGTGAGCATACCGAATTGAACGATTACGGAACTCATAAGGCTGTCTTTATGGAGTGAAAAGTCTTTATCACAAGGACCCAAAATAAAGGCAGCTCAAAAGGGGTCCTTTTGAAGATAAAGACCAAGATGGCGTGTTTGCGCAGGGGTTAATTCTGCGAACTCGCGAGGTATATAATATTTATCAAAGTTTATGTGAAGAGTAACATTTAAAGAAACAAGTGTTCACACTTAGAAAAGTTGCGAAATGTTTTAATAATACTTTCGAGTTTCAAATCAATTGCATTGGCGAGACTCGGGAGTACATCTGATGACGGTTCAATTCTGAGGACTCGCAAAGTATATTAATGTTAATAATCAAAGGCTCACTCACTCAGTGATTCAACCCGAAGGTTGGTTTGGATAGTTGATGGTAGAGCTCAACCCGGACTAAGCCACAGGCGTGTGACTTTCACACATTCAGGGTAGGGGGGCCAGTTCCTTTCCCTGGGGTACCTCGCACTCAGAGGATTTTCTTTTGTTTGGGGGGGTCCAAAGGCTTCACCCGGATTTGAACCCGGGACCCTTCGTTCAGTAGCCAAGCGCTCTACCCACTAGGCCACCACGCTCCAAGCACCACGCTTCATGAGAAGAATAATATGACAAAAAGTACGATTTTACAATTAGGTGAGTTGAGAAATGTTTTTAAAATATTTCCTAGTAACAAAGCTATTAAATTGCTGAGACCGGGAGCATTTCTGACGGGTCAGCATACGGCTGAGCTTAGGCTTACAACTTAGTGTAGATTTGATTGATACTACTTGTATTTCATACAAAAGAAGGTTATACGTAGAGGCAAACACAGATATGTCATCGTATTCTATAGTGTAATTATCCCTGACGCTCATTTAACCCCTGAAAGATGTGCGTTTATATAGTTTCTCATTTAAAAAATACGCGTCACTGTCACTTTCAAACCCACATTTCTCAAATGTGAAATCTCTGGGGAGATAATTACAAGTTCAAGAAATATAAAAACTGATGGTGCTTACTTCCTAAACGTTGATATGCTCTTTCCACTATTTTCTGCGCGGTGACAATCAAAAGACACTTTTGCAGGCAGCACTCTAATAACTTTTAGTCACTCTTCGATCGTTTTCGCGCACGATTATCACATAAATGCACATTAACTTATCAGTCTCATACACACACTTTGCACCGTGTTAAAAACAAACCCTATGCACATTGTGTAAACTCATTTTTTCAGCACATTAGTCGAAAAAATTCTCTTTATTTTTCGACTGCACGAGGCATACACCCGGAACGGCTTTCTGACTCTTTATTTCCATCAGCGTAACTCACGAAAGTAGCGATTACGTAATAATAAAGATAATTCAAACTTCTTTCAGGAAATAATGACTGAAAAACATACTCAACCTGCATCATAAAAATCAAGAATATTTATTTACATTCCTGGCGACGGCCGTCGCTAAATGTTACTCATTTTTTTCATGTTTGCTTTTCGTTGATATGACGTCCCATACATTTGGTCCACTGCTCCACACAGGAACGTCAAGCATTTCATTGGTCGATACATATTCCGAAAGATTTGCACGGACTTGAACGAAGAATTAGTCATAACACTGTCTTTATGGGGTTAACGACCCTGTTCAACACTTCTACCTTGAGTTCCGTAATCATTAGGGGAATATATATTCAGGCCAGGACAGTCGGTATTTAACGCAGTCCTTATTTTAACGCCCAGAGTTCCGTTATAACCCCCCTGGTGTAAACAAAGGCTTCGAGTCATCGATTTCGATTTATGGTAGTTTGAGCGAGATAGTTCGAGATAGGGGAAGTGATATATCACTAATACTACCCTCATAGTCCCGAGTTTTCCGCAATGATTTAACGACTGAATTCAATGCTGACCTAAGCATCGTGTAAAAGATAGATTGAGAGTAAAATCACTTCACCTAAAATTTGATACATTTGATCTCATTTAAAAGAAAATAAACTTCTATCTTTCCTATGATATCAAAATATTAACCCCTGCCGAACTACTTTTCAAGCAATTTGCCTAAATATATAAGCTGTTTTGCATGGGATAGATTACAGCTGTGGGCTCCAGAGGGAGAATATTGAAAAAATAGGAACTTCTATCTCCTAGATTTCGTTGAAAAACTAGCGGTGTGTAGTTTGAATGTTTTATCAACTATTTATAAAAATAAACAATTGCTCACCGCAGCAATGTTTACAGAATATCAAAAATAAAAATTCTGTTGTGAAGGCGATTTCACCGTACGGCATGAAAAAATGAGTCAAGTTAGAGACTGGTGTGGTTATATTTATTGACTTACCGAGAATTTGGGTAGTGTATAACTATATTCTTGCGCCAATAATATTTAATATTTATTTCGCTCTTCTTAAGGACACTGGATATAAAATATAAATTCGTATATGGTCTCCATTATGACTAGGGAAATATCTCGCTCAAACTACCTTAAGACCTACGGAAAGCTTTGTTGACCAGAGGGAGGGGTTTGGTATTTGATCCTTGATTTTTCGTAGTCCCGTTGTGCTGATCGCGTGTCCTTGACCCTTTTCCACTCTATACACGTGATGTCCACTCCTCCCCCTCCCCAAGGCCATTCTGTCTCCAACCCCTCTTGTCCTTTACCCTCCCCCACCCCCTCAGCCTTCCCTCCCCCCATTTATCGCTCGATTCCACCCCCTCCCCCCTCTCCCCCTTCCCCTGGTATCCTGCGCAACAATGGAGCCATGCTGTTGCTGTCAGCCTCTCTGGCTCCCTCCCGCAAGATGGAGTGAAAGTGAAGGGTGTAATTATACGCCTGAATATGGCGGGTCCGGCTACTTAAACAAATCGTTTATAACCAAGCATTTAGTGGAACAACTAAGTGTCGACAAAAAAGTTTTTCACAGCAATTTTTTCATTTTAATTTCTTTTTTTAAGCTTATTGCTTCCTTTAATGCATAGACAGACTTGGTCCTTCTAAGCTGCATGGTTTGTCAGAAGATTCCATGAAGCATACAAACAAGGCGGCATCTAACAAAATGACGTATTGTAATTTAAAAAGGCATAGAGCAAATAAGTTTCAACTGTTTAGTTACAATTAAACTTGTCAACATTCAGCCAGTCAATCGATTAAGATATTTCACATAATTTACAACGTGATCATGCCAAACGTATAAGCTGTTGCAGATTATAATTTTTTTATTTCATCAATTAACCATGCATTTACTTTTTTCTTGACCTCTGCCATCCTTTTTTAGATCTTTGAGATGTTTGGACATACAATGTAGTGTGTTTGGTACATAGTATTTTGCCAACCTTTTACCATATAAATTATGATAATTATATGTCTTCAACAAAGGAGAATTTCTACTAAGCATGCAATGAGTGTTTTTACAAGGAATTTGAAACTCTATAAAAAATAATTTTCAGTTATAATTATCCATTTTTTTAAATTTATCAACAGTTAACTTTATTTTTTATATATTGATGTCTTAAGTCTGTATTAATGCAATTTTCATCTCTATCAACATCAATTAATATCCATATTCTCTTTTTGTGTCTGATTATTGAGTTCCAAAGGGTACAAGAAGCCATTTCCCACACTGGTAATCCATATCTCAAAATACTTTGTACCATTGCATTATGCATCATAAGTTTTATGGAGCGAGGTACTATGTCTTTGAGCATAATGATTTGGTAACCAACAATTCTCATTTTTTAAATTTACTTTATCAATATGGTGTGGAAATTTAAAATGGTCATCTCCTATGACACCAAGATATTTGTATTTTTCAAAAGTAAAAAAAAAATTATATCTTATTTTTCATACCCATCCAAATATATTATATTCTCTCAATAAATAATTTAACCGACAATTCCACAACATTGAACGTTATTGTGCAAACATCGTTGCGTCGTTCATCAAATATCGTGCTCATTTCTGTCGGAAAAATATCATGTTAGTTTCATGATTAAAAATAATATTATAAAATATAATTTGTCGATTATTTCGCTATTATTCGCGTAGAGACTAAATTCTTACCTTTCTTTATGCCTTCCTCATTTCACTCAAACTTTATTTAACAAATTGAATGCTGCATTGCCGTTTCTGTAAAGAACTTTCGTAGCTTTGTGAATTCTGGCAATCTTCTATCTTTCATTTTGAATAACCAATGTATGTGCAACAAATTAGGAAGATTTGATTTATTAGTGGACGAAATTGAGGAGAAGTTTAAAATAAAACTGCGGTGTTATGAGGTCAAGAAAAAAACTTGCGCACTCCGCACTGGCGTTTTTTTTCGCATCTGCACGTATTAATTCGAGGCCATAACCGCCGCTAGGAGCGACAAACTCATTCAAAATGCAGGAGGAGGGCGAAAAGCGAGGGAAGGGTAGGGACGCGGAGTGGAAATTTCGCGATGAAGACAAATATTTGGTGATTAAAATCGGGCAGTTGATGAATGGATTATGGTGTACTGAGGCGAAAGAGATTTTTTTAAATCTCGATTAAACGGGAGAAAAACAAACGAAAGGGAGCCAAGGCAACGAGAGAGGGATATATGGGTGGAAAAAGAATAAGGGAGAGGGGTCCAGAGGACAAATAAAAATATATTAAAAAAAAAGAATTTTCTTTGGATTGATGTAAAATATGAATAATTTTTTTTACGAGAAGTCGAACACTTTGGTAAGCTCATGAATTTAAAAGTGCAATGTATTCACTCCATTCCACAAATTCTTATTAGGCATTAGGTATTAGTTAGTAGAACAATTTCATGGTTTTGTTGTAGCCATATATGAATAAATATGAATAATCTCTTTGGATAAATTTGATGTATTTTAATTTTGATACTTTTCAATATAGTTGTGCTAAATAGTTTTTATACAGTTTAATAGTAGTTAACAAATATCCAATGAAAACAAAAAGAGAATTTATCCATAGTAAAGAGCATAGTAACCTACAGCTGTGAAGTATGACCACTAACGGAGAAATCAGAAAAACTTTTACTGACGACTGAAATGGACTTCTGGCGTAGAGCAGCCGGTAAATCAAAAAAAGAAAGAGTAAGGAATGAAAGAATTAGAGAAATAATGAATGTTAATGACACGGTAATAGATGAAATAATAACGTAGCAGTTGAGGTGGTATGGACACGTAAAACGAATGGGAAATGAAAGACTCCCAAAACAAATGCTGCTGTGGAACCCGGAAGGAAGACGGAGGAGAGGCAGACCGAGGAAAAGTTGGATACAAGGGATAGAGAAAGAAATGATAGAAAGAGGATTAGATGAAGAACTCTGGAATGATCGTGAGGCATGGAAATTGGGAATCGGAAGACGTAGAACGTCGTAAACCGTAGTTATATATATCTATATATAGTAGTTAACATTGTATCTTGAATAATTTACTGTTCAGCCATTCCATTGGTTCCGGGTGTGACTTGTGAGCGTTTAATTTTAAATTTTCACATAAAATACTTCAACTAAAATGTACTGGAATACATATTTAGTTATCCATATAAGAAGGCAATTGACAACATAATATGTAATTTAAAAACTTAACTAGCACCGTTGTAATTGGAATAAAACTGTAGCTCCGGATGTGACTCACACAAATATCACTCAATACCATGGGCTACTTTAACCTGTAAACTCGGTGAATAACTTAAACATTAAATATTGATATTAATATCAGTGTGATCAGAGTAATTGGTCTTTAGTTTAAACTAATTGATAAGTATACAAAAGCATTATTTTTCTAGTTGTACATTTTTTAATAAGTTCCGGGTGTGACATGGTAAAATTCTGGGTGTGACCTAATTACTCTTTCTGATTTCCATTATGAGTAAAATTCAATTTTTCTTCCAAATTTTGGCAATGGTTAGTATATTTGATTAATTAAGCTCAATTAAGCCTGGATAAGTTGAAATTTAAAGTTTTAGAACAAATACATTTTTTTTATTTTTTCCATACTTGAGCTCACTTTCAATGGAATGGCTGTGTTATTAGTTTTGTTTACACTAAATCGTTTACGCTATTACATTTATCTTCAATGAATTTCTTCTTTCATCTACCTATGAAATGGCCACGAATATATGATGGGATTTAATAACTGTGGGAACGTCTTTAGAAGAGATGGGTAAGCAAATAGTCAAAGCTTTTGTACTCAACTCGCTCGAAATCTTTCCATATAGCCTGATATAGGTTGTGTGCCATTATGAAAATTCTTTGGTGGGGAAGAGAAGTCGGCATTACATTTAATAAGTTTTGTAGTGTCATCCAAAATAAGTAAGTTGTAGTTCACATTACGTGGTATCTCTTGGAATTGGCGAAAATAATCAATGGAGTGGTTCAGTACGACGTGGTGCAACGAAATGAAACGGCATGGATAGTGAGAGGTTTACGACTATTTTGAAGGACCATAAAACCTGATGATGGATTATTTCTTCTGCTCATGCATATAATCAAATGCTGATCTACTTGAATAGCACTAGACCTTTTTAGTGTTAATGTTATTTCATGAAAATTTCAAGAAATCACTCTCATCGATTGCAATAAAAACTTTTCAGTTGCATAGTTATCCTAAATTTTTTTATCGACGTGGACAAGTTAAAACTATAGTCTATTGAAAGTCAGTGAAAATGGCAACATGAAGTCCTGGCAAGTACCAGTGAGAAGTGGAAAGAAACTTGATACTATGGAGGTGGATTTCTTGTTGTCATCGTGAATCTATATAAGATCATATACGATATGTTATGAATGTTCTGCACTTTAGACCCGGATAGAAACAAGGCATTTTTTATGGAATGGGCATGTAATGAGGATATAAGCATG
The DNA here is from genome assembly GCA_963573305.1 of Pyrrhosoma nymphula. Taxonomy (NCBI): domain Eukaryota; kingdom Metazoa; phylum Arthropoda; class Insecta; order Odonata; family Coenagrionidae; genus Pyrrhosoma; species Pyrrhosoma nymphula. The sequence continues at coordinate 79,028,129 of OY754337.1, forward strand.
TCGGTAGTCAAAGCGAGCTTTAAGTTACATACCAGGAGATAGAAGAGAGAGGCCAGAAGCAGGATGGATAAATGGTTTAAGAGCAGCAATTGAAGATCAGGCTGGGAAGAAGGAAGTTGGAGAAACAGAGATGAAAGGAGATTATAATATGGGATGTGGCAGGAGCTGTTGGGATCCCACCTTAAAAAGGAGAGAACGTGATAGTTTTGATGAGAAGATCAAATGGACGGATATATCAGATACGGGGAGATGTACAGAAGAATAGGAAGAACCTACACAAATGAAAAAGTAACTTGGTTTCCTGCCACAGATTTATTTTCCTGGTACGACATGTTTCAACACAGTGGTGTCATCATCAGGTACAAAATTTTAACAATTTCCAAGAGGTATATATATACTCTTAAGGGTGGAAGGAGGGATAGGGGGGGGAAGGGGGTGATGAGGAGGGGAAAAATACCTTCTCTCCTACCTTCCACCAAGTCCCTTAAGGTTATGTATACCTCTTGGAAATTGTTAAAGTATTGCTCCTGATGATGACACCGCTGTGTCGAAACATGTCGTACCAGGAAAATAAATCTGTGGAAGGAAACCAAGTTACTTTTTCATTTGTGAAATTCAACTTCCAAATAGTTGAGCTTGAAACCATGGAACGTAGGAGGAACCTATATAGAGCAGCACTCTCAGGAAGGTATAGTTCAGATGCATAGGCCAAACTATGAGACGACTATGTAAGGAGCATCAAAGGAGGAGAAAATATAAGGGAAAACCTCGTGAGGAAGACTAAATGAAACGGGATGTGAAATAGAAGAGCGATAAGGACTTAAAGAAGTTAACAGGGGAGAGGTTAGAATATATTCTACCAATCAGAATTAAATAACTAATAGTGATGAAAAGACATTTGACCGCTTACATCTACTTCTACATCTATGTAATACTCTGAAAGCCAACTCATGGGTGTCTGTCAGGGGGAGTTCTTGCTGAAACTGGGGCTAAGGAGGGAAAAAGGGTAGTTACTAATTGTATACAGAATGGAATAGAATAATTTATTTCAAACTGATAATACAACAAAACAGTAATTGAGTAACCCCTAAGGATAGGCCTGTATTTGGGCTACTATCAAGCAATCCATCCAAAACCGTAGTAGCAAACATTGTATAATTTGAATATTGCAATCAAATAATTTAATTCAAACCAGTGAATAATTTGGCATTAATATGAAAGTGACACATGTATACATGATAGTGCGGTTAAAGTAATTCCGAAGGAAGAAATAAAAAACTTATATTCCACGTAAATAACATTCCTGTGGGGAGAGACAAAGACATCTGCGAGTCCCTGCTGTACACGTTTTCATCAAATGCCCCACATTAGATAGCTATGAAACCTTACAGAGGGGACAATATACTTGATATATTGGCAACAAATATGCCACAAAAAGTGCTAAAGTTTGACACAAACATAAAATTCTATGTTGTGTTATGCACGACGTAACTATAAATTATTTTCTATTTGTTGAATATTAGGTGAATTTTCAACGCTTGGTTTTAGTTTTATTTCAACTATAGGGTACATAAAGAGTATATTACCGGTGATACACCCAAAAATCCAAAACGTACATGAAAACCGACCAAAATGGTTCCACGTTGAAAAAAAACATTCATTTAGACCTGAATCTCAGCTTAAGCATACGAGTTTGTCTCAGTTAAAGTTTTTCATCTCTGTTGGTTTACGGAACGGATGTGTAAAAAGGAAAGCCATAAAAGTTAGAGTAGGAATATTCGATGGGGAGGAAGTAGATTCGCGGAGTAAGAGGAGTGCTTCGAGGTTCCGTTGGATCTATACATGTAAATATGCAGGGGAACTTGGGCGAGGCGATTGGGGAAGGGGTGAAGCACAGCGGGGGGGGGGGGGGGAGAGCACGGGGGTATTGGGGTGGAGGGTGAGGAGAGGAAGAATTCCAAAGGTGGAGCGATAAATTGGAAGAGTTAGTGCCTCGTTTATTAATACATGGTACGCTCGGGAAAACTCCCGCTTCTCCTCGGATCCTAAGGGGAGCAGTAAGGCGGTGCTTTCCAAACTTTCGCACGCCATAGCACACACTCTTGAAAGCTCACAGCACTCACAGGAGAAATACTTCTGTTATTAAGTTATTATTATTAATTTTATGACGCGAATAAGTCTTTAAAATCAGCCTGACAATAAGGCTCCAGAACAGAAAATGATGTTACGTTTGCAGGACGATCCGTTCCGATGCTATAATGTCGCGACTGTCTATTCTATCAAAATAAATGTAGTCTTACTCGATCGGATAATGGCCTTAATATAACGCCACGTAACCGCAAGTCTTGAATGGGTGACAGCGGCTTTTGTTGGCAATTTGTACGTGCTAGCACATCTTCGCGACTCCGATGTGCTTGCGCCCCAATTTAGGTGAAAAACGAAAGACGTTGTCTATTGATGTCGAGTTAAACCTACTACTGACTTGGCACTATGTATGTTGGTGATAAATCGAATATAAGTTATTCAATTATGCATTAAAATTAAGGTCTTAATTCATGATAACGCTCAGAGGAGATTCAGGAGAAAATATTTCATCCTAATGGGTTTCGAATTAGCCATCGATTATTATCACTGCGACTACAGTGGAGCGGTAGAGACGGCTTCCGGAGAGTGAAATTTGACGCGTCGCGCGCCGCAAACCACGGCTCAAAAGCACCTCGATGGTCGCTGAATATCAACCTCGTAAGTTGACATAGCCAATTAAAACACTCGTCAGAGACCCAGACCCCGCCAAACCCGAATTTCTAACATTAGGTTGTATTTAATGGATATTTATTTTAACATTTTTTCCTAAAAACCACCTAGTTTCTTCTCAGCTGCCCCCCGTAGTTTCCCAAAAAAATTCTTCTTGCCGAAAATCGAACAGCTTGAGTTCAGCTAGACGTTTGAGTTCAGTGAGACGTTTTGACTGTTTTCGCTATCATCTACGATCCCAAGACGCCAGTCAGTGAGGTCTTGAGCACATCTCCTGCCCCGAGGGACGCTGTTCCTGATGTTGTACGAGCTAGGAAGGCGAGGATCTTAATAATAAGGAGTTGTAACGTCCGACGGATAGTTCCTTCCTCGTAAAAGAGGTCAAGAAGTTACGGAGCTGACCAACGGGTCGTCTCTTGGTGCATCTTTCTCTCTCCAATGTCGCTACAGCCGAAATCGATCCTTGGCCTCCTCAATTTTCTTCCGCCATTCCCCTCTGTCCTCTGCCAGTTTTCTTCAGCTCCTCGCACCAAACAGTTCTTGTGCATCATTGCTGATGCTGTATTCCCACCTAGCCCTTGGTTTTCCCTCTTGTCTCTTCCCACTCATCGACCCAGTGAAGACTTCCTTAGCTGACTTCTTATGCCTGTTGCTCACGGTAAAATTTTCCATAAAAGAGTTTTACAAATTTTTTTATTGAAACTTTTATGAATCGCTCGTAAAACGTACTTGCTTGATCACGGTAAAACTCTTTATAAAACCGCAATGTCCTGCCATCCATGAGACGCTTTGCGAACACGTGAAGTGATAAATGCACTCACTTTTGGATAACTGTTAGGTTAATAACTACATGTACTTACTTTCTCATCACACTCAACGGTGCTAAGGCTCGAACGCATTCTTCTAACAAGAAGGACACTGCCTCAACGTTCCAAGAACTTCCAGCCATGTTTGTTTACGTTTTTCTTGTTTGGCTTCCCATGGATACGAGATTATTATTAACGCGATGAGCGGAACATCTCATTGGTTGTTGCATAAAACGGTTTTATGGAAATAGAACCTGTCCTTTTCCGTAAAAAGCTTTATAAAACGGTCTTATCGTTAGCAAGCTCATTTTTATAAAATTAGTCGATTTTATGAAACGTTTTACCGAACATTTTACCGTGAGGAACAGGCATTAGTGCATTCTGGGAGGATTTGTTCCCAACGCCACGACCGTGGTACGGGCAGCGGGGAGTGGCATGGACTGATCTGGCCTTCTCCTAATCTGGGTTCGAGACTGGTCCATGTCGGCACCAACGATGATAGCGAGCGTGAAGCGGAGGAGATTTTGAGTTCCTTCAGGGACATGGAGGGGGAAGGCGTTTGCGAGGTATCTGGTTTCGGCCTGCGGTTAACCTTTTGAAGCATTTTTCCACGGACTGGCTGCGGTCCCTGCGTTTGGAGCAGGATTGAGTAGACCTGTGCGATTATTAGATTAATTGAATCGTCAAAACCATTATATTTACAATTTTTCGATTATTTCAGCTCATCGATGTCGATTGCGGCAATTGACTCGATTGTCAATTTTTTTCAAGTGTCAATTGTTGTTCAATCGTCAATTGTTATTCAATCCACAATTATTGTCCGGTAATCGATTAATTGACGATTATTGATTCGCTATGGATGGCATATTGCACGTTTCAACTTTTTTTTAAAACAGGAAATCTTTAGGAGGGAAAGCGAGATATTTTTTAGTAATTGGATTGAGGGATGGGGACAGTCCAATAACCTTGGCCTACTGTACCGTAGCACAGACATTCAAGATCCCCTTACCCTTAGAACAGTAATTTTTGGTAGTGTCCTCCCACATTTTAGAATACTGCGCACCAATTTGGTCAAATGCTTGCCCATCCACTGTGAACATTTTTAGTCATCTCGTCAATTTTTCCTCGCCAGTACCCGTCATCGTATTCCCTCCCTCGAGAATTTAATCCGTGAATCCATTTCTTCCTTCCTTGGAATTCTTCTCTACTACTAACGCCGTGCTCTATCTCACCTGAAATTCTTACACAGCATAATGAACAGCTTCGTTCCTGCGACTCTCTCTTTCCAATTCGTGTCCCTCCTCGCCCAACACGAATCTTCAATCTCCTACACATCCCGAAATTCCGGCTTTCCCTATCACAGCGTTCCCTGTTTTACCGAATCCCCTCCAAATTTAACATATCGTCCTCAGAGTATCCTTTCCTTGACCTCTTCTCCTCACCCAACACATTCAAATCATTCATCAAACGGCAAACGGCAATGGAACTCCAAATTTGAGTTAATTTTGTTTTTGTATTAATTTTGATTTATTTCATTCTTCATGTTGTTATTTATTGTTGTTCTATGTTTATTTATTTTCTTGCATCGACCAATGTAATTTGCCATTGTGCCGTTTTTGGTAGTGTGAAATAACGAATGAAAACCTTCCAAAGAGCTGTTAGAATACTTGTATGAAATGATTGAGGAATGCAATGAATTGTGTTGGTCACTAATCCAAGAGTGGAAAATACAAAGATGGCATCAGTCTCCGTTCCGCTGCAGAGTGGAAGGATGGAAGATGGACGGGCCAGAATGGGCATTTAGAAAGGAAAGAATTGGCGTGTTCTCTTTCCTTCCGGACCATACGTGAGGAGAGCTGAGCCACATTCTGCCATGAATATTGCACACACTCTTCCGATTGGGTTTTCACGCTCACTCCACACATCTCTCCGACCACGCCACAGGGAATGCTGGGACACTTCATTTACCTTAAGGTGGTTAGAGCGAGATAGTCATAATGGAGACCATATTCAAATTTTATTTTTTTATTTCAGCGTCCGTAAGAAGTGTGAAATAATTATTGTAATATTAATGTCGCAATGATATAGTTATATATGAAGAAAATTCTCATTTATTAAATAAATAAAGCTACATAAGTCTCTAAGTTGACTCATTTTTTCCCGCCGTACGGCTAAAAACCCTTCAAACCGGCAGGTTTTTTTGCGATTCTGTAAAGATTACTGTGGTGAGTAATAGATTATTTTGTTATAAATAGTTGAGAAAACATGCAAACTACACACCGTTAGTGTTTTGACGAAATCTAGGTGCTAAAAGTTCCTAATTTTGTGTAAATATTCTCCCTCTGGAGCGTACAGCCGTAATCTATCCCATGTAAAACAGCTTACATTTTCAGGCAATTTGCTTGAAAAGTAATTCGGCCAGGGGTTAATATTTTGATATGATTGGAAAGATGGGAGTTTTTTTTCTTTAAAATGAAGTCAAATTCATCAAATTCTAGGTGAAGTGATTTTTCGCTAAAGCTACCTTAAAGCAAACTTCAGAAACCCTACAACCGCATATTGAGTTCTTAAAATCAGTGAAAGGGAAAATTTAGGTTTTTTTTTCAAATGTAGCCTTTCTCGGGTGTTATCCATGAAAGAAACATCACGAAGGTTTGATTTGTGATTATTTGTGTCCATTCATTGCTTGTATTCATGAAAAAGAAATGCTTCATTTTTTTCTCTGATGACAGGAAAATGTGGTATTTTCAATGAGTGAAATTATTTATTTCTAAGTCATTTCTCGTGATAATAGGATTATAATGAATTTTTTTCAAGTTAAGAAAACTGGATTTCTTTGAATACATTAATTTAGTGAGCGATTAGGTTTATATAAGGTAGGTAAAATCGGAAATGGACGTTTTTTTCTTAAGGTAATTCATTCAGTGTCGACGGAATAAAACTATGAAATGGTTGATGAAAGAGAACCTTCGAATTCTTTCTTGAAAATACATTTTTGGAAGAATATTTTATTAAATTATTTCACAATATCTTAGCCTCTCAATGTAAGATCAAAGGAAAGTGTCCATATATATTATAGTGTCCATAGTTAACATTCATTACGTGTTCACATACGTCGAATGCCGAGGTATTTATCCATAGTAAAACTTAGTTAATTATAAATAAGAAGTCAGGTACACTCTGAGATTCGTTTTTCAAATAAGTTCCACGCCACCAAAGAGTGATATACTGAGTCCTACCTTACAGGGCGTAATAAAAATTGACCATATGTATCAAAATATGTGTACTGGACGTGTGCAAATTAGTCATGAAGTTCTTCTTAAAGCCTTGCGTCACTGCGTTGACGAGGATTTGTTCACAGTCAAAGAGAAGTCACATCTTGGATTTTTCTTTATGATGGAGAATTAACGGCGATTATTCTCCATAAAATCAATCGGCATGGGAGCAGACAAATATGTTTTACTCTGCCAAGCAGCGGCTCATTCCATACGTCACGTAGAAGTCAACTGCCATGAATGTCATGCAATTATCATACTTCATTCTCAACTTTAATATAACCACGACTGATAACCATGACGAATTCCTCTATCGATGAAAAGTCGCGCTTTGTTGCAGGTATTTTATGAACTTAAGCTGCAATCTATAGATTACACCATTACATCTTTCGAGGAAGGATTAAATTAGTGAATACATGAATTTGATAATTGAGCTTATAGTTTGTTTATATCTGAGCTTGTCGGCGATTCGGTCATTTTCAAGTTTCTCTTCTGCGATATTTTCAAATGGATTATGAAGAAAACCCTGAATCATGAAAGGAGAAAACATTATGAATTCTGGAAAGTTTTTAAAACTCATTTTGATGGATCCTTTTCTCCTGAGTTTGGGCTTAATGCGCTATATTGTCTTGGAAACACGTTTATTTAATCATATCTTGTCAAAGGTAAGCACACGTAAGATTTTTATCTTATTTAAGTAAAACCTGAAAGAAGGACCTAAGGCTTACATAACGTTTTCGACCTTGGCAACTTGCTTAACTTAGTACGTGTATTATCATTTATTAGTTAGGTTGATCATCTTAATAAGGACACGAAATACAGGGAAGGACTTTGGTTGAATCTTCTTTGTGCCATATAATTCCAGTGGAACATTTCAGAAATACTGAGAACTTCTTGTATATACAGTATAACCTTTCACAAAGTGTCAATATCTCTGCAGCTCACGTTGACGATCTTATAACTATTTGATCGTACGCAGTATTTTCATTTTTTATCACAGTAATACCAGGTTTAATCTACATTAGTTGTGAAGATTTCCGATATTTGTGATTGATTAACGTCTTTTATGGCTTTTAAACCTAAATAACTTCTTACCTCAGTCTTATTCCCCTCAGTATGGTGTTCGTCTAACGACTAGATTAAACCATAAAATACTTAGCTGAGTTTTTTGTAAATCCCGTTTAAGAAAGTTATAGCAAAAATTCATCTTAACGGCTTTCTTTCCTTAACTAAGGTGTTCAAACACCATAGACTAGATTAGGAATGGCATTGAATGCTTAGTTGATCTCTCCTTACTTCTGCCGCTTACGGTATTCACGGCTCAAATTCGTTCTTACGGGGATTTCCTTCCCTGCTATTTTTTCACCGTAGGCGTCCACAATATCACCCCCCATCCCCACCCACTCCTATACCCTTCCCGTAAGCCCTTGCGCGCCAGCTTGTAGGTGTATTGTGTGTGTGGATGTAGAGGACGAGAAATAGCAGCAGAGAGAGCGAGGCAAGGATTTGTAAAATGAGAGGCACCGTGTGTTGGGTGAGGGTGGGAGGGGGCAGGTGGGGGTTGGAGGGGGTGGAAGGGGTCGGGGAGGGAGGAAGTTATAGTGGGGCGGAGGGGTTGAAGGCTGTGGCCGAGTGCCGAAGCCTAAAATTGGGCCAAGGTGCCTCCTCTCCTTTGCCTCATGCCTAGTACTTCACTTCTCTTCGATCCCCGGCCCGGACCACCCCCAACCGCCCCCTCTCAAAAACCCCCTAGCCGTGACCTCATCGCTTCCCCTACTCCCCCTCCTTCGTCACTTCCGCTCCGCTCTGCCCCCCCTCTCCCCCCCTTACCTCCCATTCCTTCCCTACCCCACACCCTCCTTACTTTTCGATTTCTATCCAGTCATAATTGAGACCACGTTCTAATTTCATTTTAACATCCAAGGAGTCGTGAGAGATAAATATAGCAATACATATTTGTAATGCAAAACGTTGCTTTGTGTGACTCAACTATGCAGTAATTTCATGAATATATTCGTAGTTTAAACTTCATCTTATTTATTTCACGCCGCACCTCTGAAAACACGTACAAAACGGCAATTATTTTGCGGTTTTAATTACAAGAATAGCGGTGAGTTAAAAATTAATTGTCAACATTGATTGAGGGATTATACGAACCGCCGGTTGCTAAATTATGGACGCGATCTGTCCGTTCGAAAACCCTGCATTTTATAAGAACCACTTGTCTTTCATTCACCACAGTTTTATAGTACAATATGATTTTTAGAGTATCGAACTTCTTTTTAATAAATCACAGCTTATATTAACATTACCGACGTTTCGTCATTTTTTAGTGACATCTTCAGGGCTGAAGTGTTATAAAATATATAACACATAAATAAAACCAGGACATTATATATAAACATGACAATGCACTCACAATTTAATAACAATTTTGAATATCTTTGTCATAATGAGCATGAGTAATTAACAGAATGAAGTAGAGAGAAACTGAATAACATACATAATAAATAAATATATTTATATTTTTATTACAGCCGAATAGGGAAGGTGTATGTATAAGTTAATTTGACAAAATATTATTTTAATTTTTATAAATTTTATATATTTTATTAATAAATACCCTGGTTTTTTACATCAGTGTCTCCCTGGATCGTACATGTATCCCTCATGGAAAACGGTTTCTGTATTTTGGCGAATATCTAAATAAATTATCTCGAAACGTTGCTAATGTTTTAATACCTATAGCAGATAGGTGAGATCTTTTACTTGATCACGAAGCCGAAGTCATTATATATTACGTTTAGTGAAACCTGAAACCACCGTGAGAGGAATTAAATGGTGACTCTCCTTTTTCAAGTGCAAATAAACTCCTTGAGCAATATTGTACGAAACATGTGTTGGGAGGACGACGTTTCACATGACGTTTGAGTTCTATGTTGCTCCTTGAACGTTTCCCTTGAGTGGAACTGATCAGCGGCGATGCCACTTTCGGGATTTTAAAGCTCGAATTTTTCGCGTTTGAAATGGAAATTTGTAGATGAAACCAAGGTCCCTAGATACTGGTTGCTTGACTTCGGCTTGGGAGTGTTGCCAAAACATTCCGCAAGCCCACATGTAAACATTGACTATGTGAACCCGAGCGCCGCTCCATGGGGAAAAGTGGAACTAACGCTATGTGGCGGCAATTCGAGAAGTTCTCTAACGTGCCCAACTAAGAACATATTTTATAATGCTGATAGAAACGGCTGACTGGGCAGAATAATTTCATCAGGCAAATTGTGTTTAGTGCTATATTTAGCTAGTTTGCTAGGATCGGCTTCGTAAAATTACCCCTCAACTGCATAGATAACCTGCTTCCATTTGCTGCAATACTAGGGTTCCCATAATGTAATTTAGAAGAAACAGGACACTTGAAATTTTCACTTGAAAAAACTGGGATTCTGTAAAAAAGCCACAAATTCCTCTTTACCGGAATGAACATTCTCTACAGGAATTTTTATCTGCTCCGTAGTAACAAAAATATTCTCAAATCACAGCAGGAAGGGAAGTAACAACAAATCATTAACACATGGTAATGAAGCCAGGGAGTAACAGGTGCACTCACAATCACTGTTTGAGATATAAATTCAATACCTCATTGAAATTAACAAGTTCGCTAATAATACAGCCAACATTAAACTCAAAATATATTAATTTTTGACATGTAAAGCATAGCAGTACACCACTCATATCTTACAAGATAAAAACCCAATGGTATTCAGGGGTATATGTTATGTATCAAAATTTGTTTACATGTTCTTTGGCAAATGAAGTTACCTCATACAAAATAATGTCGTAAATTATTTGAGTCCATTTTGCAAGAAAAATCAAACCAACCACACATTGGCTAAGCGCATGAAAAGATAGGTTGATGTAAACAACCTCCACATCTTCGTTACAGATGGTGCACCAAGTTTATCACATTAACAAAATTATGTTAATAGGCATCAAAAGGTAAGTATACTGGCAAGCCACCAGGGATGCACCTGTAAAAATAGAAAAAACATTTTCAGTTGCACCAGTGGAAAATGAAAAAAACATTCACTGCTATTCTACCCATCGTGGTACATTCACCACCTGCTTCTAGGCAAAAGCAGAAACTCCAGTATTTGCGAATTGCATAAAACTAACGAATGGTTTAAGGGAAGTCCGATGAATTTAATAAATTACATTTTAATCAGTGCATGTTGTTTTAAGCACATGATAGCTATTGCACACTCAGTTTTCTAACAAGTCATTATCACAAAAACAACTTACAAGCAGACTATATTTCTAATAAAATTCGGTAAGGTATATCCTTCCTTGTGGCAATTACCATCATTCTTTCTGTCAGATGCACGTAACATGAACGAGTGTATACCTTCTTCTATCAATTAAGGACAGAGGAGTGCACTTCACTGATAAAGTGCAAGCCACGCCTTAACCAAAAACAGGAAATTAGGGGCGATGGAAGCACACTGCTGCATTCATTTCATGATTGCAGATGACTCAGGGTAGCAGTTTTCGAACAAAATATCAAATTTAATGAAGCATAGTACCCAAAGCACACAAGAAGTAAGCCTTCCATGTATGCAAAAAATCATAAGAAAAAACAAATTAATAAGCAACAGCATTCTTAAAATATGAAGTATATAAGATAAAACGCATTACCCAATGCAGTAATAACCATAACGGAGGTAACAAGTCCCACATAAATCAGAAAGGTCGATTTCATTAAAGCTTTTTAGTGTGTGTTTTAGAATTAATAGACATGAAATCCATCAGAAAAATTCGAAACCAGATCTCAATCATGAGCAGCCTAGATTATGATGTTCACCTATAACATAATAATGATAGCTTCAAAACAAGAAAGTCAATGGAATAATTATATGACAAAAAACAAAACATATCCACCATCAGATCAAAATAAAAATACACCGACCTCATCACACACATTTGATCTACAAAATGATTGATACTATCAACAACATTCAAACATAGCTTGCAGGCCAGTTTGCAGAACATAAGGATTTTCCATTTAAAATAAATCAGCCCCCACCATGATCGACGAGATACTCCAAATACACATTTTCCCACATAAATAGCACATCACTTTCTATGAGCAGCCATGAAATTGAAGTTCATCTGCAACAAATTAATAGAAGGTTCAAAATTTGAATGGCAAAAGAATAATCATCTGACAAAATTATAACCATTTCCATTCCTACCTCATAGGCAATAGGCACAGGCTTCACCGCACACAGTTGATATATGTAATGAGCAGAGACAGGAAAAAGTCATAAACGTCATAGTCATAGGTTTTTATCATGAAATAGCCGGTTTTTGCCGAAACGTCATGAAATGCGACTTTGCGGATTGAACGTTATAAAATGGTAGTTATAATCACTTCAGGCTTAAGTATTTGGAACCTCTCCAGGTACATGTATCGAAGGGTTCAGTGAAAAAGAAACTTTTCTTACAGAAACGTAGGGAACTGAGGGAAAAGAAATAAATGGCAGAGGGTGGTGATAGGAGTGATCATTTAGGAAATGTAGATAGATAGATTGTTTGTAGGGGGGGCCTTCGACAGGATCCCGGGCACTTAGACCTACTTGGTCCACTGTGCCAACCCCATGCCTGTCTGCCACATGCAGACAGGGGACAAGAGCGCCACGGTGAAGGTATGTATGGTCATGGTCACCCATCCAACCACCGTCTGGGCCCAACATTGCCTAACTTGGGCGATCTTACGGGAACCGGTGTGTCAATGTGGTTGGGCCCTTGCCCGTTAGGAAATGTAAGAAAGAAATGCATGCGATACTTAGTTTTGGAGTAATGAAAGATTGAAAATGACGAAAATGGAGTTTTTATGACATTTTGATGCCATATTGCGATGTTTTTAGAAATACCAGTAGAGAGAAACGGACGAATTGAACATCTAATATATGGGTATACCCCACCCTCCAACAAGGTTGTGGGTGTATGGAGTGAAACAGGGCGGGACTAGGGCGGGACGGTGCGCGGCCTGGAAATGGCCATTTTCAAAAGCGAAATAGGCATTTCTGGGTGTTGAGGAAAGGAAAAATGCAGTTTTGAGGAAACGTGAAGACGAAAATTGATATTTTTCAGTGGTGAAAAATGGGGAAAAGTGAGGAAATGGGCATAAGGAGGTTAAATGGAAATGGCCAATTATTAAAAAAAATTCTTCGTGTGGGTTGGTGATTGGATTATGGTAAAGTTGTTGTATCGTAAATGCTGTAGCATATTATTTTAAAGAATAAAGTCCCCCGGAGTGGGCTGGTGGTTGGAGGGGGGTGCAGTTGTATCGTGGTCAAAGTTGTAACATATTTATTTAAGAAAAACTCCCCCTAGTGGGTTGGTGATTGGAGGGGGGTGTAGTTGTAGTGTCGTCAATGTTGTAGCGAATTTTTTAAAAGAAAAAAATCCCACGAGCGGGTTAATGATTGGAGGGTGGTGTAGTTGTACTGTATTGAAAGTTGTACCGTATTTTTTTAAAAGAAAAAAAATCCCTCGAGTGGTTTGATGATTGGAGGGGGGTGTAGTTGTAGTGTGGAGTAGTTGTAGTGTGGTGAAAGTTGTAGCTTTTTTTTAAAGAAAAAAATCCCCCGAGTGGTTTGGTGAATCGAGAGGGGTGTGGTTTTAGTATGGTCAATGTTGTAGCTGAAATGGTAAGGGAAGAGGTTGTGTAAAACGTGTCCTAAAGCGTGGTTATAGTTTAAGTTGAAGGCGGGAAAATTCATGAGTGAGGTATTTATAGCGAAGAGGGTTAACTGCTCGACCGCAGCGCCATCTAGGGGAAATAGGAGGAAAAGGTCAGGTTTTCGAACATGGCGTCGAGAAAGAGATGCACTTCACAGACAGGTTTAAGTGAATGTTATTGGAATGGAAAAGGGTTAATGAAAAAAATGAAAGGTTAGTATACATGCGCATATGTAGCATAGCAAAATATGTAAAGTTGAAGATGAGCGGAAAGCAGGTGAATTGGAGTAATTCGCAGACTGGACGCTTCGATACAAATACCCCTCTCCATATCGGAAAATAAAAATTGCACTTTGTAATGGTCGACTAAATTGATTTATTTCTAACGACCCCGGTTTCATAACCTAGTGACATCTTCAGGTACGTTGATAATTTTTACATCCGTATACATACAGAAAACTGAATCAGCATAATGAACAGAAATGAACAAAAATATGAATCACTACGCATAGCAACTGAATTATAAGTACGTGCGCGTATCCTTGTATATGGAAGATACCGTGGCTAGTCCCGGTATTCTCATATATCATCTATATTGATTACTAATCCACCACTATCTGTCAGTCGCGCCTATTCACCTTCAGTTCCTTCAGATGACATCGAAAGTTGAATTTCAGAAAAAAATACAGTTTGTTACGCAAAACTGTCTGAAAAAAATAGACCGCCGCCAAAACTATTTGTAGGGGTTGTATTTTTACTCCGTATTCGTTACCTTTTAGCTGCATCATAAATCATTGCATTCATTACAGAGGTCAATTATATGCTTTTAGAAAGAATTATTGACGATTATAATATAAGATTCAAATTTTCACTATGGGATGGAATTGATTTTCCAATGCCTACACCATTTTTTGACAGAACGATTTGGCTCCAAAATAGACATTTTTTCACTTTTTAACCATATAAATGTCGATTTCCGTGGAGACAACAGCATATGATATCTTATGTCTGCGTACCTAGTTATAGCTTGAGTTATACTAAAGGCACATGATCTTTGAATACCGATCGTGATATTGCATGAACTGCAAGAAATTGGAGAAATATTTAGACGATTTCAGCACCCTGGGACTCGCAAGCACTATATTAATTAAAGTTCGGCCAAATTGAGTTACTCCTTAGGAGAGAACCGTTCCATTTACGAAAGTGAACGGAAAAATGCCGTTCAAAATCTTTATTATCCCCAAGCACCCAGTTTATTCTCTTTTATTCTCAACTGTTGTGAATTTCAGTTAGCCGGTCTAAGACTGTGGGGAGTAAATGTTTTGACGATGCATGGATTAGGATTGTATTTTTCTGATATAAAGTAAATTTCCAGTATATTTAAGAAAAAATAGCAGTTGGAATATTCTCATGTATGTTAATATTCTCACCTGGCATCTTACCGATTTGGTTTTTTGGCAATGAAATGCTGTTTTAACACGTAGACTTATGGTACATGACGTATATTTTGAAAAAAAAATCGATTTTGTATGCACAGATTTTCTTCTAAACGCGAAATAATATATTTATTATCATTATAATTGTTGCTAATAAATATCTAGGTTTCTCGCCGGGTCCAGTATTCGAATAAAAACTTATTTCAATATAATTTCGTATAGATGTCGAATACCGTGCCGGAAATTTCTTTTCAATGCATGCTAAATTTAAGGAAAATAATTAAAAATATAATTCTTGTATCATTTCCATAACTGCCTGTATGGTGAGTTGCTACGCATAAACAGATGCACTTAAATTAAATTTGGTACTTGCATTTTTTCGACTTACTTAAAAATTATTAAACATTATATGACCTCAATGACCCATGAATACAGCTCCAGCCACCTTAAGATTTCTGCCCAGCGTAAAAAAAGCGGAAATATACCATTTTCGCCGCTTAAATGTATTGACGGTGACCGTTACATGCGGAATAATTATCCTGCTTGAAGATTTTGATGGGGAAAAAAATTGAAAGTGAATAATTCGGCATTCTGAGCAAATCAAAAGAAACCGCTTGAAGAGCCGGCTTAGAAATCTTCAATCTTGGACCTCATTGAAGATTAGCTTGAAGAAACCTCTCTTTGAAAACTAAAATCCCGAAAATCTTTGTCTGCATTTAAAACACTACTTTACAACTTTCTACTTCGAAATTTACCTCAAATATCGTGTCACTAATATACCTGTCACTATTTGGCCATGTATGACACATTTCTCTGATGACATTCCTGTATGGAATACTTAATTTAAAACTTTGTAACCCTGTTCCACATTCATACGTTGTGTGTCATGTCTGGTCACCTTTACATCCGAGTGTCCTGTGCAGTGGCTATGGATTGTTGACATTTTAACGCTTATCTTTTGGTCTTTGATTGTGCCACATACCATTATACAATATGAAAAATACGTATTGGGGCCTGGGGCTCATCGATGTATTTTCTTATCTTTGTAACTTTTGCTTTCCTTTGTCACCTTCTTTGTAAGTATATATTCACATCACTTTTGTATTGCCCTAAGGGGTGTTGAACCCAGAGCATAATCAAAACCTTTATCTAGTATTCTATTTGACGCTTGAAGATTGTGACGTCTTGGACTGGGAAATAAATTTATTCCTTCGCCATTAATATTTTCCGCTTAGCCTATTTTTTTAGAAGCATAACTCAGGTCGCTGGCGGCTCCCTTATTGCGTAATCGTGTTATAACCGCTGTACACCACCCTGGACACATTCCGTTTTTTGCCGCGAGGGGCGCTCCCAGCGTGGCAGTGTGACGTAAGGGGGCGAAGGAGAGCGACTCATCTCCACTCTACTTATGTTACTCACGTTAATTGAAATACAGGGCCGGCACGTCGCCGTGTGAATCTCACGGCGGATTTAAGGCCGGGAGCGTGCATTATGAAGAGGGGAGATGGGTGATGGCAGGGGGACGGAAGATGCGAGGGAAATAGCACTCTCGACAGGTAAATGCATATTGCACAGTGGCGTAGCCTGGGCTCATAGTATTGCGTTACATCTCGTGCAGGAGAAGCTGTTGTTAAAAATTTTGTTACACATTCCAAAATACTCACAGGATGTTAACATGTTTTTTTAACAATTCACCTTTCCGAATTCACGTTAATTTTTATGAAAGAAATAATTTAGAGGTAAAAAATGTAATATATACTGTTTTTACATATTTTTTGATAAAATATTTTTATGACTGAAAATAAATGCTCACCATTATAATAGATGTAATAAGGATCATATCTACATCTTGAAATTACCCTTAAAGCCACCTCAAGGGTGTGTGGCAGTGGGTAAGTAGTCACCAACATGCATTTCACTAAACCCTAAAGTTAGTATAACTACGAATATTTATGCATTAGCATAAATCGCTAATGCTTGTCACGAGGCGAAGCCTCACAAGCATGCACTACACTCTAGATATGCTATCAATGTTAGAGGGACTGTTTGTATTTATGTATTTTGCAACTACATATAAACATGATACTAAGGGTCTACTATGCATGATACCTATACGTTTTTAGAAATTAAATAAATGGGATAACCAATTTACCCCCGTTGGTAGTGAAAAGGGATAAAATACCTAGGTAGTCTAAGGGTTTTTCTCATTCAAGTATTCTACCAGCTGTTTGATAGGTTCTTGGACAGTCCCCATTCTGCATCCCAATCTCATAGACATTGTCTCGCTTTCCTTCCTAAGGATGGCGCGCTATTAGATCAGTCTTCAATTCTTCATATCTTCTACCTCCTCTTATTTCGTCGAGAATTCCTATCCTCTTCCTTCCTCTCCCACGCTTCCCCAGTGCTCTGCCCTCTATCACTCTCTTCAACATGCCCTCTCCTCTCAAAACCTCCGCCATCCATCTCTTCTGCCTTCTCCTAAGTCTAAGGGTCAAGGTGGAATTTTAGCGTATTCTTAAATTCCATATGATTCTTATTGAAATGCGTAAATTATTCTGGTATAACTCATGCCAATCACGAAACACATAGTTGAGCTCCTCGGTTGTCTTATTTCAAATTTCGTCCGTAAACTTTGTTCTCATTTAGTTTTCATGAATCGCATCACATGAAACCGAATGTTACTGAACTAGAGTATGATAACTAGAGCTCCTGGACTGACGGAGGGAGCTGGAACCTGTGCTCAAACCACAAACCGGGCATGCCTCGACACAGAGCAGCCCCGTTGAGGGGCCTGACTATGCTGCTCCTCTCCTCTGCGCCGCCGAGGTTCCAATGTTTAATAAAATCGCACGGTTCTCGCTATCGGCACCTCTTCTCTGCGTATCATGCGTCCAACCTATAAACGGGGTGGGAACTATTTTTTCTTCTTCTTCGAAGGCTTTTTTGCCTATTCTTTTTGATTATGCCTTTATTAATTGAGGTTGTTGGACCATCTCTTGCATGGTCGACCTATTTTCTAATGGTATTTGGTCCCTTGCTATCTTGACGATTCTTGAGTCGGCCATTCTTGATAGTTTTACTATCCTAGAAGTCCTATCTAGGCTTATCTTGTCCACTTTTTTCTCAGTACAGTCATTTCTGCAGCCTGTATTGTCAGTTTTTTTTACTTGTTTGTGCTTTAGTTTCCATGGAATATGTCACTAAAAGTCTGATAACTGTTTTGTGAATTCTTGTTTTTGCTTCTTTTCGTAAGTATTTATTTCTCCATACTGTTTTGTTCAGGCAGTCC
Source organism: Pyrrhosoma nymphula (assembly GCA_963573305.1). NCBI lineage: Eukaryota > Metazoa > Arthropoda > Insecta > Odonata > Coenagrionidae > Pyrrhosoma > Pyrrhosoma nymphula. The sequence goes on from OY754337.1 coordinate 79,046,430, forward strand.
CCAATCCTTTCCGTTTTTGTTATTTGTTCATTTACTTCATCATATGAATTCCCATAGCTAATTATAACTGCTCTTAAATATTTGACTTTCATTACCTGCTCTATGACGTCCTTGTTTAGTTGTAGTTTTTTATCGGATTGGTTTCTATTTGAAAACGCTGTCGGATAGGAAAATATCTGAACACGCAAATATAAATTCGCCAATGCAAAAATATTTTGCAAAAAGCTATGGAGGTGCTAGAAGTGATTGAAGCCTAATGGGCCCTGTGGGAAAACGGCCCTGCCGACACGGCAGCCCGCTGAGGAAGGCATATTATGTCATTCTATCTCAGTTTTTACTTTACATAAATTTTAATGACACCTACATTATGATGAAATGGAATGAAATACAAAGATGAAAGAATGATGCATATGTTATTCGATATCGATCACTCTCCATTGACAAGTATGCTCCGTTGTGAATGATCTATTTTAAGCAAAGAAAGCGAATTTCAACTACCAACTTGACATGCAAACATTGCCTTGATTAATCTTTTTTGCAATGAATGGTTTTTACATGGTTTTATTATTTTTTCAATTTATCCCTGTTTTGGGTCAAATCTTGTTATCAATCTTTAAACCACTTCCACCAGGTCGACTTTCTGAAAACTATTTCCCACAAGTGTATTTTGAGTAACAATACAATATTTTCTCCATTAAAAGAGATTTACAAAATATTTTAACATTAATTCAACACAAAAAAAATCGTTCCTTTCTTTTTCATCAAGAATTTCACTGTTCATTTTTCAATAACTTATCCATAGAATAACCATAAAAAAATAGTGAAAAATTGGTGCAAAATTATTACAAAATTAAAACTATAAAAAAAAATAAAAAAACATAGTTTTAGAAAAATCTACTAAAAGGTAGAAAATAATGTTTGAGCTTCCACAACTGGCCACCAACATGCAGAACGTGATTACTTGTGGCTAAAAATAAGACCATGGGGGTGCAACCAACATTAGTGATGCAAAAGACATTTCACCGGAAACATTTAAGTCCTAATCACAACTTGTGATACTAAAGACTTTTCAACAAGTTACTGTAAAGGTTGAAAGAAGCTTCGCTTTTCGGAAATTCTTGATCCTGCACAACTTCGAATACTAAAGACTCTTTACCACATTACCTATGTAATAATGGTAAAGTCTTTTGTATCACAAATGCTGGTTGCGCTCCCATGGTTTTATTAATTATTTCTAGTCACAAATAATCACGTTCTTCTTTTGTACGCCAGTTGTGACAGTTCCAAAATTATATTTTACTTATTGGTACATTTTTTATAAAACCATGTTTTATTAATTTTTAAACATTTATTTAATTTTAATAGTAATTATTTATCCTACTGCGAGAGGAGTGAGGAGAAGTATGAGGGTCGTTACTTTTAGCTCCCGTCCGTTTCTCCGTCATAGAGCTCCTGCTCTTCCCTTCTTGGCCACATCTTTTAGAATTTCGTGTGTGGCATCATTTAGTAAAAATATGTGATTTAGGTATGGGAGAAGAGGTTCCTGTTTGAAAAAAATTGAGCATCGAGGCCCGCCGTAGAATTTGATCTCACATCGTTACCCTTGATTACTTCTCTTTTCCAGTTTTGGCACTTCTTCCAAGTTAAAAATTATATGTTTCCTCCAAAAATAGTAATCTAATTTACAACGTGACTGTTTTTTGCTCTGTAACTCGAAAATTTCATGCTCTTTCCAACCAAAAACATGAAAATATTCCTAATTCTTATCAAATGTTACTTGACGCATATAATTTGATATTATATAGCACGTTCTCGATGAACTATTTTGTGATGCAAGCATTTATAATATTTAAGACTGTAATGAGCGTCTTTAAGTTATAATAAGGACTTAGAAGTAGCAATTTTCCACGGATAAATATTTTAATTCGACCCGGGTTTCGATGCACTGCGTTATCATCACCTGATGATGATGCAGTGCATCGAAACCCGGGTAGAATTAAAATATTTATCTGTGGAAAATTGCTACTTCTAAGTTCTTATTATGTTCATATTCCACAACATCTCGCCTGATTCCTCCACTTTTTGTTCTTTGAGTTATGAAAAAAACTGGATAGGCACATAATATTTAGCCTCGCAGTATGCTAGGACTTAAAGAAACCAGAATATTAATATAGTTTCACAAAATGTTTCTCTCAGCGATTGGAAGTTTTGCACAAACCCCTGGGGTTATAGGTTAACAGTACAGATGTACAGAAGAGAGTAGATGGCGTCATAAGGCATGAAAGCGAAGTCTGCTTTTAGTGAATATGGCTATCGTCCATTGTATTTATAAACAACGCAGATATTAAAAATTTATTTCCATTTTGCATTTTTTATGGATATATCTTTTCGGCACCGCAGCCGGTTCCGAATATTTCCGGTGCATTAACTGCTCAACCGATTCATTCAATATGGCCGGTTGCGCATTTTAATGACTTCAATATTACTCGTTAATTTTGTACCATTTGGTTACATCTGTTGTATTTTGTTTATTGTTGGAGCGTGGATGGCAAAGAGGACTCCTTTTGATGTGGGTGATGTATCGAATTCCGGAATTGATAATAATAATAATAAAAGGTCTTTACTGGGCGAGATTGAGACAAAACAAATCTGCCATCTAACCCCTCGTCAATATAATTACATAAAGAGTACGATTGTCATGTTAAATCATTGTACAGATGAAATCTGAGATTTAAAAAGGACACAATTCAAGGAATAAACAAAAAGAAATATATTTGAATACAATATATAATCATTAAATATCAAAGAAATTATGGCGTGTGAAAGTATTTGCAATCGTGGGAAAACGCGAGGATTATTATACTTAATACTAGTGAAGGTTCCCGTTGAATATCAACGGCAAGGAAAATAATCAACACTACACGTGACAGCGTGCTACGTCAATTTTTCAGATGAAATTTCCTTGAAATTTTACCATGTAACGGCGAAAACAAAATTTCGAATTATCATTTTAAAATTGTCATTTAAATTGATAGTAATAAACCATTCATATCTTATTTGGCGCAAAGAATAGTTGAGTTAATGGATACACACGGAATCTCGACTTAAACAATAAGTATGGTTGTTATGGGGACGATGACTCAAAAACGCTAAAATATTGCGAAAAATCGTTACGTATTAGAAAACATTTCGGAATTTCGACCGGAATACAAAATTCGAGTGAAGGAATTTATTGTATTTTCTTTCTATTGGTATCGTTCCCAATAACAGAAAACCTATATTTCAAATTTAATTTTGCAAATAATAAGTGATTCAGCTTCACGTGTATTTCTTGTGTGAAAACTACTGATATAATATATGTTTGACTTGAGCAAAAATGATGCAATGGAACAGCTGGAAATAAAAGCAAATGATGCAACTAAAGAAACAGAAAAAAGTCTTGGAAGGAAGAAATACTTTTCTTGTGTGATCAACGCGGGGCGAGGTTAGGAGTTATCGGGGGTGTAGATTTAAAGATGAAGAAGCATGATCAGAGGAGGGCAGTGAGGAAAGGTTGATGAGAAACTCACTGAAGAAGACAAAACGCAAGTTGCCTTCGGTATTTTCAATAATGAAGGTTCAGAGGAGCCGCTGAAGAAGAGACAGGTGCAGTTGAGGGATGTTCCCAATATGACACTTGGTGACTTAGCCACAACAAGCTCCGGCAGATTTTTCCAAATACTAGGAATAAGTCAAGAGTACCCTGTGACTGAATAGGCTGAAAGAGAGGATTACAAAATGAGAAAGCAAATTGCTACTTACCTTAGAGTGGTTAATGATCATGCGGAGCGAGGCGTAAAACTTATGTCCGATTTAAACAGAACAATAACACAAAAAGAGGACGCCTTTCAATACTTGCTCATATCCGTAGATTCCTACCGGAAATCCCTACCTGACATCAAAAAGTCAACATTAATTCATAAATATGACACACCATCTACATCAAGAGACCGGAACTGAATTGTGTACTTACTCGTTGTATCTTCAAATATGTTAATTAAACACATCCAGGTAATCAGATAATCTTGATCATTTATTTGCCCTCAGAAGTGTACGAGGAAGTACAAAGAGAAAGAAGGGGTGGGGACAGAGGGGGGAGCGCTCAGAGCTCGGCACGGATGCCAGCGTAGCGGCGACCGTCAGCCAAGCGCCCGTACGGCGGCTAGGCCGGTGCGGAGTAATATTATACCATGATGGCTTCAAGATACGGAAAAATGGTTAAAATTTTGACCCTGTGGGCATCTACAATCAGCGAATTACTTTAAAGACGTGTGTCTGGCATCGAAATCTGCTTATTCTAGTGCACCTGACCTTTAACCCCTTAGGCACGGCTATGGGTAGTTGCACATCAAGCAGCCTGAAATGTATTTGTTTTCTCACCAAAACAACTATTTTGAAGGGACGAATTCAAAAGAAAAACCAATTTTCAAAAATAAGCGTAGGCCTACTGATATATACATATACTAGCCGCTGACGGCTCGCTTCGCTCTCCACAGAAGCTAGCCAAGGGGGCGAGGCCCCCCTGGACCCCCCCATGCCGGTGGCTTTGCCCTCGGACCCCCACCAGAGTAAAAAAGACAGAGTTATGCTGATCTAACCGAGTTATGTCTCGGTTGGGTAGGACATTATTTTCTCGTATTCGCTCTAGTGTCTGCCCGTCCAGTGAAGCCGCTCAGGTAGGCGCAGGTCTGCGTCTTCGTAATTTTCGCTTTCATGAAAATCTGCACATACCCTCAAAATGCACGACATGCGTTGCGATGCCTCTCTTTCTTTCTAAGTGGGCATACACATACAAAGCAGACACATTTCCATGTACAAAATAAATGAAAGACAATGATGTTTTGTGATTTAAATTCAAAGTTGAAAAAATGCATTGAAGTGCTTTGGGATTTACAATATTTTTGGTATTCCCGCCCTTTGCAATCACAAATGAATTTTTCGGCTGTCCCACTCGTGAGCATACAACATATAATTTACCATTATAAAAGTATAGATTTTCCAGATTTTATCCACACACTTCAGAAGCTATTGATCTTGTGCCTTGTTGATGGTCATTGAGAAGGAAAGGGGAACGGGGAACTGTAGTCGTTTGTGTTTTTTTGTGAGTTTTATAAAACAACTTTTTCTCCGTCGCGTCGTAGAACAGCGTTTTTGGCTGCGCTTTCATAAGCAAAGCATGAGTAATTTATTTATTTATGGCAGCACTAGCTGAATTACTTGGCGATGATAGGGATCACACTTCCTTCATAACTCATCATATAAAGAGGAAAATCGATTGAAAAAATTAGAAACTTCAGTATTTCGGGCATCTGATAAAATACATTTTAACGCTCTATCTTGAGTTAAAGTAGTTTTAAAAATGAAAAATAAATAAATAAACCGCTGCATAAAACCCAATGTTTAGTATTTCTAATCAGATTAACTAAGAAAAATTAATTTTACATGCGTTAAAGACCAAAATCTGGTTGTCAAGGAAATATGCTATTGTTGGATTTAGAGAAAAATGTGCGTTTTTGCAGCTGAAAACGCAGGTTTTCAGACAAATACGAATTGGAAAAGATAATTGATTGAAAGAGTTATAAAGTTCATTCATTCAGCCATTTGATAAAAAAATTACAGCCTTCTATCTTGAGCGGAAGTAATTTTAAAACGCAAAAAATATAAAACCACTACACACAACCCAATACGTAGCGTAGACCACCAAAGGCATGGGACCTTTTGGGACCCTGAGATCTTTTTAGTTAGTATAAAAACCTTCTCGTTGAACAAATACATTATGTGCCAACTTTCATAGTGTCGGTGAAACGGTGTTGAATTATATTAATCTCGGACAGACAGATATACCAGCATCCATTTATATATATTAGCGGACCCGACAGACGTTGTCCGGCTCGAATTTTGGTTTGCTTGCCTACTATTAGCGGGTTCAGCAAACGTTTTTTCGATTTTCGAATTTTCGATAATCTATATAGGTACTAAGTGACATTTGACATTGAGTTCGACATTTCAATCTTTTCGTTTCGTCATGGTACATAAACATAACTATAAATTATTCTCAGATAGTCAATTATTCATGAACGTCTCAGAAGGTTTTAACGGTCAATTATTCATCTAGAAATTATGATTTTTTCATTTTAAAAATATTGGGGGGTGGTGGGGGATTAAAATTTTGGTGTAATATATTCTGATATGTGAAAAATCTTTAAAATTTTTTTTTTTAATTACCTAGAACCTAATCGCAGCGCCACCTACCGGGTCCAATTGTGAATCTAAACCATCCTGGGACCCTCTCAAACACACACAAAAAATTTCATCAAAATTGGCCCAGCCGTTTAGGAGGAGGCCAGTGACATACACTCAACACTTTTTTAAACATTAGTAATTAACAACAATGGGGTATAGAAGAAAGTAATTTTTATTGATATATTTGCATTTAATAAAGATTTATTTTTAATAACAGCTATTAATCATTGCTGTATGACAATTACAAGCGGAGATATAAGTGATAATATGATTTAAGGCTCGGATTTTTGCTAAAATTCCGAAAAAATTTAAATATGCACAATTAGCTCAAAAAATTATTTTTCACAAAACGGTTTGAGGGTGTTCAGTTTGAGTTGATATTGTACACATACACCAATTTTTATAAAAATCTGAGACCCTGAGGGAAAAACCTTTGTTGAATTGATATATAGACCCACATATATAGACAGATATATAAGTCAAAATATATAGCTGTTTTTATATTGATTGATATTTATATGATTGTAGTGACGCTGCGCTGGGCGGCGATCTGCCTGTAGGTTGTATTGGGTTGACTGGGGTCGGGGGTTCAAGCCCCTGTACCCTTGTGTGTACCTTTCCAAACACCTTGCATCGCCGTGCATGCTGTGCTCATTAGATCGCTTCGACCGTGCGCCCGTTTCATTACGACGTTGTTTTTTTTTTCTCCCTCGACTTTATTTTCTTCGCGCCCTCAAAATGGACGTCGCTAATGAACGGCCCTGGCTCGGCTGCCGCTCGAGTACAAGAGGGGGGAGGGACTTTGGGGGGCGGGGAAGTAGGGGAGGGGGTTGTGAGGTAAGACAGTGGGCTGAGTGGATTGGGTTAAAGGGTGAGGATGTGACGTTTGCACCCGAAATGGACTCTTCCGCAGTTCCTTGAATGCCGATTTTACACCTTCAGTGTCGGATTCATAATTCGAGATATTTACAGATCTCGTGTTATCTAAGAAACTAAACGGCGCGGCTGTTAACTGCATATAAACTTTAAGAAGTCTTCAAATAATGCTCTGATGTAAGTCACTTCGCGTGACTTTGCCAAAAACCCATTTGAATCTCCTAATTAATGTAAAATTTGGTCTAAAACAGCGTTCGCCATTTTGTAACGGCACAGCAAGATTGTATCGAAGCTATTCTTTAAAACTACGGAATTTTAGAGAAAAAATAACCATGTTAACAGATAATATTGTTTTTTTATTCCATAAAAATCCTCCTTTAACTTCACCATCTACTTAAGTCGGAAGATTTTCCGAGAAAACTAAAGACGGGCATTTTTCTGGAAATTGGCTCATGTTTGAGCCTCTGTATCTCGAAAACGGGTAAGAACTATGCCAAATGAAGTGCTATTCCAGATACATGAATCATGTTTGAGTTTTCATACGAATTTTCAAGTTCATATATCAAAAAAAGCCGTTTTGGAATTTGGCCAGCTTTTTCCGATTTCCGACCACTGTGCGGCGTTCGATAAATGAGTTGATCGATTTTCAAAAATGTATCTACTTCTTGTGAAGGGTTTGTTGTAGTCCCAGCAAATGAAGATGATGTTGTTTTCTCGGCCATTCCACTGACAAGAGTGAGTAAAATGGCGACTGCCGACGTTTCGAATGCTATTGATCTGATGAAGATGACGGTGTCAGCCTTCGAAACGTCGCGTCAATAAAATTATCATATTAAAAAAAATGATGTGTGCCTTACTGTTTTAATACTAATACTTCACTCTCAGTGTTGAGTTCTGTATTGGGCAATCAGGAATAACATTTCTTGGAAAAAGGCTTTAGATACCAAAAACGCCCCTCGGCCTTATTTTTCAGAAGACTTATACATTCCGAAAAATTCAAATCTTTGGTCAGATTTTTCATAAAATATAACAATAAAAATATCCATTTCATGTGATCCACACCCTGTGTGGATGAATTCCTGCAATGATATGAAAGGTCGCCTTCTTGGGTTTTGTCCGCCTTATGGTATACTGTGTCCTACAGTGCGTCGGCAGCAACCATTTTCCTCACTCGGTGGAAAGATCGAGAACATCAGTGACATCGTTGGTATTTTGTTAAAGTAATTGTTGACCCGTGCACAATTTTGCATATAATTTACCATACCTTAGAGACTTTTCTCTAGTGTTTCAAACGAAGTCTCGATTTAGCCTTCTGACGGAAGAAGAAATTCTTTCACGGTGACGTTTGAAAGCGTTTGAAGTGGAAATATCCGCCGCCGCATATAAATATATCTGCCGCAGAAATTGTTTATTCTCACCCTTTTTGTAAGTAGCGGTTAATGTGAAAGTATATGAAATAGGATTTCCCCTTATTAAATCCCTATTTTTTTTAACTCGTCGTATCATGGGCATCCCTTCATGCTATTAAGTTTTTCAGCTATTCTTTTCCTTCTCCCACGATTACCCAACATAATTCCATTTATAATGATTTGCATTAGGTCTACGCTTCTTTATACTGATCAGTGAACTTTCTACATCTCCCTTCCTGTGCCTGGAATGCCTTCCCATTTTCTTCTCTTTCCCTGTCTAATTAAAATTATTTCTTCAGTAGTTCGTCAAGTAATTGCTTTTCCAGTCAATCATTCCGTCTTTGACACTTTCTTAAACCTTCAAATTCACTCCAATCACATGCTTTCTCCTTCAAAAATACCTGGCTCTTTTTTATTTTCATTTATCCCCATTTTGCATCCCCGAAACCTTCTCTAAACGCATTTTCCATTGTTCTTATACTAATTTTTATTATGCTCTCTCAACGCCTAGTTTCTCAACTTTAAAATAGCGTACATTTAAAGTAATCGCTGAGCGCTCATTTTTATCTTTAGTCAAGAGTCCCATTCATCGGGTACGTCATCATCATTACTAAGATTGATAATATAATGTCATTTGATACTGAGCTTGGTTGGTTGCAGCTCTCCACTCCACAATGCCCCTTGCTAACTCCTATGCGTACTGATCGCTTTTGTTTCATCCCCCGACAATCTGATTGGGGGAATAATTTGTTACCACTCTTCTATTAAGCACCGATCAAGATTTCGGTACATTCGTCTGATGAAGGCATAACGTGCCGAAATTTTTGATTATTTTTTACCCCGTATAATTTTCCGACGGGAAGATCATCACGTCTATGGATGTAAGGTTGCATTTTCCATGGAAGATAATTTGGTGAATCCTTTTCCGTCCATACCGAAGTGCAGCGGCCATTTCTGCGAGTTTTACTCTCACTCTTTATCTTTTAACTTCAGTCCATACCGGACTGATCTTCTTGATCTACTGCATCACTACCTTCTGGTAAAACTGCTGACTTTCGCCATTGGTGCAGCGTAAAAACAAAACAATAATTTCCTTTTCGTTTTCTCTTTCCAGAAAATTCGGAAAATAATAGCTGAAAAATATTTTGTTCCCAGGTTTTGAGCCTACATTATTTCGTTCAAGAGCCTAGATGAACTCGCTACTCCTAGATCACCACGAAAAGTGCCTCAAAGGAACGCCACCAGTCCTGTAGTCGTTTTAGTTACTAATTCACCGGAAAGGTTATCCTACTGTTACAGTTTTGGTTTAGTATAGTGATCACGCTTTGAAATGCTTTATTTGTCCGTGGCTGCATTGACACCTCAGTGCCTGGCTTAACCATTCAAATTTGTCGAGAACGAGGTTTCTTTCGTTTTGTAAATATTGGTATTCTTGAAATATATATATCTCTGATTTGTCTCTAGTGCTTCCGAACAAGCTGCAATTCCTCCTTGTACACCAATGGCGTTGATTTCTTGAATCGAAGCAGTACAACACGCTCGACCTCCATTCCGGTGTCAGAGTGTTGTCTCAGAGGTCGACAGCTGAATTGTAGGGGGTGGTAGATCTTAGAAGGCGATATTATCCACTTATCTCGATGGGGCAGTGTTCCTTAAAGTGTCTTGCTCTCCATTCCCATAGAGTACATTCGGGCCCAGCTCACGATTTTAGGTAGTGAAGTGACCTGCTTGCTGCTGTTACCTTGGCACACAAATAAACTATGCCAATCGCTAAAAATATGAATGAAATTAATCGATTTTGGCGATACTTTGTGGAAATTGAAGATGGAAATCATTGTCACAAAACACACTGTACGATATTCCACTGATTATTTTATTGCTGTCGACCGGTTTCGACGACTAAAGCGTCATTTACAAGACAAAACAAAAGGTAAAACTTTTGTCTTAAGTGTACGACTTTAAATGATTTTATTGTAACGTTTTAATGCTCATCCTCTTTGTTGACCGTTAATATCCTGTGTTTCTACCGTTGATAAATGTGATTTCTTTGTTGCCAACCCACTCCTTCCTTGCATTTTACCACCACCGACCTTACTCCCTCCCCCACGTAACTTACTAAAAAATTACTAAGAATTAAAATAGAAGGATAAAACACGAATGGTTTTGTTCATATATTCGCCATATGGGCTTTCATCCGCTGCCAACAATACTTTAAAATACCTCGTAAGCCTTCAAATAACGAAAATAGCATTTTCGAAAGTAGTAAACTTTATCCGATATAATTTATATTTTTACAACATTCTTTTTCAATATTCTTATTATTTATAGTCTTGATTTCACCTATAACAAATTTCTTATGAATTCAGTGGTAGGATTCTACGTTATTAACGTATGAAGTGGTGCTACCGTTTTTGAACCGGCAAAAAGCGTGCCTTTTATCATACAAGCTCGCATAAAAATATTTAAACAGTACTAAAAAATCTCAAAGTAAACTAGTCGGACGGGCAAATAAATTATCTTTGATATGCAGTTTACTGTGTTGCAATAGGTTAACTGGTTAATGAGTTATAACATCTTAAACTCGAGTATCTCGACTTTTTGCATGGACAGTAGTCTTACCCCCGATCCGTCCTCCTTCCAACCTACCGTCTATTCCGGACCTCCCCTCATTCTCCATGTTCCCAACTCTCCCATCTTTATTATATAAGGCTAGAAAAAGCAATTTTACCTTCTGTTTTGTCTTGTAAATGACGCTTTAGTCGTAGGAATCGGTCGATAGCAATAAAATAATTAGTGGAATTTTGTACCGTGTTTTTGTGACAGCTAAAAATATGCTCTAATATTGGTAGGGGACTACCTACCGATTTTTTTCTTAGGAAACTCTTTGAGTTGTACCTTTCAACCTCACCAGATTTGTTTTCATGCCTGTTACCAGAATAAGGATATGCCTACTCAAGTCCTCACCAATCGACAGTTTTTTTGTTCAACAATTTTTTATATTGGGGAGTAGGAAAAATATCTCTCAGATGTTATCTTCTACACCACTATAGTCAAATTGGAATTAAAACTAACGTACATTTTATGCATGCAAATAACATGTTTCCCCTATACGGTGGTTTATCTATGTCTACTTATTTCTTCACTTTCTTATTCTTTGCTTTGAAATTTTTTTATTTCTCACATTCTACAACGGCCATTGCTGGAATAATTGAATGTATCGTCAATTGCTGTCATGATTGCTTCTCCGGTACCTAAAGTTCAAGTTTATCAAATTATCGGGGAGATAAAAATGAATAAATCTCTTTTAATCGAACATTTTTATAGGCGCAAGGATGTTGGTTTTTATAAAATTTGTTGTTCCGTTTCTAACTTGGGTCGGGAGCGTAATAAAATTCTTCATCCCCCACTCTTTGCTCAAATTTAATGGACTGATATCTGCGTCCATTTTTGCCATATTTACACGGCACTCGACGATACGATCTTATTGCCACAAGTAGCAAGGTGCGAAATTTGACAGCCAAATGCGCCATTCCGACCAAAAGGGGGGACGGATTTAAAGCTTATATCATGGAGACCCTGAAGTGTTAAGTGCGATTACGTGCTGCATCGCTTATCTTTGGCTATATTTGGCTCGGGTAATAGGGTGTGAGATATATTTCCCGCTACATCGAACCCTCAATTGGATGCAAACACAGAAGTGTGCATCTTACCGAGGTCACTTGGAAAATGCTCTTAATATGTCCCCGGACACGTTCATTGTCATTGCTCTCCCACTTCATTCACGTTTACATATTTAGTAATTTTTAAATTAACTGGTGCCGCTATGCATTTCGGTATTACTCCGTTAATAGCAATCTCAGGAATACCGTAAACTAGACATATCGAAACGGCGGGGTAATTTGAAATATTTGCGACTGTTTTCTTTTGCAGCAGTGATTTAATTTTCAATTTGGTGCTCCAACAACATATGCATACAGAATCATTTTCTTTGATCATATGAGTTTTCTATAACAATTATGGACAACTGACATCCTAATTGTGATGAATAATATTACTATGAATAGAGCGATGACTGGCGATCATAGTCATTGCAAATCCTTTTAAATACACAAAGGAGGATAAAACTATGTCATTGGCGTAGTTGTGTGAAGTACTTTTCTATTTTAAAAGTTTTGATGATATGTTACGAATTTTTTTGAAATAATTTTTTTATTGAAAAGATAAGATAAAGGCAAGGGCTTTTTTGTATTGATGGTAAAAGCTGGCGTCCTCTAAAAACAGCAAGCCATCATCCAAGCCACGAAATACTTGAAATTGAATCATAAACTGGCAGTGAATTATATTCAAATGGTGATTATTTCATCAAAAGAAGAGGTTGTGGTCATTTTAGTGTTATAATGTGAATTGAAATATATTTTATCTCCACGAAAATTTTCGTATTTGACAGATGGAGCAATAAAAGATAAAAATCTATACTTGACTGTTGCAGGCTTCACTTCGTAGAAGTTACTAGTACTCATGATTAACATAGCTTAGTACTTTTCTACAGTATTCAGTAATACTGTAGAAAAGTACTAAGCTATGTTAATCATGAATAAAAATCTATGTTGAAATCAAAGTCTCAGTTTTCATTGCGCACTTTGAGTATATTAAGAGTATAACTAGAATTATGTATCTGATGTGAAAATTCTACGATTTGTCAAATTATTCCTGAACGGATTGTTAAAGGAATTTACTAAACGCTAAAATTTTCCTGAAACCATTCTATGTGCTCCTAATAAAATGTCTCTTTTCCTTGTAATTGCAGGTGAGTTGGATGAAAGCCATGTAGAGTTGGGATACCCCCTATGATAGATAAAATGGTGAGTAGATATATTTTGTAACCCATTTCTTTCGATCTGTATCTGCAATCAATCGTTACCTTTCCCATGAACTACGCCGATTCGGGCCTAATTGCGGTTAAAAATTGCGTACAAAATTTTTTTCTAATGATACGGAAATTTCTGTAACCAAAACGGTGACCGAATTTTATGCTACATAAATCGAAATTTCCAGTACGATAGATACATAAATATAATAAACATATACTGCAGCGTTGAAACTGAAGCAAACAGAAATAAAAGTCGACTGGTATGACGAATAATTTGTAAGAAGCTTTCCCTACGTGTTTCAACCTAAAGATGTGATCCTTGTGTGGACAACAGTATAAGGGAGATGAAATCAGAAAAGAGGGAAATTAAAATTTTATTTTTTTTCAAAATCTGGAACAATCTTGTCACCATTAGATTTAGGGTTTCTTTTCGCTTTCTAACACTTATTTTATATGCTGTATTACTCTTATTTAATTTTTCTACTGAATTTGGCCAAATAGCACCTTGGACCTCGTGGAAATTTACAAATCTTGATAAGAGCTCACACTGTCATCTGAAGGCGGAACGTCCTTTAGGGTTATTCTTTATTTCGCAAATTGATTTACTTCATTTTACGAAGTCATCGAACTGGGCTTGGTAAAGCACATATGTTAACTTGTTAAATAATAATTATTGCCTAACTAGGTTCCAGCAGTAGAGTATCATTAACAGGTCAGATGAAAGCGTTTTGCTGGAACTTACAATTAGTTTTACATTGCAATTTGTCTTGTGGAAATAAATAGCTAAGACATTACTCAATTCGTTTCGGCGAGTACTCAAATTTTCATTAAACTTACGGCACTATCTGTTGAAGTCTGCTATAGATTACGTGTTATCACTCAAGTGACAACTGCATCAAATCACAGATTGTGAGACTCAGCGTTCGTGCTGGCATAGCAGTGACGCCCGGAATAAGGTATTGTTATCATTGTGTTGCGTGAGTCAAGTTATTATTTTGGCAATCTTATAGTTAAGTAAAATATCAGTGAACAAATAAAACGAAAAAAAATTCCAAAATATTTCCTTTTGGTGGCTGGTTGGTTATTTTGAGGAGTGGGCCATTGACAAGTGAGTGGCTATTAGCGCCATGGAAAGGGTAAGGAAAGAAAATAACTCTTTGGGGGAATGCACGAAGGTAGGAGTAAAACCTGGCGTCGATACCACTTTACTCCCATTGAAATTTACCGAGAGTCCCGAAGTTTAACGTCGTATTCTAAGGACAGAGTAATGTACTTGAAGTGGTCTCCACCGGTCACCCAAGAAGGAATCGGGATTTCACTAAAAAAAAAATCTTCAACATTGCCGGGATTCAAACCCGGGACCCTCTAGATTAGGAAGCTAGGATTTTACCCTTCTGAGCAACCCGGCACCCCACTCAAATACCCCTCGAGAATTTGGGACCCAGCACAGAAAGGTTTAATTCGCGAAATAACCAAAATAAAAAACGGAGGAAATGAAATAACTTGGTGAATACAATTGTTTTAAAGAGTGGTGTTCAGTTATTTTTCATTTTTTCCGCGATGGATAAACACAACCAAACCAAGCCTGAAACCGTTTCCTCTGTCAAAATTTAAAACTTTGGGAACCGCTAGTGACTTAGGAGGCTTCCCACTAGGCTTATATTTTCCCGATAAAGTCAAATATGACCAATTTAAGTATGCTACGGAAGATGTTATTTTTGCCCCGCGCTGTTATAACTGGTAGGGGTGACAAAATGGGAAGGGTAATCTGCCGAAATGATAGTTACAAATATTGATTCTTTCCAAGCACCAATACCACATTATATTAAAAGATAAGCCTAAAACTGCAACATTTTCATGCTGTTTTTATGCCACCATAAGATTTTTTCAAAAACCAGAGGTTGAACTTTAAAATTTGCACGTTATTAAATGTCACCTATTCACCTATAAATGGCTACTTTTTTACTTTTTATGTCTCAGGTTAGACTCCAGATCCTTCGCATCGATTTTCATGTTATGATGAGAAATGCATGTTAAGTTAATTTTTATCACTCGAAGGCTTTGTTCCATAAGTAAAATTAAATTCGAAATTATTGCTGTGCGAAATTTAGAAATGTGTCATAAGAAAGAAAAATAAACGAATTTTCTTATTTTTATGGTCGAATTAGGTTTTTCAAGTGACATTGCGAGAACTATTATTAAATATTCAATAATTTCCTCAGACTCAGCGCCTTTTTTTTAAAGCGTCGCCTTAGCAACCCGTGCCATCGTTGAAGAATGTATGTTAGATAACGCCTTTTAAAAATCAATAGAGTAATCAACTTAACTGCATGCAGGGTCTATTTATTTTTTTAAAATAAATGAGAAAGAGTAGTACTACGAAATCGCAAAGAGTAGCATAGGAAAGAAAATTTAATGCAGGTTCTAATTTATAAGAAAACATTTCTGCTTTATTTCTTAATTTTTCTTTGCTTATTTATTTGAAATTTCTTTAAATGAAGTAATATTTGGTATTTTGAAAGTATTATTTTCTTCTTTAGTATTAGTGGCAATGGAGCGAGAGGTACTCATGGGGTTTGGCCCACCATAGAGATAGCCTCCTAGTATAGTGAATATTAAATCACAGAGCGAGATAGTAATACTCTCCGTTAGCATGCAATTCATTTTCGTTCTCCACCCTCTTCCTATTTCTTTTTCCCCTATCCACCGCAGGATAGTTTATGGCAGTAGTAGCCTACTTTTTGTGATAGAGGCAAATATATTCACCGTTTTACTAGAATACTTGGTCCCTTGGTGATCTTGCGATATGAAATGCATGTTTATCAAAAATATGTGCATATTTATTAGTACTAATGTTAAAAAAATCTCCACATTCGCGTGTCATCATCTGATCAGTCGCATTAGCATCCAGATGGATTATGACGTCGACGAGATCTCGTATGGAGACAAGAATTCCCAGTTGGAGAGTTATAGGAAAATTTTGGCGTCCTGCTCGATATCGGAACACCCTGAGAAATTCTTGTTGTTCGCGGCATATCTGATATTCCCTACGAGTGCACCTAATGCTTGTCGCTCCATATTTGGATCGTGTGCACGGGGGTGGTGGGAAATGCTAATGAGTTTCCGACGTCCCTCCACCACGCTGACCTCTTGGGAAAGAGGCGGAATTCTGAAGAAGGAGAATTTGAACAAATTCTACAACTACCCTTCAAATGTTGTCCCGTTGCTTTAATTTCTCGCTTGAAATGTGCTTGGAGTTGGAATCGATCTTGGGCGACATAGCTTTGTGGAATAT
Organism: Pyrrhosoma nymphula; assembly: GCA_963573305.1. NCBI lineage: Eukaryota > Metazoa > Arthropoda > Insecta > Odonata > Coenagrionidae > Pyrrhosoma > Pyrrhosoma nymphula. The sequence goes on from OY754337.1 coordinate 79,063,162, forward strand.
TTTCATTACGCGGATTTAAAAAAATACACACAATATTTGTCCACACTTTTTTATTTTGCTAATCTGACTGGTTTTGATATTCTACATAATTTTAAAAGGTCATCGATCTCCATGCTTCATATCGTAATCAAAGGACCTTTTGATAATGATGTGACGCATCGAAACCGGTCAAGGCAGTAAAATAGTTTGGATTGTAATAAGTATTGTTTATCTTGATAATGTGCTATCATTTAATTGTCAAGTGGAGGGATGCTTATCCAATGCAATAACAGTAAAGGAGGATTTGACTCATATAGGTGTATCTTATAGGTTAGATGTGTTTATTTATCTCTACTTTTGACCTTTTATCGGATATTTCAAATCATAATCTGTGTATCCATGGGTTTCTCTCATATTTAGATGGAATTCTGTAAGTTGACTGGAGTCCCATGAGATACTCATTCGATCTTCAACTGACACGTTATTCCACCTTAAACGTCTAAATTATAAATACATCTGCGATTTCTCTCCATATACCTACCTACACCTCTACTTGTGATTTCGCCAACGAAGACGTTGTTTTGCTTGAAAAGGGGTGACGTGTGATCAGGAAATTTCGGTATTCTCTCTTAAATGCATTTCCCGAGAACGAAGTTTCCCAAAATGTTCGAGTTTTCACTTAATTTCAGCCGACGTTTTGTACTACTCTTGCTGTAAAACGTGTAGATGTACCCTTCGATTGGAACAATTACGGCCATGCAGACTCGAGTGGGATTGCTGGAGAATCCGTTGTGACCAATTTTTTATCTTCATGCGGAGGAACACCTGAAAGCTTTTACTCATCGACCTTTATAACGGACCTGGTACTACTGCAATGGCCATTTTCTAGCACTAAGCTCAGCATTACTCGATTTAATATTTTTGACCTCTTTTTATCATATAATAATTTTTTTCTTCTTTCAGGAGATATAGGTCTATTATTTAAGTATTGTTCTCGGGACCTGCACCAGGTAATTGGCTTCATATTGGCCGACGTTTCGGAAAACGACTTGTTTTCCATTTTCAAGGCGTGTTACTCTCTCAATGTAGGATTATACACTGAACTGAATTGACCATTTGACGAGTCCAACAATTAAGCTCAGGTGTCGTCTGATTGGCTGATGTTCCTTTGAAATCTTTTCTGTTCTTTCTTTATGTTTTTCATGCAATTTATTATAGGTGCCCAAGTATTGCTCAGATGAAAACCAGTATCCCGATTGACATTTTCCCGATTAAGGTGGATTTCGATGGCTTCCTTGATTATGCGTTCCCAGTAGCGTTGTGAGCGGCAAAGAATTTTTACATCTCCCCATCGAATGGCATGATCTTGATTATTGCTATGCTCCGCCACTGCCGACTTCTCTGGTTGCGCTAATCTAAAATGTCTTCAGTACTCTCTCAGCCTCGTCTCAACCGTTCGGCCTGTCTCCCCCACGTACGAAGCCAAAGATCTGGCCAATATGAAGCCAATTACCTGGTGCAGAGCCCGAGAAAAATACCTAAATATTATTCACCGGGAAAAACTTAAATCGTACATAGGTCTATTAGTTTGTAAATTATTTTATTTCTATTTATCGACGCTATGCACTTATATACATTATTATTCAGGGCTACAATGAAAATTATTGTGCGTATTGTACACCAATTAAATATAGTTTCCAATTTTTGTACATAGATATGTTAAAACGTATATATTCATATTATTTTTCAAGTTACCTCAAAATAATTTCCTTCTGAATTTTAATGTGATTCGATGATACCTTCGTTTCTATGTATCGTTTGTTAGTTTGTCAATTTCTGTAAATTTAGGTGCTTTCAAAAATCAAAGTAAAATTAAGTTTTGTTAAAACATCAAATTATGATAAATTTTACTTCATTTGGCGATGTATGTTTTTTATTTCAGGTTGTTTTATTTGTTTTTTTGTGATGTGCACCATTTATTCAAATTATCTTTTAGATAGATTATGTTCTTCATCTATTCTTTTTGTGAGTTGGAAATGAAATGTTCGGTTATTTTTTATTGAATGATGTGCTAGTGCACACAATTGAATTTTGGATTTTATTTTTTGTTCAATTGATGTGGAATACGCCCAATAATTTTCACTGTGAAATACAAAAAATGTGAAACTTAGGAAAAGAGAAATAAAATAATGTAAAGATTTATAGACCTATATATTTCTTGAAAGAAGAAAAAAATAATTTTTATTGTAGTGTTTCTCAAGTCTGCTCGGTAAAAAGGTAGAATTGGTCGAGACAGTCCTACTTGTAACAAGGCAAGACGGCACCTCAAGTTGCAATAAAAGGTCTGTTAAGTGGATTGATTGCTGCGCCGACAAACGGTACGCGGCCGAAGAGTGGGTAGTATTTTCCGAATAAACACGGGAAGAGTGGGGGGGGGGGAGGAAAGAGAACTGAAAACATAAAAACGCCTCCATTTATAAGACTTCTTCCCCTTTCACCATCCGGGGTCACGGTAACCCTACGGCGCCGCCGACTGTCTATTGTTCCGGAATTTAAGGAAACCTGAAAGAAAGAAGATAGAGATATAGAGCGAACTAAACAACCTATCGCTCGATAGGGCATGTTGAGGCAGGCAGATTATGCACGCTCGGTCGAGCTGATGGCATGCAAAACAAAACTATAACAGCCATCAGCACTACTTTGATTACGGTCGTCCATTCAGAAACGTTTCATCAGCTCCTCATGTTGATTTTTCCCGAGCTTATTTGAGAGTGTCAACTTGTGTTCCCGCTCTCCGCGTCTCCGTTGAGTGGGGGTTAAAATGGCGACTTTAACTGAATTGGGTAGTTTTCGAGTCCCTATTTCCTTCCGTAAAAGTGGGTACCTGTGATGTGAAAAAACACATTATAATTTTGCTTGTAATTCATTATTTATAATTTTTTAATCTTTTTTAACCGTATGGCGTATTGGTCCAGTAAAGCGTCCGTAAACTCCTATGTGTAAATTGTACAATAGGTAGCTTTAACTATTTTTTCGTTTCCATTTTTGAAATTCCCTTTTGTTTCTGCTTTTATCTGGAGTAAATATCACTCATATGAATCATAGAACTAGTTTACAGCGCCCACGATAGGAGCGCAATCGTTGTTTAGAAGGAACTGGGTCACACTTACAGTTAGTCTACGATTGGTGTCAAATTAAGACTTTTACCGTGAATATGAGTCACGCTCCGGGACATCGGTTTACGGTCCGATGATAGCTTCGGCAAACATCGTCCATCTTCGTTAATCTTCAGTGGTACAGACTCATGTAAGCATTGCAAACTCTAAATGTAATCTTGAAGACGATCCCTGTATAAAAAATCGCTATACATTATTGGTAAAGAAATTTTCTGTTGTTTTAAGTTTCATCGCTAAGCTCTGAAATGTAATTTCCTCAGCCATACTAATCATTTGTACCACGCTCATGCATTGCGTCAGGGGCGTTTTCTCTGGAATCATAGTTGTCCTCAACTTGGAATACTTTAAACCAACGTTTTCCGTTATAATCTCGGTGAAATCTATTTTTCCTCACAATACATTTTTTTCTACAAACTTTCAGCGATGGAAATCAAACTCAGCTGCGATCTATTGCAGCCAAGTTTCCCGAATCATTCGCTCAGATTAAAAAAAATTCCGTTCTTATTCAAAACATTTTTTCCGTTATTCTTGCTAGATTTTTGCTTTGAAGGGTACGTAAATTTGAGTAAATAAAGGAACTAACATTTTTAGCACTAAGTATTTTTGGATTTCAATTTTCTCTTTACGAGGAAAGAAATAAAACAAAACTTTGCAGTAATTTTGCATCATAAAGTCCTTAATTGAAGCAGAGATGGACCTTGGTATTAGAATTAGAGTCAAAATAAACGTATTAGCCTTCGCAGAATACGTTGCGATATTCGCAGAAAGTTAAGAAAATTCAACAGTAATAACAATAGTATTTATGAAAGAAACAGAAAAATTTGTACCAAAAATAAGTGCCACAAAAATTAAGTCCATGCATCTCTCGAGAAGCCTTAATGCAAATATAGGTCCTCTACAAACAGATGGACACGAGTTGGAGAAAGTAGACAATTTTAAATAGGTACTTTGAGAACTAATTATATCTCTATCTATTATATATCTATCATCATACAGAAGAATTAGATGCAAAAAATCGATTTAATCTAGCAAATAGTTGCTTATATGCATTCAAAAAAATCATATCTCCTAAATCCCTGTTACACAAAACAATAATTTGCCCCAGTATTGTTCCATGGATCCGAGACATGGAAACTGAATGAGGAGGAGGAGTAAAAGTAGATAGTGTTTGAAAATAAGACATTACGGAAAGTCTATAGGCCTACATATGAACAAGAATAATGGAGAAGAAAGTATAACAGGGAAATCAGAGATCTATACAAGAGTGTTGATGTGTGCAAGAGTGAGATTAAGTGCAGAAGAATAAGATGGGCCAAAGTTATGAAAAATGGTAAATCATTCGAATGAGAGCATCAAGAAAAGAGGAATGAAAATAAACCCAATAAGAAAACAAATTACTACGTAATGGGAGAAAAGAGCCAACAATTAATGGCATAATAATGCAAATTGAAAAAAATAGAGACAGTAACAGAATACAAATACATAGCAGCAATATTAGGTGCAAAAAGTGGGAAAATAAATGAGGAAATACAACACAGGAGTGTATACTACTAGATAAATAACACAATCATGTGACAAAAAAGAGAGATAGACTAAAAAACAAAACTAGAAATATATATATGTGCCTATACTAACTAATGGCTCTGAAAGATGGCCGATTACAACCAAAATAGAAAGCAAAATTACAGCAGCAGACATGACATTTTTGAATAGAAAAGGAAATAAATCCAAAAGGGATTTGGAAAGAAACACGAAAACCCGAGAAAAACTCCAGCAGAAGCACTTAATAACAATTATAGAGAGACATCACCTCAGATGGTATGGACTACAAAATAGAATGGATCAGAATGGAATATTTAGGAAAGTATTGGAAGGAAAACTAAATGGGAGAAGCAGAGTTCGACCGGGGGAGACTTGGATGAATAAGGGATTGAGAAGTGTGGATAGAAAAGTGGGAAGAGACTGAGAATGGGATGTGGAAAACGGCAGGTGGTTGGGAGAGGTGGAAGCAGTTCATTGAGACAGTGGCACAAAAGGGAAAGAAGAAAAAGAATAAGATGGGCTGGACACGTACTAAAAGAAGAGAAGGGATTTGTGCTGACGGAGGTATTGTATAGAAATCCAGATGGGGGGATATGTTGGTGCGGATAAATATCAACTCATATATAGATGGCCTTGGGAGTTAGAGTAAAGTAATATTAAAGAGCTGCGCTTTGGGAAATGGTTGCGGATGAAGGATAACGTTACATATCATAGGTGCGGTTATGAGAACCTGTGTTCCAAGTATAACTTGTACACGCTGGAGACTAGGGGTAAAGTTATTGACAGCGTTTTCTGCCGAAATATTTTTAAAGGCTCCTTTGCATCAAGTGAGTTACTGAGTGCTATTCATTTTAACACACCATTGAGGAGATCTAGACATACTCCTCTACTGAAAGAATCATCTGGGAGGGTAAATATACGGATTTACTTTCCTATGGTGCGGATAGTAAGTAAATGAGTTTTTTTAAATGTAAGGAGTATTGATATTTTTAATGACTCCATGTCTTGTTTTAAAAAACAAGATTTATGGTGTTGCTAATTGCTTAAAATGTAATGTGTAATTTGTGAGATGTTTTATTTTGTGTCGTGTGAAATGTGTTTTTTAAATTCTTTGTTGTAATGCGCTATTGGGGTTACCTGTATGCATTAAATAAATTATTATTAGAGTCCTTGGTAAGACTTATTGTTGTAACAAAAAAGATCGAAAAGAATCCCAGGCGATGGCACGGGGCATATTAAAAGGCGGGTCTTCCTTGTTCCCCTATATCGCTCTTTGAGGAAGAGAGAGAGAGGAAGATTCTCAGTGGTGATGGACGTTTACAGCCACGCCCGCGTTAATTCGGTCCAGGGGGTGTATCATCGCCCTGGAACTTAATCATCATCTGCCGCCGTGTGCAGGCGACCCGACCCCGCTCTGATTTGCGGTCCAATTTTCCTTGGGAGGCTGCGAGGGTGGGCGGGGCGGGGATCTCGACTGAGATTTTAAGGGAACGATTTGCTTGGGACCGACTCCTCCCCGCGTCTCCTCCTCGCCTTCGACGGCCCCCCTGAAAAGTGCGCTGCCACCCCTGAGTGACGCGGAGCAGGGAGTCCGACGTCCCCTTTAAGGATGTCTCCGGGGCGAAGGGTGACGGGGAGTGACATCTCCCGAGATCAACCCCATCATATCCGATGCCGACGGTCGGTTCCTGCTAGAGGTCGTGGATGTTTAGTGGGCCCATGGTTGAACATTGGTGTAGGCATGTACAGTGGGAGTCTCCCCTTCATTTGAATCGGAGTCGCTTCTTCACATTCAATGTTTCCGTACGCAGAATGGAGATCCTTAATTGTCTGGAGAATGTTGTCGAAATGATGTCAAAAATATGCGATCGCTTTTTCAGTTACTAGCTTAAGGTGCCTCCATCACAACTGTGTAAGTTAAAACTTATAATAAATTCCTCCTTTTTATCACGCTTATATTAACTTGCCCTGTTTGTTTGTTTGTTGGTTAGCCTTGATGGAAACTAGTAATCGAAATCTAACCCACTTCCCAATGTTCAATCATTGGCACACTTACTTACTCTAGTTGACAATACGTGAACCAGTCATTAAATTTACTAATTACCAAGTTAATGTACTAAAATGTAATGGTTTTTTACATTTTGTATTGCGGGTTGCGGGGTATGTTCCCGTTTTAATAGTAGTAGAGTGAAAATGTGATTCCTATAGCACAAATTAGGTAGTGTCCTTTAAGGACCTCTGGCATTCAGTGCGTCCTTTTCCTGTCTTTGAATCCTTTACGGACGAACTTGGAGCTTTCCTTCCCGCCGACTACGGCCGCCGGATTCCCTAGTAGAAGTTAACATTTATAGTGAGAAGAAATGCTATTATTTTAAATTTCAAAGAACCGTTGCACAATTTATAGAAAGATTAAAAGGTACAAAATAATAATAGTATGTAAAAAAACTTTTTAAAAAACCTTGCTTGTATTCAAGTGTACTAAAAAGTAAAAAAAATAATTTCAAATAATAAACACTCGGAAAATAAAAGCGTGTGTGCTTTTTCTTAACCCGGGAGTGGTCGCTAAGATACATATCACGCGAGCGGTCGCGTGTGAGACTTATTCTCACACTCAGATGTATCATTGATTATCTATCATAGAGCGTTTATTGGCAATATTTTACTTTATATTTAGATTTAATTTATTTCTCTAAATGTACATTTGATACAATGATTTCCAAAGATACACAATTAATGATACAATTACGGAATTATTGCTAATTTTACTGGCGATGATATCATTGTCTATAAATGAAGAAAATTACCATTCTCATGAAGAAATATTTATTTAAGAGGACATACATTCTTATGACTCATAAATTTGCACTAAAATATCTGCTCTCCACGTAATTAATCAACTTTGCTCGCATTCTGCGAGAGTGTAACGCAACTGAGTGATACAAAAACAATAACGTCAGTGGTCGCGCGATGAGAAAAAGTCTCGCACTTTGTAGCCGACGGTATCAGGCATATCATTACACAGCTGCGGACGCTTCATTTATACTTTTTGAGACGGTCGATCAATAGGAAGAGATAAAATGTCAGCTAGAAGGACACGAAACTTATTCTAACCCATGATTATGAAGTGAGCACAAGTTTAAATTTGGTGTGAGAGAAAATATCATTGCGCGACTAATGGCGGGTTAATCAACATCCAACCACTGTCATTTATATCCATATCTATACCACTAGGTGTCACCGATTGCCACCAATATGCGGAAAAAATAGCGTGGAAGAGTAGGATTTTACTATTCATGTGAAATATACTATGCGTTTTTCTATATGTTGCCAGAACATGAATGAAATGACATTGAAGTCATTTTACCGTGGAGCCCCGTAAATCATGGATTTTTATGGCGAGTGAATGAACCAGTTGGCGGAAATGGATGCACTAGTATGCAGTGACCACTTAGTGGCTCATATCTGTAAAAAATAATGCATTTTGTCATACATATTACTACTACACACTGAACACTCACTATATCTTAAGTAGTTACTTCGAAATATTTTGGTACCTGGAATTTGAGTGTTAGAGTTTAACTTAACCCTCATGGGGTCGAAGTTTGTTTGATTTTAAATGAATCGGAAATACTTTTATGACAATAACTAAATGTTGTTTTTACTTTATCGTAAGGATGCATGAATGTTAAATCAGTATTTGATTTTACGCAGGGCGAGTGGACACTTTTTGAATACTGTCGTAGAATTCGTCCCGCGAACTATGGATAATCTGTAGAATAATCCAGGCCACAAGAATTATATTAGTCCCTTTGTGGTGTCAATATTTTTAGAGGCCTTTTTCGCAAATATTTCTGTTTTGTACCTCTAAAATGACTGGCTTAGTGGCTATTGTGCGTATAATTATAGTTAATTGGAGATATTTGTGGCATGAAAGTCAGTCCTATTTTTCGAGACATGGCTCTTATGCTTTCCAGCCCTTCTGCCTACTGTTACAATTTCCCTTTCAGCTGATTTCTCGTATTGGATTTTTCTATTGTAAATTATGTTACCGGCCGATGTCAGTTGAATGCGTTAGCGACACCGAGAGTTGTCGGCAGAAGTGTATAAAATTCCGACTTCAAGTTAAACAGCTGGAATGCTTTTCTTTTAAATACAGTTAAGTAATTATTATGTGTAAGTGACACGAACTTTTCCAGTAAATAAGCGAAAATTTGTCCTGGGGAACGACACCTGAAAGACTTTGTTCTTTAATTGTAGACTCAAATACACGGTGAAACCTTGTTCGTTTGATCATCGAGAATGAGAAGATCATAGGTTTCCAACTCTCCTGAGATTATTGCCGAATAGGAGGTTCTTAATCTATAAATTTTGAACTAAAAATATTATGAACTAAAAAAACTAAAAATGGTAATAGTTATATGCTACATGTTATCCTTATTTATAAAAAAGAATGATTGTCTGTCTGTCTTTCTGTTATACAAATCTACAGTTTTACTCCCATCCTGCTGAAATTTTGCAGTCTTAATAGTTCAAGACAGGGGGAAAATTGTAGACTATTTTAAAAAGATCTCAAAGCCCCAAAAGACCCCAAAATGGCCAACGCTAGGTATTGGGTTTTGCGCAGTGGTTTCATTTTTTGTTATTCAAAATTAGATCCACTAAGGTTGAGGATCGGAACTTTTTTTATTAGATGGCTGAAGGAATGAAGTTTATAATTCTCTCAATCAATTATCTTTTCCATTTCGTATTTATCTGAAAATCGCGTTTTTAGCTGCAAGGACGCACATTTTTTTCTGAAATCAGCAATAACATATTCCCTTGAAGGCTAGATTTTGGTCTTAAACGCATTTAAAATTCATTTTGCTTAGTTAAGCTGATTAGGAATGCTAAGCATAGCGTTTTGTGCTGTGGTTTGTTTTTTTGCTTTTTTAAACTACTTTAACTCAAGATAGAGAGTTAACATTTATTTTATCAGATACCCGGAAGAATGAAGTTTATCATTTTTTCAATCGATTTTCGTCTTTATATGATGAGTTATGAAGGAAGTGTGATCCCGAGTATCGCCAAGTAATTCAGCTAGTGAAATAATAAAAATGGGGATGGACGACTTGTACATCGAAGTATCGTAACAAATACAGGGCGTGACCCGTTGGAGAACCCGCATTGACTTCATAAATATGTTATCATTCAAATGGTATTTATTCTCGACATCTTTTTATCTATGGTGCAAATTACAAATTTATCAAATTTATCAAAAAGATCATTCAAAGAAATCTACCATATATCCAGAAATAAAAAAGGTGCAATAAAAGAACAGATATTACTTATCTAAGCAAAATTTATCATAATTTAATAAATGACATATAACTTTTCAACAAAAAAATGGATCCAAGCAACCAATTTAAAATTGTAAATAAAACAGCACCAAAATTTAAAGGTAACAATTTTGAATATGTCTATGTATTTTTATATTTCATGACTGTAAATTAACCACTATGTAATCAAAAAAGAATTGTAAAACATTTAACATCATGTATCATTTGTTTATAGCCCTGAAGATGGATCAATAAAGGTCCAAAACGTCGGAAAAAGTTTATATTTATTATATATATATATATATATATATATATATATATACACACAATATGCCAAGAGGGTGGCCGATAAAAATATATAAACGGGAAAAAAACACACAATTTAAAACTTCCAATATTTCGAAGGAAAGTAGCTTCCATCTTTCTCTAGGTAGAGAGTAAGAATCACTCTCTTCTCTTCTTTCTCTCTTCTTACTCTCTCTTCTTTCACTCTCTTCTTACTGTCTACCTAGAGAAAGATGGAAGCTACTTTCCTTCGAAATATCGGAAGTTTTAAATTGTGAGTGTTCTTTTTTCCGTTTATATATTTTTATCGGCCCTTTTATATATATATATATAAATAAAAATAAACTTTGCCACAGGTGGGGCGGAAATAAATATAGAAACACAAAAAGAAGAACACTCACACACTATACGTTCTGATATTTCGACAGCCGAAAAGCTGTCTTTCTCACAGAAGGAAGGATACAGAATGATGGATAGGCATCGGACAAGGGGTAGAGTGAGGTAGGAGGAGAGGGAGGAGAAAGGGGTAAGAAAGGGGAGAAGAGGGGGGGCGGGAGGGGGTCAGAAGAGGAGAGCGGGGTGAGGGGGGGAGAAGAGGGGAAGAAGCGGGAGAGGGTCGGAGAAGGAAGGGATGTGGGAGGGAGGAAAGGGGAGGGGCGGGAGGGGATAAAAGGAGGAGAAAGGGGAGAGGAGAAGGGGCGGTAGGGGTCAGTGAGCCCGATTTAATCCGGGGGGATTATAGGCAGAATAAAGCCAGATACAAGCCAATTCTAATGTACGTAATTGAAGGGGAGAGGCAGAGGGAGGGAGGGAAGACAATATGCCTGCTCGGAAACATTTGTCAAAACTGACATTGTGGGAGGAAGCATGGACCGGGACGGGGAAGGAGGCATTGGGCGAGGACGGCTTACAACTGGCTCGGTGGCCGGTCAATCTAACACTTAAGGCGTTAGTGGTGAGACCAATGTAATAGGAATCGCAAAGGTTGCAAAGGAGGATGTACACAATGTTGTGGGAAGTGCATGACCGAGAGGGGACGGAAGGAAGTGGGTGGGAGAGGAATTTAGCGGGGAGGGGGTCGGTAATAAGAATAGGGCACGTTTTGCATCTCGCGCGATGGCAGGGGTTGGGTGGGGTTTTAGAGCTAATATAGGGTGGTGAGATTATCAGAGAGGAGTGGGAAAAGGTTTTTAACGATTCCCTTGATAAATTCCTTTCCTCTTTGCACCAATCCCTTCTCCGACGAGGATATCCTGAGACTCTTCTCAATAAACGAATTCTCAAAAAACCCTTTCCTCCTAAACCAACCCAAAATAAGGAGAATTACAACCTCTCCCTCTGTACCACCTACTTCCCAGGCGTCCATGCCCTCAAAAAAATCATTAAAAACCTTTTCCCACTCCTCTCTGATAATCTCACCACCAAAAACACATTCCCCAAATGTCCCTCTCTCACCTTCAGGCGTCCCCCTAACCTCTCCAGCATCCTAAAAACCACCAAACCGCTGACTAAACCCTATATTAGCTCTAAAACCCCACCCAACCCCTGCCATCGCGCGAGATGCAAAACGTGCCCTATTCTTATTACCGACCCCCTCCCCGCTAAATTCCTCTCCCACCCACTTCCTTCCGTCCCCTCTCGGTCATGCACTTCCCACAACATTGTGTACATCCTCCTTTGCAACCTTTGCGATTCCTATTACATTGGTCTCACCACTAACGCCTTAAGTGTTAGATTGACCGGCCACCGAGCCAGTTGTAAGCCGTCCTCGCCCAATGCCTCCTTCCCCGTCCCGGTCCATGCTTCCTCCCACAATGTCAGTTTTGACAAATGTTTCCGAGCAGGCATATTGTCTTCCCTCCCTCCCTCTGCCTCTCCCCTTCAATTACGTACATTAGAATTGGCTTGTATCTGGCTTTATTCTGCCTATAATCCCCCCGGATTAAATCGGGCTCACTGACCCCTACCGCCCCTTCTCCTCTCCCCTTTCTCCTCCTTTTATCCCCTCCCGCCCCTCCCCTTTCCTCCCTCCCACATCCCTTCCTTCTCCGACCCTCTCCCGCTTCTTCCCCTCTTCTCCCCCCCTCACCCCGCTCTCCTCTTCTGACCCCCTCCCGCCCCCCCTCTTCTCCCCTTTCTTACCCCTTTCTCCTCCCTCTCCTCCTACCTCACTCTACCCCTTGTCCGATGCCTATCCATCATTCTGTATCCTTCCTTCTGTGAGAAAGACAGCTTTTCGGCTGTCGAAATATCAGAACGTATAGTGTGTGAGTGTTCTTCTTTTTGTGTTTCTATATTTATTTCCGCCCCACCTGTGGCAAAGTTTATTTTTATTTAAATTATCGCGTGTGTGATTTTCTACGAACTCATATATATATATATATATATATATATATATATATATATATATATATATATATATATATATATATATATATATATATAAAAAGGTCAGAGCATCCGGCGCGAAATCGGAAGGTCCGTGGTTCAATTCCCGGTCTAGACGAATTTTTTTCACTTGGAATCGGCCATCATTCCATCTTTACATCACCATTGTGTTGTCCAATTTTATATGTTACCTATCCTCATTCTTTCACCACCTGTTTGAACGAAATATTTATTATTTACGCCTGTGAGCGGTTTGAGTGAATGAATGAATGGTTGTATGGCCGGAATGGCTCATTTCTACTTCTTGGGCTCTGCGTGCCCCGAAACGCCTGTTCTGTATCTTTACCACAGTCTGTGTGCCTGATTCAAACTTTGCTTTTCTCTTCTGTGTACGTAATTTCTTCTCTGCCGGTGAGTGAAAATGTCCAGCGCCATCTCTCGGCGACTTTTACGGACTAATCTTGGGGGTGTTTGTTCATATAAACCCCCCGCCGATTCCAGTGTTTCCTTAGTAGTCTAGATAGCTTAGTGGTCAGAGCATCCGGCGCGAAATCGGAAGGTCCGTGGTTCAATTCCCGGTCTAGACGAATTTTTTTCACTTGGAATCGGCCATCATTCCATCTTCACATCACCATTGTGTTGTCCAATTTTATATGTTACCTATCCTCTTTCTTTCACCACCTGTTTGAACGAAATATTTATTATTTACGCCTGTGAGCGGTTTGAGTGAATGTCAAATTATATATATATATATATATATAATTTGACCTAAACTCATGAAATTTGCACCAAATATGTTATAGAAGTTAGCTGGGTCAAAAATGTCGGAGAGATATTAGGGATTTTGAGATCGTTTCCCTTACGAAGAAGGGCGTGGTATTTTAATGGACGGGGGAACGAGATCTGATGAGGATAGCTTGTACAGGTGAGCTGTGCGATGCATCGTCGTGATTTGATTCCACTGGGAACCTTTTTCTATTAACCGGCTAGAGAGTCGTAGCACCGAGCTCATGTGCGATAGTAGTGGCGTGGCGGAAGGATTGGGAACTAATTGGGATGGAGTCTAGGGCTTGAAGAGGAGGGCAGTGGGCCAGGCGGAGGTTGGCACGGGGAGGTTATTAAGGGGGGGGGGGAGGGCGGGCTAGGACGAAGGGGTTGAGATTAAAAGAGTGACCCTTGGGCGTCGATAATGATTGACCCGTGGTCGATGCACTCATGTGGCGCCGGATCGGCGGAGAAGCAGGACCTGACCCGTTGTGCAGCCAGCCAAGAATTCATCTGCAACGTTCGCCGGGAGCACCTGAGATCATACGTAATATTTTCCTAACAACATGAAGTGTCTCAGAGAAAGATTGGACTAATTTTATCAGTGCGCCACCTAATTTGTTATCAGTTTTATCAAATGTTACATGCCGAATTTTATTGTTGATGATGTTTTTTTTATAAATTTTTTACTCATATAGGTATGTTACCAGTAGAATACATAGCCAACTTATAACCACTGCTCAGTAATAATACCTGCAGCGATGAGAGTTAACGCAATTACTGGACGACAAAGTTCAGAGATGAGAATAATTTTAATCGCTTATCGTCATATTCTAAAAGCACCACCTTGTCGCGATAGCCACGTGTCTATGTCCATCGCTGCTTCTGTCAGCTGGGCGTATGATGTCAGTCCCATCTTATGCTCCATGTTTTTAAAGTATGCCACCCTGGGTCGACCTCTTGGTTTCTTTCTCACTATTTAACTGTCAAATATTTTCGTCAGCAAAGGATTATGCCTCATCGTATGCCCAATCAATTTATCTCGTCTTTCTCCTATCGATCTTAAACGTGATCTGCTTTCACTGACTTCCTCTATCACTCTCTGATTTCTTTTTCTATCTTCCCAGCTTGTTCTTGTCATTTTCCGCCTGATCCAAATTTCCATTGCCTCCAGCTTGAGTCCTTTCGCTTTCCTGAGTATCAATGTCCCGCGTCCATATAACAGCACACTACAAACAAATGTTTTGATGAACTTTTTCCGCATTCCAATGCTGATGTGATTATTGACTAGTACGTTCTTCTTGTTCCGAAAGGCTTGTTTTGCCAAGGCTATCCTTCTCTTAATCTCGGTGTAGCATGTATTATCAATGTTAATAACACTCCCTAGATAGGAAAATGTTTCAACCTGTTCCAAGATTGTATTATCTGTTTTAATTTCAGGTATGGTATTTTCTTTATCGCAAGGGGGATTTAAATCAGACACACCATATTTTATGCAGTCTTTCATAAGGCATTCTTATGATTTTTGCCTTTCCTGATAGAGAAAGTGGTAACGTTACTGTAAATAGCGCTTAAAACCCAAAGAGGGTGTAGAAAACGGATATATATGCTTCTTTTTTCGCTAGCGCCTGTTCAATGTGTGGCTAAGGCTCGGTATCTTATTTTAACATTTAATTATTTTTTATACCATTTAAGTTGACTCCCTCATGTTGTAGGGGACACTGAACATTTGAATGACGGGTCCAAGGACACATTGTCAGTAGGTTATTTTTACCAGGTTGCATAGGTATAATTCTAACTATAGTTACGTACTATTTAGTAAAATTTTACTTCTTTGCTGCCAGCATTATTTCTCAAAAAATGTCCCTTAACCAAAATATTTTGTTGTTAATGGAACAGAATCTCTCTTTAAAAACTCAATAATATTACCTTTCTTATAGACGCCGTATTTGATGTTTAATTTTTGTTTCGCCGATTCAATGAGCATCCAGAAGCTCGCTTTGCTAGGCTAGGGTAATGTTTACGTAACAAAAGATGTGAATCAATTTGCATGTGATATTCATGCATATTTTAGGTACTAGTGTGACATCCTTTTCCTGAGACATGGTTTTCAAAGGAGTTCATTTATTATTTTTTTTTGGTATTTGAGTGCGGTGGATAACTCGATGACAGAGAGCAATTCCTCGTGGAGGTGAATGTGGGAAAATGTAAAAAGCTCTGATTAATACTTGCCAAAAGGGTCACCTCCATGATGATGACAACTTGAAACCAGGATAGATTCCTCAGTTTGATTCTCCTCACGCCATTAATGTCTTGAAAATTCCTTAACCATTTATCAGATGTAACATCATCTCAGTAATCTTCTTGATATCTATTATGGAATTTCTTGAATACTTTCCCTACATTTGTCTAATATTCAATATCACCCAAGAACGTCGATGGATTAAATCAGTCCTGACGAAGACGTACACTTAAACACTCTTGTTTGCATCAACACAATCGGAATGATGTAAAATGGTAATGTGAAGGGTAATGTAAAATGCGAGTACATGCAAAATATATTAAAGCGATGGAAAAATTCACTCCATTGCTAACATTTGAAAGTTTTTTGCTAATGCTTCAATACTTGTAGTTTCAATAACATTTGTAGGATACAGTGTAGTGAATATTGGTGAAAAATTACTCCCTGCTCCATACCCTTAAGGTGAATTCCAGGGTAGCAGTTGATATAGATGAAAATTTTTACTGAGTGCCTCATTTTGCGAGTGAGGCCTGGTTATTCCCAACAGTATTTGATTCCTGGGCTTCAATGAAAATAGGTGGAACGTCTGTCTCCCAAAGACCCAGCGGTGATACTTATACTCTGAGATATCATAAATCCAGATCTGATTTCGTGTCGGCTAATTTTTCTGCGATATGATTCTCCCATTAGGTTGAAACACTGTGATTACTGAAATAAAAAGAATGAGATTTAGATAAGCCAGTCTCTATCTGTGATCTTTTTGGTGGAGATTTATATTCCTATGGGGAAATAATTTTTGGGTTATTTTTCGGAGAAAAGAAGAGAATGAGTGATAAGTAGTGGGACAAAGGAAAAACTCGTTTATTTGGGCCGGAGGTATCTACATCTAACAAGTACCTCCAGGGTGTGTGGCACGGGGTGACTCCACACCAGGTTTGCAATACTCTTCCCAGTTCAAGGTTAATTAAAGGAAAGGAAAGATCCATCGTAACTTTTATGGTCCTTTTTTGTCCGCAGAAAAAAATGACATTTCAAAATGAAATTTTTTCTGTAATCTATTTCTTTTATCTTATACGCTTGTGATCGTTTCTTTCGTAATATGGTGGCTTTTGAAAAATATGTTCAGTCTTCCGAAAAAGTCTACTTCGAACTTTGGCAAAAGTTTCAACCTATATTTTCCCCTTCGACCTGTTAGAAACCTCCCGCCACTTGATTCATTTAACAAATCGGGCGCAAGGCTAAGTTTATCATCATAAAATTTTACAAATCTAGCTTCTCTTCACTGCATTCCATCTTTTTAGTACACTATTCCTGTTTCGTAAGGTTCGCACACGAAAACCGCGCACTCTTAAGTGAGGTATTACAAGAGAAAAATAACATGATATTTTCACTTTTTCGTCACATTTTCTGAGTATTCCTTAATGAATTCCAATTTATGGTTATCTTGTCCGTAGGTTTCCCTTACGTGTTTCCCTCAAGAGAAGTTCTGGGTAAGATTCAAACCTAAATGTTTAATCAACTCAGAATTAAACAACTATGTTTGATTAATGGGATGAATAATCTAAAAAGGGTTTATTCTCAATGAAAACTGCATGCACTACATGAGGGAAAAAACAAGAAGCATTAAGAATATTTCCGTATATTATCACTAAATAGGTGCTGCTGGGTAAATTTCAAAATTATTTTCTCTCTTAAATTGAAAATCGCCCCCTGAAAATTTTTATGTAATAGATAATTCCAGAAGATATGTCAGATTAAAAATTTGGCGTAAAAAAGTTAATCACTTTAAAAATTTAAACTTTTAAATGCTTAAAATTAATTTGTTTAAACAATTTTAGCACTGTTGTGATAATGTCTCAGAAAAAATTAAAGTATATTAGAATCAGCCATTTGGTGAGTTTTTGCCATGATTCTTCCCTGAGATATATGAAAACGAATATTTCGTGAAGTCAGAACCGCCATTTTTAAAATAGCCGTTTTTCAGCTGTTTTCGATTTTCGCTGGGAATGTTTTATCTAATTTGAGAAGACGAACATTTACTCCTATTTTCATCAAAGTCTGAGAGGTCAAGGGTCAACTCCTTTCCCTAAGTGGCGTGGAATGGCCCGTATATATTTAAATTTAATTCAAATGTCAAATATTGCGCTCTTTATGTATATGTAGATCTTTTTTGAACACATTTCTGCCGGACTCACTGCTAAAAGCCGTGTACTACGCAGTGTTGTCTGTGAAGAGGCAAAATTGCTCGTAACGATGGAATTTATGTCATAAATTTACAAAAGTAACAAAGTAAAAGAGGGTAAACGTTCTACAGAGAAAGAAACATGCTTATTAATCGGAACTCGAACCCTGATCCCCAAATTTTGCAGCGAGGGCTTTACCCAGTTAAGCTATCCAGTATCTTAAAAATTCTTCGATTGTGAGCATCGAACTAGTCATCATTGCAAAGATAGCCAAGCACGCTATCCACCAGCGTATTAAAGGTTCACTAGGGGATACTTCCCTTCTTGAACTACAACCTTGACGTGGTGGAAGGGCTTATGCGTTCCAATGACCCCTAGAGCTGGACTGGCAGGAACAAGTAATATTGCTCCTAGTAGGGCCACCTATGCTAGATAGGTCGAAGAGTAGGAGCCAGACGAAAGGTAGTTCCGTCATTGTGTCAGATGGTGCTGTGCGAGGTGAGATGGAAAGAAAGCGGGGATAATTGGAGTGATAGTTACAGGGTAAACTATAGTGGGGGAGATGAAAGTCATCGTAGGGTAGGTATGGTACTGAATACAAAATTGAGGCCGAGGGTAGTAAACATTGACCAGGTGACATGTCGATACTATTGGTAGAAATAAAAGCACACCCGAAGAATTTCGTACTGATCCGTATATACATGCCTACAAGCAACCATAGGGAGGAAGAGCTGGAAGAGGTGTACATTTGTACGAGCAAGTAGAAGTAATTAGAGAAGTGCCGGGAAAGATAAACCTGATAGTGGTGGGTGACTGGAATGCAGTGGTGGGGGAAATGACGGACAGATGTGAAGTGGGAGGGTATACGCTGGGAACAAGAAATGATCGCGGTGAGAAGGCAATTGAATTTTGTAAAAGAAATATATTAGTAGTGATAAACACAGGGCCATAAAGTTTGGATTTGTTTCGTACATCAATCACACTAAATGGGACTAATATTTTTAACTTAAATGTTGGCCTGTCTGTGGAGTGATGTTGATATCTTAAGAGTAAGTTCTTTTCAAGTTCGTGGATTTCGGGGAATGTGTGGCTGAGGGATGCGCTAATGAAAAGAGTGGCTGGGTATAGGCAAAAAGCCGAAACCTCCCCCGCAGGAGTTGTTCCACGTTATTCACTCCAATGCAGTGATAATTTTTCCACCCTGAAGAGGCTAATAATTAATACCTATAGCGGGCCCTACATTTAATGTTGTTTTCTTCTTTTGTTGTTATCGTTCGTTGTTGTAATAAGTTTATTCTTCGTAAAGGTGTAAATAAACACCTTTTCATTAATTCATTCGTGAGTCACCGTTTTATCGTAGACCGGAACATTCCCGTGTATCGAGGAAATTTCAAGCGTTTGGCCGTTGTCGTTTTCTTAAGGTTGTTTGAGCGAGATATTTCCCTAGTCATAATGGAGACCATATTCGAATTTTATTTTTTTATTTCAACATCTGTGTGAAGTGTGAAGTAAATATATTGTTACATTAATGGTGCAAAAACTTACTTATATATGACCAAAATTCCCAGTAGTTAAATAAATACAACCACATAAGTCTCTAACTTGACTCATTTTTTCACGCCGTACGATGAAATCGCCTTCACAGCAGAATGTTGTTTTTTTTGCGATTCTGTAAAAAATACTGCGGTGAGTGATAGATTATTTTTTTTTTTAATAATTGAGGAAACATACCAACTTAGTTAGTTGCTAGTTTTTTGTCGAAACGCCACAGCTAGTTTTTTGTCGAAATATAGGTGTTAAAAATTCCTAATTTTTTAAAAATATTCTCCCACTGGAACGCACAGCCGTAATCTATCCCATGTAAAACAGCTTATATTTTCAGGAAAATTGCTCGGAAATTAATACGGCAAAGGGTTAATATTTTTTTTATCATTGGTAAGATAGGAGTTTTTTTTCTTTATAATGACGTCAAATTCATCAAATTCCTGGTGAAGTGATTTTTCGCTCAAACTACTTAAACTCGTGGGAGACTACAGTAAATGATTCCTGGTTCATTGTTCAAGATATTTTGTCGATGGATGTCGATGTAATTGGTTTAGAATAGCCGAGAATAGACTTCCTCTCACCGCCGCCGCCGACGTCGTGGGACGTCGCTGTACGGGGCGATGCAGCCGTGTCACCCGGCGTCTCTTCTAGTAAGTAGGGCGCGCGTTCACACATACACAAAAGGTTCCTAAGTTCAAGGAGAAGGACAAAAAAGGCGGCTATGGGGACCAGCGCGTGCGCACTAGTGCTGTCGACACTCTTTCGTTCGTTGTAGGCCAGGGGGGGGGGGGTCTGCAAAAGGGGTTGGGAGGGAGGGAAAGGGAGAAGCACGGAGGTGGTCGGATGGCGTCGGAAGGGGTAATCAAATTCCCGCGCCGAGGAAAAATGCATTGTCGTGCGTACTCTTGGCGGTTGGTGCTTGGGGGTTGGACGAGGAGGGAGATTCAATTTCGTTCCAAAATGGTCCTTCGCGTGAGCGATGCTGGAGAAAATGGCTGAGTGGGGAGGAGGGGAAAGTTGAATTGGGTGATAGAGGACGCAAGGAACTTCAACTTTAACAATTTAAGAGTTACAAGCTTTAGGTGACGTGGTTATCATTCTACTAATAATCACCGATGTGAATATATACGAGGGTAAACTTAAAAGTAAGATCTCCAATTTTTTTTGTCATAGAAAATGACATTTATTTACATTGTTGGATACATCGTTGGAAAGGTCATGGCTTCAGCTTCGATGTAGTCACCTTGGCGCTCGATGATTTTCCTCATCCGCATGATGAACTTTTGAACACCGTCGTCATACCAGCTTCCGTCCGCGTTGCGAAGGCGTTGATCTCCTCTTACACCTTGTCGTCCGTCGCGATCTTCATCCCTCCTAGGTGTTTCTTCAGGGTGAGGATTATTGCTGGTGGATTTCATGCCCTGGGAAACCACTATCAATAAGGAAAGATACTGCCACACACTACAAAAGCTTCGGCGCGCCATCAAGAACAAACGTTCAGGAATGCTGACGAAGGGGGTCTCATTTCATCACGACAACGCGCGACCGCATACGGCTAGTCAGACGCAGGAACTGATCTCGAAGTTTGGGTGGAAAGTGATCGGGCATCCTCCGTACAGCCTCGACTTCACACCCAGTGATTTCCACATGTGCCTCACCCTGAAGAAACACCTAGGAGGGATGAAGATCGCGACGGACGACGAGGTGCAAGAGGAGGTCAACACCTTCGCAACGCGTACGGAAGCTGGTATGACGACGATGTTCAAAAGTTCATCATGCGGATGAGGAAAATCATCGAGAGCCAAGAAGACTACATCGAAAAATATCTGAAGCCATGACCTTTCCAACGATGTATCCAACAATGTAAATAAATGTCATTTTCTATGACAAAAAAAATTGGAGACCTTACTTTTAAGTCTACCCTCGTATATGTCAGTACCTTTCGCACAAGAAATACACGTGATGCTGAATCACTTATTATTTGCAAAATTAAATTAGAATTAGTGGTTTTCTGTTATTGGGAAAGGTACTAATAGAAAGAAAATTAAATAAAGATTCTTATTACTTCAATCGAATTTTGTATTACGGTCAAAATACCGAAATATTTGCTATGACGTAACAATTTTTCGCAATATTTTAGCGTTTTTGAGTCATCGTTCCCATGATGACCATACTCATTGTTTAAGTCGAAATTCCGTGTATATCCATTAACTCAAAGATTCTTAGCACTAAATAAGATTTGAATGTTTTATTACAATAAATGTAAATTATAATATTATTCCTGTTGATATTCAACGGGCACCTTCTCTAGTTTTTTAGAATGGAATAGAGTGGAATTTTTTTTGTCTTGGACTTCTTCGTTCACTTTCAACATACAAAAAATACATTAATGTTTGAGCTCAAAACATAACATGTTGCATCCATTTGAAAGGCGGTTAAATATTAATCAGAAGAAGTTAAACAGGACATTCATTGAATTGTAACTTAAATTTTAAATTATAACCCTTCCTGGTTAATTATAAGCCTAAAAAAATATTTTTTTAAACATATATTGAATTGGATTCGTTTAATGTCGACGGGAATACTATTCCACAACCTGGTCCCAGCAACGCAGAAGGGTGTTTGGTATGCTTATTTGTATATTTAGCTTTTCACATATTGATGACAAAAGTTTTGAGTTGGGAAAATTTTAATTTGAAAATGAAACGTTCAACATAATAGACTTATCCCCGTAACTAGTTTCGCTAAACTGTTACATCTTCAGGGCATTACTTGTAATTCAGTGATTCCCACTAGACAGCACAGCTTAGCGAGAGTGATTGAAGTTATTAATGTATCCTATGAAACGATAAATTTTTAATTCGTCAAGCGTATTCCTGTTCCTTTCCCTTTTCATGGCTGGTTCATATTCCCTTCCCATTGGTATCTAAACGCCATATTTCCGCACGCTCCTTCTGGTAGTATAGGTATACCTGTAGATGAAAGGCTCTCACATAAGAGGTCAGCTCTACCTTCACCTTAAAAACATTCCGTTGCGCTGATGACTGTGTGGGCTATAAAAAATCTTTTCCCCACCCAAATGTCGCCTTCCTTCCCCCTCTGTGGAAGAGCGGGGTGTCTATTCTTGGCTGCGAGAAGCACTTTTAATAGCATGCCTCCCGCCTCTGTCTTCTCCAACCCTTACACTCCTAATTTCACCCCCACTCTCTCATTTCCCGTGCCGCTTTTGCTCGTAGGGATCGCATTTTGCGTGGGCACTTAGCCCAAGAGGTGGCTGCTGTCATCGGTGACGGGCTCTCTTCTGTCCCCACGACCAGAAACCCAGTCTCCCACCTTTTGAAGTAGACGCGAGAGGTAAAATTGTCATCGTAATTGATTTAACTTCGGACCTATAGTGAGGAAAACACAAAGGAAACATTTGCGGGACTGCCATGAAGGTACTGGGAACTATGAGGCTGAGAGACAGACCGTCGAAGAAGTGATGTCGCTTCCCTCTTATTAGGACTCATCTCGAGTACGTCGCAAGGATTCGGGGGATCCCAGATGGGCTTAACGTGGTTAGTCGGATGGATATAACGCAGTTAGTTTTTCGGCGAAGATTCGGACTTAAAAGTTCTATCATCGGACCTAAACAATTTTAGCTCGTGGTGCCAGGAGTTGGGGGCTTGAACTAAATCTTAGAAATTGCACTGCAGTACACTTATTGTGGAAGTCAACACACCAACTCCATGCCTACACTGTGGGTGGAGTAAACATAAAGTCGTCAGGCGAAGTAAAATATCTGAGAATTACCTTTACTTCTAATCTATCGTGAAAAACACACACATAAATCATATGCGGCACAGTCTTAAAGAAACTAGGATTTATCAAGCGTATTTTAGGAAGGTCCTCGGATGAAAAAGTGAAAGAGAGGTGCTACTCAGCTCTGGTTAGACCGCACCTCGAATATGCCGCGAGCATTTAAGACCCTGGAAAGAAAGATTTGATTCGAAAAATGAAGAAAATAGAAAAGAAAGATGTGCGATTCGTTAAAAACTGCTACGAGCGAACAAAGAGTGTTTCACAACTTAGAGGGATAAGTTTGCGATCCACTAGGGACTCAGAGGCTACACGATACGCTTATATTGCTTGAGAAACTCCGAACGGGTGTGTTTCAGTGTGACACGGAGAGTATCATTTTGACGCCGCACTACATCTCTAGGTCGAACAGGAAAGATAAAATGAGATAGATCCATTGCCAAACAGATAGGTACAAACATTAATTCTTCTCACGCACAATAATTGAATATAATAAAAACTGAAATCCACTGAAAACACTGCCGAAATACACTTCACCTTTTCACCCACCTATAGCATTCTCCTTTACACCTTTACAAGGATGGTGTCCTAACACCCCCTGCCACATGCCCATGGGGCGGTTCGGAGGGTATTATGTAGATGTTAGTTAAACAAACGAACAGCGGGGAGCCTCCCACTCTGTTGAAGAAGATGTTGTTGGACTCAGCTGTTTAAATGCCAAGCTGGAAGCCGTTAATTACTCGAAGGTTAGGCACAAGGGACTATATTGACTAGGAAAATAAGATAACGAGAGTTTTATGTTCGCACGAATGATTTAAATTAAGCTCCATACTTCATCTGTAGCAGACAACAAAGAGACAAAATAGCATAAGCCTCATATGAAGAAGTAATGTGCTGGAATACATGATTACTTCGCACCATTCACGACCATAACAAAAACTTGCTGGAGCGAGAGTTCCGATTGTAATGGAGATACTGGAACCAATCATCCAGAAAATGACATAAATCCACCACCTTGACCATTTAAGTTTTAATCATGTCTCCATGGGTTAATTATTACCCCACCTGTATATTTATTATTATTTATTTAAAGTAATTCCTGCTTTTTAAATAGTTTTTACCAACTTAATTATATACGTTACTGTTGCAGGATTAACTTTACGGAAACGCGACACATGAAATAATTTATCGCTTTGTACATTCCACACAGTTTTATTAAATTGTAACTCGTACAACGTCAGTACACTAGGTACATACTTTGGCCAAACTGGACACAATTTTGTTACTAAAATTTAAGAACATAAATATAGCTCCATACCGAGTGGTGTTTCATCCATGTATGTCAAGCATTAACTGGAATGTTAGCGTACAAGTAATTTTGAACCGGGAATTTGACATGTACGGGGTAAAGGTAAAAAATTGGATTTTTGAGAGAAGTATGAGATTGCAAATACTAGAAAAAAAGGGAAAAGCTAATTGGTGGAAAAAATTGAGGATAATGTTAAGAAAAAAGTTTACTCTAAAAATTATCATCGCTTTTCAAAAATGAATCAGACGCTTTGTAAATTTTTTTATATTTTCTTTTTAAAACTCGGTGGATGAAAATCACCTGCTTAAAAGCCGGAATGTTTCATTTCCTTCGCAAATTCGATGAGCTTGTAGGATCAAAACACTTATCGGTTAAAATATTGACGGAGAACGGATATTGGATACATAAATGTGACCAATCAACCTTTGGAACGAGGTGAAATATTTTCGTCAACTTCTGGATGACTCTAAACTAAGACGAAGCATAAATATCGTGCCATGGGCCGGAAAGATACGCATGGCTGTCACGCAATATTGATCTTTTCCGATGTTTTCCGCTGTGGTCTGAATTTCTCAGCTACGTTTCCTCATGGCTCTCATTTTCCCGAGCCAGCAATGGGTCATGCAGTTATGTGACCATTCATCAATTTAATTGTCAACACCCAGTACTCCGTTGAGTACTTATTATATTTTATTATTTACTTCACTTATTCTACGCTATATTGGCTTCGCCATATCGAACAAAAATGACATTGATTTGTGGGTGTCGTTATGCTCTGGCGTGTTCCTGAAATTTCGGATGAAGCAGCGTAATTACCGTCAGAGATAATAATTGGGTGTGCTTAGGACCACACTCTGGAAGTGAAAACTTCTTTGACCGATTTATATTCCCAAATAAATCTGAATAAAAAAGGAGAATAAGGTACAATAATTTTTTTCAGTGAATATTCCATTTATGTAAATTTTATTTTGAAGTTATACTTCTTTGCGCCCGTTGGAGACTTTTGGGATGGGATGTTGGTCGAGAAACCGCATCACGCTCTTTTCCGCGTCACGCTCTTTTTTGGGTGAGAAAAATCCACAATTGTACTCATTGATACGAATTCCTGGGTATTTCTAATCGAGCTAAAAGGATGAAAATTTCAGGGAAGGGTTCAAATTTGGTGTCGAGTCAGGAAAAAATCGAAAATCCCAATATTTTTCATTGGTTTCGAGTCCAGATAGGATTTTGTTTTTTAATGGGTTTAAATGGGAAAAACGAATAATTTACGTGTAGAGTAATTTTCATTCATTCATTAAAATATGAAATAATTTAGATACAAGTTTAATTCTTTGACTGAAATGAGGCCAAAAGATCAATGCATTTACTTCTTGCAACCGATGTTTCTCTATCGATCGATAAATTGAAATATTTGAAGTTTAAACGCATAATTAATGCAAATTTCGATCTTTTTTCATTTTCGTTGCTAAGCAATTTTTTCATTGTTCCCGAGACTTCCAGTACCTTATACGCGTGCTATAAAGATTAAACTTAAAGGAATATAACATTCTCCGTGCGTATTTCAATCACTTTTAACGATATTATGCCTTAGAAATATACTTTTTACAATGTTTTATAATTATATACATAAACTGTTTCGTAGCTTTGACATTCCTCCATTTGCTCATGCCTACGAAATCCGTTGGGATCGCTCCAGATTCCTCCATTTTGCTTCTGAAACACTCTTTACACCTTATTCCGGGTTTCCCTGTCTCTGTTTTTCCAGGAAACATTAATCCTTGCACCTACTTTCTGAAATGTACCTCGAAACTCCATTCTACAAGTCAAAACCATGTAAAATGATAATGTTCTATGATGCATTATCTCTTGGATTTTGAAATTATGAATTCAAGTACTACGTCATGTGTTTAATATGTAAATTATAATAATTGAGATCAGCAAAAATAAAATGAAATGTGAAAATCCATAGCATTTACTTAGCTCATATTGATTGAATTTCATACTGCCAAATAACTGTAATCATGTTTAATTACAAATATTGACTTCAAAATTGCTCAATGGCATGAAAATAAAAGGAAAAATATAGCAATTACTAAGAAGAACAAAGTACATATGTCATGGGACCATTCGTTTTATGCTGTTATCTCATTATTATATTCTTAGGTCAAAAATTGACCCAGCTAAAATAATTTCCAAAAGAAGTAAGACCTTATTGCATTCGTTTTTAATGATTTACAATGTACTATCATACACTATTCCCCTTTTTCTTGCAAACTGCAAGCACCCATTTACTCGTTTTGTACGTTCGAACTTTGAAAAGAAGTTTTGTTTAAAATAACAATATATCGAAGAGAAATATATTGAATAATAGAGAAAAAATGTCTTTTATTTCATTTATATACCCTGTCTGCCTGTGTGTGTGAGCGGGTGTATTACCCGTATTATAAGAAGTATAACTTCCACCGTCTGGTCCGACGCAGACCACGTTTTTTTGTTGAGAAAATAGGTATTTATCTGAAAAATAGGTATTGTACATGCGTCTGAATAATATAGCACTCATTTATATCTCCTCTGTTAATTATATTTCTATTCTAATTATTCTAATTAGCAATTCTCATCATCATTGGTTACATCTTCAATCACCATTTCCTCATTTTCACCATTCTCTCGAATGTTATATTCATTATTCTCATGAATAATTTGACTTATTTCATTACTATTTCCACAGAATTCTAGGAAAGAAACTATTGGCTCTTGATAACTAAATTAACTAATAACCTTTGAATTTCAAGATTCGGTAAAGAATACGAACAGGGAAATATGGTACGCGAATAAAACGGTGCACTTTTTCCCGTTTACCGCTTGGCCTACCATCCGGTGGCAATTATGCGCACTGTTAGGACAGCGGTGCTGCTGTTTGACGACGCGACGGTATTGGAACTACGTCGCCGAAGCAAAAATTGCGGTACGGTACGTGACGCGAGTTAGCTCTTTTTCCCCATGCCAAAAGTGCCCAACGGGCCAAAAGAAGTTATCACTACAGTAATATAAGTATAATTACGAAATGAATTTAGACTTTATATACACATTACTTATTCGTTTTTTCTCGCGTAACCGGTATTAATTTTGCCTTTTCCCTATAGTTACCAACTAATCCGTGAAAGTAGCATAGGCTGAAGTATGTGTGTTAAGTTGATTCGATGATTTCCGCGGAGTTTGTTTGAACGTGAAACTGCTTACGGTCGTTCCTCCACGTGAAGTTCATTGTTGACGACAGTTTCACCAACCACCCTCTGCTGGCGTCTTCAGGTCTGAGTTGCCGATGCATTATTCTGGTCCGTCTCATACAGCTATGTCTGAGTCGCAGGAATTGCTCTGATTGGCGGGCTGGTTTCCCGCATTTCTTCTTTGAATATTCTTTTCCAAGCACTTGGCAGAATGTATAAGTCCTCCAGGTTGTAGTATTTTTGGTGTTTGATGATCTCAATAGCTTCCCGAATTAATCTGGTGAAGTAAAGAAAGCAACTACTAACACAGATTAATCCAGTGTGATCAGTTAAATCTCGTGCTTCGAAGCACCTGATAAACTTTGAAGTATGACGATCACTTTTGCACCCTCGCGAGCGCAATTGAAAAATAACAATAACGCGAGCGCACGCGTTACGGAGAACCACGATCACGCTCATAGTTCTCCGTGGTCGGACCGGTTTCAAAGACTCGTGCACACGTCAAAAGGCTCGCGCGATACTTGAACCTCCCAGAACGCCCTATTAATCTGGATAATCGAGTTTTCACGCCATCGCGTCGAAAAATGCTCATTCATTTCCACGCCATCTGACGGCTGGTGGCGGCGTTATCTAAAGTCTCCGTTAGTGATGGCTCTACCCTAGTTCTCGGATGTGGTCGCTCGCAATAAATACCAGGATGAAGGAAAGGAGGGGTTGATGGAAGTGGAGTGTAGGAAGTTATTGAAGTGATAGTAGAAGAGGAGTTTGATGACGGGGAAATTCGTTTTTAGGAATAGCTCTGGACTCGAATGGAGAGACTAGATAAGACCTTAAAGTATATATTTAAACAAACTTGAGGTGAAACAATTTCCGCCATATCGAGCGTCCCCCTAAATAAATACTGTGATTGCCGTGATCATGAGATCCTGAAACCGAACGGATATTCTGTAAACAACGAGCTCTTGGGTTTCCTGCTTTAAAGTGAAATACCGGAGGTAATACGTCAAAACTTTATTTATTTTTAAATTAATTGTACAATGTTTTGTAAAAATCAACGCGAACAATAATTAGGAAAAATGCTCATTTCATAGATCGTCGCCTGCGCTGATTGTATAAATAATGCTGAAAAGGTAATGTTTGATGTATTTCTTTTTCACTTCCGGTATTTCATTCTTGTTAATTGGAAACACCTTACGTGTGTGTATGTATATATATATATATATATATATATATATATATATATATATATATATATATATATATATTCTTTTGAAATTTTCGCCAATTGGCCACAAATATATAAATTCAAACTTACAGGAGGTAGGAGAAAGAGAAAAAAAGATAAAGAATTCGTTCTTACGGGAACGTTTCGAACCAGTTGGTCCTTCGTCAGGGAATATATATATATATATATATATTGGTATCTACTGATATATGAAAAAGAAATTCAAGACTTTTCAAGACACAATTTATTCGATTCCAAACCAAAAAGGCTAATTTTTTAATGCGTTATTGTGAAGATCAATTATTCGATTCGTAGTCCTGTCTAATTTTTCACTTGGAATTGGCTCCACACCACCGCTGTGATCGTCCAGTACTATGCGACACCTATCCATTTCTTTAACCTTATGTGTATACGAAATATTATACAAATATGTCTCTATTTATTTACATATCCAATGTTATCCACATTGCTTAACAACATTAAATATTCACTTTAAAAAATTTGCCGCTGTTTAAAATAATTAGATAGGCTAGCAAAATAACTAAACAATATTCATACATTGGCTTAAAAATATATTTGTATTTATTCATAATTTTACAGCAAACTATCTGAACTGTTAAAAAACAATTGACTTACTTCAAAAACATTACTTATAAAAATGATTCACTGACAAAAAAAACCTTTATTAAACATACCAACAAAAGCGACCTCTTCCGACACGGCGCGGCGGCGGCACATACGGCGTCATCGGCGACGGCGTAATATAATGTTTTTACTTTCCATGGGCAGATTTCTGTTCTTTCATGAAGACGTAATTCCTACTTTATGGCGTAATAGGTCAACATAATTCAATGGCAAATGCAAATAACAAAATGGCAAACGTTAGGCTTTACTGAATGGGATTCCTTCATGGTCAGGGTTAAAGAAAGCACTGCAATTCCACAGTAAGTTTAATTTATTCCACCCAATGATGATGCGCAGCATAGAAACTTAGGACGTGATGGTTTAAACATAATGTATCTAGTGGAATTCAACAGAGTTGCACCCTCAGAGACATGGCAAAACGCAAATTGGGAAATGTCATCATCCCAACCTCCCGAACCTCTGGTCTGGAGCCGCCCCTGGTTGGACTGAGTCTATTCATCAAAACACTTATTTTCCATTTTTCTTATTAGGTAATGATTCTATTTGTTACAGCGCAGCTCTTACAACTTCCATTCTTTTTCATTTCACAAAACCAACTACACTCTTTTGGTGAACAACCCCTCAAAAACCCAAAACATTTCATCGTTCATCGTTCAAGTATTCTACCGGCTGATTGGTAGGTTCTTGGACAGTCCCCACTCTGCATCCCAACCTCATAGACATTGTCTCGCTTTCTCTCCTAAGGATGACCCGTTATTAGATCCCTCTTCAATTCTTCATATCTTCTACCTCCTCTTATTTCGTCCAGAATTCCTATCCTCTTCCTTTCTCTACCACGCTTCCCCAGTGTTCTCCCCTCTATCACTCTCTTCAACATGCCCTCTCCTCTCAAAACCTCCTCTATCCATCTCTTCTGCCTTCTCCGAACCTCTGCCACAAGCTTCCTCTCCTCTCCGACCATATTCAATACCTCCTCGTTCGTCTTTCTTGCCATCCAGCTTACCTTCTCCATCCTTCTCCAAACCCACATCTCAAACGACTCAAGTCTACGCACATCCTCCCTTCGCAATGACCAAGTTTCCGACCCATATAGCGCCACGCTCCATATTAAAGTTTTCACCAGCCTTCAACAATCAATAAAACATTTCAATGCCATATTTAACTGATCCATCTTAAACATATTTGATCCAGAGTAGATAATGCGCTATTTCGGATAGGTTTCTCCAATCGCGTCTTTTATTCCCCAAATTAATCTCTCCAATCCCATCCACCTACCGATCCTAGTGACGCTAGCCTCCTCCAATAACTAATAAATCTGAACCCGAACTGCTGAGGAAATTATACCGCATTGGATAGAGTGACATTTGTTATAGTTAAACGAGCCATTCTCACGTTTTCCCATGCACGCCACCTTAGGCTTGGGCAAAAAATATCGATATATCTAAAAATCGATATATTTTTTAAAATCTATCGATAATTATCGTCGATATTTTTCATGTCGATATATCAAAAATTGATTTTTTTTCCGAGTATCAAATTCGATATATTTGTTTAGCACGTCACCGTTGTAAAGTTGTTTCTCCAGCTGCGGTGTCTAGTGCTATAACGAAAATAAGTGATGATATTCGCTTAGAACATAGGCGAATGGGACGTTCTCCAGAAGTACGATCTGCACAAACAGAACGAGAAAACGCTGATAGAAGTTCAATTTGGTCCAGACATGATCACCTGTCCCTAATGAGCTGAAGCAGTATCTGGACCAACCACTACTGGAGAGGAAATCAGATCCAATAAAGTATTGGGTGAACTCCCGATACTTCACACTGGTTCTTTCGGAAATCGCGCTGAAGTACTTAATATGCCAAGCCTCATCTGTTCCATACGAAAGAGTGGCTTCTGCAGTCAACTTCGTGGTACCAGACAACAGGAGTAGATTAACGGGGGAACATGTAAAACAGAGAGATTTCCTGATGTCAATATCAGACAAATACTGGTTTGATTGATTAAAATTGATTGTAAAAATAAAAAAAATGAAAGATATTTTTATTACTTCTACATGTCCATAATTTTCCAAATTTTACTTCAACATTTTTTATGTATTTTGGTGAAACTTTAAGGAACCACTTGTTTTGGCAAAATTATCGATATCTCAAAATATCGATTATTTATGGTTCGATAACTATCGATACATGTTTTAAATATTGATACGATATCTATCGATATATTTTTTAACTTGCCCATCCCTACGCCACCTAGTCCGCATACTAGATGGAGTAATAGAAATTTCTAAACAATTGTAATATAACAAAAATTGATTATATTTTAATGACATGCACGCTCCCCTTCTTATTTCTACAGAAACTTGAAATAAGCAAAATTGAATTAGGATACGTAAAATTATATTTGTGAAGCAGCGAGATATAAAGGAACATTTGTAAACTCTGCACACTGAATAAAAGGGAAAAATGTCCGCTTTATTATTAAACCTCGGAGGCCGCCCAATTAATCTGAAAAATCGAGTTTCCACGACATTGCGTCGGAAAATGTTCATACATTTCTATGCCATCTGACGGCGGCATTATCAAAGTTCCCACAAATATTTATCGCTGTCACTGAGAGTCGGAAACGTACAGTTTTTCCTTAGCATTGGTTGAAACTTATTGTATTGGCTCATGGCACGGATTATATATGAGAAATTAAAATTATGTACCAATTATTCCGATTATTCCACGGATATATTTTTTACTAGCTCTTTTTCTAGCCATAAGAGCCGATTGTTGCGTCAATGTTATCATGAAATACTGAATTCCTACTTTCTGACATAAATTATTGCGGGCATTAGGTAATAACTCCTAATGGTATTGCTAAGGTAATTACATTTCATAACTATTGATAATCTCAGGTGATTGTGCTTCTAATAAACCATAATTTTTTTAAACCAAAGAGTTGCCTTAGAAACAGACTGACAGATGAGCATTTAACTTCTCTTCTAAGAATAACTGCATCCCAGTTCGATCCAAATTATGAGAAACTTTTAGAAATGCAGTTACAGTTTTATTCATCACATTCTCCTTCATAATCTTTCAGTCATTAATAGGACTTAGTATCACAACAAACACAAGAATTTTGTAAAATGTATCATTTAAATTTTTTTAATCATTATATTGGCCCACCTTAAGTTTTTTTCCTTACCTTTGGCCCCCTCTTTAAAAAGTTTGCCCATCACTGTCTTATACCTCTCGAGATTCACCACATGGCGGAGAATCCTAGGGAGTGGAGCACAAATTCAAGTCAAGTGCTGAGACTCGAGCCCCAGGTTGGACCCGGCCGAGGAGGTTGGAATGCACGGGAGAGGAGGCCGGGCACTATTGGTCTCCTGTATCGAACGGCAGAATGGCAAGGATATCTAAGGGTGCCGTAGGCAGGAAGGCCTCGCCTACTTTGACCTGAAGCACCGAAGTCGAAATGGGCTTCCCGTTAAGGCAGTTTGAGCGATATATCACTTCACCTAGAATTTGATGAATTTGACGTAATTGTAAAGAATAAAACTCCCATATTTTCAATGATATTAAATATTTACCCCTTGCTAAACTATTTTTCATGCAATTTGCCTAAAAATAGAAGCTGTTTTACACGGGATAGATTACGGCTGTGCGCACCAGAGGAAGAACATTGAAAAAATTAGGAATTTCAAACACCTAGATTTCGTCAAAAAACTAGCGGTGGGTATTTTGTATGTTTTATAAACTGTTCATAGAAATTAATCAATTATTCACCGCAGTTTTTTTTTACAAAATCGCAAAAAGCATTCTATTTTGAAGGCTTGATACTCCCGTCGGATCTTTGTTTCGTGAATGCAAATTTACATGCACGTTACTTTCGTTATTGGGGGATTCTTTTGTTTTTTTAAAATCAGAAATAAAGTTCAAATGAAAGAAAGAAAATTACGCTATGCATAATATTTATTCATCGAAATCATCCAACAAGAATTTTATATTTCTTGTGTTAAAAACGTCTAACTCGCGTTCTCCGCTCTCCGTAGACACCTCGATCACTAATATCGACCAACTCGTTCCGGAGATACAACTGAACTGAGCGCGCGCCGTGCTCACACAAGCCCAAATTTAGACCCCCCACGCGCAGCGCTGTGACGTCACCTAGCAACCCCCCTCCGCTCGCGACGTAACCATTTCCAATTTTCAACAAAACGGGCTATCCAGTCATAGTTTTAGATATTCTGTAATCTTTATAGTTTTTGCACACGAGGCCCTCAAATGTACATAAAAATTGGTCGCGGCAGAACCTTTCATGACACCGAGAACGAACGATAATCCTAAAGGAATGGACCACGGCCTTTAGATGTTATTCACATCAAAATGAGTCTCTTGAGATTTATGTGGTTGTATTTGTTGAAAGTGAGCAACTTAACATTGGTGAACGTCATGCGCACTCGGCAATATCATCGCTCATTTGTTTTTGGCGCGATCTTTGTTGTGATGTTTCGTATCTAATTACATGAAAAATAAAAAAAGATTGATTGTTGCAAGAAGAAAGGAATAAAGATAGTTCATATTTCTTTTAATAACGAAGGAATTTAATTGTATTTATTTAATAACTGCGAATATTTGTCATATAATAACTATATATTTGCACCATGAAAATCAAAATATTTACTTTATACTTCATACAGATGCTTAAATTAAAAAATAAGATTCGAATATGGTCTCTATTGTGATCAGGGAACTATCTCATTCAAACTATCTTAACTGCAAGTACTTAATTGCGGGTGAAATTTTAACCGGAAAGTTCAGCTAGGTGTGAAAAATTAGCGATTTCCTTGAAACTGAATAAACATTTTCCTGGTATTAAACGTAACTTTCTTGGGAGTTGAGTTGTGATGCAAAATGACGAGGAAAATTGTTGCTAATCAGGGTGTTTTTTTAAGAAATATCCGACGTGAAAGAGCAACATTGATTTCTTAAAATTTTGTCAAAGGGTAGTCATCGTAAGTGTTTCATGCTAATAACAGTGTCTGAGGAAAGGGAGTCCACATAAATATAAAATTACATTTTTTCAATATTTTGACATTTTAAAGTGCGGATTTCCTGGTAGTAGAAAACGTTTCCAGGTTTTTGTGTTACTCCATTTACCAGGCGTATTTAGCACCGTCTATTCTAAGATTTTGGTGCTATGAGAAGGAATTTTCATGACCAGCATTGGTTTTATAGCCGATTCACAGGTTGTATTGCTAAAAAAATCTACTATGACTATGAAATATATGAGAAAGTAAACAAAAGATTAAATAGTTGGATGCAACTTAAAAACGCTGATTTATCTCATCTTATTTTATACAATACTCACTAAATTGATACCACCGAACGAAATGTCCACCTCCCTCATGTTCAAAAACGATGTTTCGACCTCTCGCAAGAATATTCCAAAATTTTGGTCCTCCTGATCCAATCATCAGTTAACTCGAGTCAAGTACGGTAGTCGGCTGAAAAGTGAGTCAGAGAGTAGAGCATGTGCGAAAGATTATGACGCCATATAGCAGTGTTTATTATCCTTTTGAGCCGCTGGCACCCCCTGAATTTTCAAAATGTGCTGTCCTACCCCCTCGCAAAAATATTTCGAATTTTTATCCACTATTTTGAACAAAAATTGTGCTCCATGAACTGTACATATAAATATGATTTTTTAAAAGAATGGTTTTTAGTAAAAATGACTCCAGGTACAATTGTATTTGTATGTAAATTTGTATAAAATTTTGCTGTATTTAATTATGTACCTAATAACACATTATTAATGATAGTTATGCTGTTGTTTACAATCAATAATATTTTTGAATCGGGGCTCCTTGTTTGAAATAGCCACACTAATATTAATCATCGTTCACATCTAAACGATTTCTGGTCTTTGTTTTTACATGTTTAAGAGAATAAATCCCTATCTCACACATGCAAGCTATAGCAAATGTCACAATCATATTTATTGCTCTCTTCGCTAGCTGTGGAATTGGTTCCAATAGGCAACACCAGAAATTTTCTAATTTCAATTTTTGGAACTCCATATCAATGCATTTGCTCGTAATTCATTAAGATCATCTTTCATTAAAATCATGTTGTCTGAACAATGAAGATGAAAAAGAAATGGATTCGGTGCATATCTGTCAGCTTGTTCAATATCTCCCGTGGAAAAATATCCTTGGAAAGAGTCACTCTGTTGTTCTAAACGAGTTGCAGTTTCCTTTGCACATATTGTATTGCCTTCATTTTTCGAAATGGTTTTATCAAATAACGGAAAATTGGCAAAATTGCGTTTTAATACACGTTTTTTTTCTACAAACTGCAAGTTTACAAATGAAAGCAGATACTTTTTCTCCGGCCGTTAGTATGCTCATCCCAAATCCTTGTGATGTTGTGTTTAATTCATTCAGACGAGTTATTATATCTGCGAAATACGATAAACGAAGGATTTATTCCCGTTTTTCAAATTCTTCAACTATGTTACTACGCTGCTCATTGAGAAACTAAAACTTCGATGTTACAGCCTCGAGAATTTGAAACAGGACCATTCAAGAGTTGAGATTTGTCGGAGGCTTTCACGCCAATTCCACGGATTTTCCAAGGTTCGATTGTGTCTAGTTCTTCCTGAGATGTTATTCGCTATGGACTCGGAATTACCGAGTCGAGAAAGTGAGGAAATGTGGATGTTACAGCCACAAAGATTTCAAATTGGGCCATACAAGAATTAAGGTTTGTCGGGGACTTGGATGTCACATCCACGGGTTTTCCGAGGTTCGATCGTGTCGAGTCATTCCTGAGAGGTTATTCAGTATCATGGTACTAATACATGTATTAGCACCAATGTATTATTACCATGTTCATTATAACCTCGGAATTACCGAGTCGTGAAAGTGAGGAAATGTTGACGTCACAGCCACGAATATTTCAAATTGGGCCATACAAGAATTAAGGTTTGTCGGGGACTTGGATGTCACATCCACGCGTTTTCCGAGGTTCGATCGTGTCGAGTCATTCCTGAGAGGTTATTCAGTATCATGGTACTAATACATGTATTAGCACCAGTGTATTATTACCATGTTCATTATAACCTCGGAATTACCGAGTCGTGAAAGTGAGGAAATGTTGACGTCACAGCCACGAATATTTCAAATTGGACCATATAATAATTAAGGTTCGTCGGGGACTTTGACGTTACTTTTACGGATTTCCCGAGGTTCGAACGTGTCGAGTCCTTACTGAATAAGGCTCCTGAACTTAGAAGTTCTCCGCAGCTAGAATTATAAACTATCTACAACGCACGTGGTGGACAGCCGACAGGTCCACCTTTCACGGAGGGGAGGGCGCCCCTGATGGAAGGCGAGGGAAGTAGCAAGGGGTAGTAAAAGGTCGGTCCCAAGGAGAGTAGAGGACCTTGCCGAGGATCCGGACCGGTTTTCCACCCCTTCCCTCTATTCCGTTCTGCCTCCTGTCCTCTACTCTCCTTGGTCGGTCCCTTGTGGGAAAGTTAAGGGTGAGGGAAGTTCGGTAGGGCAGCCAACGGCATGGGTTTCGCTGGTGCATCAGAGAGTCATGACATTCAAAGGGAGCACCGAAAGCGGTGAGGCTGGCAGCAAACGCGCTTGGTCTCAAAGCGTGATCCCAAAGGATTGATGCTCGATTTCACCCCCTGATGCGAGCGAAGCAGACTGAATACACTCACCCTGTTGGAAAATAGGTTTCTGCGCAGCGGCCATGAGTTTTCGAACGATCTCCGAATATAATCAGTTCACCCACTCCAAGTGAGTCTGCTGGGTTTAATTTGCTGAACTCTAATGGCCTACCTTAAATACTCCCATGGCAGCGAGGATGTGAGAATAAGATTAAGAAAAAAACGGAGAATTGAAGACGTTTGAATATAAAACGATAATCAAGTGGACTTAGAGAAGAGCTAGGAATGAAGATCAGATCATGAGTATAAAATTAGGGAACTAGAAAGAAGAACGGAGAGATTTGAAATGTAATTTTTCCCGCGAACAATAGGAGACCATTACAGCTGCCAATGAGACTTATATTTAGGTTCGTCGATATTTAGTGTTTCTAGTTATTTGATTTACTCCCTAATACATGTATCCTTATCTGCTACCTAGTACTAACAGCACGCCATGCATGTTTACAGCACAACTGTTGTATCTCTGTCCATTTTTTGTAGTTTCAAAATACATCAATAATAACGGTCCCTCCAACATTGATAGCATATCTATAGTGTTGTGCTTACTTGTGAGGCATCGCCTCCTGACAAGCAATTAGGGACGAATGTTAATGCATAAACGGTATTAGCTATATTACATTTAATTGTATAGGTATATCGTAATGCATGTTGGTGACTACTCACCCCCTGCCACACAGCCATGAGGTGGCTTGCAGGGTATTTTGTAGATGTTTATGTGAATTCAAATGCCTGGGAACCACCGTAACTGGAGACCTAGCTTGGGGAAACTCATACGAAATAATTTGTGGCGTTGTATTGAAGAAACGGATTTATCAAGCGAAATGAAGAAAGGTCCTCGGATGAAAAAGTGAAAGAGTTGGTATTTAGCTCTGATTAGGCTAAATCTCGAATACCTATTTCGCGAGCATTTGGGACCCATAAAAGAAAGAATCGACTTTTGTTAGAGTATTCTACCGGTTAGAGGTAGGTTATGATAAAAGTCAGAGAATATCATACAGATTCTTACACGTGCCGTGCCCTATCTACATCTAGTATCTCTTTCTACATCTCAGCTTAAGTCCTATTTTTCTTCATCTCGTCCATAAAACCTATTCTCTTTCTTCAGCTTCCCCGCTTACCCAACATCCTTCCCTGTATCACGGCCTTCAGAAAACCATTGCCCCTCATTACCGTTTCCAGCCACCTACCCTGCTTTCCCTTAATCTCATCCACAAGTTTCCTCTCCTCGCCCACCATGTCAAGCACTTCCTCATTTATCTTTCTTTCCGTCCATCGCACCTTCTCCATCCACCTCCACATCCACATCTAGAACGCCTTCAGCTTATTTTCGTCTTCCTTTCTAAAGGTCCACGTTTCTGCCCCATACAACGCCACACACTATATCAAACTCTTCACCAGCCTCTTTTTTACATCCTTATTTTAAGTTCCCGTCATCAGCTCCCTTCTATTATTAAATGCTTCCTTAACTAGCGCTCTTATCCTCCTAATGTCTTTGCAACTATGTCCCGTTCCTTCTAGCGTACTACCCAAGTAATAAAATAGTTCTACTTGCTCCAGTTTGTGACTTCCTACTCTTATCACCAGCCTCGCTTTCTTTGTCCTAGATAATCTCATTACTTTTGTTTTCTTATGATTAATCTTCATCCCGTATTCCTAGCACTGCTTTTCCAATGCATCTACTAGGATTTGCAATCCTTTCGATGACCGACTGACCAACGCCTGGTCGTCCGCGAATCTAACCGACTTTATCCACTGTCCTCCTACTATGATTGCCACATCTGGCTCATCCCATGCCTCTCTTACTTTTTCCTCCTCATAGATGTTAAAAAGCAAAGGCGACAACGGGCACTCTTGCCACACCACGCGATCTATAACTGCCTGCTTCCTGATTCACCCTCAGCTACCCTCACCTGAGCCCTCTGCCCCATATATAAGTTTCGGATAAGTCTCCTATCACGCCAATCTATTCCTTTTTTCCCCAGTATCTGCATTAGTTTCTCCCAGTTTACCCTGTGAAACGCCTTTTGGAAACCCACAAAGCAAGTGAACACATCTTGATTATACTCTATGTTTCTGTCTATAAGTGTCCTAATTACCGTAATTGCGTCTCTGGTGGCCCTCCCTTTCCTGTACCCAAATTGGTCATCGCCTAAATAGTAGTTTTCTCTGCTCTCAAAACTTCTATTTAGTGTTCTAAGCAAAACTCTTCCCGCGTGCGAAATTAAACTGATTGTTCTATACTCCTCGCATGCTGACGCTTTCTTCTTCTTCGGGATAGGTATTAATACTGTTTTCACGAAATCCTCTGGCCATACTCCTTCCTCGTAGATCCTGCGAACAAGTTCGAAAAAGGACTCTCTCCCCTTATTACCTAGATTCTTCAGTAGCTCCGAAGGTAGGTTATCGGTTCCCACGGCTTTTGTACCTTTCATCTCTCTTAATGCTCTCACTATTTCGCTGTAAAGTAACTATGATCCGAGGTTATCATTATCTATTGTTCCTTAATCCTCTAGATCTAGACTCAAGGGTCTATTCTCGCTGTCATATAGCTCCTCTACGTATTCTTTCCATCTTTACTGTATTTCTTCCTGTTCGATTAATATCTTCCCTGTTTTGTCCTTAACCTTTGGTATTGGTACCTCTCTTACCACCCGATAACATTTTCACCTTGTCGTACAAAGCGCCCACTTCCCCCTCCTCCTGCAGCTTTTCCATTTTTTCGCATTTTCCCTTCCACCAGTTTTATTTTGCCCGATTGATCACTCGCCTGAGTTTATTATACAATTCCGTGTACTTCCTCTTGACTACGTCGGTGTTGACGTTTTTCCAAATCCTTTTCTCCTCAATTTTCTTTATCATTTCTTCCATAACCCACTGCTTCTTAACCCTCATCTTTTCCACCGTTCGTATTGTTTTCTCTGCCGATCCTACGATGCCTGTTTTTGTCATCTCCCATCTTCTCTCTATTGTTCCCATCCGCTTTGCTTCACCTATGTTCTTTTTTACCAGCTCTTGGTATTCCCTCCTTTTCAACCCTTTCAAAGCTTCAAGGTTCCACTTCTTTATCTTTCTACCTTTACAAAGCCTTTTGAATCTAACTTCACAGATCATCATCACCAAGTTATGATCTGAGTCCGCATCCACCCCTGGATAGCTACGCGAGTTTATTACACTGTTCCTAAATCTCTGCCTTACCATTATATAATCAATTTGGTATCTCCCAGTATCACCCGGCATTTTCCAAGTGTATCTACGCCTGGGGTGATGTTTAATTAAACCTGGGTTTTTTCACTACTTGTATATTTCTTTTACAAAATTCAACTGCTTTTTCACCCGCGATCATTTCTTCTTCCTGGCCCAAACCCTCCCACTTCTAATCCGTCCCTCCCTTCCACCACCAATGCATTCCAGTCACCCATCACTATCAGGTTTTTCTTCCCCGGCACTTCTCTAATTATTTCTTCTACTTGCTCGTACACCTCTTCCACCTCTTCCTCCCTGTGGTTGCTCGTAGGCATGTATACCTGGACCAATACGAAATTCGTCGGGCGTGCTTTTATTTCTACCATTAGTATCCTGTCGCTCACCTGTTCAATGTTTACCACCCTCAGACCCAATATTGTGTTCAATACCATACCTAACCCACGTTGACTCTCATCTCCCCCAGTA
The DNA here is from genome assembly GCA_963573305.1 of Pyrrhosoma nymphula. NCBI lineage: Eukaryota > Metazoa > Arthropoda > Insecta > Odonata > Coenagrionidae > Pyrrhosoma > Pyrrhosoma nymphula. The sequence goes on from OY754337.1 coordinate 79,104,189, forward strand.
TAGATTACCCTGTAACTATCAATCCAATAATCCCCGCTATCCTTCTATTTTCACCACGATCATTTCTTAGAATGAAGAATCGACTGGCGATATAAATTACCAAGGAAAGCCGAACGCACCGTTGAAAACAGCTACGTAAGAACACAAAGATGACTGTGTGTAAAAGGTCGATTACATTGAGCGAGTTTACAAGCTACAAGCCGGCGAATACACTAGCTGTTAGTAAACTCGGCCAGTGTAATCATGTTCACTACCTAACCAGCAGATTACAAACAATCTTCGAGAAAGTTGAAAGCCGGGCTACTTTACTCGCTACTCGCTGGCATGTGGGCTTGTTACCTAGTAAACTAGCCGTGTGTCATCATAGTTACTAGTGAACTAGCTGCGAGTATCCCGGTGGTTTCTGGTTTCAGTGTCAACAAAATGTCAACGGAATTAGTCCGCGCGGGAGTATGCTATCAAAAAAGAATTAAAAAGAAAAGAATATACGTTAAGAAATTTCACAATATTATTTACGTTTCACTTAATTTTTTAGCGCTAGAATAACCAGAAAAATGCAGCAAATGAAAGAAAAGAAAACAACGTATTCGCAACACCTGATTTAAACTCGCTAGTTAGTTGGTTACTAAGCGAGTACGATGTAACAGTAAAGTTTTGTACGATGTACAGTAAAGTTTAGTGTGTCATCATCACCATCGCACTAGCTAATTCGCCAGCTTCTAAACTCGCTGGCTTGTAGCTTGTAAACTCGCTCAAAGTCGTCGACCGTTAACACAGCTGTTACATGGACAACTTTGAAAGTCGTTAGACTCTGAGGCTACACGGCTTAGATTACTTTAAAAAATAAGGTCAGGTGAGTTTGTGTGTGACGTGTAGGTAATTATATTGACCGCGCACCATATCTCTAGAACTGTTATATGCGACAGAATAAGAGAGATTCTCTTCTGAACTGATGTGTACAATAATTTCCTTATTTCCTCGCACAATTAGGCCAAGCACTCCGTTAGCATGCAGTTCAATTTGGTCCTTTACCTCTCCCTAGACGTTTTCATGGCCACCGTCCCAACAATCTCTCTCACACACCAAAATGGCATCTCGCAAGGTACTACGTAGATGTAGATGAGATGTGGGATGTGTTGTGATTTCGATTCATGTATCAACATTGAAATAAGTGCCTCTTTACGCCTGTGTACTTTACGCGTAGACATGTACCGCGTGCGATCATGCGTGAACACGATCGCAAATATGTTCACCGAATTGAAACAGTGGCTATAATGCCTTAGCGTATGTCGTTGCGTTTACTCGTTGAATTTGTGAAGAGCTACGTGTTCATGCACGAACCCGCGCAAGTGTACATGCGTCGTGTAAACAGACCTTTAGAGACGTTGGATTCCTCTCCATCTATGAACTCAAACTCCCCTGAGGTCCTCCGCGAGGCTGTCCAACCACCTTCCCACTTTTTTTAGTTTTCACCTCCACCTATGTTCACCTAGCCTACCCTGAAATATTCTTCTTTTGGGCATTATTTCGTCCTTAGTTATTTATAAATGGCCAACCGATATTATCCCAGGTTCATCATAGAGCTGATGCAGTCTATTTCCATTATTTTATACCCATTGTTGGCCATAACTGGTTCATATAGTTTTCTTGGTAATTTTTGCTCCTTATTTCCAATCTATTTTCCATTTCAACCTCATAAAAAATCAGCTTGGTATAATACTAATTAATATACCCTTATTTTTTCCACTGAAAACTAACTTAGATTTTAGTAGTGACGCCTGTCAAGTGTATGCCTGGATAATTCAGCGATCACCAATAATCACTTTTGTGCATTTAATTTAATCATATATATAATTGTAAATTTCATTTTGTTTTTAATTGTTTAAATTTTTTCATCAATTTGCATTGATTGTCATAGTAATATAAACAATATCAGAGGGATTGTTAGGAGGGAGGACATCTTGCAAGAAGGTTGATGTGTACGAATTGAATTGAACTGTTGAATTAGATATTGAATGGAGAAAAATAAAAAGTGCAGTAATATGAGGAATTCCATTTTCATCGCTTTGGAACGATAATAGATGCTATAACTGTACTCTCTTCGGTATCTCCATGCATGGAATTTAGCTCTGTGACTGATGAACCCAGATGCTTTAAATGAGTAAACTTTTCAAACTATATGCAATCGTAACCATACAACAGTTTTAATATGCATTTACATCTGCGTTGCACCCTGTAAGCCTTCTCAAGGGTGTGTAACAGTGGGTGGCTATTCACCAAGATTACCTTAACCGTCGAACTCGCTATCGTAGTATTATTCACAATTTTAACTTATATACTGCTTAGTAAGGTATATGTACGGTGGTCTCAAATGCAATACAGTTTTTAAAATTCTACTTATGCGTGATGGACACGATTCTTATGCATCACGAGGGCCTCTGATCAATGTTAAGCCAAGCCAACATACGAAACGATTGTCAAATTTTAGACACATAATTCATAAATAAATATATCAGCATCCATTGCAAAAATGAATGAAGATAACATAAAAATAGTATTTAAAAACAACGCTACCTATCGCAACCATTTAAACTATTAGCGGAATCGATAGCAGCTATTGTGGTCCATAATCGAAGGCGGAAAAATTGACATTTTAAATCCTGTCCCTCCTGCAATCTATCTCTCAAATTTTATGCTATCGAACTTATCGAGTGGTAGCACGGGGTTTTTGATGTCTGATTCACGTTTTTGAAGAAGTAACTCGTCTTAAATTTACTCTGGTGATTAATCTTATTGTTTAATGTATGCTGTGATAGCTATTCCGATCCCAATAGTTCTTATGGTCTCGACATAAAACTAGACATATCTACGTAAAGATTTCTTGGGTTTGACACCGGATAAGATAAGTACGTCAACGTTTCGATGGTTGACTCAGCCATCGTCTTCAGGGTAATGAGTCGAGCAAAGATGCTGGCGGTTAGATAAATAGCCGCAGGTGCCCCATTGTTGTGAGGGCCGTTACGAATTCTTTGAATTTCGTAAATTACTGGGCTCCAAGTCTAACTTAAGATGAAGACATTGTCTCTATTGATGTTATTTTGTTCCACCTGTATCAATATGGCTTCTTTGTTATTCTTTATCTCTTTATGGACTCATTACCCTGATGACGATGACTGAGTCAACCATCGAAACGTTGAAGAATTTCATTAATCTTGCTCGGTGTCATACCCAAGAAATTGTTACTAATATATAATTCGCTGGGAAAATCTTAAACCCTTTAGACATATCTTAATTTACGAAACTATATGCTCCTCACCACACATGATCTAATTCCGATATCAAGCTTGCTTAGAAAGGAAGCCTGCTTAGTTCTTTAGCAGCGTGTTCTAGCTGGGGACTATGGCTAGTGAATGCGTTTAATGTTTGTTTTCGACCGTGAGCGAACAATATGTTGGAAAAGGTCTCAAGGCCCAGTTTTAACCCCCTCATCTCACTCGCTATACCCACCTTCACGACTACCTTTGTCGACTTTCCCACAACCCTCCCCCCCTCTCTCTCTTTCTCCAACCCCCTCCCCCCCCGCCCCGCTCTGTTACCTCCCCCTCTTCCCCTTTGGCGCACATTTTCCGGCAAAGCATTGATCCACGCCGCTCTGCACTCCCTTTTGTGAATTCCGGAGCCGTGTCCGCCTCCTCTGCTCTCGCCTGCGCGTGCTACAGAGAGAGACAGAAAGAAAGAAAGAAAAAGAGTGTGGTGCTCTTTGAAGCGGCGAGTTTAATGAAGATAGAACTCTCAACCGTTTCAGGGAGAAATTAAAAGTATACATAGTACACTCTCCTGCCAAACTTTTATTTGTACGACGCGCTTTACCGATATGCGGCATCGTCAGGTATGTTAAAAAAGTAAACCTTTATTATTATACTCTGGGACAGGTCCCCTAGAGCAACAATTAGATACAATGAAATAGCAGCGAGGTAATTAGTGTAGACTGTTTCTTTTTTCGGGATTCATTCCGCGATGTTTAAAATAGCAAAAAATAATATTTTGCTGGACCTACTGCCAGCTGTCAGGAGGACCAGCGAAATATTGTTTTTTGCAATTTTAAACATCGCGGAATGAATCCCGAAAAAAGAAAAAGTCAACACTACATCCGCGGAAGCCTACGAGGTAATTAATGTAGTTAGAAGCGATAAAAAATTATCATAAAATTTGATGAATTTTACGTAATTTTAAATAAAAAAACTCCCATTTTTCCAATTATATCAAAATATTAACCCCTTGCCGGACTACTTTTCGAGCAATTTGTCTCCAAACATAAGCTGTTTTGCTTGGGATAGATTACGACTGTGCGCTCAAGAGGGAGAATATTGAAAACAATTAGGAACTTCAACTACATAGATTTCATCAAAAGACTAACGGTGTGTAGTTTGTATGTTTTCTCAACAATTTATAAACATTAATCAATCACCTGCCGCAGTAATTTTTACAGAATCGCAAAAAAAACTTCTACTCTGAAGATGAAATCCCTGTACGGCGTGAAAAAAGAGTCAAGTTAGAGACTTATATGGTTATATTTATTTAATTACTGAGAATTTTGTCATGTATATATAATTGTATTTTTGTACCATTAGTGTTTCAACAAATAAATAAACAAACTTCGGTGGTTAGTATGTAACAGAATTAATTTATAGTTGAATTTTTCAAAAGTCTTTCCCACGTATAAGAGAGTTTTCAGCCATCCTCTCTGTTTAAGTTTTTGGGTCTTTTTTCTATTTTAATCGCTTCGCTGATGACCCGTGGATAGCAGCAGTTTTCTTTAAATATAACTTCCGCCCTTTTTATGTCAATACTGTGACGTGACCTTCTTCTAAAATTGTGTGCTCAGCCACAGCAGAGTGATACCGATCAATTTTAGCGAATAGCCCGTTCGTTTTCCTTCAGTTTGCATCCTATGTCTTTCTTTGTTTGGCCAACATATGATTCAGAAAGCTTGTCGAAGTCGGCAGAATAAAGCACGGCGATAATATTGATCTAAATGTAATTATACCGCAGAAAACCAAAAGATATTTGCTCAAATTAACAAGTGATTTTGTTTAAATCTTAATAACAAAAAATTGTGTAACAAAACTTAATAACAAAAAAATAAAGTGATACAATTGAATTCAAAGATAGGTAAAGATATGACACATGACAATAGAAAGGTAAAAATTCATAAGGTTACAATACATATGAGATTAAAAAAAAACATTTTTAACAGTTAAAACAAAAATCGTGAATGGACCATGAAAAAAAGGTACCGGAAGTTATCTGTACCTGACAGTGCCGATGCCGAAATTATTTTAATTAATCATGAACACAAACATAAATAACTTCTACGAAGTAAAGCCTTCCACTGTCATGTGTATTAATTTCAGGGAAACCAATGCACTGAGCATAGGGGAACGAAATAACCTGGGGCCTTATTAAGTAAGGACTAGATGCGGTTGTACCTCGGAAAATCCGTGAATGTGACGTCGAAGTTCCCGAAAAATCTCAACTTTTGAATGTCCCTATTTGAAATTTTCGTGACTGTGACGTCAAAATTTCGTCACTGTCTAGACTCGGAAATTCCGAGGTCATACAGAATACCCCCCTGGTCGCACGATACCCGTGTCAATGCGGGACAACGTGTGCTGTGGCGATATAGCAAGTAGAAGTTTATACCGACATACTTATGGGCAGATGCTGAGTAGCCCTTTGCGATTAGACGTTCTATAATGATGGACACATTATATGGGAATCTTTATGCCTGACGTCACACATGAAACTCCATTCAACTTAAAGTATCATGTCTAAAAAGCACATCTCATGTTAGTGCCTTTCTCTTCCCCAATAGAGTTAAGACTTATACGCTAGAGGGTTCACCGGAGTTAGTTTCTTCTTGTCATCGTTAGACCATTTACGAGATAGATTAACGCTCTCAGTGGAAAAAGTCGTCTCCACAGCAACGCCGAGGCACCTGACGTCAGAGACGGATATTTTATCGTCATCACCCGTTATATGGTAGTTTGAGCGATATTTTTCTCAAGTCATTATGGAGACCATATTCGATAAAAGTTTTAAATTGTAAACATTTGTAAGTAGCTGGAGGTCAATATGGATATATTAATAATGCAAAAACTTTCTATTATAGGTATAACTATAATTACCAGTAATAAACACTATGCTCATATTCGAGGCTTCGAGCGACATATTTCCCTAGTCAAAAATGAAACCATATTTGAAATTTATTTTTTTTAAATCAGCGTCTGTAAGAAATAAGAAATAAATATTGTAGTAATAATGGCGTAGAAATGTTATTTCCCAAAATTCTCAGTAATTAAATAAATAAAGCTACGTAAGTCTCTAACTTGAATAATTTTTTCACACTGTACGCCTAAAATGCCTTCAAAAGGGCACGTTTTTTTTGCGATTCTGTAAAAGTTACTGCAGTGAGTAATGGATTATTTTTTATTAATAATTGAAAAAACAGAAATGCTACATACCGTTAGTTTTTTTTACGAAATCTAGGTGTTATAAATTCCTAAGTTTTTCAATATTCTCTCTCTGGAGCGCACAGCCGTAATCTATCCTATTATAAATAACTTGTATTTTCAGGAAAATTAATCGAAAAGTAGTTCGGCAGGGGGTTATAATTTGTATATGATTGGAAAAATGGGAGTTTTTTCATTTTAAATGATGTCAAATTCATTAAATTTTAGGTGAACTGATAATTTGCTCAAACTACCTTAACGTGACGTTTTTGTTCCAGACTAAAAAGGTTTTTAATAGCCTTTTTTTGCGATCTTTTAACAATGTATGAGACGACGGACGCAAAAATTAAAAGTTTTAAAACAATTGAGAAATCATACGAATTACGCCGTGTCTGACGCCGCAACAATCGGCCATCTCTCGTCCCATAAGCAAAACATTGCATGGATTACGCGAGCCATATCACATGCGTGATCACAAGGTGTAATCGGAGCTTGGTAATGTTAGAAAATTGAACATTTATTATGCCCCGTTCACACTACTCTTGTACGTAAAATCTTTCTTACGATAGTAGGCGGAAATCGTATTGTGAATGCACATCCAGACAGCTGTAACACGTAGTTATTAACGCTGCCACTTAACATTGGTAAGCACTGGTATTACGAGCGGAAACCGGAATTGATGAATGACGATAATCAAATAAGTCAATCATTATATTGAAGCAGATGGTGCTACTTTGATGAATAAACAAAGATATGTGTCATTTGCTTGTATAATATCATGTCAAAAGTCTAAAAACGCCCCAGGGGCGTGGTAATCCCTATTCTGTTCGCTAGCTCTTTACTTCGGAAATATAAATTGCACTTCGTAATGGTCCACTACATTGAATTATTTCTTACGACCCGGGTTCATCACATTGTGACATCTTCAGGTGGTGATGAAACCCGGGTCGTAAGAAATAAATCAGTTTAGTGGAACATTACGAAGTGTAATTTTTATTTCTGATATGGAGTGGTTCCACATAGTGAAGCCTGAAGTTATAACTGCTTTTTACTTGTTCTTCTCAATTCCTGGTGAGGGAAGCACTGAGTTACGCTAGTAACCTGTGAATGCGTGCAGGGAGCCAACCATGAATATACATAGGGATCTAAATCTTCGGCTCCACTGTACGGTGGGCAAAGGTGTTGCCTAGCTTTCCGCGAAACATAGGTCGCGCTGCAATCGGCATGGTTCCGCTTCTGTGTGTCAAAAATGGCCGGTTTAATTGGGAGGCCAATTCTATGCCCTTTATTTCCAGTATCTCCATTTGAATATCGGCCTTTCCTTATTAGAACCATCTTCTCTAGAGTGGCGGCGCTACAGTCTGCTTGGTCCTGATTTTTCGGTGCATGCGGAATGTTTGGCAATATCCACTGGGGCAAAGTTTAGGATCCATATGTATATTCATGGTTGCTACGATGATACGTACGATCATGAATATACATATTATGTATATTCATGCGTACGATAGTAGTCTGAACTGGGCATTAGTTTCTCATAGTTGTTTGGAGAGAGTAGAAGACGTCTCACTGTTTTCCAACGACGAAACAGTCCATTCCTTCCAAATAGGCGAGAACAGTAAAGAAGAAAATAATGAAGTAATCAGTCAGCAGTAACCGGGACCATAACTGCCGCTTCGTTACTCAACTCGAGGTCACGCTCGCACTGTAGTCGAATATCCAATCGAACGAGACCACACTTAAGTCGATTGTGACGCTTATCTCGAAAGTTCATGGGACCGAATGGGTTCATGGATCGCCATGCCATTACCGTCCTAGCACCTCTTAACGGGTCTGATTTTAAAGATGTATTCGAGTCAAAAATCCAGTAATAGCAATTAAAATATTTTATTTTGTTACTGATTATTTGACTGCTTTACATTAAAATTCGATGCAATTATGTTTTCAGAAAATGGATATGCTACACAACTAAAAATGGGTAAATTACTGGAATTTTCATTTAAGTTAAATTACTGCGGTGAATTAATATATATTATGGTAATTTTTGAAATTACCATAATATTGCAGTAGTTTTAAGTTGTAAGCATTTAGCAATTAATGTAGGATTAAATATGAAAGCCAATAACAATAGGTTGGGAATTACGATGTGTAAACCATACCTAATGCAACATTAATCTATTACAAATAAAAAAATGTAAAAATAAATACGGCAGCAACACGCAATCTGGCTTTCTTTTGTCATAGTATGAGAAATTTCAAGAAGAATATTTTAATATTCTCATATATTAATCTATAATGAAATATTTTAAGTAAAACATTCCAAATTATTTTTTCCATTGTGTTTATATCCTCAATAGATAATGAAACACGTAGGAAATATGTATGGATTCGCTTTAAAGAATATGTTTGGAATTTATCAGTATGAAAAATTACCTCAAGAATAAGTGAATTTTCCTGAAAATTTTTAGGGGTCGCGGTAATTACGGAAAATACCACGGTTATTTTTAGAGTAGCCCATCTCTGTACTCAACATCATAATACTTTAATGGGTCAAAATTTATGCCCTTGGAAATCATGAAATAGAACACAGCAATCAGTAGTGCTGTCTGTTTGTTATAAATTGGTCAGCACTGTGCTGTAGCCGACGGTACAGCTGGGAGTAGTCCATCTCCGAAAAAAAGAAATGCGTCGCTTTCTTTGGTGAGGGTAATATCTAAATTCTCGCTCTACTTGTTGGATGAAGATGCGATTCCCACTGTAATCAATCCAAGTAATTGCTTACTTTTCCCTTGTGGGGTAGGCCTTTCATCAAGGTAACGTTTAAGAAATACACTTGCCGATACTTCTAGGAACGCATGGCCAATAGATAGGCTTGTTCTTAGCAGACGTTTGCAGTCTTGCAGCTACTATTCGTTAGTTGCCACTGTGGAATTCTACTCTGGCTTAAAATAAATGTCAAATTTAAACTGTATTTCACAAAAGATAATCATATCTTCTAATGAATAAAAAAAATATAATACAATAAGCAGCAATAATGAAGGAATGAATATGTTTTCTGGAGCGTAAAGTTTATAATTTGAAGTTTTCTTAATCTTTTTACAGATTTAAATAGATATTTTTTTTTCACTTTTACATTTAAACAGTATTTTTTTGTTGACCACGAGCAATCCTGGGTAGACCGTCTAGTCACCCATTGACAGCATAATGGAATCTTAGATACGTAAATAAATTAGTGATTCAGTCTAACATTCAGATTCATAACTTTTACAGAATCGCAAAAAAAACTGCTGTTTTGAAGGGTTTTCAGCCGTTCGGCGGGAAAAAATTAGGGACTTATGTAGCTTTACTTATTTAATTACTGAGATTTTTGGGCATATATAACTATATATTTGCGCCATTAATATTATAATATTTATTTCATACTTCTTACAGACGTTGAAATAAAAAAATAAAATTGTAATATGGTCTCCACTATGACTAGGGATCTATCTCGCTCAAACCACCTTAAGACTCATCCCTTCCTCTCGGGGAAAAATACTTAATTTCCAACCTGCAACAACAACACAGCGTGGGGGCCCCTTTTTCTTTCCACCGAGAGGGAGAGTGGGGAAACAAAAGCGTCGGATGGGGTGCTGTGGGAGGTTATTACGCCCGTAAAAACTGCATTTTGTGCTCCTCCTCTCTCACAGGTTTAACTCGCCCGATTATAATAACTGTTAACTTTTCTCGGGTGCCGCCTCTTTCACCTCTTCTTTTTTTTTTAAATATTGCTCCCTCGCATATTTTCTGGGTGGCCGTGGGTCGTCCCTTTGTTGTTTGCAAGCGGGAGGGTCAGGGCGGGGGGGGAGGAAAGGTTGAAAAGGGGGTGAGGGAGGGAAACCCCTGGAGGGGAGGGTTGAGGTAGTGGGGGTGGCGGCAAAACTTTCTTCTTCTCGTAGGTGAGAGGGTGGGGGGGGAGAGGGGGTGGGTGGGAGGAGGGTGTATATAAGGGGAGGGGGGCGTGGTGGTCATTAACCTCTCCATAGCCTGACCTCTCCCCTACTCCCCTCTCGCGCTACTACCCCTCCATTCCTTGATCTTTTCATCCCACTCCTACACCTCTTCCTACCTCCATATCTTCGTCCCTCTCTTTCTCCTTTAAATTATGTATGTGAAGACACATTACATGTTTTATTATTTTTCAACAGTTGATAATTTGAAAACATAGTTATTTATTGGAGCTTTCCATTGATGTTGTTGAAGTTATCGCAGATCGTAACAATACAGCTTGCATGAACGATGATGAATAGAAAGTTATGCGAGACCTACAGCCAGTATGCAAGCCGTGGATTGAGGACAGAATATATAGAAAATGCCTAAGCAATAACGTCGGTAATGACGATTACATCAGTCTAGCATTTTGAAACTTTTTGTCAGGTGGTTTATTAAAAACAGGTGTTCTTGAATTAATATTTTATGCTGGTTGTAAAAATGACTTCCATTTTTTCAATCACGTCGGGTTTTTACACAAAATAGGAACTATTGTTTCAAGATTTTAACTACTGTAAGCACCGTTATATTAACATTAATTCACGCAATGACAATTTTTGTAGCAAAAATGAATGGAGGATGAATCACACTTCCCAGGTCACACAGCAATAACAGCAGTTGTACCAACCTAAGAGTCATTAGCTTGTATTGAGAAATATCCTTCGAACAATAATTACCCACTGGCACAAATAATTCAACTATCAATAAATCTTAGAAGTTTAATTGGGTACATTCTGAAAAAAACTGTACGTGATAGACGAAAACTAAGAACAGTTCTCAAATCAGCATTTCAAAGTTAGCTGTTATCACTCACTAGTTTTCAGTCATCTGATATTATACAGACTAGTGTTATTTGTCGAAAACATTGGTGTAAGTGAAGCAGTGTGGAATATACTAAGTATTTAGTAATTACTTAACAACGCATCCATTTAAATTCCTCATTGGCAGAAGTAAAAATAAACTGTATAAATTAACTAATTAATGAAACTCATAACTAGTGATCCTCTTTAACAGAGGAAATGTTTTCACGGTTGATTTCGTGGTAGTTATTCATCACGGAGAAAATGAAAACTGACTTGGTGAACATCAAGATCTTAAAATTTGTGTTCAAAGAGTGTAATCTTAAAAGTGGCGTTCACAATTTTTTTTTATATTTTCTCCGTGTTGTAATTACTTTCTTTTCTTATGTATTATTTCATATTGTTAATTTTGTCAGGTATGTTTTTGGTTAATTCAAACGTATTAACGGTGGCGACGGGGTAAAGTCTAAAGGCTAAACTGAGGGTCGCGGGTTCGAATCCCGCCTGAGTGGATCTTTCACCACTCAGGACATGGATGTTTGTGTTCATCCATTGTTACATGTTTATACACCCGATGTAAAAGGCCGTTCGTGCTGTTTTCGGGAATGTGGAAATAAAAATAAATATGCAAAGATATTAAACAGCAGCTGTAACTTGCCCCTTTATATGGTAGCTGAGGTTCCTTCTGACATTCTATACGGCATACGAGGGCCTGATAAGTGTATGGAAAATAAAATTCCCTTTCTTTAACCTCGCTGGAGAAGATATTACACGCGTGTTTGAATCGGAACTGCCGGCCGAATTTATGATTAAAAAAGTCAACGGAACGGGGAGAAAATTAGCCTTTTCTTGATCATATTTTTTATTTTTCACCTCGCGTGGTGGATTATGAAGGGGAGCAACAGTTCCCGGGTGAAATAAAAATCTGCCGCGGGACATGGGAATGCAAGGTGGGAGTAATCCTTTGGAGGGCTCTTGAAGGGGAAAGGAAGGCATATGTATTTCGAAAGAGTTGTTCGCGGTTATGAGAGAGAATTAGCAGACACAAGTGAGATATTGCTCGTAAATAATTCTCTATAAGGATATGGTAGGTAGAATGAATGTTCACAGAACTATGTTTTTCCATTTCAACAACAGCATGCTCAACTTAAGTGCAAGAAAGATCTTAACGCCTGTATGCGATGCAAAATCAAGGTTGTCATTATTATTATAATAAATTTAGTAATAATAGCATATAAATATACGAAACTGACTGACTCACTCATTGATACAAATTCCTGGGGATTTATAATCGAACTAGAAGGTTTACATTTTCTGGAGAGGGTTGAAATTTGGTGTCATGTCAGGAAAAAATCGAAAATTTCAATATTTTTCATTCATTTTGGGCCCAAATAGGATTTTGTTTCTTAATAGCATTTGACCTGAAAAACGAAAAATTTCCGTTTAGAGTAGTTTTCTTCCATTCATTAAAATATGAAATAATTGAGATGGAAGTTTCTTTCTTCGACCAAAATGAGACCAAAGTATCAAATCATATATCCTTTGCAACCGATGTCTCTCTATCGATCGATAAACTGAATTACGTATTTGAAGTTTAAGCGCAAAATAAATGCAAGTTTAGATCTTTTTTCATATTCGTTGCCAGGAAATTTTTACATTGTTTCTGAGGCTTGAAGTATTGTATTTAGTAAGGTGGATATTGATTGAATTTCAAACTGCCAATTAACTTTAATAATTTTCTATTTCAAATATATTCCTTCAATATTACTCAATGCCATGTAAATTAAAGGAGAAATACAGCAATTACTAAGAAGAACAAAGCATATATATCATGGAGCCATTCGTTAAATGCTACATTCTCATTATTATATTCTTAGGTCACCAATATACCAGATTAAAATCATTTCCATGCGCAGTGAAACCTTATTGATTTCGTTTTGAACGATTTACAATGTACTTTCATACACTTTACTCCTTCCGCTTGAAAACTGCAAGCGCCCATTTACTAGTGGACATATAAACTGTTATACTATCATTTAGTTAGTGCATCAAACGTACATGTTAACTTGTAAACTATCGCACAGGCGTACGGCATGGGTTGTTTTTTGTCATCAGCCATAAGAAGGGTGAGGAAAGAGAAAAGACAAAACGAGGGATAAGGGAATTTGAGATTAATGTAATTGAGTGCGCTAAACCTTTGTTTTGATTGTGTTTACGACCATAACGATTTTTAGTGAAACAGTGTCTGTTCGACCGTCATTCTTCAATGATTTGGAGCCCCTGTCTGACCTTCCTGTGTAGTTCGGGATTAGATTAGTGTTTGCCATATCAGTCATGTATTGTAACTAGAATCTATATATGTTTAGTTCCATCTTTTTATCCTCGACCGTTTGGCGGCTTCTTCCCAGTCCTTCAACGATTACGTAATCAATAGCTGTTAGGAGAGTAGTTACGAAATCAAGAGGTCCTGCAACCCGAATATAGCAGTAAGTTACATAAGGTTAATGGTGTTATAACTATTGATTAAATGGATAAATGTTTGTGCAACCGGCCACCACAAGTCAGGTGAAATATAAATAAAATATATATGCAGTGCTAGACAGTGAAATTGATTATATATTTAGTGTTTATTTTCCCCACGCACCATTCACGAAGGCAAAACAAACTGCGCGAAGCTAAAGTTCATCTGAGCGCAATCTCGTCTCTTATTTATTTTTTTACTTCTCCCATCCCTTTTTCCTCTCTTTTTCCTCATGGCTGGTCAACTCACATCCCCTACCACAGATTTTGGTGACGGACTGTCAAAGTAAAACATGTAAACCTGGACCTAGTTCGGACGGAAATGTAGGGCATCATGTTCTGACGCTGATGTGCGACATCCCTTCTGACACCCAAGATTAAAACGTTTCGGATTTTATGAATAGCGGGCATATCTCTCCAATTAAATCCATCGAGTTGATTTTAATTCTGACATGGGGCTTCATTATTTTTAAATGACCCTTTTAATGATCTCGGGCTAGTCATCAACCGCGATTAGAAACACATTTTAGGTCAGTAATCCAAAGACGGATATTTTATTGGCTAGTAAAACAGAGATAATAATAATAATATTTATTTATCCGTGAAATAAAAATTACGAGCACATTTTAAATTTAAAATAAATTAGGATAAATTAGGAATCCCTTTTAGGCATTGCCTGTATTGGAATACCTTAAGACAAATTACAACGCGAATAATTAAAAAAAATAAGTTAACTGAGACCATATTCGAAACATAAGCACCTAAATGCATGAAAAGATAACATTTTGTTGTTTAATCTCAACCTGTCCTGCATACAGTATATAGTGAGTATTGACCTTACTATTAACAAAAAAATACATTTGGATTTTCTGCATTAAGTAACCATTTTTTTACTCTTTTCAAAAAAGATGTTAAACTATTTGAACCTCTTATACTATCTGACAATCTTGGAAATAATTTTGGCCCTACTTAGATAAATGAGCATTTGAACAGGGCCAAATTTGGCTTGGGCAAAATATACATTTCTGTAGATCTTAGGTTGTATACATTGGTTTTTGGTACTTCCTTAGGTTTATTACCACTTCTGAGGTAGAACAATTTCAATACTTTGTAAACGTAAAGATGACGTAAAGGGAGTAACTGTAAATCCACAAAGTAGTATCAATAAGGGTACTCTGGCACAGATAATTTATGCAGGAACGCAGACTTTGCGACGCCACTCCGGCCGATCAATCTCTCCCTCCATATCCAGCCCTTGAGGGCACATAACGCAAATGCTCTTTTCCACCTGTCCACCCACCCAAGGATACACATCTCGAGGTTAATTCCGCATAGCAACTCTGATGAAACGCAACTCAAAACAATAGCTTATATTTCGCGCTATTTTTCTTTAATTGCGGCCTTATTAATAACAATATTCGACTGTGGTTTTGTGTATATGTCCCACCCACCCCCCTCCCCCCACCCACCTCAAAACATTTCCTAAAATATGCTTGGTTCCTATGAAATTTGGCTTTTTACCAAAATAATAGCTTTTTTTTCGCTTAATAACAATGCCTGCGATAAATAATTAACAGCGATGGATAGAGGAGTAGATTTACGTAAAACGATGCCTATAACATTATTTCCATCCCGATAGAAACGCTTAGTTTTTCGTTTCTTTTTCGTTGTCCCATACGAATTCTTCAGCTTATTCTCGCGAGAGAGGTATTCATAGAGTCATGCGAGCGACCTTCAAGTACTTGCTCTCACTTCCTGGTTTCAACCCCCCTCTCTCTCTCTCCGCTTCTCTCTATCAGCTTCTCTCTCCCACGCGTACGAAGGAAGGTGGGGAGGGAGTAGGAGGGAGTATTTCCTCGCTCTTTGACTTCGAAGTAGACCTCTGGTTATTGCTAAATATCTTAATTGAACGGTTGGTTGGAGATTTGATTACTTTTATGTGTAGAGAATTAAATTGTCCACAAGATACAAACTTCATTAGGGGGTGGTCCGTAAACAATACCAAGAATGTCAATTTTATGTTTAATGTCAATCCCGCAACGTTGATGCAGAGAGATGTTTAATTAAGAGTATGTGGCTCGCATGGTTTAAGCACTCTTCAGAGAGAGAGACGAAACTAGTTTTTTATTATATTCACGATGAAACAAATGAAGATCGAACGGTGTGGACATCATAAAATGCTTCAAAATAAGGTTGTATCCTAAAAAATAGTCGCGAACTTCTCTTTGTTTATTAACGATAATATTCGACTTGTTTTTGGCAAACCTAACCCTCTCAACCCCACCAACCACTGAACCATAACTGTGTATTTGAAGTTTAGATTTATAATAATACCACGTATATCTTAGTCGTTCTTTTGCCCGGCAACCGATATATTGGTAATATTTCCACTCCCTCGACCAGGATGTTTTTGCAATTTTGCCCCACTGCAACTCCCCATGCCGATTGAATTTATCAATGCTAACACGATCTAGTTTTTCTAGAAGTGTAAGACCCCACCCATTCATAGCCTCAATCTGCCGTCGACGTTTTATCTCTCTCTGCAACCTCTTAGCGTACGTGAGGGGGAGGGGACTATCGCGGAAAAAGAGGGGGAGATCTCGGAGAGGGAGAATATGACACGCTCGTTCGAATGCAGGACTTTTCCTAGTTTTTCAACTTTTTTTACTTTACTTTACTTATTACTATTCCTATTTTTCGCTTCCTAGTTTTTTCTTAACTTAATGTGTATATAAAGGAAAAGTCAACTCAGCAACGTTCATTCGCTACCATGGACTCCCTTCCTATGCACCAAGTCGGAGGGATACCTCTCTGGAAAGAGATTGAAGAATATATTCTTAGAATTAAGTCCCATGCTGATGAAAATTTTGAAAAGCAATTGCAGACGTCTAATTCCGACCCGGATCCCATCGCAATGCATAATGTATGCGATCAATATGAAGGGTATTATGAGGTAGTAGTTTTTCCCAAATTGACTGACGATTTGTTGAAATCGCTAATTATTGAAAGATTGCGATATTTAAATAAAGAGAAATGGGGTTACTACTTAGAAGTTTACGGCTGGCGTGACTATTATTAGTCACTAGTCTACAAAAAACGGTCCTTTTAAGGACTAAATAAGAATATCCAAAAAAAAATGATCCTTTTCTTAAGACTATTCCAAAATTTTTTTATATATCCCCCTAAACTATTCAACCCCCCAATTTTTTTTTGAGGAATAGGAAAACAAAAAAGTCTATTGATTTTTTTTTTAACAAATTTATTTTTTTTCATATTTTTTATTACATTTCACCAGTAAATCGTCCACTAAAAATCACCAGACCGGTTCGTTTGCATATTATGAAAAATGCAAAGGGATGATTTGCGATGAACTCAGCTTCTGCGGTCGGGCCTACTCCTTTTGGAATGAACGTCATCTTGGTTGCAGCCGCTGCTGTAGCGCCCACCTCAGTTAACTCTATGAATGTCTTTTGGAGCACTTTAGATATTTTAGTATCATTGTCAATCATCGGAGTGAAATCAGCAAAATCACTGAACATAGTTTTCATACCCATATCTTGAAGTGTACTCGAGATATCTATCTCAGTCCGAACCGTAAATTTTGGGAGACGAATTCGAGTCCACATCAACTCACACTTGTCTAAAAGTTTGAATACATTAAAATCTTGGACGGATAATTTTTTTTCCAACTCTACTATACCATCGCGAGCATTGGGTAATACAAACAGCATGCAAGCACTTCGGTCTTCGAATTGCATTTCCAACACACGAGAGTCCAATTCAGTATCCTCATAAAAACCACATTTGTTAACAGCGCACATGGTAGGTATATTTATCTCATTTCCAGGAGTGTAGAAAATAGTCGGACGGGTATTAAGCTCGTAAAATGGTATCAACCATTCGTTTTCAAAGTACACTGCACTCAATAGTATCAATTTGGATTCTTGCACATCCTCTTCCTTCACTAACTCTTTTATAATTCCATTAGTCTTCTCACAAACCCACGCATTCATTTTGTTAACATCGAGCTCATCACTTCTGTAAACTACATCTTCGCTCCAGCTATTTATCAGGTTCTCGTAGTATTCGGTAAAGTTATACCCCTCCCTCAAGTGGACAGACGTTGCGATGGCCCCCTCCTTTGGTGATTTAGCCTCCCTCAACAAATTATCGTAGATATGTATTTGATCGTTCATATTGGTGACTTCAATAATTTCATCCAGCGTCTCTCCTTTCGCCCCCTTGGCAGCCATGTGAAGAAGTATCATGATCCCAGAACCCGAATATATCAGACTGCCATCTCTCAATCCACCTCGGAGTCTGTTGATGAAAGAATGATTCGGCTTTTCATTCTTCTCCTGCTCCATCACCACTCCGCATTCGGTACTCGACCCCATCTCGTCGTAAAGGAGGGCAGAAGGACTCGGCTGAGACTGACTCGCTATTCCAATATTCATACCCGCGTTTATATACATCTCTCACCCTGTAACCATCCCACCACATGCTCTGATTTTCACCGCCTAGTTTCATAAGTGAAGAAAACAAAACTAGATGACCTTTCCACGTGTTTATTGATTTCAGATCCTATCGCTTTAATGACCTTAAGCAAGCATAAGCAAGGCCAATTCCGCCTTTCACTTCATTCCACCTAGTTTAAAAAGTGAAGGGGAAAAAACTAGATGACTGAATGCTCTCTCAGACTCTATCCCCTCATGCGCAATTAACCTCAACTCTGTCCTTAATCATCCCCCTCCTTTATGCATCACCATTCACTGCGCTGGCAAGGAAACATGTATCCTCACGCACCACGCCTATACACAAGGTTAACCCACTCTTCTCAGGGAGTTTCCTAATAATAATAATAAAAAACTCAATAAATAGTCTCCGCTACTTTTAGCGAACCGAGTTGTAACTTGCCTTCCGTGGAGCTCGATAAAGTTGTGCAGTTATGGTGGAGTATCTACCTATTCTTCCTATTCGTAGGAGAGTTGCCAGTTTGAAATCGTTATCCTGCGCAATTCTAAAGAGGGAAAACATTCGTAAGAGAGAAAAAGACTTTAAGTCCATTCCACTACTGGAACTATTCTATCGTGTCAAGTGGATAATTTCTAAGGAAGAGTTTTTTACTTGTTTGATGTCACCGAGTTGTCCTCTAGAAGAAAAAAAAGCTGTTTCAACTTATGTCGATTTCATGCTTTTTAATGACTTTGACAGAATGAATTGCGATACATATTCCAATTTAATGTATTTAGAATTATGTGATTTTGTTTACACTTACGGAGGAAATGATTTTGATCTAGATAATTATAGCCATCTAATAGCTCCGTATGATTTGTTAGTCAAATATTTTTGCCTAGAAAAAAATAATAGTTTTATTAAGTTGTGTCCAGAGTGCTTCGATTATTGGCGTCAAGAGTTTGTCGATAAAGAGGACTTTTACGAAAAGTGTGGTGGTGATCTCAAAGTCTACAAGGTTGAAGCGAAACATCAAATTTTATTCACCGATTTTGTAATTAGGGAATATATTCAAAATTCTAATTGTTGGTGTTTTAAATGTTTATTTACACCTCTGTTTAAAAACAACTCTTTTAAAGATAGACGAGTGTTTCGTTTTAATTATAATTTCGGGCATGCTGGTGCTATTCACGACGTGAAGGTGAGAGTGTATGACGTGGATCGTATTCTTTCGTGATATTATCATTTGTTGCGATCTGACAGACCTTGTGGGAGATGATTTCATTTTCCTGGCAAGGTAGTCACACACCCATCACCATTCACATCCTGACAAAAAAAGAGCTCTACCAGAAGCTATATATAAAAAGACCACCGCACTTTAGCAACGCACTTCTCCAATCGGCGGGTCATAAATATGACATCTAAAATCGCCAGTTTACTGAAGCTACCCACAGCACGGCTGGGAGACACTTACTTACGTGTGGAAAGACAGGAAATCGGTGACGAATATCAAATTTACGTACCCAAAGTCTGCCTGCAAAAAGCCGGCACCGATTTCGTATTGGAAGTAAACTTTTGTACCTCCTACTATTGTATATTCAGACATCAGACAAAAGAGTTTGAGGTTGTCGGACATAATGTGACATTTTCCGGCTTCGAGGATGCAAACGGAACGGTGGAGAGATTTAACATCATGCTAGCCGAGGACATTACTGATCCAGAGAAACTACGGCGAGCGGAAGAACAACTTCCAGTCATATGGCTCGATGTCCACGAACATTTTAAGACCATCCCCGATCCAAGAGGAGGCTCTATTCCAAGAAGAAGAACAGAGTTTGACGGTGTAATGTGCAACGTCAAAGACACGTCCAAGTGTCTGGGAGGTTTTGTATCCAAGTGTGGTCCTCTGTCTATTAAACCGGTTTGTTTTACCGACCACAAAGAATCTAATGTGAAATACAGTAGCATAAATGCTCTCAAAGGCACTCGCTTGCGAGTAATTAAATTTGTGTTAGCTATCGAAGATGAAATGACAATATTTTGATAATATTTGTTAAATAAAAAAAATTGAAACAAAATAATAATGTTCTTATTTAATAAACCTCATTATTTCCCTCTGCATCACTCATTTATGGGTAAAGGTTTCTTTTAAAAATAAAAAAAGAGGATAGGGTTTTACAAAATTTATTATCAACAAATTTTTGTTTTCAGTACACCAATTGGCAAGTTTGTAGCAATTCTTTCTTGCACATTGAAAGTTGCCGTTAAAATGTGCTTCAATTAAGCAGCTCTCACTAGTTACAAGTGTTTTTAGAGATGGGCAACCAAAAATTGACAAGTCTAAAACGTAAATACCCTTGGGAATCAGACGATTAAGGAAAGAAGCCTTTTCAGCTCCTTTTGTGAATAAAAACTTGTAAGACCTTGTATATTTACAAATAATAGACTCCAATTCAGAATATTCCACATCTCCAGAGAACTCGTTTAAGCCGTGATAATTGTTTCTTAACCATGACGTATCTCTGGCGTAAAGGTGTTTCGTTGGTGATTTAAAAAGCCACGTATTACAACACCTACTATCAACATTAATTATAGCTAATTCTTTCACAATGTAGCTACCGTCACTCGCAGTGAACCCTTGGAATTCTATGATACCACTCATCTTTCTTCTTCACTCACTTGGTTGCAGTAGATTTCACACTTTTCGTTTTCACCAACCACACCAAAAAGGTAGTCCAAAAGTTTATTAACCAATTGAAAGTTTCTCACCACTTGATTCCACTCGTCAAAATTTAAATGAAACGAAGTATTGCCTCGCTTAATCGACAAGTATCTCTTCCCAAAGAAATTTGCAAAGGAAAGAAAACTAGCGGAAAGTGGATGTTTCACACCGGTGACAAAATAATCACTCACTAGTTGCTGGAGATTTACAACATTAGCCCATTCACTGCTACTAATAACAAGGCTTTTCTTATTTAGATGGGAAAATTTCACCACTGGTTCAAAGTAGTTGAAAAAATCACAGCCGACACGAACACTCTTTGTTCCTCTCGTATTTAGAAAATATTCGCTTTCTAAAACGAGAATATCGTCGTCGTCGGATATTGTGCCGACAGCCCGAGATGTATTTGCGGGCTGTAACAACTCTTCCTCCTCCGGCGGAAACACCATGACCACTGGCACCCGATCGTGTCCCTTTTAAACTGTTTGATGCTGGAGGAGTGGGGGAAAAGAGAAAGGGGGTAACTTTGACCTTGAGTCGATTGCCCATTGGGAGAGCGTTTCATAGTTCTAAGCGAGAACTTTATCAAAATTCGCTGTGAGCTTTTTAAGTTCACGAACGAGGTCTGAAATGGGGGAAGAGCATCGTAGTCCGAATAAAGATGGAGTGTAGACTCCAGCTCTAACCAATTGGCTTCTAAACTCATTATATTCGTAAAAATTATCGTCCTTTAGAAAGTATAACATTCCGTTTAAATGTCTGAAAGCGGAATTCACACCCGGGGGTAACCCTGGGAATTCTTTGATAAGTTGAGCGTATCGGGATGCATGATTCGTACATTCGTCCAATTGCATTACATAATGATCGTTGTAAAATATTAGCGTGTGTCCCGTATGCGAATTTACGGCTGCTTGGACCCTTGCCTCATTGGGGAGACCGATAGAGGAAAGACTTTTGGGATAGCCATATGTTGGTCTTAACGATGGATAATCCAGCATATAAATTTCATTTTCGATAAATAGAACGACTTCCCCAGACGGTCTCTGATAAATAGCTGTCACTTTTTTAAAATCCTTTGGTAAAAATGACAGCCAGTCAGTTATTAGCAATGTATCAAATACTTTCATATCAGCTGTAATGTCAACTAACCACACCCACTTTTCATTTAATACATACATTATTTGATTTATTATTAAAAAGTTGATCCCATATTTCAAATCGCAAAAATTTGGTTTATCGCCCGAAACGCGTTCATTATCTCTTGTCACCTCATCATCATTTTTTCCTCTATCTTCACTATCGTCATCCTTCCACTTTGGTGGGTCACCATATAAACTACGAATTCCCGATATGTCATCGTGATGAAGAGAAATTTTGTGATCATGCGTGTATGTAGAAAACATGATAGCATTTGAATCGCTAGAGTGGGAAAGGCCTAGAGCATGGCCTATCTCATGCAATAAAACGTGGAATAAACTATATTGTCCCCAAGTTACATTCCTATCTAAACCTAAATACCACGATTCTGCGTCATCGATGTGAATTTCTATGTGGTCCTTGCCTCTATTTGGGAACTCCGCGTGGCCAAGTATGCGTCCGGGTCCAAAAAATTGATGTCTGCACGGTTCGGACGGTTTTATATTTCTGTGAATGCCATTCCTATGGGCGATAATAATATCGGGATTATTCCGATCATGTTGAAACGTAAGGTTAGTCTCCCGACCCCATAACTCAAACGCCTTCTCTGCAACTTTATGGTGCTCATTATCGCTCAGCGCGTAATTCCATTTGATGATTCGTTTATCCCATGATTCTGTGGAAACCGAATATTTCCCAATATCATGTACACCACATCTGGGGAGCTTAGTAAAACTCACGACATCTTCTCTGCTACTAAAATTGTAAAACTCTTCCAAAAGTTTCAATGCACTGTCAACTTCAGTGTCATTGACTGATGTGATTTCGTTATCAGAGACTTTTAAAAAACCAAACTTTTTTAAATAGTCGACTAAAATGGTCTTTTCATCGTCTGCGGCCCGACAACTTCCGCAAATCGAAATAATCACAATTAAAAGCGATGAGATGCGCATTTTCAACCACTCGACGTTAATATCTCAAAGATCGAAAGAGAAATGAAAATTTATAAAGTCTGTTGTGTGATTTTACTTTGAGTTGATGATGCAAACATATGGCCTGGTTACACTAGCAATAAACGGTTTGAGCCGCACCTGTTGAGTGTTTCAAGGTGGTCTAGGAGTGGGGAAAAAAGCATGTGACCTCAAAGGCTGGATATGGAGGGGAAGGAAGGAGGTTGATTGGTCAAGTACGCGAGGAGAATATAAATGTCAATATTTCCCTTTCACTTGGACTTGGCACACATACATAGCGATGGATGGATTGGTGGATGGAATTGTTCGAGTGATTGAAGGGTGGTTTTTAATGCTAAAAGATGTTAGCAAAACGAGATACCACCCTCTAAGTCTACAACGTCTCGCTGCTCATGCAATAATAACTCGAGTGGACAAAGTGAATCCGATTGGTATGCTTGAGTCTGTGAGAATGGCTCAATTCCGTTCGCTCCCCATACCATCTCGATTTGCAGACGAGAATATAAACGATTTTTGTGCTTTATCCGATTCGTTTAAATGTCGCAAAATGTATCCACAAACTACGGTCATATATTGCAATCAAACTCAATCGTACGAAGAATTGGTTAAACAATGGAAATTCCTAAACATTTTTACCTTTTCTATGAATAATTACACCCAAACCGGCTTTGATAATTATCCGTTTTTTTCTCGGATACCCCTCCAACCTGATCCGGTCTTTCCTAGAGAATTTTTTTATAATGTGACATCAAATAGTCGAGATGTTTCAACTCAAACTGATTAGTCTCTTTAAAAAAAAAAATCCGGTCTTTTCTTAAACACCCTCATGTATTATGAAGGAGAGATAAATTACAATTGAAAAAAAATATACATTACTTTGGCAAACCCCCCGAGAGCACTTTTCTCCCCTCAGTCTATTACCCCATAGTTTATTCCATACTGCTCTCTTTGCACTTGATCCGCTGGCCAGGGCTGTAATCTAAGGTTCGGCGCCTCGGGTTCGTAGATTGAGCCGAAACCGAGTGCAGTATTTGCCGACTCCCCATCCCGAAACTTCACGTACCCCCAAACTTCTCCCGTCTCCGGCAATTGGTGAAGGTGGACTTCAAGAATCGGACCGGACACTTCCAGATCTTCTAGCCACTGGTCAATCCCCATCTTAGGCATCAAGCCGTCAATACGGATCCAGGTGCTGGAAAACATATTTCCGCTGGTGCTGAGAGGTGGGGGGCGGGTAGAAAAGTGTGAGAGAGGGTGGATTGAGGGAGGTATAGGCTAAATTTAAGAGTGGTACGGGAGGGAAAAAAGATGTGGAGAAGAAAAAAAAATCTTAAAAAAATATTGAATTAAAAAAAATTGATTCCACCTTACCCACTTAACTTACGCACATAACCTCATATTTTAACAAGCAAACAAGAAGTAAATTGAAATTAACCTGTATTCCCTACTCAAACACGATGACCCACATAATTGACTTTTATCTCAAGAGAACAATATTACCGAAAATAGGTACTAGAGCCGGTCCTAAATACCTAACAGAGACAGGAAAATAGTGATCACTCTGACTCATGGCTCCACACTACGTTCATGTGTGGAGCCAAGATGGGAAGAGCAAATGCACGAGGATAAATTTTTTTTTTTCGTGGAGGTCGTGCAACTATCCCCACGCGGTAGAGCTCTGAAGAAGCTCGGATTCGTCAAGCGCATTGTGGGAAGATTATTTAGGATGAAAAAAAAAGAGAGGTGCTATTTCGCACATGTTCGGCCACACCTTGAATATGCAGCAGTGATCCTACCTAAATCCTCATCGCTGCCCAATTAAAAAAAAAAGAAATATCTATAGTCTGAAATAGTTATTTATTTCAAAAAATTACGATATCAAAATATTTAATACTGTTGATATTCAAATCATTGTGTGAACTAGCTTTTTTCCATATTTTTTCTATTCCTATCTAACCATTCTATTCATATGGCGTGTTGGTTTTTTAAATTTATTACTTACATGCGGATCTGCTATATGGACTCCTTACAGGTGTGCAAATAGCCGCCTCGTGATATTAAGTGAAAAATACTTCGAGTGTTTCTTGTAAAATTTCTGCTACGCTCGTCTGTGGATATGTTGCGATCAAAGCAGTCTTGGTTTGTGTGTGTGTGAAAATACATGGGGATCAAGAGTGTATTTATACTAGAGTGGATTGAGAATTTCCCTCTGCGAGAGCAAGGTTCGTTGTGAGGGATTTTTTAGCCGAGGGAGAAGTGAAGGGGATATATCTGTACATAATTCAATTGCGGTGAGGAGTGGCTAGCATTGAATAGTTGAGTCCCCCCTCCACTTCAGAAAACTAGATCGTGCGAGCTGAGAATGCATTCAAGTTTTTTTTTTTCCAAATTTATCAGTATATAAACCCTTGTACGGACGACCTACTACCATCATTCGCAGCCTACAACCTATTATATCGAGTAAGTATGCATTATATATTACTCAATTGCATTCTATTACGAGTTGGAACTCTCCCTAAGAGATTTTTTTTTTTTATTTAGTAAAACATGCTTGTACCAATGAAGAAATTAGACCCTCTCGCTGTAGTTCCTAAAGCAAGCTACGAATGTCCAGCTGGATACGACATCAGCGCTATCCAGTCAGACATAATTCCGAAGCGAGGACGGCAATTAATAAGAACGGGATTATCTCTGGAAATTCCAAAAGGGTTTTACGGGAGACTTGCTTCTCGCTCCGGATTATCGGTTCGGTACGGGGTTGAAGTTGGGGCCGGGGTAATTGACCCGGATTATCGGGGAGAAATAAAGGTACTCCTCTATAATCATGGAGAAAACGATTTTAGGATCTCTAGAGGTGATAAAATTTGCCAAATCATCCTCGAAAAGATCGCTACTGATGTAAAATTTGTCGTTTCCGATGATCCTATATCGGAATCCAGCAGAGGAGAGAGTGGTTTTGGGAGTTCGGACAATCCCTGAAGTGAGTTAAGTTCTAGTTAGCGACATTTATTTCTGTGAGGAATATAAATTAACATGTTTTTTTTACGTGATAGGATGAATCCTACCGCCGCCGATGCCACAACCAGCCATGGAGGACGACGGGATAGATCCCGATCGCCATCTGTGAGTTTTTTTTGGGTCTTTCTACTCCCTCTATCTTACTTTGTTAAAGCCTTTTTCAATAATTTTCATTTATTCTCTTTAAAGGGTACCGTGAGGAGCCGTCTCCTTAAACTTCAAGAGGAGGCGGAGTTTTTGAAGAAGGAGGATTTGGAAGAGGAGATCCGATACCGGATAGAGCGTTTGGAGATCATAATGACTAAATTTGGGGTTTCGCTGGTGGCAACAATAGAAAAAAACGAAGAAAAGAGGAAAATATTCCTCCCTCGAATGTTTAGGCTATCGGGGGAGGATATTTCAAATTATAATTCAGGCGGAGAAGAAAAGGTTTTCCTCTACAGGAAAAAAAATCTATTAAAAATTGAATGAAATATATATTTTCTTGTGTTTTTTTATTTGAAATAAAACCCCCCATCCTATGCATTGAACGAAAGTATAATATTCCTAATTTAATTTGGTCGCCATTTTGTAAAAAGACCGTCGCCATTGTAGGGGCGGGAAGAAGCTCCCGAATCGACTCTGCCCCCCTCTCATAGGACCATTAGAGTTTTCACCATTGTTTTATTGGAAAGATATAATTCGGGAGGTGACGAAGAAAAGTGTTTCCTCTATAGGAAAAAAAAATCTATTAAAAATTGAATGAAATATATTTTCTTGTGTTTTTTTATTTGAAATAAAACCCCCCATCCTATGCATTGAACGAAAGTATAATATAAATTGCAAAAAAGTTTAATATTTATTTGCTTTAATTAGACAAAATATATAATATTCCTAATTTAATTTGGTCGCCATTTTGTAAAAAGACCGTCGCCATTGAAGGGGCGGGAAGAAGCTCCCGAATCGACTCTGCCCCCCTCTCATTGGACCATTAGAGTTTTGACCATTGTTTTATGGGCGTAGCTAATATGAGATGCAATGGTATGAAAGAATGAAAAAATATTGAGAGGGATATTTCTCTAGATGCATTTTTTCCTACTTTGTATCATCCATAATAGTACTGGCATTGTAATTTGGTTTTCATTAGTGAGCTTGGAGAGTGAAATTTTTTAAACAATTTCCGTCATTAGTTAATTCGAATTATTATTTCCGAATGAAATAAAAAAGCTTCTGCCTAATGCCTTCTTCCTAAAAAAAATTGTCTGCCTAATATACTGAGTATAATATAAATTAAAATGACTTACTGGTGAGATAAAATATATATTTAAAACTATATACACCGACCGGTGATCTAAGACGTTCAATTTTTAGACGTAAGGAGACACCACTGATCGAGCATGGGTCGGTCGGACGCCAGAACGATCGCCTCGAGAGAGGTGGGCGTGTTCGAAGCAATGAAACGATCCCCCCCTAACGGGTAGGTGGATACCACCCCATAACGACATTCCATTCTCAACGCTGACAAGCTCTTCCTTCTAACCCACTCCCCTCACACCAAGCGGTAATTCTTCCGCCACCTTTCGCTTCCCCTCCCCCCTGCCACCGTCCCAAGAGCCGTTCCCAAGCTTGCCGTAGCGAGTAAAGAAAATGAATCCAGTTGGTGGCACCGCGAAAATGGAACTATCTGAATCCACGAAATGTTTTCGTGTGTTAGTAAACAATATTGCGGTGTGATAATTAAATTATTACTTACATGCGGATCTGCTATATGTACTCCTTACATGTGTGTGCGAATAAGATCTGCAATAAGCTGTAAGAATGAAAAAGGTTAGTTAAAATTATATTTAATAGTTTAAAAAATCGTAATAGTCGAGTTACTAATTGAGAATAAAGAATTGAGAATACTTACTTAAATTTCTGTTGGTAGATTATCGGGACGGGTACTTCTGTGGATTCTGATGACGATTCACTACAATTGATGTGGAGTGAAGCAATGTCAGCAGCAAACAAATGCTGTGACATATGGCATTCATAAATAACCAAGTCCAGTCGCGAGATATATAGTTAAGAGTAAATTGTAGAAATTCTATATGAAAAAAAAACTGAAAATACTTGTCAGGAGGGAAAGGAGATATGGGTTGGTCTTCAATAGAATCACGATCGCTCGAATCCTACAGGTCGAGGTCGCTTAGAGTACTCTCCGAGTCCCGATCCGAATTGATGGAGCCGTTAGAAAGGTCGTCATCATCGAGGTCCTCGTTATTAAGGCCACAATCGGGAAGGATTGAGCATACAGCGTTCTCAGCGTTTGGAGGTACAAAGTTTCGACACCTTCCACAAACAGAAGCAGGTCTCCGATCCAAAACTGGAAGGCTGTTGCATATTCTGCAACGAGATACGTGGGGACAGTCTGCACCATTCCTCACCAACTCGTGCCCCTGCCATACCGAAATAAAAGGCATGTTCAGCCCCACAAAACAGTCGCTGCACACCGTTGCGGATCTCGGGAAGAGCACTCTAAACCTCTTCCTCAGAAACCTGCCATGGACCCGATAGAACGTGAATCTCACGCATGAATATAATGAATGATTGAAATTCATGGTGATTACTAACCAACGTTAACGCACAGACTTTTTGGAGTTATCTATCAAGCGGTGAGATAGATGTGTGAAAATGCATGGCGTTCAAGAGTGTATTTATACCAAAAGTGAATATACGAGTTGAGCATTGAATAATTCACTAGGCATGGGGAGAAAGGGTGTGTGTATGGTAGGTGCCCTCCAATTCTGAAAAAAAACTAGATCGCGAAGGCATTGAGGCTATGAATGGGTGGGGTCTTACACTTCTAGAAAAACTAGATCGTGTTAGCATTGATAAATTCAATCGGCATGGGGAGTTGCAGTGGGGCAAAATTGCAAAAACATCCTGGTCGAGGGAGTGGAAATATTACCAATATATCGGTTGCCGGGCAAAAGAACGACTAAGATATACGTGGTATTATTATAAATCTAAACTTCAAATACACAGTTATGGTTCAGTGGTTGGTGGGGTTGAGAGGGTTAGGTTTGCCAAAAACAAGTCGAATATTATCGTTAATAAACAAAGAGAAGTTCGCGACTATTTTTTAGGATACAACCTTATTTTGAAGCATTTTATGATGTCCACACCGTTCGATCTTCATTTGTTTCATCGTGAATATAATAAAAAACTAGTTTCGTCTCTCTCTCTGAAGAGTGCTTAAACCATGCGAGCCACATACTCTTAATTAAACATCTCTCTGCATCAACGTTGCGGGATTGACATTAAACATAAAATTGACATTCTTGGTATTGTTTACGGACCACCCCCTAATGAAGTTTGTATCTTGTGGACAATTTAATTCTCTACACATAAAAGTAATCAAATCTCCAACCAACCGTTCAATTAAGATATTTAGCAATAACCAGAGGTCTACTTCGAAGTCAAAGAGCGAGGAAATACTCCCTCCTACTCCCTCCCCACCTTCCTTCGTACGCGTGGGAGAGAGAAGCTGATAGAGAGAAGCGGAGAGAGAGAGAGGGGGGTTGAAACCAGGAAGTGAGAGCAAGTACTTGAAGGTCGCTCGCATGACTCTATGAATACCTCTCTCGCGAGAATAAGCTGAAGAATTCGTATGGGACAACGAAAAAGAAACGAAAAACTAAGCGTTTCTATCGGGATGGAAATAATGTTATAGGCATCGTTTTACGTAAATCTACTCCTCTATCCATCGCTGTTAATTATTTATCGCAGGCATTGTTATTAAGCGAAAAAAAAGCTATTATTTTGGTAAAAAGCCAAATTTCATAGGAACCAAGCATATTTTAGGAAATGTTTTGAGGTGGGTGGGGGGAGGGGGGTGGGTGGGACATATACACAAAACCACAGTCGAATATTGTTATTAATAAGGCCGCAATTAAAGAAAAATAGCGCGAAATATAAGCTATTGTTTTGAGTTGCGTTTCATCAGAGTTGCTATGCGGAATTAACCTCGAGATGTGTATCCTTGGGTGGGTGGACAGGTGGAAAAGAGCATTTGCGTTATGTGCCCTCAAGGGCTGGATATGGAGGGAGAGATTGATCGGCCGGAGTGGCGTCGCAAAGTCTGCGTTCCTGCATAAATTATCTGTGCCAGAGTACCCTTATTGATACTACTCCACAAATATGGGGAAGGAGGGTTCAAATTGACATTTTCTAGCAATCAGTCTCACTATTGCTTTTTGGAGAATCAGCATCGGATTGAGCGAATTTTTATAGGCACCTCCCCAGCAGATTATCCCGTAGTTTAATTTAGATTGCACTAATGCATTATAAATAGTTTAAATGAATCGTCGGGGACATTTGTTTTGAAGGAAATAAAACTTCGCGTGGATAAATTTAAGTTCCCTTGAAATTCGGTTAATATGTTTATCCCACTTTAAATGCTGATCTACAGTCACTCCTAAGTATTTGTATTCAGGCACACGTTTAATATTTATACAGTTATTACAAAAGTTTCGATCAAAATTTGGTTTATGATTGGTTAATTGCCAATTAATTAAAAAAGGACTAACATCTATTAAAATACTAAAGTTTTGTCTTTTCACTCAAAAATAATTTATTATATTCCATACATTCACTAAGTATGCTTAGGTCTGCTTGCATATTTCGTCTCACCTCTTCCCAAGATGATCCTTCGTGAACAAGAGAAATATCATCTGCGAAGGCAATAACATTTCGGTAAATTTACGGTTACATAAGTCATTTATATATATAAGAAATAATATTGGACCTAACACTGAGCCTTGAGGCACACCTGAACATATGGTTTCATAATCACTGACCCAGTCATTTACCCGTACAAATTGTGAGCGAGAATATAAATAACTCTTAAACCATTTCCATCGTGTGTCACGTACACCTATTCTGCTTAACTTTTCCAACAAAATATCATGATTTATGGAATCAAAGACCTTTTTTATATCTAGGAACAGGACTGCAACGCGTTTATTCAAATTAATTGCGTTATAGACATGTATCATGAAGCTTTCTAAGACCTCTTCTGATCCTTTACCCTTTATGAACCCCTATTGGTTGCAAATTAAAAAAAATTGTATGTCCAGTTAGGACAATTGCCTTTGTTGAACTAGTTACTCAAAAATTTTCGAGTGAACAGATAACAATGAAATTGGCCTATAGTTTTTTATATTGCGTCGGTCACATTTTTTATGTTGGGGTATAACCATAGCTTTCTTTAGGTCATTGGGAAATTCGCCTTGAATAGAGCTTTTATTAAAAATATGGGTCAGAGTATCCGCAATGAGGTCAATTATGTTTTTTAGCATTGTTTAATTTGTTCTGTCTGGACCAGCGGATTTTCCAGATTGAAGAGAGCTCACCATTTTACGTATTTCAAAAGATGCCACTGGTTCTAGATACATTTAACTAGGGAATGTAAGATTGGGATGTAGGATTTCAGGCCCAGAAGCATTTCCATGCTGAAGGGAGATTTTTTTGGTGGACTCGAAAACACTAATAAAATATTTGTTGAATTATTTCGCTAAAACTGCAGGATCTGTGAGAAGTTGGTTATTATTCACTAACTCTGGCATGTGGGAACCCTTTAGTTTTTCGCCAGTTCTTTCAGTGCACTCCACTGCTCTTTTGCATTACCTTTCCAATTGTCAAATTGCTTTATATAGTAGCTATTATCAGCTTCTCTTATGACTGCTCGCACTTTGTTTCTAAGTTTAACTATTCTTAACTATTCTTTTCCTTAACTACTCGTTATGAGGATGCTTCTGTAGCTTTTTAAGTAAGTGGTTTTTGAGGTCCATTTTTTTCAATAATTGATCAGTCATCCAAGGCTTTAGTTTTTTAAAGTTAACTACACGTTGCGTATGGAGCTTTGAGTCCTGGACAAAGCTTTTCAATATATCTAAGAATAAAGTAGAGCTTTTCGGTACGTTTGTTTAATAATAAACAGGACATCGATGGCATTAAGTCTAGTTTTTAATACGTCGTACTGAATATTATTAGAATTAATGGAGTAAGAACAATGAAAATTTACGTTTTTGAGCATGCTACTACCTGAGATGGACAATACAGTCGCAGAATGATCAGTTACCGACAAGTGAGCTACCCTTGCGCTTATTTCAAATTTAAATGAGCTAAAAATCTGGGCAAAAACATGGTCAATACATGTAGCAGTTGATGAGGTTATTCGTGTTGGCTCATTAATCATACTAGTTAAACCATAAGAGATCATTAGGGTAAAGTATTCCTCTGAAACACAATTACAATCTAAAATGTATTAATATTCATGTCAACGAAAAATTACTAAATTATTCCTAGAACTCCCTAACAGCCCTCCCTCCCTACTTCTTTTAAGAAGGATGTTACGGGAATGTTTTGGTCCCTGTAAACCGAGATAATAAAGTTCACATTTCAGACTAATCAGCAGACAGTCAGCAGAAGTATTTGATTCAATATCCACATTTTAAACCTTTAAATTGCATATTATGTACAAAAATACACCTCTGGCTCTATAGTTGTTGTTGAAATTAGCAATATAATTATACCCATTAATGTTATATAGGTTTACTTCCTCTTTTCTGATCAAAATTTCAGATACAATTATAACTTCTGGCAACCGTGGTGAGTTATTCAGAGCCAACAGAAATAGATCGAAGTTACTTCTCATACTGCGTATGTTTTGATGCAACGTCATTACTGCAGGTTTTACACTGAACAATTCATCAACAGGGTTTGCAATCATTAAAAGGAAAAGTCACAATTTAGTCAAATCCTCCAGGCAAGTAATCACGAGTACGGGCATTTTCTCAGCCTTTCTCATTATTATCTTGCCTTGTCTTACCCACAGGTAGTCAATTATCTTATTTTTCTTAGCCTCTCTCGCCGCACTGAGCAGTCTGCGTCTCCCAGGACAGAGGGCCTCATTGACGTAAACAGGAGGGTCAGGAACGTTGAAACCCAGGTGACAGGTGGAGAGGTTCCGTTTCACCCTCCGTTTTGCCAGGAAATCGTCCTTGTTTCGTTGCCTCACGAACTACACGTGGATACCTCCGACCGAAGCACCGGATTTCGATTTGTAGCGATAAAATTTGTCAGTGTCATCAACACATACTTCTAACCCTAACTCAGACTCAATTTATAAACTGTACCCAGTAAGCATTCGTTTTGCGCTGCAGGAACTCCATGAATTTCAACGCAATTCTAAAGCATTTGTTGCTCTAAATCATCAATAAGATTTAGACAGACTTCAATATTCTTTCGTAGATGAATATTTTCCCTTTGCAGCGATTCCACTTTATCACTACACTCATCCAGACGCTTTCCTAATTCTTCATTGAGTTTCACCGATTCATCCAGCCTCTCGTACACCTTATTGACTGTATCAACCAGGTTTAACTCAGTCGATCGTAAATCACTTTTTAATTCCCGAAGCTGTGCCATAACTTCAGTGTTTGATGATTATTGGGATGAATTTGGGTTGTCGGTCACGTCTTGACCCAGGTGCATACTCTCCCTTCTTTTCAAACTGCAATTGCTGCACCTCCACCTTTGATCGCTGTCAGCAATTCCCAGGATCTCTTCCTTGATAAGTGGTACTGGTGCCAGTGCCCGTGACCGTTGTAGTTGCTGTTACAATCACTACACGACTAAATAACTGTGTCCCTTATAGTTTTCTTACACACGATGCAAAGAGACACTCTTCTTAAACACACAAGTCCCAGTCAAATCGCACCCATACAACAAGTTCCCGAAGCGGAGGAACGTCCGTCCCCTTCGAGAGCTAGCAGAGATCTTTAATACATCCCTTCATTTATCCATCGCCATCGTCAATGATTGAATGTTTCATGATTTTTACAGATCAGCTGCTTGCTCCATAGACTCGCCGACATTGCGTTTAGATTATTGATGTTATATGTAGAATAGTTCAACCTCTTCTCTTATGTTTGTGTAAATTGCCTGTATTCCTCTTCCTTTCCTCAACCTTTACTTTTCTCAATACTCTTCATATTTTCTTCCTGTCTGCATGTTCGCAACTTCATTAGATTCTCATTATAAGCAAATGATTGAAAATATCCCTTTAATACTAACTAATGTCGTTTCAAAAATATTTTTATTTCCTTCAATCACAACATTCTTTTGCATACCCCCTCATGTTTTCATACATTTTGCTGTATACTTGTTTAACCAAAGGTAGAATTTGGAGAGTTTTTGTGATTGCAAATATTTGTGAATTATTCTGTAATTTGAATAATTCATGTTTTTTCTTTGAATGATTGATCTATTGAAGTTCCTTTGGCAGATAATTCAATGTTTCCTAATTGTTTTACGAACGTGTTTATCTACTCCGATACTCATGATTTCCGATTAAATTCTTCTACTCCTAGTCATAAGCGAATATTTTTCTTATTTATTTGACAATGTTAGGGTTTCCTCTACAGCTAGTTCCTAAATTTCTGAATGTAATAATATCCATCTTATATAATTTAAAGTGGAAATATTCTTTATATTAGCTCATGAATTTGTATTAAAAATGCGGGTATGTTTGAATATCTTTGTGTTTCATCATTGAATTTAATATCTTTGGAAATATGGAACATGTCATCTGTGGTCAGAAAAACAACTGTCACTCTCTTGAAGTTTATTTCAAATTTTAATTTTGTGAAGAAATACTCAGCCTTAAGGTAGTTTGTGCCATAAATCACTTCACCTAGAATTTGACCTCATTTTAAAGATATAACATCCATCTTTTAAATTATATCAAAATATTAATCCCTTGCCAAGCTACTTTTCGTGCAATTTGCCTAAAAATATGAGATGTCTTGCATTGGGGTAGGTTACAGCTGTGCGCTCCAGAGGGAGAAAAATAAAAAAGTAGGAATTTCTTAAGCCTAGATTTCGTCAAAAACTAACGGTGTGTAGTTTGAATGTTTTATTAACTATTTATAAAAATTAATTTATTACTCACCGCAGTAATTTATGCTGAATCGCAAAATACCTACTGTTTTGAAATAATTTTAGCCGTACGGCGTGAAAAAAATGAGACAAGTTAACGACTTATTTAGATATATTTATTTGATTACTGAGAATGCTTGACGCATTTTATTATATTTTTGCGCCATTAAAATTAAAATATTTTCTTCATACTTCTTACAGACGCTGAAATGAAAAAAATAAAATTTTAATGTGGTCTCCATTATGACTATGAGAACTGTTTCGCTCAAACTACCTTAGTGCTATGAGAAACACTGCAACACCGGTCACAGAATTTCTTCTGGTTTGTGTTTAGTGGGGTGAGTTTTGTAATTTTCTTTTGAGAGAAGAGAAATACACGAATGCCAGGGTTCCAAGATATGAATGAGAGGAAGAAGGAATACGAATGGTGCGGAAGAAGGAAAAGAATTCGTCGTGGCGAGTATGTGAGGAATTTGGGTTTAGGATCCCAACTGAAAGAAGTGAAGGGATTTGTGGGGGAAAGGAGAAAAGGGAAGGGGGAACGACATGTTGAAGGCTTATGGAGGAACGACATGGAGGTAAATGTGGCGTTATGAAGGGGAAAGGGAGGAATAGGTGGCTGTCTGGGCTGACAGGAGGTGGTATGCGGCATAATAACAGCCGCGTAGGGAAATAGAGTTGGGATGGAGTGTAGTGTGGAGTAAAGTGATAGGGTGTGATTTATTCCGTTAACGCTGGGCATTTTGACGTAAAAAATCTTATAATTCGGAACGTTGTAAAGATTAATGTTACATTTTAATTTTACATTTATATTTCAAATATAAAATATGTGTAGTCCTTGGCTGGGTGTTATCACTTAGTAACGGGTGTTGATAAATAAGTGGTCGGTGGATTGTCGTCCTTGTTCTGATGAAACATGTTGGGCGCCAAACATTTATATAACTCAAAATGCTTAAAACGTCTCAAGCCAGCCTAGTGCCTCGATGGCAGAGCAAGGGGGTTACTTGGGCTTTTTTTATTATTCAGGACGCCAGGTAATTTTGGAAAATTTACCACTAAAGTCCACTGGACACTAAGGATGATAAAATAAGACAATTAAATTCAATCAACTTAAAGATCAAACAATAACCTTATAAATAATTTTTCAAAATTCTCTCAGAATCAAAACATTTATTATCAGAATAAGGACGACAACCCACCAGCCACTTATTTATCAACACCCGTTACTAAGTGATAAAACGCAGCCAAGGACTTCACATATTTTATTTTCGAAAATTAATGTAGTATTAAACTTAATCGTTACGTCGGACGTGGGGTTCTTAAGGCTTGAGACGATGAAACACAATTGTGTGCAACCAAACTTTCTCTATATCTCGGAAAATATAATAGACATCCGAACGGGCCACTTGCCATACAATAGAGAAACGTTGAAAGTGTAAAATAACCTGCAATTTCAAAATTGGTATCGTCAGCGTACTAAAGAAGATGCCCACCAAGTATGGGTATTATTGTGTTCCACCGATTGCGTAAAATAGGTGTATTTTGACGCAAAGTCATGCAAAGAATTCGGGAATGGGTTCAATTGAAAGCGTTTAGATTGTTCTAAGGAATGTTACCACAGCCAACTGAATTTATTCAAAATAGACCAACATGGAGACATTTAATTGGGAAATATTGAAACTTGTTAATTTAATGAATAACAGAAGTGGCAATTTTCCACTAGATAAGGTTTAATACGACCATGGTTTCGATGCACTGCATCATCATCAGGTACATACACAAAACAGATCGGGTATATATACAAAATTTTGCAGAGGAGGAGGAGGTGGGGTAGGGAGCAGAGGGGGTAGGTTTGAGGTTGGAGGTGGTTGGGGAGGAGGAGGTTAGCCAAGTGAAGTAAGGGAGGGGGAGGGATATGG
This sequence comes from Pyrrhosoma nymphula, assembly GCA_963573305.1. NCBI lineage: Eukaryota > Metazoa > Arthropoda > Insecta > Odonata > Coenagrionidae > Pyrrhosoma > Pyrrhosoma nymphula. The sequence continues at coordinate 79,141,233 of OY754337.1, forward strand.
GGAAGGCGAGCAAAGGAAGGTTAAGGGGAGGGGGAGAAGGGGAGGAATAATAGGGAAAACGCACCAAAAGGTAAAAAGGAAGCATAAAAAAAAGCGAGTCACCATGCAGTTGATGCATGTTTCGATGCAGTGCACCGAAACCATGGTCGTATTAAACCTTATCTAGTGAAAATTGCCATTTCTGTTATTCATTATACTGAACTTCCACCATATCACCCCTGCTACTTCTCTCGTTGTTAATTGAATGGTAAATTTGGAAATATCTCTTAAATAAAAAAGTGAACTCTGACAGAAAGAGGTTGAAGGAACAAAGACCATCGCTCTCTGAATCTTAGAAGCCCAGAATTCACGGAACTTGAATGATAGAAAGTCAATGTGACAGAGGAATCGGAGCCTACTACGCTTACTACCCAACCTTTTATAGTTTCTTTTACTGTTGGAGACTGTTTGAAAGCTGTACTTGTTTCGGATGACAATTTAGTATGATACTTAACTGTTCTCTTGTTGCATATACGGCCTTATCGCCAACCTGTGTAATGCATTTCAGTTGCTTCCCCGCTAATGTCTCGTCAGTTGATGTGTTGTAGACGCACGGATGCGCCGCGATTGGTATTAATCAAGGCAATTTGAGGAAGATATATATACGCATAGAATTAATGTAACTGAATGATTAGACTTCAAAATAGAAAAAGAGATCTAATTTTTCTAACTACACCAAAATATATGGCAACTTATTTCGCAGCTCTCCGAGATAATTTCCTCAAAAAACAGTTTTCCATTGGAATTAGGGAGGACGTGCACTCCAGATAGAAACTATAAAAAATAATCGAGTTATGACGCAAAATTCGCGTTAGTAATGCAATGGTGTGTTATTCGTTTGATTGCTTTTTAAAAAAATTAATTAAGAAACCACCGTTGTACTTTTTGCAAAAAAAACTTTCTTTGTAAAGGATTTTTCAGCGTACGGCTTGTGACAAATACGTCTATTTGAAGCCTCAAATGTAGGTATATTAACTTATTTACCTTCTGAGATATTCAGTCAAAGACGCAATTTTTTTTAAAAATAGCAATCTTATCGAGCCTTCTCTTGGTTTTTTTATACAGTTGATTACATTTTAAAACCAAATTCTTGCATAGTCTCGATTGTGATTGGAGAAAAAGCTTGCTCGATCTAACTTAGCTGATGGCTGAAGGAGAATGAATTAATTACTCTATTTATATAAATTGGTCGTTACAATTAGGCAATTGGCCTGGTGGTAACGGTCAAGAATATAACATAAGAAATGTAGTAGAATACAATCAAAACAATATACTCATTGTGTAACTCATGACTTGTACACACAAGGTCTTAGTATGCACCCCGAAGTAATTTAGCTCTTTTTACTTACTTACTTACTTACTCTTACTCCTGTGGCCATTGAAAACCTAGGAGGTCTTTGGCCTCGCCAACCACACGTCTCCACGCTCTACGGTCGCCTGTCACTTCCAGATGTGCTCCCACCCTTCTCATATCCTTCTCTACTTCGTCATTCCAGCGCATCCTTGGTCTTCCTAACGGTCTTGTACCTTCTGGTTTTCCTTTTAGCACTTGTTTCATCATTGTTTCTTCACTTCTTCTATGGACGTGTCCCAGCCACCTTAATCTCCTGCTTCTGATAATTCCCACAATATTTGGTTCTTTATACAATTCTCTTAACTCTTTGTTTTTTATTATACTCCATGTTTCACCCTCTTTAATGGGACCAAATATTCTTCTCAATACTTTGTTTTCAAACGTTATGAGTTTCTTTTGTGACTTTTTGGTACAAGCCCACACTTCAGAGCCATATAATAGTATTGGTATCACTATTGTTTTATAAATCCTAATTTTTGTTCTTTTTGATAGGAGTTTATTCTTAAATAACTTTATTAAGCTCCAGTATGATCTGTCAGCTGAGGCAAGTCGGGCGTTTATTTCTGTCTCTTCTTTGTTGTTGTTTGTTATTACCTTTTACCTTTCTAAAATTATTAACTGTGTTTGGAAAGATCTTAAAAATATCTTGAGGCAACTCATTCCATTCTTTATTTCCGCGGTTTAGGAAGGAATTCTTCAGTACATCCGATTACTGTGGCCTGTCTTTTATTTTGAAACTGTGGTCCTTCCTACCTATATACTTGGGTTTGTCTAACCTTTTAGTGAGTTCCCTCCCAAGCCTTCTCTTCCTTTATCGATTTGTAAATCCCACACAGTCCTTTTATGTTCCTCCTCAATTGGAATAATTCCCACCCCAATAACCCTAAATTTGCTGCAACACTCTCAATTCCGCGCTTTTATATCCGAGTGGACGTTTCATTTCTCCGCTGACGTAATTTCATTCACTTCCTGCACCGTTGTGCCTGATGTCCCGTTCTTGTTGCTGTTTCTCGCCCACTCTCTCTCTCCATGGTGACCCTTTTTGTCGTCAGATGGAGTTGAACTAAAAGTATCGACTATGAATATACATATGGAACCAAAACTTGCTCCTAGTGGGTGTTGCCAAACATTCCGCATGCACCAAAAAATCAGGACCAAGAGATTGTAGTGCTGCCACTCTAGAGAAGGTGGTTCTAATAAGGAAAGGCCGTGATTCAAATGGAGATACTGTAAATAAAGGTACCGGAATTGGCCCCCCAATTAACACCGGCCATTTTTGACACACACAAGCTGAACCATGCCGAAGGGAAGGCCGTGATACAAATGGAGATACTAGAAATAAAGGTACCGGAATTGGCCCCCCAATTAAACCGGACTTTTCTTTACACACAGAAGCGGAACCATGCCGATTGCAGCGCGACCTATCTTTTGCAGAAAGATAGGCAACACTGGTGCCCGTACTGTGGCGCCAAAGATTTAGATCCATATGTATTGATTCATGGTATTGATACTGGATTCCAGAATTATATAGTGCTGCAAGCGTAATATTTGTGCGTATGAAATAATTCGGTTTTTATAAAACTTGCCAGACCATGATATATTGGCATGGGCAACGTCCTGCCACGATGGAAACACCGGTTCCCGATCAGTCACCGAAGTTAAGCATCGTTGGGCTCGGCTCGAGTTTGGAGGGGTGATCCTCCGATTCGTCCGAGTACTGTTGCCCCTGTCTGCACGTGGCAAACAAAATATACGAAATGACCGTAGCCGTGGAAGCACGTTAAAAATAATTACTACTACTACTTATATTGGCATTAACACATGAGCAGTTCCATTTGTTTAATATGCAGTAAAAGATAGCCACGACATGAAAATTTCCACACCGTAATTGTGGCATCAAGATTAGATAACTATGGTTAAAATAAAGATTTGTTCAATGGCCGATTGAAGTCATTCTCAGGTTTATGCTGGTAGAATAGCGTTGCAATAACCTTAGGGATGGCTATTTTCGTTGAACGCAAGAGCAGTTTTTCTTACATAATCATAGATTAAACTCTAAACAACTAAAATATATTGTATGAATAATAAGTATCGATAAAAAGAAGCCTCTACGAAAACAGAAGGTCTCGTCGCCGGGAAAATCAGTCGTAGATGATAATTTCGCGGCGAGTCAGCTCTAGTCAGCAACACTGAATGGCTTGACGTCATGATTTCTAAAGACGTGTTCTCATTGGTTGAGTTCCACCGCTGTGCCTCTACCGCCGAACTACAAAGGCCACCTAAGGGGTCAGTGAAATAAACATCATCGCTTTGATTGTTTCTGGAAACTTCCAGCATTCTTTAAGTTGTGTTTGACTCTAATGTTGAATCATGAGGCAGAAATGAGAAAGGAGTGTAAAAAATTATCCGAAAGTAGGATTAAATGTGCTTCTCACTTTTTACTGAAGCTTTTTTAATATGAAAGTCCGCGCTCGCCCGGAGAGCTAATGAGAATATTCATTTTTGAAAACATTTTATTGGTTTTCGAATCGTTGCCCAATACAGTGTGCATCACGATGGCGCGTACTGCTCCGCACCTGTTGCCTCCCAATCCCCCCCTACACCCCTTTGGAGTGCACTAAAACGGAGTTTTCATTTGAATGGTTTTTACTGATCGATTACCTTTTCATATGGGACTTTTTTGTTCACTGCATATTGGGAAATGGAACAGACATCGCATTTCTTGAGGGCGAAATGTTTTGCCTGATCCCTCTGATGACCTAGCTTAAATTTAGAAGCTTTTTATTTGCTTTCTTTTTGCGTAGTACTCACAATAAATTGTTTACTCAGTTAAATGCGATTGACATGGTGGTGGGATCCATGGTTAACGTAAGGCCAAAAACTCCAATGCATAAAGACTTTTTGTTTGTAACTTAAATGAGGAACAATTGGCGTCAATTTTGGTACCGTTATATTTTGTGATTACTAGATATAATAATTTGTCTTTAAGATTGTAAATTAATAAATCAATGAGCAATAAAATGGCTCATGTAGTTCTAATGTTAGTGCAAAAATAAGGGGCATGGCTTAATATGTATTGGTTAAATTTATTTATGTACTCTTTTCGTAGGGTTTTGCTATCGCATATCACTACCCATTATTGGTTTTCTAAATGTAAATTGTAGTCTTATGTATTCAAATTAAGAGGAGTAAATGCAGCGAGCTGGAAAATTTCACTGGCGTCGTTACGTGCGGAAGTGCTCAGCGAATGCTGAAAATTCCGATTTCCAATTCTGGCGTTATTGAATGCTGGCTATAAAATGCTCGTTGTTTCGCACGTTGGCATCACAGGAATGAACTTATAGAAGATGATTTTCTATATTTTTATTTCTTTTTTTGTTCATTTTTTGAGTCCATTCTCTCTGATTAATATAGCTGAGTCCTCGTTGAGAATGTATAATAAATTCCAGAGCATTTGTAAGTGGAAGCCGAAGACGAGGACTCTTCAACTAGGATCCCTGCAAATGACTTGCCATTTGAATGATCTCAGATGTGAGTTCTCAGATGTTATATCGCTAAATTTCCTTGTGAACAAATTTTAAGTGTCCGAGGAAGAAATATACTAAAATAAATGAGATAAAAGTTAACGATTCATCATAGAATGTTTTGTTTTGCTAGAGAAACTTCGATAACACCGCATTTCCACTGTTCTCCAATTTTCCTTATCACACCACCTCCTGTGCATCCTCCATCTTCGGATTCTTACTTCTCTCTAACTTAATAATTGTTCTTCAATTTGTTCACCCTGATCCAATTGCCATCCATGATTCACTTCCATTTAGAGTCACACTCCGTCAGTGATTTCACTGTTGACTTTATTAATAATCTCTTCTATAAATTCAACGGATTCAGGTGAAATATCGTGGAAGTTCTTCATAATATAAGAGAAACAATTGCACTTTTACACAAATTGCTTTAATGCGTACAACGCGTTTCGGCTCACAGATTTCCAGGCCTTTCTCTCACGTTTTAGTCCTTCCCCCCTTTCCTCCCTTCGTTTTTCCTGATTTTTCCCAGGTTTTTTCCGTCACTACCTCCTCCTACCCCCCTCCCCCCCATAATCTGAATATATATATATATATATATATATATATATATATATATATATATATATATATATATATATATATATATATATATATACAAGTTCGTGGAAAAATCACACACGTGATGATTTAGCTAAACTTTGCCACAAGTAGGGCGGAATTAAACATAGACACAAAATAAGGAACACTCACACAATAATTTCTGATATTTCGGTTACCATAGAACCTTTCTCAAAGACAGAAGGATACATACTGATGGAAAGGCAGGGGACAAGAGGTAGGGTGAGGTGGGAGGAGAAGGAGGAGAGAGGGGTAGGAAAGGGGAGAAGAGGGGAGGGGCGGGAGGGGGTCAGAGGAAGAGAGAGGGGTGAGGAGGGGAAGAGGCGGGAGGGGGTCAGGGGAGGAGAAAGGGATGTGGAAGGGAGAAAAGGGGAGGGGCGGGAGGGGATTGAAGGAGGGGAAAGGAGAGAAGGGGCGGGAGAGGTCAGTGAACGCGATTTAATCCGGGGGGATTGTGAGCGGAATAAAGCCAGATGCAGGCCATTTCTAGGGTCCGCAATTGAAGGGGAGAGGAAGAGGGAGGGAGGGAAGCCAATACGCCTACACGGAACCATTTATCAAAACTGAGATTGTGGGAGGAAGCATGGATCGGGACGGGGAAGGAGGCATTGGGCGAGGACGGATTACAGCTAGCACGGTGGCCGGTTAATCTAACACTGAGGGCATTAGTAGTGAGACCAATGTAATATGAATCGCACAGGTTGCACAGGAGGATGTAAACAATGTTGTGGGAAGTGCATGACCGAGAAGGGACGGAAGGAAGTGGGTGGGAGAGGAATTTGCCTACCCCTCTCTCCTCCTTCTCCTCCCACCTCACCCTACCTCTTGTCCCCTGCCTTTCCATCATTATGTGTCCTTCTGTCTTTGAGAAAGGTTCTATGGTAACCGAAATATCAGAAATTATTGTGTGAGTGTTCCTTATTTTGTGTCTATGTTTAATTCCGCCCTACTTGTGGCAAAGTTTAGCTATATATATATATGTGTGTGTGTGTGTGTGATGTACACTCTTGTAACTTAGTCTTGTACTTGATGATGGCTCTGTGAGCCGAAACGCGTTGTACGCATTAAAGCAATTTGTGGAAATGTGCAATTATTTCTCTTATATTTATCTCTTCAATATTTATTTATTGCACAGGATTAAAAAATCATATACATCTGTTACTCTTTTCAAATATAAAAATAAAAAATCATAAAAAGATCATGATAAAAAACAAATTAAATTGAAAGTACATATCAGGTTACAAAACGATTTAAATATTGTTTCAAATTTTCATGAGTGATTTCCTAAAAAAACATTTAATTCTATACAAACTCATACTGAAAAAATCAATTTCAAATGGGATGGAATTTGCCACTCTCATAATTCTGGCCATTAGCCTCTTATATAAATAATTTGCCCTGAAAAATTCTTGAGAAAAGGTTCTCTTACAGCATGTAATAGCAATAAGGACACGAAAATATATAATTTGCAACAGCTGTGCTGAATCGATTCTATTATTTAGTATTTTATATAAAAAGAGAATATCAGCATGAATTCTCCTATTACTTAAAATATTAAGGTCTAGTGCATAATACATATCACTGTAGGAATTTATTCTCATGTCAACACCACGCTAATTTGTACATAATCTTACAAAATATTTTAAGCATTTTTCAATTTTGTTCCTATGACTGTCGTAATAAGGACTCCATATCACTGACCCATATTCTATTATTGGCAGAACTAAAGCAAAAAATAGTAACCTCTTAGGAAAAATATTGTGAATGTTATCTGTGAACTATTTAGTGAACGGTAAGAAAAATATACTCGTAAGTCAAATGCATAACGACGGGTGTCAAGCATCGAGATGAATCAAACGAATGTTTGCAAACAAATTCCCTTTAGGTAAGCAAAATGTACGATGGTGGGTTGCTCTCCATTTTTCCTAGCGATATATTTAAGACGTTTTATTGTGGGCCGTCTTAGATGATCATTCTGATTGTTGAAACTAATTTTGAATATATTGTTATACCTCTAGTCATTACTTTGATTAATTGCAATTTTATAAATCCATATTGTGCCATAACATACAGTATGAATATTCACGGTAAGAAAAATTAAAATTATTGCATGATGAACGGAAAAACTGAAGGCAGGCATTGCGCTTTAAAAAGAGGTTACTGAGAAAGTGGAATTATTCACTCTAACTTTATGAAATTAGGAAAATCAAATTTTATTTAAATGGCTTATGAGTACTCATTGCTGAATTATCTTCAATGAAAAATATTTATCGTGTGAGATAAACATCCTATCTTCCTTTATCTACATTGGAAGCTGTACGACATGGGTTGGAAGTATTTCAACTGAGATCAACCAAAACAGCCCAAGCCATGAAAGTATTCATGATGAAAAACAACTGCTGGATTCAATGAACATAGGATTACCAAAAGGAAAAAAATACCTGATTTACTTGAATGGACTGTTAACGCTATATGACTCTCAGACATGGACCATTGGAAAGCTGAAACAGCTGGGGCTTTCAAAACATGGTGGCGGATGCTGAAGATCAATTGGATAGAATCAGGAACGAGAAAGTGCACAGAAGCACACCATATAGGGGGGGTGCACATGAGGAAGACAGGGTGCAGATGGATAGGCCACCAAATTTTGAGGAACTACAAAATTTTAAGCGAAATAATGGAAAAGAAATCAGAAGGGAAAACCCGAGGAGGACCATGGGGCAATACTAAACGGGATACTAAACACAAGAGGTTAAGGTAGTTTGTGCGAAATATCACTTCACCTAGAATTTGATCTCATTTTAGAAAACACTCTCATCTTTCCAATAATGTAAAAATATTAACCCCTTGCCAAACTACTTTTCGAGCAATTTTCTTTAGAATATAAGCTGTTTTACATGGGATAGATTACGGCTGTGCGCTCCAGAGGGAGAATATTGAACAAATTAGGAATTTCTAACAATTAGATTTCGTCAAAAAACTAACGGCGTTTAGCTTGTTTGGTTTATCAACTATTTATTAAAATTAATCTATTACTCACCAGAGTAATTTCTGCCGAATCGCAAAAAACCTACTGTTTTGAAAGCATTTTAGCCGTACGGCGTGAAAAAATGAGACAAGTTAAAGACTTGTTTAGATATATTTATTTGATTACTGAGAATGTTTGACGTATGTAAGTATATTTTTGCACCAAAAAATTACAATATTTGCTTCATACTTCTTTCAGTCACTTGAATTAAAACATAAAATTCGAATATGGTCTCCATTATGACTAGGGAACTATCTCGCTCAAACTACCTTAATGGACATAAAATAAGTTAAAGGGTAGAATGAAGGACTGATGTCAATGTATCTTAGAGATTGAGTGACTAATGATGATGGTGCTAGAAGGGAAAATACATGAATTCTTAATTTGGCTAGTCTAACAAAAAAAGGGTGAAGGGCAACCTAGTAATGTAATTGGAATGCTTCGTAGGGCGCAGTTAAAGAGAGCAGTGCATTTTCGAACATCCTGTTACTCAGGCTACGCATTGGTACACATGTGGTTTGCGCGGTCATCTAACTCTCCCCGTGGAGTTGACTGATATGAGATTCGAGCCGGTCAGTTCGACTGAAAGCAGGATTGTGTGGAAAGAAAACTCATTTCATCGATCCAGCGCTCCTTGCCATTTGCATTTTCTTTCCAAAGATCATTGGACTTAAACTCTAGCTCTCCCTTTAGCCTGTTCGATTTGGGTGGTACGAGAGAGGCGTCTGTGATTTTTTAAATCCTGTAACTAATACTATACTAATAACTAATTCTAAACTCTAATCCCACTATGAATATACATATATCTACATATAGAAAAAAGAATTTTGCTTGCCTTTTTGCGTGTCTGTCTGTCTTTTTTACAAATGTACAGTTTTACTTCGATCATGCTGAAATTTTGCAGACTAATAGTTCAAGACAGGAGGAAAGTTATAGGCCGATTTCAAAAGATCTCAGGGCCCCACAAGGTCCCATAATGGGGCCCTTTGATGATCTACGCTACGTATTGGGTTTTGTGCAGTGGTTTCATTTTTTGGTTTTAAAAATAACTTCTGCTCAAGATAGAGGATTGGGATTTTTATTATGAAACGGCTGAAAGAATGAAGTTTATAATTATTTCAATCAATCATCTTTTCCAATTTGTATTTGTCTGAAAATCGTGCTTTTAGATGCAAAAATGCACATATTTATCTGAAATCAACAATTGCATATTTCCTTGACAACCAGATTTTGGTCTTTAACGCCTTTGGTCTTAAAATTTATTTTGCTTAGTTAAGCTGATTAAGAATGCTAAGTATTGGGTTTTGTGCAGTTGTTTATTTTTTTGCTTTTTAAAACTACTCTCGCTCAAGATAGAGTTTACGGTTATTTATCAGACACCCAAAACAATGAAGTTTCTAATTTTTTCAATCAATTCTGTTATGAAGAAAGTCTGTTCCCGAGAAATTCTGGGTATTTCAGCTATTATCAAATAAATTTTAACTTCTGTATGAATTTACGATGATGCTATTATAATTTTTCTTTTGGCTCAATTACTTTTTAAGTCTAAGATGGTAATTGACGGTATTTAATGATATTGCATATACATATTATTTTTAATTTGCTAGGAGTCTCTTTACAAGTACATATTCACATTTGGCTTCAAAGGGTGAAACTGATGAAATATCAGTCGGCGAAAGTATACCTTTTCTTCTCTATTTTATGAATATTTACCATCTATTTGTATATGAATATTTGTCCAGCTTATTGAGCTGAACCTAAGTCAGCTATAAGGGTGGTAAGATTTCAATTGAGAATATACCTTAATTGAAACAGTAACGGTCCTTTTCTGCCTCTTCCCTTCAATTGACTCATTTTATTCGTTGGCCATGCACACTTTGTTTGACTTTAAAAGGGACGGATGGTGGAAGTATGGCCCAGAGCATCTTCTCAAAAGATTTTCCTCGGAGTTTCAATTTCTCTTCCCTTAATAATTTCTTATCATACCGTGGACATCAATGAAACGGAACCTTTAATTATTCCAGCATGACAGCGTTAACTGAAATGAACTATTCGATTCCAACTCGATAAACGAGGAGTGAATGGAAGCATGGGTTTTGTGGGAACTGTGGAACCAAATCCTTAATGCATTGACATGTGATTAAATATTAATGAAAATGGGATTTTCATTTTGAGATGAGGAGTAAATACTCTTTAATCTTTCTTGAAATGAAATAATTTAGTCCGTATTAGCGTAATTTTATAGTATTACTTTGTAACATTTTTCCCAAAAAACAAGAAAGAATAACTTAATTGGAATGGTATAGAACTCCTAGGACTTCTTATCTTAATTCTCAAAAGTTTTACGTCGGCAGATGATGCTGAATCATTTGCCATGATACATTAAATTCTGACTTTTCACGGAGTAATGATGAGTCGATGACGCCTGAGCAGTTCGTGTTTCTATTAGAGTATTTGCGAAAGGCTATTTGCGAAATGTTGGATGGAGAGGTGTGAGAATGTACTGAGGAAGGTTGTTGCTAGGGTTGATGTCACAATGCGTGTAGAGGGTGTTTTTGGGACAACTAATAGACCGGTTTGTATGAGAGCCTTGCTTCCGATCTTATTTTAAGGCAGAAACATTACTTATTGCCACGAGGAACTTAGATATTCGCTAAACGTGTTGGACATGGGGAATCTGAAAAGTGTTTGAGTCAGAAGTAGGATAGGTAGATGGAAGAATATGTGAGTGATGACAGAATGTAGAATTAATGTACCAGTAGGGGAATGATTGGTAGAATGTGCGTGTTATTTATTTAAACGATAAAAGTGGTGAGCTGTATGAGGAGTAAGGATTTCCATTGAAAATCATGGCTGAATGTGGCTGGAGAGAGTTTTTTAAGGAGTGAGTGTGTGAATTTAGAGACGAATGAGCAATTTAGTTATTATCTCCTTGAACAGTCATTAAAGTGCAAGAGGAACATAGACTCTGTAGCCAGTACTTTAACTCGCAGGTTAAATAAAAAAATGCATACAATATATTGTACGAGGTAGTAAAATATACAAGGTTAAAATGAATTTTTGCCTTGATTATATTTAGGACTTGGGTCGCAGCTGAGGGATCATATTCCAGGGTAAGGTTGAGAGTAGCTGGGACCTAGTTTATTAACCCTATATGACCGTGTGATTCCAATTGGAATCACAGAATTTATTGGACTCTTTAGCCCATCACACATGGCCAATGGTTCCAATAGCCATCGTACGTCGTAGTTCCGTTCTTTACCACTATGTAGCATCCCCCGTCTCTCATGTTTGGGACTAGCTGTTTGAGGAGTGAGCACATGTTTTTCGAAGTGCGCATGACACTTGGGCTTCTTTCAGCTGGTGAAACTGACGAAAAGGTTAGCAGTTGTGTGTTCATTTATAAATCTTACTAAAGTTAATTTCTGTTAATAATATTATTGTTGAATAATATCCATGCACAGAATTATAAAATATGCGTCCATAAGTTGAATATTTGGAGCCCAAATGTTATAATTCCAATTGGAATCATTAGGCTTTGTTAATGTGAAAGCATGTCAAGAGCAAGATTGAGTGTTGTTAGTGATTAGGGATGGGCAAAAAAACCTGTATTCGGTAGTACCGATACTAATTTTTTGAAATCCGGTAGTACCGACCAATTTTTAAAATCGGTACTACCGACGGTATAGGTATTAAAAATACCGGTATTTAGACAGTGCTGCTATCTTGCGTCAACTAACGGAACTAACTACGAAAATTTACTAACTGCAATAATTTTCAAATGTTCCCGTAATATGTCTGTCTTTTTTCATGTTTACATAACCGTGAAGTTGAGATATGTTTGTTAACATTATTGATCTAATAGGTATGTACAAATTTTTGACGCATGCCGAACACCAGGCAATCGATGATTTTAAGCAGTATGAATACAAATATTTATTCCTGTAAGTTAAGCGTTAGTGCGACTGCATGGATTGATCTCTATGTAACAGGGGAGTTTACCTGACCACAACATTAAAACAATACCGATCGTTCTTCATGTGATTTAAAATCATTCCAACAAAGAGCGACGAGAGCAAACATTCAGCGTAGAATAAAATATATTTACTGAATAGCTGCGATGCATATATTCCCACGATTGTTCATTAAAAATGCCGATGGATGGACATTTCTGTGTATCTTTTTGGACTGATATTCACATTTTACAAAATATCGGAAAATGTATGTTAATTTGTATGTATGTATGTAGAATCGGTTCATAACGTCATCTGACGTCTTCCGATTTCTAGTCTACAAGTATCTTTGTCCTTCCATGGATCTTCTTCCAATCCTCTCCCTCTAATTTCTTTATCCACTCCCTTTCCAGCTCTTCCTCTTTTGCCTTGGATTGTTAGCTCCAAGATCTTTCTTGGCAGTCTATCCTCGTTCATTCTCTTTACATGTCCGCACCACATTAGCTGCTTGGTCATGATGCCTTCCGTTATATTGAGCTCGACTTTCATTATCAGTCGTCTTCTATCATTTGTAACTCTTTCTATTCATCGTCCCGCAGTCCGTCTCCAAAAATCCATTTCAGTAGCCTTTAATGTTTGTTTAGTACGTTCATTTATAAGCCAGACTTCACATCCATACGTTAAGATACTTTTGAAAATGGCATTGTATATTCTTATTTTATTTACTTTCGATATTTGTTGGTCCTTAAGGATGCTGTTTAATAATCTAATAACCCTTCTTCCCTTATTATTTCGGTCTGATATAGCTTCATCTAAGGTTCCGTCATCAGTGGTTTTAACTCCAAGATATGTTTAGTAATCAGTGTACGCTATTTTATCCCCATCTTCTAAAATCAGGTCCTTTTTTGTTTTTGTCCAATTTTGTAATTAAATTTTATATTTAACCAATCACATAAATACTGGTAAACCTGTATTTTGTCGTTGGTACTACCGGTTAAGTAGTATTATTGCATTTTATTACTTATTAAAAATACCGGTACTTTTTTTAGTGCCGCCAATGCCCATTAGTGATAATTTGAGTGTTTGATACATTATTTTCTTTATCATTCCTAGCTAAACGTCATATCTCTGGATGCTTCGTCAAATCCAACTCATAATGTAAATTACTTGTGTAAGTACACGTCATAGTGCTTGATATTTTGTGGCTATGTTTCATTACAGAGTATCAGGTATTCATGAGGTCACTAGACTTGTAGGTGAGGGCATTCAATTAGTGTGTGTGCGTCACAGAGAGCGGTGTCAGGCACCATCAACACTGGTGACTCGTGCCTGACACTGCTGACAGTGCAGCCTTAGCAGCAAAATTCGCCTTTTCATCACCCCGAGGAGAAAAATGTGATGGGACCCAGCAAATTGCTTTGGCTTTCCTTCGCATTATTACCTCGTTAAAGTGCAGTCGGATTGCTATCAGTTGAGGGCGTACCCGCCACAAGTAATCAATTCTCTGCGTGACACTGAATGAATCACTTCATGGGGCGAAGCGTGGCTGGCTTACACGAGAGGCATATGTTAAGGTGCGATAGATGGCTTTCACTTCAACAGTGAAAAGCGATATCGAAGGCGGTAATCATATGCGTACAGACATCAGTTTCATCTACCACAGCGCAGCCGACGTTTTTAAAGGAGAAATATTAGCAGTCTCAGAACGAGGTGATCACATTCCTACGAAGTAACCGTAGAAGTCGAGTTAAAGAAAGACTGCGCAAGAATTGGGCTGTTGAGAGAAGTTAGTGATATAGAGTCAGGTGTTCCAGTGTCGAATGAACAATTTAGTGTCTAGAGATATTAACCAACGTCGTATATTCAAAATGTTAACGTATTAAGACGTAACTTCAGCGACTGTGACGCTATCTAACTTGGTCTAACTGGGAGCAGGGATGTGATCCGAAATGGAACTTTACGTTTAGTGCCGGACCTGGGAGGCACGAAACTGTCATATATGGTAAAGTGATGGACCTGGGAGGCACCCGAACTCGAGAGTCCGAGCTTCGGCCTCGAAGGTGACCCAACCCTTCACCGCGGGTGGTTTATGCAACTGACCAGTCACACTATAGTTTATAACTTCTAAAAGTTCAACATAAATCGCAAAGTTATGCTGGTTTTGTGTTGCACTGGTCACGCTGATGAAAATAGTTTTTTCATCTCAGTTATGCGATAGATATTGACCATTTAACGTGCTTTAGCGAACCAAGCATAGTTTAATGTACAGTGTTACACATTTATGTACACATGTTAAACGTAAATATCCTTTAAGGATTACATCCCTGACTGGGAGGTATATTGCCATCCAATTGAACTAAATCAGATAATGCGACCCGCTACCCAAATTCGCAAAACATTTAATAGAAAACGGACACAATAATGAATTTACCCTACTTGGAATGCATTTTATAAAGACCCAGTTATATAGAGACCAGGGGTACGTGAATACGTGAAATAGTATGTGAAATTGATGACGAACACTTGAATCGCTCTATCTATATCTCCTTTATCCTACTCTTTCCTTCCACCCCTTATCCCACCCATTACCCTTAACTACCCACTGTGACCCCTGCACTCCCCAGTCCCCTTGTTAACCTTAACCCCTTCCCTCCATGCCCTTCCGTCCATTCAGATATTCATTCCCACCGCAGTGAGAATGTAAACGGTCTACCTAACTACCTAATTCAAACCTAACCTCACCATCGGACGGAGTTGTACCACAAATCGTACGCTATTGCGATATTTCGCAAATGGAACTCTCTGCCAGAAGAAATTAAGGCATGTAAATCCATCGCACTGCTTAAAAGGAATGCCGTTGATCTAATTTATTCAAAAGTTATCTCAAAAATGAGAATAACGATTTTGTGGAGGAATGGTTTAACATGAAATGAATCTAGATGGAACACCCAACACAGGTAGTTATAATGTGCATAAGTTGTATCTTATACCTATTTCAAAACTACTTTACGTTTAATAGTATATTTTCTTGTAATACCATTTATATATTTCTTTAATATCTCAATGTAATACACTGTTTCTCGTTCATTATGTTCTTCACCTACCCAGCAGATGGAATTTTCTGTCGTAAGATATACAGGCATGTTAACTTGAGTGCTTATCTACGTTATGTACAAACTTCTTTGTACTAATCATTTTTGGTCGTTATTCTTATATGTTTGCCTAGTATGGTGACTTGATGTAAGTATACCAAGTACCGATTCTCTTATTATGTTTTTTCCCTTATTTTGTTTAACTTTTCCTGTGCATAATAGATGAAATTTAATCTCATTTTGTTATAGTAATGTTCATCCTTAAGTATTATGCCAAGTGTATGTATAGAGAATGTATGTCCACATCTACTGGCCATTGGCTCCCTTTCTTCCACCCCCCCTCGCCCCCCCACTCTCTACTTCACCCCCATCCCCACTACCCACCAATGCACTTTTAGACTTTTACCAATTCCTTTGGTCATTCGCCCCCCCCCTGCTTCCCAACCCTTTTGTCCCTTCCCTATTTATTCTAGGATTGTCCTCCTCTTCATTCACTTTCAACCTCGTGTTGCAAGTATTTTTTCCCTTCAGCTCACTGCAGAGGACCACTTTGTGGTCGAAATACGCGTATCCGAAGTCCACCCTCATTCCCTGTTTGTTGTTCTGTTCTATTCAACCACGCTCTTTTTGAGCTATTCTCCCAGAAAGTGGGGCCCTACTGTGTGTGTGTGAGTGAGTGTTTTGTGTTATTGCGTGTGTGGTTGTGGTAATAAATTGGCATCCTTAGTAGGGTCACTTCAGCTCTGCGAAGGATTGCAGGTTATAACCCAGTTTTCCTTAGCGGGGTCCCATTAGCCTTGCAAAGGATTCCACTTGGGTTGTGTGTGTGTCTGTGGTGGTCCCTGGCGAGGAAATACCTTTCCCATAAACTACTACAGGAGGGTATTCTGGTGGAGAGGCTGTGGTTGGTCCCTGTTGCGGAGTCCCCATTCTCGCAAACCAACACAGTAAGTGTTTAATTATTGATCTGACTAGTGGTGCAAATATTTTACGGCCATTGGAGAATTTTTATCTGTGTAAGAGGATGTCTAAAAGTCCTGATGGTCTGCGGCAATAAACGTTTATTAGTATTATTTTTGATTCACCTGATCATGCCACTTTGTGACGAAACCATTGTAGTAAAACCGATCGGAAATTTTTGTGTTATAAATTCACCTTTCATTCCTATTCATAAGAGTACCTTCAATTATTCACGTGTGAAGTAGGTCTAATCACTTACTTAGGTCACAAAACCATAAGCACGGTAATATTCTGCACTATGGTGGCATGCGCTCTACTCTCATACACCCATCATACTCTCATACAATCATACACTCATAAACTGGAGAATAGAGTTATTTCTTTTCACCAAGTATCGGAAATTTCTGCTCTCTCCTTGGTAATCCAATCGTAAAGAGTTTCGTAAAGAATCGTAAAGTATAGTAAAGAGTAATCGTAAAGACTAACGAAGAATTCACGAACCGCTACAACTTGAAAATAGTGTAACACACCCTCTGTCAACGGGAACAGTAAATAGATTTTAAAGTATCAGGCGAACGTTTGTGGAAAATTGTCACAGATTGCATTGTAACAGAAAACACTTTGTAAATATTTCCACACCAATTTTTTTTTTATTCAACCGACCTAGGTTTCGGCAAACATTGCCATTATCAAGGTGAAGTCACAAATACACGAGCGATATACATATAGGTATGGGATGGAGGAGGGGAGTGGTGGGAGAGTAAAGGCGACTGAAGGCGACTGAACTTGTACATTAAAATCAATTACAACGATGTCCTCTAATGTTGATAGGACAGCTAAATCCTGGCGTAAGATACCATTTCTTGGCCCCCTATCCTATCATGTAGCCAATGAGTTCCCGAAAGATAGGGTAAAAATCTCTTTTTATAATAGTGCAACTATTGGTAAACTATTATTTAACTCTAAAAATAAATTCGATAATAGGGACCAAAGCGGTGTATATAAATTATGTTGTGACACGCCTAATTGTAATGCCGTATATATTGGGCAAAGTGGGCGTGCAATAAACACTCGAGTAAGAGAGCATGTAAAATGCTGGCACAATGATGATCCTAAGTCGAATTTTGCTAAACATTTACTTGACCACAACCATCATAGTGATTTTAAAACTCTGGTTCTCCATACCCAATGTAAAGGGAAAAAACTTGAATTTTTGGAACAATTTCAAATAAGCTTGTCATGTAAAAACAAAAATGTCTCTGTTGTAAATGACCAATTGTACCCATCCCACTCCTCCCCATTACTCTCCATTCTCCTTGAACGAAATTTGAATCCGTCACCTTCCTGACGATTGCGTCACTACCACTAAAATCCTAACCGTCAACCTCCCTGTAAACAAACCCCCTCCCCTCTTACTCCCGTTGCGTCACGACTTCCCCCCCCCCCTCCTTCCCCTATTCAGTCGCCTTTACTCTCCCACCACTCCCCTCCTCCATCCCATACCTATATATATATCGCTCGTGTATTTGTGACTTCACCTTGATAATGGCAATGTTTGCCGAAACCTAGGTCGGTTGAATAAAAAAAAAATTGGTGTGGAAATATTTACAAAGTGTTTTCTGTTACAATGTAATCGGGAACAGTGAATGGGAAATTTACAATTAAAACTATACAATACTAAGTCCCTGTTAAGAGTTAGTGAATATAATTTATTTTAAGGCCAAACACATTAGCGGTGGAAGTAAAATAAACACAACGGTTTCACTGTTTAGAAACCAAAACAGTTTCAAAACGAAACAGTTCTGCGAAACACCCTGTTGCGGACAACAGCTAGAGGTACACCAAACGACAGGCGATCAATCGGCGCTGTTACAACATGGCTGGTAGTTCTGTATCATATGTAATAAGAAATCTTTCACGCTAATGAAGTAACAATTTCATTAGGATTCATGAAAGATCGGTGCAGATAGAATTAGAACTCCACAGTTTTAATTCTATCTGCACCGATGGTCCGACATGCGTTGGCTGAATGAACAAGTAACCGCCTGCATCAGATTCAAATCCGACAGATTGTGTAACGTCGTGCCTTGTCAAGCTCCATTTTTATTTGTTTTATTTGGCTTTATGTATTTAATTTAGTTAATTGTTTTGTTTTTTATAGTATTAATTTGTATGTTAATGTATGTTTCGATGGGTTGATGTTGTAGGTTGTTTATTGTTTTTGTTTGAAGAACGTTGCTACGTATGGTTGATAAAGGAGGGGATTGTCAAAAAGTTTGAAGGAAAAGAGACGTGTAATAAAGAGGGGAAATGCCCAACTGAGTTTTTAAGAAGGTTTCTATTATTTTGAGGGATCCCGACGTCACAATTATAGCTTATTAGCGCAACGCAGCCACACGTGCAGTGCAAATGGAACGGAATAGGACACAAAATAGCTTCAGCTTCACCAGTTGCCGCTGCACAGCACACAGAGCGGGTGTGGCAAGATCACGAAACTTACCTGTTGTTTGCAACAATTATTTGAAACAGGTTGTCTGACCGAAACAGTTGCGGCTGCTGCAGCCGTTTGACTACGACAACACTTTATTCCACCGCTATAATTGGAAGACAGAGAAGATGGTTATGTTACGAAGTCAGCAGTTCAATGAAGTGAATGTGGCTCCACCTAGGTCGCCTGTGAATCGCTTGCCCTTCCACCTATGGAGGAACCGGGAAATCCGAGTGTGAGAGAGAGAGTTTAAGTCTGTGTGAGACAGGAGAGGGGAAAAAGATTTCGAGTTGAAGACGGGGAAGTGGGCGCGAAAAGACGAAGAGTGCTAATCTAGTCGCAAGATCGATCCGCGCTCACCCAAAACCTCTCCAACCACCCTTCATTTTAGGCTCCTTATATACCTCTCTCTCTCTCTCCCTTGATTTTTTTTCAATTTGTTCACCCATTTCAACCCCTCCTCCCTTACCCCCTTGATCGAATAGACGGATATTTCGATTTCGTTCGAGGCATTGGGGGTCGCTCGCAGAGAGAGAGAGGGAATTATCGGGGCGCTCTCTTTATCTCTCTTCTGGGCTTCGTGCGCGAAAATCGACTCTCATACTGGAGCGGAAAAGGGTCTCTCGTTTCACTTTTTTATTTATTTTATTTTTTCCCTTAATTCTTTTTCGAGGCTGGGTCGGACATTATCGGGTGAGGGGCAGAGGGGGGTGAGGAGGTTAGTGAAAGAGGGGAGGGGGGGGGGTGTAGTGCTGAGAGCATTTCCTCCAGTCGAACTCC
The DNA here is from genome assembly GCA_963573305.1 of Pyrrhosoma nymphula. Classification (NCBI taxonomy): domain Eukaryota; kingdom Metazoa; phylum Arthropoda; class Insecta; order Odonata; family Coenagrionidae; genus Pyrrhosoma; species Pyrrhosoma nymphula. Next base: position 79,161,072 of record OY754337.1, read on the forward strand.
TCCACCGACTCCCACTTAAGGGTGAATCGCATTTTACGATTCGAATCCAAATAGGCGGCCTCCGTGTGAACTCGGGCTGAGAGTTTTCGAACCCCCTGCCACCCTTTCCTTTGAAGGAAAAGAAATCTTCCGCAGATGGCTATTTATCCTCCTTGATGTGATGGTAATAGGTAATATCACCTCGGCACAAAACATTTCAAATCATTCAATCAAGATTAGTAAAGGGCATGATTATAGTAATTATGCTTAACATTCGGATGTAGAATAAGTAACCATTCGGTTATCCGAAGTAATGTGGTCGCATATTGTTTCAAATAAGTGAAATGTTTTTTTATTTAAAAAAATGTGGAATTGAATAACAGTGAATCATTTTTCCTGCATTTTGCAACTAACCACGCACTACATAAAATCGTATCTGACTGAGTTGCTCTCCTCAAAAAAAATAGTTCTCTTTGCGAGGGCAACTTTTAGAACATAAATGGTGGTTTGTTTTTTCCAGCAATCGATAACTTAAGTCGATCAGGTTTTTACCTGGATTTAATTCGGATCTGCGGAGCACCATTGCCTATTACGGAATACCTTAACCAATTGTTGACATGAAATTCAATTTATTTATGATGAAAGTTCATTCAATTGTTATGAATGTGATATTTTAGTCTGAATGCGAGTTTTTCGTACACTAAAGTATGTGATGAAAGCTTTCGTGGAGTGGTCTACAGCAATGGTTACTTTCGGGATTACTTCCGCGATGGTCAATTGTTTTAGATTACACTTTCGCGAGCGTTGCAGCTCGCTTACTCAGGTCCGAGGTTAGACCACAATGGAGCAATGCAGAAGCAAGTCTGAAAGTCACCAATGCCACTGATTATATGTGTTTATAATAAGTATTTATTTTGACAAATACGTATCGCTAAAAATGTGTTCAATGTAAATGAACTTATGTCGCAGCTGTTTAGGAGCTTAGTCAAGGATCTGCTACAATACTGAACTATGCGAGAGTGGAAGTGCTCAAAAAATATTTTCTAGCGTGCTTGTTTTAGTGAAAATCTTCCGTTAATTATAATTTTCCCTTAGAAGTGAAATTTTAGATTTGTAATTGAATATGAATATTGTTATGTGACAGTGCTAAAGTTTTTTCCTTCCCTTTCTTTCATCGTCTCGGTAGAATCAAAGCATATAGATAAGGAACCCATCAGTTCTTGGTTCCTTGAGAAAAAGTGTTCCGTTTCTTTCCAGAGGTCATAGTCTAGCTTATTTTCTTCGCAAATTGAAAGCTCTTCCATCCAAGTTTAATAATAAATGATTCTCTTTCTTCTTTCTGATAACCGTTTCTCTTTACATAGAATTGGTGATTCGTTTTCGTCACCCGTGTAATGTCAGCGCGACATGAGTTACTCCAGAATTAATAAAAAAAACACTCACCAAACTTCGCAGGCTTGTTCACGCAAAATATTTTCGTGTTGAAGAGTAATAAGTCACTTTTTAATTTTTCAACAATTACTCATTCCACACAAATTGATTTAAAATCCTACAACCAGTTCCACCACTTACGGCATCATCTCGTGCCTTTGGCTCTGGCTAGAGAGTCTTCCAGTCTTCGAAAAGACGCAAATGCACATGATATACATCTACATACTACCGTGCGGGTCGCCGAAAAAGGGAATATGGCAGGAGGTGGTAGGACACTAGCCATGGAAAGGAAGAGGGAATAGGAAAAACGAGGTGGAGAGGACAGATTAAGTGAAGTGTATACTAATGGATTGTCTTGGAGTACAGTTCGTGTCATAACCACTGATTGTGTGGGGAAAGAAGGCATTTTTCTACCAATCAGTTGGGCAGCATATCTCTCTTACTTTGTTTATTCCATCGGTTCTAGAGATAAAGCACGGGGTCAAAATAATATAATGATGATGTTCTAAGTGGCCAGCTGATAAAGTCAGTTAGATTTGCGTACGACCAGGCGTTGGTCAGTCGGTCATCGAAAGGATTGCAAACTATAGTAGATGCATTGGAAAAGCAGTGCAAAAAATACGGAATGAAGATTAATCATAAGAAAACAAAATTAATGAGATTCTCTATGGCAAAGAGAGCGAGGCTGGTCATAAGAGTAGGAATATAGGAACTGGAGCAAGTGGAACCATTTTATTACTTGGGTAGTACGCTAGAAGAATCAAGGCATAGTAGCAAAAACATTAGGTAGATAATAGCCCTGGCAAAGGCAGCGTTCTATAATAGAATGGAGCTGATAACGGGGACATTAAGTAATATGTAAAAAAGAGTCTGGTGAAGAGCTTGATATGGAGTGTGGCGTTGTATGGGGCAAAAACCTGGACCTTGAGAAAGGAAGACGAAAATAGGCTGATGGCGTTCGAGGTGTGGGTGTGGATGAGGATGGAGAAGGTGCGGTGGACGGAAAGGAAGACAAATGAGGAAGTGCTTGACATGGTGGACTAGGAGAGGAGACTTGTGCATGAGATTAGGGGAAGACAGGGTAGGTGGCTGGAAGCGGTAATGATGGTTAGCTGAAGGCCGTGATAGAGGGAAGGATGTTGGGTAAGCAGGGATGGGGAAGGAAGAGAATAGGTTTTATGATCGGGATGAAGAAAGGTAGGACTTACGCTGAGATGAAGAAAGAAATACTAGAGTTAGACAGGGCACTACGCGTGTAAGATTCTAGGATGTTGGATTTTCTCTCACTTTCGGTAAAACCTACCTTTAACTGGTAGATTACTAAGATTTTATACGTGGTGAAACGGGTCTTACAGTTTTTAATTAAATTGTAAGGAATGTAAAAAGTATGTTATGGGTTGTGCTCAGTTTTCTAGACGCTGTGTTCCAAAATGTCACTCCGGGAAACGTCCAACACATAGGTATGTCCAACGAATTCAAGAGACCGACGCATCCGGTGACTCTTTGAGGCCAAGACGGACGTTTTTTGCGGTGCGCTAAATATAGAACCGATTTAGCTTCCAGACAGACATTGCTCCTGAGTCTTATTGTGGCGTGGTTGTGTCTTAAGTATGAGCGGAAGGAATTCGCAGAAAGCGAGCAGAAATTGCTTTCCAGGAAGAGACGGGAAATCCTGGAATCCCGAAGAGCGGCGGCATCTCTGGAATGTCGCCGCGTGCCTTTTAATGTTATACGTTCGTCTCGGATTCTCTCGGAATTAAGGTTGCTCAATCGAAAAGATATATACATATCACGCCATATTACACTTGCTCACCTTAGGAAAATTAAAATGTATGCATGGCATATGGATGTTTATTGCTGAATTTAATTCAATTCAAAATATTTATTGCATTGGATAGCTCCACACTTCCTTCATCTAACATGGGAACCTTGTGACATGGAATTGAAGAAATTCAACTGATATAAGGAAAAGAATGGCTCAGATTCTTTTCCACCATAGGCATTATAGTCACGGACTCGTGAAGGAATTGAAAATGGTATTGTGTAATATGCGGAATCGTTGTCAAGTAATGGGCTCAATGTCATTTTTACTTCACAAAAATGAGGGTAAAAAAGTTTTTTAAAAAATTTAATGGAAAATTGAATTCTCCTAAGCGCACCCCTAAGCTCATAATTTTTAACAACTTGGTTATCATTACCAATGAATTAGATGGAGCCAACTTTGCGTAAACTCTTATAAAAAATAAAATGAAATAATGAAATATTTTATACAAAAAATAAAAACTGTAGTGAACTTTTACTGTCTGTGTAAACTGAATACAAGAAGCAAAATTTCCCAGAATGTTGTTAACTTTAAGAACTTGACCATCTTTTTTTCTGTAGATAGTAGAAAATTACAACAATAATTGGAATAAAAATGCGTTTAAAAATGTAAATGGGATGCAGTCGGCTCCTACACATGAAAAGTGTTAATCACAATATGTATATTCGTCGAATAATCTGCATATATAACGCTTAGTATTATTTTTGAGTAGCAGAGGTCTGTCATCAGTGAAAGCAGTTTTTTTTTCGTAACAAAGCAACCGAAATATTGGAAGTAAGTGTTTTTTTTGGATCCACGCAGCCGTGATGAAACCGTTTGAAAAGGGTTTGCTCCGCGACGTCATTTGCATAGTTCACGGGGAAGATATGCGTCTGTTTTGGCTAGCTTCGTGAGGTAAATCTTTAATAGCGGTATTTCAAATTTTTTGATGGAAAAGTAGTCTGCGCCCGTGGTCATCCCACCATTGCCGCCTTTTTCAGGATTCGTGTTGATGTTTAACAGAGCTGTGAAGTATGAATTTGATAGATAAGTGATAAAAACTAGGCAAATGTGGAGTTATCTTCGTAATTTTACGTCAAATGGTCGTGGTAGGGGAAAATTAAGTTTTTTTTTCTCTCTTAGATGAAAAAAAACCCTTCCAAAATTTTTTTATAACATTTATAATATTAAAAGGAATGTACCATAATTGAAAAAATGAGAAATATTAAATTTGAAAAACTTCAAAAGTTTAAACGTTTATTTGTTTAACATTAAATTATTTAAACACATTATCATTGTATCGCTATTTTTACGGCAATTTGAGATTTTTCAAAGAATTTTAATTGGAAATGAGCCATTATGTGCTTTTTAACCTAGTTTCTTCCCCGTGATATATGATAACGAATATTTCGTGACATCGAAAACAGCCATTTTGTAAAATTTCCGTTATTCATGTGTTTTTTTTTATTTTCGCAAAACGCTTGAATTGGTAGTTCTTATTTGGCGAGGCAAACAATTTCACCAATGTTCATCAAAATCTGAGATGTCAAGGGTCAACTCCTGTCTGAAGTGGCGTGGAATGACCCAGCTACAAATACTTAAATGAGTCGGTGCTTTTGTTATACGTTTGTGCACGGCCATGAACGCTCATTAAATCTTCCATAGTTTGCTCAGCCACAATTATATGTTCCTTAGACTTTTATTGAGCACACATGTTAGAACTGAGTATAATTTTTACTCATCCACCACTTATGCCTCTAGTTGCGCAATATTGATTTTTAACTTTCTGTTTTAATGATGGGACAAGAGAACGAGGATATACTAGGAGGGTTGGGCTAAAATTTGTTATTTTTATGATAATGATATTGCGATTATCGCCTATTGTCACCTCGTATAAATCGTGTAAAAAAAGAATAACGTGATTCAATCTCCTACTAATTTAGCTACCTTATATGCAAATCAAAGGGAGTTTAACGGGCTGGTGAATTTATTAATGATGATTAATCCTAGTTGCAAATAAACATGATCTCAATGATGCTAGCATTTCGGTCACATGTGGCCATCTGATGGTTGAGTGGTGGTTTGTTTTGATGACGTGTAGCACTCAAGAGAACATGTAAGTGTCAATAAAGAGAGGTCTAAGCTACTTATTGTCCATGTTTCGACTTGTTTGGAGTTGAAGTTGGACGTAGGTGAGACACTAAGACACTCACTCCGTTAACATGTCTTCCTCTCCCATTCCAATAACTTTCCTCTATTTCCCCACCCCCTATCATGGCTGTTATCCTAACTCTCCCTGCCACCCACCTGGCTCGCAGGTTATTATGTAGAATCTACAATTCAGATGTACATACGATATCAGTCCTCGATATCGAAAGGTGTACCAGTAGATTGACTTGCTAAAGACTTTTTCCTCATGTCACTGAACGTTATTGGCATCTAAATCATTCAATTTCCATGCATTTTAAAAGTATTTTAGTGAGTTTATCTTCTGCCAAAGTTAATCCTACTGTAACATGTATGGCACGAAATGGCGTGGTGGTCTTCCGTGTGCAGCCTTGCTGGGATTAGGAATGAGGAACTGACTAATGAGCAAAGGCTGAGATTTGGTGGATCCGACTTTAAGGAGATTGAGTCAAGGTTGCAGAGTGACCGACCTTAAATTTAGTTTGAATAGCCCACGTATACGTATTGGTTAAGAAGAAATAATATGTCCGTCATCACCATACTGGTATTCTTTAGCAAGGAAAGAACATAAAAACCATGCACTCACTCACAACATAAAGTTCAAGGAATTAATCTCATGGAACGCTTCTCATGGTCCCACTGATCATGACTGTGTATCAGTTAAAATAATATCTGTTCCACCATGTCAAGGAAAATTTATAAATTTCTGTGAAAATGCAAATGAAAAAGCAGAAGACATCACTGGTTCCTACTAACAATAAGTAACAACTGAAACTGACAGGCCGATAAATTCCTTTTAATCACTGCATGCTCCAATTCTTTCGCTCTAACATTAAACCCACCGATGCATTACACCGAGTTCACCTGAATAGATTGTAGTAGTTATATAATAGTTAAGATTTTATCACTCTCTATCATAATCATCCAGGCCACGAAGTATAACATTCACCTCTATTTGATAACCTTTGCCTTTGAATGGGACAACATTCATGGTTGCTTGTTTAAAATGATTAGTAATCTAAAAATGTTTTCATTCGACAAGTAAACTGTAGTTTTTTTGTGGTAGAGGCACGCTACGATATCGAAACATGAATCGCAAATTCTCCCTCGAATATCATTCACTATTGGTGTAGTTACTATTTTTTATTGTAGAAAATGAGAGGGAAATATAAGAAGAATTATGCTGATTTAAATCATTTGCTTGTATAAGATTTTGTTCTATCTCGTCGAATTTATATACATTGGCTTGTAGTTTTACTAGTTAAAGTATAGCTTAAGTTACAACTTGGAATCATAATTGAATGATTTGCGTAAATTTGCAAGGCACACAAGTAGTATCATCTACCATGTGAAAGAAAGTCTGATTTTCAGTTACTATGGCGAACCAAGAACGTGGTTTTTATCAATTAAAGAGGAAGAAAGTGGTATATTTAAAGGGTATTGACTGGGAAGTACTAATAAATAACTTGGATATGTGCAATTGTCCACAAACAGGTAAACATTAATGCACGACCTGGGTTTCAATCTTATGAATCATTTTCAGGTGAGGAGGTTTGTACTAGAGCTTGCTTATATAACATTGTGACGGGGAGAGGAATTTTTTCCCGGGAGAACAGGGGTAGAATTGAATAGAAAATTAAATTTGTTATTCCGGGACAAATGTGCCCCTTAGAAACATGTAGGTATGATTATACAGATCATTAGAGTCATACAATTATTAAAACAGCAAGATGTACATGATGTACCTATCAATATCACAGAATCCAACATAATATTTAACAAAACGGCAAAATTATAAAAAAACGTCAGATTTTGTACAGTGTAGCACAATATTTAGTTCACTTACAATATTTAGCTCACTTATAGTAATATTTAATAATATTTCTTTTTAAATTATTTGCATTTTCAGATTGTTTTACGTCTTCTGACAATTAATTCCATACTTCACAAGAGGTGACATGGAAAGACCTAGCGTATGCAGATGTTCGATAGTATGGTATACAATGCTCTTCCATGCGGCGAGTTGGACTTTTATTTGTGCTAGCATTATATTGTACATTTCGGTGTAAATATGTAGGATGTTCTGTCGTTATCAACTTGTACATGTATGTTGCCTTATTAAGTAAGCGCCTATTTTGTATTTTTAGCCATCTGAGTTTATCAAAATATTGCGTCACGTTCATAATATGTGATGTCGAAGATGTACCTCAAACAGGCGTTCTGAATCCTCTGGAGTTTTAGATTCGGTTCGTTTGTATGGTCAGAGTATACCACACAGTAGTAGTGTGTGGGGAAAACCAGAGTATCCACCAATTTTTGGCGAATGGAGACGGGGATAAGTTAGAGACAGGGTAGAGTTGAAGGAGGGGGAAAAGAGATGGAGGGGTTGGGAAGTTAACAAGGTCAAAAGATAAAAGCATGAGATAAAGCAAGTAAAAGGCAAGGGCAGAAGGACAAACATGTATCCTTTATCTTCTGTCCCAGGGTTGAAAGAAGGTATTTGACGTACATTCTTAGTGATGAACCCGAGTCCAGATTGAAGGCGGTTCCCTTGCGGTGGAAGAAGTGGGGTGGCGTTGTCCAAATGGTGGTCACCAGGATGCCGAAGAGGGAATGCAGCGGTGGGTTTTCAGAAGGGGTATAGGAGGGTGGGGGAAGAAAAACACTTGGAAAAACTGATTGAAAGGAGGGGGAACTGCACTCAAATAGTTGTTCGTTCAGTTCACATCCGTTCGTTGCTTGAGGAAAATTGCACATATTCAAGCTATTTACCATGTACAAATTCCAGGCAATATCACCTGAATCTACGATTTTTATACGTAACGCCAGTATTATGGTGATTCCACCGTGCAATCACTTAAATGTCATTTTATTCTTATGCTGTCTACTTATAGAAAAACATGTCTCCTATCTGATGTGAGCAACAAAATCGTACCTTTCCACGCTAATTTATTCTCTAATTGAACTTGAAATTACACGGTGTTCAATGGGAGAATGTGGGAAACACGGGGAAAAATAGTATTTTTCCATAAAATATAAATGCTATTTTCGCAGAAAACTATTTATAAGATGGAAGTTATCCAGAGAAATTGAATAAAGTTAAAATGTAGGCATCTTACCACCATATTTTTATAGTTATTGGGGAATTAGAGCCGTAATTGAAGTCAACATGCGGTAATTCGTTAAAAATGGCGCTGCAGTCTGGTCCTAGGACTGGGAAAAAGTGCTCATTTAAAATACATTCGTGGGACAATCTGAATTTTTACTACCTTACTTTTGCTTTTCCATAGGTAACGCATTCCGTCAGCGAAATCAGGATTTTTTGTACAAAATATAAAAAATGTGGTATTTAGTATTTGTTTTGACTCACAGAGTCGCGTATTAGTCGAGTAAGGCGATTTTTTGCCGCTTTTTAACCCCTCCCCTTCCCCTTGTTTGAAAACGTAAGATTTCATGAACCCATCCCCTCCCCATCTTCCGTAAGTTGTCATATACATATTTAGAACTATGCACATAGTTAACGATATACTTATGGGCGATTCCATGCCTAATTGTTCAAAAATTTAACGCACCCCCTCCAGTGCTTTTATTTTTTCATAATAATAGGTACATTTAAAAACATGATTTATTAGCCGAATATCGATATCGGTTTTCGATATTTCACGATTCACAGCAAATGCAATCGAAAATAAATGATCATACGTTTTCCTTATTTTGGCGACAATTCAAGCATACCGCGGTAATCCATAAAAGAAAATTTTTTTGTCCGATAATAATGAAAAATATAATCGACCTCAGAAGTGACTACAACCTTACTTACGGATGTTTCGGACCTCCTCACTCCCCTACGTAAGACAACGCGAGGAAAACTCAACCCCCCTCTCCCCCCAAAACGTCGTACGTAAAACTTGAATGGCCCCTAATCACATCAAAGCATTAAGGCATTATTAAAGTTAAAGGTGAAGTTATATCTTAATGTGTGTGTTAAGAGCCGCATAGCTTCCCTCAACATTCTGGTCAACAGCCAGTGTTTGAAACTAGGGGTCCATCCATTGCAAGTTTCCATCAAAACCAAGTGCTCCACACCATCAGCTCTTGGGAGACTATCTCTTCCGCCCAAAGTCGGGGTACAGTACGTACAAATTCCGGGTACATTATACGTGACGCTCTGCGACATTGTTCATTTGTGTTTCACTCAGAATAATGTGTTTTAAACTCCACTATGGGGGATTTTTGGTACTTGACGAGCGAGTGAGAAACCTCACAGACGAAAGTAGAGAATGCAACGCAATTTAAGTACGATCAACAGGAAACTCCGGAGTCTCATGGAAAGCCAAGTAAACGACAATTCTCATCAGTCATTGTATCCTAAGATTGACTGTCTGAAGCCCTCTGTATCTTTCTTCTTCTGTCTTGCATCCTATTTTGGTTGTCCTACATATTTAGCCCTCTGTACTCCTCGTAGGACATTGCCTTCCAACTCATTTCATATGCACATTTTTCGGGTCTCTACGTATAGCCCATCCATCTGGACCATGTCTTCCTGATTATCCTTCATATTGGTTCTTCTCCTCTTCTATTCTTCTGCACGCTTCCATATTTATGATCCCATCCGTCTATCTTCAGCATCAGCTTCCTGTACCAAGTTTAGAGAGCCTCATTTTTCTTCCGTTCCAACTTTTCGGCGGTGAATGTCTCTGAGTCTTTTGAGCATAACACTCCTTACGAATGTTTTAAGGCAATGCCTTCTTATTGGTAATCCCATTATCTGTTAACGATAAAATTTGAGAGGTATATAGTCTTACTGATATCTTCAAGAGCATCTTCTAACGCTCCTTTATGGGTTTTGCTGCAAGAATAGGTCGAAGCGCCAAACTATGACCCATAACATACCTCACTTGGTGTTCTTCCACTCCTGCCGCGCCGCGCCGTCCCAAAGCTCCCTGGGTCGCGACATTTTGGTGGCTACGTAGATGTATGTACCTAGATAATGGAGACGATTCCTTGTACCTTTCCTCTCCACCTTTTAAGAGCTCATTAGAGGTAAATTGACTCTAAAGCAACGCAGCCGGTTATTCTATGTGACTGGGATGGCTTCCATTATGATTTCCTCTCTTATAACCCCCTTTAAGCAATAGGTACTTAACATTCGTAGGTAGGTAGGATATAATTTACTGTGTGCGTCGACAGCTACGGTCATATCACACCGCGCACGATCCTATTTTTCAAATGCGTTTCATAAACCAACCGTTATGAAACTACATGTTATTGTCTGGTCGTCGTTATACATAGAAATGTATTCTTATTTCAAGAATTTTGAGTAATATCAAAAGATTGGACTGCCGTAAAAACTGCATTAAAATACTGACACAAGATGGGCTGTCACGAAGAACATTTTCCAAGTCACTTTGGATCCCGAATTTCCTTAACTCTCTTGCGTCTCTCGACGGCCATCCTCGGATGTATTATTATAACGAGCCATCTCATTAGAATTCTACCATTCTTGTACGGGTTTGGATTGTGAGTTATCTGCGCCGGGTAGCGGTGGGGATATTGTACCTACCGGTGGTGGTCGATGAGATGACTCTGGAGGAATAGGACGGGGGAGAAGGGGAAGGCACGTATGTCGGGATGACTCCGTGATAATATATTAATTCACACCGGGGGGGGGGGGGGGGGGGATGGGAAGCGGGTGGCAGTTTTGCGGAGAACGGAAGGAAGGAAGAGAGAGAAAGAAAGAACAAGGATTTTTCTTACTTCCCCCTCCTAGCCTCAGCGCGCCAACCGAGGTAAGATAGCGTAACATAATTCAATAATTCAAGAACACGGGGGTTTGGGGGAGGGTGTGTGTTGGCGGGGTGGGGAAGTATGGGATCTGGGGGGTGGGAGAGAGAGAGAAAGTGGAGTGGCGGTGGGGGGGATAAGATGGAAGGAGAGGGGAGGGGGGGTTAATGACGTCACACACGAGGCCCCGGCGCCACGGTTGCCATGGCGACGGGAAGGTGGAACGGCGGGGCGGGGTGAGAGGAAGCGGTGGTGGGGGGTGTAGGGAAAGGGAGGGTCAGGGGGATGGAGAAATGGTACTTGGGGCGGGGGGGGGGCGTTGAGAAGGAGGATGGGGAAGGGTAGAACATGGGGCGGCGTTTAAGGGCATTGTGTGGTGGGAAATAGGGGGTGTGTGGGTGGATGGAGAGGAGGGGGAGGGGGAGGGAGAGTTGAAAGAGGGGGGGGGGGCGGGTAAGGCATCCTTTTGTTCGGAGAGCGAAATTGAGACCAACCATTTGGGCCGCCTTCTGCCTTTTTGCGCTCTCTTTAACCCTTTTCCTGCTCTGCGATAACAAGGAGAGCGTGAAAGAGGAAGGGAGGGAAATAAATTACGGCGGGAACAAGTGATAAATGTAGGTGCACATTTGCATACATCACACAGGTAAGTGTATTTTCACACACACAAACGATTTTGTGTAAATATGCAAGCGTGCACAATATTTATTGCTGTTCCGCCGGACAGAACGTGTTTCGATGGACCGTTTTCACTTTCGAGTGCCTCCTTCGTTGCACATTTTCTCTATTTCAGCGCACTTACTTCCCCCACACATTCTACTTACCACGAATAGAAAGGCCCGTCCTTTCCTCCTATTTCAATGCGTGACGATCATTCTATCCTCTGTAGTGGCCCTCAGTATCCATTTCCTTCCAACAACTACCTTCATCACTGATGCGTCGGACTAAGCCTACTCGTCAAAACAATATTTATTTTCTATTTTTTATTAGGTAATAATTCTATTTGATACAGAGCAGCTCTTACAGCTTCCAGTATCTTTCATTCGCCCAATCCAACCCCAATTTTTTGTCAACTACCCCTTAACAACCAACACATTTTTTGGGCAAAAAATATCGATATATCAATAACTCGATATATTTTTTAAAATTTATCGATAATTATCGTCGATATTTTTCATGTCGATATATCAAAAATTGATTTTTTTTCGAGTATCAAATTCGATATATTTGTTTAGTACGTCACCGTTGTAAAGTGGTTTCTCCAGCTGCGGTGTCTAGTGCTATAACGAAAATAAGTGATGATATTCGCTTAGAACATAGGCGAATGGGACAACGTTCTCCAGATGTACGATCTGCACAAACAGAACGAGAAAACGCTGATAGAAGTTGAATTTGGTCCAGACATGAACACCTATTATCTCTTAGCACTACTACGCAAGAGATTCCTAGCTCTGGCTCTGTCCCTAATGAGCTGAAGTAGTATCTGGACCAACCACTACTGGAGAGGAAATCAGATCCAATAAAGTTTTGGGTGAACTCCCGACACTTCACACCGGTTCTTTCGGAAATCGCGCTGAAGTACTTAATATGCCAAGCCTCATCTGTTCCATCCGAAAGAGTGGCTTCTGCAGTTAACTTGGTGGTACCGGACAACAGGAGTCGATTAACGGGGGAACATGTAAAACAGACAGTTCTTCTGATGTCAATATCAGACAAATACTGGTTTGATTGATTAAAATTGATAGTAAAAATTAAAAAAATAATAGATTTTTTATTACTTCTACATGTCCATAATTTTCCAAATTTTACTTCAAATTTTTTTATATATTTTGGTGCAACTTTAAGGAGCCACTTTTTTTGGCAAAATTATCGATATATCAAAATATCGATTATTTTGGCTCGATAACTCTCGATACATGTTTTAAATATTGATACGATATATATCGATATATTTTTTTACTTGCCCATCCCTAATTTACATCACATAGAGAAGAAAAACAGAAATATGTCAAAATAATAAGAGGTCTGCAATGAATACTTAAGTAATCATCAGTATCGACCATGACTTGCCATACGGTAACATTAAAAATACAAGAGAGTACTTACGTAAGCCTCAAACAGGCTCCTGTATTTTGTTATTTCTCACGGTTACGGAATACCCTGTGGAGCATCCAGGAACAAAGCAAGATCTTTTACCCATTTTTAGTCGAGTAATAAATTATTTCTATACCAACAATCGGAAATCCTCACTAGCCGCCATTCGTAAACAAAGTGACAATTGAGGGAGAGCAAGGGAGCAAGGTTGCGCTCTTCAGTTTATCATTGTTGTTCGTTATTTCAATTTCCGTTTACATATCATGGCACTAGGCGATCATTTAAGGTGGTTCCAACATAAGAGGACATATAAATCATTTCATTCATATCCTGGATACTTATAGAAAAACAAGACCTCTGTCTCATATGAGCAACAAAATGTTATCTTTCCACCCTATTTTTCTCGATAATTGAACTTGAAATTACATGTTCAATGGGATAATGAATGAATGTTTACTGTGGTCTAGGTTTCCCCATAAGAGCAATACTAAAATTACATTAGTAGCCCTGCTTTCGAAAAAAAAGCTGGCAAACAAGTCATCAATTTACAAAAGGATAGTACATATCAACAAATATGTGGCACGCCGATGGCAAAAGGAAATGGTCATTTACAGTGAGAGATAGAGAAGAAAAAACAATATAAAAGAACTAATATGTTGGTAAAGAAAATACTATAAAATGAGATTCAAAATTAGAGAACAAAAACAGAAAAATTATGTTTAAAAGTAAAACTGTTGCAGTCAGCTTTATGGCTTAAAGGCACACATCTTAGAAAGTGAGGTTACATACATTTTAATTGCTCACTATAGTAATTGTAAAATAGTTTTTCCTTAAATATTGACAGAGAGGCAGAACTTTTTATGGACAACGGCAGCGAACTTGCGAAAGGTTTCAGCCAGAGATAAGAAATGATTGAAGGAAATTATTTGTCGGGGGTATAGGGCACATGAGGTAAGAGGGGTCAATCCTAGTGGTTCTAGATTGAGTCTAGAACTGAATTAACTTCGCAATTAGGTAACATCAGTTGTTAACATAAAAGTAGCGTAGCAATTTTTGAAACTTCATCTAGTTTGAATTGCAGTTGACGAAATTTCATTCGTTTGGTGCTATTGAACGCAACCTTGAAGCAAACGTCCTGTGCGTATCTTATATCTTATTGGAGCTTTTTATTTGAACAGTTGTAAGGTCCATAGATGAAAAAGTGAAAAAGATACGCTACTTCTCTCTGGTTAGGTCACATCTCGAATAAGTCGCGAGCATATGGGACCCTACACAGAAATATTCAGTTCGCGAAATAAACTAAACGCAAAGAAAGGCCGCGCGCTTTGTAGAAAGCTGCTATGAGCGAACAATGTGGTCAAGACACAACTGATGAAAGGACTAGATTGGAAGTCACTAGACACTCAGAGGCTATATGCTAGGCTGGGATCGCTTAAATGATTCATATCAGGCGGGTTTTAGTGTGACTCCGTGGATGTTGTTTTAATCGCATACTATATCTCAACGTGAAATAGAAAGTAAAAGATAAATAAAAGTTAGTCATGGTAAACTTGTGTCAGTTTTTGAATAAATTACCAGACAATATAAAAAACACCACCTCAATCAATGCATTCAAAAACCAACTATTTTACTATGTAAAAGAAATTGGTAATGAAAACATAAAATAGGAATCAGACACAAGTAACCATAATGTATGATACATTGTAAAACAAATTGAATATTGAAAATTGAAATTGATTTAATAACAAAAAATTAAAAAAAAATATTTCTAATCACTTGTATATTTGTCTGGATGTTATGTTATGATTTGGTATGTTTAGGTTTACAGGTTTTTTTTTACATATATTATGTTTAGGTTTAAGGTATGATTGTTTTAAAATGTATGTTATGTAATATGCTTATATAGTAAGATTGTTGTAATATGTTAAGGTATGTATTGTAATATCCGTTGTACTTACATTCTGTTTTGTTTTTCTCTAAATTTGGCAAATAAGCTCACAGTTTAAAATCTCCTTACATGAATCTTACTTACTAATTTATAACATATAAAACTTAGACAACTATTTTTTGTTTCTGTATTTTGTATGTTATGTATTATAAATACTTTTTTTCCTTGCAAGAAAATTGTGTTATGATGTAAACACTGCCCCATAGGAGCATTCGCTCATAGGTCAATAAATGTTTTTTTCTATTCTATTCTATCCCTGGAATTGATTGAAACGAGGAAATAAGATAAATTTACCGCCGAATATTTGGGTACTAAACTTCCTTCTGTTCATACACCATTAGAGACTATAAGGAGAGCAAAGAATGAAACACTGAGACACTCCGTTTGACATGCAATTCGCTTTCGTCCTCTCCCTCTTCCAATTCCTTTTTGCTCTTCCCTTTTTCATAACTGATGCTGTAACGCCCACTGCCAAACACCCCTAGGGTGGCTTGTAGGGTAAAACGTTCTTGAGGAATTCTTTGAAAGTATTACTGAATGCTCGAGAGAGCTGTTGTCTAGTTGAGCATCGTAGCAAGTACTCGGCACCCGGAATTAGATTCTTCGGCGTCATTGATTTTATTTGTCGGCTGATTCTATTTGTCTATCCTCGCTTTACGTCATTCTCATTTGAGTGAAGATATAATTATCTGATGTATCTCATTTAGAGGTTCCCAAATGATATGTGACCATTTAAAAAAAATAAATTATTTAAAAAAAATATATTTTCGTGTGTTTTCATGCATATGGATGAGTTCTCAAGGGAGGGATAGTTAGCCATAAACTCCAGAATGAGCACTCAATTTTTGAAGATTGTATTGATCTGATATCTGCGATTTTCTGGCAGTGTTCATTTTACCAATAGACAGAACTACTTTCAGTCTTACTGTTATTATATCTAGATATTTAAAATTCAAAATAGTGGTCTATTTCACGCGTTTTCTGTTGTTAACACATTTGCTTAAAATAAACTAAAATTGACAAGTAACTTTTTGGTGTATTTCCATATCTCCTCTATTTATCATACTATTATCAGAACTAGATGCTTGAGGAGTTGAGGAAACGATAACCGGGTCTTAATTTGATACCACCGAAAGAGTTTGCTGATGTCAGCGGATCAACTTTTGTAGTCCTTTAAGCTCCAAAACGAAGGCATAAATCTGGATGATAAGAGAGTGATTAAAAGTAAGAATACTGTTACCGTGTTGAAAAATTGGTTCAAATGGCTTTGTAATTTATGGATTGTGATACATGGCCCATTTTTGCGAGGATGGGAAATTTTTTAATTTGGAAAGAAACGCGACAACTTAAAAAGTGTAGTGCATTGCACCAACAGCTGTTGCTGTTTTCATACCCTCGATTGAGACCATATGAAAAATTCGATGCCCACTCTATCTTAGTAACTAGAAAACACTGTGTACAATACCATTTTTAAGTTACTAGTTTCTAGAAAACACTGTGTAATTACTGTAATACTATCACACGATGTCCTGGTTTTATTGCCTCTGGTTAAGTATTTTCTCGGTATAAAAACCAATGCTAATATGTTCTTCCATCGATAGCGTTCACGTCAACTAACCAGCAGACTATTGTTATCTACGATTTCCAAATTTCAGTTGACATAAAGATAATTTGAAGGCTACATAATTAACGTTAACCATGCATTTAAAACCGGGTATAAAAATGTGTAATAGCTCAAAGGCTGGTATTGCTTGATCTTCCTTGTTTTGGAAGTACACCATTTCGATCCCCACCCAAATTAGCTGAAATTCCTGGATAATTACTTTTAACTGAATGTGAATTGAATTTGATGAGCCTCAGAAGTGCACATTACACCAAGAACAGTTCTTCTTCCTAATTTAAAATTAAATTGTTCAGTGTCTTGCCATTTAAATATGAAAGAAGTTACAAAAATGTGAATGTGACCTGTATGATTCATATCTTTACCCTTTATTTAAAGGGAACAAATATACTCAAGTACCTAATTTCCGCAGAGAGTTTCTGCTGACAGGATTTTTAGGTGGTTACTTACAGATTTTTATGATCTTATTTGCGTACTTAATATTCATATTGTTGGAGTTGAACACTTATTTAACCCTCTAAACGTGCTATTTTGAACGGCATTGTACAATTATATTAGAAGTTTTTTTATGGAGTTCATAAAAGGAAATTGATGACCCTCAATTTTTTCCGTCAAAGTTAGCGTATTACATGCATGTAATCCTAAATCACTTTGGCATTTATTTTTTAAATAAATTATGAATGTCAATGTAAGTGGTTCTTTCTCTCTTTATGCGAAAATATTTCCTGTTCAGATTTCTTCTTTTTCCTTGCTATTAGTTATATATTTGTATTTATAGCAATCAAAATTGTCATTATCATTATTAAACCAGCCTTTCTTTGTTTTATTTGCAGGTGAGTACCGAGACAGTAAATTTATGAGCAGACTCCGATTTTTGTGTGGATTTATCAGCTATCAGCAATTACAATGCTGGAATATTCCAATTTTATATGGTGAGTACAATAAAACTTTCTCAACATGAATCTAAACGGAAGGCTGCGAATGAATCGGGGATGTGGGTCCAGCGTATTAGCCTTACAGCTACTCTTAGGAACTGCCGTGGATTCGGAATATCAGTGATGCTCTACCAAAACATACAGGCAGCGTGGTCGCCAGGGTTGCCTGGGCAGGTCAAAGGGCCGAGGGATGCCAAACTGACCCGTGGGATTGGCTGAATTTCAACCAGAGACACGCTTCTCTGGGATATTCCCGTTGAATCCAAGCTTCTTGTCCTAATGTTTGAAATTCTCTGTGAAAAAAAATCATCCTCCTGGACGGAATTCGAAGCCAGATAGATACCCTGTGTGTGCCTTAAGGTGGCTGGAGCGGTAATCGTGAATCGTTGAAGGTACATTCTAATAATTTTTCAAGTAAGTCAAAAAAAAATATTCTTGGACCACATTTCACTCAAGTACAAGTTTATACGTTGGAAATAACCATAAATGCAGTAGTGAATATGATGCAAGTGTTACATTTAAAAAATTTGCTTCAATTAAAGTATTGTTTTGACTTGGATTTTCGGCGCGAAATTCGAAATTTACGAGAAAATCATATCTAAATACGCTATTTTTACTCGGAATAATACCTTGATATTTCTTAGTAGCAATTATAATAATATGAAACTTCTTATTTCGCATTTAAGAGATAATCTGTATATACGTAATCGATTTTTTTCACAATATATGCCGTGTGCCATAAGAGTACTTGTAAAAATATCATTGAATTGCCAGGAAACCAAATCGGTAGCATACAGTTTTTTTCACTTTTATCGATAGATATTACAAATAAGGACACGTATGCAAAGTTTCACTCAAATCTGTATTTTAACAAAAATCGCTCCAGCCACCTTAACCAATTCTGGTAACTTGGGCGTCCTGTTCCGCTGTGAATACCGCCTGCGTAGCATTAGCTGGTTGCTATTGGTCCCAGAGTCTGAGGATCCGGGTTCGGCTCAGAGTTCAGGCAAATAATGTTATTACTCTAAAATTTCACATATTAGTTCCTCCTGTAGCGCCTCTCACTTAAGTTATACCGTTTGAAATTTCGACTTAGCCAGTGATTTCTTTAGCACATCGTCTACCTGAGAAATCACAGTTGTCGAAGACCTTTTACTATACTGTGACCTTTAACCTATTATCCAGCTGTTTGTTGGGCTCTACTCTTAGAACACTTTGAACTTCCACCACTTCGAACCACTTCTGGTCGAAGATTGCGCTGTTGCATCTATGATCAAAAGCTACCTGGAATTTTATTCCCGGGAACTTGGCCAGCCGATAACAATCCAATTTATTTTTCAACAAAACGATGCAATCATCATTCCGAGTGTTATTTTCGATTGGTACAAAATGAAATTAAAAATCTTCTTTTAAACCTCCAATATTAAGATACCGTCATTTTATGAAATAAATTACAAACCGATTACGGCGGAAGTTAACGGGGCCAATGCTGCCGTATCTTCGTCTTCGTGATTAATTAGAGTTCACTTTACTTCAAATAACTTCGTCTACCGAATAAATTGCACAATATCCGTATTTTTTCCACCCTGCAGATTGGTTCTGGAACTTCTGGTGCCATATAATCATTGCAACAGATGCGAAGAGGAAATTAATCTGAGTGCAGTGAAATCAGAAATATTCCATTGAGTTCATTAATCAAATCGCATTTTTGCGATGAGTTAGACGGGTCAAGAGTACGCGATGGAAACTGGAAAACGAGTGAAAAAAATGTGGAGTAATCCTCATTTGCACGTTAAGCTTGTATTATGCTATCATTTCACGAGCAAATCCATCTTACCAGAATAGTTTCTTAGAACATTTTATGCATTTAAATATATCTTGGGAGAAGTAATAGAAATGTTACTCAATACGTTCATGTAAAATTATTTCATAACCTTTCTCTCATCTTTTTTAAGCGATGTAAACTTGATTGAAAGTATACCTTCAATTTGAGCAAAAACTATTTCATTCGCTGTAAGTGTATCACTGTCAGACGAAACGACGAAAGATTTATTTTTGTACAGGTAAGGGTGTTGAGATTATGTTTAGAATTTCCTTTCATACATTATAACGTATATGCGATAACATAAATGTAAAGCATGGGTAACATATCGCGGGAGGGTGTCTCTTAGAGTGCTTTGGAATAACTTAGCAGAGCGAGTGGAAAGTAGCTCTGAAATTAGCGAATATAACAACTTCGTTGTCCATGGAAACCGCGAATGCAATTGTATGCAAAAGTATTTTCCGTCAGCAAAATTAAAATACATATAAAAATGACGATTCTTTGAAATAATAATGTTGAAGGTCACCGGTTCGAGACCCGGTGAGGGTAGGGAGGGGTTATTTCCGTACAGAGGGAACAATACTTTTTCAGCCTCTTTCCAAAAATAAGTATTTTGCAATCCTATTCTTCCATGGCTTGTGAAAGTTGTGTACATAAGCTACAACATATTTTCATGCAATTACTGAGGCACGTTCGTTTTATTTATCTAATGGAGTGCTATTGAGGTACTGTTCCCTTAATCCTAGATTCTCAATTGCTCCGCAGTAGAGGTGGGCATTTTGGTTGATTCTAGTGATCTTGATTTTGACACTAATTTGGAATTTCTTTTCATTTTCTCGTGTTCTAGACGGAGTATTCCGCTGAGAAGATATGCGATTGATGGATGAACGACTTAGAGATAAATGAATGGCGATATTGAGACTCGACAAAGTCCTCTCTTCCACTTAACCAATTCACATGGCTATTGGCTTAACACCCCCTGCCACACGTCTCTGCGATGGCTCGCAGGGTTGCATGTAATATTGAAGCATTTTAAGGAGATAGTAAATTGTTTAAAGGAACGATTTATCCGTTTCAGAGCGATGTGGTATTTCTTTCTGGTCATTTGATAATGAAGGCCGACGCCATAAACACAATCAAGTTGTTTACTTTTGAAAGCTGATTGAAAGAAAGTCACGTATAAATAAACTATGCTGCTGGTGTGAACTTAATTTGGTGCAGAGAACACGAATTATTCTGATTTAAGATCGGTGTCAGCGTGAACTCCAACTTCGTCCACTAGTTAAATGCATTGGGGTACACGGATGGCGTTAGCAATCGCAATTACGTTAACTGCCCGTTCTTTGGGTGCTTGATGCTGCATTGACATGTAACGGGCTGCTGGCACTTTAACGCTTTCTAAGGTTCATTGTAGTTATGCTGGCACCCTCTGCCCTACGCCCTCCTCTTTCCTCCTCTCCTTTGCCAACCTATTCCACTTTCGCTTTTCACTAATTGATTTTATGCTTCCCGCAATCGAATGCCAACAAGTTTCACTAACACTTAAAAAGTGTTTCTCGTTCAACTTTGGTTTCCACCACTGCAACCAAATACCGGCACCGTCTGTTAAGTAAACATTAGGGATCTCCCGAAGAGTTGCTGGCGCCAGCTGACGGACTTTCTTGTTGACGAGCAATCGCATTTCCCGAAGTCGTGAATCTCATTCACGTTAAGAAGTTGAAGTCGACGCCGGTCGTCAAACGACCCGTAGACTCCTCTTTCCTCGCCTACCTGTGGCACTGAACTCAATACAATTGAATGACGATACCCCCCATCTTACGAACAACCTCGGAGCATTGCGCTCCATAAGAATGCATGGGAAATTCTTGCATCTTTGAACATTTTTTCCTGGGATTATATAATTCGGATTGAATTGCGATTTGGATGATCAGTCACTGGGAATTTTAATTACAGTTAAAGCACGTCCAAAAGCATCATGCCCACATCCATTTTTTCCACTTTTTCTCATTAATACATGGTCCGAAGGCCCTCCCAACATGGCCTATCTGGCTTCAGCTGTTCCTATGTGCGGTATACGGCGATCGTCATTCCATTGCATTGAGTTCAGTGACCTGTAGTGAGATTCGAGATGAACAATCGAAATGGTATTATAACGCATAACATCGACGATACCGATGGATTACCGGTCAACAATGCTTTAATTGACAACGGCGAGGTAATGCTGCTCAAGGAAATTGTTCTCATTGCGCTAATAGTTGGTCGAGAGACATTTCAATGTACCTGAAATTCGTTTTTATCTGATTTATTATCCGTATATGGATCATGGTGCATTTTTATTCATTAAATTCATTCCTAAAAATATATTACTGTACTTCTTTAATACCCGTGACGCACATTGTTTCGCAAACAACCATGGGATTCCGTGTTAACGTTTGTTTTCGGCTTTTTATTAAATTATGCGGCGAAGATTTATCTGGAAGTTGTTAGTCTTTATGGCAATTAGCAACATGAACTGTATTGTAGCCTTAATCCGTTAACACCGCTGCAAGGGAGTATCCTAGCGGCCAGCATCGGTACTCCTAGCGTCGGTAATCGTCGTGGGAAGTGAAGCAGAGTATTTTCGTTTCTGTCGTTTCGCTGGTGCAGTGCTAGCGGAACACTTCCCCACTCCCACTCGGAAACACCTCTCCGTGGAAAGTCCAATTTCTAGGAAACAGCGTTTGTAAATGCGTTTCGAGCCCAGGGGAGAGTGCCCTACCCCCTGCCGGGAAACCGGCCCAATTACACACCCGCGGGGGTTTTTATTTTTCCCGCTTCAATCCTCCATAACTTTCCCTTACGGTAGTTTGAGCGAAAAATCACTTCACCTAGAATTTGATGGATTTGACTTCATTTTAGAGATAAAACTCCCATTTTTCCAATGATATCAAAATATTAACACCTTGCCGAACTACTTTTCAAGCAATTTGCCCGAAAATGTAAGCTGTTTTACATGGGATAGATTACAGCTGTACGCTCCAGAGGGAGAGTATTAAAAAAATTAGGAACTTTTAGCACCTAAATTTCGTCAAAAAAATAACGGTGTGTAGTTTGCATGTTTTCTCAACTATTTATAAAAATAATCTATTGCTCACCACAGTAATTGTTACAGGATCGCAAAAAAACCTGCCGAATTGAAGGGCTTTCAGCCGTACGGCGGGAAAAAATGAGTCAAGTTAGAGACTTATGTAGCTTTATTAATTTAATTACTGAGAATTGTTGCCATATATAACTATATCTTTGCGCCATTAATATTAAAATATTTGTTTTATACTTCTTACGGACGCTGAAATAAAAAAATAAAATTTGAATATGATCTCCATTATGACTAGGGAACTATCTCGGTCAAACCATCTTAATTTTGATTAATTCGGGAAAATTTAAGAGAATTTAGCAAGAAGAACTTTAATTCTCCTTTGCAACTCACACATGTACGTACTCGGGGTTTCAAATTTACATTATGAGTAGGACTGCGGAAAAGTGTAATAAATAGATGAATGCTCATATTTACCAAATACCGAGAACTAGCATTTTCTTTAACGAGAAAACGAAATTGGGGAAAATTCATCTATCAGCTACAATGGCAAAGGTGACTGAAGAATCAGGTTAATAATAATGATCAGCTTTCTCAACTCAAATTAGAAGTTAATTATTACATTATTACATTTTATCCTAGTTGCATCTCTCATAGGAGTTTCATGAGCGTTGGTAATTTTTTACGGTATTACCTTTACTATCGAGGGCCTAGAAATATTCCAATTTGAGAAATCTGGCACAAAAAGTTGTTAGCGCTTTTGGTTTAACTTACACCTGCGAATCGTTTTTTTTTCGAAAATGAAATTGATCAAACACAAAAAACCCTCAAACACAACGGACGCAAACCTGCAACACCAATTACGATGTGCAAATACCGAAATTGAGATCGATTTGCAAAAGCCAAGTGAAAGAGTGGGGAAACAAATATCGCACTAGTAAAATAAATATTTTTTAATGATTTCATTTTTATTTCATTTATATTTATATATATATTTTTATATATCATTTTTAGAATTATATATTTCTTTACAATGTGCGTTTAGTACCATTATTACTATATTATCTATGTTTAAATGTTTGGATAATAGTAAACACAATAATAATAACTCATTATTTTTCAATTTTTCACTCCAAAAAAAGTCTATAGTGGTTCTAAATCTAAAATGGGGATATATAATTTTAAATGCGGCCCGCGGAGTTATGTTGCATTTCCAAAGTGGCCAGCAAGATCGTTTGAGTTGGTCACCCCTGGTCTAGGCGAATGATTTTTCCTTTGTATGATTTCGCGCTTACATGAAATTGCTGGTGACTCCGTATAAGGTTTTACCGTGGCTAGTCCAGGTATTCTCAACAGTCGTCAAAAAGAGCGAACATCTCACTGTGTTCCACGCTCGGCTTTAACCTCTAGGACCGTGGCGCGCTAAGTGCACTCTTTGCGCTGCTTCGTGACATTGATATGTCCGACAATCTTGAACATCTTGTTCCTTTAAGGCCACACAAATCCATTGGGAAAAAGAAACCTCAGTAGCGGAACTCAAGCGCGTTGTGCTGCGAAGCAGCTCTTTCTCAGGGGATATAAAGGTTGCATATTTTTGCCCTGTGCCCTTGTCTAATTTTTTCCGTCTTGCGGTTGCCCTCCGAGCTATTTATCAATTTTTAATTATCATTTCGGACCTTCTGTATTTTGGTTTGCGACCCCTCGTAACTATAAGGTCATGTTGCTCTTTTTAATATGTAATTTCGAAGTATCTTTCTGATAAAGGGTTAATTATCTCCGTTATTGATTCGATTTGTGTTATTTTTTTGACATCTAGATTTGTATGCCAGTATATTAATTTATTTATGCTTCTCAGGCATTTCCTTACATGTTTTACCAGGTAATTTTGCTGGAATTTGATAAAAATCCCTCCCACGCCGGAGCTACATATGTTAGAATGGGCCTACTGTATATTTTATATAATAGTAGGTATATAAGTTGTATATGTATGGACCTAATGTATGTTTTATGCAATAGTATGTAAGTTGTATATGTGTGGGTAAGTCTATGTCACAATATGTGTTTTACCCAGATGTTGGTAAGTTTTCATAATATTCAGATTTAGAGTTAGATTATCATCAGGTTATTGTGTTTGAGGAATTAAATATCTCCCTTTGATTACTAGATATTATACAATACTCCCTTTTATTTCTTCTGGTGCCGCATTATTCCTAAAAATTGAAGATAATGTGGCTCTCATTCCAAAAGCATTGCTCATTTTGATATCTATATGTGCTTGAAAATTCAATCTATTATCTAATGTGATCCCTAGATATTTGACTTTTTCTTCCCATTCTACCGGTTGTTGTTTAACTCTGACTACTCCAGCTTTAAAATCCTGCGTCTTTGGCATCAAGAGTCTAATCAGCTTGTGTCTTGTTTTGGTTTATGTTAATTCTTCATTTCTCGTACCACCTAACGGTTTCGTCAAATTTCTCTAGAGCGTGCGAAACAGCTAATTTTTTATTTTTGTTTTTTTTTTGCTAATATCGCTGCGTCATCAGCATATAACGTAGCCATGGTAGTGGAACTGGCTAGAGCACTCGGTGCGATATAGAGGGATCTGGGTTCGAGTCCCGGACAAGGCGAATGATTTTTCCTCTGTGGAATTTTGCCAAATGTTTAGAGTTTACGGCTAGGTATGTTATAAGCAAGTTGCTTCACAATCACTACGTTGAGGATGTTTTCAGGCTGCGTTAAGAATGTTTCGTTGCTAAGATACGTTCAACGCTGTTTCCTCTGGTCGGTGTTACTACGGAAAAAAAGGTCACGAGTCAAAGTCCATATAAAAAACAGCAGTTCTCAGTTCATAAGAAAAAATACTCGAAGCTACTTGTTCTAAAGTCTGCGCGTTTTCTCGTTGACACTTAAGGTGGTTCCACCGTAAAATGACTTATATGTCATTTTATTCATATTCTGTCTACTTGTCCTCTATCTGATATGAACAACAAAATAATACCTTTCCACGCTATTTTATTCTATAATTGAACTTGAAATTACATTGTGTTCAATAGGGGAATGAGAGAAACGGGGAAAAATAGTATTTTTCCATAAAATAAAAATGCCATTTTCGTGGAATACGGTCTCTTTGAAGGAAATAATCCAGAGAAATTGAATAAAAACAAAATACAGGCATCTTACCACCTTATTTTTCTAGTTCTTGAAGAATCAATGCCATAATTGAAGTCAAAATGCGCTAGTTCGTAGGAAATGGCGCTGCAGTCGGCTCCTATGGCTGGAAAAAAGTGCTCATTTAAAATAAATGCGTGGAATAATCTGTATATGTTGTACCTTACTTTTGGGTTTCTAATGGTAACGCCTTTCATCAGTGAAAGCAGGATTTTTTTGACAAAATATAAAAAATGTGGAATTTAGTATTTGTTTTGACTCACACAGTCGCGGCGGAACTTCGTTAATAGATACGCCTTCAGCAAATTATGTGAGAAGCCCACAACCTCTCTTGAGAAATAATGATCAGCGTAATTCGTCTCACTGTTGGGGCAAGGAGATTGAGTGATTCATTTAGTCCCAGTGCCAGTTCACAAATGGCCGGTCAGAGTCTATGACGCAGTCGTTGAAAATAAATAAGAAAATGCTCCATAAATCATTACTTTATTACCTTTAGAAAAATTTTATTCGTGATATAAATTTCAACTATTAATCTCTCGTTCCGATGCACTAACAAGTCTAATGGATATTTAGCTACATCCAAATTTAGAAAAGTAAAAATTGGTGATTAGCATTTCCAATATGATGTGTTATACTTTATTTGAAAAGTTTAGATGAACCGCCTTTCATTTATTGCTAGCAATAGATGAAATGGAATAAATTTCTCTTTGACTCTAAAAAAGCAATAATAAAGTATCATCCACATTAACTTACGAGGGGAGACTCATAACTTTGTGGGGAAAAATATTAATTATACCACTTACATTCCACGATTTAAAGAATTTCCGGAGTCCTAAAGAGAAAGCGAGGGAATCAGGAAACACTAGGAATGCATTGAACCCTGATCAGGATATGCAAACTTTTTTTGAGACGTCTTCTGAAAGCTGTAATGCTACCTCATATTTTGTTTATTTGTAGACTGCAAAAGCGAGCAATGTAAAAAGAATATTTTGTTTTTACATGGACTGTTTTTCATTATTGCACTTAAACTTATGTATATAGGCTGCAAGCATTTTTATTATAAATTCCTGGAAAGAGCATTGCTGCTTGTTTAATTTTATTTTGCTCAGAAATTCAGAGTTTTCCCTCCATTTAAAAAAAATTCTGACCACCCGTAACCTCGAGGTATTCGGATTTTATGCAGAGATTGGATTTAAATTCGAGATAAGTACAAGGATGTACAAATGGTAAATAAACGTTAAAGTAATGGATTTCTCCATACTTCGCCCACAGTTTTCCACAAAATCTATTTATCAGGAAAGTTCACCAAAGCGTGGGTCTGGAATTGGGGTGAATACCAGTTGCCCACGTATGAATGTTCTATTTTCCACAACACGATCGTTAATTAGCGTCCAGAATATGGATCTTGGTCGGAAAAAATCTCAATCGTGATATGGATAAGTTAAAAATTGGCGAACGCCGTTAAATTTATTTGTGTAGTAACGATAAAATGAAAACCAGTCCAAAATTGCTCTCATAATGGCCACACGAGTCGTCTGAGTTGAGAAGATTTTGCCTGGAATTGGAATCGATAACAAAAGAATTTTAAAACGAGAGGATTTACAACGGATGGCCAGTAAGTTAATGGTGGGCCTATTAATTTTGCAGATTGGCCCCAGGAATATAAAAATAGTAGAATAAATCCCGAAAACGGAATAAATTAAGGGATTCATTCTCCCCGCGAACCGTCCGTAGCAGAGCAACAAATTAAAGGCTTTGCGAAAGAAATATTTCCAGTCGAGATAAAAATTAAACTGATCGCCATCCCAGTTTATTCAAGTACCCATTACTTGCGAACCCACTAATCCAATCAATTTCTTTGCGGCCTTCCCAATACAAGGTGTGATAAAAAAAAGACCGGACTGATTTTATTCCGCGTAAACCGTTCAACGGATCGAAACGAGACACAGTGCGCCATCTAACTACACATCTGACGACTAAAACGAGAGGTGTTGCGTTTGTTTACGTCGAGTCGTTACGCTGCAGCAGCGGTACGTGTCTTAACCTGTTCGTCGCCCCGTGCAACGGCAGCAATGAAGGAGCTAGAGGAACAGCCTGTGTGCGTGAAATTTTGTTTCAAACTTGGCAAAAGTGCTACGGAGACATCCCGCAACTACCCTACTCTCTAGACGTGGCTCCATCAGACTTTTTTTGTTTCCAAAGTTAAAATCAACCTTGAAAGGGATTCGACTCTATTGTGGACATTAAAACTAATTGTACGGCGGACCTGAAGAGGATCCCTAAGGCGGCTTACCAGGCAGGGTTCGAGAGCTGGAAGAAACGTTGGCAAAGGTGTGTCGTCAGCCAAGGCATGCACTCTGAGGGCAACAAGTTCGATTAAGCTGTATCCGTCGAAATAAACAAGTTATAAAATCAGTCCGGTCTTTTTTTGATCACACCTTGTATACTTACTCTTTCCCGGTTTCTGACGGTCAGGTGGTTCTACATACGGTACGCGAGCGGTCACGAAACAATACTTAAAAGCATAAAGAAGGATAAATAAAAAATAAAACAAACTACCATAAAATTTTAGAGAAAATGTGATATCAATTTGAGCCAGTTAAGGAGGCTTAAGAGTTAGGGCGTCTTGAAAAGGCATGATGGAAAGTGACGCGGTTTAACGTTTTAGGATTCACTTTGTGCAACCACGAGACTGGAAATAAAACGTCGTTTTGTACGTTCCACACAAAAATGTTTATGTGCTACATTGTAACGTTTTATTTCCAATGGAAAGTGACGAGTCAGCTATTACTAGTATGATAGCTAATAATGACAATTTATGTTATTTCTACAGTTTTGCGGAAGATCAGGTTAAAATCATGCATTTTCACAGCAAGATGGAGAGATAGGGAAAAAGCACACAGCGCCTTTACCCTTTCTCTCCATCTTAATACATATCTTTTCCCAACGATACATTTAAGTTTCCATGCACAGCAAGAGGATGATGTGTAGGAGTGATAAGCTCCACAAAGAGCTGTTAAGGTAGTTTGAGCGAGATATTTATTTCCCTAGTCAAAATGGAGACCATATTCGAATTTTATTTTTTTATTTCAGCGTCCTTAAGAAGTATGAAATAAATATTTTAACATCAATGGTGCAAACATATATAACATATTTTTACGTTATATGTGATTAAATAAATTTAACATTATCTGTAATTAAATAAATACCTCTAACCACTTAAGTCTCTAACTTGACCCATTTTTTCAAACCGTGCGGCTAAAAAGCCTTAAAAACAGCAGGTTTTTTTTTGGGATTCTGTAAAAATTATTGCGGTGAGTAATGGATTAATTTTTATAAATAGTTGAGAAAACATACAAACTACACACTGTTAGCTTTTTGACGAAATCTAGGTGTTATAAATTCCTAATTTTTTCAATATTCTTTCTCTGAAGCGCACAGCCGTGATCTATCCCATACAAAACAGTTTGTATTTTCAGGCAATTTGCTCGAAAAGTAGTTCAGAAAGGGGGAGTATTTTCTTTAAGATGACGTCAAATTCATCAAATTCTAGGTGAAATGATTTTTCGCCAAAACTGCCTTTAGGGAGACCAAACAATCTGACCGCATATCCAAGTGGGAGGATTTTCCATTAAGATGTGTTAAATTTAGAGTCACATTTCACGCTATTTTAAAAGTTTTACTCGATGAGTATGTGGGAGTTGAGGGAGTGTAGATTAAGGTATTATTGTATTTTCAGTCGACAGATGTTATTTCCTTCAGTCTACGGCATAGGTTCTTGCCACAAATACCAAAACCGAAGGCACATCATTCTAAGCTTAATTAACTCTGCCAAATGTATACAAACATTCCTTAAAGTGCTCACGTGATTTAGTATGTCTTTTTTTAACCGTGAATAACTGTGCTAACGTCTGTGTTCACACACTGAACGGAGTGGTTGGATGATGAAAGCCATGAATTGGATGCGGTATCCATTTTAAATATATTTTTGGGAGCCATCTAATTTAATTCAAGCAGTAATTTTATTTGGACGCATTTAATTTAGATATTTAAATAAATTTGATCGAAGAAATTAAGGAAAATAGTTTAAATAATTTAAAAATTAGAGTCGATAGTATCTGATCGATTCGATCGATATGAGTCGCAATCCTCCACTGTCAGAACTTTTACTGGGGTGCTCATTTGTCGAAAATTCTACAAAATAGGAGGTAAAATTATTTAATTTTGATAAATTTTTTTGTGAGACTTACTTAAATCTTTGTCAGAAACTCCGCGGAATAGATATCTATTTTCTATTTTCAGATATCTATAATTTATTGGCTAGGTTTTGCCAAGCTTTTGGTAAAATTTAATTTGAAAAAGTTCAATGCTTACTGCCCAGAAAAAACCTTAAATATGGCCTTTCGCTGAACGTCTTTTTACTTATAACCTCCTTGACTACAAAAGGAGATGGCTGTTTAATCCAACTAGATGCATCTAGGCTCTTTAGTAGTGGAATTAATATCAATAAAGTGATGCTGAAGGCAACTTTGTTGGATATCGATTTCAAATGGATCATACACTGAAGCTTTCTCGATGTTATATCGATTGATGTCGATGTTCGGACCAAAGTTTTGCAATCTAACAGCAATGGAATGAAATTTTTCCCAAACCTTTTTTCAGTGTATCTGTTGGGTCAACCATGAGCCTAGTTTAGGTAATTTCGTCCGGCACTTCTGATAAACTAAATCGTCGTTTTACTAGCGTTGGTCCCGGATGTTTTAGCATAAAGGAAGCAGCTTATGGCGTGCTGATTTGCGGTGAGTTGAAGCTCGTCGTAAAGCCGATTAGCAACACAATTTTAATCCCACTTGATTCTTAGTGACACGAAAATCAAATAAAATCGTCCTAAACCGTGTGTTCAGATTGAAAAATATTGATACGGCTATTAGCGGAAGTGTAAGCTCTGGAGCTAAGACTAGTTTTCCCCCTTACAAATTCATCAGATGACCCCAAAACTACATGATGATTCTTTTTTATATACTGTACTTTGCTATTATAAGAGCGTTGGTCCCGGATGTTTTAGCATAAAGGAAGCAGCTTATGGCGTGCTGATTTGCGGTGAGTTGAAGCTCGTCGTAAAGCCGATTAGCAACACAATTTTAATCCCACTTGATTCTTAGTGACACGAAAATCAAATAAAATCGTCCTAAACCGTGTGTTCAGATTGAAAAATATTGATACGGCTATTAGCGGAAGTGTAAGCTCTGGAGCTAAGACTAGTTTTCCCCCTTACAAATTCATCAGATGACCCCAAAACTACATGATGATTCTTTTTTATATACTGTACTTTGCTATTATAAGAGTGTTATTGATATACTTAATCTCATCATCACCATTGGTGCTACTGTCCGCAAACAGGTTTCAACGGTAGCGTTGTCTCCACAGCATTCTGTCCTGGGCCTCTCTCTTCATCTCCGCATAACTCCTTCCTTCTTTTATATCCCTCAGCATTCCGTGCCTCCTCCTTCCTCTTACTCTCTTCCCTTCTATTTTCCCTTCTATTATTGATTTATGTAGGCTGTTATTCCTTAAAATATGTCCAATCCATTTTGCCTTTCTCTTTTTAATTCCTCTCAGTATACTTCTTTCTTCTCCAATCCTCCTCAGCACTTCTTCATTCGTGATCTTATCTTTCCATCCAATTTTCTCCATTCGTCGCCATAACCACATTTCAAAGCTTTCTAAGTACTTTTCTTCTCTCTTCTTCAACGTCCACGTTTCGCATCCATACAACACAATGCTCCATATAAAGCATTTTGCAAATCTTTTCCTAATATCCATCTTGATGTTCATACTACATCTAGTATGTAATTTATACGGTATATCGTATGTCTTATTTTAAGACCATAAACTATTACTCATTCAACCATAGAACAAATCACAAACTCTTGCTCGTGTTATCAGGCGAAGTTATTTCATGCAACGGCCTACTTGGCCGAATCGCTGACTTGATTGATATTGTCGAGTATTGGAGTGGAGAGAACTAGTGGTAGACTCCTTTCTGTGACAGATTAACACACTGATCGGTCATCAATGACAGGACATCGTTTAGAAATGACGTTAGCGGTAATGGATAGACATAGCGGAAGTACATAGTGATCCAGCAAAACCATAACTTGTCTTCCTGGACTATTTATCTAATTGATAAGCGGAAAAATACCGGTCTTTTAGTTTCTCAAGCTCCACAAGTGAAATCGATGAAAATGTTGCGTGTGAGGTCAGATCCTTCGTAAGTGGAGTTTAAGAGTAAGAGGCGGGGTTTCCAATTTTATGATGTGGTCTATTTTTTCCTACTAAAAACAAGCTTTAAAAAATACTTGATCCTGGTTATGTGAACTCTTGAGTGCCTCTTCATACAGAACTGTGAATTTATGGACCATATCTCATGAAATGATCGAAAGTAGAAATATGGGAAAAATTGGAGCAGTGTAAGTTAACCGTGTGCATTAAGTTTCTTCTCGCGCGTCAATGGATCCACCCGAAATGTAATGCTCTTGACGAAAGTGCGTACTTCCTGAAGCGGATGAAATGCACCAATTGGAAATAAAGCTAAGTGACAACGAGGGGAAGATTTTCCCTATGCTCCTGCCACCAGCTTTTGTGAAAGACTGTAATGAAGGATAGGGACCTAAAAGAACTGCAGTCGTACTGCATAGCAAGTGAACCACCTCAAGCGCATAATCACCAGAGGCTAGGATTGAATGGGTTGGGTGATGTACCCTGCTCTATTCCGTTGGCTATATCTCAGAATCAGAAAATTTAAGCCAAGCTGAGATTGATGACAAAGTGGCGTGGTCAAAGTGACAAAGTGGTGACAAATATCAATGAAAAAAGGAATAAGGAAGTATAATTTATCATTATCTGCGTACCGAATTTATTATCATACGTTTCAGAATGTAAATATTTTCTCGTTACAATCTTTTCCAACGCATTCACTTCCCATTCTTATGTATTACCCCCTCAACTTAATACACTGATTTAAATTAAGTCTACATAAAAAAGTGATTAAGACATAACTGCAGGGCAAGTATTGATTAATAAATCCAGGATTGACACAGTTTACAACATTATTGTCATAGTTTTCCCGTGTTTTCTTTTGAAGTATCATGAATAGCGTAGTGATAATAAAAAATAAAGGCAAATTTGAATGAAAGAAATTGTAAGTTGAATAATTTAACTCTAGCCTGATGTGAAATATTTGTCATCCCCTTAAAAATATGAAAGAAGCTTGTAGCTATGATTTACGTAATACCAACGGTTTGAGGGCCTTCATCTTAAAGGATTTCTTTATTGATTTTTTTCCACTTAGCATGAAAAAGGTTTAAATGGAATACTCATGAGCGCCAAAAATGTGAGCGTGGATGGCTTATTTTCTAATATCGAGAAGCAGAGTTGAAGATAATGTTTCAGTTTCGATGTAATGTAAACCCTCGCAATAGATCTTTGTTAGGGGTAAAATAATGTTATGCAGATTTGCCAAAGTATTATTCACTCGAATTGTATAATGGACGCATAGGTAATTTCTCCACGATGCAGGAAGTTCTATTATGGTGAGGTTATCTCCCTACTTTGGAAATATGGTTCATTTCATTGCATATTCACCAACATATTTTTTGTAAATACACTCCCTGGCAGCTAGGAGCTTTACTGCATACGTATAACTACTCTATGGTATAACTTATGCTGAGGGATAGGGAAAGACATTCCGCCTGACCACTGCTGCAGTGAATTTTTAATGCGATCTCTATCTTAAGAAGGTTCTCCGAGCAATGAATAGCACTTACCGTAAACAAAATGAAAATAGTCGAACGCTTCGTTCAGGTCCGGAATAGCAAAATCTACAAGCGGGGGGTGGCTTATACAGTCCTGAGCGTTCCGTGAGTTTTATATCCCTTATCGCAAGAATAGGTTTTTATGGCTTTTTTTTATGCTTCCCATAAAAAGTGATAAAATGCGCTAAGTATGCGAAACCAAGCAATTCAATCTTAATTCACTGTGGCGTGATAAATAAGGAACGAAAATGTTACAATATTGCTCTTTTGGGTGCGTGGTAATAGACAAAGAGACAGGAAAAACAAAATTGAAGAAGAAAAAAGTTTAGGGAGAAAATTCATTGCAATTGAGAAGAGGGTTTTTAGATAGTCGACCATCCAATGTGCCCGTTGGGAGATTATGTGTCTTAATATTTTTGAGGGGCAGTCAATTGCCAAAATCCAATTAAAGTTTTTCGTATTCACTGGAGAGTTAACAATGGCTACTGGTAGTAGTTGTGAGTATCCAATCGACAACTCCAATTACATACCTAATATAGACGCTATAGAGCGTAAAAAAGACTAGCATTTGTTCTAAAACCTATAAAAAGTATATATTTACTGAATTGATAGCTTTAAAGGTGATTGCCAATGGTTTATGAAGTATCCAAAGAAAACAGAGGGAACGCTAGTTAAAAGTACACGAAAACGTAAAAGATTTACAACACGTAAATAATTTGACACAGAGTGAAGAAATGCAAGGGTACATTCAGCGCATAATTAGTAGATTTGGGTGGAATCCTGGTTAGAGGAGAAAAGGTGAACATAATACGATATGCTGAAGATCAGGCGGTAATGGCAGAGAGTGGGAAACAATTACAGGAAATGATGGATAACATCGAGAGAGTAGGGTAACATTTTGGAGTGAAAATAAACATTAAGAAAGCCAAAGCAATGAAGTCAGCAAAAGAGGAAAGAGTTCTAAAGGTAACAATTATAGTCGGAGAGAGACTAAAGCAAATATCGTTCTTTAGATACCTCGGAAGTACCATCGCATGTAATAGAAGTTGTACGGAGGAAATAAGAAGCAGAATCACTCAGGGAAAGACAGCCTTCAGCAAAGTGAAACAACTACTAACAGCCATATAAATTAACATAATTTTAAGAAAAACATTGTGAAATATTTTATTTTATTTGTAATGTAGTGCTTTATGGAGTAGCAAAAAGGAGAATCAGGAAGAAAGAGGAGAGATGATTGGAGGAATTTGAAATGTGGGTATGGCGAAGAATTGAATGGATCAATTGGAGTGATAAAAGTGAGAAATGAGGAAGTGCTGGAAAGAATAAGTGGATTTTTTCTGCTTCTGGGAATGTCCATCTCGTTGGTTGTTTTTAAGGCAACAGTTTCACTCCACATTCAGGGGGCGTCTCCTCATTTCATTCTTCTTGCATATATATATCAACACCTCGATGGAGAACCACTGCAGAAGGATGGAGACGAGAATTGCATTTTGCCCTGTTTCCTCCGCTTTTCTTCGTTGTCTGCGACTGCATGGGGTATAAAACGCCTCGTTAAGGCAGTTTGAGCGAAAAATCACTACACCTAGAATTAGATGAATTTGACCTCATTTCAAAGAACAAACTCCCATCTTTCGAATCTCTCTCTCGGTCACAATCCTAGGATTGGTTTGCAGCAGTCCTCCATTTTTTTTCGGTCCTGAGCCAGCCTCTTCAACTCTCCATATGAACGATAACCTAGCTCCTCCAAGATCTGCTCCACATAGGATAGCCTAGGCCTTCCTCTGCAGTTTTTCCCTCAACTGAGCCCTCCAAGATGTTCTTCACAAAGACTTCTTTCCAATGATATGAAAATATTAACTCCTTGCCTAAGAACTTTTCGAGCAATTTCCCAGAAAATATTTGTATTAAAATAACCGTACAGTTTTACATGGGATAGATTACGACTGTGCGCTCCAGTGGGAGAATATTTAAAAAAATTAGGAATTTAAAACCCCTACATTTCGTCAAAAACTAACGGTGTGCAGTTTGTATGTTTTATCAACTATTTATAAAAAATAATCTATTAATCACTGCAGATATGTTTAGAGAATCAAAAAGAACCTTTTATTGTGAAGGCGATTTCACCTACATCGTGAAAAAATGAGTCAAGTTAGAGACTTAAGTAGAAATAAATATATTTAATTACTGAGAATTTTTGCCATATATAACAATATTTTGTGCAATTATTGTTACAATATTTATTTCATACTCCTTACAGACGCTTAAATTAAAAAGTAAAGTTCGTATATGGTCTACATTATGACTAGGAAACTGTCTCACTCAAACTACCTTAATTAACGCGCGCGCCACTCTGCCTGGTGGGTCGGGAGATCATTCAAAAGTTCCTCCCGCCAATCCTACATCGTCCCCCTGAGAGGGTAGCACTGCTGCGTTGACCACCAACCAATGGGGCTACTCCATCGGGCGTGAAGGCCCAGCGGTCAGCCTTGTCTAGCTCGTGCGCGCCCTTCGAATAGAAATATATTTTTATCTATCTCCACAACTCCAGCTGAAGTTTGTGCATTCTGACGATTCCCGCGGAATTAAACCGCCGCTGCCACGAGTCGCGCCTGCTTAACTTCTCCCCTCCGCTTCTGTTAGCTTTGCGAGGATCAGCGGAACACTGCGTAGTGGCCGCTTTAAAGCAAGATCCAGTGATTACGCGCTCAATCCCTTTGCCGGGGAAATGACGGAATGGGACAGGATTTCATCGCGTAGTGAAGGGAGTGCTGTAAAGTAAAATTGCATATCCCGGAAATTGCCTGAGATCAACACCATTACCGTAACTGAATCGTGTAAACTGTTTCGTGCACGGCTGTTTGGTAGTTGAATCCGCGAGTAGGACGGGAGGAGCACGTTGAAATTGTAATTAAGAAGAGCAAACATCGACGAGACGCTTGAAAGCAATTGATAGCGTTCTGAAGAGTTACTCATCGCTTACTCATCGCTTGAAAATGTAGAATTTTGAGCGATCAATCAAGTTATACATTGGTGTACACGAAAGATGGTGAAATTCTCCATGGTGAAACCATTTGACTTGATCGGGATCCGAACCTGGAACTCCCAGTTCCAGATCAGGTGTGTTAGCCAGTTACCAAGCCATCTTAATTCAAGGCGAATTTCAGCTGGGGGTTTATACGAACAAGTTGTTAATGATGAAAACAAATGATTATCTCATGGCGAATTTCACCGTCTTTGGTGTATACCTGCGCACCCGTGCGCGTGACTGCGTACCATATCATTTGTGCAATCGCATTGATGAGAAAATTATACTTTGGTGTTCTTTCGCCTCAGAACCAATAGTAATATATACGAGACAGAGGTAAAATGCGAATACTAGTATAGTAAATAACTTGATACGATAGTATAATAAATACTGGACAATTATTTAATGTAAGGCCTAATGGACCTATAGGAATGGAAACTAGTAAGTGTACAGGAAAATAAAAGAGAAAACTTAGAGAATAGAAGAGTCTTAGAACCCTGGTGGAGGAGGTTAGTTAGGATCAGAACAAAGAATGGTCCAGAAGAATCTCTATCTCGGTCATTAGCTCGATATAGAGCGTTGTGACACAAATGGACTAAGTACTTGCATCATGTACATACAATCTGATGTCCGTTCTCTCTATCTTAGGTGGCGTGGACTGCTCAGCTCAGTTATAGATCGGTGAGGGTCTTAATTTGATCTGTCAATCTGAACGGTGGAAGTCCTCGTGGCCTTTTACCTTCTCTACCTTGCCTTCGAGTACTATATTCCAATTGCGGCTTATGACTCGATCGAAGAATTTGAGACCATTGCGCTGAATTGTTGGCATCAGTCGATCTCCGTATGCTATTTTCAATTGGGATAAAATGGAGCCGTTATTACTTCGCTCTGTCTGTGATATACGCATCATTCTTCGATAATAATGCAATTCGAACGCTTCAATCGTCTTGCATATGGCGGCTGTGATCGTCCAAGTCTCCGATCCATAGGTCATGATAGGGAAGACCATTGATCGAACTAGTCTACTTTTAAAATCGAGAGAACTTGACCTTTACGGCCTCTTAAGGTAATAAGTCCTAAAATAATCTCTAACTTCACTCATTTTTTCCCGCCGTACGGCTGAAACCCCTTCAAAACAGCAGGTTTTTGCGATTCTGTAAAACATACTGTGTTGAGTAATAAATTATTTTTTATAAATAATTAATAAAACATGCAATCTACACACCGTTCGTTTTTTGACGAAATCTAGGTGCTCGAAGTTCCTAATTTTTTAAATATTCTCCCTCTGGAGCGCACAGCCATAATCTATCCCATGTAAAACAGCTTATATTTTTAGACAAATTGCTTGAAAAGTAGTTTGGCAAGGGGTTAATATTTTGATATTATTGGAAAGAAGAGAGTTTTTTCGTTAAAATGAGGCCAAATTCATCAAATTCTAGGTGAAGTGATTTTTCGCTCAAACTACCTTTAGGCGATGAAATACGTCAAATATGCCTTCAGAAAAAATCAACCTCTTCCGAGAATTAAAACACGAACCATTGACTTGCCGAGCAAATGCGCAGATCACTACGCTACTCAGTCTTCCTTATTCCCATGGCCCTTTGGGGAAGATGCTCGGGGATTGATTTCAT
Organism: Pyrrhosoma nymphula; assembly: GCA_963573305.1. NCBI lineage: Eukaryota > Metazoa > Arthropoda > Insecta > Odonata > Coenagrionidae > Pyrrhosoma > Pyrrhosoma nymphula. The sequence continues at coordinate 79,199,382 of OY754337.1, forward strand.
ATTACGGCAAGTCAAATGTCCGTGGTCTGATATCCGACCAAAAAGTAGGCAGTTCTATAATAGAACGTAACCGTAGTAGGCAAATTTTAAGGCCCATCCAGTGTGGACGATATGTAACCAGAGGGCGTTAAGGGGGATTATTTATAATCAATATGTAAGACAAGATATTAAGAGCAATCCAGAATGGAGTGTGACATTCTAGAATAGAAAAGATTCAAAAAGTTCTTAAAACTGCAAATCTTAGTGAATTTTGCACTGAGCAATTGGAAAGGTGGTGCAGGAAGAAAAATAAGGCAGTGAACATTATGTGAAAAAAATTAAATGTTTTATCTCTAGGGGTCATAAAAAAACTTGCTTGGAGTATTAAGCATCTTAGATAGTGAAAATAATCATACGCCAGCAGTATAAATAAGTTGAGTTTAAATATATTTTTTTACGAAAAACGTGAGAATTTATACAATCATAGTAACCATATGGAACTAATTTAACGCCGAAAAAAAACATTTTCATTATGACTGCAACTAACACATATTATTAACATGGAATTTTCAATGTTTGTGTATTTCACAAGTAAATGGAAAAAAAGATAAAAAATAATTGCGATAGAATATCTAAGGAAGATTGAAATTCCATACCATTCTACGTGGCATTAGGAAACAAAATTTTGTCTTTCAAATATTTCGTGAAACATTAACACTGAATTACCTAAAATATACGCTGAACAGCATAATTTCCTCAAGCCAGATTCATATAGCTTTTATTGAAAACTCGCTCATGTTCCAAGTACCGAAAGGTAACCATTCTTGTTAGAACAGAGTGTATTGCATAGCTGACGGAAGGATTAGCCAATAGAGACTCGCGGGAGACTACACGTTTATCTTAGGTTACTCGAAAAATTTATATCAGGCGAATTTCAAGATGATCTGGGGAAATTTGGTGAACCCCACACCCGTAGGTATATCCCTAGAACTAATAGATGCGATAAAATAAAAGAGACACGCTGTCGAACTGATTGTAACATAAATTAATTATTTACACGCACCATAGTGACGGTAAAAAAAACAGAGCGAGACACTGTGACACTCCAATAGCATTTAACTCAAATACAAAGGAAAGCTAAGCGCTGCGTTAAAAACTGCTACGAGCGAATAAAGAATGTTTCACTCTTCTTTAGAGGGATTTTGTTGGGAACCACAAGAGACTCGGAGGCTACACACTACGCTTAGATTGCTTGAGAAATTCCGAACAGGTTATATTCAGTATGACACAGAGGATGTCATTTTGACGCCACACTATATCTCTAGGTCCAACAGGAAAGATAAAATAAGAGAATGCCGAACAGATAGGAACAAAAATTCGTTCCTCCCACGCACTATAAGTGACCATATTAAAAACTGAATCCACTGAAAACACTGTCAAAATGCACTTCACCTTTTCACCCACCTATAACATTCTCTTTCTCATCTTTACATGGCTGGTGTCCTAACACCCCCTACCACACATCCATGCGACGGCTCGCAGAATAGTATGTTGATATAGAACTATCGTTCACCATCTCCTTTTTCCAACTCTGCTTTCTCTATCTATTCCCCATCCTCTCTCCGTTTCATAGCTTGTGTCCAAAGACCTACTACCACTCCGCTGTCTCAGGCGTGACTTGATGGAATTTGCTTAGAATATTGAATAAGAAGCAGTAACTTTGTAATTCCACATGTATTTATTGGAAACGACCTAGTTTTCGACGTAGCACTGATTAACACTGAGTAACCCAAACTTTCCATTCCCACCTGAACCCCACCCGCCCCCCAGGAAGGATATTACCTCTCCCACACCTAACTCTCCACAACTCATCCTCCCCAATCTACGTCACCCTCCCTTTGCCCTCCCCCCTTATGTTTGTGACTATATATACTGAGTGTTCTGTGATATTTGTACCTGATGATGACGTGCAACGTCGAAACCTTGGTTGTTTCCAATAAATACATGTGGAATTACAAAGTTACTGCTTCTCATTCACCTACTGCCCCCATCCCAAATAGCGGCTTGCAGGATCGTATTAAGGGTTTTATGTATACTTCAAAAGAACTGCACCGTAATAGCGATATTGATTGTAACCGGATCTCGGCAATAAGTAATTAGCGCGGCTTTTACACCTTGTTATTTCATGAATAACGTTCACCACCCTCTGCATCACGATTTCCGCTCACAGACAAATATTCACGTCGCGGCTAATATTCTCGCAACGCCAATTACGAGCATGTAGCGTCCGTATTCACACGACATCTCTCCAGCTAACGAGGAAGGAGGGAGGGAAGCTGTCCGTCATTAGCCTCCGCTCGACAAGCAATTCCCGTGGGTCACTCCACTTGCCTCTCGTCTCCCCTGAAGAAATGCAAACTTTTTTTTCTCCGCGTCCTCACATGTAAATCCACATTAGCAACGGAGAAATATCCCAAGACTTGGCCTCGGGACTTTAAGAACGTAATTATAGTCTCTCAATGCCCCCTGGCGGCAATGGAAGCATTTCTCGAATGAGAGAAAACACAACTCTTATTACTCTAACAAGACGGATCGAACTAACGCGGAAATCAAAATACTTTCGTGCTCTTCAGATATATCTACATCTACAAAATACCCTGCAAGCCACCTCAGGGGTGTGTGGCAGGGGGTGAGTATTCACCAACATGAATTACACTACACCCTAAAGTTAGTGTAACTACGACTAATTATGCATTAGCATAAATCGCTAATGCTCGTCACGAGACGAAGCCTCACAAGCATGCACTACACTGAAGATATTATCACAATGGAGAGGGACCGTTAATATATACGTGTTTTGCAACTACACAAATGGACAGAGACTCAAGACTTAATGTAGAAAACATGCACGGCGTGCTGTTAGTACTAGGTAACATGTAAGGATTCAATTATTAGGGCGTACTACTACTACTAAGACCTACACAACCTAACGTCAAACCTAGATGAAAGTCTCATTGGCCGCTGTTATGGTCCCTTATAGTTCGTGGGAAAAATGACATTTTAAATCTGTCCGTTTTGCAGTCTAGTTCCCTAATTTTATTCTCATGATCTGATCTACCGTAGTATGTCGGATTTCGTAAAATATTAACAACTTCGTCAGAAAATAGGCCAGTTTGGAACATACATAATAGATTGAGTCTAAATTTTAATAGATGGTCTGAGAAATAGTGTTAAGTAAAACCCTAGGCGACTACCTACTTGCCGTATGATGGAAACACCGGTTCCCGTTCAGTCACCGATGTGTTGCGACGCTAAGCATCGCTGAGCTAATTGTATGTTCGAATTCTGAAGGGCTATCCTGCTCATCGTCCCAAATGTTGCTGCCCTTGGCTGCAAGTGGCCGGATGGTACATTTAAAATGACCTTACCCATCGATGCACGTTAAACTGAAGTTCTGCTACTACTAGACGATCTCTCATGCGGATATTGGAAACGAATTTAATTTAGGTAGTTGGAGCGATAAATGAATTCACCTAGAATTTGATGAATTCGACGTCATTTTAAAGAAAATACTCCCATATTTCCAATGATATCAAAATGTCAACCCCTTACCGAACTACTTTTCGAGCAATTTGCCTCCGAATATCAGCTGTATTACATGGGATAGATTACGACTGTGCGCTCCAGAGGGAGAATATTGAAAAATTTAGGAACTCCTAACACCTAGATTTCACCAAAAGACTAAATGTGTGTAGTTTTTATGTTTTCTCAACTATTCATAAAAATTAATCTATTATTCACCGCAGTACTTTTTACAGAACAGCAAAAAAATCTTCTGTTGTGAAATTGTTTTCAGCCGTACGGCGTGAAAAAATGAGTCAAGTTAGAGACTTGTGTGGGAATATTAATATAATTACTGAGTATATTTGTCATATATGACTATATTTTAGCGCCATTAATGTTACAATATTTACTTCATACTTCTTACAGACGCTTAAATTAAAAAAATAAATTCGAATATGGTATCTATTATGACTAGGGAACTATCTCGCTCAAACTACCTTATTTTGCATGTCTGCACAAGACACGCGCTTGCGCCCACAGATGTGTGAACAGACTATAAAAATGCATAAGGGTTTCATTAATTCATCGCGTGAACACGACTTTCGTCAATGCGCGAAAATACGTCCAGGCTCCCGAGTATTCTGAGTATTCGTACACTTATGTGCTTAGGTGTAAACAGACCTTCAATCAACCGGAAGACAGACCTTCAGTAAATACATATATATTAATGGTCCCTCTCCATTGGGATAATATCTGTAGTGTAGTAGTGCATGCTTGTGAGGCTTCGCGTAGTGACAAGCATTAGCGATTTATGCTAATGCATAATTAGTCGTAGTTACACTAACTTTAGGGTATTGTGTAATGCACGTTGGTGAATACTCACCCCCGGCCACACACCCCTGAGGTGGCTTGCAGGGTATTTTGTAGATGTAGATGTAGAAGACCTTTGCCATATAACATTTATAATCGGGAGCAATCGGCGGAGATATACAGGAGAAATTAACTCCTACAGAGCTAACAGCTAATTTGCGCCTTTGAACCAAGGGAACGTAAGTGAATTAAGTCTAGAGCGTATTGTTATTGAGGACTATTGGGAAAATGAGGATCCAATCAGCATCCATTTACGATGCGTTTGCGTAATTTCCTGTGGCTGGAAAAAAATCATCAATTGATTTCACGGTGGCGGAAGGATATGTACATTTTAAACTATTTCCAGCTTAATGGAGTGGTTATTGCCACATCTTCAACACATAAATTCGCAGGAGATAAAACCTAGGTATCTGGAAATTGCAAAGCGCGTAAGCCACACCAGCGCCATTTTCCATTCAAGAGAAACTTTCCACGGGGAATGTTTTTGAAAGCATTTCTCCGTGATTCTGGAGAGTCGGGAGATCATTTCGCAAATGTGTGTGAGTGAATTTCAACTCCAGCATTAAGTTTTTAAAAGGTTTTCCATCCTTTGAATAGGAGTAAAATTCAAGTTTATAAAAATTTATTTGCAAACGGAAGGAACCTTTCCTAGACCGATGCGTTAAACTATAAATATATCTAACCGGATAATTTTATGTCTCGACGCTGCTAAACGTCTGTGGTCAATAACCTTATCAATCCATTTTATAGTGAAATAAGCTGGAATATGCAAGGAAAGAAAGATTAACGTTATTAATTATATTCAGTTGACGAGTTATAATATAATAATTATAAACCTAAGAAGAAGCAATAGGTGTTTTAGCCCTCTCACTCAGACCTTTCAATTTTATTTCACACGTCTGACTATCCTAATCATTCAGGCCTTTGAAAATTGTGTTCATATTGTTTCCTGCCTCCGATATTAAACGTCCACAATGACTATACCCTCTAAAGTGTCGAATCCTTCAAGTATCACCTTCCTAAAAAAATCAATCCAGATGTATCCACTGCCTGGATAAGGTTACCTATACGAAAAGTCTAGAACACTCGGGCAATGCAGGAGGATTGGCTCTCGTCACTATACGATTCTAACGCCGTAAGTTCTCATTGCTGCCACTGATAATTTCTTTTTCGATATCATCTCTTTTTCGTCTTTATCCACTTATTTTAATTACTCACTGCTGGCCTAATACACCTTTTGATCAGTTGAGTTAACCCTGGATGGGATTCGGACGCCGTATCAAAAGCAATAAACCTAAATTCACACAATTCTATATCTTCAAGAATCGTGCGACGTTTGGTTCATCAAGTTAGAGGATTGCGTTTCACGCAGCTCTTACAGCTTGATTCCCGTGATTGCTTCACTTCTTTCATCCCTGGCCTCTGCGTACAACTCTTGGCACCCTCCGCTACTTTGAAGAAGTGTCCGAGACAACTATTATCCCTCGCAATACAATAAGTTAGTTTCATATGTAATTAAGCATCGTTCTAAGGAGCTCTATATTTCCCAATCTTCCAAGGGGTTTTCTAATCACTCTATGAGTGAACAATAGTATCATTAGGCGGTGCATTCAGATTGAAAATTGACTACTACAGCGGAAGAGCTGTGACATATTACTCAAAGGAAAGAAGTGTATTATTTGTAAGGAGAACTGAAGGAAAGAGATTAAAAGTAAAAGATAATAAAATAATCAAGAAAAATACAGAGATGTTGTAAGTATCGCAAGTTGACCTGTTATTCTTCTTTATTGAAAATGGAATAAATAAATTTTGAAAACGAATTTCAATATAAAACGAGAGGCAAAGCGTAGAAAAAACTTTGGTTATAAATGTAATTTTTTAAATTCTTTCCTCGCATTAAGCCTAAAATGAAATTAAACTTACCTTGAACTAAACTTATTAAAGGCACTGAACTATTTTGAAAGAAACACTTGTTCAGATAACTGTTAAAAAAATTGTATTCAGAGGGTGGAAAGTCACGAAAGACTTTTTGCATTTGCATTTTAACCCAAATATGATGAGAGGGTAAACTTATATGATGGATACCTTTCAATAACGAGGATTTACTGCCAACAAATCGGTGCTATAAATGCCATTAAGCTCACTTGGTTTCATCTCTATTTAAAATCAAGCGAATTGATATAGATAAACCAGTGAAAGTCGATATTCACTGTATTTCATGTTTGCCTTATTCTGGTGACCTATATAAAAATACAGCTTTTTGGAATTTGCTGGAGTAGGAATGAATAAAAACGATTAAATAGATGAACTCTCTACAGTGACGCTTCTTACGGGCAGTTACCAAAATTGTAACCATAATTCCTATAACAAACACCTGGAAGCATTGAATCATTTACAAAGATAAGTTAGTGTTAATGGCTAATAAAATAGATGATAAATATGTAGAGTTAGTAGAGTTAACTACTAAGTAAAGGCTTTGTCAACCCTTTCACTATGAAATCTGATTGTTGCATTATTTGATACAAGTGTCAAGTTTACACAAAATAGAAATATTTAAGATTTTTTCAATATTACAAATCAAAAATATTAGCACTTTGCGGTTATTAATCAGATTTGACATTTTTTATTTCGTACACTGGATTTCCCTGGATGAGTGAAGATTTTTTTTAAAGATAGTGGGATAAAGTCAAACTACAGTGTCAGTGGAAGAAAATACATACCTACTTTGAGGAATCCGAGCATGAAGCAAAAGATTTAGAAACCTGAATGCAATTTCATGTTCATCTTCTTAAACGGTATATTTACGTTTTCTCTTAACCACGTGACACTGAGCTGCTAAAATGAAAGCGAAAATGGCACCACTGCCATATTGATTTTATGTAACACACTTTTTTTTACAGAGAGCAGATATTTCAATTTTGTGCCAAAAACGACTAAAAGATTTTCAATTACATCGGCCAAAATCATGGTACTTGGTTACCCATTAATTAATAACCTCGCCACATAGCAACTTGTTAACAAAATGTTTTACTGAAAAGTAAAATTGACAATGGAATCAAATCCTCCCGTTGTATAAGACTTCGTAAACATTTCTGGGAAAGAACAGACAATGCTACGCAGCTGATGGAATAATGAGTATGGGAGCCGCTAGAGACTCGAGAGGCTACTCGCCAGGCTTAGATTGCTTAAAAATTTCAGACTAATTTAGGCGATCCTTTGGATGACAAGGAGGATATTATTTTAACCCCGTAATCTACAGAAGTGATGAAAGCCACCAAATAATACAGACACTTTGCCAGATTGATGTTTACAAAAAAGGGTAACAAGGCTGTCCTTCTTCCCACGCACTGTAAGTCACTACAAAAAAAGGGCAACACTCTAAAAAACTCTATTTTTGTGGAATTCACGTTCGTTGTCCTATTAATTAATCCCATTCTGTGCCCTTTTCATGGCTTTGATATCTTCATCGCATATCTTCCCCACCAGCCCTATAACTATATTCGATTGTTGGGATACCATAATTTGTAAGTCTTTGAAATGTTTCGTAACTTATAACACCAAATGCCTAAAACGTCCCAAGTCAGCTTTGTGCCTCTTATGGTACAGCAAAGTACTTTGGGTTATTTTATTATTCAGGGTGTAAGGTAATTTCGGAAAAATACCACCAAAGTCCACAGGACACTAAGGATGATAAAATAGGACAATTAAGCTCAATCAACGTAAAGATCACACTATAACCTTATAATTCTTCAAAATTCTCTCAGAATCAAAGTATGTCTTATCAGAACAAGAACGACAATCTAAAACAAAAAAAAACAATTATTTATTAACACCCGTTACTAAGAGAAAAACCCCAGCCAAGGTCTTCACGAATTTTGTTTGTGAAATTAAATGTAAAATTGAAATGTAAAATTAATCTTTACAAACTATTAAGGATTATATGTTAAATATGCCTCCTAGAATTTGGAATTTACTTGATTGTATATAGCCACAACCTAATCAGAACATTAATGCAGACATTATATCGCACTTGTTAGTTCGACTCTTGATCGTAAATTTTCATTTGGTAGCGAAACCCACTAAAATCAAAATGTTATCACACGGGCGAACCTCCGCGATTTCTTCCTCTTTGAGACAAAGGAGTTCATTTCGCCCGATATCAGTCCTCAGCGAGCGTGACCTCAAAATGAGTTTTTTTCCAGTACTTGCAATGAATAGTTTTTAATTATTCCACCCTTTTCTTCTCACAAGTCTAATCCTAGTGAACTTGGCAGAGGGAGTCGTTCGCATTGTCCCAGAAAAGAATATCATGTCGCGAAGAACATTAAAACGATGTTTGGGGTGAGGGAGTCTAACTCAAGCTCTTCCCCTTCCCTTCTTACCCCTTTCTCAACCAAACCCCTTACCTTCCGACCCTCTCCTCTTCCCTAACCACTTCATAAGGATGCAATCGATACCCTTACCTCTTTCTCAAAACCCTTTTTATTCCCATGCAACATATGAAGTAGAATGAATGTCAAAAATGACGGGATCGATAGCTTTCCTCATTTTCAACCCCCATCTCCTCTCCTTACCCCTCTCTCCCCTTCACTTCTGGCCTCGAAAGAACGAGGATAAAATAAGAATCAGAACCGAGACCCTCGGAATGAGCGCCTTTATCTTAAAAACATGCATGCACAGAAAAGTCGTTTCTTTAAACGAATTGTTTTCATTTTACTTCAACATTCAATGATCATGCATTACCAATCTATGTATATCTCATACGAACAGGAAGTTGTTTACAAGTGGGGGTGGTTTGAGGTATAAGAAAACGGTGGAGGGGGGTAAGAGAATGAGAACAGCGGAGGAGAAATTAAGAAAATTATCCACCAGTGCATTTGTGACCAAGGGATAAGGAATTTGGGGAACGAATCATGAGATGAAGATTGATCTTGTATTTATTGAAGGATCTGTCGATTAAAAAATGCACTAAGATTTGTTATTAGATCGAATGAATAAAAGTCACGCATGACAACATCAAACATATTCTATAATCAAGTTTGTGGGTTGCACATATAAGACCACTTAAAGTATATAGCATCATAGCTCAATAGGGTTGTGAATCAGTTATTAATTTGCGTGAAATTAAGGCAGGAAAAACTAAAATAATTCCGCCACTTGGAAATATGGCGTCTATTAGTTTATTTATATTTTTAACCACGGAGCTGCGATGCAGCATTTCGTAAAAAATTATTCATCTTTTTGCACTGCCGATTTCAGAAAGACAGCTGATGGTAGAGTACCCAGTAGAATTTATGTGCCGAATAAAAGGATAAACGCCGTACTTGACGCATGATCAGGACTGTACATGCAAACTCTGGGTGGATATTCACAGGATAGGAGACAGGGATGTTGTGAGTTGCCGAAAGTGTTGCAAAGTTATACTGTATATGAGTGGACTAAATCAAAAAGGATTGGCGCGTCACAGCCGGGAGTGATTTGATCTAAACGTGGCTGTTGGAATAGGAAAATTTTACATATCTTTGGTGCATGTAACCATTTTTGGGTGTCGGTTTTCCATAATATGCTATGATTTAGAAATTATTGCTGTTAGATTGGTGGGGGCAGACAAGCACATGGATGTACTTAGAATTTCTTCGTTTTTGTGCTAAGTTGTTTGAATGATGTGAAATGCCTTATATTGTTAAAGTAAGTTTGCATATTATTTGACTATGTATTAAAGGGTGTAAAATATGCCATCATTGAACCGGAAACCGCCACTCGTTTGAATCACGTTAAATAATGAACACCGAAGAAAGAAATAGGAGCGAAGCACGTTCGGTGTTCCCAAAATACGAATTAATTGCCAAATTGTGAGCCGCTAAACGAATCAATTGCAATTATTATGGAGGCCACTTAATTATTAAACAATTATTAATATTTATGGAAAGGAAATAAGATAATTGATAAATAATAAAGCTTTAAATTCACTATAAATTTGAATTTTAGTACTAACTAAGGCACTACATTAGCTATGTGACAAGAAGACTACGTCTATATCTCAAAAGTAAAAGCTTTAATATCCAATGACGAGTTTCTATTGGCAACGAAGTGCAAAATAAGAAAATTGACAGTTTCGGTAATATCTTAGTTCACACCTAAGCACGATTATATCAGAAAGATCTCTCCCAAAACCAATTCAAATTTACTGACGCGTGCCGGAGGCAAAATCAGAATCGTTTCCTTCTTGAACTCACCTCCCGTCCACGCATTACATATATACCGGATACGGACGTATTTTGAGGGAAACAGCAAATGGATAATTACAAACATGCAAAAGGATTTCGTTAAAGAGCCATGGAGGTGTTGGAGAGGTGGAACTTCGGGCAGAATGTGGGGTCCTGGCGCGAGAATGGCGCTGCAATATACGGCAAGGCACCCAGGGAGGCATAACAACATCACGTTAACAAAAAATATCGTCATCATCTGAGTAATCTACCGGTTAGAGGTAGGCAATGATGAAAGTCAGAGAATATCCAACAGACTCTTACATGTGCAGTTCCCTATCTACATCTATTATTTCTTTCTTCATCTCAGCGGAAGTCCTACCTTTCTTCATCCCGTCCATAAAATATATTCTCTTTCTTCCCCTTCCCCGCTTCCCCGCTCGCCCAACATCCTTCCCTCTATCATGGGCTTCAGCAAATCATCACCCCTTCCAAACACCTACCCTGCCTTACCCTAATCTCATCCAGAAGTTGACAAAAATTATACGAAACCTAAATTTTCGAGAAATCACAGAATTCAAACGAGAAATAATTAAGCACAGTGTGGTGAAAACAGTTTTTTTTATCGGCTAGCATGAAACCGTGACAATGAAAACCCTTCTGGTCTGAAACCCTTCCCTTCGATCCCCTTCGGAAAACCCTTCGGTCTGAAAAAATGCCGTCTTTGGTGTTTTATCCACCCCCTTGACACCTGGATTTTAACCCGATTCGTACACGTTTCCAGCAATGAGTCGGATTTCATTTCCTGGTTGCAATTAACAGCTACTGGAGAGAGGGGTATCACCGCAATGCGCAATTATCACGCAAGTCACCGCAGGTAGGTCAGATGAGCGACCGATAGGTCACGTCAGAGACCTATAGGTGAGTCGAAATAATCGACAGTGCACTCCGTGACGCGGCAGAGCGGGCAGTAGGGACAGCTGGCGCGCAGTTGGTTCAATAGGCTCGGCCCAATCTCGGCTGACGAGAGATGAAGTCGCGGAATTTAATGGAAGCACTCCACGGGGGCAGAAGTACGAGAGATAAGGAGTAATTAATATCTCCGGCGCTGCCGCGAGGGACGATCGGTTGCCTAGGTGACGGTAAAGGAACCATGCACATATTTTCATGAGACTGTACTTCAAATGAATAATGTAGGACGTCTACTATCCGAGAAGTGGAGGAAGCATATCAAACGAAGGATTCATCAGAGAAAGGAATTGTCAGCAAGTTAAGGGAAAGCTGCCACGGTTTTTAAATAGGTGAAATATTAACAGCGTTTAGATTTTGTTAGATTATTATATTTTTTCTTCTTTCAGGAGATATAGGTCTAATAATTTGTAAATTATTTTTTCTCTTTGCCGACGTTTTGCATTTGTATACATGCTTCTTCAGGGCTACAATGAAAATTATTGGGCGTATTGTATATCAATTGAATATGGTTTACAATTTTGGCACTTAGTTATGATATAAAGTATGTATACATATGTTTTCTCAAGTTACCTCAGAGAGAGTTTTTCCTGAATTCATTGTTTGATGATACCTTCGTTGCTTTTTATTGTTGGATTGTCAATTGTTGTAAATTTAGGTGTAAAGGTAGACATATTTGTATGTAATTTAGGTAGACAAGAAAAAAATTGTATGGTAAAAAAGAGGTCATCAAGAGGAATCATCTATATCTTTTTTTAAGTTATGAAATTATGTCTATATAATTACATATTACATAACGCTAATCCAACTAGTTTAGCTGACCATGCACTGGAGTTTATTTTAATCTATTGATTCTTGAAAAGAGTCCACCTAAGCCATTAATAAGATCATCGAGAGGTGCTCAAAATTACCTTTTGTATAGATTATATTTTTTCTTTTAGCTATTCATTTTGAATCAGGTGTTTTACAACAAGTTTTTACATATTAAATATTTAAGATGCGCCCAAAATTGTTTTTATGGAAAACATTAATTTTCCAAGACTTTCATCCATCTCTAATTTTTTTAAGCCATCCATTGCTCTTAAAATCCATTTGATATTGCGGTGGGTCGTCAAACATCTTAGGTATCCACACATCCATTCCATATCCAACGATGCTTTTATAATATTAAGAATCTCAAAGTATAACTTTTTTCTCCACGTGATCAACATTTTATTTTATTTTTTTAACTTACGGGTGAAGTATTTTTTTATTGCCAGAATGTAAACCTTTAGATTCTCTAGGGTTATATCCATATCCTGTGTACTTCGGCCCTCTCTCCACCAAACTACCTTGTTTTCGGAACTAACACACAAAAAGTAATCACAAATTATACCCTCAGGATTTATTATATCGGGGTCTTTATCGAACAGAAATTGCATTCCAGGTTGGCACGTTACTAATCTGGCTACAGCGAACATATATCGTCAGAAGAAGTGAACCTTATTCAGGATTTTATGCGAACGAATTTCATCTCCTTCCTTGTTAAAAGTAGTGGTATTATTCCACTCACTAACTTTGAAAGACTTCCTGTTTGTGGATATCCTGTATGTGAATGTTAATCATAAGACACAATATTTCAAAGGGAAAGTTTTCAGATGACCAATGATTCTCTTTCTGATTTTCCTGGATGTCCCATTATTATAGTGTACTTATGCTGCGACTGAATTACATTTTATGATTATTTTCACATATATGATTTAAGGTGTGCCCTTGAGAGAAAAATACATGGAAAGAGTATGGAGGAGTAATCGTTAAAAGCACTAACTGTCAACCGAACTAGCTGGGAAATTTTGGAAAGATCTTTTTATGGTGTGAATTTTTCGACCACAAAAATTTGCCCTAGAATAAAAGATTTAAAACGAGAATTGTTGGAAGTCAATAAAATGTGAAAAGGCAATAACGAGTGGATCATTTATGCTGTTAAAACGCCAAAGACGGTGCAATTGGTGAAGTAACTGCCGTTATAAAATTAAAAATTTGAAGACATTCCTGAACCAAAAACTACATCCTCGGCACCGTACGACTACGGCACTTGTTAACTGAGGTTCGGATACCTCTTATATCCTACGGCACTTTGCGGCGTATTAAAATTGGATTTTCGCACACCACATTAGCGAGCTTGAGACATGGGATTAGGACAAAGATGAGTGTATATATCTTGTTCCTAAAAATCCCGTGGGTAGCACGAGCAGTTCTGTGTATTACAGTAGTCTTCGCGGTCTTAATCCGTTCCTGCTGCGTTCGCGTAATGCCTCGGACAGGGGTATTACTTCGTGCCGGGGCAATGTTCACGCCGCGCAACTACTTCCAAACAAATTACTATTGCCAGGCAACTGGCACCAAAACCACACGCGTGTGCATTTCGTGTGAAAAAATAATGGAAAACTTGAGCAAAAAAAATTAAAACGTTTTGCGCAGAAATAAATTCACATTAACAGCGGCGAAGGCTTCGCGATTTGGGGAAGATTTCCGATGTCCATTTTTTTTTCTTCGCCCACCCCCTTCTGGTCCATTCACATCTCGAGGGTCTTTTCCGCCAGCCGGGGGCCGTATGCTCGCTCGGCCCTGACCGTTCCGGTCCGCGTCCCGGGCGCTAATTGGAGGCTCTCACAAATCTCAATGACCGCTCTTCTTCGTACCCTCGTAACAACGAATGGCCGCGCCTCGAATTCGGAAGCCAACGCTTCGCCATAAAGCCCCTAGTCTATTTTAAGAGGTGAGGGCAACATTGTTAAATGAAAATAACACAATTTTTATCATTTTATTGCTAATTTTTGGGAACAATGATCTTGCACCGTTTTGCTCTAATAGAGTGCGACTATTCCGTGAAATCTTTCGTAACTTAAAGAAATCACCTTAATTCAAGGATAGGGGTGAATAAAAATAAGAAATAAGTACATTTCTTGCATTACAACCCTCATGTAGATTATTGTTTTCTGGTATTCAACGATCTGCCTGATAAACTAAATGTTATGTTACAACGTGTACAAAACTCATGTGTACGGTACATCTTAGGATTACGCCACCAAGATCATATTTCCCCCTACAGAGAAACCAATTAAAGTGGTGAACCGTTAAATATAGACGATTGTATTTGCAGTGCGCATTTTTGCATCAGCTGTTCTCATTCCAAAGTCTGACTATCTGCTCCAATTTTTCAAGTCTGTACCTAGTTCTTGTAGGGTCATTTCTAGAAGCAATTCCTCAATGCTTTATTTTCCTGCTCATCGCACCACCAAATTCAGTGATTCATTGTTTGTAACATCAACCAAAATATGAAACTCATTGCCAGTAAATATTAAAATCATTAAATCTATTAAGAATCGAGTGAAATATATGATTTTTTTCTAAATTTGTAATAGCACCTTTGTTGTAATCTATATATACATACCCTGTTTCATTATTCTTTTTGTGTCACATATGAACATGTGTGTATGTACGCTGTTTGAATTTTTTGCTCTTAAGGGCCTGTACCCATAGCGATCAATAAATTATTTACTATTTACTTACGTACTTACTTACAGCTACTCTTTATAATAGCACAAACTGTTTAAAAAAAGCGCATTTTACTGGGAACCATTATATATATATTATATCAATGAAATAGTAGCTCCTAGGAAAGTTGTTGTTTTAATTTTTCCAACTGCTGGTATTTTTACCTAATTTTTCCTACACCTAGCTCTCTGTTTATTCAGTATCAAATCCATTTCTAACTCTTCGCACCCTCTGCCAGTCTCCACACCGCCGAATATTCATAACCTTCTCCTCGCTTTTACATTGCTTGCCCTGCATCGATCACTCGCTCCCAACCCCTTGGCAGTCTCGCCCTCCAGCTAATCATGTTCCCTCCTCCCAATTCATCCTTCTCTCTATCCCACCACACCACGCTCAGCACTTCCTTGTTTGTTTTCCTTTCCACCCTACATGTTACTCTCCCCGCCCTTACCCACGTCCCAAACGAGCCAAATTTTTAGAAAAAGAAATAAACAATAGGAAGGAACTTCATGTGTGTGATTTCAGCAAATTACTGTAATTATAGCAGGAAACATACTGAAAAATAGAAATAATGCTATAGTGTTCTCATCAGGTTTTTAAAATTTTTTTTATTAAAAGGAGAGAATTTGAACACCAATTCCTTCCCACTCCGTCTTCCCTTGCAAGGGTAGAGCGGAGTTCCTCTTTATTGTTTCAAAAACAATAATATTTGGGGTACCTATTATTAAACCCCCAATTTTCTACATTTTACTTTTTTTAACAATTGATTCATATATTTCTAGTGCACTTCAAGTTTCAATGTTTTTTTCATTAAATTTAATTTTACAAAGTGTATTATTATTTTTAAAAATTTATTTGGTTTTCTCCTTTTATTTTTTCATCGGGTGTCTTGCGATTTTCTTTGCTTGCTTTACAATTGTTATTTTCTTATTAGTATTTCTATCACAAAGTTGTCTTCTTTCTTCTTTCTCCTTCTCAGCATTCTCACCATTCCTTCCACTTATTTTTTCTTTTTTTTTCTTCTCTTCTCTCCTTTTCTTTTCTTGTCTTGATTTCTTTTACGTCCCTTTTCCTTCTTGCGGTTTTGTGAAGTTTGAAACTTCTTCGGCTGCTTTTTTATTCCCCAGTCCTTTTCCAACCTCTTCCAGTGATTAAAGGAAGCCCCTGAAAATAAATACATTTATCATTGAGCATATATTTGTACATTCTACAGTTGTCTGCGACGACTATTCCGTATCGCCATCTATCATGTGATTCCATTTTTCAATGGCTTAGTCATCTTGAAAGCGAGAAGTGTATTTTTCAAACGGCGAACATGAAGAGTGGGTATCAACGCGTTTGATGACTTTTGACTCTCGCGGTTGCGAGACAAATCCCTTAAACGGACCTCGTTACACGCAGACACCAAAGTCACGGGACGTGTTCCGTCAGTCCCATCAACATCGATAATGCAATAATCACGACCACTGTAGTCATGCGACGCTGACATTTGTTGTTGTATGAGTCATTCAAGGAAACGACTCTTTTGTTCCCTTTCATCAGTCCACGGGGATGGATTCAATGACTCTTTGTGTCCCAACGTAATCGAGTTATATGGAGTACATCGTTGTCACATTCGCACGTATTTCGGCAATATTTTCCGACTGTCCTACGCAGAAGAGCGGTGGAATCAGGTGATTCGAATGCTTTTTCACTCGAAAAAAGACCGGGTCGGTAACTCATGGAATCGAGATGTGATAACCCAATAAGCTCATTTTCATTTCGAGAAAAAAATCGCCCATTTGCAACCCTATTTCAACGCGGTGACTAATCCCGGATCAGCTATTCCCAGCCTTTGGTACGTGGTTCCAATCTTGCCTGGAATACCCATCAGACCGACGGCGAGAAAATACTACGGGGTAATATTTGGAATGAAGTGACTGCAGGATGTGCAGTAATAATTGCAAGTACTCAGCCTAGCAAATGTAAATTTAACTAACTGGCAAAAGATGATGGCGAGTATCTCAAACTAGGTTTTCTCCAAATTAAAAGGTCAAGCATAGGGTAAAACAGTAGACACGGCATACGATGCGCTAGGAACCATTGACCACAATCATTTGTGCATCAGGGATTATCAAACACTTGAACGAGCTTCAGTTTACTGCTACCAGGGAAGTAAGTTATCACTATTGCGGCAACCTCCTTGAACAACTGCATAGCAACATAAGAAGATCTAGAAATAGGTTGGCACGATGTTTCGTCAAATTTTACTGACTTAATTTTTACTAAGCATAAAAAGTTTCAACCGTTTCTTGGAATTTATTAATTGTTCCCAAATTTACGTGTTTTAAACAATAGCTAACGTCTTTATTGAGTATTGAGTCAATAAGCTGCTATTTAGAGAACACTCAAAGATATGTGAAACCACCTGCTATGACAAATGTTTACAAGAAAGATAAGATTGTTAGGTTATATGGAGACAATAAATATTTTCAATCCAACGATCAGGAAAAAGATTAAGTGATACTTGAATTTATTTGCTGGCAAGGAGGAATTTTAAGAACAGAATTGAAAAAAAGGCAGTGTGAGCATTAAACTTCCATCTAAGTAAAGGAAAATATTTTCAAGTGAAAATAATTCAAAAAAAAGAGAATTAAAAAATAACATTAACATGGATAATTTTCACGAACCAGGAGAATGCAACATAGTGCTCACGCATAGTGCTGATGATTTAACATCAATGGAAAATCGACCGATCCACTACTAAATCACCGATTTCAATTCCCCTTGGCACAAATTATGACGAAAGGGAGTAAAGTGATTGTGGTTGCTCTGAAGATTAATGCACCTCCGATTAAGACGTGCGGCAGCAATGAGGCCTCGACATTGCATGCGTAAGCACGCTAAATAGCATCACAATAAACAACGATACAATTGTTATTAACGACGCGACGTTGAGAACCACATATTAATGAATGAAGAAACAAGCACTTGGTTATAATTCCACACTTTATTAGAAACAACACGACGTGGGTTTCAGCATCTCAGGCCATCATCAGGTACAAACAGTTGGGTGGCTTACACTAATAATACATATACACTCATATATGACCTTAACTGTTCCCTTTCAGGGGTCACGGGTGCAATTTCGAACTCGAAAGTTCTTCCATCGTGTTTCTTGTGCTCAAAAACCTAAAAATTGAAAGTTTCCTATAGAAAATCTGTCTTTTTTGTATTTCGAAAAATTTAACATTGAAAGCCCACAAGGCAAAATTTGGATTTTTGGTTGGACCCTATTTATGGGGTCAAAAGTTCATATTTATAAAATTTCGCTCACACTCAACAAAACTTACGACCTTTTTCTACCTAGGTACCAAATTTTATATATTTTATATAAATTTTATATATATTTTATTCATGTGGCACGAAAGAAAGTGTATGAAATGATAGGTTTGAAATGACACACGATCAATGGGACACTCTGTATAGGTATTCGTAGGTGGAGGACGGGTGATTTGAAACCAAAGGGGGATGGGGAGCATAGGAGTAACGGACAAGGCTGTTTGTGACCCCCCCCCACTTCTTCGCATGCGTGGCGCCTAATCAAATCCTTGATCGCATTGAATTTGTATATCTGCTCGCATGAGACCACATTTATTTCAATCTTGGCATTAGTAATGAGTCACGTCGGAGTGGATCATCTTCAATACTAAATGGCTACTAGGTCGTTCTTCCCGATCATGTGTGCTCTTGAATTACTTCAAAGCTCTTCAGAGAGCAAGGGCTGTCCTAATAAGTCTTTTTTCGCAGTTTTACGCAACATTTCATTATGTTTTATTAGTCAAGGACATTGGATGCACAAATTCAGTCTTTTTGTCAGGCAGATAGATCTGAAGGAGATGGTTTGTTTGGCACCTGCATGATCGCGCTCGCCCAAGCATTAAATTGGTAAATTGGTCAACATATTGTCAAATCACTACGTTCCTCTAAAACTGCCGCGCCTAATCAAGTCCTTAATTGCTTTGAGTTTGTATATCTGCTCGTATATATTCACATTTATAACAATATTGGCATTAATAACGAGTCATAGCGTCTGAATAGATCATCTTCATTAGTTAAAGTATCAATTTCCTTCCGAATTCACAATTGCCAGACTGATTTTAAAGATGTTCGCGTAAAAATATATGTAGCAGTGCTCTCGTTGTAATATCCGCCTCCAATTGCTGCTCGTAACAAGTGTGGGTACCTAACTGCTAGAGGCACAAGCCACGCAATAATTCTTTATAAAAGACCTCTCCGGGACATTCACGGAGTGGACATTAACTGGACGCTGCTGGTTTTTCCGTGACAAGCGGCGCGTCGAGAGATCGGTCCACTGATGATGACGGTCGACGGCGGGAGGAAAGAATGTCAGAGTGAGGGCGGGGGCTGCGAGGAAGATTGACGGCAGGTGGTCGTCCTTTAGCATGCGTTGAGAGCGTCCATAGAAGCACCCGAAATATTTCCCGCGAAAATTAAATGCACAAACTTCCAAGGAATTCCCAACACAAAATGTGTCATACTACTGATTGAAGTAAATCCCCGTAAAATAAATTCGTTGTCATTTAATTCCCATTCTGGGTATTTAAAAAAAAGTGTCCTCTTTTTGATGTGAAATATAAAATCCTATATTTTTAAACCCCCCATTCCCGCAAGCTGAACTTAAAAATTTTGCACTAGATATTAAATGAGAGCAAGGGAGAAACACTGTGAAAAGTTATTTTCTCTCTAATATAAATGCTATTTTTGAGAATAACTCTTCATAAGAAGATGGTAAAAATTAAATTTTGTTAAATTCCACACAAATTTATTAAAAACGCTTACAATCACCACTGTCCTTGAAGTCCCCCCCCTAAGTGATGCTTCCATTGTTATACAGCAATAACATTTGAGAAAGTAGAGTCTGAGACGTGGTCTCTTATAGTCAGGACTTTATTTTACACATGCTATGCTTATAGAAATTAGCCTCCAAATAAAATACATCCTTTTCCTCCCGCTCTCACTTAGCTACAGACTCCTAATTTCATGGACCTAATAATAACATCCCTTTACCACTTTTTGCATCTTTTTGCTCCTGATAACTTTGATTTTTCTCCTTAAAAGTTACCGTGTTCTTATAATAATTTTCACACCTTCTCGTTATAAACCCAACCCTATTCCCTCCATATCTTACTACCCATCTTTCTCTGTTTCATTCCTATCATAATTTTCTGGAAATCCAAAATTTGCCATAATAAATCCCATAATATCACAGACGAGCTTACAGGAAACACATCCTCCTTATAACCCCTTTCTTCTCTTTACTATTGGAACCTCTCACACAATAATTCTACTAGTATAACTAGTATTGTGAACATGTTCGTCCAAAATATGGTCTACACTATTCTACAAGTCTATTCTTATTTATCTTTTTACTCTTGAATAATTATGAATTATATATTTTTTTAGAAACGAAAGGTGAAGTTTGTTAGTCCAGTCTTATTTCTACTATTGAAAAGACCTCTAGGAAAAATATGTTGTGAAAATTTAGATATTTGATGATATCTTTGATTCGAAATATATATTCGATACTTTTTCAAGGAACACTTTTGTATGGCCGCTCAGCATTAAGACCTGGTTCTCACGGCAAAAAGGAAGAATATATTAAATATTTGCTAAAATATTTGAATAAATTAAGCAATTTCAATAAAAGTAATTAAATTTGCAGTTTCATAAAATAAGTGTTAATAAATTATTTTATAAAAAGTATGTATTAAGTTTTTCTGTAAATATTTTTTTCTCGTTCACCTTGTTATTGGCGACGAATGCCGTTAAAAAGGATAACATGACGACTGGCGATGAAAATACAAGTCAGGTGATTAGTACTATGCAGAAACATTAATAGAAATGAAGCCCTCCTTCTGAATGGTGCTTTGGATATTTTAGAAGCTAATCTTGACGTCTCCGGAGATATTCATGTAAAAGATTCAGGGAACTGCCTTTGGAATGAGTGACTCATGACAGTTACTTTTCGTATGATATAGTTATCGTTATATATTACTACTCTGAAGTGTTTACAGGGAAAAAATCCTTATTTCATGCAATCGAGGAATCTTTTACCCAACTTGTAAGGAAAAAAATATTTTGACCCGACTCTCACGATACATGCTCCTGCCTATGATAATATCTTGCACTACTATTGCCATTTTGCAATGAACTCTTTTTCACCTCGGGAATATAATACGATAATAGTCGTACATTAGAACTTGCAATGCAATAAAAGCAAATATGTGCTTATATTTCATTGGTATATATCAGTAAACAAATAATATTATCATGATTTCTGCCATTGACACTAGAGACATTTGAATATGTTTTAGTATTGAGCCAGAAGTCACGATCCTAATACACATCCGGATTTTATATTCTCACTTTTGGGAAATTTAATGCTTTCAAAATAACCCACTTAAGATATTTTCAGGTCTCATTTTCAATTACGTGAATAATTCTGCTCAAAGATCCACGATGATGGCGTGGCAGGCATACAGAACGTGCGTTTGGTAATGAATCATGAGGGTTACAAGTTTATTAAATACCTCTGGCCCAAAGTGAAATCCAGTCGTAGTGATTTAAACCACAGATTAAACCACAGGTGGAAAGGGACTCCAAACGCCCTGAATAAGAGAACGATCACACACGATGGGTCATCACGAGATGACCTTTGACCTCACATAGCAAAACCAAACCTCGGGTAGAGCTATCCACTCAGTCATAATCCACGTGCCTTACGGCTGTCGCTCCTGATCGCCTTAGGCACCCGAAGATTACAGAAGCGTGCACGGTGTTAACTTAGTGGTTGAGTTCAAGAGTGAATCATCCTAATGTAACTCTAATATTGATTACTGCATTATAACAGAAACCCTTTGTAAAACTTTCCACACCAATTTTTATATTACCGTCCTAGGTTTCGGCAAGCATTGCCATTATCAAAGAGATCCTTGATATTGGCAATGTTTGCCGAAACCTAGATAAAACCTAGATAGAATAAAAATTGGTGAGGAAATTTTTACTAAGTGTTAATGTTATAATGCAGTCTGTGACACATTTCCACAAAATTTCGCCGGATACTTTAAAATCTGTTCTAATTGATTACGCCGACCTTTTGAGGAAATTTAACGAGTCAAACCTGCGCTGATTTAGAGAAGTAGGTATTATCGAAGAATCCTCCCAATATCAAATTAGTCTCATTTAATGTCATAAATCGTTTTTTCATATTTTTATTCTTGATATTCTGTCCTTTACGGAAAGCCTTCAATCAGCCGATGAAATTCCAAACCAATGCCGGCTACGGTGATTTATTTTGGAGAGTTTCACTTACTTAACATTCTCTTCTTGCATCAAAATATTTTATCCTGACCCTTTAAATTATCAAACTGAAGATCACCAAGTTCACCTTTTGAATAGGTTTTTTAACGGATAACCTAGAAAACAAGTGGACCAGAACACGTGGCACATTAACATCCGTTCCTCACCTAAATACTAAGTTGTTTCTCTTAGTTTCCACTTCTGTACGATGATTTTTGTTTTTTCGCTATGTAGTATATATCAGTGGTCTGTGGATGAGCTGCAAGAGAAAACTATATTAATTTTTTTCTTTAGTTTTCAATTATTAAATTATTTATGGAAGCTAATCCCCGCTGCATGAATATTCTATACTTTCTTTCATGGATCGGACACATGCCCGTACGTGTAATACTAGCTAATTATTCTTCTTCTTTTTGAAATAGACGAGTTGTTTGTTCTTTACTGGAAAATATTTATTGTCTTGAGAGGTGGATTTCCAGCTGTCCTTCCATATTTCTGTGGGGGAGTCTTGTCTTCCGTTATTCTGCCAACGTGCGCGTCACAATGTGTAGCGATAACAGCGGAATCTCTATTTGAAGGACCTAGCTCAATTACTGCGTTCATGGTTTGGTTAAATCCGTTAATCCTGGCTCTCTTTGTATTCCATTACGAGAGCGTGGTTCGATCTCGGTCTCTATTTACCGCGGGTCCCCAGAGAGGTTGTCTAATTAAATTGGAAGGATCATTTTCGATCATAAGTTACGGGCGAAATTGTGTATAATTGTGCAATAGAACTACAAACAGCCTTAAAGAGTAAATACAAAGCAGTCAAAAACAGAAATAAACAAATAGTGAGAACTCGAAAAGGGTATGTACTTCATTATCATGATTGGTCATTCAAGATTGGCATGACTGCATTCCTCCATTCTCCCCTGTCCCCTGCTAACCCCTAAATGCCATTGTAGCTCTTCTCTTTCATATCCCGTTGTAGATGGCCTATGTGTCATCCTCGATGGGCTTTTTCCTTTCTTTCCTCGTTCATTATGTTTCTTAACAATTGCGTCTCTAAGCGTGTCCTATTTAGTTGAATCTTGCTTTCCTGATAGTACTCACCACAGTTTGTTCTTCATTAGCCTTCAATTAAGAAAGATGATTTGCGAGAAAAAGCAAAATTATTTTGCCTCCTTACTTTTTATTATAATTTTTACCTACATCCACATCATCCTCGTTATTTTAACATTATATTTCAATTTAAACATGTATCATGCATTTTATGATAAATGAGCGCTTTTGTGCAGAAAATATGTACCTACGGAGTTTGTTTGAAAAGGCCTTTTATAAGTATGTTGAAAAAGAAATTGGGTTGCCTGGACGAAAGCGCACTTTAACCGAGTTTATTATTGGAAATAAAACGTCGCTTTGTACATTCAACACACAAACTTCATTGACTGGCCAAACACACTTTATATCGACCATGGTTTCGACGTACCTTCATAATGACATTTACATGTCGAAATCATCGATATAAAGTGTGTGGCCAGTCAGTAAAGTTTGTGTGTGGAATGTACAAAGCGACGTTTTATTTCCAATCTCGTTGTTCCACAAAGTGAAGCCTCAAACGTCAAACCGAGTTTATTATCATAAAACAGTAATAAAATAATGTTTACTATTGCAAAACAAGAAATGTTTAATTAATAATTTTTTTTGTCAAGCCAAGCTTGTCTTCAAAGATAGAATAGGTGGAGTAGCAAGTAAATAATTAAGGAAATTAAAAAAATGAGATTTAATGGTGATGGTCCCTCAGAGGATATACGAGAATGTGCGTGATTCGTAATGAAAAAAAATATTTGCTTGGACCAGCATCTTAATCGAGATGCCCTGAATTTGCGCCAGGGGCTTTGACCGTGGCCGCGTATCGAAAGGAACTTACAGTAAATGCTTTGCAGCCTCATTATTTGCTCACCTAACATATCAATGCTGTGATTAGATAGCAATATTTATTTGTATTCCATATGTCAGTACAGACATGTGGTACTGTCAAATATTTGCCAAAGTCTGAGGTACAAATAATATTCAAAACGAACAAACAATCATAATTTGTTATCTATTTGTATTCTTGAATGTTATAGACACATTCCTCACGTTCACGGAATTCACTCTTGAGCGACATATCCAGCACAATGTTTCGTAAATTAGTGCCAACTCCTTGCCAACGTTTCGGTGAATAATTGACACCATCTTCAGGGCTACAATTTACAGAAGTTATAGTTTTTAAATTTTTGACCTATCCTCGAGATACAAATCATACATTCCAAGAAGAGGTCGATAATACAATTCTTCAATCATATTGAAGAGTTTCGAAAATGGGGAACCACAACGAAATTCTGCATTGCCTCAGTGTGGCATTGAAAGGTAATTTTTTTGCCACTTTTTGGAAGGCACAAATGAAGATTTTTTCATTTCAAACAATTTTCAAACATAATATAGCAAATGTGGATTGATCAACCAAGATCTTCTCTTGGATGAGGACGCAAGAAGTTAGTATTTTAAGATCGTTATGCAAAACGCTTATCACTAACTCCAAATGACTGTTTTCATTCGTTGTAACGGGCGCTGTTAGTAGAATGGTAAATTTAAGCAATGAGACCAAAGGTCATAACAGCCCTGAGGGTGATAGGAAAGGCTTTTCTTAAATGTCGGTAGGAATGGAGAACGAAGTGGAAAGTTGGAGAAGAGTTCTTCGGAAATTCGCCATAAGAGTTTCGAAACTTTCATTTTGGCACAGTCGTTTCCTCGAAGTGTTGATCTGGATACTCTGTTAATTATCGTGTGCCAACCATACCACACTCATCCTTCGAGTATTCAGTCCTCATCTGTCAAGCTAGTTTGGGCGAGATATTTCCCTAGTCATAATGGAGACAATATTCTAATTTAACATTTCAATTTCAGCGTCTTTAAGAAGTATGAAGTAAATATTGTAATATTTATGGCGAAAAAGTAAAGTTATATATGTCCAACATTCTCAGTAATTATATAAATATAACTACACTAGGCAACCCGTGCGAAAATTTCGCTCTTTCACGCTATCAGAGAATAAGTATGTTAAGGAAACGGTGTAACTGGGTTTCAAATAGAGAAGAAGGTGTATCATTAAGTAATTTCTTTATACTTGTTTTCTTGCAAAAATATACAAAACATATTAATACAATACAGGCAAGAGAGTTTCGTATCAGTAGGAACAATCATGACGTCTGTTACTGAATAATGGCACGCAGTTTACAAAACTTCTTTAAAGACAATATTAGAAGTAACAATGTTGTCGTCTGTAACTTTTTGGTTATGAGTTTCTTTTTACACAAACATAAATATCACGGAAAGTGCGAACTCTAGAAAATGCTACATACAACTGTCTTATCGAAAATTTGGTCACGATGGAATCGACATGGAAAAATCGAAACTTTTAAGTCAAATTAATGGGTAAATAGTGAAATTTGAGATTGAGGTTGTATTTTGCGTCAGAAGCCGGTGATTCATCGTTTAAAATGATACCTCATTTATCTCTGTAGGTGCAGTATTAACGGAGCATATACGGAATGACAGAAAAAGACCATTCTTTAATAATATATATGATAAGTCTCTAAC
The DNA here is from genome assembly GCA_963573305.1 of Pyrrhosoma nymphula. Taxonomy (NCBI): domain Eukaryota; kingdom Metazoa; phylum Arthropoda; class Insecta; order Odonata; family Coenagrionidae; genus Pyrrhosoma; species Pyrrhosoma nymphula. The sequence goes on from OY754337.1 coordinate 79,225,490, forward strand.
TTGACTCATTTTTTCACGCCGTACGGCTAAAAAGCCTTCACAACTGAAGGTTTTTTTGCGATTCTGTGAACATTACTGCGATGAGTAATAGATACATTTTTATAAATAGTTGGGAAAACATACAAACTACACATATTTAGTTTTTTGACGAAATCTAGGTGTTATAAATTCCTAATTTTACAAAATTCTCCCTCTGGAGCGCACAGTCATAATATTGCCAACGTAAAACAGGTTGTATTTTCAGAAAAAATGCTGGAAAAGTAGTTAGGTAAGGAGTTAATATTTTGATATAATTGGTAAGATGTTAGTTTTTTCTTTAATAGTGAGGTCAAATTCATCAAATTCTAGGTGAAGTGATTTTTCGCTCAAGCTGCCTTAAGCGGCGTTGCAAGAGGCGATCTTGGACTCAAGGGAGAGTATTTTTTCCTATGAGGTTTCGTGCGAAACATTCTGTGTTCCGTTTCACCTCCGCGGTGGAAAAATCCCGGCGCCGCCGAAGAGATTCAACAATTAACCTTTGCTTCCGCCGCTGCGCCCTCTACGAGAGGAAAGAAATGAAGTCATTTTCTCGCTACATTATTAACCTATAGCCCTTTCCTTCCCTCTTCTCCACTCCTCCCCCTTTCCACCCCCCCCTCCCCAGCCTGTGAAACCTCCCCCTCCACTCCTTCCAAGTCTTGGGTGGTTTTTTTTGGGGGGAGGGGGGGGGGGAGAGTAAAAAAAGGGCACGAAATAAAAATGAAACGAAAAAGAAGAATGAAGTGAGAGTAGCAGGGGAAGGAGGGAGAGAGGAGCGGTGTGGAGGGGAGGGGAGAGGGGTCGAGCGCATGGGAGCCATCTGACGGGTCAATGAGGAATCGATAACCTGGCAGCCTGAACCTAGTTTCATGGTCTCTACAAGGTGAGAGGGGAGTTTAACGTGGGGGTACGTGTTCGGGGGAGGGGATACGGGGGGTGTGCATAGGCAGGGCTAGAGGGGTTATAAGGGTGAGGAAGGATAGGGAGTGGTTTGGGAGGGTATGTGATGAATAGGGAATGAAAGGCTGATCTCGGGGTAGCCTTCCCGAATTTTGGAGCGATACTGGGGGTATGCGGGGGGTGTTGGAGGTCGGGTGAGGGTTTCTCTTAGTCGGGGGTTGGGCTGGAGGTGAGTAAGGGATATCGGGGGGAGGGGTTTTTTTGAGATCCGGGGTGCGCGTAGGATGGAACAAAGTTCATTTTCCCCGGGACAAAAGGTCCCGCGGAGCGTCGCCTCGTTCCAAAGGAACCTCTCCGACCAGAGACCACCGTTTCTTTACCCATTATCCGGGAAATATCCGTTTTCTTCGACGTGCGTAGCTTTTTTTTTGGACTTGGGAGGCAATACTCCGAGCTTGGTAATTACAGAAGTGGCTGGCTCACGTAATTCAGGCGACCTATCAGTAACTCGTCTTTGTTGAAAGAATTAGTAATTTAAACGAAAATTCTCAATTAATTAATTGGTTTACCTGTATGGAATCAATGGTATGCACAGTATGAGTATGTAAGTGAGACCTCAGTGACGCCGAAGAACATTTATTAATCATGACACCGAAAATAAAATTATATAAAATCATGGATCGCCTTTTATGGTAAATTGACTCATTCTGCCCACGAAAATCACCTACAAAATATTATTCAAACTATACTGTAGGTGCTTGCGATGTCTCTCTTTTATTTCCATCGTATTTTGATAAATTCAGCCGTTCGTTGTTAGTTCGTCTTGATATCACCTTGCTATCGTAGTTTTAATAAAGCTAAGTAAAAAAATAAGGATCCTGTTAGCATTCATCACATTATGACATGGGGGAGAAGATCGCAATAGACATACTTTAAATTAGAGGTTCGCTCACCTTAATGTATGGGACCTTGATGTTTCCTTGTGGCCAGAGATGACTGGATACAAAATGGTAAAAAGGAGATTACACCGCCAATTATTCTACTTAAACTGAATTCTAGAATAATGTACCCGATTAAAAATACCATTTTCATGTAAAGGCGTTTAGGTTCTTGATAACATAAAAATACTTACTCTTATAATCAGAATTCTTTATGATAATAGACTGCATCGATTTACCTTCATTGGAAATTCTATAAGTATGCCTAAAATCTCGTGAATTTCCCCTATTTGAGCGAAGGCCGGATCCACCCATGTTTTTTTTTGTCTCTGAAAGTATTCTTTACGAGTGTTGTGTAGTATTTATCAATAAGACAGCATTGAAGGCATAAAAATATGGGCTGGATATTAGTGTGGTCCTGTACTGAAAGATTCGAGGACGAAATGAATGGGAAAACTCAGCGGTTAAAGAATTCCTCAGCGACTCCGATGATGAAATATTGCTGTTACTCTCAGAAAACTTTCGGGATCGCAACCTTGCCAAGGTGGACGACTTCATGGGCCATTACCACCGACAACAAACTGCGTGCAGCGAAACCCGTGATATCGGCCTGAGGTGGGGAGCTCGCAGGGAGGAAGTACCAATCACTCGGTTGAAAAAAGGGCACTGTGCTGTACCCTGACTGACTCACACTTACCTCTGACTATCTAGCCTGACGCACACTTACCTCTTTACCAAGGAGACGGTCCAATATCAATGTGATATTTGCGACTTTCCCTTGGCCATAACACATCTCATGATGTCGTATGATAAATATATCGCGATCCACGCGTGAGGTTTTGCATCAGGAGAGATCTTGGGAAAGTCTGAAGTAACAACCCTAATGAAATTAACTGAGTTTTAAAATTAGGAATGAAATTACTTAGCAGTTTTCTACTTTTTTATATTAAATATGTTTATGCGACCGGTTTCGATGTATTACATCATTGTGAAGCTCGGTTATAATTTATTACATATTTAAAGATGGTTGTTTGAGAGTAAAAAAGTGAAAATTATTTTTTTAGGATATTATGACGGTGCTTTACAATGTAATACATCGAAACCGGTCGCATGAACACATAGGTATTTAATATAAAAAGTGGAAAACTGCTTAGTAATTTCATTCCTAATGATTAAATTCCACCACATCTGCCCGAAGACAAATTTGTTTATGAGTATTAAAATGTTTATGCATAAATGGCCTTTTTAACAGATTTTAAATTGATTAAATTATGTATTATTATCGTTATGTACACGTAATAGGTAAATCTCTGGTTTAGTTTTAGCGACAAAATATATTGCAAGAAATATATCTGTGGGTGTTGTAAATCGCCGTTGTACCCTTAATCACTAATCCATCTATTACCGCTGCTGGACGATTTATTATCTCGGTGATACATATGAGGAGTCTCTCGTGGATGACGGATTCCAAGGATCGCTCATTTACCCGCCAATGGTTGGTAAATCGCCTCGGTCGGTCTGTGAATAAGCCGAGGTGGGCGAAGCACAACTCACGAATTGATGGGTTCGCCATCAGGGCATAGGGTTACTTCAATTGACGAGTTTTTGCGGTCACATATCAAATACCGCTTCCGGAATGTTTGGCGGATGATAAGTAAGTGCAAAGAATAAGTCAGAGCAAGGTGCTATTTTTCATGGTAAATGCCATTTTTAAAAGATGCAGATTATTTTTGGTTAGGTTAGGTAAATTAAGGAATTGAGTATCCTTCAGATTTGCAAAAATCTGCAATTATAATAATTAAGAATAAATATTTCATCCGTAAAAGTAAGACTCCCTCCACACAAAAATAAATAACACGAGATTTAACACACGGGAGTGACCTACTTGACCCTTATTTCATTTGACTCTGAGAATATTGCTGGCGTTTATTCGCCACATCGTTCGAGTTGACCACTCACGAAGGAGGTCGGTGAAAGGACGCATAGCTCCAAAAAAAATGCATTCTGGACATTGGGTAGCCATAAAAAAAATAAACTGAGCATCCAAATATTTAATGCTAAAAACTATGTTCGTACCTCTCGGTTAATCATCTCATGACGTATTCGTGAGTGATGCCTTAAATCCTGAACGGACTTTAAGCGTCTAGCAAGGTGTGCTGTATATCTACGTGATATATAGTATGAGAAAATTATTAAATGATCACGTCCAAAGAAAGTTTCTGTTGAGTTTCCTTACCTCTTATTACTTCACTCCGGTTGTGCTTTAGGGAGGAATTCGGCGTGCCCCCTAAATTTGTTCCATTTCCTTTGGAATAAAATTGTGTTTAAAAAAAATCTAATCAGAGAAAGAAAAGATGTGACGCATTGCACTCAGAATTTTGAAACTTGGTCATTTTTGGCTGCTTTTTGGCCATTTCTGGCAATGAATGAACACTCAGCTATTGTAATTACTTTCCTCTCGTTACCAAAGACTTATTAGACACTAATTGAAGAGGTGCATGTCGAGTATTTTCACATCCTGCCCTTTGGTTTCCGAGATACGATCCCGAGAGTTAGTGTACACGCCACCAAAGTAGTTGAATTGAGCCGAACAAGTCTGCGTGGAGAATCTCTCTGCGTTCTATTCGCTTTGTCCAAGCGCTAAAACAACGTGGGCCCTCTTCGTCCATATCCTCTCCTCCTCATCACCCTATCCCTTTACATCTCCGCATCCACCTCGAAATCCCTCCCCCCTTAAGAGAAGGCCAGTTCCCCCCTTGGGAAATTTCCGTGTTGGACATCCCCGTGGGGCTAGGCGTATATGGTTGAAAGGGGTTTGGTCGCATGTTGGGGGAAGAGGGAGCGATTGTTGACCGTAGGGTGAATGACGTGGTTGGTGTGAGACAGAGGACCGCGCGGGCGATGGGGATTGACTGGGCAGAGCCTTCAGTGAGGGTTTTGCTACTCTATGCAGTGAGGAGCAAAATTATTGCTTCATTAAACGGTTTTCAGCCACGTCATGCCGTTACCTTTTCGTAAAGTTTAAGTTGGAAATGTCTAGTTTTAAGGTAGCTTGGGAAAAAAATCATTTCAACTACAATTTTATGAATTTAGACTCATTTTATAGAAAAAACTCATCTTTCCAATGATGTCAAAAAATTAGCCCCTTACCCAACTACATTTAGAGCAATTTGCCTTAAATATAAGCTGTTTAACTTGGGATGGATTACGGTTGTGCGCTCCAGAGGGAGAATATTGGAAAAATTAGGAATTTCTAACGTCTAGATTTTGTGAAAAAAACTAACGGTGTGTAGTTTGCATGTTTTTCAACTATTTACGAAAATTAATCCATTATTCACCGCAGTAATGTTTACAGAATCACAAGAAAACCTGCTGTTTTGAAAGCTTTATAGCCGTAAGGCGTGAGAAAATGAGTCAAGTTAGACACTTATGTGGACATATTTATTTAATTACTGAGAATTTTTGACATGTATAACTATATTTTTGCACCATTAATATTACAATATTTACTTCATATTTATTACAGACGCTGAAATTATAAAATAAAATTCGAATATGGCCTCCATTAAGACTAGGGAAAATATCTCGCTCAAACTACATTAAGAAATCAGCTATAGTAAAATTTTGTTTGCAAATTTATTTTGAACTGCTCTGTCTTTACGTACATTTTTCATTAGAATCCCTATCTTCACATGGATGTATGGTAGTTGTTACATAATTATCGATACTGATAGAGGCTAGAGGATGTTGAATAAATATCGCCCATTCCTAGCTTGGGCGAGGTTGTGGTCGACCCTGCGTACGGGCGTTTATGGAATAGATAGGGGTGGTAGCGAGTGTGACTGTGACAGGGTTTTACGGAGAGCCGGCTGAGAGGAAAGGGATTAGGGGACCAGGGACTCTCTCTCTCTCTCTGTCAATGGTTAAGGGAGGGTGAGGGTGGGGGTTACGGCTGAGAGCGTAGATATACGGCACGGTGCTATACGTCATCACAATTGGATTTGCTCTCGGAGGCGGAAGAGGAAGTGAAATGGGGGATCCATTTTCTTTCCAGCGTCCGAAGATATAGTCCTTGCGGATTAGGGAAGTGAAACATCTGCGATTAGCAGCATGAAATAAAAAAACTTCATTTGTTGTTCGTTCGCAGGTTTCCGTGGCGTTGATCAGATGATGTCAACATTTTTCGGGTGACTTCCGCAACGTTGTTTAGGATCACATCGGAAACATACGCGGACGTCCCCTGGAAAATGTTGATATCAACTGAACTAGTCAATTGCTGGTTTTTATGCAGAAAATTGATCAAATTCATCTCGTAAATTTGTTGTCTTAATCAGCAAACAGGGAAATGGACTCTTGGAAAGCTGAGACAGAAGTGTATAGAGTCTTAGAACTCTAGTGCTGGAGGCTAATAAGGATCAGATCAAAGAATGGGACAGAAGAATAGGAGAGGAGAAAACCATATGGATCACTATTTAGTAGATAAGGTGTAGGTGGGCAGGCCACACATTGAGAGGCTACTAATTCATAAGGAGCATTGAAGAAGAGGGAGAAATGGACGAGGAAGACTGGGGGCACAAAAATACATTGGACAAGAGAAAAGGGATATGTAACACAACAGCTAAATTAATGCGTAAGGCGGGGACAAGGTCGGAATGGCTGCAAAAAGCCAATAAAAGGAATGAATGTCTATTGATGATGATAGATCAATGAACGAATTAGTTCGCAATTCTCTGGAACAAAATTCGCTGGAAAAACTACGAGGAATGAAGTTTTGTAATGAACTCTTTCAAGTAGGAATAGGTATGGAATGCGAAAGTTTCCTTACGACCTTTAAAAGGAAATTCTGTCTTCACTCTACTACTGCTGCTCCTAAGAAGGTCATGGCAAAATAAAGATACCTATCTTTTTTTGAGCACGTTATTCCTAAGATTTCTCTAATGGAGAACTCAATGTGGAACACTAACAATGTGGCAGTTAGCAACAGTATGCTAGGATAGGTACCTCTTTGTAGCCCTATTTCTTCCTTTAAACTATTTTATTGCCCCGTCTCGTTTTTTTCCATATTTTTTTACCAATAGTAGAAGATATACTGAAGTAAGAATCGATGCATAGCAAAATAAAAAAATCTATTATTCAAGCAATATGAAACTCAATTCTTAGCAAAACCTTTGGAAATCTTGAAAATAGGTAGGGAATATTTGTTAGGGCCTCTGTTGCCACGGTACGGGAGTCTTGGAGTAGGAATCTGTTACGTGACTCGTATTACATTACCCAAGTCGGCCATCCACCTCGTCACCAGTTAGCACAATCTGTTGGCAATTGACCGGAAATTCACGTTCCTTAAAGCACCAGTGGAATCAGCCCTATTTCACTCCCTGCTCTGTCCCTTACTTTGTAGAGAAAATGAGGGGCTCATTTAACATGTTACAGCGCATTTAATTGCGCTACTAACTGGTAATCTTGCTACTTTTCTGGGGTTGTAACGGCCAATTTTATTTTTGTATCATCACTTACATTCAAATTATATGCTCTCCTTGGTACGTAATTATTTGCAGTCTAAATTTGAAGTGAGGCGTCGGAATCTTTTTTTTTTTTTAATTTACCTTCCGGTGACTCCTTTTCATTTAAGGTCTAAAATATCACGAGCTTTTTTTTTTAACTTGGACTGCCATCCGTTCTCAATTCACCGAACATGTCCTCGCTCAATGAGGAACTATCCAGAAGGAACTTCCAAATGACCGGAATTTTTCGGCTTTCAAAATTTAAAACTTCCCCATAATTGTTTAAATTTGGTTTTCGCGGCAGTAAACTTAGGGGTGCATAAACTACGTTACCAACTTAAATGCCGTCGCCAAAAAACCTACGGCGGGTAACGGCGGATGGCTTTGTTGACTGCATTATCCTAGCCGATGCTAAGCTCCGACATTTGTAAGTCCTGATAACCTTTTTTGCAATTTTTCTCAGAAGTACATAAGTTACTGCTCAAGCTACATTCCATTATTGAACATAATGATCTAAAATGCCAGTTCTTAACAATGGTGAACTGAAATTTGTTTGATTAAATTTGTAGCTACATTATCAATTATTGTTTTGGATTGTGCTATCTCCCAAGTTGGTCGAGGTCACTGTTAGTTGAAAATCATAGCACAATAATCGTCATTTCAATAATCCTCAATCGACGAGAGTGAAATTTACCTTGTAAAAGGTCTATGTTAAAGTGTCCTATAATCATGACCTTTCTATTATTGTTATTGATTTTCCCAAGTGTTTTAACAAACTTTTCTAACAAATTATCTAGAGAGTAGTTTGGTGATTTTTGGTACAGACCAATCTCAATCAACAGGATCTCATTCGTTTCAGACCATTTAAATATGGTTATTTCAAATTATTTTCCTCAATTAGACTGTTTTGTTTTAGTTCCATATTTTGTAGTAATTTTTAGTTGTGGCTGTGCAAAAAATGCCAACCCAGCACATTTATAATCCTTTCTTCATAAATAATCGATCAGTACATAATAGCTAAAATATATAGCAGAATTGCTAATTGTCCTCTATTAATAATTATCACTAACCTGTGAGCATTCGTTAACCCTGAGAAACATGGCCTGTATTATGTAAAATTTCTTATTCACTACGTCCTAGATAACCTTGATTAAATGTCAGAGTTACGTTCGGACTAGACGTGGTCACTGAACTGACTGAACGACATAGCTCCATCAGCACTTCAATACTTGCCTATTACTGAACTCAACAACGATTAACGAGACTGAGCAAAAAATTATCATACGTTTATGGGGTTTAAATTGGAAGTTGAATAATCAATTTGCTTTTTTCCCCACGTGAATCACATTCCTTCCGGAATTAAAGGGTTTTATTCAACATAAAAACACAAATAACCACTTCAGTAGTCACTCAACCAATGTACTCACTGTAAAAACGTGAACGGTAGATTGCAATAAACAGGGTGGCAGAACAAACGCTAATATCGTAGATGACAGAGTAAAACAAAAACGGTACGAAATTGCGAAATTACGAAACGATCATCGCCGGCTGCAGCTCCAATGTAATGTAACTGTACAATTTAAATGGAATACACGCGCAAAACATAGAGATATAAACAGGGATTTCTAGTAGTACCACAGTTTAGAAAAGACAGTGGTTACTCAAAATACATATAAGTATGAGTGTTCAATTTTGACCAAATGCATTTGGCAACTTAAGGCTATAGATGGCTGAAATCAACTTTTTAATATCCTTTGCTGAAGCTATTACGAGTACAAAGTGACTTTTATGTAAACATTAAATCGATATGCAGACTCAAAACTACCTTCATGCTTAAGCAATAAAAGTGCATTTTGTATAAATACCAGGCACAACTTGAAAAGGAACGAAAGTAACGAATCTTTAAACTCGTTCCTTTTAGTGAACGACAGCGATAGGAACGAGCCCGATAAAGGAACGAAACTGCACATCACTAGTAAATACCATTTCGCCGGATGGTTTCTGTCATGAACATTTATAATAGGACAATCATCGAGCCACTAAAAAGTGTGCCCAAAAATTTTCGCATTTTCAGCACCCTCATCTACAGATACCCTGCCACGCGCAGAAATTGGAACCACATTTGTAAACACGGGCTGCTAGTAGCAATTGCTTTGTCACAATAAGTACGCAGAAATAATTTAGTTATAATTTAATAATTATAATATTGGTAATGTATTTTGTCCCCTCTTGTTTTTAACGTGCGTTATTCTTTCGGCGTACTAAGCAAATGCTACTAGCAGTGTGGTTCCACTTTCTGCCGCGTGGCGGGGTATGTGTAGGTCAGGGTGCGGAAAATTCGGAATGTTTGGGCCCACTTTTCATTGGCTTTTCATATGCCCGATGATCGTCCTATTATATATGTTCATGGTTTCAGTCATCGACTAATTTCACACAAATTACTCCATTCCTCCACATAACTCCCTTGTTTATCAATTGATGTAAGCTGACCGTTTGCATTTGAACCTTAATCACGTTGTGATTAACCTTTTATTCCTGTGTTTTATAGAATGGCTGTCAACACCATATTTTTGGAATGAAATAGTTAAAGTAAAAACTCCCTCTTGTGATAAGTTAAGGTGGGATGCACTTCATTACTCTAATTGATTATACTTCCGTACTGAGTAAGTATAAAATATGTAGACGTTTAGTACTTTATGCCATGTATTACTGTAACATGATTGTTTCCTATTATTAAATATTTACCACGAAAATTGGCTGAAACTAATGCGGGAAAGGTGTTTGGCCGTCTGTGGTAAATTATAAATTGAGGGAAGAGACTCATTCATTATTCTTCTCTTTAAAAATTTCATAATAATTACACATCTTTTTACTTTTCAACTCTTAATTAATACCTCTATCTACCAGACGATGCCTTATCAAGATGAAACCGGTTACAGATATTAACATATTATGGAAAAGTCAAAAGTTGTGTTATTATAATGAGTATTAGTCAGCTCCACGAGGTCAAGCCTGAAACGTCGAATTTTAACCTTTTTAAGAGGCATCATCTGACCAGATGGTTTTCAAATTCTCACGGGTCCATGAAAGTTTCACGGAAAAAAAGAGAATAGAGAAATTAGTCTTTTAGCGAGGAAGGGATTATGAAATTCTATATTTTTCAGCTTGCTTCTGCCTGAAAGACCGTTGATTACTTTATGTGCGAAATGGGGTGATCTTTCTGTTGCTGACACGAGGCGCAGTGGGACCGAATTTCCAAAAGATGGACGAAATGTAAAAACCTTATTCAACTAATTCGTAATTTCATCTCCATAGGTGTTTGAGATCGCTGATTACAAAATTTGAAGTCAAAATAAAAACAAACAAATTGCTGATCCAATATGGTGGAAGGGTAATGAATGTGAAAAGCATAAAAGTTTAAATAAAAATGATAGTTATCAATGTAAAGTAGAAATACGAAAAAATTAGGAATCTAAATGTTAATTTTTCTCGGAATTTCTTCAGGGCTTTGAGGGCGTTTTCCTCCTCAAGGCGTTCAGGACGGAGACATTGTCAGCTATTGAAATGTTGACAGCAGCCAAACACCTGACCTGGGTGAAAATCCTGAGGAAAATTCACTTTCATCATTCGCTAGGAAAGTACTATAGGAGGGCTGTAAAAATTATTGGCAAAGGATATTTAAATATCCGATTATGAATTTAAAAAAAACACGATGGCTAAGTTATACAATATGGAGAATGGAGAAGATACGATGGACGGAAAGCAAAACACATGAGGAAGCGCTAGACATGGTGGGTGAGGAGAGGAAACTTCTGAAATGAGATTAGGGGAAGACAGGGTAGGTGGCTGGAAGCGGTATTGAGGGGCGATGGTTTGCTGAAAGCCGTGATAGAGGGAAGGAAGTTGGGCAAGCGGGGAAGGGGAAGAAAGAGAATAGGTTTTATGGATGGGATGAAGAAAGAAATGCTAGGGGTGGGTAGATAGGGCACTGCACGTGTAAGAGTCTGTTTATTTTCTCTGACTTCCATCATAACCTACCTTTAACTGGTAGATTACTCAGGTGATAGTGATGATATAGGTATCCTAGTTTCTTTAATGCAGCGACGCAAATATTTTGTATGTTTCTCCCAAGCTAGATCTAAAGTTGCGATGATTCACAGGTATTTGACTGTCTATGAAATTTTTATTGGCGTGATTTCATTCGTATGAATTTCACTGCACAGCACTACTTAAGATTAATTCCTAGACCCTACTCATGACTCAGCGAGTGAAGATACTGTGTCAGAACTACAAAGTCCTATTTTGTAGCATGTTCTTGGCAGATGACCAGCCATTATCAGCGAATTCTAAATTTTCCGTTAACTCAAAGGTTCGCACCGTGTAAGACATAACAGGAGACCCATCTCGCTTCCTTGTAGAACACCGGGTTTCACCCTAACCATGCCTGAACTATTGTCACCAATTTCTACTATTTGTATGCAATCTGTATGAAATCCACGTATATAATTCTCGTGTAAAGAGTCTGTTGGAGAATCTCTGACTTTCATCATAATCTACCTTCAACCGGTTGGTTACTCAAATGATGATGAAATGTAATACCTCAGAAGAAAAAAGTTAAGTGTAATGTGATAGAAGAAAGAGTTAATAGTTGTATAAAAAATTAATTTTGAGCAGTTTTTGAGGTCGAAGATGACGGATTCCCAATCCACACGTGGAATTGGAATTGGGCGGTCCTTCACTTTTATCGCAGCGAGCAAGCCAGGGGCATAATTCTGTAAGGACTCAACATTGTCGAACCTCGGGAAATCCGTGAATGTGACGTCACTTCCCCCAACAAATCTCAACTTTTGAATGGTCCTATTTGAAATTTTTAGAGGGTGTGACGTCAAAATTTCCCCACCTTCCAGACTCGGAAATTCCGAGAGCATAGAGTATATAGCCCCCCAAGGGTCTTATTCAGTAAGGACTCGACATGGTCGAACTTTGGAAAATCCGTGAATGTGAAGTCACTTCCCCCGACAAATCTCAACTTTTGAATGGCCCTATTTGAAATATTTTGAGGCTGTGCCGTCAAAATTTCGTCACTTCCGAGGCTCGGAAAATCCGAGAACATACAAATAACTCCCCAGGTGCCTGGTGCTTGCGTGAATTGCTTCGGTGCGTGTACGTATGTCCCTCTCGAGTAAACTTCCGGCATCAGAGTGCGACGGAAATTGGTCAGGGAGAGGAAGGAGTTTTGTCGACGGCCTCAACAATGCTGGCCGGCTCTCCGTCCGATTGACGTCCTCCCTAACGACGGATTATCGGTTCACGCCGGCGGCGTTACGGTCACTGACCGCGCTTTGCAATCGGCCGTCGGTGACGGCGGGCCAGTCGGCGCCGGAATTAGCCGCTCGCCTGCACCCGCTCAATCCCCCGAGCGCAATGTCGGATTGGACCGAGATCCCCGCTGACCGCGGCTGTAGTAGATGGACGCCTTGTCTAAGGGTGGGCAAAAAATACTATTATTCTGTAGTACAGATACTTCGATAGTCTCTGGCGTTATATGGTGGGTCTACCTGATAGGTCTACCTGATGATGACGCCCTAAGAAACGTCGAACTGCAGTAGTTGTACTGTAATTCTACCTGATGATGACACCCTAAGAAACGTCGAACTGCAGTAGTTGTACTGTAATTCTACCTGATGATGACGCCCTAAGAAACGTCGAAACACGTGTAGTGTAATATTTTACATAAAAATTTAAGTGGACAATACAACTACTGCAGCTTTATTTAAGTACAGATACTATTTGTTTTAATCCGGCAGTACCGACCAGTATTTAAAATCGGTACTACTGACGGTACAAGTACAAATAATACCGGTATTTAGACAGCGCTGCCATCTTGCGTCAACTAAAGTAACAAATTACGAATAAAATTGAGTGCTGATAAAATGCGTCAATTGCCGAGGCTACATACAGGCTTTAAGCTTGCTTTTTGTTTTGCAATAGTTGTGAACTCTCAGCATGTCATCTACCAGCGACGTTTGGAATTTCTTTACTAAAAAAGATGCTAGATTTGCAAATTGCAAGTTATGTAGAAAGTATGTATAGAACAGGCGGAGAAACAACACACATGAAAGTATTGCAAAAAACGGAGATGTGTCTTCTCAAGGAAATTGAGCTTCATTTACTGCGTTTGTTGATCCTGGCCTAGCGCCGCCCAGTATTCACGTGTTTGTAAATACGTATTCAAAGGTAAGAGTTAAGAAGTATATGCGATACGAATTGCGAGTCACCACCCAAATAAAGCCCTAAACGTCCTAAAACAAAAGCCCCTCAAGTCCTGTGCTTCACTTCAACTTGTAATCATCCTGAATTTTCAAATGTTCTCGTAATACGTCCGTCTTTTTTCATATTTACATTACCGTGGGGTTGAGATATGTTTGTTATCATTATTGATATAATAGATAAGTATAAATGTTTGATGGATGCCGAACATCAGATAATAGATGATTATGAACCGTATAAATACAAATATATTTTCCTGTAAGTTAAACGTTAGTGCGACTGCAAGGATTGATTTCTATAACAGGGGATTTTACCTGATCTCAGCGTTAAAACATTACCGATCGTTCTTCATGTGATTTAAAATAATTCCAACAAAAAGCGACGAGCGCAAACATACAGCGTAAAATAAAAAATATGTAGTGAATAGCCGATTAAAAATACCGATGGATGGAAAAATCTGTGTAACCTTTTGGACCGATATTCTGATTTGCCGAAATCCCGGTAAATTAGGGCGAAAGGTATGTTAATTTATAAAAATATGTACCGGTACTTTTTTTACTACCGCCCATGCCTAGCCTCTTTATCCACATTCATCCTCGGCCTGCACCCTCCCTCTACTGCTGAACTTACCTGAATTTTCTTTCTCTCTAGGAATAAAAATTAATCGCGAGTCACGTGTAAGCATCTTTCCTTGGAACTCTTTCCGATTGACAAATCGTGAAATCGGAAATTTTGATGTTCATAACCTAAAGTTCCAAGAGGTTTTTGAGCTTTTTTCTATAACTCTAAAAAAAATCACAATTTATTTATTTTTAGTATTTTTATTTTTTTTGATCTAAGGTAAATCATATTCAAAGTAAGCTAACAAAGTTTACGATTGAGATGTTCTCCCAGAAATTTGGACTTTACTGTGTTTGTGAGTGAGTGTTTTGTGTGATTGCGTGTGTGGTTGTGGTAATAACTTGGTATCCTTAGTAGGCTCACTTCAGCTCTGCCAAGGATCCGAGGTTATAACCCAGGTTTCCTTAGCGGGGTCCCATTAGCCTTGCAAAGGATTCCACTTGGGCTGTGTGTGTGTGTCTGTGGTGGTCCCTGGCGAGGATATAATTTCCCGTAAACTACCACAGGAGGGTATTCTGGTGGAGAGGCTGTGGATGGTCCCTGTTGCGGAGTCCTCATTCCCGCAAATCAACACAGTAAGTGTTTGATTATTGATATGACGAGTGGTGCGAATATTTTACGGCCATTGGAGAATTTTTTTTATCTGTGTAATCTATAGAGGCCGTAGAGCTTAACTGCCTTGATCTAACTGGTAGATTACTCAAATGATGACGAAGTGTAATACCTACATCAGAAGAAAAAAGTTAAATGTTAAATATGATAGAAGAAAGAGTTAATAATTTTATATAGAAATTAATGTTGAGCAGTTTTTGGGGTCGCAGATGACGGATTCCTACTATATATTTGTTAACAGGTGCTGCTGCAAGTTGACCCGGTGTTTCAACATTACATTTTGATGTGAATGCGAATGAACATCTTATGGTTCGTTCTCGGTGTCATGTATGGTTTTGCCGCGATCAATATTTGTGTACTTTCGAGGGCCTCGTGTGCAAAGACTATAAGGATTACAGAATATTTAAAACTATGACTAGATAGTCCGTTTTGTGGACTACCGGAAATGATTTATCGCGAGCGAAGGGGGAGTTGCAAGGTGACGTCACAGCGCTGCGCGTGGGGGTCTAAATTTGGGCTTGTGTGGGCACGGCACGCGCTCAGTTCAGTTGTATCTCCGGAACGAGTTGGTCGATTTTAGTGATCAAGGTGTCTACGGAGAGCTGAGAACGTGAGTTAGACGTTAATAATACAAGAAATATAAAATTAAAATTGGAAAGCAGAAAATATTAGTTACCATCAACCAATTATTCATAGGTTAGCCATTTGTACTAATGATTTCGATGAATAAATGTTATGTATGGCGTAATTTTCTTTCTTTCATTTCAACTTTCTTTCTGACAAACAAAACAAAAGAATCTCCCAATAATGAGAGTAACGTATGTAATTTCGCTTTCACGAAATAAAGACCCAACGGGAGTATCAAGAATACTCCCTGCATTTAATTTGGTTGAACTTGTTAGAAAATTCGTTTTGAGTATCGTTGGACATGCCGATTGAAAATAAATAGCATTAAATTCAATCTTCCTTTTAAGTTATTTGTATGTTAACGTACAATTTGACCAAGATAAATGAAGATGCGTCTATGTATTGAACAGAAAACCCATCAATGACCGTCCATGAGCAGTAAAAATCAATCTGGTGTGCTAATCGATGATGGTATGAATGACCATACTACTTTGCATCTCAATATTTGCATGGGAAGTTCAACCAAAAATCTTTTGCACAAATGTCAAGTACCTTGTGACTTGAGAAAAATGTTTTGGTGAAGTTGACAATTGGAAGAAATAAATTTTAACTAAAACGTTTAACCATAAAACTATCTTTAGGTTATAGATTAATCTATTTTTTCTCACGTTTTTATTCACTGCATTTGGAGTAATATGAGCTAAAAATGAGAGCGTTAAATATTGAATTTATATTTTAATATATCAAAACCCCGATTTATTGCATGAATCATTTACTCCGGATGCCAATTTTTCCAATACATATTTTGTTAACTTCTTTAAATGGTTATTGTCCACTCCACAAACTCCAATAATTTTTTTCGATAGTTCGTCCACTATCTTCGTTCTTTGCCATGAAAATATTTGAATCCTTATAAATTGAGTTCTTCAATGAAATATTAGGAACATGGTCGATGATATTAGTGAATTTCCCAAATTCTCTCTCAGCTTTTTAAAATTTTTAATCCTCAAATTTGATCATTGGCGTTAAATCTGGTGAGTTCCAACCAATTTGCAGAATTATTTTCCGAATGCCCATGAAATTGAGATTTTATACTCCCCTTGGGTTTTTTACTGCCCTTATTCGTGCATAAAAGGTTAGCATTTCATTTTTTTGCGTAATCACTTTAACGTTGATGGTCAATGAATTTTAATCTGCTAACCGCTACCATTATTATGAAATTTCCTGGAACACGTATTTAGTCTACTTTTATACCGGAAATTAATCACGTTGATTATTTCAAATTTATGATGTGACCATTTGATGAGAACATTATCTGATGGGTGGCTTTTTGAAGCAGAACGATATTAATGTTATGCTCCATTTTATTAATAAATATCTGTGGCTAAACAAAAAGGAAAAAATGTACTATAAAGATTGTGCATCCCTTGACGTTATTAAATTTCTTCGCCATTCTCTCTCATTCATGATCATTCATTTCATTACTATTATTTTCTCACTCGATTCAAATGATTCATTTCAATTATCGGACAGTGTTGATGTCCTGATGATGAGTCATTTGAAATTTTTGGCTAATATTGCTGTCTAATGATGTTTTAATTCGTGATTTGTAATTCTCCCAGTGCCTAAATATCCTTCTTTCTTATTTCAGGTAAGACCCTGATTACCTAGCTTAACCGGACGCTCCGCCGGCCGCAAAGGTACTGCTAAAATTTACCTCATTTCCAGTGAAATAGTTAAATAATTCTATTTTCCTCACGATACTTCGAGGTATTTATATTAATATGTAACTTAGTTTTCTTGGAAGAATAAGAACCTCTAAATGACCGAAATAATGGCCTTCACGCTGCTTTCTTTAGGAAAATACGAAACTCAACGTTTAAATATCTTTTCTGGCAACGTTTTGCGTGGGGTATGATTAGTAATTTCTTTAGAATAAATGCGCCGCTATCGAGTTTCTTGCCGACTCTCCATTCAATTTTTTATTGATGCAAGCACGCAAGCGTAGTTATATTAGTAAGGGTTCCATCAGTATTTTTATGAGAAATAATGAAAAAAGTCTGCATTGTTTGATTGGATTTTGTTGGTAAATCACGCTGTAGTTTGTGGTATTTACATAAATACTTTTACATAAATATATCAAGTGATGTGCATTGCATAAAGTTTTGGCTATTACTTTCGGGCCCTAGCCTCAGTACCACAATTTCTTTCAGCGGTTACGTAAAAACGGAATGCCGATATGCAGGATACTTCAGGATAACGATTGCTCAAACGAATTGTCCAGTGCAGTCACGAGTAAAAATAATTTATCCTGATGGTAGATGGTTATAAATCATTAAGCCCCTGGACATTGGTCCTTGCATATCAATGGAGATCCTTATAAAATTTTGAGGGAGGTCATCTGGTATTCTTCTGGTATTTCTTCTGGTATTCTGGTCATCTGGTATTCTTCATCTTCTGGTATTGTGACCATGAATACTGTCATTAGTTACATAATTTGATAAATTGTTTTTGGCATACATACAAAGAGCATACATCTAAACACAGGTGATCGGTAATAAACCAAGCTTCTTAAACAAAGGAAGATAGGGTGCATCAGCCGCAACATAGCATATTAGCCTTATCACACGTTTCTGAATCATAAAGATAAGGCTAGCATGGGGAGAGGAACCCCAAAACAGAATGCTAAATACCATATGTGAGTAAAATTCACCATAATAAATGGCTAGCAGCACGTCAACACTTACTGATAGCCTTATGCTTCTAATAAGAAAGCATATAGAGCTTAGCTTACAAGAGCTTACAAGATATTCAATTTTATTCGGGGGAATTAAATGTTGTCCTTTTTCATTACCGTGACAGCAGTTATCATTGATACGACTTGTTTGATGCTCTTATTGACTAGATTTATAGGTTGGCAAGGTTTTTATTGTGCTCGTATTTTTTTGTTCTCGTTTTTTGTTTTCGTCCGGAACTTTACCATAACGGATAGTTTCGTGCCTCCCATTTCCGGCGCTAAACGTAAAGTTCCTTTTCGGTTCACATCCTTGCAGTTCTCATGGATGGGGCCCTAACATCCCCTGCCACACGGCCCTGAAATTGATCACATGGTCCTGGGATTGTTAAAGACACGTCGAGAGAGAAAGGCGTATGTTTTGTGAATGGAAGCAAGGCTCTGATGCTGTTTCAGAATTGAACGGACTTCCCAGACGGAGTGGTTCCATTGTACGTAATATGGACTACCGAATTCGAAATATAATAATAATCTATTCTTTTAATTTAATTGAGGTTTGGTCAATTAAAATTCATTTATTTCACTGACAACATTTCGGCAAATTTATTGCCATCCTCAGGGCTAATTGAAAACCATAAAACAAAATTAACAACAACATAAACAGGTAGAAACAGAAAAATAACAATTTTTATAACAACTTTGGTGATAACTACACTGTAAATATTTTTATCGGGTACACTAATTTAAAAAATATCAACAAACCTGTGAAATTTTAATTACACTAACATGATATCAACCATTCCAATTTACAGCGTAAATATAAACATGAATAATAAATGAATTTTAATTGACTAAACCTCAATGGATTAAAAGAAGAGATTAGTTATATCTGGTCAATAAATGCATTAATTATAATAATAATATTATATTTATTCTACTCCAACAATTTTACAGAGAAAAATAACAAAAAAGAGTGAAATTAGACACCCCAGAAGATAGTTCTCATGATGGGTTTTCCGTTCCTTGGGTATGGCAGTTATCGGCTTTTGCGTGAAAATATAATCAAAGCATACATAAGGCTATTCAACTTAATATGTCAAGAGAGTCCGTACATGTTATGGATACATAATTTAGAACACAACTACAATTTTTTACAATGAAAATAAATAGATTACAAATTCAAATATAGCATATCTGCTTCAAGTATATGAAACAATATAAACATTCCTTAAGTCAAACAAGCCTTAATTATTGAGGCTTAAACCAAAGTTTTGAAATACATTTCAATATCTTTTTGTATAAATAACCAATCTCTCAATTTATTTTTTTAAACTTTGTTTTTACAAAAATATAAATCTTTCGGCAACTTAGCATATATTTTAGGGGCTATATAATTAGAAAAATGCTTATAAGCATCAATATTAGGCTTTGGAATTGAAATACTTTGATTTTTTATCAGTTTTATGGTAAGTGGACAAGGTTTATTATTTATGTCTTCCGCGATTACAAAAGATTCTTAAAACTTTATACACATATGAATGCCTGATTGGAAGAATTTTTAACTTGATAAATAATGGAAATGAAGGTGCAGTCCAAGGAGTTCTTAGAATCACCCGCAGGAAAGTTCATGATCGCATCGTTTGCCACGCGAGAAATCGTTCTAAGAAAACCCCGGGTGTCATTCAAGTGTTAAGTAATCCTTCGAGAGTTGTGGGAGGGAACCATCGTTACCATGTGGGTCATGGGGAAATTTGTGGAATAACGCTGGTTGGGCTAACATGGTGTATGCAAAGCATTGACGTTGGATTGAGATGGGAATGAGATATGGTGTAACTTAATTCCTTGTTTTCTCTGCCACGATAAAAAGTTAATTGTAAAGAGACGGAAACGCAGCAACGCCGTGAGTGACGAATGAAGTTAGTCTTTCGAAAAGTGTGGGAGAGTGAAGTGAGAGGCAATGGACACAGAATGTTGTGTGTGATCATTCACTTTCTTGCCTCGGTGTTTTGTAGCCTTCTTGATCGTAAATTAAGAGATTAAGTTAAAGAAAACAAGCTATTAGAAATGGCTAACCGTTATCATTTTCCCGGATATTTTCTCATTTTTTGCTTAGGTTCTTACGTAGCCCGGAAATAATTTGAACATGTCCGGAATTTCTCTCTTAAAATAGGAAACCTACTTATATTGGAAAGCCGTAGATCAATTTGCCGCGGTTGCCAGGATGGTAACGCGCCGTCGTAGTAACCGAAGGGTCATGTTCTCAACCCAACCTCGGGCATGGCTGCTGCACTCACCAAGGTTGTGAGGTTACATGGGGCGACATTACCTCACGCGTCGGAGCACAAATTCAAGAAAATGTTTAGGGGGCTATTTTGTAATCTCACTTAAGTGAGAGTACGTCATAAAATACGGAGAATTACGTCTTTTTCGTAGTTCAACTCCCCCACCAAGGGGACGTGACCATCTTCGGCTCTCATGTGGTGATCTTCGGGACTTTTCCTTGACTCACCAGTTCTTTCCCGTAAGGGGTCGTGCATAAACCAGGTTACCGTTTCCAGTGATTTTTTTAATCCCTCCCCCGACCCCGACATGTAATGTTGTCTCTGCAAATGAAACATTCAATTCAAAATGATTTTCTCAATTATTGAGTGACTATATTTTTAGACAAATAATGTAGCCGGACTAGATATAATATAACTATCTAATCTCAATTGCAACAAGTAATATTAACTTTTAAATGCTAAAAATCAACCACGAATCACATGAAGTTTAAAAATACCTAGTCTTTCTAAGGATCCTCAATAAACAACGTACCCTTATCCCTCCATGAGCCAATATCGTGGATTATAGTTATTTGATTACAAAACTATTAAGAGGGCTGTGTAAGAGTTACGTCTTCTACAGACTTCTCGTAGTATTGTCGATGCGATGTCGACGAGTAAGAAACGTAAACAGGTGCGATGCAACAGCTGTACTTTATACTTTGAGTGAACCCCCCCCTCTCCCTCGTTACCCGCAGTAGATTTTTAGGCCACCCCTAAGTTGATAACGTAGTTTATGCACGACCTCTAACTCACGCGCACTTTCGATTCTTGATCCGTTTCTTTGCCTCCGCCTTCCATTAGTTCCATCTCACCTGCTGTTAGGAACTTAAAATGGAGCCACCATCGGACATTGGCCGATCGTGAGCCGATCATTAAGAGATCGAAACGGGTCTCCCGCCTTCCCGCAAAGAATCATTAAAGAGGTGAGATTACAAAATAACCCTGCAGAGCGGGCTCTTGAAGTCAGAGCTTATACTATGATATATTAGAACAACTTTCAGTTACGAAAAATAACTTGAAAGTAATGCCAAATAGTTTTCCCACATTGTGTCAATAGTAAAAAATAATCGTGTAAATGGATCCAACTATTTATGCACAAAGAAGTAAGATCAAACTAGAAGGGTGAATAGAATAGAGCAAGTGAAGAGCTTCAAATATGTGTGGAGTATTATAACAGAAGACATGTCTTGTACAGCTGAGATGAAAAGACGGATAGCATTAGCAAAGGAAGCTACTCTGTGGGATTTTGAACAAAAAGTTGAGGAAGAAACGAGTAAAGTGCAATTTATGGAGTATGGCACTATATGGGGTGGAAACTTGGGCAGTTAAGAAGGAAGGTGAAAAAAGACTGGAAAGCCCTGGAGATGTGGATATGGAGGAAGATGGAAAGAGTGAGTCGGAAGGATAAGTTGAGAAACGAGGAGGTACTGAGGAGAGTGGGCGAGGAAAGGACTCTGATTGAATAGATTAGAAGAAGTAAGAGGAATTGGATTGGACATTCCCTGCGAAGACATTGTCTGCTGACGATGGGTATTGAAGGAATGGTGGAAGGAAAGCGGGGAAGGGGAAGGAAAAGGAAGCAAATGCTAGGCAACATAAAAATAGGCGGAAGGTACGCGGACACAAAGAGCCTGGAATAGAGAAAAGAGAGGGTTCGAGGAAGAGCCCATGAGGAAACCAGCCATCTGGAGAAGAAAAACGTGAATGAATGAATGAAGTAAGATAAATGCTTAAAATAATTGCGTCATCAATAATTTCAAGACTCTTACAGAGACTGGTACCACTAGCCTTTAAGACGGCATGGCTGAGACTCGTATGAAAATGTTCATCACCATATTGAGTTTGGAGGGGTTCTGATGAAGACCCTGTTTCCTCCCCCCCTTCCCCGACTCTCAACGCAACGGGTCGTGACGGGAAAGGTCAACACAAAGTGGCTCCTCTCGCGATAGAAGTTGTCCCAAACTCTCAACTCCGGGGGTCATTCCATCCTCATTTAAAATCTTCTCTTGCGAACATGACTACATCTACATAATACCCCTATAGTCACGGCAGTGGCGTTTGGCAGGGGGTGTTACGAAACTGACCACGGATAGGGGAGGGAATATTATGAAGGGGGAGCGGACAGAGGTGAGTTGTACGTTAACAATGTGTCTACGATTAGTGTGTCACGCAGTTTTTGTTATTATAATAATAACTAGTGAAGGTGCCGGTTGAATGTCTACGGGAAGGAAAAATTCAACACTATTGCGTTATAATAAACCATTCATATCTTATTTAGTGCAAGGAATCATTGAGTTAATACAGATATACACGGAATCTCGACTTAAACAATGAGTATGGTCGTTATGGGGACTATGACTCAAAAACGCTAAAATATTGCGAAAAATCGTTACGTTTTAGCAAACATTTCGGAATTTCGACTGGAGTACAAAATTCGAGTGAAGGAATTTATTGTATTATCTTTCTATTGGTACCCTTCCCCATAACAGAAAACCACTATTTCCAATTTAATTTTGCAAATAAAAAATGGTCTGCAGCCAAATGAAGATTTAGCTTCACGTGAATTTCTTGTGTGAGAGTTACTGACATATACTTATATACTCATCAGTGATTATTATATTAAGATAATATATTGTATTCGATTCATAAAACATTTACAGTATTAGCTTGGAAAATTTAAACAAAGTGATGGACCCTAGTAGAGATGGAGACCCTAGTAGATGGAAGTACCCTAGAGGAAAACCTGTTTCGCGGTTACCATCACGAATATTTTTACAAAGGTAGAGCTGGCGCTAATTTTTTCTTATCAGTCGCATTATTATATAAATGACGCATTGTTTAAATGTTTATAGTAATTTTATGTGTTCATATTCTGGAGAACCACTTCAGTCAGCACATTCAGAGAAATATATAAATCATATGAATATTCAAAAATAACAAATATACCCAGAAATGTAAATATACATGTAAAACTCATGGATAAGTGTATATTCACATATACAAACACAATTGCATTCATATAAGTTCAAACTCCTACAACTTATATGCTTATGTACAAGTTAGCATCATTTAATAGCATGTTTATATAATCTTTTTAAGTAAAAAATCAACTTCCTCATTGCACATAAGCCATTGTTTAACCGCTTTCATAAATCCAGATTCAGTTTATGCTTTTTCCACGTCATTTGGCAGTGAGCGAAATAATTTTGGTCCAAAGTATTGACATGATTGCCAAAAAATTTCATTGTTAGGCCTTGATATTTCAAAATCCTTTTTAAATGTCGTAGAATAGGTTATAGCCACTAGAGCTGCGTGAAAAGAATACATTTTTGTAACTATCAGTTTGGCAGTGAATCCCTGCTATTTTGTTGCTTCCTTTAGCTATTGAGTTATAGTGTAGGTTTAAAATAATATCCTACGTGTCGTATTGAAATAAACACACGTGGTCTGAATTTATTTACGTAAACTAAGCCTAGTGTGTGGCATACAGGTCTGTAGTACCTCCCAACCAAGTTCTCTTATCAGCTGTGTTACGCTCGGTAGTGTTCGAACGTATCAGTTTTAACGGAGTTTACGGCTTTACTTTGCGTTTTGTGTATTTCTCGAATTGAATCTTTCTGTGCAGAGTCCATTATCCTCGCGTGGAATTCAAGAAGGGGCCTTAAATAGAGGGAAATGGCGTTGCATTTCAATGTCACGTCGCCGAATAATGACACAAATTTCTCCCAAACCATTAATCAACGAGGTGAATTATTTGAAGCCTTTGGTGTAGCGGATTGCATTTCATACCTATCCATCTTTATGCATCTCTCGGTTTGATTGTCTCAGGCGTTTTGTGTTTTGCCTGCTAAAAGTTATTCGCAACCACACTTTTTTCTTTGAGGAGGTTGGATCCCAAGATGAAAATTTTATCATGTTTTTTTTTCTACATCTGGGGAGCTTATTGAAGAGTGGGTTCTATCATAAATTTGCGTGAGCAGAAATATGATTTTCTGGATTCCCCATTCTACTGATTAATGGCGTGGAGGGGTTCATAGCGTAGGAAACAGCAAATATTTACCAGCATTATTGGCTGTAAAGAATTTATTTGGCAAGATGAAATGCATGTCATTCCGTAACATAATTGTTAGAGGTGTATACTTTTAAATATGATTATATCTTCTGAAATTTCTCAACTACAGGTTTCTTAATTTCTTATGCGATTGCTTTCTTATTTTTGCTTAATACCGAACTCTCCTCATCCCATCCATGAAGCCTATTCTCTTTCTTTGCAGCTCACCTAAAATTCTCCCCTATTTCGTCACGGTCTTCAGCATCCTCTCGCCTCTCAGTACTTGTTCCCTCCATTGAATCTGCCTCCTCCTGGGGGGGCTATTCTGTATGAACTCGGAATTTCCGAACCTCGAAAGTGACGAAGTTTTGACATCACAGCCTCTTAAAATTTCGATTAGGGCCATTCAAAAGGTGAGATTTGTCGGGGGAAGTGACGTCACGTTCACGGATTTTCTGAGATGCGACCGTGCTGAGTCTTCACTGAATAAGGTCCTTAATCTCCCCACAAGTAGCGTTCTCTGCTCACCCTCCATATCAAGCACTTTTTTGTTCGTCTTACATCCCGCCCACCGCACTTCCTCCATCTTTCTCACCCACATTGCGAACCAGTGGACAATCGACCCTTGCCAACATGCCCACCTGTCGGCAATGACGCAGTATACCTCAGTAACGATTAGAACGTTTTTTGACGTTTAAAGTTTTTTAGGAACGATACATGTTTGGAGCGGATATTGCTTTCGTAAGGATACTTCTCCGGAAAAGGAGTTTCCAGGCCGCTGGGGTTTTCATTGCCGCGGTTGCTATGCTAGCAGATGTAAAAAATTCTCTTTTAACAATACCGTGAATATAAGGTGGAGTAGTAGGGCTATTTTTTATTGGTAAATTTGATGCAAATCGTAAAAAAAATTAGACCATTTTGAATGGAGCAGTACTTGCTAATGGAGAAAGATACGAAAACCAACTAACACAAGCGTCATGTAATTACCTTCCACCTTTGAATTGAGTCATTTCTCGAGAATGTTGTCTGGATGGAATGCTTGCAATCGTGATAACAGAGGAGCATGTTGCACGCTTTCTTAAAGTGCCGTGCAGTAAGCGCCACATTCCTTCTCCCCTCACCACCTCCATAGCTCTTTTGCGGAAAAATTTGCATTTTGATGAATTTTCATCGGCATTTCCGAAAAGTATCCTCTCTCCTTAACGCAAGTGAAAGGTGAAGGATACTCTCATGTATATTACGAAGTCCCTCGTACTCATGTGCCCGTCGAAAAGAGCAGTTTGCAAGGCGAATGCGTGAAGACGATGAGGGCAATTCCTTTATTTTCACGGCAATCTCTTTTGCGGCGCGAGCTTATCATCCTCTTAGGACGACTTGATGATCACTTTCACTTCTCCCGTTAACGCGTCTTTGCTCTTCTTTTGTTCATCCGCACTCGCGCTGCGCAACTGTTTTGCGTCACAGTCGCATTTCTCATTCCCTTATTTGTCGGGTCGTTTGACTCTGTATAGCACAGCTATGGAGTTTTACTCAATTGTTTTGTCGCCTTGCTCCACCGTAAAATTAAGTACCATTTAATTCATATATCCTAGATAATCATGCTAAAAATGTCGTCCTTTAGAAATGAACTACGAAATCTTACCTTTCCTCATTATTTTTTTTGATAATTGAATTTTAAATTACATTGTGTTAAATGCAAGGACGAGAGAAACGTTTATTTTTAAAAACATTTTTATATCTTATATAAATACAATTTTCGCGAAAAACTCGCTGGAACTTTGGGAAGAATTCTATGGAAATGGCACTGCTGTATCTGTTCAAATGTATTAATTGAAAATGTATTTGTCGAATAACTTGCATATTATTTACCTTGATTTTGTTTTCCAATAGCTTAGGGAAGACATTCGTCAAAGTAGTATTTTTTAAATGAAACAGGCTAAAAATTTAAATTCAGTGTTCAACTCACTCCATCATTGATGAACCACCGTAAGTGTGTCAGGTGTCCAAAACGCAATGGTGATACTAAGAATCCTGCAGTTACAATAGTATTATTCGAAAAGGTATATAACATTTTTCAATTTGAACTGATTTAACGTATTTGAGTTAGCAATGTATTCAGGAATATCATTACATGTCCTTATGGCAGAATAGATAGTTGATACACGGTGGATAGTGCGGGAGATAAAATATTATAGAATAAACCTTTATTATACTCTGTGGACAAGTCCCCTAGAGCTACAATTAGATACATAGAAATAACAGCGAGGTAATTAAGAAATTTACTAATTATTTTGTTCAAATCAGACGCTAAATAACTAAAAGATGCTAACTAAAGCTAAAAAGATGGAGCTTAGTAACAAAGAAAAAGAAAGACAAAAACAAATTCCCTAAGTGAAAAACAATAGCTGTACGCGTGATGCAATTGAATTCAAAGATAGAAATAGATATGATACAATATAATCGAAAGGTAAACATCGTTACGGTTACAATGCGTATGAGATCTGAAAATTCATTTTAAACAGTTAAAACAAAAACATGAGCGGTCCATGAAAAAAAAACAATTTTTGTCTAGAAAAGAATTAGTAATTTAATACCGAACAGGCTAAACTGTTCAGGAAAAAATCTTTTAATCAAATTCCATTAAATTTAAATTGAAAAATTACCAACGAACGAGATTTCCTCAAAACAATTGAAATAGAATTCCCGAGTTGTGATATAGTGTGGGGTTAAAATAATTTCCTATGTGCCCTCCATAGTCTGAATTTTCTGTTAGTCTAAGGTAGGGATGGGCGATTACGATATCGATTAATCGAATAATCGAATATCTTTTTCAATTATTCGAAAATTAGGAATCGATTAATGCAACGGCCGATATCGATTATGTATACCTGATTAATTTGACAGATTATCGATTATTATGGAATTTTGTGTCCGTTGAACTGTGATGGCTAGGGTGGCTCGCGAAAATTCAACTTTTGCTGAACTCTGGGTAACGACGCACGCCATAGAGGTTGCCAATGCGTATGACGTAACTCTACGTGGCACCACATTTTTCTGGGCACTCACGTGTCATCTGTCAGGATGCCACTTCGCCAGGCATAGTCATGTGTTATTTGCGCTTGTAATTTTGATAATAAAAGAGGTTACAATGAGAATTTATTGCTTTTTATCGGTTGGAATGTGTTTATTTGTAGATATCCTCTCCATGCTATCAATAATGATTTCATAAAGGTCGCTACAAAGAAATTCTTTTTCCGCACTGTTGGCGGCTTTCCGCAAAACGTTGCTTTGTACGCCTCCAGGAAGTTAATCTAGATTTTACAATTTGTACTCACGATGACATTAACCTTATAAAATGTAAGTATTTTACTTATTTACCTTTATGGAGGGACCACAACCTCTGAAGCTATGCTTTGTATGTGGTCATAAAAGAATCGATTAATCGATATATCGATTAATAAAAGCAAATAATCGTGCGTGATTAATCGGTTTCTTGCAATTAACCGATTAACAAAATATAGTTTTTTTTTATAATCGCCCATCCCTAGTCTAAGGCAAGTGAGTATCCTCCGGCTCTAGCGGCTCCTACCATAGTACCTATATCAATCAGCTGTGTAGTACACTCTCTATTCAGTAGTTTATAATGACGCGTGCGGCTTTGTTTTGAATGTTGTTTATTTAGCGCTTTGTCTTTCAGTGCATGATTACAAATGCTCGCAGCACGCTCTAGACGTGGCACTACTAGATCGAAGTAGCATCTCTACTTCTTCATCCGAGGACCTTCCTACTATTACCTACTAGATGCGAGATTCCACGCGTTCTGGAAGGGTCGCAAGCACTCTGGAAAAGGGTTCCTCATCCCTCGAGTAACATGAGCGCGTGTATAACGCTGCGGGTTGAGGTTTCATGGCGGTGATTTCGCTTAAATATTTTTTCCTCGCTCACATCACCCAGATAGGGATGGGTGGGTCATCAAGTCGGTTTCGCTTACGAGAGCGTTGACCCATGATCCACCATTTTGGAGGGCATAAATGTTTACATACGTTCCAGACATAATGCGCAACATAAGTGCACATAAGGCGTGATAGCCATGTGCTTTAAACGCACGCTCAACGCCTTGGAATGTCGGCAGGGGCTCAGGGTTCGCATTCCGCTCCGGTGACATCCTTTACCTACATCATAATACCACTAAATTACCAATGCATTACGTATAGGTCTAGTGGTAGCCAAGCGGGGTCATGTCTCAGGTAGATGTCATTAGAAGGGCCTTCGCTCGCGAGCACGCTAATCCCTAACCCTTCTCCACCTCGCTGGGCACTAGGGGTTAGCCCAGCGCGTCGGGGGGTCAACCGCGCATATATTATCTGCTTGCAATATAATTTGAACTTTATAAAGTGTCATATTTGACCTGATATAATCTTATCCGTTGGATTTGTGGTCGAGAGACGATTAAAAGAGTCTTTTAATCGGAGTTATTCGGTGGAAATTACGGCTTTTCTGGTTAGTGGGTGAAATTAGCTTTCGGAGGGCTAACCCTTGGTACTTGCAACAGATAATTTATGTTCACCAGGCGCAGTCTACACGTCTAAAGTGGAAGGAGTAAATATAAATGATCATATTGGTGATATAAGTGAATGAGGTCAAATACTTGGTTTTAATTTACGTCGGGATTGTCGTTTGGGAAGCATATGAGAAACTTTTACGGCGCTGCATTTAAAGGAACTAGGATTTTTCAAAGGAATTATCGGAAGGTCCTCGAATGAAAAAGTGGAAGAGAGATACTACGGTGATCTGTTAAGACCAGACCTCGAATACGCCACCAGCGTTGGAGAGCCTACACAGAAATATTTCATCTGCAAAATAAACTAAATTCAAGGGATATCCACGTGCCCGAACGGGGCTCGCAGGGAAATATGTTAACGTAGACGTCAGAGCTCCATAATGTAATGAATACATAGGAAAATCCTTGCTCTTCATGTTGAAAGTGAACATATTTTATCTCCATAGAATCTGACGTCTCCTCAGATTTCCAATGCCATTCGTCATGTCTTTAATTGAAACCATCAAGTATTCCATGAGATTACTCATCCGATCGGCATCGGAGATTTGAGGACGTTTCAGCCCGCAATGTATTGCACCTCTTTGAACCCTTCATCAATCATTTTCAAACCTATCTGCTGGATCAAACATCACTAATGATCGCTAGAGTAACCAAGTACTCTTAAGATTTTCTTTTTGCGAGAAACGAACCAAGAATCACGTTCTGCCGACTTCGTGTTCCATCGATCTGGAGTTGATTTTATTGCAACTCCATTCGCTCTTAATTTTTTAAAATGAATTTGAGATACAGTACTTCTTGAACCACCGTGCGTCCTAGTTTAATGCCTTCTCATTCTTTTGGAAAGCACATAACTTTACGATTCGCGCAATAATTATACAAAAAGTGAATTTATTCCTAAAAGTGTGTTTGGGGAAAGAAAAAGTAGCTCAAAGCCAAGGAAAAGAGCTAATTATAGCCGGAATACCAAAATTCCGTAAATTCGAGCATTTTTTTACAGCTTGATAACAATTCAACTATCTGTTCGAAGAGCTAAATTAATCGTGATTACGTTGAGTCATCACGTGAGTTTCCATTCTTAAAATCACGAGAGCTTGACCTTCATTTACATATTCAGTGAGTTCGTAACTAGCGATTGTCATGCGGGCAAAATTATGCATCGCAGTCAACCGTAATTACGTATTTCAAATTAAATCGGGAGCAAAATCTGCATTTTTTCTACTTTACTTTTGGTTCTCTGTAGGTAACGCATTTCATCAGTGAAAGCAGGATTTTTTGGACAAAATATAAAACATGTGGAATTAAGTATTTGTTTTGACTCACACAGTCGCGGCGGAACCTCCTTAATAAGTGACCAGAAACCCTAATCATAGACTTAAAAATAAACTACAGAATTATTATTTATTCAACGAATTTTTATCCTTGGATGAATCCAAACCAAATTTTAAATTTATCTTCTTAGAGCATATTTATTTTGAATTATTTTTAGCATGATGTACTGTATTTATCAGCATTGATTTTAATTGAAAGTAAAATAATTTTTTCATAAAGTTTGATGAAGTTTCGACACAGACTTTATTACTTGTAATTTTATTAATTACGCCCATAATTTCGATACAAATTAACACCATCAGGTGGCTTATTCGGTAAAAAAGCCATGGTCGTGAATAATAAATTTTAATTAGGAAAAGAGCTGTGTCGAAACTTTGTCAACTTTCTTAGTATGAAGGACGTCTACAAAGCTACGTTGGAAACAGTTTTTTATAAAAAAAACTTTAATTGATTATAGAAGAATTAGCACAGCAATTCCACATGATAATAGACTTATTGACACAACCAGTTTCGCCGCAGAGCAACATCTTCACCTGAATCCCGGTCATGTCAATAAATCTATTACCATGTGGAATTGCAGTGTTACTTCGTCTATCCCTAGTATCAAGGAATTCCACCAAGTTAGGTCATGAACTATCGTATAATTTTCATTATATTTCTATGAAAATGTTTAATTGTTTTTATTTTATCACTTGTTTTATTATTGTCATTTTGTTGTTATTATTACTTATTATTAAGGAAACATTCCAGTTAACTTAGGCTTAAATGGAAGTGAGTTAAAATCCTGTAGTGTTTTACATATGTAGGGCCATTTATATAGAAATAGATTTAATTCCATTCAATAGAAAGTACAAACATCTTGAGTTTCATTCCGTCAGTCTAAGATCCCATTTCGATTGCTCTGAATTTATTTCTTGAAGAGAACTCGTATTCCATAAAACCATGTTGAATATTGGAATATTAGTTTGAATTAATATCATCATCATTTCAACAGGGAACAATCTATTTCAACAGGGAGATTGTTCCCTAGTCATAATGGGTACCGGTTCGAATTTTATTTTTTAATTTCAGCGCCTGTAAGAAGTGTGGAGTAAATATTGTTGCATTAATGGCCCAAAAATATAGTCATATATGACAATAATTCTCAGCAGTTAAATAAATATACCCACATAAGTCTCTAACTTGACTAAATTTTTCACGCCGTACGGTGAAAACAACTTCACAACAGAAGGTTTATTTGCGATTCTGTAATAATTACTGCGGTATATAATTGATTTATTTTTACAAATAGTTGAGAAAACATACAAACTACACACAGTTTTTTAACGAAATCCAGGTGTTAGAAATTCCTAATTTGTTCAATACTCTCCCTCTACAGCCGTAATCTATCTATCCCATGTAAGACAGCCTGTATTTTCAGGCAAATTATTCGATAAGTAGTTCGGCAAGGGGTTAATATTTTGATATCATTGGAAAGATGGGAGTTTTTTGTCTTTAAAATGAGATCAAATTCAACTGCAATTAATGAAAAAAGAGCGATTTCCAAAAGTATGACATTTATTGCACGACCGGTTTCGCTTTGTACAGCATCTTCAGGTACATATATCTTTAAAAGGAAGCAGATAACACCGATGATGCCATTTTGTTTTGAACATTCATGTGTTTGTGTAATTCGTCACACTCCCCTACCCCCGACTCCTTCTCCGGTATTCCCAACCCTCAGACACCTATGGCTGTCCACCCTTCCCTCCTTTTCCTTTCCCCTTCTTCCGTCACCCCGCCTTACCGACCCCCTTCCCGCCTCCCTATATAAGCTTGAGCACACTTGATATATGTACCTGAAGATGCTGTAAAAAGTGAAACCGGTCGTGCAAAAAATGTCATACTTGTGGAAATTGCTCTTTTTACATTAATTGCAGTAATGTTCCGTTTCCACTCCATCACCCCAGAAACCTCAGATTATGATATCAAATTCTTCAAGATTTCGGTGAAGTGATATCTCAATACTTTAAATAACTCAGACCGACCTTACTTGCCTTGTGAAAATGTTGCTTCGTAACGCAGGTTCTACCTTAATCGAGTTATTGATGTACATTTTACAGATCGACGGAATTGATTTTGAGCTTCGAAAGAGGGATATCTCACATCAGACCACTGTGAGGCGGTCGGTTGGTTTTCAGCTCCGCAAAACAACTCGGAAGACCGGCCGACCATTCTCTGAAACTCACTTTCCATTCCCCTGTCTCACCTACTCCCTCACCGACCGCAGTTCCCATGGAAGCACCTCCTCTTTCCCCACCTCTCTTGCATCGTTTTCACCAGACGTCGTACCGTCGATCTCGAAAATGTTTTAGTCAACAATTTGTAGCCAGGACTCTCGATTGCAATGCGATTTCTTATGAATTAATGCTTTTTGACTCCATT
This sequence comes from Pyrrhosoma nymphula, assembly GCA_963573305.1. Lineage (NCBI taxonomy): Eukaryota > Metazoa > Arthropoda > Insecta > Odonata > Coenagrionidae > Pyrrhosoma > Pyrrhosoma nymphula. Next base: position 79,258,400 of record OY754337.1, read on the forward strand.
TCTGGAAATCATTAACTAATAACACAAGTAATTAAATATAGGTACGTGCTTTACTGTTAAATTACTTGGGGGGAATTTGATTCTTATCTGTAGCTTTTTGAAGTAATGGCATTGGTATTAGTAAGGAGAATACTGTTGTTTTATAATCGTATGAAGAAGATCTGACTTAGTGGAATCTTTCCGTGTTAAACGATGAACACAACGTTATGTGTTCCACTGATTTATTAAATAAAATACCCCCGGTTTCGATTATTACACCATTACTCATTATTATTTATTATTAGTTATTACTCATTAGAAGTTTACCTGTTGATTTACCATTATAAGTTTGGCTGATGATGGCGTTATTGAAAACCAGTTTTATTTTATTTAATAAATCAGTGGAAAACACAAAGTTGTGTTCTTCTGTTAATACTGTTGTTTTCTATACCAATTCTTCCATTTCACGCCATCTTAGTTCAAGTTAATTCTTCTATCGCAAGTTTATTTGGAGAATTATTATATTTTCACCAAAAACTTGTGTATTCACAAACGCACATATTCTGGACATTTTCTGATTCTCCGTGGCTACAGTCTTACTATTGCTCCCAGTGTTTTACGTTAATGCTTAAACATATGCCCATTAAGGTACTTTCAGCGAGATGGAGTCCCTAGTCATAATGGAGACCATGTTCGAATTCGAAAAATTTAATTTATTTCAGCGTCTGCAAGAAGTACGAAGTAAATGTTGAAATATAGTTGCATATGACAAAAATTCTAAGTAATTAAATAAATAAAACTACATAAGTCTCTAACTTGACTCATTTTTTCACGCCGTGCGGTAAAAACAACTTCACAACTGAAGGTTTATTTGCGATTCTGTAATAATTACTGCGGTATATGATTGATTTATTTTTATTAATAGTTGAAATAGAAATCGCTTTCACAACAATTTTTTTTGCGATTGTGTAATAATGACTGCGGTGAGTAAAATATTAATATTTATAAATAGTTGAGAAAAGATACAAACTAAAAACTGCTAGTTTTTTTTGCGAAATCTAGGTGTTAGAAATTCCTATTTATTTTCAATATCCTCACTCTGGAGCTCACAGCCGTAATCCATCCCAAGTCAAACAGCTTATATTTTTATGAAAATTGCTCGAAATTTAGTTCGGCAAGGGGTTAATATTTTAATGTCATTGGAAAGATGGGGGAGTTTTGTCTTTAAATCGAGGACAAATTCATCAAATTACAGGTGAGGTGACACTTCGTTCTAACTACCTTAAGGGAATCTTGTCTACCAAAAATGAAAAGGATGGCATTAGCTACAAAATCGCAATGTACTCTACCTCATCCTCCGCCGACAATAGCTGTCGGTTTCGTAGGGAATAGAGGCAGATGAGAAAATTCTTACATTTTTGGGGTCTTGGAGTAGGAAAGGGTGGCTGAGGGGAGGAGGGGGGGGTCGAAAATGGCTTCGTTGTCCTTTAGAGACGATAGTGCCGCCGTCTGGCCTCGGGAAGGCTTCATTTCGGTCTGCTATGGGCGTGGACAGGGACCAGTCCCGTCCTTATTACACTCCTGTCCTCTCGTCAGAGTGGAAATTGCCGGAAAAATCGAAATGATGAAAAAATATAAGAGATAAGCCCGAGGGAGGAGGAGCTGTGGAATGTAGTATCGGGGTGGAGACTGGTTCGTTTGTGGTCGGCGACGGGAAAGTGGCTCTGTCAACTTACCCGGCTGTTTATTGACACCGTGAAAAAGCGAGAGGTTCCCCTCCTTGAACTTAGAATTTCATTACTCCAACTGAGAGGTTAGAAACCTTTGGTTAGAAACTGGAAACGTTTAAGATATACGAGTGCGAGGATATAAATCAAATTTTCAGGCGAAACGTGGTGGAACCACATTGCGATAATTTGGAAATGATTTCACTTTTTAATATTCCGCAGAGAGTTTTATTTATTTTCCCAGGGTTTCGACTACTACACAGTCATTATCAAGGTGACAGGAAAGTGGTCCTTCGCTGCGGAATAGCTATATTTCAGATGTTTCTTAAATGATTTAAGATTTTGCTCTGTGACCAACTTAATTTTCTTCCCTATTTTTTAGGCTTTACTTGCCATTTAAAGAAGAAGTGCTTTTTCAGGCCTCTTATATCTATCCCTTTCTTGTAACTTGTTCTCACCCAAGTCATTAAACGTCTATATACTACTTCCTTTTAGTTTTTAAAAGTAGTTTTCGACTTGTGTTTTTATTTGTGTTTTTAATGTAACTATGCCCATATTCGAGTAGAGATTTTCGTTTGTAACAGAGTATGGTATTTCGAAGGGCAAGGGCCTAGCCACGTTGAAACACCGGTTCCCATCAGAACACCGAAGTTAAGCAACGTTGGGCACGGAAGGTGGTTGGATGGGTGACCCTCCTCCATACCTCGACCAGGCATGGATGGAGAGATTATACTCCCTCCATACCTATACCGGGAGGCCGGAGGGAGACCCAGACCGGGCCGGTTGGAGGGAGGACATCCTCTTTATCTGGTACTGGGGTGAGGCAGGGGAAGGCCAATCCTCCATACCTCTACCGAGGTGCTCTTGTCCCCTGTCTGCAACTGGCAGACAGGCATGGGGTTGGTACAATGGACCAAGAAAGGTCTAAGTGCCCGGGCTCCTGACGAAGGCCCCCCCCAACAACAATCTAATCTAACAATCTAATGGTATTTCGAAAATCGATCGTACTATTTTCCTTTCAGTTGTTTACAATGCTTCCATTTGCTTTATCTTTTGTATACCACCCCATGCGGGTGTTGCACATAATAGTTTTGTTTTAATATAAATGTGTTAGATTAGTTTTGTTAAGCATTTTTAGGGGTTGCATTATTTTTCAATATCGGGGCAAGTCCCAAACTTTCGCCGAACGTTTGTCCAGTTATTTTATTAACATGTCCTTTGAAGTTTAGTTTACTATCTAGTTGTACGCCAAGGTAGTTGGCTTTATCTTGACATTCTATTAGGTTGCTCTTTGATTCACATACATATCCTTATTGGAGTCTCTGCGTCTCCGTGCTTCGTAAATATCACTGCTTGTGTCTTTTTGGTGTTTAGTAGTAATCTCCATTTTTCATACCAGCGTACTATCTTGTCTATGCTTCTTTAGGCGTAATCCACAGCTAGTTTCGTCTTTATACTCCGCGACAAAATTGCCGCATCGTCAGCATATAAAAATGCTTTGGTCTGCCAGTCTTCCTTGTTTCTCGGGAAGGAGACAATGGTTCACCACGAGTCCCTTATATACAGAGCGAGAGTGTAGGGGGGGGGGGAGGAAGAAGAGGATGGGGAAGGAGCCAATGGGAGGAGAGTGCATGACTGGTCTGAAACAAAGGAGGCGTGTTTCAGCGTTGTTAAAGAATTGCGTCATGGAAGGGGATGGGGAAGAAAAGGTAAGGTCAGGAAAGAAGAGTGGGCAGCGAGCATTTTCATTCAACAAAAATAAAATTGGAATGCAATATAATTTCTGGATTCACAAGATTGCCCAGCTTGTGCCCCTTGTATGGAGAGCATGGACTTAGAATTAACGTAGATTGAGAGTGAAGGTCTTTTGGAATGAAGTCCTCTTGGAGGTCTTCTTCTATCAGGTGCTTGCCCAGCTGATAGAAAAAGTCACCTTGATAATGACCTGTAAAAACCAGACCAATTGAGTCGGGGGTAGGAAATTGCTGAGGAAAACCTAGCGAATCTCGTTTCGAGTCACATTCGTTTGGCTAAAATCTTAAAGATGAGAATTGATGGAACAATACGTTACGATAGAACAGAGGAATATTGAAGCTATTAAATTACGTTATTGGCCATATTGAATAGATCAATTATGCAGTTAGTATGCCAAAAACACAGGGACTAGCGGTGATTTTTTCGCGATGAGCTAATGAGCTATCAAGCCCTAATGAGCTATCAAGAAAAAAGTAAAGTGGAAATAAATAAATAGATGCATTCTTAATAAAATTTATAGTCATCATAGGATCATTTTTCGCAAGAAAAATAGGTTTCTCTTTCGAGCGTCTAGTTGCCATACGCCATCTTCTTTAATCAAAGGGTGATGCGCATACATCACGGTGAGTATTACGTCAGGTTGAAATCATTGAGATTGACTCCTTCTTGAAACAATTTGAGTTACTCTTAAATTTCAGAAAAAACATTGGAAATTCTCTTTTTTTTCGTATGTTACTCCCGCACTGTGTGCTACCGGGGTAATTTGTCAAATCGCTAACTTGATCCCGTATTTAACTTTTGAGTGAATTTTGCGGAATTCAATTACATTTTCAATCAATATTCTGTTACTCGCTCTTAAAAATAGTCTATTTTGGTTCTCATTATTGCTGTGTTATTTCATTTTTGCCAATGCCTGAATCAGACCGTCTCAGCTCAGAGTTTTCCACATGGAGATTGGTGTCCGTGTCACAAAATCGTACAATGTTGTGAAGTTAATATTAGTATAAAAACGTTTTAAGTTTTTAAATTATAAATATTAATAGTTATTTTTATTTTCATTGTTCATGAATCTCAATTCCATAATCATCTGGAATGTAGCAGAACATAATATCCGGAATAGTCCTGGGAGACAGGTTTGGTGCGCCAAAATCCGACACCACAATTAATTATTGAGTCCACTTAAAAAATGTGTTTTTTTCAATATTAGGAGCCTGTAATACACAAATGAACAAAAACTAGAAAAAATCTATTAATGGGTACCCGACCGTTAATTGGTTTGCGATTGATTGAATAGCATTAATCGATAGTTCGATTAATTGACCGATTAATTTACAAAAAATTGAATTCGAACCCTTGGTCACTCTTCGGTTGGTTCCCCATGCATAATAAATATCATTTTAATTAATTTTGCATAACGGTCACTGAACAAACATCGACCGCTAGTGCGGTCATGAAATGAGTAAATTGCCGTCACCCGCACCTCAAAATCCTGTGTGGGGAGTAAACACTGTGGGGAAAGTAACCAACTATCTGGCCTAGCGTAACCATCTCTGCCTTGAAACTCCTATGTAGCATTTTGTCGTTGTTGAGACACTGAGGATTCAAATACTTAGTTAAAGATGTAATCTCACTTAAGGTACCGAGGAAGTGAGCGATCCAAAATATTTTATCCCAACCACTACAGGATCTTTCAGCTAGGTTAGAGTTCTACATCTACATACTACCATGCAAGTCGTCGTATGGACGTGTGGCAGTGGGTGTTAGGACACCAGCCGTGTAAAGGTGTGAACGAGAATTTGACAAGTGGGTGAAAAGGTGAAGTGTATTTCGGTAGTGTTTTCAGTGGATCTCAGTTTTTATTATATTCGCTTATTGTGTGTGGGAAGAACTAATGTTTGTACCTCTCTGTTCGGCAATGTATCTCTCTTATTTCATCTTTCCTGTCTAACCTACAGATGTAGTACGGCGTCAACATGACATTCTCCGTGTCACACTGAAACACACCCGTTATGAATTTCTCTGAGTCTCTATTGGTTCCCAACCTAATCCCTCAAAAAGGAAATAAATACTCTTTTTTCTCTTGTAGACGGTTTTAACGAAGGGCACAGCTTTCATTTGTATTTTATTTATTTTTCGAATCAAATATTTCTGTCTAAGGTCTTAATTGCTGGCGGCGTATTCGAGGTGTGGCATAACCAGAGCGAATGTAGCACCTGTCTATCACTTTTTCATCCGAGGACCTTCCTAAAATACGCTTGATAAATCCTAAGTACTTTAAGGCTCTGCCGCATATGTTTAATTTGTGTGTTCTCCACGATAGGATTGAAGTTAAGGTAATTCCCAGATATTTTTCTTTTGTTTACTCCACCCACAGTGCAGAAAGGGTGCTGGTGTGTTGACTTCCTCCAGAAGTGTACCCGCAGTGCATTTACTAAGAGATAGTTCAAACCCCACTCCTGGCACCACGAGCTAACGTTGTTTAGGTCCGATGATAGAACTTCTAAGTCCACATCTTCGGTAAAGTTGTCTACAAATGGGCTGAGGTTTGATCGTGGTGTTGTGTTGTCTTGAGTTTTGGCTATCCTTCCGGAAGGCCCGAGTCCCGGAGATGGCGTGCAGTTGTTTCGCGGAGGTGTGATTGCATGCGATAGTTTGATAGTGCGGTATATTCCTTCTCGCCGGTCTTCCTTAATCGTACGCTCAGCTGTGTCATGATTGGAACGGAGTTATAGAGGGAAGACGGGGAAGAAGATAATAAACCCCAAATATCTTCCGCATCTCACTTTTAGAGTTAATATGCCCATGGGTTCTTGCATTAAGCGCATCATAATTTTGCTAAATAACTGCAGTTTGAAGGTGATCATCAGCCTTATCAATCTCTAAAACATTATAATTACGTGAAATAGGTTGTCGGTTGATAATCGATCAGATAAATCACCCAGAATGATCGATTATGGAAAAAATCGGTCTGAAGATAACCGATAAAGTGTTTACCATTGTTCATGGAAAAATATTCTATTATTATTTTAATCGCAATCGAAATATGCATCCTCACTAGAAAACTTACTCCTGGATTTTGAAAACCGGTTGCCAACTATTTCGCAGTAAGGGAAATTTTTACCTATAGTTAAATACCTATAATTAAAATAAAAACCAGCCCAAGTATGGGAAATCAGAGGAAAATTACAAATTTAAAGGACCATCGCAAATGCTAAGGTTCCGGATTCTCAGATTTGCTTTGGCAGTGACAATTGAAACATGTTTTGTAGTATATCGGTTAAGTGGGTGAAATTATTTCTAATTTGTACATTCCACATTTTTAAAAGCGTGTCGTGTTTCTACAAAGTTAAGCCAAAAACTGTAGGGTGAGTGAACTTCTTGTAATCATAATTCTCACAACCCTGTCCAAATTCTGTGATTTAAGAAATGAGGGAGAAAAACACTAAAATTCCGTGCAAAACCTTATTCTCTTAATTAACTTTATAAGTGTTTCTTTAGTTAAACATGCAATTTTCTAGCCTTCGCTAGCAGCTCACGTTCTTGATTGCAGGAATACACAACCTCATCTCACTTACTTATGTCGAATTTTGGAGGAATTTGGAAATCTATAGGTGAATTTCTCAGATTTTCTTCCCAGAAAATAGCAATGTCAACAACGTCCGTCTCTGACTTTCAAGTTTTCATTGGCTCAGAATCTGGTTCCTTGGTGCATTTTACTTCTCACTGTCAGTTTACGTTCTCAGGATACGTCATGCTTTCTTGTTTGGGAATTTATTGCATATACCTTTTCTTCCCTCAAACTCGATGTTCTATGATTGATCCAGACTGAAAAAGTGTCCCATAGCAGAAAATCATTCATTTTGCTTAGTTGGTACTATTAAATTTTATTTCAATCTGCTACGTTGGATGTGGCCTACTGATTTCCAATATTTTCCAAAGCTGCAGCAGCAATTATTTCCGCTGAATAATCGGGAACTCCGATACGGTTCCATAATATGTGTAAACGTTTTAATGGGGCAGCCATCGACGAAGGGTTCAGACTTCACCGCATCGCAGAAGGACAGTTTGATGAGATTTATATTTTTTGACTCGGGATAAAAATCACAATTGCTGCTGATATTCTTTTTAAAGTAGATTGGTACTGCTGCTCTGAAATTTAATATTTTCTTTCGTCATGTCATGTCTCCGCGCCGGTGTTTGTTTTTATTTTTTTTATTTCTAAAGAAAAACGTAGCAGTTCCGACGAACCCATTTCTAGTTGATCGGAATATTTATATAAAACGCTGTGATTGGGTCTGCGAGGTGTGATGGAGGAACGTCTGTTCCCTTTTTTTAACATGAATATTTATGTTCATAATTAAGAAAATCACGCATTTAAAAAATGTGTTCTGACCCGCTCGAAAACTTGTCACTCCTAGCTCCATTCGACGATCATATTTTATAGTAAATCAATAACGGCTATTCATTTTATGGCAGTTTTTAAAAAAACGCCACGTACATTTATCCTAGTATTGTAATAATAATGTAAAATTCTATTGGAGAGTTGCCTTTTTCGTCAATCCTCTAGAAAAAGCCAAGTCTACGTTATGTAATGAGGCATTAAAAAATCAAGGTCCTTTTTTGTTTCGAGCATATTTTATTCTAACTAACGAATTACTATTTTTTGCATTATTTTGACAGTAAGATGAAAAGAAATTTTATGTTCTCCGCAGGTACCTACTCCAAAAGTCACTTCAGTTTTTGCTGTTATATAATAAATATAAAATTGCTGACGATGAGAATTTTAATATAGGCAAAACTTTGTCATTGTTCACTGGCTGAATTTTAAAAATATTTACACTTATAATTTCATTTCACTTCAAATTATTAGAAAATGTAATTCATCGGTTTTAAGCCGAAAGTGAAGACTGAAGTAGGTATTTGTTATTTATGATTATTTAGAAATAGTAATAGAAGAAGTCCATCAAATATTTACTAAAAGAACACAGTAGTGTATACTACGTGCTTTAAAAAATCTGCATTTGAAAGTAGTAGCTGCTAAAATAATTTCTTTCGATATTGTATTTTTCATGATCAAGATAGGATGAAGTGATGACAGCCATTATTAAAGATTTGAATGTCCTATGATTTAAAGTATTGTTATAAACTCTCTCTGAATGTTGAATAAACCAGAGTTGATATTTAGTGTGGTTGATTATTAAATACCCTCCCATTATGACGGTATGACCTCTGCCTATTACTGGGATGATTTTATCTGATAATTAGGGTGTGGAACGAGACATCAACATTACTTTTTGTCCAGAAAATTTAGTTTTCCTTCCAGTATTCCTGATGTGGCTGAGCCTTTTTGGGGCAAAACTTACTTTAGCATTGGCATCCCCTAGTAAATTTTCAATTGATTGATTAATTTAAGGAAATATTTGTCTTGAATGAAGTCATAAATCCTTTTTTTCCCACCGAATGCTGCGCCATTTTCATTGAGTTAGCGCATTTATCTTCAAATATGGCTGCTTATTACTCAAGAAATATACTGGGCAGCTGTCTAAATTTTATAACCATTATATTCCATGGAAAAGTTTCTTCTTAAAAGCATTTTTTCGCAAATATATCTATTTGATTTTAAATACAATTTTTTTAGATGCTTTGTCCATTCTCGCATTTAGCTTAATAAAGTTTCAAGTCTAATTTGTTAAAAAAATATAAAGATAGGATTTTGTTTGTTTTTATATCAGAGATATTTTTTCTATTATTTGTTAGAATATGAATTCAGTGACATTTACGTCACTTTGTGCGAACTTTTGACCAACAAGGAGTCTCATAGTTTCCGAGAGAGAGGGTTTATCTAGAATATCCAACAATTGAATGCGTTAGAGGCTGTCGATGAATCTTTGTCCGAATGCAAGGAAGTGAAGTGCGAAATAACGAAATGATGTCCTCTCTGAACTCTAAATGAGTGATGTTATTTCTAAATACCATCCGTGAGGACATAATTGAAAAATTCAAATGGGACTCTTGATTGGTTGGGAGGATGGCTTCGCCTCAGTCTCGGTGAATTTCTCCTCCAAGAATGCAAGCGTCGCGTCGGCTCTATTTCACAGCGCGTGGAAAGTGCCTCATTAGTAATACCGGTGACCCAAGCATTAATTCTGTATTCCCCCCTTGAACGCCCGACATTAATTGCTCCTCGAGGGCGTTAGCGTAATTATTCATTCTGCAGCGAAGAATTTACTGGACATTCCTTCTCATTGAATCATCGCACAGGGATCAGGGTGACTAAAAAAAACACTGTTTTTCTCATGAGGGATACAAATTTACGCTGATTTTTTCTTAATTCCATACCTCTTTTTTTAAACCTAGGCTAATTTATTAATCCTCTACGGTGTTTAGTTCTAATGGATGCAGAATATCCACATAAAATTTACTGGAAAGGTGAACAATGAATGTCATAAACTGGATTGAGATGTTAATAATCGGCATCTCGATATTGTCGACAATAATCATCAACTAGATTTTGACTACATTATCAAACATGCTCACTGTGGCCGATGACTATACATGTTCAGGTAAATATGTATATCGTTACCAGCACGGTAGTTAATTTTATTTTGCATTGCTAGAAAATTTCCTTCAAGTATACTTAATGGTGGCAGTGGTGAACGAATAGTTTTGTGTTTCTAGTAATTAGAATTTAATTGCTACAGTCGCCATTTACTTCGATATGAACAGTTGAGTTTAACATAGCCCTAATATCGAGTTCTCTTTAAATAGAGATGGAATAACTTAATGGAGTGATTACCTGGGTTTCAGAGGTCCATGGTTATCTCCAGATCAGAGGAATGCACCTCAATCAGAATGCGTGAATTTTATACGTGAAACCCCAAACATTATTATTTATTATTTTGGGTTTATCACTGAGTTTAATGTTAGATGTTAACAGATGACTATTAGTGCCAGAGTGATATGCATTGTCTTTCAAAGTCCTGTACTTGCTACAAACATTTTATCTCCGATACCAATGCAAAAGGAGTGTTGTTGCAATAAAATATTTCCATTAATTGAAAGAAACATGAATTGATGGCATTTTATTAATAATATATAACTGAATTTGTGGAATAACATTTTTAATTAAATGTTCATAATGTTGTAGTGAATCTTCCTCAAATTTTCGGTATCATTCTTTTTTTTACGGGCTTTATGTATTGACTTCTCTAGTGTGATTATTATTTCATTTATTATCGAGTAGATATATGGCGGCTAGCCTAATGGTCCAGTGTTTTAGTATTCCTGAAAAAGTGTTTGTTTTCTCCGTTTAGCCTTCCTGAAAAAGCGAGCTCATCCACTCTATTTGTTGTCTGGATCATCAGTTTTAAGTCTGGAAAACCTGTCTTTAAAATATTGTTATGCATGTCCTATATTCACAATATCTAAATCCTATTAGGGTATGGATTTAACCAAGTTGCACTATTAGTTCTTGGGTATTGCGGACTTAAATGTAGAAACGAGCCAGGTACTTAGATTTTTCCGTACTTCATAAGTATTTTTGAAACATTTGCTGATTTTTCACACCAAAATTATAGGTTTCTGACCGATATTTAGGTCGATTTTGCTCGCTAACGAAAACTTCTGTAGGGTACAGGGCGTCATCATCAACATGTGTCACTGCTGAACCATCTGATTCATACGCCGAATGGCTATATGAAAAATGATGCCAAGTATGCGAATAAGGTGTGTAAGAAGATAAATATTGTATGGAATGGGGTATTTTGTTGGGATGTATTTCGGTTGTGAAAAATATGATAGGGTTGTAACGTGTTTGAAATAATAGCAGACCACACAAGTGCTCTACCGCTTTATGTTTAAGCTCAAAGACTCCGTTAGATTTTGCTTTTAATGGCTGTGGGAAAGAAATTTGAAGTAGCGTTTAGTCTTCTGGAGTTTTCGGTACCAATTCTGGAGTTTTCGGTACCAATATTAAAGTCCTCAAAATTTTGTAAATTGCGCTGATGATATCTGTAAAGACATATGAAACGTTGGTTGTGGTGTATGAAGTCATATATGATCAGTATCTCGCTAACTGAAGAAAAAATCAATTCTTAAGCATAGGAATTGTGTGCCATCACTCGAAGTTTAACTATGAAACAACTTCCGTCAAATACAATACCCTACAATAAATTTTGTTTTTCAGTGTACATTTAAATATCTCTATCATTGGGAAAACTCAATTTTGTAATTTTAGTAAATTATCGATTGAATTACTGCTTCGTATTTAATTTTCTAATGGGAGAACAGTGTTTCTTTTGTACACTTTTTTAGGCATGTGCTCTATGCAAACCAAGTACCTATTGCATTTGATCCCTAGAGTGATCTTAAGATTAGATTTTTTAACTAAGTGATTTAATTAATGTTAGTCGTAAGCATTCGTTTTTGCTGTGATGATACTATCATTTTAAATTGCGAATATAATGTCCTTGTGAGAACATGTCCAGTAAGCAGTCACACAAACTGTCAGAAGCACCAATACAGTGCTATGTGACAATAAGTCAGTATTTAATATATTTAAAACCAATTAGCATATATTAAACATTTCAGGTCACGTAGGGTTCGTAAAATGCTTTGTTCCGAATTGTGCCTTACGTATGTATTCGTATATATGGTGGGTGGTGGGTAAAGTGGGTTGCTGGTCTCGTGATTATCATTCGATTTCCATTGTCTCCATCTAATAATAGTTCCATAAGTGGTTTTATTCGCCTAACACAATTTCAATGCAAAAGTGTGCGCCATTTCATTTTTTTCAACTTACCTCTCTCGCACTAGGCTGCTAACTCCACCGTTTAAACCCACATGCGTCCGTAAAATTGACTTTTTAATCAGCATTTTTTTTCACGTGTTTGAGGCACTGGAGGCTTTTTTTTAAATTGCATATTACAAATACAATTTGCAGCAACGAACGAAGCGCTGCTTGAAACGTCTTCTAAATGCAGCAGTCGCATAAATTCCAAGCAGCACCGGTGCACGTGTTGCTAAATGGGCCTGAATGAAATTCATGGAAAGAGTTCTCCAAACTAGCGCAGTCTGAAAATTTCCAGGGCGCGTTGGGGTTCATGTCGGATGTTCGCTCGCCTGATGCACAATATGTGCATTTTAAGGGAGAAATGAATCCGGCCGCAATGCTGGGAGCGCGTTCTTCTTTCGCGAAGGCCCTGGGGAATGAGGGGTATAGTCCGTGTGTGTATATATACCTAAGGCCCGACGAAGCCGTTTCTCTGCCTTATCATACCCTTATTCCCTCCATTCCTTCTCCCTTTGGATGCGAGGCCGGACGTGGAAAAATGATACCAAGCCCTCTGGTGCGTGAATTAATAACTCCACACGTGCTTTGGAGAATAACGGGGAGCAGAACAGTGAAAGTTGAGCGTCCTCATGAAGTTTTTTTTGTAGCAAGTGAGAAATATCCTCAACCCCTGGTCCTCAGAACTTATTTGCACTGATGCCAGAAGATATTTTTTGATCTAACCTCTCGGAACTATTTTTATCCCTCTTTCATTTCATTCATCTGCTTTCCTTTGCCTTCCCTCCACTCTTTTGGATCTCTTCTTGGAAGAAAAATATCTGGAAAGCTGTGTGTAATCCACGGACTAGGAAAAGTCCGTAGCATGATTTGAGTGTGATAGTGCTATTGCTTCAATTTATGATCGTTAGCCTTAAGGTGGTTCCACCGTAAAATGACATAAATGTCATTTTATTTATATTCTGTCTACTTGTAGAAAAGGTTGTCCTCTATCTGGTATGAACAACAAAATAACACCTTTCCACGCTATTTTATTCTATAATTGAACTTGAAATTACATGGTGTTCAATGGGGGAATGAGAGAAACACGGGGAAAAATAGTATTTTTCCATAAAATATAAATGCCATTTTTGTGGAAAACTATTTATAAGAAGAAAATAATCCAGAGAAATTGAATAAAAGTCAAATATAGGCATCTTACCACATTATTTTTTTAATTATTGAAGAATTAATGCCATAATTGAAGTCAAAATGCGGTAATTCGTAGGAAATGGCGCTGCAGTCGGCTCCTGAGCCTGAAAAAAGTGCTAATTTAAAATACATTCGTGGAATAATCTGTATATGTTGTAGCTTACTATTGGGTTTCTATAGGTAATGCATTTCATCAGCGAAAGCAGGATTTTTTGGACAAAATATCAAAAATATGGAATTTAGTATTTGTTTTGACTTACACAGTCGCAGCGGAACCTCCTTAAAAAATTGCATTATACTTAGCTACCACAAGAAGATGACTTTGATTAATATTTAAAATAAACGTTTAAATGACTAATTAATTCATAAATTACCTTTTTTAACCATTAATTCGATGATAATTAGGTTTAGATTCACATTTTGATTTACATTTTATAAAATGGAAGTAGTTTTTATTCTACAAAAATAAGGATAAAATATTAAGGTTATTTCGGCATATGTATTTTTTATGTTTTTTTCTTCATAATGACTGAGTTAGGTATTTTTCCTCCCATTCCCTTCTTCTGTAATGACATTCCAGAAGCTTTAACTGTGTGCATTCTATTTGGTTTCAGGAAGTTTTAGCGAGATATCACAACGCATTAATTGCAATGAATTAAGAAGAAATTGTGAAGAAAAATATCTAATATTTTTGAGGATTCAAAATGTCAGCCCCGAATTGCGCTACTTTCTTAGGCACGGCTGTGCACTCTTGAGAGACGTCATAAAAAAATATTGTGCAAGTTTGGACGCACATAACGCACCAGAAATGTTGCCCTGTGTAGCTAACGTGTTTCACTAACAGTTAGTTTTATTATTTAATGAATTGCAAGATAATTTACTCTTGCGAAGACGTTTTCAGCGAACGCCGAGGAACAAAGGAGTTAAGGAGGTTCCGTGGGATCACTCAACTTATTCAATTATCAAGAGAATTCAATGAAACTTCCTAAAAGAATTCATGATATTGTTCTAAAGCTATCTGAAAATTTTCAGAAAAATTTTCCGCAGGTTTCTTAAGATATTTGATCGAGAATTGGGCATGAAATTACACGAGTTATTATGCCATTCATTCTGCATCCTGCAAGTTATGCATCAACTTACAAGTGCTTTACTCTTTGTGCCAATTTCACATAGTCCGCAACGCGCGCGAGAGATTTCTTCAAACGCTCGGAGTAAAAACCTATTATACATTTTTCTGTCGATGATATAAATTATTATACATTGAGTAATTAGAAAGGGTTCTTTCTGATGAACAAAGCCTTGCGTTCCCATAAGAACCCGTGTAATTTCATGCCAACTTCTCGTTCAAATATCTTAAGAAATCTGTGGCAAATAATTCTGAAAAAAATCAGGTAGCATTAAGACAACAAAAGTAATGTCTCCAGCAAGTTTCATAGGTTTCTCTTGAGTTCAGTGAAACCACTGAACCTCCTTAAGTTAAATATGAATTTTCAGTCAATTAAGTACATTCTGTTAACAACTGAGAAGTTCAGTCATGAAAAAATTATGTCACTCCATATTACTAAACTGATTTATTGCTTCTTTCAACTGCCCAAATTAAAAAATAAAATTCTGGTATGGTATCCATTTTTAATAGATTTTTAAATCTCACTCAAACTGCGATGACCTGAGGCTTAAGCCACGATTATCCTTCTCAGGGTCGAGTGAGTGCCTGTATATATACATATATTTGAGAGACGGAGGGTTATTGGGGGAAGGAAGGTAATATCTCTATTTTAGACTCAAAGCAGGGGGAGAGGGGGGAAGGGCTGGATATATTTTCTCATACATTACATTCCCTCCTTATATTCCCTTCCACTCCGGTGAACGGCCTAATCTCACCTCCGCCATCATTTCGTTCCACTGATTTCCATCTCCCGAATCCCATTCCGAGAATTCCTTAAATACACTCGCTTCCCCAGGTTTTTTTTCTTTTTCGCCGTCATAATGATTCTCCCGATCCTTCGGCCCCTAAGCCCTCGGATTTCTTCTTGCCAATCGATAGCCATATTCTTCTTACATTGTTCGACACCCTTCTTCAGTGACTGACTAGTAACTACGAACCTTTTCTTTTTGCGATCTGCGATTATCTGTTATTGCGTGACTCCGCTGGAATTGTTAAGAAATAATTTTAGAATACGAGAGGCGTTCATGAAGTTAGTCCCTTTGGCTGGAGATACTGTGAATATCCTAAGGGTCCCGCATGGCATGGAAGTGCACTGTGATCCTCGATTGTTTATGCATATAGTCGCTGCTTTATTAGTGCGATGGCGTTGTTTTAACGTGAGCGAACAAGATGGCCGCTGTTTTGAGTGTTGTGGAAGCTCATGTTGTGATCGGTTGAAGAAATGGTGTTTACTGGGATAATTCAACGGCATACAAAATTGTGAACTGGTGGAAAAGTTTGCAGATTTCGTAGGCGTTATAAAAAGGCTTTTCTGGAAAATGACTGAAGTTTGGTGAAATTAAGGTAAATGAAACGAGATAAATGAACTTTTGAGGAATAAATATGCCGTCAGCTAATTTCAACGACTCTGCTGTGGTTTAAAAGTATCTTAGAGGAATTTTTTCTTACAATAATAGAGACGACAATTCCATATCATTTTTAAATTTCATCAGTTGTGAAAACCGTTTAAAATAATATTAATTACGCAAAAGCTTTTTACATGCCTGAACTGCTTAGTAATTAACTAAATGTAAATATGAGAGACTTTTACTAATTTTTTTACTTCTTACGCTGTAAACACTTCCATTAAGGAAGATGTTTTTGCGATGCAATAAATAACTTTATTCTTATAAAATCATGGTGAATTGTGAACGGATTTGATAAGTAAATGAGGAAGCATACAAACTAAGCACTTATTTGAAATACACTTATTTTAAAAGCACTTATACAAATAATTGAAATGATATGTGTGACAGAACCTTTTAATTTTTTAGTGATGCCTATTTGCAGCGCAAAACTGTGACTTAATGATTAATATATCGTATGTTAGTGAAATACTTGTCTGATATTTTGCTATCACGAGAAAGCAGATATTATTTTCTTCAAAAAGAGGCCCTGAATATTGGAGAAATATAGGTTGAATGTTCTCAGTAGTGATATCTTGCTCAGACTTCCTGGAATCATTTAAACCTCCATATCTATGTAGAGCTAGTTCAGTTGTTCTGTAATTACACATATATATGTCCATTAATAAAGAATATGTCCATATCAAGGTAATCGTAACTATGATACATAATTACTTTCTCTGACTAATCTCCCGAAATCTTCCGGATAATTCCTACACATTGCTAAGGACAACTCCTGGAACTAACTCAGCAGACTCTGGTATCCTATACCTTATATCTCTGATGATGTGATGGGTATTCTTGGGAGAGAGAGAGAAGGATGATAGCTTAATCATTTGATTCGACGAGAGACTTTTGACTTTATGAACCAATATCGCACCATCCTCGCGGTCGCCTTAAAACATTGATTCCGGTGAAAAGATGTCTGCAAACATGAGTATCTGAGAAATTGACTGCAATATACAATCGGTTTTGAGTGATTCGGGATTGGTCGAATGTTTACTGATTTATCCATGTTGAGGGAATTCACGTGGCTTTTTAAAAGCAATTGTAGTTCAGGCAAAATTCTTCTGTAGTTCAGGCTCTAGGACTTGGGAAATCATTTTAATACCGTATAGAGACAGTTTTATTTGCAAGTTCAATTTTTCTGTACATGGATGATGATAATCCTTCATGAATGCCTCGTGTTACTCCCTATTACCTTACATTCACGTTGATTACTGGGTTTTTCTAGATCACTGGCAACTGAGGTTTTGGCTTTTAAGTTTTAGTGAGTCTGAAGGTTAGGGTGTGCGAATTATATGAGAAACGAGGAGAGATAGAGAGGATGACGGCTTTAGCATCAGCCTGCTCTTAACGAAAGCCACCGGCAAGTATAAAATGAGAACTGTGATACCATTCGTATGTGTCATGAATTACGAAACAGTTGCCTTAGAAAGAGCAGTAGTATTTTTTTAGAAGGTATAGTTGAAAACTTCATATTATACTTTCTATAATAGATATATTTTGCTTAACTTTTCGATGTACTAACAATAATTTAGTCGATGTATACACGTATCCTGCCGGCACCGGTGGCGGCGGTGAAACACCCTCACCTGCTCGTCCGATGGTCGCGGGTTCGAGTCCCGCCTGAGTGGATTTTACACTAGCCATGACATGGGTGTTTGTATTCATCTAACGAGACAATTGTGAGTAATGAATCTATAAACCTAAGTTCGCTCACTAAAGACAGACTATTATAATTAAAATTATATTTCAGTGGTCGATATGTCCAATTTCGTTGAATTTTTATGATTATTACAATCGACTTCCAGTCGTTTTCAAGCTACCGGAACCGGTGACTACCTGCGCGGCTCTCCCTGGAACCAAATACCCTTCACCAGTGGCACCAAAAGCGAGGCAATTTGGGTGAATATTCACCACGCAAAAAAATTCAATAAGTTCGGTCACAATATAAACTCACTCAGTGATTCAACCCGAAGGTTGGTTTGGACAGTTGAGGGTAGAGCTCACCACGGACTAAGCCACAGGCGTGTGAATTTCACACATTCAGGGTAGGGGGGACAGTTCCTATCCCTGGGCCACCTCGCAGATTTTTTTATTCAGGGGTGTCCAAAGGCTTCTCCCGGATTTAAACCTGGGACCCTACGATCAGTAGCCAAGCGCTCTACCCACTAGGCCACCACGCTCCCTCTCAATATATAGAAAAACGTGTAATTAATTTAGTGTTATCAAAAGTGTAAGCTGCTAGCAATTGATCTTTTGATATATTATATTAGGACCAATTTTATTAGAACTTATTTTGTTGTAACATATTTTGAGGGCTGTCCTATCAAGATGTGAAGTTAGCACTCCTCGGAACACATCTTTAGCGCACACGAACGACGTTGAATGGAAACGATATGCGCTATGGCGAAATGTTTGGCAAACTACCTATGTGCCAAAGCATTCTGTGGTTGAACTGCAGTCACGGCCGAATATTTTGTGTAAATTAGTTGTATTCATTCTTAATAAGTATTTAAGCCGTTAGCTTTTGGTCATTGAGCAATTACAAACCTTAAAAATATTCATGTTTGCCGCCTTTACTGAAAATCAACAAACTTATAAACAATACCGGATGCCATTATCGGCGTTCTTTTGTTGTCTAGCGCGCATCAAATTTGCTCCCGATCTGTTTTAAAGTGCGCTAACTAGTGCGCAGGGTCTGTGGACGAATGGAATGCAAGTGCGCTGTTGTGTTTTGCGAAGTAATTAGCGCACTTGAGCGAATGTTATCCTTTGTTACAAACAATAAAACATGAGAAATCTAACGATGCGTAGTTTGAATTTTTTCAATTATTTTCAATGATAAAACGTAATACTTTTTATGAAGCAGCAAAATAATTTCATGAATAACGAACGCGTTTTCAACGTTGAGCGTGAAACAAATTAGTCAAGTTAAAGCTTCAGTTTTTTTTCGAGAAATAATTATTTTGCGTCATTCTTTCAAATTTTGTAATTATTACTCTATTTAACTCATGCTTCTTAACCCTGCTTAAAGTTTCAAATGTATTTAGAGTACGTTTTCCAATATTAATTGTGAAAAAAATCGATCAAACCACCGTAAGTCCGTGTCTGCCTGCGGATATTTATCACGATTATGTTGAGGGCGCTGGATATCCCTCCGAACGGTTTCAATCATATTCGGGAGAGGTGGGTTGGGAAGGGGTGGGTTGGGGAGGAAGCAGTAAGCTTGCCGTGTTGGGTCGGGTTGAGATCATTGACGGGGGAAGGGGCAGGAAGATAATGGGAACATTCTTGTGCTCTTCCAACTTCTTTAATGGGATGGATCCGGGAACTTTTTAGTCACGCCACATCAATTTTTTCCCCTCAGATTTGCCCGCAGACGTCTCTCTCTATATCTCTTTTTAAAAAACTCTTCACCACCGGCACCATTCTCCCGCTGCCTTAATTTGCATCAAGTGTCCATTTATTCCGAGGCCACCGGTTGACTTTTAGACACTCCATGTTAGAGTTTGAAGAGGGCCGTGATCGTGATTCTAAATCAAGCGAAGGGAAGGCTACAGATCGTGAGGAGCACGTTCGAGATAAAACAATGAATTCGCTGGGATAGCAGACATGTGGAGAATTTTCAGAGATTTCAGAATTGAAAATGCATGCGCTTGCATAAAAGGGGAAATCGGCCGGTCGAGAATAAAATAAAGTATGGAAGTAAATGATTGGCACTCAATTGCATGAAGTTCATTTCTCTCTATGGCCCAATTTACGGGAACAATCTCGATAAAAAAATGTCATTTTACGGTTGAAAAATTAGGTCTGCATTATTGAATAAAAATGGCGAAAAACTCAAATCGTGCAATCCTGGTGATGTATTATTTTGCTTTGACAAAGAAAGCTTGTATTGAAGGTGATTTAAAGCAAATTTATGAAATATGCTGAAATAACTATTAATACTTTAACAAAAGGTAGTTCTTATTTATTACAGGAGTTAAGCCTCCATATAAAGCAGATGCAATATTGCGTGATAAACTAACACCGCTGAATCTAACTTTTGTAGGAAATAGTTCAGATAAGACTATTCCAATCGGTGTGATTCCTGTTTCAACTATTGCTTGCTTGCTTGGCATTTTGATGCAACTCTGCTTTCGCTGTTTGACACGCTGCCAACACTTATATTCAAATTAAAGATGCCATTTTTGATATTTGTCACTTCTCGTTTTGAATTATTGTAAAACCCAGCCGTTATCAAGTCAACTATATTGTTCTCATCGTATTGCCTCCACTTAGACGGACGTCGGTGAAACAGATTCTCGCCCTAATAATATCGGTTAACTGTTTTAACATCCCTGGCATAGGTTTTGTACGCATTAGATCGCAGGATTGTTGGTAAACACTACTGCATTACAATTAAGATCTAGCGATGGCTTCGTTCTACATATTGAAGACTTTGAAATTTAAAGGGAAGGAGAGAAAAAGTAAAACTGTTGCAAATGAATCCTTATAATGCTGCGTTAAAAATGAAATTGCCTTCTAGAAGTCATTAACTACACAATGAGAGTCAAGGGTGAGTATTAACCCAACTTAAATCTCACTGAAATTCCATTATCGATCTCGTAGTCTAAGCCCTATAGCTCTCATTATTAAGTTCTGCTTTAAAATCCATTCTCCGCCCACCAAGAGAATTACAATTTTAATTGTTAAATTATGAAAAAAATGACTATTTTTGTAGCAAAATAAACAACCATTAGACTAATATAAAACGTATTGGAAAATTAAACACAAGAAACCAAATCTAGAATAAAATTGAAAGAATTACTACATCTATCAAATATTAAGCACTAGCTAAATTACACAGCGTAGCTCGGGATCACACTTGCTTCATAACTCATAATATAAGAGGAGAATCGAATGAAGAAATGAGAAACTTAATTCTTTCGGGTGTCTTCTGATAAATAAATTTTAACTCACTATCTTGAGTGAAAGAAGTTTTAAAAAGCACAAAAAATAAACCACAGCAAAAAAAACCCAATTCCTAGTATTCCCAATCAGATTAACTAAGCAAAATGAATTTTAAATGCGTTACAGACCAAAATCTAGTTGTCAAGGAAATATGCTACCGTTGATTTCAGAGAAAAATGTGCGTTTTTGTAACTAAAAACGCGATTTTCAGACAAATACGAATTGGAAAAGATAATTGATTGAAATAATTCAAAACTATAATTATTTCAGTCATTTGATTTTTTTAAACTCCCAACCCTCAATCTTTAGCGGAAGTAATTTTAAAAAGAAAAAAATAAATCACTGCTCAAAACCCAATGCTTAGCATTCCTAATCATCTTAACTAAGCAAAATAAGTTTTAAATGCGAGAAAGACTGAAACCTTGTTGTCTAGGAAATACGTATGCTATTGTTTATTTCAGGTAAAAAAATTGCGTTTTTGCAGCTAAAAACGTGATTTTCATACAAATACGAATTAGAAAAGAATTACTAATTGAAAGAATTATAAACTTAATTCTTTCATCCATTTGATAAAAAAATCCCAACCCTCTATCTTGAGCGGAAGTAATTGTTAAAAACAAAAAATGGAACCACTGCACAATACCCAATACGTAGCATAGACCACCAAAGGGGACCACTTTTTGGGATCTTTTGGGGCCCTGAGATCTTTTTAAAATAATCTTTTATTTACCTCTTGTCTTGAACTATGAAGTCTGCAAAATCTCAGCAAGATCGGAGTAAAACTGTAGATTTGTATAGAAGACAGAAAGACGGACAGACAAACATTTTTTTTATTTTTGTAGATTTTTTAGTCCTTTAAATTAAAAAAAAAAAACAAAGAAATTAACCTCTTCACCCGAATTCAATGTAAGCGCCGAAAATGTCTCTCGTGTCATCAGATCATACATGTTTCTCGTGTGTTTTCACCTCGCTAGGCCTGAAGTTGCGTGGATGCGGCCCCGGGCGAAATCCCTCCTGTCACCGGGTGACACTTTTGTGAACGGGCTGCTTAGCACTCGAGGCGTTGTCATGGGGTCGCCGTGTTTTTTTTCTCTCCAGATTCCTCGTTCCTGTCTCACCCAACACCTTCTATAATGGAACATCTGCAATCACGTTCTGGACCGCCAAGGTATTCCAGTGCGACCACACGTTTAATTTGAATTCGTTGCGTTTTTTTTTAACGTTTCTCGCTTTCATTTTTCCTGGCCGCCACATAGATCTGAATTATTCCATCCATTTGTAGGTTCTATGGTACCAGCCGTTGAACTGACATGGATGAATAAAGTTGAGATGTGACGGGAAAGGATAGAAAGGGAGCTGTGTTTTTGGCAGATAGTTGTATTATCCCGTTTTATTTTAAATTCACGAATGGCGAGTGTGAAGAAATAATAATCACGGAAATAATTGTAAAAACCCGTAAGTCCAACATTCCCTTCATAAATACCTACCGAGTCTCTTAATGTGGTTTGAGCGAGATAGTTCCCTAGTCATAATGGAGACCATATTCAAATTTTATTTTTTCATTTCAGCGTCTGTAAGAAGTATGAAATAAATATTGTAATATTAATGGCGCAAAGATATGACAGCAGTTCTCAGTAATTAAATTAATATATCTACATAAGTGTCTAACTTGACTCATTTTTTCCCGCCGTACGGCTGAAAACCCTTCAAAACAGCAGGTTTTTTTGCGATTCTGTAAAATTACTTTGGTGAATAATAGATTATTTTTTATAAATAGTTGAGAAAACATGCAATCTACACACTGTTAGTTTTTTGACGATATCTAGGTGTTATAAATTGCTATTTCCTTCAATATTCTCCCTCTGGAGCGCACAGCCGTAATTTATCCCATGTAAAACAGCCTACATTTTCAGGTAAATTGCTTGAAAAGTAGTTCGGCAAGGGGTTGATATTTTGATATTATTGGAAAGATGAGAGTTTTTCTTTAAAACGAGGCCAAATTCATAAAATTCTAGGTGATGTGATTTTTCGCTCAAACTACCTTAAATGCAGTCCCACAAATGTATTTTATATTATGCTAACGCCCATACATTTGACTTTCCCCGATATGTTATTAGTTGTAACCTAAAGTTTAGTGCTGTAGCTCAGATGAGATTTGTTTTACAGAATGCGCATTACTGTCCGTTTTTTTAATAGAAAAGCGTACTACCAGAAAGATAAAACTTTTGTTCACTCATGAGTCGCCTTTTTTTTAAAAAAAAGACGTTACATCTTTATTCAAAGAATAAATTTTGAGGTACCATGATTATTTAACCCCCAAACTGCAATTTCAATCGTTTGTTCACTCTATGCATTTTTATCTAGAATTTATAAATTCGTTTGCAAATATCAGCCGGTAATTTTACAGTTTAGCAGTCATTTTGATAGACAATAAGTAATTTTTCTCTAAAAAATTAATCTTAATCTAGCTTGACAAATAACTTCTTCAGTTTTCTTTAGAGGTGCATTTCTTCTATACCACTTTTCGTCCTCCTGTGTTTCTACTCTCGCTCTCATATCATTCAAGTCTGCAAATAAATTCAAAGCAAAAACAAAAGCAGAGAATATGCAAAGCATGACAAAACAGAAAAACTCCGAATCAGTTCCCTTTTAAGGAATTCCAAGAAGTAACAATCGTATTCGTCTTGATCTTGGTTTACATTTTTGTTTTATTCATTCTTGTTCACAGTTCTATTTGATTATAGAATGATTTCTTCTTCGCCTCACGTTATATGCTATCCAATTCTGAATACCTGTCCAGAAACTCGGGTCTATTGGCCCGACTCGGGTCTATTGGCCCCATTAATGTCACGTTACGATTGAAGTCAACATGAACTTCAACTTAGACCGCGAGGTCAGCACATTAGTGTTCACGATCGCATCAAAGCATTAACATTACATTCGATTTCAAAGTTCAGCAAACCCCAACTTTCACGATTTAAGCTTTACTGGTGAATAATATTTAGGTATTGTTCTCGGGCTCTGCACCAGATAATTGGCTTCATATTGGCCGACGTTTCGGAAAAAGACTTGTTTTCCATTTTAAAGGCGTGTTACTCTCTCTGTGTAGGATTATACACTGAACTGAATTGACCGTTTATCGAGTCCTACAATTAAAATCAGGTGTCGTCTGGTTGGCTGATGTTCCTTTGAAATATTTTATGTTCTTTCTTTATGTTTTTCATGCAGTTTATTATAGGTTCCCAAGTATTGCTCAGATGAAAGCTAGTATCCCGATTGAAATTTTTTGGATTAAGACGGATTTCAATGGCTTCCTTGATTATACGGTCCCAGTAGTGTTGTGAGCGGCAAAGAATTGTTGCATATGCAATTGCAATTTTTGCTCGCATGGAATATGGTAAAGATTCCATGCGAGTGCCGATCATTATCCACCGCATTCTATGACGGTATAACATCCAAACTATCCACCTACCACCACCTAAATTAAGGCACCGACTGGTGAAGGCGAAGGATCCTATCGACCTCAAGACACCAGGGGTTTACCAGATTCCATGCGACTGCGGAAAAATATACGTGGGAGAGACAGGCCGAACGGTTGAGACGAGGCTGAGAGAGCACCGAAGGCATTTTAGATTAGCGCAACCAGAGAAGTCGGCAGTGGCGGAGCATAGCATCAATCAAGATCATGCCATTCGATGGGAAGATGCAAAAATTCTTTGCCGATCACAACGCTACTGGGGCCGCATAATCAAGGAAGCCATCGAAATCCGCCTTAGTCCAAAAAATTTCAATCGGGATACTAGCTTTCATCTGAGAAATACTAGGGCACCTATATTAAATTGCATGAATAACATAATTGAAGAATAGAAAATATTCCAAAGGTACATCAGCCAATCAGACGACACCTGAGATTAATTGTTGGACTCGTCAAACGGTCAATTCAGTTCAGTGTATAATCCTACATAGAGAGAGTAACACGCCTTTAAAATGGAAAACAAGTCTTTTTCCGAAACGTCGGCCAATATGAAGCCAATTACCTGGTGCAGAGCCCGAGAACAATACCTAAACCAACTTTCACGTTAACGATTCACGGTCGAAGCCAGCGTGTGTGGAGTACGTGATTGGATTTAGTCATTAATGCGTCAGCCTTATGTTCTTGTATTTTTCGCGTTCCCATGGCTAGCAGGCCGGCTATAATATACTGCTCTTATTATAGTATTGTTATTAGGAGAGTAATTACTTCCATACTCTATGCACGTATGCACTTAAATCGTAAATGCAATATTCCATAGAGGAAAAATCATTTGCATTCGAACCCGGATCCCGGTATTGTATTTGTAAGCACTTGCGAGTGACTCCGTGAAAGGCTGTACCGTGGCTAGTCCCGCTACCCTCAAAATTTGTCACATTAATCGTAATGAACGAAAATAAGTGTATGGTCTTTTTGTTTAGATTATCAGCGGTGAATGTTTACATGAGGCTGTTCAGCCGAAGATTTACGAAGATGGTAGATGATTGACGGCGCAGGTTCCAGGTTACGGCCTCTCGTATTCCGAAATCGTGAACGTGACTTCCAATTCCCGGTCTACGTACGAAGATGACACGAGTCGTAAACTAGTCCGTACTCTGTGTGGTATTAGGGCTTGACGGGTGGTTTGAATACCTCCCTTGCCGTTTGTGGCACGAGGGGGCAGGTCTCTCCATCCTGTCGCTATAATTTCCCGCCTTCTATTCCCTCCCCCCTTCCTCCGCCAGGACTGCAGAACTACTGAAGAATTTGTGGTACCAAGAACAAGAAATTTTGGGATGTTCGGGAGATTAGATTTGCAGCATAGGTACGTCTATCATGGGACGTCTTATTCCTCATTCTTATTGAACAGCATTCCGGAGATTCCACCGCGACTTAGTCAAAACAAAACCCGACATCCACCCTTTAGTTCACTTTGTTAAAAACATTCTACTTTCACTGATTTCATGCCATGGATACTGAAATAACAAAATCAAAAATGAATGAATGCAGATGATTGGAGAAAAATATATATTTTTAAACACTTTTTTGGCCGTACGAGCTGAAAACTTGGATAATTTTATTAATCTTAGCAAACTCCACCATGAAAACTCTCATACTCTTCCACAATCGATTTTTATCTTTCGATCAAAACTCCAGTTACGAAGCGGTCGTTCACAAAAATGTGCATTTCTAAAATACCAGGTAATGAGCTGTCTGATTACGAATTGTCACCAATTACGGAGTACTGCGTTTACCTGCTCTCTGATTACGAAAATTCTGTTACGAGATGTCGTTAACAAATTCAGTGGTTAAGAAAGGTCTATGTGCTGTTATCGTTAATTTTTTAAACTCATATTTACCAGTAGCATCAACTTACTTTTAGTTGAATATAAAGCCTTAGTCTTGCGAAATGTACCTTCAAGTTTCTCCTGCAATTCAGCCTCAAATGAGATATTGATTGGATTATATTAATTTTGGATTAAAACATTTGACTTAGGCTATGTTATGCATTGGATTTGATTGCGCAACTATCATTCAAGTGAAGCTGATGACGAATGAGTCATTGTATGGGAATTTTGTTTCTAATTATTAGATAACGCTACACAGTGGGTGGAAATAGAAAAAAAGCTGGCCAAATTCCTATCTCCGTTATTTTTTAAAGCAGAATCACGATTTTTTTCTGATTCTTATGTTTTTACCTCCTAAATCTGAATATAATGTTACTTGTAATGTGGATATACCTGAGGCCTCCATTAAACAACATGGTCGAAAGAGAAAAATTCTCTCCCTAAAGTATTAAGAGGTAGGTTGGCTATTATTGATGTCTGTGTCTATATTTGATCCTGAAATACTAAAATTGAGTTACAAGTGTTCATTTTTAACTCCAAACAACTTTTTATTGAAAAATTGATTCACGTTAGACAAAGCATTGAAGATATATTTTGTTGTATGGAAGAGAATTTGATTAAAAAACTCCATGTAAATAAATTTCGCCTGGAGCAATGTTGAGATGGCAATATATTTAGAGTTTAGTTGAACAAGAAAAAATATCAGGAAATTCTGCAGCTTATTACCGCGCCGAGTTGTGGCCCTATCTTCTTATTCATATCCCATCCTTAGAGGAAGGGTTGCAAGTTGGGGCAAGGTTTTTCTTTTTCTTTATTAGGTATAGACTTAACTTTTTTTTCTGGTATAAATACCTCAATAGATCCGTACCGCTAACATAAAGTTTTATTATACTAAATGAGAAAATAGGTGAAAAATATAGCATATTTTAATATTAAAAAACGACTCATAAAAATGAAATGCATAAGCAAATTGTTTAGTTGAACTCTTACGAAATATAATAGCGTTTATTAATGCTTAAATATTGCAGTGAAACGCTTCATGAGCTAAAGAAGTTGTGCAATTTTCGCGGAAATTGCCGAGTTTAGGTTTATGACGATAGTTAATCAAATTTGACGACATCTGATGATCTTACGGATCCAACAAAATTGAAAATAGCTATCGTTATTAGTACTCGGGATATTCTTATATCAGAATAAGCCAATGATGATTTAAACAAAATGTCCAATTTTTGGGGTTAAATCCAAATTCTTTCGATTTCCACTCACTGTGCACTGTAGATCCAGCTGCGATTTTTATACTGTCGCCAAATTTGTTATAGCCTTGGGAAGTCCACGCCTTTCATATATTCGTAAGGAACATGGAGTGGAAGATGGAGGTCGAGAATGAAGGTGGTAATGGATCTTAACCAACATACGGGAGCAAGAGAGTGCGATAGCTCACACCACTCCTTAAATTCTCGTTGCGTGAACTTCCCCTTTGCACGCTATATTTTAATCTTGATTCTTCCTAATGAGATTTCAGGAATAGTGCGTGTGGTGAGATTGCATGATGGAAAGATTGGGATCAAGAATAAACTATGTAGGCTTGTATAATTAAGTATTGCCAGATCTACTCCGTGCTTTCCATGGCCTAGATAAAACCACGTTTGCCCCATTGTGACTCGGCAAATAAAACTTCTGAAATTATTTTGACCTGAATATTCAAACAGCCAACATTACATAGCAACTGAAGTGCACGGTTGTAATGAGAAACTTAGCTATAGTAGAAAAACTTAATTTGAAGGTGGAAGCTACCGTTGGTCATTGCTGTTTCCAGAGTAAAATTATGATTTAATTAGAAAAGAGCCAAAAAAATTATTAACGCGTTGTTAGCCCAGCGGAGAGTGAATCCTGATAGAATTCAATTGCAGCTGAAGGAGTATTTTGTGAGAACGTTTGCATAGAGAATGCCACCATGGAGCTGGATCATATAGAGAAGTATCAAAACATTTTTTTAAACTTGCTGCCTTTGATAATGATGTCAGTACATGACTTATTCCATTCTATAAGCGCAAAATATTTTCTGTTGCAAATATGATGTCCCTATTTCAGAAAATGATTTTCACTGACTTTTCATCTTCTTTCATGCATGTTCCTATCCTTGACCGTCGTTTTTGCTGTGTATATGTTGTACCTTTTAATTGAATATCATATTCAATGTGATACGTCATGATATCGTCCAATATCGAGAAAACCAATAGAATATTAGATTCATCTTTTGTTGTGGCTTAGTAATAAAAAATTCTACAAAATAATAATTCTACAAAAAGTTAACCTACCTGATGAAAACTTATTAATAAACACCTATTAATAAAAAAATAATAAATTAAATGGATAGGAATGTTGAATATGATTTTATATTGCTAGTGTCAGCGATAGTTTAATATTATTTAGTGGACAGGTAACAATACATACATTTGAGGACATACACAAGCAAATTTAACAAGAAGAAACAAGAATCAATTTACAATAAAAAAAACAAAGAAAAATGACGGGTGCATCTAGTTAGGTGACGGATACGAAAGAGAACGTCTTATAACGTATTTTATCGGAAGTGAAAAGGGATCAATTTGTGGAGGGAGGGAGTTCATTAGAGAGGAGAGGCGGAAGGAAAGAGAACGTTTAGTAAACGAAAGTCCAGGAATGGGCCTATGGAGTAAAGAATGAGAACGGTTGGGGCGGGATGGAACTTTGAAATTGATAAAGGAGAGCAATTCAGGGCAGTCGATAGCGGAATTTAGAATATTATAAATAAGTTTTAAGTCTGCTGTGAGTCTATAGGTGGTGAGATTAGGGTTAGAGGGAAGAGAGAATAGCATCGGTGGACATGTTACGAAAATGTGGTAATCTATTTTTAACTATTTTAGCGAAGAAATCACAGACAGAAAAAGACACAGTCCAGGGATGAGAGATTAGTTTGTGGAGAGATAGACCAGATGGGACAGGAATATGTAAGAATTGGAAGAATGATAGAAGAAAAGAAATTTCGAAGTGCTCGGGGGTCATTGATTTCGGTGAAACGATAGAGGAGGCCTAAGAGGGACATTGCTTAGATTTGATGGATTATATGTGTGGGGAAAAGTTTAATTTATTGTCTGTAAGAATACCTAGATCCTTATATGTTGAGACACGTTTGAGAGAGTGATTAGAAACAGTATAATTATAGTGATGGGTGACCTTCTTTAGGGAAATTGACATCACACTACATTTATCCGGGTTAAATTTAAACTTCCAAACATCACACCAATTTGATGTCGGACGTAAGGCATCCTGTACTTCATGGCAATCGGAGGGTTTTTGAATGTTCTTGAAAAGTTTACAGTCATCGGCGTCAAGTAGGATTTGAGCTTGGGAAGGAGGTAGTAGGGAGGCAAGATCATGAATATATAAATTAAATAGGTAAGGACCAAGGACACTGCCTTGAGGAATCCTAGATGTCAGTGGAGATCAAGAAGAAGAAAAACCAGAAAGAATAACCCTTTGAGTTCGGTTGCTGAGGAAACTAGAAAGGAGATTTTTAAAGTTCCCAGAAATATTAAATCGTTCACCGAGTTTGTGTAGGAAGAGGCTATGATTGATGTAGTCAAAAGCTTTGGAAAAATCTAGGAAAATGGTATCTGAGTTTTATTATTAATTGAATTTACGGCATTATGCTGAAAAACAGCTAAGTTAGTCATGCACAAACGTACCGGAAGGAAACCATATTGATATTCCGAGAGATGAGGGGACATGAAGTAATAAAGTCGATTGGGGATTATTCTCTCACGAACAGTAGAGAGAACTGGAAGTAAAGAGACGGGTCGATAGTTTGATGCTACATTTTCTTGGCCAGATTTATGTTTGGGGATAACATTAGCAGTTTTCCATAGAGATGGAAAAATGCCAAGGGAAAAACAACGATTTAAAAGTAAACTTAAAGGTATTCAGCACAATTGCGAACAAATATCGGGCTCAGGCCATCAGGGCCTACGGAACGTTGAAGGGGAATTTTACGTAGATATTTAAGAACTTCAAGAGGGTCGGTTTGGATTTCAGAAAGGCAGTTATTAGTAATGGGTGTGAGAGAGTGATCTTTGGTGAGGGGTGGGGTAGAGAGGGGCGTCATACATTCAGAGAAGAATTTAAGAAAGAGGTTCGTCCTTTTTTCTCCAGCAGCATTATTATTAGCATAAGAAACTATTTCTAAACTCTTTAAGTTTTTAACTCTTTAAGTAAACACTTTAAGTCGCCGTAGTAAACTCTTTAGTTTACTACGGCGACGATTTACAAAATACCTACATTTTCTTGGGTTGGTATTAATGGTTGAGGAGACGCTCTGGGGGGTTATTTTGTAATCTCACTTTAGTGAGAATACGTCATAAAATCTCACTTTTTCGTAGTTCAACTCCCTCACCCAGGCGTCGTGACCATCTTCGGATCTCAATCGGTGAACTGCCGGTCATGTACTGGTCTTTTAGACGATTCATCCGCTCTGATCCGTATCTTTCGACTCTTGATCCGTTTCATTATCTCCGCCTGCCATTAGTTCCATCTCACCTGTCATAAAGAACGTGACATGGAGCCACCATCGTTTCCACTCGAAGCTTGAGTTGTAAAATAAACAAGGGCGCGAAAGATACAAACGATTTTAAATCGTATTGTTGTAATTTGCGAAACGTGAAGAACTTCAGCATTTTCAACTCCAATATATTGGGCACTTGAAGGTATGCTTCGTTTGAAATGCTTACGTTATTATTTGCTTGAATTTTCAGTGTATATATTTCGTATTAATATTTCCCAAACAATGTTGCTGATACCTTTGTTTTCGTGTGCCTATCCGCCAGTGTATGGAGAATGGAATTCAGTTATTTATACCATCCTTTTAAAAAATATTGCCTTAAAATCTACGTTCTTGGTAGATATTTCCCGTGCTTGTGAATCGAACACTAATTAGATGCACTTAATTGTTTTTAAGTATTGAGTGATCGCTTACATGTCGTTTGTAGTTTTGACTGTATTTAGATTTTCGTGGAATTTACAGTGTAATATATCTTCCGTAAGATGTTGAGCAATCTGGGTATTTGCTAGTCTCGGCATCTTTTATTTGATATAAGGTAATTGAAGCTTCGACAATTCACGAACCGTTCGTGAGCCGATCATTAAGAGAGGGAAACGGATCTCCCGACTTTCCACTAAGAGTCACTAAAAAGGTGAGATTACAAAATAACCCCCCTGGGTGAACTCACTGTTATCACGATGAATAAACAGCTTTGAGAAGCGACGCAGGTCTTTGAATGAGCGAAGGGTATGCTGGAAGGGTATGAAAATATCTTCCAATATGCAACAATAATCAAATGCAGATTGTAATACGAAACCTCTGACCCCTTAATCCTATCTAACACCATAAAACATGGAAGCTAGGAAGGGTAACCTGACCTTTTCCATGAGGCTACTTGAATTAATATGGGCAGAGTGACAAATCTCTTGTTGCCAAATGTGTAGACTTATCTTTCCTTACGCTCTACGAAAATGCAAGCGTTGAAGATAAAAAGTAAGCATTGGGCCAATAGGTATTTAAAAAATCATGACTTCATTAAAATAAAATGGTAATAGCCACAGCGTTATTTTTAACACACAAATATACGTGTAGAAAGGAGTATTTTTCATATTTCACTCAGAATATTTTTCATTTCATTAAAAAGAGCTGAAGATTTAACTCCCTAAACTCAATGGAGTCATCTTTATTTTTACGAATATTTAACTAGAGTAGGTATATTTGTAGTGGAGCGACATCACCGTGTTTCCCTTTTTTATTTTTTTTATATTTAATTATATTAAATGGTTAATTTTAATTATAATTTATTTGCTACCTTAAGCAAATTAATCCCCATTCCTGTAAAATACATTCCTTGTTTTATTTAATTAAATAACGTGTAAATAGCAGCTATAAATTTGTAAAAACTCTTGTTATTTCTTCTCTTGAGCAGCGTTCAAAATCGGTTATCTACGTTAAAATTGATTTTGATTGATTTTGAATACATTTAATCGATTTGAAAAAAATACGATTAATCTGGGTCAATGATTTATTTTCACTGATTAACATCCCAAATCTATTTAAGCAACCCTAGAATACAAATTCAGTAATAAGTTCTACATCGCGTTTGGTTGGCTATATTTTAAACCCTAACAAAGTGCTCTGATATCTAGCGGAATGGTTGGCCGTGGTTCCTTTCATTGCACACCACTCGCTATTGCGTGTCGTGTTTTGTTTACTTAAAAAAAAAGACTTTTAATAATCGTTTATTCTCTTCCCTATTGCAATCACCGCACGACCTCGTATTTACATTTTCCGCTTCATTAATGATTCTCTCGAGATGAGGAATTCCCTCTCCGCTCTCGCCGCCGACCCGTCGAGGGTTTATTTATTTAGTGACATGGGACGACGTGTTTATTCTGGACGGCGTATGAAATTGAGAGTTGCGCATGAGAGAGTGGGCGCTGCGTCGCTGTTTGCCATCGCCATCGCGACAATCACGCGCCCAGACGGGCGACTAATCTCCACCCCTCTCCGGAAGAAGTGGAATGAGTGGGGGGGGGGGTTTGCCCTCTTGCAACGAGACTGTCAACAGGCGACTCTCCCTCCCACCCCCTCTCCTCTCCTGACCTCCCCCTTCCCACCCATTGGATTTGAGGTGAAGAGATAGAGGGGAGGGCAATACGTCAAAACATTTAACCACCACCCGCCACATTGAAATTGGAAACAGTCTTTATTGTTCTGGGACTTTAAGTCCACTGGAAAATTGAGGCATAATTACATGTCACAACAAATGGGGTCAATGATGAGAGCAATACGTACTAATTTAATTAAAGAGCACAACATTTAAACCGGCAATAATCAATGAATAATATAATACATAACATGTGAAAA
The DNA here is from genome assembly GCA_963573305.1 of Pyrrhosoma nymphula. Classification (NCBI taxonomy): domain Eukaryota; kingdom Metazoa; phylum Arthropoda; class Insecta; order Odonata; family Coenagrionidae; genus Pyrrhosoma; species Pyrrhosoma nymphula. Next base: position 79,291,713 of record OY754337.1, read on the forward strand.
TCAGGGTAACAGAACACACATTAAAGAGCACACTGTAGGGATTGAGAAAATAAAACAGGCAGCATAGATAATCAATCGCATTATTTACAAATTATGAATTAATCATAATGGAATATATAAAGTAATATACACAACGTCAATAATATTGGTTAACAATAAGGATCCGAGAATTGAGCCTTGTGGGACTCCTAGGAAAACTGGTAGAAAATTATTTTATTCTTTACCATCTCCGTGTTTGACGGCCTGTTGCCGAATGGATATGTAAGAGTGAAACCAGTACAAGACAGAGGGAAAAAATTGAGTTGACTCATGCGCCTTAGTAGAACAGTATGATCTACAGAATCGAAGGTTTTGTTAAGATCAAATTGAACCAGAATTGTGATTTTCTTTCGCCTATTGTTCGACGAATATCATCTGTTATTTTAATTAGTGCAGACTGAGTGCTGTAGTTTTTACGGAACTCTGATGTATTTTTGTCAAAAAAGTTTAGCCGATATAGATGATCTACTGTAGAGTTAAACACGAAGCGCTGAAGAGGTTTAGATAAGGCAAAAAACACAGCAATAGGTCTAAAACCAGCCATACCTTTGGACGCTGGGATTTTATTGGTAGGGATGATAGCAGATTTCCATAGAGTTGGAAATGTGGATATGTGAACATTGGTCGTCTCTGCTCCCTTTTGCTTACCACTCCGGCGAGCACATGGACGTGTTTATATTTATTTATTTATTTATTTATTGTGGCCATACTACACCCTACATGAAAAAATATAATTACAGGGTGAACTAAAACAGATACAATTACAATTAATACCAATCAAGGCTGGCTTAAACTGTACATATACACTGTCTTAACTTGATGAACACACTGAGTTTTTGACAAATGTTCAATTATTTCCTTGTAAAAGTACTCCTTGTCCTTGAAAAAATTGAGATCTTTACAGAAGTTATTAAAACTACTGCAAATTCTATTTACGGGTGCATTTTTTCAATAGTCGCTCTTTACATCCCTTTAAAAAAAACTCCGCATGTTAACACATACGAAGATTTAAAAAAACATATATGTGTTGCACGAATATCTGTTTTTGGCTTGATATGGTGAATGAATAGAGGGTCCTATTTGTCATGCTGCTTAAATTTATTATTCAGTCGATACGGGGAGCTTGTTCAAAGCCAAGTAATGCATCACCTTTAAGCTTATATCGCTGTTTAACATTTGATAGTATAAACAAGTCATATGTTTACAGTGGGTGTGTAACTCCGCTTTTGGTCGCATATATTACAACGATGGAAGAAAAACTTCCTTCCTTTACTGAAGGAAAAAAATATTTCATTTGCTTATTTGTTCAACCAACCGCGCTATTTCCTGATATAAACAAAAAATAAACAGTAAAATATAGGTTTACGATTTTCCATTCACTATTTTTCTAAACACCCCCAAAAAAACAGTTGACACGCAGTCACGCGGACGGGTGCAAAGGTTGACACCAATGAGGGTGACATTCGTCATGAAAAAATTGGTTGTGCTTAAGACCACACGCTGGAGGTGAAAACTTCTTTGACCAATTTATATTCTCAAATAAATCTGAATAAAAAATAAGAATAAGGTCCAATAATGTTTTAAAATTGAATACTCCATTGATGTAAATTTTATTTTTGGTTGAAAAAATAGGTATTTATCTGAAAAATAGGTATTGTAGATGAGTCTGAATAATATAACACTCGGTTATATCTCTTATGTTAGTTATATTTCTATTCTAATTAACAATTCTCATCATCATTGGTTACATCTTCAATCACCATTTCCTCATTTTCATCATTTTCTCGCATGTTATATTCATTATTCTCATGATTAATTTGACTTATTTCATTACTATTTCTACAGAATTATAGGAAAGAAACTATAGGCTTATGATAACTAAAGTAACTAATAACCTTTGAATTTCAAGATTCGTTAAAGAATACGAACAGGGAAATATGGTACGCGAATAAGACGGTGCACTTTTTCCCGCTTACCGCTTGTCCTACCATCTGGTGGCAATTATGCGCACTGTTAGGAGAGCGGTGCTAATTTCTGACGACGGTATTGGAACTACGTCGCCGAAGCAAAAAGTGCGGTACGGTACGTGACGCGAGTTTGCTTTTTTTCCCCATGCCAAAAGTGCCCATCGGGCCAAAATAAGTTATCACTTCAAAAATCATTTGACTTGACTCTGGAAATCGAACCCGGTTCTCCCTATTTCCGGTTAGGTGTGTTAGACAGTTACACCACCAAGCCTAGTTACATCATCAAGGCTTTTTGGTGTAACTGGCTAGCACACACAACCGACAATTGGGAGATCTGGGTTCGATTTCCAGAGTCAATTCAAATGATTTTTTTAGGAAGAATTTCACCCTCATTGGTGAAAACAGTCCGTGGAGTTGAGGAGAAGACGTAAAACAATGATAACAATGAAAAGATTTCTCAGTATACGGTGAGGCTAACCGAAGATTACCAATGTGGTGTACTTACTAGCATGATTGCAGGTGCACGTATTGATCATCATAGAGCGCACCCCCTTACCTCTTTTAAGTACATCCAACTCAATGCTCCCACCCCACCATGCACTAACACACGACTTCTTCTGCTCTCCCTCCCTCCAAGTTTTTTGGAAAAATTTGGAAGAAAAGGTTCTCATTGTTCCGATCCATGATTGATAATGGAAGCCTCCAATTCAAAGTGATGAATTACGTGAAGTTTGGAACGCATCAGCCCTTTGTGCTGGCAAAACGTTCATTAAGTTGCCGGTAGGAGGCATATTTCGGTTTACAATAGTAACGGTCGAATGTTTTGTGTATAGTTAGTATTCAAGATAATTTGACCGAAAAATCACCTCACTCAGAATTTGATGAATTTGGCCTCATTTAAAGAAAAAACTACCATCTTTCTTATGATATCAAAATATCAACCCCTTAGCGAACTATTTTTCGAGCAATTTGCCTAAAAATAAACGCTGTTTTACATGGAATAGATTACGGCTGTGCACGCCAGAAGGAGAATATTAAAAAAGTTAGGGACTTCTAGCCCCTATATTTCGTGAAAAAACTAACTGTTTATTGTTTACATGTTTTCTCAACTAATAATAAAAATTAATCTATTACTCACCAAAGTAATTTTTACAGAATCGCAAAAAAACCTGCTGTTTTGAATGGTTTTCAGCCGTACGGCGTGAAAAATTGAGTCAAGTTGGAGACTTATGTAGCTTTATTTATTTAATTACTGAGAATTTTGGTTATTTATAACTATATATTTGCTCCATTAATACTACAATATTTATTTGATACTTTTTACAGACGCTGAAATAAAAAAATTAAATTTGAATATGGTCTCCATTATGACTAAGGAACACTCTCGTTCAAACCACCTTAAAAACGTAAGTTTGTTTTTACCACTCATAAGATTCATCACTAGCTATTAAAATCTTTACATATCCGTGATAGACGCCTTTACTTAAAATCAACGCAAAAACTTAAACAAAATCGCGGATGCCACTATTTTATTTATTTAATTGTGTAGCGAACATCAAGTCAGTACCCGATCTGTTTTCAAGTTTGTTGTCCAGTGCAAAGGCTCCAAAACGAATGGAAAGCGTTGTTGTGTTGCGTAGTGAGCAGCACGCTAGAGCAAATGGAAAGCTTGCCTTCCATATTTTGATGACGAAAATCAATTGAGAGAGGAATTAATAGAATCAATGTATTTTGCATTACGGAAGAATTAAAATACCATAGTTGATTCCACTTGTAAGGTTTATTGTCACGGGTTTCGGCACTTGTCCTCCGTAATTGATAACTTCCACCAACCAAGTCAAGCGTATAACCGTTTTCTTTGTGATGTTTGCAATTATGGGCATCAACCGCGTTCCTTGTTGTAATTAACGGTTTACCCGAATTCCAACGGGATTTTTCTAGTCAAAACATTTGTCTACGGAAACAAAAAACGTGGCAAACAATTTTTTCCATATCCTTCCTTTGGAGCACACAGCCGTAATCTATCCCAAGTAAAACAGCTTGTGATTTCAGGCAAATTGCTCGAAAAGTAGTTCGGCAAAGGGGTTATTCTTTGAATGTCATTGGAAAGATGAGAGTATTTTCTTTGAAATGAGGCCATGTTAACAAATGTAGTGAGGTGATTTTACTCCCAAAATTCCTCAAACAAAAGGATCAATATGAGAACTACGCCGAGATTCGATGTGGGGTGTATTTCACCCCACCCTCTCCAAGTGTGGCTAGTGACTCTCCACATGGCATATGCATCCCGCACGTCACATTGGTTTTGTTTTCAAATGCCACGGCAATATTTTGAAATGTTTTTCTTCAATTTGAATTTCAACGGCGCCACCTCTCGTCGCAAAAATATTACGAAAGGGAGGAGGTCGTGGAAACGAAGTCGTTGAGTCCAAGTCGGCGGCGCCACTGTCTCGCCCCGTTGCGTAGCGACGAAAGAAACTCTGTTTATGTGTTGCACCGTCCGAACACCTTCCCCCCTCCTCCTCCCCTCCCCCTCTTCCTCCCCCCCTCCCCCATCAACACGCGCAACCTCTTTTTCAGTCGCACTTTTTTTTTTCGCTTCTGCCTTTTTCACTTCCATTTTCTTCGCTTTTTTATTTTCGTTTCTCTTTTTTTTAATCTCCGTTCGTAGAGGGCGGATATTGCGTCGCCAAGCGGCGTGCGCGCGATAAAAAGGAGGGAGTGTTTCATGGAGGGGGCCGTCAGGGGCGCCACCGTCCGCCTCGCAATGTGAGCGACCTCTCGCGATTATTCGCTCATCTGTTTCCCTCACCAAGGCGACCCCGCTCTCTCTCTCTCTCTCTTTATGGTTACTCTTTTGTTTCACCCCTTCTCTTCCTCGTGCCTTTCCTTCCGTCCTCTTTCACTCGCTGCTCGCCACCACTTGACTCTTCCGCGCCCGCAGAAGTGTCGCCATCTCCATTTATTGTGGTTGACTGCATGAGTGATCCGTCCAATTTGTTGGAAATTCCGTGATACACTTCCCAGAAGACAAGGAAAGCGGTCGATGACGCCTGGTAAAGGTCGGATTCTCGCCCGAAGTGATTCTTGGACGAATATTTTCTGGGAAGGGGGTGAAGTGGTGAATAACTCTCCTTACAATGCACGGCAGCACTTACGACAGCCGTCCCCTGAGACCGAGAATCGACCCGGGGTCTCGTTTCAGGAAGCACTCCACCTCGACAATGTCTTGCATTCGACGTCACACACTCCAAAAAAGAAAACTCCGCTTTAAAAATGACTTTACTCGTATTCTTCAACGCTGTGACGACTATTTTCCGTCATGGTCGAGGCTCGGATATTCCCTGTACTCCCTGATTCGGGCACCAGTTAAGGGGAGTTTATTTACAATTACTATTTCTTTGGATGCCTCACATTCGCTCTAGTGCGCTAATCACTTCGAAAAACACAACAGCGAACTTGCCTTCCATTCCTGATTTAGACCCTGCGCACTAGGTAGCGCATTTCAATACTGATCAAAGACTAGACAACAAAAGAACGTCAACTATGACTTCCGTGATTGTTGCTTAGTTTGTTGGTATTCAATAAATGCGTCAAACATGCATATTGTGGGGGTTTTAATTACTCAGTGACAAAAAGCTTAACATTTTTAAATTAATTTGAACGAATTCAACAATTTTAAACTATACAATTGGCCGATACTGCTGTTCGCCCACATAATGCTACCCATCGGCAGGCTACAAAACATTTAGCGAGCGCAAAATCGTTCATCGTTTAGTAACATCGTTCCATTCAACGTCGTTCGCTTGCGCTTAAGTGCGCTTACATTGTGTTCCGATATGCGCTAACTTCAACATCTTGAATGGTAAGCCCCATTTATCATTTACCTTACCATTAGTATAGGTTTTTTATCATTTATGACTGAAAGTAGGTGGATAAAACTATTGAAAAACTATTTGTCAGTGATGATCTAGCAGGGAATGTATCTAAAAGATAGGTATCAGAAATTCACCGTGATATCAATCCCAGTCAATGTGTATGATTTTACACTGATAATTCCTCAAAACAGTATTTCGTTTAGTACAGTATATTATTAACATTAACTTGAGATTTTATTGTACCTACTAGACATACTCCGTAATGGATGTTCGAGCATGTTAAGGTGGCTGGAGCGATTTTTGTTTGTATACAGATTTGCGTGAAACTTTGCATACGTGTCCTTGTTAGTAATACCTATCGATAAAATAAAAAAAACTGCATGTTACCGATTTGGTTTCCTGGCAATTCAATGGTATTTTAACAAGTACTCTTATGGAACACGGCATATATTTTGAAAAAATTCTATTACTAAATTACAGATTTTCTCCTAAATGCGAAATAGTAAGCTTCATATTATTATAATAGCTGCCAACAAATATCAAGGTATCATACCGAGTAAGAAAAACGTACTTAGATATGATTTTCGCGTAAATTTCGAATTTCGCGCCGAAAATCCAAGTCAAAACAATGCTTTAATTAAGGCGAAAATTTGAAATATAACTCTTGCATCATATAAATTACTGCATTGTGGTGATTTCCAACGTATAAACAGGTGTACGTGGGTGAAATGTGGTCCAAGAATATTTTTATCGACTTACTTGAAATGTTATTAGAATGTGCCTTCAACGACTCACGATTACCGCTCCAGCCACCTTAAACACGTTCCTTAACTTGCCCAAGCCTTGCCTACCTAGTATGAATATCTACTTTTTTCCGTGATTGGACTGCAGTATGTTCAATGTTTGATCGGAGGAATCTTTTTATTCGAAAAATCAAATCATGATTGTGGTTTTTTGTCCTTAGGCTATCAGGGCTTAGTATATCTTTAAACCATTATCGACCACTCATTTTGCGTCCTTCTGATTTATTTTTTAGAGATTTCCTTTCCTTGTCCACCGTCCTTGGCACTCCTTTCTTAGTCTGCATTTGCGTGCATCGTCTTTAATAATTTATCATGCAAACGCACTTGTAAAGTTTCCCCTTCATATAGTGTTTTAGTCCAACTGTCAGATCCAAATTGTGACTGTTAAATTTACTAGATTTGATCGATTTACGTGTATTAAATGTCTATAAGCCAATAGGAAGGTAATACACAATATCAGATTAATTTCGTGATAGATATTTTAGGTATTGAGATTGATTTTTAAAGGTTTAAAGGGTACAGCAAAGGTTTAACGGTTTAAAAACATCGGAAATTCCTGAAAATTTAAAAATATATTTTAAAAAGTTTTATTTAATGTATTTTTAATGAAATAAATACTAAAAAATTGATCATTGCTGGTGTAAGTATATTTTATAAACGATCGTATACTACGCCATACTAGTTTAAAAAGTCTAGGGTATTTAAGAGACTTAAGGTAGTTTGAGCGAAAAATCACTTCACCTAGAATTTGATGAATTTAGCCTTAATTTAAAGAAATAACTCTCATATTTCCAATGATATCTTAATATATCCTTGCCGAATATATCCGCCGCCCGCCCGCTGAATATATCCGCCCTTGCCGAAATACTTTTCGAGCAATTTGCCTAAAAATATAAGCTGTTTTGCATGGGATACATTACGGCTGTGTCCTCCAGAGGAAGAATATTTTTAAAAATAGGAGCTTATAGAACATAGATTTCTTCAAAAAACTAACAGTGTGTAGATTGCATGTTTTCTCAACTATTTATAAATAATAATCTCTTACTCACCACAGTAATTTTTACAGAATCGCCAAAAAAAAACCTGCTGTTTGGAAGGGTTTTCAGCCGTACGGCGGGAAAAAATGAGTCAAGTTAGAGACTTATGTAGCTTTATTTATTTAATTACTGAGAATGTTGGTTATATATAACTACATCTTTCCGCCATTAATATTACAATATTTATTTCATGCTTCTTACAGACGCTGAAATAAAAAAATAAAATTCGAATATGGTCTCCATTATGACTAGGGAACTATCTTTCTCAAACCACCTTAAAAGCATGGCTCAGGCGATCGGGGTCGTTTGCCAGGAACGTATTCCAGGTCCAAAGAACGAAACTATCCACTATTCCTTGATCGCTTGTGGTCCTCACGTGAGTTTGAACTGGGTACAAATGGTGTTATACCTTCACGCACTGCGCAGACCTTCGTGATAAGTGAATGGTTTCCATGCCCGTGAAAATAATCATGCAAGTCTATATCTCATATGGTCCAGTGATTACTATTCTCGGAGTATTTGGTGGCGCTAGTTGCACCGGTGAGTTACTTCGGATGATCCCATGGGCGCCGTCACATCCGGACTCCAACGACAATTCTTCCCTTCCACTTCAGGAGACGTCCACCATATCTCCGCATCCATTTTTCCATCCGCAGTGAAGATAATCACTCCAGTGGCGTCATTTTCAGTCGGTGCCCCGGGCCAGCGCCCCGGGCCACTGGCTCTCCCCTTTGCCCGGCCCTGTCCTGCAGTAGGAAATGAGCCTCAATCCGGGATCAGTCGAGAGAATTCCAGGATTGCTGTAGAATTCCTGGAGTCTCCCGACGAATCCGGGAGTGTTGGCAGCCCTGCTTCAACAATTTCACCAGAGCATTCTCATTTCAACGCTGGGAGGGGATGTGCCGCTGCTCTACTTACAGTTAGTGACCCCTGGTGACCTCCCGTCTATTTAAAGAGGTCCATAGTGCCGTGGTGTCATACAGAAGTCAATAAGTCATTCTGCTCCAAGTATCCAAATAACGCAAGTTACCATGACCAGATCGTCAATTCTATAAGAGGTTTAACCATGGCCTTTCTCTATAATTCAAAATTTAAGGTAGTTTCAGCGAAAAATCACTTCACATACTATTTGATGAGTTTGACCTCATTATTTAAAAAAAATCCAATCTTTTTAATATATATGAAAATATTAATACCTTGCCGAACTACTTTTCGAGCAATTTGCTTAAAAAATATAAACTGTTTTACATTATATAGATTGCAGCTGTGCGCTCAAGAGGGAGAATATTGAAAACAATTAGGAATTTATTACACCTAGATTTCGTCAAAAAACTTACGATGTGTAGTTTGTATGTTTTATCAACAATTTATAAAAATTAATCTATTACTCACCGCAGTATTTTTTACAGAAATGCAAAAAAATCAGCTGCTTTGAAGGTTTTTTAGTCGTACAGCTTGAAATAATGAGTCAAGTTGGAGACTTATGTGCATATATTTATTTAATTTCTGAGAATTTTGGTCATGTTTAACTATATATTTGCGCCAATAATATTACAATATTTGATTTATACTTCTTACAGACGCTGAGATTTAAAACTTAAAATTCGAATATGGTCTCCATTATGACTAGGGAAATATCTCGTTCAAACTGCCTTAAATTTCAATGTCTTCCTTCTGGATTTCGCTCCTTGTTCAAGCCGCACTTAATGTGCACGAAATACTTCTCTATGAGGCCTTCCCTTCAGTTTTTCAATTCTATAATGTTTCTTGTCAAAAAAATGAATGTCTCAGAATGTAAGAGATTCTTGTGCCATCATGCTTGTCCCCCAGCTGTATAACCTATTTTTTCTACGAATTGATGAATTTTCGTGTGAAAAATCCTTCCATTCCCATTGTGAACTCTACACTTTGAAGTAAAACAAACTTCATGTACGGTTTTCATCTTAAGAATTAAAAGTATGTATCATGCGATCTCATTGAATTTTGTAATATAATGCATTACCATTAAAAATATTGTTACTTAGTCATTTGTGATTGATCTAGTTTACATGTTTAACTATTTATTCAAATGGATGTCCTGGAATGCATTTTGCGCTTTTCAATTTAAGATTACGTAAATACCTGTGTATGATAAGGTATAATATGCCCCAGGAATCCATTGTGAATGATAAATTTTTACTCCTCTTTGCTTAGTCGTTCGTGTGTTGGTAGGAACTTGTAGTTATCCAATGTTTTTGTTTTTAAAGATATTTTTAAAATTCCTATTCGCGCTGGAAGCAATCTGTGCCAAAAAATTTCATTCTTAGGCACAGATTGCTTGCAGCGCGAATAGAAGTTTCGAATTATAGAATATTTATAGCATTCCTTAAGTAAATAAATTATTATTAAAAGGATTTTCAGCGCTTTTATACATTTTTGGAAAAAAATTTAGTGAATCCTTTCAGTTGCAGCAAAAGATTACGTTTTTCCCTGAGTGTTACGAATTAGTTGTTTCAATTCCATGGGATGATGAGGGCGGAATTCGGACCTCTTACTCTCGCATTTCACAGTATCAATTTGCCTAATTCCATCACTAATTCCATTAGTTTTCTTCTCATATGTACTTACCGTAACCTCATTCATCTATGGAATTGTACATATATGAGCCAAATAAATGTCCATTATCTTAACCGAATTTTTAATGGGGGTGTCTCCAAACCTACGTATCACTTCATCAGTCATGACTCGCTTTGCCCATTTGTCCTTGATGCGCTTCTGTACGACATTTAAAAAAACTGCAAACTTATTTCACATTTTCAATGTTCATATAGCTTATTATTTTTGACGAGTTTATGTCATAAGTATGGCAGAGAATTTCTCCTACTCACTGCTATTGAGCTCTGTGGTCGATATGATTTTTCTTTGCAGTCTTTACATTCTACCGAGCTTTATTTTATCAGCACAAATAAACCTTTTTTTTCCGAATTTAAGAACTTTTACCTTGCTATTCATAACGCTAACTAATTCCTCATTATTTATATAATAACACTGCTGATTTAATTAACAATTAATTCTCTAAATATTTTTACAATTTCTGACCTACTCGTATTTTGACGCTATATTATTTATTTCAAAAGTATTTAATCGAACTAAAGCCTTTTTGTGGTAAACATTTTTTAATATATTTGTTACTGGGTAGAATATTTATTATTAATGCTGTACGAAATCACTGATATCAAATATTTTGGCCGATGAAAGTACAGTTCATTATTAGGATGCGAAAAATAGTTTTCTACTTTATAGTTATTTAATATGGTAACAATGCGTTTAAGCGCCTGGAGAGATATATAATGTGAGTGACCTCGCTTTTTTTCCATTCCCAATGAAATTACTGTACTTATAGGGGCACTGTAGATGAGAACGACTTACTTCGCCATCCAGAAGGAGTCTAGGAGAAGCGGTAAAATGACTTGAACCATGCTTCTTGAATTCTCCACATAAAAATAAATCCTTTCATCCAGAGTTCCCGGAAGCGACCAATTGCATCGCTAAGAATCCTTGTAATATCCTGGTCGTTGACATTTAAAGGTCCACGAAGCACTGGAGAAGATCTTCAAACCCTATAACCTATGATGACTTTGTACTTCCCTTCAAACTTGCCGGGAAACTTTTGACCGGTCTACTTGTCTTTTTAAGGTGGACGGGTACTATGCCAGAAAGGGCGTTTTCAAACCGCCGCGATTTTCACTGCAGCGGTTGCGTGCTGGGAGATTAAAATGTCCTGCTTTGACCTTTCGTTGCTCAAATGATGGAGCAATGGGTAAAAGTTTGTTATTAATATTGATGCAAGTCATATTGGAGAGAAACAATATAGCAAGCTTTGCTGAAAATAGGTCATTTTCAAATAGGCATACTCTATAGTGGGGAATGATGCGGAAGCCAACTCCCGCATGTGTCATTTTGAAATCCTTCACTTTTGAACTCTTGTCATTTCTTGAGAGTGTAGGCTCCATAGAAATTTTGTAATCGTGATAACTGAGGTGGTTATCAAATGCATTCCTCGGCGGTCATCCGGGGCTGGGGCATCGCCCGCGCCGTTTCCCCACCAGGGCCCTGCAGTTCTCCCTCCGAATTTCCTCCCCTACACCACCTCCGTAGCTTCTTTGTGAAGTTTATTCTGCATTTTGGCAGATTTCCATTGGCGTTTTCCAATAATACGCACTATCGTTAAGATTCTCGTCTTTCTTTCTCGTATGCCATCCTCAAACTGTGTTCATTTTACTTTCGTACCCAACCCCTACTCACCTCTTAGTCATATATATATACCAATCCATTTTTACCCTACGTTTTAAGTTTTTCAAAGAGGCCCAAAACATTTTGGGCTAGCAATCAGATTATTTCCGGGCTTCTGTTTGAGATTATGTGACTGAGTAGATTATCATTTACAATATTGTCATGTATGAACTGGTATTACTTGCTTAAATGCCGTGAATATTTGAAACCAGCGCTTCCTAATCCCTATTTTTTTATTTATTTTTTTCAACAAATTCACACCGATGCTCCGTCAGGCGAATGCCTGTCGACGGAACATATCTACAAAACTAAAATATATATTACAATTGTTTAAAACAAATAATCGTTCCTTAAATAACAATACATAAAACAAAAAATGCACCTTGATTTAGTTTAAAACATAATATATTACAATTCCAATAGCATCTGTGTCTGTAGCATATTCTTCACAGTTATTTTAAAACTAAATATTTTTTTTCCGTTTCTTTCTCCAATTCTCTAGAAAATTAATTTAGAAATGTTGGTAGGATATACTGCCTATCACGTTCACCATATAGATTATTTATTTTATGAACAACAAAAAAGCTCTTGAGTTAAGATTATTTAGTTTAGTTCTGTACTCTTCCTTATCTTAGTATTTACGAAGTAATATTGAATAAATTAATTATTTAGGTAACAGAACATACATACCTTTTTACAATATATGCATATTATTTGAAACCTTTCCATAATTTATAATTTTTAATCCTTCTTTTGTATTTCTCCTACAACGCCAAGGCATTAAATGAATAGTATTTTTGAGTCTCATTACAGCAAGTGTATCCTAACTTTCTTCAAAGATTTATTATGTGAATATTCCACTGAAAAAGATAATCAACTGTCAAACCAAGATATATGAATTCTGACACATTTTGAAGTCTATTACATTTGCATTTCAATGGCATTATTTTTATGTATTCACGTGTATGACAAGATATATTGTCATCACGTTGTAGAGGCGTGTATAGTGGGTATTATTAATATTCTGGCGGAATAAAAAATAGATAAAAATGTTCCGTTTGTTGTTTTGATGCTGCCATGATTTACGTTATTTAAAATCATGATAAGCAAGCGCATCAATGTAGATACCAAATGAATTAAATTACCGCTTCCTCACAAGTGGGTTCAACGTTCATGGGAAACCTAAGGCTGTTCAAATCATACTAGTTTTCCGTTCTTAGTATCGAGTACCGGATATCTAATACTGGACCGAGTATCGCGTGTTTCGGGTTCTAAGACGAAGGGTGACCTCCGGTGTCACATTCCAAGGCGTTGTGAGTGGATCTCAAGCCGTCTTCCTCATGCACTAAGGTGGTTCCATCGTATAATCACTTAAATGTCATTTTATTCATATTCTGTCTACTTATAGAAAAGCTTGTCCTCTATCTGATGTGAGCAACAAAATGCTACCTTTCCACGCTAATTTATTCTCTAATTGAACCTTAAATTACATGGTGTTCAATGGGAGAATGAGAGAAACACGGGGAAAATAATATTTTTCCATAAAATGTAAATGCCATTTTTGCGGAAAACTGTTTATAAGAAGGAAATCATCCAGAGAAATTGAATACAAATAAAATATAGGTATCTTACCACCTTATTTTTATAGTTATTGGGGAATTAATGCCGTAATTGAAGTCAAAATGCGGTAATTCGTTAAAAATGGCGCTGCAGTCGGCTCCTATTGTTCTCATTTAAAATACATTCGTGGGATAATCTGAATTTTTACTGCCTTACTTCTGGTAACGCATTCCATCAGCGAAATTAGGATTTTTTGTACAAAATATCAAAAATGTGGAATTTTGTATTTGTTTTGACTCACACAGTCGCGGTGGAACCTCCTTAACTCGCCGTCTTAAACTATAACAACACCTTCGAATACCCCCCCCCCCCCTGACTCCTTCATCACTCCAGAAACGCAATTCTCTCCAGAACGGCTTTAAGACCAGAACCGAGAGATACAGGGTATAGGGGAATGACGCCGTTGAACCCGTTGAGGAAAGAGCACTCAATCCCCTCTTTTTATTTAGAGCTCCGTGGGGCGATTTGCGTTATGCGATTCAGTACCTACTCTGTGGACGAGTCATTTTTAATGTAGTGCGTTATTCGATCGTACAGAGTTTTATGAAAACTGTGGCGGAGTACAAAAGGTTTTTACTGTTATGAATGAATACCCATCACTTCTGCAAGGTTGAACCCAAAACTGCCGTTTTATCGGCATTCTTCCAAGTAAATTCACCCGCCCTCCCAAAAGCCCTGGCGTGGATGCTAACGTTGGCACAATATTATGGTTAAAGCTTCGATGACAATGAGCGATTCGATAGTGGCAACTCATCTACTGGTAAAAGTTGTAGTTTCAGGCTTAATTTTATGGAATAACATCATAAATGAAAATGACTGGCAATTTTCCACAAGAATATATTTAAAAAACGACCGGTTTCAGTGTACAACACCATCATCAGGTGGTGGTGTTCAACCTGATGATGGTGTTGTCACTGAAACCGGTCGTTTTTTAAATATATTCTTGTGGAAAATTGCCAGTCATTTTCATTTATCATCTACTGGTGTCTTTCAGCGAATGAGTGATCAGCATCAGTGAAAGAACGAATGGAAACGAAGATGATAGCCAAATTTTCACTGTCTTCGAGAAAGTTGAACACACGTTAATCCACATCACGCCGTTCCCGTTCTGGATTGGCGGTGTCAAAGGACCTTAACGCATGGTGCTTCTGTATGTAAAACAGGCTCTGTTTTAATAACTTATTGCATATGTACTAGTGATGGGTTGGTCGTGATTGATCGAACCTCGAGATCAAGTTCTCTTAAAAGATTGATCGATGAACTGGCTCTCTCAAATGAACGAGGAGTTCATCTTTACCGATCACGATAGGAATGATTCTATGACGTCAAGTATCGATCAATAGATGTGAGACCGGCCAAAAAATTATGAGATAAAATAAAGAGATGACTCTGATGTGGCAAAATTTATTGAAAGAAGTTTTATAAAAACTATCCATCTATAATACCTATATTGCTTAAGTACACAAATCAATCATTATCCTTTCACTGAGGAGGTAAACTGCAATACATAAAATTCAAGAGCATCCATGTAGTTAATAACTTAATTTCAATTCACATTGATTCCAAATTTTATATAATAGTTGAAACAACGAACTAATTGCAGTCATCCGACTCTTGTGAGGATTATGCAGTACATTAAACTCATCTCCTGTCATAACACATTCATTAGGAGCGTAAGCCTATCTAATACAAATTACCTGTAAATGTAAAAATATCACCACAAGAACACTCGCAATACATCACAGCACATATAATACATATAACATTTGTAATCACTGAATTTCCATAATTGCATTGTCACATAAACACCCGATAAAACTTCGTTTCAATATTCTCGACAAATATTACGTCTCTTGCACTAGTGAAACTTAGTGATACCGACTGTAATTGAAAATTCAATTTAAGTGCTACAACCGGATAATTTGTTTTAAATTCTTACAGCCAAATGAAAACGTTGATCGGTTCAAACCACATTCCAAAATACACTTTCGCAGCTATATATGCGACTATTTATCATTGGTTTTTATAATATTTGGGGTCCATAAAATATGTCACTCTCCAATCGTTTTGTAATCGTAATGGATATTTCTAATATTCTTCCTAATTATACTTAAAATCACGAACCAAGAACACTGTGTAAAAACAAAACAAACATTCGAACGTAATCCACAATTGTGCCTTCAATTGTTTTCAAAGAATTGCCAACAACTCCACGGAAACTGGGACTAAACGAGGTAGCTGTGCACATCGGCCATCATTACAGTATATACTCGCTTTACTCGTTCAGGGGCTTCGCCCCCAACGCCTGTGTGAGTTCACAAAAAGTTGACTTTGGCACCATGTTGCCAGCGTACTATAAGTGATAGAGAGTAAGGATAAATATAAAGTTGCATGCCTCGATGAGATCTAAAAATAAACCCTACAGATTTGAGACCCGACTGCTAGTTTAGAAGCTACAGTGGAAAAACCGACAAATCCAAATTTGTCGCTACGTTTCCAGTGAACTATAAGTGTTGGAGAGAAATGATTGGCATAAATGTTAGGAGAGTATGAGATCTAAAAAAACCCACCCAACAGATTCGAGATGAGACTCTTAGTTTAGCAGCCACGAGACATGAGGGAAAGAAACATTCGAAAATATCACTTTGGTACCATGTTGCCATATAAATACGAGGTAATCCGTTTTTTTGCTAATTATCCGTAAAGATCATGTCAAGGCGCATACCCCTGCCGACTTTCAAGGTCATACCTACACTGGTGAGGACGTGAGGGAAAGAAACATTAAATAGTTTCATGAACTAGCCGACTTTGGCACCATGTTCCCAGAGAACTACGACGGATATAAAAAACGGATAGCACAGAATCGTAGGCCTGCATGGGATCGAAAAAAAACCGTGCAACAGATTCGAGATCTGACTTCTAGTTTAGAAGCTACAATCGAAAAACAATGAGTTTCACGAAAATCCGACTTTGACACCATGTTACCAGATAACTAAAAGGAATGGAAAACAACGAATAGAATAAAGTTGTAGACCTGAATGAGATCTAAAATAATACCGCCCAACAGATTCGAGATCCGACTTCTATTTTAGAAGCTACTGTCGAAAAACAGCAAGTTTCACAAACATCCGAATTTGGCGCCATGTTACCTGCTTACTATTGGTAAATTCCAGGTTTTCACTAATTACTTGCAATGGGCATGTCAAGACGCATGCCCATGTCAAGTTTCAGAAACATTTGACAGTTACCAGTTTGACAGACAGACTGACATAAGAGTTAGAAAAAACAAAAAGCATGAAGTTGTAGGTTTCGATGAGATCTAAATCCCTGGGAAAAATAGATTTCAAGTCAGAATCCTAGTTTAGGAGCTATAGTAAAAAAACCGCAAAAAAATGGAGACTCTTGACTAAATGTTGTGCCTAGTGAGAAAACTACGAAGCGTAAAGCACCAATTTTTTTTGCATGGTTAAGAAAATTCAATTTCCCGCTATGAAAATTTCGTCAGATTTCAGATCCGACCCACCGTTCAAAAGATATGAAGCGAGAACTGAAAGTTTACTTTTCGAAAAGTCCAAAAATCCGCCATTTTAATGTTTTTGGGTCACTTCCGGTTAAAAATTCTATGATTTCGGAATTCTTTCAAGGAAGGTCCGTGAAATATTTCAGGCTCCTAGCTCGTCTAGGAGTGGTCGGGAATTTGTATACGTGAGTGAGTGAGTCACATGCGGCTGTATCGTATTAGGAATCACGAATGGCCAGGGAGAGAAGCGTCCGTTACGATTTTGTATCAATCACGACTTTCCTGAGAAATCATTGATCGTAGGCAACTTGACCAGATCACTAGCTGGAACATCAATCAATCATGACCTTACACTCTCGATCGGATCACAAGTGGTAGTGATAGGCGTGACCGAGATCTCTCAAAAGACTTTGCCCATCACTAATATATACAGCTCAATCTTTGCATTCATTTTTTGCTTCAGTTACAATCATCAATTAATCAATGAAAGTCAAATATGTAGGAGCAGTTATAACTAGCTATGGGAATTCAAATGAAGAAGTAAATGAACAAATAATAAAAGTGGAAAGGATTTCGGGCTGCCTGAATCAAACAGTATGGAGAAATAAATACTTATGAAAAGAAGCAAAAACAAGAATATACCAAGCAGTTATGAGGCCTTTAATGACATATTCCATGGAAAATACAGCAAAAACAAATAAAGCAAAACAGAGAATGCAGACTGCAGAAATGACTGTACCTACTGAGAAAAATAGTGGACAAGACAAGATTAGATAGAATTTCTAAAGAAAATATCAGACCAATGTAAGATGCCTCCAATAACAGAATGGACACGCGAAAGAAAGAAGAATGGAATGAACACATATCAGGAATGGACGACTCAAGAATCGTCAAGATAGCAAGGGACAGAATACCATTAGAAAATAGGGGCATAGGTCGACCACGTAAGTGATGGTCCGACGACCTCCATTGATAAAGGCATAATCGAAAAGAACAGGCAAATATGCCTTTGATGAAGAAGAAAAACAAAGTTACAATCATGCATTGTGTAATACACTCCATCGTGTTCTTAAGACTTAATTTTCCTCCTCTTAAGGAGTCTCTTCCACAACATTCACGTATCAATTTATCAAGAACTTGTACTCTTTTATCCCACATTCTCACTATTTTGTCATATACCAGTTCAGTTTTTGGACGCCTCTGTTCTCCCAACACGGCCGAAACATCGAAGCACGTTTCTTTCATACATGTGTATTACAGGGGCATACAATCCAACATTATTTTTTGACGCATTAATTCTTAACCCTATCGCTTCTAAATCTGCCGACAAATTTCTCAGGTACCCCATACTCACTCAAGTTCGCTAACGTAGGTACAATGAAGCGGTTAAAGATATTTTTTCAAGAAATGGGTGAATGTTAACTCAACCCGTAGTTAACTTTTAGCCTTTTCACTTCACTGTCAGTAATCTGAGGTCTTTGCGGTTTATTGGTGCTTTTGTGGTGATTGGTGTTCCGCCATGTCTGTTGTCTCAGTATTCGAATAGTGTGTTTGTATACTTCTCTGTTTCCGATCAACTCAACTATGCATCGACTCGCTGCATTCGTGTCTTTCCAAGTGCAACAATCACTTTGACAGCTATACTCGTAGTTTGATAATAGCGTGGATCTCATCGTGCTTTTTCTATAATTTAATGTAAGATGACCATAAAAAATAAGGCCAATTTAATCTCCTATTGCATTTACATCTAATTTAAATGATCGAACAAAGTAATTATATTACAGACTCAATGAATTTTTTATTTCAAACTGTAGGCTTTACAAGTCGGTGCATGTAGTTTTTGTTGTACTATATCTTTGTATTTTTATATGTATATGTAATATTTTTCAAAAATTGACGAGTTAGTTGTCATGTTCTATGACCTAATAAACAATAAATAAATATTATTACTATCATGTCTCGCCGTAGGTACTTTTATTCCTCTAACGTGCTCTTTTTTCACATGACTCACATAAAAACCAATGGTCCTTGAACCATTATTGTATTTAATGGCCTTATATCTGACTGGCGCATTCATTCACATGAATAACTTGTTCAAGGAGTGATCATTTATCGCAGGACTTTCTTAGTATAAAAATAAAAGGACATACAAACAATACACACTAGTAAAGGGTTATGTACTTATTGCATGATACTCATTTATATTCATACTTGAATTAGCAACTTAAACTCCGTTTATAGCCCAGCTCTTATGGTTACCAAAAATATATTTCCCAAAAACGTTATTCAGCGAGATGTTTTCAAGTAAAGCGATAGAGCGCTTTCCGTA
Source organism: Pyrrhosoma nymphula (assembly GCA_963573305.1). Taxonomy (NCBI): domain Eukaryota; kingdom Metazoa; phylum Arthropoda; class Insecta; order Odonata; family Coenagrionidae; genus Pyrrhosoma; species Pyrrhosoma nymphula. The sequence continues at coordinate 79,311,178 of OY754337.1, forward strand.
GGCTAAAATGTAGTAGGCGTTGAAGCTTCTAGGATAAGGAAATAAAAGGCAAAAAATTGCGAGCCAAAAGTTGAACGTTTAATCTTCATTGAGCAGCCATAAATGCCCATGGCATCAACCAAAGGATGAACATCTACAAAATTTAAAATATTCGTGACGCAGATACAAATGGCTCAAAGTAGTTATCCGGAGTTGAGGCTTGCCAGATGATATTGTGTTTGTTACGAATAGCGATCAGTATTTGCGTGTTTTCATTTTTCTTCAATAATTAAACCTGTGGTCGCGAAGTAAGTATATTAAAACTAGACAATTTTTTAACGGGCTATACAGGGTTACAAAAGAATGCGTCGGTTTCAATGATCTGTATTTTTCAAATGGTACGTGCTACAGAGCTGTGCGACCTCTTAAAATGACCGGTACATTCTCTAGTTTTGTTGAAAAAAATAACATTACAAATGTTCAATATATCCTTCTTGAGTAACCCGAACAACATCAAGTCGATATTAAAATTCCTCCCACACTCTGTGAAGCATGTCAGCAGTTACTGTCTTCACAGCCAAAGTTATGCGTGCTTTCAATTCCTCGCTGTTAGTAGGCAATGACGGCACAAAGACTTGACCTTTGACATATCCCCACAAAAAAATCACTTGGTGTGAGATCAGGTAACCTCGGAGGCTACAAATGAAGGCCACAAATGTCTTGCCTTGCAGATCGACTAATCCATTTGTGCGGGTACGTCTCATTAAGATGAGCACGAACTGAGAGGTGCCAATGGGGGGGGAGCCCCGTCTTGCTGAAACAAAATCATTGGAATCTGCTTCCAGTATAGGAAAAAGCCAATCTTAATCAATGCCTTCTAACAGCGAGGAATTGAAAGCACGCATAATTTTGGCTGTGAAGACAGTAACTGCTGACATGCTTCACAGGGTGTGGGAGGAATTTGAATATCGACTGTATATTGTTCGGGTTACTCAAGGAGGACATATTGAACATTTATAATGTATATTTAAAAAAACTAGAGAATGTACCGGTCATTTTAAGAGGTCGCGCAGCTCTGTAGCTTGTACCATTTGAAAAATACAGATCTTTGAAACCGATGCTTTCATTTGTAATCACCCTGTTTATTCGATTCTTAATCAAAATTGATATTTATCCTCGGAGTAAAGGTGTTTAAAAGGAGTTTTTAGGATGCCAGTCATCAAAGAGGAGGTAATTAGGAATAGAAAATGAGAGAGGACGAAATTGTCTTCGCCATTTTTTTGATGTAGTTGGTAATGGTGCGTGGAATGAAGGTATTTTGTTCCAACCAGTTTGATGGCGAATCTTTCTTATTTTGTCGCTCCTCTCAGTTCTAGAGACACAGTGTGGTGTCAAAATAATGTCCTCCGTGTGTCCCTGAAGCTAACATTATGTGAATTTTTCAAGTAGTCCTAGCCTAGCGTGCAGCCTCCGAGTCTACGACGGCTTCCTGCTTAGTCCTTCTAACAGCTCTGTTACGCCCTCTGTTTGTGTAGTAGTTTTCACGAAGCGTGCGGATTTTCTTCGTGTTTTGTTTATTTTTTGCAACAAATCTTTCTGTGCAAGGGGCTCAAATGCTCGCGGTGTTTTCGAGATGTCGCCTAAACAGCGGATACTCAATACAGGTAAACAGTGAAGTTGGTGATTACATATTATTTATAATTAAAAACATAGTTGAACCATATTTAAAATATTCAAATCGCCTATTTTTGTAAATGGCTATCTCGTAATTAGATACATCCAAACTATCGTTTTCAACGCATATAAAATTGCTAAAAGTGCCTTTATAAGTCCAAGATCTTTCAAAAACATTGATCATATAATCCTGAAATAGTTTATGTCACATCGTTCACATTTATGCATCTACTTAGCACAAATATATAAAAAATATCCTCAACTAAAATGTTGCATGTCATCAGCAGCATGGGAAATCAACATATAGTGCTGAGATTTGTATTTTTTTGCTCTCCAGCTCCTCTGGATTACTCCCATCGAGAATGACTAAGTTTGCGCGAGTGTAACATTCGTTGGATCTAAGGGAAGTGGGCAGTTTTCGAAAATGCGACTTAAAATTCGTTCAACTGAAAAAAGTTGAATTATGGGTAACGAAGGTGGTGGATGGGAAGCAATTTGGGCGGATTACTGGTCCATAGCCGAATAACGGTCCTGCTTGCACGGCAGACCACTGAGGAAGTCCTACGACATCGATTCGACGTGCTTCCATTATCACGATGACCAAAATTCTACAATTTTCGAGAATCAAATCAATTGAACTTTGAAAGATCATTGCATGACGAGTGCGTTGGTTAGTTTTCATATCACTTCCCATTAACATATACTGCTCAAACAAATAATGCTGCAAACAATAATGACGGTCTATTTTTACCGAAATTGACGGCTTTGTTCTAATATGATTCTTATCAACTCTAAATATAATAGCTTCATTCTATTATGGGGTTCAATTGCGTTTTGTTGTTTCGTCGACAATGTTTCACCTCTCATCCTCAAGATACTTCCTGCATGAGGAGTGAAACTTAGAATATGAAACGAAAAAGGCTACAGATTTTGGGGAAACCTGAAAAATGATTTTAAAAATAATTGTTTGCGCCATTGCTCCATCTTTTGAGAGCGGAGTTGTGAAAACAAGTTATTTCAATCTATAAGTAAGGGGCCATTCAAGTATTACGTAAGAAATTTTGGGGAGGGAGAAGGGTTGGACTTTTCTTACGCTGTCTTACGTAGGGAGGTGAGGGGGTCAGAGACAGTCTCACGTAAGATATAAGTCACTTCAGAATTCGTATTTTTAACACTTATCAAAATTATTTTCATGGGAAAAACCTTACGTTTTAGGATCACCGCCGCGGCGGTACGCCTGAATGTATGCTTAACTACAGAAAAACGTACAACCAATTCGTTGCGTTCATTAGTTTGGAGATGTCGCGTTTTAAATGATCACATGTTTTGCGAGTTGTGCGTACAGCGAATAGCGAAATATCGAAAAATGTTATCGATATCCGTTGGAGGGTTGGGATCATCTTACATTGTCTTATCTGGGGGATGGGGGGGGGGGGGGGGGCAGAGGGTCTGGAACCAATAGACGTCAGATTTTTGTCCGTCTTGAAACGTTGTATCGTTGCCGAATGAAATTTAGCAGAGACATGGAGTATCCGCTCGTTAATGTCGTATTTTCCGTAATTTCACCGCCACACCAATGCTCCTATTCTGTCGCCTGAGTGGCCAGTTATATTACCTCCAAGATCAATGTATGTTGCACTCCAACACTGCATAGTTATGTGATATCCAGTGCTCAAAGCTGTATGACGACGCATATGGAAAGATGAAACTGCAGAAAGCGAGCATTTAACGAAGAGTAGATACAAATATCTAAAGTCTTACGTAAGACTGAGAGGGAGGGGGGGTAGAGACATTCTTACATTGTCTTACATAGGGGGAAGGGGGGGGGGGTCGAAAATGGCATAAATCGTCTTAACGTAATATTTGAAAGGCCCCTAACCATGCAACCGTGCGTGGTGAAAACAACAATCCCTGCTGTCTGAAAATTCCTTTTTCTGACGTATTCCCTTCTACTCCGGCTGTAGAAAGACGGAGGTGGCGTTAAAGAGTGAAGAGGAGAAGGTGGGGCCGCCTTGTCGACGCTACCGCCATCACACCGGGGCGGCGGGGCGATAACGCGCCAAAAGAAAAGTTGAAAAGCGTCGTGCGGTGAAGGGAAAGTTTTCCGTCCCCCTGGTGAGCGCCTCCGGCGGCTGGGTAACGGAGGAGATCCGCCTTTTTTGGCCGAGTATTGAAAACAGCGCCGCTCGGTGGTGGGGAGGGCGAAAGAAACGATGCTCCTCATGAGCAACTTTTTCTTTCCTTCCCGTGTTATGGGAATCTTCCGTCTCGCCTCGATACTCCTCTTCCACCTCACCTTTGCTTCCTCCTCTGCTTTGCAGACCCTCGAGATTGGTTCTCCTCAAAAACGTGCTCATGTTCACCGTTTGGCTCTAGCACCCCCGCCCCAAGCAATAGGCAGTTAATGTATTGATTCATTTATTTTGGCAACAATCTTGTTGCTCCATGAGAGCCAGCAAATTAGAATAAGAAATTGCGCAACACGAAAGCAAGTAATACAAAGTAATTTACTGTTTCTTTTTTCGGGATTCATTCATGTTTACGATTGCAAAAACAATATTTCGCTGGTCCTCCTGCCAGCTTTATCAGGTTAACTTAACTGATTTCTTAGTCTCGCTCGTCTTTATATATATGAGTGAGAACTCCCATTGTTGCGGGAATTTTTAAATTTGAAAAATTCGTTTAAGCTTTCTACTTAACGTGTAACCGTCTTCTCGGTTGACGTTCTTCGGTCTCTTCGGAATTTCTATAGCCTCCCTGATTAATCTTGGGTATTAGCGTACCTCCTTTGACATTAATTTTGTCTCCTCAAAGTTGAAATTATGAGTGGGGCCGCTGAGATGGTGTTCGGCTATTGCAGAAATGCGGTCATTATTATTTTTAATTGCCCGTTGATGCTCTTGGAGGCGTATTTTTAAGGCTCTGCATGTCTGGCCTACATATGGATGTCCACAGCTGCACAAAACTTCATATATTCCTCCGTAGAAATTGTATTTATACAAAGTAATTGTTATTTATTAAATAATTTAACGGGGGCTTTCCAAAATTTAAGTAACAGTCTCATTTATGTATCACAGATATTGATTATAATACATGAAATTAATAAATTAAAAAATACTATTAATTTTTATGCTAAGAATAAAATAGTATTCCAGCGGACTGGAATTGGCACCAAGACTGACAGTAAATATATCTTTAAGTAGTGAATGCGCAGTATACTTACATTGTGGCTCTAGTTTCAACTATTAAAAATATCAGCATTACCTTTTATGAAGATGTTAGATACCATTTATGATGATCTCATAAAATAAACAATTATACCCAGATAGAGTGAATAATTGTGAGTAGTGTACTATTTCACCCGTCTTCAACTTCTGGATTATTAACGCTAGTGTTAGTGTTTTATTTTGTGGCATCGGTTTTAGGAAAACTTGACAGTGGTTTAGCTGTGGATCGATGTTAACTTTCTAAACGAATGGGAATCTAGTCCATAGGAATGGACGTTGGAACTTACTTGTCGAAAATGTTTCCTTGGGCCTCATAAACAATTGAACTCATGATTTTACCTTTATTGCACTTGTTATGTGGGAGAAGAAATCGGTAGGAGAAATAAGACTCCATATTAACATTGAGTCACGGAATTGGAACGAAATAGAAATGTGTAATTTTATCAGATCTTCTCTTCCTCTTAAGACCACGTCCTTTTTCTATGGTTACAAGCATCTAAGCTGTAAAGATAACTCTAATTTAGCATTGCTGAACTGTTGGCTTGACTTTAAAATGCATGAAAATAAATTGCTAAGACATTCCGTAAAGATATAGATTAATTGAAATTCGAAATCGAAAATTGAGACGTTGCATCATGGATAAACTCATATTACAAAATAGGCAATGACAATCTTAAATGTATGCGTGGGCGTAAGCATTTTCTTCAATTTATGACAATTTTTCGGAGAGATATTGTATTAAACTGTGGTTTGACCAATGGCTTTCATCATGCCAAATTGCGAAGATGAAATTCGCAGAACTCGCCATGGGAAAAAATCCTGCAAGACCGGGAATTTAACCGGTAACCTTTGGCTTATCGAATGATTTTGCGCTGTGTTTAGCTCAGTATAAGATGATTTTAATCCAGATAAAGTCTATAAGATTGATCCAATATAAGTTTAATATACCTACTGATAATATCAATATCTATCTAATTGACTATACAATATCTAGTTCCCATGAAGTCTATGCCAACCTATTTTTATTTTATTTTTATGATTTGAAACAAACCGTTTCAAAAGATTTTGATGTTGTTAGCAGTTTTAAGTGTCGCACAATGCATCGAGTTTAGGTATCACTTGTAGAGTTTGAGTAGGAAACGGACGCTGCATAGTGGCAAGTGGCCTAAGTTGTAGTCGTAACCTTCAATTTTAACTCTACTGCTAAAATCATTTTATAGGTTATTTTAAAGACGTAGCTCATTGTAAATCAAATGAAGTGCCTACGAATTAGCACGCTTGAGGCGTTCATTGACAGTGGTCTGCAGTGTCCGGGGTCTGGCGATGGGGAAGGTGAATTGGACGCGATCCGCTCGTGGCGCTGAATGTCCAGTGCAGCCTAGCGCGTGACAGTTTTCCTATAAAGCCGTCAAAGTGCTTTAAATTCTCGGGCCATCGGAAATTTAAAATGGCGTAATTGCGCCATAAATGTTTTTTTTGTCGAGAAAAACGCGCATCATCAACCGCTTGACCTTTGACCCCTGTCGCACGGTTATCGCCGGTCGCAAAGCTACAATACTGAAATGTATTTTCTCAACAAATCCATAATTTTAAACGTACGAATTTCAGTCTATCGAATTTAGAAATATTAATGCCACCCGACTGTCGATCCCAGGAAGTCTTTCGTTCCTGAGCAACCTATGGCGGGTTTTTCTCATTCCTTCCTCATTTGCACATTAACCCCTCCCCTACTTAGCTACATTAATCTCACGCAAATGATCTCAGTTGTCGGTAGCCTCCCCAAATATCCAACCAACCTACCTATCAACTTTTTCACCGGTTAGAAAAGAACTAATTTTTTTTCAAGGAGAGAAAATAGCCACCTTTGCGCAGCCTCTGTAGTTTACAGCTCACCATTAAGCACATATGTATTTTAATGTGAAGAGAACAATAACCTTGAGAGGAGACCACATTTGAATGAAGGCCTAAATTTGGAAGTCCATGTCTGGATTCCCGGTCTATGTGACTTTTTTTCAAGTGCGGAATTTTGTATGAAGAAATGCTTGAGAAATCTTTTTGCCAAACTGTTTTGAAAAGGTCTATGATAACTAATATATATGAAATATATATACAAAAATGCATAATTAAAATATTTTCGTGTATTTTTAGTGTTCATGGTGAAATTATGGTCTGCGTATGCTTGAAGAGGAATATTTAAACAGAGGTCATGTATTTCCTCATAAATAATAGCTCTATAAATAAATAAATAGATAAATAAATAAATATATATAGATATTAAATCAAGGAAATTCACACGTGGTGAAAATATATCCAATAAGGAGTCACAGGGAAGGGAGTTTCATGAAAGATATTTATGCCCGGAGTTTGAAAAGCTTTATACAACCAAATAAAAGATAATTCCACCGATTTCAGTTGTGGAGTCACCGAAGTGGGGGAGCAGTTGGTGGGAGGGAAAAAAGAATTGAAACATTGTAGCAGTGGTTGAAGGATTTTTTGTGACTTTGTCATAACTACTACAGCTGAATACTCTTTGGCAGTGAATGAGTTCGAATTTCAGTGTAAATTTCTATATAGCTTAGTATTTTAAGTATTTCGGTTGTCACGATATGACCGTTGTTACTTTGCTAATAAGAATTTCATCGTATGAATCTTCTCTTGTAGTGAGGGAAACGGTTGATGTTGGCAACCTAATGACTATGAATTGGAGATTATTTTTCTAGGAAACTTATATAGGTTTTATATAATTTTAAAACGAACTCATCTCCATGGATTCTGCATCCATCGATTATGACAAGGTAGTTACCAGGAGTAAGGTTTTGACCAAAGTGAGGCAGGAATTTAGAATTCACCTTTATAGACACTCACAGGCAGAAGAACTTTTCAATTTCGCTTCCAGATGTGAAACCTGCTACTCTCGTGTTTTTGCATGCTTGTCCTACGTGTATTGCCTACAGGTGTATCTGTAAGTTTAAATTACATTATTCAGCATGTACTCAAATAACTTAACCACTCTTTTCTTGAAAAAACCATCTAGAAAGTATATAAACTAGATATAAATCACATTTTAAATATTTTATCGCATTATGGTTGGTAAATTTATCTCCAACTAGAAATTCAACCCCTCCGAGGCCTGGACTTTCAATCTTCCGTTTTCAATGGGCAACTGCTGAGTAAAAACTAAGGTTGTAATGTTTTTGAAGACAGCTTCTAGGTAATGAAAATACTACTCTCCCCGTCACCACCCTCTTCGCAGGTGCTGACGATAACAAAGTGTATGGTACATAGGTACACCTTCGCGGTTGGCGTTATTGCTAGCATGTCATTATTACAATCATCCTCCCTACATGTAATGTGAAACAATAATTCCACGTAGCCTTTTAGTACGTACACTACCTTTCCGTTGCGCAGTTATTCTCAAGAGCATTTATAGTTCAGTCCCGATTATCCGAGTCCCGATTCACCGAAGATCCATATTAACCGGGGTACGGATATATGCGTTGCTAAGCCCGTTTTTCGTCAGTCGATGGACATCGATCCAGCGTCAGAATTAGGCAATTAGTTCGATCTCCAAATAAAAAAGAAGTTATTAAAAATGTTTTTGATCACTAAAATCAATCATTGAATTAATTCAACCGTTTAAATAATGATTTAAATCATAGAAATGCCTAAGTTTGGCCATAATTTAAGTTTGTTCATCAGACTTCCGTAGTATCTGAGTTTTATGGTAATCCGAAGTGGCTTCAGTGCATTACTTATTACCTCGGATAATAGATATTTCACTGCAGTTTTCTTTGCCTTTCTTGCAGACTAAGTCTGCATTTATCAGTTAAATTTGGCCAAAAAATAAATGTGAATGTGAACAGAAAGCATATTTGAAGTCTAGTGATTGGAGCTTGGTCTATAATGACTGTTTTTTAGTTGCCTTTCCTGAGTGACGGGTGAGCTAGGTTATACCTTGTAAACCAATACAGGCAATAAAGAAGTTATACTTATAGATGGAATTTTATGAATATATTTTTAAGTTCATTAACAAGTGAACTTGTAGAGTTTCCAGGTATTCATTTTCCAGACGAAGATAGCGAGGAAATACAGTTATTTGTTTTTTCCTGACGAAGCGTTTCTTCATTCGGATGACTTTGTAATTCGAACGAAGAACATTTATCACTCAATATTTTGTAGTCAATTAGTTGCAGGACAACTAAAGAAAGGAGCCTCTCTACGGTCACATCTTAAACTAGACTCGTCGTTGACAAGTACTACTCTAAAAGTAAATAAATAGTTTTTCAACTAAAATTATTTCTCAGCTTGCTTGGTGCAGCTGTTTCTTCTAGATAATGTTCCTTTATACATATTAACAATGAGTAACATTTGTCGTTTTTGATCAATGTGATCGTGAAGTCGACCCATAAACAGAAAAAATCTAATAAAATCTTTAATAACTGCCGATTTCAAAACGTATGCTAACAGTAAATTTTTAGTGAACTTTTTAAGGTAAGGGTATGCCTACCATGATTCAAAGAAAGTTTATATTTCGCACAGGATATGTGTAAGCATTCAAATTCCACATGCTTTTGTGATGAAATATTTCATGTCACCACTAGGTATTAATGCATGGTAGAACTTTCAAAATAATAACAGGAAAGTTTCTGTAGGGCATAATTTACACTTAATTGACTCTTTGGCTACCTATTTAATTATTTTGAAAATCATTGGACTGAATTACCAACATATATTTATCATGCTTAATTAACAAAATTAATCACAGCGTTCGATTTTCATTTGCTTTGCTTTTTCGGAATACTATTTTGGTCCATATTTATTTCTTAATATCAATGTAAAAATGGAATATGAGTGTTATATGAAAAGTAAAAATTTAACGAATTCTGCCTGATGATAATTTTTTCGTGCAACCCGTAAAGTATTACGGTTGCTGTACACGAAATTCGCAAGACCAAGAGTCCACTCCACTCCACTTCATTCAGGTCGAGAAGGCTTTTTATAGAACAATGTTTACTTGGTTTTTATATAAACAATTGAATGATATATTTTCATACTGATTGTTTTCGTGGTTGAACAAAAAATTTCATGCAGCTAAATGCGAGGAATAGTAAAGTGTTGGGACGTATTTTTATGTTTAATGTAAATGCCACTGTCGCGAAAATCCATTCACAAGGATCGAAATTTCCCGAGCATTGAATGTTGATAGAAATAAGCCAGAAATCCATCTTGGTTTTACATGTTTCAGCAAATTACTGGAATAAATGAAGTCTTCATGCGGTCATTTGATATAAATGGGGCTGATGTTGCCACATAGGGCTGGAAAAAGTGCCCGTTAAAAATATTCGTCGACTAACCTCCATTTCTTGAACTTTTGTTTTTTGAGGTAGTTTGGGCGATAAATCAATTCATCTAGAATTTGATTAATTGGACGTCCTTTAAAAGAAAAAAGCCTCATATTTCCAAATATATGAAAATACTAACCCCTTGCCGAACTACTTTTCGAGCAATTTGTCTAGGAATATAAGCTGTTTTACATGGGATAGATTACGGCTGTGCGCTATAAAGGGAGGATATTGAAAAAAAAAATTAGGAATTTAGAACACCTAGATTTATTCAAAAAAATAACAGTGTGTAGTTTGTATGTTTTCTCAACTATTTATAAAAATTAATCTTTTACTCAACGCAGTAATTTTTACAGAATCACAAAAAAACCTATTGTGAAGGCGATTTCACCGTACGGCGTGAAAAAATGAGTCAAGTTAGAGACTTATGAGGACATATTTATTTAATTATGTACTGAGAATTTTTGTCATAGACAACTATATCTTTGCACCAATGATATTACAATATTTGATTCACACTCCACACAGACGCTGAAATTAAAAAAATAAATCCGAATATGGTCTCCATCATGACTAGCGAACTATATTCCACTTAAAGATTTTCATTTTACGACCCAGGATTCGCTGCTGTTCAGCATCTTCAGGTAATATCGGCTGGTATTTACACCTGTGCAAATAAGGAGAGGGGATGAAGTAGGTCTCTTTTCAATTTAGATATCTATTAAAAATTATCCATCCGGATCAGCTTGCTCAGTCAAATTAATATCTTTATTTCGGGTGTTAATTATGAATGAATTAATATGTTTTGGCAGTGCAATCATTCATTTCTAATCATATACGTAAGTGTGCCAGAGGTGTATGCGGTAGATATAGGTATGAATGCATCTCCGAAACCCTGTTCAATTTGAATGTTTTATTTTTATGGGATTAGTTAGGTCTGCCGGGGTTCGGGAGAGCAAGTGGCTGGAACGGGTGATGAAGACGGGAGAGGGGATGCTGAAGAAGGGAGGAAGGGGGAATTGAGGGGAAGGTGTTCGTTAATCGGGGAAGGAAAGGAAGTGATGAAAGATTTATGGATACAGGGCGGTAAGACGTACACATTGTAGACGAAGAAAACCATGGTCATGGGCAGGGTTCAGAGATATTTTGAAGGGTAAATAGACTTCGTTTCATATTTCTGACGAAGGTTTTCACAGTGTTCAGGTTTGCAGTCAGGCAGGTTTCCGGGATTTGTCCGGGTTTTGGGATTTTCACCTACTATACTGTAGGCGTCCTCAGGCCAGGCTGAAGTGGAGAATGCTTCGAAAGAGCAGGTATTTTTGTTATACAATAAGTGAAGGGGTGTCTGCCCTTCATATTAATCAAAACCTACCGCAAGGTGGTTACACCGTAAAGTAACTTATATATAATTTTGTTCATATTGCTCATAGAAAACGCAACCGTGGTTTGATATGAACAAGATAATATTACGTTGACTCCTAGATTTCCACAGCGTTGATCAGTTGATCGATTGGGTTGATTGATTCTGGGTTGTCACCGCTTCAGAACTTTGTTGATGACGACAGTTTCGCTGGTATTCTAATCAGCTTCCTCAGGTTGAGTTGCCGGGTTGAGATTTTGGCCGCCTTATATAGGAAATTTTACATTACCCTACGTAAAAAGACGCAAAAATATCCAATATATAAGGCGGCCAAAATCACAACGCGGCAACTCGACCTGAGGAAGCTGGTTGGAATCCCAGCGAAACTATCGTCACCAACTGAGTTCTAAAGCGGTAAAAACCCATAAACAATGGAGAGATCAAAAAAATATTATTTTTTAAACGATATCGCCAACTGAACTTGAAATTACACGGTGTTAAATGCGAGTAGGGGGAGAAATATTATAAACACCCTTTTGTGCGAAAAACAGCTACGTGAAAGAAGCGCATTTCCCCGGGGAATTGAATTGTGATAAAATGTAGGCACTTTCCCATTATCGTTTGAGTTATTAGTAAATTAATGCTATAATCAAAGTCATAGCTCGATGATTGATTGTGCTGTTGTCTGCTATTGTGGCTGGAAAAAGTGTTCACCAAAAATATATTCGTCAAATAAATTGCGTTTATTGTACCTTCGTTTTATTTATACTTGAAAATGCATATCATCAGTGGAAGTAGTATTTTTGAGGAAGTGAAACGGAATTTTGGAATTTAATTATAGTTTTGGCTCAAGTAGTCGTAGTGGAACGTAATTAATTGGTAGGTTTCTTGTAATATTGGAAGGTTGCTTCATTGATCGTTTCATTTGGTGCATGAAAATGATTATCACGTGCGGTAACTGTTATGCGTTGCTTTTTTATGAAGCCTGCCGGTTGAAAGATTCTCCAGCTCTGGTTTGATACCGTGGATCCCGTCTCCAAGAATACCTCAGTCGGATACCGGTCCCCTTTCTTTTCTCAAGTGAGAGAGACGGAAGGAACCAATTAAAACTCGTCCTTGACCGAGATGCCCTGCGAGTGGACCATCTTAATATAGAGCGGCGAGCTGCTAGATAAAAAAACAACGACTAACGAGACGGCTTCTGCTGAAGGTGGAAGGGAATTCCGGAACAGAAAATCCCGGAATATTTTCACTCATCGACCTGCTCTGCATATTTTAGCAGTAATTCACGCCGATCGCAACGATAAGACTTCTTCGGCAATTTAGTCGTCACGAATACAAAATGATGTCATATCATTGATATTGATTCCATCATGTTTGCAACAAATCTGACTATTTAACAAATAGAGAAAATATCTAAGGAGTAACTAAACAATTGCTGTTCACAAAATTACAAAAAATAATAGCAAAATCTTTCTGTGGCTTTAATTATCGTGGTATAGTTTGCTTCATCGTGAAGAATAAATTCCACAAAGCAACACAATATGCCATAAAGTATGGAATAAAGAAATATGTTCCAATACCTTTTAATCTCTCGAAACCAAAACTCATATGTGATCTGAAACTATAGCATCGCTCTCAAACATAGCTGCATCTAGCTCTAAAACACATTCCTCAGCCACCTTTGGAGCCTCGTTGCAATTCGTTCCGCAGTTGAAATGAACCGTGAGTTCTAGAGAGATAGGCAATTGAATGCGCTCTATGGTGGTTCTCACCAATCAAATGCACTCGTAGGTATTATGTTTCCTCACCAGACTGCGTTTGAGAACGCACGGCTCTTTTTCAACCATTATTTTAACCATTATTTGGGAAAGTAATCAAATGTCATCAAAATATTACACGCTATAAATTTCAGGATTACATATGTGCATTCTGGCTTGTACAAACTGGTGAGCTGAAAATTCCTTTGGAATTGTGACTGACAATGCTCGGTCGTCATGCTTCATGAATAGATCGCAATGACACATCAGCTGTAAGACTTTTGTTGTGGAAGACATCGAGGATAAATAAACCCAAGGTTAGGGCTAACTAAACCAATATTTGTGTACTGTGGCAACCAAAATGCTATTTCTATTGCTAAGAATGAAAATATCTGTTACGAAATTGAACATTGCATTGTAGACTGCAACTGCAACTCCACTATTGTAGAGAGCAACATTGCAACTCCACTATTGTAGAGAGCTTATGACAATAAGAGAATATGATTTGAGGTATGTTACTTCAAGTGAAATTATTGATGATATTTTAATATAAATTTAAAATGCACCAAAGACTTAAACACTGTGCACAGAAATGAATATTTATGTTACTAGTGACTAAAATTTGATGTTTCATGTGTCATTTAATTTTGATATGTACGTAAATTATTTTTTCTTTGAGTTTGATTTGATAAGAGTTGATTTGTGTTGATGTTTCCCTAGGGGAAGTGTTATTTTTTTAAGTAAATTATTATATGGATGGTATAAGATGGTATGGTAAACATCAACAGATATTGTTTGTTGCTAATTAGGAGTTTCCTTAGAGATAATAATAAAAAAAAATTGACGTGATCAATAATGAATGAGTAAGAGAGTGTAATAGGAATTTTTACGCAGCTGAGATTGATTAAAAACGTGTTCAAACTTTTGCATGCCTGAATAGAATTATTTTAAAAATGAAGGAAAAGACTACAGCTTATGGTTAAAAACCATTTTTTTCGCCGCGTACTTTTCTGGACAAACTGCAGAGTGATGGTTAATAGGTGATGGTTAAGTATGTAGATGAAAGAGAAAAGAAGGGAAAACTGTTTAAAGTGAATCATTTTATGCCTATTTTAGTATTGGTAGTTTCTTTCCATAAATTTCCATCCTTGGAGTGGAGATGACAATATTAAATTTTCAAATCGTTCTAGGGCCGTTCAAAAATCACATGTAAAATATTTAAGTGAGAGAATCGATCATTATCCATATGACACAAATTGAAAAATACTGAAAAGTCGCAAAGTATAAAATATTATAGAGAAACTTAATATAATCTAGAGCGGTTTTAAATTGAGATTGGAGAGGTACATTTTTCTTTCCTCGGGCGTTTGGCTTATTTTAAACCATATTCTCCAGGGTTTTCAGATAGTGTCTTCCATTCCATATCGGATTAAAATTTGAACAAAGCTGCGATCCGCTAAATATTTTCGCTCATAACTCACAGATGAAACAGGCAATGGCGCACCTATAGACCGAGGGAATGATTATAGAGCTGTGGAAAAGGCTTAGGTTGTGGGCGGAGAAAGAAGAGCAGCTAATTTAGCTGATTAGTTTCGCGAGCCGTCGACGGGTTCTCCCTTAGGTCACGTTTGAAGGGAGTAATTGAATGCATTCCGCTGTTAGCGAGATAGTCATGCGATGGTGATTAATCTAATTGAATCATAAGTAATGAGATACCTGTGGAAAGGCTGGATAAACATCAAAGGCAGAGGACGTGATTCAGACTAGCTAAACATATCCCTTATTTATGTGTTAGAGTTTTTAAAGCGGAAATTAGTAATTAGGATCATTTAATTAGCGGAAAACCATTTCCTCATGGGAGATGCTTGAATAAATAAGCCTCTTTGCTGAATTATTTTACGCAACCGCGAATGGTTTTAACGCTTTCGCGTAATTTTCAATGGGAATCACATTTTTTCTTCGTGGTGAGTTTTGTTAAATACTCCGTCAATTGTTAAAATGTTGAGGTCAGGAAAGCAGTGGTTAGGGTGAATGACAATGAGAGTGAATATTAAGAAAGGTTTATGGGGAAGACATTAAACAACGGGATAAAGGTGAAAATGACGGGAAATTTGTCAGTGAGGTGCTTGATATAGAGGTGAGTGGTTCGTTGGTATAAGGTCATTTGGCATCTTCGTTCCAATAACCTCTTTTTGATTCATATTTTTTCATACTGGTATTATATTTTGCTCATGTTGCCTCGTTGGCACAAGAGCATTTTTCGCAAAAGTAAGTGATTTGCATATTTTGCCTACGTGAGTATACCTATCATATGTTGATCGTCTCCTAAATACATGAAGTCGAAATTATTAGAACGTAGATTTATTATAATAGTATATTTCGGCCTCGTTCGTGGTGGGAAAAAGTCCTTGCCAGCTAATTCTAAGGTCGCGGGTTTGAGTCCTTCTTGGCTGTTTTTTTTCCACTCAGGGCATGTTTTGAGGGTTAAATGTAAGAGAGTGCTAAATAGCCCTAATTTTTCCTAAAATAAATTCGCCATTATTAGATGTATTCAGTATTAGTACACGCAGTCCTCTGGTCTATTGTTTGACAATGTTATCACGATAATCCCGTATTGCTTTCATCAGTAGGAAGGTTGCTTTTCGCTTTTGTTGATTTGAACATCCGTTCTTTCATTTTTGAATTTATCATTTTGATTATCTGAATGATGTAATAAACTAAGGACCTAAACTAATGACATTCTTCATCATGTGAGTAATCTACCGGTTAGAGGTAGGTTATGATGAAAGTCAGAGAATATCCAACAGTCTCTTACACGTGCAGTGCATCATCTACCTTTAGTATTTCTTTCTTCATCTCAGCGGAAGTCCTACCTATCTTCATCCCGTCCATCAAAAATATTCTCTTTCTTCCCCTTCCCCGCTTGCCCAACATCCTTCCCTCTATCACGGCCTTTTGCAAACCATAGCTACTCATTACCCCTTTCCAGCCACCTACCCTGCCTTCCCCTAATCTCATCCAGAAGTTTAGGGGAAGGCAGGGTAGGTGGCTATAAGCGGTAATGAGTAGCTATGGTTTGTTGAAGGCCATGACTAATGACATTAAATCGTAAATGAAAAGGAAAACGTTGTTATATTCCACAAATTTATTTCTAGGTACTACTAGTTTCGACGCAGCGGCGTCATCTTCAGATACAATTGGTGGAATATGACAAAGTTTTCCTTTTCATTTACGATAAAATGAACTTCCACAAGGTTGAGCCTGAGACGATGGAGATGACATTAAAATTTATAAAATTGAAAATCTATATAAGCGCCTTCTTTGTTTTATACTTTTCCAATTTTCTCTATTGCCACTTACGCAGAATGGTTTTCCTTTCAGGTATGTGCATATAACCCCATGCGGTGAATGACTGTCTGTCTCAGCACATCCCGCCGTCTGAGGTAAACATAATTAAGTTATTAGCGCACCTCGAGAGCATCGACTGTCTCTCAACGAATTATATTTCCTCCTACGTCCTTCCCGGTCTTGGTTCTCTGGCATTTCATCGTACGATTACGTTACAGGTAAATGTTGAGTTTAATTATAAAAATGATTAACGGCATTATTATGTTGATGAAATTTGAATGGAGAATATAGATGTTTCTCTCCTGAAATGACATAATAGCCACTGACCAAAAATAATTCAATTTTCTGGATGGTAAAGTTCAATAAAAATACCAGGAATTATTTAAAATTTGTTGCAGATCCAAACTCATTCGGATGCAAACATGTTCAATCTCATTCAGTTGCTATGCATCTAAGTCATACTTTTAATAATTGCATTCTACTTTTGGTTCGTTCAGCCTCACGCTTTTTGTTAATTCGCCCCTGGAATCAACATTTCAATCTAGAGCTTCCATACTTTTAATTTTATTCTTAGAATAATTAATTTTATTCCATCAATTATTGTTCCATTCGATAATGGCTTATGGTAAATACTGGTTTTTTACGGAAATAGCTTATCAAGATGCCTTAATTTATGTAGGAACTTATAAGCTTCCAGTTTCGAAGTTCTTTTCTTCGTTAACCAGTCAAGTCCTCTATCAATGATAGCTTGTACATAGGTACGATCCATAAGCCCATAATTTACATATACTACTTATTCACGAATGCCCTCGTGGCTAAAAACCGACCAGATTAATAGTAAAAATAGCGAACAGCAATTTTAAGGGGTATTTTTGAACTTGTTACCATATTAATTAACTAACTATCCACATTTGTTGCCTTGCTCCCCATATTTGCTTACATTCAACACTTTAAGAAAATTGCCCAGGAACTGTGAGACCACAGAGGCCACACAACTTGAATAGCTTCAAGCTTCAAGAAGCCACACAACATGAATAGGGAAGATGGATACACTCTTTCAAACACTTTGAAACGTGTATTCAATGGTCCCAAAAAGGACCCTTCCCACTTCCCGCGTTTTGCGGATGTGAGCCAGGGACCAATCAATTGAAGAACTGGCGGGTGACACCCCCACGAACAACATAAATACCGGCCCTTTCGAAGCATTCTCCACTTCAGCCTGGCCTGAGGACACCTACAGCACAGTAGGTGAAACGTCGCCACCAAAATGACAACGCGGACGAATCCCGGAAACCTGCCTGATTGCAAACCTGAACGCCGCGAAAACCTTCGTCAGAAACTTTAAGAAAATCATTTAATTCGATCCTGGGGTTCCAATTTTGCTTTTTTCAATAATTTTAACCGGTAGAAATAATGTTGAAATTATCTGTATAGGGTGGATGAAAACAATTTTTAATTGTTGATTTTTATTTTTTTACTCGCTTTGTTTTTGTCGAAAATTGAGTTTTTGGCTCAGAAATTGCGTTTATTTTATTATTTAAACAATGGAAATTTTAATTTACTCGGAAACAGCTGCTTGGGCTTTAAATGGATGTTTATATGAGTGAATGGATGTTTATGTACGCAGGGCGATCTCTAACGACACCATTACTTCGTGACTAATGATACTAATGAAACAAATGTGGTATCATACGATCGAGTACAGTGCTAAAATGACCCGAAGTTTGTACAAAGAATTCGCAAAGTGCGGGTTGGGTCTCGTGGTGCCTAGCGGCCATTTTAGTTGTGGCTGAAAATTTGAGCGCAGCACAACTCGCGACTCAGATGTGCTAGCGCGCTGATTTTGTAGCGAAATGAAAAACCTCATTTAGGTCTATAGTATACATATACATGGTATGGACAAACCAAAAATAAGCACGATATTTTGAGTAACATTTCGAATACCAGAAATTACCAGACTAATATTTTCAGAAAAGCTCATTTAAATTAGCGATTCACATTATAAAGAACAAAATGGAACTTAAACCGCCATTGGTCGCGCTATGAGATTTTCTCTCACACCAAATTTAAACTTGTGCTCACTTTGTAACCATGTGTTAGAATAAGTTCACTTTCCTTGTAGCTGATTTTTTATCTCTTCCTATTGACCGACCGTCTCAAAAAGTATAAATGAAGCGTCCGCAGCTGTGTAATGATATGTCTGATACCGTCGGCTACAAGGTGTGAGACTTTTCCTCATCGCGCGACCACTGACGTTAGTGTTTTTGTATCACTCAGTTGCGTTACACTTTCGCAACATGCGGGCAAAGTTGATTCATTTCGTGGAGAGTAGATACGTTAATGCAAATTTACGAGTCATGAGAAGTATGTCCTCATAAATAAATATTTCTTCTTGTGAATGGTAATTTTCTTCATTAATATCCAATAGTATCATCGCCAGTAGACGTTGCAATGATTACGTAATTGTATCAGTAATTGTGTATATGTGGAAATCATAGTTTCAAGTGAACATTAAGAGAATTAAATTAAATATAAATATTATGTAATATATTGCCAATAAACGCTCTATGATATATAATCAATGGTACATCTGAGTGTGAGAAAACGTCTCACGCGCGACCGCTCGCGTGATAAGTAGCTTAGCGACTACTCCCGGGTTAATGCAAGACTTTTGGATAGGTTTTTTTGACCCCAGCATCTTAATTTGGGGTAGATGACTGCTTACATTTAATATGCATTTTGCACGTCATACTGGAAGGATACTTTAATATCCCATGCAACAATTTTTAACATTTTCTTCTCCCAGTTGACTGCAACGGGCACTCTCCTGGTTATCTGAATCTCAACTTAAGGTAGTTTGAGCGATAAATCAGATCACCTAGAATTTGATGAATTTGACGTAATTTGACTGGAAAAACTCCCATATTTTTAATGATATCAAAATATTAACCCCTTTCCAAACTACTTTTCGAGCAATTTTCCTGAAAATACTAGCTGTATTACATGGGATAGACTACGGTTCTGCGCTCCAGAGGGAGAATATTGAAAAAAATAGGAATTTATAGCACCTAGATTTTGTCTAAAAACTAACGGCGTATAGTTTGTATGTTTTCTAAACTGTTTATAAAAATCAATCAATTATTCACGGCAGTAATATTTACAGAATCTCAAAACAAACCTGCTGTTTTGAAGGTTTTTCAGCCGTACGGCGTGAAAAAATGAGTCTAGTTGGAGACTAATGTTGATATATTTTTTAAATTACTGATAATTTTTGTCATATACAACCATATTTTTACACAATTAATATTACAATATGCATTTCACACTTTTACAGATGCTTTAAATAAAAAATAAAAATTCGAATATGGTCTCAATTATGATTTGGGAACTATCTCGCTCAAACAGCCTTAAATTGTCTGCGATTTTCGGTAGATGTTCGGAGCGGAGGAGCATTGTGCATGTATCCTTGCTGCGCGAGTGAGCGCCTTGCTATTTTCAGAGGTTTACGTTGCACTTGCTAATTACGTTGCACGTGCCGCAAAGGGTCAGCCGTGAGGGCGGAGGATTGCATTTCAAATGTCAAGGACGTAGGGACGCTGCGGGTCAAATGCCACGACGTTGGCATGACCTTTCGCAACTTCCCGTCTAGCATTTTAATCTTGTATCACTATGTGGCTGTCGTAGGATGGTGTAAGGATGATTTAATTGAGTTTTGAGGCATGAGTATCGGTGATCGGAGGCGGGATTAGAATGATGTGCGGAGTTTGAAATGTTGTTTTGGTGAACGATGAAGGACAGACAATGGAAATGAACGAAGGAACACAAAGAGGGAGTTTTACTCTTAAGGAAAGACGAGATAATGAATCGTATTTTCTTTATTTTCTTCTTTACTCCCAAGCTACCTTTCAGCATATTTTCAGCGAACATGGTCCAACCAAAAAAATTTTTTAATTTTTGTTTATCTCCGTAAATTGATTTACTATTACACTACCCTCCTTCAAAGTTGTAATGATTAGAAATTGTGACGCCAGAGGGAGGCCAAATGGATTTAGAAGCGGACCAACTTCATAAATGGATAGCGACGACTACAGCCGTAATTAAATCGCTTATTGAATTGCAATGAGCACAAGACCAGTGTTTGGGCGTAATAATGTTGAGTTATAATCAATAAAAAGTAGGTCTGACCAATAAACACATTACTCTATTCCTTGGAGCATTTGAAACGTTTTTGCCTTATAATATTAAAAAAAATTAACTCCTACCGTTTGTAAGTAATGGAAAGTGTTTGTCTACGTTTCATTCGCGTCAGATATATTAGGTTAGTTATAGTAAAATGTCGCTAGTTATGAGACTCAATGAATTTTGCTTCACAACAATAAAAAAAACTCATATTTCGAGTGATACTAAAAAATCAAACTTTGTTTGCTATAATGTTTTACATAGTTTAATAGCCAATACAGAAGCCGTTTTCTTTCGTGGCATTTAGTATGGTTGTCCGCTCCAGATAAAGGCATTATTAAAAATATGAAGCTCTGTTACGCACAGGTGGCGTTTAAAATGAGCATGTAAACGGTGTTTAGTTGTTGTATTTCCAGATTTATTTTTAAAACATTATTACTCACCGTAATACTTTTTATAAAATGGAACAATAACTTTCAGATGTAAAGACGTGTTCAGCATACGGCGTGGAACAAAAAAAATAAGTAAAAGCCTCAGAAATGTAATTTTAGGAAATAACTGCTAAGTTCAGTCATAAAAACCAAAGCTTTTTCATAATAATGTCACTGTTTAATTCATTATTGTTGAATCAGATTAAATTTTCAAATAAATTTCAAGCATGGTCCCCATAAAGACTAGGGAAAAATCTTGCTCACACTAACTTAACTCTATCGTTTGGATCTTTGTTGTGTTGGCTGCCGAACAAGACCTATTAAATAAGTTTGAGCGAAAAATATCTTCACCTAGAATTAGATGAATTTTACCTCATATTTAAAGACAAAACTCTCATCTTTCCAATGATATCAAAATATCAACCCCTTGCCGATTCGAGAATTTCCCTGAAAAAAACAAGCTGTTTTACATGGAATAGATTACGGCTGTGCGCTCCAGAAGGAGAAAAATGAAATAACTAGGAATTTATAACACCTAGATTTCGACAAAAAATTAACGGTGTGTTTTTTTTATGTTTTCTCAGCTATTTATAAAAACCAATCTATTACCGCAGTAATTTGTATAGAATCGCAAAAAAACCTGCTGTTTTGGAGGATTTTTAGCTTTAAGGCGCGAAAAAATGAGTCATGTTAGAGACTTTAGTCGAAATATTTATGTATTTAATTTCTTAGAACTTTTGTCGTATATACTATATTTTTGCGCCATTAATGTTACAATTTTTACTCCATACTTCTTACAGACGCTGAAATTAAAAAATAAAATTGGAATATGGTGTCCATTATGACTAGGGAAATATCTTGCTTTTACTACCTTACGGGTATATTATGCGAATATAATTCACCGAGAACAATGCATAGCAATCCTCTTGGCTACCGCGAGCAGGTTGAAGGATCAAAAAGGAATTCTTTTTTAATGCGACCGCTGGAAAGTTTCGTCGGCCTGCTCGGCTGTCGTTTCTTCCCCTCCTGTTCCACCTCCTCGCCAACCCTACTTCGAACCCCCTCTCCCCCACCCCCCGAGCCGCGAGTGGAAAGTTTGACCGCCCTAGGGGGGGGGGGGGGGTTGTATATGACGACCAAGGGCCGCAAGCCGCTTTTTACCACAGCGGCGCCCCCCCCCCCCCAAAAACTACATCCTCTCCTTTTGTTTTTTTTGTCCCACAGACCACTTTCATAAAAAAATCTCCGTCTCCCCGAATTCTTTCTTCGTCCAATCCTTTTTAAATAAGAAACTTTGTGTCGTGAAACCGTGTATCATTTTCTAATCTCGCGGTGGCTGGTCTCAGATAGAGGAAAAAATATGTATTATGTCTCAGGGAGCCTGGGGCCTGAGGTTCGATCGCAGAGTTGACACTTTTTCGCGGGCAGGACTTTGCGGTCTCACGTATGGATAAATAAATTGGCACTAACCGAAACAGAAATATTATGGTGCCCTTGCAGTTCCACCTGGCTTATACTCGACAGGTGTATGCGTTGTTTTCCAGTTCGCAGATAGACGCTTTAGCAAAATAAGTTGAACGTCTTCCGACAAATAGTCTGCTCCGGACTTACACAAAAGGTTCAACCTATGTTTTACCCTTCGCTTTGTTGTTAGAGATTCCCGCTGTAATACAACTAACAAATCGGTCACAGTGCAAAACGTTAATTGTTACTTCTTTTTACAAATCTACGGCTGTCCGCTGTACTTGAAAAATTTCTGAGATTAATCCTACTTCGTAAGGGTTCCGCACGCTAGTGGCTTATATTTAGTGAGGATTTACCAGGGAAAAATAACTTAGCCATTTCACCCTTACGTCGCGTTTTCCGAGTTTTTTTTTAATAATTCGCAATTTGCTATGATCTTGTCCGCAGATCTCACGCACGAATTTTCCTCTATAGGTCCTGAGTATTAGTCAAGTGTACTTTCCTCCGCTATGGATGCCAAAAACCCTGGTGTGATATCTGAAAGCATTTCTTCTGAAAGCATCTCAGAGGAGCTTCCTTTACTCCCCGATTACTTTCCGAAATATTTGACTCCAAACACGTTTCCCGAACTCTTCCGCAAGAGCGATTGGAGAGTCCCTCATGGTTTCTTTGACGCTTCGTTTTTCTTCTCCCCGTCAACACTTCTAAAACGCTTCCGGGGAAGGAAACGAAGAGTTGTCTGATGGTTTTGTTTACTCTTCGATTTCACTGCTACTACTACGAAAAAGTTGTAATTTTTGCTCTAAGAATAGGCTTGTGTAAATAAAAGCTGGTTGTTCAAACGTCTCGATAATATGCAATATTTTTAGATAATATCATGATGTACATTCGTTGATGGACAACTTAAACTTAAATAACATCATAATAACTTAAATAACATAATATTAGATAGGAATTGAATATTATCATACGGTGTAACTAATTAATTGGTAGCTAGCCAGTTCGTACAATTCCCCTCGGAAATGCATTATTATGCCTACATCGTATTTAAAAACATGTGAATGATGTACACTACTGCGTAAACTTCATATATTCAAATGAAGATTCATTAAAGTTGATGACATGCTTGACTTGGACGTTTGCTTATACTTGCAATTATATATAGAAAATAAAAAATTACCTGCCATAGCTATGTATTCAGCGCCTAACTTGTTAATCATCTTACATAATCAAAGCAGTCGCATACCAGGCATAGTCGTGGTAATCAATTTGAATGGCATAACTATGCATAATTATAGAGTGGTGATGACATGATGACATATATTGTCCATCTTCCACTCATTTATACATTTATACTCTTTAAATCTCTCCAGATGTGGAAGAAAATGCTTGGAGGATGAGCAAGGTCATGAGGAATAATAATCATGATAAGTAAAATTTAGAACAACATCGGCATTAACAAGGAAAGTGCAACTATAAGAAACATAGAGGAACTATTCCTCAACATAATCCCCAGATATTAATAGGAAATTATATTAACTGGTCATTGAAAAGCAAAAACTCGTTAAAACCATCTAAAAACAGTAAAAAAAACAAGTCACGGTATGTAGTAAGAGTTACAACCCGTGAAACACTCTATACCTATACACCGGTGATAGTCAAGTGGTTAAGGTGACTGACTGCGAGTGGAAAGGTTTCGAGATCGATGCCCTGATAAGGTACATTTTTTACTTTTTTTTCTTAAGTTTTAATGTGTTAATTTTTACATATTGTGATCTTTTCATCGTTACTTCAATGAAAAATATTTTTAGTCAATTTTTAAAATGTAAATAGAGGCGGGAGTAGACTTGTACCCCGTCTACGCTCCGTTAACACTCCAAGACGACGGACGCTTCGTTTACTCTCCGGTGTTCCACTTTACGCTCCCCAGACTCTCCGTTCACCTTCCCTTGTGGCTTGGTCAACTATTCCTTCACTCTCCGATAGGAGCTTCATTCACGCCCCCTTCACGCTATATTTTCGCCAGGGTTGTGCCGAGCTAAATACGCTGACTTGGCGTAATAACTACAGCCGGAGAGAAGGTGACTCAAAGTCTCCGGCTGGGGTCGGCACGCCCTACATCTCGTTTCCGCGACCTCCGCCTTGAATATAATTCGGCGGTACACGAGTGTGTTTACGACACCATCCTGGCACGCGTGGACAAAACCCTCGGTCTCGGACTTCAGACCGGCGCGGCGGAGCGTAGGAAAGAAAACATCAGCTCCTTCGATAACCCATGTTTTCGATGGGCTTATCGGTATGCGCCTTGAGCAAGGCCTTCTGCTCGGCTTTTTTTATTTAAAGCCTGAGGACGTCTGCCTTCAATGACAAGATGGTCGTGTCATGGTCGCTTCCGTCGGATGACGGAAGTCGAGACCGGTTTCGTCCGCAGCCCTCTTTGCCGCCTGGAAGAGAAACGCCCCTGCTCCCGCACTCTCGTGCTCTCTCACGAGATTGAGCTGGGGGTCCCTGCTTTTCAACACTCGGCAAGCTGTACCCAGGACAATTCTGCTGTGGAGACACTCCAGACTCAATAGTCCTCTACCACCTACATTGCGAGGGAGGTACAATCTGGCGACGGAAGATTTTGGATGAAGACTTCTCTTGATGGTCATCATTTTCCTCGTTCCACTATCAAGGTTCTGCAACACGTTGACGTTCCACTTCATGCATCCGAAGGTATACAGCAGTGTAGGAACCGCGAACATGTTCGTGGCAAGAACAAGGTTCTTGCCAGAAAGTTCAGAACTCCAGATGTTCCTGAGAGTCTGTCTGTATTAGGCGGTGAGCTTTTCCTTCACTGCTGTAACCTCCTGCATTTGGCGAAGGGGGACGCCGAGATATTCATAGCTATCATCGTCCTCGAGGTGACGAATGACGCTCCTGTCAACAAGTTGCACGTCTTCCTTGATCTCCGAAAATTTTCCTCTCGCTAAGTGGATGGATTCACACTTGTCCAATCCGAACTCCATCTTTATAGCCTCACTATATTCCAGTATGGCGTCCAGAGCAGTGTACAGGTCTTTCGCATTAGATGCATAAAGCTTCAGGTCATCCATAAAAAAATGGGTGACCTTATGTTTCCTGTCACCTGGAACACCGCACATGTATCCTCTACCTCGTCGCAGCCGAAAGGACAGGGGAAGGAGGGAAATACAGAACAGTAAAGGGCTCAAACTGTCGCCTTGAAAAATGCCACGGTGGTATGTTTACCAACTCTGTGGAAACTGACTGCTTGCCTGAAATCAGAACGAATCACGTTTTCCTGAGTGGTAACAGGCGTTGGATGCAGTACACCTCTGGGTGGACTTTCATCAATTTCAGCATGGCGTTGATAACCTCATGCGAGGTGGTGTCAAATGCCTTCTTGTAGTCCACTGAGGCCATTGATAGGTTTCGCTTATGCCGGATGGCATCCTGGGCAGATTGAGCAGGTTGAGCAGGTATCAATGAGCAGGTTGTCCTTGCATCCCGCGATTCCTCGCTTTGAGTCCCGCTGCTCGTACATCTCCTCCAACACAGGCTGCACGTGGTGGAGGATAAAGTCGCTCAAGATAGAGGTGAACGCCTTGTATACAGTGTTGAGGCAGGTAATAGGGTGGTAGTTCTGCTATAATTCTTCTTATATTATGTATCAGCGTATCCTGCGTATTTTTCCTTCATGTCTACCTTCCAGATAACCCAGATAGCCCAGTGATTTTAGCTAAAATTCAGGCCTAGCCTCAAGTTAAATAATGTAAATTGGAAAAATTGGCAATTAATAGCGCTCTTCTTGTTCCATAAAAGGTCAAAAGTCAAAGAAAACCCGCGGACTGATTATTTTATTTTTAATCCACTTTCCCAAAAACTAAATCCTTACTCGTAAAAAGTAGTATTGGAAACTAGTTTCTCGTCCAATTTCTCCGAAATTTTCAAAGTGTGAGCACTTAAGTGTTACTGCTCTCGAAACTGAACGTTTTCTCAAAATAATGGTTGAAACATCAAAAACCAAGCACCGGAGTTAAAAAATTAGCCTAAATTAACGTTGTGCGTAAGAAATAATTTTTTTATTATTGTTTTTTATTACATCGCCATACGGCCGTCACCATTGTACCAGACGAGTTCTAAATGTTTAGCATTACATTATTTTCCATAGGGTAAAAACCTAAAATCAGTGGTCTAAGAGACAAAGCTAAGGGGTCTTGCCTTAAGCCTGCTTTCCCATAATATTCTTGTAGAGGTGTCCAAGTTGGCGCATAATTACAAGCTCTAATGAAAACGTGTTTGTTGACGCAGGAAATAATCCGTGCGATAAGGAATGCAAATTGGCAGGTGGGTGTGAATGGCAACTTCCCCAAGTCCAGGAAAAATGCATTCATCAACGCCTTCAATGAGCCCCCTCTCTGTTACTCGAGGGAGAGTTTTGAAGGGAAAGTGTGAAGAACAAAAATTGGTAATGGCGAGCTTTCGTCTCGCCAGATAAATGTCTTTTTGCTAAAAAACCTCCATTATTGGCGATATAAAAAATGATGCCAAGGGGAAGATTAAAGAATGCGCAATTGTAAAATGTAAGAAACATAACCGTAAGACCATTAGTTTTTGAGGAAATTAAGTTTTTAAGATGACCAATTTTTTCCGTGAGTTCGCCACCATATTTGAAGGCTATAGGAACTACCATTCCCCCTAGATGACGCAGCCATCGAGCAGTCACTTATCTTCGCTCCTTTAAAAACCTCGGTTTATTACTTCCCGTATAATGAGAATTTGTGTGACGGAAGGTGTGAAAGTGCACTGTAGGAAAAAACTGCGCTGGTGATTGGTTTGCTGGAGGGGGTATTTTAGCAGATAGTTATGTTTTTTTTTCACAAAAACCATTTTAAAGCTACGGGGCGTCCCGGAAGCCCAGACCACCCTGTCGGTATGTTACTCTCCCTTTCTTTAGGAGATCCTCGGCCAATGGCCAGAGTACACCAGACTCCCTGACTTCTTCTTTGAAGAGCATTCGTGCGAAACGAAACGAACGAATAAAACGAGCATTTGACAAACTGTTCTCAAACTTCACAAAAGTTTATAAAAAAACTTCTGCGAAGTAACGTACTCCCCTTGGGGCACCCCACAAACCAATCACCGTTGGTGATTTGTTAGCGTACATTTACGGCGAGTTGGTGGTTAAACATCCCACCCGTTGGTGATCAAACTGTTTTCAATGTGAAGAAAATGAGGTGGAGGATAGTGGTTAGATAAGAAAACCAACTGCTCGATCGCTGCACCATCTATGGTGAACAAGACTAAACGGCATTCTTTCCCAACATGGCGGAGAGAAAAAAACGCACTTCTCAGGTTTGGCAGTTAGCCATACCTAGAATAAATTTTGCATTGTTATTTTATAACTACTGCATAAATGCGCAAATTTTGCATAATTAATGTAAGTGAATTTTGCTGCGATAACTCAGTTGAAAGTGGGTGAAAAGCGCGTTTTTTCCTGGCGAGACGAAAGCTCACCTTTATCCAAAAATGAAACCGACCCGTGCGCGGGGGTTGTTGGAGAATGCGGAATGGGAGAATGGAATACGAATGAGATTGAATGGGGAGGAGGCAGACTGGAGTTGTGGAGTGGAATGGAAGGAAGAAAGGTCTTTTCTTCTCGGAGGGAGTTAGTTCCTCCGCTCTTTCGAGTGAGTGTTAAGGGGGGAGGGGAGGGTAGGGGGGAAGGGGTGACGGAGAGACCCGGAAGTGGACGAAGCGGCCGTGGAGTGCTTGTGTGTGGATGGGTGGGGGTTGGGAAGAATTACCAAGGGATGAGAAGGAGGGAAGTAATTAACACTGAGGGAGGTGGAGAGGATATGAAGAGGGTATGGTGTCAAAAACATGCAACCATCGTCAGCCATTTTTGATTCCGCGCATAACTGATTTCGGCCATCTTGGTGGGTGCAGGGAGAAGGTGAGAAGGTTTGTTATAATGATATATTTTTTATGTTACATGAAGTTTATTACGACAACTGTTTAAAAGTAAAAATAATTACCAGTTTCCAACTAATTTTGCTGCTTCACTCATGGAAATATAAGTCCCCTGTGATTAGTTTAAAGAGGGTGAGATGGTCGACTTTTTGCGAAGCAATCAAAACGGTTCAAATTAAAAACCTTGCGTAAGAGGGGGAAAAAGCAATGAGATGAAAAATCAACATTTGGACGAGTGTCTGTCAGGTCATGCAATGCTTTCCTATGTATATGTATAGGTATCCGCTAAAATTCATGCTCATGCATTAAAGCTTAGGGGCAAAGAAATCATGTTGATATCGAATATTTAAACGAGTTGTCCCCCAAACATACTGCATATCTAAACGGAAATTGACAAAATGGCTGATGAAGCTTGCTCAAGGTACAGGGTCTTGTATTTGCCACCGTGGGGAGTTCTTTCTCCATGTGAACACCTTCCTCAAAGGCTATTAGCACACAAGGGTAGCGGAGAAGGGAATTGGGGTGGGGAGGGTTTGTAAAGGGGGAAGGGAGGACGTTCGGGAGTTCTCGGGAAAGGGGTGTGGGAAGAGGTTGGGGTACGGGAGAACGAGGTGAAGTTAGCGGTAGGGGACGCCGCGCCGCCCGCCGGGAAAATTCTCTGTCTTCTGGTACCGAAGAGGAAAGGACGGGGTCGCTCGTAGGCATAGCGGATAGAGAGCTATGAGAAGACCATGATTGGAAACCAGAAGACTTCGAGTTTCTTAAAATGCGCATGTATACAATCAACAGTTCACCGCGAAATGCCGTGTTAACTAATTATGACCATCAGTCATTAATTCATTCAATCAATCAAAATCAGTCATTTAAGTTGGTGTAGCTGCAGCCCTCCAATATACCTTGCTTCACATACGCTAATACTTGTATGCCCTCTTAGCTCTTCTTTTTCAAATCCCGTTGAATCTGGCTTCTATATTTTTCCCACAGTGTTCCTCGAGGGATTTTTCCTTCTATTGTACCTTTTCTTGTGTTCCTTCAGTAACTTATCATGTCCCACTAATTGATTCTTTGCTCATTCTTAATTGAACAGCATTTGTTTATTGATTTCGGCATTGTGCAAAGATGTATGCTTCCATTATTATCTAAGTGTAGTTGAATGTGATGTATATCCATATTAGAGGTGATTCTTTTTAATATTCTTCGGCGAGTACGGTCATTTCTCAGATACTATCTGCCACTTGCAGTAGATATCAGCTCTATGAATGAGTTGGAGGGCCAACCTCCGAACTCGAGCCGAGCCCAACAGTGCTTAATCATAGTGAGCGAGGGGGAAATGGTGTTTTCATCGTATTGCAAGTCGTTACTCCACACATATATTTTGATGTGATAAAAAAATAGTTTATTACATAGGATGTGTTTCCATTAACTCTTTAAATTGCTAATAATAACAGCAAAATGTGAAAGGGAAAACTCCTTGGATCACTAGGATACCAGTGAATGACCTCACAGTCGAAAATTTTGATTGGAGCTATTTTCGTGGAACTACTTAAATGAATTACGTTTTTTTTATAGAAAGTGCTAGGTTTTGCAAACATTTTGCGTTTTACATGGAGCTCAATAATATTTTTCTGTTACTGTTGATGATATATGCTTGTGAGTAATGAGTAAAATTTACAGCTTTCCTGAAAAAAGTTATTAATAGAACATCAAGTTGACTGGGCTCAAAAGGTTATAGGTGTAATAACAGGTAAGAACAAACATTTATGTAATTTTCCCCAGCTTTTTGTCTCCCGTACAACGCGTTTCGATGTCAATACATCGCGTTGTACCGGAAATAAAAAAATCTGTGAAAAGGTATTCAAATAATGTTGTTCTTATTGTAATGAACTTCCACATATTGGAGCCTGATTCCGTCGATTATAAAGTAGCAGATGGCTAGACAAGTTGGATTTCAATTATTATCAGTTATTAACTATGGATATGGAGGCTTAGGTACCTCTTAATTAATGTCAACTCATAAGCGGTGGGAGTTTTATGCATCACCATCGATTTTTTCGGGAATTCTACCAATTAAAATAAAGTTTTCATTGACTTTTACGTGATAACATATACCTTTTCTTTGAGTCGCTCCCCTTGCTTGAAGTTGGGTTCTTTTCTGTCTCTTGACCCAGCATGGCCTAGAATCCATAGCGAAATATCTGAATATATTGAGGGCGTCCCAAGTTTATTCTGTGAGTTGAGTTTCCGGCAGAGCAGTTCGCTGTACGTTGTGCCAGAAAATGCAATGCAGACTTTATGTTTTTGGAAACTGCATCTAAGGTTAAGGTGATTCCATGTACACCTTTGGTTGTGATTTATGATATTCGTGTTTTTAATGAAATATCTTAGGATGCCTCCCTTGCATCTCGTCAAAATTATTTTTGGTGTCCCAGAATATAAGGCTTTCTTAAATCCACTGAATAATGATAAGGAGTTGGCAACTGCTGAATACTTTATTATAACTCACTAAGAAAACTACTTAAATCCAAATGTTTGGTAGTAATTCTCATCCTACATTGTTCTTTTCCTCAATAACGTATAAAACATGCTCCCTTATTTATTTTGTCTGCAGAGATATCGTCGTCTACAAACTACCCTCTCCAACTCTCCACTATTCTTCTTCCTTCTGTCATTCCTTCTTCGGAAACTCTCGATTATTTCCCTTCTATTTGTGAAAATTATTCATTTTTCCTTTAAGATCGTATTATCTCCATTCCTCTTCGAGCGTGCAGGTAAAATCATGCAATCATTTACATATTATTTTCCTTAAAATATCTTGATCTGGTCGTTAAACACATTCGTTTGTGCAGAATTGCAATACTGTATTGGGTAATTTTCATACGACTTCTTACAATGCGACTTTTCTGAGAAATGAATGTGATAAATCAACCTATTCGATGCCCTTCGCCGTCTATTATTTGTCTATTTCCGTGAGATAATGTGTTGTATACATTTGTTCGATCTAATATTTGAAAATAGAAAGTGATTTGTATTATTTTTGGAAATATATTTTTATTCTGAAAAATATTGATATTTTTAGTTTTTGAGGTTAGATGCTCACTAAATTGGGTGAAATTTGTCATGAAAAAATTAATTTGGATTGACCGGGATTCGAACCCGGATCTCCCAGTTGCAGGTCAGGTGTGTTAGCCAGTTACTCTGTGTTCGTGTTGCATTGTGTAGGTGTGTTTGCCGGTTTCACAGTGTGATTGGCTAACACACCTTCACTGACCTGCAATTGGGAGATCCGCGTTCGAATCCCGGTCAAATCAAATGATTTTTTTTCATGACAAACATCACCCTCTTTGGTGTACATGTTTGCATCCGTGCGCGTAACTGCGTTCCAGACCATTTGTGCAATCGCAATGATTGGGAAATTTTTTGAAGTTGAAGTTTTTAAGTGGCAGTGACCTTGCTATCAGTCCGAGGTGAAAGGACTGACAGTTGAATTGGGCTTAGTATATATTTTGACCACTTGCTCCTCTAACTTGCTTCTATAACCTCTTAAAATGTAATAATTCAGCTTTGCTCAGTTTCGAATTCACTTCGTCCCTTCTGAAATGTCGCAGGTTCTCCCTCTTCTTCCTTGCTTGTCGAGCCAGCTCCTTCAGTCACGGTCGCGTGAATCCCTTTGTCCCAAGTGTGCAAACGGCTTCACTTACCGAATCTGACACCTTTTATCCTCCTTGAGTAATTTCTTGCCGCACCTATTACTCCAAGAAATAGGAAGACCAAGGGAGATGAAGTATCCCTCTACCTATCTCTTCATGTTTCACCATCCCATCTTACCATTATCCTACTCACTTACCATCTCACTCTGAAGTCCATGTCAAGAAAACTCATGCAATATTCCGTTTCGTATCATTCTTATATCTCAAATGTTTCCTCAAACACACCTAATGTTTCTATCTTCGGCTCTTTCACATTGGAATGACGCTTCTTTTGCTTAACCCGTTCTCTTGTGAGTAGTTTCTGTATTAAGGTGGTTCCATCGTAAAATGACTTAAATGTAATTTTATTCATATTCTGTCTACTTGTAGAAAAAGTTGTCTTCTATCTGAAATAAGCAACAAAATAACACCTTTCCACGCTATTTTATTCTATAATTGAACTTGAAATCACATGGTGTTCAATGGGGGAATGAGAGAACCACGGGGAAAAATAGTATTTTTCCAAAAATATAAATGCCATTTTTGCGGAAAACTATTTATTTGAAGGAAATAATCCAGAGAAATTGATTACAAATAAAATATAGGTATCTTACCACCTTATATTTTTAGTTGTTGAAGAATTAATGCCGTAATTGCAGTCAAAATGTGGTAATTCGTAGGAAATGGCGCTGCAGTCGGATCCTATTGCTGAAAAAAAAGTGCTCATTTAATATACATTCGTGGAATAATCTGTATATGTTGTACCCTAATTTTGGGTTTCTATAGGTGATACATTTCATCAGCAACAGCAGGATTTTTTGGACAAAATATCAATAATGTGGAACTTAGTATTTGTTTTGACTCACACAGTCGCGGGGGAACCTCCTTAATAGAGATCAAGTAAATCACGATCGAATAAGCGCAATATATTAAGCTTATAACGAGGCAGGATTAGTTGGATAATAAACCTTTCCATAGGAATCGTATTCATGCAGGTCCACATCCCTTTTTGCTTAAGTAAATACCACAACCTTGTCCTTTGATCCTCATCTGGATTCACCCTTGCGGGGAATTCAACGGAACGGAAACGATTGCTGACCTTTTGAGTGCTAAAACTCCGTTCCATCGGCTCTCGAATCTTTCATCAACACCAGGAATCTAAGCATATTTTTCCTTACATAGTTTTCCTTATTCTAGCTCATATACTGCGATATCATGTTCTTAAATTTTATTTTGCAGGCAGCTTCCTGTATCAAATAAATATACGAAAATTACATCGCTCACATTTAGAGCACGGTCACCCCTGCTGCCGAAGCGGTCAACAGCTTACCTCAAAGGTCACAAATTCGTCTGATGCAAAAAAAGAAAGTCGTGGGACACGTGTATGTCCGTTTATCCAGAAACACCTTTTTCACGTTTAAAATGCTCAATGGATTATCGCAGAGGTCATAGTGAAGATGTTTGTGACGGAATTTGAGTCTCGGCGGTGGCGAAGGTGCAAAATTCGACTAAATTCCGACCCCTTGAGTGCTAGAGGGAGAATGCATATTGAAAAATCACTTGGTAATATTCCACACTTTATTTAAGAAAAAACATACCCAGGTTTCGGCAACTCAGTGCCATTTTCAAGGTATCTGATCGTGTGGTGGCCGAGTATATATATATTCCTTATAGGGGGAGGGAGGTAAAAGGAGTGGAAGGGGAGGGGGAGGAGGTGCAAGGCCAAGAGTTGGGGGGGGGAGGGAGGGGGTTAGGGTAATCCTGGGAAATTGGAAAGAAAGAAGCGGGAGGGATTAGTCAATCGGGTTCTTTTTGTGGAGGAGTGAGAACAGGGTGAGGGACGATTGTTGGTAACTACGAGGGCAGGAGGTTGTGGGAAGGGTGGGATACTGATTTTTAGGAGAGGAGAATGGGTGGAGAATATATGGTCATTACATAAAATACTTTGGCAGTTAAGAATTTCAAATTGCTTTAAAAAATCCAAATTTTCACCAGACCAATCCAATCCAATTTTTTACCAAGTCCCATTTTTGCCATATACAAAAGTTTTCCCCCACATATATACCCGAACTGTTTTATTGTATGCACCTATGAAGATGCAGTGCATCGAAACCATGGTCAAAATAATTTATATCTAGTGGAGAATTGCCATTTCTGTGCCTTCATGTACTGAAGTTCCGCCATATTACGCCTGACCTCTCATTTTTTGATATATTTATTAAATTACCAAGAATATTTGTCTTATATAACTATATTTTTTCGCCATTAATATCACGATATATACCTCACACTTCTTACAGACGCTGAAATTGAAATATCAAATTCGAACATGGTCTCCATTATGACTAGGGACATATGTCGCTCGAACTACTTTAAGTGTCCAGGGAAGGACCTGGAGGAATGTGTATGCGTGGGTGGCTATGGGAACAGCGTTGGCGCCTTGGAGTCGTCCCGGGATGCAAGGAGTAGGCAGCGGGTCCGAGTGGGAGGAGACGTAGGGGAAGGGTTTGCTCTTTCGTTCGGAGGCTGCGCGGATGGACCCTGCATCTCTCCCTCATGCGAGGGTGTTTGAAACGGGGGTCGGGGGGTGGAGAAGGCTCTGGGACGCAGTTCGTGGGTGTCCTTGCTCTGTGCGATAAGCAGTGGCAACAGGGGGTGGGGGTGTGTGCCGCAAAATGATCTTGAGAAGTAAATGGGGAAGACGTGGTGAGTTTCAGTGGGGAGTGAGAGGTGATGGGGGAGGAGGAAGTAGGGATAGATTGAACAAGGGTGGAGTGAGGTGCTGTGAAGGGTTTTCCCGCGGTGGGTGGTTCTCTTGAATTTATAGCTTTCCACGGCTGAAGGACGCGGGGAGAGGGGTCAAGCGAAGGGTTTTTCGAAGAAGAGGGGGTGGTGTAAGGGTTGGGGGGGTTGTGGGAGAGGGTGGTTTTTCTGGAAGGAGGGGAATGGATTGGCGGTGGTTGAGAGAATCTTCTAGAACGATCCAGGGAGCACTATCTCTTTGGATACGGGACTTAAAAGAAATGTCGGAACTAATATATCTCTCCGAACCCATAGAATTATATCACCATGGTTATCAATTTGATGACGCAATTTAGTGTTCATCATCTTCAGTCTTCAATCCATTATATGTCCTCTACAAACTTACTTTCTTTCTTGTCCCAATGGTAATTCACGTTCCTCAAGTTCCAGAATCCATATAAATATTTTTTTTTGGATACGAATGGTAAAAGAAATCCATTTTTATGCAAATATATAAACATATTTATTAATAAATCGGAACCAACGTTGCTCGTCAAACTTAAAGGATGTTCATTTTAGCTGGTTGAAAATAACACCTACTTTTTTATTTTTTCTTAAGCAATTTGAATCAAGTGACAAAGATCTTTTCTTTCTATATGTCCTTAAGGTGTTTAAAATACATAACTTCATACTTCGTCGAATAATATATTTTGTCCGACGCCACGACGGACGGTGACAGGGAATCCATGGAGACGTGTCTGATTCCAACTGGGGATATACAGACAAAAATGTTAAATTTTGCGTGTCATTTAGGGAAAATCATGTGTGAGGGTTCTGGTAAAGTAATTGCGCAGGTGAAATGATTTGCAAATAAGAGAATCCTGGTGACTTGGTTCCAATTTCAATATGTGAATAAATGGTTCAGTAGGGAAGAATATGAACGGGAGAGTTTTAGAAGGGAAAACTAATGAAATTCTGAGTTTAACGGAAGAGAAATTTAGATATTGCAGAATGGAGTAAGAAATAATTTTTTGTGGTAATTCAAGAGTCTCAGAAAAATTATCACTGGATGGTGAGGTAGGAAGAGGAGGAGGAGCAGAAGAGGCAGAGAGATAAGAATGCCTGAAAAAAGATATTTGTTTTGAATGGTCGGTTGCCTTATGTCTCAAAAGTAAGTTTAAGACTTGTATTTTCATTAGGAATTCAGATTATGAAGTATAAGGTACTTAATTGCCGAATTAGGTTCGCTGGAAGCTCGTTGGTAGAACATAAGCTATTGTCAAGCGTATTGTGGGAAGATTTTTGGATGAAAAAGTAAAAGAGAGGTGCTATTTCGCACTCGTCCGGCCACACCTTGAATATGCAGCGAGCATATGGGATCCGGTGCAGAAAGACTTAGTCCGGGAACTTGATAAAATACAAAGGAAAGCTGCGCGATTCGTCAAAAACAGCTACGGGCGTACAGACAACGTTACACAGATGTTAAACGAATTAGGCTGGGAGCCGCTAGAGACTCGGAGGCTGCGCGCTAGGCTTAGATTGCTTGAACAATTGAGAATAGATATCTTTCAGAGCGACACGGAGAACATCCTATTAGAACCCCACTATATTTCCAGGTCCGACAGAAACGATAAATTAGGAGAGAGATATTTCGCCGAACGGATAGGTATGGGAATTCGTTTTTCCCCCGAACAATAAGGGACTATAATAAATGCTAGGCGTAATTTCATTAGAGCGTGTCCTTTTTATGTGTAAACGGCTGGTGTCCTAACACCCCCCGCCACACGCCTATCGAGGTGGCTTGCGGGGTAGTATGTAGATGTAGATGTAGATGAAGCTTGTCGCAATTAGAAATTTTTGCAGTGGAAGAAACTGTGACTTGAGCTTCAATTATACTTTATTATGCTATATGAATTATATTTTCCATCCTGCATTACAACCATATCTATCACTTTATTTTTTAATAAGTTGCAGCTATGAAGGATGGTGTTTTGTTTTTGTGATTCTGTATGTATAGCGAGACTGACGGATAAATAGGCGTTTTCCACCCGTGATTCCAATTTTCAAGTGTCTTTTCGTAAGCAACTTCATTCGGGTCATTCCACCAACGCTTGATCATTTTCCCCAATTCATCTTTTCTCTGTTCTACTCTTATGTTTGCTCTGTTTTGATTGTTCATCTGTATTTGATCATTTGCAATAGGCTCGTGTCATTTTGGGTTTTCTTGCTTCTTTATCGACACCATTCCCTCGTTCATCTATCTCACCCATGCTTACCGGATCCTCCTCGGCTATCTCCACCTTAAAAAATCTGTTATGCCTCGTTTTTAATCTTCTCTTGTCGATTTCAGAGTCAATATTTATCAGGGAAAAAATAATATACACTAATCCACTTCTAACGTTATGCAAGGCACTTATCAAATTTTAAGAATATTTTAAAATATCCTGGAAGACCAGAGTTTTTTTGGGTCGTATTTCATCCTCTGAGTGAATTATAATTTCCGGATGAATTGATTTAGTGACACTTTTGCCTTTTGTACGAAAAACATATTGAAACATCTGCAACATTTACTAATGCTTAAATTCTGTTTAGTTGTATGCTCTTGAATGGAGGTTAAATAAATTATTGATTTGTATCTCAATTTTGGTTAAGAATAAGTAAAAAAATCGATTTTCTGGTTAAATGTGACATTTGTCCTCGAATCTTTTCTTAGGGTGATTGTGTCGGGCCAAGTTAGTTCTCGAACACTATATGTCAGTGGTTCCCAGTGTGGGCGCTACCACCCCCTAAGGGGCGGTGCCATAATCTAGGGGGGGGGCGATCAGTAACAAGAGGTGGCATGGGGGCGCTGAAGGCAGTATCCCGACCGAAAGGTACCATACATGTCCTGTAATCAATAAAATATCAATCTATTGTATTTGAAATAAGCAATAATTTAATCATAATTGTTTTAAAATTATTTTTAAAATCTTTCTGATTTGGTCAGGTAGTCTAGTATGGTTTTAGAGCCCATGATTGGATCATGAACATGGATCATGAACAGGAAAGAAGAAAGAAAGCTGATTATATTCGAGAATAAAGTCCTGAGGAAAATCTTTGGCCCCACAAAGGAAAACGAAATATGGAGAATCAAACGGAATAAGGAAATACGAGATCTCTACAATGAGCACGACATAACTGCATGTGTCAGGGCCAGAAGAATGAGATGGCTTGGGCATGTTATGAGAGCAGAGCAGGGCTCAATACTTAAGGATGTTACCAGTGGGATACCAGAGGGAAGACGACCACCGGGAAGACCAAGAAAAAGGTGGTGGGATGGAGCAAACATGGACATAAACCGGATAGGGGGAGCAGTGGAAGAAGCTAGAGACCGAGAAAGATGGAGGGCACGCGTTGGTGAGGCCAAATCCCAGCTTGGGCATAGATGGCCATGGGAGTAAGTAAGAGTAAGAGTAAGTATGATTGGGGGGCGTTGGGGCGCGTTTTGTGGAACCAAGTTTGGTGTGGTGACTCGAAAAAGTTTGGGAAGCACTGCTCTATGTGATTGTAAAATTTCCGTGAATTGCAAATAGGGCAATCGGCATTCATATCTTCTACGTTTGCTGTTTACTATATCGGAAACAGTTGAAATTTATAAATATTTTTAAATTAAAAATGAATCTACATATGCTGATTCACAGAGTTGTTTCTGAGTTACTTTTCAAAGCATTCAGGTGGAACAGCTACGGATGATAAGTGTTAAAGGCGTGAACCGCTGTTGTTATATGATGCAAGAAGATTGCATTAGCCTTTGAGGACTTTTTGTATGCTTTGTATCTATTATTTGATTTTAAATGATCCAAAGAAAATCCTTTTATTAAATATGCCTGTTACCTATCAGGATGTAGTGCGTCAGTTTTCACATTTTTTACAGCTTTGGAAGAGTGCTGTAGAGAAACTAGTTTCTTGTAAATGCCAATATAAATTAATTTTGAGCCGATTTTTGATAATCCACAGTGTAACTTCGGTTAGTTTCTCAGTATCAAGGTTCGGAAAGCTTGTTTGATAACGCAGACGTAGGTTCAAGGCATTTGTGTCTCTTTGCGATACAAAATGGTGGCATTTATGGTTAGAATGGGATGCATTCAATTGTAGTCCTTCATGTACGAAATGAATGCTTAAAATATTTTTTGTAAGTCTTCGAAAGCCTTATATGTCGGATTTAGAACAATCCCAAAATTCGCTCTGACTCTAATCTGCGCCTGCTTAAAATTATGGAAGTAGGTCATACGAACGAATCCTCAGCGCCACTTGAACTTAGAAGAGTTGTGAGTGTGCGAGCTACAGGAGAGAAAATAGGACGTCGTAAAAGTACTTATTAGAGAGATTGGGTTTTCAACGCCACGGTTACATGCTGGTAGACAACAATAATCCTGTTATAACCATTGGCCTCATAACAGATGGTGCAGTGGGGAACACGTTTGTTTGTAAAACTGATACTAATCATATTTGATAGAAATAATCGAAAATTTTGCTAAAAATAAATTACGTTCAACGGAATATTACACGGTATTTGGGAGTGATGCGAAAAATGAGCAAACTATACGTCACGCAGTAATATTTCAACTTTGATTTCTGTTATAACGAGACGAAGATTAAATACGGAATGAAGATTAATCATAAGAAAACAAAAGTAATGAGATTCTCTAGGAAAAAGAAAGCGAGGCTGGTCATATGAGTATGAAGTCACAAACTCGAGCAAGTAGAACACATTTAATTACTTGGTTAGTACGCTAGAAGAAACAGGACATAGTAGCAAAGACATTAGGAGGAGAATAGCGCTAGCGAAGGAAGCGTTTAATAATAGAAGGGAGCTGATGACGGGGACCTTGGGGAAGGATGTAAAAATGAGGCTGGTTAAGAGCTTGATATGGAGTGTGGCGTTGTATGGGGCAGAAACGTGGACCTTGAGAAAGGAAGACGAAAATAGGCTGAAGGCGTTCGAGATGTAGGTGTGGAGGAGGATGCAGAAGGTGCGGTGGACGGAAAGGAAGACAAATGAGGAAGTGCTAGACACATGGTGGACGAGGAGAGGAAACTTATAGATGAGATTATGGGAAGGCAGGGTAGGTGGCTGGAAGCGGTACTGAGGGGCGATGGTTTGCTGAAGGCCATGATAGAGGGTAGGATGTTGGGTAAGCGGGGAAGGGGAAGAAAGAGAATATGTTTTATAGACGGGATTAAGAAAAGTAGGACTTTCGCTGAGATGAAGAAAGAAATACTAGAGGTAGATAGGGCACGGCACGTGGAAGAGTCTGTTGGATATTCTCTGACTTTCATCATAACCTAGCTTTAACCGGTAGATTACTCTAATGAATGAATGAATTGGGAATGTTAGTTTAGAGTAATTATTGTAATCGTGATAACTGAGGAAGATGTTATACCCCTTCCTCGGCAAGCTGTCAGCACCGTTTTACCGCCAGAGCCCCGCAGTCCACCCGAGTTGCCTCCCCTCTTCTACCTCCATTATTCATTTCTGGCAAATTTTGTATGTTTGACGAATTTCCGTTGACGTGTTCGAACAGTAAGCACTACCCTTGAGAACAGTGGCTCTCGGCCCGCGGGAGAATGCAGGGGGCACTGGGTGGGGAAGAGGGTTGACCGGGGAGCAGGGGTGGGAGTAGGAGGTATGAAGGGAAGGGGATGCAATAATGCCCAAGGGACGGAGTTGATTGCAAGTCCGTGTTTCCCAGGGGAATAACTTTTGAGTTGGGGAGGAGCTTAAGTATATGGGTGTCGTGTTTACGAAAAGCGGGAAAGGGTTGTTGGGGGAATGTGATGTCTCACTGAGGGCGAGTAGGGGTGGATATCTGTTTGCGGAAGAACGGGTGATAGTGAAGGCCACCGGGGAAGATAGGGTGGCTTCAGCCGGGGCCTACTGAAAACAATAAAGGCCTCCAGTCGAAGCAATTCGCAGAATGAATGCGATTGACCCTTGTTGTATGGGGTTTGGATGCGAATCCGTTGATATACACCGCTTATAGCTGGAGGAAAGTGTCAATTCCAACTCATAAAAGTGCCTTTGCTCTCTCTCTCTCCCTACGCCCTTTGTTGGGAGCTGAGACCCGGTTTTTGAAATTTGAGGATGAACTTATATTGGAGATTATAGCTATGGGCTTGTACTTGGTTGGAGTAAATACGCTGGAAAGAGAGAAAAAGTGAAAGGTTGGTAAAGGTAAAACTAGTAATATATTGGTAGCCTTGGTAAAGAACGAGAGAAAACATGAAAGAAAGAAATTTAATGGGTGCTTAGAAAGTGGGCGGTGGAAAGAATTGTGATAAATAGGTGAAGACTGCGATGCGCTGGACGGATAACTTGCGCAAATGATTTGTTAAAATAACAAGTCAATGGGAATGGGAAATAACCTGGAAATGACGCCTGACCGTTGAAACATGCACAGTAAAACTTTCAGTGGACAGAAATGAGTTTTCATTAATTTATAGTTCAAATTTTATGTACTACGAGAGTCTCCAAATTTCATACCGGTAACATGCCAATTAGGGAAAATGTCTATACTGCTTTAATTTCTGTTTGCGAAATAGGAAGTGGTTTTCACGCTAGTCAATGGTGCCCTTGAACACTCTTTTGGCTATTGCAATGGATACTTGATTTCTTTGCTGTTCACTGAAAACGTCTTTCCACTCAAATGTTTTTATGTCATTTAAAAAAATGTATTACGAGGAGTAATATACTTATATCTAAAAAAATGAGAAAACATATAACCTACATAACGTTACTTTCTGACGCGGCCTTTATTTGAGAACATTCTTATTTTAAAAAAAATAATGATTTTCTGGAGCACACCCGAACCAATTGCCAAAGATAAAGGTTTCTAATATTGTGTAAATAGATATATAAAAATGAAGTTCGATAAGTGGTGAATATCTTGGTGTCATTAGAAAAATGCGATCTTTTTATATATATATTAGTTTAAATTAGTGGTGGAATAAAATTCGAAAGTGTCGGGCGATATATGGTGGAACATCATTTTAGTACTTAAATAAAACTACAGTAATTTACTGTAGTTTTATTTAAGGTGGAATAAAATGTTGTCGGAGTGAAACGGCTGCAGCCGCAACTGTTTCCGCCAGATAACTGTTACAACCATCAGGTTACTTTCGTGATCGTGCCGCAGCCGCGCCGTTGCGCTCTGTGCTGTGCAGCGGCAACTGATGAAGCTGAAACTGACTGTTTCGTCTTCTATTCTGTTCCAGTTGCACCACACGTGTGGCTGCGTTGCAGTTATAAACTACAATTTGTTGGATTTTAAGCAGTCGCAGGCGGTTGCTGGTTTATATAGCCAATACATGTCCACCCATCGTTGCATAAAGATTAAGAACTTTGAAGTACCTATCTTTCATGAATACAAATGAAATTATTACTTTATTGAAGTGAAATATTTCTTATTACCAAGAATTTGGAACAACTAGCCATGTTTTAACGGCGCCAATCGATCGCCTGTTGTTTGGTGTGCATTGAGCATTTTTCCGCAACAGCGAGTTTCACGGAACTGTTTCGGTTGCGAAGCTATTGCAATGAAACTGTTGCGATCTTTTAGTTTCACCACTAATTTAAATTCATTGAATTTTATGTGCAGTGATGTATCGCTTTAAAGTACCTTAAACGGTTGGCATTCTCGCGATACTCCTATTCGTTCTTGTTGTTCGCTCCCAAGATGAGCGAAGATAGCGTCTTTTGCGATGCACACGAGGAATTAATGCATTCGCGGGATCTCTTTTTTTTCTCTCCGGCAAAAACCCTCTCTTTCTCTCTATGGAAAGGTAAACAAGAAGGACAGACTGAGATAGAAAGAGGGAGAGAGGGCAATGTGAAAGGCTAGTGGAAAAGGAGAAAGAGATGGAGGAAGAGAGGGGGCATCAGGCATAATCCAAGAAGAATAAAAGGGAGCGGGAAGAGTTTCCAGTCCCTCTCGTGAAAATCCCTCGGAAAGAGGGAGTCTTTTGGCGAGCGTAGTAAAAACCCCTCTTCTTTTTTTAGGGGAATTATAGGGGAGGGGAAGAATATGTGGGAGAGGATGGAGGGGAGGTGATTGATGAGGGGGAAGGGGTGATGTGAGGGGAAGGGGGTAAAAGTACTGCTTCCCCCCTCCCCTCCCACCAACCCCTCCTGAGTGGGCGTTGACTACGTGGGAGTTTTTGGTGAATGGAGCCGAGAGGCGGGGGCGGGAGGGGAAGTGCGGTGGGGGTGGAGAAACGGGGGCGTGGAAGAAAGTCACCCCTCCCTCCCCCCTAGTCTGGTGCAGTCCTCCGTGCTAAAATCATGGGATAAGAATCAATCTCTTTTTTTCAGTTCGCTGTCAGAATTAACGATACAGCCCCAAAAGAGAGATCTCCTTCATAGATTCAATTCACGCAGTCCACAAAATACTCCCGTGTCAACATATTGGCGTAATATTGTCACGATAAGATACTGGGAGTACAATAAGGAGTTTTACGCACTTTTTATCGATTTCCAAAAGGCGTATGACAGTATAAATAGAGATTGATTGAGGAGAAAAATTGATAAGATGGGGATCCCAAGAAAATTGATAAATCTAGCTAAACTGAGCAGCACAGAATCAAGGGGCTTTGTGCGGACCAATGAAAATATTTCCGAGCCGTTTAAAATAAGCACAGGCAGGGAAATGGGCTATCCACAATTCTATTTAATATTCCAATTGAGGAAGCACTGGAAAAAGTAGCAGAGATGGACATTGGCATCAAAATTGGTACCAAAATAAACGTTTTAGGCTTTGCAGACGACGTAGCGATATTCGCAGAAAGTTTAGAAGATTTGACAATGTTGACAAATGTATTTATGAAGGAAACGGAAAAATAAAACTGAAAATAAATGATACAAAAACTGAACTCATGCATTTCTTAAGACGCCAAAACAGAAATACAGGTCCTCTGCAAATAGATGGGCTTGCATTTGAAAAAGTAGACCATTTTAAAAATTTAGGAGCAATTTTAACAAATGACAACACAGAAGAGCCAGAAATACAAAACAGATTAAACCTCGCCAACTGATGTCTGCATGCATGCAACCGAATTCTATCTTCTGAAGCCCTGTCACACAAAACAAAAATTAGACTTTATAAAATAATAAAATCCCCAGTACTTCTCTACGGATCCGAAACGTGGAGGCTGTTGAAGAAGGATGAGAAAAAACTAATAGTGTTCGAAAATAAGATATTGCGAAAAATCTATGGGCCCACATACGAAGGACAATGGAGAAAAAAACACAACAGAGAAATCAGGAATCTATATAAACATCCAGACATAACAAGTGAAATAAAGGCAAGAAGAATCAGGTGGGCTGGACATATTCTAAGGAAAGAGGAGGGATGTCTGCTGAAGGAGGTACTAAATGGGATTCCTGAAGGAAGAAGACCCCGAGGAAGACCACGACTAAGATGGTGGGACCAAGTGAGAACGGATATGCAAAATATTGGAGCAACAAAAAGAGAGGCAGAAGATCGATCCAGGTGGAGGGGATTTGTTGATGCGGCTAAATATCGCCTAAGATATAGATGGCCCTGGGAGTAAGTAATTACCTATAGAAAGAAAATAAAATAAAGTTTGTTATTCCTTCAATCGAATTTTAGCAATATTCAATATTTCAGCGGTTTTGAGTCATCGTCCCCAGAACGACCATACTCATTGTTTAAGTCAAGATTCCGTGTATATCCATTAACTCAATGATTCTTTGCACTAAATAAGATATGGTTTATTACAATGTATTAGTGTTATTTTTTCC
This sequence comes from Pyrrhosoma nymphula, assembly GCA_963573305.1. Taxonomy (NCBI): domain Eukaryota; kingdom Metazoa; phylum Arthropoda; class Insecta; order Odonata; family Coenagrionidae; genus Pyrrhosoma; species Pyrrhosoma nymphula. The sequence continues at coordinate 79,356,145 of OY754337.1, forward strand.
TTCCCGTTGATATTCAACGGGCACCTTATCTAGTATGTGATAAAAGTACTCGTAACAGATGTGGAGTACTAGCAGCACGCCGTGCATGTTTTATACAAAGTCTTGAGTCTCTGTCCATTTGTGTAGTTGCAAAATACATATATATTAACGGTCCCTCTCCATTGTGATAATATCTGTAGTGTAGTAGTGCATGCTTGTGAGGCTTCGTCTCGTGACAAGCAATAGCAATTAATGCTAATGCATAATTAGTCGTAGTTACTCTAACTTTAGGGTAAAGTGTAATGCATGTTGGTGAATACTCACCCCATACCACACACCCCTTAGGTGGCTTGCAGGGTAGTTTGTAGATGTAGGTGAACTAAAATGCATAAAAAAGGCTCTAAAAATCGTGGCTTGTAAATAACGAATTTAACTGTTATCTTTATCGTTGATATCAGATGTGTAAAATAAGTTAGCTCGTTGATTGCCTTTGTTTAATGTTGTGGTGTTTGATACGCATTTTATATAGAGACTCGCTGTTTTATGGATCCAGAACTGAAATAAAATTCATCCGGAGTGGTATTAAATTAATGATTTAAACAATTTGGTGCATCAATATTACCCCTACGACCCGCTGAATGGGTGTATGGCAGGGGATATTAGGACTTTAGTCATAGAAATGGAGGGAATAGGGAAGAAATAGGAAAATGGAGTGGACAAAGTTGAAATTAATTTTACGGATTATCTTAATATCTCGTTTTCCTTTGTTAGAGCCACAAATATTACATGCGATTAAAGAATATTCGTATCTATTGGTACGGATAACTAATTTTAACCCCTTAACCAGTCTCTAGAGGTATAATAATATTCTCTAAATCATATAGAAACTCCTCTGATTTGAATTTTTCAAGTAGTTCAATGCTTAGCGAGTAGTTTCCGAGTTTCTGCCGGCTCCTAACCTAGGCCTTCAATCAGTGGTGTTATTAGTTTAGTTCGCTCATGAAATGTTTTAACAAAGCGTCCGGAGTTCCTTTGTATTTTTTATATCGCAAATTTTAGATATTATTCTGCGTATGACCTCAAATGCACCAAAGCGTATTTGAGATTTTACTTTAGATAAAGCATTTACTAGAGAATATCCTCATCAATGGATATTTTTGACGAAGAGAGGGATTAATTAGTCCATATTGAGGCCATACATATAGTAGTTTTAATATGCAGAGGCATAATGGGCCTCAATCGAGACTTAGAATTACATATTGCTATTTTTGTGAAACAAACCCTTGCCGATGTCTTAGTGTTATAAAAAGGTAAGGTTTATTTTCGGTGTAAACACAATGTTTAGGCAGACAGTGGAAAAGTTCAATATTCTCAATAAAACACTACATTTTACATATAAAAAAATATCCTTCAATAGTTTAAAACATAATGAGTAACGGTATGATAAATTCGTAAGTGTCCAGGCTATTTTAACTGATAATCCGTCCTACGCAGGGAAATATTCGCACAAGAAGTGTAGTGTGAAGAACCTAAGAAAATCTCCTAATTGAGTAGCTTATATTGACTACAGTCGGAACTAACAAACGAACAAAAACTAGTATTGAGTAGAGGTCGGGTATGAAAGGATTATTTTCAGGGCAGAGAGGTGAGGTATAGCGGCGAAAGAGACTTCCCATCTAGAGGACCATGGTTCGACTGTTGGCGGCGGCAGATTTATTTAAGCGGAATCGCGGTCTCTATTTGAGTGCTACGTGGGTAGCATTTCAAGCGCTGTTATCCACATTTCTAACGTAGCCCGATTATGTAGATATTTTTTATGTACCGTTAAAGATTTCTAAGCTGGAATATATTAATTGAAATAATGCAAATATCGCCAAATGCATGTTGTGTACAAAACAAAAGAGACACATGTAGTCGATAGTTATGTATAAATACGAAGCATGGACACTGGTTAAATGCACGATGTACTATTAAGAAGGTGGGAGAGGAAAATATTGAGAAGGACATTTGTGGCTGCTCACGAGAATGGTGTTTGAAGGCGCAGAATGAAAAGTCAGGTAGAAAATATGAAAATAGCAAAATATAGTGACGGAAATGAAAAATAGACAAATTAGACTTGGACAAGTAAGAAGAATGAACGATAATGGGGATACAGCACTAATTGGAGGACCTTGGGGGTTATTTTGCAATCTCACGTTTTAAATGACTCTGAGGGAAGGCGGGAGATCCGTTTCACTCTCTTAATGATCGGCTCACGACCGGCCAAGGTCCGATGGTGGCTCCATTTCACGTTCCTAACGACAGGTGAGATGGAACGAATGAAATGTGGAGCCAATCGAAACGGATCAAGGGTCGAATGAGACGGATCAAGAGTCGAAAGATACGGATCAAGAGTCGAAAGAGCTGGTGAGTGGAATAAAAGACCTGTAGATCACCAGTTGAGAGCCGAAGACGGTCACGCCCCCTGGGTGGCGGAGTGGAACTACGAAAAATGACTTAATTTTCCACATTTTATGACGTATTCTCACTTAAATGAGATTACAAAATAACTCCCCTGATGGGAGAATAAAGAGGTAGGTCACCAAAGCGTTGTCTGGAGGCTGTGGAGGAGATTTTGAGTTCGGACAGTGAGCAGAGGATCGGGAAGACTGGAGGACGGTGATAAAGGAAGAAAAGGCCCTCCAATAGCTGTAGATCCGGTGGTAATGGTGATTTCATCCGCCTTAAGAGACTTCAAACTGTGGTCTCCTTGGCACACGGAGAGTAGGGTAATTGTGATAGCGAGTTTCCACCAACCCATTACCTCTAACCCATACATTCCCTCCCTCACTACCTTAACCACCAGTCCTTAATGGGCCAAAATATTTTGCTGTCGTTCGACTATTAAAACCATCCAATTGTGTTTTTGAATTCAATATTCGCTTAATACTTAACTATTACGCCTCATATGTTTATCTTGGTTTATGCGTGGAGTAAAGGGTTTAAAAAATCGATATATTAATTTGTAAAGAATCTCTTAACTACATTTCCATTCACACGAATTAAGGCATAAATTAGTACTTAATGATGAAGGTAAATCTAACTCAAAGAGGATTTGAAATAAAAAGAGGCTGAGACTGCTGTGCTGAAAGGAGAAAAACAAATGTGAAAATAGAATTGGATATGTAAAAAAGGCATGATGGAAATGAAAAACTTGATAATTAGTCTAATTGTCTAATCACTATACTCCAACTCTAAGAAGATTTAATTTTTTTGTAGGTGCAAAATGACAAATCCGTCGGACCACCCTACAATCAATATATATTAATTTTGTAGCGTGTCAGTCAGTCAGTCATTCTGTATCCGTTTTGTTTATTTCTCTCTCAAGTTTTGAGCTAGAGGAATGAGGTTTGGTGCATTAAATGTGGATTTTCTGTGTGCATAATTTGGTAGTAGTTTTGGATTTTTATCAGTTGGTGGTGCAAAGAAAAATTAAAAAAACCGTGGCTATTAGGCTCATAATCCGTAAAAACTGCTTAACAACGATGAATTAATTTAGGTTAGCAATGGTGAAGTAAACAAACAGTACTCATTAAATTACAATCAATTAGGAACCGTATGGGCATATAAACGTTGTTAATTTATCTTTTTCAGGTAAATGTTTATTGCACTACGATATCTGTATTACTTTATTTTCATTTCTTTTATTTCCCTTGATATATAGCTACTTTTACGCAAATGAAGTTATTTAGTGAAGATATTTAGAAATTATCTGGGTGAATGTTTAAGTGTATGCCTTTCCAAAACAATTAGATTCATGTCAAATTTCTCTAAACTGAACGTTAATATAATCAATAAAGTATTTTGATATTGCCGTTCCCTTGATTTGGTTTTATTGCATTAGATATGCGATTAGTTAGCGTAAGTGAAATGAACCTAAAGAGTTTTCCGTGCATAAAAGTGTCTGGATAAATACCAAAGGTCGTAAACGTTTCAATACACTTGCGTGTGCCACTATCTCAATATTGGTATAAACTTCACGTCGAAAGTTTAGAAGTATTATTTATACCATTACAAATGCTATATGAATGTGCGAGAAACTGACCTCGGAGATAATTCATTCTTTGTTAATTTATGTAAAATATTGCTCCCGTGCTTGCTGTTTGGGGAAGTAAAATTGCCAGTGGACACCTCAAAAGCACACCAGACAGAGACGGCCGGCAAAGCAGGCAGCAGGTTGGCTAGTTTCAAATTTACAAATATTAATTCAGGGGAAGATAATAATTATTCAATTGGCTCAATAGAGAGAGAAGGCATCGAGGAGAATACAAAAAGATTATGGGAGATAATAAGAGACTGATTCAGGATATAAAATAGAACTCTTTTAGTCCTTTTATCTTATCGTCCTAACGTTTTGGCAGAGAACATAGAATTATTCAAAGACTTTTTTGGTATTTTTTTATTAGTTTGAAACATTGATATGCATCGGCATGTCAAAAAAAACGGAAAATTCAAGAAATATATAGCAATTTACAGCTTTAGGCGAAAAGCAATAACGGAAATATAGACAATTTTTTGTATTAATAAACCTTTCCAATAATGTTTTACCCAAAAATGGGTAAAGAAGGGTATGATGATTGTGGAGCTGAAACATTTAATTTTGAACCTTTCAAAATTGTTAATTACGTTGCTTTTTGCCGTCCTCAGTTCTAATTTTGTTCTAATGCCTATTTTCATGATGATGTATTGCATAATAATCGGAATAAAACATTTGCGTATAGCAGTGACTTATAAAACGTAAATTGAAGGAGAAACATCTTAAATTTAATTATCAGTGGTTTACTGTGAATTCTATTGAAGACACAGCATGTTTCTAAAAAAAAACCTTCTTCTCAAGTTCAAAATGTTAACAATGTTAGTGAAGGTAACCCACATCCAAGGAAGTACCGAAATTTAAGAGGCTGTAAATATGTGAAAAATATACAGATGTGTAGGCAATCATAACTTCAGTATCAACTTTGGAATCACCCAGATGGTTGGTTCCAGAATCATTAGCTATTATCACTATATATCGAGTACGTCTCCCTCGCTCTCGTAGAACGGTGAATTATTGCGGATCCTGCTTAGACAAAAAAATACAGGAAGTATTCTTGAGACCTACTCCCGTCGGATCTTTATTTCTTGAATGCGAAATTACATACGTTACTCTCGTTGTTGGGAGATTCTTTTGTTTTGTTTGTCAGAAAGAAAGTTGAAATAAAAGAAAAAAAATTGCGCAATACATAACATTTATTTATCAAAAACATCAGTATAAATGGCTAACCTATGCGCAATGGGTCGATGGTAACTAATATTTTCTGCTTTCCAATGTTAATTTTATATTTCTTGTGTATTGACGTCTAACTCACGTTCTCAGCTCTCCGTAGACACCTCGATCACTAAAATCGACCGACTCGTTCCGGAGATACAACTGAACTGATCGTTCGCCATGCCCACACAAGCCCAACCCCCGTGCCCACACCCCCACTCGGACTGGGGGCCCAAGCTTGCGGTAACCAGCCCCTTGGGTGGGCCCCTCTCCACGCGCGGTGTCTGCCTGGATACTCAAAAACCCCAAATTGATGATGAAAGGCAAAAAGAATGAATAAATGAAATGATGACTAAATAAATGAGGAGGTGACGGAAACTTTCTAATACCTTTCATATAATACCACCCTTTATAAAAAAGAAAACACTCCCACTCGCAGCGCTGTGACGTCACCACGAAACCCCCCTTCGTTCGCAACAAACCATGTTCGGTAGTCGATAAAACAAGCTATCCAGTCATAGTTTTAGATATTCTGTAATCCTTATAGTTTTTGCACACGATGCCCTCAAAAGTACACAAATATTGGTCGCGGCAAAACCTTAAATGACACCGACAACGAACCATAAGATTCACATTCACACAAAAAACTTCACAAATATGGAAAAGTATTTTCCGGGTTAAGGCCGCGTTGGTCCATTTGGGCGTCCAGTTGGACCTGAAGGCGGGAGCTGGAATGCGCCCGAAACTGTCGTCTGCCCAAATGAACCAACGCGGCCTTAACCCGGAAAATACTTTTCCAATTAATCACCGCGGAAGCCTCCGTACCAACCTCCACAAATATATTTCGAAGGCCATACCATACCCTAGAATCATTAAATAGAAGCTGTTGAATAACACATTAGTTTTTTAAGACATCCAGATATTGGCGTTTCCAGGAAATCCATTATATAACGCCCATTATCTACGCCCTAGAAGGCTAGATTCAGACACATGGCGGCTCAAAAGGCTGTATTGCACCGCGGATTGCTCCATTTTAATTCAAAGTGAGCGTTTTCCTGCGTAGAGTGTCCATAATATTTAGGTTTCGAAATATCTCATTCTGAAATCCATGATCCGTAGACATTAATTTCAGCTGGAAAAAGCATAAGATTCCAACTCATTGCTTATTTTACAGCGTTGAGAAAAGAGAAGATGGATTAATTATGACGGAGAAAGAGAAAAACATTGAGTTTAAAAAGGTCAAGAGGGAGTGCATTAGACGATGATTCAAGAGTTTTTCATCCAGTTGCAATTTATGAAATACGGCTGTCAAATTACTTCTGCATCTAAAAATAAATTTTCATGCACAGACAAATTGTTTCCGCGGCAGGAATAAAATTTATTAAAAAAACTCAAACATACAATTTAATGTAGAATTATCTTTGAGTCACAAAATAAAGAACTAATTGTACTTCTTTTTAGCTTTACTGTCACAGTAACATTTCAAAATGAACTTTGTTGTGATTCACGGAATAGCCACGATGTAATGTTATTCATTAAGAATATTTACTAGGTTATGATCGTAATAAAAGCATTTTAAGCTTTGAATACATGATTGATTGGAGATTATATGAGTTTCACTACACTTTTTTTTGTAAAGACTTCACAGACACGATCTTTCTCCTGATTTAAGAGCCTTAGTAAGCTCAAGTTTTTATTCAATCCGTTTATTTGAGCGCACATTTTCATCGTTTCATTCAATTTTTAGTATTCAATTTCCCGGTGAAGTAGGTTGGAAACGAGAAAGCCAAATACTATTTTCCTTCCACTGTTGATTTTGCTTCCAACTTTTCTTGTCCATGACGAGAGAGCATTTAGCTCCAACTATTGTTTCTATTCGACCACTTTTATCCTGGATCCACCGCTCTGTCCCGTTTGAAGAGGTCAAAGGTTAACTGAATGAGGAAGTCGGGCGGAACGAGGAAAGGTGTTAATGGATGGAAGAGGAGGACACATTCTCGAGCATACTTAAAAGCATACGAAGATGAAAGCCCTCCCTATGCGTGGAGGTGGAAGAACTTGATACGGAGTTGAGCCCTGGGGACGGTGGGGAGACCCTGGGGACGGACGGTGGGGACTTTCCCCCGAGGGGAAAGAGGAGGCGTGCAAGGGATTTCCTCCTTTTGACAGGGTCAAGGGCTGGGTGGGGGATAATTTGATGCGAAAGGAAGCTGTTTTATGTCATATGGATTTCCTTTAGTCAGATTAGTACTTAGAAGAAAAATTGTTGTCATATCTTAGTGATTAGTCATTGACGCTCCTTTTTTACTTAGTCCAGCTCAATTTTTTGCGAATATTGCTTTATGTGTAAAAGATTTTGGTTAGTGTTTAGTTCATGCTCTTGTTTACTAAATTCAAAGGAGGTTATAGTGATTAAATACCATGTACGTATATGGCGAGGTAATAATTGTGGAATTGCTGTCATTTTCGGTGACTTAAAATGCATTCAAATACAATAAAATGATATAAGATATGGCGTTTTTCCGGCGGATAACAATTGTTAGGTATTCTCTGGATTCACACAAGGTTAGATAAATTGGCTCCTGCAAACGTTTCGATTGAAAACTCTCCTGTCATCATCCGGGTATTGAGTAAATTATCAATACCCAGATGATGATGATGGAAGAGTATTCTGTCGAAACGTTGGCCGCAGCCAATTACCTCACCCCTTTTGAATCCCGAGAACAAAGCAATTAGTTTAAATGATTGAAAACACTTTAATCTAAGCTATGAGGTTTTTCATCATGTCAAGGAGCAGAAAGATTTGTTATCAGGGTTATAATAAATACATAAGGTTATACTATATAATATACTATACTGAAGAAAGCGTTAACAAAATTGGTGATTTTTTATTTGTGACTCGGGAGATTTGGGAAAGCTTATTTTGGCCTGTAAATAAAACGATATTGTAGGTAGTTTATAGTAAGAAATAAAATGAGTAAATTTAGTTTATTCAGGGCTATTCAGAGATACATTTGAACAGAGCATAACTCGCTGATTGGGTCGTTGACAGTAGATGGCAGTAGAATTAAGAAACATATTTATGTGGTGAAAATCAAATCGTTCGTGTTGAAAATCAAAAAGCCTAGTATTAATAGCAATGGAGGTGAACTGCATGAGCCTACGAACTAATCTGACTCGGTCTCAGGTGAGTTTCATGAAAAATGTTTTTTATAGCTGGCTGAGTACTTGCTTCCCATCTGGAGAGCCCGGGAACGCGTCCAGATATTTTCGGAGGTTATTCAATGGTATTCTAATTCCTATTTTCATGTGCTGAGATAAATTCACGTTTGTCGGCTTGGACGCAAGTCTGTATCCTTTTCGGCTCCTTTCCTTAATAACAGGCTAATACATACTTCGAACTTATTTCAAAATTAGGTGGACGAAAGTCTCAAGAGATCACTTAACAGGACTTTTAGGTGAGGGAAGCATCGCAGAGAGTATGTAGGTATGATAGATGAACAGAATAAGGATGCGTACGTAGGGCATTGTGGAGGTAACTAACCAAACAGAATCAATTTTTCATAAGTACAGCGTGACCTCAGTCAAATTCATATATAATGAAGTGGAAAATGTGCGCTTATTTCTGCAAAACATTTATCTGTGTGCAACTAGTATTGAATCGTAACGACTTGCAGTAACAATTTAGGTAATATTTGAAGGAAATACACATGGCTTTTTATTTCATCAGAATTTAAAATGTATTACCAATAATTTGAGGTAATTGGATTGTGCCAAGCTCAAACGTAGGTGGTCTGAAAGATTAAAAAAACAGAAATTATTCTTGATACTCCTGTCGGATCTTTATTATGTGAATGTGAAATTACATACATTACTCTCCTTATTGGGAGATTTTTTTGTTTTGTTTGTCAGATAGAAAGTTGAAATGAAAGAAAGAAAATTGCGCTATACATAACATTTATTTATCGAAAACATCAGTACAAATGGCTAACCTATGCACAATTGGTCGATGGTGACAAATATTTTTTACTTTCCAATGTAAATTTTATATTTCTTATGTTATTAACGTCCAAATCACGTTCTCAGCTCTCCGTAGACACCTCGATCACTAAAATCAACCGAATCATTCCGGAGATACAACTGAACTGAGCGCGCGCCGTGCCCACACAAGCAGAAATTTAGACCCCCACGTGAAGCGCTGTGACGTCACCTCGCAACTCCCCCTTCACTCGAGACAAACAATTTCCAGTAGTCTACAAAACGAGCTATCCAGTCATAGTTTTAAATATTCTGTAATCCCATTAGTTTTTGCACACGAGGTCCTCGAAATTACACAAATGTTGGTCGCGGGAAAACCTTACATGACACCGAGAACGAACCATAAGATGTTCATTCGCATTCACATCAAAAAGTACGTAATTATGATGACATCGTGTGAAAGTGTGTCAGGAAGGAGGGAGCGAAAGGGAGTGCAGGGTGAAGTATTTTTCAATGACGGATGTTTTGCTCCTAAGGATTAAGACGGGGTGAAGAATGGAGATGGGAGAAATTTGGGGGAAGAAAGGGAGAAATGGAAGTGGAAGTAGGTGCCAATGGAGTTTGGTTTTGAATGATGAATGGCTTGAAAGGGGTGAAATGATACTGGTGGAGAATTAACCTTAGTAGACTCTTGGGAAAGGCGTTCAAACGAACGTTCATGTGATCAAAATTACGTTTTTGATTGGAGTTCACGCCGTCCCAGCCCTTGTTTTCCATCTTGCCGCATCAAGCATTGCCGTGTCGAGGTCTAAATATACTAAGTACCCATAAAACAGCTGCAGGAATTCGTGGTAGGGGTTATTAGAACTCCAGCCACGAAGATGGGAAGGAAAAGGGAAGAGAAATAGGAAGAGGGATGACTAAATTGAATTGCATATAAATGGAGTGTCAAAGTGACTCACTCCTTTTTTGTTATGGTATTTCATGGTGCGAGAAATCATCCGATAAGCGCTCGAGTTTCAGCTGGAGACTCACTATCTTGGTCGCACCGACGCTACGGTGACATGATCCACAAAATGTCTTCCACACTCCCGAATCGGATGGATTGGAGACTTTCCTCTGGCCCCGTAACAGATTATAACACTCAGGAGGCGATCAACAACTTCACCCCACGCTAATCAGTAGGGGTGTACGATATGTTCCCAGCACTTCCACGTGAAAGTCAGGAACAACTCTCACATCAAGGAATATTTTGACTGTGCGTAGTAAGTAGTTATATACCGTATCCCTGGAGGACTACAAAGTAGGTGGTCATACCTAAATTGAACTACTTTAGAGCCAAATAATTAAGAGGAATCAGTCTGATACATTTTCTGAGACTGTAGAAGAGAGTGATTAGACGTAAATATACTTAAATAATTTCTATCAGCAGTGAGTTTTATATAATAGAAGATTGCTTAGCCATAGGCTACTGGTATTTTTGACTGAAAAAAACTTCCGTTGAGGTATTTGGTGATTTCGTCGAAAAATGCTGATACGGTATTTTCAAGCTTCCCACTGAATCAGAAGAACAGCTGCTGCCAGCACTTTGGAGGCTGACTCTGAATGTCAAGAATGAAGCTCCTCACTGCTTATCTAATTTTGATTGTCTCCGTGGTCAGCCGGTCTCCATAACTATTGGATCCACTTAGTGTTTCAGCTTCGCAGCAACCCCCAATACGTAAAATAAGGGGTACGAGGAAAATGAGTGGTTTTACTGGTGCTGACCAATCTGAAGGCACCCGAATCCAGCCAAAGAGAAAATAAGCCTTATTATTAGACCTGATGCTAATAGCCTTTATGATGATGTCATACATAGCATTAGAAACGTCACCAGCAGCCGTTTTCAGGGCCCAGTGGAAAGCCCAAGAAAACTTCATCAGCTAAATCTTTCGCTGAATGAGTAAATATAAGGGACTATCCATTCAAGGTGTTGAAGTCACAGCGCACATCGGAACACATTATCAGCGCACTTTAGCGCACACGAACGACGTTGAATTGAACGATGTGCGCTATGGCGAAATGTTTTGTAACCTACCACAGAAGGTAGCATTCTGTGGTTGAACAGCAGTCAAGGCCGAATGTTTAGTTTAAATTTGTTGAATTCGTACAAATAAGTTTTTTCAAAATTTATATTTTTATCACTCAGTAATTATATACTTTAAAACATGCATATTTACAGCCATTACTGAAAATCAACAAACTTGACAACAATCAGGGATGCCATTATCGATGTTCTTTTGATGTTTAGCACACATCAAATTTGCTCCCGATCTGTTATTAAGTGCGCTATCTAGTGCGCAGGGTCTGAATCTCGAATGGAGGGCAAGTGTGCTGTTGTGTTACGAAGTGATTAGCGCACTAGAGCGACTGGAAGGCACCCATAGGCATCATATGAATGAATGAATGAAACTTTATTTATGCTCTGGGGTATCCCAATAGAGCAAGTAAACTATACAATTAGCATATTCTGCTCAAAAAACATAATAAACACATAAGGAAAGAAAAGTTAATTCACATAACAATGAATATTACAGAAATATATAGAAAGACAAAGTAAATTTTCACACATATATTTCTGATTTTTTTTAAATAACAAAATAATTTTACTTTAAACGATTGAAGGGATGAAGAAGATTTGACATGGGAGGGTAGCGAATTCCAAAACTTGGAAGCAGTGGTGAGGAAGGAATTGAAGTAGATATTGGTACGGGCTTGTGGAATGTGAAGGAAGGTAGGGTCAGATCGGGTTAATATTTGGGAAAGTCTTTTTCTGGGGGCAAATAGATCGTAGAGGTAGGAAGGATTCCGATTATTGAAGAGGGTGCAAAGAGAATACCCCAAGAAGTATTTCCTTCGGGAACCGAGAGGTAACAAATTTAGGTCAGCATAATACTTTGACACATGTTCATCTCTGCGTAAGTCAATATAAATCTAACACAACATTTTATAAGTCGCTGGAGACGCTTATCAACAACATTATTTAAATCGCTGTAAACCTATACACAATAATAAAAAACTGGAAAGATAAGACAACTAACAAGCATAACTCTAGTGGAAACAGGAATATTTTTCCTTTGCAGCTTTAGAAGATTAAGAATCTTATTTCCCTTATTACAAAATTCCAGGACATGCTGATCCCATGACAAATTGCAATGTGGAAGATCATCTAGAGTAGAGTGAAAATAAATTTGCAAGTCATCTGCATACAGCATGTATTTAGAATGTTTTATGCTTTTAACCAGATGTATAAATTAAACAAAAGAGGTCCGAGAACAGAGCCTTGAGGGACACCGCATGAAACTGGGACCCAGGAGGATATCTCGTCGCCGGAATCCTTAACTGCTTGACTCCTACCTGACAAGTAGGAGTGAAACCAGTTTAGGGCAGAACTGGAGAAATTTAGGGATTTCAGTTTAAGTAGGAGTAAAGAATGGTTGACTCGATCAAAGGCCTTGCTAAAATCAAATAGGACCATTATCGTATTCAATTTTTTATCGATAGCTAGACTAATGTCATTTATGACCTTTAGCAAGGCAGTCTGGGTACTGAAACCCTTGCGAAAGCCAGATTGATATGGATCAAGTTTACCATATGATATAAGATATTCCGTAACTTGAGAGTGAACAATTCTCTCCGGTGTTTTCGATAGAGTACTTAGAATTGAGAAAGGTCTAAAGTCAGAGGGAGTTTTGGGCCTTTTTCCAGGCAGCGGGATTTTAAGCGTGGGCTAAAGAATAATTGAAAATTTCAAGGATGTATGGAAGCAGAAAATGAGTGGCTTTATGAACGAACAGGATTGAAATTTGGTCATATACTGGGGAGTTAGATTTAGTCAGCTTTGAGTACTTCAAAGCACCCTCAGGTGTGATATATTGAAAAAAGCAATTGTTCGCGTTGAATGGGATGAATAAGCCCACCGGAGTTAAAGCAGGAAATTGTGGGTCACACACACTGTTTGATAAAGAACTTAAGAATTGATTTATTTGATCAATTGAAATGTGACTTGGAAGTACAATTATAGCGCTGACGTACTAGCCCAAGGTTCCGGAGTTCACGCCGAGCTGTGTTTTGGCCTTTGACTTGAGAGAGTTTTAAGGTAAAGTACTGGCGCTTGGCATCAGTAATGCGGGTTTTAAGCAAATTTAGAGAAACCTTGAATGATTAGGACGCAGCAGGCATTCTAGATCTGTTATAAGCACGACGAAGGCGATTGCGTGCACGAATTTCATCAGTGAACCATGGTGCTTGAATGCGCTTAGGATAGCACGTCACAAAAGAAGCTGAGAGATTAATACAATTCAACAGATTTGAGTTAGAGACAATTTACCTTTAGGTCAATACAATTGGACTTAAGAACATCACTCCAATTCAAGGCCGCTAGTTGATTCTGAAAGTAGAGGTCATAGAAGTTTTTAAGCTTCCGGAATTTGAAAGGCTGAGGAGGAGTGGAGTGAAATTTATTTTTATAAGAAATATGTATTAGGTCATGGGTTGATAAAAAAGGCACAGTTATTTGAGAGTAAGCAATTAATTTCTCTGGGTCATCAAGGATAAATAAATCAAGTAGAGTGTGACTGGTCATGGTGTGATGCGTCGCACTAAACGGAACAATGTGGAGAATATTACTAAATGTTAATTTCCGAATATATTGACTGCCGAAGCTTTTTTTTAAGCAGATCGGAGTTAAAATCGCCGACTAACACAACAATATTATTAGTGGGAAAAAATGAAGGAAATCATTTTACAAACCTGAAAGTACACTCATAAACCCAATTTTCGGAGGCCGATATACAACACACAAAAGAAGTTTTAACGAATTGAGGCCAATAATTTCTACAATCAGGTATTCAGGTTGAGAACAATAGACTGAAGGGGAGGAGGATAGGACTGAGAATTGAAAATCATGGCGAATAAATAGGCAAACACAACCACCTAATTTACCAAGACGATCATGCCTCAAGAGAATTCAAATTAGGTATCGACACTAATTCATCAGGAATATCCGGATTTAGCCACGTTTCAGTGACGACAACTTTTATCTCATCTCAATTTATCAGTGTCCTCCTCCGAAGAAATTGTGAGGCGCTCGGATCCATTTTCTTTATGGGCGTAAATTCTTCCATTACGCACCCATAAGTACTTGATTTTGTCACATTGTTTAAGTCACACGCCACTGAGTATAACTTTTGGTTATAAGGTGTGAGGGATTCATTGGCATAAATAGGCATCACTGGGGAAAGATTAAAGCCTATGTCTCTGGAAGTAATATTTCTCTTGACTTTACGAGCGGCGACAATACTGGAAGCATGTGAATGACGAAGAAAGCGGACTATCACAGGGGTGGATGAATCAGACCCATATCCGCGGGTTTTGAGACGATCTGAGTAATCAAGGTCAGACAGACTAATTTCCGCACCAAGCGCTCGCCCAATTTTACACACCAGGGAGTCAACGATTCCACCATCAACATAGGGCACACCACGAAATTCAACTACATTACGTAAGCACTCTTGCTCGGCTCTGTTTAATTGGACTTGGAGAGTTGAAACACGATCAGAGATATAGGTATTCTCTGCGTGTAGGTTTTCAAGGCTGGAAAGGGAAGTCGTGATACCTTTAAGAGATCCTGCATGTTCAGTGATGGATTTCTGAATATCCGAGAGGGACGTTTTCATGTCCTCTTGGAGCTGCTTCACTCTGCCGATTAGTTCATTTACCAGTGCAGCTAGAGATGCATCGGAGGTTTTGTCCTTGCCAGGTTTTATAGGCGTTGTGTCACATCGAAAAGCACGCATCCGGGTTGTACAGGAGTCACACACCCAGGTTTTTTTTGCAGATCTTCCAGAGCTTGCAAATCCCCATCAGACACAAAGACACAGGTCGCGTGGAAAAATGACTTACACTCGCCACATGTCAGACCCTTTTGATTATGCCGCGAGCCTTGGTTACAAATACCACAAGAATGCGTTATGAAAGAATGACACGGGAGCACAGAGGAGACAACCTTTCAGCTCAAGAGCAGAACGACGAAATGTGGTGCATAGAAGAATTAGAATCTTCAAAAAAATAAATGGAAACAAAAATATTTGGAGACATGACGACTCTCTCTAAGCAGTTAGTTATCACGCGGAGGGAGGTCAAGTCTTTTTTCATGTCAGTAAAAGACGTATAACTCTTGGTTACGCCTTTTGTCCCTTCTGGAATTTTGCTAACCTTCCTCGTCAGATTCTTCCTCGAGACGTGGAGAACGGGACGGTGTGGGAAAGAGGAGAGGGAGGGGGAGGCTGGGAACTTCTTTTGGCTGGAAGAGGAAGGTGGAGCGGGGTCGTAGGAAAACAAAAAATGAAGATAGGGGGGGTTGGGAGGAGGGAATGCGGATAACTCAAGTAAGCGTGTGGGGAAAGGAAGGGGGTTGGTGTTGGGGGTGTGGGAGAGGGGGTGGGGTTGAGGGTTAGAAGGGCGAAGCAGCAGGGGGGAGAGGGGTGTGTGAGAGAGGGCAAGGAAAAACATTTTTAAAATAATGGCCGCCTGTCAGCCACGACTGTGGCGCACGGCAAAAGATATCACTCACGTGTCTCTCGGAAGGGGGCGTGGGGGAGGAAAAAAGAAATAGATGGAGAGGAGAGAATGCAGCGCCTCTCTCGGGAAAAATAGCAAACGATGAAGAGAACACGGTAGGCGGAACAAAGAGCTAAAGACGAGGGGTGCGGGGCGGAGTATGTGTTTGTTTGGGGGTGGGGGGGTGTAGGTGGGAGGATTATTACTCTCTTGAGTCGGAGGGGGTAGATGTGTTGGTTCAAGCAAGACTCGCGGGAGGGCAGAGGGGGTATGATATATATTTACTTAATCGATGAAAATTCACGCATGGTAAAATATAGAATAGAATATAACTTAGTTCACCCATATAATTATACACATATTTTAACAAAAAAAATGGGGGTGAAATTTGGCACCCCAGCAGAAATAATTTCTTGTTTTGGGGGTTGCCATTCCTTGAATAAATAGGCTACAGTTCAGCAGTTAGCATTCACAAAAATAATTATAAAATCAATTCTGGCTTTTGCATAACATAGATGTGTTCTATAATATCAGATTTGAGTTGGAAATAAAATAAAGTGCAAGATTCACAAAATACAGTAAAATAAATACACATACGATTACAGGAATTACACCAAGATTTTTAACAGATATTCCACATCATTTTTTCTGTTGCAACCAAATTTTCCAATGAGGCGTCACAGGCGTGACAAGCTAAAATATAAGCACACAGAAAAAGAAACTCACACGTCCGTTTTTATAATTTTTGGCGGTGCAACCGCCATCTTCTGAACTAGAGAGAGTATTTAAAAGTAATAAAAAAACGGACGTGTGAATTTCTTTTTCTGTGTGCTTAGGTTTTAGCCTTATTGGATCAATATATATATATATATATATATATATCTTATATATATACTAGCTGAATGTACCCGTTGAAATTCAACGGGCGTAAACAACATTGAACTTATTTTATAAGAAAACCCACAAAGCCTGAAGAACACTGTTAGCATGATCATTTCAGGAGTTCGTATCCTATCTTGTTTGTTGTGATCGTTGTAATTCCTTCGTTTTCCATTTCGTGCAAGGAGAGTTGAGTGATAGTTTGTCCTCTTTAATGCACGGGAAACCCAATAATGGGCCACGAAGACTCATTACTACTTAATAAATAGCACCTAGGTTGATAGATGGTCACCTCGTCCCACTGGTTCTCTTGAGCCATCTTCTGAGTGATTAAAAGCTTGATCACTTACCTTGTGTACATGAATATATTTGCATTCAATGCATTAATTGAGTTCCGCTATTCAACGTTGATATGTGCGTTGAGTATCTTAATCAGAATAGGAGAGTAGAGTATAATCCAGCGGTTGATACCGTCAAAAGGAGCATTTTCAGCTGCAGCCTTGTTTATTTGTCCTATGAATCCTTCACTACCCGGACTGCGCCTTCGGTATGAAGGGTAGTCATAAATATTGGTTTCTAAATCATAATCATTGGTTACTAAATTAAAAATCTATGGTGACCATTTTAGTGCAATTGCCAATTTTTATGCACCGATGATGTCCATTGCGCAGAATATCCGTTTTTCTTATGGGTAAGAAGCATTTAGTGACGTAATTATAATTTCCGCCATCTTAAAACAGATTGAAGTTTCGAAACAGATGGTTCAATATTTGAACAAAATTTTTAGCTGGTTACCCATCAGTAGGTTTGGATAGGATGAAATTTGTACGCATCTTAGCGCAATCCGAGAAACACCACGGAGAGATTATCATGAGATTGCTGGTGGGTATGTCTTAGAGCATCCACGGCTAATCTTTGTCGTTTTTCATGCAAGGACTCATTTTCTCGCAAAGAAGACATTCCTCTTGCTTTAGAAAATGTTTTCGAAAGATTACTCTATTTTCTATTAGGCATGCTGATGGATATATTTTTAAGTCCAAGGAAGGGAAACAGCGGCGAGTGAGAGTCTTGAATAGGCAAATCGATGATTGAGTGAATGTAGGTTTACTGCACTTTAACACTTTTAAACATATGTAAAGAACTCGTATTTTTTATGATGCGGGAATTGGTCTAAAAACTGTTCGCAATCGTAATGAAAATCAATGGTTCGCTGACCGTTTTCCAGGTGCACGGAGATATGAGTGACTGTAGGTCCTCTTTCATGCACGGGAAACTCAAAAATGGGCCACAAAGACTCATTACTACTTAATAAATAGCACCTAGGGTGATAGATGGATACATCGTCCCTCCGGTTCTCTTGAGCCGTCTTCTGTGTGATTAACATCTTGACCGCTTCCCTTGTGTACATAAATATATTTGCAGACTAAATTTAGTTGAGCAATTCAACGTTCATATGTCCGTTGATTATCTTAATCAGTATTGAAGATTAGGGTACAATCCAGAGGTGAACAACGTCTAAAGGAGAATTTCCAGCCGTTGCCATGTTTATTTGACCTATGAATCCTACATCACCCGGACTGCGCCTTCTGATAAAGGGTAGCCGTAATCATTGTTTTTAGTTGTTAAATAAAAAATGTATGGTGATTTTTAGTGCACTTGTCGATTTTCATGCACGGATGTCGTTCATTGCGCAGAATTTCCGCTCTTCCTTCGGGTGAGAAGCATGTAGTGACATTATTATAGTTTCTGCCATCTTAAATGTATTTTACACACACTCAAACGTATTTTATTACGGATTTGTGGGATGTGCTAGGGACTGTATATTCCGCTTCAGGTATCATTGCTTGGCCAGACGTGCCGTGCGACGATGAATTTTTTTTAACCCACTTCCGTGCTTCCTCCTCGTTGAAAAAGAAATTACTCCACATTCATGGACGCTCCCGCTTTTCGTCCTCCCTTCCATTCGCGAGGGCATTTCTAAAGTTGGGCGGGAGTTCCGCATTTTGTGCCCTCCCTCATGTCAAGCCTCCCAGACCTTTTTCTCCGCATTTTAATCGGTTCACTCGGGTGATATCCTTGCGCCTTAGACTATATTCTCACGCTAACGTCTCGGGTTCGAAGAATGCACTGCGGAAAATTGTAATATTTTTCCGGCAGCTGCTCTCAGCATTTCCTCTGTAAAAAAAAATAAGTTTTAAATGTAGCGGTTAGTTTTTCTCATGTACAACACAAAGTCAATATATTGTTGTGCCACAAGTGGTCGATGCACGACAGATAGCCTGAATAGTCCGAGTGGTTAGACCATGTATAAAGGGTGTAGGCACCAAGGAGTTGAAAATCGAGCGTCACGGTAGTTATAGAATACTATAAATAACAATGAGTGCGGATACATGTAGAGCCTCCGGCCGCTTTTTGAAGCCTCCCCTCGAATCGGGAAAATTCGAGGGCTTTTATACAGTTTTCAGTTCCGCTATGGCAGCTACGTTTAGGGGAGACGAAGTGTGGGAGAAGAGTGGGAGGAGACATTTTTAGAGCTTCTAAAAGCGTGGGAAAGGGTTGGTTTCTATAAAACATCATGACCCTTCGAAGGGTTCCTTTTGGATATTTCCAGACCCTGGTGCGAAACATTTATGTTCTCCCTCTCCTTGAGAAGGTTCGAAGCTTACACAGGCCACACCATACCATAAACGAGTTATCTCTCGGACCATCCAAGATACAAGGGGAGGGGGATAATGTATGACTTCCTCCCCCGTATCTCAACTGAGGAGGAGGAGGGGGTGATTGGAGCTCGTTTCCAGACGTCTAGACAAGGGAGGGGGGACCTTCCTGTTCCGAACACTTTACAATATGTAACTGCCATGGTTACTAAAATAGATCACGGTTTTATACAAGGTTTGTTTCCTAATATTTACCCCAAAATGAAATATTTTAGGGCGTGTATAATCCTTAATCTCATTTGTTACTCAAACAGTGAAAATCTTCTATCGGTGTAAGTATTTGCACACTGCCCAATTGTCGGCCAATATTTATTCTGAGATGTAATTACCCTTTAGCCAATGCCGTAGGCCATGTTTGTATAAGTTCTCCTAACGTTCCATTGTTTCAGGCTCAACTAGGTGGAAGTTGAATTTCGTAAATGAAATACTAACTTTGTTTCCTTCCACAAAATCTGTGGAAGGAAACAAAGTTCAAACAGATTTTTGTGTTTCCTTCCACACAGTGAAATCTGTGGAAGGAAACAAAGTTAGTATTTCTCTTAACGTTTTTGTTTTTCTGAAAAATACCATTTTGGTTCGGCTGTGTATGCTCACTGTTAGAAGATATTTAGCTTATTGGTATCATGGTAGTTTAAGTACTCATTTCAGTTATTTTTATGGGAAAAAAACTTGCAAACAATTTATTTTGATAAATCACCCAAATAATGGTGGAACATATTTAATGCACTCGTCATTTAAAACATTTGAATCAGAAAGAACTAGAGAGAAGATTTTTAAAAGAATTTTTTTCCCATGCTGCTCGTCAAAATAAGTTTTTATTAATTTTTGTGTCAGCTTTATTAGTTTACTCAAAATCTTGCGATAAAATCTGCAACATTGTGAAAAACTTTACTAAGTAATTTTATTATAAACGAAAAACAGATCAGCCAGAGGATTTTCTGGACAGTTAAATCATTTTCCTGATAATGCTATCCATTTAAGTTCTTGTAAAAGAATTTCAATACATTTAAAATCACCATAGCTTTCTTTTTGAATATTTCTCTTCTTCGGGTTCACTCAAATGCCAAGCCATTCTCAAAAGTTTATCTTACACCAGTTTTAATTGACAACCCTGGCTCTCTTAATAACCGTATTCATCTCGTAGTTTCGTTCGGTTATTAGAGCCATTGACGATAAAAACGTTCATAACTGCAATGCAAGAAAAACAAACTATAGCAATTCATTGGATAAATGGCAAAATGAAACTAGAGATTATGAAAAATGTATGAAATTGTTGGGAGACGTAAATAATTATGTATGTAGATGCAGTTATTACTGAAAATAGTACTGAAGACCTTCACCTCAATCCTATCGTGGAGAACACACATATTAAACATATGCGGCACAGCCTAAATGAAATTAAGACTCTATTAGCGTATAGTAGAAAGATTCTCGGATAAAAAAGTGAAAGAGAGGTGCTACTCTGGTTAGGCCACAGCTCGAACACGCCGCGAGAATTTGGGACCCTGAACTGAAAGATTTGATTCGAAAAATTACTAACATACAAAGGAAAGCTGTGCACTTCGTTAAAACTGCTACGAGAGAACAAAGAGTGTTTCACTGCTTTCATAGTGATTAGGTTGGGAACCGCTGGTGACTCAGAGCCTAATCGCTAGTCTTAGATTGCTTGAGAATTTCCGAACGGGTTTCGACCCAGAGAATATCATTTTGACGCCGCACTACATATCTAGTTCGGACAGGAAAGATAAATACAAGAGAATGCCGACCAGATAGGTACAAAAATTCATCCTCCCCATGCACAATAATTGATTATAATAAACATTGAGATACACTGAATACACTGCTGAAATACACATCACCTTTTCACCTCCCCATAACATTCTCCTTCAAACGTTTACACTGCTGGTGTTTTTACACCCCCTGCCACACGCCTATGCGGCGGCTCGCAGGGTAGGGAATGACATTGAGAGAAGAGAGTGAGGAGTTATTTAACGAGAGAGGCAATAATTTGAGGTTAATTGGAACCAGAAGTAGAAGGATATATAAATTGCAATGAGAATAAAATTCCCCTACACTGTAAATAATACCATGGACCATTGGGTTGTCCAGCAAATCTTTAGTCAGCTATGCCACTTAGGTTTCCCAATTCTATGGACAACTCCATCAGGAATAGAGGAAACTAAATGCTATTCCGTTACAGTCACTGAAGAATGGAAAGGAAACAGTTTTTTTAACGAAGCAACTACCCTAAAGAATGAACTATATTAAATCTCTCACCGTGATCGGCTGAGTGGTAAAATTGTATAACTGCAGCAAAAATATTTCCACGATGAAATACGCATTAATTTCCGCAAGAAATAATGATTATTTTTCTAGTAAAATGTATACGTGTCTCATCGCTGAATGTTTTGGCAGGGGTCAAACAGCTTCAAGGGGTAGAAAGAGATTGTTATCCGGACCATTCCCTATGGCTGTAGCAGAGCATCTACTTTTTAATGGACCCCCATCTCTTCAGGCCTTCTTTCACAACAGTGAGAAGTGCATAGCGCAAAACAGTTTATTCAAATGACGGAGAAGATGAGCCCACAACAACACGAAATATGCCGGACTCGTTCTCTTGCCAGGAATCCTTCTCTCTGATGTCCTGACTTATAGGCATTTCGCAAATCAAGTCATATTTGCGGGAAATCCTCAGCTCTTTTTCTGATAAATGTAGGATTCCTTCACCTACTTGAGAAGCATTGCTAAGGATGTGGTTTCCCTGTTAAGTTTCACATCAATCCACAACTTCAGTTTAATTATTCACGTTTTTACGGTATCTTTACGCGCATTAGGAGAAACTCTTGGAAAAATCGACATGGATCTTGGAAATCTTGAAAAAAATTTGTAATAATGGAAATATTCCTAATATCCCAAAGAGCAGCTGATATAAAAGGAAAAAAAAAACTATAAAGAGAAGCAATGTTTAAATACTTTGTTATCAGCTCAGTATGTACTACCACATATATCATTTATTTGATACTCATCACACCATAGAAAAGCCTAATTTTTCCTCGTATATTCCTTGTCAAAGAGGTCAAAAATTTAAATTGAACGTAGATAAAATGTAAATGATTCGCACTGTAATCAAATATCGTTTTTGCGCCGTTTTTAACTAGCTTTCCGTTAAATAACATAAGACCTTGGTCACGTTTCTAACAAGTTTACTAGTCTGCAACATTTTCCCAATTCATGAGAGTACCTACAATCAGCATACACGTTGAATGTTTGCTATCCAAGAGGTTTTTACAGGATTTTAAATAAAGTTGAGCAATAACAGTTGATGAGTATAGGTATAGTGAAACTTGGTGGCAGTCGCCAGTGGAGAGTTTAAGGATGCAATGGACGAATTAAGCGTTGATGAGCGGGCAAAGTTATTGAAGGGGTCAGTTGGGGACTTTTGGAGAGAACCTAAGCATCTTTATTCCTCCCATATTGTATGCACTCCTCTCCCTGACGTATTTTATGTACGAGTGAGTGCCACCAAGTTTCGCGACATCTATAAATATAAATGGATTGTACTACGATTGAAATCTTAACGACATGTAGACAATAGTATACAATCCGAAATGTAAAAAGTATATTGACTTTATGGAAGCCCCATTTCTGATTAAATTAACAGTAAGAATGGTTTCTGGGCCGGAAGAGGTAAAGCATATTGTCTTCAACTGGGTACGTATTCGTTAAGAGCCTTTGGTTTTCTGTTCGCGAGAGGAATGCTTAAACAAAGCTGGCCATAAATACTAGAAAAAGAGGTATTGACTCTGTTGAAATCTATTTATTGGCCTAGTGCCATGAAACTTTAGGAAAACGTAATACGGTAACTCACGCAATCAGAAAAAAACGATACCCAAGCGCAAGTTACTCCAATAATAAATTCTGATACATCAATTAGAAGTTTTTGAACTCCTAAAGTCCAAATCCCCCCACTGACTCGTTTAGGGCTCGCTGGGATTTTTGGGTTCAAAAGGCGAAACCTTGTATGCAAATTTTATTTAGAGAAGGAATTATATGTACTCCCCTGATTAACCTGGGGCCGCCAGTTCGAGTCCTGCATGGGCTGTTTTTTTATAACAATCTGGGAAAGAGCAAGGTAGCGTTAATTCTTTAGGCCCTATCTTTGGTGACCTAAAGCCGAGCCATGTGCGGTTTATCTGGGTCCCAAGGGGACATAAAAACCTTTAGAAAGAAAATAAATAAATAAATAAATAGCAGAATCAAAATATATGGTGGTATAAGATCGGATGTCCACCTCCTCCTGCTGGATCGAAGAGTGATGTAGTATCATTAATTAGATCTGTTAATAATATTGTAATTACTCCTGCTAATACGGGTAATGATAGTCAAAATAGTACTGCGGTAATGAGGGTATATCACGATTTTTGCTTTTTACTTTATCGTCCAGGGGACCACGATAAAGGATCATTTTCAAATCATCTCTTAAAGATTCCAAAAATTGCCAGAGATATAGGAGTCTAAAGTTGAATGGAAGGGCAACCTTCCCATAAGGACCGTGACGTCATTCCATCCATCGCTTCTTCCCTATCCATTCTAAGAGATACCTTAAAAAGGATTTTGTAAAGATGTCCACTTCTGCCGGAAATACAACAGCATAAATATTTAGACAATACCTTAAAAATATCCGTCTTCACCGGGAATCGAACCACGATGATTTGATCGATGGATTAAATGACGTCAGAGGTATTTTTGTGGAAACCGAAAAAATGCAACTTTCTCCGATTATTAATTTGGTTATTAGGCCTTAATGTTTCGAAGCAACTCCGTAAATCTATATGAAAACGTTTGCAAATATGATTTCAACGGTAATATCGTGAAAGCATTCGAATGATATTCCCCCATTACTACAGCGCAAACAAATAACGGTAATTGATCTAACATTTTACCAGGTGACTTCATATTAATTGCTGTTGTAATAAAATTAACTGCTCCCAAAATAGAAGATACACCTGCCGAGTGTAATGAAAAAATAGTTAAATATACTGAACTTCCTGCATGAGCATTTGCTCCAGCAAGAGGACAAACATGTATCCTAGAATAAAGAAAGAAGGCCTCTTCGAGTTCTTCCTCTCTTGATTTTTATCGGTTTGTTGTGTCGATGTTCTCGAGAAGGCTCAAACGGAGATGTTTGTGCTCTTTCTCATCCCTGCAGGAATAAAACCCTTTTGCAGCCGCCAGATCCTCATCTCCCCCCCCGTATCCTGCTTAACTAACCCTCATGCTCCTACTACACGACTTCTAAACCATCCTCTCTGTTTTTCCTCCTTTTTCAATCTCTTAACCCACTCCCCTTACATCTTCCCCCACATGCGCCCACGTCACCACCTCCCTCCCCTCTCTCCCCTCCCTTCCCTACCCTCCCCCTAAACTGGGTCCATGCTCGTCTTTTGACGCCAAAGTGCTTCCCAAGGTCACCGCCATGCGGCGCTCCTCCCCCCCCGCTCCCTCCCTTCCCACCCGCAAAACCAACCCCCTCGACAGGAGCCCTAAATCC
Organism: Pyrrhosoma nymphula; assembly: GCA_963573305.1. Lineage (NCBI taxonomy): Eukaryota > Metazoa > Arthropoda > Insecta > Odonata > Coenagrionidae > Pyrrhosoma > Pyrrhosoma nymphula. The sequence continues at coordinate 79,381,136 of OY754337.1, forward strand.
ACTCCGAATTTCGGCATCCGCACGTGGCGGTGGGGGTGGACAGGGATACCTCGGGGGCGCAGCTTCCCCACCCCAATTTTCCACCCCCCCTCCCCCCCCTCTTGCCCTCCCTGACTAGAGCAATATGTGATAGGAAGGCTGTTTAAGGTAGTTTGAACGAGATAGTACCTAGTCATAATGGAGAACATACTCGAATTTTATTTTTTTTATTTCAGCGTCTGTAAGAAGTAAACTTTGTTTTATTAATTATGTAAAAACATAGTTATTAAATTAAAAAATATTCCCAGTAATTCATTAAATATATCTACAAAAGTCATTTACTTGACTCATTTTTTCCACGCCGTACGGTGAAGTCACCTTCACAATAAAAGGTTTTTTTTGGGATTCTGTAAAAATTACTGCGGTGAGTAATTGATAATCTTTCATAAATAGTTGATAAAACATAATAAACTACACACCGAGAGTTTTTTGACGAAATCCAGGTTTTAGAATATGCTAGTATTTTCAATATTCACCAGATATGGAGTGCAAAGCCGTAATCTATCCGATGTAACACAGCTTGTCTTTTCAGGCAAATTGCTTGAAAAGTAGTTCGGCAAATGATTATTATCACGAGAAAAAAAGATAAGAGTTTAAGTAATAAGATTAAGTTAGGAGTTTTTTATTATTTAAAATGACGTCAAATTCATCCAACTCTTGGTGAAGAGATAGATATCGCTCAAACTGCCTCAAGGGATGAAGTTTGAACGAGATATTAATTCACACATATGACTCGTGCTTCTATTAATTGGGCCTAATTGTAAATTAAAGTATCTAATATTTCTGATGATCACAATTTATCAGCCAATTATTGCACTGCTTTTAGAGATATTCGATATATATGCCATTAGAAATCCATAGAAAATAAGGCATTTATTTTATTAATTTTTTAATGTTACCTTAATACACCAAGGGAAAACAATTTTACAATATATTTACCAACAATGACAATATTATTTATAACAAAAATATTAAAGTAAAAACACATAAGTATAAAACTATATGTAAACAATGCAAATTGTCATAGCATATTGTTGACTCTTTCTTTTTTCGGGATTTATTCCGCGATGTTAAAATTGTAAAAAACAATATTTCCCTGGTCCTCCTGCCAGCTTCATCAGGTTAACTGAACTAATTCCTTAGTCTCGCTCGTTTTTAATTTTAATTTTTCGCAATTTTAACATCGCGGAATGAATCCCGAAAAAAAGAAACATTCAACATTACATCCGCTGAAGCCTACGAGCTAATAACATATTGTTGTTCATGATTAAATTTACCTTTGAGGTAAATATATTTTTATCCTACGATATATCTAAATATTCATATACCGTACATATTGTATTCCTTGCACATTCATATAGTAGTAGTGAGTCACAACAATATTTGGTTTTAGTAAATGGAATAATAAAGGTTCGTTTGTACCTTTATTTAAATTGTGGGACATAAAAATTTAATTCATGGAGGATTTCACAATCTTTAAAATGCTTTATTATATCATATAAGAACTTATAACTCATGTCATTCATTCTTATATACAGCGTTACTATCCATAATAGTTTAACCGGCTTTTATATGATATATAATTTTTGTACATTGGATATACTTTATATTCCCTGTAAAATAGAATTCTAAGTAATTGTTTTTGTATCCTTTCCAGCAAGTCTTTATTTTTTTATTGCAAAAGGTGCCTATGCATTAACTCCATATTCGAGTTGAGACCGAATTAAAGCATTACATAACTGCAGTACAGAAACGGTATTAGAAGTGCAGAAATGGTGCCTTATCCCATATTCAATGGGATAAGGCAACGTTTCTGCAATTCAAAGTGGAGAAAAATCTGATCCGAGAATCACGTTAGAAATTTAACTGTATTTAGTTGATTCGAAGGTTTCTCGCGGCGTTTTTTTTGGAAGCAAAGCTGTTTTCCGGGCGTTCCTCCACGTAGAGTCCATTGGTGACAATAGTTTCACCAACCACCCTCTGCTGACGTGTTTAGGTCTGAAGTGCCATTGCATTATTCTGGTCCGTCTTATATAGCTGTACTGAAAGAAAACGATGTATTATTTATACAATTTATTTGAATACTAAACCCTATTTTAAATTTAGTATTTTAATAAACTGCGTGAAAAAATACATAGTTTAATTTTTCCTTCAGTATGTCACTTTTACAAAGCATCGCCTGACTCTATTCAGTTTATTATAATACTCTGTTTGAATCACGGGTATTGCTCTGATTGACGGGTTGGTTTCCCGCATTTATCCTTTGAAGATTCTTTTCCAGGCACTTGGTAGATTTTATCAGTCCTCCCGGTTGCGGTTCCTTGGGTGTTTGATGATCTCAATGGCTTCCCGAATCAATCTGGGGTAGTAGTAGGTTTCCCTGAACAGAACCCTCAGATTCTCGAAGTCCACTTTGTGGCCAGGTTCCGACCAATCGTGTTCCGAGACGGCGGAGAGTCGGAACTGTTTCTTCTCGGTAGCTCGTTCATGTTCTCTTACTCTGCACCTAATCGATCTTCTCGTCTGCCCGATGTAGGATTTTCCGCAGAAACATTCCAACTCGTTCACATCCTCAAAGAGTGCGTGAAGGTTGTAACTGTGTGTAGTTCGTATGTTTTCTCAATTATTTCAAGAAATAAATTCACTTTTACGGTTTTTATAAAATCTCAAAATAAACCTCCAGTTTGTGAAGGCTTTTTCAGCGAACGACGTGAAGCAAATAAGTCAAGTTAAGAGTCTCAAAAATATAAATTTAGCTAATTAATAAGAGGCTCAGTAATACCAAGCATAGTTTTGGCATCATTATTATCTCACTATTTACTCGATGCATCTAATAACTGCTTACATTTTACAATATAAATCTAATACGGCCTTACTGTGATGGAAAAAATCTTGCTGAATGAGGGATGAAGTTTGAGCGAAACATTAATTCACACGAAATTCAATGCATTGTAAATAAAATTATCTCATATTTCTCATTAGACCAAATTATCAGCCAATTATTGCACTACTTTTCGATATATTTAATACATGTATATCAAAAATATATGTAAGTCATTTTCCAAGGGATAAGGAACCGTTTCTGCGCTTCAAAGTGAAGAAACTACTGATCCGAAATGTAACTTGTGTAGTTCGTATCTTTTCACAATTATAAAAAAAATATTTAACGGTTTATGTAAAATCCCCAGTTTGTGAAGACATTTTCAGCGTACGACGAGACGCATAATAGTCAAGTTAGATTCTCAAAAAATATAAATATAGCTAATTTATAAAAGGCTCAGTAATATTAATCACAACTTTTGCGTCCTTAATATCACTATCTATAATTACTGGACGCATTTTAAAACTGCAAAAATTTTAAAATAGAACTCGATTACAGCCTTAATGTTGTGGGAAAAATCTCGCTCGAACTACATAAACCATAGACCGAGGAATATGGCCCTCAGCCCTTACGGGCCTCGGATGAAAAAGTGAATTAGAGATGCTGTTTCGCTTTCATTATGCCACATCCCGATTCGCATTCACATGCCCCGCCGGCATTTGAGGCCCTCTTTATGAAAGTTTTTGATTTGGAAAATTAAAAAAATACAAAAGGAAAATGCACGCCTAGTTATTCTATTGTAAAACAGTTACATATGTACAGAGGGTGGACCATAGCTGATGGAAAGATAAGGTTGGGTGCCACTTGTGACTCGGACGTTACATGCCAGGCTTAAGTGAAACTGGACTCAGATCACGCGGGTTTCAGGGTATTATTTCAACTCCGCACATTATCTCTGCTACTGATACATGCGACAAAAGAGGAGTGATGTATTGCCGAACTGAAAGGCGCATATATCCCTTCTTTCCATTCATCATAAATGACTCTCAACCAAAGACAGCCCAGACACTCCATTGACATGTTTTTCTCTATTACTCTTCCTAGTCCTTTTTCCAGTTTCCTCACCTATCCATGTCTGACGTCAAAACATTCTCGCAGGATAGTATGTAGATTTGGTCAAAAATCACATAGAAGCCATTGCCGACGTTTCGATTTATTTGTAAATCTTCATCCGGGGTAACATAGTGAATAGAACATATCAACATTGTAGCCATGTAGACACCAGGACAAAGTAGGCAAACCTTATGAAGTTGTCGTCCGACCTCTGATCGGCTTTTAGTCCCTCCAGCACTTGAAGGCTCCTTGGACTCCAAACCACATTTTTTTAAATTAACCTAAATGTATCAAGGTAGATGAGCTCTACGGCCTCTATAGATTAAACAGATAAAATATTTCTCCAATGGCCGTAAAATATATGCACCACTCGTCAAAAAAAAAATTAAATACTTACTGTGTTGGTTTGCGGGAATGAGGTTCCACAACAGGGAACAACCACAGCCTCTCCACCAGAATACCCTCCTGTGGTAGTTTACGGGAAAATAATTTCCTCGCCAGGGACTACCACAGACACACACACACAACCCAATTGGAATCCTTTGTAGGCTAATGAGACCTAGCTAAGGATTCCTGGGTTATAACCTGGGATCCTTCGGAGAGCTGTAGTGACTCTACTAAGGCTGCCAAGTTATTAACACAACCACACACGCAATCACACAAAACACTCACTCACACACACAGCAGGGCCCCAGATTTCTGGGAGAACAGCTCAAAAAGAGCGTTGTCAAATAGAAAAACAACAAACAGGGAACGAGGGTGAAATTCGAGGGCGAGGGCGGGTGAGGGCGAATTTCACCCGCCCTCACCCGCCCGCCTTTCGCCCGAATTTTTCACCCGCCCGAATTTCGCCCTCACCCGCCCTCGCCCTCGAATTTCACCCTCGTTCCCTGTTTGTTGTTTTTCTATTTGACAACGCTCTTTTTGAGCTGTTCTCCCAGAAATCTGGGGCCCTGCTGTGTGTGTGAGTGAGTGTTTTGTGTGATTGCGTGTGTGGTTGTGTTAATAACTTGGCAGCCTTAGTAGAGTCACTACAGCTCTCCGTAGGATCCCAGGTTATAACCCAGGAATCCTTAGCTAGGTCTCATTAGCCTACAAAGGATTCCAATTGGGTTGTGTGTGTGTGTCTGTGGTAGTCCCTGGCGAGGAAATTATTTTCCCGTAAACTACCACAGGAGGGTATTCTGGTGGAGAGGCTGTGGTTGGTCCCTGTTGTGGAACCTCATTCTCGCAAACCAACACAGTAAGTATTTAATTTTTTTTTTGACGAGTGGTGCATATATTTTACGGCCATTGGAGAAATATTTTATCTGTTTAACATAAATGTAACTACAACATTCGTTACTTGGGCAAAGATGATAATGTACGTGTACATTAATGGTCAATAATAATATATGCGTAATAATTTGGAATATGCATATACTATCTTAGTAATTATTTACAAAATTACTGTAGACGGCCATAATGGTGAACATTAACCCTTAGGCTGTGGGAAACGTACAAGTACGTGTGTACCGGCGACTGCGGGATAACATTCTTGTACGTTTGACCCTCTCTGTCTACCTGCTCCCTCAGCCCTTGCATATTTTTATGACCCGAACTCTTTCTTACCAGCGGTGGACATTTGGGAATCACCTTTTTACCCAAACCACTCCCTTTCCATGCTCTTTAGGGATCGTATACCACCGCAATGAAGCACGACCCTTTCTTCCGATTTCTCGCTCAATGGGCTATGGTTGTATCAAAGTTAGTTGTCTTATGCTCGCGCCCGGCTCAATTATCAACGGATTTCTTTGGTGTTTGGCATCAAAATAAACAGAAAATTTCTAGAAAAAAGTATTGTCATATTTGTTTTTAACAATTACGCCTATAAACAAATTTTAAAAATGTGTTCAAAGTCCCACTGATCCCTCAACGAGTTCCGGTGCCCACCCCCTGGGATCCCGAGAAAAGGGTCGGGAGGGGATTACATGGGTCATTTAACTGCCCGGCCTCGGCCCGTGGGAAGGAGGGACAGGCTCCGTCCGAATAGATATTTCCCGCACAGGGTGGATGACATGCGCTCTAGCTGCAGCAGCTTAAGGGTTAATGATGGTATTATTACAATTGTGCCACTACCTATTTTTTTGGATCAAACAAAATTCAGGTTTTGCTCTCTTGCGTAAGAAATAATTACAAACGAACAACATAACTAACTACTTAGTCCTGGTGTATGATGTTTACAATGTTGGAATGTTCTATTTACTATGTTAGCCCTGATGAAGATTTACAAATAAATCGAAACTTCGGCAATGGCTATATGATTTTTGAACAAACCCTCAAAAACCAGTCTTAATTAATGGATTTCACTGCGGTTGACAACCTTGATGATATAATATGTAGATGTAGAATTTATGTCCAGTGCCTTTATGCGAGCATCGCCTCGGAAAATTTGGCCCGAGGGTTTGGAAGGATTATGTTAGAAGAGCTCTCTTGCATGAGTGTTGCGTCGACAGCATCCAGGGGGCGGAACTGCGACGAATAAAAAATTTCGCAAGCGCTTGGAAAAAGCGCGCAATGGAGGGAGATGGGAGAAGGGAGACGTTTTCCGTTGCGTCGGAAGGGTTTTGGAGGCGGGTGGGGGATGGGAAGGTGGTGGGGGTCGGAAGGGGGTTAGGGGGGAGGGATGGTGAGGGCAGGGGAGGAAAAGGGGGGAAGGGAAACCGGGAACGGAGAGAAGAAGTGTGCTTGAAGAACTGTGGAACGGAGTTTGCAAGGGAATGGGAAAGTTGGGCGATAAACTGACTATGTGTCAAGATTGCCAGGATGATTTGCCAAGATAGATTAAACTGAAAAAGATAAACAAGGCGAGGGATACGATTTATTTAGCCCGTCGTATTACGTGAGATCATTTCGACGTCACAATGAGTTTGTTGATCTCTTAAGAGGGGAGCTTAACGGCCTGTTAAAAGTGAAGAGGGCGGCGATATGAAGTGATCCTGTCGCTGTTAACGGCGGACGTCACTTCGCCTGAGCTGACGTCACGTCCGCTGGACGTATCGTAACGAGTGACTTTGATTGCATCATTGTTCTCAAAATTATACAGGAACGGTTCCAGGCTCGGTGGCTTTTTAAAATTCTTTTTCGCATTTTGAATTTGAAAATTTGTATCACATATTATGTTGCGCTGATAAATACGCATATTTCTAAATATAAATTAAATATATATTTCTAAATTATTTAAACGTTATGTGCGTTCTGATGTGAGATTTTCAAAATACGTTTTGAAAGTTGAGAAAACGCACTTTTTGAGTCTTATTTTACGATCACTATGGCTAGTCAGCAATAAACCAGTTTGGTGATGGAAATCTTTCCTTATTTTACCAACAAGTGGCTTGCCGGAGTGAATTTTTGTGTTTAGTAAGAAGTGGGGGTCAGAAAAAAATAACTTGTTAGGGTGACATTACATTCTTTATCCAACTTTGACATAAAATGACCACTTTTACTATCGATAGTGTGATTATATCATTTATCCAAATGTATTCAATGACTTGAGTTCTGATGTATTGCAACAATACGTTATTCTGGCATATAGTAATTGGGTAGTTTTGGATTACTTGAAAATAAATCTGTGTTTAATATCAGGTTAAATAAGGAGTAAGATTATACGTTAATTATAAATTAAATTATCAATTATTTAAGCGCTGCTTAAGCGAGTCGGCGGTCAGCGGCTTACACCCCCTTAGCATATTAATTGCGTCCGTGAGATCAGCTGCATTACCTTCGGGTCTGCTGTTCAGTCGATGTTTAAGCATGGGATTGTTGGTACATATAACCTCCACAGAGAAGAGAGAGATGATGGCGTGTGATGGACAATATTTAAATGAGAACTTTGCAATTCCTCTGTATATAATCTTTTTTTTCCAACTAGTTGCGATCTTATAATAATTAACTACCGTATACTTAATTGTGTTTATATTCAGGAAACAACCCTTGTTTCCTTAAAATGGTGCGGATAAAGCTTTTTGAAAATGTTAAAATTTTATTCTGTGTATTCTCAAAGTTTTTATTTCAAGTTCTCCAAATTTTGCAATTAAATTCAAAGTCTCGGGTACATATATCGCTCACGTAAAGTTGTCTGATTGTTTTTGCATAAAACGCAATTAGTCCAAAAATGATGTAAATGATGCAGTGTTTTCATGGAGCTATGTCCATTTCGCGTTTTTATTAATAAATCATTACGGTATAGCGAGAATTTCTCTATAGTTACGGTAGTTTGAGCGAAAAATCACTTCACCTAGAATTTGATGGATTTGACATCATTTTAAAGATACAACTCTCATCTTTCCAATGATATAAAAATATCAACCCCTCTGCCGAACTACTTTTCGAGCTATTTGTCTGTAAATATAAGCTGTTTTACATGGGATAGATTATGGCTGAGCGCTCCAGAGGGAGAATATTGAAGGATATAGGAATTTATAACACCTAGATTTCGTCTAAAAACTAACGGTGTATAGATTGCATGTTTTCTCCGCTATTTATAAAAAATAATCTATTACCCACCACAGTAACTTTTACAGAATCGAAAAATAACCTGCCGGTTTGAAGGGTTTCCAGCCGTTCGGCGGGAAAAAATGAGTCAAGTTAGAGACTTATGCAGCTTTATTTATTTAATTACCGAGATTTTTGGGCATATATAACTATATCTTTGCACCATTAATATTACAATATTTATTTCGCACTTCTTAGAGACGCTGAAATTAAAGAATAAAATTTGAATATGGTCGCCACTATGACTAGGGATCTATCTCGCTGAAACCACCTTAAGGTGGCTGGAGCGGTAATCGTGAATCGTTGAAGGTACATTCTAATAATTTTTCAAGTAAGTCAAAAAATAATATTCTTGGACCACATTTCACTCAAGTACAAGTTTATACGTTGGAAATAACCATAAATGCAGTACTGAATATGATGCAAGTGTTACATTTAAAAAATTTGCTTCAATTAAAGTATTGTTTTGACTTGGATTTTCGGCGCGAAATTCGAAATTTACGAGAAAATCATATCTAAATACGCTATTTTTACTCGGAATGATACCTTGATATTTCTTAGTAGCAATTATAATAATATGAAACTTCTTATTTCGCATTTAAGAGATAATCTGTATATACGTAATCGATTTTTTTCACAATATATGCCGTGTGCCATAAGAGTACTTGTTAAAATATCATTGAATTGCCAGGAAACCAAATCGGTAGCATACAGTTTTTTTCACTTTTATCGATAGATATTACAAATAAGGACACGTATGCAAAGTTTCACTCAAATCTGTATTTTAACAAAAATCGCTCCAGCCACCTTAAGGGGAGGAGGACGCCTCGGTAGCTTAAATGGATAAAACACTCGACGCGATATTGAGGGATCCAGGTTGGAGTCCCGGTAGCGGTGAATGATTTTTCCTCTGTGGAATTACGCGGGTGACACCGTGAAGGTAATACCGTGGCCAGTCCCGGTATTTTCAAAATTTTCCTGTTCTCCCTCTTTCCCTTCCCTGCTTACCCAACATCCTCCCCTGTTTCGCGCCTTCAGCATTCCTCCACCCCTCATTACTCGTGCCAACCTCATTCTCTGCCTACCAATCTTCTCCCTTCACACCCCAGTGGGGAATTAATTGTTCAAAAGATGTTCAGAGAACGTTCAGTGAAGACTATTCAAACGTTCAAAGATCATTCAAGAAGGACATTCAATGAACGTTCAATTGTCACTCACAGATAGTGCAAAGAACATTCATCGGAATACTTCATAGAATTTTCAACGTAGACGAATTGCGGCTGGACTGTTTTTTAATTAAAAGCATATGAACATGAAGGAATGTTTAAAAAAATAGTTCTCGTGAAATGATTCTCGATTTATATCGCATTACCTCTCCTCTGACTTCCCTGCCCTCTCAAATAAAGACAAATGATAATTTGCAAATAATCACTATGAATGTGCAATTACGCATGCGTAATATTAGTACGTTATAACATTCTATCTTGTATCTTCCTAACGTTTTTGTACCCATTTCGCATTATTAGGTACCCTATGATTCTACGCGCATTTTCTAGCACCCGATATTGAAGTATCGAGGTGAATAAACTCGTATATATCTAGTCATTTTCGTGGATAAATGCAACTTCGAGAACTATAATTATTACATGGAAATTCCTTGATAGTTTGAGGAAATACCATTACATCTCGGTAACAGTTATTTGGCATTAGTTAATTGAAACCTGTAATACCACAATGTACGACTATAAATGCAATATTACATCCGTTAAAACCAACAGTTCAACTCATTACGTACGTAATGCAATATCATATGCAGGCATTAATTTTAGGAATAATATCGTACATATGGTTTGTTAGAATATTCCCTAGAATGTATATTGGACATATTTGTCGTTTATGACAATTCAAATATACATGGTTTAAAGATGTTCTTTAAATGTTCAACCAGGGAGCATTTTTTAATAATACTTCATGGACTGTAAATGAACGATCTCTGAACAGTCTCAAATGAATAGTTCACACGTGAACATTCAATGAACTATCTATGAACAGTCTCAAATGAATAGTTCACACTTGAGCATTCAATGAACGTTCTATGGTTGTATGCTCAGGATAATTCAGTGGTGGACTACTTTTGAATTAGTTCATGAATGTCCTCTGCATGGTCTCTCCCCACTGAGTCGTCATACCAAGACCTTCCTCGTCCGTCTTCATTTTTATGGCCCCTCGCACTTTTTTTACATTCTCCTTTATTTTTCATCAGTTCTCAACCTTTTTCTTCAGAGCTCACGTCTCCGTACAATAAAACGCTTAGCTCTATATTAGACTGCTCCCCAGTCTTTTCTTTACATTACTACGCAAGGTCCCGGTTATTAATTCTCTTCTTTTTGTAAAGGCCTCCTTTGCTTACGCAGTTTTCCTTCTAGTAACGTTACAATACTGCAGAAGTATTTGAAATGTTCCGTCTGCTCCAGTTTGTACCCCCATCCTCCCTTGATAAGCCACGATATTTTACCTAGAAATTCTTATTACTTTAGGTTTATTATGGTTGACCTTTATTCCGCTTATACCACTCCAATTTTCTAGTATATAATTCTTATATGATATGCCTGTATTGCGACTTTCCTAAGATTTCCATATTTAGGCAAATGCCTATGGAGTCACATAAAACTCCTGCAATTGTACGAATATATTATGTATATTCGAAAAATATGTATAATATAAAATCGTTATTAGTAGACTCATCTGTATCCAGCTATATTTCATAGATATGTTATCCTTATATTTAATATTAGGATTAGATATAATGTTTGTTGTTGATCACCATGATTTAGTTACTAAGAAATATTTAATTACAGTTACCATAGCAAATGTCAATATCTTTAACAAATGTTTGAATTTTCTGATATATCAAACTAATAGTTCCACCTCAAGGTATGGTTATATAGTTTTTTCAATAATTGTTTAGTTTTAAATAATTTTTAGTTAATTTATGTTATGTTATTGCTGTAGCCCTGATGATGATAATATAAATTTTCGAAAGTTCACAAGAGGTAGACATGAAATCTATTTATTGATGATCAATTCTCGAAAAACATACTTTTATTGTGTTGATTTGATACCCTAATAGTTGTATTCATTGAAGGGTCATCTAAATATTATCTTGATCTTTAAATTGGTACATATTGTTTTGGCGTTAAAAAGTATCATTCCCATTACGATTTTATTTTAATCTCTGTGTAGGGCGTATTATTTCCTTGTGGAACATAAAATGCTATTATCAAATGACACGAATATGAGATGTTGAGTGATGATGAACCGTAGTAGCGTTGTTGTAAGTTAAGAGTAGGAAGGGTTGAATCTGTTGAAGGGGAATGGGAGAGGGTGGGCCGGATGACGGACGGGAGAAAGGACGCTAGAGGGATGGAGAAGATATGGGAAGAGTCTTTTCGGGGCCAGAGACAGGGTAGGGGGGTGGGAAGGATGGAGAGGGGCGGGGGGAAGGGGGAAAAGGCGATTGGAGATGGCCGCTCACGATGGATGGACTTGGCCAACAAAATGAGACAGAGACATAGAGGAGTGAGCTCTTAAGGATACTCGGAGTCTGCAAGCGATTGTTATTGAGGAGACAGTGGATGGGCACGAGGGATTGGAGGCTGGGGGTGGACTTTGGCGGCGTGCGGAGGCTGGGAGGTAGTCCCCTGGGGGTGGAAGAGCATTGGCGCGCCCCCCTTTTGGAAGAAGTGACGGACGAAGGAAAAGTGGTCTCGCGCATCGGTGAAAGGAGGAGGGATCGATGCGAACATCGGCCTCGACCTTTTTCAATTGTGAGTGGGACATTTAGGTAAATTCGATGCAACTATTTAAAAATTAATTTCACAATCATTAAATTTGTTAATGAGCTAATAAATAATAGTAGAAACAAATTCTGGAAAAATTTATAAATCGAATAAAGTTTTACGAAAAAGTTTCAAATCTATATGTAAAAGTTTACATTTTTTATAAATAAATTATAAAATTTACTTTTTTCCTTAATGTATCGAAGGGATAACATCATAAATAAACATTTTTATTATGCCTGTAAACATTAAGAGTGTATATAAAAAAAACTAGCTTTAACAAATAAGTATTAGGATTAATATAAATTTCTCTGTGCAAACGTAACAAATTCGTCAAAAAAGCCCTGTTATTTTTCACGTATACCAGGCAAAAGAGGCTGGCACTAAGGTGGCTTCACAAAAATGAAGCTAGCTTCTGAGTAAAGTGTTGAGAATAGCAATGTTACGATGTGGATCGATACTTACAGGGCATTGTTCTCCTTACACGGCTATTCCACAAAAACATATGAGCAGAAACGAACAGTAATCATGTCCATGTCATAAGTTGCCTAATTTTGACAATATTTGCTGGTACACCACAGAAGCATTCATGGCTTTTAAAAATTCATATGAGTTAAATAAATTATCAAAATATGTGCATGAAGCGCATTGTTTTATCATTATTTTATTTGTAACTATTCAAGTAACTAACGCCTGTGTTAGATATAAGTTATCTATGTGTAAATATAAATACTTCAAACATTTAGTCCTCCGGAAAACTGATTGTTTTGTAGATTATAAATCACCGATCGCAGCCATGTGATTACTATTTCACTGAAAGAGATGTGATGTCTGTTCCTGAATCGGAATGCATCTTGCAAGCAACATAGAAGGCTATCTATTTTACACATAAGTTGGAGCCGTGGTCGATAGTGTACCGATTTCTACCCCTATCGTCCGAACTTGCATCGAAATCCGTGCTTACACATCAAAGTAGTACTTGAATTATGATGCTAATGCCGTAGTAGTAACTTCCATGGGCAAAGCCAACTCAAAGAGAATAAATCAAGGCGTTATGTGTTAGGATAGTCAATGCTCATAAACGCACTTGCAAAAGTTGACATATTTTATTTGGCCCAGGTGATGGAGGAATAATTTCAAAGGGAGGCCACTTGTTGTACGGTAGTACTCCTAATGGAGTCAAACTGAAAAAAGGCCAAACGGTGAGGTCTTTGCCTCAGTATTTCAGTCCCGACGGGAAGAAGCTGTCCGTAAGTCTTCACGCCTAGGTTCCGTGATAAGTCATTCCAACAATCGACGGTCGTCTCATCCACACGCGCTAATCCAGCGTTTAATTTAAAACAAATGCACGCTAGTGAATTCAGAACTAGGAGGGATTCAGCAGTGTATAACGTTTCTATCAAGTACTTGAGTGTCCATGTTTTGATTCGACACTTAACGTTGAAATGTGTGAGAGTTGAACATGACTTTACTGGAGATCGAGAGAGATTGCACAATTGTGCTCGGCAAGGGTTAGTGGTAACATTGGGTGGAGTGTCTGTTGCTCATCATGTGTTTGTAACTCAATAGCGAAACATCTTCACCAGGAGACAGTCCAAGTATCGATGCTTGGTCCACGTCTCTCAGTCTGGAGACTTTGAGAGTGAGAGAAGAGAACGCCCGAGGGGATTTGCGGATGGCAGGAGTTCCGTCTGCATCGGAATGGGTGGGTTCAGTTGTCCAGGGTAGGGATAGTGTTGAAGGCTGGCATTTTGACTCCCAGTGGGAGGGGTCACGGCGCGGGAATGGTGTGGGGAGGAGGAGGGGGTAGTGGAGGGGGGTTGAAGAAGTACAGGGGAGGGGGGAAGTTGCGTGATGGTTGCCTCACCCCACCCGAAAATAAATAGGGCAATTGAATGGGCGATGGTTGTGTGTCGCTTTATCCCCTTCAATTGTTTTCCTCCGGGAGGAGGAAGAGGATGGGTTGGGGACGCAGCTGAAAGCTCCTTCTTCTCCCACGAGGCGTCGCAACCTTCTTCCTCGGGAGATGCTTACTTTATTTGGCGTTTCCAATTTCTTTTGTCCGCTACACATGAGACAGTTTGTCCCGGGGCAAAAGTGGGACGGGAGGAGGATCGCTTAACGGTTTCAGATCCGTCCCTGATAGCTCGCTCTTAGGGGATATAACATTTGCGACAAAATACTGGACGTGGCGGAGATATCTGGCGAGCAATATGGACGCAATTGCTCCGCGTAATTCAAGAAAATCACTGTCGCCGTGGAGATGGAGTTAATCTTTTGAAAATAGACTCCCGGCCCGTGTTCTCACATTTATTTACATTGAATCTCACTTGGGTATTCGCAGCTACGAAAAGGAGAGCATAAATATTTTCGAGCATTTGCTTTAATAATTTTTTCTCAACAAATGAAAAAATAAACGAATTGATTCGCTACTTGGTCTGATTTACATTCAAGATAGTGGTCTTCTGATCAGCATTACATCGTGGCAGCTCTTAAACATCGGCTACTTCCAAATAATGAACTGAAATGTATATGTTTTTCAAAACATATACATTTCAGTTCTGCATTGAATCCACATAGTTACGTATACCCAGGGGTATTTAAATACTGTAATGTTGACTCCTTATGGTCTTATCCTACTTTTGCCCATTTTATGATTATAATCAGAATACTTGTGGCACTTTGAGGGAAATATTGAATAAGTGATGGCTTCCAAAGTTCTGACTTAAGTTTTAGAAATTGTAATTTATTAAAATACAATTACGATAATCCTAGTACAATGGCATTGGAAGACAAGGGGCCCCGAAATGAGGTTTCTCACGTACCCCGTTGATTAAATTTTAAAATCCCCAGCTCATTTTCTAACGAATGGTTTACATTATAATCTCGGTTATTGTGAAAATTAGTTTGATGAATTTGGAAAAACATATACACATAATGAAGATCTTCGACCAACATCATTTTCTAAGCTTTAGGCCAGTCATTTTGTTATCATAGACAGCCATTCAATCATCATAATGATATTTGCTTGCTATAAATTTGAAACATTACGTTAATCCTTTCAGAAATTCAACCTCTTGACTATATAACAAAAAAGGAATATTTGCTTGGTTTTGGGGATTTCCTATGAGTCAATTTGTGAGCAGGATTAAATTTTAAAGTGTACCATAAATAAGGTAGGTATTATCTTATAAAATGAAATTTTCTCAGTTGTACTCACAATTTGTCAAAGAAAAACGTTTTATTAATGTTTAAAAGTTGCTATTTCAATTTTGTGAGCAATAAGACATTGCGTAAAGAGACAAGGTATGTTCTTATAGATTTTTGTTTAAAACATTAGGATTAAATTTACATTTGAGCTGATAAATTCCATCGATATATTTGGCTTTTCTCTGTCAGGTAGTTTAAGTAAGCCAGACCATAACGCCGTTCCGCGACGATGTAATTCTTCGAGCCTAAAACTGCGGCGCAGCCAAACGGGTGTAATTTCACGCTATCTCAAACGTTTCCGTTCACATGGTCTGCTGTTCCTCCTCCCCCCCCTCCCCCTTAACTCCCATCCTCCCTACGAGTGGAAGGGGGACTCGGGTCAGTGCCACGTCCAATGTGCGCACTCCCGTCTCCCGTGGCCTGGATACGAGAGGGCATTCTTCAGAGCCCCAGTAATCAATTCCACGGCACGCGTGAGTCTTTTATTTTTTTCCTCTTCTCGGAAGCTCCATTCCCGTTCCCGCGTAATGCGTCTGCTCAGGGGTTGGGTGGGATCGGGGAAGTTGGAAGATCGTCAACTACGCTACACATCCACTTTCATCCCTTCTATTCTAATTCGATATTCTTTTCCATCTCACCGACCGGTGCTGGCGTAAGATACCTCTGTAAATATATTATATGGCCATCATATTACTATTTTCATACATACAATAATTTTCGATACCGTATTACACTACAGAAACGTGGTGCTTGAGAAAGAAAGACGATAATAGGTTATTTTTTATACATTTAAGTTACTAGTGTTTTTATCATATATTATCACCCTAACGCTTACAATAATAAAATGGAGCTGATGACGGGGACCTTAGGTAAGGATGTAAAAAAGAGGCTGGTGAAGAGCTTGATATGAAGTGTGGCGTTGTATGGGGCAGAAACGTGGTCTCTGAGAAAGGAAGACGAAAATGGGCTGAAGGAGTTCGAGATGTGAGTGTGGATGAGGATGGAGAAGGTGCAGTGGAAGGAAAGGAAGACAAATGAGGAAGTGCTTGACCTAGTAGATGAGGAGAGGAAACTTGTGAATGAGATTAGAGGAAGGCAGGTTAGGTGGCTGGAAGGGGTAATGAGGGGCGATGGTTTGCTGAAGGCCATGATGGAGGGTAGGATGTTGGGCAGTCGGAGAAGGGGAAGAAAGAGAATAGGTTTTATGGACGGGATGAAGAAAAGTAGGACTTACGCTGAGATGAAGAAAGAAATACTAGAGGTGGATAGGGTACGGCACGTGTAAGAGTCTGTTAGATTTAAATTTTCAAATTTTAAATGAAGCTATAAACGTGAACTCAATCTTGTTAAATGATCCGTTTTACTTGGACAGTATCAGATAAAAAATAATTCTTTTTTGCGCCCTTTTCTATGGTCTGCTACGTACGCCATCTGCTACGTTCACAATTGTTCAAGTTAGGCCAAGTGATTTTAAGAAAAATTGGGAGGCTATATTTGGAATGCATCGTGTGATACCGCAGTAGTTCCTGTAAAATTTGCACGGACATAGAAATGTAGTTGATTAGGTTGAGAATACTCATTAAAAATCAGTGGAAGAAAAAAATTGAAGAGTCAATCATGCGTTCACAATGTTAAAATTTACTTCTACCTGACAATAATGAACATAAAAATCTAGCATGGCTTTCCAAAGTGAATAAAATTTCGAATTGTTATAAAAAACCGTTCTTCGAATGCTGTTAGAGGCCTAGTAAAACAATAAACAGAGAGCTAGAAATCATGTTTGTTTCTCACGTTCGAACTCACCGTTTGCCGGAGTAATGTTTTGTAAACGCTAATTGACTCATGCTTTCGAAAGAGAATAATTACGAGAAGTTTATTTCTGTTTGCATTTGTCACCTTTAGGAAGCGAGACAGATAATTGAAAATACTTTCAACATGAAGCATTGGAAAATGGCACTTTAAAGAATGATTCAATTAAACCCGCAATGAAATAGAGCAGAATGTTTGTAGGAACCTTCAACTATATAAAAGACAGCCCTCTTACTGAGTCCTACTTGGAGGAAAACGGGCAAAAGTGAGAAGGACAGAAGAGCGGCAAAGAAAGACCTTTCTGCGGCATCAAGAATGACCGTGCATCCAGACTACAAAATGCATTTAAGGTTTTTCTTTTATGAGGCGCCAATAGCACCTAGCTTCTCCATATGGTGCTTTATTTTCAGTTTAATTTTTAAACCTTCATACTGTGTTTATTTATTATCTCTTAAAATTCCTTTATTTCACTGACAACGTTTCGGCAAATTGAAAACCATAAAACAAAATTAACAACATAAACAGGTATAAACAGAAAAATAACAATTGTTATAAAAACGTTAGCGGTGAAATAAATGAATTTTAACTGACCAAACCTCAATAATTAAAATAAGAGTTTATTTATACGTGGTCAATAAATACATTATTTATTTATTATCATATTCTGCATTTTTTCTGTTTCAGAGTGTCATTTCATTGCTGATGTTTGTAGGAGATAATATAATAATATCACATATCACAATATGTGTAACTTTAACAAGCGTTCACCTTTAATCATTACGATTCTCAATATCATTACGGATTTTTTCAGCATGAAAAAACACCTAACGGAATGGGCTTCTTAGGCTATAGTTATGGATTTCTGACGTACACATAGTCTAAAGCTTACTTGAGTCTACGCCAAAGGTAGGTGTATCGCAAAATTCATATTTTCCGCTGTAAATGACGTCGTTTCCTTAAGTGGCAATTTCAACGAAGACTATGTCAAAAATCTAAATTTGACGCCATATTCATCCGTTGGGAAAATTGAAACTTCCCATGCATCGAAGATCGAAATAGTCGCTGCTATAAATAGATATCTGAGGGCTGGGGAGAGACAGGGTCCAGAATATTCCGCACCATTTTCTCTCTTATGCTATATTGACGATGCGATTGTTTGAATCCGAAGGGATATTGTTTTGGAAACCACTTTGGCAAGCAATGTGATTGGACTGAAGATTAAAAGAGTCTAGGGAAACCTTCTTCTCATGCTATACAATATATTTCGATAAAATTGGTGAAGGCCCTAGACCTAAATGTGGCACGCTTAGCCTAATGAGGTCACCCGTCTCTATACACTTACATAGTGTTCCATATCTCGTGTTTACAGTTGAAATGCATTGAACGTTTGAACACCTCGATAGGGTTGCAATTTGAGGTGCTAGGAGACCTAACCAAGCATAATTAGCAGAGTGAATTAGACTTGTAACGTACAGACCGACTAAAAGCAATCTCTTTGCTGGATTTCAGGCGATTATAGTCATAACACAACTTGCATTCTGATGGTCTTATGGTAAAATACTTAAATTTGTGATTAGAATAAATTTGCAAAATAATTTTTTAACTGCCGTAGCTATTGTAACCATGAATACATATGACCTCATTTCATAATGGTGCCTAACGGCAAATTACCTGACGTTTTACCTACGCATATCCATCCATTCGTCGTACTTACTGTGCGCTGATGTAACCCTATTCACACTACCTTTATCCCTATTATTATTCCTATTCACACACCTTAGAAGGAAAGCTCCTGATATCTCAGTTGTTCCAACCATTGTAAGGTTATGACTGAACTATTGAAAGCAGTGATTGCAAGGTTGGCATTATTCTGACGCTCAATATAAGTAATTCCGGGGTAACTGCTTCAGCTAGACGAGTGAGTCAGTCATTCTGGCCAGCCAAGTAGCCAGTCGATTGGCACTTGAAGCCTGGGAGCGAATGAAAAGCTTCAGCAAAATAGCGGCTCTTAATGGTTGAATAGAATAATTATAATTATACTATAGGTTATTATAACATTATTAAAATTTCATCATCAGGCACATTAATACTGAAATAAAACATAAAAATGTACCTGAAATCAATCTTATTCCTACTGTAACAAATTCAGGAATAAGTTTTAAATTTAATTTTAATGCATTAAATTAATAATAACAACTATTTATCTAGCTAATATTTGCTCTTTCTTCCTTTCAGGTTAGTTCCTGTTTATTTGCTACCTTTGGGAGTTGATTACATACTGTAGCATCTACAATTACATTGGTAAGTACTTATTGCAATTCCAGAAATCAAATGGTTCAAAAGTTAAAAAGAGAACGTAATAATGTCATTTAAATCTGGCCATTCTCATAACAAAATACATTGACCAGATACTTGATTGACTTGCAGAATGAATAGTTTCTTATACATTTTAACATTTGGAAGAATGAAATACTCTGTGATGTATATTAGATAGGGGAGAAAGGTAAATTGATTAAGGAAATTAAGAGTAAAATAAATTCGACGGAACAAGTAATAATGGGGAATGGGATACTGAGGGTCGTTCTGCAAGGGAAAATAATGGGAAAGAGAAAAAAAGAGGGAAACGACCGCTGTTTTGTTTTATAATGAAAAGAGCTAGGATATATGTGGAATTAAATGAGGAGATCGTGTAATAAAGTACTGCGACACTAGCTAGGGAGATTGGGGAGTATCAAGAATCCATATAAAAACTAACCGTTACTAAAATTTTCCCCCGACCTGTGGAACGTCAAGTAATGAACACCATGTTTAATATTGTTCGTTTAAGACAATATTTATTGCTAAATTGATACCTCGTCGGTAGCTCGATTTTTTAAATTGAATGCAGGGGCATCATCAAATAGCATTGTGATTAGGGGGGAAGGACAGTAGACGTCCTTCGTACTACACTATGTCCCACTCATTTTCATAATTAAAGTGTTTAAAATGGAAATACGTGTGAAGTATCACGTGTTTAAATAAATACAGCAATGGCATGAAACAATACGTGAATATTAAACTTAAATACTAATTTAAAACTTTTGATATAGATAATTATCTTTCAAATATTTTATTATACGTATCGTGGCGTCAGAGGAAAGTTCGGAAATTTTGCCAATGATATCCCAGAATTATTTCCTTATACTCAGTTTTTCCATTATGGCTGTGCATTTAGGGCATTCCGTAATGACGTTTTGTTCACAAGAGCGTCACAGACATCGCATCTCGGCACATCTGTCTGAACTGAGAGACCGAGTGAGGGTGCAGTGCCCCATTCTCGCTCGTTTTATGTCATCTAACCCAGTTTTATCCCTTTTACAAACAAATTCCCCGCCTCCTTACGACCCTACTACCCCCGAAAACATACCACAGCGACCAAACTACCCTCACTCCCGACAACTCCCACCCCCCCCCCCTACATTTCTACCCTCCTGAATCCTCCACCCCCTGCTCGGTCGGCGCGCTTTATCAAAAAACACTCCGTGATTTAACGTTCCTCCGTTCTGCCCCCCACACCACCCCCACATCCCCCTGGAATTGGTTGTGTGCCCACAGCGAGGTCACCCTACCTCCCTCCTCCCCCATCTCCGCCTCTTCCCCCTGCCCCAACCCTCCCTCCAATATCCTCCCTTAAAGGCGGCTTCACGCGTTGCCCACTACTTCTATAGCACTTTGGGGTCGTGCATAAACTTATTTGCCGTTTTTATTTGGTGATTTTTTAACACCTCCCTCCCCCACCTTTGTTTACAACCGAAGTATTTTTCCAAACCCCTCCCCCCCCCGACACGTAAGGTTTTCTCTAAAAATAAAACTTTTATCAATTAATTAAAATATTGAAAAACTATTTTCTCAATTATTGAGTGAGTGATTTTTTTTAGGGATAGGTAGGAATAAGACAAAGTAGCCGAACTAGATATAACAGAACTATCTAATTTCAATTGGAACAAGTAATATTAATGTTTAACTTCTAAAAATCAGCCATGAACCACGGCGCAAGGTGCTGTGCTCATCTACTTTCTTCTCTCCACTCCCCACATTTCTGACTGCTGCCTTGATAAGTGTTGTCACGATGTCGCTATTTCACCCACGGGAAGGATAAAATGTAAAAAATTTGTTGGTATGAAGACTTGCAGCATTGTAGAGGCAATGGTTCAGTTACACTGAATTAAAATAAAAGCTTAGAAACACCCCGCGCGCCCTTCCTCACGTTAAACTCGTCGTATTAAACGTATTGTCAACGCGATATTGGGGAACTTAAGAAACTTAAACAGGCGCATTGTAATAGCTACTTTACTCTGAGTGAACCCCCTTCCCTCCCCCTCGTTACCCACCGCAGGTTTTTAGGCGTGCCCCTCTGTTGGTAACGTAGTTTATGCACAACCCCTTACCAGTGATCTGCAAATTGCACGTAGATATGTAAGCCTAGACTTCTATGGCATTGGCCAAAGGGGTAGTAATAAGGTATGCATTCGTATCTACACGGAAATGAGCCTTCTATTCTATTTACTAGCAGCATTCGAGTCTACGATAGGATCGCATAACATCGGATGAAATTCTGGTCAAAATACTGTGAGGTGGGTTTACAAATTGAAACAAGAATTTCATCTGCCGGAGGAGAACTAATTATTAGAAGTAAAAGTATTTATGTTTCTATACACATTCGTATATTAGCTATGGATGAGATGTTAAATAATTGTGACTTTTATTTTCTTGAATAATATGAAATAAAATAAAGGGGAAACTTAATACGCTTTATAGATACTTTAATACTTTGGATTGAATTTATGCACATTTATAAACTTCACAAATACCGGTGGAAACTGGAGTGTGTGGTGTCCAAACACTGCAATTGTCTAAATATGTCACTATTTAACACTGCCGTAAACAGTGTTCACTTATATTATTATTTTTAATTGCGGATAAGTCAGTAGAAATAACGTGTATGCAGAACGATTTCATGAAAGTAGGAATGCACAACGTGACATTGCTACACTCTCCATAGAAGCCATTTCATTTTTTATAGCGGATTTAGTCTTCCATCAAAGACTATAGGGTGTTGGTTATCACTTTCCAGTTCATTGAAAAACCTGGAACTTCTCAGACCTGAGGACCGCCGGGACACGGTGTTGTCGAACCTCGAGTAAGATGAAGTGAGGCGTCGAAAGCTACTTTTCAGTTTAAAAAATTGGGAAACCTTTGACGCCAAAAACTAATTTTGTGTCTCAAAAATTTCTTCCATAGTTTTTTGTAATGGAAGTAATTACAAAAGTATAATACCAGGAACTACCCCAATTTTGTCGTGTGGCAAAAACATAGAAGTTATGACATTGAAGCTTCCTTGTTTCCATAATTTTGGCAATTGAACATTTTAGATTGGAAAAAATCATTTTTTTGAGGTGTTAGTGTGAATTTTGTTGTTTTTTGGTAAACAATTTACGTGGAAAATTTAAAATTAATAAAAAGATATTTGCTGATTTTCGATGTGATATTCTTCTCGCATTTTCGTACGCAGTAAGTGGTGAAGTACATGGGAGATCACTAAGCAAGGAATTGATATCTTGGGCTTATAAAGTGACAAAATATAGATGTTATAGCCCCAGCTATGATAAAATTATCTCGTCACAGCATCGATAATTCCAAGTTATAGAATTAGTGAAATATTGGATCCCATTCCTAGATTTCCCTAATTTCGTAAACGTTTTTTTGGTAGTATTTTATAAACTTTTTTGTATATAGAGCATGGCAGATGCGTTAAAACATCAATTTGGCTTAAATTTTTTCAAAATTGCAATGTCGTGGGGAAAGACTTGAATGGCTTGCAAGTTGACTTTGTGGAATTTTTCTAAACGCCTAAATGAATACTCTTTGTATATTCCACATTATGTTGAGGCGGGACTCGTTTCACCTTTTTATCAGTCACCTAGCTTACCTCTCAAACATATTTTATTTGTAAATTTGACCTTTACTTCGCTGTTTATCTTCCTCCACTTCTTAATTAACTCCTCATTTGCCCGTTTTCACCCAAACAGCTACTTCTATAATATTTTCTTCCTAATGTTTGATAAAAATTGAATATTAATGAAGCTTGCTCAGATGAACAGTGTAATCCCCCTTAAAATTGACGTGAGAGCATTAATACTGGTAGGGTTTGCGTGTAATGAAACAATATGGAATATGCGAAAATGATTACTTTACGTATGCCTTTCAAGGCTTGGGAAAGTAAGATTTGGAGTGTGTGGAGGCTGTAAAGTTTGAACAAGCAGGAGATGAAACCCTTAACGCTTAATCTGCGGATGACTCCTTTTCTCTCTTCCTCAGAGAGCGTAGAGTGTTGTGGCCTTGTAGTCCGCAGGAAAGGAGGGCAGCAGGTAGAGGACCCTTATAATCCGGATGGGACTTACCGCGATCATTGTCGAGCACTGGTGGAGAGGCAATAGTAATAGGATTGCAATATCATTTTTATGGGAATATCATTGAATATCTGCAACACACTCAACTTACTTGCTAGTTTATTTTGATCAGTCCCAATAGTTCATACGTAAATTAATTATTTTAATTGAAATAAATATGGTAAATAATATTTTACCACAAGAAAGCAACGCTGTCATAAACGTCACCCGAAAAACATGCACCCTTATTGAATTACACTCTATGGTTTCAGGCTTTACTTTGTGGAAGTATTTAGTATCCATACTAAATAATACACTTTGTATTTTTTCCCCCGAACAATAAGGGACTTTAATAAATGCAAGGCGTAATTTCATTAGAGCGTTTCCTTTTTATATGTAAACGGCTGGTGTCCTAACACCCCCCGCCACACGCCTATTGAGGCGGCTTGCGGGGTAGTATCTAGATGTAGATGAACTTATTAACGGTACAACGCGTTTCCCCGATCTACGGCATCATCAGGTACAAATTCCTAGTTTGTTTATTGACCGTTGTTTGTTGTCGTAGTTACGGGGCTGGTTTGAGTGATGGGGAGGAAGCGGTTACACCGTGGCTTGGAAGTGTAGGCGCAGGCAGGTGGCTTGAATGGTTGATTTTTCTTAAAGTTAGTTTCTCGGAAAGGAGTGGGGAGGACTGCAGGAACAATTGCTCATTGCAAAGGGTCGTCTTAGGGTCTGCCAAGTGCCTTCTTATCCCGATTTACTCGAGAGCATCAATTTTTAATCCCTTGGAAAGGATGCGTAACGTTTCGGGAACAAAATCGCTTTTGTGGTTGCATTCCAGGAGGTGCTTAGCAAAGAGGGAACTGGAATCCTTATTTTTGTGACACCTAACGTGTTCCTTGCAGCGTATCAAGAAGTGTCTGTCTGACCAACAGATGAAGTGTTACAACTATTGCAATTAAGTTTATAAATGCCTGAATTGAGAAGTCTTTCGTGTTTTTATTAACCATTAACTAGAAGCTTGGAAAGTTTTAATGGTGGGTAAAAGGCTGCTTTAAAGTGAGGTAGATAGGCGATTGCAAATCTTATACGAGATATTTCCCAGGAATGTAAGAGAGCACCACTTGAAGTCTTTTTGTTCCGTGGGCTGAGCGGAAAATCCTTTTAATGGCTATTTTTTCTGTTTCTTATCTAATTACCTTAGAATTGAAAACCATAATGTGCATTTTTAATAACTTGTGAGCATTCAAACATTGCTTGGGCAGGACATAGCATAACACTTGAGAAGGAGACTTGAAATGAGACTTGAAATGAATTTGACAGTCAAGCGTGGTATTTTTACGTTCATCCTGCAGTTGGCCGAGAAAACCTTTAAGTTTGAATCCCTCTTATATATTGTTAAGTCGGTTCCAGTGTGATTGTGTAAGTCATAAAAAATACCTGCCTCCCACCTCTTCGTTTTATGTAATTAAAAAAATACTGATTTCACTGATGACGTATTTTAGATATTAGAAAACAAATTTATGATATAATATGCATATCGTATGACTAATATATAATAATGGTGTAATTTTTCCAATCATATGAGACCACTAAAAAGACATTTCCGTTGAATATGCTCATTTTGATATCAATTATTGAATTAATTTACTAGTAGTCGAAAATATTAGATGAAAAGATATTGTAATTTAAAAAAAAATCCGATTCCCTGGGAGAATCCGTCTCTCACATGCATTTATTAGCAAAAAAGGTAGATACTATAATGAAAGAAAACTACATGTTTTTCAAAATGTTTCACTCAATTTTTTACATTTGACCCCACGTAATTTCACGTCCCTTTTGACAGAAAAATAGCGTGAAATGGTGGGAATTTGTTGTTTGCATGAAATAGGACACATTTTTCTCCGAGTGGCCAGAATGTGAATGAAATGAGGTTCAAGAGTCATTTTACTGCGGAGCCGCCTCAAGCGGGAGGGTGGTTTTTTGGAAGTGTTGGGGGAGGGATGGAGAGGGAGGTCGGGTGGGCGTTCACCCTCCCCCACAAGGCTGAGACGGCGGCGGCCGGGATTAAGTGGGGGCCCGGCTCGGAGTGAGTTATACGGACAGGGAGAGGAGAGGACCCTTGCGGTTAAGAGCTCCCGCCACGCGGGACGGGCGTCGGGGGCGGACGAGGGCAGGGGTGGGGGCAGGAAGGGGGAGGCGGATGGGGGGAGTAGAGCGAGAGAGAGAGAGACTAGTTGGGGGTGGTTTGGGACGAGATGAGAAACTGTGGAGTTTGGTCCTGCAGGGTGGCCACCCTGCAGGGTGGCCACCCTGCAGGGTCTTGACATCCTTGGATAACGGGAAAACACATTGACCGAAATATGGCTGCCGAAGACTCTGATTTGGAGTGTTATGGACTAGGAATCCGTATTAAAAAGGAATCTAGCGAAAAAAAAAATCATTAAACATTATACCTATATTTATGAATGAATGTAGGTAATTGTTTGTATTAATTAAATTATAAGTTATTTTTTATGTGAAGTCTCATACATTTTTAATACCACAATTATGATTGCTCAGTATGCAGAATAAATTATGAAAAACCAGCAAACAGAAAAATATTGGGTATATTTTTTATGAACAGCTTTTATGTTGTATGGGTTTAATTCAATGGAATACTTTTCATTACATAAATAAAACATATAACGTAATAAACGATTTGTAATGCTTTTCATACAGGGTAAAAATTTTGTTTCACCCGTTACAAAGGCAGTGTAACATCCGTTGCATAACTAAATAATTTTTTTCAGAATAACTCCTTATAATATAAGTTCTAAATATTGACTAATATTTTTATATTACACATAGCAGAAACATTACTTTTTTGATTGGCATCTTTTGGGAACAAAATTTTTCTTGATTTCTCAGTACCCACAAGAGCATGTACAGAATACAGTCCTGATGATGCTGCAGTGCAGTGAAACATGTCGACTCAATAAATCATATTTCTCCAGTGGAAAAGTGCAAAGTAATTTTTCCTTTTCCCATGTACAGAATTGTGCAACGTTCGTTACACATCTTAATTAATTAATTACTGTACTTTTATCAACTCCAGTATGGCAACTAAACTTGCCATGCTTACAAACACAATCCATTTTGGTCTATTTCTGATTATTAAAATTGATGCAAAAATATTTTAAAGGAAATATACATTTTATTAAGGCTAAATGTAACATCCGATACATACGGAATGGCTCCAGAGCAGAAACGTGGACTCTGAGGAGAGAGGATGAGAATAGGTTGCAGACGTTTAAAATTTGGGTGTGCGATAGAATGAAGGAAATGCGATTGGCAGAAAGGAAGATGAACTAGTAAGGGGAATTGTAGGTTATGTCAGCAAACTTCTAGAGGAGAGTAGGAGGAGGTAGGGCAAGTGGCTGGGAAGGGTATTAAGTGGTGAGGTGATGCTGGCGGCCTTTATAGAGGCGAGGCATTTAAGGGTACGAGGGGAAGGGCAAGAGAGCAAATAATAAGTTTCATGGTTGGTATGAAGAGAGGTATGACGTGTCGAGATGAAGAATGAAAGCATGTACATGCAAAAATACAACTACAAAACACCCTGCAAGCCAACTCAAGGGTGTGTGGCAGGGGGCGAGTAGTCACCAACATGCATTACACTATACACTATTAAAACAAGTGTAACTACAACTATTGATACGTTAGCATAAATCGCTAATGCTTGTCAGATGGTGAAGCCTCACAAGCATGTACTACTATTATAGATATGCTACCAATGTTAGTAGGACAGTTAGAATTTGGAAACATAAATGGAGAGAAATACAAGAACTATACTAAAAGCATGCACGGCATACTGTTAGTACTAGGTAGCAGATAATCATTCAGGTATTAAGGAGTAAATCAGCTAACTAGTTACGCTACCATTTGGCAACCCTAGTTAAAAGTCTCATTGGTAGCTGTCATGGTTTCGTATTCTCATCGAAGGAAACGAGGGTCTGCAGCTCTAATTGATAGTGTAGGTATTCTTTTTTCTATTAAATTCGACCTCAATCAGTTGATCGCCCCGAATAATAATAACTGTGGGTGGTAATATCTCGTGTTCTCGTTCGGATCTGGTTCTCCATTTCCTGCAACGCTTCACTCCCACCTTATACTATTTTGGACAGCCCGGTGGGCGGTAATTGGCTGGCCGTCAAAACTTCTTCACCGGCTTCTCCAATGTATCGTCTCTGGTATAACATGTATTTATTTCGGATTATAATTCCACATTTTGCTTATACTATAGCCGATGTTCCTGATGAAGTCCTATCAAACCTATATGAAATGGAAGATATACCTGGAAAGCACTGGAACTGGGAACAATGAGGGAATTTCCTGGATGTTTTCGTAATTGGAGAATATCTCCTTGACTTTCACGGATAATCTTGAGGAACCTAGTTAAAATTACTCGGCACAGTACTCGGTTAATTTTGCGAAATCAAGAACTTAGTTCCGCAAATAAGATTTAACTTATAAAAACTTCATATTGTTCCTCTTCAAATTATTAAATCATTACTGTTATTGATTACTTGGTTTCGAAATTGTTTTTTTTATACGCCCTGATTTCGTTTCCTTTACCAAATCAATCAAAGTATCCTTCTCTTATGTTTTTGAAACTAAATCTCTTCACCAAATGTTTCATTCGGAAGCAACCCTGTATCCTATAAGAATGTGGAGAGTTACCGAGTGAAGCCTATTTAAACCTATAGGAAACAACTCTAAAATTGGCGCAATTCAATCTCCTGAGGTAGAGATTCAGGCATAACTTCTTTTCTCTTGCCAGAGCATCTCCACTCCGTAATGGATTAAATTGAAAGAAAATATCTTATAAAAGAAAAATTTCCGTTCCAATTAAGACCATTATTACTTCATTTGGTTCTGCTACAGCGTAAAGATTTATTTTATATTGAAGTTTTTTCGGACTACCCACCAGGTTAAACTCTCCATCTCTGCCGACTTTTCGATGTCCGTGTCGTCCATCGTCATCAGGGCATGTCGTGCAATGCAGTTGGTCCGGAATCAATTCGCGAGGCTCCAGATCAGGTGTCGTATGATTGGTCCGTTGAACCCCCCCCCTTTTTAAGAGAGTTTAACCCGGTAGGAAGCTCGAACATCCTTCAAGATCACCTTACGCCGGGAAAGCCTTGGATCTTTCTTTTTATTATACGTTTTACTAATTAGCAATGTAATTTCGCGAAGTTTGAGCCTCAAATATACTTAAAATTTACAATATGCAACGAATATTTTAGGGAAGATATGTAAAAAAGTTAAGAATTATACATTTAAAATATTCTGGCTACCGTCACCTCAGTTCGATGCAATATCCATGAAATAAGTGGTTTTTCCTTCTGGTGAATCACGGAATTTTCCTCTCGGTTTTGTTTTAAAAAAATCCAGAAAAATCCTGTTGGTACCACTGCACGGAAGAGATGCTAGAAGTGGGAGTTCACGTCCTTCCGCCAATGAGATACGAGGGGGTGGCCTTTCTCCGCCTCTCTCTCTCCCGCCCCCCCACGTCCGCTCCTTCCCCCATTGGGACCAGTCGGCGTCGTCCTCTGTCCTTGTGACGCCAGGGAGAGGAATAAGTGGCGAATACTCCCCTCCCTTCACCCTCCCAGCATCCCTCCCCCTCTTCTCTCTGCGTAGTCTTGGGGCGTCTTGAGGTCTGTCCTTTGATTCGACCAAATTCGGAGTGCGTTGAAATCCACGGTCGCGCGAAGACAATATTTCTCCTCAAATCCCATTCATGAAAACGCGCCAAATACTTTTTTCACTCCATCTGTGGTGTACTCACGGCATTTTGTTGCTGGTTCTCTTATTCATGGCCATTTCATTGATGACTGGCTCAATGTACTGGGCGGTGATGCTGTGTTAACGTATTTGTGGAAAACGCGGAAATCACAAATGTGACCCATGCACTCTACGCATTGTTGAAGGGCGTTGGAAAGAGTTTCTGCCTAAGGAACGAAATGGTGGGCGTTCATTAGTGAGTTTTTTTTTACTTGGATGCGCCAAATTCCTCGTACTTTTCCATCCCTTGTGTAACGTTTGAACCTTACCTAAGAATTTGTTTTTAATTTGTTATAATTTATGTTTAAACGTTTAATTTATTTGAGCGTGCAAATGTTTGATTGTTTAAATATATTGGGTTGCTAAGGTTTTGTTTGGAAGGGGAGAATGGGTTGTTGAGGGATAAAGAGAGCGCGACTGGAAGATGCTCTGCTCGATTTTAAAGAATTACAGGATAAAGAAAATAGAAAATAAAGTGTTTTTAATATGCAAACATCGTCCGGCGCTACGCTTGTAAGTATTCAGATCAGATATTAAAAAAAAATGAAGAAATCTCTATGGAGAGAAAGATGATAAATGAGCAAGTGCTGTGAGTGAAAGAAATACTGCAGGAGATTTGGTGTAGGTTGGGGAAGCAAATGTAGCAAGTGATGAAGGGGCTGTGAGATGCTGGGTAACTATCGGGTAACTAGCGAAACTTTGGTGTAAGAAAAGAATCGTTGGTTTTCTGAACGGGTTTTGAACCTATCTCTCTCGTAGTCTCTCATCTGATCTGAATTTCTCGAATGATCTTATTATAAGTCTATCGTGTAGCCTCCGAGCCTCTATCGCCTTATAACGTAACCATCAAACTAGCTGAGGTTGTGATATAGTATCCTTTATCCGGCGTCATCCTGTGTCGGCCTGGATTCTTCCTCCGGCGTCCTGTACCGGGCCCTAACCTCCTCCCCTATCCCCCCCCCCCAGGTTTCCCTGAAGGCCACCGCCCAGTCTCCTTTCCCCCAGACGCCGACATAATCCTGCAGATCGAAAGCCCCTATTAAGAGAAGGTGCGCCGACCATGGAAATTGGTCGCCTTAAAAGTTTATCACTCCCATGCAGGGGATCAGGGGGAGGGCGGGGAGAGGGTGTGAGTCCTTGGGAGGGTTAGAGGGTGTGGATTAGCGCCCTCTGGCGGGTATTGTGCTCACGCCCTCTAACTCTCTCCTTCTCTTCTTTAGGCGCCACTTGAGGTGCGAGACAATTTACAAGCCATCTAAAAGCAGTTTCAGTCGCAAGTGATGTTACGTTCTAACTAGCCTGGAGAGAACGGCTGACTAGTGATTTGAGATGTCTATATATTAAAAAAAAAAGATTGTTTGACTGTTTGTCTGCCTATCTTTTAAAATAACCTACAGTTTAACTCCGATCGTGCTGTAATTTTTCAGACTAATATTTTGAGACAGAAGGAAAATTATTGGCTATTTTCAAAAGATCTCAAGGCCCCACAAGGTCCCATAATGGGGCCCTTTGGTGGTCTACGTTACGTATTGGGTTTTGTGGAGTGGTTTAATTTTGCGCTTTTTAAAATTACTTCCGCGCAAGATGCAACCCCTCTCTTCGTAATCTTACCAAGCATGATCTGCTCTCAAAACTTGATATCGCTCCCTTGCAACGTCGCCGCACAGTTAGTGACCTCAAATTTTTCCATAGAATCATGAACGGCCGCTTCAGGTCTAACGACCTTCTATCAATGTTCTCCCTCCGGGTCCCCTCACGTAAAACAAGGAACTCTTCCCTATTTAATCTACCTCACTCCCGTTTATCAGTGACTCAGAGATCCCTTACCTACCGGCTACCTCTTGCCTACAATTCCCTGAATACCCCATCTATTGACATTACATCCTCTTTTCCAACTTTCACAACCGCTATTAACAGACTTCCTATCTAAATTCCCCTTCCTATCTTCTTCCCACCTAAATGTCACAACGGATGAGTTGTTTATGAGATGATGTTTCGATAACTTATTGGTTTTTCTTTTTGTTGTTCTGCGTAAAGTCATTTAATGTTAATAATCCGATGTAAAGGTCATCTTGACTGTTTTTGGATTTATTATTAAATAAATAAAAAATAAATAAATAAAAGAGGGTTGGGATTATTTTAAATCAAGTGGTTGAAAGAATGTGGTTTATAATTCTTTCAATCGATTATCTTTTTCAATTCGTATTTGTCTGAAAATCTCGTTTTTAGCTTCAAAAACGCACATTTTTCTCTGAAATCAACAATAGCATATTCCCTTGACAACCAGATTTTGGTCTTTAACGTATTTTAAATTTATTCAAATGGTATTTGTTCTCGTTCTCTTTTTATACATGGTGCAAATTAATGTCAATGGAGGCAGGCGATACTTTGTGGAATTTAGTTGCACTGAACATGTTAAATGAAAGACTTTGTACTATTCCACAATATGATGTATATTTTTTCCCAATCGATTACACCTTGACAATGACGCTAAGACGTCGAAATCGATTGGGAAAAATTATACATCATATTGTGGAATAGTGCAAATTAAATTTAAAATTTGCACCATTTTTTAATTTAAATTTTATTTCAATTCATTTTGCTTTGTTGGGCTTACAAGGAATGCTATAAGCATTGGGTTTTGTCCATTGGTTTATTTTTTTGTTTTTAAAAAGTACTTTCACTCAAGATAAAGATTTAAATTGTATTTTATCATAAGACACCCGAAAGAATGAGGTTTCTCATTCTTTCAATCAATTATCCTCTTATATGATGAGCTATGAAGGAAGTATGATCCCAAGCAACGCCAATTAATTCACTTAGTATATGTATATAATTCGTCTAGGATTCGTCAAGCGTATTGTGGGAAGATTTTCGGATGAAAAAGTAAAAGAGAGGTGCTATTTCGCACTCGTCCGGCCACACCTTGAATATGCAGCGAGCATATGGGATCCGGTGCAGAAAGACTTAGTCCGGGAACTTAATAAAATACAAAGAAAAGCTGCGCGATTCGTCAAAAACAGCTACGGGCGTACTGACAGCGTTACACAGATGTTAAACGAATTAGGCTGGGAACCGCTACAGACTCGGAGGCTGCGCGCTAGGCTTAGATTGCTTGAACAATTGAGAATAGATATCTTTCAGAGCGACACGGAGAACATCATATTAGAACCCCACTATATTTCCAGGTCCGACAGAAACGATAAATTAAGAGAGATATTTTGCCGAACGGATAGGTATGGGAATTCGTTTTTCCCCCGAACAATAAGGGACTATAATAAATGCTAGGCGTAATTTCATTAGAGCGTTTCCTTTTTATCTTTAAGCGGCTGGTGTCCTAACACCCCCCGCCACACGCCTATTGAGGCGGCTTGCGGGGTAATATGTAGATGTAGATGTAGATAATTGCAGTCACTAGAGGTGTCCGAGTGGGAATTGAAAATTCACCTTGGCTCAAAACTTTTAGAAAAGATATCTGTAATGATCTGTCTGTATCTTAAAACATATTATATTTACGACTATGGCAATGGTCATTTATTTCCTTCTTCTTCGATTATTAAAAATTGATATATAACTTGAAGGCCTTGTTTTTATTATATTCTCGAATTGCCGTTACACGCTGTTCATTCTTGCTGCAAGTTGACCATAAATTGAGATGTCAAGAGCATGACGTGGGTGTGAGGCGGACGTTCTCCGGATTATTGTCCAAGAATCTAGTCATTAGATATCTTCATCGTTTTACCTTTAAGGTGGTTTGAAGGAGATAGTTCCCTAGTCATAATGGAGACCATATCAAAATTTTGTTTTTTTATTTCAGCGTCTGTAAGAAGTATGAAATAAATATTGTATTATTATTGGCGCAAAGATAAAGTTATATATTACTTAAATTCTCAGTAGTTAAATAAATAAAGCTACATAAGTATTTAACTTGACTCATTGTTTCCCGCCGTGCGTCTGAAAACCCTCCAAAACAGGTTTTTTTTTCGATTCTGTAAAAATTAGTGTGGTGACTAATAGATTATTTTTTTGCAAATAGTTGAAAAAACATGCAATCTACAATCAGTTAGTTTTTTGCCGAAATCTAGGTGCTAGAAGTTCCTAATTTTTCCAATATTCTCCCTCTGGAGTGCACAGCCCTAATATATATCCCATGTAAAACAGCTTATATTTTTAGGCAAATTGCTCGAAAGGTAGGTAGGCAAGGGGTTGATATTTAGATATCATTGGAAAGATGAGAGTTTTTTTCTTTAAAATGAGGCCAAATTCATCAAATTCTATGTGAAGTGATTTTTCGCTCAAACTACCTTAAATGTAAGGATCGGAATACAAATCCCCGGTGGAATTGTTTTTAAACGCAGAAATTTTCAGTGATCTGTGTTGTTTTGGGAATCTATTGAATCGTTGCTGAAAAGTTATTTTGAGCTTCGGTTCTCCAATTGGGCTTAATCTTTAAGCTGCCTTCTGGCATCAATCACCTCAGTCTACCCACTAGGGTTTCTTGCTTACCAAGTATTTTTATGGATAAAAACCCGGATAATAGATAAGTATTCGTGGAGAGGACTGAATGATAGTTTCATCAAAAGCTAGTACGTGAACGCAAATGGACGATGATATGGTCCGAAATAGCATTACAGGGAAAACTATATGAATCAAAAATTTAACATCAATACTCTTTGTCATTAAAGCCAAGCTTGTTATTGCTTAATATTACCAAAATCGAAAAACAATCTGGGTGAACTAATTGCTAAAATATCGCACGAAAATGTATCAGTGAAAAAATTTGAAAATTGAAATGTGTTGTGATCTTTTTCAAGGAAGTTATGTCAAAATAAGCCTTTCAGCTACACGAAATACTTTCAGATCTGAACTCGGGTGAAGTAGAAATTGCATTGTAAATAAAATGTTTAACTTAGTCATTCCACGTAGATATGGAAATATCTATGTGGAATAACTAACTTATACTTTTCATTTACATTGTTGAGCAAATTCCACCAAGTCACGCCTGAGACAACGAAGTATTAGCAATTACAAATTAGAAACGGAGTTTATCAATAAGTCGTCAAAGTCTTATCATGAAGCATATACCAGTAAGTGTCGCAATGTAGAAAAGTGTCTCAACCTCCAAGAAACTGGTGCTGTAGTAGGGGTTCAATGATTTTATCAATCTGTAAATATTTCTGAAACATAGTTTCTCGTCCGGGTCTTGAAAAAAATCTTGTAATCACAGATGCTCTACCAAGATTCCAAATAATGCAATGTAATACCGATAAATGTATCCAATTTCTGAAATTGATCCGGAAAATTAGTTGTTTAATGTGTCTGAACTTTTTTAAATTGTAAAAATCACTCTTATAACGTGGTGATTACCTGAAGGAAGCCACCATCCATGATTGTTCAACAAGATAACGGTCAGGAAGAAGTATACAACTTACCTAACGGGGTTCCTTACGACTTTGTGAGTAAAAAACCGAATTCCACCTTTTCGTCATTGTAGTTTAAATGATACAGCATTTCACTGATGAAATGCCTAAGGTATCAAAGAACAGAATGAGATCTCAAAATAAGCTGAAGATTCGACCTTCATGTTTTTGCTGAACTTTTTTTCCAGCTGTAGCTGCCAACTGAAGCGCATTTCCATTTGAATTGATGCATTATGACTTGATCATTGCAGTAGCTTAAGAGGTGAGATGGGCAGGTGATCACATTTTTCAAACATTAAAATTAAAAGAAAAATAGATACTATTCTCACCGATTTTTCACCCGTTGTCGTATTTAAAATCATTTCATCAAATTCAACTGACGAAAAATAGCGTGGAAAGGCTAGGGATTTTGGTAGTTCACATCTAATGGAGAACACGTATACAAAGTATTCGGTATATGAATAAAGTGACTTTTAATTCATTTTATGGTTGAATAGCTGTGAAGGGGAGAGGCACCAGCCTTGTGCGATACAACCATGGGACGCTTGGAGGCGGACTTAGTTTACTTGGAATGTCTTTTCACTCTGTCCACTCTCGCCCTTTCGAAAGATGCCCATCTCGACCTCAAGTCTTCCTCCCCGTTCCCCATTCGTCTTCATCATATTACGACTCTCTCCGACCGAGCGAAAAGGAAATGTGGTCAAGAAAGGAGTTTTATTTCTCATTATTGTCCTTGAGTGACGTAAGTTTCCGAAGAAGTGAAACGTTTATGAAATTCCGCCCCGGAAAAATTGTGACGCATAATTAACAGTACCCTCGTCTTCCGCCAGGAGTCGCGTGTAACTTTCCGGGCAATTACCGAGCGAGCCGATGTCGGCCTTTTACGCCCCTCTCTCCGCATATCAATTCTCGGCAGCATATTTCACTTTCCCTCCGCCGGAGCGAAACGAGGCGCTTAACGAGGTTAAACTCCCCGCACCCTTCTACTCCATGTCTTCGTCGTGTTCAACTGTTTCCATTAGCATTTGTATCGCGAAAGATCTTAATGTTTACTGTTGGTGGGATTCCTTCCGTCACTCATTTTTTTCAATGGCAATTAAGTAATCCCTTTGAGATCCTTGGTCCGAGAGCCTACGAAATTAGATTTTGAAGGCATCTGAATTTTTATCTTGACCTATGCTGTTGGTCAGCGGTCTCGTGTATTTAGTTGAAATTCCCATTCAATTTGTTTTCTTCTGATAGCCGACAAGCGATCATTACGGCAGAAGATAATTAATTAATAGGATGGTATAATTTGAAAGAACAGGGTGATGTTAAAAGTTCTGTGCTACATTTATCAGTTTTCCATCTTTCACATCGGAGATTTCTGTTCAAATGGAGCATAATGATGTTTGCTTAATAATTTCTCCCTCGGAATACATTCCCCTCCTAGGTTAGACACAGCTGGTGGCTTGATACATGATAAAGCATTAAGCAATGTTTAATTTAAATTTATTATTATACGCACCAAATTTTGTGCAAGTCTTCTGAAAACTAGTCATTGGAAGAAAAATATACACATATTTTGTTTAGAATTCAATGAATATGTAGAAGTAAACAATAACTTAATAGCTAGTTAGTGGAATGCGTATGGCATGTATAAGCCCATGATTTGAATAGATTCGAAGTTCGAAGTAAAGGAACAAATTTTCATGAAATATTTAACCATGAATTTGAAAATATTTAGAGACATTACAAGACAATAGATGTGGGCATGTACCAATGATTAACACATAGCAAATGATAGTTGCTTCTGTAGTGTATAATAATGTGAGCTACTATCGTGTATTTGAGTTAAATTATTTAATTTTTAAGCATTAATATATAATAATGCTTTGAACAGATACGATATTCTGTGAGAATAACAATACCGAGGTACTATTTTGGAAGATTTGATGCTCTCAGTGGACAAGAGTGAATTATGAATTTCGGTATAAACTTTTCGAGTAGTTTGCTTAGAGAATTATTTTTTTGTTTTACTCATAATTAAATATCAAGTAAGTGTTATAACGCAAATAAACCTAAAAATGTCGCATAACTCACTAAAATAATCTACCTAACGTAGGTATCTGATAAATTGAACTTACAATTCACTTTGGAGTTACATGCTGCTTGCTATTCAGTTTGCTCTCAATGGCATTGCATGAAATATTGCGGTTTACCGCAGACCGATTCGGTTATTGTTTTCCCAAGGAGTCAATCCTAAACTCAATGTGCTCTCGATGGGCCAGGGGCCTTACCCAGTCCTTTACCGTACCCCTCTGCTTCTGAAAGTTGTATGGCCATAGGTTAAAGAAGAAACCATACGGCATGGTTGCACAGGGTAATATTGAAGCCATTAAAATGCGCAATCTACCGTATTGACTATATATGTATTAAAAATCACCAGAAGTGATCGCTTAGCTTTCGTCTAACTTTGCAAAGTCTGTCACCCTCATTACATCACACTCCAAAATAAAAGCGAGGTCATAAATGTCTGCATTTGTATCACTGTTATGTTCGTTGATTATGTCTCCATCACAGAAAGCAAGCGAGATCTGCAGAAACATTGTGTGACACTTTCACTTTTGACACTATTTATTGCTCTGGTCAACCAATTTATGGTATCCAGAACTGTTATTGATTTAGCCACTTCACTAATTTTGTCGTTTGACTCCACAGCAGTTATAAGAGATTGCATCAAAAACTTTCTGTAATGAACTTTCACGTAACAAATAACTACCTGATCCACGGATTGAGAGATGCTTGTGGTATTTTTGGGAACCACGCAAGTTTCACATTTGATAGATTTGGATGAGGATGACACGTGGCATTTTCCAAGAAAAGAATTACCTCTCGTCCGGCTGATTTCATTTTCCGGTTGAAAGAAAACAGCCAGTCCTCCATTATCATAGCCGTGTTCCAAGCTTTGGAGTTGTGTCGCCAGATCATAGGAAGCTCTCCATTGTATAAAATTTTAAAACATCTGGGTCGTGCGGCTTTACCTAGCTAACGGCTAACTACAAGTGGCTTTTCCATATCTCCCTCCATGTTTCCGCAATTAAAAACGGTCATAACAACTAAGACAATAAATTTGCACCAACCTGGGCGTCCCGTGGCGCCTAGAAATCGAGGGAAAAATAGCAGAAGCGCAATAAGGAGAAGGACAGGAGGATGGAAACATTTTCGTCAACCATCCCCCCCCTACCGTGTTCCTCTACCAAGAGGTAGTTCAACTCTCTCCCACACAATCCCCTCCTTGAGGTTATCCTAAAACATTCTATTCCTGGAAGACTTAGCGTGGCAATCCGTAGTAGGCTTGGGCAAAAAATATCGTTATATCAAAAACTCGATATATTTTTTTTTAATTTATCGATAATTATCGTTGATATTTTTCATGTCGATATATCAAAAATTGATTTTTTCCGAGTATCAAATTCGATATATTTGTTTAGCACATCACCGTTGTAAATTTGTTTCTCCAGCTGCGGTGTCTAGTGCTGTAACGAAAATAAGTGATGTTATTCGCTTATAACATAGGCGAATGGGAAAACGGTTTGATTGATTAAAATTGATTATAAAAATATAAAAAAATAAAAGAATTTTTTATTACTTCTACATGTCCATAATTTTCCAAATTTTACTTCAACATTTTTTATATATTTTGGTGAAACTTTAACACTAGAATGCCGGGTACTTCGTATCCCCCGATAGGGCCGGGAGGGTGTCATTTTGACACCCATGTTCATTATAGCCGCGTTATGTTGCAGATTATTTTTTTGTAGTTGCTTATTCGTCAACTTCATTGCAATTTTTGTTTTCGTTTCCTTAATATTTTCAAAAAATATTTTTTTTAATAAACTACCATTGAAGAAAAAAATTTGATGCAAAAAGTCTACTCTCTTGTACTGCGTCTTCCATCGAAGATTACGTTGAAACGTTGGAGGATGCACGTAATTGATAAATAAGTAATCATTGAATAATTTTTAATGAGCATTTATTTTTTACATAAAAATAGTTACATTATATGTGCATAAAACACCTTATATCAATAAGATAAGAAAATCTTGTTTTATTCTTTTTAGAAGTATTAATAATTTTTGCAACATGTTTTCGTCTTAAAATGTGGAAGTTTGCTTTAGAAGATGAAAATTTGCAAACGATAAAATCAATTACGACTGTTAAAATACAAAATTGTTTAAAAGAAAACACTAATCCTTTCTAAGAGCAAAAAGAAATCGAATACTTTTTCGTAAGGACTTACAAAAAGCTTTATCTAAATTGCAGATTCTTCATATTTCTGACACTTTCGCTCTGCTTTGGCCGTACATGAGCCACATACTGACTTTTTACATAGCTTACAAAAACCAACAGTTCTGTTTTTATTGCATTTTATTTTTACTTGACAGTTCCGAGTCAGATCTGGATCTCGCACCTCTTCACACTCGATAGAGGGTTGACAAATATTATTTGTCGCAATGTAAGGACTTGCAAGCTCTTGTGCTAACTTTTGCAAAAACATTTTTCGGGATATCTTTTGTGAAGTTATATCTTTATAAATTATCCAGGCATTTATAGCGGCCAAGTCAAGAGTATTCTGGAAAGAATGAACAGGCCATCGCCTGGTTCCAGTTCTGACCGAATACTTCCGCCCCATTTGATCAATTATATCTACTCCAAACTTTGTCTCATTTTAAAACTTTACAGTTTCGGGCGATTTCTTAGAGTTGTCACCAATATGAACATGAGGGTGAAGAGAGCTTAGAATAAGAACACATTTTGTCGGTTTTCCCTGGTTAACGGTAAGTGTTACTTCACCATTTTTATATAATTTAGAGGAATACAACTCTTCTCGAGAAGCTTTTATTTCAGCAGGGATTTTCCTCCTTCCCTTATTTACGGTTACCAAAAGACTTGTTCCCTTTTTTCAGTTCTTTGGCGAGCAAAAGTGATGTGAAATAATTGTCAGTAGTGAAATTTCTGCCCTTACTCAAATAGGGCTGCATAAGTTTCAATACAACATGATCTGAAACGCGATCGCCAGCTTGACGAGCCGAATTGCAAACAGCCGATATTTATTTAAATTATGTCAAACATAAACATTCATGAAGGTAATTTACTATAGTAAAATACTAATTTGACTAGTAATTATCAAACCGCATACACCTAAACCGAAAGAAGAAATGATAAAATATACCGGGTGTCAAAATGACACCCTCCGGCATTCAAGGTAAATTCGGATTTTTTAGACGAAAAAAGGGAGGTGGGTAATCCCTTAACACTGTCGTCTTGTTAAGCACTAAAAATGAATAAAAGCCACGAAAGATTTTTTTCTACAACAATCTTTAAAGGCCCGCTCCGCAAAAAATGTACGCGTAGGGTGTCAAAATGACACCCTTCGGCATTCTAGTGACACCCTTCGGCATTCGGAACCACTTGTTTTGGCAAAATTATCGATATATCAAAATATTGATAATTTTGGCTCGATAACTATTGATGCATGTTTTAAATATTGATACGATATATATCGACATATTTTTTTTACTTGCCCATCCCTAAGTCTTAAGGGGGCTTTACACATGGAAGTTAACTTCTATGGAAGTAGGGAGTGCAGCGAAGTATCTATTTATATCGCTACTTGCAGGGCATAGCTCTGCTTACACATTACTTCCGGCATATCCGCAAATAAATGAATAGCAGAACTAAGGAGGCGAAAGGAGTTAAATTCAAAACAACGAATATGGCTTACCAAGTTGAAATACAAAGAGCTCTTTTAGCCGTAGCTCCTTTGGAGTTGGTGAATGGTTGTCGACCGAGTGGCAATACTCCAGAAAAATTTTGCGTATGCTTAATGGACGACGAGATTATACACAAAGGACTGCACATAAATTGCACATGGAAAATAACGCCACTAGAGCAAAAATAAACCAATTTGTCGCTCACATCACCCGAATTACTTAAAACAACTGTTTTAAATTGATATTTAAGTAAATACTACTGATTACTAACTTAATTTATCGGGAAACAAAGCAACCAAATTTTCACAACCTAAACAAAAAAAAGTATCCCCATATGTTATTTCAGGGTACCGCAGTAATTTATCGAGGAAAAAAATATCCAAACATGTATATAATTTACATTACATTTCATAGTACATTTCACAATTTTACATGCCTAATACATAATTTCTTCAATAGCCCTGCATTAATATTTAAATTAAAAGTTATGGGCAAATTACGCGTGCTAGCCATGATAGGTGATACATTATTTGCAAAGCAAAACAAGATTCATTGAAGTGCTTCAAAACGCCATCTGTTATCTTCTTTTATCACCACACTCATTTAAACTTCATCCGGATTGTTGGTTTTCCTGGATGGAATCTTGTAATCGAAATCCAACACACTTCCCAATGTTCAATCGAGCTGAAATTAGGCACACTTACTCACTCTCGATGATGACAATACCTGAATCGGGCATTACTTAGTTAAATCTACTAAAATTAAATAGTTTACATTTTATCTAGAAAAAAGTCTATGGCGCAAGTAGAAGTTAGTATTTGTAATGAGAAGGAATGCTAATAATTTAAATTTCAAAAAACCGTTGCACAATTAATGTAAAGACTGAAAAGTAGAAAATAATAATATGCAAAAAAATACTTTTTTTAAACCACGTTTATATTCAAGTGCACTAAAAAGTAAAAAAAAAATACTTTTTCATCAGTCGGAAAATAAAAGTGTGGGAACCTTTTTCTTAATTGACATCCAACTATTTATATCAATACCCATTCCACAAGTGCTCACCTCTTATATTAGCAGAGTGATGTAAACATTATTTTTGACTTATTGGTACACTTTAATATAAGCGTGGTTAATAAAAAAGTATTACGAAGTATACGAAGATTATCGGCCAAGTAACAACAAGGCTAAGAATGCAAAACACATATTTTTGCACTTTTAACTTCTGAAAAGGATTTAATTTAACCTTAAAATGGAATGCTTACAATGAGAAAAGTACATGTAATCGCCAAATTCCCTTGGTATAGACTTTTAAAAATATGCACTCCCTCTACAAATGACGAAACTCCCTGAAGACATCTCATTTCTAAGGCGCATTCATAGAGTTTTACTTGTTATAAGCATCATCATATTTGGGTAAGGACCTACACACGCAGTTCAACTCATAAAAACCATGGTAAAGAATAGGTATGAGAAAAATCAAGAGGGAAATTGGTTATGAAAACTCACAGATAAAAAGAGAAACCTATGTGCGCCGTTTATTTTATCGATCTATAAGTTTTCCAAATTAAAACCATCAAATTCATTGATAAAATTTTACATTTTTCACAAAAGAGCCATATATTAATAGGGGATTATTAAATAGTTTGATGATGAACTTTCATCATGATTATGTATCGGTAAACACTAAACATCCAAAGCAAACGTGAACATAGTTATTGATGAAAATTTACCTCGCAGGATTAAAATACTCTACACAAAACTACACTAATAAACCGATTAACCACTGGATGGATTAACGAAAGATTTCATTTCACTGGGTGTGAACAATAGCAGAAGAGAAAACCGAAAAATACTTATCAGAATACTCTGCCTCCGAAACACCGAAATCCAACGCAAAACAATCCTGCCTTATTTATTAGGACGTAAGTAGAGCATTCATACTCATTCCAGTTGTCTTCCTATAAAATGTCCTCAAAAATATTAGCTTAGTTGAATGGCTGCATAAAAAGTGATTTCTTAAGATTAAATTATTACTAAAAATCTTGTAATATATAAAGTTCAATGCAATAGAGCTTGTTCAGTTTTTAATGAAATTCCTTCAACTAGATATTTACAAATTTTAAGATATTTTCATAGAATATTTGCCGTTGTAAAGAACTACAACGAAAATCCACTTTCGTGAAGCAGGAAGTGCAAAAATGGGTGAATAATTTACATGGTAAACTACAGAAATTTTTTTTAAGAAACGGTTACAGTTACCATGCATTCAGTTACTGAAAGGTGATTCGATGCCCTCCAAAATGTGAAATATTGCTCCACCATGAATAGATAATTATGATGCCTTGTGAATAACAATTGCTGGGCACTGTTTGTCGCCTCCTGAGGAGAAGCAATTTGTCACTCTCTCCTTGGAATATAATGAGGCATCTTCAGCATCACCATCGTATTTAGCACAAACTACAGCGTCATCAATCACTAGAAAGCAACATCAACATCATCATTTGCCGGTAACATTAGCGATGACATTAATAATCCCCCATTTCACACTGCAGGGCAGGATATTTTATCGTTCCATTTCAATTTAACGCACCATCGGGGCGGATAAAATTATCCATCCTGGGGTGGATAAAAAAAGAGGAAGGCTGCCGAGATACGTCTCCTCGGATGGCGCCATTCTTTTGTTTTCATTCCGAGGGACGCGGCTTTTTCTTGATCGCGCCGGGGCGATGCAAAACACAAGCGCGACCTCGTCCTTGAGAAAGAAGTAATCCGAAATCCTTTGGAGAGGCAAACAGGAAGAGGGGAGTGGCGTAATAAAGATTAAGGGAGATGAGGCGGGGAAAGGAAGAAGAGAACGACAAAAGGACTCTAAGAGAAAAGAAAGCGGGTCGATCTCCACTTCGCCACCATCTCGGAAGGATTCCGGAAAGAGAGTAAGACCGTTCGCAGAAATGCATTTTGATTCGGGCGCAAGGTACGTAAACACGGCCGGGTGTGGTGGTGGGGTCGCGCGAGCTTTCCAGTTGATGGACCGAAAAAGAGGATGAGATTGGGCAGGTTTTCAGCTTCCACTCCTTTAACACGGCTATCTGCCACGGAAACTGGAACAACGGAACTTTCAATTCTATTGAGAGGGA
The DNA here is from genome assembly GCA_963573305.1 of Pyrrhosoma nymphula. Lineage (NCBI taxonomy): Eukaryota > Metazoa > Arthropoda > Insecta > Odonata > Coenagrionidae > Pyrrhosoma > Pyrrhosoma nymphula. The sequence continues at coordinate 79,425,070 of OY754337.1, forward strand.
TCGCGATATGTAGTGGAGGAACGGAAGGGCAAGCACTTCAACTGGAAGGCAGAATGGTAAAAGTGAAAAAGTTTCCTCGTTTCTTCAAACTCTTTCTCTTTACTCTCGCGATGAAGGAACTACGGCCAGACGCACACAGCAAATCTCCTTCTTCCATTCCAACTCGTGAGCCAGTGAGGAAGTGCCAATAGACAATAATATGTATTAAAAAAATACTTTTTTCTTAACCACGCTTATATTAAAGTGTACCAATAAGTCAAAAATAATGTTTTCATCACTCTCCTAGTATAAGAGGTGAGCACTTGTGGAATGGATATTGATATAAATAGTTGGATTCAATTAAGAAAGAGGTTCCCACACTTTTATTTTCCGACGGATGAAAAAGTATTTTTTTTTTAACTTTTTAGTGCACTTGAATATAAACGTGGTTTAAAAAAAAGTATTTTTTTGCATATTATTATTTTCTACTTTTCAGTCTTTACATTAATTGTGCAACGGTTTTTTGAAATTTAAATTATTAGCATTCCTTCTCATTACAAATACTAACTTCTACTTGCGCCATAGACTTTTTTCTAGATAAAATGTAAACTATTTAATTTTAGTAGATTTAACTAAGTAATGCCCGATTCAGGTATTGTCATCAAGAGTGAGTAAGTGTGCCTAATTTCAGCTCGATTAAACATTGGGAAGTGGGTTGAATTTCGATTACAAGATTCCATCCAGGAAAACCAACAATCCGGATGAAGTTAAAATGAGTGTGGTGATAAAAGAAGATAACAGATGGCGTCTTGAAGCACTTCAATGAATCTTGTTTTGCTTTGCAAATAATGTATTACCTATCATGGCTAGCACGCGTAATTTGCCCATAACTTTTAATTTAATTATTAATGCAGGGTTGTTGAAGAAATTATGTATTAGGCATGTAAAATTGTGAAATGTACTATGATATCATTGTAAATTATGTACATGTTTGGATATTGTTTTCCTAGATAAATTACTGCGGTACCATGAAATAACTTATGCGGATACTTTTTCTTTTCTTCTTATTTTGTTAATGTTTGCAGTGAAAACGGTCTATGACGGACCCTGTATACAGCGGAAAATTGTCCATTACGAAAACTTTTCTTGGTTCCCGACCTGCGGTATAAGAATTCCCATATAATTGAACCTGCATTTAACGGAACCTGCTCAACGCGGCAACGGAACGATTTTTGTTCTAAAGCTGGGTTTACACGTAGCAGTCGACTGCTATAGCAGTCGTTCGATACACGATACTGCTACCGACGCGAAGTGTCCACACCAACTTCTACAACTATCGCAGCGTATCGCCAGCAGTAGGCACTTCAAAATGGCTTCTATTTTGCAAGAAAGACGACGAACTCTTCTCACAATTGTGCTTGTTAAAGAGCGGCGGAAGCAGGAGGAAGATAATAGAAGAGGATTGATCTAAGTTTATAATAAACTCTCCTCAAAGATCTAGTACTCTTTTGAGACGGCGAGGAATGTTGAAATTCTTACTTATTGATCACGACATATTCCTTCTATTACGTACTATGGTTGGTTTTCAAAGTTTTCTAATGGATATTAGGTACTTTAACAATAATGAGAATCGGTTAAAAATGTCATGTATTAATATAAATATGTATAGGTACCCTATATTGAAAGTTTTATTTATTGTAACAAACAATTTTATGGTTGAATAGTAGTTTGTTGTGTTATGTTGTTTATATGTAGTCAAGTGAGATGAATGTAATAAATGGAAGTGTTGAGTTGACTGAATATAAGTTGTGAGAAAGTATAGAGTAATTATGAGTTCTTTAATTGAAATAACGAAACCCTACTTAACAGACTGGTCCAAAACTGGAAAGAATCAGCAATGGAACGAGAAAATATCTTCAAAGGTGCGACTGGCCATATGTCTAAGTTTTTAGGCCACTGGGGATTCCTATCGGTCTTTAAGTCGCATTTTTGGCATCATTAATTTTATAATCCCCCTTCCTTGCATTCCATAAGCATTCATGTTCCCTATATCCTTCGATTAATCTGAAGAGATGACCTCCTGGCATAGAAATCCTAGCCAACTTCTTCAAATTCCCGGTCGCTTTCCATAGCGCGTCCTCAACCGCTAGCGAGTGTTGCGATAGATTGCACTTCAATGTGATGGAAAGTAGAAAACCGTCTACTTTGGTAATAGCTCGAATCCAGGGTCGATCACGTTCGACCTAGTCCTCTATCGACTCTTACTCGCATCGCAGTTCGCGTTCACACGTACGAGTCGGGCTTAACAGTCGACTGTTATGGCAGTCGACTGCTACGTGTAAACCCACCTTAAGACCTAGGGATGGGCAAGTAAAAAAAATATATCGATAGATATCGTGTCAATATTTAAAACATGCATCGATAGTTATCGAGCCAAAATTATCGATATTTTTATATATCGATAATTTTGCCAAAACAAGTGGTTCCTTAAAGTTTCACCAAAATATATAAAAGATGTTGAAGTAAAATTTGGAAAATTATGGACATGTAGAAGTAATAAAAAATTCTTTTATTTATTTTTTTTAATCAATCAGTTGTTTGCATTGTTGAAGTTGTATCTATCCACTGCAAACGTGCACCAATGAATGCTTCGACTGCGGTATTCAAACGCAGGAAAAATTGTCTAAATTGGCTCTTTCATAGCAGTGCTTATATCTACCTTAATTTCGATATGACGGCAAATTAGCGGAATGTACGCTGTCTATCACCTTTTGAATGCGTTAATATATATTCTTCTACAGTCTTCCAATCTAACGCTTGGGTTGTTGTCTGTTTCAATTCTTCCATGTTCAACGCGGCTTTGTAAGGATGGTTGGGCGATTAGTGGTGATAACCCTCTTCACGAACCGTTTGGTGAAAACTTTATCAAGTTTTCGTGCATCCTTTGGCTTTCGATATGTTTTTGCCATACTTTCTTACTCTATTGCATTGTAGAGAACAGCATTATCTCTCTCCTTCTTCCCCAGGCAGGAATTTTGTCAAACTGTGGGCTTAATTTCTCCACTTTCCTACTACCTAGAAATGTCCAAGCGCTGAAAGTTTTATTGTACCCTGGGAACGCTAAGTTCTATCCAAAGACGTGTAACGTCGTGACAAACTCCCCCTGAGTGTACAATGAAAATCTACCTTCTCTACGACCCCGTCTGAGGCATTGATTCCGAATTTATTTGCGCATGGAAAGCTTTACAAACCGCGGATATAAAAAAACTTAATGGGTTTCAATGCACAGTCAGGTGCTAAAAAAGCGTATGAAAGTTCCGATATAATTGAGTTTCTGGGGAAGGGGAGGGAAGTAAATATTGAGGAGAGGAAAGGCTGCCACAAAGCAAAACTCATTCCCTTCTCTTTTTCTTATCCCCGAATCTTTCCTTTTCTCCCCTCCCCTACTTCCACTTACCGTAGAGTGTCTTTAGGGAGTTGTTTTACGTTTCAATTCCCAGATGGTGATGCTAAAGCATAGACAACGGGGTCGTGGGGTTTTTGTTGCCTCTGTGGGGTATAAAAGTTTCCATACTTAAACTAATTGTTAGTGATAAGAGTACCACAAAGTTACTGAAGAATATGCTTCATCTAAACTACCTACTCCAAACGGAAATAGTTTTCTCAGTTGGGCGTCGCAAGTGATGTATTCCCAACGCGAAATAAATAGTGGAAAACTTTTGACACCTCAAACTCTTTCAGTTGTTTCTCGCGCGGTCGTTGGTGTCGCTATTCGCTGGCAAGCGGATCTCGCGAATAATTCAGTGACTGGGGATTCGGAGGAGTCTGTGCATGTTGAAGGCTTTCTTCTTATTCCTTCTACGCCTTCTCCCTCCATCGCAAGGGTGCGATCTTCTCCTTCTTATATGCCTCTCTCCCCTTCTACATTCACCCCCTTTAATTGTTATAAAGGGAGGGTGGGGGGGGGTCCATGTCAACTGTTTCTGTCAATTCAAACATTGAATTCCACCTTTTTTGAATTGTTCAAAAAATCACTCCTCAAACTGATCATTATAAACCATAATTTAAGTTCATAATGCGCAGATTAGTCGAATAATATATTTTTTATGAACATCTTTTCCAGTATGGAAACCTAAGGCCTACGATTCTAATGAATCGGCGATTATTGACTTTAAAATTTGCAGTAATTTGCTATTTACTCAGCAATGAGACGGACGAATGCCTAAGCTTAGTTGCCATTCGATTTCCTTTGGGAGTTTGGTTCTGGCTTATCGATATCGCAGGGGCATATGGACCACCAGAATCGTCCGAGAGCGAACAAAAAAAGGTTTTCCGCTAATGCGGCCATATCTAAAAAAAGGAAAAGGCCATTTTTCCCAATGTTTCACCTACTCTTTCCCGCAACACTATGTTATTTTGAGACCAATTTGCGAAGAATATTGCATAAAAACATATGATTGCGTTGCCTATATCAAACGGAGGGCATGTTTTTCCATAAGTGGACAAAATATAAATAAAACAACATTTAGGCCATTTAACCGTCGAACCACCTTAACGTAGTTTGAGCGAGATATCACTCCTCCTACAATTTTATGAATATTTGACCTCATTTTAAAGGAAAAAAATCCTTTATTTCCAATTATAACAAAATATTAACCCCTTACCTAACTTCTTTTCGAGCAATTTTGCTAAAAATATAAGCTGTTTTACATGGGATAGATTACGGCTGTGAGGGAGAACTTTGAGAAAATTAGGAGGTTCTAACACCTAGATTTCGTCCGAAACTAATGGTGTGTAGTTTGTACATTTTCTCAGCTATTTATAAAATAATAATCCGCGGTAATATTTACAGAATCGCAAAAGAAACCTATTTCACCGTACGGCGTGGAAACATGAGTCAAGTTGGAGACTTATGTCGACATATTTATTTAACTACTAAGAATTTTTGTCACATATATTTATATCTTTGCTCAATAAATATTACAATATTTACTTCATACTTCTCAAAGACGCTGAAATTAAAAAATAAAATTCGATTATGGTCTCCAATATGCCTAGGGAACTATCTATCGCAGAAAGGAAGCTTGCGTTTGGACACCCTTCGCAAGTGTCGCCATCTGCTGAGCTCGAAGCAAACGAAGGACAAGGAAAATGCGATAATGTTTTGAAAAAATGACCCTCATGACTAGAACTGATTGAAATTGGATTGTGATTATAATTGAAGTCCGTGGATTTCGACAATAATACCTTTCCTTAATATTTTCGTAGTTTAGGAATATTAGGTGTTTGAATCGTAGCATTAGGTTTTTTATTGTTAGATTCCGTGACATACAGTAGGAAAGAATAACACGTACTTTGTTTATTATAGCACGAGCGGAAGATACCCGTTGAAATTCAACGGGTGTGAAAAACTTTAAACTTATTTTTTATAATAAAACCACAAAGCCCGAAGAAAAACAGTATACGTGGTCATTTGAGTAGTTCGTAACCAATCTTATATGTTGTGTTCGTTGTAGTAGACACACTGACAGTTTTTCAGGTGCACGGAGAGATGAGTGACTATTGGTTCACTTTCATGCACGGGAAACCCAAAAATCGGCCATACAGACTCATTACTACTTAAATAGCAAAGGTTGATAGATGGTCACCTCGTCCTTCCTGTTCTCTTGAGCCGTCTTCTGAGTGATTAACAGCTTGATCGCTTCCCTTGTGTACATACATATATTTGCATTCCATGACTTAATTCATTTGCACTATTCAACGTTGATATGTGCGCTGATTATCTTAATCAGGATTGGACAGAAGGGTACAATCCAGCGGTTGACAACGTCAAGAGGTGTAATGGCAGCAGAAGCAATTTTTATTTGACCTATGAATCCTCCATCAATGGAACTGCGCCTTCTGCATAGCCATAATCATTGGTTTCGGTTGCTAAATAAAAAAATCTATGGTGATTCTTAGTGCACTTGTCGATTTTCATGCACGGGTGTCGTTAATTGTGCAGAATTTCCGTTTTGCTTTCGGGTAAGAAGCATGTAGTGGCGTCATTATAATTTCCGCCATCTTAAAGCAGATTGAAAGTTCGAAACAGATGGGTCTGTATTTGAACCAGATTTAGAGCTGGTTACCCGTCAGTATGTTGGGTAAGGATGAAATTTGTGCGTATCTTAGCGTAACCCGAGAAACACCACGGGGAGATTATGATGAGAACGCTGGTGGGCATGTCTTTGACCATCCAAGTCTAACCTGTGTCGTTTTTCTTTCAAGGGCTCATTTTCTCGCAAATAAGACATTCATTTTGCTCAAGAAGATTTATTCGAAAGGTTACTCTTTTTTCTATTAGGCATGTGGATGGATATATTTTTAAGTCCAAGGAGGGGAAACAGCGGCGAGCGAGATTCTTGAATGGGTAACTCGATGATTGAGTGAATGTACCTAAGTTTACTGCACTTTAACACTTTTAAACATATAAATAACTCGTGACGTTAATGATGTAGGAATTGGTCTAAAAAACAGTTCGCAATCGCAATGAGAAGCAGACGGTTTCACTACGTGTAATACATCTGAGAATTAAACGATAATAAACAACGCCGTGTTTGTTGTAGCAAAAGAAGCATTATTACCATTGATATTCGCTCCACGTAAATATTCTTGCACATTTAATTAAGTGTGTAATCTATTTTATTCCTTTATGTGTATCGTTTACTACGTAGATAAGTTTTATCTCATATACCTACATGCAGTGCCCATTTGAGAGCTACTTTGAGAATAGACGTTGAAGAGTATACTTGTTGTACATATGCATTGAATTTATTGATTACCCCCCGAAGCAATCTATCATGGGCCCCTTGGGACTCTGGGCCATTCTTATACGGATTTTCTTTCTACGTACTAACATTGGCCTTCAGGAAAGAGTGGTATTTAAATGCTAGAGGCGTGAATATTCTCTGAAAATCAAATCTCTGGTTGTCAAGGAAATATGTTATTGTTGATTTCAGAGAAAAAGGTGAGAATTTTCAGTTGAAAACATGAAGTTCAGACAAATACGGAGCGTAGAAGGATATCGATTGATAAAATTAGAAACTTCATTTATTCAGCTATCTGATAGAAAAAATTCCAGTCCTATATCTTGAGTGAATGTACTTTTAAAAAGCAAAAAATGAAACCACTGCACCGAACCCAATGCTTAGCATGGACCACCAGGGGTGACCCTCGGGGGCTTTTGGGGGCCCTGAGGGCTTTTTGATATAGCATATGTTACAACCAGATATGTTTTCTATCTGCATGCCAAATTTCAGCTCAATCGGTCCAGTAGTATTTGCGTGATGGAGCAACAGACAGACAGAGACCATTACATTTTTATACATATTAGTAAGGATCACACCCTTAACCCTGGAAAAAATAGGGTTTCGGTTAATTGAACCCTACAGTGTTTGTTGTCTACCAGTAACAAACATGTGTTCCAAATTTCATCAAAATCGGTCCTGTTGTTTAGGAGGAGATGTGGAACATACATACATACATACATACATACATACATACATTGACTTTTATATATATAAAGATTTGTTCAATGTGTTTGTATCAATTTTTCCTTTTTGCTAGATAACGATTCGTGTTGGACTGTGCAGTTTATTGAATTAATGATTGTGTATTTATCCGGGTCTTTAAGCAGTATAAAACACGTATTTTTAGCTTTTGTTCATTGTCCTTCGATTAAATTGTCCTCTATGGCAGATAACAATTCGTGTTATACTGAGCAGTTAATTGAATTTGTGATCGTGTAGGTAATAGTTTCAATTCGAATTTTATATTGTCCATGTAAGTTCTTTCCTTTTGCGTGCATTATTAATACGTCTATTTAAGGTGATACCCAGCCACTGCATGATTCCCAATGTAAGTCCATTTAGCATTGGAAATCCTTTGGATGTTCATAGGATGAGATACTAAGAAGTTTAATGCAGTGAAATCCATACGGAGGCCACGAAATGATGTCCATTGGACATGATGTAAAATAAATCTTAAATCATATTAATTTCATGTACAGTTTCCCAATGGTACAGGAGCTTCGTCTAAAGTCATAAAGCTATATTTTGCTTAGTATTGATTCTAGGTTTTGGTTGTTGGTAAATGGGGTTTGAAGACGAACTATTGTAAGGAAGAACTATTATAGCTTGCCATTTTTTAGCTTTTCTTTTGTATTGTAGTTATTATTTTTAGTTTCGTTTTAAACTTGCAACATGGTAGACATTATTTAGGCTTAGGGTAGTTTTTTGTTAGTTTACATTTTTAGTTTAGATCTGCCCTCTCCTTCATATTTTTAATCAACTGTTCGTTTGATTGATTCCTTACTCTCAAAAACGAAATTTTAATTAAAAAAATATCTAACATGCGTAGGACAATATAAAAAAAACTGATTCGTACACACTCAAAACACTTCCACGCTATGACACTTGTACATTCTGTCTCAATCCTTGGTATAAAGATCTTTGCCTGCTCGCTGCTGCCGAAGATGAAATTTATAACATGAATCACATTATATATATATATATATATATATATATATATATAATAATTTGAACAGAAGGTGAAAGAAAGAGATAGGAAACATGTAACTAAAATTGGACGAAGACACTGGTGATGTGGAAGATGGTAAAGCCGAGAAATCAGAGGGTATTTATTCACCTAATGGCGGTGTGTGAGTGAGTGAACGAAATGTATGGCCGAACCGGCTCTTTTCCTCTTCAGTTCATGTTCCTATCTCTGTCCGACTTTCTGTGTGAATGAACTCATCTTTGCTTTCTTCTTGTGTCCATGTCTAATTCTTCTCTCTTGGTGATGGAATAGCTGCCCTTGTGTGCCATCCAGAGGCCACGGCTACGGGCTCAAGCTTGAAGGGGCATTCTCTGTTATAAGCCCCAGCCGAAATCATGGTAAACCTGATTAAAGTGTCCTGGTAGCTCAACTGGTAAAGCACTCGGCGCGAAATCGAGGTTCCGGGTTCGAGTCCCGGCCACGGTACATTTTTACCCTCTGATTTCTCGGCTTTACCATCTTCCACATCACCTGTGTCCTCGTCCAATTTTAGTTACATGTTTCCTATCTCTTTCTTTCACCTTCTGTTCAAATTATTATATATTTATTCGCCTAATGGCGGTGTGTGAGTGAGTGAACCTAAAAAAGGTTGCTTTTTGCCCTCCCATACCTCAATCTCTATCCCTTTCCTAATTCATACACTCCACCTAGAGAAAGATGGAAGCTACTGTCCATCGAAATATCGGAAGTTTTAATTTGTGAGTGTTCTTTTCTCCGTTTGTATATTTTTATCGGCCACCCTCTTGGCATATTGTATGTATATTTATCATCCGAATTATTCTCCTAGAAGTTATATATATATATATATATATAATCTCTCTCGGCGACGATGCACATGCATAAATAAAACAGTGATACACTAAACAAACACAGAAACACGCAAAAAGGACACTCACAAAAGAAAACTTGTACGTTTCGACGTCAGGACGCCATCGTCAGCGGTAGAAGAATTATGAGTCCGCTCTGTTCCCTTGGGAAAAAAAGGGCAGAGAGGAAGGAGGGGGATAAGTGCGAATGGATAGTGGTGGGGAGAGAGAGGTGGCTATTGGGCTTTTAATTCAATGGGCTAGGTTTAGCCCGGGCTTTTTGAATGCCCTTGTCACCCAAATATGGGCGTATTCACGAATTTTCACGTCAACATTACCGGCGGATTCAGGAAGGGCTTCTATGATCTCTAGGGAGAAACAATCGTCAAAATTTTGAGAGTGGGAGGCGGTATGTTTGGGAATGGGATCAAGAAAAGGTGGAGTTTTGGTGGCATGGCGGTGATTGTTCATACGGATATTGAGGGGGGTGGTACATTTTCCCACATAGAAGGCAGGGCAGAAATTGCAGGAAAGGCGGTAGATGATGTTGCTGGTGGTACAATTGGCCGTAGAGGAAGATCTTTTGAGGGAGGGGGTGGCGGAGGGGCGGAGGAGAGAGCAGCATTTGCACCTCGGGCGTCCGCATGTTGAGGAAAGTGGCGGAGGGTTGCAGGGAGGGTTTAGTGGATTTTAAAATGTCCCGCAGATTTGAGGGACGCTTATAGGAAACTTTGGGACATGAAGGTAGGAGGAGGGAAGTAGAGGTATTGTTTTTTAAGATTGGATACAGGTCTTTCAATATGTTTTTGATCCTGTGTGCACCAGGGAAGAATGTGGTGACAAGGTTAAGTTGGTCAGGTTGGTTGGTGATATATATATATATCCATAATAACTTACGCCTTTACATTCATGACAAATTACCTCCCCACCGTATTTACTGCAAATCCACTTAATGCACCATTTTTCACGCTTTTACCACTCGGATTTAAGGGAATTTCAAAATGGTTGCAGATTTAGGAAGGACTTGCTGTACCTACCCTAAATCTGGCGAGCAATTTGGCTGCCCAAATCGGCTCCCTTATGATGCCTAACGAGTTTGGACATACTTAATGATAGCCTCCTCCCTAAATTTCCGGATTTAGGTACCTAACTGGCGAGTTTAGACACGGCATGAACCGTGAAAATTGACGACCTAAGTGAAATTCATCGAGTGTATGCCTCATAGTGGTGGAACCAAGTGTTGTTGGAGGAGAGAAACGGCTGCAGCCGCAACTGTTTCGGTCAGACAACTGTTTCAAACAACTGTTGCAAACAACAGGTTAGTTTCGTGATCGTGCCGCAGCCGCGCCGTTGCGCTCTGTACTGTGCAGCGGCTACCGATGAAGCTGAAGCTGACTGTTTCGTCTTTTATTCTGTTCCAAATGCACTGCACGTGTGGCTGCGTTGCGATTATAAGCAACAATCTGTTGGATTTGAATCTTTGTAGGTGGTGGCTGATTTATTAAGCCAACACATGTCCGCCCGTCGTTGCAGATAGAATTAGAACTGTAAAGTACCTATCTTTCATGAATCCAAATGAAATTGTTACTTTATTTGAGTGAAAGATTTCATATTACATAGAATACAGAACTATGAGCCATGTTCTAACAGCGCCGATCGGTCGCCTGTTGTTTGGCGTGCCTCTAGCTGCTGTCCGCAACAGGGTATTTCGCGGAACTGTTTCGGTTTCGAAACTGTTGAAATGAAACTGTTGTGTTCTTTTAGTATCACCACTAATGCATCAATACCTTAGCTGTCCTATGCACGCATAATTAGTATCCATATCATATGCAAACGAGTGAATATATCGTATCTCCTGTATAACTATTTTGAGTCAATGCCGATATAAGACTTAGTTCGTGTACCAAACTACTTTTCGAAAAATTTGCCTAAACTATAAGCTGTTCCTGTACATAATAGTCTCTTTTGTAACTATTTTTAGTCAATGGCAATAGGTATACGACTCCGTCGTGTACCCATGGAGTTTATTATGAGTAAAAACATCTGTAAGTACTGGCCTCCATCGTGAAAAAAGAGCTGCATATCACGTATAAATTACAAGTCTACCTCCCTTGCTTCATGTTTCCCTGATTGGACTATGGCTGCTAACCTATAAACCATAGGTGGGCGAAGACATCGGAAAAAAATTCCATCTCAAGCATTTGTTAACGAGTAATTAAGAGACATTGGCTTTGTTTCCATGGTAGGGATTCGCAGTAGTTTTGTGGCCATTTGGTTTGAGACCAACATGATGGGAAGTATAATTAGCGTAAACGTCAGCTTTAACACCGTGTCCCGCTCATTATGATGTATTGAACGCGGGAGTAAATCGTCCTTTCCGGAGAAGGAATCTGGAATTTTCTCCTCTTGTATCTCTCGTAATTCCTGCCTGCCCTACTCCCCCCAACTCCCCCTACTCCACTTTCCCCAACAGCACCAAACGCTCTTAAATTTTCATAACGCGGGCCGCCAAGTACGCATAAATCCCGCTGGGCCGTAAAACAAGTGAGCCTCGCGACCTCTCCTCTCCCTCCGTGGCCGGCTTTTATCGTTCTGTCCGGCCATCGCGTCGCCGCCGCCCCCTACCCACAATTCCACACCCCCCACCCACTGTTCACACTCTCTCTGGGGCACAGTGAGTACCTACCCCCAACGAAAAGAATCATCGTTCCCAGTCCATCTCAGCTCCTTTTATGCACGAACACAGACTCTTTATGTTTTTATTGCTGTAGTAATTTAGATATGCATAACGGTGCAAATTAGGCATGGGCAGTGCCTAAAAAAGTGCAGGTATTTGACTGACGAGTATATATTTTAAAGAAATACTTCATCTACATCTACGAAGTACCGTGCAAGTCACCTCTAGGGTGTGTGGCACGGGGTGATTCCACACCAGGCATGCACCACTCGTCCCAGCACAAGTCAGAACCTCGCACGCTCCCCCTGGCGCTAGTCGCAGGCCAAAAAGCAGTCAGGAGAACAGTGCGCAGTCCAACCAGAAACTGGGAGAGTGATACGTAAATGAACATGCAAACATGCAGAACAATGCTATACACACATCTAGTGGTTAATATTACTGATACTGTTAATTTATGAATGCTACGATATGCTACTTCATGCAGAGAACAAAATAAAATAATGCCAAACAACTCTTTATTTTTTTATCGCTGTAGTAATTTAGATATGCATAACGGTGCAAATTAGACATGGGAAGTGCCTAAAAAAGTGTAGACATTTGACTGACGAGTATATATTTTAAAGCAATACTTGTTACCGTCCCGGTAACAACGACGTAATACTAATGGTATACTAGCATATTTCACCGGTAAATTGTATTAAATATTTGCAAATGAACATACCCCTAACCTAAGTAGTACAGTATTCCCGTAATTTGGTACGCGATACTTCTATTACCGCAGATACTTACGCTGATATTATCACCAATTTTAATTTTTTTAAACATTTATTGTTGAGTAATTTGTACATAGCCGCGTATAACTTTATTTCGAACTTATGTCATAGCTTCTTTTATAATAATTACAATATGCAAAGCAAGCAATATAATATATAGTCTGAGTGCAGGTGCAAGGTATTAGTTAGAAAGAAACACTTTATTAACTATCATGGACGGCGCTACCGCAGACGTATTTGACGTCAGAGCCATGCGTTGTCTCTGTGGTTGGTTGACATAGTCGCTCGGTGTAAAACTACGGATAGCTTCGCATGTGTTCACTGTCGTCCTCTAAACTTACCAATTCAAAAAGAGTTAATACTATATTTGAAGATGAAATAATCGCATGCAATATTGTCGATGTAAATCAGTGGCAGTCTTCTACGGTAGAAACATCACAAGTGTTAACCGAACTAATTGCAACGTCGATATCTGATGCGTTCTTCTAGCTTGTTATTTATGATTAAGCCTAATTTTTTCAAAACATCAATTCACAAATTACGTTGACCAAGTTTTTCATTTCCTTATCGCTAAGAGTTGGCAGAACTTGAAAGTTAATTAGCCTTGAAGACGACATGTACCTATTAATCAAGTGCAATATAATTTAACTTTTTTTTCATCGCGCATCAGGGCGAAAGTTTTTGTTTTAGTAAGTTTATTCACATGCGTACTCTCAAATTAAAAAAATTATTTCATATTGCTGCAAGAATTGCTTCTCAACGTTCTAAAATACATTTATAAGTTTCTAGTACAATGATCAATTCCAATTTATCCAAAGTGTTAGGCCTCACATGTCCCCACACGTAATTAATATTTCACCAACAGTACTGGTCAACAGTCTTGATCCAGCAACAGAATAGCTCTTGGCGGATATTTGAAAAGTTCTAGAAGATTTTTCAAAGACATGAAATCATAATTCTGCATCTCATATCCAAAAGTGGCCATTAGTCATAAATTAACTTGATGCAAAATATATGAATGCGGAGGCCAGTATTTGTATGCAAAAGTTTACAAATGACATAAATTATTGGAATAATTTTTTAAAACTATGGACGACATGGAGGTGACAGGCAATAAAAGAACTCTATGTTTTTACACCTAAAAGCAGAAATAAAGAGACCAAATGAACTTACTGTTTAGGAAAAAAACTTTCTAATAGCAAAATGGTTGCAAAGGCTTTCTTACAGTTAAACATTCAAACTTGTGCTGCTTCCTGGTGGAGTTAAATAGAAGTTTTTCTATTTTCCCATGGAGGTGAAATAAAAGTTGGGGACATAATTTACAATCTTTATATTGACCTCAAATAGAACTGAAATATTCTATTTTTAGCCCATGGTTTAAGGCAATGGTACTAGTTAATTATGCGATGGTTGAATAAATTAATTTACTCAGCACAAAAAGTTTTGCTCACAGTTCTTAAAAGTGAAAACACGGCGTGGGACACCAATGGAGGTGACATTTAGGTGCTTAATCATTTTTTTGCCACAAATATGTAAAATTTGGTATATTAGGACACTTTGTTAATTAAAATTCCTATTCTACTAGATATTAATTAAAATTTTAATAAATAAAATCAATTATTTAATAATGTCAAAAAAAGGTAAGGGCTCAAATTTCCACTTAATTTCAGAATGACCCGGCAATGCTTTGGATTTTACGCTGCTCTTACTTAAAATCATCTTTCTCTTCATTACTAACAATCTTCAGCTTTCCCTTACGCTCTCCAGAACATGCGTTATCTTCCCCCCTTATTGCCCAAAATTCTCCCCTTCATCGCGGACTACAGTATTGTAGATCTCCTCCCACCTTATCTGCTCTCAATGCGTCTTCCACGATCTTTTTATGCCTACATTGAGCATTACTATCCAACATCCTATCACCTCTCAGCCAAGGGATCTACTAACTCCAGGCAAATATCACCCGCTAACGTAAGACTCTCTACACAGTGTCCTCTGCTCAAAATAACCCTTAATTTGCTTGTCCACATTAAGCTGCAGCCATCAATATGAGGATTGGTTCTCTTCGGATTTCCATCCACCTCTCAACTCTCCTAACACGTAACGGCTTAATTCCTTCATAATTCTTCCGTTTGCTATCTCTCAAGATTTTCGTGATGCAACACATCTTTAGTTTCTTACAGTAATACTTCCTTTTATTGTTTCTTGTTCCATCATTATTTTCATATGGCAGTTAGGGCTCGGAGTTTGTCCGGTTCATTTGTCTACTTGCACCTTGCAGAGTTTTAATCGAGTAGCTTTTCTCCCCAACTCTTCGAAGGATTTTTTAAATTTATTATCCGCCCCCTCGGTTTCATTTCTATGGTTATTCTGTAAAACCACATATGCATTGGGATTAGTCTTTTTTGTTCAGCTGCTGTAATCATCGTAGCTTCGTCGCGATTTTAGAGCCATGCATATGGTTTTATAAAGTGCGCCCTTAGTTCCAAGTTCGTATTCTAGCTGCCAGTAGGTATTTATCCGTATGGCACATAAAATTTCTGGCAAAGGTTTTCGCAGCGTTGTTCATTAGTGTTCCGCATTTTCGGTTTATCCATCCACGTTCGTTGACTTTGGCTGACCACGGTTTAGGTAGCCATCCTGCTTTCGTCTTCAGGTCGAAAGTGGAAAGAAGCTGTTTTGTCTGCCTTTTATAGTGATGGTCGTCCTGGTGCAGGCATAATGCCTGGACCCAAGAACCGCGTTCCACAGGAGTTATGCGAATGTGTGTGCCAAGTGCCATGCTCCTGCAGAAGATCGTACATTGGCGAAACATGCAGGTCCATGGGCATGAGGCTAAAAGAGCATGCAAGGGCAACAAAAAATAAGCAGTACCGTCTGTCTGACTTTGCTGAACATGCCTAGTGTGAACCGGAACACAGAATTAATTTCGAAGATGCAAAAATAATAAACAAGGAGAGCCACTATTATCAAAGACAAATCAAGGAAGCAATAGAGGTTTGGAAATTGCCGGAAATTTTCAATAGAGACAATGGTTATCCCCTCAGTAGTCATGGAGAAGGATCATCCGCTCCGACCAATCACAGTGCAGCACCAAGACGACCAGAACTACATAAGGGGGCCAGAACAGCTTCTTCCCACCTTCGACCTGAGGAATATAGCAGAATGGTTATCGAAACCGATGTCAGCCAAAGTCAAACAACGCGGATGCAGAACCCGAAAATGCGGAACATATATGACATTAGGTTATATACCACCGTCAACTGATGCCAAAAGGCAATGGAGTCACCAAAACGTATTCTATTCCCCGGAGAAATATTTGCCGTCTTGTCAAAATTCTGGTGATCTTATTTTTTTATTTTACGTATAATGTGACGACTAAAAACCAATATAGACCAAGACACTATGACCTTAAGAGAACAACTTGAAATAACTCTAAAAGCATGATTGGCAGCTATTAGGTTGAAAATGTTAATCCGGAACATCAGTGCGGCCTTCTTTCGTTAGAAATAATCAAAGATACAGTCGTAATAATACGCTCGAGGAAAGGGCATTGTCTTCTGACTTATGCTTCCTACTTTAAAACAAGAAATAAACCGTCTCGGTGTGTCGATTATGACGGTTACATTAGTCCTAACGAGATGAAATAGAATCCAGGCAGTTCGCGAATGGTTAAGGTGGCTGGAGCGATTTTTGTTCACGTACAGATTTGGGTGAAACTTTGCATACGTGCCCTTATTAGTAATATCCATCGATAAAAGTGAAAAACCCTGCATGCTATCGATTTGGTTTCCTGGTAATTCCATGAAATGTTAACAAATACTCTTATAGCACGCGGCATATATTTTGAAACAATTCGAATACTTATGTACATATTTTCACCTAAATGCGAAATAGTAAGTTTCATATTATTATAATAGCTGCTTACAAATATCAAGGTGTCGTGCCGAGTAAGAAAAGCGTATTTAAATATGATTTTCTCGTAAAATTTCAAATTTCACGCCGAAAATCCAAGTCAAAACAATGCTTTAATTAAGGCGAAATTTTTAAATATAACTCTTGCATCATGATATATAGTACCTACTGCATGTGCGATGATTTTCAACGTGTATAAACAGGTGTACTTGTGTGAAATGTGGTCCAAGAATATTTTTTTCGACTTACTTTACACCGAAAGACGGTGAAATTCGCAAAAAAAAAACATTTTGAGAACATCTTGTTCGTATTAATTCCCGCTAAAATTCGTCTCGGTGATGTAACTGGCTTACACACCTGACCGGCGATTGGGAGATCCGGGTTCAAACCTCGGTCAGGTCAAATGAGTTTTTCATGGCAAAGTTCACCGTCTTTGTTTTATATCTTCACACCCGCGCGTGTGATTGCGTACCATATCATTTGTGCAATTGCAATGTTTGAAAAATGTCATCAAAGTTGTTTTTTTATAAATTGAGTTCAGCATTGAGGTATTACTTCTTCTCTGTCATAATTACTATGTCAATAACAAAGCACAGCAATCTTTGTTACTTCATTGAAGTACATTCACATTTTTAATGTTGTTACTACTCACACTATTCGTAAGATATGGTATAGATTACGTTTAACATTAATTTTTCCTAATTTTCAATAATTTCAGTAAAATATCTAAATGAAGAACCATTTTTGCGTTCGGTTTTTGATAGTAAATATAGATATCTGAAAGATAGATAGTAGATATCTGATAGTAACTTTGAATTAAAAATTTATACCTTCTTATATTTCCACACACACCACTGTAATTTTATTTAATTTTTTCATTATCCACCTCGAATAGCTATGTGTGGTGCAAAATAATCTCAGCAGTCGACGCACATAATAAAAATTATATAACTATTAATGTGGTAGGTGCTCTGATAGCAATCCTTCGTCTTCGTCGGAATTGAAGCGGGAGAGAATTGCTAGAGCGTCTTTCGCTTTCCTTCCCGCCCTGCCCCAGCAGCATTTTATGCCCCTGTTTCAGACTCGTGAAAAGAGACGTTCCCACTTCTCCCCCTCTTCCTCCCTCTTCTCCTGCACCACCCCCTCCCCCCCCAGCCTCCCACCGGCCCATTTTACAACTTCCTCCGACGGCCCCGTTCAACGCTCCATTCTCTACTCTCGTTTTCCTTCCGCGGCCGAAAGCAAGAGGTCGCCTCGGGAGTTACGGTGGCATGAGCAGTGTCACGGCCAACGAGTAGGTCACTAAAAAGTCTCGTCGTTCCGTCGCTGCGAGTACATAAGGTCACAGTCCCAAGGGTGGTCTTCCAGTCACCGTTGTTTTGAGTATGGTGAGACTTGTGGGGGGGTGCACATCTACAAAACAAAAAAACGACGAGTGAAATCATTTTTTGGAATGGCTTTCATGAATTATGCATCACTGACCACGGATTGATAATTTCATTTTAATTCAATAAAAAATTAATATCCAGATTATTTAAAAAAATTGATATTGTTTTGTACTAAGGGGCCATTCAAGTATTAGGTAGTACGTAAGACGTTTTGTGGTGGGAGGGATATGGGGGGTTGGACTTTTCTTACGCTGTCTTACGTATGGGGTTGAGATGGTCTGAGACAGTCTTACGTAAGATATAATAAGTTACTTCAGAATTCGTATTTTTATCACTTATAAAAATTATTTTCGTAGGGGAAATCTTACTTTTTGGATTAACGCCACTGCGGTACGCCTGAATGCATGATAAGCTATAGGAAAACGTACAACCAATTCGTTTCGATCATTAGTTTTGAGATTCCGCACATTCAAATATCACATGTTATGTGAGTTGTGCGTACAGAAATCGCGAAATATCAGAAACAGTTATCGATATCCGATATGAAGTCAGTTTTTGCGCATTTTGACA
The DNA here is from genome assembly GCA_963573305.1 of Pyrrhosoma nymphula. NCBI lineage: Eukaryota > Metazoa > Arthropoda > Insecta > Odonata > Coenagrionidae > Pyrrhosoma > Pyrrhosoma nymphula. Next base: position 79,443,770 of record OY754337.1, read on the forward strand.
TAGAATCCCCCATAGTGTACTATGCCATCTATGTCCATGGTTTCAAAAATATTTGATAACTTACGTAAGATTGCGAGGGTAACCTTTGATAACCTTTACTAATTCTCCCTGCTCCGCTAAATGGCAGTGTTAAACAACATATGTAGGATTTAAGTCTTTCCCGGTGAATGCTTAGGATGAATAGTTCTCGGGTTTCCAGCTGAGTAATGGTGTAAAACTGCACCGACCCTTCAATGGGTTAAAAGTTAACCCTGAAGACGATGGCAGACTACGCCATTGAAACTTCGGTGCAGTTTAACACTATTACACGGCTGGAAACCCGAGAAATATTCATCTTAAACAACATAGTTTAGCCTGGGTGAGCACGACGCCACCGTAAAAGTATAAAATATTAATTTTCTTTAGACTAATTCTCACCTTATATCTGAGGGTTTTCAGTAATTCAAAAATAAATTCCTGCAACCGTGATGCCGGTCTTTCAGACTGTGAATCTTGAGAAAAATTGGAAAAAAATAATGCAATGAACCACATCACTTTACCGCTTTGGAGGAAAGTTAATTTTGAAAGACAAGGAAGGCACTTAAGGTGGATTAAGCGAGATAGTTCCCTAGTCATAGCGGAAACCATATTCAAATTTTATTCTTTGATTTCAGCGTCTTTAAGAAGTACGAAATAAATATTGTAATATTAATGGTGCAAATATATATTTATATGTGCCAAAAATCTCGGTAATTAAATAAATAAAGCTACATTAGTCTCCAACTTGACTCATTTCTCCCGCCGTACGGCTGACAACCCTTCAAACCGGCAGGTTTTTTGCGATTCTGTAAAACTTACTGTGGTGAGTAATATTTTATTTTTTATAAATAGTTGAGAAAACATGCAATCTACACAACGTTAGTTTTTGACGTAATCTAGGTGCTAAGAGTTCCTAATTTTTTTAATATTCTCCCTCTGGAGCGCACAGCCATAATCTACCCCATGTAAAACAGCTTGTATTTGTAGGCAAATTGCTTGAAAAGTAGTTCGGCAAGGAGTTAATATTTTGATATCATTGTAAAGATGGGAGTTTTATCTTTAAAATGAAGTCAAATTCATCAAATTCTAGGTGAAGTGATTTTTCGCTCAAACTACCTTAACGGAACCGGGTTGCACGCAAATAGGAGGTGGGGTGGGGGGAGAGAATACACAGGGTGTAGGGATCTGGGAGACGGGCATAACAACGCAGTTTAAGGGTTAAAGAAAGTCCTTTGGCGCATGGACTGAGGACGGATGGGTTGAGAGTCATAAATGGCATGATGAATGTTTAAGTGCGTTAAGTCCTCAAGTTACTAAAGCCCACACAGAGAGTTGATGTGATACAGCTAAGTGCCTCATTGAAGGCAGGCACTTCGTGATGATGGCCTTGCCATCCCTTAGGATTCATTGGGGTATTCTTTTGAGCGTACTCGGCCCTAGATAGTATATAAATGATAGTTTGATTCCCGCCTAATATTTCTCTCATCATGCAAATTAAGACTCATAGAAATTGGAATATACATCATAACTACTCTCCGTTGCAAAATTCCGTCACCCGAGTTTGGAGACTAATATCTCACAGACGGCTCAGTCGATTTTAAAATAAAGTACATCACATTAAAGCTTGTTTATTTCTCCGTTCATTTATGGCAAACAAAACTTTTTACTGTTTATATTGATTTCAGTGTGTGCTTAAAAACAAAATTTTAGCGCATGGCATTTACGGCTTCGTAATAACATCACGGTTCAAGACATGGGAACATCCTTTTCTAATAGTGTAGTAAAGATCTTTTTTAACAATTATACGAAGTTTCATAATATATAATGCATTATTATTTTAGTTATAGATGCAAATGCAATTTTGCGTTATATTCCGTTCCGCACATCCCTGAACACCGCCGTTGGGACCTTCTTCAAGCTCTCGAGTTCATCATCATGAATCCACTTAAAAAATCTCAAAGGAATTCGTTGGTTAATCAATATCGATTAATATTTATTTTGGAAAAAGAGCCCGTTGAACTGCCAGGAGCATGCCCGGAAGAGAAAGGGAGAGGCGCGCGCTGTTGCCCAGTCAGTGGGTTGTCCATAACGCGCGCGAGGAATTGCCTACTGCAAGCATTTACCTACGGGGGAAAACTACTTCGGTTGTAATAAATACTGAAGTAAACGATAAAAATTGCTATACTCACCAAAATATAACCAGGGGCATTTTTTCACCACTTCCCATCAACTTTTTCTATGAGGGCTGCAGTTTTAAACATGGTGACTGCTCTTCACTGCTGCCCCTGCGAGTATCATTTTTAAACACAACAAATCTAGCTCTACTGTCCTAAAATGTCGCGATTTTTCCGAAAAATTTTCTATTTTATTCATAGCATCAATGGTTATGCCAAGGCACTCAGAAACATAAAAATATGTGCTATGTAGTAGGTACTGAATCAGTGATTACAAAGCTATTCAGGTAAGGGACCATTTAGTTATAGTAGAATCATTAAATACTTTTGAGGTGAGGAATGTCATCTTGAGAATTTTTAATACTGCATTGCAACGTGATTAAACTAATTGTAAGTATTTTGCTTTCTCAGCGTGAAAATTAACAAGGTTTAAAAAAGAATGTTTGTGCAATACAGCAAATTGACTGAGTGCACATTTTATCCGGGTGGTTTAATGGGCTGAATACGTGTGTAAATAATAATTCCGTCATTGAAAACATTTAAATTACATCTTGTTTGAATGTCAAGAAAGCGATGCTGTAACGGGATCATGTCATTCTGCGAATAAAAATTAATAATTGCGCGCATTTTCAATCGTATGCACTTGAAAATTGCATCGTATGCATGAATAATTTCAACATGAATTCATTGCATAAACTTAATTAACTTTACTATGCGGAAGATAGGTGAAGTAGAAGTAGAAAGTTATTTTATCTCTGTTCGTATGCTTTTCAAGCATTTCGGCCAATTCATGTAACAATCGAAGCAATTTTATGGGTGTATATGAGTCCCTGAAGTACCTGATGAAGTTTTTTCGGGCTTTTCACCGGGTCAGAACTGCTGCTGCCGGTATTTGTAATGCTGACCCTGTCGTCGTCATCAGGGCTTTAAGTTATGGGTCCTATGGTTGGGCTTGTATACTCTCTGGCCGGGTTCAGGTGCCTTCACCTTGGTCAGCACCAGTAGAACCTCTCCTTTTCCTCGTATTTCTTATAATCCGTAGAATGAATTTACAGTCATTGCTCAGAATATGTCCCGTTTCGCGGTGGAAATATCTCTCTTCTAATCTTTTCTCGATAGCCTTCTTGTTCAGCCGGTTTGGATTGGATTTGCCAAGTATTTTAGCCCCGTTGAAGGCAATGACATGGCCCTGGTCGAGGGTGTTCTCCATGATTTTCCTGAATGGATTTACCCTGAGAGGATTATTCCTGGTAGGATATACCTTGGTCAACGCTAGGAAACCCATTCTACAGTAAAAAAGGGTTTATAGGAATGGGAGAGAGAATACTGGTGTCAACTACTCTTAAATTACCTGAACCTAGCCAGGGGGGTTATTTTGTAATCTCAGTTAAGTGAGAATACGTCATTTAATACGGGAAATTACGTTATTGTTCGTAGTTCCACTCCACCATCTAGGGGGTGTGACTGTCTTCGGCTCTCAATTGGTGATCTGAAGATCTTTTCCTTGACTCACCAGCTCTTTCCCGTGGCTCTTTCGACTCTTGATCCGTATCTTCCGACTCTTGATCCGTTTCATTTGCCTCCGTCTTTCATTAGTTCCATCTCTCGTGTCGTTAGGAACGTGATTTGGAGCCAAAATCGTTTCCACTGACCTTGGGTGATCGAGACCAGATCATTAAGAGAGCGAAAAGGGTCATCCGCCCTCTCGCAAAGAGTCATTAAAAAGGTGAGATTGCGTAAAAACCCTCGAGAGGGCCCGACAAGTGGACCTGATGCTAATAGTTCTGATGAATATGGCAGAGTCTGTTTTCAAAACGTTGTCTGAATCCGTTCACCTGACCCAGGGGGAAGCCCGATAGGACTTCCAAGAGAATCATTCGTCAGGGGAACACCAAATCTTTCATCACTAAAGTTATTAATCGCTTCGATTGGGGCATTAACAGTTTCTAGTTGTTCTAAGGTGAGTGAGTGTAGTTTGGGTTCTTTGAACTAAATGCTGACCTCTTTCTCGTGGCCTCTTGATAAAGGGGATTCCAAGAACAGCGTCTTTTCTCCGCGCTCTTCAATTGGGCCGTTGGGGCGATTTGGAAACCCATGCCCTGGGGCGGCGGCGGCCCTTAAGACCGGCGGTCGGCGGGAACGCCGCCTCGGACCCATTGCGACGTAAAAATCTTGGCAAGGTCCAGCGATGCATAGGTCCTCTTAAAATGGCTATTACTCCACGTTGCAAGCAGTCATAAACATTTTTAAAATACTCCTAGGATTCATTTGAGGCAGTTTATTTCTTGAAGAATCGCTTCGCCACAGCTCCGAGTTCCCTCATTTTTTTTGGTTATATTTCTCAATGGTGGGAATTGTAGGAGCTAGTATGGACTGGGAAAAAACAGTCCATGACGAAGCATGCGGTCACATCGTAAACTTAATGCCGATGATTCTATTATTTCCACTCGGATTTCAAAACAACTTATTTTGCCGATTTAATACCGATCGAAACGTAAAATTTGTTGCAAGGTCCAGCGATGCATAGGTCCTCGTTAAATGGCTAGTACTCCATGTTGCCAGCTTACTTACTTTACTTAACGCGATCAGGATCAGTGGACCAAGCAATGTCAGGACCAAGGCTCTCCGATCTTCTCTTCTTCCGGCCATTTCCCTCCAGTTTTCCCCGGCTTCTATTTGCTGTATATCCTCTCTTATGTTATCCATCCATCTTTTCTTTGGTCTTCCCCTTGGTCTTTTCCCTCCAGGCTCATATAATTTGCTAGCTTAGGATATCGTTCATCGTTTATCCGTTCTACATGTCCTATCCATTCCAATCTCCTGCTTCTCATTAATTCTTCCATGGTGTTTTCTCTGCTATATAGTTCTTGATTATATCTTCTTCTTCATTTCCCCGTTATTTCATCTTGGGCTGGCCCATATATTTTTCTCAGCACCCGCCTCCCAAATATTAATAGATTGTTTAGGTCTTGTTTCCGTGTGCTCCAGCTTTGACAACCATATAGAACCACAGGGAGTATTAATGTCTTGTGCAATCTTATTTTAAGCTCTCTTGATACATTCCGGGACTTCAAGATAATGTTCAGAGCGTAGAATGCCTTATAACCAGCTTGAATTCTCGCTTTTATTTCCACTTCATTTGTTACCTCTTCCGACAGAATTCCACCAAGGTAATTAAACTCTCTTACTCTCATATAGTTTTCTTCATTTATTTTTACTGGTAAGACATCTGGTAGACGGTGCCTTCCTATAATCATGTATTCAGTTTTAAATGGGCTTACTTTCAAGCCAAATTTCCCAGCTGCTGTTTGCAGTGTAAGCATTATACTCTTAAGTTCCTCCTGAGACTGTGACATTATTCCAATGTCATCTGCATAGGCTAAATGGGTAATATTCTTTCCACACGCTGAAACACCTATATGATAGTGGTTATCAACTTCCCTCATGATCTTTTCAATATCTATATTGAGTAAGACCGGTGACAGTCATTCGCTTGACGTTCCAGCAACCCAGTTTGTTTTTCTACACTCCGTGTTGCCAGCAGTAATTAATTTTTTTTAAATACTAATAGGATTCATTTCAGGAAGTTTTTTTCTTGAAGAATCGCCTCACCGCAGTTCCGAGTTCCCCCCACTTTTTTTTGGGTTTATTTCATAATGGTGGGAATTGTAAGATACTGGGACAAAACAGTTCATGACGACGCATGCGGTCACATCGTAAACTTAATGCCGATGATTCTGTAATTTCCACACGGATATTAAAACTACTTATTTCATAGATTTTATAGCGATCAAAATATTAATAGTTCTTTGTGTTCTCTCATTTTTCTAATTTTATTAAATGTTTATGGAAGTAAAATGTCACGACTTAAATGAATACAGGGAAATTTTCCAAAAACATTTGTTTTAAATGTTTAGTGAGTGTAATTCTCTGAAACCCCGTATATTTTATCAAATTTAATTAATAAGTTTATTTTAATTGCCATGGAAAACAGCCTTCTTGGCTTTATGCATGTAAGATATTTACCAAATAACGTCGGAACACAGAATTATGCCTAGGGGAATAAAATACCCACCCAAGCGGGACTCGAACCCATGATCTCAGGAATAGCTGGCGAGGACTTTACGCCACCACCATCGAAGCCAGCGAGTTTTATTTACGTAGGTAACAATTATATCCCTGTTAATTATTAAAATATTACTTTGAATCTATTCATTTTTCTACCTTGGTTTGAGTGAACACAGGGAAGAAATATAGAAGGGAGAAGAATCATCGCCATTTATACTCTAGAAAAATCGATATTTACATATAGTTATTTTAATATTTTTGCCTTTTTGCTGTTGAATTTAGAAATATTTTAAGGTTAGGTATAAAGCCTTAAGATGCTTGTAATCGACAAAAAATAACAATTTTTGATGCCACCTGGCTAAAAAAGCAATATTTATTTCTCAAATTACAGTGAATTTATCATCTTAATTTTCTCTAAATGTCAAGTCAATACTTTATAAGAGTATCGAGCTGTCAGCATCAAGTTTTTACCATGGGTACATTGAATGGGTCAACCTTATTGAATTTAAAAAGGATACTTTTATTCTTCTTTTCTGGTTTGTAATTTGCCTTTTCTTTCATAGCAGAGCTACACTATCCTAAATCTCAGTTACGTAAGTATGCCATCGCAACTTATCTCATCTTTTATTTTCTCTTTAGAGCCGACTCTCCAGGCAGTACATTCCATATGGTACTGGTTGAAAGTTGGCAACAAACCCAAGTCTAGTGCGCCGTAATAATCCTCAAGGCCTTGAAACGACGGCTTTACCTCGTTTCAATTTGAAATCTGCATCATACATTAGCTTATATGTATAAATATATATTTTGCATCAATATTAGGCCACAAAATGTTTATGTACCCTAGATATTTATTCTCAATGAGTGAGGGAAAATGTTCTATTTTACAAAAATATTCACAAAAAAAAATTAAAATTATGCACTATTTTCGCACTTTCATTGAAATTGACCCGGGTTTGGGCCACTTTTGCCATTGTTTAGGTGCAATGCGAAGCATAGCGAAACCTTACCTACTCGAACATGGTGGGCGGAAGAGGCTGAAGAGGAGGTCAGGGAAACACAAAAGGACAGAGAGTGTTGCAGCAATGTTAGGGTTATTGGGGTGGGAATTACTCCAATTGAGGAGGAAGGTAAATAGATTGTGTGGGATTTACAAATCGATAAAGGAAGAGAAGGCTTGGGAGGGAACTCACTAAAAGGTTAGACAAACCCAAGTATATAGGTAGGAAGGACCACAGTTTGAAAATATAATACAGGCCACAGTAATCGGCTGCACTGAAGAATTCCTTCCTAAACTGCGGAATTAAATAATTGAATGAGTTGCCTGAAAATATTTTTAAGACCATTTCTAACGCAGTCAATAATTTTAGAAAGGAAATAAGAGCTAAATTACTCCAGGGTGCATACTAAGAGCTTGTGTGTACAAGTCATGAGTTTCATTATGAGTATATTTTTTTATTGTATTCAACTTAATTGCTTATGTTATATTCTTGACCGATTAGAGTATTTGCGTAAGTGAGGTATTTTGTTGAAATTTATTGTAGCGAGTAGTGTTTGGTTTCGAAATGCCACGTACGAAATACCAAGGTATAATTCCTACTAATTAATTTAATAAATAGCTTTTAATATGCATTGTTTTAGCATCGAAATTTCCAAGGTCTAAACGTAGTGTGACGTCATCTCCCATATTAGCAGAAGCGAAATAGCCTAGCTGTGCGTTGAGAGTGAAATAGTATTTGCCTTTTCGAAGTTATTTCGATATTTGAAATAAATCGTTGGTGCTCCAAGCTCCTAAGCTTCTTTCGCAATGAAGCGTTACATGGCACGTTGACGAATACTTTATCTGGAGTTGATATCCGCGTACTTTTGCATTATGGCACGAAAAAATACTCTTTGTAGCTCTTCTTTTTCGCAGTAATTTTTAATTGATATCATCAGGTATCTACATGATAATTTTTGGTACTATTTAGCCTGTAAAAAAAGGATATTTACCGCACAAGGCAGTAAATACAACACAGAACGAATGTAAACAAATCCGGCAGCGATTGTGGAGTAAGGGCGATTACGTCACAGCAGATTCAATATGGCCGCGGTCCGTTTGTGCGCAAGGTTCGAAATATGATTTTAAATCGTTTATTGTTTAAAAAGTAGGAAAGTTACGACAGTAAAATTTTGGATTTATGGTTTTTACGCACCAAAGAAAAATTTAACATAGTTTCCAAAAATTGTGCAAATACTCTAATTATTCAAATAAACGATAAATAAATAAAGAGTAATGTTGTTGGTGGTCAAAACGGAGTGGCAGGTTGAAAGAAGTGAAACGATCCTCGAGTTATGCTGGAAGATGACGTACTTAATGAGAGGAGGAGGACAAGTAAGGAGATTAAACAATCATATACACAAAACAACCGCATAACAATCAAAATATGGCACACAATGACTCAACCACACCAACAACGGTAAACCTATATTCCGAATATTCGGACTTAGAATCTCGGACAAAACACACGTGCTTACGATATTTTAACTATCCCCGTATATGGTCACCTGATTGATCGAAACGCTTGTATGGGAGTCTGCCTTTGATATCATTGAGAATTTGGATTAAACTTTAATTTAAGCATGACCTTTTATATTCCTTCAGGATAAGTTAGTGACTCTCCCTGCGTGATTCAAATTTACTGCAAACTGTGTTGATGGCGGCACCATCCTCTTCACCAGACCTCCCTCGACACTTTAATCCTTTTCCAACTGGGTCATAAGCGTTTTTTTGTAGATGCTATCATTTTATCACAATAAAAACCAAAACTTCGTCTCGTTTTTTAGGGTTCTATAGTGTCATCCCTCCTGAAGGTGTAAATAACGACTTCAGAGATAAGAACATTCCCGAGTCCAGGTTGAAAGTCAATCGCTTTACCCTCTGACTTGGAAATTCTTTGGAGACTCATTGCCCGTTTCAGTTGAATAAAAAGCGAAAGAATGTTGCCGTAAATTTTGGAGAAGACTCCCGTGAATCATTTAAGAATCGGATGCTGTGTGCTGGCGGTGTGAGTGGAGAAGCAATTCGACGGGAAAAGAGCGCCAGCGGAGGAAATATTAAACGTAATCCTGTAGCTCTTCTTCCTTCCAGCAAGAACCCTACTATGTAAAAGCTTCCTTTCCAAAGATATTCTCCCCTGTGTTCATATATTTATTAGGGGATATTAACTGTGCACTTTTCAGCCCATTTGGTGATATCATCGCAAATTTTCCTTTCTAGGTGTTACACTGGGCGTCAAACGGAACACAATCTTGCTTCAGCGCATATACGAACAATGATGAATGCAATCCACATGCGGCGACGAAAAATTCTGTAATCTGCCGTTCTGTAACCTTTGGGCTCACAATGAACATGGTCGTTTTTTTTCCTAAACTTTTCACAAATGCGTTCAAACCACATTCTGAATCATTTCACCACATAGTAATTGAAGACTTTACATTGTCCATAAGTAATTTTTGTTTAACGTGCTTTGACGTCTAAGGTCATTTCGCAAATACTCCCTACGACGCACAGTGGGGCCAAACCCCACTTTAGACGGATAAAAGTCCAAAAATTTTACAATCAACTCCAAAATAGGCATGTATATGTTTTTGAGATTTCTTAAATGAATGCTGATATCAAATTTGCAATATTTAGTGTATTTTATGATTTTTTTGCAAATTTTATTATTTTTACATTTTTTGACAGTAAAATTATTTTTCAGTGGAATAATCTGAACGAATAAAATTAAAAATGTTCACGTAAAATGAGATGGTCGTCGAAAATGAATCTGCTATAAAATTTACAAAATTAATTTTGTAATTACCTTTGCAAAATATTTTCATGCGTCATAGAAAAAATGATACGATTTGCGCAGAAGTTTCACAGGGCTGAGATTTCAAAAATCTCAGCCCTGGTGAAACAAACATCACCACTTGTACCTAAGAGTGGACATAATACATATTGCATCCAAATTTGACTTATTACAAACTAGTAATAACTTCATAAACAGATACTATTTACGGAACTTGCATTTGCTTTCCATGATTGAAATTGTTTATATTATAGTTTACCCGTTGCCATGCGGCCATAGCGGCCGGATGAATTTCCTATCCGCCTCTCGAGCATAATAACATTTATATCTTAAGTCCTTTTGCAACTCAGTGGCAGTTGATTTCTTTTACAATCGCTAGCTCATACTTAAATGAATAATATATCTCAAAATTACGATAAGATTCCGTCCGATTATATAAAATTGCTCTAAATAATTAAAACTTTTCATTTTGAAAAATCAATAAATTTTCATTCGTGATAATTAATAACTCCACGCGTATTTTCTTTAAAAAATAACTTTTAAAATCATATTCACACTCTACTATCTTATTTCAATCGATTGAAAGTTAAAAAATGAAATAGAGGACACCAGTATTCTGTACTAATAGTTTTAAATCGACCGTCCATTTCGGCGTCTGCGTCCGTGGGACCAGAGCTCCACTATTCTCTCACTTTGACACTCATTTCTAAGTGCAGGTGCATACTTACCAACCTGTGAAATACACCGTTACGTAGTTCTAACATCAGGTTACCCAACCTACTATTTCAGAAACCCTAATTCAGACTTTCATTTTCGGACTTTTGTCCGCCTAAAGTGGGGTTTTGCCCCACTGTGTGACGTGCAGACGGAGGCAACAGCACTCGGACGAGTTACGTTGTCCATATTTGACGCCATTACTGAGAATCTACACATCAACGGGTGCTTTCTAATTAAGGTAGTTTGAGCGAAAAATCACTTCACCTAGAATTTGATGAATTTGGCCTCATTTTAAAGAAAAAAAACTCATTTCCAATTATATCAAAATATCAACCTCTTGCCAAAATACTTTTCGAGCAATTTGCCTAAAAATATAAGCTGTTTTACATGGGATAGATTATGGCTGTGCGCTCTAGAGGGAGAATATTAATCAAATTGGGAAATTCTAGCACCTAGATTTGGTCAAAAAACTAACGGTGTGTAAACGATGGTTTCAGACCTCACTTGGTGGAATTCCTTAATATCAGGGATAGAAGGATTAACTTTGAAATTCCACATTGTAAAAGATTTATTACGACCGGGGGGGTTATTTTGTAATCTCACCTTTTTAGTGACTCTTAGTGGAAAGGCGGGAGATCCGTATCCCTCTCTTAATGATCGGCTCACGAACGGTTCGTGAATTGTCGAAGCTTCAATTACCTTAAATCAAATAAAAGATGCCGAGACTAGCGAATACCCAGATTGCTCAACATCTTACATCGAAGATATATTACACTGTACATACCACGAAAATGTAAATACAGTCAAAACTACAAGCGGCATGTAAGCGATCACTCAATATTTTAAAAAAAATTAAGTGCATCTAGTTAGTGTTCGATTCACAATCACGGGAAATATCTACCAAGAAAGGAGATTTTAAGGCAATATTTGTTACAATTATGAAATTATGGTATAAATAACTGAATTCCATTCTCCATACACTGGTGGATAGGCACACGAAAACAAAGGTATCAGCAACATTGTTTGGGAAATATTGATACGAAATATATGCACAGATAATTCAAGGTAATAATAACATAAGCATTTCAATCAAAGCATACCTTCAAGTGCCCAATATATTGGAGTTGAAAATGCTGAAGTTCTTCACGTTTAGCAAATTACAACAATACGATTTAAAATCGTTTGTTTCTTTCGCGCCCTTGTTTATTTTCCAACTCAACCTTCAAGTGGAAACGATGGTGGCTCCATGTCACGTTCTTTATGACAGGTGAGATGGAACTAATGGCATGCGGAGATAATGAAACGGATCAAGAGTCGAAAGATACGGATCAGAGCGGATGAATCGTCTAAAAGACCAGCACACATACCGGCAGTTCACCGATTGAGATCCGAAGATGGTCACGCCGCCTGGGTGGCGGAGTTGAACTACGAAAAAGTGACATTTTATGACGTATTCTCACTAAAGTGAGATTACAAAATAACCCCCCGGTTTCGCCGCAGTGCAGCATCATCAGGTACACAGACATGTTTTCCACTCTATATATACACAAAAAAGGTTTATGGATGAAGGAGAGGGGGCGGGTGAAGGGGGGGGAGGGTAAGCCACAGGTAAGGCGTTGGGAAGGTATTGGGTTGGATGGGTGGGGGTGGGAGGCTCTATGGGGAGGGGTGAGGAGTTAGGGTATTGGACATAATCCGGGAAGCGGACGCTGGATAGGGCGTCGTGGGGGGAGGCAATGGCATCGGCAGCGGGGGATTGGTTGTAGGTTGAGCGAGGGTGGTGGTTGTGGGATAAGTAAGGATGTGTAGCAGAGGGGAACGGGAGGGGTACAAAAGTTCGTTAGCAATTTGAAATTCGTTTGAATTTGCCCTATACAACATTTCAAATTCTTCCAAAGCATCTAATTTCAGTCCTTTTTCCTGAATATGTAGAATTTTAGGGGTAAAATTGCTAGAGTGTCCATTTTCTATTAAATGTTTTGCAAACTGTGAATTAAAGTTATTGTTAATGTAACAGGCTCTATGTTCTTTCACTCTAGTCAAAAGTTTTCTACCAGTCTGACCCACGTACGTCATACCACAATCATTGCACTGGAATTCATACACAACACTCTTTTGTATCACTTCCGTCTTGTCCTTATTACTTCCTAACAGGTTCTTCACTGTGTGCCTGTTGTAAAAGGCAGCTCTCACTTCTTCTTTGGGCAATAACCGTTGGACTTTTGATGAAATTTTTCCCAGGAAGGGGATCCTTCTCCACTTGAAAGCGTCTTTTTCTTTTTCTTGGAGCTTTCTTTCTTTTAAAACGCACTTCAGAAATGGGCAAGATGTATTTTGAAGAGCGCTGCCTCGAACGTAGGATCTGAAACAAGTGAAAAGCAACTGCGCTGTTGTGGTTCGAAGTGTGCAGTTCACTAGAGCGAATGGAAAGCATCTATAATTTCACTAACGGAAATCAGAATGCTGAAATTGAGTTGAAAGTGTAAGATTAACTTTTCGTTTCCCTCTTTAAGTCCTCTCTTCGTCTTTTATTTTCGAAGAATGTGCTTAAGCTCTGGGGGGTTATTTTGTAATCTCACTTTAGTGAGAATACGTCATAAAATGTCACTTTTCCGTAGTTCAACTCCGCCACCGAGGCGGCGCGGCGTGACCATCTTCGGATCTCAAGCGGTGAACTGCCGGTCAAGTACTGGTCTTTTAGACGATTCATCCGCTCTGATCCGTATCTTTCGACTCTTGATCCGTTTCATTATGTCCGCCCGCCTCCATCTCACCTGTCATAAAGAACGTGACATGGAGCGGAGCCACCATCGTTTCCACTTGAAGCTTGATTTAGAAAATAAACAAGGGCGCGAAAGATACAAACTATTTTAAATCGTATTGCTGTAATTTGCCAAACGTGAAGAACTTCAGCATTTTCAACTCCAATATCTTGGGCACTTGAAGGTATACTTTGTTTGAAATGCTTATGTTATTATTTTCTTGAATTATCTGCGTATATATTTCGTATCAATATTTCCCAAACAATGTTGCTGATACCGTAGTCTTCGTGTGCCTATCCGCCAGTGTATGGAGAATGGAATTCATTTATTTGTATAATAATTTCATAATTTTAACAAATATTGCCTTAAAATCTACGTTCTTGGTAGATATTTCCCGTGCTTGTGAATCGAACACTAATTAGATGCACTAATTTTTTAAAAAATATTGAGTGATCGCTTAAATGTCGCTTATAGTTTTGACTGTATTTAGATTTTCGTGGTATGTACAGTACAGTGCAGTGCGTGGTAGGTGCAGATCATATATCCCGTAAGATGTTGAGCAATCTGGGTATTCGCTAGTATTGGCATCTTTCATTTGATATAAGGTAATTGAAGCTTCGACAATTCACGAACCGTTCGTGAGCCGATCATTAAGAGAGGGAAACGGATATCCCGCCTTTCCACTAAGAGTCATTAAAAAGGTGAGATTACAAAATAACCCCCCCCTGGATATGAGTTATATTTGTCTCATTTGTTGACAATTGGATTGGAAAAAACACTTAAAGTTGGTGCTTAACCTCATTGGTGGCCAGATGATTCAGGTCTCAGTTTTAAATCGTTACATCCAATTGATCCGTTGATTTACAATGATACAAGAATTTACCCCTCTTAAACTTCTTCCGATTCGGCTGGGTAACATGGTACTGATGAAGTGAAAAATGGGAAGAATGAAATACATTTAGAAATTGTAGAAAGTTGAAAGCGCTTGATACAAATGATGAAATACTTCGTAAGTAAGGATTGGAAATCACACTGCTGGGAATTGAACCCCGACCCAAATCATTAATGCATGCCCTTGGTTTTCCTGTGAAGTACTTAGCCAAATTATAGAGTCTTGAAAAGAACGAAGTCCAAAACTGCATAAAAGCATTTCCAGTTGCAAGAGAAAATGGAAGCAAGACCTATTTGAAATTCAAATGTGCTCAATTTAAACACACGCGTTTCTGGTTGCAAATATTATGTTCACTTTGTTAAACTTGGATGTTTATTCTTTGTATGTTAATCGATACAGCAAGAAACTTGATATCTATTAGGTAGGGAGTACGTAATAGGGTATATCACAAATGTGTGGGGTATGTGTAAGGCAAGATGGTACTGATATCACTTGATAGGTAATAGGAATTAATTAGGCCACTTTTATCTTGCAGGTTTCATCTCGTTCGCTCCAATTCCTTCAGCCATAGAGCAGTTTTAGTGCTAAGACTTGTAGTTGAAGATAAGCAGGTCTTTGTGACGTTGTGTAGGTGAAGCTACTGTTCTATGTTGAACTTTCTTAAGCTCTGAAGCTGAAATTACTCCTTAAAATTTATCATGCAAGCCAACAACTCGTACTATGGTTAGAACTAGGTCAGCTAGTTTTCGATTTTTAACCTAAGTTGTATCATTTAGCGGCTTACATGCCTGCTTGACCTTCTGGTCCTCCAATTATATACGCATTTAACTTGTGCACACTAAGATAATTGAGATAATTAATAGTTGATTAAAAGGAATTGTAAGACATCATTAACCACCACTAGTAACTTATAATGATTAATATAATTGCGTACATAGTCCCTTATTAAACGTTGCATGATTTTGTAGTTTATTGCTGTACTAGAGAAATTAGCGTACTTCGTCTGCTTAAATCAGTGAATAAAATAACTCAATAATTTAAAATGATTTATAATATAAATTGATATAAATTGCAAATATTTTTTCTTTCCAAATACATAAAGCCCAATCACCATTGAAGAGGAATACTGTGTGAGTGTAGATACAGGACAATAGCGAGCTATATAGCGTGTGTTCGTTTGTGGCAGAGAATTGTGTGGACAGGATTGATCTTGATATGCGTATGGGAGGTTGTGCTGGCTTTACTGCTTCAGGTTAAACAGGCTTCGTTTTGCAGACCGGTAGCTTCTTTTTGTAGGATATAATAAAGGACTATACACTGGTATTATAACTACCAATGCATACAGTTATCCGAGAAAAATTAATTTAAAAAATGACTGAATGTTCAAGTTTATCTAATGCGTAGATTCAGATGCTTAATGATTTAATTTTCATCTTTTCACCACCATAAAGGATACTTTTGCACAAAAGTTTCCTTTTTAAGCAAATTAGACGTTTGTATGTTCTCCGTGAAAAAAATCAAAATGGTATCAACTTTAATGTTGAGAAATATTTTTAAAATTTCCAAATGTCTCAAATGTCTCCAAAATATATTTGCATGAAGACAATTAATAAGAAAGCTATTTTAGAATTTATTTGGAACGATGACACATAAAAAGCTTTGCATGCTTCATCTTGTACTGTAAAATCTTTATAAAATGTATAGAAGTCTATAAAATGCTCTCATAGTTGATGAGATGCTGCTTCCACAAAATTTGTTTGTTGTAAAAAGCTAAGCTTTTACTCATTCCTGGTTCAATTTATATTAAATATGAATTGTTGAACAAATATTCTGCCTCTTATGCATCAAATATATTATTGACTAATAGGCCAATACCCTGATCCAAATCATGTAGCACATGCAAAATGTTTGTAGTTTATAAATTAGTGAAATATTTATTAAATTATTGAAGAAACGAGTAATAGTAACCTCTTACTACCACTGTGAGCATATTTCGATAATTTTAAGAATATAAATTTCCAGTCGAATTTTTGTGGACGGATGAATAAATATGAAATTATGAATGATCTTACTACAGCTTGACCTCGCTAAAATTTAGTAGCTATGGACTTGCTTTCTCTTGAGAGTTTATTTTATATGATACCTATTTAAAAAGAATAGAGTTTAAAAATATGGTTAAGAGTTTTTTACGTTCAAAATATGGAATTATCATTCATAAGTTTTAGTAAAACTCAATCCGTCGCCATAATAGCCTCTAAAATATAATAGGAGTGTATCCACGCTTGGTTGGAGTTTTTTTAAGGGTGAAATAAGTTGAATTCTCAGTACAGACCTTTTATAACCAAACTCTCTGCACGGAGAAGATATTCATTACGTCCGGTAGATGTAACTAATATTGATTTACTATAATTGGGCGGTGGATGACTATTTTATTTATATTCTGGTTTTTATTTTATGCCTTTATTTTCCACTCTGCGCTTAAGGTGGTTTGAGCGAGATAGTTCCCAAGTGAAAATAAAGTCTATATTTGAATATAAATTTCAAAGTTAAGCAGTTGTAAGAGACGTGTAGTGTTTTTATGAATATTTATGACACAAATTGTTTGTTTTTATCTTTAAATACTTCAGTAATTAACTAAACGAACGTATTTTAGGCTTTAAATTGACTTGTTATTGATATCACCAACCGTAATTTCACAAATAATTATTTCACATTTGCGTAATAATTTTTGTACTTATTGCAAAACTTTGGGCGCGATATCCTTGAATTGAAAAGACAATACACCAAACTGTAAGGAATAAACAATCCAGGGAACAATATTTTAACATATTTTCACCATTAAAAAATCTGTACCTGAGGCACATCACCTGGCAACAGTGTTAATTATTTTGGGTTGGTAATTAGACTATGGAAATTGTGGTAAATTACTGAAATATGGGATGGTTGACAAGATAAAGCAAATTTGATAGAAGATAGTAACTTGGGGAAAGATTGAATGACAAATAAAATAAGTACAATAGCTATACTAGTAATGTTATGTTATTTACTATTACTCATTTGAAATTAAAATTAGATAACTGAGTGACAGGATTGGTTAATGTAATCAAGAATATTTGACAAAAGGTATTTAGTTACTTGAGGTACGGTTGGATTATTATTCATATGGGAAGTACAGCACTTGTGTGAATTTTAGCTGATGAAATGCAGTTACATGATACTAGGGTAGGGTATATGAATTTGCAGTGGAGCACATTTTTTTAAACTGACAAACTTGTTCCATCATTTTTAAATTGCAGTTCGTATGCTTCTGAGCTGGAATGGGTAACGAGATTTTTGGCAGCTTTAATGTACTTGGTTGAAAATTTAATAGATTTAGTTCCACAATAATATGGGAAGATAAGTTATCTGAAATTGCCTAGGAGTAAATTAATTATGGCATTTCTACATTCTAAACTTATGATTAAAGGCAAGGGCAACGATTTCGTGCTCCGCGAGGTTGCTGTGGATAGTTCGTTATTATACGTACCTTTCCGTAAAATACGGCTATTAATTCATGTTACTTTTGGGCGTCACTAGCATTGCAATATATTTCAAGTATTAGTTTCGAAAGACAGTGACGATATCCTACGGGTTTTATTCACTACTTTGAACGAAAGTGGGAATATAGCTGCGTGTACATTCATTTCCGATTGCAAGGATATTACGGAAGCATGTTTTTAAAAAGAAATAGGATATTTTTGAAATTGTTTAAGGCTGCTGCCTTTAAATAACAGCATGTGTGTTCATATTTAGGCAAATATCAAAAACCTAGCAGTCGACGTCCAGAGCGACCTAGTAACTTAGCAGTAAAGTTGCTGCGAATCCCATTTATTTATGATCGTCATCCGCTCTTACATAGTGTGTTCTGTGTACTAAGTATTTTCATAGGAAAAAATTAATGTCAGCAATGCTAAACCTTTACATTATATAATATCTCCTTAGAGATGCAAAATTTTACTTGTGATCATACGGTTTGTGTACAAATAATTCCGTGCTACGTTGCCAAACTGAATCGTGTGATTTCCGGTCGTCTGCACAAAATTCCTTCACAACAGAAAGTTTTTCTGCGATTTTATCATTATCATTATGGTGAGTAGTTCTTTTTTTTGTTGGAATAATTAATAAATCACATAAACTACACACCGTTAGTTTTTTTACTAAATCTAGGTGTTCTAAATATAATTTTTAATTTATTTTCTTCCTCTGAAGCGCATGGCCGTAATCTATCCCATGTTAAATTACTCATATTCTAAGGCAAATTGCTCGAAAATTAGTGTGGCAAGGGGTATATATTTTTATATCATTGGATAGATGGCATTTTTTCCTTAAAATGAGATCAAATTCGTCAAATTCTAGGTGAAGTGATTTTTCGCTCTAACTACCTTAAATATCCTATTTTAAGATGCATTCTTAGACTATATCCCTCGTTGGAAGTAGGACTTTCTTGCTTTGGCGACTTTTTTATAATTTGCTATGCACGAAGCAGAAAATCGTATTTAATTAGGAAAATCTGATGGAGAAAGTGTCTAAGTGTAAGCAAGTGTATTGGAATGTATCTGAGTTTTCATAATGACTACTCAGTCAGAGCAGTACCCATCAGATACCCTGTGCTTTTGTCTACGATCTTTCCAGTTCAAAAAAGAAAAGTGGAACAACTTGTTTTTTGATTCGGATTTTTCGCCGTTCTTTTCTACCTGATCGTCAATACATTTACATTGAAATTTTATTTTACTTATGCTTACAAGAAAGAGTTTCAATATCTCGTGAATATAGTGACTAAAGCAAAACAACTGTTGTAATTGACAACATTTTGGTAGATTTGTGATAACGCTTTATCAGTTGCGTCACAAACTGCACTAGCTAAGAATTTTGGAATTATATGGAACTATCTTGATTGCTTATATCTTGCTTGCTCTTATATCTTGCTTAATTTGTGAGGATAGAATTTACTGTCATAGATTGCACCATTAATGTCGTCATATAAGGAGGTTATCTATGGTTGGGATAACCTTGTCGCAAAATACCTTGCCTTGGGAGTATGTTTTACATTATTATAAATTCTGATTTTCGTAATATTTCCGTGAATTGCCGAAGGCATAGTGCCAAATAGATTCGGGGCTAAATCATTCCCATGTATCCCCATGTATTGCGACAATTTGACTTATGAGTGCTATTGAACAGATCTCCCTATAATCACTTTTCGACAAAGAAATCTGTTTTTAGGGAAAATGAATAGCTCGCGAAATTTATTTTTTTAACTTTTATTTTGATGGCGGCGCAGTATCATTTCCAGATGAAGTTTTTAGAATGCCAAATATTTTTCGTATAATGTGTGACTTTCTCGTCTAAAGTTTGGCAGGCGCCGGCTAATCGGACGGTAGTGGGTTCGAGTCCCTTTTGGATCGGCTTTTCCCTGCCCAGGGCATGGTTGTATGTATCCATCTTTATAATTAACAAATAGTAATTGGCGTAAACTTTTACCTATAAAGGGATTATTATTATTTGAATGCAAGCCTATTTATCCCATATGATATCCTCTCGCTTATGACGTCCAATGCGGTGCTCAAATGTGGTTTCACTTTACATGAACATAAAGTCATTCAATTCATATTCTGGCTACAATATTATACTATTTAAAATATTTCGGGTCTTCCGTCCTTAACCCGTTGTGCAGCAATCTCATCAATTATTCATTATGCAATTCCTGCGAATCCACTTTCTCGTCCTCACCCTGCGACGATTTATTTGTCTCTGAGGTTGAATATTAACGCCTAAAACAACCAATGCTAAACCTATCCTGGAACATTAATATGGTATTCATCCATATTAAACAATAAAGAAATGTTTGACCACACACGACAGAAAATTTGGGAAAAGTCGCATAACGTTGCTATTTCGTTTCTGCCTTGTCTTTAATCCGGCTCAAACGATACATCCTCGTCTTTGAAGTCTTTGGTCGTGTGAAAGGCCTTTCAATTATTATTAATCAAGCATTCTTGAACTGCTGTCTTGAATCATCTTTGACGCGGTTGGACGTTCAATATTTCATGTTCAACGTTTCTTGTTCAAGTAAAATTGAGTGGTGTGAAACGGGCTTAACAGAAAAAACTTTGATTGTTTCTGCTGGAAATGAACATCAATATTTTACCTTTCCATTAAATTTTTGTTGCATATCGAGCTTAAAATTCCTCTGTGCTAAAGGAAAGAATGGCAGAAACATGGGAATGATATTATTTATTTCTTAGGCGGATGGCATTTTCACGAAAAACTTTTTATGAGAAGCGAATTATCCGAGGCAAACTAACTAAAGGAAACGTAGGCATCTGCTCAGCTTATGTTTGAGTCATTAGTAAATTACTTCCGTAAAAGAAGTGAAAACGCGTTAATTCAATGGAAATGGCTCTGCTGTCGACTCGCGGCAAGGAAATGTGCTCATTAAAAATACACTCGTCGACTAATCTGCATATTTGTTCCTTGTTTATTCTTCTGATATCTAAAGGACGTCATCAGCGAAAGAAGCATCTTTTTAAGCAATTCAAAAGAAATTGCGAAGTTCAGTTTATGTTTGTTTTGACTCACGCTGTCGTGGAGGAACCCCTACAGTGCAATGCTCCCCCACCAATGGCAGCCGTCCATGAGTGGACGCCACTCGTCGGCTGCTGCACGCGCGCCACTTGCGGCAGCGACAAGTACTAACCCCGGCCGCAAGCCAAAAAGGTCACTGAACCAAAGGTGTCGCAATTTCAACAACCCCACCAGGGGCTAGGGGTGGGTCGTTGGCGCGTGTGGGTCGGTGAAAGGGGTCTTTCACGCACTCGTGACAACCCGGCCCTGTTGAAAGTGCCAACCTCTCACGGGTGAAGTGCAGGGGGGTGTTCAGGTTACGAGGATGGTGTTCGGGAAGGGACATCTTACGCATTCGTGATCCGCATTGAAAGCAATTCCGGTTCCCAAGGACGCTCTCGACAACCTGAGTGGCTGCACCCTTTGAATGGGAATCGTTGGTGCACGCTTCAGTGGTGTACCACGCTTCTAAACTTATCCCCAGTCAAGACCATAGGTTGAAGAACATAATAGAAACGGTTACGATAGCACGGAGGATTTATGAAGCCATTTAAATGTGCTTTTGTACATGTTGCATGGAGCAATTTTGTAGGTTATGCGCCGACAACATAGGGATCTGTAGCGGTATTGTCGTGGTACCATAATGGTTTCTCTAAAAAATGTAGAATGGAAAAAATTAAAGAAAAGCACAGTATTATTCCTTTAAAAAATTGTGAACGAATTGCGGACGATAGCCATCCATGTTAGGTAGACCAATTTTCACAAAAAAAAACAGATTTTACTTTCGCGCTTCAAGACACCATGCATACCTACTCTTTTCTGTGATACATGGTGAACACAGTTTTGTTTCTCGGATTATTATTTTAAACTCTGGACCAGTTTTCTTCTCTCTCTTCTTTGAGCCACGTTATAAAGATAATAGCATACGTTTGTGAGAGGTTATTAATTGGAATACAAGTGATATTGAGATTTGAGTGTGAATACACTTTTCGAAATTAAAATTCCCTTTCGGCATTGGCCTACAGGCGCAGGTAGATTTCGATGTTCATATTTTTAATACATACCGACTAGTGAACAACCCGAGTAGCTGAATTGCACGCGGATGAATTATGCGCACAAGTTTCAGCACAATCAACTTGATATTGAACGAGTTGTAGCCAGATGTATTGCCGCGCCTGAAGGGAAATATACTACCCCACCGATAGGTTTATAAAAAGTTAAATAGTGGCGAAAGTTAGTTTGATGTAACTGGGAATATATATAGAGAGAAACTTGTAAGTATTTCTCTAATGAGCAGAACGGAACGCAGGGAAACGGGCTGATAGGTTTACGCAATTTAATAAAGGTTGGAGACCTCTGATCTACAGTCTTTGCTTCCATGCTGGTAAGTGTACTATTCGAAAGACTGTACCGAATGTGATAATAGACACTGTGAGTAGCAATTAATGCCACACTTAATGAAGAAGATGCCGTAATAAATGCTCCCTTAGTTCACTCTTTTACGGCTGTAATTAGAATGAACTCTCGTGAATAACAATTACGAAAAGAAGTAAAATTCCAATAATGGAATTGACGACCGGGAGAATAACACCGAACTCAATGATCACCATTCGAATCCAATTGCCTTCGCTTAAATTTTCATTCGTGGCATTAAGTCGGAACTCAAACGATTGGGAAACTGCAGGAGAAGCACTCTAATGAAATGGCTAATAATGTGGATCGATCGTCTTGGGAAAATTAAAGGAATTTCCTGAGATTTGATGTTTATCTTTTAAGATTTAAAATTCAATGCGGAGTCACCGTAAGAAGAAAATGAGATCATTGCAAAAGAAATGGCGATTTTTCGTATAAACAATGTTGTGCTGTCGTTTTGCGTTGAATATTTTCTTCGTATGCCACAATACCTCTCTTTTAAATATCTATGTTTCGAAATGTTTTGCAAATAGGCACGCATGATAAATATTTGTTTTTATCTGAGTTGAATCACTGGAATGCTATCCTCTAAGTAAACTTCTTGTTAAGTACACTAGACAAAAAACTTGGAACTCGTAGAAAATCTTTTCTCAGAATATTTCTCGGTCTCTCTCGCACAGCGAAGCACTTTAAGGAAATTAGTCTCATTTGATCAGTCATTGTCACATATTCAGTTCTTATGATTCTTTTTCAGTAATTTGAGTATTGATAAAACGTGTGTGATTTCTTGTTCTTTCCTGGCATTAACAGAGCGCTTTAAAATTATTTAGGATTATTTATAATTAAAAATACAGTGAATCATATTTTTTTCATTTCTACCGTTCTCTTATATACATACTGCAGCTACAATTACGGTTAAAACTCAATTTCTAGGGGTCACGATTATAGATTGATTTCTAATTGATTGCGGTGCTTAACATTTATATCACCGTTTGACTGATGAAGTTGCAAAACTCAGGAAGTTGGTTCGGCAATGCAAAGATGCATGATTCGATTCCCGGACCGGATAGATATTTTTCTCGTGGCAGTAAATACAAAAAAAATACAAAAAAATTAGCGACAACGAAACTTGAGTAGTTGTACATGATAAAAGTTTAATTTTGTTATAAATATTTTTTTATATTTTAAAAATGTTTAGTTGAAAAACACCGAGGGAAACCGGAATTTGGCGAAGGATGAAAATGCACCACCTGAGGCGCATAGTCTGCTGGATAGCGAATGTTTCCTCTCAGGAGCGAATTGCGCTCCCTATATCCCGATCATGGAAAACTTTCTTTTCTTTTTCCCTGTCCTGCGAAAGGAAAAGGACATATAAAGTCGAATGTGCTTCCTCGGCTTTCTTCCTCGTTCCGTCCTCTCGCGCAGCGTTAGTCATATTTTTTATATTCTTCCCCTCTACCCGCGCACCCCTAACTACTCCGTTTGTGTCCTTCTCTCTCTCTTTCTCTCTCTCTCTCTCTCTTTCTCTCTCTATCTCATTCATGCCTTTCTTCTTTCCGGTTCACTTTTATTTTCATCTCCTTCCACTGATCCTTCTCCCCCTTCCCTCCATTTTCAGCTGACTCCAGTCCCATGATTCTTCTTCTTCCTGCCACTATTCTATTCCGTCCTTTGTCCCCGGTCAGGATGTTGTGCGCTCCGCGTCCGCTAAACCCTTTTCAGGGCAGTGTACGCCTTCAGTCAAAGAGATCCCTGCCTCGTGTTCTTCGTCCTATTCCATTTCCACCCCCTCCAACCCCCGTCTCTGCCAACGCGCGTTCATTGTTCACTTTTTACCTCCCTCCCCCCACTATTTCCCATTTTATTTCCTTGTGTTGTGCGTTCCACTGCTCCTGATTTGTCCGCCCATGTATTTTTTTGCGAAACTGTTTATTGCGAAACGAATTGAATGCCTACAAGTGTCGAAATTGGAATGTATATATTTTTTTGTTAATTTAGCAGCATTGAAGGAAATACGACCGCGGGAGTTTGATTCAAAAGAAACACGGAAGTCCATCCTTTCGATTTTTCGTGCTGATCGTAGCTATCGCTCATGACACTCCTTAGTTATTACGAAATTGATTGGATTATGAAATTAAGGAACAAAAATGCAAATTGTGTGATGATCACACTTATTCATTAAACATTTTTCCAACCGTGGGAGCCGAGTGCAGATTAATTTCCGATTACCTAAAAAGGAAAAAAGGGCCGTTTTATTACTAAAACACTGTAAATTCGAAAAAAGTGATTTGCCATGCATTTGATCATCCAACTTCTATAAACATGTGAGGACCGCTGAAGAGGAATTGGTGGCACATACCAGTCCCTTGAACCCTGACACCCGCGTCATATTCGCCACGTGCGGACGCTATTCTTACCCCGTACCACGCGTGTGCGTCACGTCACGACTCATGAGACGTCGAAGAACCACTTCCCCACAACGGATCCCATGAAGGTATTTTTAGCGACAAATAATTTCACCTAAAATTTGATGAATTAGGCCTCAATTTAAAGAGAAATCTCTCACCTTGCCAATGATATCAAAATATTAACCCCTTGCCGAACTATTTTTCGAGCAACTTGCCTGAAAATACAAGCTGTTTCACATGGTATAGATTACGGCCTTACGCTGCAGAGGGAGAATAGAGAAAATATTAGCAATTTATTACAACTAGATTTCGTCAAAAAACTAATGGTGTGTAGTTTGTATGTATTCTCAACTGTTTATAAAAATTAATCAATTTCTCACCGCATTTATTATTACAGAAACGCAAAAGTCCGTTTTGAAGGCATTTACGCCTTACGGCGTGAAAAAATGAGTCAAGTTAGACACTTAAGTAGATATATTTATATAATTACTGAGAAGTTTTGTCAAATATAACTATATTTTTGCGCTATTAATGTTACGATATTTACTTCATACTTCTAATAGACGCTGAAATAAACAATTAAAATTGGAATATGGTCTCCATTATGACTAGGGAAATATCTCGCTCAAACTACCTCAAGGTCTCCCCCTACCTCAATTCTAGAAGAAGGTCTGTCCATTTTATCTGACGTCTCTCACTTTTATGCACTAAATCGTTGTATAGCATCAAATTTAAGATTGACATTGCAAGAACATGTTGTGCATCTGTAAGAAAAGTAGGTACCACTTTTCTTTTTCTGTAAATGTTTTCATCATATTGAATTTATTCCATGCTGTTTATCTGAGGTAAAACACCTTCACAAATAAGAGGATAAGATATATATCACTTAATACAGCAGCTATTAAATTCCTTGGTCTCATGATTTCAGAATGAATTGCTTCATTTCTCTTGTGAAAAACGAATTCATTATTGATGATGACATTGCAGGTTAAACAAATCAAATTTGTATAAAAATAACTTAAGAAAGTAAATATGCTGGTTGGTAACTCGCGTTGTATTTGCCATTCTGAAGATAAAACAAAATGTGAACTGTAAGTTTTATTTTAGCCATGCAATTTTTGAAAGTATTTATTTTCTAATGAGGCTTTGAAATAATTAACAGTGTCAAACTTTTAAGGATCTGTAGATGATACTAATATACAAAAGTAGAACTTCGAACGTAGAAGAAGAAATAGAAAATTACTTCACATAAATAACTAAATAAATATAATTGCAATATGTGCGAAATACCACTGAGGAAAAATCATTCGCCTTGTGATTTTTCCTCAAAGATATTTCGCTCTTGTGTGCACTGCAGGAGGCTCGGTTAAGATGATATCGTGGCTAGTGCCGGTATTCTCAAAATTTGCCAAAAAGATGCCTTACTTAAAATTACCTCAGATATTGCATAAAAAATTGATCTTAAGTTTTAATCACTGTCTCCAATTGCTACTCCTCCAAAAAATAGTTTAACTTTGTTTCATTAAGTTTTTTTATTCATAATTGTCTTCTGATTTTCATTGACGTGCTCAGGTGGTTTCCTCCAGTCCTCCCCTTCCAGCGTATGCTCTCTGTTGGTACGTAAATCATCAACTCATAAATTTTTACGCTGTCGCAATGTCCTCAAAGACACAATCTGTTGACATACATATGACATCGGCACACTTGAATGAAACCTTATTGGTGGGTGCTTCCAGAAAGTGTAATTGCCACTGTCAGTTGAGTTGAGAAATTTGGAGTCATTCTGACTGCTCTGTGTTTTTATTATCATAGAGCAAACATCCCTGAGAAAGATGATATGAAAGAAGTTTACCGCACACATATACTAAATTGAGGAAGTAATGGTGAGGATATATTTTATTTTCTCTTAGCTTCTCCAGATGCTTGGCATTTTGTTCCTCTAGTCGTTCAAATATGAAAAAAGTGCATAACTACTTTTATCTTCCAACTTCTTTTACTGCGTATGGAACAAGGAAGAAAAATTGATTGCACACAATCGCATTGCAATTGCATGAAATTGCAATTGCAATTTCATGCGGACAGTCGTGAAACATAATCAAAATGAATCCGTAGTTCTGACCCGAGGCTACGCTGCGCCGGCGCAAGTCCGGCAGGATTTCACTTAGGTGTTGGCTTCAAAGGAAGTTGCAAAGCGATATTTCGTTGTGTATCGTAACTTGTTAAGCATCATTCCGCGTAGCCATTACTCGGGGCTGTTCCTAAAAAAAAGACTGATGGAAGATAACAATGAACATGGAAATATCAATTATTGCCAAGTGTCGATATTTAAGCGTTTGTACTCCACATTCCTAGAGTTCCAAAGCAATTTGTGGGATTTAAAAAATGATAAAAATTACTTTATATTTATAGGCATAAAACGAGTATGTATAAAGTATACGCAATGTTTTAATCCTTACTATTCAACTGGATAACAGGTATTAATTTAACATTTAAGTTATATTTGATAAATAAACTATTTCCAGGTAAAAACAAATATTTAATTTTACAACAGACAATCCATATCCGTCAAATTTATTTTTTTTACATTTTTTATCTTCTCTCGCAGTGCTATGACCGGGACTTTACCGGGTGCAATGCAATATTATCGCATAATCGAAATGGTACAGAAGTCCGTTCCATCAATCAGATTGCTACATTCACGCGACTTGTCAGGCTAATACTACACTAATACAATAGGCGTAGCTTTAAAGGTGGAATAACGTGTTGTCGGAGGAGCGAAACGGCTGCAGCCGCAATTGTTTCGGTCAGACAACTGTTTCACATTCACTGTTGCAAACAACAGGTTAGCTTAGTGATCGTGCCGCAGCCGCGCCGTTGCGCTCTGTGCTGTGCAGTGGCAACTGATGAAGCTGAGACTGTTTCGTCTTCTATTCTGTTCCAGCTGCACTGCACGTGTAGCTGCGTTGCGGTTATAAGCTACAATTTGTTGGATTTGAATCTGTTGCAGGCGGTTGCTTGTTTACTTCGCCAAAACATGTCCGCCCGTCGTTGCAGATAGAATTAGAACTGTGAATTACCTATCTTTCATGAATCAAAATGAAATTATTACTTTATTTGAGTAAAATATATCTTATTACATATAATACAGAACTAATAGCCATGTTGTAACAGCAACGATCGATCGCCTGTTGTTTGGTATGCCTCTAGCTGCTGTCCGCAACAGGGTGTTCCACGAAACTGTTTCGTTTTGAAACTGTTTCCGTTGCGAAACAGTTGAAATGAATCTGTTGTATTCTTATAGTGCCACCACTAAGTAGCTTCCATGTGTAAAGGCGGCTCCAAAGGGACATGAATGAAGTAGCCCTCTGCCCACTCCGTAGGTCCCGCAATACCCTTCTCCTCCCCTCCCTCCTATTCCCCTCTCCACCACCCCTCCTACACCCTCCCCCTCCTTCATCACCATCCCTTTCTCTTCCTCCTCCCCCTCATGACTTCGGAGGGAAAAGGGGGTAAGATGTAACCATATCTTCCTTCAGGCGCGCCAAGTAATGCGAGGAGTCGTCTTTTGGCTCTCCCTCGCTCGACTGGAAAAGAGATTGTTTTCGTTACGTCCGATCCGGCCCTTCTCTTTCTCTTCCCGGACCCACATCCCACTTCTACCCACCCACGCCGGGTGCAACCGACCCCTTTATTTTTTGTATAGATGGGGGTGCTGGAAAAATTGATTAAGAAATTTATTGGTGTTGGTCTCTGGACGAGCGCTCTGCCGGAGCCAGACATCGCCTTGGATAACCCGATCTTCCTCCTTTCACCCGAGCGAGACGTTCGCTATTCTTCAACCGAGCAATTCTTGCCCACTCTCTCTCGTGCAAGGGTATCCTATTCTACTTCCTCCTTCTAGTTCCCTCTTCTGACTCCCTTGCTGCTCTCAACTTCTCTCTCCTCGACAGACACCGAGAGGCCTCCGAAAAACCCATAAAATGATCCCCGCTTAACAACATTTTTATGTTAGTACTCGATGCGGATTGTAGTTCATCATCATATCGGTGTCCTGTTCCACTTTCGTAGGTCTAGGTATTGACTAAGTGCCTCCATCTGGGTCTGTCATTTCACACTTCCTGCCTCACAACATCCTCATAGGAACATCCTCTCTTTTCAATGTCGATCTTAACTTCATCTGATCATCTTCTCCTGGGTCTTCCCCATTGGTCTTTTACCTCCTTCTCTCTTTTCCGGCATCATATCAGGTATCTTTACATTTTTAATTCTTATTACATGACCAAACCATCGTATTCTGTTACTAAGAATTCGCTGTCTTATATCTTTAATATTCAACTGTGATCGTATATCTGAATTTCTGATTCTTTCAAATCTTGTATTCCCCACAATACTTCTCTGGAACTTCATTTCTCCTGCCTCCATTGGCTATCAGATATTGTCCAAGTTTCTGACCCATGAGTCCAACTCAAAATCCAACCCCTCGTCCACGCCGTGGGAGGTGGACAACGACAGAAAGTAGAGGACTGCTTTTCGGGTCGAATACCAGTGGGAATTTGTCCCTGGCAACTCCAAGTTTGCTGGTCCGGCCTGTTGAGAACCCTGAAAACTGACGGTTATCGGGTCTCTTGTGAAGCTGCGACAGGTCTAGCAAGCTGGCAGTGGATTTTAAAATGCTTTCAACTCTTTAACTAAGCCTCGGATTGTAGTTAACTACTTTAATCCACAGATAAAGGAAGTAACTCTGCATTTGTGGCAGTAATTTACTGCATTGGGATTTTGCCGAAGCAACAAGAAAAGCTACGGTTATGAGTGAATTCTTGCAAATTTTTTACTAACCATTGATTAGGTTTAAATTGATATTTTTTGTAAAATTCGAAGAGCATTACTAGAGTTAATTTTTTAATTGTAATCACTGAAAACAAAAATCTTTCATCTCTAACTATACGCCTAAAATTTGTTTATGTGGATGGTCTGCAGCGGCATTTTCGGAGGAGGCAATCGAAAATCTTGAAGGATATTGGCCAAGGTTTAATCCCGGTACATGGCTCACGGCCACGGGAAAATAATACAATGCCACTTGTTTTCTTCATGAGGATAGATCCGAAAGAGTCGTTCATTCTTGTTTGCAAGCCATCTTTTGCGATCTGGTGCTGTGTGATTCGTTTTATGTCAATCCATCTGAAAAAATACCGACTGATGAAATGAAAGAAATACGATAATACAGGTTTGTCTAGAAGACTGCAGACATCTTTCTCAGAAGCTTAAAGGTAAATCATTCTCGATGCAAGTGTACACAATATCCTATTCATGTTTTCTCTTTCAAATCAATGATGAGTCAACATAACTATCCTGTGTGTCATTGATGATCTAGTTTATTCCTTGCTCAGCGAAAACAATACAAACATGTACTTGATTACTTTTGATGCAAATCATATTATATTATTTTGAATATAATACAAACACGTATTTTGATTTCATAAGACTTTTACACTGTTCGTTACCCTTTACAGGAACAACTGCAGTTGTATGTGGGTCTCTCTGCATAGTTAAGCGTTTGGTAATAAAATTCTAAGGAATGACAAAAGTCATAAGTGGAAAGGTGAAAGTAGAATTGGCCAAGTTATTACACAAAGTAAACTAAATATTACTTTTTGAGTGGCTCAAAGCTCTACAGGTACTTGTGATAATCATTAGTACTACAACACTGAGATTATAAATAGTAACAATACATTCTTCCTTGTACAAGTTGAACTCTCTAGGCACAATTAATACTTTTTAAAATAAATGGTTAATTATCCCATTACGATAACTTGCTCTTCCATGTCATCTTTTTCCTACTGAAAATACATCAAAGCAATCATTTTCACTCCGTGTCACCCAATACTATGACGTCTTACCCTCCAGCTGTTGATGAATCTTCACCGTTTCTCTCCTTTTTGGTTTATTTTATCTTCAGTATTCCTCTCAAAACCAGGCTGTGAAGGAATTTACTTAGTTTAGGCTGGCAGTACCGTTCCTAAGCTATTTTATTCACTATCCACGAAGTATTATCGTGCATTTGTGCCCTTTCCCTGTAAGTATCGTCTTTGACTCTTAAGGTGGCTGGAGCGATTTTTGTTAAAATACAGATTTGAGTGAAACTTTGCATACGTGTCCTTATTTGTAATATCTATCGATAAAAGTGAAAAAAACTGTATGCTACCGATTTGGTTTCCTGGCAATTCAATGATATTTTAACAAGTACTCTTATGGCACACGGCATATATTGTGAAAAAAATCGATTACGTATATACAGATTATCTCTTAAATGCGAAATAAGAAGTTTCATATTATTATAATTGCTACTAAGAAATATCAAGGTATCATTCCGAGTAAAAATAGCGTATTTAGATATGATTTTCTCGTAAATTTCGAATTTCGCGCCGAAAATCCAAGTCAAAACAATACTTTAATTGAAGCAAATATTTTAAATCATATTCACTACTGCATTTATGGTTATTTCCAACGTATAAACTTGTACTTGAGTGAAATTTGGTCCAAGAATATTTTTTTTTGACTTACTTGAAAAATTATTAGAATGTACCTTCAACGATTCACGATTACCGCTCCAGCCACCTTAACGTTTTCGAACTCATCAATGAGAAAGCATTAGATATACTTATAATGAGAAAATAATTCCTATAAGTTCGATGGAACCTGAACTTCGCTCTAAGATACTTATCAGAACTATCTGAGACCATAAATATTATTTGGCTGTTGCGTATTTGTGTTTTTCCTGCTCGTGACTAATAATCCTTGACGCTATTTACAATTTGAGTGCTATTTAATTATGTAACTCATAAAACTGATGCATGTGTATCTGCCACAACTCTCAATGTACTTTTTAGTTGATTTAAAATGTCGCAAAATTGGAAGAGTAAAGAGCAACATCATTTTATGCCGGTTTAATGTGAATAAATCGTGATATTCAACTCACATTATCAACCTGGCGGATATCTATTCAATGGCTAGAGCGAACGATGCCGACTCTAATTTGGCAGAATGTGTCAATAAAGATCTATACGTACAAAGGTTTGCTATGGTAACTAATGAAAAGTTCCTCTCCCAAGTGTTGATATAGGAGGGATTTGGGAGGTGGTTATTAAAAACTATGACTGTAATAGTTCATCTATATTACGAACTATAATTTTACTTCCACTTGTTACATTCCGAGCCGCCACGCGGACATGGTAAAGGCTGTTAGTACACCAGCCATGAAAAAAGCGATGCTAATCTAGTGTCTTTGTGTCTTTCTTCGTCTTCCTTGTTGTCATTAAAGGTGCGTAGAAAGAATATATACTACGTTTTGAAGAGAAATTTATCTCCAATGTCTTTGGTTGACATTATTTGTCTGAACTGAATATTTCAAGTAGGTAATTTAAGCCGGCATGTAACCTCTGCGTGTCTAGTGGCTCGCAACTCAGTCCTTCTCTTAGCTACGGTACACTCCATATTCACTCTTTGCAGTCTTACACGAAGCTTGCGGTTTTCTTGTGTGTTCTGTTTATTTCGCGAATTAAATATTACAATATTGGGGAATTTATTGTCCAAAAGATGTTCAAAGAATGTTCAGTGAACACTATTAAAACGATCAAAGATCATTCAAGAGGGACATTTAATGAACGTTCAAATGGCACTCATAGATAGCGCAAAGAACATTCACTGGATTATTTCATAGATTGTTCAAAGAATGTTCAACGTATAGGATTTTCTAAACGTAATAAGTTCCTTCATCTCCGAAGAACACTAGCATATAATCAAAATTTCTACTTAAACCATAGAATCGTCATATTTCCTCCTAACTTTCGAAATAATAATACAGTTATCTCATGTAAACCTTCGATATGCCGATACATACCTATACTCGCAACTGATTTGAATTAAGGCATTTTAAGTAAGAGTTCTATACCTCCGACAGTGTAACTGAGAAATAATTTTTATATGTGAATCCCGTGATATTTGAGAAAAAAACCATCCAATCACGATAACTGTTTTCTGGCATAAATTAATTGAAACATATGTTGCCACATAGGATAAATATAAAGTCAATATTACTGAGCCACTCGAAACCAAGAATTAAGCAAATATGGAAATAAGACCACATGACAAAATTCAACCCGCCGCACACGCAATGCACATTTCAGGATCAAATACAACAAAACTGACTCCGGAACCGGCAAGCCAAAGTCCAGAGCCGGCAATACCTACAAGTAAAAAATAAAATCTAGGAATATATTTTGACATTAACATTTGAGTTTTGTTTAAACTAAACATCACCACGAATATTTTTATAATGTAGAATGAACATTGTCGCGCTAGACAATTCTAATATACTTGATTTATAGATGTTCTTTAAATGTTCAAGCAGGGAGAATTTTTTAATAATACTGGTAACTGGACTGGAAAAGAACTATCCATGAACAGACTCAAATGAATGGTTCACACTTGAACATATAACGAACGTTCTGTGGTTGTATGGTCAGTATAATTCAGTCGTGGACTACTTTTGAATTAGTTCATGTAGGTCTTCTGCGTGGTCCAATTCCACTGGGACCCGAACTGTTTCATTCATCTGGAAATCGGCGTCAAACGAGGGAGTTGTGGCAGCACTGATGCACGGCGGCCATCATCTCCGTCATCACCATGGTGATCATCTTCTCCGCGGGGCGTGTGTCGTCACAGTGGGTGGGTGGAGAAGATATCGAGCAGACGACGGCGCCATGCGAGGACGGGCGGCGAAAGTGCGAAACATGGGGAACAAGAGAGGGGGTTTTAGGGGGATGGTGAAGTCGCGCGACAATGGGGGAGGTGGTATGGCTCTAGGGGAGGAAGGGGAGGTATGGTGGGGGGAAGGTCGAAGGGAGGGGTAGGGACAATCCTCCTTTAGTATCGACGTGGCGTTCGAGCGTGAACCGTGACGTAGACGAGGGAGGGAGTAGGGCACGGAGTGACGTCACCAGTGCGCCCAATCAAATCCACCTCCCCTCCACTCGTGGACGTGTTGGAACGATCGTGTGTGCAAGGACCAACGAAGCGAGGAAAAAAAATAAGAGAATGCTCAAGAGCAGTCAAGGTTTTGCAAGCTGGGATGCGAAGTAAAATGGGGAAATGGCGGCGTTGGAAAGTCAAATGGGGTGGAGGAAAAAAGCACGGGGAAAAAACTGACGAGCACCGTTCGCTAGCGTTATGACGTGACGGTATCCCAGAGGCGCGGCGTTCCTTCCGGCGTTCTGCGTAGCTCGCTTACATGGGATCCTCCGTGCGTTCTGTTGCTCGCGTTTTTCCCGGATGAAACTGATGAGATTCTTCTCTGCGCTTGGAAGATCTTGGTTCCATCAAGAGCCCTTTTTCAAGTCGCATGATGCGAGAATTTCAAGCTGTAAATGGCTTCATCTACATCTACATATACCCTGCAAGCCACCTCATGGGTGTGTGGCAGGGGTGAGTAGTCACCAATATGAATTAATTTATACCCTAAATTTAGTGTAACTACGGCTAATTACCCAGAAGCATAAATCGCTGATGCTTTTGACAAGGCGAAGCCTCACAAGCATGTACTACACTGCAGATATGCTCACAATGGAGAGGGACCGTTAGTATATGTGTATTTTGCAACTACACAAATGGACAGAGACTCAAGTGCCATGCTGAAAACATGCACGGCGTGCGGTTAGCACTAGGTAGAAGATATGGATACAAGTATTAGGGAGTACTGCTACTACTAACAGCTACACAACCTATCGACAATCCTAGTTAAAAGTCTCATTGACAGCTGTTATGGTCCCTTATCGTTCTCGGTAAAAATGACATTTGAAATCTGTCCGTTCTGCAGTCCAGTTCCTTAATTTTATTCTCATGATCTGATCTACCGTAGTATGTCGGATTTCTTAAAATATTATCAACGTCGTCAGAGAATAAATCAGTTTGAAACTAACATAATAGATTGAGTCTAAATTTCAATCGACGGTTTGAAAGCGATTCCCATCCCAGTTGCTGCAAAATGTCAGTAACTCTAACAAACTTATCATTACGGCCTTTAGCGTATCTTGCCGACCTTCACTGCTCGCGTTCTAACTCAATTTTTAAGCCTGCTGCCTCATAAGGATCCCCAATGCCGGCAGCATATTCCAAGTGAGGTCTAACAAGGGAGAAATAGCTTATTTCCCAAACTTTATCGTCGCACTTGCCAAGTACTCTTTTAACAAACCCCAATTTACGATTTATTTATTTCTCTATAATATTTGTCAGTATCATACTAATATATAAAAATTGAATGGTATCTTTCTGTCTGTTGCTCAATCGCGCAAAAACAACTAAACCGATTGAGATGAAATTTGGCATGTAGAGAGAAAATGTATCTGGATGTAACATAGGCTATATTTAAATCTCTCAGGGCCCCCAAAGGCCCCCCATGGAGATCCTTGCTAAGCATTGGGTTCGGTACAGTGGTTTCAATTTTTACTTTTAAAAATTACTTTCAATCAAGATAGAGGGCTGGAATTTTTTTTATCGGATGACTGAAGAAATAAAGTTTCTAATTCTTTCAATCGATTTTCTTAAACACTTCATAATTGTCTGAATATCATGTTTTTTGCTGAAAAATCTCACATTTTTCTCTGAAATTAACAATAGCATATTTCCTTGACAACCAGAGATTTGATTTTCAAATGATATACACGCCTCTAGCATTTAAGGTAGAACCTCTACTACAAGGACCTTCGATAACATGCCCTGATATTTTCATATATTGCAGAGAAATTATGCCTTAGTCGATCTGTGAAATAGTAATTGGAAGTAATCGGACATTTAGCAATCGTCATTTTCAGTCTCAAATTACATTGCTCTTATGGCGGAATGGTGTCGTCCCTCACTTCAAAATTTTATTTCTCGAGATTTTCCTCAACAAGGCTACCCCAAAAACGACCATATGGTGATTAAATAATCAACGGATACAATGAATTTTTTTCAGGTTACCTTATCGGCCATTTAATGCAGATATTTATGATTGAAAAGCGAAGAAGAGTCTTACTTTTGTTCCGTAGCCGCCATATTGAAACAGACTTGGCAACTATGTTCGAGGAGTTAACAAAAACATTGGAGTGAAACTATGCAAACAAAAACAAAGGTGCCGGACCGGAGTGAAACTATGATATGTTGACAGCTATACAGTGTTGTCGAGTTCATCGTCAGCAATTATATGTAATACATTTGTTTTAATTACGTTTACATTAAAAGAGCAAAAGCATTCACTATTTTTGTTGTTTTAATTCATCCCTAACTTTTTAATAATGCAGCTTTACTGCAGTTCCAGAGACATGGCGTCAATATAAAAGCCATTCTTCATATGACAGGATTACTTCATTTTGAAGTAGACTCATATAACGCCCAGTCATGTTGTTTGATTTAAAATTATTTTCAATTATTATAAATAACATTTTGAGCCATTTTATCTTGCTGCTGTCGAGTTTACCTATGTAATGATATGCAGTACTTCGAAGCGCAGGTTCTACCTTAGGGTGGTTCCGCCGTAAAATTAAATAAATGTCATTTCATTCAAATTCTGGATGCTCATAGAAAAACAAGTTCTCTATCTGATATGAAAAACAAAATGTTACCTTTCCACGCAATTTTTTCTCGCAAATTAGACTTGAAATTACATGGTGTTAAATGAGGAATGGGAAAAATTCCGATAAATACAGTATTTTTTTAATCTAAGATAAATGCCATTTTCACAGAAAACTGTTTATAAGAAGTGACAACTCCTATGAAATTGATTAAAAATAAAATGGATCCATCTTACCACATTATTTTACGAGTAATTATCAAATTTCTGCG
Source organism: Pyrrhosoma nymphula (assembly GCA_963573305.1). NCBI lineage: Eukaryota > Metazoa > Arthropoda > Insecta > Odonata > Coenagrionidae > Pyrrhosoma > Pyrrhosoma nymphula. Next base: position 79,480,529 of record OY754337.1, read on the forward strand.
ATAATTGAGGTCAATATGTTGTGATTACATAGAAATGGCGCTGCAGTCGATGTCTATGGCTGTAATGAAGTGTTCATTTTAAATATATTCGTTGAATAATCTGCTAATTTTGTACCTCAATTTCGTTTTTCATTAGCTAACGCAAGTCATCAGCGAAAGTGGCATTTTTAAACCAAATAATCCTAGAGTTGGCATTTAGTATTTGTTTTGACTCACACAGTCGCGGTGGAACCAGCTTAAGTTTTCCTTTAGGCCCATAATAGCACGTAGAAAGAAAATCTGTATGAGAAGGGCTCAGAGTCTCAAGAGCCCTATGATAGATTGCTTCTGGGGGTAATTGATAATCTGGGGGTAATTATACTCTTCAATGTCTATTCTCAAAGTAGCTCTCATAGTGGCACTGTATGCATATGAGAGAACAGTTATGTGGTAAACGATACACATAAAGGAATTAAACGTGCAGGAATATTTACGTGCAGCGAATAGTAATGGTAAAAATACCTTTGTTGCTACAACAAACACGGCGTTGTTTATTTTCATGTAATACTCAGATGTATTACACGTAGTGGAACCATCTGCCTCTCATTTCGATTGCGAACTTTTTTTTTGACCAATTCCCACATCATACGAACGAACGAAGGAACGTCAACGAATATCATACTAGGTTAAGAACTCCTCAAATGACTACGCTCTCAGTATTCTTCAGGCTCTGTGGTTTTCTTATAAAATGCGTTCAACGTTTTTCACACCCGTTGAATGTCAACGGGTATCTCCCGCTAGTATGTCTATAAATGCCTCATTATTGACCGTGATAAGTGTTTTGACCAACGTCATCTACCTTTACTGCAACGAAACCACAAAAAATACGAGAAATAAGGACGCTCACATTTCCACTATTTTAAGACCAATTCCAGTTTGGAAGCTGATAGGTTTTAAGAAATGTGATTTTTAATTGGTTTGATTGTAGACGAAAGAGAGTGCTTACTCCTCGGTAGGGTGTATAGGTATAATCTAACCAAGAACCTTACAATGAGGACGGAAATCTTGGTGCGCTTCCGATCGTCATTTGCTCAAATTACGGGTCGCCAGTTAATGCGCGGGTGTTGCGAGGTAGGCCTTTTTTAAGGCCTACCTAAGGCCCACTTTTAACAGAGATATCGGAACCAAATTCACTTCACTTATTATGCAAACCTTGCGCATTTGTAAAATACTTTCAACACAATAATGCATCATTTACTCTAGAAATGGGAAACTTTCAAACCTGAGAAGTGCGATTTTTCCTCTCCACCATCTTGTGAAAAAATGCCGTTTTCTCTTATCCACTGTACGTAGCGCAGCGATCGAGCAGTTGCTTCTCTAGCATAATCACAGCCCTCCAACACAGTTCTTCCCTCCTTCCACTCAAACTCGCCCCGCAACAGCCATTTAACACAATCATTTTAAGACTAGAAATGCTTAGCCTACCACGCGATTGCAGCCCCTCTAGCGGAACTTGATTTCTTTCGCGGCCGTTGATAACACGATCGAAGTAGGAGATAAATGTCCTCTTATAAGGTTCTTGAATCTAACAAAGCTCGCTTATCAGGGTATAAGTTGCCTCGTCACTGGATTGCACACAAATATTAGCGTGGGTAGAAAACATCAAATGGAGCACCGGACGAAGTATTGCTTCAAAACATTGAGATATCCCACAGTTCCTCTTGTAATGGTATTCGAGTTCAACTTTAAGTTTTTATCAGTTGTAAGAAGCGGTAAAGGAAGTATAGAATTATTATGGAAGCAAAATCTATTTTCGTGACTGAATCACTCATTAACTAGATAAATAAATACATTCAATTGCCGGCCCAGGTGGCGGCGGGGTAAAGTCCTCGTCTGCCGAACCAAAGGTCGCGGGTTTGAATCTCGACTTTACACTTTACGGTAGAAACTTTACACCTCCCAGGGCATGGTTGTTAGTGTTCGTCATATATTAACTTGGCAGTAATTGGCATTAGCTGTTGCCAATTTAGAAATTATTTATTTATTTATTTATTCAATGCTACAGCTTAACTTCTTTATCTCACGCCACACGCCGAAAACGCATTCACAGTCTAAGTTTCTTTTTTGCGATTTATAGAAAGTAAATACTATATTAAGTAATGAATTTATTTTTTTAACCCTCCGGTGGGCACGCCAAATTCACTCCCACGAGTGGGCGCGCCGCGGCAATGTTACCGCAAAAATAAATTGCATTCCTATATTTATGGGTAATATAATTTACTAATAAAAAAGGCTGATTAAGTTGTTACAGTTACATCTTTTATTGTTTGACACCGAATGTACATTGTTAATCATCTTAGTTCATATCTAGGTCCTGTTCATCTTCTCATCTCATACATGTTGTCTCTTGACGACAATGCCTCCTACATACATTTTTTTTACATCACGGGAACACAATGTTTGACCTGCAATTTTTATGCCACCTGTAAACATGGCATATCACTGGTTTAGGTGCTTCAGGCACCGGATCCTTGTTCTTATATTTTCCTTTCTTTTATATCTTTAGTCATACGTCAAACTTTCTTCGATGTCACACAGCTACTGAAGCGTCCGGTGGATAATTGATCTGGATATCGGAAATACCTCCTCCTATCATGAAAAATGTATACCTGGAGACACAGGCATTAAATACAAACGGTACTAAATGGAGAGCTCAGAAACTAAAATATGAGGCAATTTGCCGCGGGCGCGCCCAATTAATTTGCCGCGGGCGCGCCCACAGGGTTAATTAATCGAGAAAGCACACGAACTTCACACCGTCGATAATTACATTAAACTGCAGGAATTGTACTGTACTCTATTAATATTTCATCTTCTTCTTAAGTCCTTAACCCAAAGGTTGGTTGGCGGCAGTTCTTCATATGCTACGTTCTTATGCCATTATTTTCAACTGCACATAAGTGGAGCAGCCTAACTCCTTCATTATTTGCTTCATAAACTCCAACTTAGGCCTGCCCCGGCTGTTGGTTCCCTCCACAGTGCCTTCTAAGATGGTGTCCAGCAATGATTCGTGCCTTAGTTGTGCCCGATCCAGATATTTCTTCTCTTTTTCAGTAATTTCAGCAGGCAAGGAGACTCCCCCACACGTTTGAGAATCTCCTCGTTACTGATTTTGTTCACACAGGGAATCTTTAACATCCTCCTGAAACACCAAATCTGGATTGCTTCCACCCTCCTCTCATCTACCATGCCCAACGTACAGGTCTCCTTGCCATATAAAAATATGCTCCACACATAAGTTTGAAGAAGGCGTTTTCTTAGGTCTAGGCCTATATTTCTGGATGTTAGGAGTTTCCCTTTTTGATAAAACGCATTCTTTGCCTGGTGAACTCTACTTACTAAGTATCTTTTGCTCCTTCCATCGGCTTTTATTTTGATTCTCAGGTAGGTAAACTCCTCTACATTCTCTATTCGCCTGTCCCTTAAATACACTTTAGCTTGTCCCCCATGCTTGCTAACCTTAAGTACTTTGGCCTTCTCTACATTTATTTTCATATTATATCCTGTTTTTAGGATGTCCTCCATTACCTCAAGTATCTCACTCAGATCCTTTTCGCTCTCAGCCAGTAATGCAATATCATCAGCGAACCTCAGCATATCCAGTTTTTCTCCATGGATTGTGACACCACCTAGCTCCCCTACCTTTTCTCTCATCTCATCTAGAGCTCTCTGTATGTAGTAGTTGAAGAGAAAAAATAATATTTAATGTACAATAATATACAACACATATTTCAACGCTTAGTGCGTCATAATCAGTTATACACTAGCTATATCTCCAATTGGTATTTATACATATATATGCAAAAATAGAGAGGGAGGGGGGGGTGCTAAAACAATGAGGGAGGCATTTAAGTATATGTTCATGCCTGATATTTAGAATTTTATGAAAAGCATGGAGTATTACTTCGCCTTACATGCCGTACCAGCATTCCGAAATAAATTCGACCGTATCTGGCGTTGCGTGGTGGAACAGCATTTCAGTAATTAAATTATACTGCAGGAGTTGTAATGTCCACTTATATTTAATGTACAATGTAATGCTTGAAACTTACTCAAGTTCTTGTTTTTTTATTTGGTATAGATTTTGTTAAAATGTTTAAATTTATTTTATTGTAGAAATGTTTTATTGATTGTTAAAATGTTTTGGTTTAATAGGGGGTTGTTGACAAAAAGAACGGGTTGTTGAATGAGGAATGAGAGGACTGGAAGCTGCTCTGTACGAGATAGAAACTTTTCATAGTAAAAAAATGGAAAAAAAGTGTTTTTGATAAGTAGACACAGCCCGACGCTACAACAATAATACACAACACATCTCCTGCAGTTTAATTTAATTACTTAAATGCTGTCGCACCACGTAACGCCAGATAGGGTCGAATTTATTCTCACCTTCGTATTTCTGAAGCTATCTTCATCAGAACGACGTAATGAATCCTCGTAGCAGACAGACTACAAGTGCCTCCAAAATTAGCACCGCAAGCACTTAGTATTTCGGTAACATTAGAAAAACGAGAGAATTTTCTTTGCAACGAGGCCAAGTCAATAGAATTATTGTGCAATGATATTTCGCTGAAACCACCTCAAGGTTGTGAAAAGGCCGACGTATCGATGGGAACACGCGGCCAGGGTTTATTCGTGCGTGCTTTGCCGATTTCGGAATCGTACGTTTCACTTCGTTTTGTGCTCGGATTGTTGAAAGGGACTGATGTTGAGCGTGGGGAGGGGTAGTATGGAGACGGGAAGAATGGAGAGGGGGGTTTGGAGGTGAGGGAAACAGCTGATTGGGACGTAAGGGGGTGGGTGATGTTGGCGCGACACCCGACCGCTGGTCTGCGCATGCGCCGTATCGATGCGGGGGGAGGGGGAACGGCTGGAAAGCGGGGCGTAAAAGTGTTGAGCGAGGACGCGGTGGGTTGTGGGAAAAAGCATTCTTGTGAATCGAAAAAGATACGCTTGCTGGATATCCTAAGGGGTAGTGGGCGGAGCTACTGACTCCCTCTGCGGGATATTTTGCGATTTAATCGATGGAGAGCGATACTAATTAAGTAGTTTGGTTGCCAGGGTTGGTTGTGCGCTTAAATTTAACAAAGTGAAAATTTTTTCGTAGATTTTCGCAGTTCATTCTATTTTTGGTAAGTTTCTTTTGGATTAATTTTAGCTGAGCACACACTTTTAGAAGGTCACAGTATTGACATCAAAAGGGCGAAAGTTTTATGTAAAGAAATTAGCTACTATCCACGGATCATCAGGGAAGCCATTGAAATAGAAAAAAGACCTAACAACCTAAATAGAGAAGATGGCTACAAACTTCCGTATACGTGGAAAAGATTTTTGAAAAAGTAAAGTATTAATCAATCATACTGTAAATAATAACCGCTTAAGTTTATTTATTTTTCATTTTTGATTAAGAAGGCCTGACGAAGCCGGCAGAATAGCACGGCAAAACTGTTGCTAAAAAAGTTTATTTTAATAGCAGAAATCCAAAAGAAACTTTCCAAAAGTGAAAATTTAATCCGTAATATATGCAATAGTACCGAAAAAGTGGTACTGTAGCTTATCCACGTCGGCATCTACGTGGTATGCTACGAGCCACCTAAAGGATGTATGTCAGGGGGTGACTCATGCACTAACCATAAAACACATCATCTTGTTAGTAGCAATTATACGTTATATGATGTTACGTAACATATGTATAAGGAGATATTACATGCAACACGGCTTCTAATTATCATTGTACTCATACGTGATGAACGCTGTATTGCAGAATTAGTTTCATATAAGTCATGATACCATGCAAAAAATTCCAAAATGATTAAAAAATTACAGATAAATACTGCGTCATTAATTATCATCACATAAAGAAATTTTAACAAACTACAAAAAAGGGCGTAATCACAATTCGGTATAACGTTATCTTTTACATCAATGTCGATCGATCGATCACAGCTACTTTGGTCCTTACTCGTACGTGTAAAAATGATTCCATCCTGCGATATATCTCTCTATTTTCACGTAGGTATGTGTTATCTGGCTTACCTTGGATCGCCGAGACCGCAAGACAGCACACACATGTGAAACCACTCCGGCGAGATAAAACGTATGAGGAGTAGGGTGGCGCTTATATCTCTAAATTAGAGAGACATCGGAATTCTTTCGCTAAAAACTCAATTATCAATCAACGCTTACTCAATTTGGTGGGAAAACTCATATCTTTTTCATTTTTTTCAATAACAATTATAATTTATTTACTCCCAAAATATTTGTTGCACAAACTGGTTGCGGCCAAGGAGCGGGAGCTTTAGATGGTCTCCAAGGTCATGGGACCAGAATTGAGCCACCTGCAAATAACAAAAATGTATGCCATAAAATAAACGCAGTAACCGTTACATAGGTATTGTTACAATAAAAAACCATCAATATTTTCTTGAGAAAAAAGCCAGTCTTTGGCAAATTTTAAGATTTTTTTTTGATCATTTAATTTTTTAAATTTCAGTGGGCAGTAAATTAAATATCTTTGGCCCCATATAGAGAAAGCAACGTTTATATAAAATTAATTTTGGTCTGTTTGTTACAATGTTTGACTCATTCCTTAAATTATATTAACATTTATCAGTTACAATCACAGCTTTTTTTTACAGTTGTTTGACCTGCCGTAGCCCAGGGCCAGGGTCAAAGTTCAGCTGATTCAAGATGTGAACTGTTATGTTTTGAAACAACCGTCCGTGTAGTAATTTAGCCATTTTAGAATTGCTTCAAAAAGAAAATTTCAATAATTTGGCGTATTTTGACGTCTTCAAAGATACATGTTAGGTATGTCAAGTGCATGGCTGCGCGTGGCATGCAATGCAGAGCAGCCAGTTCACCGCTCAAGCGTACTCATGGGTAGGCACTGGTTCACTTTGACCTACATCCTTACACCTATAAAGTATTACTATTTTGAATGGTAAAAATCGTGGTTTGAGTCGTGGCCATTTTCCACCATGCAGCATTCATTTTATACTTAAACATCTGAAATTAAACCGAAACGAAATGTATCGCGTTACAGTGAAAATAAATTAAGATTTCATTCTTTTATAACACTTGCTTAACACAGAAAAAAACTTATACTCTGTCTGGTATCTTCAGCGTTATCCCCTAAGGAATCTTCCTGTATTTCCTCAGGTGTTCTGCCCCTCAAGTACACCCTAATATCAATCGCACTCTGACATGAATGGTCACACAGCCAGAAAAAATGGAAATCATCGCATCAGGGCTAAACCTTCATCGAGGCTTGGTTCATTGAATCGCATTATTTGTCGACCCCTTGCAATGGCCAGGGCTTGCAAAGCTAAATGAAGTGTGCGATGGTGAATTATAAGATACCAATTGAAGCCTGCCGAAAATGGATTAAATCACCATTTATAGCCCCAGAGTGAAGAGGAGTGGTACTTTTCGTGGGTTGTTTTGAAATGATTGGGAAAATTTGTTCTCACGTAAATTCAGAGAGGTAACTTTCACCAAAGGTGTATATGCACCTTTCTTTCACCTTAAGAAGGTTCCGCCGCGACTGTGTGAGTCAAAACAAATACTAAATTCCACATTTTTTATATTTTGTCAAAAAAATCCTGCTTTCACTGATGAAATGCGTTACCTATAGAAACCCAGAAGTAAGGTACAAAATATGCAGATTATTCCACGAATGTATTTTAAATTAGCACTTTTTTCCAGCCGTAGGAGCCCACTGCAGCGCCATTTCCTACGAATTACCGCATTTGGATTTCAATTATGGCATTAATTCTTCAATAACTAGAAAAATAAGGTGCTAAGATGCCTGTATTTTATTTTTATTCAATTTCTCTGGATTATTTCCATCTTAGAGACAGTTTTCCACGAAAATGGCATTTGTATTTTATGGAAAAATACTATTTTTCCCCGTGTTTCTCTCATTCTCCCATTGAACACCATGTGATTTCAAGTTCAATTATAGAATAAAATAGCGTGGAAAGGTATAATTTTGTTGTTCATATCAGATAGAGGACAACGTTTTCTACAAGTAGACAGAATATGAATAAAATGGCACCTAAGTCATTTTACGGTGGATCCACCTTAAAAGAGAGTTATTACTCTCCATAGAATGAGTTTGAGAAAGAGTAAATTGGTCACGTCCTGTGTATCTGTTTTCGCAATTTTTCTACGTAATGATAACTTTTATATCAGTTGAAATTCTTTCGTCGGAAAAGTAATATATGTGATTTAAGTGAATTGTTATAGTAAAAATTTATCTTGCTGTCAAATGAATGGAAGGATTTCGGAAATGGGAATATAATTACTGAAATTCCAGTGATACGTATGGAAACATTTGTACCTACTTATGGTCGATCTTTAGCTAACTTATTGATAAAAAATTGGCATCCGAGGTCTCTTGTGCTAAAAATGCTGTAATATATGTGATTTAAGTGAATTGTTATAGTTAAAATTTTTCTTGCTGTCAAATGAATGGAAGGATTTCGGAAATGGGAATATAATTACTGAAATTCCAGTGATACGTATGGAAACATTTGTACCTACTTATGGTCGATCTTTAGCTAACTTATTGATAAAAAATTGGCATCCGAGGTCTCTTGTGCTAAAAATGCTGAGTCAGCTGGCATATGAAAGTGACAGTAATTGGAGATTGGAACATTGAATATAAAAATATTACCGTTGGTACGAAGCCTCCTCATGAAATAAGACGCGCAGAGTGCTGAGTATGATGAACCGTGGTCTCATGGTACTTGCATACAGATTGGGACCCCACTAAAATATCCGGCACTAGTGGGAATTAAACCCGGTAGGCACTTAAGGAGGCCCAAAATCTGCCCTAAATCACCAGAATTTCTCCAAAACCAAGTTTATAATTGTCATGCCTAGCTAATACGTCATGATAAGGATACACCCTCTTCACCAATAAAATTACCATTGAAAATTGGAGATGAACTTCGATTTGGTGCATGGAAACTTAACATTTTCCACGATACTTGAAGAACGGTGTGACCTGAAATTCTGAGGGAAATAATCCAGCATATAAGGTCAAGGGAAGTGGCCCGTGTTAAAGGAAGACCCGATGAAGTAATACTCCTCACTTATCTCTACAAGTTGCTTAGTGTTGCGGGTAAAATAGCATGCAAGAACTTACGGCATGCAACTTCTTTGAAATATAACATCTTAAATAGTCAAGAGATCATTCATTATCAGCCATTAACGCTGATTACTTGAATATACTCGCTTAAATGTGGACAAGGGCTAGTTTCAAAATCAAATTATTCAAAATCTATACATGTAGTGACACTTATGTCTGCCACGCCTGTTTTAGGGCTTTGGAGCATTATAGGAAGTTTATATTTGCTTGGAATAGAGTGCATCACTCAAAATTGACAGGAAACGTTTAAAAAACAGCGAACAATGATTAAAAGGGTTCGTTTTATACCCCTTTTTCGATGAGGTTTATTTTAGCACTATTAAAAACATTTGAATCGTGGAAGGGGGTAATTGGTTTTCTCTTTTAAATTGCTTAAACTAAACCTTAGGAACAGTTTGATGACTGAAAGAATGATTTTAAAAAACTTGCATTCGATTTTCCTGCACACTTCATTTATGTCTGAAAAGTGTACTTATGGGCTCCAAAAAAGTCTATTTTCACCATTTCAACGGTAAAAAGTTTAATTTCCTTGGCAACTGAAGCATAGGCTTGAAGTAGAATCTTCTTCTTGAGGCCTTTTTTGCTTAAATTAAGTTATCAATCTTATAATCGGTGAGATTTTAGTTGTGGCATTGCATCCTACCTCTTCATATGCTGTAAATGACACTTACATTTAGTGTACATTTTGTAAGTCACATTGGAAGCATTATTTAAATGGAATGCAACATTTTTACTTTTTCGTCGAAAAATCGTTCAAATTGTTTTTGAAAATATTTTCCATCTTATCGTCAGATTATTTTAATATGAAACGATTGTGCAATGTGTAGTTAATTTAAGCCAATTGTTCAAGGTTGGTATTACAATTATGCATCTCATGTTAAGTGGTGTGTTTGTAGAAAATACAGAAAAGATGGATGGATGATGGATAATGGTTGGGGAATTCCGTCTATGAGTAGATATAGGAGCGTCTTCTATTTGTTTGTTCACATAGGTAGAAAGATTGCAAGTGAATCTCCAAACTAATGGATGACCTTTGTGAACGGAATGGGTCAACGAGGATGAAACCAATGGATTTAATAAGGTTGATTAAACTCACCAGTGTAGTAATGGACGTGGAATCAATAATTTAGCCTCTGGTTTAAATATTTCTAAGAAATGTATTATTTTTATTCTAAAAATGAAAGGACTGATTCGTAATATATACTGAATAAGCTCTTCTCACTCAAATAAATCGATCTAGTGGTTAAATACTGAAGAGCACCAATTCATGTGATGTAAAGGAAACGGTTGTAGGCTTCAATTTGTGGATGTTATCCATTACGGAAGAATTAAAATGCCTTAGTTAACTCCACCTGTAAGTGCGATAAAAAAATCCACCTGTAAGATTTTATTTCCTTGACCCGAGTTCATCTTCAGGTCACCTGAAGACGACACAAAGTGTTGAAAACCGGGTCGTGGTAATAAATATTACAAGTGGAGTTAACAAAGGCATTTTAATTCTTCAGTCAAGTAATGTAGCCTAATACTGTAAGATATAATTTGTCCTCTTTGTGTGCTTTTACTTTAAAAACTACCCCTTCAGGAGGAGTCTTAATTTATATACGTGCAATGATGATTGGGAATGAGTTTCATTTTTCCTTAAGTTTATTCATTGCGATTTTTTTCTATCGTGTTCAAACAATTTAAGTTATTCAAATGGTTGATTTTTTAAAAGTATTCATGGCCATTGACGTAACATTCTACCCTGTATTCTGCGAACTACTTCATGTACTTTTAACTCCTCGTTTTCGTACCCCATCTTAGGTGTCCCACGTATTCTTACAGCACGCCGTTCATGCTTTCAGTACCATTCTTGTATTTCTGTCCACTTATGGAGATGCAATTATTGACGGCCCTTTTAAAATTGGTAGCATACATATAGTATAGCGCATGCTTGTGAGTCTCCGCCTCCTGAGTAGCATTAATGAGATTTATTCTAATGCGTCAATAGTCGTAGATACACTAACTTTAGTTTTTAGTGAAATGCATGTTGATGACTACTCACCCCCTGCCACGCACCCTTGAGGTGGCTTGCAGGGTATTTTGTGGATGTAGATGTCCTCGTCCCTCAGTGTTTCTTTTAAAGCTTTCTTTTCTCTTCTATCTCCCTTTTATATTATGCTATTTTATTAGACATTTACCCTCCGTTATTTTAAAGCAAGGCAAGCTGACTCAATCGGCCAAAATCAACTTCATTGATGGATGAATAGTAGTCATTACCATATCCATTTGTCGAAGTTTCCTGTAGATAACTTTAATGTCAAGGAGCATGTTGGTAATGGAATGACATCTCTCTAGTCCCTGGAAATTGTGGGCGGAGGAGGAAGGAGTGGTTGGGTTAGGAAGAGGGCTTAGGGAGAGGGCTGAGTGGAGGGGAGGGGAGGTTGGGCTGTGGTAGGGGGAAGGAGGGGGAGGGGGTGGTGGTCTTCTACAAGGGACGGCCGGAATCAATGAGAGAGAGCATTCGGCAATGCGAACGAAGCAAACTCTTAAGGGGACGATGTGAACAAGTCTCTGAAACGCACACCAGTGCTAACAAAATTAAAGGCACATTTTTATATTAACTGGCTTACTCACATTTTGAAAAGAGTTGTGAAACAATTTTTCTCGATTGCGGACGTTAAAAATCACCCAATGATGACTTTAAACGGATAAAGTTTATTCGCACGTAAATTGCGATTCAAAACGATGAGAATCCAACGATAAGTATCTATCTATTTTATGGTTTAAGACAATCTAGATCTCACTTATAATTCATGTTATTTTCTGCATGAGAAAAGGTTTCTTAAGATGTGGTAAAACAGCAAGTTTTGATCGCAATTGCTGTGGTAAAGTGAATTCTTTATGACTGATGCCTGATGTAAATATGAAATACCTGCTAGTTAAAGTTTTATCCCCTAATATTTAAAAAAATCCTGGATACGAAGCTTAAACCAAAGCATTTTGTCAAAGTTAAATTTATCTCCTGTATGTCATGAAAGGATTTTGTTCACAAAAATTGGTTATGTCACCCTACATGCATATAATTTCATGGGATATTAGGGCTCCGGGCCTATCGTAAGTTTTTAGGTTAGGGGAAGTTCAAAATTCTGAGGTACATTAGGTGTCTCACCATGTCTGAAATAGAAAATAAAATATATTGGATTTTGCAAAAAACTTTATAGCATGAAATGTGAATTGTAACATTGAAGGTCATAGAGGTATTAAAGACTCAACATTTTTATGAATACGACTGATTTTGATGATATAAAAGCCAAAGATACCGGAACTAGCTATGATATTTACCTTATACGGAGTCACCGGAAAGTGCACATGCGATATTCCACAGAGGAAAGATAATTCGCCTTGTCCGGGGTTAGAACTTGGATTTTGGGTTCTACAGGGGATAGGGACGCCTCGGTAGCTTAACTGGTTAAAGCACTCGGCGAGGAATCGAGGGATCCGGGTTTGAATTCCGGTGAAGCTGAATCGAATGATTTTTCCTCTGTGGAATAATTTTTCCGCACTTAATGGTATCCGAGGGTTATTTGCTCAAAGATGGGATGTAATATGCCATCCAGACGCAGAAAAGCCCACCAATTTACCAATATATCTTCTTTCGGACTTTTGTATTATTATTTTTAGTCTCATATTTATTTATTTATTTATTTATTTATTTATTTATTTATTTATTTATTCTCTGTATCCAGCCAATTACAATTGCTTTAGAGTTTTTTCCATTACACGTCTGACCTTCCTCTATATGTCCTGCATGCAAGCATCATTGTAGCTACAGCTGTATTTAAGTCACATATTCACGACGTCCTATTCGCTATTCCTGGACAAACCTTCAAGGCAAACCTACTCTCTCAAACTTTAAATCTTTTATTACAGTAGAATGAGCTTTCCCGAGTAATCATATTTTACTGGAAAGTTAAATTACCTACTAACTTACGCGGAGATATTATTTGAATTCTTATCAATCATCTCTTCAAGGAGGGTTTGCCCATAAAAAAGAGGCTGATTGAAATATTCTTGAGTTCTGGTTCTGAGAATATTTATTTCCAGTTCTGGAGGACAGTGGCCTGGGTTTGATTAGGTAAACAAGTTTGTCAGTGTCTGATTTTTAGTGATACGATCGGAAAGGAGACTCCGAGAGGAAGGCTCGTGATTCACCGAAATAACTCCTGGGTGAATACGTAAAAAGTTTGACCGGGGCCCTTTCTCAAAATACATTCCCGAGAATTGTCTCAGTTATTCAAAAATGTCTAATTAGAAATTTAAATGTTATGATGATGGATACGATCTGAATAATTCATAGCGAAGACATCTGCACTCACAAATATATCATCGTGATTTAGCAGCACTTTCCGAGCTCTATTTTCATATGTATAGTTAATGCTTCATTTTTTCAGGCATTGGAAATTCGTTTATGACGTAAATTGATGTAGGGAAGGACGTTGAAAGGTATTTTTCGGACCAATAAGATTCATTTCTTGGAGAAACAAAACGTTGAAGAACATGTGAAGAACTATCGTAGGCTTTCCTTCTAGTAATGAAAACCATAGCCCACCATTCTTCCTTATTTAATCATAGTATGCGAGTATTTTCATATTTTTTAAATTTAACAATTTTTAACGCGTTGCGTATCTTAATACTGCAGATAAGCGGGCTTCTTTTTTCAATATTTTGACACCACAGTATTATTGAAAAAAGAAGCCCGCTATTTCCCTAGAATCATACGGGAGTCAATAGAGATTGCAAAAACACCGCAAAATTTCAACCGAGAGGACGGCTACACACTCGCCACCGCTTAGAAACGGCTCTTCAATAGTACCGACCAATCACGACACACCTCCACCCGAAGGTGCGAAACCGGTATAACATAAAAGGACGGACCAAACCCTGCAATCTAACGGACCTGAGGAAGCTAGCTGGAACGCTGGCGAAATATTGTCCACCAAAAATGGATGAACGCGGATGGAAACCCGAAAAACCATTCTCTACATCAACAAGACTCCGTGGAAGCCTCCACGAAAACGTTATAATTAACTAGTGCTTATTAATAAACTAGTGAAGGACCCTGTTGAATGTCAACGAGAAGAATATTATCATTTACATTCATTGTCATAAACCATTCATATCTTATTTAGTGCAAAGAATCATCGAGTTGGATGTACACGGAATCTCGACTTAAACATTAAAAATTGTCGTTATTGGGACTATGACTCAAAAACGTTAAAATATTGCGACAAATCGTGGCGTTTTAGCAAATATTTCGGATGTACAACCGGAATATAAAATTTGATTGAAGGAATAAGAATATTTATTTTATTTTCTTTCTGTTGGTGCATTTACCAATTACAGAAAACCACTATTTGTAATTTAATTCTGCAATTAAAAAAAGGTCTGCTTCAGCTTCACGTGTATTTCTTGTGTGAAAGTTACTGAAATATATAATTAGACACATGGGTGATTATTATAGTAGACTAGCGGAAGGTACCCGTAGAAATTCAACGGGTGTGAAAAACACTGGACTTATTTTATAAGAAAACCACAAAGCTTGGAGAAAAACTGTCAGCGTGGTCATTTGAGGAGTTCGTATCCTATCTTGTATGTTGTGTTCAGACTCATTACTACTTAAATAGCACCCAGGTTGATAGATGGTCACATCGTCCCTCCGGTTGTCTTGAGCTGTCTTCTGAGTGATCAACAGCTTGATCGCTTACATTGTGTACATAAATATATTTGTATTCAATGACTAAATTTAATTGTGCAATTCAACGTTGATATGTGCGTTGAGTGTGTTCATCAGGATTGTAGAATAGGGTACAATCCATTGGTTGACAACAACAAAAGGAGTATTTGCAGAAGCATCCATGTTTATTTGATCTATGAATCCTCCATCACCCAGACTGCGCCTTCGGCATACAGGGTAGCCATAATCATTGGTTTCTGTTGGCATCTATGGTGATTCTTAGTGCACTTGTCGGGTTTCATGCACGGATGTCGTTCATTGTGCAGAATTTCCGTTCTTCTTTCGGGTAAGAAGCATGTAGTGACGTCATTATAATTTCCGCCATCTTAAAAAAGATTGAAGTTTCGAAACAGATGGGTCTATATTTGAACCAGATTTATAGCTGGTTACCCGTCCGTAGGTTGGGTTAGGATGAAGTTTGTGCGGTTCTTAGCGTAACCCGGTAGAGACCACGGGGAGATTCTCATGAGATCGCTAGTGGACATGTCTTTGAGCATCCAAGTCTAACCTTTGTCGTTTTTCTTGCAAGGGCTCATTTTCTCGCAAAGAAGACATTTCTCTTGCTTTAGAAGATCATTTCAAAAGGTTACTCTTTATTTTATCAGGCATGTTGATGGATATATTTTTAAGTCCAAGGAGGGGAAACAGCGGCGAGTGAGAGTTTTGAAAAGGCAACTCGATGATAGAGTGAATGTCAGTTTACTTCACTTTAGCACTTTAAAACATGTGTAAATAACTCGTAACGTTAATGATGTGGGAATTGGTCTAAAACACAGTTCGCAATCGTAATGAGAAGCAGAAGGTTCCACTACGTGTAATACATCTGATTATTAAACGATAATAAACAACACCATGTTTGTTGTAGCAACAGAGGCATTATTACCATTACTATTCACTGCACGTAAATATTCTTGTACGTTTAATTCCTAAATGTGTATCGTTTACTACATAAGTGTTCTCTCATATGCAGTGCTCCTATGAGAGCTACTTTGAGAATAGACATTGAGGAGTATACTTGTCGTAAATATGCATTGAATTTATCAATTACGCCCCCGAAGCAATTTATCATGGGGCCCTTGGGACTCTTGGTCCTTCTTATACAGGTTTTCTTTCTACGTGCTACTATGGGACTGCAGGAATACTTAAATGCTAGAGGCGTGAACATACTTTGAAAATCAAATCTCTGGTTGTCAAGGAAATATGCTATTGTTGATTTCAGAGAAAAATGTGAGATTTGTCAGTAAAAAACATGATTTTCAGACAACTTCTAAGCGTAAAAGAAAATCGATTGAAAGAATTAGAAACTTTATTTATTGAGCCATTCGCTAAAATAAATTTCAGCCCTCTATCTTGATTGAAAGTAATTTTAAAAAGCAAAAAATTAAACCACTGCACCAAACCCAATGATTATCATGGACCATCCATCAGTGGGGGCCTTTGAGGGCTCTGAGAGATTTTTTTTATAGCCTATGTTACATCCAGATATCCATACAGAAGCGGAAAAGAAAATCGATTGAAAGAATTAGAAACTTCATTTATTCATCCATCCGATAAAAAAATTCCCACCCCTCTATCTTGAGTGAAAGTAATATTAAACAGCAAAAAATGAAATCACTGCACCGAACCCAATGCTTAGAATGGACCACCAGGGGTCCTTCGTGGGCCCTTTTTAGTATAGCTTATGTTACTCCCAGATACATTTTTCCTCTACATGCCAAATTTCAGCCCAATCGGTTCTGTAGTTTTTGCGCGATTGAGCAAGAGACAGACAGGCACCATTCAATTTTTATATGTTAGTATGATGATTGATGTAATGGCATTCCAGGATGGAGATGGAGATCCAATGGAGATTTTGGGTTTCGATATAATTCTAATGGTTAAAAGCCTGAAAACTTAAGTCTACTCAATTACATTAATCACTCGAATCCTCCAACTGCGAAAGGTGGAGCACAGTTATGATTCAAACGGGGAGGATGGGGTGGCAGTTTAAGGCCTGCAGACGCACTAAACGCGAGGCTCAGCTCGAAGCCCGCGGTTAATCGAGGAGATTAGGGATTAGTGGGGGCTTGTCCTCGCTTTGTAGAGAAATGGGGCTTGTTCGCTGGCGGACAAGTTTTGACAGAGATGACCGAAATAAGTGTCTCTGGATTGTAATTGTTCGTTGATTGCAAGGCGGGGGCCGTGGGTACTGATGTGGGTTGAGGGGATGGGGCGTGGCCAAGTTGAATTCGCTACCCTCCTGAACGGGCTCCACCACATCCTCATTCTCCACTCCGTTTTCAACCTTCATTCGCTTTATTTTCTCGCGCGCTTATAAGAACATATGCGCCCGCACCCCCGTTGTCCTTTTAACGAAGTAGGGCTCACAAACCTCCCCGTTCGGGTAATGGGCGAAACGTTTAACTCGGTCGGTCGGTCTCGGCTTTAAATTGATTGCTCCTTCTTGTAGCAATTCAGGCGATTTGCTCTCTCCCTACGACGAGCAGAGAGGATAATCACTGTATCTCGAGCGTTTACAGATCATTTGGCGCCGTTCATCTCCGCCAGAAGAACATCAAGCGATCCGTCGAGATAGCTGAACGCGACTCCCTCTCTCTCAATTAATTAACGATAGCGGCCGTTTCAGTTTTAGGGCTGTTCCCAACTAATTGCGAGGATCCCCAGAAATATATCTTTTCTTCGATCTTCGAGGTCTATGAAGTCTATCCCCTTATTACTTTCTTTTTTGTCATTTTAGCGATGTTACCTCGTTCATTGCTAGAAAGTATCGTCAATGGCAGGGCCGTCTTAGGACATGCCGGGGCCCCTGGACACACAAAAATTTGAGGCCCCGTTGGAAAGTAAAAAAAAGGGAATGACAAGAAAAAATATTTTTATGTTATGATTTTATATTTATTATGCTTATGGTGCAGTCATTCAGTTTCACAAAATAGCAAAAAAATACGTATTTTTCATTGTTAAAATGTTCACTGTTAACTCTCTGGAAAAATTGAAAATCTGACGGTAATTTTAGTAGGTATCTACTTGAAAACAGTAAAAAAATTGTGCTCCTTTTTTTGTCAAAGCAAATATTTCGGAGCCCCCGTGAGGTCGTGGGCCCTGGGCTCGGGCCCCGTGTGCCCTTATGGTAAAGACGGTATTGGTCATTGGTGCGAGTTTTTAATAACTCATTGACGGGTTTTGTCTCCATTTCAACAATTAAACCTTGTCGTGAGAGAATGAGGACCAGAGAGTTCTGATTTGCATATTTTAAATCTTTTTTGGTGCGTGTTCTAATAAAATAGCTGGTTCCTATAAATCTTCATGAACGATACGACGTAGATACTTAAAGAAAATGCAAATGGAAATACGCAGAAATACAAAATGATTTTGCAATGGAGTTGGTGGAGGGAAGGTCATTCGGGCGGAATGCGGGGCCCTGGTGGGAAAAATAGCACCTTCTGCACAGTATCCCACCGAGGGAGGCGTATGAGACCTAGGCTATCACAATTACAACAGTTATAGGTGACATACTCCGTCAAGAAGTTATTTGGTGATGGCTCATTGCATGTCACATACGTTAGTTGGTTTTCGTACCGTTCCTCATAATGTGGTAGGCACTACTCCATTTGAAAATAGCATAATTTTAGCGAAAGTTGCGATTTTTTCCTCCCGATATAATTATGGATTTTTAATGTTACAGACAAACTCGCACGGTTTTACACGGGGCACGTCATTGCGCAGGTTAGAGCTGCATTAATTTCTAAAATGGCGGGAAATTGCGCGAATGCATGAACGAAATTAGAACGGGCTATTTTGCCATCTCGCATCCATGCATTCTCGCATGCGTTCTCGCAATTCACCGCTTTACACGACGCAATTTTGACTGCGCCTTCGGACATATGTCAGATTGCGCAATGACGTGCCCCGTGTAAAACGGCCTTAAGACCCATAAGTCATGTCTTAGGGTTCAAATACGTATATTTAGTTAATTACTGGTGAGTTTAGTCTTGTAAATAACATTTTGTGTCATTTATATTACTATACTTACTTCAAGATTCTTACAGCTGCTTGATTTATAAATAATCGGATGTGGTCTCCGTTATGACTAGAGAAATATTTCGCTCGAAATAGGTACCTTAAATCACTCGGAAAGGTTTCCTGCAGCTCGTGGGCCGAGTAAGCTTGACTTGGTCGTCTGAGGACTTGGGAACACCCCTAACTCCTCCGCAAACAAAGTAGCGGATGCCGTCACTCGGCCACTATCGCCAATCTTGCATTATTCCAGAAGTCTCCGAAACTTCATAGCCTGTGTGACCCACTTGACGGCGTCCACCCCTAGCCAAGAGCCAGCCCTACCTCCGGAAGTTTGGCCTCAAGAAGAGGGCGGATCCGATCGGCTCTCCCAGGTTTAAATCGGAAAATGTCGATGATATAAATTATTACCCTCGTTTATTATTCCACCATTCTGTCACTTTTCACGCGGAGTGTCTTTTAAACCGTTAAGAATGGGAGGTACCCATTGTTGGCGGCGAGGCTAAAAAGTTGTGAACTCCAAACATTTCTTCAAAACTCTTGGAGGATTAGGGACACCCGGAAGGCCCATATGCCATTTAAAAGAAGGAGACTGAAAAAGAAAAAAGAATAAATTGCTGTCTTGGATTTGATGACGCTACCAGGTTTATACTGGGTATAAAATAATGAGCCGTAATCTGCGTAAAATTGGTATAGCTGAGCTTAAAATCGAGTGAGGAGTATGCATATGGCCTTATTCGAAAGCATTTTGATCGATGTGATTATACCATGGAACAAACTGAATTCATAAAGGTTAAAATAGTGAGATTCATTTAAGTAGCGTAATGTAAAATAATGTGAATTTTTGGAAAAACATCTGAACATCTCCGTGATAAGAGCGTAAGTGGTGAAATCGTGCACTTCTCCAGCTCAACATTAATTAGACGTTTCAAGCAATAAAAACCTCCAGTACTTTCGCGGAAACTGTTTTTTTCCTTCAATCATCCTGATATTTCCCCTCTCACAGAGGGATGTAAAATTAAATCCAGGGAATGATGAAGGCGCAGCATAATTTTATTGATGGTTCCGTTAGTTGCTGGGACAGCCCGAAATCAGTGCGTACCGCTGCACGCAAGTGTTTTAAAATGTTTGTAATGGTTCTAGAGATGGCTTATGTGCGAAAAAATTCGGCCGTGAAATTGTAAGTTTAAAAAAGAAAATGATTTATTTTGAAAAAATGTATGAAGACGATAACATGTTTCCGATTTATTCTTCCGGTATCTGTGAAACGCGTCATTTGGACAGGCCACTTTATTTTTCTCATGGGAATATTTTTTTAACATAGTGAAACGTGCAAGGGTTAGGTAATTAAATATTCCTTATTTAACACATGAAAAAACACCTATTATATTCATATAGGAGGAATAATAATGGCTCTATATTGTTTCAAGGATTGAATTGGCCAGATGATTTAGCAAATTTGCATGTTTTTGAAACTAGCAATACCTCTTCTATGTAAAATTTATATTCTAATATTGAATAATATGTAAGTTTAATTTAATCCTCATTAATTGTAATTTCTTTCTTATTTACAGGTAAGAAACCAGCCTTCAAGATCTATTAGAATAGGTGTCTGAGTAAGTAAAACATTTTTATGCATATTTGTTTAGGAATTTTAATGTAAATAGGTAGGCTGTTGAGTGTTGTGCATCGGAGGTCCTTGACCTTTCGATAGCTCTTAAAATTTGAGTTAGGTATATTCTTTTGCTTTTATACCCTGAGGCGAGAAGAATACAAGTGAAAGTTTCAGTTACCCCAGAGGGGAATTCATTATGTATTCCAGGATTTAACTTTATTTGGGTTAACTTTGTGAAAGATATACTTTTTAAGCAATTTTCAACGCTCTGTGTATGAATGTTATCTTTAAAAGTTATTCCACTGGTACCCACTTTTATAACTATCTTGCAAAACATTTGACTTTCTTCGCTTCATCATATAGTTAATTGGTAGGTATATTTTCTCGCGCAAATGTAGGCATGAGTGGAATTCTGCGAATATTACGAATAACGACTAGCCTCATAAAAAATACTCCTCCGGTACCGTGGAGCTCTTTTTACCGCCTTTTGTAGCGAATGCGTGGACATGAAAAAGAATTTGGCTTAAAAGCTCCACGCATGACTCACGTTTCTGTCAACGACTCAATTTATTGCGAAACCTCGTAATTTGACCAATTTTTGAGGTACTCTGCCGCCTAAGCCCTTTTCGTGTTTCTAAATCCGTCTCAAGCTTTTCCTTCACCAGAATTTCCCTTTTCATCTTTCCTTTCCATTTCCATTCCTTTCTCACTTTGCTTTGACTTATCCCCTCTTATCTACGCCTTACGGCAGTGCAATATTCACGTCACAGTATCGTCCCTATTTGGTGGAATGTATCGAGTAAATGTATCGAAAGAAAAATATAATCTATGGATAACCATCATGTGGCGTATTAGACAAAATCTACTACATTCGAGCAATATGCATGATACAGGGTGATTACAGAAGAATGCGTCGGTTTCAAAGATCTGTATTTTTCAAATTGTATGAGCTACAGAGCTGCGCGACCTCTTAAAATGACCGGTACATTCTCTAGTTTTGTTCCTGAAAAGAACATTACAAATGTTCAATATTTCCTCATAGAGTAACCAGAACAATATCAAGTCGATATTCAAATTCCTCCCATACTCTGTGAAGTATTTCAGCAGTCACTGTCTTCACAGCCAAAGATATGCGTGATTGTGTGAAATTCACAGTGAAAAAATCATTCGCCTGGACTGGGATTCGAACCCCCCGATTTCGCGCCGAGTGCTCTACCAGTTAAGCTACCCAGGCTTCATCTTTCACTGTGAATTTTATGGAGGCTATAAGGCTATATGTCTTCACAAGTACCGTGCATGCAATGCCAAAGTACCCGTGTGCGAACGTTAAGTGCTACTGTCCACGAGGTAAAGCCAAACTTAAAACACAAAGGTGTTTACTTTGACAAATTCAAAGAACTGCGGAACGGGCCGCACAGTAACTTTAACGGAGTCATCCGCTAGTGGTCACACAATTGTGTGAAATTCACAGTGAAAAAATCATTCGCCTGGACTGGGATTCGAACCCAGACCCCCCGATTTCACGCCGAGTGCTCTAAGAATGATTTTTTCACTGTGAATTTCACACAATTGTGTGACCACTAGCGGGTGACTCCGTTAAAGTTACTGCGCGGCCAGTTCCGCAGTTCTTTGAATGATATGCGTGCTTTCAATTCCTCGAACTGTTAGTAGGCATTGATTAAGGTTGGTTCTTTCCTCTACTGGAAGCAGATTCTAATGATTTAGTGTTTCAGCAATACGGGGCTCCCCCCCATTGGCACCTCTTAGTCCGTGCTTATCTTAATGAGACGTACCCACACAGATGGATTGGTAGATTTGCAAGGCAAGACCTCGCCATTCATCTGTGGCCTCCGAGGTCACCTAATCTCACACCATGTGTTTTTTTGTGGGGATATGTCAATTCTTTGTGCCGTCATTGCCTACTAACAGCGAGGAAATGAAAGAACGCATAACTTTGGCTGTGAAGAGAGTAACTGCTGACATGCTTCACAGAGCGTGAGAGGAATATGAATATCGACTTGATATTGTTCGGGTTACTCAAGGAGGGCATATTGAACATTTGCGATGTTATTTTTATCAACAAAACTAGAAAATGTACCGGTCATTTTAAGAGGTCGCGCAGCTCGGTACCTTGTACCATTTGAAAAATACAGAACTTTGAAACCAACGGATTCTTTTGTAATCACCCTGTATTTTCCATCCCAAGAGTATTATCCAGAATAATGACTATATTACCTTATTGCAATTACCATACTGTCCACCGAAATTATACTGGACGCAATAATCTGTGAAACAAGACCGTAAAACGTTAGGGGAAACTCTATTGATTACTTTGTCATATGTTATTTTTTCAGTATTTACGAATTTACTTATTCAAATCGATACAGGATGATTAACAAAAACTTTTTTCAATTCACAGCTTTATAAACTTTGACTCCTATTGTGAGGCTACTTTAGCTGTATCTGTTGATTATGCAGGTCAATTTTGTATTCCATCCTCACTAATGAATACTGGTGGTTCATCATCTGAGTAATCTACCGGTTAGAGGTAGATAATGATGTAAGTCAGAGAAAACACAACACACTGTTAAATGTGCAGTGTCCAATAAAGCGTGTCCCATTGATCGTGTGTCATTTCTAAATTATAATTTCAGACACTTTTTTTCGTGCCACATGGATGAAATTTGGTAGCTAGGTATAAAAAGGTCGTAAGTTTTGTTGAGTGTAAGCGAAAGTTTATAAATATGAACTTTTGGCCCCGTAAATAGGGTCCAACCAAAAATCCAATTTTTGTCTGATGCGCTTTCAGTGTTAAATTTTTCGAAATACAAAAAATTTACAATTTTTAAGTTTTTGGGCACAAGAAACACAATGGAAGAACTTTCGAGTTCCAAATTACAACCGTGAACCCTGTAAGGGGATAGTCAAGGTCATAGGGGTGACGAAAAGCGAATCACCGCTACAAACCTGTCGAATCATAGGTTTAAAAATGTGCCAAGATCGATGTATACCTACCCCTAGTATTTCTTTCATCATCGCGTCCATAAAACCTATTCTCTTTCTTCCCCTTCCCCACTTGCCCAACATCCTTCCCTCTATCGCCTCCTTCAGCAAATCATCGCCCCTCATTACCCCTTCCAGCCACCTACCCTGCCTTCACATAATCTCATCCACAATTTTCCTCTCCTCACCCACCATATCTAGCACTTCCTCATTTGTCTTCCTTTCCGTCCAAAAGACGTAATCGCGGACGCGTATAAGTTATTCTATCATACTAGCGTCCTCGCATGACGTTTTTATGAAGTCCATAAAAGACAGGAAAAAAAGGTTTCACCATATTTTGAGAAAACTCATTTCATTAAAAATAAAACACATTGAGATGGGTAAAAAATAGTAATTTATTTTCAACGCACCTTGTCCATCTTCCTCCACACACATCTCGAACGCCTTCAGCCAATTTTCGTTTTCTTTTCTCAGGGACCACGTTTCTGCCCCATACAACGCCACACTCCTTATCAAGCTCTTCACCAGCCTCTTTTTTACATATCCATACTTAAGGTCCCTGTCATCAGCTTCCTTTGTGTTATTATTATTGAACTCTTCCTTCGCTAATGCTATTCTCCTATGTCCTGAACTAAAATCAACTTAATGACAATGTGCATCGTAATTTATAGGCCACACTCCAATCCAGATGTCTCCCTTGGTCATAGTTATTAAGTTACGAGGAGGGGATGCTTGTTGAATTCGAGAGGGGGAAAAAATCCTTTATATGGTTGAAAGAATCCTTTCAATGTGACTTTTTAATTTCAGGTACAATTCAGGAGTCATTATCACTGATAGAATGGCTGGGGTGAAAAATACCACCAATAAAATATCCCTGTAATTTTCTATTTACCGCTTAACTTATGGCTTTAGGTATAAGTTCTCATTTAAAGGTCATGATAATTGCGAGAAAAGGAAGTTGTTGAAATAGTGAAAAAATGAACCGTTTTTTAGAACTAAAAAACGGTTTTAGGCAATAATGGAAAAGTGAATTTGTATTTGTATCCTTTCACGTGCTCATCCTCTCGAAATCCTGATTTTTTTTTCTTCAGTACTGATTCTTCTTGTCATTTTTCACCTCATATCTTGTACTATTTGTTGAATTTCTTCTTCGGTTTTATCATTGCTCCTTTTTTGTAGTATCTTAAGTCGGTAAAATCTAAAAAAATGGTATTGGATATTTGGTTTAGTTTGGTTCATCTCGAATACTCGCGAAACTAAACCAGGCCTGTTTTTTAAACTAAGAAGATCCTTAATGACAATATTTATTGTAAGTATTTTATTTCCATACAAATTCCCTTTAATTTCGGCGTTTACTATTATTAAGAATTATATTCAGTCTTCTTATAGACCTCTAATTGTCCAATTTAAATAGTTTGACGAGATAAGGTCAGAAATAAAAATATCAAATCTGCTGTTCTTCACCAACTTTTCGGAATATAATGTATTCCATCATCAGGGCCTAGAATTAATTTTTTCCACTTTGTTAACATCTCCGTGCACACGTATTGTATAATTCCTATACCGTGCACATGTATTGTATCATACATATATACATGAAAACCTTGTTAACATATCCGTGTATTTGTATTATATAATAGATGTATACGGAAATGTTAACAAGGTGGAAAAATGATATTCGAAGTCCTGATGATGGAATACATTATATTCCTAAACGATGGTGAAGAACAGCTGATTTGATTTTTTATTTCTGACCTTACGTTGTCAAACCATTTTAATTCAGGATTATAAATAATTTTGGCTCTTAGTCCTACTGGCTGAAACATAAAGCTCTCATTGACACTTATGATTTAAATATGTCTAAATTATGTATTCCTTATTTAATTTAGAGAAAACGGAAACATATGGAACCTCGACTTCAACAATCAGCATGGTTGTGGTGACGACTAATCAAAAACACTAAAGCGGCAATTACTCATAGGAGACTCCTATGTGAGTCCACTTGGAGAGTGAACTTGGACGTGTAACATACCTGCTCATATAGAAGTTCGCCATAGATAGTGGCGGAATTAGATACCTGGACGGAGTAGCTGCCATCCTAGTTGCTGTACCAATTGGAGTCGAACATCAGTACACTCGATATAAATCGATCAGGTAGGAGTCAACTCCTGTGCGTACCTGGGGAATAATATTTCGCCGAAAATCGCATTAGTGTTCGCAGTTTCGACTGGAAAACAACATTCTGTTTCGATTGTAAAAATTTATATTCAATTTTGATTTCTATTGGTACCTTACCCAATTTCGTACGAACATTATATCTAATTAATTTTAGCAAAAGAAATAAGGTCTACAACGAAACGAAATATCAGCTTTATGTGTATTTCGTATGGGACTTACTGACAAATATATTAATGTTATATACATTACGGTGAATTATAATAGATTCATCGAAGGGTTTTTCTGATGCTGCGATCTCCCTTTACAAATTTATACGTAGCCACCAAGTTCTTGTCTGGATATTCAGTTAAGGTTTGGCATAGCCGCGTAGCCGTAGTGTTAGCCGTAAGGGTTCAGCCGCGTTGCTGGGTCGGCTTAGTTGATACACGTCTTTATACTGTGGTTAGGCATGGGTGGTACTAAAAAAAGTTCCGGTATTTTTTTATGAGTTAAAAAGCAATAATACTACTCGCCCGATAGCACCGACGAAAAAATACCGGTATACGGATATTTATGTGATTCATTAAATATTTTAATTGATTACAAATTAACATACGTTTCTCCCTAATTTTCCGGTATTTCGGCAGATTAAAATATCAGTCCAAAAAGATACGCACAAATTTCCACCCATCGGCATTTTTAATGAACTTTCATCGCGAATGTTAGATCTAAAGTTTTCCCGGCGTATTGCGATGTTGGGGCTTGTTCGGGTTTCCGACTTCGGTTCGGGCTTCTGAATTCCTTTTCACTCAGTTGAAAGGCATCTCTTCTTCTCCTGAAATCACGCTGTGCTCTCTCCGCTGTTAAATTCTCCTCTCCATAATTCTCATGTGCGTACATCAACGTCATGAAGTCCGCCATGTTTTTCACTAGGTATCCATCGTGATCAGCCCTTCGGAATCAACTCGAGCGATAGCTACCGATTGAGATAATCACGAAGGGTTTTGCCGAGTGAGATTTTTACGAGTGATTCAAACACACCAAAATCCCGAATCGTTCGTAACTGTACCACGTGACTCCTTGGTGACGTGCTCGAAATAATTACGAGCGATTCAAACACAAACCCCCTGCTCAAACTCTCCATTTCTGCCGACGATTCAATGAACGAGTAGTTCATCATCCTCATGTCCTGATGTTTTGATGAACGAGTCGTTCATCGAAGCAGTCGGAAACGAGAATAACCCCCAACATACATCGGGAATATACATCGCGGCAATTCAGTAAATACTTTTTATTTGACGCTGTATGTTTGCGCTCGTCGCTTTTTTTCGCGTCGCGGAATGATTTGAAATCATATGAAGAACGATCGGTATTCTTTTAATGTTGTGGTCAGGTAAAATCCCCTGTTATAGTGATCAATCCTTGCGGTCGCATATATTAACGTTTTACTTACAGGAATAAATATTTGTGTTTATACGGTCATCATTAATTTTTGTCATTTACTAGAGAAGGTGCCCGTCGAATATCAACGGGAAGGAAAAAATCAACACTAATACATTGTAATAAACACGAATACAATCAACACTAATACATATCTTATTTAGTGTAAATAATCATTGAGTTACACGGAATATCATTGATTAGGAATTATCATATCAGGAATTGAGTATCATAGATATACACGGAATCTCGACTTAAACAATAAGTATGGTCGTTATGGGGACGTCGAATCATAAACACTAAAATAATGCGTAAAATCAATACTTCATAGCAAAAATTTCGGAATTTCGACCGGAATACGAAATTCGATTGAAAGAATATTCTTTTTCTTCTTCCTTCTTTCCAGGATTTGGCAATTTGCCTATTCCGGCTTCACCATCATAATCTCGTCCTCCAAACACTTCTTCTCCCTAAAGGCTTATGCTCGAAAACCTTTCTGGGAATCCTTTCTAGAGGCGCCCGCTCAACATGTTCGTTCCATCTTTCTTTATAATTTTTTGCTACTACTGGTACTGGTTGTACTTATAATTCTTTCCTTATGTCTTTATTTTTTAATAGCTGGAAGGTACCCGTTGAACTCCAACGAGTGTGAAAAACATTGACCGTATTTTATAAGTTAACCACAAAGAACACTATCAGCATGATCATTTGAGGAGTTCGTAACCTATTCTGTATGTTGTGATCGTTGTTATTCGTTCGTTATCCACATGCACGGAGAGTTGAGTGACTGTTTGTCCTCTTTAATGGCTGGGAAACCCAAAAATGGGCCACGAAGACTCATTACTACTTAATAAATAGCACCTAGGTTGATAGATGGTCACCTCGTCCCACTGGTTCTCTTGAGCCAACTTCTGAGTGATTAACAGCTTGATCACTTCCCTTGTGTACATAAATATATTTGCATTCAATGACTAAATTGAGTTCCGCAATTCAACGTTGATATGCGAGTTGAGTATCTTAATCAGGATAGGAGAGTAGAGTATAATCCAGCGGTTGACAACGTCAAAAGGATCATTTTCAATACCAGCCATGTTTATTTGTCCTATGAATCCTTCAATACCCGGACTATCCCTTTGGCATAGAGGGTAGCTTTATTCATTGGTTTCTAAATCATAATCATTGGTTACAAAATTAAAAATCTATGGTGATCAGTCTTAATGCACTTGTCGATTTTCATGCACGAATGCCGTTCATTTCGCAGAATATCCGCTCTTCTTTCAGCTGAGAAGCATATTATAGTGGCATCATTATAGTTTCCGCCATCTTAAAACAGAGTAAAGTTTCGAAACAGATGGATTTAGATTTGAGCCAGATTTAAAGGTTGCTACCCGTCCGTAAGTTAGGTTAGGATGATATTTGTGCGGATCTTAGCGTAACCCCTGAAACACCATGGGGATACACTCATTGGATCGCTGGTGGACATGTCTTTGAGCATCCAAGTCTAACCTTTGTCGATTTTCATGCAAGAACTCATTTTCTTTCAAAGAAGACATTCCTCTTTCTTAAGAGGATTTATTCGAAAGGTTACTCTTATTTCTATTAGGGATGTTGATGGCTATATTTTTAAGTCCAAGGAGGGGAAACACAGCGGAAAGTGAGAGACTCGAATAGGCAACTCGATGATTGAGTGAATGTAAGTTAACTGCATTTTAATATGTTTAAGTATACATAAATAACTCGTAAAGTTTATGTGGGAATTGGTCTAAAAACAGTTCGCAATCGTAATGAGAGGCAGACGAATCTACTACGTGTAATACGTCTGAGTATTTAACTATAATAAACAACGCCGTGTTTGTTGTAGCAACAGAGGTATTATTAACATTATTATTCACTGCAGGTAAATATTCTTGCACATTTAATTCCTTGATGTGTATCGTTTACTACAAAAGAGTTCTCTCGTATGCAGTTCCCCTATAAGAGCTACTTTGAGAAGAGACATTGATGAGTAGACTTGTTGTAAATATGCATTGAATTTATCTATTACCCCCCAAAGCAATCTATCGTGGGTCTCTTGGGACTCTGGGACCTTGTCATACAAATTTTCTTTCTACGTGCTATCATGGGCCGACAGGAAAACTTAAATGCCAGATGCGTGAATATCCTTTGATATTCAAATCTCTGGGTGTCAAGGAAATATTCTATTGTTGATTTCAGAGAAAAATGTGAGATTTTTCAGCTAAAATCATGATTTTCAGACAATTACGAAGCGTAAAAGAAAATCAATTGAAAGAATTAGAAACTTCATTTATTCAGCCATCCGATAAAAAGAATTCCAGCCCTCTATCTTGAGTGAAAGTAATTTTAAAAAGCAAAAAATGAAACCACTGCACTGAACCCAATGCTTAACATGAACCACCAGGTGGGGCCTTTGGGCCCTGAGGGATTTTTAATATAGCCTATGTTCAACCCATACACATTTTATCTCTACATGCAAAATTTCAGCTCAATCGGTTCAGTAGTTTTTGCGTGATTGAGCAACAGACACCATTCAATTTTTATATATTAGTATGATAAATTATCATATGGTGTTCGGCATGTATCCAAACTTTATACTTACCTATTATATCAATAATGGTAACAAACATATCTCAACTTCACGGTTATGTAAATATGAAAAAAGACAGACATATTAGGGGCCGTTCCAGTATTACGTAAGACGATTTATACCATTTTTACCCCACTCCCCCCGCTCTCCCCCTATGTAATTCAATGTAAGCTTTTCCAAACCACCCCCCTACCTCTCAGTCTTACGTAAGACGTTAGATATTTGTATCTAGGTACTCTACGTTAGATGCTCGCTTTATGCAGTTTCATCTTTCAATTGAAGCCATCATACAGCTTCGAGGACTAGATATCGTACAATAATGCAGTGTTGGAGTACCACATTCACTGAGCACGGAGTTAATGTAGTTAGCCAGTCAGGCGACAGAATAGGAGCATTGGTTTAGTTGTGAGATTTCGGAAAATACGCCATTAACGAGCGGATGCTCCATGTCACTGCTAAATTTCATTCGGAAGCGATATATACAATGTTTCAAGACGTACAAAAAACTTACGTAAATTGGTTCCAGACCCTCTGCCCCGGCCCCTCTACATTAGAAAATGTGTGACGATGTAAGAAAAACGTCTTACGCAATACTTGAATGGCCCCTTACAAGAATATTTTAAAATGTAGCATATTTTGTAAATTTTCGTAGTTAGTACTGTCAGTTGACGCAAGAGGGGAGCGCTGTCTAAATACCGGTGTTTTTAGTACCGATACCGTCGGTATCACCGATTTTAAATACTGGTCGGTACTACTGGACTTAAAAAAAATAGTATTAGGTACTACCGAATACCGATATTTTTTGTCTATCACTGATTGTGGTAACTCTGCATTCAAACGGTTTATGAATTACTGCAGCTGACGATTCTTTGTGTTTCAAAAAATATTTAAAAGTTATAATGTAATTGCTTATGTCATAATAACCTTACCATTAAACATTTTTCCCCTTGTACCTTAGGAGCTTTGTAAATCCTAAGGCAGTTTTACACGTCACGTATTTTAATGCCGTAAATCGAACTCACTTAAGCTAAATAAGTAATGGATGCAAAAATTCTCGGAAGAGAACTATCGTGCGATCCAACTCTCAGTTTCGATATTCGTGCCTGCGGTGAATTAGCGGAGAAATTGCCACAGGAATAAAATCGGCCTGGAACGGGTATCGAACCTCGGACCCCTTTGTTCCCCTTGTAACGTTTTCCCCAATATTCCTTTTTGAGGAATGGTAAATTAAACAAATAGTTTCAGACTTAAACTTGTGGAAATATTTCATAATTAATGAAAGAAGAAATTTCAAATATTATTTGTCCACACTGTTTTATTGACACAACCGTGTTTCAACGGGTTTCCATGTTTCAACGGGTAACCGTTATTTTCAAGGTGTCGGACAACAGCAAAGCCCCTGTATGTATATGTCTCTTGCAAGGGAGGGGGGGGGAGTTTAAGCATTGGACGAAGGAACGTGTATTGGAGCCGCCATCGGACCTTGACTGATCATTAAGAGAGCGGAACGGAACTCCCGCCTTCCCGCAAAGAGTCATTAAAAAAGTGAGATTACAAAATAACCCCGCAGGATAGGGAAGTAAATGAATTTTAAGTAAGGAACAAACATCGCCTAGGGTTTGTTTTTGAGGGCGGAGGGGGTGATAGAAAGAATGGGAAATTCATACCTATTCCGGTTTTCAGCACAAAAAATCAAATTCAAGGCTTTCATCGAATACAGTGGGGCGTTTTACACGTGGCGATTTTTGAGTTGGATGCATTCCGTGTGATTATCAGCAAAAGAGTCTTGTAAAACAGCCTTTAGGCCACTATTAAGAAATAGACGATTAAGATGGTTCCACCTAGACTGTGTGTGTCAAAACAAATACTAAATGCCAACTCTTTGATTGTTTCGTTTAAAAAATGACCCTTTCGCTGATGACTTGCATTAACTATTGAAAACCAATATTAAGGTACAAAGTTTGCAGATTATTCAACGAATATATTTTTAATGAACACTCCTTTATAGCCAAAGACGCCAACTGCAGCGTCATTTCTGTGTAGTTACTGCATTTTGACTTCAATTATTGCAATAATTTGCTAAAAACTCAAAACATTAGGAGGTAATATGTACCTTTTTATTGTTAATCAACTTACTGAGACTTTCCGCATCTAATAAACAGTTTTTCGTGAAAATGGCATTGATATTAAACCGAAAAATGCTATATTTCCCTGTGTTTTTTCCCATTTTCGCATGGTGGTTTGAGCGAGATATAGCTCCCTAGTCATAATGGAGACCATATTCAAATTTTATTTTTTTATTTCAGCGTCTGTAAGAAGTTTGAAATTAATATTGTAGTATTAATGGCGCAATTATATAGTTATATATATAACAAAAATTCTCAGTAATTAAATAAATAAAGCTACATTAGTCTCTAACTTGACTCATTTTTCCCGCCGTACGGCTGTAGGTTAATTTTTATAAATTGTTGGTAAAACGTTCAAACTACGTAAGTTTTTGACGAAATGTTGGTGTTATTAATTCCTATTTTTCTTTCAAATTTCTCCCTCTGGAGCGCATAGCCGTAATCTATCCCATGTAAAAAAAGCTTATGTTTTGAGGCTCATTGCTCGAAAACTAGTTTAGCAAGGGGTTAATATATTGATATCATTGGAAATATGAGAGTTTTTTCTTTAAAATGAGACCTAATTAATCAAATTCTAGGTAAAATGAATTTTCGCTCAAACTGCCTTAGCGCCATGTAATTTCAAGTTCAATTTGCGAGAAAAATGGCGTGGAAAGGTAATATTTAGTTTTTAATATCAGATTGGGGATATTTTCTTCTTTAAGTAACCAGAATATGAATGAAATGACATTCACGTCCTTTTACGGCGGAACCTCGTTTTAATCTAGACGGGTGTTCGCTAGTAGGTCTGTTCATTTCGGAGTAGGGCAGGAACGCTCTTGTTCGTCCTGCCTAGCTCGCCTGTGCGTCGCACGTCCTATTACCTCTGTTGATTCGCCGTCCTCATTTCGAAATTCGTTCCTTCTACACAATCGCCGCTTCCATTAAACGCCCCTTCGATTGGCTCCCGACCTCCCCCCCCCCTCGTCCTCCTCCGCCCTATCCTCCCTTCCTGTTTCTCTCAATTGCCCTTATTTATCACCCCCACTCCTCCTTCCATCATCTCCACCCCCTCCCGCAAACCCCCTTCACTCCTATCCCACTCCCAAAAACTCCGCTTTTCCGAAAAACACTCATCCCCCCTTCTCCCGTCATCATTTTACCTCCTCCCCCCTCCCGCCTCTCCTTCCTTCTCACCCATAACTCAATCAATTCCCGCATCCTGCGTGCATGCCTTTCACTTCCAGATTACAACTCCTCCCCCTCTCCCCGCCTTTCCACTACGCCCCCTCCCACCCCTGACCCCCCCCTTCCCCGTCATATTTCCATCCCCCTCTTTCTTTCCTGAACTCCCTCCGACACATGTGCCCCTTGGCAATGCCACTACTCTGGCCCATTTAAGGTACTTTGAGTGAAATATCACTTCACCTAGAGTTTGATGAATTTATCCTCATTTTTGCAATTATATCAAAATATCATTGCAAAGATGAATTAGGCCTCAATTTAAAGAGAAAACTCTCATCTTTCCAATGATATCAAAATATTAACCCCATGCTGAACTACTTTTCGAGAAATTTCCTGAAAATACAAGCTGTTTTGCATGAGATAGATGACGGCTGTGCGCTCCAGAGGAAGAATATTAAAAAACAAAGGAATTTATTACACCTAGATTTTTTATCAAAAAAACAAACGGTGTGTAATTTGTATGTTTTCTCAACAATCAATAAAAATTAATCCTTTATTCACCGCAGTATTTTATGCAGAATCACAAAAAAATCTACTGTTTTGAAAGCTTTTTAGACGTACGGCGAGAAAAAAAAGAGTCAAGTTCAAAACTTATTTAGGTATATTTATTTAATTACTGTGAATTTTTTTGTCATATATAACTATATTTTTGCACTATTAATATTGCAATATTTACCGCCCATTCTTACAGACGATGAAATTAAAATATAAAATGGGAATATGGTCTCCATTATGACTAGGGAAATATTTCGCTCAAACTACTTAAAGCCTCATGGGGACTATAGAGATAAACATCGGTTCATTATAAATGAATGTCTCTCTAAGTCAGTCAGAGCAAGATATCACTTAACCTAGAATTTGATAAATTTGACCTCATGTTAAAGAGAAAACTATCATTTTTCTAATGATATCAAAATATTAATTCCATGCTGAACTAATTTTCGAGCAATTTGTCTAGGAATATAAGCTGTTTTACATGGGATAGATTAAGGCTGTGCGCTCCAGAGGGAGAATCTTGGAAAAAATTAGGAACTTCTAACTGCTAGATATCGTCAAAAAACTAACGGTGTGTAGTTTGCGTGTTTTCTCAGCTAATTTATAAAAATTTATCAATCACTCACCGCAGTAATTTTTACAGAATCGCGAAAAAACCTGTTGTGAAGGTATTTTCACCTAACGGCGTGAAAAAATGAGTCAAGTAAGAGACTTATGAGGATATTTATTTAATTACTAAGAATTATTGTAATACATTTCTATATTTCGGCGCCATAACTACTACAGTATTGACTTCTTATGAAAACTGAAAAAAAAATAAAATTCCATTATGGCTTGGGAACTATTCACTCGAAGTATCATAAATCGTTAAAACTTAAGGTGCCTAACTTGCCATGGTGGACTGTGTGTAAATGTCAGTGAAGACCGATAATTTTAACCCGGGGTTCGAACCCACGTCCCTCCATTTCGCGCCGGGTGCCTTCAACATTTAAACAACTCAGGCGTCTTCGTCCAATGTAATTGATTGATCGAGGTGGCAAATATAATATTAATGTTTATTTATCCATTGGAACAACAACAATTAAAAAAACTACCTTTACATTACATATGAAAACGGATAAATTAGATATCCACTTTAGGCATTGCCTGTACATGTCAAAACATTGCGCCGGCTCGATTTCCAAGAGTCACAGCTGCGACGTTTTCGGGTAGCGCAGTGGAAAGGAAACGGAAGACTTGGGGAGGGAAGGGATATTCATGCTCTATTCTCCGTCGTAGTTCCCAATATTTGCACAGGAGGACGCGCTCGTGGTCTGAAACCGTTGTGCCATCTTGCGGGGAGATTCACAGCAACTATAAATCACCTTTAGCTTTAATAAAAGATGTGACTGCTCCCTAATATAGGTTCGCGTTTAACGGTAAACGTACGATACTGCTTAATAGGCAGCTGAAATGACATTTGTTTAATCTATTTTGAAGTTTAAATTCAGTTATTTGGTTTTCTCCTTTCGTCAGTGTTATTTTGTGAGTTTTTTTTTAACCGTGAGGGCAATTATATTCATAGCACAGAAGAATAAAACATAGAGTTCCTAACACAACATGAAGCCTTTTATCATCATCGCGATTATGAAATTCTTAAATGGCTTTGATGTACCTTTCTTCCTTGTGTCACTCATTTATTCGCCTGAAATATTCAATGGTCCAGGCTTATATTTTAAGTAACGTTGTATGGAAAATTTTTCCAATATCAACAACGACTTTATGCTCAAAAGTTTCGAAGTAGATTAAATTTTCCCCAGACAATGGCTCTTTTTGTTTTCTGAAAAACATTTTGTTGCCATAATGACGAGACGCAAGAAGGAATTGAGACTTACTAGATCCTGCTTCTTGGGGAAGCTGCGAGTGTGTTTATTTTAAATTTCAGATATTTAAATCTCTTTTGAAAATTACGCTGCAGGTAATTGGAATTCGGTGGTACTTACAACTATGCAGATATTAGCAGCGCTTGGTATGCCTTTATCACGTCGCGGCTTATTGGACACGAGAAACCGACGTTTGAGAGAGACTTTAGTTTTCCATGGAAACATTTGTAATTGGAAGATTCGAGTAAACACAAACGGGTAAATGTTTGAGTATGGTATATGAGATATGCAGTAAATGTTTTCTGTTAAGGTGGGTCCACCTTAAAATGACTTAAATGTCTTTTTATTCATATTCTGTCTACTTGTAGAAAAAGTTGTCTTCTATCTGATATGAACAACAAAAAAACACCTACCCACGCTATTTTATTCTATAATTGAACTTGAAATCACATGGTGTTCAACGGGGGAATGAGAAAAACACGGGGAAAAATATTATTTTTCCATAATATATAAATGCCATTTTTGCTGAAAACCATTTATAAGAAGTTGCGATGCGAATTAATAACATGCAATTTTACTTAAATTATGGATAAAAATCTTTTTCTAATTGATAATGAATGTGGGAAAAATGAGAACTCAAAATTTTTTATATTCAGTTGCGGATTGATAATATGCTATTTTAATTAATTAATAGATAAACATCTTTATAATTGAATATGAATGTGGAAAAAAATGAGAACTTTTTTTATTTTCACTTTTTCGTGTCCCTTGGCCTTATCGGAGGGCTATAAATATAAAAGCATGCATTATTAATGAAAAAAATCCCCGATTTGGGTCTCCTTTGATGCTATACTTGAGAGTTTAAGGAAACGGATGTGAAAACAAAAGTTCGCTGAAAACCTATGATTACGATTTGATATATGCTTAACACGAGAGCACGAATGTTAAAATTTAGCAGCAGCTGTTATGAAATTTGAAGATCGATGCTTTGAATTTTTTTTAATGACCACCATGGACACGAAGCCAGACATTGCATTTCCACGAAATAATTGATTAGAGTCTCTTTACTTTCCCAACGGTGAAAACTCGTTGTTTTTTTTAATTCAAAATTTTATTTGTAAGTATTTAAAGTTTACATTATTACCCCTTTAGCGCCCTTCAGTTATGGACACTGAATTTATCTGTTACACCCTTCGCATTTCGCTCATCTCCTTTGCTTTTTCGTTCGTAACTACGGTTGTCAAAACAAATAAGGATTCCTACGCTTTCTGTTACGCCTCTTTAAAAACTATACTTTCATTAATAACACGCCTATGGGAAAGCAAAAGTAATAGCACAGAATAGAGACCTAAGAAATCAGAATGGTCACTTACGGGAAATAACATGTAAGTTGCTGTGGCCAAGATTCTACCTGGTGAGTGAAAGTGGAACTTCGCTCATTTTAAGCTAGATTCTCCCAGCAGTTGGGCCCGTGTGAGTGTGTGAGTGATTTCCTGAGTGCTTGTGAGTGTGTTTGTGTTCATAAACCAGACATCCTTATCGGGGTCCCATCAGCCCTAGTGAAGGATCTCTATTTGGGTTGAGTGTATGTGTCTGTGGTTGTCACTGGCGAGGAAGAAAAATTCCCGTAAACCACCAGTGTAGGAGGGCTTTCTGTTCGAGAGGTTGTGGTTGGTCACTGGCGTTGAATTGCTCTATTTTCCCGCAAGCCAACACAGCAATTGTTGTGTACTTTCGACGAGTGGTGCCAATTTATTAAGGCCATTGGAGAATTTTTATAATTTGTTATTAGTGTGAAGTGTCGCTCTGAATCGGAAGGCTGGACCAGAATAAAAGAGAAGCTTTCAAAATATGGTGCTGAAGGTGGATGACGAAGATGGGATGATCATACGGAGCACTGTAAATGGATAGGCCGCACTTTGAGACACAAAGAATTCGCAAGGAACACGATGGTGGGGAAAATTGATGGGACCCCCCCCCCCCCCCACCCAGTCTCCTATGAAGATTACCGAGGGAAAAATGCGTAGAACAGGGGAAGCAGCTGGAGCAGAAGAGCCACGTGGCGATGAAAGAGCCATCAGGGTTAAGGGAGTGGAATGGAGGATAGCAACCAGCCAAATAATCTTAGGGCTGAATGGTAATTGATGATGAGTAGGTACTTCTTAGGACGATAACATAAATATTTCCCATTGGACTGATGTGAAGAGCTGGAGCTTTATTCTGATTGGTTTTACTTATGATGATTTTTCTATGATTCCTGGAACAGATCAGCAATAATTGCAATGGCATCATTAATGTTTATCAACCACCAGGAGTTTAATTGGCTCATTACTCTG
Source organism: Pyrrhosoma nymphula (assembly GCA_963573305.1). NCBI lineage: Eukaryota > Metazoa > Arthropoda > Insecta > Odonata > Coenagrionidae > Pyrrhosoma > Pyrrhosoma nymphula. The sequence goes on from OY754337.1 coordinate 79,518,375, forward strand.
TCTTTTGCGAAGTTGCTCGACTTTAATGATTGACTTGACTGTTTCATGGTGAATGGCGGGCTTTATGAAACCCTAAAAATATGAGAGCTAAGAAAAATAATTGGCTTATTTATGCCAAAATTTGATTAAGTAAGATAACATCTGTCAATTTTCAAAAAATTAAAAATTCTGGATTATGCCTGTAAATTATTTATCGGAGTATGGGTTAAATTAATGATGTTAAGAGGAAAGATTAAATACGAATCATATAAGTGTATCATTTAAATTTCCAGATACCTTGAAGACGGTATATTTGGTAAATTTACTACTCGCTTAGCTGCTTCGTTTTTTATTCCCTTTCAGGTTATTTCATTTTTGAAGATAAAGACAGTGCTTAATATCTCTCATGCTTTAGGAAGCACGCTCTCAGAATTGACTGTAGTTTTAAATGTTTTCAGAATGTTTTTTACATTTCCAGCATTTTTATTGCCCTCAATGAATCCTTTAACGCAGCTTCATTGAGAGCTCTCACCTCCATTAAGAAAAAATGGGAAAGGATTAACGTGCTTTAGACAGAAGGAAACCCCGTGACTGATTCGTGACTTACTCCTCGTGACGTGACTCCCGGGGCTGGCCCACAATGCTCAGCAAGGATAGTTGAAGGAATTAACGTCCAACCCGTTTCTCTCTCAAAGCCCTATTTATTTTTTGCCAGTCGTACATATATTAACTGCAGCATGTAGAAGGATTATTCTCACGAGTCTTTATACACAGTATATTCTCAAGGTTTTGTTGATGAACTCGGTGCTAATATGGGTAACATCTTTTTATTTTCTGTGATTATCATCATCCTATCGGTTTCCTGCTCCACTTTCGTGGGTCTAGGTATTGACTAAGTGCCTCCATCTGGGTCTGTCATTCCACACTCTCTGCCTCACAACATCCTCATAGGAACATCCTCTCTTTTAAATGTCGGTTTTAACTTCATCTATCCGTCTTCTCCTGGGTCTTCCCTTGGTCTTTAACCTTCTCCTCTCTTTTCCTACATCATTTTAGGTATCCTTACATTTTCCATTCTCTTTTCATGACCAAACCATCGTAGTCTGTTGCTAGCAATTCGCCGTCTTATATCTTTAATATTCAGCTGTAATGTTACATCTGAAATTATGATTCTATCAAATCTTGTTTTCCCTACACTTCTTCTCAGGAACTTCATTTCTCCTGCCGTTATTCTCCTCCATTTTCTTTCAGACATTGTTCAAGTTTCTGATCCATAAATAATCATCGGTAAATAATAGTTACTGACTTTTAACATTTTCGCTTTCTGCGGCACTTTATTATAACACAACAAATGTTTGATGGCCTGGAAAAATCTTTCTCCCTTATTGAGCGAATTTGAAATTTCTGGCTCTAATTTCCCATCAGAAGTTAGGCTATTTCCAAGATATGTAAATTTCAAAAGTGTATTGTCAAGTGTAGTATTAACATGTATGTTATGTCTGTGATATGGGTGTAAAATGTTTCACGTCAATATTTTTAGGATTACACAGTTCCGATTATCGGGAATATTTGAAGCTTCACAAGTTTTAACACAGTAGTTGCGCATGTATGACGGTTCTTTTCCTTGTAATGACTATTAGTTTCCTTTTAACTATTTATGAACGATTGAAGGTATCTATTAACCTTTAATTATTTTTTTCTTAATTTTGTCGTGCAATGCACGACCAAGGTACACCCAGCGCCTTATGAGATCCTGTGTCACAAAAACACACCCGTTCACAGTTTTTATGTATAAATATTTTAACAGTTTTAAAACGACCAAAAGTAATAATTAAGGCATATATTGCTACGTTACCTTTAATTTACTTAGTTTTAAAGTACCTGTTCACGTACATCATACACTAGGAGAAAGTAGCTTCATATAACCCAGTGACCATTCAAAAAACACATAGCATATAGTATATACTGTGATGGTGTGACCCTTTTGAAATTATTCACTCACTTTCTTAGAACAAAGCCCTTCTCTATTTTTCCAAAACATGATAGATCCTCTCTCGCCCAACAATCCCCTTCTTCTCTTCTTCAACAACTTCCTAACAACCCCTTTTTAAAAATAAACATACAACAATCAGTTCTTTAAACACATAAATAAAATTATAATTAATAACTTAAAATAAACGAACAACCATCAAATAATTCACGAACAACTAGGAAAAACAAAAATAATTTGCGAACAACTAATAAAACAAACTTGGATTGCTAACAAATCAACGCGATCATTTTTGTTATGGCAAGGCACGACACGACGTTACAATACGCTGGAATTTTGAAAATAGTTAGTCCAATTGGAAAGCCTGCGTTGGCGTTGATTGCAGTCGAAATATCAAAACAATAAAAAGAACACTTCTCACTTATGCGATGCTTGTCATAAAACATTTAGGTATAACCTTGATACGATTAAACCCGTGAATAAAATGTCCTCCAATTGACACTTTTCGTCGAACTCCATTTCCTTTTCCCTCGTCATGGTCTCCTCTCTTTATCTCATTCTCTTTACGCCGAGTTAATTCGCTAACGGCCCATGTATATTCTTCTTTTCCTTTTTTATCCATTTATTCATTTTTTCGAAAGTAAAAAGAAAGCCATTTAGTTCATTCATTTCTCTTATCAGGCCATTAATAAGTTTCTGCCTCTCCCCGTCAACCTCTCCCCCCCACCCCACTGCTCAAACACACCCCTTTGAACGATCGAAGGACGATGGGACGGAATGAAAAAAGAATGTAAGAAGGGAATGGAGGAGGGAATGTCGGGAAGGAGTCGTCGAGGAGAGTGATTGATTGCCCAGAAAGGAGGAATCCCGGCGACATTGAAGGGTTTGCCTCCACGCCAGTAGTGAACCAGAGGGAGTCCAATCCTGTGGAGGCATTCCAGTATTACGCATGGCGATATGGACCACTTCTTAACCCCCATCCTACCAACGTGCAAGTCGATGTAAGATTTCATGAACTTCATCTACCTTTCCCTCGCAGTCTATTGTAAGTTCATCATTATCAACTGGTATTCTGTCTACTGGCAGGTCGCAAACACCATAGCTGTCTTCAATTCTTCCTGTCCCGGGCCTCTTCCTTGGTTTCCTTGTGCATACCTTCTTCTTATCATTACTTCGTCTGTCATTTCAAGCCTTCTTCTTCCTATTCTCTTTTCTCCCTTCACTGTTCCCTCGACTGCTGTATTTAAATTCCTTTCCCACTTAAAATATGTCCCATCCAGTTTCCCTTTCTCTTCGGTATTGTTCTCAGTAGTGTTCTTCCTTCTCTAACTCTTCCCAGCACCTCCTCATTTCTTACTCTTATCCACCCGTTTCACTCTCTCTAGCCTCCTCCACACCCACATCTCAAAAGCATTGATTCTATCCCCATCTCTTCTAACCAAGGTCCACGTTTCGCATCCATACAACATAACACTCCGCACACAACATTTCACCAGTCTCATCCTCAGTTCTAGGTCCACACCGCTGCATAACACATTCGTTTCACTTCTAAGTTATTTTTTGAGTTTTGGTATGATTTACTCACATAAATGGACCTAAAACTCGAGGAGGTGGAAGAGTTCTGTTACCTGGGAAGCCGAGTAACCAGCGATGGACGAAGTAAAAGAGAAATTACCAGTAGAATTTCCCAAGCGAAAAGGGCATCTTACCAGAAGAAAATTCTGCTTACAGCTGCAAATACAAGCGTGGAAGTGAGGAAACATTTCTTAAGAACATACATCTGGAGCATTCTACTATATGGCAGCTAAGCATGGACAATAACAGCAGCAGAGAAGTCCAGCCTGGAAGCATTTGAAATGTGGTGCTACCGAAGAATGATGAAGATAAAATGGATCGACCGAGTGACAAATGAAGAAGTCTTAAGAAGAGTGGGAGAAAAGATATGTGTACTGAAAACCTTATATAGGAGACGGGACCACTTAGTAGGCCACATCTTAAGACACGACGGCCCAATGAAGACAATCGTAGAGGGAAAGGTGAACGGGATGGAATCGAAAAGGCAGGCCTCGCATGAGATATATGGAGCAAGTTTGTTAAGGATGTAAATGTGAGGAGTTACGTCAATATGAAGAGGCTGGCAGATAGAAGAATTGAGTGGGGGGCTGCGTCAAACCAATCCTAAGATTTTTGACCAATGATGATTATGAAAAGGACCTTCCGATTTAAGGCGATGAAGATAATACGCATCAGAATGAACCAGTGCATGCAAATGGCGATGAATGGAACGATGTGCCCAGGTGAAGGGTTCGGTAATCTGCCATTCTGTTTTTACTAAACGGACGAATGTTTCGTAAGAGTAATACATATTCTTACAAACTGCACTCTAAAGAAGGAAAGCTCTTGTCCACAAATTAATGAGAAACTTTATATCATTCATGGCCAACCCATTTACCGAAGTTCAATTAAAAAACACACATCAACAATAATCGTGGCGGTGAAAGGAAAATACCCAGAGCTACGTAGTTATCACAATGAAACCATATCTAGACCTAGAACAGAAATATTTGAGCATATGGACTTATTCCTAGGGCCCAATATATATTGTGCATTACCTGAATTTATTGCTAATACGAAAAATTAATGTGAATATTGTAGAAGTGTAAAAAATGGTTATTTGCTATTGATTATATATCAACTTTATTTTAAAATTGTTTGAAATGGTATTACTCAAAGCAGTGTCAATTATCTTTGTTTGGTATGTTTTTTTATTGATATGAAATTTTTAACTAAGTTAAATTCTCCATGCTTTTTCGTTTACCGGAAGTTTGGTAACTATACCAGCATACAATGTTATTTTTACTTATGTTGTAACACATTAAAATTATTTTTGTTAATTAAGAACGAGTCGGTAACCCCAAAACGGAGCTTCTCCAAAGGGGTGTCTATATTAATGATAAATGTCACTGTAAAATGTATATGATGTTGTGGAATACACTCCTTATTATTATTATAATCGCAGATGCAAGTAACGAAGTGCTTTCATTCTCGAGCTTACAGCATTGCTCTCGATCTCTTTTGAAGTGCGCTTCCCATTGGTTAGCAGGGTCTGAAACGAATGGAAAGCAACTGAGCAGTAGTTTTGTGAAGTAAGCAGAGCAATGAAACGAACGGAAAGTGTACATATTTTTCCAAGAACGACATTTTTGCAGTATTGGTCTCCCCCAGAATATCGAGCGTTTGAGCAGTGAGGCTATGTGAGTTCAGAGGCTTCAGAGCGGCGGCGATGTATCTTGAGGGACATTTCCCGAAGAGGAATAGCGCACCCTGTTTACAGTTATGCAGATATATTTATTTCGTCTGGTGAAAACTTCAGAAGTGTCACGTATACGATCTCCGGAGTAACACTAAAACCTTTTGATTCTCTTAGCCCTCATCCCTCAATATAAGACGGTGCGAGAAGACCCTAAATCCCCCATCCACTCAAAACTTAATACTCAGTTGACCACCCTTGGGTGTACATCGTTGTGAAGTGTCATCGCTATAAAAATGTCTGTTCTCAAGTTTAATTAATTAATAATTTAATTTTAATTAATATAGTCATTTACAAAAATGTGAAAGTAAAACAATTCATCCAGCTAATTTCTCACCTAGCTTTATATTGACTTGATGGGCAGAGTCTATTGTACTGTTTTCTAATGGTCAGTTGCCTCTGGGTAGTTTTCTATTTGTGATCTGTTTTATTAAATTAATTTTATCTCGTATGATACCCTATTTTTATAGAGAGAGGGGCAGGGAGTGAGTGAAAAAGGGCAAATGTGTAGTTCAATCCTATTGCAGGAGTTATTATTAGGCAAGCAAAGCCGCTAGGGAGGTAGTATAAATGAAAACTTCAGTTGTGCTATGAAAACAATCGTATGATATATTTAATTGTACCATGGACTCTAACTCTAACTTCATGGACTCTAACTTCGGACTCATATTTGTGGGATTGGTAGTTGACAGAAATGTTATGTAAAATCGATAACTTGGATGATGTTTAACGCTACATTAAATATAGATACGGAAGAAGTTATAATCATTACAGAACACGGAAGTACTGAAGTCAAAATAATTATGACTATTCCATCGTAGGTTTCCGCGGCGTTCAGATGAATTCCTCTTCCTCCTCCAACTGCTGTCCTAAAAAGCAACCTACGCGGTGGAAACCCGAAAATACAGAACAATTCCATTATGACAATTGTCTATATTTAGTTGGGATGCGGAGAAAATTAAAAAATAGAGCTAATGAGTGAATATATAATTTATCTATATAATATATAATGTAAACGTTTATTGTCGTAGACCTTTACATCGGCCTTACAGACTTTTGAGTACATATTGGCGATATTTATATAATATACAATTTAAAAAAATAATAATTACAAGATACACATGTTTACATAGGATAAATAAAAATTAATTACAAGAATCACAATTTACACAAAAATAGATTGAATACCATACTGATTTAAAATGCGCAACAACTATCTCCTTTCACTTTTCCAGTTGAATGATTTTTGAATATGTGGATTTAGATAACTTTCTTTTGAAATTTGACACAAGTTGGCATGTTTTTAAATAATTTAAACTATTTCTGTTTCCATTGCAAAGGTTAATAAACGAATTTGAAAATAAGTAAATAATATCTTCGACATGAATGGTAGTAGCGTGTCATTGAGTTTATGGCAGGGGGATTCCTTCTCAAAGATGCTTGTAACTTTTTAGATACTTAAATTTTATAATTCCAAATCCCTATCAATCAATGATTCAGTTTTTTTAAATTTTATTGAGTGCCTACAGTTCAAATCAGTGTATTTATTATATTGCATTGTGTTTACTGAATGTTTAAAAAAATTCAATTACTTAATTTTAACATCTAAAGCCAAACTTTGTGCTGGTTCACATTAATGCAACATGCGGATGCGGATGAAAAAGTAAAAGAGAGGTGCTATTTCGCACTCGTCCGGCCACACCTTGAATATGCAGCGAGCATATGGGATCCGGTGCAGAAAGACTTAGTCCGGGAACTTAATAAAATACAAAGGAAAGCTGCGCGATTTGTCAAAAACAGCTACGGGCGTACTGACAGCGTTACACAGATGTTAAACGAATTAGGCTGGGAACCGCTAGAGACTCGAAGGTTACGCGCTAGGCTTAGATTGCTTGAACAATTGAGAATATATATCTTTCAGAGCGACACGGAGAACATCATATTAGAACCCCACTATATTTCCAGGTCCGACAGAAACGATAAATTAAGAGAGATATTTTGCCGAACGGATAGGTATGGGAATTCGTTTTTCCCCCGAACAATAAGGGACTATAATAAATGCTAGGCGTAATTTCATTAGAGCGTTTCCTTTTTATCTTTAAACGGCTGGTGTCCTAACACCCCCCGCCACACGCCTATTGAGGCGGCTTGCGGGGTAATATGTAGATGTAGATGAATGCAGAAGTATGGAAAAGAAATTATTTTATGATAAGCCCTTGGGCTCAAGGGGTAATTTGAGTCCAAGTTATTTTTCGAGTTAAATACAAAGAACCTTCTCACCAAAACGATCTAAAAAATAACGCATTAGCGGAATAATGTATCTGGCATTCATTTGAAGAAAGCCACGACAAAATGTGTCATTTTACGCGATGATTAACGGCGTGACTCGAAAAGAGAATTTCGTAGGAAGTGAAATGAATACTTTCCCCGCATGATTAAAAGGGCAAAATATATATTAATGATTCTTGCTCCTTGTAAGGGCTTCCGAATCGGGAGGGGATCCTAATACCCTTAGGCACCAATCTATGCCTTTAAGTAATGCGCATCATTCTGCCAAATATGAAAGAGAAGGAAGAGGGGAAATGAAAAAACAAATTAAGGAAGGATTTGTCTTGAGTAATTAATATTGATCAGTTGATATGGCAATCAGCTAAATACTGCTATATTATCAAATATCCGTGATAAATGACCCTAGAAAACTTATTCGTATTATTTTATTTGTTGCAAATAGGAATGGAAACATTTCACTCTGGTTGACAGACCTGCGCTTCTCTATATTTTTATCTGTTTATTCACGCATATATATGATGATGTAACGGCAAATTCTTTGCATATTCATATTCAATCTCTATCCCTTTCCTCATTCTTACTCTTTACCTTGAGAAAGGTGGATGACAACACCACCGAAATATTGGAAGTTTTAATTTGTGTCTTTCGCCGGTTTCTATATTTTTGTCGACCACCCTTTTGGTATATTTTATATTTATCACTCGAGTGATTCTTCAAGAAGTTATATATATATATATAAATATACTTATATATATATATATATATATATATATATATATATATATATATATATATATATATATATAAATATACTTTTGAAATTTTCGGCAATTGGCCACAAATATATAAAATAAAACTTACCGGAGAAAGAGATAAAGAATTTGTTCTTACGGAACGTTTCGGACCGGTTGGTCCTTCGTCAGCTTTAGAAGTCTAGTCAAGTCCGTAAAAACAAATTCTTTATCACTTTCTCCTTTCTCCTACCTCCTGTAAGTTTTATTATATATATATATATATATATATATATATATATATATATATATATATATATATATATACTAAACTATGAAAAATCATCTCTCACAAGTTAAGTTGAGGTTAAAATTAAAAGAGAACACAACTTTGTGTTTTCTACTGATGTATTATATACAATACTACGGGTAAAAGGCTAATTATAAAGTATTTTATATAATAAATCAGTGGAAAACACAAAGTTGTGTTCTTCTTATGGAAAGATTCCACAAAGTTTGATCTTCTTCGTACGATTGAGGTTCAACATTTAAACAAGTACCGAGCAATGCAATATTCACGGTGTGTACTTTTCATTTGGGAAAATAATGTTTTGGATTCCAATTTGCTATCGACAGTGATTGCGGAGTAATAAAAATAATGGAGTGAAAAATAAGGTCACTCATATAATCACTCAGCCATTTTGCTTGAAGATCATCTTTATGCGCGGATAAGTTTTAGGATTGCTCTTCAAAAAATTTAGTCCGTGTCCCATTCACTCTCGTTTGGAATTTATGCGTGTTGACATTTCTCCTTCCGGATGAACAATTAAGGGAGATTTGTAGGGGGGGGATTTGGAGGGGGGCAGGGGAGGGGGATGGAAAATGAATGAGGAAGGCGGGGAATATGACGGATGGCTGGGAGGTTGATTTTGTGCGGGAAAGTCTGTGGGCGTTGCTAGGGGGAGGGGTTTGGTTGGCAGGGGGTGTAATTTGGCAGTCGAGCTTAGTGGTCTGGCGAGGGTGTATGTGCAGTGCGGGGGTGTGGGTGTAAGAGGGTGGTAAGCAGAGAATGATGGGATACGCCCGCATTAGCCGTAATTTATTTGTATTCTTCCGAAAGGAGCGAGTTTTTCGGAAGAAAAAGATCTTTTCCCGGAGTGAGTTTACGAGACGTTTGTTTGTTTGTGTCTTTAAATCCTTTCTCTATATTTCTTTCTTTCGCATGCACTCGCTACTGTCTCTCATTTGTTTTTTTTTGGTGACTTTTCACGTCTTGAGTTATGCGACGACGACGTTTGACAGTGATATTAGAGGAACTCCTTAACACTAGGATGTTTGTTTGCTTTTTTGTTAAGTGTTTTGCAGTGTTCCAGATTATTATTATTTATTCGTTTCGTCTGTCTGCCTGACGAAGATAAATCATTCATAAAGACGAGCAGCAAAGGGCGTGACGTGAATTCCGCATATCGTCGGTTAATTCAGCGGGTGCAGGAATGTTCTGGAAGAGCGTGCATTGCCAGCGCAATATTTTCTCCCTGATCGAAGGTCAATGCAGTTTTCTCATAGTAATTTTCCAATCTTGATTGAGAGTGCAATTTGTCCTCAAAGAATTTGACGAAATGCTCCAGTGAGATAGTTAACGTCAAGGTGTATCGCATTTCATGACAAGGTTATGAAAGGTACTCGAGTTAAATAAAATAATAGGTTTGAATGATAAAAATATTAATTATCTTAAGTCCACTCTATGGTATTAGGCTTTACTTTTTAGAAATGTTTAGTATCCATTCTAAATTATACACCTTGTATTGAACTGTAACTGTAGAAAAAAATACAAAATGTATAATTTAGAATGGATATCTTAAGTCCATTGTTTTTTATAGGGTGCAAGACATTCTTCGAAGCATGTAGGTTCAAAGACGAAGAAGTAAACTGCCATTATTGCTGCTCTAAAGCTAGCTATCAATGCACTGTACAAAGTAGATCATAGTATAGCCTATCTATTTACTTTACTCGTAACAGCAAAACGTAAAATGGCAGCCGTAGACTATTTATGTAACATAAATGATTATGCGACATTTAAATTTCCAAATATGGAAGCTAATTCGCTCAGAAAGTTATGCGGTCGATCCGTCGAAAACAATTTTTCGCTGGAATAAATGTGTCGAGGGATGCCGTTCGTACCAACATCACATGTTTCTATGCCAGTTTGAAGACCAGATGGCCATCTTAAATGCAACCCTTCCTTCATATCAGAAACTACGTTTCAAAGTAGCCCGTTCTTCACTGGTAAGAAATAATAATAAATTTTAAAACATTATCATTTCGGAGAGAGTTCCCTTGTGCTTATTAGTTTTCCAAGAACCCTATTAAATACTAATTTGAAAGTGTTTAATTGATTTTTACCTCATGGCCGAAAAAGTAATGAGCCGTTTATTTTTAAATTTTTTACATAAGAAGATGGTAACACTGTAAATGATAAGAGTGTTGTATAGATGACCCCAGGGTTTCAACGGGACCAAATTCGGGACGCCGGGCTTTTAGAATGTAGCTAAACTAGGATTTCGTTCACTGATTGACTCAAGTGCATTAAATCTTTGATAAGATCTGAATGTCCTAAAGCTCAGACATAACGTCGGACCCTGATTGATGATTCTCAAAATTTGAATTAAACATTGTTATGAGAGGGGATCTGAGAAGAAACAAAGACAAGGCTGATATGGAGCGTAGTGCTGTATGGGTCGGAAACTTGGTCATTGCGAAGGAAGGATTTGCGTATATATGAGGCGTTTGAGATGTGGGTTTGGAGAAGGATGGAGAGGGTGAGCTGGATGGGGAGTAAGACGAACGAGGAGGTATTGGATATGGTTGGAGAGGAGAGGAAGCTTGTAACAGAGGTTCGGAGAAGGCAGAAGAAATGGATGGACGAGGTTTTGATAGGGGAGGGCATTTTGAAGAGGGTAATAGAGGGGAGAACACTGGGGAACCGTGAGAGCGGCAAGAAGAGGATAGGCATTCTGGACGAAATAAGAAGAGGTAGAAGATATGAGGAATTTAAGAGGGATCTAATGGCGGGACATCTTGAGGAGAGAAAACGAAACATTGTTTCAGAAATTGTGATCTAGGATATGGACTGTCCAAAAACCTACCTATCAGCTGAGTACTAAAGAAAAATGAATTGCCGTGAAACTTCCATCAGGAATGAGCATCCAAGTCCTCAAAGGCATTATTTAACTTAAGATATATATTGTTCATTAAAGCCTGGTTCCTTTTTATATAAATGGGTATAAATAACACAAAGCAATAAGAATAATAACAAATCTTCGGATATTCATAAATTAATTGACGTTCTACTCGATTTATTTGCTTTTAAAGGTACGCTTTTGGATCCATATTGAATGATGGCTCTCAGTATATGGTTTATAATTGGAGCATGTGGTCACTCTACTGGACTTCTACAGGAGTGTACCGTTCATGGTAGCAGCGTTGTAAATGAAAGGTTAATAAGGAAGGATATAATTTTACGTTTACTTTTTTGTGCGTGCTTTTCTGCATTTTCTTTCCTTATTAATCTTTTTATATGCTGAGCCGGGATCGTGTGTAATTTCCCTGAAGATTCGCAAGGGCTTATGGGCCATGGAAAAATAATTGTGGAAAAAATCACAGCTGTAATCTTTTCGTTGAATGTATTGCTTTCAGAGAGAAGGTGGAATCGAAGAAAATATAAATTTCGCTTTAGCGAGTGCCTCTCTCAACTGCTTCCATGGGATCGGTGAAACGTAGCTCGATGCATGTAGAACCGCGACTCTCCACTTCGAGAAGCGCCAGTTGTGATCGCTTATTACTTTGCCGGTTGCCTCTAAAAAATATTTACCTCTATGAATTAGAAAAGAACTACATACTGCCTCAAAAACATTGGTCTAGAAGCGTGGTAAAACTCCTAAAACTAATATCTGCAGAGTATGCCTACTACATGCAGAAACAAATATTCAGTCACAATTGCGACTTTCAATCTAAAGATTTGCGAAAATATTCATGATGGTATTAATTTAGTTAGAAATGTAAATATTTTCCGATGGAGTTGTGAAAAATTTATTAATTCTCTGTAAAATAACGCTGTAAACTGAAATTTTGCATTAAAAAACTTAGTTTTACCTGACGTATAATGATAGCACATTTCGCACACCATAAAAATAGCTGAAATGTCCTTGTTTCTCGCCCTAAAACACTGGAGTTTTAATACTAGGAAGTGTACTGTTTATGTACTCGTTTAAATTTTTAACGACAAGACTGTAATGTGTACTGCAAAATGACACCACAATCAAAGCCAACATGGCCATGTGTTTAAAACGGTGAACTGTCAATATATGTCCTTCCCTCTAAACTGTTTTATAATTAAAACAACATAAAAGCTTTTATATAAGTTTCATAAGTGAACATATTATCACTGGTGGTCATCAATATTTTTTAAATATAAACTTTATGGGATGAAGATTAATAGAAAACAAAAGTAATGAGATTCTTTAGGACAAAGAAAGCGAGGCTGGTGATAAGAGTAGGTAGTCACATACTGGAGCAAGTAGAACAATTTAATTACTTGGGTGGTACGCTAGAAGAAACAGGACATAGTAGCAAATTAGGAGGAGAATAGCCCTAGCGAAGGAAGCGTTCAATAATAGAAGGGAGCTGATGACGGGGACCTTAAGTAAGAATGTAAAAAAGAGGCTGGTGTAGAGCTTGATATGGAGTGTGGCGTTGTATGGAGCAGAAACGTGGACCTTGAGAAAGGAAGACGAAAATAGGCTGAAGGCTTTCGAGATGTGGGTGTGGAGGAGGATGGAGAAGGTGCGTTGGACGTAATGGAAGACAAATGAGGAAGTGCTAGACTTGGTGGGTGAGGAGAGGAAACTTATGGATGAGATTAAAGGAAGTAAAGGTAGGTGGCTGGAAGGGGTAATGAGGGGCGATGGTTTGCTGAAGGCCATGATCGAGGGAAGGATGTTTGGTAAGCGGGGAAGAGGGAGAAATAGAATATGGATGGGATGAAGAAAAGTAGGACTTACGCTGAGATGAAGAAAGAAATCCTAGAGGTAGATAGTGCACGGCACGTGTAAGAGTTCGTTGAATATTCTCTGACTTTCATCACAACCTACCTCTAACCGGTAGATTACTGTAATGAATGCATGAATCAGTGATTTATTATATCACAAAAAAACTCGCAGTTTATAGCTCACCATTGTAATTGCTTCATCTACTAATGGATAACGCAAACAAAATATTATAAAACATGGTATAAGTGATTCAAATATAAAACTAGACCAGAAGATGTTTGACAGGCTCAAAACCAGTCGTGGTTGAGTGAATAAATATTTGAGAAACAATTGAAAATTTTGATTTAAATCATCCTAAAGAGGTTGCACCATGTGGAACCCCAAATCAATGAATAGGGGGTTATTTTGTAATCTCACTTAAGTGAGAATACGTTATAAAATACGGAAAATTACGTCATTTTTCGTAGTTGCACTCTGCCACCAAGGCGGCGTTACCATCTTCCGCTCTCAAGTGGTGAACTGTCGATCTATTAATTTGATTCATCCGCTCTTTCGACTCTTGATCCGTTTCAATTGCCTCCGCATTTCATTAGTTCCATTTCTCCTGTCGTAAGGAACGAGAAATGGAGTCGAATCTTGGCCGATTGTGAGCTGATCATTAAGAGAGCGGAACGGATCTCCCGCCTTCCCGCAAAGAGTCATTACATTAAAAGGTGAGATTACAAACTAACCGATTTTATTGTGATTTGTGAATTACCAAAAAAGCTGCAAGCATGAACGTACGCCTGCAAGCAGAGTAATATCAAGGGAATGGTTGTCGCTGAGAAGTGGTTAAGAATATGACTTAAGCGTTAAGGCACTTGGAGTAAAAACTTACTGCGATTTATAACAAATTAAAGTTCAGGAATTTACCGGAGGTTAAGAAAACGTTGTGGAATTGAACCGCAGTCAGTTAACATGCATTTGCGTCACTGCATTTATGATTAATGGCCATGGTGTTTTAGCTTTTGTCACGAAGGTTGCATCTCTGCAATTACACGTCTCCCCTGATATCTCCTCTGTATAACAGTCGTTAGTTGTAAAGTTCATATGATAATTCCATTACCTTTTAATGATTTTTCGCTGGTTTCTATTGCTATTTACTCTTTGTTGAATTTATTCGCTGGTAACTAGAGCCACCCATTTTATCTTCAACATTTTCCGCCATAACATTATCACTTTTTAATTACCTGCAAGCGTGTTATATCTGCCACAGCTGCTGTCCATGTCTGATGCTAGAGAGGAAAGATATTCCTCTTCATATATATATATAGATGAAGCATTCTTTTTTTTCAATGCTTATTTTTTGCCCTTTTCTCCTTTAGAACTTCTAATTAGCTGGTGATAGTCTGGGAAATATCTTTTTTTTCCATTGCTTGAGTTCTTGTTTTCCAGTTAGGAAATTTCCATTCTCATTCAAACTTTGATTTTTTCCAGTTCAACAATTGAGTAACATCCGCTTCTTTGAAACGAACTTGCTTTTGATTATACATTTTTTTCTCTTTTAGCAATTTCACTTTTTCAATGTGATGCAGACGTGACTTTTGAGATCTTTCTCTGAGAATAATGCTATGCTGGAGGCGACCAACTGCAAGATGCATAATGTTTTCCACATGTATCCAGTCAAATATTCCTTTAATTTTATTAGCATCAATTTTTATCTGCGTGATGAAGATTTTAGGTGACTCTGCAGAACAAATTCTTATACTAACGGTTCATGATTTTGTTTCCACTGTTGAATGCAATATTCGTTTTTACCTGCAAAAATTTTAGCTTTGCTGGCGAATGCATTGTAAAATTCTGTACCTGTAGAGAATCCAAATTTGAAGCACATTTTCGATTAAAATTATGGAATGTTTTTTAAGGTTGTTTGAGCGAGATAGTTCCCTAGTCATAATGGAAACCATATTCAAATTTTATTTTTTTATTTCACCGCCTGTAAGAAGTATGAAATAAATATTGTAGTATTGATGGCGCAAAGATATAGTTATATATGACCAACATTCTCAGTGATTAAATAAATAAAGCTACATAAGTCTTTAACTTGACTCATTGTTTCCCGCCGTACGGCTGAAAACCCTTCAGAGCAGCAGATTGTTTTGCGATTCTGTAAAAATTACTACGGTGAGTAATAGATTATTTTTTATAAATAGTTGACAAAAAATGTAACCTACACACCGTTAGTTTTTTGACGAAATCTAGGTGCTGGAAGTTCCGAATTTTTGAAATATTCTTCCTCTGGAGCGCAGAGCTATAATCTATCCATTCCATGTAAAAAAGCTTATATTATTAGGAAAATTGCTCGACAAGTAGTTCGGCAAGGGGTTAATGTTTTGATACCATTGGATAAGTGAGAGTCTTTTCTTTAAAATGAGGCCAAATTCATCTAATTCTAGGTGAAGTGATTTTTCGCTCAAACTACCGTAAAAACTTTTGATTTATGTGAATATCATTACCGCCATTTTCTCATTTCGTGGCGTAGATATCCCTCTTCCGCTTGCGTGAATGAAGGGAAACATTTTCAAAGGTGTGGACGCATATTGTGACGTAACAGTAACTCAGTTCATTCAAGTATTCTACCAACTGATTGGTAGGTTCTCGGACAGTCCCCATCCTGCATCCCAATGTCATAGACATTGTCTCGCTTTCCCTCCTAAGGGTGTCCCTAGAGTAGATCCCTCTTAAATTCCTCATATCTTCCACCTTCTCTTAATTCGTCCTATCCTCCTCCTTCCTCTTCCATGCTTCCCCAGTGTTCTCCCCTCTATCACCCTCTTCAGCATCCATCTCTTCTGCCTTCTTCGAACCTTTGCCATAAGCTTCCTCTCCTCTCCAAACATATCCAATACCTCCTCGTTCGTCTTCCTCACCACCCAACTCACCTTCTCCATCCTTCTTCAAACCCACATCTCAAACGCCTCAAGTCAACTCACATCTTCCCTTCGCAAAGACCAAGTTTACGACCCATACACCGCCACGCTTCATATTAGAGTTTTCAGCAGCCTTTTCTTTACGTCTCTTCTCAGACCCCCCTCATCAATTCCCTTTTCTTCGAAAATCATTCTTTAGCGATGGAAATTCTGCATCTGATGTCCCCACCTCTAAACCCATTCTCCTCTAAATTACCACCCCGATACGTTAACGTGGGTTAAAGTGGTGAGTTAAAGAGCAGAGGGTAGGAAGTTTAGTGTGAGTGGTAACACTCGGAAGAGATGAGTGAAATAAGAAAAATGGCTGCTTTCTTGGGGGGGGGGGGTTAGTGGGGTGACCACGGGGGAGGCTGGGTGAATGGGGAGAAGGCGTTCTAAAGCGTTGAATGAAATTGGGTCGAAGCCAAGAAGGAGTAGGTTCAGGGAATATGGGCATTGGAAGAGGTTTGGTTCCAATTTTAATAAGACAGCACAGGGTGTGGGGGAAAAAGGGCTCATTCCACCCCCTCGCACCCTTAAAGGGATCGCCCCTTCCTACTCCCTGGGAAAGCCGTGATTTCCTACTCACGCCGCCGTCCCGTCGCATGACTGCAGGCCGTTTGGAAGCGCTGCGGAAGTTTCCTTTTCTACCCGCCATTTTGATCTTCCCTATTCTTCCGTTCCAGCCATCGTTCCCTTAAGGGTCTTATGCCCTTTTCCGTGCTCGGTTACTTCCGAATTTTAATTGAACGTTTTCTAGTTTTTATTCAGCTGTAATGAGATTCATGAAGTAAGACACATTAAAAAAAATCATTGGCATAATCATGATGGTTGATGTATTGAAGATGTAATGATATATCGTTAACGTGAATGAAAAATTGATCAGTGGTTCAAGAATCGAGC
Organism: Pyrrhosoma nymphula; assembly: GCA_963573305.1. NCBI lineage: Eukaryota > Metazoa > Arthropoda > Insecta > Odonata > Coenagrionidae > Pyrrhosoma > Pyrrhosoma nymphula. The sequence goes on from OY754337.1 coordinate 79,535,573, forward strand.
CCTCGATATATTAGCAGCCGTGGCGAGTATGAATCACATGATACCAATTTCTTTTGACGTTCAGAAAGGTATGATGAAGTCCAATTGGTAGCGCTGATGGAAAAATAGAATCACTGCAGTGATCTCCGTCAAAGGAGTTAAAGGCATTTCAAAGTATATATTGTTTTTGTCCTTTGACGTACGTATATCGTCAGATATTCTATCCATGGCTGTGGAGGGTGCCTGGATGGGGAATGAAGGAAGGTTGAGCCACCCGGCATCGGTATAAGCCTACTCTTAACGGAAGAGGCCATGGGTTCACAGTTTTATGTCCCATCCGGTGGGCAGAGTACTACCCTTGAAGCACAAGTTAATTAGCACGATTTCGTTAATTCATTTGTAAGCATTTTCCATTTCTCTTCTTTATTTTTCTCTGTTATTCTTATTTCACTTTGGTTTCGCAAATTTTATTTTTTATGATTTAATATATATATATATATATATATTGGAAATACCTTTTGGAGAACTCGTTAGAAACGTACATTCATGATGCATAGGGGGAAATTATGATTATCGTCCTTCAGCATACAAGGGTATCGCTATCTTCTTGTTTCGCCCGACAATGCACCCCTTGGTTTGGATTGGGATTCCTCTGAAAAATCTCCACTGCCACCGGGGTTGGAACTCGGTTCCTTTGAAGTGGAAAACCAGTATTCTAGCTATCATACTAACACGAATAACTTCAATTGGGCGTTAAATCAAAGCAAAGTGATTGCAAAATAATATTTTGTTGTTCAGCAGCTAAAGTATCGTCTATCACTAGTCATGCACAAAAATGGATGGGCTTTAGTGGCATACTTTATATTTCTTTACATTTCCCATATTTTCTTTCCTTGTAGATATAGGGTGGTGTCATTTCCATCGCTGTATAAATACTTTCACGTATGATATTCTCAAATGCTAGGGTGTTATTAATTTTTCCTTGCTCTGTCTTTAGGAGCCTCCAATAAGGAAGAACTCAATTCTCAAAGCAATCTCTTCTAAATTGGCGATTCCCGCCGGGGTGAACTTATGACGTCCACTCCACGTCACTGCTTCCTCCGAATCCTTATTCTTCGTCGAAAAATTGGGCAGAATTCCATAGGGAGGTAAAAACAATAAAGAAGATTAGGATCTTAATGCCGCAAAGTTACTTTTTAAAATTTGTTTATCGTTCCTATAAATAACTGTGATGCGTACTCAACTTTTAAATACAATATTTGAGCGATCGTCTTACTTTTTAATAAAAAATGTGGGATTCCTACCCTTGCTCCAATTATTTTGCGTGTCATTGATCGTACCTTTTGATGGGGATGTAGATGCAGGACCTGGCAGCGAAGGACTCATGTAAAACCACTGAAAACAATTTGCACCGTGAGTGTTTATAGAAATATTGTACCTATATTTTTTGTCTTATTAAATTCAACCGTCTATATTGCTGGGATTGGCAAACGAATGCGTGTATCAACATGTAAAATACTAACATGCGGAATAATTCTTAAATTCTTTCATTCCTACCTGCTGTAATATTAAAGTATGAATGGTAAGAAATGTCCTGTAGTTTTATGACGTCACAGAGAAATATGCCTGGATTTGTAACTGCAATCTTGGGGACATTATTTTACCTGCTATCTGGCACTATTCCTAAAGGGAACTGTGAAGATATCTTGAGAGATCTGAAGAGCACTACGTTCTTGAAACGAGCATGAGAACTTGAGAATGAGAATTAACTGGGAACAAATGGCAGGTATCCATAGTAACATAAAAGAAATTTCATACAGGAAGAAGCCGTATTTAGATACCCTTTATCTGGAGCGTGGGATTCCATGGTTTGGAAAACTAGACTGAATGATGAAAACTGTGAATAGAGGGAAACAATGATTTTAATAAAACCTTTCAGATGCTTGAGTGGAAAATGCAAAATTATATTTTTTGAGAAGTAATTGTTGGTGGTAAATGATACAGCCGAGAGAAGAGTATCAAGGAAGTGGGGAAGGACGAATTAATGGATAATTATAACATGAAGTTGAAGGTCGTGTGCCCATTGGAAGAGCGAAACAGTATGGTCAAAAATTAAATTTCACGAACCATTTTTATTACTGACCCTTATCGATAAAAGTTCATGAAAGAGTATATTCATGAATATGCTGCATCTCTGTGCGTGAATGCGAAGAAAATCATTCCCCTTATCATCATCCCGAGTGGGTATATTCTAAATGGACCAGGGTGGAGGATAAATTACGCCATATATTCGAGCTTACCATATTAAGTGAATTCGGCAGAGTAAATGCATCAGTTTAAATTCCTAACTATGTCCTAAGAGAAATTTGGTGCTGCTAATTAGCTATGTAATTACCCACTCGTGTTGATAATATCTTTCAGAGTTATAAAAGAATGCTCATTAAACAGTATATTATTAATTTTAAATTTATAACAGGAACATTTTCCGTACATCCACCTAATTCCACATCATTTATTGTAAATGTCACCTTCTTTACTTACCGCTTTTGCGATTCTATTTCTTTGATTTCGCGCCTTACGTTCTGGCACGCGCTCTGGAAATGTGTTCCCTCAGCTGTACTCCTTGACGTGGGGTGAGTGAGGCTTACGACGCACAGTGGTCGGAAATCGGAAAAAGCTGGCCAAAAGTCCAAAATGGCTTTTTTTGAGATATGAAGTTGAAACTTCGCATGGAAACTCAGAAATGATTCATGTATCTGGAATAGCACTTCATTTGGCATAGTTCTTACCCGTTATTGAGATACAGAGGCTCAAACACGACCAAATTTCCAGAAAAATGCCCGTCTTCAGTTTTCTCGGAAAATCTTCCGACTAAAGTTGATGGTGAAGTTAAAAGAGGATTGTTATGGAATAAAAAACGATATTTTCTATTAACACGGTACTTTTCCTTTATAATTCCGTAATTTTAAAGAATAGCTATGATACAATATTGCTCTGCCGTTACAAAATGGCGGACGCTGTTTTTAGACAAAATGTTACATTTAGTTGGAGATTCAAATGGGTTTTTGGCAAAGTCACGCGAAGTTACTTACATCAGAGCATTACTTGAAGACTTCTCAAGGTTTATATGCAGTTAACTTTGAAAAAAGTTTGCGACGCCGGAAATAAATTTGATATTTCGATCGCGCGTCGGGGCTCGGCTCTGCGCGCCGGGAGCTGGATTTGCCGCGACGCGGTAAGGTTATTGAAGTGGTATGGATTTTAACGCTCAGCATTCACCGTTTTTTAATCTGTGCTTATGGGCAACGATCCCCAAAGAGTCTATAATGAAGACACGGGAGGATTTTCAGTCGAGGTAAGTGCACGCGTACTCGAAGTTAAGTTAGTTTTCTTTGGATACGTTCGGGGACCATGTCTTATATTCAAAGCGTTCGAACCTTGAAAAAGTGAGTATTTTCCCTCAGACCCATACAGAAAGACCTCCTAGAAAGACACCAGCTGGGATCCCTTCTCCCTTTTCCCTTCTCCCCCATCCTTAACCCTCAGGACTCATCGGCAAAAATGGTCCTTTTATGACACCGCGGAGCATTTAACGGTCTTTACCGGGCATTTTCTGGGAAATTATTGTCCACCAAAGGTACACATACACATGCTTACATTTCTGGAAATGGAGGAGATTTAAAGTATTGTATTGTTAAGTTTATGTAATTCTGAGAATTGAATCATGGAAGTTAACCCCTTTTAGTATAACATGGTAACGGCTGTAGTAACAATTGAATATAGGTAACCAATTTTAGCGATAACGATGAAACACTCCAGCAAAGCATAAGGTCAAAAAAAAGAATGTATTATCAAAAGGCAAAAAAAGTACAAAAAGTGATCACGTAAGATGTTAATAGTGCAACTCGATTACATTGAAATAAAAGAAAAAAGGAACATATCCGTAAATGAAATAAATAAATGCAATACACAGAGAGAAGTTTTAATTTAAAAGGGTCACAAAATTAAGGATGTTAGAAATAATCCATACATGACTGCAGTTGAAGGCACAAACTCCCTAAAATATTAATTTCATTACCATTAATGGAAAATAAAATGAAATTATTTCTTCAGTCGTCGGACGAATGCTCATCACTACTACTATTTGAATCAAATAGTTCCTCTTCTTGTTCATCCACTATTAATAAGTCTCTCAATTTTTTGGACATTCTCCTTCTTTTCTTCGGCATTAAATGTGTGGAGGAGGAAAGTAAAGGATCCGATGTAAGTAATAGCCTCTTGAAAAGGTCCTCGTTGGTGGCCACCCTGGAGTGCTTCCTAGTAAATCGCTCGCGGAATTTTCTAATGTCTTTATTTCTGGCCTCCAGTGCCTCCTCCGAAATCTCACCTAACGGAAGTATCGCATCTTTAGAAATCTCACCTCCATACAGGAGGACCTTATGCACCGTGGGAGGCATATAGTACCAGGGATACAGCTCCACGTAGAGTTCGGCAGTTCTCAGGCAATGCTGAGCAAATGCCACATCGTTCAGTTGTAGGCCGCTAGATATTGCTTTCAAGATAACTGAAAATCTTTTAATGAGATCTTCGTTAATTCCTAGAATTCAAAATCAAAACATATGCAATAACAACGATACAGACGTTATTTATCTAATGAGCCAACTCCATATCGAGTTTTGAAAAATGATCGTATGACGCAATTGATTAGAAATTCATTCGAACACTGCTTCTACTGCACTGATAATGCGAAATGGAACATTACCTGTGTCTTGCTGGCAATTTTGGAGAATCGAAAAAACGCCGAGCCGTATTTCCATCATTGGTATTACCTGATCCAGGTCGGGGCACATCAACAATTAAGCCCATATTTTCTCTTAATAACTTCTGCACCAATGCCTTTTTCTTAGTAAGTAGTAATTTAAAACTTCCATGTGCCTGTAAGGATGTTTTTGAATAATTTACTTACTATCTTATTCAAAATAATAATTTTTTAAACTTAAATTTTAATGATTTCTCACCTGCCACCGTTCGTGGTCATGGCTCAAAGCTGTGCTACGGAGAGACATATATTGACTCTTGGTCAACTCAGAGGAAATTATCAATGACAGTGCCTCCTCAACTGTCATCTCAGTTTGGACATTTTCACTCTTCCTCCACTTGGAAAGAACTCTCTTCGCCCGAGTAGGTGTCGTTGTTGTTATTTCCGTAACTAGCTTAGCTGCTGCAGTATCTCTTTCCTCCCTCTCACTCATAGATGCTGCAACAACAAGCTCAGAAATAGTGGAAGAAGTTTTTAAGATTTGAATTTTTCTTCTTCGTGATCTATCCCTTGAAGTGTGAAATTCTTTTTTGGCCGCCCGAAAGTGCCTGGTAAATTAATTATGAAATTTTGTCACACAAGGCTAAAGGTTGGATAATTATTGAGCTAAACTATTGGAAAAGGATTCATATATATAAATACAAACCGGCCCTTGTAGAAGTACCGGGCAAGTGTTGAATTACAAATTCTGGAAAAGTAATAGATTCCGCGAGCCACTTTTGGTATATTTCATTGTTCCGGGAACTCTCCATCCATCTCTTTAGGTATGGCCATAAAATGCGCTTCTGTCGGAAATCACTGAGAGATTTCAGAGCGTCAGCGTTTTGTCTTAAATTTAACTTTCGTGATAAAAAGTCCAGCAAAATTTCTTTTTTCTGGGTCACTGATTTCTTCCCCGATTCCATTATTATTTTATGAATGTCTAGTCGTGTAACCTCGTGAGGAGGCATTTCCCATTGAATGACGGAAGAAGCCTGCGTAAATGTTCGAATAATAGAGTTTTCATTGATAGAACCCGAGGTTAGCCGATTACTACTCCTAAAACTTTCACGAGGAATAACGCGCGGTAAATGTATCACATAAATGAGCAATCTAGGAAAATGCTTCAAAACACATAACAAAATGTTAGGAAAAACATAGCGGACGTGACGATTAAAATATTGGAGACTTAACAAAAGAAAAAACACATAGCATACCTGAAATTAAGGTCAGATGTATAACAAAAAAAAACACCGCTGACGGTCACCAGGTAATGACGGAAAAGTGATTACATTCTTCAAAAACTAATTCAAACCACTATCACAAATTCTAGACACTCACGAGAACTCAAACTTTCCTTCACCACAGTCAGACTAGAACTGAGTGTAGGATGCATATCTTTAAAATATTAGGGGAAGTTCCCCTGGAAATAACCGGGTAAGACCGTTAAATGCTCCGCGGTGTCATAAAAGGACCATTTTTGCACTAGAGTCCTGAGGGTTAAGGATGGGGGAGAAGGGAAAAGGGTGAAGGGATCCCAGCTGGTGTCTTTCTAGGAGGTCTTTCTGTATGGGTCTGAGGGAAAATACTCACTTTTTCAAGGTTTGAACGCTTTCAATATAAGACATAGTTATCGAACGTATCTAAAGAAAACTAACTTAACTCCGATTACGCGTGCACTTACCTCGACTGAAAATCCTCCCGTGTCTTCATTATAGACTCTTTGGGGATCGTTGCCCATAAGCACAGATTAAAAAACGGTGAATGCTGAGCGTTAAAATCCATACCACTTCAATAACCTTACCGCGTCGCGGCAAATCCAGCTCCCGGCGCGCAGAGCCGAGCCCCGACGCGCGATCGAAATATCAAATTTATTTCCGGCGTCGCAAACTTTTTTCAAAGTTAACTGCATATAAACCTTGAGAAGTCTTCAAGTAATGCTCTGATGTAAGTAACTTCGCGTGACTTTGCCAAAAACCCATTTGAATCTCCAACTAAATGTAACATTTTGTCTAAAAACAGCGTCCGCCATTTTGTAACGGCAGAGCAATATTGTATCATAGCTATTCTTTAAAATTACGGAATTATAAAGGAAAAGTACCGTGTTAATAGAAAATATCGTTTTTTATTCCATAACAATCCTCTTTTAACTTCACCATCAACTTTAGTCGGAAGATTTTCCGAGAAAACTGAAGACGGGCATTTTTCTGGAAATTTGGTCGTGTTTGAGCCTCTGTATCTCAATAACGGGTAAGAACTATGCCAAATGAAGTGCTATTCCAGATACATGAATCATTTCTGAGTTTCCATGCGAAGTTTCAACTTCATATCTCAAAAAAGCCATTTTGGACTTTTGGCCAGCTTTTTCCGATTTCCGACCACTGTGCGACGTTGCAATACCTCACACTTTTTGCCATGGACGCAAGTAGTTCAGTTTCATAAAAAGGATCTTTGCGACCGAGTTCCGGGAAAACCTTAGCGCGCACCTATATAACTGTTTAAGTGCTGGTTCCATCTGTTAGGCCTACTTGCACACAAGAAGATCGAATGACCGTGTGCGATTGTAAAGAGCGCCACTTGAACGGAATGACGAGAGAGTTTCTTGACTTGCTGGACAGTTGCAGGGAAGCGTCTCGGTTTTTATTTCCCTCGCGTCTTGTGTTACGAAGACGCGAAGTTCCCCGGCCGTCCGATTTTGTAAGAGTGCTTGCAGCGCGCAACCAGAAAAGGGTCTAGTTTTTTTCTTTCAATAATGGAACTTTAGGGGGCTTTCCTCAACAGATGATTTATGCACACTGCGGGGAGCTCTTTCGAAGAGTTTGCTCAAAGTTTCATGGAACGGTGACTTTGAAGCCTTAAGTGAATGGGCACTTTGGGAAGCATTGGTCCATCGGTAAAGAACGCAAGTAGGTACACTTCATATATTTTACCACTGCGCCACGTGAAAAAGACTCATAATTTATAGCCAACCTCCTGGTATAAGATAGAATCGAAGCATATTGTGCTAAAAATATAACTCTTTGCATCACTCGCCAGCCACGTAGGTATGAAGTTTTTTTCAGCCAAAATTTTCAGTGTATGTTTTTTTAAAAGTATATTTTGTCCTTATTGTTCTTGCTAGACAAATTGATCAGTCCGATAATTTTTCTTCTACCGAAAACTTTGCATCGATCACCAATTTACCGTAAGATGCAAGGGAAATCCATCAGCGCAGACGTGGGAAATGGTGTTTAATTGTGCAATAGAAATACTGTTAAGTAAAAAAACTACTGGAAAGTTCTGAGATGAAGTTGTAAAATAATATCGCTATTAGTGGAAAAATCATAGAAATTGACTCCTGTGAGTATCAATTTTTTCACATTTCTGATCGAAGACGGAATAGGCTGATAACATTGGAAATATGAGAGTGTTTTCTTTAAAATGAGGTCAAATTCATCAAATTCTAGGTGAAGTGATGTCTTGCTCTGACTGACTTAAAGAGACAAGCGCCGCGCCACATGCTGCCTAGCTTGTGACGTTTGTTTAGGAGGGAGGCGGGTAGGGGAGGTAGAAGAAGGGGAACGAGGGGAGAGGGGTAAAAAGGGTTTGGTCTTTCTTCTTTATTCCGTCGGGAGGCGTGTCAGTCGCTCGCTTTCACGACGGCACAATGGATCGGGAGATATATTCCCGCATCAACTCAAGCGTGCGGTGACTTCCATGGGAGGGAACGTCCTACAAGCGGATTTATGCGTGGATTCGGAGGTGGTGGGCAGGGGGGGGTTTTAGAGGGGGAAGGGGTGGGAAGGAAAGGAAGTAGGAGGGGGCGGGGAGGGGGAAAAGTGGTAAGTCGGTCGAGGGGGCGTAAGAGGGGGACGAGGTGACGTGAAAATAGAGTGAGAAAGAGGGGTTTAAGAGGAAGAACTTCTGACGGAGAGTATAAGACAGGATAAAAGTTTGAGAAAGAGAGGCGGCCCTATCAGCAGTCGGGGTTGAATCCTCTGTCACTCGGTACTTGTTGCAAAATTACTTGTTACCAAAATTTACAACAATTGACAAACAAACAATAAATACCAACGAAGGTGTCATCAAACAATTAACTCAGAAGGAGCTCTCTGAGGTAAACTTGAAAAATCATGTTTGTAAATATACTTTTTTAAATAACTATGTACCAAAATTGTAAACCATATTAAATAGCTGTACAATACACCCAATACTTTTCATTGTAGCCCTGAAGAAGCATACGTATAAAAATGCGAAACGTCGGAAAAGAGGATAAATAGTTTTCAAATTAATAAACCTGTATCACCTGAAATTAGAGAAAATAACTGCAAAAGACCTGGAATGCTGGCCGGTACTTGATACTGTTTACGGAATTTATTATAGTTTGAGCCCTTCTTGAAGGTTTAGCTTTGAACTTGTATTAAGGAGAAAGTGGTATTTTCATGCATAAGGTATGGGACGTCGGCTTTCATTTTGAATTATGCGATCTGTGACAGCACGCGATCGAAATAAATGACGGGCGTATTCACCTATGGGTATTTTACGTCCGGAAAATAACAAATATATTAACAATATGTTAATCTAGGTTGGGTAGGTAATAGGTTGCTTCCTTCAAAAATACAAAGTACATTCAATTTAACAAAAATTTGGGAAGCTTAAGGTTACCCCAAAGCTTATCAATCCTGTGTGGGGGTAACCAATAATTTCGTGCAAGGGAACATAACAAAGTTTTTCAGTTTTAAATGGTACTTTACACAATTTGCATACCTTTTAATAATTTCCTTTCAAACAAACAATTTCGTGGACACTGGAAAATAGTATTTCAACGTCGTCGTATTCAAATACCCATTCTTTTTACTTGCTTCAAATAAGAATCCCATTTGTTTTCCATTTAAATTGCCATTGGAAGTAGATTAATGATTTTCGGGGCAAAATAAATAAATATTCTCTGAAATAAATTCGAATGTGGCCAAGGGGGTAGAACATCGAATTGAAGGCGATGGTTTCGCTTTTGATGCCAGGGCGATGTGCCATTCAAGTGCTCACTACGCAAAAAAAAAGTTTTTAACACTTTGTAAACCTAAAAATACCATGACACAAGAGCCATCATTGATCATCATAAAACAAATATGTCGAGTTAAAGCCTTAAATTTAACATTTTAGCAAATTGCTTGGAAGTGCAGTCATATTAATACAGTTATCGCGCCTTGAATATTACTGCGTTCACTTTAAGTACATTACAAATGATTACATTTTAAAATAACCTTCGGATCAACACCAACTGGTATTCTGCCTAAGGACAGGTTCTAAACACTAATGCTGTGTCCAATTCGTCCTGTCTCGGGCCTCTTCCTTGGTTTCCTTGTAACTTCTTTTTATCTCTACTTCGTCTGTCATTTTCAGCCTTCCTCTTCTCTTTTCTCCCTCCACTGTTCCCTCGACTGCTGTATTTAAAATCCCCTCGCCTCTTAAAATATGTCCCATCCAGTTTCCCTTTCTCTTCTGTAATTCTTTCAGTAGTTTTCTTTCCTCCCTAACTCTTCCCGACTCCACAGAAAAATTATCCTCCACTTCCAGTATTCGAACCCTGTCCTTCGAAATGGGAAGAAAGCACTCCAGTCCGTTCCATCGCTAACTGGTCATTGCCATTATGTATGATATAGCCGTGCATGAAGTATCTGTTCTGGAATACTTCACGTGTGATTTCAGACGCTTCTTATGCCGTCCTAGGCTCATTTTCAGGTGAATACCGTATTCAGGTCAATTGTTTAAGAAGATTAGCTTGTTGGTTAGCTGTATCAACTTCAGTGTAACCCACAAATTTTGATGTTGGCCTCGTTTTACTACTATATCATTCAAAGGAAAATTTATATTCGAGAGTTGTCTTACAAAAGTAATATGACCCCATCGTAAAACAGAATGTCTATTATTCTAATTTTGGTACATAAACCGAAGTCATTGCTTTTGTGATTTATGCAAAAAACAACCTAGAACGGTTGAATTGTATTTTCATAACTATAGCGTTAGAAACTTTTTTTAATTTACCAGAATTGTGAGAAAAGTAAAATGGTCTATAATTTACAACCCTGATGGAATCGAAGGCTCGCTCTCTGAATTCACCGTTACTCTTTCGTCTTCTTCTTTCAAGATGTATGATTTTAGACCATTTATTAATTTCTAGGAAAATGTATTCATATTTTATCAGTTCCTTTTTAATGCATGAGAAAAAAGCGTGTATTACTTATTTACCCTAATTGCAATGACGTTTACTTTATTAACGTCTTTTTTATCCATAAATGTTTTCAATGAAATAGTTACTTAGAAAAGGGGGTAACAAGAGATCCCCTAAAATATTCATTCCACGGCCTTGAATCCTACTCTCACTTATTGAAAGGGCTTCATTTGAGCGATGTAAGAGAGTGGTACTCCGCCATCATTCTAAAACAGTGAGGAATCTTGAATTAACTTTCAATTATTATCTGTCATAACAGGATCACATTTATCAAAGTTGCTATGAAATTTAAGAATATTATATAAAATTAAAATCATTTTAAATATACGCCCTTTGATGTTGAGATAGTATCAGTTTTGACGTTTTTTTCTCCACATATGGCCTGGTGTTTTCCAGTTTTCAATGATGTACCTGATACACTGAAGACTACGTTGCAACGAGTTCAAAATTCTTGTGTAAGATATATTTTCGTCTTGCGCCACTAGGATCATATTTCACCTTTTTCAAAGAACAAACAGTTTAATTGGTCGGCCGTTGAAAAAAAGACGCAAATACTTAGTGCAAGTTGTTAAAACATCTATTAGAACAAAGAAAAACAAAGTATTTGTTTCGTTTATTAAAGTTTGCGATAGATTCACGCAGTGTAATCTTGAAAAGCTTTTTTTCACTGCTATCCTTTACTGGACATTGGAACACCAAGTTCAGTAATTCCTTTGTTTTGACCTCATCTAAAATTTGGAACACCATGCCATTTGATAGAAAAAATATAAATTCATAAGAGAATTACAAATCTAGTATATAATGTTCCCTAAATTTCTGATTTATTTAATTGCTGTAATTATACATTATGTATGTAATCGTATATTACGTTTTTATATATTTGTGTAATTATTTTTTAAATTCTACATGTCTTCTACCCAGAGTAGTTGTAAAATGTATTCTATTCCATTCTATTATATTTTTCCTATTCAAATGGTGCATCGTCAGAACGATAAATTATAGTAAATAGGCTAATCCTTTGAAATTCCTTCTTAATTTGGAGCTGTTGCGCTCAATATTGCATATCATATGACGTATTATCGCTAGATTACGTTTTTTGGGTAATAATGAGTATCGCGTTAGGTAATACATCGAAGAATATTGAATAATGCATGGTATCCATTATATAGCGCTTTGCACAATAATGTGTGATTTTGCGAATCGATTCATATTCCATATTATTACATATTATTACATGCGCTTCACATCGCTGTGTTAATTAACTCGTAACATCATGTCGTTCTGTGCCCTCCTCAATAGTTTTCAATGGAAAAAATACGTACACAACGTATTACTACCACACTCACAGTCAGTGCTTCAACCCGAAGGCTAGTTTGGATCGGTGATGTTAGAGCTCACCTCGGACTATTTTCACGTGCGGCTCACCGCGTGTGAATTTCACACATTCAGGGTATGGGGGGCAGTTTCTTTCCCTGGGCCACATCGCACTCAGAGGATTTTTTTGTTCAGGGGCGGCCAAAGGCTTCACCCAGATTTGAAACCGGGACCCTTCGATCAGTAGCCAAGCGCTCTACCCACTAGGCCATCACGCTCCCCCCATTATACCTATTGTTGTGAAATAATATCTTTATTTGATTATTTTTAATCACAAATTATGCATGGCCTTGTTGCAGTATAATAGTTATTCCCCGTTTAAATTAATGAAAACATTACTTAAAACCATTATAATTACATGGGGAGGCTAGCGCAATCGCCAGATTTCATCTTTTGATCAGGTATTTGGATAAATTACTAAATGTAGAATTTAAAATGTATTTAATTAAGCTGGAACGATCGTGGTTGCCAACTTCATTGTAGGGCTATAGAGTCCCAATAGTGCGAGGCTTTTCCTCCAAGATATTATTATATATGTCAGAGATATACTGCTGAGGGAAAATTAAAATGTTTTTTTTTTTAGTTTTTAACCAGGGCAAACGGCACGTTCCAATTGAGATTGAGTCGTGGCATATTTTGGGTCCTCGGCGCCGAAAATAATTCAAAAGCGTTCGCAGAAAGCGTTGAAATGAATTAATAGTAAAGACTAGTGGGGAGTGGGACGTGGTTTATTCTGGGGATGTTGACGGTGGCGAGCTGAATCCAGGAGAGAGCTTAGCGCAGCTCGCTCGATATGTGGATGGCGGACGGAATTATCCCCGGAATACTTGTCCAACGCTGTTATTCCTGTCTTTTTCCTTTAATTTCAGTTGAGAGCCGTTTTGCATTTTTCTTCGCTGCAAATTCCCGTCGCACGTCGCCGTGCATTTATTTCATTTTATTTTCCGTCGCCGTCCACTTGACTCTCTCTCCCAGTCGGGGGGACGTCGATGTGGTCAGCCGAAAGCATTTTCCTCGTTTCCCGCCCGTTCGCGTGTGGCCTCCTGGGAAGTTGAATCCGACGACGCGCCGTGCAATGAAGAGAAATAAAGAAACATCGATGGACGTCATCCTTCATCCAGGAATGTGACCCACTAGTGCAGTGTTGGGCGCCCGAAAAAATAACAAAGCGTTGTTACACGAACGCATTTTTCAACCCTTCGGAAGAAATTCTTAACGAACTTGCTGGGACGTGTTTTTAACGTAATTTCTGTGCACATTTTCTGTCACATCATCGCGTCAGTGTTGAATATCCTCTCGATAGGCTAAGATCGTCCACACCAGTAAGGCTGACAAACTACTATATGCTCAATCAAAAGTTAACACCAGTAGTAATAAAAAATACATTTTTGCTAGCGATTGGAACAAAAAAATACAGGGAGTATTCTTGATACGTCGGATCTTTATTTCATGAATGAGAAATCACATACGTTACTCTCGTTGTTGGGAGATTCTTTTGTTTTGTTTGTCAGAAGAAATTTGAAATGAAATAAAGAAAATTACGCTATACATAACATTTTTTCATCGAAATCATTAGTACAAATGGCTAACCTATGAACATTTGGTCGATGGTAACTAATATTTTCTGCTATTCAATGTTAATTTTATATTTCCTGTGTTATTAACGTCCAACGCACGTTCTCAGCTCTCCGTAGACACCTCGATCACAAATATCGACCTACTCGTTCCAGAGATACAACTGAACTAAGCGCGCGCCGTGCCCACACAAGCCCAAATTTAGACCCCCACGCGCAGCGCTGTGACGTCATCACGCAAACCCCCCTCCGCTCGGGACAAATAGTTTTCGGTAGTGGACAAAACAGGCTATCCAGTCATGGTTTTAGATATTCTGTAATCGTAATAGTTTTTGCACACGAGGCCCTCGAAAGTACTCAAATATCGGTCGCGGCAAAACCTTACATGACACCGAGAACGAACCATAAGATGTTCATTCGCATTCGTATCAAAAAGTCAAAATAAGTACTATAATAATTGTAAAAACTTTCACGGTCTAGCACTGTTCTTTTAGGGTAATCAGCGTCAGTATTTTAAAATGCCAACATTTCTTCTCCTCTGCCAGAGACCTCGTCAGGGCTAATGACGGGCATATAGGTAATTTACCCTTCACCAGATCTCCGACAACGGAGAAGAAACTTTGGCTTTTTAAAATCCTGACGTGGTTTACCCAAAAAAATCAATGCTAGAGCATCAATAATATTTCAAACAGCTAAATGATTCATTACTGCTGATTTTGATGAAAACACTTCTTTGGAGAAGAACTCAGCTTTGAACTAATGATCTAAGCAAAGTCTTTACACAAGACATTAAGAAATATATGTGTTTATGGGAATTAATTACTTAATTTAGGATAGAATACATCCATATTTTATATTTTTTTTGCCTTTAAAAAATTTTAATTGTATAATATTTTAACTTTTGCAGCTGTCGAATAACTGGGAGAGGAGGCTTCAAAAGGGTTGAAATATTGAGAGAAACGCCACACGGTGGAACGACCACAAAAATATCGAATTACCAAAACGTCAAACTTTGAAGCGAGGAGGAGTCTGGTTCAATGACGAGATAAACAAATATCATAAAGAATTCGGGAAATAACTTCGAACTTTTATTAGACAAACGAATTGAATATTGATACTGTTATTAGTTTTTTTTTAGATTGGGCGCAAGAATACATTCTGCGATTGAGTGCCCATTGATAAAAAGAGTGATGGGAAAAATATGTCTTAGAATGGACGTTCGTAAATGCGTTGTCATCATGTATGTACAAGGAGTATGTAATTATATCCGTTCTTTATAATACATCTTATATTACGTTTTGTTTTTGTTTTTACTTAATATATATTTACAATGCCATGTAAATATACTTTTTCTGCTTGGAACTGGACTGGACTGTGGAACCTTCGAGTAGAAATGTTATAGTTACCTTTTACAGCAGTATTCAAACCATCCATTTTTTTACTCTAATGTTTCAGCTATTTTTGAGAATTTAATTAATTCCTGTTTCTATGTTAATTTTGTATTACGTTTTCATTTTGCTTTTATTTAATAACTATTCAAAATGTCATGTATGTCACTTTTTTGTTGCTTTTAGGGGTATGTACCGAGAGTATTGAATAAATCTCTTATACTTCTCTTTTCTCCATATTATCTTATCATTGCTGTGCCAAGCACTCTAAGAGGCAGGAATTAAGATTATTTCTGAGATATTTATTGATTATTATATGTCAGCAGTTTTACGTTAACAATCATGCGATCTAGTAAAGGATGGAAGAGTTTAGAATGATTTGCTCGGAAGTGATGCCAGCACCAATGTGCGTATCTCTAGCATTCCTTCAGTATATGACTCAAGCTTACTTAAATGTTACTTGCCACAAGGAGTAAGGAAACTATTCAATTTCCTTATTTAACATGTAAACATGTCCATGTAACCTCTAAACCTAAAAAACATCAGAACACCATGCCAATGAATGCAAGGAAGTTTATAATGTATATTCATTCTAAATTTCCGTGAAGAATATTTAGTAGAAATTCAGTTGAATAAACTGATTTTTGAAATTATTTTATTCGGAAAGCAGCAGTGGTAAGCCTTTTAATTTCTTTTATATACCAAATCCCTACAACCTCACTTAGCCTTGAGACAAATATATCTGTATTCACTTCTTCCTCTTCTTTCACCTGCACTTACTATTTTTCCTATACGGAATAGCCTGCATAGCAAGAAGTATGTGGTTTTTTCCTATTGCTCTCTGCAATTCAATTATTTGCTCAAATATTTCACCAATTTTCCCGATTTCATCTTGCCGTTGGATCACGTGGCATTTTCAGATCAAACACGTGGTATATTTTTTCCTACAAATCTGCTTTTGTTTATCATTTAAAATGAACAATCAGTTTATCGCAAAAGTCACAATGAGCTTTAAGGTAGTTTGAGCGAAATATTTCCCTAGTCATAATTGAGACAGCATTTGAATTTTATATTTTCATTTCAGCGCCTGTAAGAAGTATAAAGTAAATATTGTAATATTAGTGGTGCAAACATAGTTATATATGACAATTATTCTCAGTAATCAAATAAATATATCTAAATAAGTCTCTAACTTGACTCATTTTTTTCACGCCGTACGCGGCTAAAAAACAGTAGATTTTTTGCGATTCTGTATTAATTTCTGCAGTGAGTAATTGATTAATTTTTATAAATAGTTGAGAAAACATAAAAACTACACACCGATAGTTTTTGACGAAATCTAGGTGTTATAAATTCCTAATATTTTTCCATATTCTCCCTCTGGAGCGCACAGCCGTAATCTATCTCACGCAACACAGCTTATACATTTAAGGCAAATTGCTCGAAAAGTACTTTGGCAAGGGTTTAATATTTTGATAACATTGGAGGGATGAGAGTATTTTCTTTAAAATGAGGCCAAATACACCAAACTCTAGGTGAATTGATTCTTTGCTCAAACTACCTTAAACATAGTATACCTCAGATTCTGTCAAACACTTATATTAACACGTATTCAATTTTAATGTTTTGTGAACAACCTTGCAATAAAAAAAATTAAAAAATACGAGTACTTACGACGATGATAAGTTCAAATATGAGATTTTTGAGACATTTCATGGATTCTCTCAGGAAAATTTCGTGGGCCAAACGATCATTTTGTCTCGTCTACGATTCCCTTCATTCAGCACATGAAAGCGTTGTAAGCATGCCGGCTGTACTCTCTTTGAGTATGCTTGCTTGCCATTCGCCAGTTCGCCTTTTTCCATTCCCAACGCCCGACCGCCAGCGGCTTACCGAGACTGGAGACGCCGACGCTCCGGAAAACAAATATCCAATAAATCCTCACTTTCACTGCTCGGGACACATTTTTCGCTCCACTCCTTCGCACCGGGGAAATATTTCGCTGATGACATCTTTGCCTTTACATTTTAGTGGCGGAGTATTCCGCGACGATGGCTGACTCCAAACCGCCCTCTTTTCATTCCTTATTCCCCTTTGGAAAGTTCTCGGCCAAGTCCATAAACTCGAACCGTAAATTCCGGGTTGAAAAGGCTAAACTCTGGTCCAGCTGACATAACTATCTCTCTCTCTCTCTTTTCCCGTCCGTGATCAATATTCTGCGGTGCCCTCTCTGAGACCGGCTTTAAAAGTCAAGGTTCGCTCGACCATAGATACCGCGACGAAAGCCAGTTCTCAGCCTACGAAAACACTGCAAAATGCGATCGAAGGATTGTTATTTGCTAGAAGTATATAGAATCTCAAGTAATACACTCAAAAGCCTGCACTAGGCATTGGTTACCTACTGGTATCTATGATAGTGAAAATGTTGTTTTGGTTGAACATTCTCTAGCGTGGATTCAGCCATTAAGGTCTATGGTGGAGACACTTGAGAAAAAACTGTTAATTTAATCCTCCTTACCATGAATTAAAAGCCATAATTGCGTCAAATATTTATTTTATTGAAGTTATTAGTACCTTTAGTTATTTATTGGAAAGTTTCCAGCTTGTATTACGCCATTAAGGTATATAGTTTAGTCGCAATAGAGAGAACACTGTTAAATGAATCTTTCTTAACATGAATAAAAAACCGTAATTGCGTCATATATTAACGAATTAAGTTCATTGATGTCGTTGCTCCAACACTATGCATATACATGTTGCGCGTTGGCTCTTGGAAACTACGTCGACGTGTGTATTCTACCAAATTGTTAAGATTTTATCGCTCGCTGGTATTGTTATTTTTACATCTTCTAATATTGGACCTCAATTTAAAAATGAGAGATATAAAATCATGGAAAACCTAGACATGTCATTTTAACTGTAATGTGTAAATATTTTAAGGCGTTTTAATCATAGCTTTTAGTGATTTAAATCATGAGAAATTATCGACTATTTAATTTTTCATTTTATTATGGCTTTGCTTCACCTTATTGCTAGCTTGTGATATTTAACTAGCCATAGTGTCACCTGATTTTTGCTATGATGAAAGGTTTTGGGGACATTTCCATTTGTTCATCAAAAACAAATTAATTGGAAATGAAGCAGATATTTTCTATGGAAATGATAATTCAAAATTTGTGTATACCTACCTAACATAGGAATAATGGTTAGAAGTGCATCATTGCCATTGTAATACCGACTTCTTAGCTCTCTCGTTCACGACTTTCCTCATCCTCTCCAGTTTGCTGTTATTTCGACTTCGGGGCATGCGTTGCAGGTCTTGGCATAGGTTTTACTCCTTCCTTTACTCCTATTCTGCTGAGTTATTTCGTCATCATTAGCGATTTAATTCTAAGATTTTTTTACTGAAGCTCTGCATTCTACCCTGTGTTCTAATAAATCTTTGATGTCCTCATAGCTCTTGTTTCATATTCAGTTTTACCTGGCCCATGCAGTTGACTTTTGGTCTTCTTCTTCCATTTATTTACCCTTTCATGACATTCGTCGCCGGTACGTTGTGTCTCAAAGTGTGGTTTTTCATAATGAATTTCATATTGGGTTGACCTACTCTTTCTTGATGCCCTTCGAACTTCTTCTGTTGTCTATGTCATACTACAATGTAAGTGTAGGATTCCAATTGATATATCCTTTTCTCCTGCGTAATTTCTAAATATTCATTGGTTGTGTATTTTCCATTGCCTAGGCAAGTGTATTTTGTCTTCTAAAATCTCAATGTCATTATCATTATATCAGCCTATAATTATTTTTATCTGTTCAAATAAGGACTTTTTTAACTGCCAAGAAGTCACTTAATTTATGCAATTCATTATCACCGTTCCTTTTCAATTTTCCCACCCTGCCGTAATTCAGGTACCTCAGTGACAAATCCTGAAAGATGAGATGTAAGAGAGATAATACAGAGCGGAAATAGGCTTTAAAAAATCAAATTTTCATTGTTTTAAGGAAATTCAAAGGTGAATGAGAGAGTATTACGGGATGTTTCACTATTTAATCGCTCTAGAGCCAGCATTTTAGATATTAAAAGAGAGTTATTTGCGAGTACTTTTACGTTTCGCCTTAAGAAATGGTCGTGTAGCAGACAGAAACAAAACAAAGCAAATATAAAACCAACTAACACATAAATATTGTAATTGTTGTACTCTTTGTGCACTAATGAAAATATTTTGTTTATGTTAGACACCAGATGGATCGATAATGAGAAGGTTTCAAATCATGAAAGCCAACTTTTCCTCCCTGTCATGTGCTCATCCAGCATAGAGATGGGCAAAATTTCTCAGTAATCGATTAATCGTATCATATGATGATCGTGTCGGGAGAATCAATTCAGTACAAAAATCGGGAAGGCATAATCGATTATGAAGAATCGGTAAATAATCATATGATTTTTCTGTGAAGTTCGTAGCTTCTGTGACGAGCAGAAGAATCGGAAGAATCATACGATTCATGTCAAGCCTGTGAAGGATCGTCAAGGATGAGCATCGCTCTCCGCATGCCTGACGGGTAGCATAATCGGTTATTTGAAGAATCGGTAAATAATCATGCGATTTTTCTGTGAAGTTCGTAGCTTCTGTGACGAGCAGAAGAATCGGAAGAATCATGCGACTCATTCAAGCCTGTGAAGGATCGTCAAGGATGAGCATCACTCTGCGCATGCCTGACGGGTAGCATAATCGGTTATTTGAAGAATCGGTAAATAATCATGCGATTTTTCTGCGGATATATTTGTGACGGATGGAATAATCGTAGACTCCTGTGGAGGATCGCCGAGTATGCGAAGCGGAAAGCGATGCGCCCCGATTTTTGAAACGAAGGGTCTGTTGAAATTATTTCACGGTGTTGTATGATTGTGGTGAAATCATTATATTCAGTGATATATAATTATGGTCTCTGACTGAAGTAAACGATACTGTGAAGTGACGTGGGAATAGAGAGCTGTATATAAGGAGATGATTTTTGTGCATTTGTGTTAAATAACCTAATTGAAAAGAGGAAAATAGTAGGTGACTAATCAAGGTTATTGTAAAGGTTTTGTAAAGGAGAGAGGTATAGACAAAATGGGAATGTTATAGGTGCCTGGAATACAGTAAAAAATATGTCTCCATATGTATAAATACTTGGCATAGCTCTAATTCACACTCAACATGCTGCAAAATTTACAATGATTGTAATTTACATTGATGATGTGACTGCTCAGTGATGATGATACTTGAGTTATAAATATATATATATTTATTATTTCGACAGAAATGGTAACTTATGTTGTCAATCATATATATAATGTACCTAGTTCTTCTATTTTTTCGAAAAATTAGCTTAGTATTTCAAAGTATATGTTTTCTCGACATCTTATACTTCATGGTGTAAATATCAGGAGCATTAATACTCCTAAATTAGGTCAAATATTATTAGCGTTATCCTTGAAATGAAGCTGTCTGTCATTAAGAGTCATTAACGTTTTACCTCATCTCTCGTTAAACCACATGCATCTGAGTCATATTTTTTATCTGCGGCGTTTTCACTCGTCTTCTTTCAGATTTTGCAGTCTTGCCATCGCAGTTCAAGCATAAAATGCAAAAAATAGCTTTTTCATGGGCTATTTGAATCTTTTTATTTTTAAACAATTCACTGGCAGTTGCGAAAAAAATCATCAAAGTTCTAAAGCCGATTATTTTTTCCCTCGGTAAATTTTCAAATTACACCAATCCCGCCGATTTTTTTCTGACGGTAATAATCGGGATTGAATAATCGATTCAACGATTAAATCGTCCACCCATAATCGATCTAATAATCGAAAGAATCGGAAGCAAATAATCGATTATGATGAAGAATCGATTTTTTTCTCCCATCCCTAATCCAGCATGGACAACCCGTGAGGAGAAGTTTTGGTTTGGAATGATGGCGGGTGGTAACTATGTTCGTAGGGGGAAGGGAGTTGATGCTCTGCAGACGTCACGGTGTCCACTTGAAGTGGGGCCGTCCGTCCACTCTGGCGGCTGGTGATGACGACGAATGCTCCAGTGGAGACGTGAGGCACGTGGTCTTCGTCACTCGCTTTGAAGGGTAAAGGGGAAGGGGGGTGGAGAATGAGCCTCTAAAGGCTTAGCGACGGATAACGAAACACAAACAAGCACTCTAAATAATCCCCTTTTCCTCTCATTTCCCCTCCTCACATAACCCAACCCTTCAAATTCCCCCCACCCCCCTCCATCTCAGAATCACCCCATACGCTGTCCGGTTTGTGATCTTGAATTTAAGAGCTCAGTGTTGGGATATAACCAAATTCCGGAACTTTATGTGGAACTGAATATAAGCTTAAGAACATTCGGTGGTTTCAATCAATACTAGAGAATTCAATGAAACTTCCTGCAAGCATTAATAATATTGTTCTAAACCCACCTGCATTTCTTCATATTTATTTTCCATAGGTTTCTTAAGATATATGATCGAAAATTGGGTATGAAAGCACACTGGTTCTCATGCCTTTTATTCTGGATCCTGCAAGTTATACGTCCGCATTCAAGTACACCTTACTCGCGGTGCCAATTCACTCCGTCCGCAATGTGCGCGAGGGATTTCTTCAAGCGCTCGGAGTAAAAGTCTGTTATACATTTTTCTATCGATGACATAAATTATTATACATTGAGCAATTGGAAAAGGTTCTTTCTGATGAATAAAGCCTTGCGTTCCCAAAAGTACCCGTGTAATTTCATGTCCACTTCTCGTTCAAATATCTTAAGAAATCTGCGGCGAATAATTCTGAAAAAAATGAAGTAGTTTTAAGAAAGCAAAAATAGTTTTCAGCAAATTTTATCGAATTCTCTTGACTTTAGCGAAGCCATCAAACCTCCTGAAGAATGATTGAAGTAGCATTTAAAATTTATGACGTAAATTATCGTGGATAAAAGATTCATGAGTCATTTTACTCTTTCAACTTAATCTGACCGATTGCAAACGAAAACTTGTATTACTAATACGAGCGTCTTTTCTACTCGCGTAAATCCAAATAACATCATAGTCAGCACATTGAATTTCGGAATAGAGCCTAAATTAACTAGGCTAACGAGTATAAGTTCAAGTCTTACGCTGCTTATATACTTCTTACTATCGAGGAACTCGTGGATTTAATCTATAACGCGCCACTATCAAGAGCTAAATTAGATTACATAATAATTCATCCTACCATAAAAAATTTCTTTGAACCGTTTGTAAACAGACAAATTTCTGAATGAACTGTTCCATAATTCATTTCTGGCATTTAGGAGATGTATACACACTACATGGCTCATGCTGATTTTATTATATTAAGCTACTCTATTTCTACAATTCGCCTAATAGTAGATACTGTTCTATCTCGCGCGTCTACAAGATGTATAGGTTTTTCGAGATGAGGCGAAAATAATTGAGCTACTGATGGCTAAGACGTCCCAACCCTACGCGTAGTGATTCATCCAAATCATCATAATTTCTCGTCGCATTGGACTTTCAAAGAGTTAAAGTTAAAACAAAATGGACACTGCAGGTAACTTAGGTGAGGACAAGAAATCTTATTGGGCTAACATTTTTAGATGAGCCATTTAATATAAGCGAGACA
This sequence comes from Pyrrhosoma nymphula, assembly GCA_963573305.1. Taxonomy (NCBI): domain Eukaryota; kingdom Metazoa; phylum Arthropoda; class Insecta; order Odonata; family Coenagrionidae; genus Pyrrhosoma; species Pyrrhosoma nymphula. The sequence goes on from OY754337.1 coordinate 79,558,548, forward strand.
AATGCTTCTCATGAGAAAGAGAAAGAAATTAGAACGGTAAATTTTAGTGGCTTATTTTCACGAAACAGAATGGCCATGTGGTGTTTATTGAGTTTTCCGTGGAGTAGAGGGTAATACATTGATCGAAGTTTGGCAACAGCGTTCTCCTTGAGGCCAACACTGTCAAATTATTTTGAAAATCTCCATAGTGTGTCACTTTGTCCGTTGGATGTAATGTTGAAATCCAGACCCCTTGGCACCTGTCACTGAGAGCAGGCTAATTCTAACACAGGATCTCTCGTCACCTGTCCTACCTAAGTCCTTAAAGAACGTCATCATTAACGACCAAGTCACCTACCCTCAGTGGTGAAAACCAGCTCAGCCGCGAGTCATTTACTTGTAACACTTACTAATTCTTTAACAAGGTTTTGGTGAGGCAGTAAGCCTCCAAACTACACCTTTTTGTGAAAACTCGCAGTGAAAACCTATAAAATAGGGTGGAAAATCAAATCTATCATCCGTGCTAGCTTTATATCTTCCGTTTCCATATGTAATTGGCGTTCTTCTAGCGACGCAAGAATATTGAGTTTCCTTCAGTTTATAGCAAATGAACAGTGCAAGCGATTGACAGTAATGGGAAAATTGCAGCTAAACTTAAAAGTGATGATTGTTAACTTCTTCCCATCATGACTACCGGAATTCACTATCCAGCCTGCGTCCGTACGATTGATGCCGAATGTCACCTGTCTCTTGTCGCTTGGGCGACGCTAAAGGGGTGGGTGAGTGGAGTGGAAGCACCCCCGCCCCGGCAACCGAACCCTTATCGCGACCACCCCCTCTCCGATCTGTAGGGGTAGGTGGAAGTGGTGGACGTGGGGTGAGGGTGTTTGGGACATTGGAGGAGAGAGGGATTGAGACGGATGTCTTCACGTTCCCGCCTGCCTATCTCCTTCTCATCCCCTTCCTTTCTTCTCCTTCCCCCTCTCAATTCCCTTTTCCATCTCCTTCCCCTTCCTACTCCTTCCCTTCAGACAAGCACCTTTTCATTGGCTTGACGCTTGCCTGTTCTTGTGTGGCGTTGCAGCCCTTATAATTCACCTGCATCCTCAGCTGAGCCAAGGAGATCCTCTTCTGCGATTTGAAAACAAAAACGAGCACTTAGTTGATACTGCATGATTCCATAACATATTACAGATAATCTTTCATGTTTAACCACCCGCTAAAATGTTTATTGTGGACCTTATTAAGGAAGAAGCAGTTGTTTTTGCTCATTGATACAATTAAATTGGTCAAAAAGTTGATACGTTTTTACGTTAATGAATACGCGTGTAAAATAATCATTAGAAACGAAACGAGTTCCGGGGATAGAGACTTAAGATAGGCTTTTGTTTTCCGCGGCTGATTGTAGTTGTAATGAGCGAGGTATCTTGGTACGTCAAAACTTCGCAGATCTTCCTTTCCTTCTCGCTCACACATCACAACAATAGGAACTATACCCCTCCCCTCGGAAATAATCCCTTTCGTAGGTCAAAATTTTCCCCCCGTGTGTCCCAACGACGGGAAGGAAGGGTCCTTGTTCCGCTTGGAGAGTTTATTGCTTTCCTCGCGTGGGACGTGGTTCGTACGCGTTGTCACATCGTCGTCAACTCGGGACTTACTGTTCAAATTTCGGGTCACGTGAAAAGTTTCAGCACGAAGTGATACGATTTATTTGAACTGAACTGTACTTAAGTCATCATGCACTTACTCATCAGGGCATTGCTCCAATAACTACTCTGGAATTAAAATCTTCTCTTAAATTAATGGAGACGATACTTATCAAGAACGATGGAGAAACCCAGTAATCGATGGAGTTATCAGTAATTTCAATTCACACGGAGAAATCTGGATGAAGAGTTTATTGAACCTGGTCATTAAAACGTGATGAACAACGTTCAAAACAATACTGACCAAATTTCGACCAATTGTGACTGAGGACGAAAGTGATTTTTTATGCTAGTTGAGTGTCTTAGTACTGTGCTCTGCTTAAGTCCGTGAATAGAGGGCATTTTTGTTACTATCAACTCGGATGTTGGTCTGTTTTACTTGGTCATTTCTATCAGATGTAGAAAAAAGAGAGACGAGTAAAAATAATATCCTCCCTGGCTTCATAAAACCCAACTTTTCTGAATTTTTCATGCAGTCTAAGGTTAGCGTGTAACATCTGGCCCTGTGCGGATTTTCAACCTTGTTCTTCCACTGGTTGTGTCACTCTCTATTCACTCCTGTCAGTATTTACCTGAGCGTGCGACTTTCCTTTGTATTTTGTTTATTTCACGGATTTAATTTTTCTCTGCTGGGGCCCACGTGCTCACGGCGTATTCGATGCGTTTCCTACATTGAGAAATTTTACATCTCTAACTTTTACATCCTAGAACATTCGAGCAACTCCGTTGATATGTTCTAGTTTTTTTTAATGCAGTGCCATGCAATTGTCCGTACGTGTTTTCCAGATGTGATTAGATTTGGAATACATTTGTTAAGCATATAACACGTCATCTCGACTTAGTTAGCCAATATTAGGTACAAACCTGATTGTTCTCTTTTTGCCTTAAAAAGGTAAGTTTTCTTGGAAAAGTTCTTGTTTCGCATACATTAGGTTTGGACCAAGTGCTTAGACTCACGGTCATGGGAAAGCCATAGCTTTCTAGCCATTGCTTCTTCTTTTTCCTTGAGGAGAGCCAAAATCTTTCCGCGCTGAATCCTGGGTTCCCCTTTGCAGGCGACCGTGAAGTGCTCTCTTTATCTTCCCCGCTTTCCCCAACCCCCACTCCTCCCTCCCCATACATCCTGGAACATCCCTTGCAGTCCTCCAGGGGTGTCCCGGCCCTGCCTCGACTGCCAAATATCCGGCCAGTTGAGGCCCCGGAAGGTTTCTTCCCCTGGCTCAATAGAGAGCCTCGAATGATGCGCACAGCGCTCAAACATCCCCCAGCACACTATTACCTCCATGGGCGATCGACAATGGGGTGTGTTTAGTGACCATACCGTTTGACTTCCTCAGGGGATCAGGACCAAGGCGAGAAATCAAATAAAGGTTACGCGATTGATTGCATCCCCTTATAAGTGTGATTTCAAGATATGATTTACCACAGGGTTTCCCAAACTATGTTCCGCGGAACACTTGTGTTCTGCGGAAAGCTAACGGGTGCTCCGGGAAAACCTAGGATGGTTTTATATGCTACTACCTAAACGCAATGGTTTTATATTTGCAAAGTAAACAGGGTAATCCCTTAACATTTCAGGATTTACTATGTGTTTCATCGCAGGAAACGATTCATGTCTACCATCATATCTAATGAAACATGTTGACTTCCTACATCATATGATGTTGGAAGAAATTACTGTGTAAACAGACTTGGACGTAAAATATAGAATTAATTGCTCTAAATGCTTAGTAATCGAATAAATATGTTGTCATCGAGGATCTTAAAAAACATACTCTATTCTATTCATTAAAGTACATAGATAAGCGTGTGCGCTAGCTCAAGAATTTTCAAACGATTCATGTATTCTACCTACTATGCAGCAATAATTCCACACGTGTATTTTTATGCATAAGGTCACCGCATAGTATTAAAATACAGTTGTACAAAAAACCGGTTTTATTGATTTAGTTTTCTCTGTGGAAACGTATTTTGTCATAATTTCACGAAAGTGGATTTTATTGATATGTTGAATGTTTTTCCGCGCTCAAATACTGTGACACTAATTGACATCTCTCGAGTAAAATAAAAACTATTACCTTCTCTCTAAACTTAAATACTCCCTCCTTTGGATTTGGATCTTCCTCCACGCAGGCTAGGTAGCAGGAATTAATTATATATTTATATACAAATAACTAGTTTTAAATAAGGTAGATATATTTACATAGGTATCCTGGGTACCAATGATATTATTTATTACTATTGCTTCTTAATTAGGCTATAAGGTCTCTGGATTAACGTCTGATGTTATGATTTTATTAATTTGCGTGCCATTATTTTGTTTGTTTGATAACATATATCTGGGGAACTGTTGGAAGGTTACTAAGAGAGAAAGAAGAAGGAATTTTGTTGTAGACGGGAGGAAAATTACTTTTATATTATTACCTCTTGAATTATCTTTGTATTTGAGCACTGCATTCTTTATAACTATCATTACCTGCAAATGGAAGTCAGTGAAAAATAATTGAATCTTGGCAACTACGGGTGGCCGCCAACTAGGGCGGGTGTCGTTCGTGGCCGCGGGGAAGGTAAGGCCACTACGTCCGACATCACAATAAATCCTTGCACAGCAATGTCATCAGAGGATGCAAGGAATAGGAGGGAGAGAAAAAAGAGGGGGAAAGCAGCAGTAAAAATAAGAACATGGAATGTTGGGACAATGATGAGGGTAGGGAAGCTAGAAAATATTAAACAGGAGATGGAAAGAGGGAAAATAGGAACTTTGAGGTTGTGCGAGGTGAGATGGAGGGATAGCGGAAGTATTGGAGTGTTAGTAACTAGGAAATACGAGGGTAGACTTAAAAGTAAGGTCTCCAATTTTTTTTGTCATAGAAAATGACATTTATTTACATTGTTGGATACATCGTTGGAAAGGTCATGGCTTCAGCTATTTTTCGATGTAGTCACCCTGGCGCTCGATGATTTTCCTCATCCGCATGATGAACTTTTGAATACCGTCGTCATACCAGCTTCCGTCCACGTTGCGAAGGCGTTAATCTCCTCTTGCACCTTGTCGTCCGTCGCGATCTTCATCCCTCCAAGGTGTTTCTTCAGGGTGAGGAACATGTGGAACATCACTTGGTGCGACGTCGAGGCTGTACGGAGGATGCCCGATCACTTTCCACCCAAACTTCGAGATCAGTTCCTGCGTCTGACTAGCCGTATGCGGTCACGCGTTGTCGTGATGAAATGAGACCCCCTTCATCAGCATTCCTGAACGTTTGTTCTTGATGGCGCGCCGAAGCTTTTGTAATGTGTGGCAGTATTTTTCCTTATTGATAGTGGTTCCCCGGGGCATGAAATCCACCAGCAATAATCCTCATTCTGAAGAAACACCTAGGAGGGATGAAGATCGCGACGGACGGCAAGGTGCAAGAGGAGATCAACGCCTTCGCAACGTGGACGGAAGCTGGTATGACGACGGTATTCAAAAGTTCATCATGCGGATGAGAAAAATCATCGAGCGCCAGGGTGACTACATCGAAAAATAGCTGAAGCCATGACCTTTCCAACGATGTATCCAACAATGTAAATAAATGTCATTTTCTATGACAAAAAAAATTGGAGACCTTACTTTTAAGTCTGCCCTAATATATAGTGAGGGAGATGAGAGTCAACGTGGGGTAGGTATGGTACTTAATACAAAATTGGGGCTGAGGTTACTTACCATTGAACAGGTGAATTACAGAATTCTTGTTGATGAAACAATGGTCCACCCGACGAATTTTGTATTGGTCCCGGTGTATATTTATTTCTAGTAACCATTGAGAGGAAGAGGTGGACGAGCCACTAGAAGAAATAACTAGAGAATTCCCTGGAAATAAAAACCTGATAGTGATGGGCGACTGGAATGCAGTGGTGGGGATAGGAAGGGATGGATATGAAGTGGTAAACTATGGGTTACGAACAAGAAATGACCGCGGGGAGAAAGCAGTTGATTGTTCTAGGAGAAATAAATTAGTAGTAACGAGCACTTGACTTAAACATCTCCCCAGGCATAGAAGTACATGGAAAATTCTGGGAGATTCAGGGAGATATCAAATTGAACATGTACATCACGTAAAGGGAGAGGTTTAGGAAGTGTCAAAAACTCGCGAAGTTATCCAGGGGCGGATACGGACTCAGATCATAATTTAGTCATGATGAAATATGTTGTTAGATTCTAAAGGCCTTCAAAAAGTAAGAGAATGAAGAGGTGGAATTTGGAAGAATTAAAAGGATTGAAAAGAAGGGAATTCCAGGAGCTAGTGGAACGGAACATAGGTGAAGCAAAGGAATTGGGTACAGTCGAGTAAAATGGGAAAGTATAAAAACAGGCATAGTAAGTATGGCAGATAAAACAAATAGAACACTGGGAAAGAGAAGGATGAGAAGCAATGAGTCACTGGAGAAATGATTAAGAAAATAGAGGAAAGAAGAATGTGGAAAAACAACGTCAACCTAGGCAAGAAGAAGTGTAAAAAATAAAAATATTAACTTTGGCGAGTAACCAATTGGGTGAAGGAAAACTGGTGGAAAGGACAATGCGTAGAAATTAATAGCTACAGTAAAAGGGGGAAGTGGGTACTTTATAGACCATAGTAAAAGTACTATTGGGAGGTCAAATGTGGCTAACGATAAAAAAGATAGGACAAAAGGACAAAACAGGGAAGATATTGATCGAAAAGAAAGATATCCAGGATCTTTGGAGAGAATACGTGGAAGAGCTATATGACAGTGGAACCTGGATGTATAGGATTAGAGAAGTTTTCTGATAGTGAAATTTTTCCTAAATCATTCAACGTTTACAGAACAGATATGTGCAATCGAACCGGAGGCGGAGTACTTATAGCTGTAAAGAAAACCATTGTCAGCCAAGCGAAAATCGTCCCAGATACCAGTCTAGAATCTGATGGTGCTCTATTAGATGCCCTAAATCAAAAACAAAATACTAATACTCGTCTAAACCCGGGTAGTGTGTGTTTTTTCAAAAATAAGTGGTTATTGTGTAAGTTTATTTATTTAAAACTTAGATATGCGAATTGATTTGGTGCTAAGTGAAATATTTGCATCAGCCTCCGCGTAATTCTGTTGGGAATTTCTACGCTAGAACTAAGCTTTATTTTCCAGTGGGGTTTCGATTGGCTCCTCTCTTATACGTCCTCCAATGTTCCCCCAAAACGGTGTCCCCACACTTTCGGAAAGCAGTGTACGTGGACATGAATGGATGGGGATGTTGGGTCGAGAGTGAGAGGGCGTTGGAGGGAAAGTGAGTTGCAGGGTCCGACTCCGGGATTCCGGGACCCCCGGGAATTCCGGGAGGGAGGGAGGGAAGTAATGGGAAAGAGAGGGGGAGATATAGAGGGTGGGATAGGGGCTGTTTGGTAGGGGGAGTTGTCAAGGAACCCTTCACCTCCCTTCCCTCCGCGATCATTCATTTTGTCATTCCGTCCCAGAATTCCCTCCTCCTTCGCCTGTTAGGTACGTCCTTCCCGTCCCCTCCTGTCCTCTCCCCCTCCCCCCTCTGTCCTCCCCTTCCTCGTCACTTTCTTCACTTATACGTGGTGAAGAGTGGAACGTGGTGTTCTCGCACGAGAGAAAGGGACGGCGAAATCCGACGACTCAGAATTTTCCAAAAGGGGGAAAAATACGTGTTTTTCAGTTCTCTTGTAGGAAACCTATATCCGTTCATTTTTTAGAGATTGCATCTCGATGTTTCCCGTTTATTTGAGCGCGTCCTTGGGACATGAGAATTGTCATGAGGATCCAATATCAGAAATTAAGCTTTTTGAAAATGTTATTTGTGGGAAAAAATCGAAAACTTGTGTCATTCATTTGAATCTGGAAGTTTAAAGCGCCATTTGACAACTTTGTGTTCTAAATAAGGTTAAGATTAAGTACATTTTACAGGAAAAATTTCAAAAAATCGATATTCGGTCAAGGTAGATGTTATTTTTCATAAGAGGTTGCGAATATGGAGGAATGAAAAAAGCACTGCTTTAACGACAATCACACAAACACAACACAAACCACAATATGATTTTTTGGTCCTTATGGCGGGGAAATCTATAACATCCATGAACCGAGAAAAGTTACCAGGGAAAACGCACGTAAGAAAAGGAAAAACGCGAAGATCTGAAGAGGCAGCTATTCAGATAGAATCTCGTATTGATCTCTTTTAAGGCACCGGTGGAGTCTACGGGAATCGGATCTCTCTTGTTATTCTGCTTTTCCGATATCTCTATCGATTTAAACTGGATCATACGTGGTCGCAAGGATTTTAAATTTATGGTTTATATGGAAATATTTTCGCATTCAGTCATTTTACGACTTTAAAAAGATTCCCAAAAGATTCACGTAATTTCCATGCATAAGAAAGCGCTGTTTTTATGAAAAATGTTTCCTGACCTAGGGGAGGGCTGTGTCGTTGGTGACATTGCGGCAAATCATACGTGTATTGGTTTTCCCCAGCGAATAGTTCATTTATGTACAACTAGTGCCTTTCTATGGGAAAGTTCGTTTCGATTTACTTTTCTCGTATGCATTTTCGGAAGGTTCCAGCGATATGGTGTGAAATTTGAACGTATTGAAGGGATAAACCGCGTGAAGTTATCCACCAACCAATAAAACTTAAATAGCGACTTAGTTTTCAATGTAGATCCATCATCAGGTGGGAAGGTGAGTAGAAATGCTTCCTAATATAGCGGGTGTTTGGGGGATGTGAGTATACGGAGAACTAGGGCATGAACGTTGGGGGAGGAGGTTTGATAATAGAGGATTTGGAGAGAGACAGGGAGGGGGTGGCAGCAGGGTTTGGCGAGATGGCTTTGCGGGAACATAACAAGGTCATACCACAAAGGTAAAAGTATTTGATAAAATAACAAGCAAACAGGAACAACTGCTCCCTTTCCAACCTGATGATATTGTATCTACAATGAAAGCTAGATCGTGACTAGTGTTTTATGTTTTTGTAAAAAAAGATTTCTGATAGTTAATTTCTTCATTTCTTAAAAATTTTTATGCAGCTCGTTTTTATCCTACCGACCCGTTCTTGATTTCATTAAAGTTTTTCATGTGCCAGTGTGCCTTTCATTGTCACCGCTGGCGTTTCATCTCACTGTTATCGCGGTCTTCCATGTTTTCCATTTTCTACATAAACTATGGCATTACTTTCTGACCATGCAGAATGGAATCTTTGTAAGATTGTTTTGAACGTCGACCTTTCTCGTTCGCTAGGAATATGCTCTATGAAACTAGGTTTTCATGAGACGTTTCATGAGCGATTCTCTCACAAAGGCCACCGTATTTATTACTTATCCGTGAAAAGCATCTTACTACCGCCTCACAACATCCATTATATTCTTTACTCTTTTCATTTCCGGTGCTTCTATATTCCTACTGAACGTAGTACTTTCATTCATGCTGTATTTTGAATGTTCTCTATTCTTCCTATCACAGTCTTCGTAAACATATTTTCACTTTCTTTGTTTTATATCCAAGACATTTATTGGTCTTCTCAATTTTACTATTGTCAAAATTGAGTTGATCAGTTTTGCAAACGCAGAATTAAATTTCCATATTTTAAATAATCCTCGATGTCATGCGATTAATTTGTGTCCGTTTGACGGAGGATTGGCCACCCTTCACATTACACACTACGTTTTGGTGGAACATGTGTCATTGTTAGTATTATAGTGCGTTGGCAATATGAAACGTGTTTTTTGTTATACTTTGAGGTAACACTCTGACTTTTATCGGTAACTTATATATTTAGTAGATCTTCCACTGGAGAAATTTAAGCCATTGAAGTACATTTGTACGTAATATGAATGTATAAGGGTTCTCCTAATGCACAAAGACTTAAGCTATGCTCTAAAAATATTCGTAGCACATTGAAAAATTGAAATTGATAATAACATAATTTAATAAAATGATAAATAATATTGAAACATTTATTCCATACATGGTATATCGTCTAAAGACACAAGGAAGGGGTGACAATATATTTTTTGTTCGATTTTGCATAAATTTATGTAAAATATTAATCAAGTACGTAGGTAAATGTATAAAATATGTATATATACTGCTTAGGAATTTATTCATTAATTATAATAGACATCCTTGGGGACATTATTGAATGGGATATTTTTTTGGGCTTAATGAAATGATTTTAACATTTAAATAAGTGAAACAGCCATAGATAGGAGAAGGTTGAAGAAAGAGGTAAAAGGGAGGAAGGGTAGGTGGTTAATGAGGGGCGAAGGCTTGCTCAAGGTCGTGATAAGGGGAAGAAATTAGGGTCAGCGGAGAAGGGGAAGAAAGAGAATAGGTTTTATAAACGGGATGGAGAAAGATGTGCATATTACAGATTACAGATTACGACGTACATTACGATGTAGAAAGAAATGCATAAGGTAGATAGGGTGTTGCACGTGCTAAAAAATCTGGATGATTTCCTCTGACTTTCATTAAGGCCTATATTTAACCGGTAAATTACTCGAATGAATTAGCGTATTGATATTTAAACTGTGATGATATTTGGCACTAAACATACTCGATTGAAATCAATTAATAAATGCCTTGGTAATTAACCAAAGAATTCGATCGCATAATGAGAAAAGAGAATTGATTGGGCTCTTGGTGAGTGAATGCATAATTTTTTTCCAGGAAAAAACGATTAACCCAACATGACTTTAGCGTGAAAAAGTGCTGTTTGTCTAGTAATACAAAGTCTTTTGTGAATTTTAATAACTTCTCATTTTACATAACAAATTATCATGTTATTAAGGGGATTCGTAAACTATTCTCTTCTTTCAGAACATTTACCATCACACTTATCCATTTAAAATCGCCAGCGAATTTTAAAGGCTTCAGTGTTCCAATGTACTGTCTTGCCTAATTGTTTTATCACCTATTATCCTATCACAAAGTCTTATACTAAATCATGTGCTAACTTTTCACCGAAAATAATTAATATTCGGAAACGCAATAGTGGTATAAATACTTTTTATTCCTCTCTAATTGACCTTAAATGTCCAGATGTTCAGAAACGAGACTGGATTCATAGAAACATAGGTATATGAAACATATTTGGTCTTTATGCCGTCGACATACGGTTGCGAATGGCGCCCTATGGTGGTCACATCTGTAATAATCGATATCGGACGAATCTTTAGTTCCCGAAATCTCCTCCTCGTGAGGGCGATATTCCGCAACCGGTGTCCACCCCCTCCCCTCTTCACCCTCCTCTCCCTCCACCACCCCCCGTTCACTCCCCCGGGCACCAATCTTTTTTCGATCACCTCCCCCCAAAGCCCCCGGCCCCCCTGTCCCACGCACTTACACTTACCGCCTCCCCTTAAGGATTCCTCGCGTATGCTTCCAGTCGAAAACATCGGTTTTTTTAAACCAGATGTAAAGAAATTGAATTTAGTATTTGCTCACACAGTCGTGGAGGACCTCCTTAAGGTAGTTTGCGCGATAAGTCGATTCAACTAGAATTTAATGAAATTTCGTCATTTTAAAGAAAAAACTCCCATCTTTCCGAAGGTATCAATATATTAAACCCTTGCCGAACTACTTTTCAAGCAATTTGCCTTAACATTTAAGCTGTTTTGCAAGGGATAGATTACGGCTTTGCGCTCCAGAGGGAGAATATTGAAAACAAAATTGCAATTTATAATTACAAGATTACGTCAAAAAAACTGAAGGTGTGTAGTTTGAATGTTTTCTCAACTATTTATAAAAATTAATCAATTTCTCAGCGCAGTAATTTTTACAGATTCGCAAAAAATTGCTATTTTGACGGCTTTTTAGTCGGACGGCGTGAAAAAGTGAGTCAAGTTAGAGACTTTAGTAGTTATGTTTATTTAATTACTGAGAATGTTTTTAATAAATAACTATATTTTTGCTCCATTAATATAACAATATTTAATTCCCATTTCATACAGACGCTTAAATTAAAGTATAAAATTCGAATATGGTCTCCATTATGACTAGGGAAGTATCTCGCTCAGACTACCGTGAGGATTCCCCGCGTATGCTTCCAGTCGAAAACAACAGACGGTGTTACCCCGCATCTCCCATCCCCTTATCATTGGTACGGTCACTTTTGTCCTCGGATGAATAGCGAAAGAGAGATAATACTTCACTCTAAATAGACTACATTTTGATAGAACCGTGAGCATTTGGAATGCATAAAAATGTAATTCGCGAAATGTATAAAGAAAATCCGCACGCTTCGCTAAAAACAGCAGCGAGCGAACTGATATTTTCACGCAGCTAGTAGGAGGACGAGATTGAGAGTCGATAGAGGCTCAGTGGCTACTCGTCAGGCTATGTTCTCTTGAAAAATTCAGATCAGGCATCTTCCAAGATGTCGTGCAGGGTATCTGTTTAACGCCACACTTTATCTCCACAACTGATAGAAGTGATAGCAACAAAGAGATTATCCGTCAAACTGAGAGGTTCATAAATTCCTCCATTCCATGCGCTAAAAGCGACTTCGTCAAAAACAAAGAGGGGAATGAATACACTCCATAAACATTCAATTCACATTCGTGATCTCCCTATGCCTTTACCTCATTCCCTTTTCTTTTCATCACACGAACGTCCCACAGTGGGACAGAGTATACCTACCATAAGGTGGACAAAAACCCAGGAAGGCGACTTTTGGGATCGAAATCGTTGAATATGAGCTTGGTATTTTTTATTTCATTTCTGAAATCTACGACACTTCGGAATGCATCCATACAGGCTGTGGTGTACGTGAAATGGACATTTTTTATTGCTATATTTTATGAAAAATCTAACCAAAGCGCTTTGCATTTTTCGGAATGCAATTCTCCTAAAGTACAAGTCTTCTGAAAAATAAGGGCGAGGTACTTTTTTTGCATCTAAAACCTTTTTACAGTAAATGTTATTCCCAATGGTTCAATATAGAAGTCAACACTGATAGGGAAGTGATATTATTAAAATAATAATGCACACATCATTTTTTAAATACGATAATTTTATTGATCATCAGAAATGTTACTACCATTTCCACAATGAGTTTCATTGGACTCTTCACTGTCACTTTGAGTACTTTCAGGGGTATTTTTTGGTATCTTTAGTAAACTCAAAACTTCATGCTTAAGAGATCCGCTTCTCCTTGGCGAAACCTCCCTTAGAGATGAAATTAATGGGTCTCAGGATGTGAGCATAATGCGCTGTAGGTCTATGTTAGTGCCTTTCCGTGACGTCTTACGGCAGTTGTAAGCCCTACACACCTAAGCCCTGTGGCAGTTCGCAGGGTATTATGTAGTAGTAGATTTTAGGGGGATCTCTTGCGTGGAGTGGGATAGTATTACACCAACTCCTGTATCCAAGGCTCTACGCCACCACCGTACCCTTTCTTTCCGATACCTCATAGTTGCGGTCAGAACCCCGAGGGAAGGGGAGCCTGCACCCGCAGAGGACGTCCTTGCCCCTAACTCCGGCTGTCAGCCCTTTCATCTTCTCCATATATCCTACCCCTTTGCCCCCACCGACTCGATATCTTCCCCAATATAACGCTACGCTCCCAAAATACCCCTTCAACCGCGTTGCTCCCGCAACGATTTCACAATCGCGAAGGGAGAGCAGCATACTGTTTATCTTTATCAGCTCACCGTTTACTTATAGTGAATAGAAAATATGAAATGAGAATTTTACTTGCTTTTCCAGAGTAATACAAATTCAATATGATAATATGGTTTTGTGCATACAACACATCTAATTTTAGTGAATGGATATATTAACTAGTAATTTGCATTCACTGTAGTAACAAACAATACCTAAATTTGGATCATTTTTATTTTATTCATTACGTTTTTACTATTACTAGAGGCTCGTTTCAAAACATTTATTTCATTAAATAAGTTTTATTTTCATCGTTAGCAGCTTATACCTTTGGCATTTAAGAAATAATTTACAATCGGTTTGTATTCTTCGTTTTTCCATGGAGTGCAACTTTTGAATGTAGTAAGACGTCATATTATACATTTAATTCTCAACATAGAAAGTAAATATTTGATGCAATTTTACTCAGCTGTAATGGTAACCCTAACTGCTTATTCAACCAAGGTCGTCGTGCAGCCAGATTTCGAAGGTGAAAATCGTATTATGAGCCATCCTGGGATGATTATGTCCTCAAGATCGTTTTTTTGGTAATATTTTGTATACGATGGAAAATTAAGTGGTAAAGATGTTTGAGTTTTGCTTATTCTTTAAATTCACTCCCTTCTTAAAATGACGGGCAGTACTCAAACCAGTTGGAGGCAGATTACCTTTCCTCCAGATCCTTGAAAGGAGGAAGGTGTTTGTCTTTTACGGCCAAAAGTTCTCTCCCGTCTGCTTTCACCCACCCGCCCGATTCACTTCATGACGCCTCAGCGCAGTCAACTTTTTTCGTCCTTTTCAGTCCGGCCGACGTAGCAGGGTTTTTCATAATCTTTTCACGCGGGTACCTTATCTCTTTTTCATGGGCCCATCATCCCCTTTTCACAAGAATTTTATTTTTTTCACAGCTCAGCGAGCTTTATCAAACGTTGACCGTGCATCAAACGTGATAGTTGACCCGGCGCACGGCTGGAACCCACTTCAAACGGCGGAGGTCCTGTCTTCCTTTTGAATCTTCTTTTTAAAACTTGAAATAATTTTTTTTGATAGACTCTGTTAGAGCTAATTTGTCGACACAAGTGTTGTGGACATTTCATACCACATAATTCAGAACTTTGAATACCATAAGTCAATACTCGAATTCTTGGGAATGAAATATCCATGTCACGATGTTCAGTTTTTAGATGCGAGAAGGAATGCATGCTATTGAATTCATATGGGGGTTAATTGGCAAATGTAAGAACGTACGCTGGCATTTTATTTAGAATTTAACTTCGTCAATGGAGGAGCGGGTGATGACTGAAAACCTCTCACTGGATTTTAATCAATAGATAGCTTAATTGACTAACTTATTTTTGATGGTAAATCCTAGTAGCCAATGGAGTTATGTTTTCTGTAATTTCAAGGTGTTTTGCAAATTCTGCAAAAGGTTTTTGTTATGAGCAATTTGAGCGAATTTTGATTTGATTTGTAAAGGTTAGAAAAATATTAAAGCTATGTGGTAGTGTACTTTTGAGTTTTGTGAGGCTTGGGTTATTTTTTTGGTGTTTTAAAGTTCATGAGTAGTGGAAATATTTGCGCTATTTGTAATTTTTTAAGAAGTGCATGCCTGGAGAAAGACTTTGTGTCTTGAGTGCCTGTAATTTGTCAATCTCACCTGGATGGAGGTTCAAATCGAGAATGAACTTCATTGACTTTAAGGGAATTGATTTTTGAGAAAAAATCCTTTTAGTTAATGTCATAAGCTATTAGAATTCATTCTCAATAATACTGTCACTAAATTGGTTTTAAGGCTTATTGTGAAACCTGGACAAAGTTGTGGACGTCCGAGGCATAGAAAATGCCACGTGAAAAAGTTATTACTAACTAAGCTAAACTATTAGGCTGGTACATGATGAGAAAACCACCTTTGTTAATTCCACAAACTTTGTTACGCTGGCACGACGCGCGTTTCACCACACTGTGGCATAATCATGTGCCAACACACATGATTATGCCACAATGTGGTGAAACGCGCGTCGTGCCAGCGTAACAAAGTTTGTGGAATTAACAAAGGTGGTTTTCTCATCATGGATATCCATAATTTCCACGAGGTCAGGCCTGAGATCATCAGTTTTATTATTAGGCTGGTATTTCACATCTTATGGCGATTTATTCCTTAATTATCAATTTATTTTGGTTACAAAATTGTTGTCATGACCTTTTACATCAATTTTTTTTATCTAAAAATGAAATTCACTCGCAAAAATTCACGCAGTAGTGATGGAAAATCCAACCGTACAAATCAAACCCACGAAAGCAGGAGAGACTTTTGGCACAACAAACCTGCGGTCGGCTTAGCCTTGCACTTCCCTTGGAACTTTTGAAATGTGAACAGGAATTAAACCCCAACGTTCAGGATCTGTAATTGATGTTGCATGGATATCATCCGTATAAACAAAGGGAGAAAGGCTTAATTGGTACTGGTCATCAGGACAGGAACTATGGCTGAGAAATAACATGGGAAAAATGAGGACTAGTAGGTGAACCTATTGCCTGAGGCATGAAAGTATTTTCAGGAATACAACCTGGAGTATAATAGAACGTGATACACTGCGTGAGAACGACCAAGAGATTAGAGAGAAAGGCGTCAATCAAATGATGAGGGCTGAAGGAATAATTAGAAATATTTTCAATACTGAAAGAGGCTATGGCAATGGAGAGCTGCAGTTAAGAATTTTAATCCCTATCATGAAGTTAGTTTCTCCCCAAAGGATTCTGCCCCCCATATCCCCCCTAGGTGGTACCACCGACAAATAACATAATTGACAAATAAACTTGACAAGGGCAGGCCTCAACTTCGTAGAAGTTATTAATGGTTGCATTCATGATTCATTAAAATTCTTAGTACTTCTCCACAGCATTTTATTTGTACCACGCGTTTCACCGATTTACAGCATCTTCAGGTGCAGAAGGCTTGTTTTGTAGGATAATTGATGTTGTAGTTACGGGGGAGGGAGGGAAAAACATATTCTTCCCAATGCCCTAGAAATGGACGTACTTTAACAAATAGAAATAATCAGACAGTCCAATAATGTATGTATTAAGTTATTATTTCCCCATCCATCCCCACTCCTTTCCGATAAATTTAACTTTTCTCGCCTCTACAGCCCTTGAACAAAGTGTTTTTCTTAACCCTGCACGAATTATTGTATTTATCCCCTCCACCTACGTAACTACAAAAACAATTAACGTATAAATCAAACTTTCTGTGCATATTGAAAAATCACTTGGTAAAATTCCACACTTTATTTGCGAAAAAACCGACCCAGGTCTCGGCAACTCAGTGCCATTTTCAAGGTATCTGATCGTGTGGTGGCCGAGTATATATATCTTATAGGGTGGAGTGGGAGGGAGGTAAAAGGAGTGAGGGGGGGGGGGTGCAAGGGTTAGGGTAATCGTGGGAAATTGGAAAGAAAGAAGCGGGAGGGATGAGTCAATATGGGGTTCTTTTTGTGGAGGAGTGAGAACAACAGGGTGAAGGACGATTGTTGGTGACTACGAGGGCAGGAGGTTGTGGGAAGGGTGGGATACTGATTTTTAGGAGAGGAGAATGGGTGGAGAACATATGGTCATTACATAAAATACTTTGGCAGTTAACAATTTCAAATTGCTCTAAAAAAATCCCGCTTATAGCCTTTGTCAACTGTATGTAAAATAATTTCAGAATTGCAAAAATAGTTGTTTAAACATAAATGTTCTGCAAAGTTTGAATTACCATTCCCATTTATAAAACAGTTTCTGTGTTCTTCCACTCGGTCTTTGAATTTTCGTCCAGTTTGACCAATATAACAGATGTCACAATCGTCGCACTTCAGTTTAAACACTCCAATTTTGTCTGTTCTCACATATTTGTCTTTGGAGTTAAAAAGCATTTTATCCACATTATCTGAGTTGTAAAATGATACTCAATGTGTTTCGTCCGTTATAAGTGACTCACGTTTATATGCCGCACCTAGGAAAAATGGCAATGGGTACCTCTTTTTTAAACTGTGATTAGGGGGATGAACAGTTAACAATTGTATAGCTTTTGATTTTTCTACCTTTTTTATCACGTTATCAACACTAGCCTGGGTATAACCGTTTCTGGTGGCGATCATGTTAATTATGGACCGTTCTTTGTAGTAATTACACCGAGGCATGGGTAAATGGATCCGAGGCTTTTTCCAGATCATATTCTTCTTCTTTCCACTCGCTATTGGTTTTGATCGACGTTTTATTTATGTGGCAATTAAATGGAGCGAAGATTGACGATTGACTGCAAAATTGATTTACTTTGGAATAGTCGTGCGCCATTTCTGTTTAGGTATCGTTGGACTTTTGTGATGGAATCTGGGACACATGTGATGCCGTGGTGGTACACTTCGCTCGTCCTCGTTACTGGCTCGGCTTTCGTTATGGCACTAGGAATTCTGGGTGAATTCTTCGTTCCGTTACCTTTGTTTCCAAATTCTCGACTGATGCTTACTTAATGCCTCGAGATATGAATTTAGGGTGCCTACGTTCCGGCCCTATCGATTACAGCCCAGGAACGTTATCACTGAATATGTATTCCTTATGCACGTGGCTTTATATGGCCTACATTTATTCACATTCTAAAGTTATTTCGTGAATGAGAATAACGATTTTGTGGATGGTTCAGCATGAAATGAATTGTTGAATCTAGTTGAAACACCCAAACACAGCTAGTTATAATGTGCAGATGTTGTATCTTGTACCTATTTTGAAACTAATTTAAGTTTAATATGTATCTTTTCTTGTAATACCATTTATATATTCTTTTATATCTATACACTATTTTTTTCATTGTTCACTATGTATGTTTTTCACTTACCCAGCTGATGGGATTTTCCGCCGTAAGATGTACAGGCATGTTAATTTGAGTGCTTATCTACGTTATGTATCATGTTTTTTGTACTAACCATTTCTGGTCGTTATTCTTATGTGTTTGCCTGGTATGGCAACTTGATGAAAGCATACTGAGTAACGATTATCTCATTATGTTTTTTTTCCTTTTTTTCTTTAACTTTGGCTGTATATTAAAGATGAAATATAATCCCATTTAAATATAGTAATATTCATTATTAAGTATTATGCAAAGTGTATGTACACAGAATGTCTAAAAGGCCTGTTGGTCTGCGACAATAAACGTTTATTATTATTACATCTACTTGAGGAGTTCATTTTGTCATGAGATTTTCGGAATTTCGAAACCTAGACTCTTTTCAACATAAGATTATGTTTGTCAGGTGATAACACGAAAGCCCCTATTAATATGGGTTATTGCTATATTTAAAAATCGTTAAATTTTACGTTGCATTCGTTGTAAATCCGCATGTAAAAAAATCTGCCATTATTGTATTATGCCGAAGCACTGCGAGTATATCTCTTAGCCGAAGGGTTAATGTAAAATTTTGATCAGTTCAAATTTTCATAATATATTTCGTTAGCTCCAGTGCGTGAAAACATTCGAAAAAACCATAGTGCATTCAACTGTGAGCACGACCTCATTTGTTTCTATTGAAGTTCTCTCTTGACCCCTGATCCATGATTTTGCTCTCCTTTGAACATATCATAGATTAAAAAAGAGAATTATTAAGTCATGAGGGACGGTAATGTAGGGAAAAAACAGCCATCAAATATTGTAATTGGTTATACTTCATCCAATAGTTAGCAAATATGCCGATAATATACATATATTAGTGAAGTAAAAAATCATTCTTCAGGTTTCTCCGATTTTTTATATTTTTTAGCAGGTTCGGGTTCTATCGCGTTGGTTTGTGTGTTAAGCAAACAAACGCGATCGATAACGAATTTTACATTTACCCCTCGGCTTAAAGATATACTCGCAACGCTTTGGTATCACACTATGACGGCAGGGTATCAAGTGCAAAGATTTTTAAACGTGCGGATTTACAGCGGTATGCAACGTAAAGTTTTACTATATTAAAATATTGCACTAACCCACATTCACAGGGGATTTTGCGTCATCATCTGACTCATATAACCTTATGTTGAAATTAGCCAAAGTTTCGGGAGTATTTTGTTTTGTTTATTCATAAGGAATTAAATTAAAATGAAAAATTAAAGTTTGTCTTATTAATCATTGGCCTAAGACTTATACAAAGCCAACTCAATTTTAGTAAGCAGGCTGGTAGTTAAACAGGCAGCAGATACAGTGCTTTCGTTGTTTACTTAATATAAAAAATTGAAACCCATTGCTTGGAGAATTGGCAGTGCGTTATTTGCAGAATTACGTGCTGTAACTGTTAAGTCTATATTACTACAAGCGTATAGTAATGTTAAACATTTAATAGTTTATCTAGGAATCCACTTTTATTGGCGTGACTTAGCTGTTCTAAAGTTATCTGTTTCTTCCGAGCGCAACTCATTGGCCGTGTCAGTGTAGGACAGCTGGATTGAGATAAAAACGTGAGAACAAGAGGCAGAGGACGACTTCCATTCCGATAAGTGTGCTGCTTACTTCGCAACACATTATTACGGTTGATTTCCTTTCTGGTAAAACCTTCTCAGACCCCGTGCACTTCAAAAGCAGATCGGGAGCATTGCTGGTGTATGATGTTGGAGTGTCTTAAAGAAGTCTTAGAGAAGTTGGAGTGTCTTAGACCTTTTCTAATTACATCTGCGATTGTTGTTTGCTCATTTGTTTTCGTAAATACTTAAAAAAAATGGAGAAAAAGTATAGTTTTTAATTGATTTTTGGTAAAACTTTTCCTTTGAAGAACGTAGTTCAAAAAATTCAATAAATTGATGAGCAATTAATAGTTGTTTTCAAACTTGTTTCAATACTTCAGCTTATTTATCAAGACTGTATTACACAAATACAGTCTTGATAATGACACTAATGTGTTGAATTCTGGTCGACAAATAAACAAGTGTGAAAATAGTATAAGCTTTAAATGTCCATTATGGACGTAAGTCGCCTTCGCGAAGTGACGCCTGAAGTTACTTCTTAAAGTTAATAAATATTTAAAAAAAATTTGGCCATGATTATTATTTACTGGCAGAATACTTCCTACCGGATGATTACTGAGCGTTTTTCCCGTACACATCACTTCATTCATTATTCTTATGCGCTGAAGTGCGTTCAAATATACTCCTCCGATCTGCGCTAGCTTCAAAACCTCTACTGTAAAGCAATTGAAGTAAAGGCAAGACGCTTCAGAAGGAGTGGGGGAATACTAAAGCAGCAGTAATGGTATAAATTTTGTTACACACTTATTTCAGCGTGCGCAAGTATGCAATGACCCTTTAAGGTGGGTCTATACTTCCAGGCCACCTTAATTTAACGGTCGCCACCTGTGGTCACGTACTGGTGTGTTATGAATCCCAACGGGAAACTGTGAAGGTGGCGCTGACAAAAATGGAGTGGGGAACGATTATCCTTGGTAGGGGATGGAAAAGGGCTACTCCGTTGACAACGCAGGCTTGAACGTTTAACATTGCAGGCTTGAACGTTTAACATTGCCTTTGCCTTAATAAGAGAACAGCATCAATGGTTGTTGATATTTTATGTATATGAAAGACGACTCTATGATTTAAGTGGGCTAAAAATTCTCATTTCGGAATCTAGCCTTTGCAACGTGCCCCGGAATATTACAAAAACAATTCGTAAAAACCAAATTTTTGCTATTTCTTATAAAAAAGGCAACTACTTCATGATAAAGTTATTCCACTTAAATCAACATTTGAATCTTTATTATCTACAGGAGGCAAAAATTGCAAATCTCCAATTGTCACGGAAACCCCGTTACTGGGTTAAAGGGAAACGTCTGAAACAAATTTCTTAGCCCCGGTATAGACTCACCTTAAGAAGTGAAGTCTATCCTATTGCATTAAATTTTTACAAATTCAACCATTCCAAATTTAATCTTATCTTGTGCCTCTTTTCTTCTCATTGTTTAAGGTGGGGAATCCGTTGAATTAAAAATGAGAACGCGAACGGAGTATTTGTGCTCTCATGATATTCCTCCAAATGGATTTTTCCTTCGGAGGCGGGAGCATTAATTAACACGGAAGCCACGTGCATTCATTCCAACTGGAGTCAGCTAACCAGGGGAAGATTAAAAACACAAACTCGACTCATATACACAAGAATGAAGCGCCTTAGCGGTGCTTTTTCATGTTTTTATTGACCTTGGCTTCGTTTCCTTGTAGATTCTTCCACGTGGCTTCCTCAGGAAATATTTTTTCTCCAAAGTAATCGAGAAATTCAAAACGTAAAACCTGCTAGTTTTAGTGGTGTCTATGTGTGGTGTCTTGCTGATTTAAATCAAATACCAGCTGTTTCATTTTCTTAAGCCCAGTTTTATATTGTTTGGTAGACGTCAAACTCAAGATGACGTAGGCCTTTCCTTAGTCGTTTTGTCGATTAAATTTGGGATGGTTGAATTTGTAAAAATTGAATGTAATAGGATAGGCTTCACTTCTTAAGGTGGGTGTATACCGGGGCTAAGAAGTTTGTTTCAGACGTTTCTCTCTTTCCCAGTGTCGGTTACTTGATGTGAGCATCATCTATCGGAGAATGAATCAGGATGTCATTCTCAGAAAATAATTGCCTAAGTTTCTATTTCTAAGTTTAAATTAGAAAAAAAGGACCTCTTAAGCAGGGCATTTTACAGTGTCCGTGATTTCTTTAACAACCTAAGCGCCTGCAATGAGGAGGCCTAGGTGTTTATTTTTCCTTCTCACCTCAATTGTTTATTTTGTGTTCTTTGATTCCTTTATGTAATTGTACTTGATTGAACATTGTTTGTTGTCTGTTTATTCATAATTGACGATTACTATGTTATCGAAAGTAATCAACAATAATAAAAACAAATTATCATAAAATATTTAACAATAAATTATAAAACCAGGTATTAGGGTAGCATAAAATCAAGGTTGGTGTGGTGGCTTTTAATCCTGATGGCCTGAGTTCCTATCCCGGCAGAGGTGGATACTCTCTAAGGTGAAATCCGATCTCTACTAGGCTGCTGTATTTAGATCACTTCAATTACAGTAATCCTTACGTCGGATGAAACGTTTAACTGTGTCCCGGTCAGTGCTCGTATTCTTTTCATCCAAGGATTGATCGGATAGACTTTACTGCAGTACGAAAAGGTATTAGTAGGTTGCATAACATCGAGGATACACGGTAATGCGACGCATGCTCAACATTTAGCTACGCTTAATTGTGGAATGCTGGATAAAACGATAAGTATGAAAGTTTCCAGATTATATGTTGATTTTTACATGGTATACTGAGCTTTTAAAGTTGATCTTGACCCGTAAAAGAGCACAAACCTTTTTATTTCCGTTGACTTTTTCATTTGTGGTGTTGGGAATGGGGGCACTGCGCTGGTAGCGAGAATAGATAATTAATCATATCTCATAGTTTTTTTGTTTCCAGATTTTTGAAAGAGGTTTTTACTATAACTGACTCAAAAAAGTTTAATTAGCGTAATGGTTTTCTCACTCAGCTGAAACGAGGGAAAATACTCTAGAAATTAGATGTAAACTTATCATGCTCGAAACGGGCGTTTTGCTACAATTAATGTGCCTTAATTTGTGACTTTTTATTCATGTGTTAAAACTCATGAAAACAAGGTGGTGGGTTGCAAACACGTGTGATGCCATTTGCAAATTACTACACACATTATTTATGAGCACAAAAATAGTCGCGTAATGTGTCGCCAAAGCTGTTTATTCATTAGAGTAATCTACCGGTTAGAGGTAGGTTGTGATGAAAGTCAGTGAATATCCAACGAACTCTTACACGTGCCGTGCCCTTTCTATCTCTAGTATTTCTTTCTTCATCTCAGCATAAGTCCTACCTTTCTTCATCCCGTCCATAAAACCTATTCTCTTCCTTCCCCTTCCCCACTTACCCAACATCCTACCCTCTATCACGGCCTTCAGAAAACCATCGCCCCTCATTACTCCTTCCAGCCACCTTCCCTGCCTTCCCCTAATCTCATCTATAAGTCTCCTTTCCTCGCCCACCATGTCAAGCACTTCCTCTTTTGTCTTCCTTTCCGTCCAATGCACCTTCACCATCCTCCTCCACACCCACATCTCGAAAGCCTTCAGCCTATTTTCGTCTTCCTTACTCAAGTTCCACGTTTCTGCCCCATACAACGCCACACTCCATATCAAGCTCTTCATCAGCCTCTTTTTTGCATCATTACTTAAGGTCCCCAACACCAGCTCCCTTCTATTATATTGAACGCCCGCCTTCGCTAGCACTATTCTCCTCCTAACGTCTTTGCTACTGTGGAATGTTTCTTCTAGCGTACTACCCAAATAATTAAATGGTTCAACTTGCTCCAGTTTGTGATTTCCTACTCTTATCACCAGCCTCGCTTTCTTTGTCCTAGAGAATCTCATGCTGTGGCCGCGGAATTAGACAAATAGTAAGAGGGTGTACGTTAGTGGGAGTGCGGTGGTCTAGCGCAAGAAACTTTACACTGTCACTAGAATTACTGATGAACTCGGGTTACTTACTTACTGCTTACCACTTGAGTGCATACATATATTTAGAAAAAAGTAGTTCTTGGAGGCTAGTTCAGTTGATCCGATAATTTCATTGAATGTGGGGAGTTACTGTTGCATGAATCGTATAGTTGTGAATATGGAAAAAGAACATCTATTTATTTCAACACACCTCATTTTCATTATATAGAAAATAAACTTAGGCATTTTGGTTTCTTTCGTCTGCTACCAGTAGCCATGTAACTTATGTGGATGCCTATATGTTTTATGGCAGAAGATAAAGACAGACAAGGGACTGTTATTATAACGAAAATATTCTTATCACTAATAAAACCGCATTTTCTTGGTTATATCATGCATTTAATTGCATAGTTCCAACTAAATACATAAAATAAGATGCCACATCACCTCAAATATTCGAATCTTGAAATTTTCATCTCTTCTTTTCTCACAATGCGGTGCGAAATGCCATATGTTTTCCTCCTCGATATGAATGTCCCCATCTTTCTCTGCACTACATATGTGTTTCTTTTTTTAATACAATCTGATAGTGCGCCACTATTTGCCGCTGATTTTATTCCATTTCTTGTCCAACCTTATTGAGAACATAATTTTTTATGCATCTCGTCCGTGAAAATTTTATCCATCTCTCTTCAAAATCCACTCCTCAAACCCTGAAGACAATTAATTGTCCAATATTGTCTTTATATAAGGTGTTATAAACACAATCTGGATTTCTGTAACCTGAGTACTTTGGCACAAGTTTGCATGTAATTTAAAGTAAATTTTAGCTACAGCCAAGTACTTCCTTTGCGGTTTTTGGTGCGTTAGGGAGTGCATTTTTCCGTGGTAGCTTTTGCACTGACTCGTTTTTTTATGATAGCACTTTCGAAAAGGCTTTTTTTCTATCCTGTGTTGTGAATTTTCCAGCTCGGTGCCTTCAAATCTTATTTCCTCTGAGTGCTCAACAATCAAATTCGGAAGCATGTCGTTAATTGATGAAACGATTTGGTACTTTCCGAATAATAAAGAACTCCAAAAAAGCTCCTGGAATTGACGGTCGCTGTTCACTCATCCTCCATCCATCTTCCTTAATTGAAAATTCAATTCCAGTCCGTGGC
This sequence comes from Pyrrhosoma nymphula, assembly GCA_963573305.1. Classification (NCBI taxonomy): domain Eukaryota; kingdom Metazoa; phylum Arthropoda; class Insecta; order Odonata; family Coenagrionidae; genus Pyrrhosoma; species Pyrrhosoma nymphula. Next base: position 79,583,545 of record OY754337.1, read on the forward strand.
CTCCCCATCTCGAGAGTGTTATTATTTATTGCAGCCCCCTTCTTTCCCTCCTGACCGAATGACCTCCATCGCTTGTAAAATGACTCTTACCAGCCCATCCTGTCACTAGCTGGATCGGCATCAAAGTCAGGATTGGGACTGCTTCTTTGAGATCGAAATCTGTTGCTGCCACCGTGATAAAGCGCTTGAGAAAATAATCTTGAATACAGTCTAAACATTTCTCTTCAAATTACGAAGCTCGTAATTGACAGCGAACTCTATTTTTTTTTATTGAATGCTTTACTCAAAGTGTAAATTGTGGGGTTTTCCACAATTTTATATAAACTACCGATTATTTTTTTTCTTTCAGGTAAGATTGTGTACGATGCTCAGTCTACGACTGTACAGTCTGCCTCGTAAACTACATCCAAAATCTGTATCCTCTTCAAATTACAAATTTATGATAGAAAAAGACTGGCAAATTTCCACAAGAATATAGTTTTAATGGACCGGTTTCGGTGTACAACACCATCATCAGGTCCATCACCTGATGATGGTGTTGTACACCGAAACCGGTAGATTAAAACTATATTCTTGTGGAAAATTGCCAGTCTTTTTCTTTCATGATGTTATTCCACAAAATCAAGCCTGAAACAACAACTTGTATTACAAATTTATCTCAAGAATATCGTCAATTATACAAACTTATATTGTTGATTGCCAAAGATTTTATCCTATATCGTCTATAGCACATATTTAAATTCTTCTTTAACTTTGAACTTCTTTCGTTCCTGTGAGATGAACCACTGAATGCTTAAACTATTGCAATTTCCTATACAATTGCTGTAGTGCTCTAGTTTAGCGTGCTTCGTAGGATAGCGTCAGTTCACATTTACTGTCCTACCAGTCCCAGACTGGGACGAAGGCATTAATGATTTCAACGCTGGGAGATCTCCTCTGTTTTTGCTCAATCGTTCTCTTGTGCGTCACTTTCAGTGGTAGCATTCATTAAAAAGGGCTTCCCTTTATTGCAATCTCTAGGTTTAGCCATTTAATATTCCCCCCTTTTTGCCTCCATTATCACGTGCAGGCAAGATTTACAGGTATTCACTTATACTGGCATTGTTCATTTTCAACTTAGGAGAGTTGAAGACTAGCAAAACTTTCCATGAATTTTCATAAGAGCAAATGTTCTTCATTTATTCAGGCATTCTTAAAATTCCCATATTTTGTAAAAATGTTTTGGTGTTTGTTTGTTTATGACCACTTTTAATTGATTGTATGCATTTAATGGAGGTTTAGTTAGTGTTTAAAAAATAAGTCAATTTCCTTTCGCCAACGTTTCGCTATTAAAAAAAGTAAATAAAAAAATAAAAAATTTGCACCAGCATTTAGTTCCATATCATCTAACTTATTTCTTCAATCTCAATCATATAGTTGCATTATTTTAATCTCTTTTACGAAAAATACTGGAAAATATTCTTCCAATTTTTTGGTGTGGACAAAGCCTTCCCATAAACCATTGGTATTCTCGTTATTCTTCCTTGAGCATTCACATTGCATTTTCTATTGGCCTTTATCGGTATCTTGAAGTACTTGGTAAATATGAACAGTGATATGGAGTATTCATTATGAACCCCAGTCTTCATATAACGTTCTCCGTATTTACTAAGTGCCTTCTGCTCTCTACTGTGGAAGTCAATCACATTTATTTTCATTATTTTTATCAAACGGACGGATGGACTCTTCATATCTTTCCCAACAATGTCCGTGGTCTTAGCTGTATTATGCTGCACTTATTGACGAATTTAGTGTCCCCAGTATTCATTACAGAAATGCGAAATACAATTCATTGCAGTTCATCCACCATAGCATAATAATCGTGACATGCAATAGATATAATGACCATACTATGTGACGCAGACGTATATCAGATTCTCCTTCTTAATTTTTATCGTAAGAATGTTATATCACACAGCCTGTTGTTTATTATTCCATAACTAAGTTGAAGCATAGTAGAATGACATCAGTACAATAGAGGATCTATACTTGGGATTCTAGCTTAATAATCTGTTAGGCAAGCCCTTTCCGCGAAAATCAAGCAAAACCAGTCGTTTAGCGCAAAAAGTTTTTCAAAATCTTACAGAAAACAGTTTGTCTGCTAGTATTATCCCATTTAGGGTAGGATGTCTAGTGCCTTTATCCCTTCCGTGAGTAGCATCCAGTAACGGTGTGATCACTACCATGTGATGTACCTTTGAAAATGCTTTGGCATTCTCTGGGTATCAATCATCTTTGCTCGAAGACTCATCAAAAGAGTTGTTACAACAGGGTTGTATTGAATCTCGAAATTTCTAGTAAGCCACATGGTATACGCATTTACGCAAACATGACAAGCCGTGAGAGGATCAATAAAGGTAATCTCTATCAATGATTTATGTGGAAAAGGGGAATTTTCTATAAAACTATTTCGATGTTTCATACTATAACACGATATGTAAATCTTTACGGGCCGTGAAACAAGGAGCTTCTGCTTTGTGTAAAAATAGAGACTCCTGAATATTTAGAAGTACTAAAGTAAAGGAAGTTCTGAAAAATTACTTGAAGCCACATTTAGCCTCTTGGCCTTCTTTTAACTCGCTCTCTTGTTCAATCAATTCGTCTCCAATGGTTACACTCCTCTTTCAGTAACTAATGTAAAACGTCTTCGGTGTGTCACCTTTATACAAGTCTGAGATAAGGCGAACGCAGGAGAAATTCGCCTTAGGCGTAATGGGAAGGATTGGCCGCAAATCTTTTATTTTTATCTCCCGACTGAGCATTCCGTGAGCGGAATCAGGTTATTTCCACGTGATACGTGATTAGGCCGGACCCCGGAAGACAGTGACGTCAGTGCTCTCGTGCAGTACTTTTCCGACCGACGCAGAAAAATTCGGTGCCTACGCTGCAGACTGCTGCACCATTTTCATTTTAATCACCTCTAGCGTATTTTTCGCCGCCTGCTCCGCTGGAATTCTTAACTACTTGCGAATTCCTTTGAGAATTGCCCCTTGATGCATTGAGCAATCATATTGGGCTGCGGCTCTACATTTATTGCGGATGTGCTAGATTTCTTCTTGTTGAGAGTTCTGTTGAAAAACAACTAAAATTTTATGCATAAATCAACTGGTATAGTAAATGCTGATGAACAAACATCCTATTCAAAAAGACATATTTGGTAACATGACGTATGTTGAAAACTTGTCATTCAGTTTAGCTATCATTAAAGTAAAATATTATCGCTCATTGCAACAACAAAACATTAGAATCATTGGTTGACTATTAGGATGTAAACTAACAAACATTTTATATAATATATGTTGGTGGTATATAAACTTAATGGGTCTAAAAATAAGCGAAACTTTGCATTGCATGCGGGTTAAATTGAAACGAGTATTGATACCTGAACTAAATCGTCGTTTTGCTCTTAAAATAATATTAAATACTATGTTCAAGATGATCAATTTATGTGTGGCAAGTGTAAGTTGTGACCTGAGTGTAAGTAGCATAACTTCATCATCTGAATATTACTGGTTAGTGATAGATAATGGTTAAATTCAGAAATAATCCAACTGACTCTTATACGTGCAGTTCCCCATCTACCTTTTAAGTACTAGGGTAGTACGCTAGAAGTAAATGGGATTAGTGGCAAAGACATTAGGAGGAAAATAGCGCTAGCGAAAGAAGCGTCCAATAATGGAAATGGTCTGATGACGAGAACTTTAATCAAGGATGCAAAACAGAGGGTGGTGAAGAGCTTGATATGGAGTGTGGCGTTGTATAGGGCAGAAACGTGGACCTTGAGCAAGGAATACGAAAATAGGCTGAAGGCTTTCGAGATGTGGGCGTGGAGGAGGATGGGGATGGTGCGGTGGACGGAAAGGAAGACAGATGAGGAAGTGCTTGACATGGTGGGTGAGGAGAGGAAACTTGTGGATGAGATTAGGGGATTGCAGGGTAAGTGGCTGGAAGCGGTAATGAGGGGCGATGGTTTGCTGAAGGCCGTGATAGAGGGAAGGATGCTGGGCAAGCGGGGAAGGGAAAGAGGCAGAATAGGTTTTATGGATGGGATGAAGAAAGGTAGGATTTACGCTTGGATGAAGAAAGAACATACCTTGGTCTTACTAAAATTAAGACTGGCACTTAATTTTAATTTGCATTAATTTATTTTTAATTACCAATTATTTATTATTATATTCCTTAATAAAATACTTCTAACTCTGATAATATTAAGGGCTTAAGATTTAAATTGAAATGCTAGTCTTACTAACGATGTCTGATAATATTAAACGTGTTTAATAATCGATTAGAACTCTAATCAGAATGCAGGTGTATAAATAACAGTGGTTTTAATATTAAGTCCATATTAACACTTGTAGCCATGCTCAAAATGTATTTTGCATTTTTTGTATATGGTTTTATTTCTAGACAACTCAAGTAAAAATTTTCTTGTCCTTCAAATGTTAAATTGTAGCGATAATTGAGAACCACTTAGATGCCATACAATGCCATTATAAAGGAGTTCAACGTCTCCATCCTAATTGCTATTAGTAATGGATGGTGATACAAAGGACTACATGGCATTAATCTTGCCCATATCTAACAGCCTTATTTTAGTACTGTACCTTATTCAGTAACTTTGATGAAATATAGTATATATATATATATATATATATATATATATATATATATATATATATATATATATATATATATATATATATATATATATATAATATTTATAATGAGAAGATGTTTTTGGAGGGTCGGTCATCGTCAAATCAAATCGTATGTGTACTTATTGCCAACGTACGATTCTTATTCAGTTATGGATCGACACGGCAATGAGGAAATATTGACGTGACGTTCATGAAAAATCCTGATTCAATCAGTAAAAACTCGATCGGCTTTATAAAATAGTATAGGCCCGGACGTCACACCATCGGTATTGTTGTGGTCCGACAATTCCGAAACCTTCCTGAATAAGGACGAGACTAGAATGCCCTCCCTGGGGTATTGACTAGTTGACACCTTCATTCATAGTGTTGTCGAAAGGTGTCGCCATCGCTTGTAATTTGTTTTTTGCAGCTGTATTGCCTCATTAATAATTCAAGGGAATAAGAGAAAGGTTATTGGGTGAAAAATTGAATGAGTAATGTCCCTTATCTCTGGTTAGGGCATATCTCGATTTCGTTGCGAGCATTAGGGATCTTGTATGGAAAGGCTTAATAGACAAAATAAACAAATAGCGAAGGAGGGTCGTGCGCTTCGTTAAAACTGCTACAGGCGAATAAAAAGTGTGGCACAGCTGATGGAAGGACTAGGCTGGGAGACAAGGGGGACTCGATGGCTACACGCTAGGTTTAGATTACCAGATTTTGAACAAGTAGAGGCCTAAATAATAGCGAGAAACACTGCCGAAAAATAATGTAAGATATGTCATTTGCAGCGGGAGTATTTCCCGTACTCTGATGGAGACTTCAAATGACCATTTGAGTTCTGGCTTCTATATGGTAGCTTTCTATTACGAGAGAGATCGGGTGACTTTGGCCGACAGACCGATCGTTCATATACTCATTTTCGCTCACGCAAAGCCAAACGGGAGTCCGAAATGCTGAGTAACTCATGATGTTTTCAAGTAATAGAATTAATTATTAGAAACAATCTAAATGTAATAATTTATAAATTTCCTTCGACACGATTCGATCTCTTCGAGTGATTATTCGCGGTAATTGCCTTTTCTAGAGAAAAAATAATGTAAGATATGTCATTTGCAGCGGGAGTATTTCCCGTACTCTGATGGAGACTTCAAATGACCATTTGAGTTCTGGCTTCTATATGGTAGCTTTCTATTACGAGAGAGATCGGGTGACTTTGGCCGACAGACCGATTGTTCATATACTCATTTTCGCTCACGCAAAGCCAAACGGGAGTCCGAAATGCTAAGTAACTCATGATGTTTTCAAGTAATAGAATTAATTATTAGAAACAATCTAAATGTAATAATTTATAAATTTCCTTCGACACGATTCGATCTCTTCGAGTGATTATTCGCGGTAATTGCCTTTTCTAGAGAAAAAATAATGTAAGATATGTCATTTGCAGCGGGAGTATTTCCCGTACTCTGATGGAGACTTCAAATGACCATTTGAGTTCTGGCTTCTATATGGTAGCTTTCTATTACGAGAGAGATCGGGTGACTTTGGCCGACAGACCGATCGTTCATATACTCATTTTCGCTCACGCAAAGCCAAACGGGAGTCCGAAATGCTGAGTAACTCATGATGTTTTCAAGTAATAGAATTAATTATTAGAAACAATCTAAATGTAATAATTTATAAATTTCCTTCGACACGATTCGATCTCTTCGAGTGATTATTCGCGGTAATTGCCTTTTCTAGAGAAAAAATAATGTAAGATATGTCATTTGCAGCGGGAGTATTTCCCGTACTCTGATGGAGTCTTCAAATGACCATTTGAGTTCTGGCTTCTATATGGTAGCTTTCTATTACGAGAGAGATCGGGTGACTTTGGCCGACAGACCGATCGTTCATATACTCATTTTCGCTCACGCAAAGCCAAACGGGAGTCCGAAATGCTGAGTAACTCATGATGTTTTCAAGTAATAGAATTAATTATTAGAAACAATCTAAATGTAATAATTTATAAATTTCCTTCGACACGATTCGATCTCTTCGAGTGATTATTCGCGGTAATTGCCTTTTCTAGAGAAAAAATAATGTAAGATATGTCATTTGCAGCGGGAGTATTTCCCGTACTCTGATGGAGACTTCAAATGACCATTTGAGTTCTGGCTTCTATATGGTAGCTTTCTATTACGAGAGAGTTCGGGTGACTTTGGCCGACAGACCGATCGTTCATATACTCATTTTCGCTCACGCAAAGCCAAACGGGAGTCCGAAATGCTGAGTAACTCATGATGTTTTCAAGTAATAGAATTAATTATTAGAAACAATCTAAATGTAATAATTTATAAATTTCCTTCGACACGATTCGATCTCTTCGAGTGATTATTCGCGGTAATTGCCTTTTCTAGAGAAAAAATAATGTAAGATATGTCATTTGCAGCGGGAGTATTTCCCGTACTCTGATGGAGACTTCAAATGACCATTTGAGTTCTGGCTTCTATATGGTAGCTTTCTATTACGAGAGAGATCGGGTGACTTTGGCCGACAGACCGATCGTTCATATACTCATTTTCGCTCACGCAAAGCCAAACGGGAGTCCGAAATGCTGAGTAACTCATGATGTTTTCAAGTAATAGAATTAATTATTAGAAACAATCTAAATGTAATAATTTATAAATTTCCTTCGACACGATTCGATCTCTTCGAGTGATTATTCGCGGTAATTGCCTTTTCTAGAGAAAAAATAATGTAAGATATGTCATTTGCAGCGGGAGTATTTCCCGTACTCTGATGGAGACTTCAAATGACCATTTGAGTTCTGGCTTCTATATGGTAGCTTTCTATTACGAGAGAGATCGGGTGACTTTGGCCGACAGACCGATCGTTCATATACTCATTTTCGCTCACGCAAAGCCAAACGGGAGTCCGAAATGCTGAGTAACTCATGATGTTTTCAAGTAATAGAATTAATTATTAGAAACAATCTAAATGTAATAATTTATAAATTTCCTTCGACACGATTCGATCTCTTCGAGTGATTATTCGCGGTAATTGCCTTTTCTAGAGAAAAAATAATGTAAGATATGTCATTTGCAGCGGGAGTATTTCCCGTACTCTGATGGAGACTTCAAATGACCATTTGAGTTCTGGCTTCTATATGGTAGCTTTCTATTACGAGAGAGATCGGGTGACTTTGGCCGACAGACTGATCGTTCATATACTCATTTTCGCTCACGCAAAGCCAAACGGGAGTCCGAAATGCTGAGTAACTCATGATGTTTTCAAGTAATAGAATTAATTATTAGAAACAATCTAAATGTAATAATTTATAAATTTCCTTCGACACGATTCGATCTCTTCGAGTGATTATTCGCGGTAATTGCCTTTTCTAGAGAAAAAATAATGTAAGATATGTCATTTGCAGCGGGAGTATTTCCCGTACTCTGATGGAGACTTCAAATGACCATTTGAGTTCTGGCTTCTATATGGTAGCTTTCTATTACGAGAGAGATCGGGTGACTTTGGCCGACAGACCGATCGTTCATATACTCATTTTCGCTCACGCAAAGCCAAACGGGAGTCCGAAATCCAACCCATCTCCTCACAAATCCCTTAGCAGGTCAAAATCGCCCTTCGATTGGAGGTTCCCTCTCGACAAGTGAGTTCGGAAGGAGGGACTTTGTTTCGCTCTGAAAGTTTATAGTTCCCCCGCTCAGGGGGGTGTGGTGCGGCCGCGTTGTCACATTGTCACTCGGGATTTATAAATGTTTCGGCTCCGAAGTGGTACGATTTTTTTTAACAGAACTGTACAATTAATTATTATAGCAAAAACAGTGAAAGGCACTAAGACGTTCCGTCCATTTATAAGTTAATATGTAAAATTAATACCATTTATTCACTTTTACCCTCTTCCTAACCCTATTCCTTTTTCCTTTTCCTTCCATTTACATGGATTGTGTCCAAGAATTTCCGGCCACACGTCACTGAGGTAGGTTATTAAAATGCAGAATGGAAAATATCGAAAATTGTCCTCAGTAAGTAGTTTTTTGGGGTTTTATCGAAAAGGAGTGGGGAGGGATGCGGAAATAATGGTTAATTACAAAAGTTATTGGACTCTCTGATAATTTCTAATTGTTTAAGTGCGTCCATGTTTAGGCCTTTAGGAAGAACGTGGTTTTCTACTCCTCTACCGTAGCTACAACATCAATTAACGTACAAAACAAACTTTCTGTACCTGAAGATGCCGTCATACATACCCCCTCTGGAAAGAGAACAAACTTTCTGTACCGGGTGATGCTGGAAATCGGTCAGTGCGTCCATTTTCAGGCCTTTAGGAAGAACATGTGAAAGATCGGGTACAAAATTTCGGTTTTTGTACTCCTTTCCGATAAAAGTAACTTTCCCCGCCTCAAGAAACCCTTGATCGACGTGTTCTTCTCAACTCTGCCCGAATATTTGTATTTTTCTCCCCCTCCCCCGTAACTACAACAGCAATTATAGCATTAAAAAACTTTCTGTACGTGAAGATGCCGTAAATCGGTGAAGCGCGACGTACACATAAAAATTTGTAGAAAGGTAATAATGTATTTTAATTTATCATGAGTATTGAAATAATGAACATCTACGAAGTGAAGTCTGCTGCTGTCAAGTTTAAGGTGTCACGCACCTAGTACAACCACGAAGTGTTAATGAATTTGGTGCATTTTAAGCACTCGTAAAAAATCTCACGCAGCATTCCCCATCGGGTTTTTCATCGGGATATCGTTGATGGAGTCGATTATCTCGATTATAATCGCAATTATCAACATATCAGAGGCTTCAGTTATTTCACAGTGTCACACCTTAGTTACTTTATTGGAAATATCTTGAACGGTTCATACATATCCCCATGGCAATGATGGATGAACACACTTGGGGGCCTGTAGGCAGTAAAAGCAACGTGACCCACGTTAATAAGCAAAACAAAGAAACAAGATAAGAAAGAGGAGAACAATTCTTAGAGCCCCTCCAGGGCCCACAAAGCCACGGGACCCATTGGCAACTACCTACTTTGCCTTACTGGTAATCCGGCTCTGCCCCCTGGAAAGATATTCAAAGAGAAATATGACCAAAAATGTGTATTTTACAACTATTAACGGGGCTAATGTGGTAAAAATATCAGTGTCGTCTCGTATAATACAATCGGTTGGAGTTTGCGTTTGGAGTGTGGACAACTACGCACCCCCCACCCACCCCCTCTATCCCGCTTCCATTGAACAAACAGGGGGCGGGGGTCCTATCGCTTGTGACACGCTGAAAGAAAGAGAGAGTTGTGTTGTCCCCCACCCTCGCCGACGACGCCGTGTCTGGGATCGTAAAACCACCGCAGCGCCGACGCCCCACCGTCCTTGCCGTCGACGACGCCGGCAAACTGGGTTACAATAACGACGGCGCTCGACGCCCTCCCTGGTGGATAGTGAGTGTGTCTGTTTGGGGATAGGCAGGGGGAGGGAGGGTTAAGAGGGGGGAGGGGAGGGCTACGCGATGACGTAGAAGCGGCATCGGATCACGTGATCCAAGATGGCGGTAGACCCTTTAGGGAGTGGGGTTGTGCTAAAACACAACCGGTCGCGAAACTTTGTGGCTGCCGCCTTTCCGAAATTTGACGTCAAGTCATGGCAAAGGAGTGAAGGGGAGGGAAAGTACGTGGTTGCCCACGCCGATTTCAAAAGAAGGGTGAGCCGATCGGCAGAATGGCGAATGTGTTTCGACCGATTACCGTCCGTCTGTCCTACTCTCTTGTGGGACACTTCATTTGCCTTGCAATTACTGGTGGAATGAAGTGCTGTGGGAGGGAAACGGCTACAGCCGCAACTGTTAGGGTCAGACAACTGTTTCAAATGACTGTTGCTCACAACAGGTTAGTTTCGTGATCGTTCCGCAGCCGCGCAGTTGCGCTCTGTGTTGTGCAGCGGCAACTGATAGCTGCAGTTGAGACTGTTTCGTCTTTTATTCCGTTCCAATTGAACTGCACGTGTGGATGCGTTGAGGTTATAAGCTACAATCTGTTGGATTTGTGTCTTGTTGCAGGCGGTTGCTGGTGTATTCAGCCAACACAAGTCCGCCCGTCGTTGCATATAGAATTAGAAATGTGAAGTACATATCTTTCATGAATCCAAATGAAATTGTTATCTTATTTGAGTGAAAGATATCTTATTACATATAATACAGAACTACCAGCCATGTTCTAACAGCGCCAACCGATCACCTGTTGTTTGGTGTGCATCTAACTGTTGTCCGATACAGGGTGTTTCGCGGAACTGTTTTGTTTTGAAACTGTTTCGATTGGGAAACATTTGTAGTGAAACTGTTGTGCTCTTGTGTTAAACTAACATACACCGATTAAGTGAAGTTGTTGTTGAACACACAGTTGATGACATCAATGTCCTCGAAATCTTAAAAAATATACAATTTCTATATTAACTTTGATATTCAAGAAAACAATCCTAATTACATTTCTCAAATGAGCTCAAACTTCGTCAATTTGGGCACACACAGGATTTTCTGTTTTACCATCTTTCCCTAAACTTGTGGCCTCACGTGACCTCTGACGTTTCTCCATTCTACATTTTTGTTCCGTTATTCGAAAGAGGGCTGAATAGTGTCATCAAGCGCAATACACGAGAGTATTCTCGATTCAAACAAAGGTGAAATAAAATACGCCGACAGCTCTCCAAACCCATTGGACAAGCCTATAGAAACAATTGGATTCAAAGTAACCGAGAGCACTTTATTTGATGTAGCGTTTGAGACTTTGATGTAGAGCCTTAACAGATGGAACTCTGTTGTTTAAAAAGACGGAGACTGACTTACTTCCCCGTGTGAAGGTAGTTTATAGGCAATGGACCCTTCCACAATAAGGGTATTCTGCGCAACTACCACCAAGCGTCGCCAAGGTCCATGCACCACGGCGCAAGATTTACTGAGTTTCTCATAAATGATGGCTTTTTCTAAGTGATGCATCGTGTGACATAGGAATCGCGCGATTTCTCTTACGCTGTCGACTGTCAGTTCGAATTTAGGGTCAGTTCCTTCTTTTCCGTTAGAGTTAGCCACTGTTGGAAAGGACTTGAACTAAAAACCGTAACATATTTAGTTATCAATTAACGTAGTTTGAGCTAAAACTCATTTCACCTAGAATTTGATGAATTTGGCCTCATTTTAAAGAAAAAAATCTCATCTTTCCAATGATATCAAAATATCAACCCCTTGCCAGACTACTTTTCGAGCAATATGTCTTAAAATATAAGCAGTTTTACATGGGATAGATTAAGGCTGTGCGCTCCATAGGGAGATATTAAACAAATTAGGAATAAGAAAATTTGCGGTTTCAGGGTGTATTACGTGGAATTTTTCCATGTTAGGAATGATAAAAATTATGCGAATTTCACAAAAGATAGTTTATTCACGACCCGGGTTTCAACACATTATGTCATCTTCAGGTGAAAATACCTTAACTTAAAACTTTGTATTTTTACCTGAAGATGACATAATGTATTGAAACCCGGGTCGTGAATAAACTATCTTTTGTGAAATTCGCATAATTTTTATCATTCCTAAAATTAGGAATATATAACACCTAGATTTCGTCTAAAAACTAACAATGTGTAGATTGCTTGTTTTTTCAACTATTTATAAAAAAATAATCTATTACTCACCACAGTAATTTTAACAGAATCACAACAAAACCTGCTGTTTTGAAGCGTTTTCAGCCGTCTGGCGGGAATAAAATGAGTCAAATTAGTGACTTTTGTAGCTTTATTTATTAAATTAGAGAGAATTTTGGTCAAATATAACTATATCTGTGCGTCATTATTGCCACAATATTTATGTCATACTTCTTACAGGCGCTGAAATAAAAAAATAAAATTTGAATATGGTCTCCATTATGACTAGGGAACTATCTCGCTGAAACCACCTTAACTGCTATCACTAATGTCACTCGTTTCACAAATATTCTTCGCGACTCAGCTCTTGAACGGCTAAGTACTCTTGAGTTCGTTCTCAGCAGCAATGTTGCAGCCGGCGGCAGCTGCTACGTTGGGCAGTTGTGTTGAGAATGAATGCGACTGCGTTTTGATCGTGAAAACCACGCCCATTTTGGCTACTACTACGATTTCCACCCATAGTTCCTTGAACCGTGGGAAAACACGGCAAGAGCTATCGTGCGAGAAATGTTAAGCAATTTTCTGTTGCAGATAAACTCCTCTCCCGGTTATTATTCCTATAGTTACATATTTTCTCAGTATAAAAATTAATGCTAATACATTCTCGCAGCTATATCACCCGCGTCAACTATAGTGTGTATTAATGAACAAAACCAAAACTTTCATTTTACATCAAGTTAACATGAAGGGCAAGTCATCTTGCTTTCAAGATTAACCAGCATTATGAAAGTGGACTTAATAGAAAAATAAGGTAGTTAAGGTAGTAGTAGAAAAATAAGCTTTGCGTAGAATTGGATGAATTTGACCTAATTTTAAAGAAATAATCCTCATCTTCACAATGATATCAAAGTGTTAACCCTTTGCTGAACTACTTTTCGAGAAGTATTCCCGAAAATAAAAGCTGTTTTACATGGCAATGATTACGGCTGTGCGCTGAAGAGGGAGAATTTTAAGAAAAAAATTAGAACACCTAGATTCTGTCAAAAACTAGCGTTGTGTATTTTGTATCCTTTCTCAGCTATTAATAAAATCAATCTATCACTCAGAGCGGTATTTTTTTACAGAATCGCGAAAAAAACATGTTTTGAAGACATTTTAGCCGTACCTACGGCGTTAAATAATGAGTCAAATTAGAGAATTAAGTAAATATATTTATTTAATTACTGAGAATTTTGGTCATGCATAATACTATATTGTTGCACCATTAATGTATTTAAATATTTACTTAATGCTTGCTACAGGCGCTGAAATTAGAATATAAAATTTGAATATGGTCTCCGTTATGCCTACTAGGGAAATATCTCTTTGAGACTGCCTTAATACCACAGAAGATAGTTCTGGTAGGGGTGCAAGGGTAGGGGAATTTTGACAGGGAAAGTCCGGGGGTCTTTAAAAATCCCGTTGAAACTCGGGAATCGCCCGGGCGAACGGATTGAGGGGGTGGGTGGTTGTAGGGGGGCAGGGCAATAGGGGTGGAGAGTGGGGCGCGGACAAAGGCTCCGTTGATCCCCAAAGGGGGCGAAAAAAATGATCCACGCACCGTTATACATACATATAGTTGAACGACGTTTGAAACCAAACAATATGTCCTGCAGATTCATTTATTATTCGGAATAAACTTTTTCCCGTGGATGAAGTTGCATTTTTTTGTTAAACCTTTGTGAAAACATTTGAATGACCATTAAGGGGGACCCTCTGACACTGCGTGAGTCAAAACACGTACAAAATAAATCCCACCTTTTCACTTTACTACTCAAGCAATACTGCTTTTATTGATGGACATGCCTGAGCTATTAGGAAACAAATTAAAGGATAACTTATGCGGCTTTTTCAGGAAATGTGTAGTTGGCTATTAGAAAACAAATGTATTGAGCTATTAGGGGACAAATTAAAGGAAAACTTATGCGGCCTTTGCGTGAAATATATTTTTGGCTAGCACTTTTATGCCATCGGAGCCGAATACAACGCTATTTATATTGAATAAAAGCATTTTGGCGTGTATAATTGTCATAATTTAACTATAACAAAAATGAGTTGGATTGGTGCCTTTACGTAAAGGAATACTATTCGTTTTCTGGAGATATTACGCTTTCATTTCACGAAAGAGTTTTTCGCAAAAATTTCCTTTACATTTTATGGACATGTCGCTTGGTATAGAAATATTACTTTAATTTTCAAAATATTATTTTAATCTCACAAACATGAGGAAGCTGAAAGGGAAAGTTTTCGAAAGACTTGAAATAAAAGATTTGTGTATACTTATCTATGTACTGCGTAATTTCGTGTAATTAAGCGAAGAAACAAAGTAGATGGAGAAACGAAATGGGAGGCCGACATTGCAAGCAGTTGCAAGATTTTTGCGTGAAAATGTGTTTTTACGGGAAAAAGACATTGGTCGATAGGGTCGTTTTGAGTGGGGAAAGGTAATAGGTTATCTGAAAAACAAATAAGAGAGTAAAATTGGACAAGAACTTCTAATAATATCGATTTTCTTGCTATCATAACTATGTTACATTGATATAGGTGTCAGAAAAATCAAGGTTACATGGTCGGCTTTTCAGAAGATTTTAGCTTTTCCCCCGTGGCAGTATCGCTTTGTGCAACTGATATTTGAGTCAAGTAATGGTCATCCTAAAACCATTGCTGAAGGTCTTTGAAGTGCGACACTGAAAAGAACCGAGGAATCGCAGAGGGAAATACTTCGTTATAATTGAGAAGCTACACCGCAAAATTTAACATCAGCGAACCAAATATTTTCTGTCATCGAGGCTTCGTAAAATTTAATGAATTATCAAAACATCCTTCTGAACTAAATTAATATTTTCCAGAGATCATTGGGGCGAAAAAAATTGTCAAAGTTGCTGAATGATATTTTTATTAATTTTCAGTGCATCATTGTGCCAAGAAATGTTAACTCACGCTGGATATGTGCTGGTGTCTGATTAATTATGTCAGTTTACATAATAATGAAACCAAATTCCTATTACTAAACGCGACCCTGCTAAAGTTTGAGAGTAGGTACTTAAAGGTATTTTTATTTTTTGTTTCATAGTTGCTGGAAAAGTGCTATTTTGTATCCATCACACTCATGAACTTCCCTGTAATTCATGGTCAGTGAGGGTATCTGGGCATTGAGTTTAGAATCAATCATGGACAACGTAAATTTGTAAGATTTACTCATAAGAAGAATAAAAAATTGCTAGGCAATTTTTCATACTATTTAATAATTGTTAACCTGACTGTTCTCAATGTTTACATCATCGCAGTAAAACCTTTGGTAATGATTCTGGTGAGAAAATCAATCAGGTTACCGCTAATAAAGTAGTGTTGAAAATTACCGAATTCTTCCCCGATTGTTTGATACCTTCCAAACCGTTAAGGCTTCCTAACTAATGAAAATGTCGAACCACTGAACGCTTTGAAGTACATAAAGCGTAAATAAAGATTCATTCGAATGATATACTTAATTTTAAAAAGAAGACGTCCATTTGTTATTGTTTTTCTACTTCTTCAATATGTCTTTGCATATGCAGATATTTCAACTCTTTCAACTGTCAAATTATTAGAAGCCAATGCTTCAAAACTATTGAACTCCAGGGAGTAAAACCACGTACTGTAAAGACTCCAAAATTGTCTAATTACTGGGAGTATTGAACAAATGGCATGTCACACTATGATGAGATCAATATAGTATTTTTTTAATCGTCATAGTGGCAAGGATCTTGTGTAGACAGGGTCTAGCTGATGCTGGAGGCAATGCTGTGTGATGAAGGCAAAAGAATTGGAAGTTTCGGGGCAGTGGAATATGTCCCAGATGGGAGAGAGGGGAAGGGGGAAAACAGGGGAAAGGAAAGTAGGGAAGGGAGGAGGTAGGTTAGGCCTTGTAGTATCGATTCGTGACACCAGAGGGGAGTGGTGACGGCGTTCTGATTCCACGCCTACTTCTCCCGTCTGCCTATACGCTCCGCTCGGGGTGTACTACGGCGCATGCGCAAGAAGGACGGCCTTTGGATACCGTTCAAAAAAACCGTCGCCAGGGCTCTCCACACGATCCAACCGAGTCACACACTCACAAACACACACACACACCCTCTGCCATTCTCCCTTTCCACCCACGCCAGGGAGCGCATTCAAACGATCCTCGCGCGGATGCATGAAACGAGAGTGTAAAGAGAACAAGTGAAGGGTGGAGGGTGCGAGTAGAATAAATGGGATTGACTTTCGTTCGCATGGCGGCGGGCAGAGGGGGTGGGGGTGGCGCTCAAAAGTGAGAATTTTGCTGTGCGTACAACCGCCCGCTTCGCGTGTTGAACGATAAGGGCGTCATTTGTGAGAGTTGGGAGGGGTGTTTGGGATGGCGTAGGCGGCGGGAAATCTCGCGAAACGCGAGACGTTTGTGAGTGAGTGTGAAACGGTGATTGGCCGTACGCGAGGGAGCGCCAGAGCGGGTGGCAGCAGGCATTTGCGCGTAACAATGCACTTCTGTGACGTCAGAGATGGCAGAGCGCAACAATGGGGGCTTTCCATTCAAGATGTTGAAGTACTGCGCATATCGGAACAGAACATCAGCGCACACGCACTACGTTGAATGGAACGATTGGCGAAATGTTTCGTAACTTTTGCCGATAGGGAGCATTCTTATACGTGAACAACAGTCATGGCCGAATGATGTTTAAAGTTGTTGAATTTGATCCAAATAAATACTAAAAAATGTAGGCTTTTTGTCATTGAATAATTGTAAACTTTACAGTATGCATGTTTGCCTGCCACCTTTATTAAAAATCAACAAAATTGACAACAATCACGGATTCCATAATCGACGTTCTTTTGTTGTTTAGCTCTCATCAGCTTTGCTCCCGATCTATTTTGTGTGTGTGCGTGCGCTTTTTTTTAAGTGCGCTACCAAGTGCGTAGGGTCTGAATCACGAATGGAAGGCAAGTGCGCTGTTGTGTTTTGCGAAGTAATTAGTGCACTAATGGATCGAATGGAAGGAACCCAAATAACTGAGGGGATTCCCCCAGAGAGTTAGTGGCACTTTATTCTCGCATAGTGTTGCTACTAGTGCCACGCTGATTTTCCACCAATACTGAGGGCTTTCCATTCAAGGTGTGAAATGGAGTGCAGATCGGAGTACGTCAGCGCATTCCAGTACACGCGAGGAGCGGCAATGAGCAGAGCAATGTGTTTGGGCGAAGTGTTCGGTTACTGTCGTTTGGTAGTATTCTGCGGATACTAAGTAGTCGCGGCCAAATGTCTGTTTAATAGTTGACTCGTTCGTTCAAACGTGGTGCTTTAGAACGGTTGTAGTGATTTTTGTTTATCTACAGATTTTCGTGAAAATATGCAAACATTTTTTCATTAGTGATTTCTGTAGATAAAACAAAAAAAAACTTTGAATCATACCGATTTGGTTTTTATGGAAATTCAATTCAATTTTAACAGATAGCGTTATGACGTAGGAATTGCCACAGGACAAAAATAAGTAATTAGGAAGTCTGCATAGTGTAGTGGTCTGGGTATTGGCCCGGAAAGATTAAAGTCCTTGGTTCAATTCCTGGTCCAGGCCGATTTTTTTCTGTGGCAATTCCTACGTTATTTCATCGTCGTATTTGGGGTAGGCATGAACATCTTCAGGTAGCCTTATGGTACATGACATATATATTTCGTTTCGTATATTATAAAGGAAAGAGAAAGAACATCAGTCATCCCCACCGCCACTTCCTATAACCCCCTTCTCTTTTCCGGAACAGGATATAAATACGAACCTGCCTCAGAGGAAAGATTTGTATTGTCCCTTGATAATGACACGTAAGTGTAAAACTGGTCAGTGTTTACCAATAAACTATGTGGAAGTTATAAAGTTTATTTAATTTTATTCTCTAATGTGAATTCTAAATTCCACCAAGTCGTCTCGCGAATCGTTGAAGGTATGAAATGTTATGCACGAAATTACAAATATAATTAATTTATGGCGTCGTATTATTATGCGCCGTTGGTTTCTCTATCAAACGAGCATTTGTTCTCCGAAATACGTATCAGATATGTCTGGAGATATCGAAAATAAAAATCACATAAAAATTCGTATGAAGCACAATTTTTCACTATCGGGTAACCAGGCAATGGATGCATATTTTGCAAACAAATTGGGTATGGTCATCAATGTAGTAAAACGGAATACGTCCTGCAAATATGGTCAAAATCAGAGTTGTCAAGGGCATTTTTTTTGTACGTTTTGGCATGAAACTACCCACAATTCGTAACTAGACAAGTCGTAATTTCGTATACGCATATTTTAGTTATCAGCCACTTCGTAACAGGAAGTTTGGTAGATTGATAAAACAGAGTAAGGAAGAGTATGCGATTTCATGAAAATAAGAATTCATTTCTTCTGGTGAACCTAATTACAATATTTCCGTATGTAAATCTATATGTATTTCTTTGAGTGAAATAAATGGCTATTGTTACTTTTCATGGTATAGTTTTAATATAATTATTAAAAGTACAGCATTTTCTCTTGAGCCATTTACGCAGCGTCCCGCTGCAAAAAGATGGTTTCGAGAAGTGATTTACAAGTTGGTTGATTGCGATTGGACGTGGAACCGATTATCGTAATGGGACGCCTTCATTAGTGGATTTCTGTTTCGAAAATGGAATTAGGTTCTCTTCCGGCCCTTGTGTTATGTCGCGGGACGATTAGCCGATAGGCGTGGAGAAAAATGGCATTTACAACAGGAGACAAAAACATGATGTACATATTTATATCTCGACTGCCTTCTGACTCCTCTCCCCTTCTATTGCTAATGTGTATTTGAAAGATATATATCTTCCGAAAGGACGCGAAACTAAATGGAACGACGGAGATTAAGTTGCTAATCGCATGCGGGTGGCCTCAGATTCCCCTTTCTTCTTTTAATCGCCTTCGTCTCCTTTTAATTCTTCATTTGGATGCAAATGAAAGATAACCGAGGCTTTTATTTCCTTTCTCATTTCTTTTGTCATTTCTGCTGTTTTTAGTATAAATTCTTTTCCAGTTCCTTTAAGGCGGGGGAAGATATTAGAGTTTGACAAAAAAACGCTGTTGATTCAAGCTACAAGACAAATTTTGCTTTTCTTTTGATTCATGAAAATAAGAAAAATTAAATAAAAAAACATGAATTTATTTTAAGCATGCTTATCTAATTTTAAGGATACCGGGACTATCCACGGTATTTACCTTTACGGAGTCACCCGCAAGTGCACATAAGTGCGATATTCCGGTCAAGGATAATGATTTTTCCTCTGTGGAATATCATGTTAATCCAGAAAAACTGACACCTCCATCAAGCCGGCCCTGATTGCGGGCGAATGAAAGCATAGTAACTGCGCCAGTGAAGTTATCACTAGTATTAGATACCATTTCAATGTCTCAGTACCATCAGGATACATATGCAATAAAATATCCTCTTAGAAAATTACGTCCATTCAGTGTAATCTACTACAGGTTTGTGACAGTTGTGGTTACTCGAATTCATTCAGGCGCTTGTATTGGGTTATTGGGGGAAGGGAAAGAGGGTTTAACAGTGTTGTGAAGAATGAGAGGCGAGTATTCGAGGCTTAAGAAAGTAATAGGGTTAGATAAGTAGTGCATATTGTTCTCTAAAAACTTCTTCTTCCTACCCGCTTATGCCATTGGCGTCGGGACCTCAATGAACTGCTTCCACCTCTTCCAATTAACTACCATTTTCTTCATCTCCTTTTCAACCTATTACCTCTTTTCTTTCCACTCTTCTCGCATCCAAGTCTCCCTCGGTCGACCTCTGCTTCTCCCATTTAGTTTTTCCTTCCAATACTTTCCTCAGTATTCTATTCTGATCCATTATATTGAGATGCCCACACCATCTAAGTTGATTTCTCTCTAAAATTGTAATTAAAGAGTTATTTGGATAATTAATTGGAGTTTATCCCGGATTTTCGTGTTTCTTTCTAAATCTCCTCTGGATTTATTTCCTTTTATTCTCATGAATTTCATTTATGCTGCTGTTACTTTGCTTTCTATTTTGGTTGTAATCGGTCAGCTTTCAGATCCAGAAGTTAGTATAGGCGCATAAATAGATTTATGTAACTCTAGTTTGTTTTTTTGGTCTATATCTCTTTTTCCCGCAATTGTGTTATTTATGTGGTAGTGTACACTAATGGCTTTTTAGTTTCTCTGTTGTATTTATTGGTTTTTTTTCCCATTTTATTTTGAAAAGATTGCTCCTAAATATTTTTATTCTCTTGCAGTCTCTTTTTTCATTTTCTATTACTATGCCATCAATTGTTTGTTATCTAAAAAACATCGTCTATAAATTCCTCCTGTGTATCACGATGCCTATATTTTTTTGCTCTCTTGCACGATTCTGGGGGTTCGTATGCCCCTGAGATCCCGATAAGGCATTTGTTCAGGCTTGACAGAAACACCCATGCACTGAGAATTCAAAAAACAGACCCAGGCGGGACTGGAACCCGCGACCCTCGGATTAGCAGGCCAGGACTTTACCCCACCGCCACCGGTGCCGGCAACTAATATTAAACTTTAATAGAAAAATGTTAAAAACTGTTGTAAATTACCTGTTTTAAATAACAGTTTTTTTAAAGTATACCGCAGCCCAAACATATTCGTCATCTTCATCATCACATAGATCTGCCTTAAGTACTACATTAGTCCCTTTGCCGTTGAGCAATTATGCGTTCATTAAGCTGATAGCACTTTCATGCACTTCAATGACTCATCTATTATATTATTTAGAATGATATGTAACTGAATTATAAGATGATTGCTTGAAATAATAATCCAATGACACTCTTGTTCTGGGGACACACGTTCAAACATTATGCTTGTAGTCATTGAGGCTGTGTTAACGGAGATTTTAAAATATTGAATATAGATGATTTGTAGTAACAAGACGTGGGTAGAAGTATATTTTTACAGCACTCGTTGAAGACACTATGCGAATGTTAGGTGAAGAGGCCCCACTCTGACTGTGAGAGTTGAAGTTTATACTTAATCCCAACTTTTCGCTGGTATTGTTTTAAGAATATTGCTCTCAGTGATGATGTGCCGTGGTTATTCGATAACATAATTATGGTACAAAATATGCAGATTGCTCGCCGAATACATTTTTACTTATCCCCTTGCCTAGCCATTGGAGATGACTGCAACGTCGTCTATGTTCAATTATCGAATTTTGACTTAAATTTTCTCTGTGACTTACTAATTGCTCAAAAAATAAGATGCTGATGTGTCCAGAATTCATCATCAATATATTATTTTCTAGTGAACAGTTTTGGCGTTGATGGCATATGTGTAGGATAGAATCATTCTGTTGTTTTCCTTTTTTTATCCAATCTCGCATTTACTACCAAGTTCAATTTCTGAAAAAAAATGAGTTTAGTTCCTCACATCGAACACAGAATACTTTTCTTTGGTAGTAGACAAAATATGAATTAAATTA
Source organism: Pyrrhosoma nymphula (assembly GCA_963573305.1). Taxonomy (NCBI): domain Eukaryota; kingdom Metazoa; phylum Arthropoda; class Insecta; order Odonata; family Coenagrionidae; genus Pyrrhosoma; species Pyrrhosoma nymphula. Next base: position 79,605,392 of record OY754337.1, read on the forward strand.
TGTTTAAGGTAGTTTGAGTGACATAGCAATTCAACTAGAATTTGATGAATTTTGCCTCATTTTTAAGAAAAAACTTTCATCTCTCCAATGTTAACAAAATATTAAACCCTTGTCAAAGTACTTTTCGAGCAATTTGCCTGAACATATACAAGCTGTTTTGCATGGGATGGATTAAGCCTGTGCGCTCCAGAGGGAGAATGTTGAAAAACGTAGAACACCTAGATCTCGTCAAAAAAACCAACGGGGTGTAGTTTGTATGTTTTCTCAACTGTTCATAAAAATTGCTCTATTACTCACCGCAGTAATTATTACAAAATTGCACAAAAATATCTCTATTGTGAATTGGCAATTTCACCGTACGGAGTGAAAAAATGAGTCAAGTTAGAGACTTTAGTCGATATCTTTATTTAATTACTGAGAATTATGGTCATTATTACTATATTTTTGCACCATTAACACTACAATATTTATTTCATTCTTCTGCCAGAGGTTTAAATTAAAAAATAAAATTGTAATATGGTCTACATTATGACCAAGGAAAAATCTCACTCAAACTGCATATCTTAGGTCACTTTACAGCGTAACTATCTCAATCGACAGATTCTGGTGGAACCGATCCATCCCTTGAGTGAAGAAGGGGGAAATATGTGGGATATGAATGGGGATGGTTGTCATGGATAAGGGGGGAGGATTCTTCGTGGAGGGAAGTGAGCGGGGGGTGGGAAGGGGTGGGAGGGGGAAAGCGCTGGGGGTGGAGAGGGAATGGGCCTAGCGTTCGATGAGATGTAGATTTGCGCTCTGAGCAGATACGATTTCGGTGGAAATGTCTCCTCGCGGGGGAACTCTGAAAGATTGCCAGATAAGACTTTCCAATTATTCGCCGTTCCCTTGCATGGGAATTAATCCGAGATATATCGGGATGTGATCCAACTCTCCTCGCTTGCAGCCCCCCTGAGAGAAAGTTTGGTTTATCTTCCTTTGCGCGTAGATGGCATTTAAGACCTTTGCTGTCAGGTGCAGTCGGCGATGTTAGAAACCCAGCACTTAAACAGTACTCGACGGTAAGAGTGCAGTCTTTAGAGAAGCACTGTCAAGAACTATGATACTCTCTTTTTCAAATCAGTTTTGGTGATGTTAAAGTGTACCACACTGCTCCAATGGTTAAGAATTTCACCCAGAGTACTCTAGTGGTTGGGCGCTCATTTCCGTGATAACTTAACGCAATGTAACTTTTCTTTGTATTTACAGAAAACGTTTATCGTTAATCACATTATATATTCGAGAAAAAACGCATGCTTTTTCTACGCACCAAATAATGTATGGAAAGTTGTGAAAGTACTACTGAGAAATAAATTTAAAGACATTTTCATGAAAAAATTGTATTATTCAATCATTTATTACATTTCATACGTACCTGCGACGAACCAACAAAAGCGATTTTCAAGTATGAGTGTCAATCAAATGGCTGATGGACTTGTCGTCATTAATGTCAATGGAATCGCGCGATGAAAAAAGATGGTCGTTATTGGTCACTCAGTCTTGCCCTGAATTCTTACCTACCCCTTACTAACTTCTTTATGTTCCTGTTGCTCATCTGTTTCATATGTAATATTACCTGGCCAATATATTTGTCCCACGATCTTCATCTTGGGCCTTTTTCTTCTAATCTGTTCCTTAAACATTTCTTGTCCCAAAATGTGACTGTCCATCTGGGCCTTGTCTTTCTGAGAGTGATCTGCTTGGTTTTTCCTCTTTTGTTTTTATTTAGCACTTTCTCGTTTCTCATATAATCCGATGATGAGGATAAGGCAAATGAAAGATATTCTCAACGGACGTTCTCCTTTGCTTTCATGTGAGTTACTTAAAGTTATAAATGTCACCAGGTTGTGTATTTTCTTTCATAAAGTTTTTGATTCATCGATGAGTGTTGTTACTTTGATAACTCCGACATTGTAATGTAGGTCACACAAAGTTTTATATAAATTATATTTACTAAATTAATATAGAACCCAGAAATTATGGTTCAACTGCCTCTCATTTTTTGTAGTTAAATGGGTAAAAATATACCATATCCAAGCTCACAATTTATTTTCTTTATTTCTCTAGCTAATGGTTTATGTGTCACTTCCATTTTTTATTTTTTTTTTAAATTTCCTGTAAAGACCTTTTCATTTGTGTGAAAATAGTTTTTCCTTTCCATCATTTTAAAAACTTCCTCAGTTTTGATACCTATAGCTTTTTAACTTGATCTCTTTACGCGCCGTTAACTCATTTGAGCTTGGTAAATGGTTAGGGTAATTTTTATCGTGAAATTTAAGACATTGTAGCAAGATTTGTAAAATGAAACTACTCATTTTATCATTAAATATACATGCATTAAATGCCTTGTCAACTTTCATAAAATGTGGCGTAAGAAATGATAATTTTGTTATTTATAATTTAGTGAATTAATATTCTTATCATTGGCCTAAAAGGAGCGAAAAGAAATAGTTTCAACTCAATGTCCCAATTGGAAAAATGAGTGAGAATACGTTTTACCAGTTTGATTTTAATGGATTGATTGGTATCCTAAAGGTCCAGAAAATTATACCCCTTTACTTATACTTTTTGAATCGCCATTTTCGACAACCATACCCGTCTTTGCAAAGAGCTCCAATTCTGCTTTTCACCTGCCTTTGTTCCCTGCCCTTCATTTTCCAACGCTTCTGTTCGGATTCAAGGTGACTAATTCTCTGGCTGTGTTCGCCCAAATGCGCTCCCGGGCCCCACCCACGTGTAGAAAGAAAGAACGTGATATCGGCGAATATGGGCTGGAAGCAGGGATGCCAACCGGATTTGAAAAATAATGTTGAAAATCTCCTGCCTCCCAGGTTGAGGGGTTCGCCTCCAGCTTCCAGCTTGAATCAAATATTACAAAAAGTTATTTCCATTATTATCGTTTTCTACGATTTATGTTTTTCTCAAGTGCTAATTGCTACTTGTATAAATATACTTATGTCGTTAGGTATCGCTTCTACTGAAAGGACAGGACGTGACGATTGGCTTGTGTTTCAGGAGAAATGCGTGCGCCAAAAATGTGTCTGTGCTTTGCGGATTACATTGTTTTTAAGTAAGGTTCATTCAGGTGTATTTTGGGGCTTGGCCACGCCGCGGCGTGGCCAAGCCCCAGTGTGTTCTCGGGTCACGTAAGCTGAGACGAGAGATAAAGAGTGATGCATTCGACCGAAATTTGCGCAATTTTCCACCGAGTATAAATATCCGCACAAATATTTTTATTCTCCCTCGCATCCAACCGGGGAGGGGGATTTATTAATTGTAATCTCACTTGAGTGAGAATACGTCATAAAATACGGAAAATTACTTAATTTTTCGTAGTTACACTCCGCCACCCAGGCGGCGCGACCATCTTCGACTCTCAAGTGGTGATCCGAAGGTCTTTTTCTTTGACTCAGCAGTTCTTTCCCGTGATTCACTGGCTATTTCAACTCTCGATCCGTTTCATTTGCCTCCACCTTTCATTTGTTCCATCCCACCTGTCGTAAGGAACGTGAAATAAGGAGCCACAATCGTTTACACGGACCTCGGGTGGTCGTGACCCGATCATTAAGAGATCGTACGGGTTTCCCGGCTTCCCACAAAGAGTCATTGAAGAGGCGAGATTACAGAATAACCCTCCCGTAGCAACTTTGGGCCAGAGAATGACTCCCGAGGTCTGCGGTGGGAGAGATCCGGGGTGCGTCACCTACGTACGTTCGATGAAATGGAGGACTATTCTGTATGTTCTTGGAATATCCAAATCTCAAAAGTGACGAAATTTTGACGTCACAACCTCTAAAATTTCAATCAGGTCCATTCAAAAGTTGAGAGATGTCGGGGGAAGTAACATCACATTCACGGATTTTCCGAGGTTCGACCATGTCGAGTCCTTACTGAATAAGGCCCCAGGTTCAAGATATGCATGGAACTCACTGCTGTTCGTCCTCACCTTTTGAAAAATAATTTCCTTCTCCTCCACCATTTTGGGAAAGGGTTTAAAGAATGCTAAAGGCCCTTTGGAGGTATTTTACGTCCCTATCATGTTGAACTGTTGTGCCCAAACCCCCTGACCCGACTCGTGATTTTTCTAATGGTTTGGCGTTCTCCTGTTTTTCGTCCCTCTGTTGTTCAGAGAAAAAAGACAAGCGGTAATCCCTCCCATGTTCGCTCACTCGTGCCTCCGACGCAGGGGCGCCCAGCCCCTCATCTCCCCCCCCCCCCCTCTTCCACACCCTTCCATCAAGGCAGTGCCAATACCCTCCCTTTGTTTGACGAGGGCACGGGAAATATACAATACTATGCAAAACTGCCCGTGTTGGGCCTCTTCACCTCCCCCATCGATGCCCCCCCCTACATACCCTTCTTGATCCTCCTGCCCCCCTCCTGGGAGAGTAGCCCCCTGGCACACTGTAGTAGCGCAGAGGGTGTTTTGACTATAGATTCCAAGATGACTCAAGCACAATTTCATACATGTGTATATACATATATATACATATATATATATATATATATATAAATTCATACATTCATAGGAAAATGGAAATGGATAGGTACACATAAAAGGACGAACACAGGGGTTATCTATTTTTATAAAAAAAATTTTTTCTGTCTGGATTTGACTCATTTTCATCTTCCCCACCAAACCCTGTGTTCGTCCTTTTATGTGTACCTATCCATTTCCATTTTCCTATGAATGTATGAATTTATTCGCGCCTTTGAGCGTCATTTTCGTATGATTGAGTATGTATATATATATATATATATATATATATATATATATACACACATGTATATACATATATAAAAGAATGATTGTCTGTATTTTATAATAACCTACAGTTTTACTCCAACCGTGCTGAAAGTTTGCAGACTAGTATTTTCCTCCTGAGGGGCCCATTAGGTCCCAAAAAGGGGCCCTTTTGGTGGTCTACGCTACGTATTGGGTTTGTGCAGTGGTTTAATTTTTTTCTTTAACTTCCGCTCAAGATAGAGGGTTGGGAGTTTAAAAAATCAAATGACTGAAAAAATTATAGTTTTGAATTCTTTCAATCAATTATCTTTTTTCCAATTCGTATTTGTCTGAAAATCGCGTTTTTAGTTACAAAAACGCACATTTTTCTCTGAAATCAACGGTAGCATATTTCCTTGACAACCAGATTTTGGTCTGTAACGCATTTTAAATTCATTTTGCTTAGTTAATCTGATTGGGAATACTAGGAATTGGGTTTTTTTTGCTGTGGTTTATTTTTGTGCTTCTTAAAACTTCTTTCATTCAAGATAGAGAGATAAAATGTATTTTATCAGAAGACATCCGAAAGAATGAAGTTTCTTATTTTTTTCAATCGACTCTCCTCTTATATTATGAGTTATGAAGGAAGTGCGATCCCAAACAACGCTGGGTAATTTAGCTAGTGCTTAATATTTGATAGATCTAGTAATTCTTTCAATTTTATTCTAGATTTGGTTTATTGTGTTTAATTTTCCAATACGTTTTGTATTAGTCTAATGGTTGTTTTTTGCTACAAAAATAGTAATTTTTTTCATAATTTAATAATTAAAATTGTAAATCTCTTGGTGGGTGGAGAATGGGTTTTAAAGCAGAACTTATTAATGAGAGCTATAGGGCTTAGAATACGAGATCGATAATGGAATTTCAGTGAGATTTAAGTTGGATTAATACTCACCCTTGACTCTCATTGTGTAGTTAATGACTTCTAGAAGGCAATTTCATTTTTAACGCAGCATTATAAGGATTCATTTGCAACAGTTTTATTTTTTCTCTCCTTTCCTTTAAATTTCAAAGTCTTCAATATGTAGAACGAAGCCATCGCTAGATCTTAATTGTGATGCAGTAGTATTTGCCAACAATTTTGCGATCACATGCGTACAAACCTTATGCCAGGGATGTTAAAACAGTGAACCGATATTATTTGGGTGAGAATCTGTTCCACCGACGTCCGTCTAAACTCCGAGCAATTCAGCTAGTTTTTTTATATTCTGGCTAATATCAGACAAATATGCACTCAGTTTGACAAGAGCAACGCAATGATACCTTACTACAATATATATTCCGCTAATTGAACTTGAAACTACATGGTACTTATTGCGTGAATGGCTGTAGCATGAAGAAACATTGATCTTTTTGCCAATATAACCGGGTGGTATTCCCGAGAAGAATTCTTGGTGCACAAATTGTATTATTCAGTCCAATAAATATGCAACTGTCGAAATAAAACTGTAATTGAGATGCAAATTTTCCCAGGGATTTGCATGGTCATCGATTCAAGAAACCAATCCACCTTAGAGTAGTGCTAATTAGCGATTTACTTCAGAAACTGAAGTAAAAATGTGTTATTATATGGAAATGGCATCGCAGTCTATGGCCAATAAACAGCTAATGAAAAAATCATTCGTTTAATGTGTACATTATGTGCCTAATTTTTTTCTCTTGGCTAAGGCAGTTCATCAGCGAAAGCATTATTTTTTAAACATAAAAAACTAAAATGCGGAATTTGGTTTTTTATTTGACTTACACAGAACATGGATTCACCCTCTTCCACCAATCATTTTAAATGGTGGCTTCCAGGGTCCGCATTTTAAGTGCACACACGTGGAGATGGTCTCGGCGGAACCTTCTTAGCTCGTGCTAGGATGTGATGACATCACGTTTGTGTAAGACTATTGGAAAGGGTCTTTAGTTATCGATCGAATGGTCGATGATCGGAATTTCCGGATTTGCAATGCCCAAACCCAGGGGTGATGAGGGGTATTGCCCTTTTTTTACCTTTTCAAATGGACAACAATTATCCTAATTTTACGTTTCTCTCATAAACAGCGGCGCTTTGTTGATAATTATTGTTAAAAAAGTGTTTTACAAATCTCTTGAAGGATTTTTGCTTTCCTCAGAAGCCCTTATCCTATGAAATTTATGTTTTTATTGTCGGTCTAGCAGATAAATTAAAACATCTGGTAAAATCCAAACCGCTTTGACTGGGACTCAAGTTCGCGTCTCTCAATGACACAGATGAATTCATCGTAGGAGGCGTCCTGCCTCAACTCTCAATGGAGTGAAATTATCAGATTTTCGCTTGATTGATTCAATTTTTACGTCCATCATGAAATAAAAATCGTAACTTACCAGTCCTGGTGGTGGCGGGGTAAATTCTTCGCCTGCAAATCCAAGGATTCGAGTCCCGCCTGGGTCAGTTTTTCGCATGCCCAGTCCATGAGTGTTTCTGTCAGTTTCTGGTGGTTTGGCCCCTGAGAAACCTGGTGGCTTATCGTCATCGCAGGGGCATACGGACCACCAGAATTGTCCAAGAAACCAAAATAATTAGGGATCTCCGAGAGAGATTACACGTATTAGGAGTAGAATTAAAGTTGAAATCATATAATTACCAAACCTTGATCGGGTCCGTCTCGTAACGCTTCTGTGATAATATTCAATACCCGATGATGTGGAAAGCAAAGAGCAAAAGCTACGTCACACAGCGTAAACTAGGAATTCATACATTTAGCATAAGGAATTAATTACCTTTAATGGGTGTTATACTAAATTACGTGATGATTTTCGACATTTGTATTAATGATTGAAAATTATTGGTAATTATTAATGAATATTAAAATTAATGCTACCAAAGGGTACATTTCATAATTTGAAAATGCTATAAATTTCTGAAATTAGAATTCATTATTCGAAAACACTAATTTATGGATGTTTAAAATCACCATCTCTACCTGTTTTACATGATACATTAGTGCCATGTCGAACCTGAACTCATATATATGTCAGTAATGGTATGAGCTATAGCTTATATATACATTTCAATTTTATATACATTTCAATTATATCAAAATTATATAACGAACGCTTTACTATACTTATAACATATACGTATATATACACACATATATACTTTTTTATGATAATTTCAAATTCTTTTCCCGTTTCTTTGTTCCACTTATGGTAATTTTTCTTGTTTTCAGGTAAGTTTCTGCTGGAATTGGAAATGACTTCCTTGAGAATTTTACCTGTGCAGAAAAACGCCACTACTACACTGGTACTGTGAAGTTAGTATTATATGTATTGTATATAGCAAACTCACCAGTCGTGTTGTGCTAATACTAATTTTTGGTGACTATGGTTTCATTGCACAAGCACCATAAATCAACGTTTACTTTAATAGAGTGGAAATGTATTAGGGAAACCATGAAGGAATATCATGTAATTACTAATAGGAAGGTATAATTTTGACAAAACTTTACCTCCATAAGTGCTCCTCCAGAACAGTTTAATTTATTTTTAAGAATGAAAGAAAATTTTCCATCAATACCAATTAAAGAATTATTGCACGGATTAAGAGTGATAATTTAAATAAAACGATAACATGGTTTCATCTATTCTTGAAACGGAAAAAGAACTGTTACATCTCAGTGCCTTAACACTAAGGTAATGAAACTATCGGTGATGAATATCCCCGGCAAACAGCTAAGAAAATGGGTCACATTGTAGAATTTGCCAGTTGGAAACATTTTTGCAAAGCCAGATTCAAAAAGTCTTTTACAACCTTTTCTTGCCTCAACGTTTCTCTGAAAATACCTTCGTTTCATATATAATCACTCACAAGACTCCATAACGATTTATACGGCTAGAAATAATAAAGTGAATAACAGGTTGCCACAATTCGTAATTGAATAAGTACCCTGGGCACCTGTTGGATAAAAATCGAAAAGAAGGAATATGAACGGTACGAGGAACATATTTTAGTGTTGTGATGGTAATTTAATTTTCACGACAGAGATTTTTATCTCTAAACTTTGTAGAAATATATTATTCTTCATGTTGCATCGACGCTATGACAGTTATTTGTAAATAATATTGACTAGCATTTCTATCTTAAATAATGCCAATGCATTCAAACAATCCATTGGTCATTAGTTTTTTTTACACATTGCGTTTCATTGTTACTAGTGTAGGATATCAGGCCCGTCCATATATTTCTAAGGTGTTTTCTAATTACTGAAAAATTTGAATTTTGGCAGTGGGACGATGTGACCTGTATATTTAGTCATATAACGTAAGTCTTAATGCCTAAAGCTCAAATTTAAAATTATCCGAGGGGAAGATGCGTCACTTACTGGTTCTAGACGCTCTCATATATTGTTCCCGCTAGATCAGGTGGCTCGTGATTCATCTTCATGGAAGACCGGATCCTGCGAGTCAAGCACTTGCCATCTTTTCAGCCATCAAATACATCGGCCATTATGGAGAGCCAGACCCGTTGGAGAACCCAAAGGGAATATACGCATGTAATTCAATTTAAAAAAAATGTAAATTGGATCCGTTTCACTGAAGAGTCACTTTGCGTAATTTCCAATAAGTACAATTGTAGCTGAATTTTAATGGCGGTGCTTAATCCGAACGCAATATTAAATTTAAATTATAGGTGTGTCCTATTTATGCAAAGACATCGTCAAATGTCTTTTCTATGCTTTTATTTAATTTAAAAAGTGGATTTGCAATTGAAATGCTTTAAAATTCCTCCTTATTATAGAAATATATTGTTTGTAAATTTCAAACTGTACTTTTAGAAGCCCTCACAGACTGGATGCTACTTTTGAAAATCACTTCACAATTTGTTTTTAACAGCAATAAATAAAGTAAAGCATCTTTGTTCACGGCGTCTAAGTGCTAGGTAGAAGATATAGATACAAGTATTACGGAGTACTGCTACTACTAAGAGCTGCACTACCTGTTGACAAACCTAGTTAAAAGTCTCATTGGCAGCTGTTATGGTACTGTTACGTTCGCGGGGAAAATGTTATTTTAAATCTTCCCGTTCTGCAGTCAGGTTCCTAATTTTATTATAATTATCTGATCTATCGATGTGTGTCGGACTTCGTAAAACATCATTAACGTCGTCAGAGAATAAATTGGTTTGGAACTGACATAAAAGATTGAGTCTAAATTTTAATCGTCGGTTTGAAAAGCGTTTCCCATCCCAGTTGCTGCAAAATGTCAGTAACACTAACGAGATTATCATAACGGCCTTTAACGTATCTTGCTGATCTTCTCTGCACGCGTTCTAACACTGTTTCTTTGCCTAATTCATAAGGATCCCACATACTGGCAGCGTATTCCAGGTGGGGTCTAACAAGGAAGAAGTAGCTGGGTTCTCTAAATTTATCGTCATACTTGCAAGGTACTCTTTTAACAAATCCTAATTTACGATTAGCTTGGCCGGTAATTTAGGAAGGTAGAAGATATAGATACAAGTATTACGGAGTACTGCTACTACTAAGAGCTGCACTACCTGTTGACAAACCTAGTTAAAAGTCTCATTGGCAGCTGTTATGGTACTGTTACGTTCGCGGGGAAAATGTTATTTTAAATCTTCCCGTTCTGCAGTCAAGTTCCTAATTTTATTATAATTATCTGATCTATCGATGTGTGTCGGACTTCGTAAAACATCATTAACGTCGTCAGAGAATAAATTGGTTTGGAACTGACATAAAAGATTGAGTCTAAATTTTAATCGTTGGTTTGAAAAGCGTTTCCCATCCCAGTTGCTGCAAAATGTCAGTAACACTAACGAGATTATCATAACGGCCTTAACGTATCTTGCTGATCTTCTCTGCACGCGTTCTAACCCTGTTTCTTTGCCTAATTCATAAGGATCCCACATACTGGCAGCGTATTCCAGGTGGGGTCTAACAAGGAAGAAGTAGCTGGGTTCTCTAAATTTATCGTCATACTTGCAAGGTACTCTTTTAACAAATCCTAATTTACGATTAGCTTGGCCGGTAATTTCCGGAATATGTTTACTCCACGAGAGATTATTAGTCAGTTTAACTCCGAGGTATTTGACCGATTCTGCATATAACATAACTGATTCTATATGTTCTCTTCGTGGTAGGCATCATTCTTGGGGGTCGTCGTGGTGTGAATGAGCGAGGTCGCGTCTTTCACGAAGGAAGATAGCGGACGGAGGGAGGGTTGGGGGAAGGGCCATCTAAGTCTTTCTTTCTTGATTCCTCTCAATGGACGGCATTCGAAGGGAAGCTGGAAGGGGAATGAGAGGAGGAGTGAAATCACGTAGTAATGAGTCCTTTTGTCATTCGCCCCGACTCAAGGCCGGGCGCTAATGCGGCCAAATGCAAGGACGGTGCCAAGACTCGCGCCCGAGAGGACTAAGAAGACTCGGAGAGATGGAAAAGGAGAAATAATCGATCATTTTGAAGTAGAGCTTCAAGCAATTCACGAATTCTGTTCATTGTTCAAATCATAGAGTTATTAAAAGTACCAAAGGTGGCGCTGCTTATACTCGGCCGTGAGCGAAGGTGAAGCTGCCTCCGCCATATTGAGTGTCCGTGATATACCATTAGCGTAACTAGGCCGGAACATATTTATCTACACGTTTGCTGTGCATAAAATGTTTAATTAAGAAGAAAAAAATGGAAGAAGGAGCAATGAAAAGCATATCGTCAGCTCTTGAGTACCTATGTTATATATATACGTAAGGTGTTTCAAATATACAAGAATGAAATACCGGAAGTGATAAGGAAATACAAAAAAACATAACCATTTCAGTATTATTTATACAAAAAGCGCAGGCGACGATCTGTGAAATGAGCAATTTTTTCAATTTATTCTTCGCATTGCTCTTTACAATACGTTGTATAATTAATTTAAAAAGAAATAATGTTTTTACGGAACCTCAGGTATTTCACTTTAAAGCAGGAAACAATAATTCTTCGTTATAGAATATCCGTCCCTGTTTCACGATCTCATGATCACGGCAATCACAGTATTTATTCTGGGGACGCTCGATATGGCGGAAATGGCTCCACGTCAAGTTCATCACGCCACCTCTGTTTAACTATATATACTCTTAAGGTTAAATCATTGAGTTTTTGTGCAAACATCATCTGCTGCCACCATGAGCTTACTGTAATTGTAATAATGAAAATTATACATTTAAGACTCTGCACCTCAGTTACTAGGTAATTCTCGTGTCGTTAGGAATGTTAGAGCTGTTTACAACGCTGGATGAGGAATAGCTTGTTTTCATATCGGCAATTGTGGCTCGTTGTGATGCGGTGCTTAAGGGGGTTGGATACTTAGGAGTTTTCAGAAGTTCAATGTGTCTTTTACCATTAATAGGTAGTTATATTCAATTTTCCTAACCTCACATTTCAGTTTTTTTTCAGTTCAGAGTTTTCATTTGAATTAAATTTGTGTTCCCAATTTTTAATTAAGCCTGACGTAAGGATCTTTGACCGTGCCGTAGTAAAGGACTTAGAAATTAATATCCGAGGAATTGCTAGCTGAGTAAGTGGGCTTAGTATCGTAAGTTGTCCTTAGGCTGAAGCCAGATGCTTGGGATACTGACATCGGGTATCAGTTTGACTTCGGCTGTCAGGAAATACACGTCACTCAAGTTGACCCGCGAACTGCACATTTTTTTAGGGTCAAATGTCGGATAAGTATGATGCAGTTATCCATGCTTATTCTACGCGTGCATAAAACTACATGCTTCACGGTGAAACATTTTCATTAGAGCACAATTTTGAGGAATCAGAACCTCTTAAGATAATTTATGTCCTTGCCATATAATACCTGAATTGTATTGCTTACAATATTTATACTAATAAAATATTAATTTGATTATTTCAGGCTTGACTTCGTGGAAGTGTATAATACTAGCAAAATATTGTTACGAATTTGGGGTTCGTGAAATAACAGACAACTTGGTGGCAAAACGAACTACTCAATCTCGTCTTTATTCACGTTAAACACTGATCAACAAGTCTCCCTCTCAACTACATGTTTATATTATATTTATCTTCATATTAATTTACCTACATTTCTACTATTTACGTATATATAGGTATATTCATCCATTTATCACATTTATGTCAATTACATTACAGTTCATATTTCTTCTTCCGGAGCTCTTCGAATCTCCGAACTCATTAAAATATCAACAAATTAATCAACCATTTTTGTCCCTAGCTTTGACTTGCCTGTTCAACTCTTATTGTAAGAGGTAAAAACGGTTGAAACCCGATGTTTTTAAAAACTTGTTGGCTCTTAACTTTATATAAAACAAACTTCGACATTTAAATCACATTTGTATTGAAACTTTATCTTGTATCCAAGCACGAAGGGTATTTATATCTGTACTTCTTGACTTGGCGAAATCAGGGAAAGGTCAAGTATTTCAGCTCATGCCCTCCTCAGGCATCTACGAATGAAAGTAAGCTTTGAAAGTAGTCTTGCCAAATTTATATTTTTAGGAGTTAGTTTCTACAGGTTGAAAACCGTTTTTTACTCTTAGGAGTACGGGTGATGGAGAAACAGTCACCTTGTCTGTGTAGAGTGCCGTGGAAAGGGAAGTAGAGGAGGTAGAAGAAGAAATCAGTGGACCGCGCGCTCGTGGCGTGACTTGATGTTCGGTTGCCCGTGGCAACAACCCGCGCAAAAATGTCTTCTTCTTGGTGAACGGTTGCACGTAAGGAGTGAACTTTGGACAGCTGTTCAAATCGGGTGGCCACTCCTCAGCCTTTCCCATTTATCACCACTATGTTGTGCTTCCTAAAATTCATCCCCTGCCCCTATATAGTAACGTATCCCCTCCCCTATGTAGTAACGTATTCATCCCCTTCCCCTATATAGTAATGCATAAATCATATAATAATAATAAATAATAATAATAAGTAAGTTTATTACTCCATACACAAAATACATTTCCATAGTAAATTTTGTTTAACTTTAGGTAGCCTTGAAGGACCTGTTTTAAGGCTACCATCAAATAATAACACGTTATGCTTACACTTAAAAATACATAAAGCTCATGTAGTAAGGCCTACACAATTACTTAACAATGTAAGTGCGTACCTTAAAAAGCTACTTACTAACAGTTTATGGAGTTATTTATAAAACATTTACTTCAACATTTCCTCCTCATTCTCTTTGGCTCGAAGTCAAGACTGCATTTTTCGATAATATTTTTACGCATATTACATTACATTACATTATCAATAGGAGAACCTGTTTAAGGCTACCATCATATAATAACATGTTATGTTTTCACTTTAAACTTCCATAAAGCTCATGTAGTGAGAATAAAACGATTACTTAACGATTTAAGTTCGCACATTAAGAAGCTACTAACTAAGACTTATGGAGTTATTTATAACACATTTACAACAATATTTCCTCTACACTCTCTTTGGTGAGAAGCCAAGAGTGTGCATTTTCCGAAAGCATTTTCACAGACTTAGAATCAATGCATGGATTGGGTAATAGATTGTTTACCATTGGTCCTACATAGAAAAAAACATCTTTTAAATATCGTCAAATTCGGTTTGGGTAAGTGTATACTTTTAAAATATCTATAAATCTATACAAATATAGATAAATATCTATACATATAAAATAATGTTTGTTTGTCTGTCTGTCTTGTAAATAAATCTACAGTTTTACCCCGATCTTGCTGAAATTTTGCAGATTAATAGTTCAAGTCAGGAGAAAAATTATAGGTCATCTTAAAAAGATCTTAAGTCCCCTAAAGGTCCCAAAAAGGGGCCCTTTAGTGGTCTACGCTACGTATTTGGTTTTATGCAGTGATTTCATATTTTGCTTTTTAAAATTACTTCAGCTCAAGATTGAGGGTTTGGATTTTTTTATCAAGTAGCTAAAAAAATGAAGTTTATAATTATTTAAATCAATTATTTTTTTCAATTCGTATTTGTCTGGAAATCGCATTTTTAGCTGCAAAAACGCACGTACATTTTCTCTGAAATCAGCAATAACAGATTTTCTTGACAACCAGGTTTTTGTATTTATCGCATTTCAAATTTATTTTTTCTTATTGTTAGTGAAACCGATTAGGAAGACTAAGAATTGGGTTTTGAGCAGTGTTTTATTTTATTGCTTTTTAAAACTACTTTCACTCAAGTTAGAGAGTTAAAGAATTTTGTCAGATACCCGAAAGAATGAAGTTTCTCATGTTTCCAATCTATTCTCCTCTAATATGATGAGTCATGAAGGAAGTGTGATCCCGAGAACGCCGAGTTATTCAGCTAGTCAATTCATAAAATTGATATTTTGAATCAAAGTAAATTATTCCACCAAGTGTCTCCGCTGTGATGGCTTTAAATTATTGCTCCTGTAGCCCTTATTTCAGGTTCTCTCACACTTTTAACCAACAATAGACGTGGCATACAGAATAAATCACAGGATTCACTTTTACTCTGGGCCTCATGTGCCGTGCTTGCCAGGAATTTACCAATATACTTGATGGAAATTATTCTGTATATTACTTATAAGATTAGTCTTAGGATATTGCTCTGGAGTTCGGTGCCCGTTTTATTAATGAAATTTGCCCTAACCTTGGAGATATTCAAAAGAATGTTTTAGGTCAATGACAAATAAAATTAATTAATGACAAATTAATAGATGCAAAGGAAAATGTAACGAGATTAGGGCATGTGTCCTCTCCTGTGGGCTCTATCCCATTTTCACGCCAGGAGAAATTCCTTTTGCCAGAGATTTTTATGCTGTCTTTAATGAATTATGACTGCGAAGACTAAATTTTTATTCCATTTTTTCGAAAAAACAATTAACTTTACGCTCCTTTCTGGTTCCGTTCTCTTCGGCAAAGCCGGCCGACCTCAAGTCTCGTGACTCAAGGTCAAAGTGGTCGGTGACTACAGCGGTGCTTGAAAAAGGATGGAAAGGGTCGTTTACCTGCTCCACGAAGTCATCTTAAATCACGCCCCACTCGTTTCCGTCGGAAATATCTGTGCCGTTTCGGGCTGGGAGCTCCCCAAGCTTTGCGCCGGTCACTTCCGGCCAAACCTTCCCTTACGCTAGGCCAGATGTTTTCTCGTTCTTTTTGCGCATTCATTGCCGTCTGTCTTGGGAAAAGACGGGTAATGAAACATACTTATTACGTAAACACTGCCTAATTACATACATGCTTGTTTCATTTAAATATCTCACACTGCGGTTATTCACCAACTTGTGCGATATTTATAATACCGGCGATTTACATCTACATCTACAGAATTATTTGAAAGACACCTCAAGGGTATGTGGCAGGGGGTGAGTAGTCACCAACATGCATTACACTATACCCTACAGTTAGGGTATCTACGACTAATGATGCATTAGCATGAATCGCTAATGCAAGTCACGAGGTGAAGCCTCACAAGCATTAACTACACTATAGATATGCTACCATTTTCAGAGGGACCGTTAGTATTTTTGTATATTGCAACTACATAAACGGACAGAGATTCAAGAGCTATAACGAATTCATACACCGCATGCTGTAAGTACTAGGGAGCAGATAAGGTTACAAGTATGAGGGAGAACTACTGCTACTATTAATAGCTACACTACCTATCGGTATACCTAGCTAAAAGTCTCATTGGCAGCTGTTATGGTCTTCTTGCCTCATAAGGATCTCAAATACTGGCAGTGTATTCCTGGGCGTAAAGTGGGTTCTAACAAGAGAGAAGTAGATGACTTTCCTAACTTTATCGTCGCACTTGCAAAGCACTCTTTTAACAAATCTCAATTTACGATTAGGTTGGCCGGTAATTTCCCGAATATGTTTACTCCACAAGGTTAAAAGGATGAGGATACAATTATGCCAACGATGAGTAGATGAAGGGGGAAAGATTATATTTTCACTTTAGAATTCGCGAGGATTTTTCACCCGGTAAGCTACTCCTGGCTTTATCATGTGGCGTGATGCGTTTCCGCACAGCAGCATAGTTAATCTGTCCTTCTAGGATTTTAATTCAAGACGCAGGCTTTGCTGCTTTGTGGATATAAGCCTGCTAGGCACCTTTTACCAAAATAAACCAGTTTCAAGGCAATTAAAAACTTGCTGGCGATTGTATGGTCCTCCCCCTCGATCAACTTCCTAAATTACGTCGCAATAGCTTTTGCGTCGGCTGACGTAGCCCCTCCGGTAATTTTAATGTTTTTCTAATCACGCCTACTCTTGAATCATCTTTAATCTTCGCATCCATCCAACTTGCTTGAGGTGATGGGCCTTGTGTTATAATTTTCATCAAATATTCTCTTGAAGTCTTCACGTGGGCTCAAGGCTTTTTGACGTGACACGTTACCATCTGAAAGAATACGTTTTCTGCTCCGTATCTTCCTCCATCAAATTCAAGACCATCAATTTTTAGCCTAGCCAACACCTTCTCAGGCAGTGTTGATGTCTTTTGCGAACACTGAAAAACTAGATATAATATTTATTTTCGATCTTCACCAACTCTTGAATGAACGATTCGTTCTTGCCGTATTTTTTTTAGCGATCTAAGCAATTGTTTTTTTTCTTTCTGGATTAAATCAATAATATGAACTTTACTCTTCATAGTAAGCATTTGGTGCCTTCTATTTCATTTTTTGGTACTTTTCCGTTACACGGAGGCCACCTTAATACTGCGCGCTGGGGTTGTTAGGCTGGGGTAGGTTACCAATATTTAAAAAAAACAACACATTAAGAGAGAATTAAACTTTATTCACACAAAACAAAAGAATTGGACTCTCATGATCAAAATGGAACTACTCAATTTTCTTCCTCGTTGTAATCCCAAAACTTGGCGATGTCGCCGAGGAGCTGGTCAAAGGGATTGTCACCGGCCGCCGTACGCCACATGAGCCCTGCGAGATATGAGTCCAAATGGTGTCGAGATGTGCCTCTTTGTTTTTAATTGCGCCATTTTGCCGATTCCCTCATACGTTCAACTTGCTGGGTATTAGTCCCAGTTTCGGAATCCACGAAGTTAAACTTGTGATTTACTTTAAAATGGGTAAATCTAGCTTCTTCGAGTTCATTTGAATTGTAACCCTTCCAACAGTCGAACATTGTAGTTGAACCAGGTTCGACCTTTTAGTTTTATTTGTTCAAGGAGGGTTCTCACACTCATATTGGGCATTCTCACTAGGAAACGGTCTCCCGTGTCTCGGTATATCCCCCCGAAATCCCATTGTTGTGGCCATGGATATGCATTCATGGTTGCGGCAATAATCGCCCAGCATTGGCTTTAAGTTTTGTAAACAGAGTTTCATCTATTTCTACAATGCGACCAATCCCTCTTATCTTACCTATGTTTTCACTTTCCACGGAAAAAGTACACACTTCGCGTATGTAATTGTTCCAATCAACGGTGGTGTCGTGATTCATACCTAATTGCTTCTCGCACAGCGACACAGAGTTCAGTTCTTCGCACCAACAGTAGAAAAACCGCACCGTCATGAAAAGGAGTTTACTAGAAGAAAACCAAGTGTTCACTCGAAGGCCCACTTTATTGTGACACGGTCTAGTGTTCCATTGCCATTTATTGCCGAAATATAACCTCATTTCATGTCCATTAACACATTGTTTCGATAATAGTAACAATCTTCTGGACTGTAAGAAAAACACAGCGTCTTTCTCAGTGTTTGGTAAATTAAGGCGACCAACTTTTTTACAATGAAAAGGAGGACGCTAATAAAAAATACAAATATCGTAAATAAAAGAAACGTTTCATTCATTGAAACAATAATACACTACATATAATATGATAAATGAATAATAAAAACATTTGTGACCGTTTATATTGTGATCATGCTTACATACATATTAATTATTACTTTGAGTACTTTTCCATTGATTGCATATTTTTAATCATTGTGTTATCTTCTAACAATATATTGGAAATATCTTAACAAAAATTATCTTTCATATCGAATATTACGGCAAGAACTACAGCTAGAGTATCAACATTTAATTTAGATTTTTCATTTGCCCAAAAATCATTTGCAATTGAAAAAAAAACTCTTTCAACTGCTACATTATTTCCAGGGGAGCACAACGTAAATTTAACAAGAACAAACAAATGTTCACATGAAATATGATTATGTTTGAAATGGCTGAATATTTCCACCCATCTTTTATCAATTTCAAATTGTTGATTTTCCCATTCAACCTGTTCATTTCAACATGTTGATTGCGTCTCGCCGCACTGTACCTACCGAGCCTTGACGAATCGTCATATCAAGTACATGTACGTCACATCACGTGTAACTAACCGGCTTGGCATCGATCAAATACAGAGATTTACAGATTAGCCTTCAAATTTTGAAAAGTAGGACATGTAGGAGGACACATTTCGAGGGAGGACAGAACTTACAAAAGAAGGACTGTCCTCCCTAAAGGAGGACGGATGGTCACCTTAAACTAAATCCCAAATCAACGTAGGACCACTCATTTCACCACAAAAATTGGCTCACTCGACAGATAACGATTACCACGCACTTCGGGAACAAGACTGAATTATAATGAAGGACATGTAGCGACAATGACAGATGGTGATGATAGATAGAGATAACGGTGACTCATTGTTACCACGCGATGCGCGGGTTATGATACTAAAGGGAAAAACGTAAATTAACAACTACAGGGCGCAGTATTGAGGTGGCCTCCGTAGAACGGAAAAGTACCAATTTTTTGGACTACACTCACTACTTTGACGCATTAAGGCCGTCACACACCAAATGCTATGCTAAGCGTGAGAACTGTTCTCGCAACGGACGTCCACTATGTGCGCGCACACACCAAAAACTAACCATGACGTGCTATGTAGCAAGATGGCGGACAGCATAAAACGCACTTCTCAGGTTTGACACTTGACTATTCCGTTAATATTGACGTCATTGCAATGATGAATAATTTTATACAATGCGCATAGTGTGCAGAACTAATGTACGTAATTTAGTTGAAATTGCTCAATTGTAAGTAGGTTAAAAATGTATTTGAGCTGGCTGGACGCAAGCGCTCATTAACCGCAATAGATACTGCGCATGCGCCATGAAAGCTAAGCGAAGAGGAAATCGCCGACCGAAGGATCCCCTGCGATATAGCGCTATGGAAGTTCGCATCGGTTCGCGTGGCTCGCATTTGGTGTGTGCGGGCAGTGGGAAATCGCTTTACGGGATCATAAGACACGTGGCGAAATCTGGTAGCGCGCTTAGCATAGCATTCGGTGTGTGGCGGCCTTTAGGGGCCATTGTAAAAACATGTCACAAACAAACGCTCAAGACTTACTGTAGCTGAGGTACGTGTCGAAAATAGACAAGCAAATTTGCTCATGCATTCAACGATACTTCTAAGAATTTGCGAACTAATTCTGCTCATTGACTTACCACCATGACGATTTTTCTATAAATGTAGGAGGGAGCGGTGGATTAAAATATGAATCTCGTAGGTAATAAGAATTCACGCACGTTTACGGAACGGTTAAATTAAACTGTGGGACATTAGAGCCAGTTAGGCATAACATACGTCCCGGTTTAAAGGTCCTGTCCCGGTGTCCCACCCGGTTGGCAAATTTGTCCCGACTGAAACCGATATGGTCCAGGATATCTACCTGAATATATAAGCTGTTCACTGTACCAAAAATGCGCAGCGAGAATGTATCGCGAGAAATTTATAAATGGAAAACTGTTTACCACATTGCATCATACATCCTCGAAATATTTACCATTCGGCTCAGAGGAGTTAACTTGACTGTGGCCCCACGAGAATGAGTGAGAGACAAATGCATAGGACAGGCATTACGGGATATGAAACAGTAGAGATGCAGGGACATAAAAGGAGTTAGCAAGGGAAATGGTGGAAAAGGGTGGGGGCTTGCAGCATCAGCTGATCTTAGGGTTCACTGTCTAATGATGATGATGGGGAAAAATTGGGGATTAAAGTTGAGTTTTTCAGGGAAATCATATTCTGAACCCCACCTCCTGAATGCGCGACAATTCGTAGGCATCAAGAAATAATATATCCAAAGGCGAACACCTGCGTCTCCACCTCGGCCACTGCGGTTATCGAAAAAATCGATATAGATCAATTATAAGAATAATTGGAAATTTCATCGATTCAAGTGTCGGGAATTGAAGAAATGACAATTAATTGAAGTCATTCAATTAATTGATAAAAGCCAATTAATTGACATCGAAATGGGTGTCAATTAATTGTCGTTGCTCAATTAACACTAGAACACCCATATGGGTCATTTTGACACAATCGTGTTTTTAAATATATTTTTTGACCTCATTTTTTAAAAAAGCTTAATTTCATCAAATGAATTTTAATATTTTAAATAAATATTCACTTTAAAAAAAATTACACCTTCCTAAAATAATCTGTTGAGCAGCTATATCATATTTTACCTTCAACGCCCAAATGGTGTCATTTTGACCAAAGCGTTAATTTGCGCATTTTATCTTTGCCGAAGGTTCTTTTTTATTTGCATTCATAGTATCATTCTGCTGAATATGTGTTCACTGCTATCTCGTCTTATCTTTCTCATTCGTTTATCTTCCAAGTTCGTATAACTTATAATAATATTTTAATGATTTATTTCCCCCTCATATTCTTTCACACATATTCTCTCACACACTCCCTGCCATACACCTGTTCATCGTCGATGGAATGCGGTGAACAATTCAATACGAAAGAGATCAACCAACACGTGAGTGGTTTGCATTACATGCGCGAGATGGGGGCGTTTTTTAAACCACTGGCTATAGCAAAGAGGAATACATTCCTAGGAAGCAATATCTCTATTTGGGTGAAAGCTTCCACGGCATGTGGACTGTGAAGTCTGCATGTTTTCGCGTTCCACAACCGATATTGGTGATGGGCGATATTGTCATCAGCGTCTTGGTGCAGGATGGAAAAGTTCATCCAAGATAGTTCAGAGTTCAGCAGGTTGAAAAAAAGTTCAAGTTCAGCAGGTTCAAGAAAAGTTCAGCAGGATGGAAAAGGTGACATCCAAGAATATTCGGCTTTCGTAGTTTTCATTTTCTATTTTGAAGCTTATCATTCGAACTCTTAAAAAGGATCTTAATAACAAATCGCTTAATTCGCTTTCTTTATAGTCGTGCCAGTTGGCTCACTCTACTCAACCATGCTCGCAGCTAGAGATGGGAAAATTACCATAATTTCCTTCTGAGGTAAATTACCACGGTAAATTATGTTAATTTTCGAAAATTACCATAATTTTTCAGTATTTTTAAGTTGTAAGCATTTAACAGAAAATGTATGATTAAATAAGAAAGCCAATAGCAATAGGAAGGAAATAACGATGTTCAAACCATACCTAATACAACATTAATCTATTAGAAATCTTTAAAAAGAACTACTGCAGCAACACGCAATCTGGCTTTCTTTTGTCAAAGTATGAGAAATTTTCAAGAAGAATATTCTAATGCTTTACTCTTATAATGTTGTTATTTAGGTAAAATATTCCAAAAATGAGTTGCACATGCCTCAAGTTATTATTAAACACGTAGGAAATGTGAACTTGGCTTAAAAGAACATGTTGGTAATTTATCTGTATGAAAAATTATCTCTAACATACTTGAATTATCTAGAAAATTGTGGAAAATTTCAAGGGGCACGGTAAATTATGAAAAATACCGAGGCAATTTTCAGAGACGCCCATCTCTACTCGCAGCTGAGGCCAATATAAACAACTGAAATTCCTAGATGCCTAGCCAGAGTAAACTCATAGCGTTGCTTGGATCAACTTTGGTTAAATACACCATTCTACCTCCTCCGTTGCATTCTAGCCTTTGTGCTGTTAAAATTCATCTAAACAGCTCCTTGTCTCATTTACAGGTTCATGGCTTTTCGTAAATCCACTCTCTTTATAAAATGCTTCTCGTCTAATATATAGAGTACAGACAGTAATTTTTGTAACCGTTATAGAGCAATCAAAAATCGGATAATTGCCTGTAGTCCTTTGAAGGATTAAAATTTCTGTTGGATAGAAAACAATATTGAAGGTAATCTGGCTACTATTCACTCAAGTCGCCTACGGCATATTTTTTGAGTTTATAAATTTTCTATTTGACTTAGGTACGTCAACAGATGCTCTATCTCATTTTTCATTTTTTATTAAATACCTATACTAGACCAATTTTTTATTTTATACTTTTTTCTTTTTCTGCTAGAAGGCTGCCGCTTCAAAAAAAATGTTCGTAAATAAAACCTTTTATGAATTATTATTTAAAAAGTTGGTCATATTATTTTTTTCTTTTATTTTATCAAATATTCTAAAAAGTTGCTATTACAGTGTTGGTACCATGTATTTCTAGTAATTTATTTTAACTTTTATTTAAAACCAAGTACAAATTGATAATAAGAATACACCACTGATAAAAAAAGAAACAGTGGTAGGGTGAAAAGGAACGGCTCTCAAAAAGGACCGGACCAGAGTGAACGAGTTCCCGAAGATAAACGGGTTTGCTCATCTTATGTAATGTATCGCTACGTTGGTAACTCCACAGTATTGAGTTGGTCATGATCTAAGCATTTATTTACTCTTTCTTGCCTCGGTTAAAAGATCTCGCATCATATAGTGTGTATTTTATATACTGATTATTCAGGGTAATTCATGCATCACTATCTAAACATCTTTCAGATGTTGCTTCCGAAATCCATTATCGTAAAGAGTGACTTAGTTCAAATCAAATACATATCTAAATTCACATTATGCAGCAGTATGTGCTCCAGTGGCGTATATATAGGGAGGGGCATATGTATGAGGAGGGAAATAAAAGGCCTTGGCGAGAGGCACATGTGCAAATACTAAAACTACAGCCAGTCTCCGCTAGCTAGCAGGTCTTCCCCCCCCCCCCAAAGTTATAACCTATATTCGCCACTGATATGCACTATGCACAATTACTTTGCATAATGATATTCCCTGCATTCATATTTGATCCGAGATGTAAAAAATATTTCATTCAAATGATCAGAGTCATTATTTAGCACTCATATAATCAGAGTCTAGAATATTCATTCACTACTCAGGGAACAACGCAACTTCCCAGATCAAGAGAAGAATATACTTTTGATAGACTATCAGAGGATAAATACATGTATCACAAGAAAAATATATATGATAATCATGCATCACTGTCAACACTCATTCCTGCTTCTATGCATTAGTGTTTCATGAAAGCAATGTTACACTGTTCCACTAGTTCATATGTACCAGCATTACAGATAAATTCATTCCCCTTGCTGGCACAACTAATCTATATTATATTTTGTTTAAACTCTTCACAGATGGGATTCATACCTCATTGAATTGCTTTTGAACTTTAGCTGAATCCACTGACTTGACGTGGATTACAGTTTTCTTACTCAGCTCATCAAATTTGTTGAAACTGGATCGCTGTAAAGAAAGATGATTTTTAGGAATATTTAATCTTGGCATAGGTGCGTTACCATGCTCCATGTGAAGGATGCTATTATGCCATGGACTTCCAATTGGTGAGATACAATACACTCATTTTTTTATGTGCATGAAACTCCTTTTCTTGTTCTCAGCTAACTGCTGGTATACTGATTGTTATATTACTGACTTGTTTCAATGTTATCCATAAGGAATAAATGGATATAATATGCATCAATTCCATTTTTCCTTTACTCCATGAATTAAATCTAAATTTCCAAAAAGTACGAGAATCCATACCAAATGGACATCGGTTATGATACTTCACGGCTGAAAAAGGATAAACGAACAGGGTGTTTAAAAGTTAATGTCAGAAAAATTCGCTTTACCTACATAGGTACACCATTTCAAATATGTAGGTACTATTTTAAAACTCATGCATGGGTGGTAAACATTGTATCACGAGTATAAAATACATTTACTAAATTTCCCTTAGAAAAAATACAAAACAGTGGAACCTCGATCTATCGTTCCCGCAAGGATCGTTTTCCCGCTAATATCGTACGCCGTTCTTAGTCCCGTATGAAACTCCATATCGGTAAAGTTATTTATTCCCACATACATTGTATCCGAAGTATCGTTTTCCCACAACGATTGTTTGTATATCACGGTCCCGCCGCAACATTTCCTGCATACTGCATTTGAAAAAAAATTAAAACAAAGAATTTACATTGTTTTATTTGCGCTGCCATCTCTTAAGACTAAAATGTTGGAGATACAGTCACACAATCACGTTGTGCACATTGTAGTCGACTCCATGTCCGGGATAGCATCATTCCCTGAGTTCATTTTTTTGCTAGTGGTTCTGTGTGCATTAATCTGTGATTTTCATTCACTTATTGCAGTCAGTTTTTGTTTGTTTATAATTTTCATTTAATTTTTCTTCCGATCATAGCTCATCCAAAGAGATGAGCCATGATCCGAAGAACTTTACGAGATTCGATTCGATTTGCATGATTCGTAAGAACTTTGCGAGATCGTCTCAGAATAGTAGAAGTAGAAAAGAATCCGGGGGAGAAACGTGTGGACATACGTAGCAAAATGCCTCGGGTTGACGGCTAGCACATTAAATTCAATAATTGCGATCAAGGACGCAATCAGAGAGCAAATAGATAAATGTGGTAACGCGTCCAAGAAGAGGAAAAATGCCAGAACGTCGACATTTGGGGAAATGGAAACAGTGCTATTCGCTTGTTACCATCAGCAGATATTTTTTCATCCTTCATCTGCTGTAGGTATGGTGGAGTAGTAGTTTCCAGATGGTGTGATATCCACCCATTTACCCTGTCCAAACACTTTTATCGTTTGGTAGCCGCTCCTCCCATCTCGCTTCGCATGCTTCCTCAGATTCTTTTGTTTGCCCAGAATCACTGACAAGTCATGGTTCTCAGCCTTGTTTACGCTTTTCTGATCTACTCTTGTCCCATCTACCCAAACTCGAATGTGAATCACAAAGCAAGGAAGGCAGAAGTTATAGGGACTACTCATGGAGTCTATATAATGGAGTATGTAGTATCCATGGGACTACTGCTGGTTTCCCTCGAGCTTCTTTCGGAGGGCTAAGGGGTTCTGAGTTCGTCATCGACCTTGATGTGATGCTCCACCCCTACTCTTCTCTCCCCTCTCCCAATCCCCTCCACTATTGGAAGCCACGTGAGAAGTTAGGGCGTGGGAAAGCGATGAGTGAAATATGATACTTTTGGTTTGTGGTCGTAACTGATGAGGGACTTACAGTGGGCAAGGGTGATGATGCAGCAGTTCTTCACCGTAAAAAGTCTTGGTGGAAATGGGCAGACAGCAGGACGGTAAATTTAAAGATCTGCAGCGGTGCGGTAGGACTACGGTCTACAGTGAAAATATTGGTGACCTGGCAAACTGACCTTGTGTGATTTTACTGGACACATGCCCGAAAACATTCATTTTGTTTTTATTATCCGCGTGATTGCGTCTGATAGTGCATACTTCTCCAACATTAACTTGAATCTGAGAAAGGTGAAGAATTTCGTCCATTAACTCCTCATTTTAGAGCATATTCTTTGCCTTTTTATTGAAGAATATAGCAGTACGGTGATTATGTCAGAAAATATGGGATCTTTTTCATTAATTATCGGAAAGTACTTTCAGTTCGAACCCGGATTATTTCGAAGACCAATTTTTTTGGCCCCTTGAATTTCTAATTAATGAGGTTTTACTGTATTTCTTTCACGTTTTGTCTCCTGTTCTTACTTTTTCTTCTCATATTATTACTTAATTTACCTTAGAATATTATCTGCTCCACTCCATATTCAGTTTTAGGTATAAAATCCAAAACTTTCCGAGTATTTCGTCGAGGCATAGAGATAATATGGATTTATTTTTGCCAAGAACTGGTGCTGATATACATTACATTTCTTATAATCCGTGCATGATTTTTTTACCCATTGCCGATATTTTCAGCGATCTTTAGAAAATAATCTGACATAGGATTTTCATATTTTAATTCAAGTGGAGCTTAAATACCTGCCCCATTTTCATGCCATTCGAACTCACCCAATATAATGTAATTCTTTTCCTTGCTAACTCAAAAGGAATGTGCTCTGTTTACATCGCCGTCTGCTCTTCTTTTGCACGAGACGATGAGTGATGGAAGAAACTTCTAGATTGATTTTGTTTTTTTTTTTAATGATAACCAATCGTAAAAAATAAAATGTTACGAACAATAAGTGTACTGTATCGCATAAGTGCTTTTATTGACGCGGCCTCACATGCGGCTGCATTCAACCCAAAGGAACCGGAGGTTTTCTTCGCCCACATTCTGACGTGAAAGATCCCGAGATTGCAGATTGTACCCTTAACTTTGCAACTTCATGATTAATCTGCTAACACAGGAGATGAGACATAGACAACAACGTATTAATTGCCACCCAGGTGTAGAGGGTCTCCCACAGTATGTCTTGATTGCGCATGATAACGCAGAAAAAATGGCCAGAGAGAGAACAAAGTGATACGGGCTTCCAGTATACGACAGATAAGGGCATTGTTTACGCCTCCATTGGTCAAGGGAGATAGGAAGGAAGTAGGGGAGGGGAATATGTGGAGGTGATGGTGACGGGACTAGCGGACGCATAACCATTTTGTTGCAGAGTAGGGCGTAATGGAAATACGAATACAATGATGTAGTCGCCGCTAAAAGGATTTGCGATCGGATGAAGAGAGCCTTCGGTGAGTCCTCAGGACAGTTTAAACTAACGTATTTTGTGCGAAAATAATAATATATTATTTGTTTTCTGTAAATTAGGAGTACTATAAGAAATAAAAGCGAAATTAAACCGGATAATCAAGAGTTCACTCTAGATCAATAAAACTCCGAACTATCGTTTCTGACCGCCGACATGGGAGTTTTATTTAGTGTACCCACTAATTATTGACATAAATTTAAAGATTTCCAGCTTTGATGGAACACTCCTGTATAATTCCCGAGAATAATAACAATTTCCGTAAATTTACGCTCATTGAATGCCCTGGCAATGATTTCCAGGATTATTCGCTTTCCCACATTCATTGTTTTTTTCGGCTATCCCTTTGAATAACGATAGATCGAGGTTCCACTGTATAACTATATAGGAGAAAATATAAAGAGAAACAAAAATTCTAGAAGGAATTACCACTACCACTGTTTTCCAGCTAAGTTCAGCAAAATTTCCCACTAGATACTTATAAACCTGATGAATGATCACAAAACTTTCCCATGGCACTGAGCAAAGCTTTGGGTTTGTCAACAGGCGATTTATCTTACGTACTGAAGAGTATCAATTTGTTTAAATTTCCAGTGCCATCTCATTATGGTCATGCATTGCCAAAATAAGGACTATCAAACAATCACAGATTTATCAAGTTGCAAAAGTAATTTCAATAAAATGGTTTAAACAAATAATTAATTATCTACATCTACATCTACATCTACATACTACCCCGCAAGCCGCCTCAATAGGCGTGTGGCGGGGGGTGTTAGGACACCAGCCGTTTACATATGAAAAGGAAACGCTCTAATGAAATTACGCATAGCATTTATTAAAGTCCCTTATTTTTCGGGGGAAAAACGAATTCCCATACCTATCCGTTCGGCAAAATATCTCTCTCAATTTATCGTTTCTGTCGGACCTGGAAATATAGTGGGGCTCCAATATGATGCTCTCCGTGTCGCTCTGAAAGACATCCATTCTCAATTGCTCAAGCAATCTAAGCCTAGCGCGCAGCCTCCGAGTCTCTAGCGGCTCCCAGCCTAATTCGTTTAACATCTGCGTAACGCTGTCTGTACGCCCGTAGCAGTTTTTGACGAATTGCGCAGCTTTCCTTTGTATTTTATTAAGTTCCCGAATTAAGTCTTTCTGCACCGGATCCCATATGCTTGCTGCATATTCAAGGTGTGGGCGGACGAGTGCGAAATAGAATCTCTTTTACTTTTTCATCTGAGAATCTTCCCACAATACGCTTGACGAATCCTAGCTTCTTCAGAGCTCTGGCACAAATATTTCTTATATGTGTTCCCCACGATAGGTTTGAGGTTATCGTAACTCCCAGATACTTAACTTCATCTGTGGCCTTTATCTTAACGCCATCCACAGCATATACACGGGGATAGTTGGACGACCTCCGCAAGAAATGTACCGCCGCACATTTGCTCAGATTAAGTTCGAGTCCCCACTCTTGGCTCCACACATGAACGTTGTTTAAATCCGATGATAGAATTTCAAAGTCAGAGTGATCATTAATTTCGCGATAGATGACAGCGTCGTCAGCAAATAAACGTATTTTACTGCTAATTCGAGAGCATAGATCATTTATGTATATAATGAACAAAAGGGGGCCGATTACGCTTCCTTGTGGGACACCTGATGTCACTTTAACTGCATCAGAGCTAATTCCGTCAAGAACTACTTTTTGCTTACGATCACTCAGAAAGTCGCGTATCCAGTTTACTACTGTTTCGTTTAGGCCGCATGACTGTAATTTGTATAAAAGTTTGTTGTGAGGTACCGTGTCGAAAGCTTTCTTAAAATCTAGGAATAATGCGTCCACTTGTGTTTTCGATTCACCAGATTTGAGAACGTCATGAAGAAAGAGCGCGAGCTGTGTTTCACATGATCTACCTTTCCGAAAGCCGTGCTGACAGCCATGAAGGAAGTTACGACTGTCCAAAATTATTTGTACCAAAACTGCCTTACCCTAAGTAAGTTATCACCAACACTTACTAGTAAATTTGAAAATAACAGATAGTTTAATACAGAATTAACCATTGCAAAGCAAAAATATTTTTAACAATAGAGAAAAATATTTTTGAGAAATATTTTTTTTTAATCACAACCAGCTTGTTTCCAACTCAATTCTAACTAAGTCCTCATGCAAGTAAGTGTACGCTTCTAGTAACCATACCAATTATATGTATACAGTAGCTCCACAGGAAGTGCTAAATCAAGGAGTGCCAAAAGCCTACACAACTCCATAGGTGGCTACAGAGCTGTGCAGGTAGCTATATATGCAATATGTAGTTTCTAAGCACACCCTGTGCTGGAACTTCCTCTTATGATACTTATAAATGAAACTTGAGTTCACAAATGCAATTAAAAAACAATTAAATGAAAACATCCATATTGTCCTATTAATTAAATGCAATGTACAAACTTGATCAGAATCAATATTCCTCCGGATGGAATTGCGAGCGTCCTCTAAATTGACTAGGTTGCAGTAGCTAGCCCTCTGAGCCATGCAAAAAGAAGGTTATGACAACATCGTAGGTAGCAAAGAAGCCCAGCATGCCACTCATTACTCTACTTCACCACACAGTAGGCAAAATAGAGCAAAAGTGTGTTAATTGTTAATGCTAAACACTTTTTTTAAATCATGCAACAAGTAAGTTATTTATCAGTTATCTTGGAGTTCATCGTGCAATTATTACTTTGGCTTATATGGCATTATTTAACTTACCTTCCAGAAATGTAACTTATACTAGCTGCTTTCCTTCATGAAAGAATGGGATATGAATTTTGAACCAAGCAATCGAAATATAAAAATGAAAGTTTATAAGTTACATACATATGTACTTCATTTTTCTATCAACTCTCTATTTTGTTTCATTTTATCTTATCTTTTTGTCTATTAACTGTTATTTTGAATGCATTGATTCACAATATAGTCCAGGTTTCATCTTTAGCAAGGCATCACTGATATAAATACATAATAAAATTGAATTGGACACAAAAACACAATGATTGCTGAGAGAACTAAGTTTGTAGCAAATGGATGTATTACCCGTGGTTGCATTTTATAAGTTAAATCTTCCCACAACTACACTAATGCTCTTTGGTGCTCACAAACCTCGATGCAGAAAATACAAAAAACTGCAAGTAACCGCCAATTCTGCAGCATGCTTCATTTTTATCTTTAACAATGGGATCAGGTAACCAGATGTATACTAGATAACAATATAAACTTGAAAAATATGCATGTTTGCATAATGTGTTAGGATTCTCCATCAAAAATAAGGGAAAGAAGATAACTACGTTAACATACCAGTACCCCATCAAGTATGTAGGTATCAGATTTAGTATTCACCAATGAAAGACAATCATGAAGTAACTACAAATGCCTAAACCCACTCATGGCAATGAAGGAGAAATTGTAAACAAGTTAAAAGTTACAACAACTAGGCCATTAGGAAACAGAAACAAGAAATTACCTCTAATGAAGAAAAATTAAACAAAACTAAATAAGGAATAACTGAGTTTGCATCATTATTAGAATTTGCATAATTATGGGAAGTTATTCATAATTGCGAGGAGGATGAGAACGCAAACTTCTAAGAAGGCCCAAGGCACATACATAGTTCCCAATTCATACACAGTTCCCATAACTGATATCAGTTATTAGCTAATCATTTTCCTTGGGGGCTGAAATACCTTTGTGAAAACTTAAATCATGCTGCAACACTGCATTCGTCATTACTTGAAGAGACTCAAGACTTCTCAGGTTCAGGAAAAAACAAAATTCTATCCAAATTTATGTAGTACACCACCATCAATACTAAGTGAAAATATCAGTGAAGAATTGACAGCACATAAACCAATCTAAAACACCAATGAGCCAAATTGGCATTGTCTACATGATTTTTTTTAAACTATTCCTGACCATAGAGGAATATTTAATACCCAGTAATAAATTAAATTTTAAGGGGAGTGGCTACTTTTTGAAAATGTGAATGGAAATTCACCAAATAGCAAAAGAATTTCGCAAAGCAAGTTGTAGAGGCAAGGTGGGTGGACTGCGGGGCCCTGGTGAGAAAGCCATGCTCTCTAAACGGCACCCTGCCAAGCACGGTGTATGGCCTCCTCATTATTTCAATAACAACATTTCTCTGAAACCTACATTCTCGCAAAATGACTGAATTTAAAGGTGAATGGTTTGGTTTTTGCCATACTCCCCATTCATGAGAATTGTCCTATTGAAAACGGTTTTTTTTACCAAAGTTGGCAATTTTTCTGTCTCATTTGATTATTACCTACTTGACCAACAAATTTTCCCACTATTGCTCCATCTTACAAGCACTGAATCGTGAGAGTGGGATTTTTTAAATCTATTACATCATGCAACCTTGGCAAAGAAAGCCCGAGCAGTCTGAAAATGCCCTTTCAGGCATTGTATCCACCCCCCTTAAAGGGCCACAGCTGATTAAGCTATGCTTAAGCTATGCAACACTCACTAGAGCCTTGACTGATACACCGGTGAAGATCGGTTCCCGGTTTGAGGGACTGAAATATCCTCCATCAACATCCTGGCGCAGAGACTCACTCTGGCGGTGTAGATCAACCAATGATTTGGCTCGTTTCTTCTCATATTCAACGAAAACAACATGCCACATGCAAATGATGATGCATTGTTCAAAACAGGTAAGCGCACGCATGCATGGAATTAAGAACGAGATACAAATTTTAAAACATCAAGCACAATAATTCAAAGCAAGTGTTAGCTAACTGCAACATTCGACTTCAGGTTATTGTTATATTAATTTAAAAGCGATGTAAAACAACAGTCAGACCATTTCAGGATATATTTCCATTCCCAAGGGAAATACTTTTAAACATTTACTATTAATGAGACAAATTTTGGCAAAGATGGTAACAGGAATTAGCTAAAAATATTTTCACAGAAAAATATGGAGGACTTGAAAGACTTCTTCATCAATTAATGCAATTTCAAATTGGTAGACAAACTAAACCTTGAGGTAGCGTCTTATTCACATTTCCTCCCGATTGCAGTCAAATTTTAGATTTTTTAATTCACAGATATGAAATTCAATTTTATAGCTGCATTCATAGTTGTTATCTTCAAATTATCTCATCAAATTGAAAATGGATCTAACTATAAGAAATAGCATGGATAACTTTTCTTTCAAAAACTTCCTTTATCTTAATTATATGCTCTATTAATCTATATTTGTATGTTTAAGCTTTAAAATTTGAGATAGCCGAAGATTTCTCAACTTACCTCAACAGCCAAATTTCCAAATGTTCTTTGCTCAAGACGAGAAAATGACCTATAGTACTTGATACTGCCCGAACCATTCTCAGCCTGTGAATTATTTATACACAGATGCATAACAAGTAAGAGAAAACAAGACAAGAGGCATTATCCAGGTCACACCACTACATAGTTGGATGTCAATTTTACTGCCAAAAGAAACAGATCCAACAACTACAAACTGCAAATGCAAAGGCATTTAAACTGGATCACATGCACATGCTAAGCTGAACATACTCTTGTTAGTTTAATTCAGCCAAATTAGGAAGGCAAATCCTTAAATTTGGGGAACTTTTACATAGCTTTCTCCATTATGGCATGGCGTATTACACCAAGAAACTTTAGCTGACTTGTGTCTAAGAAAAACTACTCCTATCACAATAAATTTTTTATGCTTTAATTCACAGCTGTATTTACGGCCAGCTTTAGAACATGAGGTATCGGCGTAGTTCCCTGAGCATGGTCCTAAGGTGATGTGTGTATTTTATTTATTCCTTTCTATACTTATAAAAAAAACATTTACGACAACATAGTCTCTAAACAAATATACCTACATATTCTCATACAAAGTAACAAATTTATACTTTCTCAGTCTTTCCTTATGTAGGTCTTTAACTTGGTAGTAAATTATTACATAAAGATTCAAGTCAAGTTGATTAAAAGGAAAAGAAAATTTTGAGTAATTGTACTAGGATGTATCTATTTCCTTTTTACAATGCAGAAAATAGGTAAATTTAAGCCCAGGATATATTAATAGGAAAAATGATTACACAGGTTTCCCTTACCAACTCCAGTTCACGGTCCTCGATCATACTCAGTCTATGCTTTAGAAAATAGGTAAATTTAAGCCCAGGATATATTAATAGGAAAAATGATTACACAGGTTTCCCTTACCAACTCCAGTTCACGGTCCTCGATCATACTCAGTCTATGCTTTAAGCAAGGGTGTTCCCAGGGTCTGAACTAGGAAGGCGCAGCTCTCATGTAGGATAGGGGGGGTTTGAGAACTAGATTTCTCAACTGAGGAGGTTTCCCTTGATTGTCTGCAGTCTATGATTTGAGTAGAGTGAAACTCCACCGAACGTGCCATCCTGCTTTGCAGATTCAAATTTATGCAGTGCCCAAATCTGTACCAAGTTTTGTCTACCATGGAATGTGATCCACTTTTACACATTTGCCTTTGTTGGCCATTTCCACCATTTTATCTTGAATACATGAAAATCTTAATAATCATTCTCAGTTCATAGTAAGGTCTTTATCCTTCAAAACAGGCTGGTACGGATCACGGGGAGGGCCCGAAGGAGAGGAAGCCCCTTTTTAAACTTATGGAATATTAACTTTACCCTATCTGCACATTTTCCATCTATTTGTACTGATCAGAGATAATCTTTACCCACAAATAATAAATGTTAACATTCAAGACATATGATACCTAACAAAAATGAGACATCCATCTTTCAGGCCATTCCACAGAACTGAACAATAAGGAGTCTTTCCACGCTTGAACTATGATTTAAAATCGTTTCTCAAGATCCATAAAAAGTGCTGATTCAATTGGAGGTTTCTAAGCTCAATTAAAACTGCTTTTATTGTCTAAGAGTTACTATATTACAGAAGAATCTTTTATGCAACAGCTACCAGTGCTATTGGACTATCATATAAAAGATAGCACCAAAGAGTGGGAGTAGACAGTTTTTACTAAATATATGAATGAATTATTTGAGTGATTTTAAAGTAATCCAAATTTTTACACGCTGTAGTAGTGGAGTGTGAAATCTAACCCTGGATTTCCCGTGAACCTATGTAATGGCTAGTAAACCACAGTTTTGCCAACCATGGTTTTTTCTTAGGAACATTACCCCAGGAGTTGATAAGGGATACCTGTAACTATGTACATGAAAATTATTATTGTGGTAGGTAATATAATTCAACAGTCCAAACAGACGATGTTAAAAGGCTACTGTGAGATCAAAAAGAGTTTATCTGTCAAAGAACTAAAATATCATAATCATATTGAAAATAGCAAGATGGTAAAAATAAACAACCAGTACATAAGGGCACATTAATATCAATCTACGTCACCACTAAAAGAATTTTGAAGAAGGTTAAAACTATTCTTTCCTAAGGTGCCTCATTCCATAAAGAGTGCTGCACTGGTATATCACAAGTCTTAAAATGAAAATACTATTGACAGCTACCTACATATCAATAAAGTGCTGTCCCTCAACCCTCTCAACACTGCTCGGCCGCGTCCTCCCTCATTAACATTTCAACAGGAGGTTTAAAATACATCACTGCAAGGGTTAAGGGCCATGGTGCTCACAGGGGTAGGGTGACCAGACGTCCAGATTTTGCTGGACATGTCCTTATTTTATATTAATATGCGAGCGTCCGGCCAGCTTTTTTTGATAAAGCCAAATTGTCCGGCTTTCTGCCTTTCAAAAACATTATGTACCAAATGCTAAAATACAGCATATAGCATAATATCCTAGGGCAAAATTATTATTTGTTTATGTCTTTATATGAAAAATACGCATTTTAAAGGAAATTTTGCCATTTGTAAAAATATGAGTTTTGGCCCTGCTTTCGGTTAACAGCCAGAATGCTCGCAACAGAGTCTGGCTGGTCTGGCGTTTAGATCAATTTCCGCTCCCTCCTCTAGTGTACGTAACATCGTTTTAACCTGCGATAGCACACGCTTTTTTTGTTACGCGAGAACACGTGGGGCAGGGAAAAGATCAAAGGGAGGACTGCAGCTGGACAGGCTTTACTAAATAATTCAGAGAATTGTTATTGGAAACTTTTGGAAGAATAAAATGTTTAAATTACAAAATATGTTGAACCTGAAGTAACAAAGTTGCAAAATGTTTCATGTAAGACATAAAAATGCATCATTTTCTGATTTTCAGTGCGATGCATTTTTGTTTACTCATTGTCTCTATTGTCATTTTGGCTGGCATGATATACAAGTGAAAAGCAAATTAAAAGGAATTTAATGTGTTGTCAGTCTTTTTTTCAAAATGTCCTGCTTTTTTCCTTCAAATGTCCTGCTTTTGAAAATGTTGATCTGGTCACCCTACTCAGAGGGGTAGGGGTGGGGGGGGGGGGCACGGGCCGATAGGATGAGATAAAAAGGGGGGATTACATAGGTGGGTGGGGGGTAAGGGCACCAAGCCCAGGAAATGCCAAAGTAACGAGCTCTGGCAAACGGGTGAAAACTTGGTGATGCCCAATCAAAACTGGTATTTCCACTATGGGGCAGTAAGTCTTGTACACCATTGGAATATTCAAGACTTAAAAAGATTTAGCCACCCAATGAATAAAGTGCCTACAGGGTTATCTTTAATGATATTGTTGCCATCCTTTCCTTCACATATTAATGATAACAAAATTAAGTTAAAGCCTGTTTTACACCACCATTTGTTATGTGCAATTCGAGGAATCATTTACGAGATGCTTTTCAATGATACAGAAAGGGCTCGAGCCATCACTTTCTTATTTAGTAGTAGCTCTCCTTTAGAGCAGAAAAAATTAATACAATACAATATAGATTAAATGAAAAAGTAAATCAGGTATAACATAATTTGCAAAGTAAACTGTAAATACATCTAAAAAAATATATTACTTAAAATGGATTGTAATCAAGCGTATGAGTTCAGGGTGGTATTGACAAATATAAAAATTTTTCAATATACAGAATACAACTATGCAATTTGAAATGTGTAGAATACATCAGTTACTTATATTATATTCATACAATGGTTACAACATATTAAATACTTACACAATAATAACTTAAGCAATATATAGTTATACAATATATACAACTTTAGCTACAAATTATTATCACTGCCTAAAAATCTCCAAAGCCACTTTCTGAACACTTTCATTAACCAACTACAATATATTAAAATACTTATACAACAATTACTTAAGCAATACATAGTTATACAATATAAAACTTTAGTTACATATTATTTTTACTGCCTATAATGCTCCAAGCCTCTTTCTGAACACTTTCAGTGATCGACTACAATATATTACAATACTTATACAATAATTATATGAATGCTGAAATCGATTCCAAAATATAACAATAAGATTCTGGTAAGTTACAGTGAATATATTTTAGCTAATCTTTAAATGTCCGCCAGACGCCGCGCCGTGGGCCAGCAATAGCACTTCATGCACGCATGGCGCCAACTATAGGTCATGTTCCCTTCGAAGTCGGTTACCCGATGGGGAAACACAAATATAACTTAATGGTGTCATAAGTCTCCGAGTAATAATGTAGGAATATACCACCCTGCACACGTTATATCCTACACAAATCTCAGTACCTCAATTTCAGGCTGTTTTGAAAGACGTATTCTCGTAACTCAATAAATAATGAGCCTCGAGTAACATTCTTAATATCTCGAAAACCAGTTTTTCTACTAAGCATTTACTCAAAATGCTTTGATTAAAATATCTACCATCTAATGGATGTATGCTTGTCGGAGCATGTACACGTTATATAGGGTGATTTATGTAACCTAGATGCTTCAGTTAATATATTCTCTATAAATAAAATTTCAATCGTTCATGGTAGAAAACGACTATCACTTTGTGAATCTGAGAAGAGAGTTGCGTTTGTCTTCGGTTAATGATTAATCTCCATGTGCGGGAAAAGGGTGGGATGGGGTTAAAGGAATAGAGAAGGCAACTTATGAGGAGTGGATGGTTTCCAAAAGTACAAATAGAAACCCACAGATATGTGAAAGTATTTTGCAGGGGAGCAATGGAGGTGGTGAAGGTGAGGCG
Source organism: Pyrrhosoma nymphula (assembly GCA_963573305.1). Taxonomy (NCBI): domain Eukaryota; kingdom Metazoa; phylum Arthropoda; class Insecta; order Odonata; family Coenagrionidae; genus Pyrrhosoma; species Pyrrhosoma nymphula. The sequence continues at coordinate 79,643,096 of OY754337.1, forward strand.
ATTCGGACCGACTGGGAGATACGTGCAGGGAAACGGTCCTGCCTGCGTGGCACCCGATCAAAGAAGGCGCATGACAACCTCCTCGGTTGTTACGATCGCAAGATTGTATGAAACTTAAACTCTTAGGTAATTAAGGTAGTTTGAGCGAAAAATCACTTCACCTAGAATTTGATGAATTTGGCCTCATTTTATAGAAAAAAACTCTCATATTTCCAATGATATCAAAATATCAACCCCTTGCCAGACTACCTTTCGAGCAATTTGCCTCAAAATGTAAGCTGTTTCACTTGGGATAGATTATGACTGTGCGCTCCAGAGAGAGAACATAAATCAAATTAGGAACTTCTAGTACCTAAATTTCGTCAAAAGACTAACAGTGTGTAGATTGCATGTTTGCTCAACTGTTTATAAAATATAATCTATTACTCACCACAGTAATTTTGACAGAATCGCAAAAACACCTGCTGTTTTGAAGGGTTTTCAGCCGTACGGCGGGAAAAAATGAGTCAAGTTAGAGACTAATATAGCTTTATATATTTAATTACTGAGAATTTTGGTCATATATAACTATGTATTTGCGCCATTAATATTAAAAAAAAATTATTTCATACTTCTTACAGTGGCTAAAATTAAGAAATAAAATTTGAATATAGTCTCCATTATGACTAGGAAACTATCTCGCTCAAACCACCTTAACGAGTTCAAAAGATGAGAATCGTCGAAAGACACTTGCTTTCGTTGATCATCCTCTCCATCCCCATCACTTATCCGTTGAAAATTGACGATTCTTTTCGGAATTTGCGATATTTTTTGTTCCGATTTGATATATATCAACTTTTAGGGACAAGTACTTGCCCAATTGCGCCACCAAATAAGCTTCAAATGTCGCAAAGTACCTGGATAAAAAAAGTGTATTCCTGGAACGTAATTGTGGCGAGGAAAACCACGGCATGCTGAGTACGTCTGTTCTGGCGCTGAATCTGGGTAGTGCAAATATAAGGAGTTTTTAGGTCATATAATATATTTTTATCCAAACTTCTGCCAACGTTTCGGATCTAAGTTATCCATCTTTAAAGCAATAAATAAATGACACGTTTTATGAAAAATATTTTTTACAATCCTTTTTTTATTACAAAATGGTTAAAATATATAATTTACTGTCATTAAAAAGAAAATTAAATGGACATATTCAAGATTGCGACCTTTCAAGTTTGTTGATGTTTTTATTTGCAACTTTAATTTGATTGCTTGGATTTATTTCTTTGTTAAAAAATTATGTCATATATTAAATTACGGTGAATTTTACTTAGATAGGAAATGTCTGTCCTTTTATTGCATCTTTTTTGTCCCTGGATATATGGAATATTTCTATTTATAATATTTTTAATAAATATTGTTCTGAGTATTTCTATTTTTAATGACTGTAATTTATACATTTTAACCATTTTGTAATAAAAAACGGATTGTAAACAACTTTTTTCACCATCATGTATCATTTATTTATAGCCCTGAAGATGTATAAATAAAGACCCAAAACGTTGGCATAAGTTTGAAAAAACAATATATATTATTTGACCTACAATAGCTAATACTTAACCTGATATTAGCACCGTATAGTATAAGAGGTCGAGAAAATAATACGAGGGCCGTTTTTTTTTCAACCTCCGATAGGCTATAAATGAAAGACAAGTTCATGTAAAAAAATCATTTTATTACCAAAAGTTTGGTACATTTACGGTTACTTTTCAACATAATCACCGAATAGATTGAGACATTTATCATATCTGTGAACAAATTTTCCAATGCCCTCTTCAAAAAATGTTGTCGCCAGTGAATTAAAATGAGCATTGACGTTGTTTTGAAGATCTTCATTGGTTTGGAAGCGCTTCCCTCCTAGCCATGTCTTCAGCTCAGGAAAAAGATGAAAGTCACTGGGTGCTAGGTCAGGACTATACGGCGGATGATCGAAACTGTCCCATTGAAATTGGTCGAGGAGCCGTTGAGTTGCACCAGCAGTGTGTGGACGAGCATTGTTATGGATCAGAACGATTCACACTTGGCGGGAGAATCAATGATGGCGTCCATGTTTACGTGGTTGTAGCGGAACGCAAACTGACGCTTTGATGTCGACAATGGCGGAGTGTGTAGTGCGAGAGTTGCGCAATTGTCTACAGCGCATTCCCACTTTCTGCCGCTCGCGTGGCATCCATACTGGGTGATCGGAGGTTGAAAAAAAACGGCCCTCGTATATCATTTGAATCAATGTAGTTTGAGCGAAATATCACTTCACGTAGAATTTGATCTCATTTGAAAGAAAAAACACTCACATTTCCAATGATATCATAATATTAACCCCTTTCCGAACTACTTTTCGAACAATTTTCCTGAAAAAACAAGCTATTTAACATGGGATAGATTACGTCTGTGCGCTCCAGAGGGAGAATATTGAAAACATTAGGAACTTCTAACGCTTAGATTTCTTACAAAACTAACGGTGTGTAGTTTGTATGATTTCTCAACTGTTTACAAAAACTAATTAATTCTTCACCGCAGTAATTTTTATAGAATCGCAAAAAACCTGCTTTTTTGAAGGATTTTTAGTCACACGGCGTGAAAAAATGAGTCAAGTTTGAGACTTACGTGGTTATATTAATTTAAATACGGAGAATTTTTGTCACATAGATAAATATACCTTTGCATTATTATTATTACATTATTTATTTTATATCTCTTACCGACGCTTAAATTAAGGGACACAGCCTGCCACGATGGAAACACTGGTTCCCGATCAGTTACCGAAGTTAAGCATCGTTGGGCTCGACTCGAGTTTGAAGTGGTGATCCTCCGATTCGTCCGAGTGCTGTTGCCCCTGTCTGCACGTGGCAGACATTAAGTGCGAAATGAACTAAGCCGTCGAAGCACGTTAAACTAAAATACTACTACTATGCTTAAATTTAAAAAAATTAAAATCGAATATGGTCTCCATTATGACTAGGGAAATATCTCGCTCTAAGTACCTTTAAGAGGCTTTCGTGGCACACGAGGCATCGCGAGTCGGAGGTGGCGCTGTGAGCGATAAGAGCACCATCGTCCCACGCGCCCAAGCGAGCGAGCACTCGACTCGTGGTGCGTGGAGGGTCACGTGGGTGAGAAAGAGGGTGGGTGTGTGTGGGTGGAGCAGGAAGAGGAGGCATGCCGTGAAGGGGGAGAGGAGGAGGACTCTCCCTCTTCACGCGGATCGCATTCCAAAGGAGGGGAGAATGGGGATGCTGTAAGAGATCAATGAGCACTCGTACGTCTCAACGGATGGGCGAGAAAGGAAGAGAACGAAGGAGAGGAGAGGCAGAAGGAATACTCGAGAGTGGAACACGTAAAGAGGAATCAGAGAAGAACGAGAGGAAAAGGCAGAGGAGGAGAGACAAAGGAGGATTATATTCCCCGATTCATCGCCATCCTCCGGGCGGTGAGATGTTTTATAGGTTCCTTTGAGAGAGCTGAGCGAGAAAGGACCGCGACAGCTTTCCCAAGAGAGTTGCCGTTACTCGGCACGATGCGAACTTAGTCTATCATGAGGCGATTTAAAAACTATCAGGTAAATACCGCAACACATCTGTTGGAAAGAGTGAAATTCAAGAAGGAAAAATTATTCGCATGGGATGGTGTATTAGAACAGGTCGAGATAATTCTGAACACGTGAATAAGGAAACATGTAGTGCAATCACGACCTGTTCGAGAGTTTTGTATGCTTCATTCACTCTAGTAGATAACTTAAGCGTCAGTCATGTTGAATGAAGTATAAGTGAATGTTTTTTCTGGAGCTTTGATCTCTTTTTTGTTTTTCAATTAAAATAACCACCAATTCGCCAATGTTTCGCCTTTTTATGTAAGTTTAATCAGGGCTTTAGGTGACATTTAAAGAGGAGAGTAAAAGTATTATCCCAGTATGTTTCCAATATATAACAACAGTCAATGAACAAAATTATGTGTAGTTTTGACTTCATTCGTCCCCTAGCACGGCATAAGTGATGGTATAGGATGCATCTACATGAGCCGTGGCTACTTTTATGTACTATAGGTACTAACCGAAGTCTGCCATTTCAAGAAAAAAGTTCTAGAACAAATATTTCTTATTGTTTTAGGGAATTTCCTTAGGAAGTAAACTTTTTCTAAGGAACTTTCAATTTCTCCTTTGCTTTTCCCTATGTTGTAGGGTATTCTCATTGGGAAATTTCCATCAGTGTAATTAATGTGTCGAAAATATGAACACTATAGTGCGTCCAAGATAGCGCAGTTGACAGTTAGAAATGCAGCCAATCAGTAATCACGTCCAATGCCGTTTGGGGAAGGTAATCACGTGATCGTGATCAATGATGGTGGCCTTTGTTTAAATTATACGATGGTGAAAAAATTGCTAACTTTTCATTTATTTCTAAGCCAAATAAGTATATTTCAACTGCGATATTATCTAGGGGGGACTGTAGTAGCGGCATTTTCGCGGTACTGTAATAATTTATCTGGAAAAATGAGAAATGGAAATAATTTTCAAAAATGTCCGGTATTATTAATTAAATATGTGGACAAATTGGGCACCTTAGCCATTGTTTCGTGGATAAGTTTTTGAAAAAAATCAGGCTTCAATTTTGCGCGTCAAAGATGCCTTGTTCATTCTTCTTTGGTCTATGGTTTGAGAGTTAGTTGAAGATTTCGAGGACAAGCTCACCTCGGGGGTCGGAGTAAATGAGGTGTAACTCCTCCCCCCTCACAACCCCCCTCTCTTCCCACTTGATGCCCTATCCCTACTTCCACCCTCTTCCCCATCCCCCTCTTACCAATCACTACTCCACTTCCAGCAGTGCGATATCGGCTTACACCTTACGGCCCTAATTGCTATGGATTAGCAGCACTGCCTTAGGGGTGCTCTTATTGTATTTTCGGAGTGTCACCCCCTTGCTCACTCCCCCTTCGCCCTTTCATCGATACCCCCCCCGCCTCCCCGCCCCCTGTCGCCATAGTTACGTCCTCGACCCTCCACCTGGAACCTTGGACACAACCACACCTTCACTCCTGAGAGTCTCGGCCGCTTTACTCCCGAGGCCAACCCGACATAAAAAGTGTGGCGTGTGTGTTCGTCTGCTTTGCAATTAAAATGAGGCTATTTTCGTACGATGCCATACTTTATCGGGGAAAAAACTGCGGGCTAATGTATCAACCTGACTGAAGGTATTTGGAACACTTGAGTTTCTAAGGCAGAGGATTGGAAACTGTATAACGTGATGGAGCCATACTACGCTACGGACTAACTTCAAAGTTAATTTCAAGAAAAATATTCAATTCCGTGTAGTTTATTTTAAGTCCTGCTCCGACGAAATGTATGACCTAAAGAAATGATAAACATGGTTCAGTAACATGATATAGTATCGCGACAAAATGCACTAGTGGTTCGTTCAGGTCGGTGCTCTAAGCTCGAAATACTTTGACTATCTTGTGCTGGCTCTAGTTTATACGAAATTTTAAGCTTTACCAATATTTACCTCTTTTTAATCAGTTGGACCTGAATTTCAGCCGCGCTTCTTGTCGATAAAACGCTAATACCTTCGCTACTCTAATACTAACGCTAATCATTTGACTGAACGTCTTGGGTCTTGCTTCTTTTATTCTGGTGTTTAAATGATGTTAGTAAGTAAAGTGTCTAGATGATTACTTTTCATGACCTCTTTTATTTTTATTTATTTTCTTCTTCTCTCAGGAGATATAGGTCAAATAAGTTGAAATGTTTTTTTTATTTATTACTATTTGCCAACATTTCGCATTTTTATACATGCTTCATCGCATGGCTACAGTGAAAATATGGAGCGTTTTTTTACATCAATGGAATATAGTTTACAATATTTAATACATATTTATGCTAAAAAATTTACATTTAAAAAACGTAGCATTGATTTAATAAAACGCCCCATGTTTTCATTGTAGCGCTGACGAAGCATAAATAAAAAGGGGAAACGTTGGTAAAGAGTAATAAATAAAAAACATTTCAACTTATTTGACCTATATTTCCTGAAAGAAGAAGAAAAAAAATAAAGTGTTGTTTTCTTTACCACTTACGAGATATAACGCATTTGACTAATACCCTTTATTTGCTGGCGAAGCGAGTAGACCGCTGAGGCAGGCGGGGTGAGAACTTACGACTTTTGAGCCAGCATAAGGTGGATCTATACTTCCAAGCCAACTCAATTTAACGGTCGCCGCCTGTGGTCGCCTACTGGGTTGGTAGAAGCCCAACAGGAAACTGTGAAGGCGGCACTGACAAAAATGGAGTGGGGAACGATTATCCTTGGGTGGGGATGGAAAAGGTCTACTCCGTTGTCAATGCAGGATAGAACGCTTAACATTGCTATAGCCTTAATACGAAAACAGCCTCAACGGTTGTTAATTTTTTGCGTACATGAAAGATGATTTTATGATTTAAGTGGGCTGAAAATCCACATTTCGCAATCTAGCCTTCGCAACGTGCCCCTGAATATTACAAAAAAATTTCGTAAAAACTCAAGGTTTTGCTATTTTTTATAAAAAAACACAACCACTTCATGATAAAGTTACTCCATGTAAATCAACAAATGACTCTTTATCTATAGAAGATAAAAATTGCAAGCCTCCAGCTGTCACGGAAAAGCCGTTACTGGGTTAGAGGGAAACGTCTGAAACGAGCGTCTTAGCCCCGCTATAGAGCCACCTTAAGTGTCGGAAGCTGTAGTGATCTGTGGAGCAGCAACCGGGAATGAGTGTTGCGTTCTCATGAAACTTTGCCCTTTATTGAGAGCAGAAACGTTCGCGGTCATTCTCAGAAATACTGCACAGTAGCGATATGACACTCAAATTATAAAATTATGCCTAGCGTTTGCTATATTGTGTGTAATTTATGAAGACAAAATATTAGTTTAACAATTTATAAAAATCTCCAATGTAATAAATTGGCACCACTCGTTAAAATAAAAACCACAATTGTTGTGTTGATTTTCGGGAAAAAATGGCAATTCTACGTCAGTGACCAACCACAACCTCTCAACCAGAAATACCCTCCTCCTGTGGTGGTTTACGGGAATGTTACTTCCTCGCTACTGACACAACCACAGACACACACACTCAACCCAGATTAGGATTCTAGGATTAGGATTAAAATGTTAAGAGTATTGAGAATTGAAATGCTAAACTTAGATTTCATAGCATTGCACATTTAAATGTAACGTTGAATGTGCCGCTTATCACATTAGGAACGAAAGGAGTTCTTAAATTGCGAACGCCTTTTACAATAAAGAGTCGATAAAGGACCTGTCAATTAAGGAAAAGCTTCGCATACACATTACCCTGCGAGCCCGCCGATGGGGAGTGTGGCAGCGGGTATTACGACTCCAAAAATGAAATAAATAGGGGATAGGGAAAAGAATAGTACGAAAAAGGGAGACTAAAGTGAACTATTTGAATGTTTATGGATTGTCTCTGTACCTCGATGTCATATTTCTTTAGTGGTTGGGAAGAAGTAATTTTTGTGCCGATCAGTTTGGTAGTGTTTCAGTGTTAGTATAGCTGTGGCCAAACTTGGTGGCACTCACTTGTATTGATAATAACACCAGGGAAATCATACAAGTTTGGGATGACCAAGGAGCTAATTGTTCCACCGAAGGCTAATTTGGTAATTCTGTGTTACTTTTTCCTGCTCATCAAGATATGATTTACCCTTCGTGACCTCTTATTCCCTGCCGGTGGGTGCCATCAAGTTTTGCTATACCTATAGTAGTACAGACCAGCTGTCATAAAAGAGGAGCAATCGCACCTTCTTGCTCTTGCCAACGAATAGCAGTCACTACAATGCGGTAGGGTGTCTCCAGATTGAGCGCCGGGCAACCTGTCCATCCTCGTCAACATGTGATCCCGGTGTCAGGGTCACGGGTGCAGATGGGGCGATAATCCCTTTCTTCTCCTCTTCCAACCCCTATGACCTTTCCGGTACAGAGCCAATGGGGTCCGCCGACCTCAACTCACCCCTCCTCCCTCTCCCCTCTCCCCCCCCTCTCGTGGGACCAAGATGAAGCAAGATTTCGCCACACGTGTGAGGAAAAACGAAAAGGATTTAAGGGAAATGAAAAAATGCTAGTAAAATTCGTAAAAATATAGATTATCCACGAGATTCTACACGAATCTGCACGAGAAGATCATGCAATCATAAAAAAAAATCCACACATTCTATTTCCAACTCACAAAAATAATAGATTTCGAACCTAATCTATCTAAAAGATTATTTAAAGAAATGGTGCACATCACAAAAAAAACGTAACATCCTGCATTAAAGAAAACAAACATGTCCAAATTAAGTAAAATTTATTATAATTTGATATTTTAGAAAAAACCTAAATTTTGTTTTTATTTTTAAAAGCACCTACATTTACAACAATTGACAAAGAAACAGTAAATAGCAACGAAGGTTTCATTAATAAATTAATTCCGAAGGAAACTCTCTCTGAGGTAACTTCAATAATCATAAGTATATATATTTTTAACATTACTCTGTACCAAAATTGTAAGCCATATTCAATTGATGTACAATGATACGCCCAATAATTTTCATTGTAGCCCTGAAGAAGCATACGTATAAAAATGCGAAACGTCGGAAAAAAATAAATATTTTTCGAATCAATTGACCTATATCTCCTGAAATAAGAAAAAAATTCAATAATGAACAGGAGGTCATGAAGAGGAATCATATAGATAAAAATATTAATGGACTTTATTATGGAGATAACGAAGGTGGTGAAGGGAAGACATCTTGGGTGAACTGTGGGGACTCTGGGATAAGAAAGGCTCTCCCTGCACGACAGACTGTTGAGGAAGTCGTGTGACATGCTCCAAGATGATAATGATTGCAAAACTTTTACGACTATTATCGACAAATTTCTCAAATCGAAGATGAAGAATTATTGGGTGCCATATGCGTTAATTAATCTTCCTACCACTCACAATTTACTTAAAGAATAGTCCCCTTGTAATTAATCCCTTAAAAATTGCCTACTTTAAGCTATGTTTGCGATTTTTTCTATTCGATAGCAAATTAGCACGGATGGTAGCAACGCAAGATTTTAGTCCTGAATTATTCATTTCAGCGCCCTCGTCTTTCGAAGAAGATTACTCATTTTTTTTGGAGCTCATACGCCCCTGAGGAAACTTAAATGAGTCATAGAAAAAATCATTCCTCCTTCCCTTCACTTTCCAGATGCATCCCAAGATGAGGCGAGTGTTTAAGGCTTTACTTACTCTTCCTTTCACTGCTTCCTGGCATTTTCTATTTTTGAGATTTCATTAAAGTGGCCGCGGTCGTGTTGTATACGGTCTAGCCGCTGGCCGGGAGGAGAGGTGGCCGCTGAATAAGGGGTCACTTTTTAAGGGGAAGATAGGGAAAATCATTCCGTGCCGGGTAAAAATGGCCGTTTACAGGGGTGGCCGCTGAATAGAGCAATAGCAACCCCTTGCTCCCGCTCCCCACTAGTCCCCTTCCCGTCTCCTGTTCCGCCTCCCCCCCCTCGAGTTAACGGACCACTAGTTAGTCTGTGGTCGCCGACGATGAAGGCGCGGCCTGACCGTCGAAACGTCCCGTAAAATATTTTGTGAGTGTCCTTTTAATTTTCGTGTGCCTGTGTTTTCAAACATATTTTTATATTTATATTCTTATATAGATTCCAGGTATTTTATTTTATGAAATTTTCTTAATTATTTATCGAGATATAACTAAAACATATGTATCCATTCTCAGTTAATCACTGTTAAGTCGCAGCCATTATTTAGCCAGAAATTATTTATTATAAAATAAAACTGTAGAGGAACCCCTTATCCTAACTAGCTTTTCCATAAGATTATGTTTGACTTAATACGCTGCTTGAGAATAGGGAAGAATCGGAATGCGAAAATCGTACCTGGACTTGACCCTATTTCCATACATTCCAACGGAAGAGGAGTTGAGGGCAGTAGCGAACTGGCGCCTTTGAGCGAAAGAAGAAACAGCGTCTTAATTCCCTTAGCCGTCTTCAAGCGCGACCGCCAATTTCTCTATCTTGGGCGAAATGGCGAGCGTGACTCTCTTAATGGAATGAATTTCTGAGAGAACCCGCGTCACCTGAGACGCAGAAACAACTCCTTCCTACTTCAATCCATTGAACTCCTTGGCAACCTGCTTCCTCGCAAAATCTTAATATTCCTCGGGTAGCGCTGGCCTGATAATCTGTTCGATTTAAGCATACGAAGCAAAAAAAACGAGGGATTGAGCGGAGAAAATGAAAATGATGGATGTCAGGGGGGAAATATGCTTCGTAATAAATGCGTAGATGAGAGAAAATTCGTCGGGGGAATTGTTTTTATCGACCTTTATTTTTTTTGGGTGTTTAGGGGGGCGAGGGGGAGTATTCTAGGGGAAAAACTGACGAGTTTTTATAAAATTATTATTTTTTTGTTTTACTGGTGGTCATCCCCTCACGTGTCCCCCATCCTGAGCTCTAACCCCTTTAATGGAATACAAAAGGTCAGGGTCGTCCGGGCGGAGGAAATCATTCGGACGACAACGAAAGAGCGGGAAGGGAGGAGGAGCTCACATCAAATCGGGCGGAATAAGTTGGTGTCTCTGGATATGCCAGGGCTCTTGAAAAGTACGTTTAACCTGGTAATGGAATTCTCAGCTCCATTCGGGTTAATCTGGTGGAGAGCGGCGTTTAATTGGTTTCAATTGCTATTCGGGATTATTATGGCCCTAATTAAAATGGAAGGATGAACAAACCTTAAGCTACCGTAAGGTATATATTTGATTGACTTGCAAACAGGAAAGAGAGACTTCATGTCAGTAATTGCGTTGACTAAAATATAAGAAAGACTCTACTTAGCAATACAGTTACAGATAACTACCATAGCATTTTTAATAAGCTAAGGAAACTTCCAAATATACCTTAAGAAATTTGGGAAATGAAAATGGCATTGGCGAATGTGGCGAAGGAATAGTTGAGATCGAGTATATAATATTCCAATGAGAATTTATCTTAGAAAAGAATACGATTTTGAAAGAGTTATTGCCACTATATTCAAATGCATTAGCGGAAAGAATTCAATAACCATGAATATCCCTTAATGCATACAAATCTTGGAGTTTGTATCACGCAATAAATACTTTCACGGTTGAGGATACGCAAAGAGTGAAGAAAAAAGAAGATGAGATGTGTTAAGGAATGGTACCACAAGGTGTTTGCTGCTGGACAAAAAACATCTCGAAATAAATGGAAATCCAATCATTAAATTAATAAAAATTTCAAAGATTATTGTAGTCTAAAAACAATTGATTAACTATTGCTTAGAAAATTGTAATTTGTCGTGTAATACTGCGGTATCAAATTAATTAAATACGGGGGGAGGGAATTAAATGCGCAAGGAACCAACCACGTCCTTTCTTTTTTGTTTTAAGTATAGGATAATAGAAACATTTACTCTTTGCCCTTTTGTAATAATATTTTGTTGGGGAGGTTTATAAACCTTTGACCTCGATGCTGTGAATATTTCAACTGGAAGAAACACGTTTTGCTGTTCGGGGCAAAAAGTACCAAATCTCATCGTAGAGATAGCGCTGATTAAAATGCGGCTGAATTTATGTTTTGCTTGGCACCTTATCCCTTCACCTGATTTCCACTCTCATTTGTTCATACCAAAACATGTATTTATTCTAGTTCATCTATAAAATGATAAATTAAACAGAAATGGCTTCCATGAAAGGACTTTGTTTATTTGTATGAGAAATGGTATGTCAGTCCAAATATAGTTTAGATTTTGTATATTTTAAGATTTAAATTTTTAGAAGTACTTATTTATAAGCTTAGTGATTGTATGAGGGATCAAATTACTTCAGATTACGTTTGAGTTATAATATTTGAGAAGTATCGTGTTATACCCTCGAAAACCATATATTTATGCTCCTAGAGCTGAATTTTACTGTTGGATGACCCAAATCCAATTAATAATGATTGAACCAGGTTACCACGATGACATCGTAAATTCACGCCAGAATAGTGAATCGAATAACTACTAGCCATGGAATTATTACTTGCGATTGTTGCATAATTTAACGATTTTGCACCCTAAAAATATTAATTCATTAATAAATAAATACTTTATCGTATCTTTCGCGACAGCGATAGGATTTTCTTAAACGATGCAACACCACTCGACTTACCCATTTCAGTTAGGCGTTAGAAAAAATTGTGTAATATGGGGTGTTCTGACATAGTATCGCTAGTTAAAGGTTTCTTTTATTTGAGAAAAAAAACTTTGAGGTGATTCTAGGTGCTATTTTACAGCAATTTGCATTTTTAACTTGAAGCGCGCGCAGCGGTCTGGCTATCTGTCACTCCATTTACGAGGCGGCGAAGAGTCATTCGCAATCAGATTGAGAATTCTGATACAGTTGTTCTGGAAAATTGTACCAGCTTACAATGAATTTACTTACTTTTCCACACGTCTAATTAATAATGACACATTGTCAGTATGCTACTTTGTGGCGGTAGTGGTTTTGGGTTACGTAATCGACAGAAAAGGTCATTTGCGTGAGGTTAGGAAAGATGGGTATTTCGGTTTTAGGTAGGCTATTTAGGAAAAGGAGGAAGGATGCAGAGGAACCCAGTGTTGGCATTAGCCTACTCTTAAATAAAGGCGTCAAGGGGACCACAGCTTAACGTCCCATCCGACGGACGGAGTACTGAACTTGAAGTGCTCTCCACATGGCACACAACCTGTACCTTTTGGGTGGTAGGTCAGTACTCTTCCCATTCCACCAGCCTAATTCCTACGGCTGCATTTTATCTCTGTCATGAATTCATATTTTTGCCATATATAATTTTTTACACGCGTGCTATTTATGGACAAAGTTAAAGTTCTTATAGCATGTAAACGGATGTGCAACTTAGTCATGATGCTCCTCATCCCATGAAATGTATTAAATTACAGGTGCAATTAGGGGAGGAAGTAGCAGTGCAAGAACATCCTGTGGGAATGGGATCTTTCGCTTCCTTCGGGAGTTCTCGTAAAGAGAATATTAGAGGATCTGATGACTGAAGGAGGATGTGTAGGAGATCCTCATTGTTAATCTCCCTTTTCATTTTTCGCGTGTGGAGCTCTCTGAATCTTTTACAGTCCTTGTTCCTGGATTCTTGCGGTTCTTCAGAGAAATATATCCTATTGTAGAGGCATAGCATTAATGATGTCAGCACCGTGCATCAGGACCTTGAGGATGGTACAGGCATTGGGTACCACGGATAGTGTTTGGCAGTTTCTAGACAATAATTCCGGGAAGCATCTGTATTCAGGGCGTATTTTAACGACAAAGCTCTAAGTATTACTCCCATACGGTGAATCAGTTGCGGATCCACGCCAGTAATTTCGGCAGATTTTTTCGCCACTTGAAAGAAACGACGAGCCGTGTAGCCATCATTGGAGTTTCCAAATCGTTGCTTTGGGCAGTCAACAATTAATCCCATATTATCTTTGAACAACTTTTTTATTTTATGGGTGCGCTCTTTCAATTCATTCTTCTGGGAAGAAGCAACGCGCCACTTGCCTATCTCTAGCTTGTATCCAATATGGAGCATGCATTCAAACGAACGGTTCCAGCCATGAAGGGGAGAAATACCAAACGAGAAACTTTCATGTTTGATGCACTTTTCAATTATTTCCTCAATTTTATTCATTTGATGAGACTTGCTCCCGCAAATATAGCATGATTGGGATGATGCGGTATTAGTCAGGGAGTTTATTACTTTACCATATGCCATTGTTAAATGAAGTTCATACATTACGGATGCATAAATGCCGGACATAGTATGCCATTTATACACCTGGCATGTTTTTTTCCCCTGTTTTCAGTATATTTAAATAATTCATTTCGACATACAAAATGATACAAAATATCTGTAGAGACAGACGATAAGTTCCTAGAATCGGCCCGAACAAAGTCACCGTTTCTCACCCATTGTTTGATTAAGTAGACGACACAGCATTGAGCAGCCTTCTCAAGTCAGTTCCTTCTCTGCCTCTAAGGACGACTTCATGAACATTCCACGTCACGATTGGAGCCAGCCAATAGAAATACGTTTCGCGGGGTGGGCGTGGTAACAGCTCCGCGGCGACTTTTAAGGCTGTATATCTCCTGTAAAAATCGATCACAATCACCAAAATTTGGATAGTTTGTGTTTTATGCATACTTTATTCCTTCAAACGGTTCAATTTCGATTTTTAATTTTGAGTGATCCATCCAAATATTTAAAATTCCTTTCTTTAAACTATTATGTTTTTGTAATGCTAGAACCGTTAGAACGCAATTTTTGATGTAAAAATGCCAGAATATTTGCTTATTATTATTAATATAAACTGACAATGAACGGCAAAATAAGAAATCATTTCTTCTGGGTTGCCTAATTTCTTTTTTCTACTTGTCACACTTTATCTCACTGAGCCAACAAATTCTGACCATTTTCAATATATTTTTTAAAAATTCTACAACCTCTCACACTGTAGTATTAATTTGTCTTCCCGATAGCAGAGATGAGTTTGTAGAAAATTCAATCTGCAGATAATACAGACCAGCATCAGCAGTCAGCTAGCAGAGGTTTTGGCCAAACGGATTCCTTTTGCTCCTTATGGATACAAAAAAAAAATATGTTCATCGACGCTCATCTCGCATTAGATCAGAAATCATCTGTATCACGCAAGCCTGTAAATGTTCATCTGGGCAGTTTTTCGACGTTGAAAACTTAAATTTCAGCATATTTATGGGTTTAAAAGAGGTGCAGGGGCTATTGATCCTGGAATCTGGTTAGCGAAGGTTGCAGCAGGTTTCAAAATGACCGCTTGTTTCTTGATTGGTGGAATTTGTGATAACTTTCACATTTATCAGTTTAAAAAAGATTTTTTTTTCATCCGCTAACATTTCTAAAAAGCCAGGAAGGCATAGTTTTTTACCTTATAGAGAATTACACATAAAAAACAGTCAAAATGCCATTTCTTCCGCTTTTGCGTTTAGAGTAACTAAGGAAATAAGAATTTAAGAAATACTTAAGTAAAACCGCAACGCATTGTACCCATAACTATTTTCTCTGTCGTTTGGCTTGCCAAATCTCTTTCTCTGGCCATGAGGAAAGAAAAATTTAAAAAATAGGGTTTTTGAGGACCCTAAAATACCATCTCCATGCCATATCAACGTATTATTGCTACTATTAGGTGCTCTACCGGCTATGGTAGATTACCTAATAATAATAAGTAGGTACCTAGATATGGTAGGTTGAAATGAAAGTATATTTTCAAAAGTCCAAGGTCCTATCTACCAACAGTATTTCATCCTTCATCACAGCATGCATTTATAAAAAATATGAGCCAAGTTTTTAAATAATTACGTGTAGTTGTAGCATCAAACAAAGCAATGCCTTAAAAGATATATTTCAGATTTTTTTTCAGTGGGCCTACTGTGGCCTGTCCTCGTCAATGCAGAACAAACCTCTCGTGCTAGACCTTTGACCAATCCCGCATCATTAACTTTCTCTTTCGAGACAGAAGTTTCCAGCCCATCCCCCTTCACTCGCAGATATCGGTCGCGTCTTGTTCCAGACGTCCCGACGGGTCGTCTTTCGTCCGCTGCCGCCTAAGGGACCTTGTGAACGGATCTTCCGACTCTCCTTATTTATCGGCGAAAGGAGATGAGAGGTACGGTTTTTAGGGGGGTGAGGATCATTCAAGGGGGGGGTGCGACGCGTAATGAGGGGCACTGGGTGAAAGTCTCGTCTCATAATCACGCCACTAAAGGGCCCCGACCCATTCCCCCGTCTGTCTCAGGGAGCTTAAAGGGCAGATGAAGGGAAGGAAGGGATGATTTTCGGCAAGGGTTTGTTGGAGAGAGGGAAAAAGGGTGATCGCCTCCTTGGTTCTTATTCTTAGTCCTCCTACCCTTCTCTCTGGATGCTCTCCGCAGTGCGAAGCTATTCAGCAAACACTTCGCGTTGACTTGCGTCCTCTTTCTATCTTTCCCTCTCCCTCTCTGTCTTTCTTCACCACTTCATCTCCTCTTCAGAGGTGTTATTTCGAAACCTTCTCACCGATTGGTTCCAGGGCAAAAAATGGAGTTATACGTCACCGTGGAGTGCATGGTCCGAGCTTCATGTACGTGCTATTTTTTGCAATCATTGCCATTGCACAAATGATATGGTACGCTGTCACACGCACGGGTGCGAAGATACGCACCAAAAGACAGTGAAATTCGCGCATGACTGCGAACCATATCATTTGTGCAATCGCAATGATTGGGAAATTGTCAAAAGTAAATCGTTTTAAAGCGACAGATTTTGGGTTTATTCTCCGCGACTGTGGATTAGCACAACATTTCCTTTGCTACAACGTAGAGTGGGGACGAGAACATAACTTGTTCGTATTAACTTCCGCTGAAATTCGCATTGAATTATAATGGCTTGGTGATGTAACTGGCTTAAACACACTTGACTGGCAATTGGGAGATCTGGGTTTGAATCCTGGTCAAGTCAAATGATTTTTTTCATGGCGAATTTTACCGTCTTTTGTGTAAATTCATGTGCTACTTTGTCTCTTTCTTCTGGCGCATTCTCCATCGTTTCCGCCCTAACTTTCAAAATCCTATACGTTAGCAACCTAATCAATTTTTTCTTAAAAATGTAATCACCTAAGTTTCAGAACAGTCTTGTGTAATGAAGTGGGTGGCCGCTGCAGACGGCAATGAAATAGGTAGTTTTACTATAAAATGGCCAAAAGGAAACACAGAGGAGAGATCGCTTTTGGATACATATGGCTTCAGGAATATGAATCAATAATGATTGCCTATTGAGGCGGAAAAAAGCATCAGACGTTGTAACAACAACTATACACTTAACTTGCTTGCTTCAAGCTTTCATTCACTGAATTCATTTTTCCCAATTATTACCCATCATCTCAAAGCTTTTATTTATTACGTCTGATTACTTCTTCTTTATGGTTTTTAATGCTTTTTAATTCCCGTGAGATTTTTCACAAAAGATTCGGAAACAGCAGATGTCAATTATCTCCCGAGGAAGAAAAAAGGTCAGGCTATTTTTTGAAGTCCATCCGACCTCCCTCGTCACTGGTATCTTGTGCATTTGCTCGGTGCCTATTACTTTACTATGTCCTTGTACATTACCTCGGTTTCCTCTGGTACCATACATCTACATATTACCCCGTAAACCGCCTCAATAGGCGTGTGGCGGGGGGTGTTAGGACAGGACCATAGTGTAAAAATCTCTGAAGCTTGTAGGTATTTAGCGTGACAACATGCTTTACGCCATATTTGTGTTTTCCTTTTTCATGTAGGTGAGTATTATTACAATTACATTCCAGTTGGCATTATGAGGTACAATCTAAATTTAGCGGCGTTCCATAGATTTCGGTGAATAAACCGTGATTGAATTACGAGTAACTTTGTATGCCAATTAAACGAGTTACAATTCAAACCACTCGTTTCACCTGCCTACCCTTTCGAAGCATTTACATTTGCCATGTTTCTCTTTGTTAGAAGAGCTTACTAGATATAATACCTTTATTTCAAGATATAGAAGAACGATTCCGTTTGTAACTCTTGAAATTATTTAAGATGAATTAAATGTTTTTAGATGGCTCAGACATTATCCCACAAAGATAAGAGCAAACATCAAATATGGATGTAATTAGGGTACAATCAGACTTAAATTTAGTAAATACGCTTCAGTACACGTCTTGATTTAGGAATCACACTGACTCTATAGAGTTGAGGTAGTAAAAAAAGTATAAAGCAAATAAATGAGTATCAGATGAAATCAGGCAACTGGTACTTCGGACCCTAGCGTTGGGTAGACACGTACACAGCATTTTAGGCACTACTGGATGAAAGGAACTGAGGTATAGGGGAAAAAGGATTCGCTCTGGTTCACCACGTCTCAATTTTGCCGCGAAAATTAGGGATCATGCATAAAAAGACATGATATGAGAAATGAACCAATTAGTTAAGAATGACTCACGCTCCCTTAGCAACTGTTACGAATGAACAGGGAGTGTGACACAGCTGACGTAAGGAGTATATTGGGGGCCGCTAGAGACTCGGAGGCTACTCTGCTTCTACTATTACTACTAATATATCTATCTACAAAATACCCTGCAAGCCACCTCAGGGGTGTGTAGCAGGGGGTGAGTATTCACCAACATGCATTACACTATACCCTAAAGTTAGTGTAACTACGACTAATTATGTATTAGCATGGATCATTAATGCTTGTCACGAGGCGAAGCCTCACAAGCATGCACTACACTACAGATATTATCACAATGGAGAGGGACCATTAATATATATGTATTTTGCAACTACACAAATGGACAGAGACTCATGACTTATGTAGAAAATGTACTATGGAGGCGTAGGTTACTTGAGAAGTTCAGATGATGCGAGCTCTAGGTTGACACGGGTGGATATTTTAACTCCGCGGTATATCTCAAGGACTGATAGAAGTTACAAAATAAAGAGGGATTATCTGGTGAACTGATAGATGCAAACATATATTATAATAAAATATATTCCTTAGGTTTTGAGCCAATTAACTTAAAAATTAATCTCTTTACAGACTTTTCAGTCAACTTTTAAACCATCATCAGGGCTTGGAAATATATAGAGAGAACAAAATATCATAGAAGTCATAATAAAACTTAACACCTATGTTTGAATACAATAAGCATAAATGAAACCAAAACATACTATTCGTTTGTTAAAAAATAAATTCACATTTCAAATCCTTGCTAATATGAAAGCAATACAAAAACCTAAATAAAAATGCATAGAACAATTAAATTACTGGGATACAATTTCCACTTTACAATAGCATGATATACATAATGAAATCAAAACATACAAACCACAATATATAACAATCAATAAATTCACTAAACAGTCGAATCAGGAAGTAGAGCACCTTTATTAATTAAGAAATGTAGGTAAATATGGCTATGTAAACAAAATATTGACCTTAAATTCATACATTTGTTTTAATAATTTTAATTAATAATATTCGTATAAACACTACTTAAATTTTAAATATCAGTATTTTTACTAGAAGTTTTTTGATCCATACTTAAGTAAATCTGGTTAGGTTTTATTATGACATCTATGTATTTTGTTTTATCAATTTTCAAGCCCAGGTGATTTTTTTGGTGATGGCTTAAAAATAAAATAAAACGCTGGAAAAGCGTAGAATTCAAACTTAATTTGACCAAAAACCCCAAGAATATTGTAATAGATTAATTGATTGCTTTCAACATAACATAAAAGGACAAAAATATCTTCTTTCCACGCAACATGAAAGACTATTACAAAAGTAGAGCGAGACCCTTACGGCACTCCGTTATCATGCAGTTCACTTACCCCGTGTCCCTTTTCCAATTCGTTTTCCCTGATCCCTCCCTTTCTCATGGCTGGTGTCGAAAATGCCGCAAACACCTTGACACACGTTTTACGGTGGCTCGCAGGGCAATATGTAGATGCTGGTGAGGAAGTTATAATATTCATTCATATGGATCGAAGTCGTTAACTTCACTAACCGTTCCTTCCAAAGTTTCCCAAGGAAAATGCTCGTTTAGAAATTCACGTGGAATACATTTTCCATACGAACGATGAACGCGTTTATTTAAAACGTTTTATTGAGTCATTTTATTGTCTATTTTTTAGTTTGGTACAAAATTTTCAATCGATGTTGAACTAACTTCCCGATAAGGTAGAGACAAAACTTCAGACATACCTAGCTCAGAACTGGATGACAATGCAATAATATGCAATAACATATAGTACATATGTTATATGTATTAAATATTACCATGTAATGAGTATTATAAATGATACATGCATTTTATACAGTATAATCTATTCTAATAATTAATTAATATAATTAATAAGTTGTAGTATTTTTATAAATAACTTGAAAATTAATTTTTCTTGTTTCTAAAATTTAATTTTCAGGAAAATAACTATTAAACAGATTAATATATTATTAGTAGATAGGTATTTCATTTATCTATTTCAAATATAATAGCACAGGACTAAGAAGCAGAAAATAATTATTTAAATTTTAAATAATTAAAAAAAACACGTTTTTCAAACGGACAAAAAAGTATAAAATTATTTATCATAGCCCCACACACATTTATATCCTCATACGGATTCATAACCTCTTACAGATTGTCCTGTAAAATTTGTGATTGTGAATTTTGATAGCTAAAAAATACTTATATAAGATTGAAAACGAAATACGTGAGGCATATGCTGTAGATAATAGTAGGGATTGTTGGAGATTGCTTTCATTGAGAATACTCGCATTACAGTTCATATCATTTGCAGTGCAATAAAAATGTTCATAACTAAGGTGAGCAATTCATGCACCCCACTTTTTTCGTTTTCAATCTTACTAGTATTTTCATAGCTATTAAAATTCACATTCACAAATTTTCAGGACAATCTTTAAGAGATTATGAATCTGTATGGGGCTAGGATAAATGATTTGATACTTTTTGGTTCGTTTTAAAAACGTGTTTTTTTAAATTATTTTTATCGGTATTTTGTCGTAACTCACGAAAAACGCCATGAAGTTTGTGCCTATTGGCCCAAGTCTGTCAGAGATTCACATTTCTCAATGAGACAACCTCATTCATCCCTTTTTCTTCCTATACCTTCCCTATCTCAGGTCTCAAACAGTACTATAAATGCTTTAATGCATGGAGTGACACTAATTACAGTTTAACAACTGCGTTTAAAGTCTCTCCTGAGCGTTATCCTTGAGCAAAGCGCTTGCCTAATCCTTGACTCTTGGAGGTTTATTTCCGCGGCTGTCTTTATTGCCTTAAATTGTTTTTTCTCCGGAAGTTAAACCAGCGGTGACTTTACGTTTTCGCATTATCTCTAGAAATAGAAAGTGTTTGAGGAGAGATAAGGCCACATTTGGATATCAAATGTTATTTTCGAGGATAACAATCAGTGTGCCTTAGAACTCGGAATATTCCCGGAATGGAAGGATATCGCGGTGGGTGAAGTGCCTTATCATATATCTCCACATATTTCGGAGAAATATTGTGAGTATAAAAGCGGTTCGCCTTCAACAAATAGCCCTTTAAGAAGCAGAAATTATACCTTACAATTGCCCCTGTAAACCCTGACTTCATGATGAGATAGCCTCCATAAATTTGCTCAAGGGCATAG
Organism: Pyrrhosoma nymphula; assembly: GCA_963573305.1. NCBI lineage: Eukaryota > Metazoa > Arthropoda > Insecta > Odonata > Coenagrionidae > Pyrrhosoma > Pyrrhosoma nymphula. Next base: position 79,664,409 of record OY754337.1, read on the forward strand.
ACCTTACGACACATCACAAGAGCTCTTACGGTGGGCTGTTGCTATTGCTGTAAAAATTAATGCTATTGCTGTAAAAAACTATCTGTTGGAAAATATTTTATTCGAATAATTTGTTTATTATTCGAGTTCTTTCATCACCCTCCTTAGAGTAATCCAAATTCGTGACTCATGTGAATCTTCCTGTTACTACTACCGTTTATAGGAAGCAACTCACTTCCTTCGCTTCCAATCAGTATTTCTATTTCCTTTCTATCGCTAACTTGTCCCAGATTTAGAAACATTTTTGTGTTCACTTAGTGTATTTTATAAATATTATTGATCCCTCTTGTTGCAATGACACCAGGTACAAATGACAGTTTGTAAAAAAAGAGATCTCGTCATCTATGAGTCAGTAAATGCTAAATATTCCTAAATTCTTGCACTATCAATGGTTCCCATGCAACATATGGTGTTCTACCTAGATAATTTACTGTACTTGATTTGAGTTACCGTTATCACTGTCTTCTTGCAAGCGGCTGATGAATTTCCTCATCAAGTCTTATTTCTTGCCGTACATTATGGGGTAGTCTTCTTCTACTGCCTTATCATTTCTCTGTGATTTCCTTTGACGCGTTTTATGTATTCCTTGTTCCGTTCACTGTCATTTTGAGGCAATCATTAAATATTAATGGCATCAATTGGTGCCCAACGACTCTGATTGAAGATGTCAATACCAATCACTTATAATCGAAGCGTTCAAATGACGTTTTTAGTCATTTTATAAGTCATTGTTCCTGCAGTCGTAACAATACGAGAACACATCATCCTGCTCTTCTTCCCTTCCTTTCCCTTGCCTGGCCGCTGCCTTCCTATCCCTACTCACGGAATCCCTCAATCATTTTCCCGATCTCATTTACCATTCTAATTAATACATTTTACCCTTTCGCGGAGTGCGTACTTTTATCAAGTCGCTTGCTGAATTGAATGTGGTTCCATTTATAAACATATTATATTGGCATGAAAGTATACTGATATAAATGTGTTGAAAGATTTGAAAATAGCTGGCAAAACGTTGCAAGGCATGCAAAGAAAAGTTGATTGCACTGTAGCCTAGGGTGAAAAGTATTGGATAGGCTACATCTCGAATACGCCGTAACTTTTTGGGACTCTGTGCAGTAAGAGTTAATTCACGAAATAAACAAAATAAAAATGGATAGCCGCTTCCTTTATAACTGCTACAAGGGAACAGAGAGTGTAACAGCTGACGGAAGGACTAGGTTTGGAACCCCTAGAGACGTGAAGGCTACGCGCTCGGCTAGGATTACTTTATAAGCTCAGATTGGGTGAGTTTAAGTATGTCAAAGACAATTTTATTTCAAACCCGCACTGTATCTTTACAATTGATAGAAGCGGCAAAACAAAATAGGTGTACTACCAAACTGATAAATAGAGAAAATCCCTCTTCCTATGCACTCCGGAAAAAACAAAGCACTAAGGCACTCGGTTACATTGAAATTCCTTTTTCAAGCTAACTCCGTCTTTTTTTCATTTTTCCAACACCCTTCCTTTTTCATGGCTAGTTTTCTGAAACTTGAGGCCACAGACCCCAAGGAGGCTCACCTATAGATATAGACATTTATAATGCCTATGAACGTTAGACCTTATTAACATATTGGTCATATATATCAAAAATGTAAATGTATCTTCACTCACTGAAAATGCACCAAATGTTATTCGAAATTTATAAGCCGATTTCTTTTCTTTTCTAGACATTTATACGTACTATTTTTGAAAATAATCAAAGTTTTAATCCGATTAAAACACATTTAGCTATACAAATTAATTTCCAGTGACAGATATTGCAGTTGATGCTGGCAAGAGAAAGAAATTCTGCTCGTGAGGAAACGATAAATCACCTTTAGTTGATTCTACTATTTTAACTGAAATTTATATGGTAGTAACAAAAATTTATGATTCTTCGCAACTTCATTTCATTGCAGTAGTCTACCGGTTAGAGGTAGGTTGTGATGAAAGTCAGAGAATATCCAACGAACTCTTACACGTGCCGTGCCCATTCTACCCCTAAAATATTGCCCCTAGAGGAATAATCATATTGTGATCATTTCCTTTTCAAGAAACCTTAATAACTTTCTTATAAGCAATAATTTATTCGCAATCATGTGTTTTCAGTTAATTTTATTTTATTTTTTAAATTCATTCCTCAAGGCCTATATGAATTTCCTGAGCGAATGGCAATGACTGATCATGCAAATCTTCAACTCCGATGTAGAGCTATATTAAGTAATAAAATTTTGAGAATTGGAAGTGTGCCAATATTACTCTAAGCACTAGAATATTCCTAATTTTCTCACCTAGTCTCCTAATTATTTATTTTGATTCCAATCGAGTTAATGCTCTTTATAAGTGCTTAGTAATTTCTCAAAGTATGCTAGAATATTTCTAATTCGTAAGCCTAAAAAGGCGATGACAAATAGTTAAAGCTTAGGTTTTCGATTTATAACAAAGAATCTTGTACATCTCGGTCACAATCAACAGGAAAGAATTGCATCTCCTTTAATTTAGAGAAAAATTAAATATTTACGTGAGGAACTTTGAATTAAATTTACAGAAAATGAATCCAGGGAATATAATTAATTTCTGTCAGCTAGTAAATGAGATGATTATTAATTTTTTTGATTAGTTACCTTTAGTTCAGCTGCATCAGAGCCGTATGATGTAAGTTTTTTTAAAGATAAACACTGATTCTCTTGTCTGTTCTAGACTTAGAGAATATCAAATATCCTACTGGCCACCACAGCCAATAAAATACAGGCATAGTATTTAGGACACTCTTGGGGATCGAAATGTTAATTTTTTATTGGTGAAATTCTCTGCCTTAGAAAAGTATGTAGGAAATATCTGTTCCCCTGCAATAAATGCACATCATATTATGCAGCACACGGTGAACACTATTTAACAGCAGAGTTGGATTTTTTGTGATAATTCGTGGAGTGCTCTCAACACTTTATATTCTTTAGGTTTTTTAACTTTGGCTCTGCAGTCCCATCGTAGGCTAAATAAGATGGTAAATTACTCTACTGGCATTTCTGATAGAAGCATATCTTTTTTTTTATCTGTTCCACTCTCTATTACTTGGTAGTATCATATGCATTTTTATGCTTTTTGATAGAAATTACCAGTATTTCAAACTGTAATGCTGTTATGTTAATGAGTGAATGACATTTAAAATGAGAAATAAATGGAAGTGAAGTAAAGAGTGCGGTGATACAACTTATTTAGTTTAGCTCTTTAACCACTGAGTTGAGTTGGTTCATTACCACTTTAAATTAAATGTATGCGTATTTTATTGAGAATTGGTCAATGTTCTAAAAAACTGTCAACTACCTTTTGACCTCGTTTTGCTCCAAACTCCTACAATAGTTCTTACACAACAATGGCAACATGCATTCATTATCTGTTTATCATCTGGTTTCATTTCTGTGTCAATGTGCGCTCGAAAATGAATCTCTTGATTATATTTTATGTTCAGCAGAATCCTTTGTAGCAGTTTAAATGGCAACTTTATTATATGGTTGTGTTTTTACAATATTTACGGTTGTCGTTTACTTGAAATATGGTCATGACAACAGTCAACATCTTAAGAAACATTATTTTACCGCTAGCCAACCTGCAACAGAATCGATTTTTTTGATGAATTGGTGTATTCCGTTCGAAATTCCCAAATTTCATTCCGAATCGGCGTCGCCGCTCGCTGCGATTTCATTTCGAAAGATTTCGTCTGATTCTCTCGCCCTTGATTTCCACCGCGACAACACTTTTTCAAATCTCTTCCTCGATTCTGACGTTTTTTATGTACCTTTTTTTTATTCCTCGACGATTAATAATTCTTTTTTTTAATATTTTACCTCCCGTCTTTTATTTTAGCTTCGGTGCGCCCGATATAAAACGCTGACGAATCACGCAAACCATCTCTCGTTTGTTCCCCCCACTCCAGCAACCCTTCTTCCTGCCCCCCCCTCATATCATCCCCTCTCTCCCCCTACCCAATACCAGTCCACCCCTCTCACGCCACCAAACTACGACCCGCTCGGAAAATAATTTCGATGCTTATTCCCTCGATCCTCATAGTTAATGGCTTTGCCGTGTCTCAATTGAAAATATATAAAAAGACCGTTTTGTGAATGGACCCCCCCCTCCCCCCCGAAGGTCTCTGAGGGATCGTCACGGAATCCCTGTATCGCTACGCAGACGAAGGACACGGAAGGTAAAGCTTTGTATACTGCGATAAAATTTATCGATCTTTTGCAGGGAAATATTTTAAATATCCCATCCGCTACCCTTTTCGGAAATCCCCAATCCTGAGATTCTTGCAGTGGCAGTGGGTTTGCCGAACGCGACTTGGTGAAATTAGCATTCAGGGCATTGAATAAAACAAATCACATGCCATTACGGAAAAGGTTTTCCAATTGCGTGCTCTTGGCTATTGACCGCTGTGTGTCCGGTTGCCCCACGAATCATAACTCTGGATGGCAGTGGCAGGTAAATGGCTTCCTTGTTTTAAGAAATTCCCGACATGCCTGAAAGTTCAAAAATTAGTGGCATTTAAATACCCGTCTCCTCCGAGCACTGAGATGTAATGACCACAAATGATTTTAAAGTTGAACTTGGTTCCTAGCTACCGTCTAATAGGCCAGAATAAGAAGCATGTGGTGATTTACTACTGTGAATGGGATGCTCTAAATGAGTTTAGTTTGGTTCTCAAGACAATAATTTTTTTTTTAATCAAAACTTAACCTTCTTCATAATGAATAAAGACACTTGGTAATCTTCCACAGATTTATTTATTTGACACGACGCGTTTCACCACACTGTGGCATAATCATGTGCAGGGTTCTACGCTTTAGGTCAAGCATATATAGCTTTCCACCAAGGCGTTAGGGAGTGGGGGGGGGGAGGGGGAAGGCTAAGGGAGGAGCGGAGAGGGGGGGGGGTAGGTGGGGGTGGGAAGGAGGAGAGGGAAGCGGCGGGGGTGAGGGAGAACTAAGGGTTGGAGTGGACAGAGGGCGGAAAGACATAGGAGACACGGACGCAGGGGTTGGGACTGGGTGATGATGGAGGCCTTCTTTTCCTTGAGAACTCTGGATGGTGAGGGAAAGGAGGGGGGGGTCAGAGGGTTTTAAATGGCCAGTGCACTGCCCACACCAGAGCACTGGAGGGGGGGGGGAAGGAAGTAGAGTGTGAAAGATTTGGGACATGTGGAAGGAGTCAGTTGGAAAGAAAACGGTTTAGGGAGGGAGGGTGGGGGGGGGGGGGGGTGCTTTAGTCTGGGAAATATTTTGTGGCCAATAAAGGAGAAGGGTTGTGAAAGAGGATGTCATTACATAATTTTGTATCATTGCACTTCTGGTGCTTCACAATTTCCATTGTCTCCAAAGCGTCCATTTTCCACCCTTTATCAATCCTATGGAGCAGCTTGGGGGTGAAATCACTCCTGTGGCCGTCTTCCAGCAGATGTTTGGCAAAATTGGAGGATGTATCCTCCAATCGGAAACATCTTTCATGCTCCCTGGCTCTTGTTTTGAGCGCTCGACCAGTCTGACCGACGTACACTGTCCTGCATCCCGGTGTATTACATTCTAGCTTGTACACGCCAGACTGTTCGAGCAATTCTTTTTTGTCCTTCCCGTTTCCCAGAAACTTTCTGAGATTCCACTTTGTATAGTGGCCTACCTTATATTGGGGGGGTAGCAAGTTTGCTAGCCTGTGGGATATAAGAAGGGGAGCTTACACCATTTTGGTTTATCTAAGGGCAGAGGGGTAAGGGACGTTAGCGCCGAAAAGGTTTTTTGTTTAATTTTATTTCTGATTATTCCATCCACTATTTGTGCTTTATAGCCATTGCTAATAGCGATAGACTTAATTGTCTCTAACTCAATTTTATAATTAATTTCATTGAGGGGTACACTATTTCATTGAGGGGTACAAATATTTCCCAGACTAAAGCACCCCCCCCCCCCACCCTCCCTCCCTAAACCGTTTTCTTTCCAACCGACTCCTGCCACATGTCCCAAATCTTTCACACTCTACTTCCTTCCCCCCCCCCCTCCAGTGCTCTGGTGTGGGCAGTGCACTGGCCATTTAAAACCCTCTGACCCCCCCTCCTTTCCCTCACCATCCAGAGTTCTCAAGGAAAAGAAGGCCTCCATCATCACCCAGTCCCAACCCCTGCGTCCGTGTCTCCTATGTCTTTCCGCCCTCTGTCCACTCCAACCCTTAGTTCTCCCTCACCCCCGCCGCTTCCCTCTCCTCCTTCCCACCCCCACCTACCCCCCCCTCTCCGCTCCTCCCTTAGCCTTCCCCCTCCCCCCCCCCACTCCCTAACGCCTTGGTGGAAAGCTATATATGCTTGACCTAAAGCGTAGAACCCTGCACATGATTATGCCACAGTGTGGTGAAACGCGTCGTGTCAAATAAATAAATCTGTGGAAGATTACCAAGTGTCTTTATTCATTATGAATATCGAGAACTTCCACCATATCCAGCCTGAAACAGTAGAATTTAACCTTCTTTTCTGTGGCCATGAATTGCGCAAATAATTAGGTATGAAGATAATTTGTCACATTCTTTCTGTAAACTCCCAATTCTGGTGAACCATATACAATTTTAACATAATGTAGGTCCATCACTAGTATGTTATAACAGCGTCAGTTCTTTTCAAAACACTACTGGTGACACTACAAACTGAAAATTACAGAGCTTTTGATGCTAGTTTGAATGTTACAAGTGCTAGAATTCACTTTTACAAGTGAAAAAAATCCTTTATCTAGGTGATTCAACAATATTTTTTATCTTTTATCAGTATAATCCTCTCATCTTAATTATTTGAATAGCACTATTATTTTCAGCTCTTTATTTATGAAAATTACACTAAAAGTTTATGTCATTTAAATATTAGTAGTCCAGTGAAATTATGAATTAATTATCTTATTTCTTAACTTGCGTCTTTACTGTATAGCGAATATGACCGCAGGTCCATTAGCTATTCACTGTGAGTTAGCAGAAGAGAATCTCATAACGGATAGAACGGTGGCCATTCATTAGTTATCGCTTGTTTACTTTGAGTCTTTGCTTTAAAAAATTTAATCAAAAGAATCCGTGTGCCGAAGAATGCATTCCACAAATAAATATAATTTCTTTAAAGCCCGATTCTTAAGGAAGTTGGAGGGAAACGGATGCTTTTTGAGGACCCTAATGGCGTATTTCCTCCCCGTGAGCAATTTTCGCGAAAGCAGAGGAGGGAAACTTCTCTAATTTCTTGCTTCGCGCGAGTTTGGATTTGGGACACTCAATGGCGACCGAGAGAAGGAGTGGGGGAATCAATATCGAAGGCAAAACACTTTTATGTTTACCGTTTTCTTTCGCCCCGCATTTAGTTGGGGCGAAATGAAGGAAATGGGAAAAATAAAAAAAAAAGATAGCCAGCGAGAGAAACTCAGCCGTTGCCGGTGCACTTAACTCGCAGTCGCCTGCCCCAGTTTGGTGCTCCGAACAAGAAATCCTCGGACTTAGTCTCTTCATACCAACGGGAAATACTTACTCGGCCTGTATTCCCTTCTCAAATCTCATATCTTCATTCTTTGTGGTTGCCGTGTGTTTTCCAGGAGTATGATATCTTTTTGCTTCGTAAGTAAATCAATACCTCCGATCGTGTATTACTTATCAAGAAATGGTACTTCGAGGCAACTCGATTAATATCTTACATCACGTGCTCTTTGAAACTTATCTTCCGTTATATCCTGGTTGCAGAATTTTTAAGACACGGTTATTCATCCACACAACATTACTTACACATCTTATGAGTCAATTTAATATTGCCTGTCTTTGCCGGAAGAAAAATTTATTGTCTTCAAATACAGTTGTTTCAACTTTGGGCAAGGTCTAATTACCACCAAATGCCTGCCTTGTAAAGCCGTTCTTAATTAATAAAACGTTAACATTGTAATATATGGAATAAATAAATGCGTTAGAGAAAAAATCAGTTGAGGAGAAGAACTGGTATTTTATTTCCTATACCCTAATTATTTTTACAGCTCTGTTTTAAGTATAAAATTTAACAATATCGAATTAATTAATGTGGTAGACTATTTTGATTTTTATTTACTGTAAAACACCTTGTCTTCGTGTGCATGCAAATTTCTTTCACATTTTACATTGAGGTTTTCTCCCGGTTAAAGTTAGGTTTTAATGAAAGTCGGAGAAAATCCTCCTGATTTTTACTCGTGTAGGGCCCTATCTACCTCTAGTATTTCTTTCTTCATCTCAGCATAAGTCCTACCTTTCTTCATCCCGTCCATAAAATCTTTTATCTTTCTTCCCCTTCCTCGCTTGCCCAACATCCTTCCCTCTATCATGGCCTTCAGCAAACCATCGCCCCTCATTACCCCTTCCGGCCACCTACCCTGCCTTCCCCTAATCTCATCGACAAGTTTCTTCTCCTCGCCCACCATGTCAAGTACTTCCTCATTTTTCTTCATTTCCGTCCAACGCACCTTCTCCATCCTCCTCCACACCCACATCTTGAACGCCTTCAGCCTATTTTCGTCCTCCTTTCTCAGAGACCACGTTTCTGCCCCATACAATGCCACACTCCATATCAAAGCTCTTTAACACGCCATTATCCTCCTAATGTCTCTGCTGCTTTGCCCATTTTCTTCCAGAGTACTACCCAAGTAATTTAAATTCTAGACTCGCTCCATTCTGTACCCTCCTATATTGATGACCAGTCTCGCTCAATTGGTCATAGAGAATCTCATAACTTTTGTTTTCTCATAATTTATCTTCATTTATTATTTCCAGTACAGATTTTCTAATGAACTTACTAATGCTTGCGGTCCCTTTAAAGATCGATTAACCAACGCCTGTTCGCTCGCGAATATAACCGACTTTATCAGCCGCCCTTCTTCTTTGATTCCCACCGCTACCTTTTCCTATGCCACCCACCTACGGACACCCTTGCCTTAATCCGTGACCTATAACTGCCCACCCCGATTCACCGTCAGCCATCCTATGGGCCATATATAAGTTTAGGATGGGAGTCCTATCTCGCAAATCTATTCATTTTTATCGTGTATCTGCATTAGTTTTTCCCAATTAACTCTGTCACTTGCCTTTTATAAATCCAAAAAGTAAGCAAACAGATCCTGGTTATACTCTATGTTTCTATCTATAACTATTCTCATCACCACTATCGCATCCCTGTTAGCTCTCCCAAACTGGTCATCGTCCAAGAAGTAATTTTCTCTATTCTCCTAACTTTTATCAATTGTTCGAAGCAAAACTGCAAGATTTCAAGCTAATCGTTCTATACTCCTCAATTTATGAGGCTCTTTTCTTTTTTGGGATAGGTATCAACACTATTTTTACGAAGTCCTCTAGCCAAACTCCTTCCTCATAAGAATCGTAAACGAATAATATCGAAAAAAGATTGTCTTCTCCTATTACCTATATCTTTCAATGGCTCCGAAAGAATGTCATTTCCTCTTAAAGCTTTCCTTGCCTTCATCTCTCGTAATGCCTTCTCTATTTAGCTTTCGAGTTTCTCTTGTCCGTGGTTATCCTTATCTATTGTTCTCTTTTCCTCTATTGATAGCTTCACAGGAAAATTTCCGTTGTCATTTTGTTTTTCCAAGTATTCACTCCACCTCTCCTGGATATCTTCCTTTTCGAGCCATATCTTCCCTGATTTGTCCTTAACCTTTTGTGTCGTTTGCCCCCCTTAACCTCCCGATACCACTTTCACTTTGGTGCATGGCGCACCCACTTCTCCCTCTTTCTATATTATTTCCATTTCTTCACACTCTTCTTTCTTCTTCTCTCCACCAGATATCCTTTCCCCAATTGGTTACTCGACAAAGTTTATTTTTTAATTTCTTATACTTACTACGGCCTAGGTTGACGTCGACGTTTTTCCACATCCTTCATTCCTCTATTTTCTCAGTTATTTCTCCAGTGACCCATTGCTTCTTTACTATACTCGTTCCCACATTTCCCATTGTTTTCCCTGCCACTCTTACTGTTAATACTTATATAGTCTCCTATCTTCCATCGATTATTCCCATAATTCCCATTTGATATATGTTCCCATTAGTTTTTCTTCACCTATATTTTTTTCTACTAGCCCCTGATATTCCATTCTTTATAGCCCTATCAATACTACCGAGTTCCACCTCTTTCCATATCCTACCTTTTCAAAGCCTTTTGAATCTTACATCACAGTTCATCATAACTAAGTTATGATCTGAGTCCGCATCCGCCTCCGGATAGCTTCACGAGTTTTTGACACTGTTTCTAAATCTCTACATTACCTTTGTATAATGAATTTGCTATCTCATGTTATCACCCAGAATTATCTATATGTATCTACGTCAAGGATACTGATTTATTTATCAGAAAAGTACAACTTTTCTTCTCAACGCTGCCATTTTTCGTTCATGGCCCATATCCTACCGCTACCCCGTAAGTTTATCTTCCCTAGACAACCATTCATTCCTTGAATAGTCCTAATTTCTTAGTTTAAAATATTTTCTGTCACTAGACCTACAGTAGAGAGACGGGATTCCTTAACACTCTGTACTTATATCTCTATTCTCAGCTACAACTTCTGATCGCTATAAAATCCACTATAAAAATTCATTTTCATAGATTTTTGAACGTATGGCTGCTAGCAATTCTAACATATTGATAATCCTCAGACTACACCGTCACCTCACGATTAATTACATTTAGGGGAACGTTTTCCCCAATAAAAAAATCTACGAATTCCGAAGATTTAGGCGATAAGGCGTGGAATTTCGACATGATACCTACGGTTGAAGAGTAAAAAGCAATTTTTCTCAGTGAAACGTTTTTAAACGACTTTTTTACGACCTAGGTTTCAAGGTTTTACACATAATCTTCAGGTCCTAGGTCCATTGAAACCTTAGGTCGTAATAAAGTCTTTAAAAACATTTAACTGTGGAAAATTGCTTTTAACTCTTCAACCGTAAAGCATTCTACGTTTCCTCCTCAGTGTTGTCCCATTGCTTCGGTGCAATATTCGCCAGTTCGTTTTAATGGTTTTATCTACCAGTAACCTTGAAAGCTACAACAGATAATGACGTGCCCGGACATTTTTGTGCACCTTCATTTAAAATTCTCGGCTGTTGGGCGTCCAAAATGGTCGGGAGGCCGAGCTGGTCAATTAGAATGGGCCACGTCAAAAGGGGGCGAGTTATTGAGCGCACGTAGATCGAGGCTACATACACACATTGCCACAGCCCTTTGTTGAGGAATTGAATTTCATTTTATTTCTCTTGTGTGCGTCCCCCGTCCATAATGGAGCGAATTTATAAACCAGGCAGCCGTTAACTGAAAGGGTCAAGCGAGGCTCCAGCAGTCATTGACGCCGTCGGCGATCCACAGATGGCAGCACACGCGGTTGGTGGGTTTCTATGTGGAACCAATCAATCTGCAACAACGTGGGGGGGATGCGGGGTGGAGGGGGAGCCGATGGCACGGGGTTACCCACGAGGAACAAAACAAAAACGGCTTTCCATTTTCTCGCCCAGGGGCTCACAACTTCCGGCGCGCGTTCTTTTGTTCGCGATCTGATGCGTCGCTGTTTCCTTTATTCTCGAAAATATTATACCCCCATACTTTCTCGTTGTTTTTCTTGACTGGAAAATGTTTCAATAGCGGGTGCCGTTGTTCATTTGTCCGAGTATGCGCGGGGTATTCCCGAATATATCGGTTGCGTGCCACGTCATATGAGGTGGATAGACCGTCCAGTGGTTGTACCTCATCTGGGAATCAACGGTCACCCGGGTGACCTTTAACAATCAACTATTTTTAAACGAAGGACACCATAAGTAATATCGCATCCACTGCATATTCAGAGAAAATATACGTACGATTTTCGAATAGATGAGAAACGCATTTGACCAGAGTCATTAGTGGATGAAACACATACTGTCTTGGGTATTTATAGTGGTGGTGGATATTTCTAATTGGCTCCTCAGTTAGTGCTTTAGCTTAATTCTCATTTCGCGCATAGTAATATAATGGGAGGAACAAGTAGAATGGCAATTCTCGTAACCCCTCGACAAACAGAAGTTAATGGTTTTGAAGTGCTGTTAGAAGTTCAGGTGTTTTAAAAGTGAAGCTTGTGTTATGTTGGTAATGTGAAATATAGAGCGGTAATCCTTAAACTGAGGTGCAACATTTTCAACGGTGGAATTATTTTTAAGCGTGATCTGGATTTTTTTCGGAATATGTAATATTTGTGTGGATACATTAGTGTCCCAATGAATTTTATTTATGTCTTTAAAAGAAAAAATTGTAAGAGAAAGCATAAATTAATCAATTTTTCCCTCAGAATAATAAATTCTCATTATAATGTTGAAATAGTAAATAGAGTTTTAATAGAGAATGAATTTATCATCTTAATATTTAGACCCAAGTGCTCTGTCAGGTAAATTTTTCATCATGACTTTCCGTATCACTGGTATCATTTGAATGCCTTTATAAATGACATCTATACTGTAGAGTAATACTGGTGTAGCTAAAACGTCCCACCAAAAACAATTTTCCCCTGCTGGGGATCGAGTTACGGACCCGTGCCAGCTGTGACAACTAGTGGATTTTGACGCTGCTATCCATTAGAATTCCTCACCTAGGATCGGATATTTAGACGAAGTTTCCCATTCAAGTTTGAAGGCAATCAGCATATCTAAATTACAGGGGGTCGGTTGCTTGCAATACTTGCGGTTTATGCGGTTGTAGAGTAATCCTGGTGTAGCTAATAAAATAATCTAGTTTTCCCTCAGAATAATAAATTCTAGTTATAATTTAAAATAGTGAATAGAGTTTTAATAGAGAATAAATTTATAATCTTAATTTATCAAACTTAAAGATCCGTCTACAAGATTTTAACAACTTTTTCACAAATATCAACCTGAAAAAATACAGGGTTTTGTCCTCCTAAAAGCGAAAAATTGACCACTGTGGGGGGGTCCTAGAGTTACAACGTTGTTCCGTCCCTCCGACAGTGTCGTAACACGAATGTAGGTGTAAGTCAAAACACGCTAGCCTAATTCTCGTCCCTGCACTAGCACAATTATAATATCATAATATATAACATAAAATATACTTACAAAGAATCAGTATTACGTTATGGAATAACAACCTGGGGAAATGCCGCAAACTGTTATAAGGCAGTTCTACAGTCAACACAGAAAAAAATACTGAAAGTAATTAACACAGAATATGACTTAGAACTAAATGATAAGGGTTCAGGGATGTTACTTAAGGGAACAAAGGATTGCACTGATCGCAAAAGATCTATGTATGCAAAATTAGGAATATTAAGTGTAACTGACCTTTATAAATATGTGTTGGTGATAAATAATTATTTTAACAAGGAATTTAAGATCCATTATAATTATGAAAACTCTATGAAAAAGAGAAATTTTACAAATTACTATGTACCTAGATATTTTAATAACTATGGAAAAAATAATATGAACGTTAAGGTACCAATGATTCTCAATGGTTTACCCAATAACTTAAAATATATAGAATCGATTAGAGAGTTAAAGGTTAAATTAAAAAAAATACCTATTGGTGAAATCTGTAAATTGATGTTTTCTAAACTATGTTAAATTATCTGATAATATTACAATAATACAAATGTGTAAATTTAAAGGTTGAATGTTCCTTGTAAATAAATATAGAAAATATGATACTAAAATATTAGTATTCTAATACTACAACATGTACGATTCTTTGTAATAAATGTCTGAATTCAAATATTTGTAACTTGCTGAACTGTAAGTAAATAAGGAACCTTCTGATAAGCCATATAGCTTAGAAGGACCTAGTATGTATATTACTTAAAGGCACTTTAATAAACTTTAATTTAAATAACTTAAAAAAACTATTTCTTGTAGGAAACTAAAACGACTAAAATAGTTTTAAATAGATAACGAAAAACTCTTTCCGTGGGGAAATTGGTGCAACACGTGAGAAGGAATGCGGATTTACAGGAAAATTAGATTTATTATGGTAGTTTCGTAGAATAATTCCGTAATTTAGGCTAGACATAATATGAGAACAAATCTATTATAATAGCATTTGAGCTAATTAAATGAGAATTTTGTGAAATGCCCATTTCTTCTATGCAGAAACAATGGCGAAGTAAAATTAAACCAGTTCGTAAGTGGCCGGAAAATGATGTACAGCTATCGAGAGGTCTTACAAGCAAAATTCCAAAAGAAGTAGCAGCTGATCGATGAAATTACAAAAACGGAACGGTTCTTCACCACAGGCGAAATAGAGCTGAAATCCGCTCATGCATCTCGTACTTGCACATCACTGGTATAAACGAAGAAGCATCCATAAACAGCACTCTCAAAAATGGCCGACACTTTTCACTCGTCCATGCACTTGGAGCAACCGAAGGAGAAGTAGGAAGCAACACAAACCACCACTTGGTTAAACTTCGTTAGTCGGGTGTATATAAAATTAAATGCAAGAGCTGCAGTATAGCTTATATTGGTCAAACCGGTCGAAGTTTTAAAACACGCATACAAGAACATGTCCGTAGTTTAAATAATAGAGATTTTGTCTCCCTTTTTGCTAAACATCTCATAGGGTGCAATCATGTCAGTGACTTTACTCCTGAAATTTTACATTTCCTTCCCAAAGGTTTAAAAATGGATGCAATAGAACAAATTGAAATTATCAGGCATTCTCCAAATCTATGCAATGAGCAGCTTTTTACACATACCTCCCCACTACTTTCTGGAAACTTTTTCGTTAAAAAACGTTGACCTTTCTCATACCGCCACCCCTTGATTTCATTGCCTTTGCCAAGTATTGTATGTAAATTTTTGTTTTTATTATTTTAATGTTAATATTTTTTATACCCTCCTTTTCATTTTTGTTTCATTTCCTTTTTGTAATTTTTTAATGTAAACTTTTCTTTAACCCTCCGGTGGGCGCGCCAATTTCACTCCCACGAGTGGGCGCGCTGCGGCAATTTTACCGCAAAAATAAATTGCATTCCTATATTTAAGGGTAAGATGATTTACTAATAAAAAAGCTGATTAAGTTGTTACAGTTATATCTTTTATTGTTTGGATCTAAATGGACATTGTTAATCATCTTAGTTCATATCTAGATAATGTTCATCTTCCCATCTCATACATGTTGTCTCTTGACGACAATGCCTCCTACATACATTATTTTTACATCACTGGCACAAAATTCTTGACCTGCAATTTTTATGCCACCTGCAAACATGGTATATTACTGGTTTAGGTGCTTCAGGAACCGGTTACATGTTATTATAATTTACTAAAATTTTCTTTCATATCTTTATTCAAACGTCAAACTCTCTTCGATGCCACACAGCTACTGAAGCGTCCGGTGGATAATTGATCCGAATATCGGAAATATTCCCACCTATCATGAAAAATAAATACCTGGAGACACAGGCATTAAATACAAACGGTACCAAATGGAGAGCTCAGAAACTAAAATAGGCGGCATTTTGCCGCGGGCAAAATGCCGCCTATTTTAGTTTCTGAATTAATTACCGAAGCACCGGTGCGTTAAAATCAAATTTAATGTTCTGTATTTAACAACGACAACAATATAATATATGTAAACAAACTACTACACCTGACGTTGCCATAAAATTGGTGAAACGCATAGTGTGTTTTCAAAAATAAAAAGTGTAGACAAGTACCAAACTTCTTTATTATAATGAATATTAAAAGTTTCTACAAAGTAGAGACTGAAGCTGTGAATTTTATTCACCACTCGGTGCTTTGACAATAGACAATTGCTTTTGTCTGCATATGATGCTTACGGTTGGTAGACCTTCCAAAGGCTGAAATATTCACATGAAATGCCAGTGTGATTTTGTGAATCGCATTCGAAGTAAGCTGTCATAATCATACAAGGCCGGCCCATTGCGTAAATATGCACCAGTTTCCTTCTAAATCTCGTTATTATTACCTACGCAGCTCCATTTTAACGTATCTAATTTCCATATCGCCATCATGCATAAATAGATGACTCAACTTCTGCAAAATCCTATTGTTTTTTCACTCGTGAATTAATTTCATCTGGCGGATTTGTTTCCCTTTGCTTCTAAACTTAGTTTCCTTATTCGTCGAGTCATTAGCAATATATGGAAAACAGGCGTACAAATAATAATTGAATACAAATAATTGAGTAAATTGAAATAATTGAACAAAACAAATAATTGAAACTAATACGCAAAACGGACGATATATGAGAACAATATTCAACTTCTTATATCCACAAAAAAGTACAAATTTCTGCATTTCCTTACGATTACAATGTGTGAGAGGTACCTTTATAATATCCAACTCTAATTATTACATAATGCTACGTATTTTATTTGCCTTTTTATATATATTCGTATTGTTGCAAGTTTTCTGTTCACAATACATTTTTTTCTGTTACTCTCTTCATTCTTGCTTTACAAAATTTCCCATCTTCTTTCTTGTTATCCTGGATACCGGTTCCGTAGGCCGTCTTCTTCCTTCTTGTGCGTCGTCTTTTCCATTTACAGGTGAATAGAAACCTATGGGTAGTTTGGCTTACTTTGCCGATCTATATATATAATAACTAGAGAATGATGGATTTATCAGCATTTGTGCCCATGGTCACAGTGAGAATATTTGCACGTAACGGGTCATTGAACTTGACGCATCGTCATACCGGACTCACAAAAACTCCTCCCCATTTGTTTGTTTTGCCCCATTTGTCGCTTTACAGCAAAATGATAAAAAATATTTACTTTTTTTTAGTCAAGTTTTAACAATTAAATAGGGAAGAAGTCAATTTTGACTCCGATAGGCACAAATACGTTCATACACAAAACTCTCTAAAACTTTAACTGAGTGATTTAAAGAAAATTAGCGACGACTTTTTTCGACCCCGAAGAAATAAATTATTCTGATGTCCGGCTCAAGCCGCCGGCATCTCGATGTACGGAGACGTGTCAAGTTCAATGATTGACCCGCTAGCGACGAGTATTCTTCCTAATGGCGATGTTGAAACTAGATACGTTGAAAAAGAACTCCGTAGGTATTAATAACAAGGTTTACACCGGCACGGTGATTATATTATGTGTATATAGATTAGTTACAGCAATTGATTGTGGGGCCGGTTTGCAAGAAGTGTTGAGGTTTACCGATCCTCAGAACGGAGCATGTGTGATGAAACCCCTCTTCTGTGAAACCACCACCAGGAGGAGGGGAAGAAAGATACAAGACTTGTTCTTTGAAATGGACCTTTGAGTAGCGCCATCCAAATGAAAGGCTTTGAAAATCGTCTGGTCGAGGTGACCCGAATTGCGAAAAGTCAACACGAGATTCATTGTTTAGGATGTGCCAGCGAAGTTAAAATTACCGGCGGCGGTTGCGTATTTTAGGTCACAATCAGATTGAAATAATTACCATGCGTTTATACTATCTATTTATGGATTCCTTAAAAAGAGAAGTACTTTTCAATGGCTGCAAACTCATTTATAGAAAGGAATTCCTAATATGTAATTAAAGTATACAAATTATTTTTATCATTTAAGTTTTGGCTATTTTACTGCCAGTAATAATGTACGAATACACACATAATGTAGGAATATCTGTAGCTGAAGAGTATTCACAATATTTATGCTTATGTGTTACTATCCTACGAATTGAAAGTGCTTATGGCTGACTGTTGATGTAATCTGTATTAATTTAATCGCTACAGTGAAGTGTTACACTATATACGTTTACGCGTCAGCGTAAAAAAATAATGGTCGCTGACTATTGGTATGCTTTATAATCTGCCTGTATAATTAATTAAAACATGTATGAATTGATCATTTATTCGCTGAATTTTCATTCCACAAATGTACTACATTTTCTCCAAGCGTTGGATGTTTAAAAGACCTGTAGTTCGGATTTCCTAGTGCTGAAATGGGAATTTATCTCTCCACACACTATTCAAAGGGATTAGTACTTAATCCTCCCAATGTGGAAATGTTAGCCGTATGGGCTGGAAGAGCGTTGTATTCGTTGAAAGGGTCGCCACATAATCCGCGGATTCATTTTCTGACTGCAGGGCACAAGAGACCTTTTGACTTTTCAAAAAGTGTGACATTTCGGTCTGCAGTTTTACATAAACAATTTTTTTAGCTCTCATCCACTTTCTTAGCCAAAGTTGATTGCACGATTAGTAGTTGACCTTATAAACATTGCTTGCGTATAAGGTTATTATTTAATTTTGGAAAAACGTGGGAAAAGTTTTTTTTTTATGTTTTTTTGAATACACTATTTCTCGACTAACTTACTTATAATATTCTTTTTCTTAATTCCAGGTACGGTGACATGCATGGCAATAGGAGCCTTGGAATAGTTGCAGCCTGGCTGTCGTATGTTATTTCAAAACTTTCATTTTAAAAAGATTTGTAAAATATTTTTAACTTTAATTCATGTAGCTGAAATTAATTTTAATAACTGCGATTTTTCGCTGAAAATATCCAAGATATTGAAAGTTAAATGCGCCAATTTTCCTCATAAAAGTCCAAATAAATCCTCTCTATCGGCAACTCGGTGCTCATCATTACTCATATGATTAACGTTTCATTTGAAAATATTAGACGAATACCGGTAACCTCTCTGATAAATTAGCTATCGTATTTATGAAAATATTAGCCACATTTCCATAAATTATTCATTAAGTTCCACTCTGTTAAATGAAAAGAAATTATTCCTGCAAATGGGTTTGTGTTTTATGAACTCGTCAACGGTTTATCACATCCATGAGAAATTACTCTTTTTTAAGAATAAATATTTTGTGACTTTTTCTATCCGAAAATTCATTGACGCAATCACCTATAAATTAAATTATACTTACACAAATTACGGCGAGCACCAATCCAGAGGCATCTGCGTATTTCTGCTTGCATGATTAGTGATCCCGAGAAAATGGATTGGAAAACAGGTTTCCCTCTCTGAAATACATCCTGGAAAATGTTTTCTTTCCGTGTGCGTCAGTTCGATTCCGTCCACCTAAACGTTCTTTTTTAATTACATTACATTTGCATTAAAGTTTCTGAATTGAATCAACAGGAGTACGCATAAATTCTTAACTCTCCTACAGCAAAATCCTTTTATTATTTGTACTAATGCATTCATTTCATCTGGGGTACTTGTTTGCCTTTTTTTCTACACTTAGTTTCATTATTCGTGGAGTCATAAGCAACACGGAAAACAAGCGTACAAAAACATTAATTGAAACTAATAGGTAAAACGGGAGATATTAATGAACTGGAGAATGATGGATTTATCAGCATTTATGTCCATGGTCGCTGTAAGGATATTTCTGTACATTTATTTTTAGCTTCTCCTGCTGGATTAAATAACAAAAAAATGAAATTATACGCCAAATTCTCGTTTTGAATTGAGTACAGAGAGGTACGGTGAGTTTCAAACTTAATGGAAGGTGTTCTATCAAGATAGTAAGTGGTGGAATTTCTATGATATCATTTCATTCGTTCGAAATAATTCCGAAAACGTTCTGTTCTTATTTTTTAATAAAAATATTTAGTATTTCTTGGTCTTAACATTCAAACTTGGAAATAACGTTGGAACAATCAAATGTCTAATACAACGCAATTGAAGGCATTTGCGGGCTAAAAATGCCTAGTTTATTTATTGATAATTCCAACATGTGTATTATTGTGTTTCCACTTTATAATTTACTCAACGAGTTCCCAACAGTTATTAAATTTTTATTTATTTATGCCATCGTCAATACTTTTGGAAAGTAAATAATCCTTGAAATGCCTACAGTATTAGTTCCTATCCATTTTAGTTAATGATTTGGATTACAAATTTTCAAGGGAAAGATTTTGGACACTCTAGGCTTCCTCCCGAGTTGCTCATGATGAAACGTAACAAGGAAAATGAAGGAGGTTGGTATCCCTGCTTCCACATCCTGTGCGTTACATGTTATTTAAAAAAACACAGATGTAAACGAGTAAAGATAAGGTGGTCTCGATGAATTATTATCACCTGAATTGGGCCTAAGTCATTACATTAGATGCATTTTCATGCAACATCCATTTTTTGCTGTAATATTATACAGCTGGTTATAGCAGAGCGAACTTAATATACCCATTCAATATTTGTCTGAGAAATAAGGTATATCTTTTCTTCTGAAATCTGGTTCTACTGCGTCTTTGATAGTCTCTTGCCTTTGCTCCCATTGCAGGCAGCATTATCAGGAATTATAACTTGAGGTATGATTCCGGCGGAGATTTGTGCTATTTTTGTTACTGACCCAACCACCCTGACGCAGGTGACCGTTGGAAAGGACAAAAAGTTTAAATTTCCTTCAGAATAATAAATAAAATTATTATTCCTTACGATGCTTCCATCAATGGTAGTGGAAGCTCGAGGCCAAAAAATATATAAATAATAATCTGTAAACTGTTTGTCGATGAATATATTTTACTAACACCAATTTTATTTAAATTATCTACGTGGGGCATACAGGTTGAAGCTTCTGTGTCAGGAGAAAAGAACATTTAAGTGCTTATAAAAACAACAAAGAGGATAAAAATAATTTTGCTGAACACTTAATATGTAGCAGCCACAGGAGTGATTTTACATTAATATCCTAAAATTATGCAACGACCGCCGTGAATTAGATTCAAGAGCAGTTGGAAATTTTAAAAATTTTGAATAACCACGGCAACACCCTCATTAACGAATACCTTTGCCTTTCCTATTCCCCTATTCTGGCCTCCGTTTCAAACTTCTTCTCCCCTTCCGTTACGTAACTACGGAAACAATAGGATAAACAGATCTCAATTAATGCCTGATGATGGTGATTATTCACTGAAACCCGGGTCGCTTAATTTAAAGAAAAGTGGTATTAGTAAAAGATATTCATCGGAAAACATAATGGAATACCACAAAGTTAATTATGAACTAGTGAATCTGTAAACTCTTTGAGAATATTCACATCTCTGCGAGAGCCTGAGATACAAATTAAAGAATTATTTTCACCCAGTTTCGAAACTTTTTCATAGGATTTGTACTGTATTTCTTCAGGCAGTGAATTAAATATTTGGTGCCAAACACCAAAAACATGTTTTATGCCAAACGTTTCCGTCTTTAGTCAATTATAATAAATACAGTGAATTGTTTTACGCCCTCCTATAATCCTGCGGAAATAGGAAAAAATCCCTATGAAGGATTCCTATTCATCATTCGGATTGTATCGCTAAAATCCTATATTCCTTGCTTTCTTTTGACCTTTGTCCTCTCTTCTGGTCGTTGATCCATCTGAAATATTTTGTACGAAAAAAGCTTATACTATCCCTCATTATATATTTCAAAGGTCTCCCATTCCATTACTTCTTTTTCTAGGCTGTGTTACATCGAATTTCATTTCCATTACTTCTCTCGAACAACATTTTCCCTTTAACTGCAGAGCTCTCAAAACCATATATGTAGTTCTATACGGTCTCTATCTACGATGTCTTCAATGCAATGATACATCTCCTATTAAATTTTTTTAGTTAAATTATATTAGTTTCTCCTGCAAGCAAATTATTTTCAGCCGTTTCTTGCCCACATATAACAAGTCTTAGACATATGTTCATCAATTTTTCCTTTATGACCTAACTTTTGGTGACTTTAACCCCTCACTATATTCAAGTCCAAACCTATATTCAAATAGTATTTTTCTTAGGATCTCAAAAACTCGACCTATAACCCATGAAAGCACTTGTATTTGAAGTAATATTATACTCCTTATTTCCCTCTTTCATAAGCTATTTTCCATCGCATATATTGATCAGGTTGCGTCCTCGTTTGCAAATAGTTTCTTCACTTTCAATGTATCTTCTAACTGTGATAATTTCAGCTGAAATTCTTGATAACTTCAGTTTACGTTTAATGGGCACTACCATTTAAAGAGATTACGAAGGTGAAAAATTTAACAAAGTATAAAGAATGTGAAGCACATCTGTAAGTATAGGTTTGTATATTGAAAAGGAAAAAACCAACTTTTTTGTGTAACCCAAAATGCAGGCCGAAGGAGGAGCAGATAGAGATATAATATTCAACCTAATAAAGATATTAGAGCACTTTAAATATTTGGAGAAAATTGTTGCAAATGATAAATCTTCTGCAAAAGAGATTGAAGCGAGAATTGCAGCAGTAAATTGAGCATACTATTCTTCATGCAAAAAGTGTTCAAAGCAAAAACTGTTAGTAAAAAAACAAAAAAGAAACTATAAAACTATCATCAGACCAATCGTAACCTATGGATCGGAGGCCTGGACGTTGGCAGTTAGAGAAGAGAATTTGTTACAGATGCGGGAAAGGAAAATTCTTCGGTAGATCTATGGACGACTCAATGAAGAAGGGCAATGGAGGGTAAGATGAAATGTGGGACTGCAGCAGCTGTTTAGGGACGATGGAATACTATCATAGATTAAGAAATCTAGAATTAGATGTGCAGGGTATATACAAAGAATGGGTAGAGAAAGTAGTGAAAATAGTATTCCAAGGAAAACCAGAGGGAAGAAGAAGTCGAGGAAGACTCAGAAAAAGATGCGTGGATGACGTAGTAGAGGATTTAAAGGCCGTATCAAACTAGCGTTCTTCGGAGTGGCTAGCGAGAGTGGTTAGTCGGAGTGGTTGCGGGTGTCGGTTCTTCCAATCACACCGTGCGATGCGGTTTCCGGTGCCGCTCCCATGTACTGCCTTGTACTCTCCTCTCGGAGAGCGTTCAGATCACGTTATCACTTCAAAAAGTGAAAGAGACTCTCTGGTTATGCCTGACCTTGAGTACGCCATGAGGATTTGGGAAGAGAAATGCGCAAGCTTTGTTAAAAACTGGCGCGAGTGAACAGAGTAGAGACGCAGCTGATAGAAGGAATAGGTTTGGATCCGCTAGAGACTCGGAGACTACGCTTAAATTACTACTTGAAAAATTCAGAGCAAGCGAGTTTCATAACGACTATTTTTACTCTTACAATATATCTCTAGAACTGATAGATTTTATGGGGGTCTAAGTTAAAAGGTAAGACAAACGCTGTCAAGCTGATATGTTCCATAATTCCTTCTTACAAAGCACAGTTAGTGACCATATCAAAACAGAGTGAGGCATTAGCACTCTCGCACACACTAACAAGCGTCATTGACCCCGCTAAGGTAGCTTGAGCGTGATATTTCCCTTGAGTCATAATGGAGACCATATTCGAATTTTTTATTTTAATTTATGCATCTGTAAAAAGTACGAAGTAAATATTGTGATATTAATGGCGCAAAAATATAGCTATAAGTATGTGACAAGAATTCACAGTAATTAAATAAATATACTTACATAGATATCTAAATTGACTTATTTTTTCATGCCGCAGGGTGAACACGGTTGCCTAAAACAGAAGTTTTTATGCGATTCTGTAAAACTTACTGCGTTGAGTAATTGATTATTTTTTATAAATAGTTGAGAAAGCATACAAACTACACAGTTGATTTGACGAAATATAGGTAATTTAAATTCGTAATTTTTTCAATATTCTCCCTCTGGAGCGCACAGTGGTAATCTAATTTAGGCAAATTGCCTCAAAAAGTAATTAAGCAAGGGATTAATATTTTGATATCATTGGAAAAATGAGATTTTTTCTTTTAAATGAGGGCAAATTCATCAAATCATAGGTGAAGTGATAATTCGCTCCAACTACTTTACCATTCACTTTCGTACTTTTCCTCTTTCTTTATTCCTATTCCATTTCCTTTTCATGGCTGGTGGGTTAACACCCCCTGCCTCACCTCCCTGCGCTGGCTTGCAAGGTAACGTGTGGGTGTAGATATCCTTTCCACAAATACCAATTGTCCGTTCCACGCAGCGTCAAATCCCAGCCGCATTCTGATTGGAACGGGTGTCGACCGCTCCCATAGTGCGTGAATAATAACAACTGCCGTTCTTGCTCCCTTGCATTCCGTGCCCGATGCATCGGTTGAAGCGGCTTCATCGGCGCTCGTCCCTCGGGGCGAGAAACCGAGCACCAAACTAACTGCGATCTCCGCACCATGCACGTTGACTCGCCCTACTCTTACCGAGCCCCGCTCCTTGTCCCAGGAGACGGAGGAAAGGGTTCTCACCAATTCACCAGCTGACAGGCTCCGTGGTAGTGGTGGTATTGAAAGAACACAACAGCTTCATTTGCAACTGTTTCGCAACCGAAACAATTTCAAAACGAAACAGTTCCGCGAAACACGCCGTTGCAATGCGCTGATGACACTATTCCGCCCTCTTCAGAAGAACGGAGCAAAAGTGAAGAATGGAGAGACTTCAAAGGAAACGTGAGGGCACAAGTATAGGGTAGGATAATAAAACAGAAATGCCCTTGCCTGGCCGAATTGACGAAGATAGAGCACATTTGAGAATTTGAATTACTATTGTTTTGTTTAATATCAAAGTTAATATTAAAGTTGTATATTTTTTAAGAGTCTAAGGACAGTGATGCCATCAACTGTGCTTTTTTTTACTTCATCTGTGTTTTCTAGTTTTTATCACGAGAGCACAACATATTCACTGCAACTGTTTCCCAATCAAAAAATTTTCAAAACTAAACAGTTCCACGAAAAACCCTGCTGCGGACAACAGCTAGTGGCACACCAAACATTACGCAATCGTTCGGCGCTGTTAGAACATGGCTCGTAGTTGTGCATTTTATGTATTAAGATATCTTTCACTCAAATAAAATAACAATTTATTTAGATTCATGTAAGATAGGTACTTCACAGCTCTAATTCTATCTGCAACGACGATCGGACATGTGTTGGCTGAATAAACCAGCAACCGCCAGCAACAGATTTAAATCCAGCAAATTGGAGCTTATAACCACAATGCAGCCACACGTTTAGTGCAGTTGGAACAATGTAGAAGACGAAACAGTCGGCCTCAGCTATCAGTTTCCGCTGCACAGAACAGAGCGCATTGGCGCGGCTGCGGCACGATCACGAAATTAAGCTGTTTCCAACAGTTATCGGAGACTGAAGTCCGACCGAAACAGTTGCGACTGTAGCTGTTTAGCTCCGACAACACTTTTATTCCTCCACTACTTAGCGACCACCGTGACCCCTATCCACACGGAGTAATTGCGCACTTTTTCTGTCTCCGCGGTCACTTGTGAAGGTTTAAATTAATGTGGGCTCCGCGTTCACCTACGTTGGCCGCGCTTAGCTGCTTGCATTATGAAGTTCAGACCATCCATATTGGTTCCCCCACTCTCTTACCGTCTCGGCTGCTTTGCAATGCCAACTTTGCGCAGAGCAACGATGCCACATTATTTGTGATTCACTGTCCGGGAGAACTGCTGGGGAAAAAATTAGTCAGCAGGAGACAGGGTATTCACGTTAGCAATCAACGATGCAAAGAAAATAGGATAACCAATTAGGAAGCAGTACCTGAAAATAGTCGTTTGGAGTGTTGCGCTATGTTGCTCAGTGACATGGACCGTTGGAAAGCAGAAATATGAGAAATTAGAGTTTACATAAACTTGATGGTGTAGAAAGATGCTGAAATTTGATCTTAAGGCTGATGTTTTGGAAATGATGGCCAAATTGACAAAATTGTTTCATAAACGACAAATTGTACTACATTAGAGTAGAAGAGAAGAAAACCACATGGAGCACTCTATCAGGAAGACAAGGTGCAGATGGAGAGGAGAGATTCATTGAGGCACAATGAATTCATAAGGAACATAAGAGATGGGAAATTTGAAGGAATAGCCACAAGACGGGACACTGGGGGAGAAGTACATACATACGCCAGTGAAAACGAGATATGAAACAAAGGAGATATTTGGACGTAATTTTTCAGAGGAAAAATCATTTCGTCATGACCGGGACTCGAACCCGTATCCCTCGATATGGCCCCGGGTGCTTTAGCCAGTTAAGCTACCGACGCGTCCTCCTAATCTGTGGACTTTTGAGGGCTTTATGAGATGATGAGATGTTCAAAACTGCCGGACATACAATGTAACGGAAGTCCAAAGCGAGCGCTTAGTGCAACAGTGAGCGAGGTTAAAGCCAAACAAGGAACGCAATGAGGGGTTCGCTCTTTTCGACGAATTTTAAGGATACCGGCACTAGCCACTGGTATAAGGTCATAAAGGATTTAGCAGGGGTCGGGCTAGAGTGGAGCGCTGCAGTCAACGCAACGCCTTACGGCTGAATTACTGAATTTGACATCCAGAAAAAGTACTTTTAAAGATTGGAGAACCTGTTCAGTCCAGTTTTTCTTATTTCATGACCAGTATGCCATTGTATGTTGCCATGTGAGTATGTAAAAATGACAAATAATTAAGGAATCAAGCGGTCGGCTGTGAAGGAAGAATGAGGAGCAATAGCAAACCTATCCTTGTATTGATAGTGGATGTTGATGCCGTAATTTCGGGGCTTTATTTCACTGTTGATATCCCGTGATTTACAAATGCAGGAAAATTAACGCAATTTCTCAAATTAAAAAAAATATGAAAGGAACCTAGTTATAAATTCCCCAAGCAAAATTTAATTTAATGTGACCTGAAATTATTTCGATATTTTGGTGTGATTGTAACAGCCTCTATTGTACTACATGTTCGACATTTTATTTGACTGGAGACACAGATCCTTCACGTTGATCTGAGTGTAAACTTCAGAGAATAGGACGCCTGTATTTTGTTGCCAGTTTATCTCAAAATATGCTCCAGTTGCAAACGCATGATATTTTTTTTTATATTATGGACTTGTCGCATAGGTCATAATGATTTAGGTTGATTCAGTGAAAGTGAAGTGGAGTAATT
Source organism: Pyrrhosoma nymphula (assembly GCA_963573305.1). Classification (NCBI taxonomy): domain Eukaryota; kingdom Metazoa; phylum Arthropoda; class Insecta; order Odonata; family Coenagrionidae; genus Pyrrhosoma; species Pyrrhosoma nymphula. The sequence continues at coordinate 79,691,341 of OY754337.1, forward strand.
CCGTTTTTATTGCCTTGCTCTCTCAGTATAAATGTGTAAAATCCCTTTAATCTCTCAATTTCTGTTATCAGTTTTGTTTGAATGTCATGTAATCGCTTTTATACTTAGGAATTTTTATTTATCACACCTTTTGAAAGGAGTTTCTCCCACTTTTGTCGGGAATTGAGATTTTTGCACTGACGCCTTCTAAACTCCCTGGTGAAGGCAACTCTTTGCTGAGCTAGAAATAATAACAGGCCCGTGTCATATTTAGTGAACGGAAAAGGGGATAAATATGCGTTTCGTGCCTCCAAACCTTTATATTTTACATGCAAGCATTCAAATTTTCACATCCTGTGGCATTTACCTTTGCAGTCTTTCCTCCCGCGTAGAGATACGTCGGTTGTTTCACTGTCTGCGAACGTGTTTTTCTTCCAGATATTTCCCGATACATGAATGAATCATGTCCGAGATTTCTGGCCTCCCCGAACGGCTTGGCTACGCATTCGAATTTTCATTCCTCGCCGTATCTGCCTCCGCTCTCCTCATATTCTTCCCTCGAGCGCCATTCTCTTCGGCCCCTGAATCGACTTTCACTTGTTTCCCTGGGATACCTTATTCATGGCCGCCCCCAAAGGCGTTTCTCCTGGCCTACAGTGCTCTAAACTTTAACTCACTGCCACCCGTCTTGTTTCCTTTTGTTGGCGTATTTCCCCAGCAACGCTATCCACCGGTTAACCGTCAGGGCGCCTCGTTTATCTCCTCCTTTTCTTCATTCCTTTGCCTCCAAGACTTAGTTACTTCGAAGATGTGTTTTACCATGCATGGTGGATTTTCATGGACTTGGAACTAACTTCTATGTGTCGGGATTTAAGCGTGAATTAATCTTCACTTTAAGGAGTTTGGATCATAGAAGAACTTCATAAAATCAGTTGTTTGAGGTGTAAATTTATAAAATCGGCTATTTTTTATTATTTAAATTATCTTGTTTATTCCACGCAAAACTTTACTAGAAATAGCATGCAAATTACGATCCGGGGTTGAAGACGAAGGGGTTAACTTTTGATGACGCTTTGCTGTTGAAACCAGAGTAGTGATTTTTAATCTTGTTTTAATAAGTTTTTGTGCGGAATAACCAAGTTTCTTTCAATAACCATGAGCTGTATGATTTCGTATTTATTTATTTATTTTAAAAGTCCCCAAACACGGCACAAAGGCTTATTTCATTGGTCGACAAGCAAACAAATAAATAGAAAGTTGTGGTGCATGTGGAAATACGTTTTCTCCATTGTCGAATTGTTGCATAAATAATATTTTTCCATTCCGCTGTACCCATTCCGAAAACTTGGAATGAATTTTCATGAGCGTGAGGGTTGGAATGGTTAAAATGGTAGGAAACGTGCTATGGTAAAGTAGCATGAGGGGGTGTGACTCCCGTGAAAAAAACGTTCATAAGCGTTATATTAAGCGGAATAAAAAGCTTTCTCGACATTCTTCACCAGAAGACGCATGCAGGACTTCTGGCGAATCTGTTGTATTTTAAACATGAACGCGGCCGTATCCCGAAAGATGCCTGCCACAATACTACTAATACTTCAAAATATACATAGAACGTGAAAGGATTACTCAAACTTTTGTAAAAGTGCAATGTCTCATTTTCCAGCTAGGGATCATGGGCTTCAATTTTTCTAAAGCGTTGAGACTATGTCGTCATGTGAAGCGTGCATGAAATTTAAGAGCGCAGCTATATCACACGATACGTGATCCAGCACAATTTTGAGAATGCTCGCTAATATGATGGCTTTCCACTATCGTGTGATACTGAATCATTATGCAGGCTAACATGCATGATCGCTATCCATACTCGCTGCACTACTACATTTTGAAATTGATGCTGTACGAGTTTGCTACTCACCCCCAGTAGGGTGTAGTGTCTGTCGACCAATCACGTCACCTTATACAGCCGCAATGCGATATTCACTCTTTGAAACCAGGGCCTCCTACGGCTTCTCGCGACTATTAACAATTTTCTGACCGTAAAATCAATAATTGGGTAAAATATCCGAACGGCTGAATAAGGCAGTTTCAGCGAAATATTTCCCATATCTTTATGGAGACCATATTCGAAATTTATACTTTAATCTCAGGGTCTGTCTTTAGTGTAAAATAAAGGTTATATTATAAATCTAGATTAATCTTATATGTAATCTTAGTCCTTCTTTATGCTCAAAACATTATTTTATAAACGATGAGTTGAGGCAAACAGTCTACTGACTGACAAGCGATTCGTAATTCGAAGATGACATTGGGAAGTTATTTACTACACTGGTTTCCATTTGTACCCAGATAGCACGGTAAACTTGCTGCAAACTTGATATGATTGATACATTTATCTATAATATATAATTACCAACCGTAAGATACATAAGGCAGCTTTTAATCATTTCCACTATTTCTCCAGGCACACACAGTGGTACTCAAACAAAGTAACAATAATTTCTAGTGACATCAAGTCGATTTAATGAAAATATTGCTTAAATTTACTGAATGAAGCATAATGAAAGAACATGCATTGCATAATTAGATAAAAAATATAACCCTTTCACTTGGACGTAAACGTAACAAGACGTGTGACCGAAACTATCTTAAATATAACGTTGCACGGCATTCTAGACCACTATTAACATTTGAAGTCCAAGAATAGTATGTTATAAATGATTTGTTGTTCACCAAATATGTCACACAGCGATACTTCTTCAAATATAATTCAAATTAAAATCCAAAACATCACCATCCACACATTTTTTACTCTCCAACTACAATGGCGACTTCACGCATGCGCAGAAAAAAATAGCCACGCGGAATCGGCTGAGTGTCTTTTCTTATTCTGTAGTTCTCTATTCTGTGGTAATAGATTAATTTTTATAAATAGTTGAGAAAACATACAAATTACCCACCGTTAGTTTTTTTTACGAAATCTAGGTGTTAGAATTTCCTAATTTTTTTAAAATTCTCCCTCAGGAGCGCACAGCCGTAATCTATCCCATGAAAAACAGCTTGAATGTTCAGGAAAATTGCTCGAAAAGCAGTTCAGAAAGGGGTCAATTTGGGGTTAATTTTGATATCATTGAAAAGGTGAGAGTTTTAATTTTTAAAATGGGGTCAAATTCATCAAAATGTAAGTGAAGTGATTTTTCGCTTAAACTACCTTAAGCCGACTGCAGCCATTGATTTAAGTTATTAAATACAGGCTCTACTATATTAACAGTAGATAATATCGATTCCTCGCAAGTAAAAGTTTATTGATTGTGCGATACCCTGTCAATATCAAGTATCGACTAGTATACTAGATCTTGCGCTGGAACAAATATAGTGTGACTTTACTTTAAGATCACTTATGTGATCATTCCGTGAAGGATGTTTCAACAGATTTTTACTCATGATGATTCATACGAGCACTGTGACGTTCCTTGGTCGTAACTATTAATTTTGAGATCGGTTTCAAGTTTCCATCACAACTTTTGATTTAACTTTCATAAATTCCCCCAATAATCATCCATTATATTTAATTCACTGAGAAAAATCTGGTTACTCTTTTTGATGACATCATTATTCACCAAGGTTGAGGCCCGGCAAAGCACTGATCCATCCTCGAGTTCATTTCCCGCACTTCGATGGACTAACCGTGGGAAAGGGCGCTTATTGCACCGTTAGGGTTTTCGGGGTGACTTCCCAACTAGTCCAACGACCCACGTCCCATCTCCACTGCCCCATACCCTCCTCGTACCCCCTCAACCCCTTCTCCATCCACCCAAACGCCATTGCGTTACCCTGACGACGGTGGCGGAAGGGGGAACGTGGAAGCATTGTTCTCTCAAAGCGTTTCTCTCGTAAGTTCTCGTTCGTCTTGGACCCTTTCCTTAAAGGACACATATGCGAGAGATGCGACCGATATTTTCCTTCCGGCCACCTCACACCTGCTTCTCTATTTTTCTTTTCGGATTTCTTCTCCGCCATCTTACATCTCGGACGTTCTTTAATGGTTTGCCCCGATAAACTCATTCCATCGCCCCAGACGACATTACATCACGCGCAAGTCCTTCCCTCCTTTTTTGTACCCGCAGTGGCTGCTGGGAACATCTGAATTTTATATCCTTCCTCTCCGGAGCGTCTAGGTCAGGGGTTAACGACTCAAAAGTCTGGGACGGGCCGAACTCAGATGTAATTGTATGTGGACCGTTGCTGCGGGGCGGTAGTTCCTTATCACCTCGTCGTATCAAAGAGATTTTTTTGGAGGGAATAGCGGTAATCCAGACGGTTGGTAACCTAATTTGAATTTATTTTTAAGAGATCAAACCACGTGTACATGCATGTGAATCTACTAATTGATAAGGAATTCAACTGTCTCAACCAGGCTAAAAACTTCGGATATAAATGACGAACAATTTGTTCCATGTAAAGCCTTGATTATACTATTGAATTATCTGAGCATTAATAGCAATTATTGAATGCTAGTTTAATATCAATTCACACCATGAGTTTTCTCGCTGGGTGAAATATTTTACGATTGATCTGCACGCATAGTCTCCTTTGGAGCCATCCTCAGACTTGAAACATCGTAACTCTTACGATATTTGGCAGGTCGTAAGAGTAGGAATATTTAAAAGGACTCTTGATGACGCTATGGGAATCTGAAATGTTGGTATGACTTTTTGGTTTACCAGCCAAAGGTTTCGTAGTTCCATCCGTAGCCATTTGAAATCTTGCAGCACAACACAAGAATCTTTGTACTTCCGCCCACCTGCCCCTCCCCCGGGTTTGACTGCCCACATAACTTTGTCCATCTCTTCAATCGTACAAACTACCAATATTCCGCCCCCTTTTTGGAACAGGGAAACATTTATAAGCCGTGAACAAAAATTGAATGTGGTTGTTTTTATTTCATATACCTATGTTTACTTTTACCTCCATAAAAAAGCATTGGACTCTGTGCAGAGGATACATTTTTATTTTCTAAATTATGTAATGAGCATGTACGGTTGCAATTTTCTATAGCGCGTCTCTAGGTTTTTTTATTTCTTTTGTTCCTAGTGTTTTTAGGTGGAATATTAATCTAATTTATATGTATAACCAGAGTAGCATCAAATGAACTTTTTCTAAATAATAAAATATATTTACTTATTGTGATTATAATTATATTTATAGTATGAATAGCATTATGTGTAATAATTATTCCTATAAGTATTATTAAATAATAATTCAGAAGAAATATTAAACAGTATTTAAAACATTTGGTTTTTCAGTCATTCATGTTATTTTCTTCTGCGTTTCTTTTTTGCCTGAAATGGAGTTTTTAAGTTAAAATTTCGTGTATTTCTTCTATATTTTTACAATCCAATTTTTTTTTTTAAATTTACATGGCAACCGCGGGATGGACCTTATGGAAGCTTAATCTTGAGGCCTTTATGGTGTATAGCTTGAAGCAAGATTTAAGTTAGGAAATTTTAACCCCACCCTCTTATTTTGTTTGGTGACTGATACATGGTACATGCATTTTGCACGTCACATTGGAAAGATCCTTACAATCCTGTGCTATAACATTGCATTTTCCCCGTTGAATTTCGTTGGGCACCCTCCTCTAGTTAGCTTACGATTCCACTTTGCCGAGGGAGGAAATGCACGCCTCGTGGGTAAAATCAACTGCCGGGTGGTGGCGTTGGCTGCTTCGGTGGAATTGTCGTCATGCACAGGCGAGCGTTGGTTGAATGTTTCGTCCACAGACATTTCGGGGGCGTTGCACTGATGAAGAGGGACTATTTAGGCAACCTAAATAGTCCCTCTCCATCAGTGCTGTTGGTGCTCGATGCAGTGTGTAGGGAATCCCGTTCCATTGAAGTTGTACCTCGTCTTCCCCTCACGACTCAAAACGGCTTGCCGCTTATCCACCGGAAGCACTCCTTGTGCTGGCAATTGCTTATCCTTATCACTCGTAGGCATTAGCTTTCTCCTTGCTCGCTCTCAATATTTTCAATGAGCACATTTTTATATAACTGATGTGGAGCAGGCCCTAATGTTTTGGCATCACATCACAACTTTTTTAATATATAAATGATCTTATTTTTAAATACACAACTTTTAAGGGTCGGTTTATCAATATTGGGATTAACATTCCGGTATCCAACCGCAGGATAGTGCTACCCTCCGGGTAGCTCTCATGTACAGGTTATCCATCGCATTTCAACCACTGGGTAGTTGCCTGATAGATATATATGGCAATATTGCTATAGGTTACTTAGTGCGAACGTGAATTTTGATCCAAATACTGTGATTGGCCGCTACACACTCTGAACAAAAGAGTGTCTATATTCGTAAGGATCTACACGTAGAATTCAAGTGTGTGTACAGTCTGAATAGTCAAGTAAAATGGATAGCATATAACATCAATTATTAAATGCAAACGTGATATCCTAATAGGCAAGAGGGAAATGGTAGGATTGAGAAACAAGGCATACTCTTTTGTCTGCATAGGTGCAATATGTTAAAAGTTGAAAAAATGACCCAAAACAATAATGAGATTTAAAATCATCGGGCGCCAATTAAAATACGCAGCTACTTTATGAAATATAATACTTACCGATCAATAATGAGAGTGTGATTCCTTATTTTTAAGAAGGAGTGAAAATGATTTTTTTTTAAATTGCCGAATCTGATAGAGTTTGTAAAATAAAAAGACCTGTATTTCTCCGTTTTTCGATCCATCACCTAGTTCTCGAGTTATAAGCGACGAAAAACTGTTGTTCTTAACCCTTTCGCTGGAATGGGCATGCTGAGAATTATTACGTCATCCCTTCGTCCAACCACAACTGAGACTGCAAAGCTCCGTTGCCCATTCAAAATCTGCTGCGCCACGAGCTGTGTAGGCAGACCTCCCCTCTCCAACTCCACCCCCACTCCTCTCCCCAAAACAGCCAATGAGGGAAAATGGATGACGTAGAAGGTCTCAGCGCAGCTCATTTGATTGGCGTCACCTTTTGCGTATTTTAATTTTCAATTTATGAGTGAATGGCTACGGTTAGAAGATTGATTTTTTCACTAAAATTCATTTTTTGTTTCCTTATAACGATTTTGTGAATAAAATAGCAATTTCAGTTCTGAGTAAACGCTCCCATTTAGTGTATAATTAAGTGGAAGCAATAGCGGACAGACGATATTTCAGTGGCCCATATCGCCGTCTGGCTGTGCTGATGACTATTTATCCGTCGGTTGAGAGGCTATCGGCTGGAAGTAGTAGCAGGCAATTCCACGCGCCAGATAAAGTGTGACCTCCGGTGGAAGAACACGATTCTTAGGTTTACCAGACGGTTAAGCTATCCACCGGGTGAAATCGGCTTACCCGGAGGTGGATAAAACGGCCCTAAATGCTAGACATTTTTCCCGTAATTTCAGGTATATTTATTCATAACTTGTATAACATATTTTGAAGTTCATCATTTCACCTCATCTCAATACATCTAAAATCCTGGCTTGACAAGCTCATAGGTTTTCTATTTACTGCGGCCAGCAGTCGGTAAAACCTTATATTCGCTGCACACAAAATATTGTTTTCACGATCATATTAGGTGGTGTAAACGTTATATGAAAAAACACCCAAGACCATTTGAAAAAGGCAAAGACGATTGAGACTAAGTAATGAATGAAATTGTAATACTAACTGAGAGCATAGTGCAGACAGATGGAGTAAATTTATAATGATAACATTTACATTCCCGTACTCTTGTCTACTCAGTACACTACATTAAAGTTTTTTTTAGCAACACTATTTATTTTACTACGCATTGGAGTGACTATCTCTCGTTCATAGTGTTATAATGGCGTTTAAAAATTGTCAAGAGCTTGCTAGTTCACTTCTTAGGATTGATATATCTATTCATTTTATTTCGAATGTAATGGCTCCCTGTTTAAAATTGGCATATGCTATTACCGACAGTGCTTGCAAGGTAATGGAGTTGTTATCTCATACACACTGGAGAATGCTCATTGTTAGAATATAAAAAAATCTTATTAAACATTTTCTGAGTGAGTTGCACACTAATACCGTTAAAGTATTTATACCAGGGCATGTTAGGAGTGAAAGCTTCTTCAGCATCAAGAAGCCTATCTATTGATTGATTGAGTGCTTTTCAAACTGTGCGTACGGCTGGATCTGATTCTGGATTTTCCGAGTGCAGTTTTGCATATTCAGATAAGTTAAAAAAAAGAACTCGATCCCTTTATTATGAAATGCGTAGTTCCTCAAATTACAAGTTCTTCCTCTTGTAATTCAAATGATTTAGAATTACCGATTGCTCGCGAGCTGGATGATTTCCATAAGATTGGAGAGAAGAGAAAAAATCTACAGTTTATTTTAGAGCAAGAGCAGTTATTAGGCATTCCTTCCATTATTGTAGAATCAAAAAGGTCTTTTTCATCTGCTTTTTTCTCCGAGCTCCACGTTTGAATTTTAGAAAGCACGCTTCGGAGAGGTCCTTTGCGTACACAATAAGGTTATAATGGCTCACCCCACCAGTGGAGCATAGGCTTATAGTAAAGAATATACATCTCATGTTCACTCAAATCTTTACCCGTTGATACTGCAACATTAGGTAAAAAAATGTTGCCTCACCTGCTTTGAAATAATTCTAAAACTGGAATGTGTTATCCAACATAAGAAAAACTTTGCTTTTTAACGGTATATTTGAAAAGGTTATTAAATTTTTCAAGGAGAAACTTAATCTGGAGGTAAAGTTTATTTTCCTAAATAAAAAAATTATTTACTGTAATATGCCACAAAAATTATTTTTGTTCCTTTGGTTTTTCCATAGATCGTGTTTTATTTTCGTTTCACCTCAAGAAAAAATTACTTCTATTTATGTTACTTGGTTACTGTGTGTGCGCGATACTGACATTACACTGCATGTGACGTTGCATATGCAATTATTGTTCGCAAATAATGAACGTTTTTTAATTAACCCCTAACATATCACATCTCAACCATCCAGGGAACCCAGGATTAAATAAATCACAATAAAGGGATTGAGTTATCCCTCCGGGAGTAAAATCATTAGTCCCAACTTTGCTGGAACTTTGGTGGAACTAAGCCGTTGCTAGGATACCGATGCATGTTTATCTCTTTGAATAAACTCTCGTGCGTTGCCATGGAGCGTAGGCGAGTCTTGACATTTCCCTCCTTATTCAATCCGCCATTGTGTTGAGCTAGTTTACGCAGTGGCGCTCGCATCCGGTTCCACCTGCTGATTCCTTTTTGATCTTACGAATGAGTGAATATGCCGACAGGCAGCCCGACTATTCATTATATTATATCATTACTCTTCCTAGTAGCGAATCCTTAACTTTTATTCATCTATTCATAAATGATATCAAAGACTTCAGTACATAGAATAATGATAAAGGATGTCCGTAGCCTCAGAATGTAGTGAGAATTTTTATGAGGGCAGGGGGGTAATTTTGTAATCTCACCTTTTTACGGGACTGACTCTTTGCGGGAAGGCGGGAGATCCATTTTGCTCTCTTAATGATAGGCTCACGATCGGCCAAGGTCCGATGGTGGTTCTATTTTACGTTCCTAACGACAGGTGAGATGGAACTAAAGAAATGCGGAGCCAAATGAAACGGATCAAGAGTCGAAAGATACGGCTCAAGAGTCGAATGAGCGAATGAATCAAATAAATAGACTAGCAGTTCACCACTTGAGAGCCGAAGATGGTCACGCCACCTGGGTGGGGGAGTTGAACTACGATAAATGACGTAATTTTTCACATTTTATGACGTATTCTCATTTAAGTGAGATTACAAAATAACCACCCAGTATTCGGGAAAATTCTAATTTTTTTGTATTTACGTTGGATGGAAATTCTGTTTAATTCTGGGTGGAAAGATGAGAGGTTCTGGCGCTAACTAACCTTATTTTTATTCCTCGCGAAAATTTCCATCCAATGCCGTCTCCGGTTGCCCCATGGAGTGTCATACGATCTGCAATGTGCGTGATAAGTATGCATTGCGGTCATGGAACGGAGCCATCTTCCATTCCGAGCACGTTGCTTCGCATATTCTTCATGAGAGATGCACATACCGCTTGGACTATGGATTTTTTTTGTCCACGATTCGGTCGCGTGTACTTCCTTCGGGATACTGGGTCAGGACGTGATTTTTTGCGTCTTTAAAAAAAAGCATACTCTCGGTCATCAATTGCTATCAAAAGGAAAAAAAGGTTTTCTGACCGGTAAACACGAAAAATGAGGCATAATTCAGGCACAACGTCTGCCTTAAATATTCCGCTGCTCCTCACGATCTTTTTTCATAAATAAAAACGCCTCGTTTTATCAGGTCAAATATTTTATCGTTTGATGTAGTTGGTTTCTTCGACTTATTTGAGCAATTTACTGTGAGCTTAAAATATATGCACTTTACATAACTGTCTTTGTCACTCATGATTATTTTTTGTGTATTTAGAGCATTTTTAATATCTAGATGGTTCCTTTTCAATAACCTCTCTTTTATTATGCATTTTTTTCTTCGTTTTTTGTAGGCCTGAAGAAGCAAATATACAAATTTGGAATGTCGACAAAGAGTAATATATATTTTTCAAAATTAATTGACCTATATCTCCTGAAAGAAGAAGAAAAAAATGCATTTTTAATCTTATAAAATGCCCAACCCATTGCTGTGTTTTTAGATAATTTATGATAAGATAATGTTTTTCAAATTATTTTATTTTGAACTTTTTAAATTAAACAAAAAGCTTATATTGAGATCTAATTTCATGAATAATTGCCTCCGCTATGCCGAGGGGGTAACTCACCAGAAATGACTCACAATTGTGCCAGGTATTTATTGCCTGTCTTTAAAAGGGATGTATGTCATATTTTTGTGAACTTTGAACAGAGGCGTTCCCTATCAACTCTTGAAGAATGTGTATAAAAGAGATAATCACCTAAAAATGTCTGCAGTACGCTGGATTTAGGCTCGTATTGTCAGTCGCTCCTTCTGTCGGCTCCTTCACCTAGGTGACCTTCGCCTTAAAGGACGTCAGTCAGTTCGAAAGACCGTCCTTCTCTGTAAGTCTCCTTCACCTTCTCTTAAGGCCGTTTTACACGGGGCACGTCATTGCGCAGGTTAGCATTGCATTCATTTCTCAATCTTGCGTGCAATAATTATTGCGCAGACGAATGCGTTACCTTTAGCGGTAGCCTTACACGGTGTTGGTAAGCAAGCATTCATGCACGAAATTTCGTCGTCTGTTGAGTGCGCGAGTAGCGAGTCACTAGTTAGAACAAAGAAGAAACGAAATTCTGTGCGCATCGTTGTTGACATGTTGTCACACGTCCTTGTGTGACCAGCTCAAACTTATTCCGCAAAGTACAACAAGCAACAACAACTGCACACAATGCAGTCCACCAGTACAACAAACACTTATCGTCACTCAGCTTCTTCCGGTCCCTACTACTGCGACATCTATCGGAAAAAATTTGTTGAAATTGCGAGAATGCGAGCTCGGAATTAGAACAGGGGCTATTTTGCCATCTCGCGTTCATTCATTTGCGCATGCGTTCTAGCATTTTACCGCTTTACACGACGCAATTTGAAATGCACGTTCGAACATACATCAGATTGTGCAATTACGTGCCCCGTGTAAAACGGCCTTTAGAAGGAGCTTTTGTTTACGTTCACGGACTGATCCGTTCTCGCACGGACAAAAGCGAAGCGTAACGAAGAAAAATAAGAAACGAAAAACTAATCGCTGAGTCATATGACGTCAGTTCACGTTGGAGCGCATGACGAACATCGACAAAAGTTTGCTGGTTAGTTTAATTATTAAATATAGGGATATAATTGAAAATAAAAGGACAGATTAAATGCATGTAGTCGTAAGGATTGTCGAAAATATATTCAATGAAATCATCGAGGTGGTCGTCGTGTTCTACCTCGTCCGCCATGTTGAAGGAAGCCTTCTCGTCACAGAAGCATAGCCCAGGGTCTCCTTCTATGGGAAGGCCACCTTCGCCTCCTATAGGAGACGACGGTGGCCTTCTCTTGTCTCTCAATATGAAATCCATCCTACGGGAGGGTTAGAAGGCGAAGGTCGCCTAAAAGGAGCGACTGACAATATGAGCCTTAGTGTGTCTGAACGAAATTATTTATCTCTCAGTCCCACTTCAATGCGAAATTTACACAAATGGAGCAAGCATTTCTCTCCTCATACCTCATCTCAAGACTGATTCGTCACATCACTTTGTCCAGGACATGTAGTCGTGGTTACATGTTCCGCAAACTATTTTCAATGCCATTTATTTTTGCACTCTTTCCCTGCCATCGGAAGTCTTCCATCTGTTTTAATTTAGTATGCCATCATACCACTGTCTTTTACAAGCATTTTCTGTGCTTATTTTGTGGTAGATATGTTACTAAAATTTGGGCAGTTAAGTGCTTGACATGGTGGGCAAGGAGAGGAAACTTATAGATGAGATTAGGAGAAGACAGGGTAGGTGGCTGGAAGGGGTAATGAGGGACGATGGTTTGCTGAAGGCCGTGATAGAGGGTAGGATGTTGGGTAAGCGGGGAAGGGGAAGAAAGAGAATAGGTTTTACGGACGGGATGAAGAAAGGTAGGACTTATTCTGAGATGAAGAAAGAAATACTAGAGGTAGGAAGGGCACGGCACGTGTATGAGTTCGTTGGATATTCTCTGACTTTCATCACAACCTACCTCTAACCGGTAGATTACTGTAATGAATGAATGAATGTTGTAGGTATGAGCCACCAACAGTTCAAAAAAAGCAAATGGCCACATATCGAATTCTAATCGAAAGATAACTCTCATCTCGAAGCTAGCATTTCTATTCTCAATTAAAAATACATATTCAGATACCTTTCTCGGAATTAAAATCAATCCCTATACGCTTTCCCGGCTACCCTGGGTGTTCCTTCTTATTTTATTCTTAACATGTTGGCCTTTGCAGAATTATTGGTCAGAGGAGGACTTCGTTGATACATTCAACTACTCTTTTTTTACCATTAAACCTGCCGAATGGTTTTCCGTTTAGATGCAGTTAAAAGTTATAGTTGACATTTAAGGTTGTTTGAGCGAGATAGTTCCCTAGTCATAATGGAGATCATATTCAAATTTTAATTTTTAATTTCTGCGTAAGAAGTATGAATTCAATATTGTAACATCAGTGGCTCAACGATATAGTTTATATATGACCAAAATTCACAGTAATTAAATAAATAAAGCTACATAAGTCTCTAACTTGTCTCATTTTTTCCCGCCGTACAGCTGAAAACCCTTCAAACCTGCAGGTTTTTTTTGTGATTCTGGAAAATTAATGTGGGAAGTAATAGATTATTTTATATACATTGTTGAAAAAACATGCAAACCACACACCGTTAGTTTTTTGACAAAATCTAGGTGCTAGACGTTCCTAATTTGTTTAACAATCTCTCTCTGAAGCGCACAGCCATAATCTATCCCATGTAAAACAGCTTATATTTTTAGGCAAATTGCTCGAAAGGTAGTTTGGCAAGGGGTTTATATTTTGATATCATTGTAAAGATGAGAGTTTTTTCTTTAAAATGAGGCTAAATTCGTCAAATTCTAGGTGAAGTGATTTTCCGCTCAAACTACCTTATAAGGTTGGAATCTAGCTGTTTCATTAAATAAGCGTTTTCAACCATTTGTCGTACGACGTCGTGTCTACTTGTTCTTTCACATGGATACTCTTAATATGCACACTGTAATTACACAGTTTATCTATTCCTCTAAATAGTCTCTATCATGGATTCTCTCGGTCTATTTTTCCGACTTACATCAATTGAATCATGAAATATTACAGGAGAAAAAAATTGAATTTATGTAAAATCATTTGTAATATGAGCGCAATTTTTTTCTGACACTCCTGCTAAAAGCATTATGAAAAGCAGATATGAGTTCTTCTCGCTCATAAAAACTTGTTATACGAGAACATGAAAAAAGAGAAAAAATGTCCATTTTCAAATATTTCCGAGATGAACCTTCTTGGAAATTCGCGATTCAATTAGTCTTTTGTCTTTTTACTTCACTATACTTTTAACCCGGCTTCGAATTGGTTAATTGCATTATATATTATTTTTGTTATAATATCTACATTTTTATTGTTCTCCCTGTTCGTGTCTGTCAGTGACGCGTTTGAAAAACTTATCGATAGCGTGAACTCTCCCCATTGGGAAACCGAGGTACCGTATGATAGAATCCGCGCATGCGCAGAAAAGGTCAAAAATTCCATCTCGGTGTGTCAGTATAATTTTTCAACTTTGACATTACATTATTCGGAGCCTAATAGGGCAATTGGAACGGGTAGAAAAGCATTTTGTTGGGAGTTTGGTGGGGTTTCAGAATATTACCCTCATGTTTTGGTCGATTTCCTCACCGTTTGCGAGATACTCGTTTAATCACCATAAAAATGGTCGTAAAAGTTTTGTCTAACGGGTGAAAAAGTGAGCTGGGGTAGTTCTTTCCAAAAAGAAATGTAAATAAGACTTCATGTTTTGAGCAGGTGATGTGCAAAATTTTATCATGATCGTAATAAAACTGCAAATCTCTTTAAAAGACAAAAAAACACATTCATCTTATTGTGTGTGTACATACATGGTGATTTTTTTTTCCTTTCATTCTCGGACCGAACCGAGTTTAAGTACACACTATTTATACTGGTCCGATACCGGGTTCTGTTCTTTATTGACTCTTTCTCGTTATAATTTTTATCCGATTGTAACTGTATCTACACTTACGTACACTGTTATCCTTATTTGATTAATTATCCAAACTTTCCAAGTTTTATTTCCTGAAAACGGCTGTGGAAAATCGCACTTATATACGTACATTAGCGATCATACCACCAATGACAAAAGTTCATTTTTCTAATAAATTCGACAGTCTCTGGCGTTATATGATGGAACAGCATTTTAGTACTTAAATAAAACTGCAGTAGTTGTACTCTCCCTTTAAATTTTAATGTAAAATATTACACTACACGTGTTTCGACGTTTCTTAGGGCGTCATCGTCAGGTCTACATAGTGAGTACGGGTGGATCAAGGGAAAGACCTGCATATCAACACTTGAGAGCTGAAGATGGTCACGCCGCCTGGGTGGCGGATTAGAACTACGAAACACGACTTAATTTTCCGTATATTATAACGTATTCTCACTTAACACTAGAACGCCCAGACTTTTATCCCCCTAGAACGCCCATTGGGCGTCATTTCGACTCCACCCAAAGGAAAGTTATTTTTTCTATTGAAAAAGCAATCTTATGTGACTTGAAGCATTTTATACGCATCATTTACTGTTTACCATGATATCCGACTCTTTTACCTGCCATTGAAGGCAAACAACTTTAATGTAATCTCCTGAACATGCTTAATTGTAATTCCGGCAAGTAATTTAAATATGATTGAGATTACAAAATAACCCCCCTGAATATTCTCACGTGATTCTTGAACGACCCCTTAAGTCAACGCATGTAATTCCTGGAAATTCCTTGCACATCATCGGGGCGTTTCCACATAGCCTCGCAAATGGATCTTCTCATGTCACAGTGTAACAGTTTTGCCCAATATATGAAGTGATGGCGAACCCTCACCCCTTGTGGGCATCCCCTCACGACCCTGTCGTCAGTTACCCCAGCGAACTTCAACGACGCACCAACAATGGGACGCGTCCACTTGTTGTCAATGCAACCTCTCCTTTGTCCACCCCCTCCCTACAGATTCCCCTTCTTGACATTCATGCCCCCCTATCACGGTCAGCATTCAAAAGCTACTGTTATTACATTCCTCCCTAACGAAAATATTGTTACGAATGCTTTCCTGTATTTGAGTAGCTGAAAACTTTGAAAATTCCAGACAACTATTTTGCCTAGCTTTTATTCAGTATCGTCGTTACTAATCAATGTATAATTATAATTTATTATTGGAGAAATTGGCTCACTTTTACCAATTTTCTTTGCAGGAAAAGGTGAATACCAATCAATGATGATATTAGAAAAATTGTAATTATATGAAGTGAGTCTTGCAGCTATCAGCTATTGAAAAAGCAATACTATCTCCATAAGAGGTACTTAGGGATTTCACTTTTATTCGCCACCGCAGAGATCACATTAGAACTATCAGGATCAGAGAAAACTGTCTGAGTTGAATGTAACAAAACTTTTTCATTTCACGATGACGAATTATGTCTAGGCTCACTCTAAAATTTGATTTTGTCTAAAATCGTTACGAAGTGAAAGAAGTTATCTTCGGTGACGAAAATGACAATTGGTATTCGCCACGCTACGAAATATTCAAAATACAGTTGCCTCTGTAGTTGGGAGGCCCGGAAACACCCCCGAGTCGTCCCCGGAAGAGGTCCCGGAGTTCTGTTAGCCGCAGGACGAAGGTTCGCCCACTCGCTCACCAATTATAAGACGGGATGTTGTGAAGCAAAACATCTCAAAAGTGTTTTTAATTCAAAAGGATAGAAAGAAAACTAAGAGAAGAAGATGAAAGATAGTCATAAAATTATTAAAAATATGGAAACATTTGTTATCCAAAAATATATAAGAAACTTTGCACACAAACTTTTCAACTTTTAAATGTCAACTGTTGTGAGTGCAAGGCAAAGATATGAATATCCCAGTGGTCAAAAGAGCCGATGAGCAATCAATAAACCAAAGGGTTAACTGAGCTCGATTGCGTGGTGAAGCTGAACAAGCCCTCTAGAAGACTAAAACCTGGATAAAAACTTTTCTATTTCTTCAAATCGACAATTTCATTTATTATTAAGCACCATTTTCCCCAGCGGTTTGTTTTTTCTACCTATATATTGTCAATTCTCTTGGCTAAATTTCCATTCTCAAGCGCCTCAATTCCATTGCTTCCAATTTTCTTTGCTCTGGTATCGTCACTGTCAAAGATTCATTGCCATAGGAGGACATGTTCCTCGCATTTATACTAGAGTGCTTCCTTGCCTCTTAGCTACTGTCGCGAGGTGTTAATATTCTTCTGAGAGAATGATTGCTTTGAATGAGTCACTGTTCTCCCCATTGTTTCTTCCAGAATTGTGGATCTTACTTCTCAAATAGCTAACTTCTTCCGCTGGTTCATGTTTTGTTGTTCAAGTCTAAGGACCGCATCACACGCTACTTGAATCATCACAAGACTTGGCGTGCTGTTCGGTTCTTAATATTGAGTTCGGCATCTAACACGATTTTAGCCGTCTTTGAAGGTTTCACACGATAATACAGCTTGTACTAACGAGGAAGCTGTATTTTAATTTATTTTGAATGAAGAAACAAGCACTTGGTTATGATTGCACACTTTATTTTAAACAAAACGACCTTGTTTCGGCATATCAGGGAGGAGTTCCACCAAGTAACGCCAGAGACATTGTCCTATATTCAATTATTGTAATGTGCTTGACTATCATTATTTTAAGTTAAGCAGTACATGGCTAAGGTGAACCAAAACAACTATCAGGACATTTTTACCGATTACTGATTTAACGGAAATTTAATATCTATAAGAGCTTACATGATAATTTGAATGCTACTAGATCATTCAAAGAGCGATCAAAGAATTTGTACCTCATCAATAATGAAATCACGTAGCTTAGCAAGTATGACGGTGATATTACTTTTTGGCCAACATGCTGTTCCTTTATCACACGACAGTGGATAGCTGTTGAACTAGCGAGCATCTTCAAACTTTCGCTAGAGCAAGTATAGTGTGATAAGGGCCGTAATAAAATATCAATTAGGAAGGATTTTAATACACCTATTCCCGCATTTTGTGCTTTGTGAATGGACTTCGTTATTATTTACCGAGCAGGCCATCCGTTCTCATGCTTTGAATCACGAATTCGTCATTCGCCAGGCCGGAAACAACTTCCCCAAAGGCATCGCCATCTTTCAGTTCTTCTTCTTGCTGTGATTACATTTACTTCCCCGTTTTCACTTCCCTTCGTTTTATCGCCTTAGTCCGTTGCTCCACCGTCTGGCAGACACCGAGAGGAGCGTCGCGGCCACAAATCTCTTTTCCCCGCTTACTTCTGGCCAAAAGGGGAAACAAAAAACAATCGCACTCGGAGAATAGAGCGCCCGCTCGGTGCGAAAATTTATTTATCAGATGCGTGAGTGGGAATTTCCCGGAGGTGTAGATTTGTGGCCGACCTCCGCCGAAGACATTTATCGCTCCGAGGCTCCACATCCTCCGTATAAGAGCAGCCGAGTCCCTCTATTCCTTCTCCTTATTCGCGCCTCATAGTCTCAGATGTGCATTTATTCCTCGATACCATTCAAACAAGCCTCGGTATATTCCGAATCATTCGGGAGTGTAATTCTGTGTCGAAGACCATTGGCCATTTTACGATGACCTTCTCTTCACCTTTTCCATCTTTGATTAAAGAGAGAGTTACACTGTATGGTGTAGAAATGTTGACTCTGAGGAAAGAGTATGAAAATAGACTGCAGGCGTTTTAGATGTGTGTAAAGGAGGATGAAAAAGGTGCAGTGGACGGGTGAAAGGAAGACGAACGGGTTAGTGCTTGGCATGGAGTGAGGAGTGGAGGCGGCGAACACTAGAAGGAGGCAGAATAGGTAGTGGGAGCAGGTGATCTACATCTACATACTACCCCGCAAGCCGCCTCAATAGGCGTGTGGCGGGGGGTGTTAGGACACCAGCCGTTTACATATAAAAAGGAAACGCTCTAATGAAATTACGCCTTGCATTTATTAAAGTCCCTTATTGTGATGTGGTGGAGAGGATGCTCAAAGAAATCGTTGATATAGGGGAGGCTAATAGGTATGCAAGGAAGGGGAAGAAAAAGACTAGCAATAGAACGGAAAATAAAATGTATTATTCCGCGACCAGTGTGTCCCTTTGGAACATATATGATTATATATATCCTTAGACTCAAAAAAATATTACAATAACAAGATATAGATGATGCATCATTATCACAGAATCCGACCTAATATTTAACAAAACGGCAAAATTATAAAAATGCAAAAGATTTTGTAGAATGTAGCGCAATATTTAGTTCACTTGTAGTAATATTTTATGATAATTCTTTTTTAATTTATTTGCATTTTCAGATTTTTTTACGTCTTCTGACAATTGATTCCATACTTTGCAAGAGGTGGCATGGAGAGGCCTAGCGTATTCAGATGTTCGATAGTGTGGTATACAAAGTTCTTACATTCGGCGTGTAGGACGTTTATTTGTTCTAGCATTATGTTGTACATTCCGGTGTAAATATGTAGGAAGTTTTGTCGTTATTATCTAGTGCATGAATGTTGCCTTATAAAGTAAGTTCGTATTTTGTATTTTTAGCCATCTGGGTTTTTAAAAGTATGGCGTCACGTGTTCATAATACGTGATGTCAAATATATACTTCAAACAGGAGTTCTGAATCCTCTGGAGTTCTAGATTCAGTTCCTTTGTATGGTCAGAATATACCACACAGAATCAATACACTAGGCTTCATAGATAGGATAAAGAGAAATAGGACGTATGCCGAACTGAATAATGAAATCGTGTTAGGAGACTAAGACCAGCGCCTGTAAAAGACTGTAAGATATTTACTCTCTTCCACCTTAGCCAACCTTAAAACCAGACTATTACCCTGATAACAATTGCAATAACTCAACCGTTGAAGAGAGTTTCAGGTGTAAATTGGTGATAATACTTAATATAAATAATAGTTGGACAAAAATTAGTTTAAAAATAACAAAACAAATTGCCAGAAACTTATAACTGTTTTTCTCTGACATTTATCTATATTCGATCCTAAACTAAGAACATGTACTCATTGATTGCGTGGAAGAAAGTTTGAATGTACTGAAAAAGGCCTTACGGAATTTGAGGAATAGAAACTAGTGAGTTAGAGATTAGAGACTAGATGACCATGGATCATGACAGAGGTCAAATATCTTAATCATAAGAGAAGAAAGTACTAGAGCCCAAGATGTGGAAATAAGGCAGCCAAGGACAAGAAGCTTTGGATGCGAGGGCTTCATCATCGAGTTTTCCACCACGTGTGTTGCTACTTACTGACAGTTACGCAAGCATTTCAGATGACATCTTCATATAAGTGACGATGCCGAATTTTGGTCGTTTTTATATAGGGTGGCTGAAAGTACCTTCTCATGGGTTCACCAATAGTGATAGAATTGGGATTTAGGCGGCAAATTCTATGACTAGCGCATTACAGTACTGGAAATGAATGGGATGTTGAACCACGGAACTACGTCAAAAGTAAGATTGAGGTGTCATGCGTTTTACCGCGTGATGTTAGATTAGATTGTTGTTGGTGGGGGGCTTTCGTCAGGAGCCCGGGCACTTAGATCTTTCTTGGTCCATTGTGCCAACCCCATGCCTGTCTGTCACCTCGGTAGCACCTCGGTAGAGGTATGGAGGATTGGCCTCCCCCTGCCTCACACCAGTACAAGGTATAGAGGATGTCCTCCCTCCAACCGGCCCGGTCTGGGTCTCCCTCCGGCCTCCCGGTATAGGTATGGAGGGAATATCACCTCTCCATCCACGCCTGGTCGAGGTATGGAGGAGGGTCACCAATCCAACCACCATCCGGGCCCAACGTTGCTTAACTTCGGTGTTCTGATGGGAACCGTTGTTTCAACGTGGCTAGGCCCTTGCCCCTACCGCGTGATGTAGTACGCGGCGTATTTTCGATTTATCAGCACTTAAAATTATTTGATTCATAGCAGTAATTGCATTTGCGTCTATTGATCCTCGTGAATTCAAATTATATTAAATCTATGTACCTGCATAATTCTTGTGAATATTAACGTATTTAAATAAAAGATTTTATTATATTTCGAGTCGTAAAATATTTCTCCTCATGAACTCGCAACCATTAAAAATTTTAAAATATTCAACTTGATTGGTTTCGATGTGACGAAAAGCACGGCTCGCATTTTTTTACCGTTGAATTCAAGCAAACGAACGTGATAGGAGGCCCGCTATCTCCTTCTTCCAACTCAGCAATAGATCTCGGTTGTTTGCCTTTCGGAAACATTGCTGAAAAAGTTTTACTCTGAGGACGTCCAAAAATATGCCATTAAATTTATGTTACTCCTTCTGAAAATATTTAGGAAATTGTCATGAAATAAAAAATAACCCCTTCAGAATTATGAACCCTTTACTAGTTTAGTAGTTTTGATATTAGAATCTCAGAAGAAATTATTTATAGCACGACATAGTCAATAACCTCAGCCTTTCAAAAACTTGTTCCCCTTTCAACATGTTGTACAAAATTTCCTATTTCCATATAAATCGTTCCAAGAGCGTGAATAATTTATTTCTTCAGGAAATAACCATTTAATTAACTTCATATCTCTCTCGTAAAGATGAAAGTCAAATGCCTAATGTCGTGATACAAAGTTATTTGATTTATATTATGCTCTGAAATATAAAAAAACTGGCTCGTTTCATACCGCTGTTATTTTTTCTTTTAGATAATTCGCGATTGATTTGCGCTTGGAATGATTTTTATGGTGAACATTGAAGAATTTTTAATAATTATTATTTAATTACATTATTACATTAATAATAATTACACATAGCTTTATTATTCTGTTGGTCGTTGTTGACATAGAACATATTCAGAAACATAATAACCTTTCACAATATATTTACAATATTTTCTGAAAAAATTCATCAGTACTATAATAACATTTATTAGGCAGTAGTTCTTTGAGTTTTAATTTAAAAGAAGACACAGAGGACATACATTTAAAGTTTTTAGATAACTTATGGTAAAAAAGGGATGCTGAGTGAATAGAGCCATTCTTACATACAGCTTGTGGTTGCACTCGCAGGTGAACATTCTCCCTTCCACGAGTCAAGTGACTATGGACCATCGAGTTAGGAACGAACATAGATGGATTATGTTTAACAAATAAACATGAGTGAAAAATATATATGCTGTGATATACACTTTTATATGTGGTTTAGTTTTTAAACAACTTAGAGCAAAGCATAGGCTACCTGATTTTTGCTCATATAAGTAGCTGCTATGTAGATATATTGCGGTTGGTTTGATTGTTTAATCCTCGATTACGTCATTATCTGCATTGTATTTTTAATCATTATGCAGTTGGATCTAAATAAAATATGGATTTTCCTTTTTTGTTAATTGTAATAATCTTTATAAACAAACCAAGTCGGAAATGAAAACTCTGATGGCAACACACGACAAGAAGTGAGCGTGTGGTTACCAAAATCATTGGTAGACTAATTTACTCTCGTTTACTTTTAAGTGGCTCCTATTTACTTAAACCGGCTAAAGCGTCTGATGGTTGAAAATATATCACTCCCGAAAAATAGAACAAGGGAATTGAAAGGCTTCGGGCTTACGCGATAAAAAAAACAAGGACGTTAGGTTTGGGTTACTTTTTTACGGAGAGAGAGAACGTAAAACGCCAGAAGGAAAGAGCACGGCGTGCTCTCAAAACTCGTAATCTACTTCGATTCAATGAGAGTCTGCTTTTCCCTCATACCCCCTTATCCCGCGATGCCGTCTTAAGAGGATTAGAAATGGACTTTGTGACGGTAGTATTCACAATTAGAATCGATGGGGGGTCAAGAAATTGCATCAATACATCAGTTTGAGAGGAAATGGTGTTTCATGCATAAAAGTTTGACTAGCAACATACTGTTTTTTTGTATGTTTTAAGTTTATTGATTCTAATTGATTGTATTGTTGTCACGAGCTGAGTTAAAGAGTCATTTCTCACACTGAATTTAATATCTAATTGCTGAATTATTCAAGATAAATCCATCAACGTTAAGTAAAAAAATAAAATAAAACATGTGGTGAACACTTTGAGAGCCTATCTTTGCTCACCCTTGCTGGAAAAGAAATTACGGTAGTTAGTTCATTTACTGATATGATCAGTAGTCGTTCAGATTTAGTCATAAACTTATGATGTTTCAATGGCATCCAGGATCATAAAACTAAGGATTACGACAGTTTTTAGGCAATAGGATATTGAAAAACTTTCAGTTGGTACATATTCTTGAAATTTTTACTGGTTTCAGTGAGAGTTACTTGTGTGATACTTAATGTAATTTTTATGCTGGAAATAAAATGTAATTCTCCCTATTTCAATCTTTATACCCTAGTCAGGGAAATACGTTAATTATAGAACTGTGGTCAACAATGTGATCAAATTTCCACCTTGCTTTCCATAATAATTGTAAACCTAAACCACAATCTCATTGGGTACAATTAATATTCCAATTACGAGAAGTTTCTTCATCATTGGCATTTGTGCACTAAAGAATAGTTGATGAACTCGAATGATTACTTTTGTTCGTAATGAGGTGTGACAGCGGAGAAGAATCAACTCCGGAAATCGATGGATCTCAGCGATTTAGCTCATCTCCTTTGAATGACTATTACGGTGTTCTCATTTACCATGCGATCATGTCTATTCCAAAGGTATAGATAGCTCCCTTTTCCTCCCCCTTAGTTCTCCATATCGTGTGTGAAGTCCGGTTCTAAATGTGTATAAGACAGCGCAGCCTAAGAACATAACGCAACACAAGGCCAGGCCTCAGTCACCCTTGTCAACAAACCATCCAATGGGTATACTTCTTTAGTTGCTTAAATTGACAGGTAGGATTAGGTCTTCTAACATTTTCAGCGTCCAAGAATGCTTGAAATTCTACTCCGTGAATCGAATTACTTTAAGATTTCTTGTAAGTTGCGATTCATTTTGTTGTACGGGTGAGGCTATTCGTGAAGCATCTCAATTGAAAAATGGCTTCACATTCAATAACATGTAGGTACTCACTTTTAATTTCCATTTTCTTCTCTATTTCTGGTGGGGTCAAGGTAAGCCTCCAGGATAGCATCTGGTTGGAAACTTATGACAACTATTCTGCGTTTTTGGACAACTTAACGGTATAACTTTATAAATGAACGTGAGCCGTAATATGTGCCTAGTTATACTTTCAATGCTTGTAGTGAACGTTCATTATCTAATTCACATAGCATAGAAATTACGATGCGAATTATTCTAGCATCAATAACCAACTTGGAAGATGAGCTTTCCTACAGTCAACACCATTAGTAGACAGACTTTAAAAAATGTTGAACGACTCGGAGAGCATAAAAATCTTTCCTGAGTTTACAGGTACCGCGTCAGAACTCAGCTCGTGGTTTTTATCGAGTAAAGAACTAAGGTGGAAGTGGACGAGATATTGTAAAGTAATATATCTCAAGATGTTCTGTTGCAAGGTAAGAAAGACAGATAAGATGGTAAATGGAAGCCTAGGTATGAAATGACTGAATATTTGGAAACAAGTAAATCTAAAAAATATATAAATAAATAATTTGTTATATCTTGTCTTTTTTACAACGTAGATTAAATGCATAAAGAACCTCGTCTTTAATATTTTGAAAATAAAACATTGAAAATTGCCTGTTGCCACCTATCATTGGTTGGGGAAATCCAGCCTATTACGTACATCCGAATCCCATGCTTCAGTACAACCGTCTCAAGGGAAGTTTTTATTAATGTTCCCATGTTAAATACTTACCTGCCTCAACGCAACAAGTGGACGAGTGTTACTGAGTTTTCGGTGACTCTTATTCCTTGTCAGAACGCTTTTTAAAGGGGTTGGTTTCATTTTTGTAACGCCCGTCCAACCCGTTTCACTATCCCTAAGGTACCCTGAGGGGTTGAAAGGGCGTTTGCCCATTCGTCCTCTTCCCTTGTCCTGGCCTCATCAATTTAACCCGTCCCCTCGTCTTACCCATCCGCCCCACGACCTCAGAATTTAATTTTGTGTCGCGAACCCTCGAAATAGATTGGGGGGCGGGGGGGAGAGGAAAAGAGGCGGGAGGTGGTGTTTTGAGGGTGGGTTGGGGGCCGAAGCAGACCACCAAAGTGGAACCTGCCCCTCTCCCCACCCTCCCTCCCGTCTTCCGAACTTCTACTGCCCCGTTTCCATCAACGACGGGACGCATCGAACGGCGTGCGTGCTTTCTTCCTTTGAGCCAAAATTGCTGCGGGAATGAACGTCCGTACTCTCGTAATTTCCAACGTTGCCAACTTGCAGTGGTTGGAGCTGGCGTCACGAGGCAGAAACCGGAAAGTTTAACCACGACAATAAATAAGGCAAACAAAATGAAAAGAGTGCAATCCTTTTTCATAAAGGGGCGTCATTTACGAATGAAAACCATTCAGAATACTGCAAAAGGTCTCAGGGATGCAGGAGTTCTGATTACTTTTAAAATTAAGTGCTTGTTATTAACTTGTTCGTTGCGATTTCTGGGGAGGATAGCACACACACCGACCATGCATATTGCGTTCACTGCTTTTTGAAAAAATTCACCGTTTTTTGCAATTCGTTGTCCCCAAGTGGCAGTATTTGGGAACTAAATTACTCAGATTTTACGGCCCGCACCAGCTCTTTGGTGTAAGGGAAAACTGGATCTTTTTGATAATTTCCTCAATACTATCCCATCCATGGAAACATCTTTCACTTCTGCCACATTCATGGGAAAAATATACCCTTCATACACGCTCGTAGACTGCTGCTCTTAAGAACCTCGTCCACCTCAGGACTTCCTCAGTCTACATTTCACTCTCTAAACGTATTCTCCTCATTCATAAATCGGTTGAGTCATTTTACTGCTATACATTCTCTCGACGTGGCTATAACCAACGAAGCTCGCTTCTTTCGTTCATGTACAGTCGCCGCATAAAGTCTGGCGACACCGACAAAAGCGCCGAATAAGCGTAACTACGATTTTGAGTGGCTCCACTGATTCAAAAGTGAGGGGTGGGGAGGGGAGATAGAGAGGAGGGGGGTGGAATGGAGGTGAGAAAGTGGCCAGAGTAGCCGTGAATCGGAACCTCGTCTTGGGGGCTAGTGAATTAAGGGGATTAAGTTGCCGATGTAGCCAGACTTTATGTGGCGACTGTACATTATACAATCATCCAATCCATACTCTTCCATAAAATTCTCATTATAAGCACTATGCCTCCTTATTTTACCGAAAACACTTCTCGGATATCTCGCACCCACTTCATTTAGCTTACATTTATGTTTACCCTGAAATGCCCGAGTTTCACTGCCATACAATAAAGCGAGGAGTAAACTTATGAATGCTGTCGTTTTTGATTCTCGACTTGCCTTCCATACTCTGCCCGTCTCTTAATCGTCTCATCTTTGCCTTCACATTTCGTAAAAATTTGGCCCAGGTATACAAAATAACCCAATTGTACAGTTACTAGCTTATTATACAATTATTCTTCTCATTATATTTGCCAATAACTAAGTTAGTAAGTAAAACATTCGCCCAAAGTATGTGCAATAATTCAATAATAGGAGAGAGAAGAAAACATTTTCGCCAACAATGCTGTTTCCTACGAGCTTTGGTTGATTTTTTATGAAGTCATTCCTTGCATATCAGCATTGATTAGCTGCTTGATTTTTCGCTTGATTGCTCTTAAATTAAAATTATACATAGCACAGTATAAAAACATTTAAGATGAGTGTAAGTTAAGATGGCTGGAGTTTGCAATTGGGTGAGATATGGAACGTTTTTCACGCCTTCAGAGAAATTGAGTCAACACTGAGGATAGCCTTTCAATTTATCTCACTTAGTTGGACTGCTTCGAGAAAGTTTATTTCTTACGTTAACCATTTAGAAAGCAACTAGTGACCAGAAACTAAAATGAAGAATTAAACGCAAGTTATATATTTGAAGATGTAGTTCGATCTCTACGATCTAGGCCCGTAGGTGTTCAGATCTGTATAAACAAAATGGGTCGTAATTTTAAAAATTAAAAAAGACGACTTATGACGTGTCATTGGTACCATTCTTGGGTAAAAAAATTACCATTGGTAAGTATTGAACTTTTCTATTTTGAAGACTATTGCAGCCTGAGCATAAGTTATCTTATGATCGTAAAATATTTCATGCTCAATTTATACTGATCTTAACAATGACAGAGCTAAGTTGAGTGCTATCATCAAGATGAAAACATTAAAATAGGGTTAATTACATAATAATTAAAACAGGATGTGACGGCTATCGATGAAGAAGAAGCCCGGAGTATCATTTAGTTCAAAACTCGATTTAAATTTAGTATCAAAGTTGTCTTGGTGTCTAATCACGTCCGAGATCGTCTATGTGCATGCCACTAGTTTATTATGTCTGTAAACAGGGGAGCATGAAGATATTCTGACCGTAGTCTAGCATAGACTGCATTCACAAACTTACTCATCCAAGTCAGCAAGCATGGCGTGCAAACTGACTCGTCAGTCATTGAACCTCTCTCAGTGGGTAGCGTTGATCGAGCCATCTCCGATAGACTAAGGTGGGGAAAAACTAGATGTTTCTCGATACTTAATTTCTATCTCATAACTTGGTGGCACTCGCCTGAAACAAGAGTGGCATAGAAAGAAACGAGAGTTCGGGAAGACCCTCCAGAGTTAATCCCCTTCATTTAAATATGATCGGATTAATCCACCGTTTTAAATCGCAAATTTACAGGGATATGGGCGAACAGTGATGTGAAAAGTGCTATTCTTTCCTTTTGTGTTTCCTTTATCACCTCTATTGACTTCAGAAACTGTACTCACCTTTTTCAATTGATTTTATGGCACTAAACCGTTGATATTTGACGTTTACGGCTAGTAATAAATATATGCAGTAAAACTAAATTCTCCAGAAAGATACTTCCAGCAAGGTTGATGCATATGACAGGTATGAATTTATTATTTTAGCTACCTTCATGTTTTATACATATGCTACATTGGATTAATCTAAGAACCACTGAAGAGCTTTGCAGAAAACTTCAAATCCTCGTGCTATTTTGAGCATCAAAATTAGCGTCTTATCCTGTTTATTTTTGTATTTTGGGGTAAGTTTGTGTTTCGGGTCCTATGCACTCGAATTTCGTTTAATACACTGGTTTTCCTCGTTTCAAGGAAAAAACAGGATCGATATTTGGTCCGTTGTACGACTAATGTTGTAATAATAAGTTGCATAAATAAGTTTTTTTCCGACCGCAAATAATGCACCAAAAGATGTCGCAGCGTTGTGTATTTGAGTTTGCATGGTAACATTCGATCCCATTAACCGAGCTATCCCCCGATAAAAGCATTGTGCCCTGACAAAGTCGGAATTTGTTGCGTTTGTACTTCCTTTAGGATATTCTACTCTTGAGCCAATACTCGTTTATTTTTGGGTTAGTGTTCACTAATTACAATAACCAAGTGAATTCACGGCATCATCCGCTTAATAAGAAATGTTGATCACCTTATTCTTGAGGGTAAATCACCGAACGCTTGATTATTAAACTCCATTGGATGATTACACTGAGTTAAAAGTAATTTTAATTCCATGAAACTTTTTAAAACATTACTAACTTGGTTTTACATGAAAACACAAGAAGTTTATGATATATGTCGGTACGTATTTTATTCAAAGTCGTCAAGTAACCGAAGTCAAAGTGGTCAAGTAACAAATCAAGCGAATGTTTGTAGTGCAGCAGGTGGAATATTGGACAAAAGGTTATATTAATAATTTTTAAAGTTTATGTGGAGAGCTGAATTAAGTGTCCAAAATCAAGGGGGGGATCGAATATGTCGCAATTTCTTGATTGGAAATAATTTAAATTGCCAAAGCTCGTCAGTAATTAGCCGGCATAATCAATTTTACTCATTGTGCATGAAATTATGAGTATATGAAGGACCTCAGTAAGAACATGCAACATTGTTTTGTTTAAAAAGTGTGTATTTTTCATCTTAACAATGGTCAGTACGTAGGTTGATAGAGCTTATAAATATGCCTTAAATCGTGTCACGGCATTGTTAATTCTAGCGCTGTAGGATATACGACTTCTTGTTCAGCGCTTGAATGTATTGCTGGCGGCATTTGTAGAAGAAGGGATGAAGACTGAATCTTGGACCACGAAAATGAAGTTTATTTTATCGTGAAAAAAGCATTTTGCGATAGTTATCCCGGAACATCGAAGATTTTCTAAGTTAGGGACAATTTTATTTTAAACACAGATTTTACATTTTCTGCAAAGAATAAAGTATTCTAATTTGTAGGAAATGCGGAACATATACGAGTATATAATGAAATATAAGGTCGCACCTAAACTATACCATATATAGGGCTACCATCAGTTTAACCTTGTAATTTCTGTAACAATAGTAAAATAAAACATTAATTGTAATAACAAAATATGTGCTCAAGCAAGACAACAAAGCTTGCTTTACAAATTGTAATTTAGCTCAGCCATTCACATACCAATCACATTAAGTAGAAAATTATTGTCATTGCATCGTTCATTAGCATGTACTTGCACATTCAAATAAATGCATGTGAACAAAAATATATGCATTGCATTGCACATAAATAAATGGTGGAGAACATAGAATAATTATATAAAAATAGATTCTAACGAAACAAAGCGTC
Source organism: Pyrrhosoma nymphula (assembly GCA_963573305.1). Lineage (NCBI taxonomy): Eukaryota > Metazoa > Arthropoda > Insecta > Odonata > Coenagrionidae > Pyrrhosoma > Pyrrhosoma nymphula. The sequence continues at coordinate 79,720,859 of OY754337.1, forward strand.
TTTCCGTACATCTATTTGACATTGTCTTTTAAATTGTCTTGTATAAAAAAAAGAAAATAAAAATATTTTTCAATGTTTTTTTAAAGGCCCTCACTTTATTCCTTTGCAATCTTCGAAACACTATCCCCTAAACTCAGAAACCCTAACTTTATTTAAATGTTAACAACTGTAAGCATATGCGGAGATGAAGCTATATGCACATGAAGTAATATACAACCCGGTGGGTTTGTATATTGCTTCATTTCGATGCGACCCGAGTACTCCTCGTAGATAAATTTCACTCTTAATTGCATCTCTGTGTCTTGTGCCGTGAATAGCTAAACCGAGGAAAGGGTAAATTCATTGTCGCATAAGTGAAATGGTGGAAAGAACCTGGTTAATATCCTCAGGGCCGACAAATTACGGTACTTCATCACAATGTGGCAAAATATAGCGTGTGATAGTATCACTGTGATTCAGTAGCTCACGGTTTTTTTAATAATTGCACTGGTAGATATTCTTATTTTTATTCTTTTATTTATACATTTATTTGCCTAATGACCACAGTACAAATTGTCTGAGATATGAGGAACGTCAAAGAAAATACATAAATGCAGCATTAAATAAAAGTCAATAATACACATCCATAGATCTTTCAAGTGAGTAGACCACAAATTAACTAAAACTTATCAGGTAGGAAATCGTTAATAGAATAATATAATTTAGAAAGAAGAAAAGCCTTGACATTGCGCTAAAATTTTGTAATTCTAAGTGAATAAGTAACATGGCCAGGAAGTTTATTATACAGCTGCATTTCCATATGTTTAGGTCCCATATCAGATTTATTGGTGCGATGAAAATGTTGATGCAAATGACGGTGCTGTCTAGTTACATCGTTATGAACACCGGAGTTCAAGTCGTAGTCGCATAGATTAGCTCTAGTGTGGAGGATGGCACACATGATATGGATACATGGTAGTGGCAAAATGTACAATTTCTTAAACAGGGGTCTGCATGGTCTGCATAATTGGTACGCAACATAAGTCGCACAGCCTTCTTTTGAATTTTAAATAATATTATGGCATCAGTAGAAGTGCCCCAAAAGAGTATGCTATGAACTAAATGCGAATAAAACGGGCTATCGGGCTTAATAAGATATGAATGGTTTATTACAATGTATTAGTGTTGATTTCTTTCCTTCCCATTGTTATTCAACGGGCACCTTCTCTAGATAGTTATAATGAGGAGAATATGAATAGACATAGTGGCAAAAATGGATCTTATATGGAAGCATATGTAACTTAGATGTGCATTAATGTTTTTTTCCTCAAAAAAGTAGGTACTGTAACGGCATTAGAACTTTTGGAGCTTGATGAAAGTGTACGTGATGGTCAAATTAAAGGCAAACAACCTCCATAAAATGGCTCATTTCGGCTAATCGCTTCCCGCATTTGTAAAGGGAGGGAGATAGATGTCACCCTGCACCTTGAACCCCATTAAACGGCTCTCTGGAGTCTCCCTCTCGTCGCCAGCTGATCGATTAACGAACGGGTCGGATTCCTGTCTCCGAAATAATAACTGGGCCACACCTCTTCTTCCTTACTATAACGAGCCCCTGACTCAAGGGACCTATTTCCCTCAATCCACACCCCCACACTTTGGCTGAACAACGAGACGATCCACCCCTTGGGGGTGATTAAATCCGTCTCGCCGCCTTCCACGCAAGAAGAGATGAAGTGCCCTCAAAGGCTACACATCAGCTTCTGCCCTTTGAACGGCATCGACCTTCACTTTGGCCCTTTTTCAGTCGCCTTTTAAAAGCAATACATCGTAGAAGATGAAGGCATTGCGCGCGTTGATCCTTTCGATCTTGAACCCACACCGCTCGATATCACTGACGAACAAGGACTCTTCTTCTTCCGTTTCAACTCTTGAGTTGGTTGGCAGCAGACCTCCATCTCTCTTCTCAGCTTTCCGTTTCAGGTCGTAATATGTTCTGCATTGCATATTTGTCATGATTTGGCTCAAGTAGTCTATTCGGGGTCTTCCTCTGCAATGTAAACTCTCAATTTTTACTTAAATTATTCTTTTAACTTGAGTATCATGCCGTAGTAAATGTCCAAAGAGTAGCGCTTTTGTCATATTTTAAATATTTTTGTTATACTTCTTCTTTCCTCTTTAGCTCTTCCAAAGATTTCTTTATTTGTTTTCCTTTCTGTGCAGCTTACCTTCAGCACCCTTCTGTAAAACCATGCTTCAAAGGATAACAATCTTTTCATTTCACTTTCCCCTACAGTCCACGATTCACTCCACTCCACGTAGCGGGACACTCCAAACGTAGGTCTTCATTATGTTTTTCATTATCTCCAAACTAATACTTTTTGACAAAAGTAGAGTTTTATTTTTAATGAATACACGTTTTGCTTGGTCGATTCTGCATTTTATAACGCTTGTTCTTCTTTCATGCCACGTAATGCCACTTCCCAAATAGATAAGTTCTTTAACTTGCTGAAGGGTAACAAGGAATTTTTTTTTCAATTATTTTTTTTTAATTATTCATATTGTAATTTCTCTTGAGGTATCCCAATACAGGCAATGCCTAAAGGGATTCCTAATTAATTTATCCTTATTTAATTGAAATATAAAATATGCTTGTAATGTTGATTCTAAGGGATAAATAAATATTATTAAATATTTAAAAAAATATTCATCAAAATCTACGCAGCCCAGCTCACAAAAAGCCTCGAGGAAGATGAGCAGTGGACGATTTAGGGACTAGATGAATATATTTTCTTATGATACCCTATGAACCACTTCAGGGGCGTCTGTCAGGGGTTTTAGGACACCAACCATAAAAAATGGGAGGGAATAGGGAAAAGTATGAACTCTTAGGCTTCCGCGTAGTTGTTGAGATGGCATGTGAAGGCTTTTCGAGATTTCTTCCGCATAATTCCACTGTCGTTGACGACAGTTTCGAAAGCGTTGCAGCTATCTTCTTCAGGTCAGAAGTGAAGATACAGGTGTTCGTGTTTGTCTTATATCGGAGCTATTTTTTCCCCCAATTCAGTTGGGTTCGCTCTCATTGGTTACTGTATTCTTCTTCATGAAAATCCTCTTCCAGGCATTAGAGATGGTGTTACCATCTTCCCTGTTGATGTTTTCCGTTTTTTTACGATTTCAATGGCCTCTCTGATGAGTCTGGGGAAGTAGCGGTTCTCTTTTGCGATTAATTTTGCCTCTTCAAAATTCATGTTGTGGCTTGGTCCACTCCAGGTATGTTCGGCCAGAGCCGAAGTACCTACCTAATAGTACACGCGAGACATTGGGAAAAGTACTTGATAGGAAGCACGTGAAGGCGAAAGTTGAATTGTATATCAATGCCTTTGTGTCTTTATCTGTTTTTGGTATAGTCACTAACTGTGCGTATAAAAAAGTAATTTTTTGTGTGCTAATCAGTTCGGTGGTGCATCTATTTTTATATCTTCGCTCCCATAAGCTCAAGAGATGTAGTACAGGGGTTAACGTTATGCCCTCCTTGCACCATGAAGCTGGCTTGAATTGAATTTTCAAGGTAATTGTAGCCTAAAGTATAACCTCCGGATTTCTAGGGGCTCTCCACCATGCTCTCAACAAATTACTTTAGTTAGAAATAGTTGTGTGGCAATCTTAGTTCAATCGTAGAAGTTTCTAATGCTGTGAGCGGCTTTCCATTGCATTTGTTTATTTCACGTATTTAACCTTTCTTTGTAGGTCCCAAGTACTGGCGGAATACGCAAAATGAGGGATGACAAGTTTGAGATGACATCTCTCCTTTGCTCTTTCGTTCGATATCAAATATTCCAAACAAAACAGGTCACTTCTCGTCAACGGTTTTTGGCTGTGTTCATTTGCTTACATTTAACTTATTACCTGCGTTCAATGCATCCACCATTATAACTCTGTTCTATTTATAATACTTTCATAGGAAAATGAGTTTTTCACGCGACCACTCTTCCACTCTTACGAAACGCATATTTTCTCTGCACCATCCATTGGTCTAGCTTGCTGCGTGACGTAGCGTCCTGCATATATAACTGCCACCATCTATTTCATTAACTGACGTGTTCAAACTACTTCCAGAGTGCGTGGCACGCGGAGAGTCTATGCAAGGAATGTAATTATACTCGTCCAAGATCGTGCCACAAAACGCTCCTTCCGACCGCTGCCATAAGGCCGCCAACGGTCCGTAAAGGATTGCATGAAGGTTGAGTTGTTGATAATAATAATTAAAAAATGATGAAATCAAAAATTCTTCGTTTTATTTATCTTGTGTGATACATATTTTATTAGGTCATTTATTTTTCACTACTTGTAGTTCCTACCGTTTAAATTAGTAGTGGACGTGTATGGAAGTAAGAAAACAAAAGTAATGAGATTCTCTAGGACTAAGAAAGCGAATCTGGTGATAAGAGTAGGAAGTCACAAACTGGAGCAACTAGAACATTTTAATTACTTGGGTAGTACGCTAAAAGAAACAGAACATAGTAGCAAAGACATTAGGAAGAAAATAGCGCTAGCGAAGGGGGTGTTCAATAATAGAAGGGAGCTGATTACGGGGACCTTAAGTAAGGACGTAAAAAAGAGGCTGGTGAAGAGCTTGATATGGAGTGTGGCGTTGTATGGGGCAAAAACGTGGACCTTGAGAAAATAAGACGAAAATAAGTTGAAGGATTTCGAGATGTGGGTGTGGAGGAGGATGGAGAAGGTGCGTTGGAGGGAAAGGAAGACAAATGAGGAAGTGCTTGACATGGTGGACGAGGAGAGGAAACTTATAGATGAGATTAGGGGAAGGCAGGGTAGGTGGCTGGAAGGAGGTAATGAGGGGTGATGGTTTGCTGAAGGCCGTGATAGAGGGTAGGATGTTGGGTAAGCGGGGAAGGGGAAGGAAGAGAATAGGTTTTATGGACGGGATGAAGAAAGGTAGGACTTATGCTGAGATGAAGAAAGAAATACTAGAGGTAGAAAGGTCACGGCACGTGTTAGAGTTCGCTGGATATTCTCTGACTTTCATCACAACATACCTCTAACCGGTAGATTACTGTAATGAATGAACGTGTATGGAAGGAGCGAGCTTCGTTGGTTTGTCCATATGGAGAGAGTGGATAAAAGTGGAATAACAAAACGGATAAATAAGAGTGGAGTTAATTGTGCGTAAAGAAATGTAGATCGAGAAATTCGATGTTGAACGCGCTTGAGGCGACTCTAAAGAAGTGTGAGGTGATCAGTCTCGAGAATAATAACCAAATTTTTAATGAAAATGACGGCCCAGATTAGAACGCCTTTGCGTGTCTCATAGCGTGCGACTTCGAAACACGAATCATTGCTTTTAAAGAAAAAATCTTTGGAATCACGAGTTTTAAGTGTTTCATTTCATCTTCCTTCGTCAACAAAAATTATAATATGTCAGATTTCTTGACACCTCTGCTGTTTTTGAAACTCAGAGAATAAAATGCAGTTGTAAAGCTGCTGAGAGTTCACTCCATTCACCTCAATGAGACTCACCCTAACCTGTTAACTCTCAGAGTTACTGGGTCGCTCACTGTTATTTACCTTGGCGTCACAGTATTTGAGTAAAAATGAAACATGAGGCTTAACTATTGCCTAGCTGATTTTCATTATTGTAATATATTATTATTTGTTTAACTCATTTATTTTTTCCTTTGTTAACTAACATATTTTAGTCTTGCTGATATTATCTCATGTGTTATGTTTTTCTTTTCTCTTGTTTACTTGTGTTTCTCTTTTTCCTTTTCTTTTTGTGCCTTCTTGAGTTTTTTACGGAACAGAATAAATCTAAATGATTCTAAACCTTGAAAAATTTTAGGACTAAAAAAACAAAGGAAGTACTCCTAAGGTAGTAATCTGTCGAGGCAGTTTGAATGTGGCTGAAGTCATGTGCATAAGAATCGCGTTATCCGTGGTAACTAAACTGGAAACGAAGCTATGTACTACAATTTTCCTTGTATTCGCTTTGGTGTATTCCCTTTGGTGTTATGAGGCTTTGATTTGTAAACTGGAGATACATTCTTAACCCAATTTACATCCATGAGGAGTTTTTTAGCCTCTTTCTCTTTCTAGCTTGCGATAGATATTGTGTTGACTCTCCATGGGCAGCGATCAGTTTTGAGCGATGAATTTCCAGCTTACCTACAAAATCTCTTGGTATTGTCTCGTCGGTATCATTCAAAACCATGACATCGTTGTCTATGTCTTCCTCGTCTGATAATAGATCCGCATCTGGAGGAAGGACCACAACGTCTGTCGGCATTTCTTAGTCCCCTCCACCATTGTTAACCTCATCACCAGCATCAATTTCCTCAAAAACAGAGACGATTTTTTCTACAGTAGCGTATTCCTTTGAGCAAATCATATGCAGCAAATTATAGACAAAATTAGCCCGAGAAATTAAAATTTTGTTAATTTTAAGTGAATATTTGAATTGAAAAATTTGCGAAAACAAAAATAATTATTGTTAATTTTAGTGTAAAATAAATTGAATAAGCAAGTTTTCCTGGAACACGAACAGGAAATCAATTTTCAGCGGTATTGATACGCCACAAAGGGGTAACAAACTTGATTAATGCTTATACTTCATTCTCTGCTCTCATTCTCTGCTCTCTCATAACAAATGCTCATGTTTCATTTTCTCTCAAACGGTAACACTTCTATGACATAAACGTGATTAGTGTTATAGATGCACATGAAGAGGAAATAAACACCTCTTGAAAGTCCTAAAGCACTTGAGTCTACTAACACGGTTGCCATAATAGACTACTAAGCAAACTACTAAACGAGAAATTCAGCGAAGAGCGGCCTCAATGTCTGAAAGCACCTTCCTTATGTTTCACCAGTGAATTAGCTTGAAGGACAAAGTAACAGCGCTTCTGCCCAACGTTGCGAAAACGGAGCATTGTTTTTGAAACACACAAATGATACTTGAAATTTTATTTCATCATTGTAAATGTTTTCCACTTTCCTACCAAAGGACTACATTGTATCACTCAAAACGTTGCATTACATAAATCGGCAGACATACTCCAAAAAAAAAGATTGATTTTCGTCTCGTTAAAAGTGCTTGAAGTGTCCATGTCCATTCCAAAGAAGTATTGAACAATGAATTGGTAAGACATTTATAAGGTATAAAACAATTATAAATGCATATTTTCATCTTCAAAATTAATGTAGCGTTTTCACAACGTTGGGAAGAAATGGGTTAAACCTCCGCTGAAATTCGCCATGAATGAAGATGGCTTGGTGGTGTAACTGGCAAACACTCCTGACCGGCAATTGGAATATACGGATTCGAATCGCAGTCAATTCAAATTATTTTTTCATACGAATTTCACCTTCTTAGGTGTATATCTTCGCACCCGTTTGTGTGACGGCGTAACACATCATTTGTGCAATCGCAATGATTGGAAAATAAGCGAAGTGTATGTTTGGATTTTTCATACCGTAGTTTGATAAATAGAACAAAGCAAATTGTTTCAACCCAAAGATGAAGGACCACTCTATACGCTGAAAAACGAGAAAAAATGCCACCTGACACTATTTCTTCTACATCTACATTCTACTCTGCGAGCCGCCACATGCGCGTGTGGCAGGGGGTGTAAGGACACCAGCGGTGTAAAGTGTAAAGGAGAATGTTAAACGTGGGTGAAAAGGTGAAGTGTAGGTATTTCGGCAGTGTTTTCAGTGGATCTCAGTTTTTATTATGGCCACTTATTGTGCGTGGGAAGAATGAATCGTTGTACCGATTTCCTCGGCTCTGCATCTCTCTTATTTTATCTTTCCTGTCGGACCTAGAGATGTAGTACGGCTTCAAAATAATATTCTCTGCGTCACCTTGCAACACATCCGTTCGGAATTTCTCAAGCAATCTAAGCCTAGTGTGAAGCCTCCCAGTATCCAGTGGTTCCCAACCTAATCCCTTCAAAAAGCAGTGAAACACTCTCTGTTCGCTCATAACAGTTTTTAATGAATCGCACAGCTTTCCTTTGTATTTTATTCATTTTTTTAATCAAATCTATCTGTCCAGGGTCTTAAATGCTCACGGTGTATTTGAGTGGTGACCTAACCAGAGTGAAGTAGCACCTCTCTTTTCATGTTTTCATCCGAGGACCTTCGTACTATACGCTTGATAAATCCTTGTTTCTTCTAAGTGTATAATTTAAAATTAATATAGTTTTCTAACGAGTACTCAGATTTATCCGTACTTAAGAAAAAATTGAAATTCATAAGTGAATTATCTCTTAAGTTAAGCTACAGCAATAAAATTGGAAATGTTTTCAAGCAACGCTTTCAGCCGTGTTAGTGAGTACCCTTAAGACTCGGGTGATCGCTGCCTCAGAGGATGAGGTAGGCAAATTGGGATCAAACCTTAAAAAAGTACCGGTTTTAAATTTACTCACAGTCAAATTATACACTTATTGATGGTAGTGATATTGTAATAAAGAATCAATAGTTATAATTTTCTGATTAGAAAGCTTCATTAAATTTTTTAAATGGAAGACGGAGTATTGAGGGAGAGGGCACCGGAAAACAAATTTCCCGAGTAGAAACAAATCACCTTGAGTCGTCCCTGGACACATCACAAACTATATGGGCCGGGAACTCACTTCCTCATGACAATACGGACCATGGACGCCAAGATATCTCCGTTGATAAAAACTGGGCGCTAAAGCATCACCGTAATGCGTCGGAAATGCAAGCATGTTTCCAGCTGACCCACATTTTCCCCAACAGTGACTCCTTTCAGGGCCCGGATGAAAACGGAAACATTTCGCCATCTCTCACGACATGTTTTATTTGAATCCCTGTAACATATCTGAGAGACAAGTTGCGATGCATTTTTAACTCTAATGAAAACGTCTTTCTTTTACCGCGCGTGTTTCAATTGAATTGGCATGGCATAATTTTACCCTAATTTTATTACTCTAAATGATTTTCAGCACTATCGGAAAGCAGCTGTTATATAACTCCTCTATTAGCATGTCGTGTTGACAGTAGGTCTATCATGGTAAGGGGTTATTTCACCTAGGAAAGTATTGGTATTCTATTTTTTAGCAAAGTCATTAATCGTAATAAATTTTAAATACCTATATAAGTGATATGCGAGTAGGCAAAATGTTTTGCATCGTTCTGCTTCTTAGATTCTCTATATTTATGTTGATACAATAGCTTCACCGCGAAGACTAGAACTAAAATGATACTGTTGGAAAATTTTATATAATTGGTACGCACGTGATAATAGAGCATTATCTTTCAGCCTTCATTGTTTTTCACAGTCATCAACAAAAAAGATGTAAAACCAAAATTTTAAGGATTTGCTTTTTCCTTAATTTTTATCGGATTTAATGCTGTGAAAACGAAGTTTGTATTCACTATTACATTTTTGAAACGGAATAATTGCCTGAAGTATTGCTTTATCCCCTGCAATAAATAATATATGAATCATTAATATTAAATGAATGACGATGTTTCCGGAAGTTATTGGTAACGAATATGGATATTATTATTGACGACGGTTGAATGGATTTTATCCAGTGATTCTACATTTAAACACAATGGCGAAATATAATCTTGAGACAAAAATTATGGCGAATATTATCTTGAGTCATGTTAGTTTTCTTTTTCATTGATGGCTTGCCAAGTCTTAAGAAGTAATAATCCATTATCGATTTTGCAATGCGGAAAATCATATTCTGAAATATTTTCCAAAATTGGCCACTATCCCGACTCCTTGACTCAATTTTAATCCACCAATGATTTTCAAATTTTATATATTTTTTAAAATTTCACTTTTGACTTACGTCCGTGGAAAATCATCTCCAATACACTATTGATCCTTCATTTTTATTTAAGGTTGAATATCAGTGCGATCGTGGTATCCAGTTAATTTTAATGCAAATACCGTCTATTATAATTGTGTTGACGTTAATCGTATTGTCCATGTCTCACGCAGAGCCGAAAATCCCGAATAGGTCGTCATCACTCATGGCCAGTAATGCCCGAGTTGGTATTTGATCGTATCAACGGGCCATCTCTATTTCTCTTCGTATCTTGTCGCTTACTGTGGCCTAACCAGAGCGAGTTAGCACCTCTATTTCACCTTATCATACAAGTATATCTCTACAATTCGCTTTATAAATGCTAGTTTCTTTAATTTGTCACCATAAAGGTTTTTTTGTTGCCCCCTCTACGTCTTGAGTTGCTTGGTTGGTCATATGAGCAACATTAAAATTTTAATTTATTTAAAAAACATTTTCATGAATTTTTTCCTGCATTATGATCTGTAGGTTTTCAAATCACCAGCTGAATTGATGCAGGTTACGGCATCGAACTGGTTTTAACAATAATGTTTTATCCTTGACTAAGACATAGTATTGTAAAAAATCCGTCATCAAAGGAATGTTTTGAGCTCACAGATATCATCATAATCTTTGAAGAAACCTTTTTTCCTCTCTCTCTCGTTCCGATTCTCGATATTGTCCTCGAACCGCCCTCTCATTATAATAAAGAGATCGAAATTTTAATCGCAATCATGCGATGCCTTATCGATGGATCTTAATAGGATCTAAAGTTCAAATGAGGCCCCTTAGACCCTTAGGCATTTTTGCTCTGACGGCTGATAAGGAGCGAACCCTTATCTATAATGCCTTTTTGTGTGAAATTGAAAAATTCCCCCGTCGCGGTTCCGACCCTGTAAAGAACACTTCCCTCCGTGAGCTTTGCTCGCTAACTGCATGCGTCAGGGTCCCTCCCAGCGTCTTACTCCGTCCATCTTCTGATTCATTCAGTAATTCCTCGAAAATAATCAACTGAGATAGAGAGCAAGCCTTGTTATTGCCCAATGTTTAATGGAAGCATTACGTGTATTCCACTCTTGACGATCGATCAAAGCACTCTCCATTTTGTTTAATTTGGGAATAGCCTTCTTATTTAATGAGAACCCTTCTAGGGTAACTTTATTATTTAATTCTCTAAAATAACTCGTAATATGCTACTATATGCCCGTCTTAATAGATAGATCGAAAATAATTTATTTGCACTGGGACATTGTCCCTTAAGTACAGTAATACGCTAACAACACATTTTGTCAAGGTTTTAACATAAAAACAATAGAAACTTAAATTTTTCAACAGTAATAGAATATTTTCAACAAACATGGGAATATTAAATCTTACAAAAAATATACAAGCTGACATTTTAAGCCCAAATTGTAGTGAGGAGCTTTTTGCATATGCTATGCCAAATTTGTTAAACCTTCTGATGTTTTTTAGTGGCAAAAATCTTGACGCAGCAATTTAATATTTTCAGATATTGATTTGAAAATTTAAATTTACATATACTGCACGGTGAGACATTATAACTCGACTAATTACGTATTTTATCGGAGAGTATATTCGGACTTTCTTATTCTGGGTGGGGCAGAAACGTGGTCTCTGAGAAATGAAGACGAAATTAGGCTGAAGGCGTTCGAGATGTGGGTGTGGGGGAGGATGGAGAAGGTGCGGTGGACGGAAAGGAAGACAAATGAGGAAGTGCTTGACATGGTGGGTGAGGAGAGGAAACTTCTGGATGTGATTAGGGGAAGGCGTTGGAAAGGAAGGGTTGGTGGATTGAAGCGGTAATGATGGTTTGCTGAAGGCCGTGATAAAGGGAAGGATGGTGGGCAAGCGGGGAAGGGGAAGAAACAGAATAAGTATTATGAACAGGTTGAAACGAGATGAAAAAGAAATACTAGAAGTAAATAGGGCATTGCGCGTTTAAGAGTCTGCTGCATTTTCTTATTTCTTTCTTTTTATTTCTTTCATCATAACCCACCTTTAACTGTAACGTTTCGGGGTTCTCTGGTTTAAAGCGCCCGCCTCGTCGCGTTTTAGAGTGTGGTCAACTAGTGATGGAAAAATCGATTTCGATTAAAATCGAAAATCGAGTTTTAATACTCAAAGATCGAGGAAATCGAGATCGAGCCTTGATCTACGAGTTTCGATCCAAACTCGATTTTTCAACTTCGATCTTGACCATTTCGTACCTTTTCGCGATCAGAGTGCTGAGTATGATAACGTCATCCGTCCCATGTGAAAGACATTTCTGTAAGGCCGGTAAAATTGGAAAGGCACGCCCTAGATTATCAAGAAAGCATCTCAATCAGTTGATCTTTCTTAAACATTTTAGTGAAGCCGAATGGTTCCAAGCGGTGATCCCCAAACTTTAATGTGCGTGCTTTTGTAAATTTTTACTACAAATAATTCAAGAATGTATTCTAAGTACATTTTTAGGGATTTTTTATACTTTTCAAATATGTTTTTTGAGCGTTTTTCGAATGAATAATAAACATGTTTTTGTACCAACTGTATTTTTTTCAAAAAAGAACCGTTGATTTTTTCGATTAATCGATCTTTTGGTTCAAATTTCGATTTTTGTTGAAAAGTCGAGCTTTTCATTTCGATTAAAAATCGATTGCTCGAAAAATCGATTTTGACCGACATTTTTCCATCACTACCGGCCTATATATGTCCGGTCGGCCGGCCGTAGGGGGAGGGAAGGTCGTGTTGTTGGCAGTGCCGAGGTGTTCGGCCGTGAGTGCGTTTGAGTTGGTAGCGAGAAAGTCGGAGTGCTAGCAAGTAGAGTCAGAGAAGGTCCTTAAGCATCCACATTCTGTATTCTTTCTCTTTTCTTTCCCTTCCCCCGCCTCCTATTTCCTTACCCCTTAATCCTATCCCATCCCCCGATTTTCAATGGTATGTATGTATGTAAATAAAATGTATGTAATGTAAATGTATGTAATTTAAATGGTATGTATATAAATGTATGGTTTACTGACAGCTTTTCCGAATTGAGGCGTTAAGAAAATCGAAAAATGTGTAAGAACAATCTACCTTAATGCATATGTGTCATGTCATAAGGGAAGATTCAGTGCAATAACTATGGATATGTACTCATTGTATCTGTAAATCGTGATGTTATGGAGGGCTAAATGTTGAGTTTAAATTTGTCACATATAATTTGCCACTCTTTCTTCTTCAAATATTCTGTGCATTAATACTAACGTGATCTGCTGGTCATGGTAGGTTTAAATGGAAGAGAGTTAAAATCGTCTCAACTTTTATCGGCGCTGGCCCCTAAATCATCATTCTTTTTCATTTTTTAGCTCGGTATACGTCCCACCTCTTTTTATCTCCACCATATAGCCCATTCTCTTTCTCCCCCTTTCAGCTCACCCAACATCGTCCCCTCTTATCATCTTCTTCTTCCACCGTCATCTTCCCGTCGCCCCTAGTTACGAGTTTCAACCACGTACTCAGCCTCCTCCAGAATTTTGCTTTCCTCTTTTCTCGGCCTTTCCTTTGGACTACGACCTTGACACGGTGGAAGGTCTTGCGCGTAACAGTGACTCAGTGAGCTGGACCCCTAGGGTAGGAGCAATAATAACTTCTCCTGGCAGGACCACCCAAGCCAGATGGGTCGAAGGTTAGGAGCGAGATGAGATGTAGTTCAGTTGACATTGTCACGTAAAAATTACCATTCTTGTGGGCAGTGTGAAGCCCATTCAACTATTCTTTCCTCTGAAAATCATGGTACCATTCCTTTGAATCCTCATTTTTATTAGTACTTATGGTAAATTAAAATGCTTAGTAATTTTCTACAAATTGTTTATACTGTACGAAGCGTTTCATCGATTTACTGCATCGTCAGTCAAATCGGACAATCGTAGGGACAATGCGAATGCAACCCGTAACACAAAGAGTGTTTTTCAGTACTAGACGTAGAGCTTCATAGAATAATTTGGTAGAACCCATCTAACGATGGAATATTAAACTAAAAGGATGCCTAGAAGGCATGCAGTAGCTTCGTGACGGAATATCACGGCATAACCATAGTTAAATTAACCGAAAATCGGCATGACGTGTATATACGGGATAGCCACCGCCGGAGCAACCGTCCATGCCGTATATATACGGCATACACAGATGAGTGGTTAATAATGAGTACTCACATGACTTATTTTTGATATTGAAAGCATTATTGCACGGGGATGTATGACTCACGTAAACGCACGGAATTCAGTTTATGTGGTAGTAGGTAGGTGAATAGTCCGGTGGACCGTATTAGTTCCCCCATCAACTGAATTAGAAGTCCCACGCCAACCTAAACGCCCCTCACCACCCTTCAATCAAAACCCCTCCCCCCCCGCGTCATTCTGTTCTAAACGCCACACACAAACAGATGAAGGGATGAGGCCGCATTCACTTCCGAGCGTTCTGAGCCAATGGGACGCCGTCTCTAGCCCCTCCCATTGGTCCCTCCTCTCTCCCCGCGATTCCTTCCCAACAATCTCCAGCCCCCGTCGCACTGCTTTCAAAGGCCCATTGTTGTCAACCTCCCGTCCCATGCCCATCTCTCTATCTCTCTTTCACTCACAGTTCCTCCCACTTCTCCTCCCCCCCCCCCCCGCTCTTCTCCCGTATCCTCCACCTCTGATTTCAAGACCCTTTCTCCAGCATCCTTCCCTTGCCTTCCCTCCCAAAAACACACCCCTTGACGTCGCTCCCCTTGAAATAAGTCCAAACCACCCCTTACGTCTCCCTCACCCCTCGCACACCCACTCCTTCACAGATCAAGGACGACTCCCGACAATGCAGAATCCTCGGCTCCAAAATACCATGATCCATTCGTGAAAGTCCATCCGCTCCTCAATTAAATTCGATATCGCCGTTTTGATCACCCTGTTGCGGTTATCTGTCTCTTTTAGTGTGATATTTTTTTATGGCGTCAATTCAGGCACCATTTGAAATCTTGGTAGTCAAGTAGTATCGGAAATAAATTTTCATGAGGTTTAATATAATGATGAATTACTTTGTTTTCCACACAAGTTTTATTTCTTTCATGATTAAAAATTACTTTGTTTAAATCCACACTTTTTTATTCTAACGGACCCAGGTTTCAGCAGCTTTGTGCCATTATCAAGGTAAACATGTAGAAGGTGGCCATGTATATACACTATATATGGCTGTATATATTGTATTGGTGTATATATATATATATACTGTATATGGTTGAGGATGAGAATAAAGGACCCCTATCTTTTTTTCTCATCCTCATCCATATACCTGTATGTACCTGGCCACCTGATAATATTTTTACCTTGATAATGGCACGTAGATGATGAAACCTGGGTCGGTTAGAATAAAAAAGTGTGGATTTATACAAATTAATTTTTTATCATGAATACTTGTGACTTCCACAAAGTTAAGCCTAATACCATTTATTATGTTTTATTTCTTTCTTATGACCATTGTTTCATCGGTTCACGACATCATCAGGTCTGCTGATTACGCGAAGCGGTGAAACCCGGGTCGTGAGAAGGAAATAAAATTTATGTGGAAGACGAAGTCATTCATCATTTCATTATGAAGGAATTCCACCAAGTTACTGCCGATACCATTATTGTCTGTGAGGTTTCTTTAAATAAATACCGTGCTTTTCAACGTTATCACGTCATCATCTGGTATACACAGAAGTGTTTCCTTTCTAACTACGTCCAGTTATGGGAGAAGAGGAAGGGAATTCGGAGGTGGTTGTGGGAAATATCACTCTGCGGAACTTGCAAGAGGGCGAGGGGATGAGGGGAAGGTTTGGTGGGTGGAGGGAGAGAAACGTGGTCTTCGCCGTTGGCGTATAAAAGTGGTAGAATCAGAAGGGAATGATGGGAAAACGTGGATTTAATTTGAAATCTTATTTTTCTCACAGTTGTTTTTATTTCTTAGACAGACAGGACAATAATGGATAACCCAGGCTGTAATGGGATGGCAGGCGTCTGTTCCCGAGGGTATCTGTTGCTTGCTCTCGCAAATGGCGTGACGTGTACAGCTTATGTTTACATTGTATACTAATTGGGAGACACTGACCGCTAAGGAATGAATACGTATAAAACTGCTATATGATTGACTTCATGTAAGTTATGTTCTTCATAATTATGGATTTAGAAAATTCATTGATTTTTTTCCTCAGGAAGTGAAAGAAATTGTCTTTCGGCGCGTATGGGAATGCTTCGTGCCTCTCGAGGAGAAAAATTTAAATAAAATAACAAAGCTTTTTGATTACATAATATGTGATTGTTTCTTTGAACATGTCATCGTTCTTATAGTGAAATAATTATTTTAGGTTTGTACAGATTAAGTTTCTCGTTTTACGACGGCCATATAGCATGTTTTTTTAAAGCTTTAACTTCTTTGCGAATATTTTTTACATTCTGGCTTTCTTATCGTGACTTGATACCTCATCATCGGATGTGTTATACAATTATGTACCTGTATTGGTTTTCGATGACATGGTTAAAATATTAATAATTTGTGAAAATGGTAATGAATGGTTGTCATTTAAGTTACTTGGATATACCAATATTATTATTTTTTATCATTAGCAATATCTCAAGGCTTTGTGGCAAGTGTTTCAACGTAGATCAAACTCGTAAAAATGTAACAGTTACTTAGGAACGCGATATTGTTTCCCAAGCCATTTGATTGCAGAACCAATTAAACGGCTTGGTAAATGTGTATCTTTTGTCATATTCCATTGTTAGACTTTGTAATGATTATGTTTAAGTTTTGAGATGTTTGTAGATGTTGTCTAAGAAACGATTATATTTAAAGTAAGTTTTCAATAGTAGTTACGAAACTTTAGCCAGGGTTTGCTAACTGGCCACTGCATTTAGTGTCCCAGATTTATTTATGATTTCAACTATCAATTTTCTAGTCTTCATTTCAGTTCCTCATGATTTTCCTTTAAGTCTTAAGAGACTAACTCCTCAAATTAATAACTTCCAATAGATTTTTAAATCTTCTTACACCTAGATTGTATACATATATATATATAAGAAATTACAGCCTGCTAATTGTAAGTAATATTGTTTCCTTGCCTTTCCTCTTTTTAGTTTTGTATCTAATCATTGTACCTATGTCTTTGTTTTTCATGTATTGCACTCATATATTTTTGTCCATAAAAATCGTATGGTGCATCCCAACTATGAAATTGTATTCCTATTTCTTCGATGAGCCAATTTTAAGTTATATTTATTTTTTTGTTCTTTTTGCTGTCAAACTTTGCGGAACTGCGTAAATTAAGAGCATTAGACGCTGTCAAATTTTAATTTGTACTTTTTGTTGAGCCAAGGATTTCATTATTTGCAATATAATTTTCTCCAAGTGATTGCAAGATTCCCAGATTATAATGACTATATATGTTCTATTATATTATATTCTAGATATTATAACCTTTTCTCACAGCCCCCTTTTCTGCACCTAACAACGCTACACGTCATATTGAGCTTTTCACCATTATTTTCATATTATTTGCATTCATTCTCTCCTATTTCTGAACGCCTGCTAAGCTGGCTCATTCCTCCTTCTAATATCTTTAATACTTACTCTAATGAAAATGTCAGCATTTGGATAAGTTACACGCTTGTATGAATTATATTCGGCAATACAATGGAAATTTTTGGTTCAATGCAAATTTTACTCGTATTCCAATGCTGTTCTAAATTTAATAAATTTGACGAGTGTTCTTCGGTATGATGAAGTGAAAAAATTATTCATGCAGATTATAAGGCATGAGGGGGGGGGGATGGGAGGGGAGGAGTTGAGGGTTTGCGAAGCAAGGGTACGACCCCTTGCTCCACCCTATAAATAGTCTCGGCCCTTTTCGGTTCCGCATTAAGAATGCAAACTCGAATTACAAATTGCCGCTTCGCTTCGTCCCGGGCCGCTTCCTGGGCCGACGCGCTTTTTATAGTCGTTCCCAACCCCCTCCGCCCAAACCAATTAATTTACAGATGCATGACCGCCCCATAATTCGAATTGACTGATGAGCTGATCTTATTTTAGATAAGTCGACTGTTTTTGCTTTAATTGCTTTTCAGTAGAGAGAGGGGTAGGCGCACCCTCCATAAATATACACACATATATATATATATATATATATACAAAC
Source organism: Pyrrhosoma nymphula (assembly GCA_963573305.1). Lineage (NCBI taxonomy): Eukaryota > Metazoa > Arthropoda > Insecta > Odonata > Coenagrionidae > Pyrrhosoma > Pyrrhosoma nymphula. Next base: position 79,738,871 of record OY754337.1, read on the forward strand.
TCACACTACACCCCCAGACACCCGTCCCCGCCCACTCGACTGACTCACGGCATCGACCCGAGCCTCGAGGGAGGCACTAAAAGGCCTGCCCTGCCGGCCCTGACTCATCATCACTCTGAGGTCCATAGCCACTCGATCTTGGCTTTCAATCATCTCATGCCTCACAACTTCTCCACCGTTAGTGACGAGTCTTCCACTCTCGTTCAGCACTTCAGACCAAGATCACAGAATCAAACGCCACATCGACTCAACATACTGGTGACACACAATATTTTTCATTAGTGTTCTACCAACTGATTGGTTGGCCCAAGGACGGGTCCAATCTCACTGACTTTACATTAGGGTCGTCTAATTTTGAATATTCACTATTATGTGATGTTAATATGGTACCCCGACAGAAGATCACGACGACATCAGATCACGCGACAACAGATCACGAAGAACGGATCACGAAGACAATAGATCACGACAACAACAGATCACGACGACAATAGATCACGATATACAAAAAGCGCTGTATTTAAATAAGTGAAAGATAGAATAAACCTAATAACACGGGTTTCACTTCATCAGATATATTTCACTGTTATGATTCCTAATAGCATGATACAAATCACACTTACACACTTTATTATCATTTAGGGTTATTTGGTTGGGCAACTCGCCGTAGTTTTACGCAAAACAATCACCATTGGGGTGGGTTGGGTAGTGACCAACTTGGGGTGGGTGGCCCCCTCCGGGGTTCAAAAGGGTATTCGTGAAAAAAGAAACGTAACTATCCGCCAAATAACCTCCTCCCCACGTAGCCTTGAAGGTTACCCGTGCCTCCAGTCTCAAGGAGTTGGCTGTTGACATCTGCGGCAAAATATCCACAAAATATTGAAGGAAAATATATATCAAAGTAATTTTCCCATTTTAATCGTGATTTAGTGTCGCTTGATCTGTTTTTGTCGTGATCTGTTGTCGTCGTGATCTGTAGTCGTCGTGATCTATTGTCTTCGTCATCTGTTGCCTTCGTGATCTGTTGTTGCGTGATCTGTTGACTCGTGATCTAATGTCATGGATCCGTTAATATCAGGAGTTTATTCATTTTTGTAAAGTTTTGTACTTGACTACACTTTTTATTTTTTAAACACACTACGCGATTCACCAATTTTATGGCATCGTCAGGTGTAGTAGTACACCTGACGATTAAAAAATAACAAGTGTAGAAAAGTACAAAACTTTATTATAATGAATATTAAAGGGTCTACAAAGTAGAGCCTGAAGCTGTGGATTTTATCAGGAGTTTAGGTTAGAAAAAAATCAAAAACATTTCAACCAACGTTTCGAGTATATTATTTATCCATCCCCAAGGGCTGTAATGAAATGTTACATAATAAAATATGTTTTGTGTACAGTCATTTTTTGAAAACAGTATGGTTTAAAATATTAAATCAACAGTCATTTAAAAGAAAAATATATTGATATCTTCAAGATAACATTGCCTTTTAAGATTTCTGATATTTTATTTACATTTTGTAATTTCGCTAATTTTTTATTTCTTTGTTGAACAGTTATGTTTAATTTATTAAATTATATTGAATTGTACTTAGATTGTAGATGTCTTTTAACATGGAACATTTCATTGAATAACCTCTTTGATTTTTTTTATTTGACCTAAACTCCTGATATTTACATCATAAAATAAGAAGGCGAGAAAACAGATCATATGAACTATTCATTATTCTAATTCTGTGATTTATCCTTGCAAATAATAGCTGTTTCCTCCGTTATAAGTCTCTTTTTATCACGTAACATCTTTAATATAATCGCGAATTTAAAAAAAATGCTAAGGAATGACGCTCGGTCCGTTAGACACTGCGAAGACCAAAGCGAGTGCGTAACGCAGCTGATTGGAGGACTAGATTGAGGGTCACTAGAGACTCGGTGGACGCACGCTGGGCCTAGATTGCCAGAAATTTCAGATCAGGTGGGATTTAAAATGACGCAAACGATGCTATTTTGTGAAAATATCGGGAGATCCTGGGAAAGTTCCGCAATGATCTGAAATCTCGGAGGTTGGACTTGTAATTGCTATGTTTGACCATCGCCATAAGTCAAGATTGGTTGACAGCAGCCCTTGACTCATTTCTGTGGCCTATTACCTCCCTTGCATGCCGACAGCTCTTATGCGTCATGTGTCCTTTTATCTGGCTGACGTATTTATTTATAGCTTTATACAGCGGGACTTTCCCGTTTATTTCCCCTTTCTTTAACCCCACGCTCCTTACATTGTGTCTCAGCGCGTCCCCGGTCCATTTACATATCCTCTTGCGTTGACTTCGCCATATGCCAGGTTTCTCCTCTTCTGCTCTTCAATTTGCTTCTTTGGCTCTTTTTGTATCCGTCCACTTGACTTATACTTAACATCCACGTTCACCAACAAGTTTCAAACACATCCGTTATCTACTAACAATCTATCTCCGATCCGTAAAGTGAAACACTTCACAAGAGTTTAGTTTTGCTCTCTTATTCACAATTGTATTTTCTTTTAAGTCAGCGACTATTTTGGTCTAAAGTGCCTCCTTGGAATAACTTTTATGCGTTTTATGCTTGCTGAACCTCAACCGTCTCATATTATGTCTCTTCCCAAAGACCTTCCGATATTATACCGTTTTCGGAGGAAATATCAGGCCATTTGATTTTATTGAACTCTGCCGTGAGTGACACTCATCTCAGGGTCATAAAGTCTCATCCCTACGTTGAAATTCACATCATCTTGCCATGCTCTCCGTTTTACCTCATGACAATTAGTGTTCGGCTGACAATTAGAATGATAACCGTGCGTTTTATCAATACTTAGTTTAATAATTAATTGATGTGGGATGACAGGAAAATGCTTGATTGCTTTGACACAATAATTATTCAATAAATGTAATTTTTTTACTAGTTGATAAGAGGAATACATTTTTTGATATGCTAAAGAACTATTTCAAGCCAGAATATATAGTTCATAACCTCTAAAAACTGCAAAATCCTCTATTTTGTGATTTGTGTGTTTTTGCTGTAAATTGTGATTGTGATTTTCTGAGGTAAAAATTTAAAAAGGACACGCATAAGAAATTATATTAACTAAAAGGCATGGCATAAATAAAAATAACTGTTAAAACGTAAATCATCAATGAAACTACGAAAATTTAGTTTATTTGTTCCATAATCTTTTTTTGAAGTAGAAGAAAAACCAACACCTGTGCTCAAGTAAATCCGGAAAAATTCGTGTGGAGTGTTGAACTAGGTATATCCTTGGGGGACATAAACCATTGAGGAGGTGTGGAGGTGTGGGAAACGAGGAGGTGTGCAGATGAACTGGAGGGAATAATATCATATGGAGGATTTTCAGGAAGAGTAGGTTTTTATGGATAGATGAAACTTAGCAAATAGACAGAATTTTTAAGAAACATAAACAAGTGAACTAGATGGCAAAGCTTCTCGAGGAAGATTAAGGGACAATTACATTGGCCAGACGAAGCGGATCGTGAAACAGAAAAGCTGCAATGATATAAAGGAGTTTGCAAGGGAAAGGATAGAATGGAAGACTGAGGTCAGCCAATCTCAGGATTGAATAACTAATGACGATGATTTAATCTTTTATTTGGGTTCTTTTCTGTTTATGTTTTTAAACTGCAAATTATTAATCTTTTATGATATGTGAACAGTTCAGGTTACCCCTATAACTTACCACGTAGTCCGGTAAATAACACATTCTCTGTCAAGCCATGTAGTCAAGAATGCCCTTCCATCTGCATGCTAATAAATAAGTGGGAGGAAACTAGTTTCAGCGTGTTGAAAGCCTTTTACGCCATAGTCAACAGAAAATTTGGCGGCACCTCACAGGAAGACACACCCTTTGAACCCTAATCTCTCTCTCTTCATTTTTACCTATCAGAACAAGCTTTTGTTTAAACTCTTAAGTTATATGAATCAGACTTGAGAAAAGTTGAGAGAAATATAATTTCCGAGGAAAATTCCCAAATGTAGCTTACGGCAGCGACGCTGGAAGTTGAATTTCAATTTATTGGAAACTCAGTGTTTTATTTATATTTATTTATTGTCAAAAGTATTTTGCGAGGATTGACGCAGCAGAAAGCTATTAAAAAGTTTGCTTAAGTGTGTCATGGGATGCCAAAAAAAAGGAAGATTTTGAGCATGAAAATCGCATAAGGCTTCGTAAAAGTGTTGGGAGAAGTTGCATCACTCAACCCAGCCCAACCCTTTCCAACGGACTTGCTTCCCGTTTCCAATCTCTTATCCGATATAAATCGACACGCCCCTTACCGCCCCTATTTCCGCCTTCCGTCTCCGGAGGAGAACGCATAAGTGCTCCACCTTCCGTCATTCATCTGAATCCTTCTCCCTTTCCCTCTCAACGTGCAAAGGCCTTTACACCCACAGTTTCGCCTTTCCTCATGCCTCATCACCTCTGCTCCCCCCTCTTACCCCCCAAGCTTACCCATTTCATCCTACCCCCCCCCCCTCCCAGGAATATCCAACAGCTTTGGCCATCAAACACACCCTTTCCGTCCCCCATAACCTTCTCTAGGATTTCTCTAAAAGTTATTCAAGTTTTACGAAAGTACGCCGCTCTCAAAAACTCGCATCGGATGATGAAGGTGGAAGACATATTTCTCCGAGTGCCTCGCTCGTATCTCACGAAAAATGAGAGCTGGGCTTTTCTTGTCCGCAAATCCAAATCTTGCGGAAATTCCTCGAGTAATGAGCAAATGATTCTGCAGGTGCATTTCTAAAGTACTTTCTCAAGATCACATCGTTTTCCATCGAATTTCAAAATCGTAAACACCTTTGAAGATTCGGCTCCACTTTTATGAAATGTAACCGCTTTTCAACTGTCCTAGAGGGCTTTTGTTCAGTTACGTGTTTCGTTTTTCGGACTGTATATGGAAGAGGATTGGAAGTGGAGTAAAGCAATAAGAAGTCAGAAGTTTCTGCTGAGCTCAGCCCCACATAGGCAAATGTTTCAAGTGGGTTGTGAGAGACTGTCGAGATCAATGTGAGTTGGAGCTAACCGTATCCTAAACAAATCCATGAAAATTGTCCATGTAATGTTACTAGAATTGTTGAAAACTGTTTCCAAACAATGTTTAAACGGTAGAGTTGTTTAAACATAGCCACTTAACAAACCATACATTTCCTTTAATATTATTCGAATTGATCGCAGCAATTTTCTTTGAAAATGCTGTAACAATGATTTTTAACTGAGTGATGAACTACTTGTAAACTTTTCCTTATCATTTCGATACTTTTGACCGTTGCATTTTCTTGTCCAAATTGCTATCTTTCATTTATTCCGAAGTTTTCCTGGTGATGTCATGCCAAGTTGTGAATTTGAAACTTCTTAAGTTACTCCGGTGATTTCATTCTCTTTTGTTTAATTTGGTTTTATATTTCGGGGTGCGGAAGACTTCATGCACCTACTAATGTCACAAACTGCCATGTCTACATGAGGGTTTAATTTACTGTAGTAAACGCATACTGTGATATTTGTCTCTCAGCGAGGATATTAAATTTTACAAGTATACGTTCACTCGCAGTTCAACTGCGGCAGAGCGGTTCTGTCTAGCGGTTTTAAGCCAGACAATTCGCCACCGCCACAGTGATGCTGATTTGTCTACCGTCTATCTTGCTTTCATAAACATCTACTTTACGTTTGAAGCACCTCTTCAGCCATCATCTTCTTAATTCATTCGCAGTTGTCTCACAAAAAATGATCAGTCACATTCCGCGGTCACCAAATGATTTTTCACTCCGTCAAAGCCGCAGTCGTCTTTGATGCAATATTAACAAGCATGCAATCCCTTCACACTAGTCCCTTAGCGAAAGGCGACACGAAAAAAATTCTAACTATTATTGACCGGATATAAAAAACTGGAACTCGTTTTGGCAATCATAAATAATCATTATGAGAACGCTAGAGAACCATGATGAACAAAAAAACTAGTGCTCTTTGAAATGGGCAGTTCAAGCACACGACTTCCCCGGAGGGGACCACATGGACCAACAACTTGGGCAACGCCAAAATAATATTCGTAGAAATTGTAATTTCCCTCGATTATTTATGGAATCTACATATTTAAAAATAGGAGGAGGACACAAACTGGTAGAACAATTTAATTACTTGGGTAGTACGCTAGAAGAAACAGAACATAGTAGCAAAGACATTAGTAGGAGAATAGCGCTAGCAAAGGAAGCGTTCAATAATAGAAGGGAGCTGATGACGGGGGCATTAAGTAAGGATATAAAAAAGGTGCTGGTGAAGAGTTGATATGGAGTGTGGCGTTGCATGGGGCAGAAATGTGGACCTTGAGGAAGGAAGATTAAAATAGGCTGAAGGCGTTCGAGATGTGGGTGTGGAGGAGAATAGAGAAGGTGTGTTGGACGGATAGCAAGACACATGAGGAAGTGCGTGACATGGTGGGTGAGGAGAGGAAACTTCTGAATGAGATTAGGGGAAGGCAGGGCTGGTAGTGGTAATGAGGGGTAACGATGGTTTGATGAAGGCCGTGATAGAGGGAAAGATGTTGGGCAAGCGGGGAAGGGGGAGAAAGAGAATCGGTTTTATGGACGGGATGAAGAAAGGTAGTCCTTACGCTGAGATGAAGAAATAAATACTAGAGGTAGATAGGACACTACACGTAAAAGAGTCTGTCGTAAAAGTGTCTGATTCTGAATTTCATCATAACGTACATTTAACCGGTAGATTACTCAGATAATGATGATAGATGTAGCAAAGGAGCCACAGAACCTGATCGAAAAGACGGTTACCAAGTAGCAACCACCTAGAATTGACTTTTTCCAGGGTAATACTGGGGAGCGACACTGATTGGTGGTCGAATTGCGTTACTGTGGAGACATCTTAAGCCTGCGACTATGTTACGACTAGTCTGTTTCCTTTCCCTCCAGAACATTCACCTCACAATTAACGAAACTACATATCCTAAATACTCCATATTCCCTTAAATGTACCTTCAGCATCAATTTAGTCTCCCACCCTGTTTAACGTATCCTCCTCTGACCATCCCCTCTGTCCCAGCATACTTCCATGCCTTTATGCTGTCAACGTGATGTTTGTGGCTGATGCTATGACGTTATTCTCTGCGGCTAAAGCTTTACCCGGTTCTCCAAACTTCTAGGAAGTAAAGAAAAACTAGAATGTCTCCTTCAACCGATTGAAATCATGTTCAATTAACTTCAGCCTCAGGAATAAACTGAAACCTCTACCCTCTACCACACGAACAGAGTGGGCCCTTCAGCAAGTCACGCAAAGACTTCGCTGCTACACCCGGAAACAAGCTCTTATAGAAGGATCACGTCGCCGTCCAAATTGGAAAAACAAAATATTTGTAATTCCCTGAAACTCCTGTTTACCTCCAGATGTCTCAGCGTGAAAGAGAAATTACTGTCTCTCTGTAGCATAGCCGTCAAGATTCACACATGCGCTGCAACTGCATGGTCAATCTAAAGCTATCCAAGAAATAAAAATTTGGAATCCACCCACCATCACCTGCTCGGAAAGTTTATTTTGGTTCCCTGTGTGGTGCACAACGTGTTCACATTAAAATTCCTCAAACTTCTCACTTTCTCCTACTTTCTCTGTCAATCGTACGCAGAGTATCTTCATCTGGCTACATTTCATTCTACGTAGGCCCCCTGGCCTGCTCCTAGCGGCATGGGGAGCGTGCGAGGTTCTGATTTGTGCTGGGACGAGTGCTGCATGCCTGGTGTGGAATCACCCCGTGCCACACACCCTAGTGGTGGCTTGCACGGTACTTCGTAGATATAGATGTATCCCTTAAAACAGTTTTCTAAAAACTTTTATCAAATTGTATTCATTGATTTTAGTTAAGTTTAAGGTAAGCGTATAAGCGCCGACCTCGTAATGTTCGTTCAAAGGTGATGTGTTTTACGTGTTATTGACTGGGATATATACTTCGGACCGATCATAAAATATGAATGCATACCCGGATTGGTGAGTTTCTGCGTATTTTTATGAGTTGGCAGCCTTGCTCCGGCTTGTGGCTAAAAGACCCACGTCCCCCGTCCCTCTGTTTCCATCCCGTCTCGATTGTTTATCCCCCACCCGAAAACGTCACCTCTCGCACGTCCCTTCTGTCTCGATGCACCAGATCTGGAGGGGCGATACCATCGGAAAGGCATTTACTAAGGCCTCGACTTCGCCCTTCCCCTGCTATCCCCCGAAAGTGCGACAGTGGGGAGAGGGGGGGTGGGGTGAACTCCTCAGAAGAGGTACTAAGAGAAGAGGGCAAGTATCAAGGAGTCTGCGGACGTGTGGTAAACTGAGAATCACGGAGAATGAGTAAAGTGCAGATTTGTATCGACACTTCGATGAACTGCCTCGTTCATTAAGGTGTTTCCACCGTAAAATGACATAAATGTAATTTTTTTCGTATTCTGTCTACTTGTAGAAAAAACTTGTCCTCTATCTGATATGAACAACAAAATAATACCTTTTACCGCTATTTTATTCTATATTTGAACTTGAAATTACATTGTGTTCAATAGGGGTATGAGAGAAACACGAGGAAAAATTGTATTTTTCCATTCAATATAAATGCCATTTTCGCGGAAAACTATTTATATGAAGGAAATAATCCAGATAAATTGAAAAAAAATTAAATAAAGGCAGTTTACCACATTATTTTAGTTATTAGGGAATTACTGCCGTAATTGAAGTCAAAATGCGGTAATTCGTAGGAAATGGCGCTGCAGTCGGCTCCAATGGCTGGAAAAAAGTGCTAATTTAAAATACATTCGTGGAGTAATCTGTATATGTTGTACCTTACTTTTGGGTTTATAATGGTAACGCATTTCATCAGTGAAAGCAGGATTTTTTGGGAAAATATAAAAAATGTGGAATTTAGTATTTGTTTTGACTCACACAGTCGCGGCGGAAACTCCTTAATCGTAAAAGATTATAATTTTGAGAAACAATTCATAACACTCCGTCCGCAGGATTAGGTGCCATGACATTTTAAGGATGTTCGGTGATTTCGCTCAACTTAAGAGAATTCGATGCGACTTGCTGGAAACATTACTTTTGTTGTCTTAAAGCTACCTGATTTTTTTTCGGAATAATTTGCCGCAGATTTCTTAAGATATTTGAACGAATTAGGCATGAAATTATTCGGGTTATTATGGGAACGCAAGACATTATTCATCAGAAAGAACCTTTCATAATTATTCAATGCATAATAACTTGCAATGCAGCATAACCGACCCATCTGACTCAAGTCACTAGTATTAGATTACTTGATGCATTCATATCAAGTGAATTTCAGAATTACATGTTTCATATTATTTTAGTCATGATTTAGACTGGAAGGACAGAAGATTAATAAAGTAAATGTACATCCATCAGAAAGTTGCGGCAAGAATTGGGGACCAGGAAACAAAGGAATCCACAATAGGAAGGGGAGTTAGGCAGGGTTGCTGTCTGTCACCATGCCTCTTTAACTTGCATGCTGACAAACTGCTGGAAGAAGCTTTAAAAGACATCGGGAGGTTAAAAGTGGGAGGTGAGTGAATAAAATCCATCAAATATGCTGATGAAAAGGCCATAATAGCAGAGAATGAAGACGAACTTCAGAAAATGATGGAAAGAATTCAGAAAAAGAGTGAAGACTACGGAATGAGAATAAACAGAAATGAAACTAAGGTAATGAGAATAGCGAAGACAGAAAGGCCCTTATATATATGGCTGGAGGAAGAAAAATTAAAACAAGTAAGCTCTTTCAAGTACCTGGGAAGTATAGTTACACAGAACGGCAACTGTACTGAAGAAATTAAAAGCAGAATTGGGCAAGGAAAAGTACCATTTAGCAAGATTAAGGAACTGGTGACAGCAAGGAACATCAAGATGGATATTAGGAAAATATTTGCAAAATGATTTATATGGAGCATTGTGTTGTATGGATGCGAAACGTGGACGTTGAAGAAGAGAGAAGAAAAGTACTTAGAAAGCTTTGAAATGTGGTTATGGCGACGAATGGAGAAGATTGGATGGAAAGATAAGATCACGAATGAAGAAGTGTTAAGGAGGATTGGAGAAGAGAGAAGTATACTGGGAGAAATCAAAAAGAGAAAGGCAAAATTGATTGGACATATTTTAAGGAATAACAGCCTACAGAAATTAATAATAGAAGGGAAAATAGAAGGGAAGAGAAGAAGAGGAAGGAGGAGGCACGGAATGCTGAGGGATATAAAAGAAGGAAGGAGTTATGCGGAGATGAAGAGAGAGGCCCAGGACAGAATGCTGTGGAGAAAACGCTACTGTTGAAACCTGTCTGCGGACAGTAGCACTAACGATGATGATTATTTCAATCTTGATTTATTCCTCTAGAACTGATAGAATTGACAAAATAAGAGAGATTCACTGCCCAACTGTTTGGCTCCATATTTTCATCTTCCCAACTATCTATAACTATATCACCATTAATAGCCATTACAATAACTGCGAGACAATAAGAAACATCGTAAATATGCAACTCACTTGTGTTCTCTCCCTCCTCCTATTCCTTTTTCCTATTCTCTCACTATTTCATGGTTGGTGTCATAACACCCCCTGCCACACTTCCCTGTAGCGGCAGGGTGTTATGTAGACCTGCCCCTCTTTGTTGCTCTCTCCATTTCCTTCAGCATCTCGTTTCCAATTTATTTATTTTCAATTTTCCATTCAACGGCAGAACTTTCATTGTATGTTCAAGTGTGAACTATTCATTTGAGACTGTTCAAAGATCGTTCGTTTCCAGTCCACAAAGTACTTATAATTAAAAAATGCTCCCTGGTTGAACGTTTAAAGAACATCTTTAAACCATATATATTTGAATTGCGTAACAGAAATGTTCATTCCAGGAATATTCGTGGTGATGTTTAGTTTAAACAAAACTCAAATGGCAATGTCGAAATATTTTCATTGATTTTATTTCGACTTGTGTTGCCGGCTATGAACTAGTTGTGTTGTATGTGATCCTGAAATGTGCATGGTGTGTACGGCGTGTTGAATTATGTCCTGTGGTCTTATTTCCATATTTACTTAATTCTTGGTTTTGAGTGGCTCAGTAATATTGACCTTATATTCATCCTATGTGGCAACTTAGGTTTCAAATAATTAATGCCAGAAAACAGTTATCGTGATTGGATGGTATTTTCTCAAACTATCACGGTATTTACATTTAAAGAGCAGTTCTCACAGTTACATTGACGCACGGGAGTGGCCAGGCATCTAACACTTACTTCCAGTGTCTTAATTCAAATCAGTTGCGAGTATAGGTATGTATAGGTATATCATAGGTCGCGTGATAACAGTTGTATTATTCCAATATGTAGGAGGAGATATGACGATTCTATGGTATGAGTAGACATTGTGGTTCTATGATAGTAGCCTTCAGGGTTAAAGAAAATTTTTACGTTTAGAGAATCATCTACGTTGAAGATTCTTTGAACAATCTATGAAGTATTCCAATTAATATTCTCTCCACTATATGTGAGTGCCATGATGTAATAATTAAAACATTGTAATATTCCACACTGTTTTATTATTAGTACAAGCCTGACCGGTTTCAATGTAAACACATCATCATTAGAGGCCAAAATTGCAGCTTTGATGATGATGTGTTTACATTGAAACCGGTCAGGCTTGTACTAATAATAAAACAGTGTGGAATATTACAATGTTTTAATTATTACATCATGTCGAAATCCCACAAAGTCAACCCTTCAACCATCTTGTATATATGAGTGCCATTTGAACGTTCATTAAATGTCCGTCTTGAATGATATTTGATCGTTTTAATAGTGTTCACTGAACGTTTTTTGACCACATTTATGACAATACATTCTCCGATGAGTAGCACGAGCGCTCTAGCCTTCAGGAGGCCCTTTGGTTCCTTCATCACCGTCCTCCAGTCTTTTGAGTTCTCCGCTATATTTCTCCCTCTCCGAACTCTATTTGAAGCAAATCCTCCTTCTCCTTCTTCAGCCAGCGCTCTCATGGTATTCCTCTTCTTCATCGGGCATCAGGTTCACAAAGTAATACTTTCTTCTTTATCCTAGCAGCGCTCGTTCTTCACACATGTCCCAGCTACCGAATGCATCTGAATTTTATTTCCGTGACTGTATCAACGTCGTTGTACACGTTTTTATTTACATGATTTTTTAATTTATTTAAACACCAAAAACAGCTAATAAGGCCTTTGCACTGGGTTCAATACACAAAATAAATTTAATATAAGAGTGAATGATAACAGTAAAACAAAAAAAACGATATTCAGCAACTTACAATTATGCAAGTCTGAGGTGGGGAAAGTGGATGTTACATAGTGCGTTAATGTCATGTCATGAGAAATTTCTTCTGGGGTGCCTAATTTCACTCTTTTTTGATAGTATTCTTTTTTCAATTGTTAGAGTGGATTAAATATGTTATAATCTCATAGTTTGTTCTGATCCTCCACAACTCTATTCTTGTGCTCATCCCCTAATGTCCTTCTTAATATGTTCCCCTCCACCTTCCCAACAGTTTCTTGTCCCTTTTAAACAATGTTCTTGTTTGAGCTGTATGCACAACTATCAAACACACCACTGTTTCTTTAATAATGGATGGAAAATCTTCACTTTCCATCTTACTGCTCCTGAAGTGGAAACATTATCTTTTGTGTAATGACTTATGTCCCCAGCAGTTATTTTCGTATTCATTTCCAATGGCACTCTATTATTTCTTCATTGTTTTTTATCCCAAGCACACAGATTCTTTAGAGTTTTCAAAAGCTTTGTTAACCTTCATTCATGACCTGTGCTACTTTATTTCTTTGGTATCATAATAACTTTATGCATTTCTGTCGCTTCTATCGCCGAGTCTAATATGAGTGCCTCCTTTTTTCGTCATGAATGCTTATGACATGATAAGAGCGTTCGTGAACCCTCTCCCATTATGCGTGCTCTCTTGAAAATGTGCGACGTACAGAGTACTACGGAGGGAGGCTTTCGTTATGACAATCCCTGCGGAATACGTCGTGCTCATGATTGTGTGAGTGAGTCGGGGACCTTTCGGTTACTTGCGACACCCAGCAAGAAGCCACCGAGTGCATCAGTGCTGTGTATTTTTTGCAGCGAGCAAAACTCACCAGGGACCCTTATGAGCTAACTATGAGTGGCTGTCAAGGAAAAAAATAATAATTACGAAAATTACTCGAGGAGACGTGACGTTTGCGTTGTTGCCACGCTTACACCCGCCTGCCTTTCGTGAGGCCCTGCGAGTGTTGCCCTGCTCAAGTTTAACAGCTTGACAAAAAAAAATACCTGATTTAAGCAAGCTACAAATGGTATTCTGGTGGCTGTATTTATGACCTGTTTGTCTGGGTCTACGGAAGATCGTCCAACGCTCCAATAAACCAGTATTTATGTCGTCATTTTTGCCAATGCCCGAATTGTGCTTTTCCGGCAGAATTAGTTTGGAGGTTGTTAAACTTATGAAGTACTAATTTAGCGTTGAATGTTTAAACTTACTGCGAAGCGTAATAAAACTTTAAACCCAAATATCAATCCTAACTTAACGGTGGGCGCGCCCGCGGCAAATTGCCGCATAATTTAGTTTCTGAGCTCTCCATCTGGTACCGTTTGTATTTAATGCCTGTGTCTCCAGTTATTCATTTTTCATGATAGGAGGGAGCATTTCCGATATCCGGATCAATTATCCACCGGACGCTTCAGTAGCTGTGTGACATCGAAGAGAATTCGACGTTTGACTAAAGATATAAAAGAAATTTTAGGAAAATATAAGAAAAAGGAACCGGTTCCTGAAGCACCTAAACCAGTAATATACCATGTTTGCAGGTGGCATAAAAATTGCAGGTCAAACATTGTGTGCCAATGATGTACAAATAATGTATTTAGGAGGCATTGTCGTCAAGAGACAACATGTATGAGATGGGAAGATGAGCAGGACCTAGATATGAACTACGATGATTAACAATGTACATTCAGTGTCAAACAATAAAAGATGTAACTATAACGATTTAATCAGCCTTTTTTATTAGTAAATTATCTTACCCATAAATATAGGAATGCAATTTATTTTTGCGGTCAAATTGCCAAGGCGCGCCCACTCGTGGTAGTGAATTTGGTGCGCCCACCGGAGGGTTAAGCCAAGAATAATTAAAACCTCTTTAACGCGGGGGTTAACTTGAATATCTTGGGCTTGAAAAAGATATAATTTTTCTCGTTAACAAGGAGTTTGAATTTTTAATTGATTAAAGGGAGACTTCCTTAGCCTATGAGTACATTTTAAACATACCCCAAGAGCTCCCTTTGAATTGTGTTCTAGCAGGATATTTTGGCATTTTGATCGTTTCCCTTCACTCTAAAATATGTCCTTTATCAAATAAATTATTTAAGAGTAATAAGTTTTACAGATTTGATCTCCCCAGCGTATTGAAACAATTCACTTTCTTTTAATTGGTGCTTGTATGTGAAAATCTGATGAATAATTAATAACACACTTAATTCTGGATATATCACCAAGTTGGGCTGCGTGGTGAGTATATTTTGATGGCTCGTTGTGGAGCTAGAGAGAAATTGGAAAGTAATACGCGCCAAAATGATGAAATACCCCATTGAAAATACCCGTCACTTGTCCAGGATGTGAACTTGGGTATCTTGATCGTCTGCCAAATATGTTTGCCAGCCTCCCTACCAAGCCATTACAGTTAAAGGCGAATTCTGGTGGTGGTTAATTCAAACTAAATGTACTCGTCTCCAGCATAGAGGAAGTTGTCGTGCTTAATAAGCAACCGTCACGGAGTATTATCACTGCGAAAACCTCTGCTCAAAGAATTCCGCACTCATCTCTGTTCTCAGATCCTGATACCGTATCTATCCCGTTGGAAGTGAGTTTTAACCGATTCTTTTAGTATTTTTTCACCTGTTACACAGTATGACTGATCATGGGTTGAACGTGTTGCATTACATTCTTTGTGATCAGTACAGAAATAAGCGCCGTATTTAAACGTTCTCAGTCTTTCCTCTTTTGCAAATCTGGAGTTCAAGGGAATGGTTTAAAAGTGAGTGGTAATAGTGGGGGAAGGGGAAATGAGTTGGAGATAAGAATGTAAAAGGCGGGGAAGGGGGGTGGGGAGGTGGCAGGACAGAAGGGGGGAGGGTTTGGGGGACATAATTCTCCTTATCCGGCTTGAAGGTTTCAGCAAATAATAAATGAAACGAGCACGCTTTTACGGCCGCTGTGGTTGAACCGTCGACGCGGCGCGAGCTTCACTTTATTCCGCGAGCTCATTTGTTTTATTTTTCATTAAAATCCCGCACATTCGCTCTGTTAAGACTCCCCCACCCTCCCAGGTTTGGGGGAGAGTTCTTTGGAGTCGGGTGAAATTTTTTTTTTGTTTTTGTCGCGTGTTTAATGCGCGGCATACGTATCTGTGGGATGGACTCGGGTGTTTGTGCGTTGCGTTTTTTTTTGTGCACGCGTGCGCCCTTCGTTGTTCGTTTGTTCTTGTGCTTGTATGCGTGTGGGTGCGTATTTATGATTAAGTGCTTGCTCAACGCTTTTCCCCTCAACCACTATTTATTTAATAAAGAGGGCGATAATGTTCTTTCCGCCTCCGCTGCTCCGAGCACTTAGTGAAATTAAACTTTCGAAAGGGCACACACATGCAGTATCACGCCTCTTTTTCCTCCATTTTTAAATTTAGACTATATTTTTCCGCGCATGTCGTCGTCATTTTTTTAGTCCTTTTTAATTTTCAGCATTCCTATTATTTTACGGTGATCTCCATTTTTTTTAATACGTGCCCACTTTGTGGATTAATGCTCGTTTATTTTTTTTCACCTCGGCATGTGAGAGTAGATAGTACGTAATTTTATGTGAAACAAGAATCCGCGACTGTTGCTAAAAAAAACATACAAGGGTGTGTATATAAAGGGTTTTTTTCTGATTTCAGGTCGCGCAACCGAGTAAAATGTTCAATAAGATCTCCTTTATTATGAATTATTGTGTATTGCTGCAAGGCGACAGACAAATTTGGTCATTTGCACCAATGAGAATGTGTTCGTAAGGATTTTTGTGAATGAGGAAGGGTGGGGAGTGAACCAGCGTCAGTATTAGCTTGCGCTAGTAAAAACATGTATTCATACACATCATGCCTTTCCCTCTCGCGGTTGGAATTTCCAAAAGAGCTTAATTCTCGGCGTTATTCCTAGAAAAATGGCTTCGATGCTAACAATTTCCTCTATTCTACCCTATCCTCTCTTCAAGCCTCTGCCCATTTCACACATTGCTTCATACTCATATTCTCAAGACCTCTGATATCCCGATTCTTATGCTATCTTATCCTAATCTTCTCATAAGTCGATGGTAGGCGAATTAACCTTGTGGAATTTCGACATACTGGAATGACGAGACACTTGGTAATTACCACACTTTTTTTAAATACACTGACCGGTTTCGATGTTTTAGTACATCATCATCAGAGTTAAAGCACAATATCAAAAAATATTCTGCTTCAAACTTTCGAAAAAGATTTAACCAATATTTCTCCATTCGATCAGTTGCAGATTCCCACCCTTATTCCTCTTTGTATTGTGATTTAACTTTGATGGTGATGTACCAAAACATCGAAACCGCTCAGTGTATATAAAAAAGTGTGGAAATTACCAAGTGTCTCGTTATTCCAGTAATCTTCTCATATCAAATCGATATGATCAATTCTTGAAATGTGATTAAATATATCTGTGATTTCATACCTGTGCATTGAAATGTTGAATGAGGTTGGTCATGCTCCATCGCATTATCAGTCTGTTTGATGTTTTGTCTATTACATTATAATTCCAATATGCTTAATGAATAATGTGTAAGTAATGCGATTGATTATTATCTATGCTGCCAGTTTTAATACCTAGTGTGTGATTTCAAATCTGTGTTCTGCTACCCTGATTTTCACATATTATGTATCATTTTAATCATTTATCATTGTTGGTTTACATGTGGTGCTCCTTAATGAAATTAGTACGTATTGTTGTAACCATTGACCCCTTTTGTTGTGGCATGTTATTATGCATCAATGTATCAAGGGACTTAAAGTCCCAGAAAAATAAATATTGTTTTCATGTTTTTTTTACCTACGCCCCTGTCCCTGACGCGAAACTTGTTTCAAAAGTCCCTGCCCTTCAACAATTATTCTTCGTCACGAGCGCCACCTGCGGCTATACCCGTCCCTCCCCTGCACCATACTGACCTTAATCTCCCCCCTCCCCACTCAATTGGCACCAAAAACCCCGTAATGAAATGGAGACATCGCCTAGCCAGATATTTTTCAGTCAAACACAAATTACTCCGCTATTTACTATTACTATTTCTATTTGGACTAGTATAAGAAATAGAACGAATACAGCGGAGAGTAGAAAGATTTGTATAAAGTTGTTCCGATAAACTTAGCAGAGTTACCGAATTGGGTATTTTCCACGTACTTCAAACTACCGATATTCTGATTCTGTTACTTGAACTTATTGCATTGACTAAAAGTTTTCTTATCAAATTGTATGAATTTCGGTTTTAAAAACTAAAGAAAGTTGAAGGTTACGAATGCTCCCGAGCACACTCCGAAAACAACCGAATGATCTGTGACGTCATTTTCGCTGTTTACATTTAGACCCAGGAGTTTTCTTATGCTTACGGTGGAAACTGGTGCGGTGAAATTAGTTTGGACGTTTTTCTGTGTTTGATGTGACTTTAAATGGCATATGTAGATGGTGTTTTGTGCCACAATGTACAAATAAATCGGTGAAAACACCGAACAAGAAATGCATTCACGCAATCACGACTTTGAATGTTTGAAATGTCTTCCTTGGATTCCTCAATATCCACCTGCACAATGTATGCTTTACTTCGCACTTTGTGTTCTGGACATATTCTTGCAATGACTCTTCACAGTGGTCCATCTCTCTTCACTTAGACGTATCCTATAGCATTACCACCATAACTCTCTAGAGAATCTTTATAATAAAGCAACACTTAAATTAAAATTTGAACAGACATTTAGGAGATGAGAATCTATTTTTAGACATTTCAATTGCAGAGAAGTCACTTATAGAAACCTCTACAAACAATTACAAATTAGCGTTATAAGTGTGATAAGTATTTGCAGCGTAAATATTTGGCAAGTACTGTGTTATGTTGATATGTTACTAAGGTACTGTTTGTTTACTGTTGCATGGACTGGTATGGACTTTGAGAAATAAAGAAGAAGTATTATAATGATTATGAGTGTATTGGAAAAACAATTAATAAAGCTCATACACCAAATACATAATTGTATGCATTAAAATGATAAACAACAGTAATGACGATTTTACAAGCAAACTTTATGCTTACAGTTTTTGGACTTAATCTCCACGAATTTCGGAAGCAGTAAATCGCTCGTCCTTCTTTATAAAAACGCCTACCATAAACATATATACGTTGGGTAAATTATCTGATGTGGTTTTAATAAAACCATTGCACGCCATAGCCTTTGTTTTCAATGAAAACTCTTTAAATATACGGTCTCTTCTACAGTCCTTCACTTTCTCCCTCACAGCTGTCTATCGCTCAGCGAAAATGACGTCAAGCCAATCAGATTTCGTTTCGCAGCCACGTAAAAAAATTTGAAATTTCGACTATTTTAATCTTAAATATCTCAATTAATATTGAATCAATTTTAAAACTATTTTCACTCCGCAAACTTATTTGAGTTAAAGTAACATATAAAGACCCGTTTACTTAAATTTAAAATTTTGGAAAATACCCAATTGTTGAAGGAATTAGGGTGGGAATCTCTAACTGATCGAAGGGAGAAATACAGGTTAAATCTTTTTCGAAAGTTTTAAGCAGAATATTACTTTCCAGACGTTCAACATTTTTTCCTTGTACCAACGTGCTACGGTAAAAAAGATCACAGTAATAAGATAAAGGAAATAGACCACAGAATACGTCAATATTTAAAATGACATTTTTCCAGCGGGCAATTAGTGATCATGATCGTTGTGATAGATCAAATTAACAATTTAATTTCAACTTCTCTTATGAGTCTCTCCTGTCAACCTCACCCATGACTTACTATGTCTATTCCTTCCTCTAACATCAATCGCTCCTCTTTTCTATTATCTATTAGTTATTTGACTTTCTTCCATTCTCTCGACACGGCCAAACCAACAAATACGCTTTTTTATGTTCATATATTACCACCCACTTGTTCCTAACCCTATCCCTCCTACTCTTACCGCAAGCACTTATCAGATAACTCCTTTCCACCGCATTTAGCCTACACTTCTGTTTATCCTCGCTTACTCGAGTTTCACTGCCATACAAACAGGTGGGGAGGAGTGTACTTTTATGCACTGCGATTTTCACCCCTAAGACAAACACTCATCCCTTTGTGTAATCCAAATGATACCTACGACTTCCCTTCCAGCATTTACACGCCTCTTTGTATGCTCATCTAACCTTCCATCTTTCGGTAAAATCCGGCTTAAATATGGAAAATCATTCACTTGTTCCTTTATTTCATCACTCGCCCTCGTACAATTACTTCCACTCTCTCTGCTGTTTCATAAAAAAGTTATCCAAAAACTTCTATAATCCATGTGTGCTCTTTGAAAGAATCATACGCGTGTAGTGCAATCAGCAAATCTACGTCTCCAGCCATTACACCGACATTATCCCTCCACGCATTTCTCACATATCCATCCATAAAAATATTGAATAGCCGCGGTGACGTTACGCATCCTTGCTGTACGTCGTTTGATATCCTCTGTGCTGCTTCACAAAAGTTATCCAAGAGCTTCTGTTGGCTCTCTGAAAACATCACACGCCTGTAGTGGAACCCGCAAATCTACATCTCCAGCCATAACACCGACATAATCCCTACACGCATTTCTTACATATCTATCCATGAAGGTGTAGAATAGCTACGGTGACATTATGCATCCCTGCGTTACGCCCTGTTTTATTTCAAACCAGTCACTGTAGACCCCAAAAACTCTCACACTTGCCTGAATGTTATTATACAACGTCTTCATAACATTCAATAATTATTCATCCACTCCATAGCCCTTTCAAACCTTCCACAGTCTACTTCTATTTCCTCGGTCATGTGCCTTATTTAAATCCTTAAATGCATAATTCACTTTTTTCGGACGCCCATGAATTTTTCTATCACTTGCTGAAGTACCAACAGCTGCTGAATACATCCCCTCCCAGGCATAAACCCACACTGTACACCCGAAATTCTGTCAACAGTTCTCTTTTGCACTCTTTTTATTTGACCAAAAACTTATCCCGGATTACTCAATGAACTGATTGCTCTCTAACATTTACATTCTGTAATACCACCCTTCCTTTTGCGCAATAAAACAATAAACCCATTATTTCTATCCGCTGGAAAAACAGGAACCGTTGACCGATACTAATACAATTCACATTCCCAAATTATTGGCAAATTACACTCACACTTCATCATTTCACTGGATTTCCCATCTGCGCCTGCAGCTTTCCCATTTTTCAGCATTCTCACAATCGTTACGACCTCATTCTCACTTATCAACTTTCCCACATTGGAGTTCACGTATAGTTATTCGATAGGCTCGCATTTATCTTCTGCAGCGCTATTGTATATGTCTTCAAAGTACTCCCTCCAAGAGTACCTAAAATTGCTCTCATCCCACACAACCTTGCTTTTATTTATTTATTTTCAATGTCCTCGAAAACAGCCTTTAAGGTATTTTTTTACATCGAGCACTGTAACATGTAATGAAGGACGAACGCACGCAATCATGCCCTGTCTGATGGAAAACCCACCGAGGTGGGGTTCGAAGCATCGACCTGAGGGTAGCATGCGAGGATTTTACACCACCGCTACCGGGGTGTCAAAAATTGAATTAATTCTCTGGTTTCTCCTTGCTTTTCCCTTTTTACCCATTTCCAAAATAATTTTTTTATTGCCTTTAAAATCGCTCACCATTTTTTCAGCCTCATGTAGACGCACTCTTCCCTCACTTTTTTTCCCAAAATTTTCGAACTTTCTCATTTATCTCTGTATTAATCACATGCCTTCTTTCGCTCAACCTCAGAGTTTTCTCCTATCAATCTTCTTTCTTTTCACTCACCGCAGTCTTTACTTCTTCATTCAACCAAGTATCGTCTCTCATTCTCCCTTCAACTACTTATTTTGTATACAACAGCACAACGCATACAACAGTCATTCCTTTCAAACTCTCCCACGCATCATTCACAATCCCGTCGTTGATATATTCATTCCATTCACATAACTTCGAGGATATTACATTCCCAAGCATGCATCCATACCGCCCTCTAAGACCTCGTTGCCTAACAATTTTTCCACTTTCACTCTCATTTGCTCAAGCGCACTTCTCTTCCTAGGAACCCACTTTCTACCCAGGAGGACACTAGAGGCAACCAAATAGGGGTCTTTCACACATGCACCCATCAATACTCTTGTATCCTTAAGAAACTCTCTCAACCTTTCACATTACACAATGTAATAAATCATGCTCTTTCAATCTCCCATGTGTACATATGACTTTTTTAATTTTTAAACCATGTATTCGAGGTAAACAACTGTTTTTCAAGCTAACTCACCAAGTTTTCACCATGTCATTCACACAATGGTAAAAAAATGGCAAAAACACTTTCCCAAATGCATCCCGTCTTAAACCATCCTAATTACTAATGTCACCTAGCACAATTATTCTTTCACAGTAACAGTCATTCAAAGCCCCTCTTAAGTTTTCTTAAAAAAAAACATCTTTCATACTGTTACTCTCTCCATCCACTGGTGAATGGCAAACCACAATTACAGCTCTTGGAACACTAGCTTTCATGTGTACCCAGTCTAGGGGAAACTAGCTCGTATTTCCTAGCCAATATCTAAACTCTCTCCTTTATGATCAAGCCAACACCCTTAGTGCCGTGCAACATATCGTCAAATCCTGGCCAATCCACTGTCATCAGTTGTAAAAACATTTTCATTGCATTCATCAATTATTGTTCTTTTCCATATCTGTTTCAGTTAAGAGAAATTTCAGCTTGATTCAGGTTTGAATATTTCAGAAAAAAATTACTTGTCCATTATGCGACATTCATGAAATGCGATTTTTCCTACAGTCCATATGGTAGTATTTATTAGCTGGATCGTGGTTTCTGAGCCATTTTCCACGATATATGCGTATCTCCCCATTTAGAGTACTCAGAAATAAATATATTTATAAAATAACAGGCACTCAAAGATAAATTGAAAGGACACTCGTATGTCCTCATGTAGAATATATCCTTTTCAGTGCTTTTATACGCCTGTGTAGAAAATTTCAAGATAATCAATTCATAGATTTGTCGTAAATTTGGTACAACTAAATTAACATACCGTGAAAATGAATATTAACGCATTATATAATTTAATGATTGAGCACATGTATTGTATCGAATTGGGTGAATTTTAGATAGTAGCGTCTTCGAAAGTATAGAAATTGTTTGTTATCCCTATTTTAAATAATATTTTGTAGCATTTTGCTGTAAATCATGAAGATGTAGCATAATAAAGTACCCTTTCAATTAGCCTGTACTTCAAAACAGCAGCTTAATGCTGCGCAGAGGTAAATTTTACGTTTTGCATTTTATTTCTTACTGTGAACTTTACATGTCTTAAAAGGCTAGGTTAAATTTAGTACCTATTCATAATACAGTAAAACTAGAAAATTTCGAAATATTTTATGTAATTATGAATAAACACTTTCAAATCTACTTCAAAGTGTTTAACTTAAAAAATAAGTAAGACATTTCAGTTTATTTGAGATTATTTTCAATTTTCTTCGTTGAGCCCACAATTTTTCTTATGAATAATTATTTTAGGCATGAAAATGACCCAAGACGATTGGTTTATGCTTTATATTCTCTTCCAGTTGCATAAATTTGCCCCCATAGCATTTAATAATACATTCGTGGCGTCAGAGCTACATGCATGAAGTTCAATTTTATCAACAATTAAAACGTATTTAAAAAAAGGCAGGCGTATCATCATTTACGAGGGGGGACCCAAAAATAACGGGAATTGCGTCATAACATTTTTACTAATCAATATTTTTACACCAAATTTTGATCACCTTCAAAGTAAACCCTCTTAACTGTAACACATTCATCTAATCGTTTCTTCCATTATTCAAAACAGTTTTTAAATTTGCTTATTGTAATGTTCTTTAGGCCTTCCAGCGATTTTTGTTTCACCTCTTCTACAGTCCCAAAACGTTTTCCTTTCATGTCCCTTTTGAGTCTAGGAAATGAAAAGAAGTCGCAGGGGGCAAGGTCCGGTGGATAGGGGGGGGGTTAGCAATTGGCGTCATGCCGTTTTTGGTCAAAAATTGCTTCACAGACAGCGCGGTGTGGGCAGGTGCGTTGTCGTGGTGGATGAACCAATCACCTGTGCGCCAAAGATCCGCCCTTTTCTTCCGGATGTTCTCCCTTAACCTCCTCAAAACCTCTAGGTAGAATTGCTGGTTGACCGTCTGGCCCGGAGGAACAAATTCCGCGAGCACAACACCTCTGCAATCGAAGAAACAAATGAGCATTATCTTGATGTTGCAACATTGTCGTCCGTTCTTGAAGTTGACGGGCACCCAGAACGAGGTTGGTCTTCAATCGACATCTCTCCATTCTTGAAACGCAAGAACCAGTCGTAGACATGTGTTTTACTTAGGGCACTATCCCCATAAGCAGTTTTAAGCATCACAAGAGTTTCTGCGGGAGTTTTTCCCAACAGAAAACAAAACTTCACAGCGATGCGTTGCTCCCGGCAGTCAGCCATTACACGTTTTCACCACAACAAAAAGAGTTGGTTTACTGAAAGAAATCCCACAGGCGAACGGATGCATTCAGAGCGACCAGGATTCGCTCACTGACTCAAGAGAAGTCATTGCTTAGAACCCTTTACTGGAAAATCCGATCCCTCTCTCTGCCGCCCCCCCACCGCGCTATTCCCGTTATTTTGGGTCCCCCCTCGTATTTTTCATTAGGCTTAAGTACGTGGAATTCATTGAGATTTCTTGAATTTTGAGTTTCCATGAATTACCTGCTAATCAGAGAACGTTGCTTTTCCTTTTAAAAATGGGGCCGATCTAATTGCTACAGGTCGATTGCCAGTAAAATACTTGAAATAGTAAATGAATAGTAGTATTACTGAAATTGTATCAATTACCCAATCGACTTACATATATGGACGTATTTTAATAGGCCAATTGTCCATATACGTGGGTTTCATATTTGAAAAATCTAGGAAATCAAATATAGACCTCATTTCAGGTTCCGAAAGATGTATATTTGTCCGTCTGCTCTTGGTTAAGACTCGGTCTCACTGATTTATCCAGCACTGAGGTCATCTGAAACCCGTTTCTGTTAATTAGTGCGGCCACCAATCAGAGAGTCTTATATCTCGGCCGCCTTGTCGTCACCTTGGGGATATTTCATTATCCGCCGGGACTAATTGGCTAAAATGGCGAAGGATGGAGCCACCTTCCCACTCACTTAATTCACCCGGCCTATAGCAACGCTCTTACATTTATTTTTTCACCCCAAGTGTAGTCGTTACATAGCCCCGGCTACATTCTTCATGTTGCACTTCAGCGGCGCTGAAAAAAATCGGTGCTATTTTCCAAATACGCTCTTAGTGACAATGTTTTTATCTCATTGTTCTTACCGGGTCGCCATTTCAATCTTATTATCATAATTTAGTATTTCAATCGCAGTTTTGGGACGTTACGGAAATATGGCATTAATTGCCATATTGAGAGTGGTTGTTTTTCTCTACTCAGCAGGAATACGTATATTCACTCATTTATTTTTAGCAACTACATTATTCGTAGCTTTTTATCGTGCTTAAGAGTTTATTCTAGAACTCATGGCTTAGTAAGTGTGTCCTACGTAAGCCGACTAAATGGCTTTTTGAATTTAAGTATCTGGATATCATTCATTCATTATAGTAATCTACCGCTTAGAGGTAGGTTATGATGAAAGTGAGAGAATATCCAATGGACTCTTACAAGTGCCGTGCCCTGTCTATCTCTAGTATTTCTGTCTTCATCTTAGCATAAGGCCTACCTTTCTTCATCTCGACATAAAACCTGATCTCTTTCTTCCCCTTCCCCGCTTACCCAACATCCTACCCTCTATCACGGCTTTCAGCAAACCATCGCCCCTCATTACCGCTTCCAACCTCCTACCCTGCCTTCCTTAATCTCATCCATAAGTTTCCTCTCCTCGCCCACCATGTCAAGTACTTCCTCATTTTTCTTCCTTTCCGTCCAACGCACCTTCTCCATCCTCCTCCACGCCCACATTTCGAATGCCTTCAGCCTATTTACGTCTTCCTTTCTCAAGGTCCACTTTTCTGCTCCATACAACGCCACACTTCATATCAAGCTCTTCACCAGCCACTTTTTTACATCCTTACTTAAGGTCTCCGTCATCAGCTCCCTTCTATTATTGAACGCTTCCTTCGCTAGCGCCTTTCTCCTCCTAATGTCTTTTCTACTATGTCATGTTTCTTCTAGCGTACTACCCAAATAATTAAATTGTTTGACTTTCTACAGTTTGTGACTTCCTATTCTTATCACCAGCCTCGCTTTCTTTGTCCTAGAGAATCTCATTACTTTTGTTTTTTTAATTATTAATCTTCATTCCGCATTTTTCGCACTGCTTTTCCAATGCATCTACTACAGATTGCAATCCTTTCGATGACCGACTGACCAACGCCTGGTCGTCCGCGAATCTTACCGACTTTGTCCACTGGGCTCCTACTTTCATTCCCACATCTAGTTCCTCCCATGCCTCTCTTACCTTTTCCTCAGCATAGATGTTAAAAAGCAAAGGCGACAACGGGCACCCTAGCCGCACCCCACGACCTATAACTGCCTACCCTGATTCACCGTCAGCTACCCTCACCTGAGCCCTTTGCCCCATACATAAGTTGCGGATAAGTCTCCTATCACGCCAATCTATTCCTATTTTCCCCAGTATCTGCATTAGTTTCTCCCAGTTTACCCTGTCAAACGCCTTTTGTAAATCTACAAAGCAAGCGAAAACATCTTGATTATGCTCTATATTTCTGTCTATAAGTGTCCTCATTACCGCAATCGCGTCTCTGGTGGCCCTCCCCTTTCTGAACCTATAGTCTTCCTGGTCATCGCCTAAATAGTAGTTTTCTTTGCTCTCCAACCTTCTATTTATTTTTCTAAGTAATACTTTTGCCACGTGGGAAATTAAAAAATTCAATTTAAAATTAAAATTGTTCTATACTCCTCGCATTCTGACGCTTTCTTCTTCTTTGGGATAGGTATTAATACTGTTTTCTCGAAATCCTCTGGCCATAATCCTTCCTCGTAGATCCTGCGAATAAGTTCCAAAAATGATTCTCTTCCCTTACTACTAAGAGTCTTCATTAGCTCCGAAGGTAGGTTATCGGTTTCCACGGCTTTTCTACCCTTAGTCTCTCTTAATGCCCTCTCTATTTCGCTGTCACGTAACTCTGGTCCTAGGTTATCCTTATATATTGTTCCTTCATTCTCTAGATTTAGGCTAAAGGGTCTTTTCTCGCTGTCATATAGCTCCTCTACGTATTCTCTCCATCTTTCTTGGATATCTTCCTGTTCGATTAATATCTTCCCTGTTTTATCCTTAACCTTTGGTATCGTTTGACCTCTCTTACCACCCGATAACATTTTCACCTTGGCGTACAAAACGCTCACTTCCCCTTCCTCCTGCAGCTTTTCCATTTCCTCGCATTGTCCCTTCCACCAGTTTTCTTTTGCCCGATTGCTCACTCACCGGAGTTTATTAATCAATTCCTTGTACCTCCTCTTGCCTACGTCGGTGTTGAAGTTTTTCCATATCCTTCTCTCCTCCATTTTCTTAACCCTCTTCTTTTCCACCGTTCCTATTGTTTTCTCTGCCGCTCCTGCGATGCCTGTTTTTATAATCTCCCATCTTCTCTCTATTGTTCCCATCCGTTTTGCTTCACCTATGTTCTTTTATACCAGCTCTTGGTATTTCCTCCTTTTCAACCCTTTTAATGCTTCAAGGTTCCACCTCTTTATCTTCCTACCTTTACAAAGCCTTTTGAATCTAACTTCACACTTCATCATCACTAAGTTATGATCTGAGTCCGCATCCACCTCTGGATAGCTACGCGAGTTTTTGGTACTGTTTCTAAA
The DNA here is from genome assembly GCA_963573305.1 of Pyrrhosoma nymphula. Taxonomy (NCBI): domain Eukaryota; kingdom Metazoa; phylum Arthropoda; class Insecta; order Odonata; family Coenagrionidae; genus Pyrrhosoma; species Pyrrhosoma nymphula. The sequence continues at coordinate 79,766,204 of OY754337.1, forward strand.
CCTCTGCCTTGCCATTATATAATCAATTTGGTATCTCCCAGTATCACTCGGCATTTTCCATGTGTATCTACGCCTGGGGTGATGTTTAAACCAAGTGTTTGTCACTACTAATTTATTTCTTCTACAAAACTCAACTGCCTTTTCACCGCGATCATTTCTTCTTCCTAGCCCAAACCCTCCCACTTCTAATCCGTCCCTCCCTTCCCCCACCACTGCATTACAGTCACCCATCACTATCAGGTTTTTCTTTCACGGCACTTCTCTAATTATAACTTCTACTTGCTCGTACACCTCTTCCACCTCTTCCTGCCTATGGTTGCTTGTAGGTATTTATACCTGGACCAGTACGAAATTCGTCGGGTGTGCTTTTATTTCTACCACTAGTATCCTGTCACTCACCTGCTTAATGCTTACCACCCTCAGCCCCAATTTTGTGTTCAATACCATGCCTACCCCACGTTGATTCACATCTCCCCCACTATAGATAACCCTGTAGCTATCACTCCAATAGCCCCCGCTATCCTTCCATCTCACCTCGCACAATCCCAAAGCATCTTTTTTTTCCTTTTTCCATTTCCTGTTTAATATTTTCAAGATTCCCGGCCCTTACGTTCCAAGGTCCTATTTTTACCACTGTTTTCCTACTCCTTTTTTTCTTTTTCTTCTTCTTCTCCCTCCTAACCCTTGTATCCACCGATGATGATGCTGTGCAAGGATAAAGTGTGATGACGACCGCTGAGGCCTTGCCTCCCCCGCTGCCGGGCACGACACCCGCCCTAGTGGGCGGCGTCCCGTAGTTGCCAGGAATCAATTCTCTGTGAATGACTTTCATATTCTAGGAAGTGATAGTTGAGAGGTATTCCCACGCCACTCAACGGTATTTTTTACGTTACACCATCATTACATTTATTCTACTACATTTATTCTGGCTCCTACCCTTCGACCTGGCATGGGTGGCCCTAACAGGAGCAATAGTACTTGCTCCTGCCAGTCCAGCTCTAGGGTTCAATGGAACGCTCAAGCCCTTCCACCACGGCAAGGTCGTAGTTCAAGGAAGAGATCTGAGTATAACATATTGATAAAAAGGAGACGCAAAGATGGGGACTGCAGGACCTAAAATGGCTTTTAGATACCGCAGGAGTAATCATCGACATGGTTTCATGCTAGAAGATAAAAAAAACAAGTTTCCATCGTTCGGTGCTTCACTAATGGAGCAACGGGGCAAACATTTGCTTGTTAAGTTGATACCAATCATATCCCTGTAATAATATAATGTTTTACCCTTCATTTTTGAATTCAGTCATTTCTCGAGTCTATGTTTTATTGAACCGGTACTTCATCTAACAAAAATGTTCTGGACTCCCCCCTCCCTCAAGAGCCAAATTGTAGACAGGCCAATGGCAGGCAGCCCCGTTTTCCTGCCGCATTGCTCCCGAAATCCCTTACTTCCACCACCTGCATTGCTCTTTTGTAAAGTCCTATTGCATTTTGGTGAATATACATTTGCTTTTTCAATTAGTATCCACTCCCCACGAGTGTGTGAAGTCTTCAAGAGTCTTTCATCACATTGGTTATTCAGCTGCTGCTGAAGGTTATTGATGGCTAACTCCTGAATCGTGCTTAGGATATTGTGACGCTAGCACGGGGTGCTATATCTCGTACTCGAACCTTTGGCTCCGTTGAATAATTATTAATTATTATATTCACTGTTTTTACGTAATATTTGTTTCTCTTTCAAGCGTCTACTTCATTATTACTAACCTTGACAATTTTCCATCAACAACTTGGAAACCTTCTAATTTTAAAATTCATTCACTACCTTTCTTCATAATTAAGCTTCTTTACGACAAAAAACGTGAGTAATCTGTTGTGATCATCATTAAATATGCTTGATGCATTATCTGCATATTTTTCCCCAATATCATTTCCTAATTGGAGCAAGTAGAAAAATTTAATGACTTGGGTAGTTCGCTAGAAGAATTAGGGAAGGAAGCGTTCGATAATAGAAGGGAGCTGATGACGGGGACCTTAAAAAAGGATCTTAAGAAGAGCCAGGTGAAGAGCATGATATGGAGTGTGGCGTTGTATGGGGAAAAAACGTGGACCTTGAGAAAAGAAGATTAAAATAGGCTGAAGGTGTTCGAGATGAGGGTGTGGAGGAGGATGGAGAAGGTGCGTTGGACGTAATGGAAGACAAATGAGGAAGTGCTAGACTTGGTGGGTGAGGAGAGGAAACTTATGGATGAGATTAAGGGAAGTAAGGGTAGGTGGCTGGAAGGGGTAATGAGGGGCGATGGTTTGCTGAAGGCCATGATCGAGGGAAGGATGTTTGGTAAGCGGGGAAGAGGGAGAAATAGAATATGGATGGGATGAAGAAAAGTAGGACTTACGCTGATATGAAGAAAGAAATACTAGTGGTAGATAAGTCCCTGCATGTGTAAGAGTCTTTTGGATATTCTATGACTTTCTCCTTAACCTACATTTAATCGGTAGATTACTCCGATAAGATTCTTTCCTAAGAAGTAAGGCATGCCCTAGGTGGAGGCTGTATTGCTGAAACAATTTATTAGGAAATGTTAGACGAAGAATTTGTGTTGGATCATACAGTGGCGGTAGAGCCTCCTTCGAGGCATAATTAAACGACATGGCTGCTGATTAAATATCTTCTCTTCCTGCATCCGAAAGCATATAAACGAGTCTCGTACCAAACACTTAACGCCATAACTGCCGACATTCTGTGGATGTGGTGGCGTCGGAAAAAAATACACTTGTGGTGGGGGGGGCATGTTTAGGAGATTCCTCAGGGTGACCTCTTCGCTGGAAGGGAACCAGGAGACTTCCGAAAACACTTTATCCTTCCTCGTCTCCCCTCGTCCTCCTCCACTGGATCATCTCCAGCCGTCCGGAAACCCTAGATATTAAGGCTGGAGGGAGATCCCTCGGGGAATAGGGGCGGTGGAAGTCATAATCTCCGGGGACGAGAGATGTCCTTCCATTCGCACCTCTGACCACCCATTCGATCGAGGGAAGGTCGCTCATGTGCTTTAGTTTGTACTCGCTGCTGGTGAAAACTATATGATCGCAGGAAATAACTACTAGAAACCTCCCTTTTTATTTTATATAGGAATTTAATCCCTATTTATCTCTAAGAAAAGTTAAATCTCAGGTCTGATATCCCCTAGAAAGTATCTTGTATGAACCCATGTATTCTACACCACCCGATACCCCTACTCAATATTTACCGATTTACCTACTCAAGTCTTTCATAATTGTGCCTCCAAACTATGGAATCTTTTCCTTAAAATTTAGTAAACCAAAGGATCCTAAAATAAATGTAATCATATATTGCTCTTGACTCTTCTGAATGCAGAGTAGTTTTATACGTATAGACCTGTGTGATAGCCCCATTATTGCCCGTAAACATATTTTTCTATCACTGTCCGTAATACGAGGTGAAATAAATAAGTGACATATGTGTGCCATTGAATAGAGTTGGAAAATTTCCTAGAAAATTGAACCCCATTTTTTTAAATTGAAACCCTAGAAAATATACCTTTATGGAATAATTTACAAATAATGCATTTTCCCTGGAAAATTCTTTTGAAAGTGGGTTGCAGTGGCTTAGAGTATATTTGTTTTACACCAAATTTAGTTGACTATGAAAGATGGGATTTTTTATAATGGCTGCTCTTCTTTTTTTATTGAGAAATATTTTTTCAGTCTCATTCATAATTAATTGAGATATCTCGTTGGTTGTATAAATGAAACTATGCAGAGTAAATTTGTTTTCACGAACACATATTTGTTCCTCAATAGCCATTCACTCTGCGCTGCACAATGGGTTTTGTACGGCACACATTCGCTGTGCAACTGCTGGTGCAATTTTTCCTTTGCCTGAAGGTTTTCCCAAAAGCAGTTTTCTTTTCAAGGGACGTTAATGGCCAAAGTCTGTAGTTTCTAAAGAAAAAAGCTCTTGGAAAAAAATCCCAAGAGTTTTTGTGCAATTCCTTAGGAATGAATTTTTTTCTAAGAAATTTTCTATTGTTCCCTTGCTCTTCCCTATGTTCTAGGAAATTCTCATTGGGAAATTTCCATAAGGGATGAAAAGCTGAAGCAAGTATTTCGAATTATTTTTGAGGGGAGGAGGTCGTAGCTTTTAAACTATAAAATAAAAATAACCAATGAGAAAGCGGCCAGAGAGAGTTAACGTGGCAGCCGTGACGTCAGTTTCATTTATTTCAATGATTATATCGCTTCAAGGTGGTTCCACCGCGACTGTGTTAATCAATGCCAACTCTTGGATTACTACTAATACTCTCGAATACTAATTGGATTACAACTAATATTGGAAACCAAAATTAAGGTACAAAACTTACAGATATTTCAACGAATGCATTTTTTATGAACACTTTATCATAGCCATTGACGCCGACTGCAGCACCAAATTCAAATATATCATGCATTAGCTTAAAACTTGAAAAATTAGGTGGTAGATGCATTCATTTTATTTTTAATGAATTCACTGTGAGTATTCGATTCTTATAAACATTTTCCTTGAAAATGAGATTTATATTACATGTTTAAATACTATATTTCCCTGAGTTTTTTTCCATTATTACCTTCAACACAATGTTATTTTAAATCCAGTTTGCGAGAAAAATAGCGTGGAACGGTAGTATTTGGTTGTTCATATCAGATAAGAGGGCTTGTTTTTATGTAAGTATTCAGAATATGAATGAAATGACATTTATGTACATTTATAGCGGAACCACCTTCAACCATTTTCTTTAGCCGAGTGACATTTCTTCTTTTATTTTCTCTAAGGAGGATACCCAGAGCAGAGAAATTAAGCATTCTGTAATCTCTTTCCAACCCTATTTTCTCTTCGTTCCCACTCCCGACCGTACTACGCGGTCTCTACTCTTTCGAGCGGTGGAGAGCTCGGATCTTGGATGATGATCACCACCCACGCTGACCTTTTCCGCTTCCCTCGCGGCGTCTGGACCGTTCTTTCTCCTACTCCCGCCTTCCTCCCACCCCTCAACACCCCCTCATTACGTTGGATCCTAAGGGCTGGGTGAGGGGATGGAGAGGCAATGCGAAGAGGACGCACTTTTTCGGTTTTAAGATTTCAATTCATCCATCACGGCTGTGGACAGCCCTAGGGCCGTTTCATTTCGCCCAGGTGAGGGAGTAATATGGAAGGCACACTATGGGGGTGGAGAGGTGGACGTGTAACTCCAAATGGGGGATTATCATTCAAATGTTTTTTCGATATTACCGTTTAAACCAAATTTGCAAAGGTTTTCACATAGAGTTACGGAGTTGCTTCGAATAATTAAGGCCTAATAACGAAATAACTAAACGTAGAAAGTTTTATTTTAAACGATCTCTGACGTCATTTCATCCATCGATCAAAGGTTCATGGTTCGATTCCCGGTTAAGATCTTGCCTGTTGTAAGATACGTGAAATGGAGCCAACATGGGATCTTGGCCGATCGTGAGCCGATCATTGAGAGAGCGAAACGGATCTCCCACCTTCCCGCAAAGAGTCACTAAAAATGAGAGATTACAAAATAACCAAGTAAACCAAGATCCCCGTTGAGTTTCACGATGACACGGGGGATAATATGTTTGCCCCACCCTATATCACTAGGTTGATAGAAGCGGCAAAATAATAAATGTACACTTCCGATCTGATAGGTAAATACATTCCTCCTTTGTACGCAACATTAGGGACTGTAAAAAGAAATAAAGAGAGAGAGAGAGACAAAGCTCTTATTGCTAAATTTTAATGCTGTCGACCGGTTTCGACGTCTTAAGCGTCATTTACAAGACAAAGAGAATGAAATATTGCTACTGCTAGCCTTATATCATAAAGAAGGGTGAGTGGGAACATGGAGAAATGAGGGGAGGTCAGGAATTGACGGTTGGTTGGAAGGAGAACGGGTAGGGGAGAAGACTAAGTTACGTGTGGCATGGGGGGGGGGCGGGAGTAAGGTCGGGTGGTGGTAAAATGTAATGGAGGATTGGGTTGTAACAAAGATCTCACATTTATCAACGGTAGACAAAATTTCAATTCAATTCAAATTCTATCTTCAATTTCCACCAAGTATCGCCACATTCGATTAATTTGAAGATTTGATAGAATCAGAAATTAATACATAAGATCACAGCTGAATATTAAAGATATAAGACAGCGAATTGCTAGCAGCAGAGTACGATGGTTTGGCCATACAATAAGAATGAAAAATGTAAAGATACCTAATATGATGCTGGAAAAGAGAGGAGGTAAAAGACCAATGGGGAAGACCCAGGAGAAGATGGATAGATGAAGTTAAGACCGATATTGAAAAGGAGGTTGTTCCTATGAGGATGTTGTGAGGCAGGAAGTGTGGAAAAACTGATCCAGATGAAGGCGCTTAGTCAATACCTAGACCGACGAAAGTGGAGCAGGACACCGATGTAATATGATGACGACCTATATGCCCCACGCCCTTGTGGCGGCTCGCAGGTCAATATGTAGATTTGAACAATTTCCCTTAAAATCGACGACGTGCGCGCTTATTCGAGATGTGCTGAGTGGATCGTTTCGAATGTCGGTACAGATCTAGATTTCATCCAAGGTAATAGCGCAGTTGCAATTTACTGATTTTGGCTTAGAAATAAATGAAAAGTAAACAATTTTTTCACGATCGTATGATTTAAACAAAGGGCACAATTCTTCGGTCATGTGATTGCCTTCCCCAAACGGCATTGGACGTGCTTACTTATTGTCTGCATTTCTAGCTGCCAACTGCACTATTATCTTGGACAAGGTATAATGGTCACTTAAGATTAGAAATTACTATAACTCAAGCATGCCCAAAACGTATCAGTAAAGGCCATGGCTACTGTTGGTATTCTCTTCCATCTCCCGGAAATAATGGATCCCTTTTGCATTGAGAGCTTTCTTCCTTGGATGCGTCCTTCTCATTCTGAAATACTTTTCGACCCTTTCGTCCTCTGCCTGCCCCATTTTGCAGAAATTTCTTGATGCCCCTCTTGATGGCATGATTGCCCTCAGGGCTAGTGAAAAAAATGGAAAAAGTGCAAAGAAAGGCAGCACGCTAAGTCTTAGGCAGGCATGAGAGATGTGATAGTGTGAGTGATATGCTGACTAGATTGAGCTGGGAAAGTCTTTAAGAAAAGGTGGGCAGCATACAGGCCAGGCAACCTGTTCAAGGCCTACAGAAAGGATAAGGATGGAACCAAATAAGTAAAAGATTGCTCGAGCCAATCCGAATCGGAAGAAACCACCATAGTTTTAAAATAAGGGCACGACAGCAAAAGACCGACACAAGAAAACTTTCCTTCGTTAACAGGACGATAGAGGAGTGGAATGTAGAAGTCTTTAATCCTTTCCCAAAATGTTATAAAGAGTTTAAGAAGAGAGTTCGACTCACAAACATTAAGGGAACCAATTCATAATTTTTATGTGAAATATTGATTATTTTGTTTGAATTGAGTATTGGAGTGACACATGGACAATTACCACCTGGTAAAATGTCCAATGTAATGTAACTGGTTAAATAAATACATTTCCTTCTTGCCTTCATCTGTCCATGTGCATCGCCCCTTTTACTCCCTGCACTCGCTCGATAAAATACTGCCATCAATTGGTCTTTCGCACCCCATCATTTGCGGACATATTTCGCGCCGGCCCCAACTTGTCTGCCAATGGTTTCCTCTCTTCCCTTAATCTCTGTTTCTCATCCTTCTCCCCTTGAGTTTCGTCTCGCTTCACTCTCAGCAAAAGTCATCTTTACTCATCCATGTTCCTTTTTTCCATTTCTAAAACATCCATTTTCCTACGAATCCCCTCACCTTTCAACTCCTCTTCCATTAAGTGCTCTTCACGTTTTTTTTTTCTCCAAACAACAACTTCGTCTTCTCCCTTAAACGCTTTTAACTAACACACTCTTTGGTTTCAGGCACAACATAGTAGAAATTTTATAGCATTCATACTAAATTATATACTTTGTATATTTTCTACAGTTTTTATTAGCGGTACAACGCGTTTCGCCGATCTACGACATCATCAGGTACAATTTCTAAGATTAAATGTTTATTGACCGTTGTTATGTTGTCGTAGTGATCTAAGCCAGGGTAAAACCGCCACCTCACTCACTAACACCAACCCCGTAACTACGACAACATCACAACGGTCAATAAACAAACAATCTTAGAATTTGTACTTGATGATGCCGTAGATCTGCGAAACGCGTTGTACCTCTAAACTGTAGAAAAAACACAAAGTGTGTAATTTATTATGGATATTTTTATCTAAATTAAACCCATACTTATGTAGTCGACTGTTTGGTTCTTGCTTTGTTGCTTTTGTTACCTTTTCATTTTGCTATTTCTAATTGATGAATTAATAAAATGATTGGATATTACCCAATGCTATAGGGCAGAACGGATTTATTTGCGATTTAATAAATATAGCAGTAAATCAAATTCCTACAGATGCTTCTCTGGACTGGTATATTGGTTCTATATGGAATGGTGTTACGCCAGGCTGCTGACCATCGGGGAAGGAAAATATCAAGGGAACGTTGAGCTGGTTTCAGTTGCAAAATGTCATGCGATAGCTATTTCCAGTAGGTCCTCCAAAAATTGCCCAAGTGATTTAGAATCCTGAGCAGCGAGGTAGTCTGCTTATTTAGACTGAGTGTCGAAGGCCCGTCGTCCTATTCCCGGTCCAGTCTGCCTCCGGCAACCTTTTACTAATGTTAACGTCTTCCTCATTGAGGCTAGGGTTAAGTACATCCTTTTTTTAGTATATGTGCGGTTCTTCTCTTGGAAAGATCGCACAATGGGAGGCTGAATGGTCCTGTTACCACAGCGAATTCTAAGGTATTTGTGGATTTATGTGTCCCGAGTTTCAAAATGAAGTTATTACATAAACTCCGTTGTCTCAGACGTGACTTAATGGAATTTGCCTAGCATTGTGAATGAGAAGCAGTAATTTTGTAATTCCACATGTATTTATTAGAAAAGACTTACGTTTCGACGTTGCATGTCATTATCAGGTGGTGACTAAAACCTGATGATGACGTGCAACGTCGAAACCTAGGCCGTTAATAATAAATACATATGGAATTACAAATTTACTGCTTCTCATTCACGATGTTATTACATATTCTCAAAAACAAATTTTGTTCCGATCATTCTTTACGCTATTGACCAGTTAATACGAGGGTCATTAAGAATGTAGGTCCAAAAAGAACACCTCAAAACGTCAACTGTTTTAAATCGTCGTGAGCCTTAAAATTCTTCAATATTTGGCTTCGTAACTGAATAGCTATTTGGTGGAATCAAAATTATGATTTTCCTGCGCTGTAGTCTTTCGGTAATGGGTTCCATATTCTGTGGAGGCGTTTTGCTAGATGTAAGGTTAGATTATTTGAGCCCTCAATCTTGCGTCGAGAATTTGAAGGTGCTTATCTGCCTCTCTTCACCGTCTGCAGTGGACCCCCCCATACAATAAGGACGTTTCTTGTTCTAATCCTGTCCTAGCGTGACCCGTGACTTTCCAGACTCTTGAGATTGTTCCCTCTCCCAGTTTTATTTTCATCCATCTCCCGCTGCCATCTCCCATCTGAGTCCCACTCAGGGTGCGTGGGCAGCAAGCTCTCTTCTTCCTTCTGCGGTGATCCATATCCTGTGCGGAGGTTGACGTTCCTTTGTTTAGCGGCCAATCTCCTCTTGCGGCTGACGCTCTTCATTTCCTCGCGACCTCTCCACTAACCCCACCTAGAGGGAGTCCCTGGAGAAGTCGTTCGCCAGTCTCCTCCCCCCTCCATTTAGAAGAAGAAGAAAAAGAAGAAAAAAAGCCCTTACCCGCATAGTAAAAATTTCAGGGACTTTCATTATATCCCCGCTGAAGTTTTCGCGCGAGGTGGACCCGAAATTAAAAGTTATGCCCTCATTCATCCCCTTGGTCTCCGAACCCCTTTTTCCATATCATATTCCATTTTTCCTGACTTCTCTTCTTACCTCGCACCGAAGGGATAAAAGGGACGGGAAGGGATGTAATTTATGCGTGACGTATTGCAGGTGACTGCGCTTGAGGGTCGTCTGCGAATGCGAGGAATACGTAAATGTTGTACGAAACGGTCCACACGACAAGCTCTGCCCTCTCGCTATGTACCTCGAATCTGTCAGTTCCGCACTGTGTCTAACTGGGGCTTCCTTTTGACAGCATGAAAAATATAAACATTTAATAGCATGTCCGATCTTTCTCGTAATTAAATCAAAGGAAAATACTGTGGAGAATATTAAATTTGGGAGTAATATTACTCCCACATCCTCATATACTGAAATAGGCTACCTTCAATGATATAGGATGCGTTTAAATGATAATCTTATAAAATAGAGGTAGAGTGTGGGTTTCTTTCTTAACTGAAGTGAACAAGATTTATATTATGTGCCAAGACATTTAGAATATCGGAGTGTTACACGTTTTTTCTCCGAATATTTATTGTACCAATGCAGTTAGGCAACATGGAAGAGAAAAACGTGTGTAATTTTTATCGGATAAGCAGTGCGTAAGCAATGTTTTAGTTGATTAAAGTAGTTGAGCGAGATATTTCCCTAGTCTTAATGGAAACCATATTCGAATATTTTTCTTTAATTTCAGCGTGTGTAAGAAGCGTGAAGTAAAAATTTAAATACACCTAATCATAGTTCAAAAATTAGTTATATATGCCAAAAATTCTCAGTAATTAAATAAATATATATACGTAAGTCTCTAACTTGACTCATTTTTTCACGCCGTAGGGCTAAAAAGCCTTCAATATAGCAGGATTTTTTAAATTCTGTACAACTTACTGCGTAGAGTAATGTATTATGTTTTATAAATAGATGAGAAAGCATACAAAATACACACCGTTAGTTTTTTTACGAAATCTAGGTGTTCTAAATTCCTTTTTTTCAATATTCTCCCTCTGGAGCGCACAGCCGTAATCTATCCCATTCAAAACTGCTTGTATTCTTAGGCAAATTGCTCGAAAAGTAGTTCGGCAAGGGGTTAATATTTTGATCTCATTGGAAAGATGGGAGATTTTTTCTTTAAAATGAGGTCAAATTCATCAAATTTTAGGTGAAATTATATTTCGCTCTAACTACCTCAATTGGCGTGGGTACGCCCAAGAACGGCGATGCAAGATATTTTACATATTAGTCAATGTTCTTTATTTACTAACTCCCCTGTGTTAAACCTAGAACACTTCCAATAAATAAAACAAAATTTATAATAAGGGCGTGATTTTCACACTGTACATGTGTCGAGCACCTAAATTTATTACGACGTACGAACTATCTTACTGTTCTTGGAAGGGAATATTTTCTATAGAGAATTTTTGTAGCTCCTCTCGCCAACAGTTATGATATGTGCTCTTCAAAATCGCGTAGGCTGTTGATGAGATGAACTTGAGAAACATTCTGAACTCCGCGAGTGAGTGTTGTGGATTGCCGAGAGTCATCACTTCACGCACGTCAACGCTAATGCACCATGCGCTCTTTTACGCCCAATAAAATCGAGTGCTCTCCGCAAAATGGCCATGTGGCAGGTTATGCGTCCATAAAAATTGCGGGCGTGTAAAATATGTTCGTAAATCTTTATCCGTGTTAAGGCAATCATCGGAAAAATACCTCCCTCTAAGCATGCGAAAATGTTTATGACACTGCGCTTTTATGAATCTAGACATTGTTGGAAATAAAGGTAATGCGAGATACGGAAAAATCGTCCTGGTACTAAGTCACCTATACTATTGTTTGTGCTGATTTATTTAATAAATAATGATTGAGGGGAGCTAATGCGTGTCTGTCATATTTTTGCATGCTTAGCCAAGAAAGTTTTACTTATAACAAAGGAATATCGTATTTCATTGGGAGTAATTAAAAATATTTAAGTTAATCCTTGTAATTAATCCAGGTCTTCTTCTTAAGTCCTCAACCCAAAGGTTGGTTGGCGGCAGTTCTCCATTCGCAACGGTCTTGTGCCATTCTTTTCAACTGCACATAAGTGGAGCAGCCTAATTCCTTCATTATTTACCCCATAAACACCAACCTAGGCCTGCCCCGGCAGTTGGTTCCCTCCACAGTGCCTTCTAAGATGGTGGCCAGCTATGTTTCGTGCCTTAGTTGGTGCCCGATCCAGATATTTCTCCTCTTTTTCAGTAATTTTAGCAGACAAGGAGACTCCCCCATACGTTTGAGAACCTCCTCGTTAGTGATTTTGTCCACACAGGGAATCTTTAACATCCTCCTGAAACACCACATCTGGAATACTTCCAACCTCCTCTCTTCTGCCTTGCCCAACGTCCAGGTCTCACTGCCATATAAAAATATGCTCCATACATAAGTTTGAAGAAGGCGTTTTCTTAGGTCTAGGCCGATATTTCTAGATGTTAGGAGTTTCCCTTTTTGATAAAACGCATTCTTTGCCTGGTGAACTCTACTTACTAAGTCTCTTTTGCTCCTTCCATCGGGTGTTATTTTGCTTCCGAGATAAGTAAACTCCTCTACATTCTCTATTCGCCTGTCCCTTAAATAGACTTTAGCTTTTACCCCATGGTTGCTAATCTTAAGTACTTTGGTATTATCCACATTTATTTTCATATGATATCCTGTTGTTAGGATAGTCCAGTATAATCCAGGTGTCTCGTCCATCGTCTTCAGACATACGCGAAAGCTCAAAACTGACTTGAAGGGCTTTTTAAAGGATTTGAATTTATTGGAATTTTCGAATTATCGAAATCGGACCCGAAATTTGGAATCGGATCCTGAAGAGAATGTGCTTAGGCTTCCTACTTAAATAGTGGTTTATAATCACTTTTCTTCGCCTTTTAGCGGAGATATCACCAAAGGCATGAAGTGCCATCTTTTCTTTGCACTCAGGCGTGAACAATGGGGAAATTATGCTGGAGAAATCGCGGTTGGAAGAGGGATAAGGATGAGTCAATTCGTTAGCCGGCTCATGCATTTCCTACCGTGTCTTTATCTACATCTGCATTCTACTCTTAAAGTCACTGTAGGGGCTTGTAGCAGGGGAAGTTAGGACCCAGTCCATATAAAATGGGAGGAATAAGGATAAGGAATTGGGGTAAGGAAAGGTCAAAAGTAAACTGCATGTTGACGGATTGCCTTTATTTTAGTGTCACGCCGTATTCGTCATGGTCGCTAGAAGAGCGTGGAATGGCAAAATGTTTGCAGTTCGGCTTTATGTCTCACTTCTCTCAGTTCTAATGAAATGGTGCTGGGTTGAATAAATATCCTCCGTATCACTTGGAAACTGGCCTGATCTAAAATTTTCAAGTAATCTAAGCTAGCGTGTAGTCTTAAAGTATCTTCATCTACAAAATGCTCTGCAAGCCACCTCAAGATTGTGTGGCAGGGGATGAGAAGTCAACAAGTTATCTTGTATTTAAGTTATCAGTTTGCCTAAAAACATAAGCTGTTTTACTTGGGATAGATTACATCAGTGCGTTCCAGAGGGAGAATATTGAAAAATTAGAAATTTATAAGACCTAGATTTCGTCAAAAAACTAACGGAGGGTAGTTAGTATGTTTTCTCAACTGTTCATAAAATTTTATCAATTACTCACCGCAGTAAATTTTACAGAATCGCAAAAAAACCTATTTTGAAGGTGATTTCACCGTACGGCGTGGAAAAAATGAGTCAAGTTATAAACTTATCCTTATTAAATTACTGAGAATTTTTGTCATATATTTTAATTATATATTTGCGACATTAATATTACAATATGTACTTCACAGTTCTTACAGACGCTGAAATTAAAAAAATAAAATTCGAATATGGTCTCCATTATGACTAGGGAAATTTCTATCTCAAAACTACCTTATATCATCAGCCTGAGCTTCCATGTATTTTCATTAGAGTTCCAAATTTTTTTTGCTAAGCTCTCGGACATTTTGAAAATGTTTAGAAACGGTCTACGAAGCGTAAAAAATGAGGTAAGGTCCGGAAAGATGAGAATGGTTGGCAGGCGTGTGTGATGAGGGATTTTTTTGGTGGTAGGCGTGGGTATGACGAGCGGAGAGTAGACTCGGATTCCCTATGAGTTGTTTTCGTCTAAGAAGTTGGCAAAAAACGACAGCGCAAGGGGGCGAATAGAAAGTGGGTTTGGGGAGGGGTGGCTAGATATCGTTGCAGGCGTTGAGAGAGTGGAGTTTTCCGGGAGATTGTTGCGTGGTCCTCGGGTTTGTGGGCGGGTGGGGGGGTGGAGAAGAACGATGAAGGGACGGGGAGAGTAGTTCACCTCCAGGGCCGGGAGATGGCGGGCCCACTCGACAAGGAATTCCACTCGTGGCGCGAGTGTGAGACATACAAGCGACCCCTCCTCTTTTCATCTCTCTCCTCTCTCTCTCTTACGCTAATAATCCTGTCTTCTTCTCCTTCCTCTTCCACGTCCCTCCTCCATCTTTCTCCGTCTTCTTTCATATCCTTATATTTCCCTCACTTTCCGCTCCACCTACTTCTTTTCCGGCTGTCTCGTCTCTCACCTCTGACCTTTTTGAGTTTACAGACCTTCATGTTATTTGAGAGTATTTCCAATCAGTGTTATTTGTCTTCCAAAGTATGAGATTCGGGCATTAAAAACAGAAATATTTGAGCATGAATATGTTTGAAAATGTTTGTGAAATAAATCTGTATGATTCGGTTTTCTGATAAGGGGTCGTTCAATTATTACGTAAGACGATTTATGCCATTTTTGCCCCCCCCCCCATCTCTCCCCCTATGTAAGACAATGTAAGATTTTCCCAACCCCCCCCCCCCTCCCCTCAGTCTTACGTAAGACGTTAGATATTTGTGTCTACTCTTCGTTAAATGTTCGCTGTCTACAGTTTCATCTTTCCATAGAAGCCATCGCGCAGCTTTGAGCCCTGGAAATCTCATAATTATGCAGTACAAAATACATTGAGCATGGAGTTAATGCAACTAACCAGTTGGGTGACAGAATAGGAGCTTTGGTGTAGCGGTGAGGTTTAGGAAAATTCGTCATTAACGAGCAGACGCTCCATGCCACTTCTAAATTTCATTCGGAAACGATAGATACAATGTTTCAAGACGGACAAAAATCTTATGTAAATTGGTTCCAGCCCCCTTACTCCCCCTGTACATAAGAAAATGTGAGATGATCCTAACTAACCCCTCCTTCAATACGTCTTACCTAATACATGAATGACCCTTAACATAGTATTTATCACATTGAAGAAGAAGGAACTGACGAGGATGCAGAACTGTGTTCATATGACCATAAGAAATGCACCGTGGATGTTAATGTCAAGGAAGCCAAAATTATGCCAAGAATACAGAGTCATCATCAAATTTCGGAAGCCAAAACGTGCAGTCATGGAATAATTTTGATACCTGGGATTTCCTGATGAGCTAGTAGAGGCTTGTAATTTTAACCCTAGCTCAGAAGTGGATGACAATGCAATGTTAGCTACATGTTATAACAATTAATTAATTAATTAACGATTAATAAATTGTTTCAATTCCACACACTGTCAGCTGAACAAAATCTGAAATACATCGGGAATTTCCTATGTGTCCCTGTCAGAGTCTCATCAAGATGTATTACATCGATTGGAAATTTTCACCCGGGCATAAGACTAAAAAGCAGAGAATAATTACTTAAATTATTTTTTAATATCCCTCGTTTTTCAAACGGATTAAAATTATTTAAATAATTTTCCCTGGGCTCTTCTAAATTTTTGAGGGTGAATTTTTAGTGGCTATGGAGGTATTTGTAAGACTTGAAGAGAAAAACGTGGGGCGCAAGCAGTAGATAATAGAAGTAGATAATCCGGATGAATTCACAACCAATTTCAGTGCATTGCAAATGGTATTAACTGTGGAATTTTTCTCAACGACACCTTGTCCCTTTAATCATCCTTAATTATCATCAGTTGCCTGCACCCTACGTTTTTCTCTTCAAGTCTTACAAATATCTCCATAGCCACTAAATATTCACCCTCAAAAATTTACAAGGGCCCAGGGAAAATTGTTTTATGCTTTTTAGACCGTTTTAGAAATGTGGTATATTACTTTTTTTAAACTTAATTAATTATTTTAAACCACGGTTATGTTCAAGTGTACTAAAAAGTAAAAAAAAATAATTTTTTAATTTAGAAGTCTTAAACGAATCATGTTATCGACTTTGTAATCACTTTTGTAATTTTTAGTAGATATTTATATAATTGTGAAACAGTACTTTGAAATTTTAATTATTAACATTTCTTCTCGATATAAATGCTAAAGTATTATGGCTGCAATGAATTGCAACAGCGATGACTGGTAGTAGACTATGTGATGCGGATTGCGTCATCTTAGGATAAATAAATATAAAATTGAAACCATTTAATTTTAGTAGATTGACTTGATAAATAGTAAATTTGATGACTGATTAATATATTGTCATCGAGATTCAGTAAGTTTGGCTTATTTAAGATCGATTGAGCATTGGGAAGTGGGTTAGATTTCGATTACAAGATTCCATCCACACAAACCAACAGGGCAAGTTAAAAATTAGCGTGGTAAAAAGGAGGGAGATGAGACGCAGGCAGTTAGCAATGCGTTTTCCTATTTGCTCTCAGCAACCTCTATCGCTTTCCCACGAATTAAGGGCTGCTGCCATCCCACTCCTCCTCCTTCCTTGAAGAACGAGACGACGACGATCCCGCGTCCTACACAGAAATCCCTCCCTTTGATTAGTGCAATCCGACGCCGGCAGAGGGGAGTGAGTACCGCTTCCACGTCATAGCGCGGCAAACGTGACCCTAATCCTGTTTTCAAAGAGGCGTTAGATCAATCTACACAAACGTAGCTGTGAATACTGTGAGCTGATTATATTGGCATTCGTGTACTACGTGTGTTGTTATATTCCCTGAATGATTACGTTCACAAAACCCCATTTTTGTGTCTTCCATTTTACAGATAAGAGATTAGTGCATTCTAACACTAGATCGCCCGGACTTTTTTTTCCTCCTAAAACGCACAAAGGACGATTTTTTTACCAATCTTATTTTTACTTCCAACTGTTTGTTTGTTGGTTTGTGTAGATGGAATTAGAAGTAGATAATACGGATGAATTCACAACCAATTTTAGTGCATTGCAAATTATATTAATTGTGGGAGTTTGCTCAACGACACCTGGTCCCTTAACTCCTCCTTAATTATCATGTGTTGCCTGCGGCCCACGTTTTTCTCTTCAAGTCTTACAAATATCTCCATATGAACTAAAAATTCACCCTCAAAAATTTAGAAGGGCCCAGTGATAATTATCATAACCTTTTTAGTCCGTTTTAAAAACGTGGTATATTATTTTTTTTAATTTATGTAATTATTTTTTCTTAATGACTGTTAATTATATATTTAAACATATTATCATAAAAAAGTATTAAAAAAACATTTTTCATTGTGTATCATTTAGTTATAGCCCTGAAGATGGATAAATAAATATCCGAAACATTGGCAGAAGTTAAAAAAAGAAAAAAAAAATATTTGGCCTAATACTCCTGATGTTTGCACCGTATAATATAAGAGGTCAAGGAAACATATCATCTAAAATTTATGTTTGCAAGCCGATATTTATAAACAAAAATGCCATATCAAAAGGAAAGCACCAGATATCAAACTGTAACGCTCATCGCTATGGCAGACAGTTATCTTCCTGCGTGTGTGTGTTTGGTTGTGACAGTGAGTTTTTCTCTCTTTTGACTCTCTATCTCTCCTATTCGTTTGTTTCCTTACCCGCGCCGCTGAGTGCGACATCTGCAGATGCTCCAGTTAGCCCCCCCCCCCACAACCCCCCCGCTCCAAGACGCCCCCTCGACCCTCTAGATCCTCCGAGCCTTCAAACTTCTCCCCTCACCACCGTCTGCGACCCCATTTCACGAATGGTATTCTCATGCTGCTAGATAAGGCCTCTCTCTATTCTCTCTCTCTCTCTACTCAAGCTGTCTATCCTTTCATAATCTTATTTTGCATCCAATAAATTTTTTTACCTCCGTTGAAAAGGTTAAAATTGGATGGGATTTGTAGAGACGAAAGCTTTCGAATTGCGTAGCAGAAAGTAAAACGTTGCAGACACCATGTACGTATTTCAAAACGATATAAGTATGTAGGAAAAAAATCATTTAACTCTATGCTACTAATTCTGGCGTACCCATCGTTGAATATAACTATTTCAAATTGGAATGAAATCCTTGGAGATAAATCAATTGTTAGAGGAAATTGATGACTTGTCTAGTATATAGAAAACCCGAAGAGATTTTGTCACTCTTGATCAACGTTTAAATAAAACTTTCTTGCATGATAATTTTAGCTTTTACAAGTGCTATGCCAGTGCATTGCATTTTGTTATTGAATCCACGTTGACTTTACTGTCTTTCTTCACTAATTATTTTAATTTATAGTTAAATCCTCAGACCAGGCTGAAGTGGAGAACCTTCTTTCTATGGTTGGTGGCTTTCTTCACTTCAGCCTGGCCTGAGGACGCCTACGGCACAGTAGGTGAAACTTCACCATCAAGAATGATTCCAACACGGACGAAACAAGAAAATCTGCCTAACTTTTAACTAACATGTAAATTTTTCTAATTTACATGTAGCCATCAAAATATTTTATATTATTTTTTTAAATCTCAATCATGCATATTTATCCATAAAAATAGCAAAAAATATTAAAATATTTAAAGCGTGCACATATATTTTATATTAAGTCCAAAGCCAAAACTCAAAATTAATATTTTGCTTTCTGGACTCTTAATACATGTACTGTCTTATGTCGAATGTTGATGAGAGTGAATTCAGAAGCCTGCGTTACATGTCATGCACTCGTACTCCTCTAGTTTATCCACAATTTTATGATCACTACTTCGCCTGTGGGTGCTGGTTTTCACGAGGTGGTTGTACAAACCGTACCTAGCAATTAAGATTCAGATAAAAAAAATCATCAGTGACTCTGGTTCTTGGTCATCATAATTGAACGCAAAACTTCGAAAAATGCGTATCGATTTGTTTCATGAGGCATGCGAATTGCTGATTCGTCGAGCTATTTGACCTTTCTTTCCGCTTAAGCCCCTTTTGCCATCCCCACGATTACCACTTAACGTGTGATAAAATACCCACAAATAATTTCCTAACTTTAGTGTCGCTGTACCATCAAAAAATCCTGATTTTTTAAAGAATTATTTACCGCAGATTTCTCAAGATATTTGAACGAGAAGTGGGCGTGAAATTACACCGGTTCTTATGGGAACGCAAGGCTTTATTCATCAGAAATAAACTTTTCTAATTACTTAATACATAATAATTTATATCATCTAAGAAAAAACAATAAAATATTTATGTTCCAAGGGCTTGAAGAAATCCCTCACGCGCGTTGCGGACGACGTGAAATTGGCACCACGAGTATGGTACTTGAACGTGAATGCATGATTCGTAAGATGCAGAAGAAAATTCATAAGAACCCGTGTAATTTCATGCCCAATTCTCGATCAAATATCTTAAGAAACCTGCAGCAACTTGAAAAACCTGCAGGTAGCTTTAGAACAATATTAACAATGTTTTTAGGAAGTTTCATTGAATTCTCCTAAGTTGAGTGAAACCACCAAACCTCCTTAATTTTGACATCGTGCCGTGCATTTGATATTTTTTATGTCGTCTTTCATCACCACCTCCCACTCCTTATGTCCGTCTGTGCTTTGGCTGGGGAGGGGACTGCCTCCCTCACCTTCCCCTCCCTTCCCAGTCCCTTATCCCCTCCCCTCCCTCTCTCCCCCTCTTGGAAGCGTCTCCTGTATCACAGAGTTGAAAGAGTGGATTTCCTGAAACCAGACTCCTTCCCTGCTACCCACCATCCGTATGACATTCCACCATGGAGTCTAAGGTCAAGGCGTGGGCTGAAGCCCAATGCTTAATAGTCTAGCAATCATAATGGGGCCTGAAGCAAGCTAGAAAGCTCATTGATGAACCAAAATCCATTTATGCAAGGTGCTTCTATCATTGGACAGAAGCATAATATAACCAAATGGTTAGTCTGTTAGCCGGCCATTATCGTGTGATAAAGCACTATCTCACCATGGGAATGGGAGATTTGTACACCGAATTGCAAATCATGCGAAGAGGACTAGCAAAAAAACTTCTCATCTATTTTGTCATTGCCTATCATACGCTAGTTGTCTGGGCACTCTTATCTTTGGGATTACCCTGGTAAAGACTGCAAATCCTTTCATGGAACCCAGGAACATCAGGGATTTACCCGTTCTGGAAATCATGCCCTTTGGTAAGGCTATAGGGCTCCAATACGTACTTACGAAGATGGATGCCAGCTGTCGGTCACCTACTAAAAATTGCAAACAACCTCCAAGACTGGTTGACTGCTGCCATGCATCTTACCTTGTCCCCTGTTACCTCACTTTTTCTATTGTAGCATTTCCATTTTATAGCCCGTTTTAGTTGGCCTATGCATTTGTCCTTTTGTCTTCTTCCTGGGGATTGCCCTTCTATTTTCCCGTCAATTCTGTTCCTTACACATTTTTTGTCTCAATATGTGGGCTATTTAGCTGGAACTCTTCTTCCTATTAGTGATCCATATGAGGTCGTGCATAAACTACGTTACTAACTTAGGAGGGGGGGAGGGGTTACCTAAAAAACAACGGCAGGTAACAAGGGGGAGGAGGGGTTTCCTCAAAGTAACGTAGCTGTTACAATGCGCCTGTTTACGTTTCTTACTCGTTAACATCGCGTCGACAACACTACAGAGTTTAACTTGAGGAAGAGCGCACGGGGTGTTTCTTACACGCCAAGCTTCTACTTTAACTCAATGTATCTGAACCATTGCCTCTACAATGCTGCACGTCTTCATGCTATTAAATTACTCACATTTTATCCTTCCCGTGGGTTAAATAGCGACCTCGTGACAACACTTTTCAAGGTAGCAGTCAGACATTTGGGAAGAAGTGAGAACAAAGTAGATGAGCACAGAACCTTGCGCCGTAATTCATGGTTGATTTTTCGAATTTATAAATGAATATTACTTGTTCCAATTGAGATTAGATAGATCTATTATATCTAGTTCAGCTACTTCATTTGCCCTTCTTCAACTTATCTCTAAAATAAACTCACTCAATGATTGAGAAGTTATATTTAAATTGAATGTTTCATTTTTTAGAGACAATTTTACAAATTGAGGGGTGTTGGGAAAAATACTACGGTTGTCAACGAAGGGGGGGGGGAATCACGGAAAACGGTATCATAGTTTATGCACGACTCCTATGGGTTTCTCCTCTTCTATCCTTCTCTACACTCCTCAGTTTCTCATCCTACCCGTCCGTTTCATCTTCAGCGTCCTCCTTCAAGACAGGAGATCTTTGTGCCTCTCCTAGCCAAAATATTTGGGACCTCTATCTTGGAATCTATTTCTCGTCAGACACTGTATGTTCCCCAAATATCAAAGGTCAGCCAAGTCCCCTCTCTATTCCGCTAGTTCCTTCAGTAATGCCCCTCCACACCTCCACCCTCTTCTAGCCTCCCCTCCCACACTGTGCCTACGTCTATCCCGGCAGCCACCATATTGGAACGCCGGCCCTTCACATCCACACTTTGCCCACCCTCGGATGCAGAGATGGAAAGAAAAACGATTTTATCCCGATCCCAGGAGTGAGCGGTCTCTTGTGTCACGGAGGCATATCACATCCGTCATTTTCTACAGCGATGTCCACTCTCGTAACTGAATCTCCTCATTGTCTTTCGATTTTGACATTTCCCTCGGTCAACTTTCCGAGAGGATATTTCAAAGCGGAAGGCAAAACATTTTGACTTTTTTTCGGCGGTCAAGAATGAGAATATTCCCAATTTTTCACAATCAACTTCAATTAAATATACTCTACATATCCATCATTTTCATATATGAATTAGGGTTCAATTTTGATTTTTAAGCTCGCAAACGAAGCTGGAAGTTTCGCGCCGTAAACGTACCGTCGCGTCGCCAAAGGTAGCGTTGCCGTAGGATGACGAGCCAAATGAGTGCGGGAAAAACAATTGGCAATGATTTCCTCTCCATAACTGATAAATTTATTTATAATAAATACGGAATTACTAAACAGATTAAATTAATTTAACGCTTCTATTTCCGACATTGGCGCCTTGAAGGTATCAAATGAAACTTACGTTTCCATTTTTCTATTCCGCATCTCAGCGCTCACGTACTCTTCGTTTTGTCGAGAAAAATTCTCCTTACATCATGGTATCAACAATGGGAAGCTATCTCGTGGATGCTTTTACAAATACACCATCCATCTCACTGATGTTTCCCACTCCGTTTCTCTCTCACTCAACTGAACAGCTCAACTCACACAAATGAACAACTTACAAAGATGATTAATATAAACCTGCAATTTAGTCACTCCACTCACTTCCGCAACAGAGCCGTGACGACACTATCAAGTCGAAAAATCTGCGAATGTTCTCATTTATTGGAGGAATTAAATTTTTTTAGCGAACTTTGATTTAAAATATCTCTGTCTATTCTGCTTACGCTAGAAATAATTGGCAGACAAGGGTTTTTTTATGTCTTCCATGACATAAAGTCGTTAAAATTGAATTCGGGGTTTGAGGAAATTTGCCCATTATAGGCACTCGCTTTCCCCCCTCGCCCCGTTTTCACCCCCTCCCCTGTTCTTTCTAGCCCCTTCCCCTCTCACTTACCTTCCCTCCTCAAATCGCACTCTTCTTGGCCCAGAAATACTTTAAAAGAACTGATGACGGATTATCGCAATAGTAAAAATGGCAGTTAACTGCATAAGGCTATGTCGCGTCGTTTGGTTAACCCGGGAGTGGTCGCTAAGCTACCTATCAAGCGAGCGATCGCGTGTGAGACTTTTTCTCACACTCAGATGTATCATTGATTATCTATCACAGAGTGTTTATTGGCAATATATTACACTATATTTAGATTTTATTTACTTATTTTAATGTTCCATTGAAACAATGATTTCCACATATAGCTACACAATTACTGATACAATTACGTAATCATTGCTAATTTTAATGGCGATGATACTATTGGGCACAATTGAAGAAAACTTCTATTCTTAAGAAGACATATTTATTTATGAGGACATACTTTATCATGACTCATAAATTTGCATTGACATATCTGCTCTCCACGAAATGAATCAACTTTGCCCGCATGTTGTGAAAGTGTAACGCAACTGAGTGATTCAAAAACACTAACTTCAGTGGTCGCACGATGAGGAAAAGTCTCACACCATGTTGCCGACGGTATCAGACATATCATTACACAGCTGTGGACACTTCATTTATACATATTGAGACGGTCGGTCAAAGGAAGAGATAAAAAGTCAGCTAGAAGGACAGTAAACTTATTCTAACTCATGATTATAAAGTGAGCACAAGTTTAAATTTGGTGTGAGAGAAAATCTCATACCGCGACCAATGGCGGGTTAATAAAAGATGATGTTTTCGGGATTTTGCGCGTATTGTCCGTTTCTAAGCAACTCAGCGTTTTGTTTCTCTATACTGTGAGCGTCGCCAGGTGAATTAGATATTTTTTTCGGCATCCGTTCGATCTTTTATACTGGCTTGACGTTCTTGTTCTAAGGGGCACTTATCACTCGCGACAATCCCAAAATAAGGAAAGGGGTTAGTTTAAAAAAATCGAATCGGCCCAAAAATGGAGCAACGGTCGCAAGAACTTTAAGCCAGTGTAGAAGATGGAGTGGATGCCAAAAACATATCATTCAACTTATGATGCTCACAGTGTGAGGAGAGTATCCTCGAGTTCCTTAAAAATGGAGCAACTCCCGAAAACACAACCTTTATTAACAAAAGAAGCTGCGAGAATCATCATGCCAAGGTTTATAAAATTGAAGAAACATACTCTGCGATTTGTGATTTGACATGGATCGCCTCAATAAAGTAATACTACAATAGTACAATTCAACTTAAAAGGTCATGTTATGGAATCATAGACTACAGAAGTTCAAAACCTCACAGTTTTTAATGTCCTCGCAAATTTCATTTAATTTTGGCGATAGCCTTTATATGTATCCGAGATATTTGCGTATGAATTCGTTCAGCTACGATCGATTAGTATAATTCAGGACGCGCCTTTGTACATGAATTAGATTCATATGCATAATACCTATCTTAATTTTCTCATATTAGACGGCTTTGCTCGTGGAAGCTGACTTCCATGGGAGTTGAGAGCCTCGGTGCGTATCCCTGTATGCAGGGCACCACTTTGAATACACGTTACTTGCCGCTTTCCCCCCACAAAAAATGTAGGCAGTAGGCACGGAATGTGGAAATTTGAAAATAAACTGCAGACTTTTGACCACCATTTCGTTTTTGCATCACACTCCTTGAGTTGTACAAGGAATTCCTAGCTTTCTCCTAAATAAATAAAATCATCTGTTAATTGTATAAACTTTTAGAATTAAATATTTAATTTCTTATTATTCAAGACAATAAAAGTCACATACATTTTTTTAAGCAATCTTGAACAACAAGAAACATACTTAAGAAAAGATATACATTTTTATGCATATCGATGAGTCATTCCCCGGCAATTTAATTTGTATTTTAAATTTTTCATTCCCGCCATCAGATTTTTAATCATAGTTTCACATGATTTCATACGTTATTATTATAGAATCGACATGCTCCTTGCCGGAAAAATGGAATTCAGTCTATTTTTCATGCAAGGTGGAGTTCTGTGGTCGATGATTTAGCCGACTACTACCGTTATCGACCCCTATTTCCCACACATAAGTTCGTTCAAAGAGATACTTTCGAGATACTTGTAAGTTTGCTACTAGATCAGTAACTTCAATGCGTAAAGCCGTGATTAGGTGTATGCTTTCCACACTATATGGTTTAATTTTTTTGTGATTTTGGATTGCCCATCACTTTTGTTTTCCTTTATTACTAGTTAGGCTATCATTTAGACTAGCAGCTATCATCACTTACCATTCGCGTATAAAATTATCTCAGTTAAGGTAGAATCTCTACGTTTTGGCCTACTGATTACTTGAAAGAGTATTAATCTTTATTTATCTCCCGCAAGATTCAGTTGTCGTTCTTTGTGTCCACTGTGGACGCTCAAGATTCTTCATTAACTTATATCGAGGAGCTACACCTGTTTTAGACGTTCAGCAACAAAAAACAATCAAACTGGAGTGAAAATAGAAAGAGATCCTCAACTGATAAGTGGAAATGGCTACCAATGTATTAAAATATTAATAACTAAATAAATGGTTTTTCATTATTAATATCTCATTAATATTTTTGAAGTTCAAGGTTGAGGGACGTAAGAGTGGGTGGCGAAAAAAATTGCCTAATTTTTCTGTAACATACGAGTAGAGAGGAATTTATTGTGGGAGCAAGATCTTAAAGAAAACAGACATAGTTTAGTTATTAATTTAGTAACTATACTCGATACAAAATTGGATTAAATAAAGACGAGCGCCCTTCCGAGAAGCGGAGAGGGGACACTTAGAAAGAGAAGAACAATATCTGAGCGTGAGAGTTCTCTCAAAGGAAAGATTGTTTAGATATTCACAGCGTTACACCTCAACTAGTCAATAAAAAGATAATTGTAGATGAAAACCGAAGAATTGAAAACAAAAGAACTTTACTTATGCAGTCTTTACTTCGTAAAATTCCTGAATGTTCGCATTTAATATTAAGTAACATACTTAGTACTTTTCTACAATATTTTATTCTTTTATTAGCACGAATCGTAATTTATGGCGTCTTCAGTCACAGAAAATGTCCACTTAAGGTTTAAACTTTAGAACTATGCCTTCTCTAAAAATATTGATAAATACTTATTCGCATAGTATATATCATACCTACATCAAATTTAAAACAAGTTGTCCAGTTTTGCTCATTTTTGCAACTTGAGTTGCAATATTGAAAATGATTTTATTCAATTAATTTTTATGCAAAACTTACTCAATGTTCAATAGCTTCTGTGAAGTTTATCTAAATTTTTTATGGTCAATTGAAAAGATACCTAGTACAAAATGATCAAAATTAGGAATGACGCCATCAGTGCTGTAACTGTAATAGTGGTTTACGACAGATGGGCATAAAATTATTTAAAGAAAACGTTAAGGCTTGTAGACTTTTACAAAAAAGTGATTTCACCAAGCGTTTATTGAGAAGTGAATCATTCTAGTATGTTAATTGCAAAA
The DNA here is from genome assembly GCA_963573305.1 of Pyrrhosoma nymphula. NCBI lineage: Eukaryota > Metazoa > Arthropoda > Insecta > Odonata > Coenagrionidae > Pyrrhosoma > Pyrrhosoma nymphula. The sequence continues at coordinate 79,792,501 of OY754337.1, forward strand.
AATTTATAAATGTGTGATAGCAGATGGGAGATTAACGCCCCGGAACAGAAATTTGCAAGATAATGTGTCACCCTGTAGTGACATTGATCAACGGAAATTTGTACCCAGTCTCCTTCCCCGCATTGGGTGCAGCTGGTTACCTCTCCCACCCCTTTTAAAAACATTCTGCTGCCTCCCTTTGATCCTACACGCTGCTTTTGAAATACCCCTTCGGTTTTACCCTCTCTTATTACCCATTCCGGTTTCATACTATTTATAAGACAACACCACTTCAACTGATGAGGACGATCATTCATCGGAATCCGAGTCATGAGTTTCACTTTTTCCTGTGATATTCGAAGAATTATAAACCTTAAAACTCACAGCACAAACTCATGTATTCAAAATTTAAGTCAGAAACTCCTATTCTACTATAAAGCAATACAATTTATTCCATTCCATGTAATAATTGTGTCAGTAACTATGTAGTTCAAACATCCCAATATTTAAAAAAATAGGATTTATTTTCCAACACAAAATATCAATTAAAACTAAAGTTAAAATTTGTGCATTAGCAAATCATGCCATTAGCAATAGTCACACATTTAATCTCGAAGAAGATCAAATTATAGGTTCAGTACAAAATTTATCAAAAAGGTTATTCAAAGAAATGTTATATTTCCAAAAACAAAATAAGTTGTAGTAAAAGGACACATACATTTGTTATCTATTTAAAATTTACCATGATTTAATAAATGAAATATAATTTTTCAACAAAGAGCTTAAAACCAAGCAACGAAATTAACATTGTAAATAAATCATCAAGAACCTCGAAAGGTAATACAATCTTATGTGCATACATTTTTCTTCATAAAGACTCATAATTATATATTTAAACCATTTTGACTTCAAATAGGGATTGTAGAAAACACTTTTCATAATTTCATAGTTGCCCTGGGGATGGATAAATAATATATCCGAAACGTTGGCAGAAGTTTTAAATTTTTTATTTTATTTTATATTTTTATTTTATTTAAAATTAAGCTTGGAATACTCCTGATATTTAAATATAAGAGGTCGAGAAAAAATAGAATTTGAATTCGCAGAATTAACTCCTGCAATAACTTCATTTGACGCAAGTTACAAAAGGCAAAGCTGTATTCGTCAGCAGACTCAGTCGTCACGTCGTGGCAGCCTCAATAAGATGACGAGCTGTTTAAATAAAACAGCGCAATGTGTCTCTCGGCTGAAATGCTTAAGCTATCTCATCATTGAAAAAAAAATAAAATCATTAGTGATCTTTAATGGTGGTTTCCACCATTGCTAAAATTGATTTCAGCCAGAACCATACGGTCCGTTGCCGGCAGAGGTTACTATCAAATTTTCCAAATTATAAATCACAGTTTTACTATACCCAAAAAAACCATAATTTAGCATGCAAGTTCATGTAAATACTACAAAGTGAGCCGCAATAGTAGAGTGTGGCAGGGGGTGATAGAACTCTTGGCATGGAGAAATAAGGGAATAGAAAAAATGAATTGAAAGAAGGGGAGGACGACATCGAATTTTACACTTTCGGAATGTATTTTTGTACTAATCAGTTTTTATAGTGGTCACTATTTTTGCGCGAGTAAAAGGACTTTTGTACCAATATATCTGGCATTGAATCTGATATTTTATCACTTCCATCAGTTCTAGTGACTGTGGAACTGGGTTAAAATTATTTCCTGCCTGTCACCGTGAAAATAGCACAATCCTTAATTTTCAATTCATTTTTGCTGTGGTCTCAAGCAGCTCCCAACCCTTCTGTCGGTTGTGTTACAATCCTCGTCCGTTCATAGCTTTTAACTAAGCTTAGCAGTTAAGGAGGTTTTCGGGTTTCGTCCGCATTGGGATATTACCCCAAATCCACCTACAGTTACCTGACAGCCATGTCATGACTAAAACTTGATCTCTTCTACCAGCAACTACAGAAAGCGAAACCCTCGGAAGACAGCCACCAGGCTTAGACTGAGCACCACGGCTACAAGCGATGGCGTGGCGACTTAGTTTTAAGTTCCCTCGTTCACACAAACACGACATACACTACATTACACTCTTCTCATGTCAAGTGCGCCACTTGTCAATTAACCGGTAGGGATGAGTCTCGCACTCACCGGAACGGTATATTCTACGCGCTTCTGGCGCGATCAGCACTGCTTGTGGGAGTATTCTCCACTTCAGCCTGTCCTGAGGATGCCTAAAGGCACAGTAGATGAAACGTCGCCATCAATAATGATTCCAACGTGGACGAAACCCGAAAACCTGCCTAACTGCAAAGCTGAACGCCGCGAAAACCTATGTCAGAAACTATAATTGAGCTTCCCTACCCATGTATCAATTCCGGAGCCTCCCTTAATGCGATATCCAGTAGGAGGAACAGTTTTTAGTGTCCGAGTGGGATGGTATATGAGATGCCGAGGGAGTCTGCCTCCCCTGAGACAATTGATCCGAGGCGATATACAGAGGCGGGAGTCCCTTGTGGGTGGTGGGTCGAATATACGGGAGGGAGAAATGGGAAGAAACACAGTTTCCCTTTAGACGAGACTTGCTTCTTCCAAACTCACCTCTCTCTCTCACTCTCCTTCATCTCCGGCGGGAAACCGTCTTCATTCCCCCCCCCCCCCAACTCCACGTCCCGAAGACGATGCTCATTTGTCTCGGGAGTCGGAGTCAAGTGCGCGTTCCCTTTTTCTTTTGCTTGTATTTTTTTTCCTTTTATCGCGAGAGGACGCTGATTGCGGATCTGATGTCATTGCAATTATACGAGGATTTGTTTTTGCAATGCCGTCAAAATGGCTGTGACAGACGGTCGTATTTTATTTTATTTTTTTAAAAGATTCCTTACCTTGGAATTGGGTCAGCGCGAGGCGCATTAAATGTCAGATTTCTGCGGAGAAACATCTTTTGTCCTCATAAATATTCATTGTTTGCTTTGAAATTTCTTGGAGAACATCGGTGACGTTTGGCCAGATATGGCAATTTATTGCCAAGAAGAGCTCCTTCAGATTCAGGGGCGAAAAATTTGAAAATCGTTTACAAGGAATAGTTAATTAATTTTGAAATTTTCTTAGGAATCAGACCGCATGCGATGATATATGTGCTATTTCAAAATGCATTGTATTAGTTCTCTCATAAGATAATGAGGCTTCAAATATTCACTACTATGATATACCCCATTAATTAAAACGATGCTGAGTTCAAAAGTATTACCTCTAGGCTATTTTTATAACATTATTTGCTAGCATTTGACAGATTAAAGGGTTTTTAACTCCAAAAAGAATCGTATAATACCAAATACATTGTGTATGTATATATATTGCTATTGAATAGAGCTTTTTACGTGTATTACTTCAATTGCTGGCCCGGTTGTTGTCTTTAGAGCATGTAGTAACATAGCATAACATGTTCTATGTTTCTAGTAGAAATAAAATGTAAATTTACAAAAATACTTAAACACACCGTAATGTAAGGGAAGGATATGAGCAAACTCAAATGTGAACTTATTGCAATATATTCAGATATAGGTTCATCGTGAATACCTACTTCATCCTCATGGAACAACCCTTTATTTACTAACTTAGGAATAATTTACAGCTATTGACATGGCAATTAGCATTTTATATAAAACATTACAATTGATTCTTGAGTTCATGCGCAAGGATTCAAGAGAAATATGATTATTTTAATCTCAAAAGAAAATATGACTTCAACGATATTGTGTACAGCAACACATTTTCATGCTTATATTATATCAAAGAGTGTTATTATTAATTGATTAGCTAAAACATGGTATCAAGGATTTGTATATTTCCCTTACGTTTTGCTTTTAAATTTATTGAAATGATGTAGCATTACTATACAGAAATATTTGACATCAAATTAATGAAAGTATTTTTCTTTTCTTTTCAGTCAAGAAAGCTCAGTTTGTGGGTCCCCAAGGTAAGTTGTGATTGCTTCTCTGAGATAAATGATTCCTAAGTTTAAGTAAAAATTTTGACTGTTTAAGTCTCCTCTTTGAAGTAAAAATTGTAACTGTTTTAGTCTCATCTTCGAGGTTTTGTAAGGCCTAAAATGCTCAAGTTTAAATACTTTTTTATGTGATCTACTTTATTTTACTTATTTGAAACATCGATAATATCTTTTTAAATTGACGATGTTCGGCAATGAGAGTGGTCTTTATAATATTGTGTTTTCATCATGTCAGATTTATCATAACTACTGGAGAAACAAAAATAAGCCAAGATGAAAATATGAAAACTGTTATATTGTAGTACGTTTTGAATTATCAATTGGACGCAAAAAATTTTAAGGGAGAGATTCGATACTTGGAGGATACAGATATCCTTTGCTGGGTGGCCATCATACCGGGCGGCTATTATTTTATAGCTGTAAATGTGTTATATTTTTTATCTTATCATTACAGTTAACATCATTATTCAAACTCTATGAGTTTTTACCTGATCTCTTGGCTGCCTCATGTTATCGTAATGTTATATTTTATTGAAAAGGTGGGAAGATGACATAGAGGTATTTATTATTTCATCACTATTTCTTCTTCATAGACTTACAGTTTAATTCTACCTGGAGTTTTGATACCGTATGGAATAAATGCAATTTATTATGGGTGTAATTGTTTTAGAGTGACCTGATTAACCTGCATAGCACCCTACTGTGCCTGTAGCCGAGGGTGTTAGGATAACGATTATGAAGCACTCGTCTATCAGACGCGGATATTTTCATAAATTTGATTTCATTTGGGGAACTTAAGGAATTTCCGCCACGACTTGGTGAGTCGTGGCGGAAATAATAAACTGAAAAAAAGTCAAAATAAATACTGAATTCCACATTTTTGATATTTTGTCCAAAAAATCCTGCCTTGGCTGATGAAATGCGTTACCTATAGAAACCCAAAATTAAGGTACAAAATATGCAGCTTATTCCACGAATGCATTTTCAATGAGTACTTTTTTCCAGCCGTAGGAGCCGACTGCAGCGCCATTTCCTACGAATTACTGCATTTTTACTTCAATTACGGCAGTAATTTCCTAATTACTAAAAAATTCGGTGGTACGATGCCTATATTGTCTTTTTATTAAAGTTCTCCGGATTATTTCCTTCTCATAAATAGTTTTCCGTAAAAATGGGATTTATATTTTATGGAAAAATACTATTTTTCCCCGTTTCTCTCATTCCCCCATTTAAAACCTTGTAATTTCAAGTTCAATTATAGAATAAAATAGCGTGAAAAGGTAGCATTTTTTTGTTCATATCAGATAGAGGACAACGTTTTCTATAAGTAGACAGAATATGAATAAAATGACATTTAAGTAATTTTACGGTGGAACCACTTTTAGGTGGAGGTTTGCAATCTATGCATGCGAATGAGATGTTTTACAGGAACCTATTGAGATATTAAAGCAACTGTCGGTCTCATGGGTCTCATCGATGAATGTCATCATCGAAAGGATAAAGAAGATACGAAGGGAAATTCATTTCATACATCTTGTGATGCCCTTTAAGAAAGCGAGAAAATACAGGCAATCCGAGATATCCGTTCATTTCAATATTTTCTGGGATCCGGTGACAGTGACAAACTTCTAGTGTTTTCGACATTTTATTTTCAAACGAGCAGACACTTCAATAAACACAAATGTGAGTGAATAATCAAAAATATTATCAGTAAAAATTTTGACAGTGGAAATGAAATTCAGCGAGGCATTTTTTACTCGATCGAGCATAGATAGTCTTTTAACTCAACAATGTGTGTTTACAGATCAAATAGTTTCAGGCTTTCTTTGTGGAAGATATCCATCACGGTGACCTGAAGATGACATTAAGTGTCGAAACCCTGGTCTTCTCAGTAAAATTCATAAAGCAGAGTTCACCAAGTTATGTAATGCCTATTCATTTTTCCTTGTGTATCTTGACTGCCGTTATTTTTATGTTCTCCTCAGAAATCTCCCAACTAATTAATAGTTCGTTACAATATTAAACGTCATTCCTCTGTCATTATTAGACAAGAGCTTCTTGTCACGTGTACAGAATTTGATACAAAGTAATCATAGGGGAAATGTAAATAAATATGTTTACCATCACTTTAGCAACTATATTAGAATTGACAATACAATCAAACAAACAGGTATTTTCCGTGAATTTGTCGTATGTACATGGGGAAAATAAAATAACTGAATTATATCCTGGGCTGGCTCATTGTATGGCTAAACTCTGCCTCTATATTTAGGTCGCAAGGACCCATTCACATCAGTGCGCCAACTTTTCAAGTCACATGAAATCCTACTGTCACGTAGTAAACTTTTTCCTGAAGCACCTCTCGCCGATTAGGCGAATAATAAATACGGTGCCTGATACTAGACTACAGCATGCGGCTTTGATATTCAGTTCTTGCTAGGAATGTTAGCTTTAATGTTTCCATCAGCTTATGAAGAAGCTGCCATCAGCTTATGAAGAAGCAATAGTGTTAGGGTTCGGAAATTGTGAAATGTCTCTGGAAGACTAACCTTGCCCAGGGTGACCATTGACTTTCCGAACGAATGAAACTATCCGTTCCCAGCGAATGGCATGTTCCTGTGTTGCTGTGCTCGGACACAGGGGATTTTTCATGTTGGCCAAGCCTCTGATGCTCTTTGACCCTTGTGGTGATCGTCCTGCCCGTCTCTCCCACGTAGAATTTGCCGCACTCACAAGGTATCTCGTAGACTCCAGGTGTCATCAGGCCGCACGGGTCCTTGGCCATCAGTAATTGGATACTTAGTTTGCACGGTGGGCGGAAGTACGTTTCAATGTTGTACCATTTCAGGATTCTCACGATTTTGCCCGAAACAGTGGAAACAAATGGTACCCTGGTTCCAGGGACCGTACCATTCGCTGGGAGAGGGACAAAGGTGCTCTGTCGCGTGGACGGGTTCTGAGAAAGACTGACCAGAGAAGCGATCGAGATCAAACTATGCAAACAGGACTATGAACCGCGACGTTGTATACTCTCTCAGCAATTCTTGAAAACCAGTGCTGAGAAAGATCCGAGAGGCCAGGGAAAAAAGGCGGGAAACAGTGGACCAATCCCACGACACTTAACCAGGAGCCAAGCCTACATAATGCGGACCAGTTGCATTGCACGATATGGCCTGAGGATGATGAAGGCCTCGTTCATCGAAACTTTGGCAGAAATGGAGAGTTTGATCCGGTGGGAAACTCGAACAACCCCCAACATAACTATGTATACTAATAATAAGTATTATGATAATCATAGCGCAAGGTAGGGTAATGATACATTCTTGTGAGTTTTAGTGCTTTGAACAAAGTAATGGTGCAATATTGCGTTGTTCCTGTTGAAGGCTGCATGTTTACGGGTTTTTCACCGCGTCGTTGTTTTTGATGACAACATTTTCGCCTGCATTCCAGCAGGCGAAATCAGGTCACAAAGCATGCAGCCTTCAACTTCAACGCACCGTGGAAGCCTTCGCACCAACATTGCGTTGTTTCGTTGCACAAAATTTCATTCAAAACGCCTGGGATATCTTTCCATAAGTTCCCTGCGGATAAATAACTATTTTAAGACGTGGGCAGTTCGAATACGAATGGATGAAAGGAAATACAGGATTTCATCATCCATGCGGGTGTATTCTTGACAATTTTTTACCTATGGACTTTAAATAAGTCTTCTCCGGGAGGAAAAATGTTAAAGAAAACTGCCATACCATCGGTATTCAGCTTCAATTCGCCAAATGATACATTAAGTGAAAAAACCGAATGCGTGTATGCATTTATCAAGTCTGAAATCGAGTTACAAGAAATTATGAATGCGTTTACTTCTCTTAGAAATACGGCATTATATTTCAACTCATTCTTAAATATTTATTTATCAGCTCAGCTTTGGTGCAGTGATAAATCCTAATTTCCATAGTTCGGTTCCACAAATGCATTATAACTTTCAGGAAATCCGCATGTTATTCAGTGCCATCATGATTTCAAACTGAAGGGACATATGTTTGTTCCAGGACTCGTCCAATAATAACAATAATTTATTTACGCAGAAATTTACATGCCTCATGATAGAGTAAGTAAACAAAATAATTCTGAGCTCAAATCAAAGCAAAAGATAAGTAAATATCATTCATTTGTCGTTTAATCCTAAGATTGGTTTACTGTAGCCTTCAATCCTTCCCTGTGTAGTGCAAAATAAATAAATATATTAAATTATTAATTAAAATACACTAAACTTGACGGAAATGTATAAGTTTCTACCTCCTTATGAGGGTCAAAGTACTTAAAAGGACAGAAATCTGGTTTTGCAAAAAAACACTCATCGTCCGAACGCTACATCCGAGCCAATGGCTCAAACTGTGTGGCATTCTCATCTATGCTCCCGAGATAAGTGGCCGTAAGAAAGTGGCGGACTATGGCTTGCTCTCTGCAGAGGGACGTTTGTGTATATCAGTCCAAGGAGATGGCTGGAGCCGATAGTTCCGTTCACAATTTTGCGTTGGAAAAGAACGTTGGCAACTTTCGTCTATAGGTAGGCACGCATTCTATGACTCTGAACTCTCCGAATCACAGTGTATTTTGTTTATGCATATCAGCTCCCATTTTTCTTTATTTTAATATCCTTCTAATATTGCCTTTTTTAAAAGTGCATTATGTTTATCTATTAGTAGGTATTTGCAGGTTTTTCACCATTTACCTTCATGTGTGGGTGTTTTCCTGCAATGGGTTTTTTCGTTAAGGATATAAGCTCCTCCTCATTCCTTACGTATTTCCCACAATCGCGTATATCATTCTACACTCTTTATATTCCAGTTGATTCATTTTTAAAATATTAATGGTCATTTTGATGTGAATGCGAATGAACAATTTATGGTTCATTCTCGGTGTCAGGCATGGTTATGCCACGACCAATATTTGTGTACTTTCGAGGACCTCGTGTGCAAAACTATAATGATTACAGAATACCTATAACTATAAAGGGATAGCCCGTTTTGTCAACTACTGGAAATGATTTTTTGCGAGCGGAGGGAGAGTTACTAGGTGACGTCTCAGCCCTGCGCGTGGGGGTCTAAATTTGGGCTTGTGTGCGCACGGCGCGCGCTCAGTTCAGTTGTATCTCCGGAATGATTCGGTCGATTTTAGTGATTTAGGTGTCTACGGAGAGCTGAAAACGTTAGTTAGACGTTAAGAACACACAAAATATAAAATTAACATTGGAAAGCAGAAAATATTAGTTACCATCGACCAATTTTTCATAGGTTAGCCATTTGTACTAATGAGTTCGATGAATAAATATTATGTATAGCGTAATTTTTATTCTTTCATTTCAGCTTTCTTTCTGACAAACAAAACAAAAGAATCTCCCAATTTTGAGAGTAATGTATGTAATTTCGCATTCACAAAATGTAGATCTGACGGGAGTAACAAGAATATTTACTCCCTGTATTTTTCCTGTTATTTTTCTATAATTTTAATAGTCAACTTGCAATTGTTTCATAGATGTATTTGACGAAGTTTTGGATGGAAGAAGGGACTGTAATATTCTCAATCTTGCCCAATTAAAGTCGTATTATTATTATTCCGTTTCGCTCATGCGTATTTGTGTATTCGTGCGTTCTCCAATTGGCACTTGCTCGCCTTTCATCCGTCTCGTCACTCCGCGCGACAGACTTCCGCAACAATTTCTCTTTGATTAGATTGTCTAGAATCTTGTGAGTATATTATGATGTGAACGGAAATGTCAATAATAAAAGTTGACTTTTTTAGAATCTAGAGAAAGTTCTCCATTTTCCATATGTTTATGTGTTGGTGGAAATCCAGGAACTTGATCCGTATAGGCTCCGAAGTGAAGGTTTAGAATGTAAGTGAGCGAAGTTCTATCCCACGGGAAACTGGGCCCTGGACCGAAATGGGGTCGAGGGTGGAAACTTTTTCTTTCTCAACGGTTCCAGGTTTTTTCTGGAGCGTTATAGTTGGAAGGAATGCTCCACCATCTCCTCCAAGTCCAACCGCATTGCCTCGAATGTGTTCCGTGGAGTATCACTGCCCTCTCTTAAAGTTCAGCTCAATGATGTTGCAAGCAATTTAGAGCCGTTGTGCCAGGTAAATTTATTTTTCTGTCCATCCATGTGGTTGCAACCGCACATCTTTTCGGGTTGTGCCAGTCTTTAAGTGGTTTTATCGTAAAAAAAACTTAGCTGTCATTGTATTCACACTCTGACTGCTTAATTCCGCTGTACTTTTCTCTCAAATTATACTTATTAATAAACTGTAAATTACTTGTTGCTGAATATATGAATGGAAAATAAAAGGGGAGAAATTAGCATCTTATTTAGTATAAATGCAATGCTCGTGGCTAAATGATTGTAAGAGCCGAATTATCTCAGGGAATAGAATTTCTGAATTATCAAAAAATAATTGGAGGCACTGAAGTCAAAATGCTTTAACTTTATGGATATGGCGCTGCTATGGACTCCCGTGGCGGGAAAATGTGGTAGTAAAAATATCGTATTTTTCAGTGGTAGATTGCGTAATATGGTGTACATATAATTGAAGAAAGCTAGAATTAATTAATAATTACGACATTTGCCTAGAATTTAATTTTCTGTGCTCCAAGTGAGACATTAGTATTTCTCAAAAAGGATTCTCTATAGTATTATTCACTCATTTTTCCAAGTCAACCACGTGTTAAAGTCTAGTGTAATCGTGGCCTATTACATTAAAGTCTCTCGTTTGCAACATTCAACACACCTCACACTCCCTTCATTTACCGCCATATTTCCGTCGTTATTCCAATGATCACATTCCTCATTTCCTCTTTAATTTCCATTTGTTTATTTTTAGTCGGATGGGGGGGGGGGGGGGAGCTTCCAACGAATATTCGTGCACGTTCCTCGCTTTCGTGACCGGGAGTCGTTCAAACTTTTGGCCCTCCTCTCCTCCAGGTCTCTTTCTCTAACGAAGAGCGACGACGAAACACGTAATTAATTCCCGGTAATGGCAAGAAAAATTCCCTCGGATTTATGACCCGAAATCATTTACGTATTATTCTTCCCCGTTCCCAATGAGAATGTTTACCCTCACGAATTTCCACTCGGTAGAGGGAGCTCGACTCGGTCAACAAGCCTCTGGAATATACAAAGGATATTCCTTCTCTAACGCCATAACATTGACCACCTCCTCCTCGACAAAGTGCACATACCAGTATATTTACTTTAATGTAGTTTGAGCGACATAGTTCCCTAGTCATAATGGAAACCGTATTCAAATTTTATTTTTTAATTTCAGTGTCTTTAAGGAGTATGAAGTAAATATTGTTTTATTAAGGACTGAATATTATAGTTGTGTATGTCCAAAATTCTCAGTAGGTAATTAAATAAATATATCTACATAAGTCTCTGATTTGACTCATTTATTCCCGCTCTACGGTGAAATTGCCATCACAACTAATGTTTTTTTCGTGATTCTGTGAAAAATACTGCGGTGAGTAATCGATTATTTCTTATAAATAGTTGAGAAAACATACAAACTACACACCTTTAGTTTTTTTACGAAATCTAGGTGTTATAAATTCCTAATTTATCCAATATTCTCCCTCTGGAGCGTACAGCCGTAATCTATCCCATGTAAAACAGCTTTTATTGTTAGGAAAATTGCTCGTAAGGTAGTTCGGCAGGGGGTCATTATTTTGGTATAATTGGAACGATGGGAGTTTTTCTTTTAAATGACGTCAAATTCTTCAAATTTTAGGTGAACTTATATATTGCTCAAACTACCTTAAGTGTATAGAAAATTACGATAAAAATTGCTACGATTAAAAAGATAAATCATAGAGCAAGCACGTAGGAACGTACTCGGCCGGTTGCAAGTGGTACAACAAAGCGCGGAAGATTATACGCGCCCACACTTCCTCAGAATCTTTCCCAGAGGATGCACTGCTCTTAATCCCCGCTGGCCGCGTTTGTGAAAATAAGTACAAAAGTCGCTCGGGCGTTCTACTTCTGTTTGGATTTTTAATTCCCTGCGTTTCGATGCCCTCCCACTTCGGCCCTTTTCTCGGGTCAAGAAATTTCATTTACTCTCGTCCTGCGGGCAGTTATTGCTTGCCAGTTCCGAACGCGACCTGCCAAAAAAATGCGCTCGTGCCCCAAAATGCTTTCTTTACCTTGCACGGAATGCTTCACCCGTTTTCTCAAAATTATATATCTTCCAGCATTCGTTTTTTTTCGGACGTCCATTTTATTTCCTTTTGATACGCTAATTGCCTCGCGGCCGAATCAAGTGAGCATCGTGACGCTGTGTGCACGGCGATGCGCCCGGGGGTAACTTGCAAAAATGAAGTTAAGCAAGAAAATGAGCGGTCGTCAGTTTAAAAAATCTAATATCTTTGGAAATTATTATAAGTTAATTTGAGAATTATGTTGCTTTTCGAATGAATACATTTTTATACCTGTTGATAAGACTACTTTTAATACGACGTTAACCATTGTATTGAAATGATAATTAGATTTTCATTATTTACGCATTACTTAGGAATGGTTATTTATGATGACTTATTTTCTCCAATGCCACATTTCTTTTAGCACATAGATATTGGTACTTCTTCAAAGCGAGTGGGATTACTGGCTGCTGCATAATATAATTTTTAAATTCACAGTTTTATTTCATTTCTTCTCAAACAGACCAATTTTACATCAATTAACCGTAATATATATATAGCATCAATATTTTGTTCAGTTAAGGACATTTAAGTAAATAAAAGGTAAAGGAACAAGATTAAGGGATACACTTTGGCAAAGTTTAGTAATTTCTAAACTAATTGTAGATTCGGTTAAGCACTAACGCGCTACTCTTCCTTGGGACCTCTCTTGGAGTACGTAACTCCTTAGAATATGCCGCAATTCGTGGGACTCTAGCTAAATAGAATGTAACTCAGAAATAGAGTGAATACAGCGGAGAGCAGCTAGATTTATACGAAGTGGTTACGATAAACTCAGCGGTATGACCAATTATTAATGGAATTTGAGTTGGAATCTATAACAGATCGAAGGGAGTTATATCGATTGAATATTTTTCGTGATTTTGAAGCAGTCTATTTTCCGGGAGACATTCAGCAAAGTTTAGTACGGCCAATGTATTACAGTAGAAATGTTCATAGAAAGGAATCAGGATATAAATTACAGGGCGGATAAATTAAAGATTTCATTTATTCCTTGGGCATTCAGGGATCACAATGGTTGCGATAGATGTGGTCTATTAAATTACCACTCTCACCACGTAGGCCAGACTTTGTATATGTGCTGAATAACTATGTTTTATTATGACCATCAGGTCATCACGCACAAAATAGTACCACCATAATTTTGTTTTCTGAATAAATTAGTCTCCCATTGTATCAATAATTTTGTAGCATCAATGATACAAATCAGTAGTATGGTCTTAAGCCCTTTTCACAGGATACTTTTGCCCGTTTACACGAAGTTCGAGGATACTCGCTAGTATGGTATCTTTCCAGTATGGTGGGATATAGAATCAGCATTCTGGCTAACAAGCATACTTGAAGCAAGCATACAAGCTACTTGATTTCATAATTTACGTGGTACTAGTTTCGTACTAGCTCCCAGAAGGACCTAGTAGCCTTCAACCAATCACGTTAGGTTTTCCCGCTTTTACAGACGCTATGCGATTTTTCGAAAATTATATCTTGAGAATCAAACTTCATCTTCATCCTAAAACCCACTCTTTCTTGACTTTTAGGATTCCACGGCGTTGATCAGTTGACTTATCCATTATTTGTGGGTTTTTCACCGCGTTAGAACTTTGTTGATGACGACAGTTTCGCTGGGATTCCAACCAGCGTCCTTAGGTCTAGTTCAGGACGCTGGCTGGAATATCAGTGAAACTGTCGTCGTCAACAAAGTTCTAACGCGGTGAAAACCCCAGAAATAATGGAGAAATGAACTCACTCTTTCTTGTTTAATTAGTTATCTGTTTGGTTTTCAATGATAAGGGATTATTTATAAATTTTTCAATAATTTTTACTTGAATTAATGTAGGTAGTTGGAATGACTTACTATGAGACTTTGACTGACTATGCTTTGACTTACTTGATAAGATAATTAATTTTTTATACGATTTTCGTTTATACCAATTTTTTCAAATACGTAGAAAAGAGACAGATGAATTGACACCATTTAATGGATTGGTACTCTAAAAATTCTCTTTGCTCCACAATGGCTTTATACCACATCCTCAGTAATATGTGTCTTGAACGGAACACATCATATTGCATTTTATTTATGATATGGATCATTAATTATTTGGGCGACACTTTGTAACGAAACGGGAGTAAAACCGCTGCTTACATTCTATGAAAGCGATAAAATATCAAATCCTTCCTTGAAAATGTAGTAGGTCTACTCAAAATTAATTTGAAACTTCTGTGTTGTTGCCAAGTTTCTGCCCTCAGATGACGCACTTTAAAAATGTTTGTACCGAATAAATGCATTATATTTTCTTTCCTTCAGTTGACTGTATACATTTTCAAGAGCAGATGGACTTTTTCCTTCGCTTTTTCGTATTTAAGAGACTCTTTTGGTATGTGAATGCTACATAAATATATGAGACCCTCGTAAAAAGGCGTGACATCGAGGTCAGCAGAGAAAATAATTCTTCATTTATCAATTAATTAATGTGATATGAGGAGCTGTATATTTTTTTGGCTTCCGCCCAAGGCGAATTGCAAAAAGCTCTGCAAAAAAGGAATTTTCGTGGTTTTTTCAGTTTTATTTGATCCATACATAGAATATTATGAGCATCTTTAAATCCAGGCTTTCATGAGGATATAATGACATCAGCAGAAATGCACCTCAGATCATACATTTTCTTTCATTTCTTCTCTTCAGAAAGGAGCTTACTTTCTAAGTGTTTTTATATATTAAAATCTATTTCTTCCTTTGGTTAAAATTTTAATTCTGATGCATAATGGTTGTGAGGTTATATAATTGGTTTTATAAATTTGGAATGAATCAAGAGTGTGTTATATAATACGATAGCAAAAAGTATCAATTGGGTCACTGGGCTAATATTTTCCAATACCATATTGACGATCAAAATGTTAATAAGTTTTGCCAATGCGTCCAAGTTGGACATCAAAAACCCGTTCTTTGTTCTGTACCATTGGAACAGCTGATGTTTGAATTTGTTATCCTTGGACGAATAATATTGGAAGTTTATGCATACATTTCCTCGTTGATGTTTTTATCGGTACTTGGAATCATGTATAGTCCCAAATTATCTGTGTTCTGAATGAAAAACTGCACTCTTAAGTACTAATAATTATTTGTCCTTGACACCTATGGTTTAAAAATGATGATGGACATTGAGACAATATGAAATACTGCCCTATGGCTCCATTCCGATTAATAGTCTGGCAGCTCATTTCAAATTTGAGTGAAGAAAACGCTAGTCATTCGATTGATAGTTGAATTTTAATTACTTTACTGTAATGAATACCGTAATGATACTCAATTAGATTTACTAGAAAAACTGTAATTAGATTTTATATAAGAGCATTAGGTGGCCCACGTCAGAATCCAATTTGGATTTTACAATTAAATGGAAAAAACCGCCACCAGTTACATTTGGATGTATCGTTCTTAGGATCTGTTTTTGGTAGTTCGCGTATAAAATTTTGAGGAGATACGGTGTATCTTATATCTTTATCGAGTGCGATTTACAACTATGTTTCGACTTGCCAATCAGAATAGGAGTCATTATATTTATTTGACTGTTTGTTGACAGGTCATTGGTATGATTATGGGTTTTGGTGGTCTATTTTACATAATGGCTTGAGTTGAACGATTATTTCTTTTTAAATGTTTTCTCTCTTAATGATAAGCTGGCAATGTTGTTTTAAGACTACCCCTTTCCTAATGAAAACAAAGTCCGGATGAATGTGGCTACTCATAGAGTCAAAAAGGATTATTAAGGAAAATGTGTGGCAAAATTGCATTAAAACTGCAGTAACGTGTGTTAGGGAGGATAGGAAAGGAAGTCTTATGAGGAAGAACCATGGAAAAATTGATAGTCCGTATTAAACGGTTAATGAAAAAAGATCCACATGGGTGAAAAGGAGTTAGCGCGAGACAGGGGAAAATGGAGGCCTGCAGTCAACCATTCTTAGGGTTGAATAGCTAATGATACATTTTCTAATAAATAATGGTACACTTTTCTTATCGTTTGGCGGAACATATTTTGCTGCTGAGTTATCTCCCGTGAACATTTCCCTGTATCAGAAGATGGCACCAATCGGCAACATTGATATTCCCATTCTTAAAGAGCGATCTCAGAATATATTCAAGAAGGAAATAAGTGATCTTTTGGTGAGTTTGATAATGGGGTATTGACTCCCAATCGTTCAAATTATATAGATAATATTTTTCGTCAAAAAAACTAGTTTTAGTATCACGCGTCAACCCACAATCTATTTTCTTCCATTGATTCCTCCTTGGCTACTTTGGCTCAGCTCATTCATCGTTTCCCGAAGCGCCCGTAACCACGGCGACGTCCCCAGCTGTCGCGGCGGTTCGTCTTCCGTGGTTTGCAATCCCTTGGAAATTGAACTTGGAGCGCCCCTAAACATCATTGGGGGAAATGCAAATCGTGGCCTTGAACGCGACTTGCTCAATTTTCGAACGTATTTTCTCTGTCCCATGGAGAGAAATATGAGGCTCTTTCCTTTAGGTGGTTCCACCGTGGTAGTTCCAATGACTTAAACGTCATTTTATTCATATTCTGTCTACTTGTAGAAAAAGTTGTCTTTTATCTGATATGAAAAACAAAATTATACCTTTCCACGATATTTGATGCTATAATTGAAATTACATGGTGTTCAATGGGGGAATGAGAGAAACACGGGGAAAATAGTATTTTTCCAAAAAATAAAAATGCCATTTTTGTGGAATACTGTCTCTTAGAAGGAAATTATCCAGAGAAATTTATTAAAAAGACAATATAGGCCTCTTACCACCTTTTTTGTTTAGTTATTAGGGAATTACTGCCGTAATTGATGTCAAAATGTGGTCATTATTAGGAAATGGTGCTGCAGTTGGCTTCTATGGCTGAAAAAAAGTGCTCATTTAAAATACATTTGTGGAATAATCTGCATTTTTTCTACCAAACTTTTGGGTTTCTAATGGTAACGCATTTCATCAGCGAAAGCAGGATTTTTTGGACGAAATATCAAAAATGTGGAATTTAGTATTTGTTTTGACTCACACAGTCGCGGCGGAACCTCCTTAACCACACGTCAAACGACGACCTGCTGTTTGCATGTTTGTCATTGGGAAACCGGAAGCAGTAACTATGGAACGCTTCGACCGATAGTTTTCGTGCGATATCGCATATGATGTTGTCACATTTGTACCCGTAATCAATGACAAGCTCCGAGGTCTACGGGGTGTGAAATGTGGTAAAACTGTGCCTCGTATCGATGTATACCGAAAAATAAAAATGGTTCCGCGATAAACAATTGACTAACTGGTACAAACACCAGTTCCTTCAGCCAGGGCTAGATTTGCGGTGAGTTTCGACTTCTCCACGGTCCGATCTGAGCTGTTTGAGGATCATTCATGTAGTAAAAAAACATAAAAAGCATTGCATTTGGTACGTTTTTATCGTCAGACCCTTAATCTCTGTCTTTCCGTCAAAAAAAGGAAATTCTGCATAAGTCTTAACTCTGATGTCCTTGATAATTTTTAGAATTTATGATATAATTTAGAAAATTAAATTTCATTATCAAGGGACAACTATTGTCCCTTGATAATGAAATTTGACTTTGACATAATGACATGATACTTATTGTCTCTTGATAATGGCACGAACATGTTGAAACCGGTCGAGGTTAACCAATAAACAGTGTGAAAGTTACAAAACTTACTTTATTTTATTCTCTGATATCCTTGATAATTTGTCTAATGTATAACATCCTTGGTCTTGCTCCGTTAATCCTTCCCATTCATTCCTTCTACTGTAGCTGTTGTGTTGCAAAATGTCCCCAACTAGTATCACTCGTCTTCTCCCCATTTTTTCTTCAAATATGTTCTTGAAGGAAGTAATTTATATATAAAAGACCCCGGATTTAGTTTATGAAATTTTTAACTGCTATTTGAAATGCACTCACCGCTTTTCAACTAATATTGGTAGTTTTATGGCAATGACTGCCTCAGCTCCTGTACCCCCATGAGTCGGGCCACAGGCACTCCTCTCATGCAATATAAGACCTGCGACCCAGTTCTGCGGTTCCAACTATTTTTTCCTTCGTGCGCAGTATGGATTGGTCCCACAAAAATACAGAAAAAGGTCAAGCTATTCTAAATGACATTCTCCTGAAAGTACCTGAGTTGAAAAGGAAAGATAAAGAATGCGATATTAAAAGAATTGTGATGATATTTATTAAGATATTACAATTCGGGCCGAAACTACAAAGTTACCTCAGGTAGATAAGGAGTGATGTGCGAATGCGAACTGAATTATAATAATATTTCTTTGAACTATTTCTGGTCTAAATAACTCCTCAAATTATATAAAATTTCCCATTGAAATTTTAGATAAAAGAGACTTTGAGTCAATTTTAAAGCCTCATTAACCAGTGAAATATAAATCAAAATGCCTAAATGCGATGGTGAGTGGCGTAACATGGTGAAACTCCTTCATGATGCACAAAGGGTAAGAAAAAAGACTTTGCTGTTCCAAAAAATAAAGTATATTTGCGACCGGTTTCGATACGGCGTATCATCATCTGGCATGTCGCATGCATGGCATGGCAGGTCGCAAATATATTTTATTTTGTGGAACAGCAAAGTCTTTTTTCTTACCCTTTGTGCATCAAAATGCCTAGTTTCCTTGTCTTGTGACACTTTAGATGAAAAAAACAGCTTAGTAAATAAAAACATGTAAATTCAAATGGCCAAAATATTCCCGAATCGGAGGAAATAATAAATAGGCATCAATTTCGCGTATCACGATCCAGGATGGGTAAGGGGCTGATTTTGTTGCGTTTATTGATATTTGCAGCGATATTCCTCTAGGGTCCGGAGGAAGCCGGAGGCACTAGGGATGATTACCAAATCAATTAAATATATGCCTCTGTCTTTTACTAGGAGTTATTTATCCATTATTTCTCATTTCGATTGTTAAAAACGTTTTACAATACATTTTCAACTCAAAATGTACCCATAATTAGAAATATGTTATTACAATACGTCGTTCGTCATATCGACCACCATTTACTTATACAGGAATGAATATCGAGTTAAATATTTTCATAAATCTTACACTGTTGGAGAATGAATTGTTGCGTTGGATGCCGAGGTATTATATAGCTGAAGAATTTTCAAAGAGGCTAGTAATAGGAAGAGAGCCATAGTAATAGGGAATGTTACGTTATGATCACTTGGTAGCGCATTGGTATATTCTCTTTTCAAAAGCCACGCGATGTTCTCTCGTATGTGTTTTCTAGGTACGAATATGTTTAGGAAGTTAAATCGGTAGCATTTTACTAAGTATCTAACAAGTTATTGCATCATAAGCTGCTATTTAAATTTCTCAGGCCTTATTACATCCGTATCTCCGTAATTTTCTTTCATCTTAAGGAAAGGCCATAGAAATAACTTGTCTAGTTGTGGTTGTTTCATTTCACGAAAAACACAGGTTGAAAACGAAGGAAGTATTGCAATGCGCCTATTTTGGTGCTGAAGGCCGTGATAAGGAGAAAACGTTAGGCGCTTGATGAAGTCGAAGGAAAAGACTGAGAAATTTTGCGAGAAAAAGAACGCAATTTGGTGAACCTGTATTATTACTTGAGAATATGTGCGAATCCATGCTTAGTGGTTTTGAATGTAACATGTTTTCCTCATCCAGTTAAGAGTGTCACCCTGTGAAGGGTTCCCCCACCATTCTCTTCAAATTCTGAGCGACATTTTCTCTTTCTCTGTTTCAGCCTTACAGTTCAACACATACGTCACGCTCAAGCTCCAGAATGTCAAGTCAACGACGGTGACAGTCAAAGGCGAAAACCCGTGCTGGGAGCAGGACTTCCTCTTGTAAGTACTCTTCAAGCCGTCTTTCCTCCCCTCTGCCTCCCTCGCCAAGTCACGTAAGCGACAGGCGACTTTTTTCCTTGGTTCTGAAGTCTTAAAGGAGGACCTTGCTTATTTTGCTTTCCTCCTCGACGTCAATTCTCTTGGAGAAAACACTCTCTCGTTTACATTTCTTAATTCTGGGAAGGTTTTAATGCTATTCGTTCCTCCATGTAGGTTTTTTTTCAACGTCACCATAATAGCAGGGAATGGCACAATCATTTTTTAGATAATTTTCACCGTTAAGAAGAAGTAATATATCTTTTTGGATGCTTCAGAAGAAAACATAAATTATACCCTCACTACTCAATTCCTTTCCCAGAAGTTTTCTTTTGCTGTTAAATTTTCTGTTGCAATAACAATGGGGGCTTATCACGATTTATGCTTTTTACTTTAGCGTGCAGGGGACCATGAAAAATGATCATTTGAAAATCATCTCTTAAAAAAATTCCAAAATTTGCCAGAGATATAGGTGTCTAAACTTGAATGTACGGGCAACCTTCCCATGACGGCCGTGACGTCATTTCATCCATCGCTTCTTCCCGATCCATTCTAAGAGATGCCTTAAAAAGATTTTTGTGAAAATGTCCACTTCTGCTGGAAATGCAACAGTGTATAGGTTTAGAATATACTTTGAAAAAATATCCGTCTTCACTGGGAATCGAACCACGGGCCCTTGATCGATGGATAAAATGACGTCAGAAGTCGTTTTGCGAAAACAGAAAAAAATACAACTTTCTACGATTAGTTTTTTTGTTACTAGGCCTTAATGCTTCGAAGCAACTCCACAAATCGAAATGAATACCTTTGCAAATTTGATTTCAACGGTAATATCGAAAAAAACGATAATCCCCCATTCCAGTAAGTTAAAATTAATTTCACTAAGTTGTTTATATTTAGTTCTAATTGAAGTATATGCTACCAAAATCCAAAGAACGGCTGTTACGTACTGTAGAAAAAATCTGTATAGGTATACTAATAAATTATATACTTGAGAATATTTTTTTACACTAGAGTTAGTGTAGTTTCGGACTAGGTATTTTTCACGAATCAGTCTGTTCATCTGTATGAAAATTTTAAGTGGCTATCAATGTCAGGATATCGTCAACTCTGGTGCTATATTTATTATATTTATAAATAGTGTTCCAAAGAATAAAGTACCTACATATCAGTCTCTGAAAGTCTAAATACTAATAAATGATATGGGAAAACTTAATTGTCAATAAAATTGTTCGTATGTAATAAATGTAGCATCGTTCGGCTTTAATTGATTTTGATGCGAAATCAATGGTGGTTGACCAAATTCATTCCAATCAATTAGCGATTTCGAGAAATCTTTCCATAATTTCCATTCTACTGAAGAAATAAAATATATTTGCCAAGCGTGGTGGTAGAGATATAAATATGGGAACGTTATTCAGATGGACAAAACGTTGCTATGTCGAATGGACAATCGCTGGAAAACGCCCATAGTGACTCCCTCTCACATGAACCTCGCCGAAGATTAACGTGAATTAACCGACCTCCGATGGCGAACAGCGGTCTGTGCCGAGCAATCAAATATCGCTTCGGATCAAGTGAATATCTCATGCAGAGGCACGGAGTGCAAATATGAAGAGCCCTTTTAAATAGCAATGCGGAAACGGTGAATCCATTTTTCGCTAGCAGGTATACGGTGACCTGCGCCCTTCTCCCGGTCCATAGCTCTCCAGCTTTGTAGCCAGGCGATAACTCTTAAAATATTCATTGATTAATCACTGCCCTCCGCACGAAGTTTCTGCAATAGCATGATTAATCTCTGGATCTCAATCAAAGCAGCGAATTATCCACATGGCGGTCGATGATTTAATGAAGAAAGAATGTTTAAAATCTCCTAACTCACCTTTCACTCTGTTGTGGACAACCCGTTAGAGATAAGCGATGAAGTAGACGTTCATGGGATGCTCTCTTTTTCACATGAGTTCATAGGTATATTTAAACATTTTCACTGTGGACAATGAGCTGCATCTTCTGCCATTGTTGTTTTTTTTGCTTTTTAGTAGCGTAATCCAGCTGTAGATTCAAAATTCCTCTTGGAGAGTTAATGACGCGTGGCAATGGAAACTTTTATTATTATATTTCAATAAATATAAAGGTAAATAAAGTCATCAATCACCTAATCAAATTCTTTAATGAAATCGTGGCGTTCAGACCGTCATTTATTTAGCAAAATTGATAATGGCCATTGGTGGAAAATTCTTCAAAGAACAATTTTATGTAAATCATCAGAGAAGTTAAAAACCAGGAATCCAGCGTTCAAACTCAAATAGAAATCTATTAATCCAATGATCGTAACTGGAAGGTTGTGTATTTTGTCTGTTTTTTCTGTCGGCGGGGGGTTTATATGAATCAAACACCCCCAAGATTAGTCCGTAAAAGTCGCCGAGAGATGGCGCTGGACATTTTCACTCACCGGCAGAGAAGAAATTACGTACACAGAAGAGGAAAGCAAAGTTTGAATCAGGCACACAGACAGTGGTAAAGATACAGAACAGGCGTTTCGGGGCACGCAGAGCCCAAGAAGTAGAAATGAGCCATTCCGGCCATACAACCATTCATTCATTCACTCAAACCGCTCACAGGCGTAAATAATAAATATTTCGTTCAAACAGGTGGTGAAAGAAAGAGTATAGGAAACACATAAAATGCATAAAATGTGATGACACAATGGTGATGTGAAGATGGAATGATGGCCGATTCCAAGTGAAAAAAATTCGTCTAGACCGGGAATTGAACCACGGACCTGTGGACCATTGTGTCATCACATTTTATGTGTTTCCTATACTCTTTCTTTCACCACCTGTTTGAACGAAATATTTATTATTTACGCCTGTGAGCGGTTTGAGTGAATGAATGAATGGTTGTATGGCCGGAATGGCTCATTTCTACTTCTTGGGCTCTGCGTGCCCCGAAACGCCTGTTCTGTATCTTTACCACTGTCTGTGTGCCTGATTCAAACTTTGCTTTCCTCTTCTGTGTACGTAATTTCTTCTCTGCCGGTGAGTGAAAATGTCCAGCGCCATCTCTCGGCGACTTTTACGGACTAATCTTGGGGGTGTTTGATTCATATAAACCCCCCCCCGATTCCAGTGTTTCCTTAGTAGTCTAGATAGCTTAGTGGTCAGAGCAGCCGGCGCGAAATCGGAAGGTCCGTGGTTCAATTCCCGGTCTAGACGAATTTTTTTCACTTGGAATCGGCCATCATTCCATCTTCACATCACCATTGTGTCATCACATTTTATGTGTTTCCTATACTCTTTCTTTCACCACCTGTTTGAACGAAATATTTATTATATATATATATATATATATATATATATATATATATATATTAATTGACCTAAACTCGTGATATTTGCGCAGTACACTCTCGTGATGAGTATGCCTTCACTTGCTTTCTTCTTCTTCTTCTTCCGTACCTATTACACCCATGTCTCTTGGGGTCGGCCCTCCTGGTTCTTCTTCACCACTCTATGCGTTACTGCGTCATTTCATGACTTCACTTGCTTTCAATCGATATTATTAATTTGTGGACAAACACTCTACGAACAACTTTTGTAATTCTATGAAGGTCTGGAGTGCGTGAGAATAGGTCCTAATCCTTGTAAAATGCCAATATGTGTGAAGTTTATATCCATAGATAAGGCTGTTTGAATTAAAAATGTGATTAATTGATTTGAACAATGCATGTGCATTACATAAAATAATATTTGAAACTGGCGATGGCAGCTTTTTATGATAAGAGTTCAGTGAAGACGTATTTCTAATGGCCTACGTATTGTTCACGGAACATAAATAAATATCCCTAATAACGTCATATTTTGCCAGAAAATTAAAACTCGTCATTGTTCTTGTCCACATTTGTCAGTACATTGACCTTTAATGTAACACTTCACGCAGTCAACGCATCAAACATGCGGGTTCTCGTATTCAACTTTTTTTATCCATCTGATGATATGTGACGTGTTTTCATAGGTGTATGCTCATGTAGGCATGCTCGGACGTATATTTATACAACTTTTAACCAAGATCTCCTCAAGACCTTTTCAAACAAAGCATATACATCATGAACCCATTCCTTTAATGCTAGATTCTTATTATTATATTCTTAGGTCACTAATGCACCCCACTAAAATAATTTCCATGAGTAGTAAGACTAAACTGCTTTCATTTTTAATGATTTACAATGTACTATCATACGCTTTACGCCTTCCGCTTGCAAACTGCAAGCATCTATTTACTCGATCTTCGATTTACCGATTTACTCCTCAATACCTTTTTGCATTCTCGTATGGCGACATTAATTGGTACAATCACGCGTTTACTTAGTTATATAAACCCTACTACTGCAGAATTAACTTGTAAAAGTTTGGCTTAATCAACTCAAGAAAAATAAATAAATAACTTACCTACTGTTGTACGACAGCATCTCGTGTTAATGACGTAACTTTTTCTAAGCCGTTTGCTACGTGTCTTATCGTGCGATAACTAATTTGATAATACGGTCACGATTTGTTATTGCTCAAAGACCTTTCGTACGATTTAGGCTAAGATATCGTTCTTTATCTGTCAATGTTGTGTTTAATGCTATTACGATTCCTCATATCAGACGAAAACGTTAAGAAAACGTACAATTTTCTTTTGCTGGAATCAAATTCGCCCTATCTTGATATCCCAGTAAGATAACACATATAATTTTTGGTATAGAGGCATAATTTTTCATTCAGGGTTTGCGATATTTTTTTATGCTCAGTCTATCACTTTAGAGAAACATTTTCATAATGAGAAAATTTAAGGAAGTTAATACTTACATCGCAAAAAAAATAGTTGAAATCAGAGGTGAGCTCTGTGGCCTATACACCTACGTACCTAATACCTTGCACTTCTATAATAGATTTTCGGGCAATATTTAATTTAATTAAACTATTTTTCCTTTTAATTGCAAGTACCCAGTGATTTATTTTCAATTCAATATGCGTCTATGACGATGATGTCTTTTGAATTGTGATAATAATAAAATTTTTCTGGGAAAAATAATTTTTCATTGCACTTATTGTAATTGTCTAACACTGAGGAAAGACGAAAATCACGTTAGCGTCAAGGAAAGTTAAGATATACTAACGTCATTAATTATGATAAGCATAATGAATTTACAAGTCTATTTCCACACTTTTTTAATTAACCGACCATGGTTTCAGCACGTAGTGCCATTTTCAAGGTATACAGCTGTGGGTGGCAGCCTATATATACATGTTTCAATGGGAGAGGGATGGGGTAGAGTTATCAGGGGGGGGGGTTACTGGATTTGGGGTGGGGGCGGGTTTTGGGGGGTGGATTCATTTGAGGGTTTAGGTAAGGTCATGGGAGTGAGGGATGACGTCAACGGGCGATGGGTGGGAGGTAGGGTGATGTGCAGGAGAGGCGAGTGGAATGGGAACATATGATCATTACATAATTTAAAATCAGTGTGGCAATTCACAATTTCATACTGCTCGAAAAAATCAAGTTTCTGCCCCTTGTTAAGTACATGTAAAATTTTTGGATCGAAATTGCACCAGTGGTGTTCTTCATTCAAGTGTTTAGCTATTCCAGAGGAGTTGTCATAATTTAAAAAACATCGTCTATGTTCACGAATTCTCGTTCTAAAACTCCTCCCCCTAAAACGCCTAAAAGATTAAAAAAGATTAAAAACGCCTAAAAGATTCTATGTCGAAATGCAGTATTGTTTTGAGTGCTGAAGATAAGTGGAAGCTGGTGAACATGAATCCCTTACCACCTAGATTTTTCGGCTTACCCAAGACTCATAAACCCGAAATCCCAATCAGACCCGTAGTTTCTCATACCACTGCCCCTTGCCATAAATTAGCTGTAAAATTAAATAGCCTTTTGAGAAACTACACCGCATTCAAGTCCAAATTTAGTGTTAAAAACTCATTAGAACTTGTAAAGAAAATTTCCACAGTGAAAATTCCACACAACGCTAAGATTGTTTCATTTGATGTGTGTAATTTGTTCACTTCAGTCCCAGTAAAAGAAGCATGTACCTTAGCCACAAATTTAGTAAAAGATTCTGGTCTTGATATAACTCTGGTTAATGAAATTAAGATACTTTTAGATACATGTATGGATCAAAACTATTTTTTATATAATGGAAAGTTTTATAAACAACAGACAGGTCTTGCTATGGAATCACCACTATCACTAATTTTAGCAGAAATTTTCATGAACAATCTAGAACAAAAACTTTTCAACTCCGAAAATCCTCTGCTCAATAATATATGTTATTGGTATCGTTATGTTGATGATGTTATATGTATGTGGTCAGGTACCTCACGTCAGATAGATGGATTTTTGTCCCTGATAAACTCAATTCATAAATCAATTAAGTTCACCATAGAATATGGAGGTAAAAATATCAACTTCCTTGATTTAAGTATTTCCATTGAAAATAGCTCTCACGAATTCTCAATCTACCGCAAAAGCACTTTCACGGACGTCATAATTCCCAACTCCTCAAACCATCATCCTTCCCACAAAATGAGCTCATTCAAAGCAATGGTCAACAGACTGACAAATATCCCAATGTCCGTAGAAAATTTCAACGTAGAGTTAAACGCCATCAAATCTATTGCGCAAAGGAATGGATTTGACACAATCTTAATAAACAGACTTCTGGAATGTTCTAGACGGAAAAAGCGCTTAATATGATAACCTCCAAACGAGAGAACAGAGACAAACCATCTAACTGGCGAAAGATACCATTTATTCCGAAAATTTCTTTCAAACTTGACAAAATTATTTCAAATGACAAAACGAAAGTGGCTTTTTACAATCCATTGACATTAGGAAAATTGTTATTTAACTCGAAAGACGTGTATTGTAGTGAGAAAAAAAGTGGAGTGTACGAACTGAAGTGTGACGATTGTGAAACGAAATATATTGGCCAGACTGGGAGGAGTTTTAGAACGAGAATTCGTGAACATAGACGATGTTTTTTAAATTATGACAACTCCTCTGGAATAGCTAAACACTTGAATGAAGAACACCACTGGTGCAATTTCGATCCAAAAATTTTACATGTACTTAACAAGGGGCAGAAACTTGATTTTTTCGAGCAGTATGAAATTGTGAATTGCCACACTGATTTTAAATTATGTAATGATCATATGTTCCCATTCCACTCGCCTCTCCTGCACATCACCCTACCTCCCACCCATCGCCCGTTGACGTCATCCCTCACTCCCATGACCTTACCTAAACCCTCAAATGAATCCACCCCCCAAAACCCGCCCCCACCCCAAATCCAGTAACCCCCCCCCCCTGATAACTCTACCCCATCCCTCTCCCATTGAAACATGTATATATAGGCTGCCACCCACAGCTGTATACCTTGAAAATGGCACTACGTGCTGAAACCATGGTCGGTTAATTAAAAAAGTGTGGAAATAGACTTGTAAATTCATTATGCTTAACATAAAAGATTTCCACCGAATTACGCCGGAAAATGTAATTTTTAATTATGATAAGACCACAATATTTATCAATAGCACCCATGCGATATTACATGCAATTTTTACTCCATCGAGATGGTGGTCTCAATTAACTACAGTGATTTTAATTGTAAAGTTTCATTTTGAGACTCATTCTGAGCAGCAATGAAAGAATTTGAAGGCAGACATGAGATGCAGTTGCTGTAATATACTCTGCTGCAGTATGAGGCTGTTTTGGAATTATTCTAAGTTACGAATCACAGTGACTATCTCTACAACACGAATCGGAAGTACATATTTCTTTATATAATTTCTCTATTAGGTTATGGATTAAGAATTCTGAGCTGCTACGTCAAAGGTAAAAATATGTTTACCTACCTTTAGACACTTAGTTTAATTCACTG
Organism: Pyrrhosoma nymphula; assembly: GCA_963573305.1. Lineage (NCBI taxonomy): Eukaryota > Metazoa > Arthropoda > Insecta > Odonata > Coenagrionidae > Pyrrhosoma > Pyrrhosoma nymphula. The sequence continues at coordinate 79,820,596 of OY754337.1, forward strand.
TTCAGATACATGAGTTAACTCTATGATTAATCAAAATGGATTATATTGGAATAAAAACCTAACTCATCTTTCTACCCGTAAATCTCCCTATTTTCCATAGTAGGTAAACCAAGACATTGAACATTTCGTTAAATTGTTGAGTTTTATGAACGTAATCTTTACAATTGTTTTGATTTGTTTATTATGTTTATCGCAAATTGGCAAAAATAATATTATCTAAAGCCCCAGATACACACAGGAGATGACTCTTGTCTGATCGATTTATATCGAGTCGACTATGAAGTTCGACTCCACTAGGAAGGCCGATCGTGACTACACGTACTTGTCGCGAATCTTGAAATTTCCGGAAGCTGCGAGTGCCGCAGTGTCAGCACGAGGAACCCGTAACCAAATCAAATGACTCAACAAATTAAAGGAAGAGGTATTCTTGGAAATATGAATGCATAAAAAAGAGCTGTAAGATTATGATATTGCATTGTTATTGGAAAGAACATTATAAGTATATTTTAGGCACAACATTTCTTCAGTAAGTGAGCAATGCATATTACTGTAATGACAAAATGACACAACAGAGAATCACACAAGTATTATAATGCTTACTACATTAAAGAGATGGCTCGTAGTTTGTCAAATAAAATAGGCAAACCTATTTGTTGATTTTGTATTTCAACTTTCAAGAATCCTATTAGGTATCACTTGCGTATGACTTGTAACTCGCCGCCTCATAGTCCTAGTAATTGGCAAACAATTTACATTCATCTCCGAATAAGTTTCTTTACTTGCACTGGCATCAATTTAGGAATTCAAACATTGCATTAACTCCGCAATGCAAGGCTCTTAACTTTTACAAATACCAACTTGAAAAAGCGAAAAATTTATATACACGTCAAAATAAAGTTCTCAACAACTGATGAAGGTATAAGTTTCACATAAACCTCAATGTCAGGTCCTAAACTTGCACTAAAATCAACTTGGGAAAACAAAAATTTCATATGTACCTCGATGAAGGGTAATCAACTTTACTAGCATCACCTTGAGCAGGCTAACCTTTTCCATATCCGTCGTATTTGGGTCTCACACGTGTTTAATTATGAAAGATTTGCATTGCGGGCATATATATTTATTAATCTAGATGCATTTTAAGTTTCCTGAGACTAACGCCCCCTATTTCACTGTAGGTACACTTTACTTCATTTTTCAGATTTCCTTAACAATATATTTTGTTTCCCAGGTAGGCCAAGCGCAACACTCGAGGAAAATTTCTTGCAATAAATCGTGCAATTCCTGTGTGACATGATGCACGTACGCCGTGCATGTTTTCTACATATGTCTGGAGTCTCTGTCTATTTGTGTAGCTGCAAATTACAAATACATTAACGGTTCCTCTCCATTGTGATAATATCTGTAGTTTTGTGCATGCTTGTGAGGCTTAGCCTCGTGACAAGCATTAGCGATTTATGCTAATGCATAATTAGTCGTAGTTACACTAACTTTAGGGTATAGTGTAATGCATGTTGGTGAATACTCACCCCCTGCCACACACCCCTGAGGTGGCTTGTAGGGTATTTTGTAGATGTAGATGTATTTGAGGCGGCATCCATTTTAAACAGGCGATTTCCACTCGTCCGACTGAACAGTTGGTCGATACTCGCCTCCACAACTAGGAAGGCGGCTACTCCGACCAAGTATCGAACTTCGCCACTATCGATGGTGAACTCGTACAGCAGTAGGTATGATACACGTCCAAGTTGACCTTCCAAGTGGACCTGTGTATGTGTTAACTCCTGTGTATTATCGACAATTTAGATTCTACTTGAAGAAATAAATTGTTAAGGAACTCTCATCCTTAAGACGAAGTCGATTTCACCGCTTGATCATTTTGACTCTCCTTATGTCACAGTCTCGCCGTAGCTCTTACGTCATCGAAGATTCTTAGTTTTCAATACCTGTCATTGGTACACGATATATTCCCAAGCTTAGCCGAACTCTATCCTACGATATCATGACGAGAACCCTAATAGCATTGTCCACGACCGCTACCATTTCGTCCGATAGCGGTATCGTACGGTATTTCCGAACGGCAAAAGTTCTGTAACTGACACCCTCATGGTGTTGTACAATCACGAAACCTTGGTGGTGAAAAATAAAATTAATGTTCAAAAACTAAGTTGTCAATTGTTACTTGATAATTAAGGGGTACCACAAAGTTACACCAAAGACAATTCAGTTTAGTAAGAAAAAAAGAAGCTGTCCTTAGAAATATCTTTTCATGAATCTTTATGGGTCGACGTATTTCAGCAATTCACGGCATAAGTTGGCACATACAAAGTTTGGAAATTCAGTCGTAAATATCCAATTTTATGTTATTCGCATGCACACTCCTTAATATTTGATCCTGTGGATGACGCTAATTGGTGTAACGCGTCGTTGCACTAGGCAAGAAATGTATATAGAATAGTATGGATTTCCTTGTGTAAGTCCCTTCATATATCTTAATCACAAGTAATTGTTTCTTTCACTTGTATTAAACCTTAATACTTCGCAGGAAAAATTTGACAAGACGTGAAATTCTTTTCGTCTTCCGTTCTAAGACTGCTTTGTTTAATCCGTAATTCTCTCCTGTCAAAAGTTTACGAGCCTTTCATTCCACCTGGTCCAGCAATACGTGCTTCATTTTCTTCTTGACCGCTCCTTCAATCCCTTGTTCCCAACGCAGTCCTTGCAGCTTCCTAACTACGGAGGGCGTCTTAAAATAATACGCAAGAAACGCTTCCCCCCTTTCCGGAGATGAGATTTAAAAATAGCTCACGTTTAGGACATATGTGGGCAATCGTTGTTATTGCAACAGGTCGGAGGAAACGGTCATCCCCTTTTACTTTTTTCAATTACGTGAGGGAGGAGAAGTTGGCTCCAGGTGATCATAAACAAGAATAAAGATCGATAAAATTAGACCTCCATTGGCCTGCTCGATCAATTACCTTAGCTTGGAACAGGAGTGGACGATAAAACAAAAAACGTAAACCATTCTTTGGGCTACTTTCTGGTATCCCTATTTGAATGATACCTCTACACCTAAGTAGAAATTATTGCCAATGCCTCCAAGGAAAAGTTTGAGCCCTATTCGGTACAAAAAAGTGTCACGTTTAAATTTTATGAAAATTTATTTTTTATCACTGTATTTCATTATTGTGGCGTACTTCTAATTAAAACGTTAATACACGGTGCAAACATCACGAGTTTAGGTCAATTGATAAATATACACCTTCAAACATTTGCCGACGTTTCGGACCTTTATTGATCCATATTCAGGGCTATTCTAAATTTATCAAAAAGATTATTCAAAGAAATGTACTATATTTCCAGAAATAACAAAGTTGCAATAAAAGATCAAACATTACTTATATTAGCAAAATATATCATAATTTAACAAGTGACATATAACTTTTCAACAAAGAAATGGATCCAAGAAACCAAATTAAATTTGTAAATAAAAACAGCACCAAACTTTAAAGGTAACAATCTTGAATATGTCTATGTATTTTTATATTCAATGACTGTAAATTAACCATTTTGTAATAAAAAAAGAGTTGTAAAACATTTTCAACATCATGTATCATTTGTTTATAGCCCTAAAGATGGATCAATAAAGGTCCGAAACGTCGGCAAAAGTTTGAAGGTGTATATATATCAATTGACCTAAACTCGTGATATTTGCGCCGTGTATTGGAATAAATAACATTTAAAACGTTAATTAATTCTTTGCTCACGTTGGCATTCTTATGAATCTTGCATATTTTTGAGACGATCTAACTACTCTTTTTGTACACAAAAATGTCTTCATGGTCTACTTTTGTTGTTTTTCCACAGTCATATGTGAGCTACGTTTACAAAACTTTCTGACGTTCCTTTCTTTTTTGCGTATTTCTTTGTTTTTCATTCATTTCCCAAGTCCCCTTGGTTACTCTTCGGACGCTATCGCCTATCGCATCTGAAATCTTACCTTTGATCACATTTCTGTTTTTCATATATTCTTCGCTCATTCCCCCTGACCTCTTGTAGATCGTGATGCATAGTACCCTTATGGTATATCGACAGACTAAAAACATGTTTAAGGCTATCGGACTAATGAAATGTTGAATAGCTTGGTATTCAAAGAAAACTTTGATCCAATTTAGGAATAAGTAATATTAAATACCCATAGGAGTACGTAGATAGAATGAATGCAAACGGCAAGCTTAAAACAGTTCAATGATTCCTTGCTATTATTTAGAATGAATGGAAGATGAAAAAGGCTTCTTTGGAAAACAACTCAGCTTTGAACACAAAAAGGTGCTTGAAGATGAAATAAGGTTTTATATTTATTTGAATTAATTACTTTATTTTGGGGAAAATTTCGTCCATTTTTAATCGTTTTTGTCCTTTTTATATAGCTTTTACAAACAACTGGACATTGGAATTCCTTCAACTGTAGAAATACTGGGTGAGGAAGCTTCAAAGCTGTCGAAATATACAGAGTAACATCGCAAACTCCAATGAGCAACACGACCTACCGCAAGTGTCTAACTAATGAATTGTTCAACTTACAAAAAATGCTTAAATTTTCTGCCCATAGTTCTAGCCTATTCTTTCCTTTTGGAAAATGAGGAAATTATTCGTCACTCTCACTGTCTCTTTCCATTTCAGGGGTTTATAGCAACCCATACACCTTTTCTTCACAATGGTTGAGATTTGCTCAAAAGTTATGGTTTAACAAAATGTGATATGTATGCTCATTATATATTATTTTTTGAATTTCATAGGCTTTCTTAAACACATAACCTCTTTTTCATTTTGAATAGGCCCTGTCGTACTGATTTTCAGCTGTATATGAGCACTCCAGTTTCATTAACGTGCTCTATTTTCTGAATTTCGCATGATTTGGTGGAAGTTTGGATTTTCACATCTTCCGGCGCATGCTAGGTAGTTGTAAATTAAAGATGGTTTGATCGAGATAGTTCCCTAGTCATAATGGAGACCATATTCAAATTTTATTTTTTTATTTCAGCATCTGTAAGAACTATGAAATAAATATTGTAATATTAATGACGTAAATATTTTGTTATATATAACCAACATTCTCAGTAATTAAATAAATAAAGCAACATAAGTCTCTAGCTTGACTCACTTTTTCCCGCCGTACGGCTGAAGACCCTTCAAAACAGCAGGTTTTTTGCGATTCTGTAAAAATTACTGTGGTGAGTAATAGATTATTTTTTATAAATAGTTGAGAAAACATGCAATTTACACACCGTTAGTTTTTTCACTAGGTTCTAGAAACTTCTAATTTGTTTAATATTCTCCCTCTGGAGCGCAGAGCCGTAATCTATCCCATGTAAAACAGCTTATATTTTCAGGCAAATTGCTCAAAAAGGAGTTCGGCAAGTGGTTGATATTTTGATATAATTGGAAAGATGAGAGCTTTTTGTTTAAAATGAGGCCAAATTCATCAAATTCTAGGTGAAGTGATATTTCGCTCAAACTACCTTAATTGCAACCTATAGGTTCTGTACAAAGTAGGCATAATTGGCCGCCAGCAAAGGCTAGATAAATTTCAGAAGCCGAGAAGGTTTTAGACTCGGTTTTTGGACGTCATATCTATTTCCATCATAGTAATGTAGCTACTGACTCATTTCTTTTTGACATCCAACGAGTACGTTCTCCAAGATACGGTCAAACAGCTTTAAGAGGGGTCATGCACTGCTGTTACCCCTATTTTGACTCATGTCCGTTATTTAGAGGAAATAATTTCATACTTCCTGAAAAAATTAGTTAACATACCGTCATTGTACTCTCATAATCTATTTTAAAAATATTTATATTCGTAACAGCAGCACTTTGCTCCCTCTTGAACTTTATTGTTTGAACTTGAAGTTAGTGAGCAACTTGCGAATATATAGCTCATTTGTATGAATGAGAAAGGGTCCTTTTTCCTTTTGGTCCTGTTCTGACGGTAACTTCCCATGGTAAACAAATACTTCTGTCTCCTATCTTTATATATTTTATATTCAGGACTTGCGAGGTGGAAAGAGCAATAGTGAGAGAATAATGAAATATGTAACTATCTTAATTCTGTCTTTATATTAAATTTAAAACATCCTTAAGTCTCTACTTTAAATTGCTACTTGTAATGGGGAAGGATTAAAAATATCCTTCAGCATAGCATTCCATTCACAGATGCCTCTGCTCACAAATGAGTATTATTTACATTTGCCCTCCGGCGTCTATGATTAATTTTCCTCCCGTGGTCTTATTTCCCAATTAAATGTGGTATTTCCATTCTTTTCCCTATTTCTCTCCACGTTTGGGTTTTTAATGAAAGCTTTGTAAATGCCACAAAATCGATTTATCTCCCCTATACTCATGCTAAAAAAAACATAATTCATTGTTCATGTGGTTTCAATTCAAGGGTATAGGTGGTTCACCTATGAGAGCAGTGTAGTTTATGTCATGGATTCTAATAAGTAGAACCATGAGTACTTCAGAGGGCTAAATCTTTCATCATCAAGGTAGAGAATGTTAAACCGAGATAACTAAAAATGTTAACTTTTTGAAACATAGTACACAGCCAATCTAGGTAAAGATGAATTTTTTTTTTTTAATTCAAACGAATGATTTTTATGTTCCCTTCTTGGTTACAAGTTTTAACATTTTCCCAATCGTTGATGTAAACGCCTTACGCATACACTGATAAATAGAAATGTAAGTTTTGCAATTTCGCAGGTTATTTTCAGTACTTTTATTTCCGGTGCGTGTACTGTCGTAAGGGAGTTAGGAAGTGTACTGTCGAAAATAAGTTCCTGACTTCAACTATAAATGGAGGTTCTCAGGAATGCTAAAAGTTGAACTGTGGGTAGAAGCAATTGTCGGCGACATAACTTTGCGGAATAAGCACATTACTAATCACTAAGATAAAAAAATAATAATTCGTAATTTTCCTCACTTTTGTTTTATCGGACCTGACCTGTTTAAATGGCTTCACATCGCTATCAAAAGTAGGCCAGCCTCTTAAATATGCTTTAAACGGTCAGAACCGGTCAGGTCAGATACATAAATTGTGGAAAATCACTTAGTATCCCTTTTCCCTCGTGATAAACTATATGTTTTCATTATTACGATGTCAGACTCATAACCTGAATTACAACTGAATTGAGTCACTAAAATACGATGTACCCACTCCTATCTTCAACTGTGATACCCGTATCAGAACGTTGTTTACTATAGATCAGATCCAGATATGATATTATTCTTATAAATCCAGGTCTAGGTCATCTTTATTTCTGGATTAAGGAAAATAAAATTATTATTAATTTTAATGTTGAGCATATGAAGAGTTATTATTTATGTTACTACGCATGGATAACCGTTGAAAGGCTTCTGGACACCTTAGTTTAGCTGTCACGCCCCTCAGCCAAGTGGAATGGTCTGATTCCGTTTATTGACGTGTTTCCCTTGTTTTCTCTCTTCCGCAGTGAAACGAATGACATCAACACGGGACTGCTCATCGAGGTGTGGAACAAGGGCATGATATGGGATCGGGCGCTGGGGTACCATTGGCTGCCCCTGCACGTGGTGCAGTACTCCAACGAGGTAAGAAGGGCACCCAAGTGGCTCCCTCCCCACTCACCCTGCAACCCAGCCCGCGCCTTACGTAACAGTCGCGAGTAAAATTATCCACTACATCCACAGGCGCTGATTTGAGAGTCCTAGCTACATGGCCGGGTGACCTAGAACTAATGCAATTACTTAAAGTTGCCCGCGTTTCATTTTCCGAGGAATAAGGACGACGTACACCACATGCACCGTAATATATGCACCGTCCTCTCGCAGTGCGCCTTAAATACGATAATCAAGGAGTGCGCGGTAATTTTCCCCAGTTTTTATAATATAGTTGAACGCAACACGTTTTTAAAGTTACCACGATGTCATCAGTTAGAGACTAAACTGTTGTAAATGCTTTATTTTTCAGTTCTTCCCCATCCCTCCAAACCCTTCTCCATTCCCTACCCGTAAACGTCACGAGTAACACCACTGTAATTGACTTTCCCCTCAAACCCATCCCCCCTTCATTTGTTTTTTACATTCAGTGACAACGGCTAACCCTTTACGACCTGAAATTTTGTTCTCATTAAATTTATTTTTATTTTTGCCAATTATGTAAAACGAGCATCTTTTGTCGAGGTTAAAATAATTAAAAAATTTTCATGTACCTAATTAGCTTATAATTATACCATCACTCTCATGAGGGAGTTAGTTTACGCTTTACTAGAGCTATCGCCATAAAAAATAACCATCACGATTCTGATGCTTAGGCTTTTATTGGGTCCGGAATCACTTGGTAAAAAGAAAATAGAAAATGCAAAATATTAAAAATAATAATATTTATTATTGATAAACAAACATGGATAGTAATTATGGTGTTCAGTTACATGATTGACATGAAAATGTGCTACATTAGCAATACAAATCTACTTTTTTTGATGAAATAATTTGAAGCAGTTTATTTTGTTTCCCTCTTCCACACCTTCCTCATTCCCAAGAGTGACCTTCCCCCTACGACCTCCAAGTGCCCACTCTTCACTCTCTCATTCCACACCTGGACATACTATGTGAAACGAACTGGCGAAAAAAAATGTTTTGTCCCTACCGGTTGATCCCATTGAAATGCGTTGTATTTCATTGAATAAATACTGCGGAAAAATCACCACAGATTCCTTAAATTTCCATCAGGATATCCATTAAATCTCGATTTAAAACGTCAATATCCCCTAATATTTTTACAAAACTGCATCATTAATTTTTTCAAGTAAATAATTTAAAATGGTTTATGGAGGGATTCTGTTAACGGCAAAACTCATAAAATCTGATTTTGCTCTAATAAAAATTCGTTGCATAGTGTAAGTTTCATATTAAATGCCATCATCAGTGAGAAAATCTGCAAGGGGACAACCGAACCTAGTGGCTTTAAATTGAAAGCTGCTTGTTAATGCCTTGCCTACTTTTAACCTATGTCAATTAATCATTTGAAGATATTGAGTCTCTGACTCTGCGGTCAATTTAAATGAGGTTAGAAGTAGTCAAGCCTTAATTTTTCTATATAACGTGTAAAAAATGCATATTCTCTGAATCTTAGCATTGATATCATGAATTGGGCTACTTTTTGTCGCCATGATGATAAATTAGCTGTGTGGAGAATTAATAATATTTAAAAACCCGTGATAAGGTCTGTAATATGGGAAAAACATATCGCAATCAGCGGAAGGAGAAAAGGTCATTGGTCTGATTCAGGTAGAGGTTTTCCGATAATTGTCATGGATAAAGACATCTCCAGTAAGAACTTGACGACTCTGATGAATGTATCAATTGATTGGTTCTAATGCAATTGGTAGTTTCTCCAATGAAGGTCATATTAGGTATTGTGTTGCGATGGGCAATTTTTACACATCACTAGTGGATAAAACTTATTTAAAAACAGTGTTGTAACATAACAGCAAGAGCCATTGTTGTCAAAAATCGAGGGAGACGAAAAGGTACGTCATATTGGGCGTGTGTAGCACGAACTCGTAGCGAATACACAATAATAAGGAGTGGAGAAACACAACAGCCATTAGGGCAAGCAGAGCAATAATAGCGAAGCACCAACACTAGTGTGGAGTGAAAAAAGTCAATATTTTATTTTCAGAAACGGGTACCCTTCAATGACTGTGTATGATACCTAGTGACAATTCTGTAAAATATTTAATTTTTACGACGTCATCTTGAGTCTGCACATTTGGCTTGAAGTTTGAAATTTTTTGAAATTTTTTTACTTTTTTACAATTTTTTTTAAGTACTCGAAACAAAAAAGAGTTCCACAATGCAAAGTTGATAAACGAAAGCTATATAAACAAGTTTTAACAACATTATAAGAGGATATCAGAAAATTTAAAAAGTTAAAAAATATCAGAAATTTACGAATATATTGGGATATGTTTAAGCCTCATGTGCAGACTAAAACCACCGCATAAAAATATTTTTAAAAAATCCTGTCTTTATTTAAGGCCTTGTTTAAATATTTAGTGACCACCCGTACGGGTTTAATTTTGTTTCGAGTACTTTAAAAAATTTGTAAAAAAGTAAAAACAGTTTAAAAATTTTCAAACTTCAAGCCAAATGTGCAGACTCAAGATGACGTCGTAAAAATTAAATATTTTACAGAATTGTTACTAGGTATCATACACAGTCATTGAAGGGTACCCATTTCTGAAAATAAAATATTGACTTTTTTCACTCCACCCTAACCAACACCTAGTAACGGGGAGAGTTTTAAACAAGAAGAGAAGGAGGAGGGATCGGGAATAACGCACGCGGTCAAGATGGATTCCGGGGGGAAGTTAAAACCGAAATATGGGGAGTGAGATATAGTAATGAAGATCTCCACCTATGCTGATTAAGTTGGAATCAGAGTGAAATATGGAGGAGGATCTGAGCAACCATCCTGCGTTGTTTCTTTTTGTGAGAGGAGAAAGGATTGACCAAGGAGGAGCGTAGCAGGGAATCGCCTTTCGTACCTGTGCGTCGTAGGAGTGGCCTAATGTATGTACATATTTTATGTTCCTATGTATATAAAGTGAACAGTAAAAATAAGTGAGTGCATTATAAATGTGTGAAAGGTGATGGCTCAAGTGTGCACAAGGGTGTTATGGCCTTTTTAAATGAGCCAAGAAGACAGAAGATAAGATAAGTGGACGGCAAGGTATTGATTAAATGTACCATCTTATAAATCTGTGTAATCGTATTATTATGTAAATTTAAGTCTCATGCTCTACCGACTGGAAAATAAGTATTTCTCAATATATAAATATTACAGTTTGATACATTTTGGACTGTACGGGACAGTTAAGAGTACATTACTTGGAAAAGTTAAATTTAAAAAAATGAAAACAGTTATAGTTGTTGATTTCCGAAAAGGTTGGACAATATTTTTGTTCTGGAATGAAAAAGGACGTAATGTTTTTGTCTACAATTCACAGCGTTGACATGGAAACCAAGGAAAAAAGAGGTGCAGTGAGCGTAAAACCTGAGGTAGTGGTGGAGTACAGCCATGACATGTGGGGTGTAGATGTAAAGGAAAACATTGCAAAAAATTACGCATGCATTCATTGGAGCTTTGTGTATGGAATTCAAATTGTGATGTAACATTTTATTTCACCTTCCTTTGGGACTTACCACACCAAAGCAAATCTGTGAATGGTAAAATTTTGTATTTATTAATTTGGATAAAGGATAATGTTTTAGATGCGTAAGTAAGAATCTAAGTAATATATCTTGCATACTTATTCTAGCTATGGTAAAATGTATCTCTATTGTATAAAATTACTGCAAAGTAGAGGATGAAAAATGAAAACTTTAATAAAAGAATACCTCAATGCTAGAAAATGTCTTTTACATAATTTAAATCTATAAATTATTTTATAATACAAGTGCTTCCTGGCCTTTTTTTTGGAAGTATTTCATCAAGGAATGGATTATTGAAACACTCAGAGCTTATTTTCGGTGGTGGAAATTCGCATTTGTTAGTGAAGCCTAGTAATACCATATCGTCAGACCAAACATTTTCCTTTAAAACTTAGTTTCTCAGCATAACGGATGCCCAAATTGTACGAAGTGTACGTCAGTAGCTTTCAGCAAAACATATTTTTTGGCGTAAAGTCATGAAACATATGACCCGAAAATAGCTTTCCTAAAGATTACGTCCCACTCATAAAAATCCTCATCACTCCAAGTGTCGAGTCTACAACCTTTAAAAGGCTTCCTAATAGCTAACATCCCTATTAATGCAGAGGACTTACGGCCTAACAAGTGAAAAGTAACCGCAAACGCCCAAGAAATCCACGCTTGGCGTGTTAGGCTGCATTCATTTCCATAGATTAAAAACTGCACATAGCAACTGACAAGCCTAGAGGCATTGAGCGTGAATACTACAATGTGTAGGATACTTTAAGCGCAGAAGATAAAACTTGCAGATTTAAGGTGATGACTCCATCATTTTTAATTCTGTCACTATTCCGTATTCAATTCCTCATCGCTTTGAGCCCAGTGTTAGTCCAAATTAACTCGGTGATACTGATGTACTTAACGACTTAAACGCGCATTTTTATTCTGCGATTTTAGTAATAATTCCCACCTTGCAGTTTGCTCAGTTTCAATTTTAATCACAACCCAAAAATGACTTCGATTTCCGGTAAACCATAAACTAGTTGAGTTCAAGTCATATTTCCTGGAACGCAATGTCTGAATACTGTTTGAATTATTCTCCAACTCTAGACAGTTATTACTAGAATTTGTAATACTGCTGCATAGGAAACCTTGCGGTTTAGCATCCAATTAAGAGCAGGCTTTATAGATACTAGGAGGCAATTGTAGAGCTACAGTTTTTCTCTCTTTGGTTCTTTTTTCTCTATTTCTCTATTTTCTATTTAATGGTTACCAACTTGTGAAATATAATTTAACTTTTTATGTGAGAGAGGACTATTCTAAAGCCAAATAACTATGTATTTTTTAAAAATAAAAGTAGGCTTCAGAAACAGGTCAAACAGTTGATAAAATATTATTGCGTAACCTATGTGGTTTTTGCCCAACCGATCAAAATCGGATGGAACGAATTCAATAGAAATAAAAATTTTAAATAGGTGGGAATTGGCTGAAATGCAATAGAACGCTTCTTTTATCAATGTAGCATCGTATAAGAATACTGACGCTCTTTCCTCTAAAGCTTGCCTTTGATGTCCAAGGTGTCGAACCCAGGACAAAATTGCCCCCATTCCAGGCGTATGTGTTTTATTTCCGTTGTGCTTCAAATGCCTGTGGAAGGTCCGAAGGAACAGCAGGTCACGGGAAGAGTCCAAAGAATGGCTTTGCGCCCTTTTTCCAAGGCCATCGGAATTTTTCGTCATCGCACACGCGACTTCACTCATGTACAAGGGGTAGACTGCAATACGTTGGAGGTAGACTGCAATATGTCGGAGGTGGACTGCAATACGTTTGAGGCCCCTTTCCTTGAAGGAGAGTACTTCGCGGTATCACAGGGTTCTTCTCGAAACCTGATTTTTTTTACCTCTCGGTGAAGAAGTCGGCAGAAAATGAAACGAATAGATTATATTAATATGAATCAGTGTGAAACTATAGAAACAATATGTCAGATGTGTGAAAAAATTTACCATTGAATTTCCAGGAGTTAGAACAAAAAACGTTAGCTCGGAATTAAAATTTGAAGCCTCGTTCTGGAAAAAATCTTAATTGTATTTCTTACTTGTTCAGGTCATCTCATTGATTATCTGTATTTCTCAGCCACCTTATAATGGAAGATAATTTCAGTGCCTGGAATACTGTAGTTAAAATATCGAGAAAAAATAATAACACACGAGATGTGAGACTAGGAGATATCCCCTTTTCATTCTTTTTCCCATAATATGGCATTATTTTAATGGGAAAATTACTAATAATGTGATGTCCATACGGTCGGGTGAAACTGGACGTTCTTACTACAGGTTAAATTGAAAATCTACTGTTATTTGTGGTAGCCAGGATTGAATGAATTATTATTTCCGCATCCTTTTTCTCTCCTTTCCGATAAAATTAACTTTTCTCGCCTCGCCAGCTCTTAATCAACGTTTTTTTCTCAACGCTGCCCGAATATTTGTATTTATACCCTCCTCTACCGTAACTACAACAACATTTGACGTATAAAACAAACTGTCTGCACCTGACGATGCCTTAAATCGGTGAAACGCGTCGTATAATATAAAAAAGTTTCATAGAAGTACTAAGTATTTTCATTAATAATGAGTACTAAAATTATGAACTTCTACGGAGTAAGGCCTGCCGTTGTCAAATTCAATTTTGCACAGTTCGCGGTTACTCTTCACCCTACGTATTCTCACCCTATCGTATTAACATGCATTTAAGAATAGTATTGTGTAAATGAAAAGGAAAACTTAGTCTTATTCCACCAATTTATTTTACGGTACGACTAGTTTCGGCGCAGTGGCGCCGCAGCGTCATCATCAAGTACAAATAAGGAGACAGATGAAGAAACGTCAACTACTTAATGGCATCCTTTTAGAAAACCTTTCCCCCCTCCTAGAAGCCTCTCTGACCCTCACGGAAAAAAACAGTAGTCCATAATAAAAGATCTAAGGCTAACCCGGCGAATAATATTAGTTAAATCTTCTCGGGTTTGCCACCGGGTAAGGCTTTTAAAGGTCATCGTTTCGACGAGTGACTCCCTCATCGTCATCAGGGCTGAGACTGATTGCCAAGTTGGTCCATGCCGGGGTTTTTATAGCTGGCCAAGGGCGGTTTAAAACCCATGGATGATCGGCTCGTTCAAGGTGGTCAATTTGAATTGTAACCGCGACCGTTTAATTTTATTGAGTAGCGGTATCCATATTTGGCTGATGTACTACCCAGAGTCTCGATTTAACTTCTTCTCCTCCAGACTTATCTCGATAGCCTCTATCATCAAGCGATCCCAGTATCCATTTGAACGGCAAAGGATTTTGGTGCCTTTAAAATTGATGGAGTGCGCAAGATCTAGACTATGCTCCTCCAGGGCCGATTTTTCGGGTTAGAATAGTCTTATATGCCTCTTGTGTTCGTTAATGCTGGTTTCCACCGTGCGTGCAGTCTCTCCAATGTAGGCAAGGCCACACTCACAAGGGATGCTATACACTCCAGGCACTCTGAGGCCGAGGTTGTCCTTTACTCTTACGAGCCGATCTCGAATTTTCCCTGGAGGTCTATGGATCGTCTGAATGTTGCATTTTTGTCAAATACTTCCTATTATTCTTAAAATTTTAATTCTTAAAGCCTTACCCGGTGGCAAACCCGAGAGGATTTTACTAGTAGTCCGTAATCCTTCCCCTCCCCCACTCCCACGGACACCTCACCGCTACCTTAATCTCCAATAACCCTTCAAAACTAAAACTATTACCTGCCAACGGTCATCTGCCCCTCCCTCACCAACCCCCACCACCCGCTCACAACACTACATTGTATCCTTGAGGTTTTCCACCCCTCTCCCACCTCCCTCCTCCCCTCCTTTCCCTAACTCCTACCCTGGATGGTATATATGGATCATGTTTTTGTCTTTACTCTTTGTACCGGAAGATGACGCCGCTGCATCGACAGTAGTCGTACCGTAAGATAAATTGGTGGAATAAGACTAAGTTTTCCTTTTCTTTTATAAAATGAACTTCCACAAAGTTGAGTCTGAGACGATTGAGAAAATAGTATTTTGTTTAAATAACTCAATGATTACGCTAGCTGTTATATTTGCCATTGTGGATCAGTAAATGAAAGAGTAAGAAGAGCTTTCCTTCTACCCGCATTAAAGGGTTCGATTCCCAAACTGAAACTCGCCAGTTGATGCAAGACATCACCTACTCATCGCTGATTGCGTTTCTTTTGTTTGCAGGAGGGCGTGGGGCAATGGCTGGCGCTGGAGGCGGAGCTGTTGATGGAGGAGGGCGAGGTGGTGGGCACCAAAGGTCAAACGGGTCACTCCCTCCTGGTCGACTGCCGCTTCGAGCTGCCCTTCGGTGAGTCTTCGTGCGTCGTGTGTTTTACTTGACCTCCCAACACGCGCCATTCCTTCTTATTCTTCTGTCTCTCTATCTGTCTCCACCTATTTCGTGTGCTTTAGATACCTTTGACTCTTTCTCTCTCTTCTTCTAACTATTCCCTCTATGTCTGCCTATGTCTGTCAGTAACAACTAATGTATCCGTACATTTGTGTGTGTGTATAAATATTTTGTAATATCTCTTTTCCCTTTTGTGTGCCCGTCTTTTTTCTCTGTCTGTATCTTTCTCGTGTAATATGTAACACCTTATCTCCAAGAATTCACCCCTGTCCCCCATCATGTATACTCCTTAACCATTCTCCCCATCATTTTTCATTGCACTCCTCCATCTTTATTCATCTCGTTCACATCTTGTCCCCCTGCCCCTTCCAACACTTTCATCGAAGTATTTAATGTCTCGTGTCCGAATCACCATGCACTCTCTGTCATATCCTCCTACATTACCACCCCCAGGTCGTTAAAGCTTTTCCATCTCACCGCTTGGCATACTCCTTTCCCCGTTTGATATTTCCCGTTCCGTCTTCTACTACCACATTCTGACCCTCATTTCAAATCCTCATTAGGCATCCACTCATTTTCCAAAAAAAGATATACCTCTTCATGTCCCATACAAGTCCCTTGGCGGATGTAGGCAGCCCAGAGCTATGCGATTAAAAAGTTGTTCTAAAATAGCCATCAGGGCAGGGAAGCATATTTATAAAAATACCCACTAGGGGAGGGGGCGGGGGCAGCGACGGCAATCTTGAGCTACGCCAGGTATAAAATGTTCTTAAAAAGCCACAAGTTCGGAGAATCAAGGCTATCGGAGCATCTGGGATAAACATTTTCAAGTCGAAGATACTGCCTGAGTTTCTCGAGGTAATTTGATAAGAATTTGCTCATTTAAAACTGTAAAAAATCACATCGACAGCTATCTGCCACTTGCTTACAGACATAGATATATCAAGGTTGGCGTATGTATTCTCAGGGCTCATGAAAGACGTGTTGGTGGATGCCCGAGTGATCGAATCTCACTTTTGTTAGACGGCTTTTTTGCAATGGATTCTAGTCCAAGTTCTAAAAGTAGTAGCAAATATTGGTAATGAAAAAGAGAAGGAAATGTAAAATTATGTTAACAGAGTTTGAGCTCGCTTCTTTCTTTCACGAAGGAGCGATGGATTAAGGAGGTTCCGCCGCGACTGTGTGAGTCAAAACAAATACTAAATTCCACATTTTTGACATTTTGTCAAAAAATCCTGCTTTCACTGATGAAATGCGTTACCTATAGAAACCCAAAAGTAAGGAACAAAATATGCAGATTATTCCACGAATGTATTTTAAATGAGCACTTTATTCCAGCCATAGCAGCCGACTGCAGCGCCATTTCCTACAAATTAACGCATTTTGACTTTAGTTACGGCATTAATTCTTCCATAACTAGAAAAATAAGGTGGTAAGATGCCTGTATATTATTTTTATTCAATTTATCTGGATTAGTTCCTTCTTAGAGACAGTTTTCCACGAAAATGGCATTAGTCTTTTATGGAAAAATACTAATTTTTTCCGTGTTTCTCTCATTCCCCCATTGAAGACCATGTAATTTCAAATTCAATTATAGAATAAAATAGCGTAGAAAGGTATTATTTTGTTGTTCATATCAGATAGAGGACAAGTTTTTCTACAAGTCATACAGAATATGAATAAAATGACATTTAAGTAATTTTACGGTGGAACCACCTTAAGGGATAATAGCCATGAACTTTAGAGATCATTGAAGCTGTAATGTCGTGTAATTATATTAACAGCAAGAAAACATTTCCAATGAAAAATCAACTACTTATGAGCCAAGCTTTAAGCGTCCATATTGTTTCTTAGGTGACGTGACGGCACTGGATGTTAAATTGGTGGCTAGAGTTCCAGAGCGGTTCTTTGGTAATGAAAAACAATCTTAATTTATGATAACGTTTAAAAGGATTTGCGAAATAGACACTGATAAACGAGCGTTAAAACCGTTTTACCGGCTTAAAATCGTCCATGCTACGAGGTAATTATTGATCTACTCTACTTTTTTCAAACTTAGCATCATAATCACGCGATTAGAAATTGGTGCTGATGAATTTGTTTCGAATTACAGGTGTCTTATGCCATTTATTCATACCAACCTGAGCCAAACTGTGCCAAGGTATATTTGAAGAAGGTGGTTACATAAATAAAAAAATATCAGGCTGATTGAAAATGCACGTTAAGATTTATTTCCTTCTGTCTACGAAAACGTCGAAAATAAATTTAATTCGGTCGCGTGTATTCCCTTTTCCATGAATGGAATGCTATATACGATTTAAGTGTTGCATGAGAGCTTGCATTAAAAATATTCAGAGAGACACACAGAAATTGACATTTGAAAAATCACGGCGATCGGGAAAACCATCAAAATACTCTCTCATCTAGATCTATGTGAGGCTTATTCTTAAAGCTCATAAAACTCATATTCACTCAGACCTAAGTTACTAAGTTGAGGTAGAGTATTCGCCGACGTACTCGTAGAATGAGAGCATCCATTTATATTCCCGTCATAGCGCTGCGCAAGAATCAATCAGGCGGAAAATTTCACAAAATTAATGAAAATATTGAGTCCAAAGAGTTATGATCGAAATATTTCTACCTTCGGTGAGGTATTCTACGATCAAACTTTGGACAAGTTTTTTTTTTATTTGTAATTCATGCTTCAAACTCCAGCCACGTTTAATGGCTGAGGCAATTCCATTAATCCACAGCTGTCACTGTTTCTAGTACAACCAATAATTCCAATATTTTAGCTTGAATTATTTTTTAGTTCTACCGCTACTCTGAGTGATGATGCCATTCGCTGGTAAAGTCAAATGTTAAGCCAAATTCTGCGGCATTACCGAAAGTTTCCTTAAAACTTGATATTTTTCAGAGGGAGCTTTGTTTGCCTCTTTTTATAAACCAAAATGATGGGTTCCGTATATTTAAGTTGATGGGATTAGCAAGTAAGATAAAGACAAACTATCGTTGCTGATTCATGTACAGAGAAGAATAATATAAATTAACCAGTAGTTTCTTTTCTGGTTGCAATTTACCATCACGTTACGGTGAAGTAGAAGTTGTAAATGATTAATTCCTCTCCTATCACATCCTGTAGCCCCAATGTGATAGTGCCTTCTTAATTTACCTCCTTTTTTTGCCATTTATCCTATCGAGGCCCCCAATATTCTTTTTGTACGTATCTGCTCTACTCAAATTAGTTCATAGTTTTTTTGCGACTACATCACACCTTTCATTTAATCCACTTCTCTTTTATTGCTTGCTAGTACCACTCATTTTCCTGTAGTATTGATGCCTTTCAATGTAGAATAGAAAAATTTGTTCGATTCGTATTGTTATCAGGCGCAAAGAACACAGCGATACTTACTCAGAGGAAGCTCAGCCAGCATTAAGTGACGTCGCCTGCTAGCACATGATCGGCAAAAACACAACTCAGTCCTTATAAATGTTTTTTTTTAAGAGACTTCGATCACTTTACATTGCGGTTATCATTACAGTCGCTCACGAATCTAATTCCTACATCTCCTTCAGCACAAATAACAAAATTTACTTCATATTCTCCAGGATCGCATGGTTACTTATTTTTTTTTGGAAACTTCTGGTGACTTTGTTTACCTTGAGAAATTCACATAATTTGCCAGTAAATATTCATAGACCACTACTAACCATTAATCAACAATTTACAGGTCATTGCGTTCGAAGAAAAAAGTCATTTACGAATGAGAAATGCACATGCATACTTACATATTATTTAACTATTAGGTTATCATTCCTCTGCTGTCTAATATTATTTTCCCTTAGTATAAATTATAACTCATGCGTCCAGGCCTCTTGATACTATCATACTCTTTAGTTTGCATTATAGCCTGATTTAAAAAGGTGAATGACATATCCTCTAATATTATCCTCTACGCTACGCTAATATCCTCTATCCTACATTTCATCACGGATAAATTTATTTTTCGCTAGATATCTCGAAATTCTCGAATATGTTATTTCACACACAAATCTATATCGAGGGTCTATCTATTTCCTTGCAGTCTGCTTTGAAGCGACAATTCTTTTTATCTGTTTCTTGCTCGTCCTATCGTCTCTGCTCTAAAATTCTTTTTCCGGTACTAACGCACCCTGCTCCTATTTTACCTTTCAGTGGTGTAAAATATTCTGTCTCTGAGAGAATTTGAAATGAAAGTCATGTATGGGGCTTCCAATCGTGTCATGCATGCAGAGTAAAAATCTTATTCCAGTGCAGCAAGTTCTCAAATTTAAGTAGTTTTTCCCTGCTATTGCCTCTCAGGACTAAGTATGTACCCAAGAAAATGACTTCACAGCCAACTATTAGCCGTCAATGAAATCGTTCTTGGCATAAATTCCCATGTTGTTCAATTCTCCTGAATTCAACAAACCTTCAAATAGGCTCTATGGATATCAGATTTCCTCAAATGAGGTATTCCATTTCAATTTCTAAATAAAGATTGAGGCCGCCCATGGATATTTTTAAATCTTCATAATTTTCCCCTTGAATTCTAAACGCCAAGGAGTATTTTTATCATATTTATTTCCTAATTGATGTAGAGTTATGGTTTTCTGCTCACATTAAAGATTTTAATGAATTACTGCATTTAGCATTGCATTTTTTATATTTTCTTCTCTTCTTTATCTTATTTCGACAGAAAATTTGATAAGGAGTCGGAATTTGATTTAAAAAATTGCCATAACCCACCTGCATTTTGCTAAAAATTTAAAAAACTTTAAAATTCACTTTTTCATGCATCTCAGTTTTTGTGAAATTTGTCTATGTACATGAGCCTCCTGAAAAACATATCTTGTAAATGAAAATTAACGTTCAGTAAAATTTCATTTTGGCCCAATACCTGCCTCAGGTTCACGCTTCGAGTATGCATGCAGCTGGTGTTAATACAAACTTCAGTTGTCATGATTTCTCCTCCGCGTTATTTTAAACGTTTAATAAAAAAACTGGAGCTTGAAGTTTGAAAATTATTTTCATCTTGTTGTATTGATGGCGATTGATGAAACGAAATATGATCCCCGCCCGTTACCAGTCTATAATCTTTCTTTTCACATTTATAATTTCCAAGGGCATGCCCTTGAGTCAGTTGGTACAGTGATATTTGCTCTAGTGACTCATGCAGTGATGTCTTCCTTAAATACTATTAATTTAAACTTATTTTTCATCAGTCTAGTACTCGACGAAATAGGTTATATGTCTTAAATTTTTCAATAAAAGCAATCTCTAATCTCAAACTATTCACATCTGGGCCCCTCCTTTTCATCCCTCTAGTATTCGTATGCCACTTTCCACTCACTCAAATCATATTAAATGTTTCACTCACAAATAAGAGGGCAACGGACTCCTAAGATGGAAATACGGGTTCCCGATCAGTCACCGAAGTTAAGCATCGCTGGGCTCGGCTCGAGTTTGTAAGGGGCGATACTCCGATTCGTCCGAGTGCTGTTTCCCCTGTCTGCACGTGGCAGACAGTATGCGCGAAATAATCTTAGCCGTCGAAGCACGTTAAAAAAATACTAATAAACTATACAAATAAGAATGTTTCGAGGTTATACTTTTCATGGCGTTGTATGGGGCAGAAACGTGGACCTTGAGAAAGGAAGACGAAAATAGGCTGAAGGCTTTCGAGATGTGGGTATGGAGGTTGAACGGAGAGGAAGACAAATGAGGAAGTGCTTCACATGGTGGGTGAGCAGAGGAAACTTATAGATGAGATTAGGGGAAGACAGGGTAGGTGGCTTGAAGGGGTAATGAGGGACGGTGGTTTGCTGAAGGCCGTGATGGGGGGAAGGATGTTGGGCAAGCGGGGAAGGGGAAGAAAGAGAATAGGTTTTATGGACGGGGTGAAGAAAGGTAGGACTAATTCTGAGATGAAAAAAGAAATACTAGAGGTAGAAAGGGCACGGCACGTGTAAGAATTCGTTGGATATTCTTTGACTTTCATCACAACCTATCTCTAACCGGTAGATTACTGTAATGAATTAATGATACTTTTCATACACCTGGCGAACTCGATATTTAGTCCAGTCTGAAAGGGATGACTCCTTATATCAGTACTTATTTGCACGAGGTCCTTCGCCTTAATCACTTGATGAGGCAGAGTTTACTTGGTGTCATACCAAAAGTGACACAAATGTGCATTCCTTTGCAAGAGTCCAAAGTGGAGGCTAACGCCGGTGCGTGAAAGGGCCAATGGACACCCGTCTGGTTTCTTCCGATAGCGCTTAATTTGCCTGAGATTAAGAAATCAAGGCGGAGAAGGAGAAAAATTCGTCCCCCCCCACTCATTCCTTCTGCACGTCCCCCAAGTTCCCCGCAGACTTCCACAGAGGCTTAATTCCTCCGTCGCAATCCCTTGTTTATTCTCCTTTCCCCATCCTCGCCCTCGGCCCCACCAACCTCCCTGCCTCCTCCTGCGACCTCACGATAATCTTGCGCTCGGCGACTTACCGTTCATTTATCTCACGCCTTACACTCTCATCCTCAGAACATCCCAACCTAACCACTTCTCGCCTGCCCCTTAAGAAGGAATTTAAGCCGGTGTGGAGTAGCTGTTGGGCAGGCATCGCCCTTAGCAGGTTGTCAGGGGGGCGGGGGGGCGGGGAACGGAGCAGTGTTGGCTTAAGCTAAAGGTGGCAGAGCGAACAATAATGTGATGGAAATATACCTGGAGAGTAAGAAACGATGGAATTTCAGGAAACTGGAAAAAATGCTCTAATTCAGGTAAAATAATTTATTTTTAGCAAGTAAAGCGTATCAGAGACACTGTTTAATTTATTTTTCAGCAAAAAATACGTAGAGAATATAAAATACTGATATTATTTTAAGTTTCATTGGCTTCTAATTTACGTCGATTCATCTAGTACATCATATTTGAGTTCCGGAATTTTGTTAAGTCGTTGTTATTCGGACTCTTGCCTTAGACGTATAATTTATCAAACTTTTTCATTAATTATTCACGTCAAAGTTTAAAATAGGTGGTCACTGAACGTATACTTAGTCTAAGTGACTTTATTGTATTTTTTTTGCAATTGAAAAAGCGCTTCTGGCTTATATACACAGTTCGGTCGACACATTGGATTCATGCTTAAGTTTTCAATGAAGCTCTTGTCTTTACATTCTAAGTAATACAATATACTTTATGTGGTGAAAATCAATTCTTACCTGTCACTTATCTTTTGGGTTGAAGTAGTGCAACAATAGTCACGTCTTCCCTTTTTTCGAATTTCAATGAAGTGTAGCAGAGTTGGTCGCTAAGTGAGCCTTACTCCGGGTTAGGCGAGTCCATTGTGACTGGACAACGGCCCTCCATGCGATGGAAACATTGGCTCCCGCTCGATCACCTGAGTCAAGTATCGTTGGACTTTGGTGGAATTCTGGTATGATGTATTCGGGCCCTATTTCCCCTTCGAGTTATGTATCCACTATCTGAAAGATAGAGAAATGACCGTAGCCTCCGAAACACATTGAATGGAAGTACATAGTATGAATGAGTAAATGATATCTTCGCAATGAATTCCTATGCAACGAAGAATTCTTATGTAGGCTGCAGTCGGTCCGAGCGCATTGTTTCCTCAGCGATAACCTGGAACAAATATAATATAAATAATAAATGAAATAAATAATAAATTCGTTTCCCGTATATATAATTCTTGGGAGCATACGGGAAACTATGCAGCGCCCTCTCAATGTCAGTTGCTATTTAAGATGTTTCCACCATTAAAGGACATAAATGTCATTTTATTCATATTATGGGCACTTATAGAGAAACGTGTCATCTATCTGATATAGATAACAGGGCATATTTCCGATAACCTTTCCGCGCTATTTTTCTCGTAAATTGAGCTTGAAATTACAGTCTTAAATAAGGGAAAAACACGGAAAAAAAGATGTTATCTATCTAACATAAATGCCATTTTCATGGAAAATGTTTTAGTAGAAGAAACAAAAATTCCCGGGGAGTTGATAAGAAATAAAATATATTCATCTTATCGCCTTATATTTCGAGTTTTTAGCTAATTACTACGATAATTTGAAGTCAAAGTGTAGTAGTTCCATAGATAGGCCGCTGCTGTCGGCGTCTATGACTACAAAAAATATTCATCAAAAATATATTCGTGGAAAAATCTGCACATTTTCTATCTTAATTTTGGTTATCAGTACCTATCGCATGTCATCAGGGAAAACAGGATATTTTAAACGACTTAAACAAATAAGTTGGAATTGAGTATTAGTTTTGATTCACGCAGTCACGGTGGAACCTCCTAAAAACGCATAGATTATCTATGCATTCACGTTCGATCTCGCCATTTCCTAACATTCATCACGGACGATCGCTGTTCTAAATCTTCTCGCGTACTTGGAGCGAGAGTTTATGCACATTACCTTTGTAAAATTGTGAATCAATGATGACTCAACGATTAGTTATGGTAAGTGATTATTGCATCCTGGATTTAGATTAATTAACACCACGATGATAGAAAATTGATTGTTGTACACGATTCACTATATAACAACTGGGAAATAAAATGCCAAAGTCATAGTAATACCGTTATTGAAGAGTTTAAACATGGGATAACTTTTGAGTGGCAAAAGCAAGCAATTACAAGCCCAAGTGCTACGTGAAAATATGTAATACGTAAAAGAAGTCGGCAAACACTTATCAACGCTAATCGCCTCTTCCTTGTTTAGCGCCATAATCCTCCCTCCATTCCTTTTCCTCTCTCCTCTCAATCCTAAGCCTGCAAATGGGCTCCCTCCTTCCGAAATCAGACTCCATCCCTTCCGCAAGCGACTCTCCACCTCCTTATCTCAGCTGTTCCAAGGCCCCCCCTTCCTCCCTCCCCTCTCTTCCCCTTCCTCTTTCTTACTCTTCATCTCTCTTCCTTCTCTTCCCGGGAAATTCTCTCCGCACCAACGTAGGTCTCGCCATTATTTGCATTCGAAATTACTCCCACGTGGAAGGAGACCACGTACTCCAACTACGAGAGGTATTTCTGTATAATGCAGAGCGTTCAGCTCGTCTCTACCCTGCTCGAAGATTCAGTGAACAGTCCTTTGCTTCGGTTAAAACGTTCTTACCGTGACATCATTACGAAAGATACTCAACTGACATTATTGTCAAATACATACGACACTCTGTCCAGTACTGTTTGTCAAGTGGTTCGCATCTTTAGTTGTCATTCTTGAGTTTGCTCCATTAAGTCTTAAACTTTTATCCATTTGAGTTGCTCGTATTCTCTGACTGTTTTACGCACAAATTTCTGCCAATGGGTGATAGTTAAGCATTATAACAACTTTACAAACTTTGTTGGACTGAATACAAAATGCTTTGGTTGAGTATGCTTAATGCTGCTGAAATAATTATGTATTTAGCGAAACTAAGGTCTATTACATGAAATTGTGAGCTGGATCGAGGCGCACTGAACATCCTATATCGTACATATATTCATATCATTCTCGTGGGCTTAGCAAGAGATGTGGTCTAATTTAGTTGCAATTATCGCATCATAAAATGAATTAGAGTCGATTCCCATGCCATCGAGACGACGGCTATTTCACTGAAAAATCACTCTTACATCCTACTCCGCGAGCCGCCTCTGGGGCGTGGAGCGAGGTATTCATCTAGCATGTATTACTCTGATGCTAAAGGCACCGACCCAGCGACCGAATAAGTCCCGCAATTCAAAGCGACGCAGATTCGAATTCAACCGAAACCGGCTCCGTTATTTTCGCAACTAAACGCATGTTTTTCTGCGGACACCCCAATTGCCAGCATGACTATGGAGCCACGAGTCTGTGAACTATAGCAATTGTTTTGAGCTATTTTTCCCATTAACTGGAGTCCAACAAATCTCTCTTTAGCCACTTGATTACCTTTTCATCAACTTAGGCTCCAAATGTCCAGTTAATTATTTGAATACGTTTCGGTACATCAACGTGAACCACCAATTACTATGCCAGCTTAAGTAAGCTAATGACTTTACCATAAAATTCTCTTAATAAATCACTCCTTAACTTTATGATAGCTGTTTTGGATTAGTGATAGATAGTTTTCGCTTTGCTCATTTTAAATTCTTGAATGAGCTCATAACTAACCACTAAATTAAGTTCTTTTAGTCTCCATAATTGGTGATGTAAACCGTTTAACAGGATTGCTGAAAGCCTTGATTTATTGAAATACACTCATGGATAGGTTGTTTCACATGCTCTACGATGTTGTTGGTTGATGATCTCATACTGAAATTGACGCTATCCGCACACGTATGTGGCTTGATTATACACCAAATTATTCAATAAATAAAACTAATAAAATGCAAGTAAAATAATGCAGAAAAATGCAAGTAAATCATTAATATGGCTTAAGTCCTAAGCAAATAACGAAACATTCATGTAATAAGTATGTATACATATTACCTTTTGCTATCATTTAAATTTTAAAAAATATGGAGAGGCACTGATCCTTATAAGAGAAATCGGAAAATCGTAGTTAACCACATGTGGGCAAATACATGGAATAGTTAATGTTTATCTAAGAATTGAATTAGTTTTTTTCGATAAACATCCTCGTCTAGTGCTCCCTGAAATTATTACGTTAGGATTACATTAGAATAGAAAATATTCATCCGTTGCACAACGTGCTTGCTCTGGGGGAGACCACACTGTTTTCACCGAATTAGACAGGAATAAGTAAAAGATAACTTTGATTTTCAGCACTTGATGAACGGAGAAATTTGAATTGAATAAAAGGCCGCTTGATTTTAAGCGATATTAAGGCATTTAACAAAGCACCAGATGGAAGTGGAATTTTACGCATGCCTCAAGAAACTCACTAATCCCGAAAAAAAAGCGAAAGAATACGAAGACAAAAATAAAATCACAAGAATCCTGCGAAATTGGAATTTTTACATGTTGTAGAATTTAAACGTGCAATTTTCCACAAAAATATAATAAACTTCAATTATATTTTTTGTGGAAAATTACCGTTTATTTCTTCATTGTGAGACAAAAAGTTTAATTTCTTCGGTGGTAAAGTTTTGTGCTTAAAAACAATATCATAAGGCCGGATACAATAGCTAGCGGCAATTATTTGATGACCAGGGGCCTGATTCTGATGCTTTCCCGATGTTCAACTTTTCCACCAAAACGTCATTTGTTTCCACCAAAACGTCATGACTTACCGACACTACGTCACATGTTCCACCTTCCACCAGAGAATCGTTCACTACACCGTTCATCGTTCAATGACTGGTGGAAAGTCAAGCTTCCCTTCCACCCGTCATCCACTTGGTGGAACAGCGCTAGTGTCGTGGTGGAAACTTTCCGACGGAAGTAAGCGTGCGGAAGGTAGACATTTTTTTGTTCTCGGTTTCGAGGTAAATTGGAAATCGGCATAATTTTGTGATGTTCGGCTCTCCAGAGGGGGTCATTGATCCGTTCATTTAACGGATCAAGAGTCGTTCAGTGAACGAATGGTGGTACTTTCCACCAGTCTTCCACTGGTGGAAGATCAGAATCGGGCCCCAGGTGGGGTTCAGTAAGGGGAAGGTAACACAGAATGTGATTGCGGTGATAAGATCATTTATGGAAAGGAACCTGATGTATAATCAACACCTATGTTTTTCGTTTTCTCAAGGTGTTTGACGGAGTGGGTATGAAATACTTCTGAAGATTTTATTGAAAACTGTCCGGTATGCGTTGCAATGCCTCTTTTTCTTTCTAAGTAGGCACACATATACAAAGCACACACATTTACATGTACAAAGTAAATGAAATACAATGATGTTTTGTGTATTAAATTAAAGTTGAAAAATTTTCAAGTGCTTTGGGATATACACTACTTTTGGTCTTAACGCCCTCTGCAAAAAACATAAATTTTTCGGCTGTCCCACTCGTGAGCATGCAACATATAATTGACCATGTGAAAGAGCATAGATTTTCCAGATTTAATCCACCCACTTGTAGCGATTCACCTTGTACTTTCTTGATGGTCATTGAGAAGTCAAGGCAAACGGGGAACGCAGTCGTTTGACTACAACCTAACAAATTTGTCACTGAACCTGGCCTTAAAAATGCTGCAAGAGTGAATAGCCATTCATGAAATCGCTATTAAATGGATATTCACGCCTGGTCGCCATGGATTTTTCTAGTGTTGAAAAGGAAGAAAAATTGATGAATTTAGAGATAAAAACGCAATACTTGGACAAAAACGAATTGAATGAAAGAATTAAATACAGCATTCATTTATGAGTTCTGTGATAAAAGTTTGCATCCAAATCTCGAGTGGAAGTAATTTTAAAAAAGCAAATCAAGAAACACATGCACCGAATTCAATGAATTTCTTATGGGAGTAAATGTTAACAATATTGGGGTAAAAACCACCCCAAAATTTGCCATTTTTATAATTTATAAACCTTCATGGTCACGCAAACAAAAATTTTTACCAGAGTTTCATAGCAATTAGTTGAATGGTATTGGAGGGCATAGAAAACGAACAGACAAACATTTTTATATATATTAGATAGGTGAAGATTGGAGAAATTGAAGGCTCATTTGAAACTTTTGTATGGTCCAGACGGCACAACGGAAGGTGGTTGACGGAGAATTAGAGTAGGCTGTTATGGGTCACTTTGTAAGACAATGTTGTCCTTGCATTTGCGTTTTAACGTTTTTGTGGAGGAAAACGCAAGAGTTAGAAAGCAGAAAAAATAGGGCGAGTTAGATGCAGGAATTAAAGTTTGGTGACAGCAGTTAATACAGATTCGCTGACAGCCATGCGTTTGTTATTCCATCAGAAGTATAAGATGATACAATGTTAAGGTACAGCGTGCAATCTATCGGGTATTCATGCCCGAAGCAATTTATGATCTAAAGAAAGAACTTGAAAGATATAAGGAAAAGATTTGATCTAAAGAAAACTGTTGTGTAGTTCACGGAAGTTAATCTCATTAATTTTCTTCGTTTTCGATCAAATTTTTTATTAGTCAGTTCTAGTTATTGATACGCTAGCACAAAATTTCCTAGCAAAAAATTGTACATTTTATTTTGTAATTATTGAATTAGGAGTGGCAGAGGGAAAAACTTGACCCACCTAATAATGTTTATCGTCAGTGCACACGTGTTACTCTGTGATTTAGGCTTTCGTGTGTGGCTGCAGAGAAGGAGAAAATATCTGAGGAGGGCTTGCGAGCGAATATTACGTCCCTTTGGCGAGCGACAACAACGTAGTCTTTTATTTTTTGGCGCCTCTTTTGTTCTGCGGACATTTTGGAAGAGGAGGATGTTTTCAAAAGATGTCGCCGTAATTGATTGCCATTAGGTCTCATGGGTCTTCTTTCTTCTCGGTTAAAGGAAAAGTTATGGGACCCCCCCCCCTCAGAAAGCCCACCGTCCTCCCCTCCTACTCCGGTGTCCTATGGGAGAATCGGCCAGAGTTATGGCATTCCACTTGGCTGATTTGGGATCGATTCCTTGGTTGGAGCGAATTTTTTTTTACCTCAAGAATATCTTTGGTGGTTTAAAGATTGAAGGAAGCAAAGCGATGATTTTTGAGGAAATCACTGAGCGCTTCAGCAACGATGCTCTATAGATCCAATTTGAGCTTAAAATGACCTTAGCAGTGGCTATAGTTATTTTATGATCGGTTTGGAGAGGTATTTCAGTGATTTTTAATAACCAGAACACAAAAAATATATATATTCAATTTGAAAGACTCCATTTTCCTGCAAAAAAACTCGGTACAATTATAGAATACTAGTATAGGGTGCCCGTTGAAATACAACGGGAAGTTGAAAAAATTATTACTGTGTCATAGGGCGAAAAGAATCCCCTTGATGTGCCGTGCAAGCTGCAAATACCACTAAGTACACCATAAATAATTCATTATCTCTTCATGGAGAGCATGAGGTGAAACATGCACCAACTAAAACCTCACTGCAATTCTCATATTAATCACATAAACATAAAGCCACAGGTTTAGGCACCTACCTACCCATTAAAATCTCATGCTGCTGTTGCCAAGGAAATTAGAAAATTAATATCTTTAAAAAAGTGAAAAAATAGATTATTTTATAGCCAAAAGCACCAACTTCAGATAAAAATGGAACGTATAGGAAAATTAAATGCGAAAATCTGAACCCCCATTTTTATAAGCCATCCGACCGTGAAAGTGTATGCCTTATGTCTTCAGTGAAAGTAATTTTAAAAGGCAAAAAAAGAAGCCCCTTCTAACTACGAATATCAAATAAGTCACAGAACCTGACCTTAAAATGCTGCAGGCATGAATGGTCATTCGTGAAATCGCTATTAAATGGATATTCACGCATGGTTTCCGAGGAAATTTCTATTGTTGAAAAGGAAGAAAGATTGAATAATTTGAGCTATAAACGCGATACTTGGACAGAAACGAAGCGTATAAGAAAAATTAATGAAAGAATTAAAAACTTTATTTTTTTATGTGTTTTATGATAAAAATTTCCATCTTTAGCGCGATTAATTTAAAAAAGCAAATAAAGAAACACCTACACCGAATCCAATGCTATTCTTATGGGAGTAAAAGTTAACAATAATGGGGTAAAAACAACCCCAAAAATTGCTTTTTGCAAAAATCCTTTCTTAATGCATCTATAAACCACGATGGGGATATACCCTCAAAATTCTATTAAAAATTTGAATACTATGAATTTTGAGCTGAATTTTGTTTTTAGCCCTCCGGTGGGCGCGCCCGCGGCAATTTGCCGCATATTTTAGTTTCTGAGCTCTCCATTTGGTACCATTTGTATTTAATGCCTTTGTCTCCAGGTATTTATTTCTCATGATAGGAGGGAGTATTTCCGATATCCGGATCAATTATCCACCGGACGCTTCAGTGGCTGTGTGACATCGAAGAGAGTTTGACGTTTGAATAAAGATATAAAAGAAATTTTAGGAAAATATAAGAACAAGTAACCGGTTCCTGAAGCACCTAAACCAGTAGTATGCCATGTTTGCAGGTGGAAAAAATAATTGCAGGTTAAAAGTTGTGTGCCAATGATGTACAAATAATGTATATAGGAGGTATTGTCGTCAAGAGACAACATGTATGAGATGGGAAGATGAACAGGACCTAGATATGAACTAAGATGATTAACAATGTCCATTTAGTGCCAAACAATAAAAGGTATAACTGTAACAACTTAATCAGCTTTTTTATCAGTAAATTATCTTACCCTTTAATATAGGAATGCAATTTATTTTTGCAGTAAAATTGCCGCGGCGCGCCCACTCGTGGGAGTGAATTTGACGCGCCCACCGGAGGGTTAGTCAAAGTGCGTACTTTCTGCAATAGATACGAGATATATGAACAAAAGCCATCTGAATTCCGCTCGTTGTCCAGAAGGTTACTACGTTAAAGTTCCGCGAACATGTTTCTTATCTATGTCATGTCATGGATTTTTTCGTGGGGGCAAGCAGTAAGAAAACGCTCTGATATTCTTGCAGATATGCCTAATTCCTCGTGCAGGTCGGAATTCAATGAAAGCTGAAAGCTTTCTGCGAACATTGGGTATTAAATCCGACCAGTGCACGTCGTCTGAGATCTGCCTTATATTCAGTAATTTTCGAGCCTCATGACACGAACCATGGAAGTGGTGGTCTATGCAAAGTTATGGCCGAAAATACAATGGAAAATATAAAATAAATCATATATAAAGAATATAGGTATTCATAATATTCACTGAATTTGGTCTCATCACAAATAAATATATATAATATTTCGAATGAAGTTACTGTACTACTCTTCGATATATTTGTCAAAAACTAGAAATCGTTTTCAATGGGATATGGTAGTCCTCTTTGCGACGGAGTTACATTATTTTTTTAAATGAAAAAGATCTGACGCAAATATCGCGTCAGAAGGTTGTATATGTTGAAGCGACCTCGATAGTTATTGCCCAATTGCAAAATAACCTTCAGTCGTGAAGGATTTTTCAGCGAATAAAAAAATTTCAACCCTTAAATGTGAATTATGGTATATTTCTGATAGATTCAGCATTATAGGCAAAGTTCTGGCATCAGTAACATTAATTCTTATAATTTTTCATGATTTTTACAAACGCTTCATTTTTTGAATTAAAGTGAAATATGGTGTGTCTTATTCCTAGGTAAAAATCACGTCTGTGCTACTTCCAGCAGAGCCGGAAGAGAAAGAAGAGCGAGATGTTATATTCAGTATTCTCTTGACAGTTCAACATACCCAGTGATTCGACGTTGTTGTCTAAGCGTGAGGTGATACAATCTTTAGTTCGATAGTTTTTAAGCTCCCTCTCTAAGTACTTTGAAATTTCCAGGAATTTATATTTTTGAAAGTTAAAAAAAAGTAATTTATGAGACACAAACACAAATGGACGACTTATTCCTTAAATAAAGTAATTTATTCGAATGAGTGCAAATCTTTCATTACGTTCCATTCACTTGATTGTGCTTCTTGGTTATTTTTTTAAGAAGCTTGATTTGTTCAAATGAATTGAAGGTAATAATTTAAAAGTTTCAATCTTTATTGATTGCATTCATTTGAACTTAGTATTGTAGTTGGCGATAAAAATTATTTTTTTTTCAACTGGCGTTTGCCTTATCCAGTAGCTCGACATTTCCATTGATTCCGACAGCCTTACCGGTTTGTACGGTGTTATACTCTAGTGAGATTGAGGTCTGTATGTTCGTCTATTGCTCCTATTGGTCCAGTGTCACCGGAAGCTGCCGTCCCGGAGGACAGGTTCCTCCTCCCCTTCACGCCAAACCCGCCTCCCCCTGCCCTACTACTCCCCCACGGGCAAAATATCCACCCAAAAAAACCACCCCGTGCTACGCTCCGAACTTCTCTGGAGAGTCGAATGTCGCCACTCATCTCCTCCACTCGACAAAGATAATAGATTCCCAAAAAGCCAACCTCCTCAAATCCCCAGAAAAATATTTTACTATGCCTTCTCACGAGCATATCCCTGACCCTTTTTTTTATTAAGATTTCATTCTTTTATGAACATGGGAAATAATAATTTTGCTGCGTTGTACCTTAGCATGCCTTTTTATCTGGATATTTTTTTAACATAAGAGATAGATTATCTTTCTTGTGTGCCATAATTCATTGTCCATTGTGATAAACTCTACGAATACGGATTCATTAAGCATTAAATCGTTTTGTGTATGCTTAAATCTTCTTATCAATGCTCAAGTTAAGTTCTTTGTAACTGTTATTTACCCCAGATAAGAATATAACGTATATTTCAAAAAATTAACACTCTTTTTCATATGTGGCTCATTAAGTGGATACGGTGTTAGTTTTGCCGAAATTGTAACTAATTTTAATTTTATTTATAACTCTTAGTATTAATTCATAATGCACATCCTAACATTCTCATGGCACCTATTAAACCTTCTTCCTTCAAGTTATTCATTTTCATGAAATCCATTTGATTGAAAACGATACATTTATCTATTTGAAAGCATGACTTTGGACTATCGTATATAAAACTCTTCTAATCTAATGTTCATTAAATTTACATTCATTTTGAGCCATTAGTAATAACTTCGTCCTTAAATAACGTTTTTTGCTAAATTAACTAATATAATAGGTGAAATTTTAATGAGCTGTAAATAAAATATAGTTTGCTGCCTTATGATTGACTAGATTAAGCATTGCATTATTAGTTTGCATCAGGATGTAGTTATCATTCGACAATAAATTTTTTTTGGTGTTATGAAGTTTGAGCCAGTGTTTGTGATGCGTATGCTACTTAATGTGATTCTGCATTCTTATATTGGTAGACAAGCATTACCTCGTTGTTTCATTACATGCCTTGTTGTGTTTTGACTTATTTAAAAAGTCTTCATTTGAAAATTTGTTCTGATTTTAACCTTAATATTTGCACTGTAAATAAATCATGAATGGTTTATGTGTTAAGGAAGTGGACAACGACTTTTTCTTGGAAGATTCTACATTGTAAAAGCAAATCGTTTCATCGCAATCACTTTCGAGGAGCCGTGATTACTCGCTACTCTGTACCAGATTACGAATTGTGTTTCGAGTGTGGTGAGTTTGGTAAATCATCTGGCTCTTAAATACCTACGAATATGTATGATTTAAACTCAGAGAGCAATTTATAATATAAGTAATTTTTTTCTATATTTAAGGATACCGTTCTGGAGTATTTCACCTTTCCTCCAGAACCATATCCTTGAATATATTATTCGTGGTCGAATAAAAGAAGAGGTTTCTAGTTGTATATTTTTCGTCATCACTATGGGAGGTGACTATAAAGTCTTTTTAAACTTACGAAAAAATAATAGTACCTATTTGTGTGTTTCTCGATGCCGTACCTCCCAAGAAACGCGGCACGGCCGCGGTATTACCTTGGTGAATGAAATATTGATTATTTTTCGCTACAGTGCATAGGATATTAAGTTCTTCTAACTATATCTTGCTGTTGATGCCATTTTCGTGGAAAATTACGGGTTCAAGATTTTGAAATATACATCGCAAAACTCTACTAAACTATCTGCTCATGAAATGTGCATCCACTCTATATGAAATGACTTTTTAAAAATTCCCAAATCCTATGTAATTAATTGTTACCCAGATCATTAGTACTACAAGACTTCAGCGACTTATAATTTTTATACCATGGTTAAGCCTTATTTTAGCAGAATTTAGTATACGTTATTCGCTCCATTAAGGAAAAATTACTATCAAACATTTTTTTCCTTAATATATCTTTCATCCGCTATCGTTCGTTCAATGTTCACACGACATTAGATATCCATCGTTTTGTTTATCCTTAGTCGTATAGCAGCTTTTTTGGTCATTCAAAAGTAAATGCAGTTGTACATTTTGCAATTATCAATTATGCTTGATATAGATTGAAAATGGCATAAAACATGTATTTTCACCTTCGATTCAAAATGTTCAGTGTTATCATCGTGGTTTGTTCTTACCATGTTCTCTTTTTGCATCGTGTTAATAAGGATATTATTTACAACTGTGGATGCGCCGACGTTTATTCTGAGATAATACTTCTATTCTAATCTTATTCGTATATAGCTAATGAGTATACTTTGCCTAAGGTTCTTCTACGATGTAGCTTTATTCTAAGCTTAGCTATTAAACGATATGTATTTTTAATGTATGATTTTAGGCTTTCCCGGCGAATAATGCTGATGAGTTGTTCTCTGGCTTCCCACCGGGTTAGGCTTTCCATGATTGCCGACGTTTCGGCAGGAGACTTTCCTGCCATCTTCAAGGCTGTGGATGGTAACGGTCTTGATGTTCCAGTCTTTATAATCTGTTCTTCCCACCGTGGTCTCCGTTCATTGGCAGGGTTTTCGTCTCAGCTGTACCTGGAACCCTATCTTGAAAAAGGCGGAAAACCATAATATCGGCGGGAACGGATAGCCAATGAACGGAGACCATGGTGGGAGAAACAGAGTATAAAGACTGGAACACCAAGACCGTCCGCATCCACTGCCTTGAAAATGGCAGGAAAGTATCCTGCCGAAACGTCGGCAATCTTGGAAAGCCTAACCCGGTGGGAAACCCGAGAAAAACTCATCAGCAGACATGCATTTTTGCTTTTCATATAAAATCTGTACTTATAAGTTTTGGACCTATATATATATATATATATATATATATATATTGTTTTCAATCGTATGCTGATTGGTATTCAATCACTCTTCTTTACAATATTCATACTTGTTCAAACTTATGTGTTTATTTGCTCATTTCTTAAGCTTATTTGCAAAAGGCTTCTTCAAGTGTTTATGCATTGCATTACTTACTGGGTCAGGATAATGCAATGTATCCGTATTTTTTGCATGGAAATACAGTAAAACGTTTTCTGCCGTTTTCATTAAAATATTTTACAGTAATAATTGATTTCGTAAATCTACATGTGATTATTCTGACGCGCATTTCTTCTGCATATTCAATAACCATTGAATACATCCATCATCTTGTTTCATCTCGCACATTTATGCTCGTAATGAATCTATAATAAACTCTCACTGAGGATAATGAATCTGTGTAAATATGATGAGAACTACTATGCACTTAGCATAGAGTTACGAGGCATAAGATTAAACGAAGCTATTCATTCGCTTAAATATTTATTTTCCCCTTTCACTAAGACATTTGTCATTTGACGATATGACCATTACGTTTTTTGTACATAGCTAGAGAAAAAATATATAAATGTGTTTGCTTTCAAAATCTTCATTTACAATTCATCTATAGTTCATTGATACTTTTCTCAGTTCTCTCCAGGGAAATCTATATTGTTTCACACAATATTTTTCTCTTTATATTTGTGTACTTATATGTTTCAAGAATAACATTATAACGATAAATTTAATGGCATTTTCACCAGAATTCAAGGGATGCCGATCTTAATTTTCGTATTCATAATCTTTGTCTAGTTTGTAGCTCGTCATGATATAATGATTGTCATTTAGCACGTCATATTGGTTCTTACTGTAAGTAAATGGCTTCTTCCACTGAAATTCAAAGGGAGCCATCATCTTACCCTTATTAGTATTATTTAGCAATATTTATGGACCCAGATCGTAATAATCCTACCAAGTAGGTGTTTTTGTACCATTTATTTTATACCAAATGTCCATTATAATATGCCATTTAAAATATTTCCGAAGTTAAATGTCACGCATACTCTTTTAGATGTTAAATGCCCAACATTAGGCCGTTCCTTTGTGGAAAATCAGAGGAATTAATTCGCAGCTTCCCGTTCAATGTCGGGCCTTTCTGCTAGTATTTTATATAATTGTTAAATCTCTAATGCATTGTTGGAAATTGTGGAAAGAGAAGAAAATTGGGTTTTCTTAAACGGAGTGCTTTACCCCGAAGGCACTTTTTGAAAATGCGATTGAAAAATTTACGAAAGTGTAAAAGAATATCATGAAGGAGTTATAGAGGTGGTTGTGGTGGTGAGTCAATTTGGGTGGTCTGCTGGGCCCTCGTAGAGCAGCTCGCCGAGTAAGGCGTTTGGGGTCCTAATCGATTAAAGTGGTTTTAAAAATTCTTTCATGCCTACATTCTCGAAATATAAGTGAATTCAAGGGTGATAGATCATTGCATGACTCGTGCGTTTGTTCGTTTTCTTATCATTCATCTGCATTTACATGCCTACTACCGTGTGAGCCATCGCAGATGCGTGTGGCAGGGTGTTTTTAAGGACACCAGCCGTTGATGGTGAGGGAATAGGGAAAAGGAGGGGGTAGAGGGTAGATTGAGTGAATAGTATGTTAACGATATGTGCCTTTATGACCTGGCTCATCCATCAGCTGTGTGACACTTTTTGTTCGCTTGTGGCAGTTTTTTACGAAGCGGTACGACTTTCCTTTTATTCACTTTATTTATTTATTTATTTTAATTTATTCACTTTGCGAAAACAATCTTTCTGTGCGGGGTCTCAAACGTTCGTGACGTTGTCGAGGTGTGGCCTAAAGCGGCGATTACACACAGGATTTGACTCATATCTGATCGATTTATATCGAGTCGACTCCACTTGAAACCACAACTAGGATGGCGGCTACTCCGTCCAAGTATCGAATTCCGCCACTATCGATGGTGAGCTCCTATAGGAGTAGGTATGATAAACGTCCAAGTTCACCTTCCAAGTGGACTCGTAGAGGAGTCAACTCCTGTGTGTAATCGCCGCTTAATCAGGGGGCTTGAGTTTGAATCGCTCGAGATAATTCCGATCACGTAACTAAGGAGTCACGTGGTACAATAACGAACTGTTCGATATTTTGGTGTATTTGAACCACTCGTAAAAATCTCACGTAACCTTCCCCATTGGGTTTTTTTCGCTGGAACATTGTTGACTGGGTTGAATATCCTGATTATAGACACAACAAACAACATATCACACGCTTAAGATATCGATCGAAGTGGTTCGAACACATTAAAATCTTGAACTATTCGTGATTGTGCCACGTCACTCCTTATTTACGCGATCGAAATTATCTCGAACGGTTCAAACAGAGAACCTCCCTGATCAGAGTAGCATCTCTTCCGCTCTTTCTACTATTCGCTTGATATATCTTAGTTTCTTTAATGCAGGACCACAAATGTTTCGCATGTGTTTCCCCACGTTAGGCATGAAGTCAAGGTGATTCCCAAGCATTTGACTCCATGTGGCTACTTTTCATTTACACCTCCCACTTTATTGATATATCGTTTGTGAGCTTTCTTAGGTAATGAGTTTACCTGAGTGCATTTACTTATGTTACGAGGTTATGTTCGAGCCCCCACTCAAGGCACCACGGGTTAACCTTGTTGAGGTCTGATGAGGGAGCTTATAAGTCAGCATTTGTGGCAGTATCTTATTAGATGACATTATTGCCATCAAAAAATCCAATTTTGCCACTTAGTCTAGAGTTAAGAATAAGAGGGGTCCTATCACGCTTCCTTGAGGGACGCCCGAAGTCACACTAACCATGTTGGCGCTAACACCGTTGATTGCCACTTATTTCTTGCGGTCATTTAGAAAAATTGCGTATCTAATTGACTGTTATTTTGTTTACCCCTCATAATTTTAATTAAAACATTAGTTTTTTTTTATAAGAAAACTTGTTAAATGCTTTCTTGATATCCAGCAATAGCACGTCAATCTGCTTTTTCGCTTCACCTGATTTTTTAATATATTGAAGGAAGAGTCCAAGCTAGGTTTCGAATTATCTACTCTTCCGAGAGTTTTGATGACAGTGGTGGAAGATGTGTTGATCATCCAGGAAGTTAATGAAATAATTAACAATTTCGTTCCTGAGAATATATCATGATAGAGATGCTAATTATATAAACCAGTAGTTTCAAAGGTATTGCTTATTTTTTTTAAAATATTAGAGTGACATTTGCTAATTTCCAGTCTTGTATAGTTCATGTTGTTGTAGTTGTATGGTTAGTTCAATGAGCTATGTTTCCTTGAAAATGACCTATTTTTAGCTAATATTATGATATTTTCTGACCGATATGATTGTAATCGATAAAAAAACAAACATTTGCCCGATTTCTCCACCATTAACACTGAATGGTAAATTTTGAATTTTTTCATCTACTTGAATGCATTCGTGGACATTAAAATCCCAGCGGTTTGATATCACATCCACCCCCCTCAATACTAAAACTTTAGATGAGATAAATATCTAATCTAATGGCGATTACCTTTTTTTTAGGTTCGCCTTACTTAAGATTTGAAAAACGATTTAATTCTTGTTGTTCAGCAGCATAAGAAGAAAAGTTACTTGCTTTGATTGGTAAAAGGTATTTTTATCATTTTCCCATGTAATTCCTATTATCATCATGCTAACTATGACTAAATCAGGGTCTAAATCTAAGCAAGAACAGAATGTCACCTTATTAAGTTTCTAAAACACAGCGAGTACGCTGATGTTTAGCCAAAAACCTCGGATATCGTGCTCTTAACTGCTAAACAAACCACAAAAGTAGAGCTGTATAAATATTTCCGAATCTTTCACTCACGCCTCTTAGGATCTTTTAGACTAGAAAATGAGCATATCTAGCCGATTTGATTCATGAAGCTATGATTATAATACCTATCTGATCCCAGAATTATTTTCAGCAAGCTGGGATTGGTTTTTCAATGGATTCTCTGAAAGTGGAAAGCCAGTATATTGAAATATATCCACAAAATGGTTACGTTTTAGTTGATGACTGCTTATTTTCCCTACAACTGAACCCAGCAGGTTTGACAGGCATTGTGGTTTGGACTCAGAATGTGGCGCACGGAGAAGGTCAGAATTTGTTGAAACTTGCTGTTGGAGAAAGACGATGAAGAACAAACAAAGACGTAAAGAGGGAAATAAATAGAAAAAATATCATAAGAGGAAAGACCGATGCTGAGTACAATACGGCAAAGAAGAACTCATTGGATTGGGCACAACATGGGCCCTTATGAATCTGTAAGGAACAATATTTGTTACCATGTGGAAATAAGAGAAATTTTGTTAGAACTATTGCTGAGCAGATATGAATAATGTCTGCTCAGATCTGAAAAGATAAGACCTGGAGAAAACTTTTCAACGACCATTGAAACAAATATAAAAGAGAGACATTTAGTCAGCAGTGGAGAAAGTTGGGAGGGTCTAAACAATACTATTACATAAAAGCAGGTGGTAAACTCTTCAGTAGGACTATCAGCCTATAGAATGCTAGGATAATTAATAAAAAGGTTATGTTAATTACCGAAAAAAGAAGAAGTACAATAATCCAAGAAACAAAATAGTGGAAGTGCTCCATGAGAAGTCATCATTCATCGTAATTAGTCATTGAATCCGAATAGTGGTTGATTGCTACCTACCATTCTATTCTTTCCCGTGCTATCTCCTTAATGTCCATGCAGCTCTTAGCTTTCATGTCCCATTTCAATGGCCCTTTTTTATATTTGTATTTGTTATCCAGAGGATTTCCTTTCCATTTTCTCATTTATTTCGTTATTTGCGAATTTGCTGTCTCATTAGCGTGGCCTATCCATATGGATCTTGTCTTCCTGATGTAGTGCTTCAACTGGTTTTACTCCATCATATTTGATCGTATCCTCTCGATTTGTTCTTCAGCATCTGCCTCCAGTGCCAAGTTTTCAAAGGCTCTTCTCTCTTCTGTTCATCAATAAGATGTTGAGGAGTTAAATCGTCTGAGAGTCCAGGTTGCACCCCTTCGCACCCTTCATTAAGAATAGGCCAATATTGACGCCAGAATCCTTCCTCACCTTCCACCAATCCTCATACATTCATGCCCTTACCTAACTGCCCGCCTTAATTGATAAAATGACCTGTTGTTGGTCGGATCCGCAATAACCAACTACCACACGTTGTCACTTATTAAAGGAATACCGGAGAAACATAGACATTAAATTAACTCTGTAGTCAGTCAAGTATGTAAACGTCTTAGTGGAGAGCCGAGAAAATTAACAGTCTTTTGCTGGAGTATTTTGGAGAAATTCCAAAGTTATACCTAATTTTAATGTTAACGGGGTGAACCCAAAATACTTGTACGCAAAAGAGAGGGGACTGAAGCAGATGTGCAAGTCAAAGTAGAAATTCGTGTACTTATGTGTAATTTAATAAATCTGTAGAAATACATCTGAGGGTGTTACTTTGGCAATTAAGTTATTAAATTGTCTCATTTCTTTTTTCGTATAACGTCGTAATAGTATCATTTTTAAGGTTCAGTACCTTTTAAGGAATGCGCACGACACTAGAAAATCAATTCATCACTAACCTAGTTCATTATTACGTAATTGAATACCATCCTTAAGTTCTGTACACAAAAAATATCTGTTCCGGAATATTTTCCTTTTGTTCCACACTTATCCAAACATATTTCCAATTCCTCGTTACCCAGCAACAAACGTAGCATTTCAATAACGCTGTTCCAAACATCAAATCATGAGTTCATATGTCTCTATTAAATTAATATGGTAAAGATAATGACTGAATAACGTAGTCAAGTGCTTATGAAAGTACCCGGGAATCAAACCGAAGCTGAACGGGAGAATAATAAGCAGCTCCAGTGCCGATTCAATGATTTTAATCACTTCAACAGATCAGTTGAAAGAAGAGCAAGGTGGAAGAGTCTCCGGGAGATTTTTTTCGGTGCACCAAAGAATTCAGCTCTGGTTCGATTCCCTTGGCTATGTTCCTGGATTTATTACGGCCTTTTCCTTAATTTTTATACCAGAGCAAGCATAAAAATCCCAGTTAACTATGCTGTTTTATGCTCAAATTGAACCCGAATGTATTAAAATATATGTTCCATTCATTTTCACTAAACGAATTAAAGTTTTTCCGATCGCCATATTTTTGTTTGCAATTTACTTTTATCAAATTTCATAGCTTTATAAAAAGTATGTGCATAAATGCATTATTAGGTACATTCTAAATTACGGCTATATTCCGTAGTAGAATTCACTTTTTTTACCAGAACCTCATTGAAACACATGTACTAATATAGAACCTCAAGGCTGAATGCTCTTTTATATTAATTTCCCCATGAGTTCGTTAAGCAGACCTCACTTAGTAGCACCTGTTTTTCAAAGGCACGCAACCTCTTTATCTGAATTTGTCATGCAAATCCCACGTCCACAAAGGTGGCAGTACTTCATTTTATTCCTCTTGACGGACTAAAAGTTCTACGCCTGGTAAATCTGCATACCATGAATATTCTCTGTTAATAATTTCTTATAAAATCGTGTTGCTTGCTCTAACCCATAGAGAAAAAAACAAAAAACTACGAGGAAAACTTTACCAGAGTGAAATAAAATTTCTAAATTTTGAGAATATATGCCAACAAAATACCTCTGGGAGAAAATCTTTGAGGAACATTTTTGAGTTATGCACCTTGTGAGGAAAAATATACTTAAATTTATTAAATTCCGCCTGAGGTATATTAACAAATAATCACGTGGAATATTATATAGCATATGTCTTATGTGAGAACTATAAATTTTCCATTGGTTTTCAAAAAACTGAGTCTTTTAGGCTAACTATGAATCTCGTCTCAATTCCCCAGAGGGTCTTCTATAAATTGAAAGAACAGGACTAATACATCCACTGAATTGATCGTAGATGCCCCATTGGAGATAAGGGTTTGGAAACTTGTAGCACAAATAGGGAATAGCAAGTATGTTACACTATATGCATTCAGTGTGATTCTTTGAATCAGCCCGTGTGCATTGTGGAAAAAATAAAAAAATTGCATAAGATATACGGATCATTTTGAGGATTCCAAGGATATTGGGATGGTGGAAAAAACGTTAAAAACAGCGTTATGTGCATGGCCGGAGATGCTTTATTTCTTATTGCATCGTATTCGTGGAGAATTTAAGTGATCTCTAAATATTTTGCAACTAACTATTGGAAGTATCGGAAGTCAGCTCTAGTAGTGAGGTAAAGTATTTTAAAATTAGTTCACAGAGAAAAAAAGACCGAATGAAGACGTACCCCTATTTCAGTGGAGATTATTAAAAGGGAGTACAAATATTTGCGAGCGTAGCAGGGAAAGTCATATGTTTGCGGTGGTCATTAACAAGATGGGTGGCCAGAGGCAGACATTACGTTCACTGTACAGATCTAGGTGGAATACTGGCAGTATATCCCTGAATAAGATAGCAAATCAGTACGTAGTACTAATTCCCATTCCGTAGAATGGAATGCCTCTCTGCTTAGCGTTTTTACACTCCCACTCATTGATTCAACCCGAAGGTTGGTTTGGAGGCATAGTTGAGGGTAGAGCTCACCCTGGACTAAGCCACAGGCGTGTGACTTTCACACATTCAGGGTAGAAGGGGCCAGTTCCTTTCCCTGGGCCACCTCGCACTCCGAGGATTTTTTTTTGTTTGGGGGCTTCCAAAGGCTTCACCCGGATTTGAACCCGGGACCCTTTCAATCAGCAGCCAAGCGCACTAGGCCACCACGCTCCCCCCTATCCACTCCCCACGTTTTTCCACAAGGTAATATAAAAAGGTAAAGGAAGTCTCTGAAATATTTTATAATAACGAATAAAGGCACTTGACCTAGGATTATTAGAGGAAGGTACAAATATCTTGGAAATATTTTGATAGATGTTTTCAAGAAGTTCTTACGGAAATTACGATCTGTAGGTACACATTGATGTAAAACCTAATATACTCGGCAATTTTTGACCATTGCTGCTAAGCCGCTAAGCCAGCTGCTAAGCCATTGCCTATGTGTGACCCTGTACATTGAAATAATTACAACTATTGTTCAACTGTGATATTTATGTTATCCAAAATGATGTATCCACCAAGCCCCGCACCATATCATTGAATGGCCGTGTTTTAAATAAGTTTTTAGATATTTTTTTAGGTTATATGCTCCATAAACAGAGGCCTTAAGATGCTCTATGGAATTTTACAGTCTTTTCACTACTTAACGCTACTTTCTTAGTTGTTTGCTTACAGTTTATTATAGGTCTAAAACATTGAATTTCCTTAGGCCTGTATACTCATTTTAATCGTCTGATTTCGTAGCCTTTTATACTGTTGGAGCGATGGATTTACCGGTTGCGTTAATCCGATCGACATCCAGTGAGTGATTGTATTTGCAGTCCTAGTATTCCAAATGGTACTCACTAAATCAGTCCTTCTGTTATCTCTGGTTAGGGCGAAATATTGAAAATCTATTGATTACGTCGTCAATAACCCGCCTCTAAACACATGGTAGAAAAAATTAACATAATTAATTTCTTTCCACTAGTTAAATTACATCCCCTGAATTTAGCTACAGAAAATTTAAAAAATCAAGCAATTTATCAAAATATATTGATACTCAATGCTTATCAAAATACTGATTTAAAATGAATATGCAACGAACTCATTAAGGCTGTAAAAGCTTTTACTCATCAGCAGAGTTTTAATTTTCCTCATAATTACACATAAGAGAAGATGAGAGATTGTGTGGTAACATTATTGTTGACATTGGCTATCATATGGTAAGGGGCTTTAAGGAATAAACTCGGAGATTACTAAAGACTATGGCGATTAATTTCTGAAACTACAGTGGTCCCGGATAATTAAGCCACAAATGGGGACTATACACTGTTAATAAGAGTTACAATTAAAAGAAAAGTGTGGAGATATGTGTTTGAACAGCTATTCTGCAGATTGCCTCCATTGCCTTGTTTTGCAGTGAAAAGGCAGGGGTATTACTACAAATGACCAAGCTGGTCCA
This sequence comes from Pyrrhosoma nymphula, assembly GCA_963573305.1. Lineage (NCBI taxonomy): Eukaryota > Metazoa > Arthropoda > Insecta > Odonata > Coenagrionidae > Pyrrhosoma > Pyrrhosoma nymphula. The sequence continues at coordinate 79,865,086 of OY754337.1, forward strand.
GATTTCATCTCGCGTTCTGCTAAACTATGGGAAGGGCAATGTGCTAACATTTTCTATCTATAAGTTCTCTATTCCCTACCTCTATATCACATTTTTCCCGCCAACCCACGCTCTATTCGTTGACAGGCGAAATTTCGTGTATCGCGAAACACTCGCGTCGCTGTACTTCCTCATATCTCCGTCGTCTCGCCGCGCCACTTCCCGCTTCACAAAGAAGCGCCCTCAGTCCACTACTTTCCTTCTCGTAGTTCCCTCGTCCACCGCTGAGTCTTGCCGTCGCCACCTGCTTTCTGTCTCTCGTCCAATCCCCGTCTCTCTAATATTTCAATATGCGCTCCACCTCCGACTACTATGCAACCCGCCTCCCTCAAATTCTCATAAAAATACACACATTTTGCCCTTTTATTCTCATATCCAACCTTGTCCTTCCCCAAGTCCATATTTTCTCTTTTCCTGCTCTTATTCCCGAGGCACCTCCAAAACCTGTATCCCATACTTGTGAAAAGGGGCGGGAGTTGGTCCAACGACATACAAATTTTCCCGATACATGGCTGCCACTGGACTCTTTAAATTTTACAGAGGTGCATGATGGGTGTTTACTCCAGTGATACGCATTGAATGATCGAGTTGATATTCTTCAAATATTTATTCTTACCAGGATATCCAGAGAGACGGATTCCATGTTGTTCGATATCCGTCACCTTTGGACATACATATAGTTGGCGATACTGCTTACCAAGTTTAGCGAGTTCAAAGAATGAGCGAGGGTGTTTGAAAAACCTAGTCAACCTAAAATTCTTGAAGAGCTGGGGGAATTACACTCTGTTATGGAACTAAAGGATAATGGAGGTGAATATAAGTTTGTCTTGGTGACTAAATACCTATTGAAGAAACTATGGAGATAGGAGTGATATATGCTTCAGCTTTTAAGGCAGTTTATAGTTTTTTTGTCAGAATAGAGCCCATTTTTGCATTTATTTTATTTTAGAGGTCGTAAGAATGTATGATAGGGTAACCATAGAAATATAAGTAACAAAAGACACTTTTTTGATGAAATTCTCTGTAATACATTAAAAAAATATAAACTCATAGTTTTCACACGACTTATTTGTCATACGCCGTTTACTGAAAACACCTTCACAACCATTGATTTTTTATACATTAAAAAATGAATTACGGCGAGAAATGAACCTAGGTATATTTTTTAAATAATTGAGGAACTATACTAACTACTCTCCATTATATTTTTGACGTGGTATAACCATCTAGACTTCCTCGTTTTTCAATAAAAACTCTATGGACAAGGAATAAGGTGTTATGGCTCAGCCATATGGCTCAGCCATAACACCTTATTTTTTTAAAAACATCTACAACACTAGAACAGTTGGTGGCTGATATTTTTGTACCGTCAGAAAGTTGCATTCGTTTAAAATGAGGCCAATTTCCTTAAATTTTGTGTTTTGATATCTCACTCAAACTGCTTTTAGTTTCACTTATTGATGCATTAGGGAGGTCTTCCGTTGCCGTTCATTGTAGCCCTATGCAAAACGCCATACCTTAGTCCCTTTAGTTCTCTTGGTTCTATGTGTGTCGATTTGAGCTGCGCTATAACTAGTTAAAGATCGTGTAATGCCCTCCATTGGAAGTCTTAAAATACCTTTACAATTAGGTGTTTATCTTCTTGTACTTTTTTTCACGTTAGTTTTTTCCTCCCAGGCATAATTAAAAAGATCAAGGCCTAATGGTTAGGAATATTTCGTATAATTCTACTGTATATCAGTCCGGTTTATTTAAAAAGTACAATATATCGTGTGACTTTAAACAATGTTACTACAAAAGAAATTCGTTGATTTTTCTCTTGCTTGCTCGAGAAAGAGACTGACTATGCAAAACATTTTGTGGCTACATCAGGTTAATCTTGCGGTATGAAAGAAGGAATGAAATGTCTTTCCCTTGACAAAATATCCTCGATATTTAGAACACTGTCACCACGGTCGACTCGTTTACTAATGTTTGACTTAAATATGTGTTTGCTTGAGACGGTGTTAGGTCTAGAAAATGCCTAGAATTTGTACTTGAAAATTTATGGCAATTTTTATCACTCGAAGATTCCAGTCACCCTTGCTCGGCGACAAACTGCCGCACCCCTTCCAACATATTTAGGCGGGATAATCTCCCACCAAAACTGACATCACTGCCTCCGTACAAGTCTCAATTTGAACATTTTGAACATGGCTCACAGTTGACACTATGTTTCCGCGTGCTATACTCCACTTATCCATAATGTTCACAATAGTTTATGAAATATTCACATTTGAAAATACACCGGAATTTTTCTGAAACTTGGTCGAATTTCGACTTTCTTCTGCATATGAACTGGATTTTTGACCACTTTTAGATGAGATACCGGCTTGAAGTTTTGCAGAGACCTGTATTTTATTAATTTATACGAGTTACCATTAAGAAAACAGCAAGTGTTTCTTTCAAAGGACTCCAAAAATTGATAACAACGGCGAACTTTGCGTAGTCTAAGAACCCTTATTTCGAAGGTTGTATCTTATGAACGGTGGATTCTATCTCAAATATGACGACAGTTTTATTTCTTGGAATTCAATTTCTTTCAAAACGACGCAAACCTTGTCGCTCTGCGCCTCTTAGTTTATGAAATATTCATATTTGAAAATTACCCGAAATAATTCATTAGCTATTGATACTTATCCACTATATTAAAAATTGTTGGGTAGTAGACTCCCCGAATTAACTTTCAAAGTTTATTCGATTTCATCTTTGAAGATATTTGACTCATTCCGTCCTGGCATATGGTGTTCATTTGCGTTTCCTATCTCGCTCTCTTTTAAATTCTTATCCGCATGTTGGTGCATTGCTTTCACATCGCCTTCACATTGCTTAGTCCCTTTCACATTAAATTGCATCCATGTACCCCTTCGGCCTCACTTTGTCGCTCAACGTCTCTCCCGTAATGATCCACAAACAACTTGTCTCGCCTTCTTACATCCTGCTTCTTCCCCACTTCAATGCCTTCTCTTTTCCTCCTTTCACTCGAAGTTTATCCTCTCCCTGTTCACGTCAATTCCCCAGAGCGTGTCTCACAAGATCTTCATCCTGTAGGTGTGTAAATTTCCTTCCGCCAGCCATTCACGCAAAATTCTCGTTTGTTCTTCCACCTTTCCCTGTTTGAGTGTCTTAATTCCCAGGCTCTCAATAGATACCACTCGATAGGTGAGCTCTTAGACATCCAATTGGCTATTGTGAAGAAAATTGAATTATCGATGACACCATTCTTCCATTTATGTCTACTCTAAGGTGGTGGTATTTCAATAATTGGCATTTTCTGCCAGGATCACGCAATTATGCTCTGAAAGTCCTCTTTCATCTTCAAAAGATTTTGTTATTTGATTTTCATCAACCGGTAAAGTACCTAGCTGAGTAAAACACTAAATGCAAATCCAAAAGCTTCTTTTAGAAGTGTCAGAAAAGATCCAATTTTTATGTTATATCCTAGAATCCACTTCTATTAAAGATTCATCATATTCTCCAATCTCTCAGCTCCAGATTTGTCATTTCCACCCTAACATTTCTAGGCTCCTTCATCTCATCTCCCTTTCTTTTTGGCACGTCTGTATTTTCAATGCGACCGTTTTGGCCATCTTCCCCTGTCTTCTCCTGTCTTCCCCTGTCATCGGGGTCACCACGTCAAGTGCCCTGCTCCACCACCAGCTCTTAACAATCCAACAAAGCTATTCCCCTCCCTCCAGCCTGTCTTTCTCTCATCCTTTCGAATTAATGTTTCATGTATTCTCTTTTCCTCCGAAGTCTCCACGAACGTCTTCCCTTGCAAAGCCCCCCCTCAGTCTCTTCCTTTCACTTCCCTTACCTTCACTCCCCGCCCCTTTCAAGCACCCCCCTCTCGTTTCATACTCCTTCAAGTCACTCCGTTTCACGAAGTCTCCCCCCGCCTGAAGGCCCCGTACAATGTTTGCTCCCCTCCCTCCTCAACTAGAGAGAAATCAACGCAAAGATACATAGATCCTCAAAATGTCTTCAAGCTTACACTTTACCTCTGAATCTAATTATCCACGTGTATTTCTATACTAGCTGAATTACCCGGCGTTGCTCGCGATCACACTTCCTATATAACTCATCATATTAAGAGGAGAGGAGTCGGTAGTTGTCCAACAGACTACAGTGTCACCCCAATTCTTAGGATTCCTAATCAGCTTTACTAAGCAAAATGATTGTTAAATGCATTAAGGACCAAAATCTGGCTGTCAAGGAAATATGCTATTGTTGATTTCAGAGAAAAATGTGCGTTATTGCAGAAAAAAAACGCGATTTTCAGACAAATACGAAGTGAAAAAATAATTGATTGAAAGAATTATAAACTTCATTCTTTAAGCCATTTGATAAAAAATTACAACCCTCTATCTTGAGCGGAATTAATTTTAAAAAGCAAATAAATGAAACCACTACAAAAAAACCAATACGTAGCTAGACCACAAAAGGGCCCCTTTTGGGACCCTTTGGGGTCCTGAGATCTTTTTAAAATGGCCTATAATTTTCCTCCTGTCTTGAAATAATAGTTTTCAAAATGTCAGCACGTTCGGAGTGAAACTGTAGATTTGTATAAAAGACAGAAACAGACAAACATTCGTTTTTACATATATAGATCTTAAGGTGCATATCTCAGTAACCATGGACTGATTCTAGATACAGGATTTAATAACTTCATTCAGTCTCACCTAGTTTGACTTCATTCCACGGAGATCACGCAATCCCACGTCAGTAATCTGTCACTACTCTCATGATGCCTTGCATGACTCTTCATAATCGACTTGTATGCGTGATCAAATTGTTATACCGCTAGTATTTTTTAAATAATCAGGGAAAGAAAACTGGCTTCTTTGTCTCACTGTCAATCTTAGCGGGAAATTTTAATGGCTTTATAATCTACATTTCTGAGTAAATCTAATAACGGCTTGTTTCTTTCCTGGCATGAATATTTTATAACAAAGAGAAACTAATGAATACCTTTTGAAAAGCGGCTATTGTATTCATGTTTCTTAAGAGCTTGTCAAGGATTCAATGTCAAGGGAAATGCTTTTTTCCTTACTCAGCAAAATGTCTTATGTTTTGAGGCTAAGGCTTAGCAGAAGTCAGTGGGCATAAAAACATTTTTTAACGACGTAGGTTGTCTCTGGGTAAATAATTCTACGAGCATATTTCTTAGTGACAACATATTTTATTCTTTGGTAATTGACTGGTCATCTCACTCATGCAAAGTATCTTGTAATATCGCCGGTTAATTGCTGGAAAACGATTGGGAAAAGTAATAAAAAGGGACGAAGCATGTATTTTGGGATGTATGAAACAACGTTGCTCTGCCAGTAAAGGGCCCATAGCACTTTCTCCTAGACATAAATAGATAGAAGTTTCAAATTTCAGCCAGCCATGGGTTTTCATTTGTAATCATTGAGTGTTCTGAAAATTATATGTATCCAATTTCTCATTCTCCTCGCCAAATCCTTCATCTTCCTTCAGCTAGGAAAATTGTGAAGACCTATCCGAAATCATTCCTCATCACCTTTGTCTTGTCTCCTTCCAGCAATCTCTTCATTTTATCTCACACGTTGGAGTCCTTCTTCCAATGACCGTAGTTCCATTATATTAGAATTAGATGCCTCCATATCGTCTTTTGATTAGTCTCATGTTTTTTCTATTGTCTATCAGTATGTGCTTGATTACCTGTTCCACTCATTTTACTCTTAGAACTATCGTGTCGCATTTCTTTCTCTTTGAATGAGACTTGAATCTCCGAACTATTTCTATTCATTCGCTCTATCCGTCACCCTCCTTCCTAACATGTTATATCTACCTCCATGTCATTCTGCCTCGTGTTCTCCCATTTTATTTTTTTATTTTCCTTGCGCTTTTTGATCATATCTTAAGGTGGTTCCACCGTAAAATGACTTAAATGTCATTTTATTCATACTCTGTCTACTTTAAAAAAAACTTGTCCTCTATCTGATATGAACTACAAAATAATACCTTTCAACACTATTTTATTCTATAATTGAACTTTAAATTACATTGTGTTCAATGAGGGAATGAGAGAAACACGAGGAAAATAGTATTTTTCCATAAAATACAAATGCCATTTTCGCGGAAAACTATTTATATGAAGGAAATAAACCAGACAAATTGAATAAAAATAAGATATAGGCATCTTACCACCTAATTGTTTTAGTTATTAGGGAATTTCTGCCGTAATTGAAGTCAAAATGCGGTAATGATTAGGAAATGGCGCTGCAGTCGGCTCCAATGGCTGGAAAAAAAGTGGTAATTTAAAATACATTCGTGGAATATTCTGCATTTTTTCTACTTTATATTTGGTTTTCTGTAGGTAACGCGTTTCATCAGCGAAAGTTGTATTTTTTGGACAAAATATAAAAAATGTGGAATTTAGTATTTGTTTTGACTCACACAGTCGCGGCGGAACCTTCTTAATGGACCATTTATTCCCATATGAAGTGCCTTCATCTTCCATTTTATATTAAATTGCACATCAATAAAGCACCGTCAATATAGTACCGTCGTCACCTCCACTAATCTCATGTGAGCTCTGCCCTCTGCACTAATTATCTGCCCTCATCAGCATGACTTAAGGTGGGCGAATATAGCTAAATGAAATTTCATCAGTTTTCAAGCACTCATAAAAATCTCAAGTAAATAATTGACGTAGTAGTGTCGTTGTATATAATAATATTGGTAACATGGAAATCATTTCTACTTTATTAGTGTCCTACATCTTACTATTTCTTGGTCAAGGATTAAGCAACCCTTACCAAAATCTCACCATCTGATTAACTTCAAGTTAATCGAGAGAGCTTTGTTAATTATTGTAAAGGTTTATCGCTTACTAGTACGGATGCAGGTAATCCTCGAATAATTTTTGTGTACCCAACCTGTGACTGCGAACATAGCCATGAGAAATCGAATATCTCATACTTTTGAGGAATGGCCACAAATGTTGGCTTAGGATCATGCATCAGGGTATTGAATGAAATATATGGAGGCGGTAACTAGAATTGGACCGTAGGTTGGTCAATCATTTCAAATCCTTGTATGATTAAGGAGAGTATGTATATTTTATGGGATGACGACTGTATACAGCTGAGGGTGGTAGTAACGTGCACCAATCCCTGAGCTCTCGTTTTTACAATGGTCATTTTGGATCCATAGTCTATTTAAAATATTTATTATCTCAATTTTACGTATAATAGTCTGTATCATACACATAGCAAAGCCTAAACTGTCTCCTAATGCCCTGCCTGACGGCTGAGTGTCCCTGGGATTTTTGAATTATTTGCAGGCGTGGTTAGATGATGGGATTCATTTTTCTTTGGCTCTATGATGATCCATGAATGAAAGTAGCGAAGAGAAGACTTTTCCATAAACGAAGAAAGCTTATCGGGAAAATTTAAGGAGATAAATAATACAGAAGAATTTCTTTTGAATTGCTCAAGTATTATTTACTTGAGTTTCCAAAAATTGGTGGCGAACGTTATTGTATTTTGTTTTTAATGAGTAAGCGCCGCCTCTAATTTTGATGGTGGCTTTTGCATTTCAGGAAAGTCAAAATTAATGTAGGCTTTTGATGAAAATATTGATGCTACTAGAGGCGTATTAAAGTCAAGTCTTTAAGTTTAAGTTAATTTTAGTCAACCTGGCAATCCATAGGGAGAGTGATGAAATGGTGTTAGTGATCTTTATGATAAAACATTCCCAACATTTCTCTGGAATGTTCCAGCCCCCACGTATGCGAATTAATTCCTTTTCGTTTAAATGGAACATAATTAATGTACATTTTGCATGACCTCACTTTCTATTCCGTGTCAAAGGATACATCCTACATATCCACAATCTTAGAATATTTTTTTTTAAATCAAGAATTGATTTCCCGATACTACTATACTTCAGTGCAAAGGCATGACCGCATATACGGATTCTTATATAACTCCTTTGTTGGCTCCTAAATAATAGCTCCTGTTTCCATGTAGACTGTGTTGCTAGACTTCGGGGTCCCTTTGCTGATTTCCCGACATAACGAACTCTGACTCTGGGTATGACATACGACGAAAGTCAATTGGTTTTTCACTCGATAACCCAGCCTGTTTCCCCCACTGGAATAATCCCAGAATAGAAACCTACAACTCAAATATTGTTGTGAAAAACCGCAACAATATAGTCAGAATGAAATGAATTTATTCGAAATTATTGAATTATAAAAATGAAATAATTAATATAGTGTTTCAAAGATAATCAACCATATAAAAAAATATTTTCACTAAATTTTAAGGTCATTTTCGAGGTTCTTAAGGTTTTTAGCTGAAAAAGACGAAGGTATAATTACTTTCTGTATATGAACATAGCCGTTGCGGATATGATATATGATACTGATTAAATCCTTAAAAATGTATATGTTCATATAAGAAATTAATCTATGCAAAATCAAAAATCCTTTGAACTATTTCGAGCAATGCTTGCAGTGTATTGGCATATCGCTGAAGATTACCTTGACAAGTATCCTCGAATGTACGGTTCTTAATGGATGATCCTGGGATCTTGAGTTTAATTAAGATTCAGGAAACACTATAGGCCGTGAATACATACAGGCCGAGGAGGCCATGTTTGGTTTACTATCTGATATATCTCGGGTGTAGCTCAGGATGAAAATAGATGCTGCACGACCTGCATTGACCTCGTATAGCCTCTGCTTTGCTTACCCATACGACTATGCTGTTGCAGGGACGAATAGCAATTCCGTGGGACATCATTCGTCAGGCAGGGCGTCAAGGCGGCTTTGCTCATGGGATTTGTTGACTTCTTTGGCGGAAGTAGCAAGTGCAGCGGTGTTTCGACGAGTATAAGCATTTCTACGTGCACAGAGTAGTCCTGGTTCCACTCTGATCCCGGCTTCTCCGCAACAAAAAAGAGTGACCAAATTACTTTGAATGTAGTGCCGTTGAAGATTCTCGAATTCTGGCAATCAATGCGTTCTCACATCGCAGTCTTCGAGTTCCAAAGGGATTCGTGAAATTTATAAATTTGTATAAATTGAATCAAATACATTTTTTATGTGCAACGAATGCCATGAGCCTTTATTTTAAGTATTATAAAACAACAGTAAAAACTTCTATGTAGGCATAAATAGTTTCTAACAACTAGACCCACTCCAGTAAAAAAAAATTGTTTATTAGATATATGTAATCCCTACTTGTAGCCATGTTTTGAATATTTCACTTGATGTTTTGCGATAATATCGCAGTATCGAAATGCTACTTGCAGGTAAGGCAGGAATGTTTTCGTAAAAGCGATAACCTTGGTCGATAGTGTAACGAATTTTGCCTCAGTCGACCGCTACTGCCATAGAAGTCCGTGCTTAGACATCGATGTGCTACTCCGGAGCGACTTGAAAGGCAAGTGCTGTAACTACCATGAGTAATGCCGCCTAAAGAGCAAACCGTGTCTGGTGTCAACTCTCTTGTCCCGCCCCTTCCCATTTGTCAGCTCCTCCCAATTCTTTAGCGCCCCAAACACACCCCCAATCACGCCACAGACACACATCCACACAGCACTCCCCGCCCTCAGCCTCCTGCTGTCTGTCTGCTGAATCACAGTGTTGTTGTTGATGTTGTCTCTCTCCCTGGTCGTTGCCCCCTGGCTGGCAGGCCGCCGCCGGTGGGCCAGCTGCTATGACAGTTTGGCGGACGGCGGGGGGGAGGACCCCCGGTATGGCGCGGGCGGGGGCGGGAGGCGGCGGGGGGCGGGGCGACGGGGGTGGAAGGACTGGGGTGGGTCCTGGTCGGTGGACGGAGACGACTGTGGGGGCGGCGGCGACTCCG